>JAKSZU010000006.1:135817091-138422091 GCA_026018925.1 Tupaia tana | reverse complement strand
CCTGTGAAATTCTTTGTATAAAATAAGCAGATATCTTAAATATATACCATCAGCTTAATTTATTTTATAAGACAACAAAGGATTCAATTTGATCCTAAATATACAGTAGTATCTACCCCTTCTCTCCCAAACAGCCTGATTAAAAATGGAGAAAACTGCCTTAACATAATGAAAACCCTAAGTTTTAAGGTTTTTTTATGAAAGAAATACTAATTTAATTTATTATTATTATTATTACCATTATTTTTTTAATTTGCTATAGGGCATGTGTGCTCAAGAGACAGACAGACAAAGAGAGAAAATGAGAAAGCAAGCCACCAGGTCCCAGACTTGAACCACAGTCAGCCATGTGGGAGTCCAGTGCCTTAACCACCATACAACTTACTGGCCCCAAGATTTCTTTTGATGCATCTAATTACAGCACTGGGGACCAGCTGTAATTAGATGTACTGCAATGATAAGTGCTGTGCAGCGTAAGGTGGATCCTACGTGCCCAACGAGCATTCAAATGCATGTACTTCTGTGCCCAGCATCCTGACAGGATAGAGAACTAAAGGAAAAGGAACTGTGGGGTCACCAGGCCTTGTTAGGGAGTACTCGCTCTGTCTCTCTCTCTCTCTCTCTCTCTCTCTCTCTCTTTCTCTCTCTGACATGCACACACCTACCCTCTTTCAATAAACAATCTTTCGTTAATGTAGAGCACTTTATCGTAAATGAGCAGACCTTGCTTAAGCATGTTTTACACACCAGGAATTACACTAGTTCCCCTGGAGACAATCATGAGTAAAATATAATTCCTGCCCTAGAGTGGAGCACACAGTGAAAAAGGAAATGCACGCAACTGAGTGGGTTAGCGCCACCACTGGCTACCAAGCTGAGCCTGGAGAGAGATGTATGTGGTGTCAGTGCCAATTAATAGGTGACAATGTGCAATGTACATAATGTGGTATCCTTAATATCACTGTTTCTTTCCTTCAAAATCTCCCTTTCTGCTTGTAAACTTCTTAGAGATTTTTGCTATAGGGCATGTGCACTCACCAGAGAGACCAAGAGACAGAGACAGAAAGTGAGAAATCATCCCCCAGGGGGTGGCCATGCTGCAATCCCTTCTCCCACATTCCCCTCTCAGGATTTTGGGCACACATGCCTGGCATGATTTTCAAGCTACTAGGTCCAGGACTCAAACCATGGGGAATCCAACACCTTAACTACCATGCCACCTGCTGGCCCTGCAAATACAGTTTAATAGATCTTAGCCAGACTAATCTTTTCTTTACTCTACCACTAACATCGACTTCTAGTCCCTCTCCACATGGCATAATCTTACTTTTTGATTGCTCTGAATAGATTGTGTCAAGGGTAACCGTGATGGGAGCAGCAGGACTTACAGAGATTGCCACCCATTGACCCTAACCCAATTACCCCAAAGAGGCTGGTAGCTTATTTCTTGTTGGATCTGTTTGAGCCACTATGCAATTTTCTGAGGAAATTTTGGTTTTTAAAAAAGACACAGCTTGGGCTGGCAGCATGGTGGTCAGAGTGTCTGCCTCCCACATGGCCAACTGCACAGTTTGAGTCCTGGCCCTAGTGGCTTAAAAACATGCCAGGTGCATGTGTTTACCCCCCAAAATGGGATATGCAATTAAATATCCAAGGTATACAAATGGATGAAAAGCAACTCTTTAAAAAAAAATTAGAATCAGGAGCTTCCAGTTAAAGTGATTTTCTAGCGTCTGTTTTCTCGGTGTTTCAGGGAGGCTCTGGGGGAGCACTGGCTTGCACACATGGAAATGATCCCTTTGTCCCGGACACCGTCAATGGCTGGAGCCCCGGCTGTGTGCGGCCACGGAAGCCCAGTGTGTTAGCCTGGACGAAAGTCTCCCTGGACTGGATCCTATCTAAAATCAAAGGTAAATTGTTTCCAGATATTTTTAAAACAATGCATCTTTCTTTATAGTGGGTTTGGTAGCAGTGAGTGTCATACAAATAGCATTATGAAAGAGAATACCATAGAGTAGTATTTCGCTTAGGTTCTAAACACATTAAAATGCATGGTTCTGAAAAATGAAGTTCTCCCTTGGGCATAGTTAGGGTAAAACTAACTTTTCCCAGGCTGCTTTAATCCTGGATTTGCACGCTTTCTTGATAATGGCTGCTTTGGTACAAACTGCATTTTGTCCTCAAGCTTTTATCTTTATTTTTAACATGTTCTCCTTAAATACAGGTTGTGATACACTTCAGACAAATAATAAAAGCAAAATCTTAACAAAACAGCAATTGCCACCACCCACACCTTCAACAGACAGTGCATCTAAGCCAGATGATAGATGTTCACATTATCTTATTAACGCATCCAGCTGGAATTTAGCAAGAAAGCATTGTATATTTGGGCTCTCTGGTTTTCTTTGGAACACCATGAACTGCTTTCTTTTTGCTTGGTAGTTTAGGCTGAAAGAGGAGAGCATTTACTATGATTAGGAATCTTTTCTGCCTGATGGGTATAGCTGTTGTAGGTTAAAAAAAAAAAAAATCTTATGGTGGATCATCCTGTGGCCTGGTGATCCAGGTGGCTGGATCCCACAAGGCTTACCATGTGGTTTGAGTTCTGGACCTGGTAGCTTGAAAAACACATCTTGTGCATGTGTGTGTGAATGTCCAAAATCTTGAAAGGAGAGAAAAATGGAGAAGAAGAGAGTGGTTATGACCACGTACCATGGGGGATGCTTTTCTGTTTTCTCCCCCTTTCTCTGGCTCTCTCCAGCAAGCACAAGCATCTCCTGGCAAATTGACAAACAAAAACTTGTGAACAAGTGCTTGACTATTGGTGAAGTGCATCCAATTATTGTAAACTATGAGTTATTTACTGCTATTTGAACAAAAGTCCTGAGACTTTTGAGTGTCTTGCTTAGTAAAGGCTCTGGGTATAAGAGTAAGAAGACCAGCATCACAGTAAATCTCTGTCTTAATTTTTCCACAATTGCAAGTGCCTCTTTACTAGTAAAGTTCTGATATTTAGTCAAAAGCTAACAGCACGTCTAGCATTAAAAATCTACAATGGGGGACCAGCAGATGGCATAGCGGTTATGTTGCTGGACTCCCATGTAGTCAACCCGGATTGAGTCCCAGACCTGGCAGCTCCAAACTCACACCTGTCTCGTTTGCATGCATGTTCAAGAACCTGAGAGGAGAATGAAGGAGAAGGGACTGTGGCAGGGCCATCCCTCCTGGGGAGGTGATTTCTCACTTTTTATCTCTCTGTCTCTCCAGCGAGTGCACTCGCCCTGTGGCAAAAACCTCTCTCTAAAAAAACAAAAACAAAACTACAACAGACAGGCCAGTTGATGGTGTGGTGGTTAAGGCAGCCAGATACCTTGTGGCTGACTACATGGTTTGAGTCTCGAGACCAGTGGCTTGAAAAGCATACGAGGCACATGTGAGTGAGTGTGTGTGTGTGTGTGTGTGTATGTGTGTGTGTTCTAGATCACAAGGGAATGGAGAAGGAGTTGCAGCATGGCTATCCCCCTGGAAAGGTGCTTTCTCATTTTTCCTCACTCCTTCTCTGTTTCTGACAAGCACACATAAGCTATAGCAAATTTTAAAAATAAAAAGATAAATCTGTAATGAACTTACAGGAAAATGGAAGTTCTATGATATCATCAGCTCTTGGATTCTAAATGATAAAAAATGTTTTCCACCTCTGTCCCATCTCACCCTCCATACACACTCAATCCCAGTGGACCACAGGAAGAGCTGAAAAAAAATCCAAGATGCAAGACTGAAACAGTAAAACTGCTGGAGTGATGGCTTTGAATAGAAGAAAGGGAATGGGATCCAGGTGCCTAACAGGAGGTCTGGTCTTCCATGGGAGCAAAGTACGGTTCATCCGTAGTTGTTAGATGGAAGCAGAGCATGCAGGCACTGAAGCAGTATCCTGGTGATACAGCAGGTGTATGGACGCAGGTGAGGTCAGCAGCTTGGGAGATTTCTATTTGGCTTGCTTTTATTTTCTCAGCAGATAAAAGCAAGGGTTGTACAAGAGGGTTTGACAGCTTTGATAGAAAACAGGAAAAGTATGAAATATTTCATTGGAAAAATGACATAGTCAGTGGACTACAAAGATACAGTAGGCTTGTTGGCAGTGGGAAGGCCCCTCAAGATGAATGATCATGAACTGAGAGACAGAGTTCCCCATTAGCTTAGTTGTACATTTCCTCTGCCAACACTAAGGTAGATGCAGGGCAGGAGAGTGGATTGTAAGAGTGGTTTTGCTCAAGGGAGTTGAAAGTACGTGAAGTGACTAAAATGGTGGATCATTGAAATTTAAGATAGGTAAGGTATGAAATAAGGATAAGAGATGTGTTAGGGACTAAGAAAAGGTGGCAGGATTGGGTGAATCACAAGTTTCAAAGAGTGGAAGGAACATGGGGGAAGCTGAAAAGATGGAAGGTTGTGTATAGAGTGGTGCTTGAAACAGTAGAGAAGGCTTCAAGTTACTGCTACTGACCAAGGCTATATAGGGGCTGGCCATTGGGATGAGTGACTGTGGTCCAGTGGAGGACAAGATCCTTGGAGGAAAGCTTCTGCACTGGAATCATCGTCTACGTAGCTACTGAAATTGATGAGAAATGACAGGAATGGTGTTGGAGATAATGACCACCAAGATCTTCTAGGAAGAGGAGTGATGGAGAACACTTTGTCTGGCAACATGTACGTAAAAGAGTCAAAGCTGGGGATTTGTTTAGGTTAAAAGTAAATCTGGAATGGCGGTTAGCATGGAGCTGGTTTGGTTTCAAGATCCTAAAACTACCGACTTCAGTGGTCTGAGTTAAACGAATGATGTCAGTGAGTGCCTAGGTAAATTTGTACATGTAAAGCACTTAGAAAAGCACAGGTCTGACCCATGGGAAGGGTCAATAAGTGGTGGTGGTGATGGTCATCTAACGTATTCTTTGAATTGTCCCATTTAGGCTATTAGACAATAGATCTTTTTAGGGACCAGCAGTTAGCGTAATGGCTATGTCGCTGGACTCCCACGTAGTCAACCACAGTTCAAGTCCCGGACCCGGTGGCTTAAACTCATGCCAGGCGCCTGTGCGTGCGTGCCCAAGATCCTGAGAGGAGAATGGAGGAGAAGGGATTGTGGCATGGCCACCCCCCTGGGGGGTGATTTCTCGCTTTCTGTCTCTCTGTCTCTGTCTGTCTGTCTGGCGAGTGCACGCACCCTATAGTAAAAAACCTCTCCAAAAAGAAAAAAGAAAATAGATCTTGTTAAAATGTAAAGAAGATATTCCTTCTTTGTATACATTCAAAAATACTTACACATACTAAGGAACTGTGAAAGTTCTTATATACAAAAAGATATTGGGTTGTTTCAGTTCTAGATATATTTTATGATTAAAAAAATGTTAGAACACTGCTATATTTAATTCCCACCTAGTCACTCCCACCTCTGAATTTTTACACTAACAAATTATGAATCTTAGCAATCATTTTTTGAGATTGTTACTTCCCCCATTTTCAAAAAGCAGTGACTGGTGGGACCAGCAGTTGGCGTAATGGCTATGTCGCTGGACTCCCATGTAATTGACCATGGTCGAGTCCCAAACCTAGTGGCTTAAACTCACGCTGGGCGCGTGTGTGTGCGTGCCCAAGATCCTGGGAGGAGAATGGAGGAGAAGGGATTGCAGCGTGGCCATCCCCCTTGGGGGGTGATTTCTCGCTTTCTGTTTCTCTGTCTCTTTCTCTCTTTCTGGTGAGCGCTCGCACCCTATAGTGAAAACCTCTCAAAAAAAAAAAAAAAAGTGACTGGTTAGGAAGTCACAACTCTATGGGATTTCATACTAAGCTATACTTCCAGACAGATTTGTCACAGAGGAGTCACACAGAGAAGATAAAAGATAAAAAAAAAAAAAAAAAAAAAAAAAAGGGAAGACATCTTGGGGCCAGACTCTAAAGGACCATGCAGCCATACAACTTCTGTTGTTTTGAATAGCAAAAGAAGCTAAGGCTTTCATTTTATGCACCATTTCCAGGTTGGAGGGCATGATAGGGGGAGGTTAGAGATTGGGAGAACATGTATTTTACTATTAAGTCAAAACCGCTGGTGGCATGGTGGTTAAGGAGCCGGACTCCTACATGATTAACCACCATTTGAATCCCAGACCTGGCAACTTGAAATCACGTAGAGCGCGTGTGCATTCGTCCCCAGCATTCTAGGAGGAGGTGGAGGAGAATGGATTGTGCCATAGTCATCACCCCAGGGATGGTTCTCATTTCCCCTCACTGTCTCACTCTCTCTCTCCAGTGAGCACACACACCCTATGGCAAAAACCTAAGAAAAAGAAAAAATGGAGCCAGCAGATAGCATGGAGGTTAAAGCCTCTGGATCCCACATGGCCGACGGTACTGTTCAAGTCCCAGACGCAAAGGCCTGAAAGACACATGGGCTATGTGTGCACGTATGCCCAAAATCCCAAGAAGAAAATGGAAAAGAAGAAATTGTGGAATTGCCATCCCCCCTAGGGGGTGCTTTCTCACTTTCTTTCTTAGTCTATCTGTCTCCAGGGAGTGCACGTGCCCCATACCAAAAAATAAAAATAAATAAAACAGAGACCTGGTAAAAAGTGATTAGATTGTGGTAGCCATATAAATAAAAAGAAACCTTCACCAAGAAATAGCAGAGAAGCAGGCGGTGGAGTAGGATCATGAGTTCTTATGGCACTTTATATCCCTTCTGCCACTTTTCAGTTTTGCTGCTTACAAAAGTACGTTTCTGCACATGTCTTCTTCGTTAGATTACTCATTTCTCTGGGGTACGGCATACATCATAAGGTACGCATGTATTAATACGTATGTTAAAATAGGAATACGTTATAGACGGTCTCATTCCATAATTGCTCAGAAAGTTGTTGTCAAAGAAATAGACATAGTGGAAGAAAGAAAGGTCAAGGATGAAGCCTGAATGCGAATATTAGAAGGAGAAGCTGATGCAGAGTCAGTAGTCCAGAGAGCTACTGGCATCTAAGCTGTAGCTGGTGTCCTAAATCCAAAGGTAGCCTTAGATTAATAAAGCTGAAGAAATGAGAGGCATCCCCGTATAGTCAGCACATTCTCCTTTTCTCAGCCTACCGCGTGCTCCATGAAGGTAATAATGTGTCCCAGCAAAAATAAATGCTCAGCTAATACAGTGAAGTATGAGGACAGTTCTGCACTTACAACTCAAAGAAGGAAAGAACTGAAAACCTGTCAGCGGTGGAAAATGCAACCCATTGTGTGTTTTCTAATAATTCTTTTAATGTCTGTTAAAATTAATTATAAGGAATTGATCTAAATTCTACCCCTACAATCTCATTTCAAGAAAAAGAATACATTACATTGAATGGCTCTGTTTTTACGCAAATTTTTATATCCGATGTGGTTTAAGTTTTGTAATCAGGTAGAATTTTCTTCCTGCAAACTTAGGTCTTGCAAGCTTGTGACAGAACCTCAGTTTTCCTGGCCACGTGGACGTCGGTCCATAGTATATGTATTTTCTGCACTGCAGGATGTTGCTCTGATGTGGAGCTGGAAGAGTCCAGAGGGTTTTTGTTTGTTTGTTTGTTTGTACCTGCATGGTAACCACTAGATTCTAGAGGAAAATTAGAATGTTCCTGGACACTCAGAGTTTCACCCAGCAGTATGGTAAAATTTACCACCAAGTATGTGTTACTCCCTGGTCTCGTGTATGTTGAGATCAGTTCTGAGAGAACTGAGTGAGAGCAGAATGTCAGGTACTCCTTCCGGGCATTTAAATTTTGTGCTAGGAGCCTTTTCTGGGTAGGTAGCTTATGATCAAGAGTGAGTATTGACATAGCTATTAAACCACAAAAATGTTGAGTCATGGAACAGACATGCCCTTTTCCCCCTAAGCACCCTTAATATTTTAAAAATTTGAATTTACAAAGCAGATACACTAAAGGCTGAGAAACAGAGAGATAGTTGAGGGAAGGAAATAAGAAGAGGGCCCAACTTCTTTAGAGACACCAGAACCATGCCAGAAGGCTGGAAGAATATACGAGGGGACTTCAGAAAGTTTACAGAAAAGTGTAATTAAACTAAAAATTTTAGTACAAAAAAAAATTTAATCCATGGGTAGTTTTTTTCATAATATGCATTTCCTGTGAACTCTGTGAAGGCTCCACCGTATGCGATAGAAGGTGATTACAAACAGAGCAGGGGTTCCAGATGGGGGCACAGCAATAACGCAGTGCTCTGCAAGGCTGACCCACTTGGGAAGTCACTGGGTTCGTGTCCAGAGACCTCCCTGAACACGCATCAGGGGCATGCGTGCCCATGACCTAGGGCTGGCTGAAGGTAGCGAGAGATCACGCGGAAAGAGCCTTTGGTTGGTGCAGTCCCTCTCCCGCTCTCCCTTTTTTCTTTGCTTCCTTTGTTTCCCTTTCCCCCCAACTCACCTCCTCGTTTTCCCTGTTTCTTTTGCTCATGGAACAAAGAAACTTAAAAATCAGAGCAGGATTGAGGTGGGTAGGCAAGGAATGAAAAACTAAAGCAAAATCTATTAAAGGCTTTTAAAGTAGTAGGATGAAAAAGATTTACTAGTAACATGCCAGCTCTCATTTTTACTTTCATGTAGAGGCAAACATGCTTTTGTTCAACAAAACAAACTTGCCACCTCCTGTTTGCTTAGGCATAATGACAGCTTTTTGGCTCTTGCAAGAAGGGAGGAGGGAAGGTGACAGAAATCATTTGGTTAATGGGAAACCTGGAGAGAAGATGAGTCTGTGTATGTCGTTGCATGCTCATGCTTGACTCAGAAGTGTAGAGAGCCCAGGAAAACTGCTGTGACGGAGCGATTTTTTTCTAGGATAAACTCAAAATGATCATTCATTAGCTTAGAAGGCACAAATATTTGTTTAAGAATCATTTTCTTACTAATGCAATCTTATTTAGACTATAGAAAACACTATTAATTAGCCTATCCACTGGGCCATATTCTCCTACCAAAAGATCACCTCCCCATTCTCTATGATTAAAATTGCTCGAACACTTCTCCTTGCAGTTGGACTGAAACCTAAACTCTGTAGGACAGCAGTCCCCAACCTTGTCAGCACCAGGGACTGGCCTCACTCTCTCCCCTGGCTCACCAGGCTCTGGGTACTTTCATTTTCACCTCAAGACCATTATACATCTACTCCACACTTGAGATAGTTCCTCTTATCCTTGTCCCTCACCTCCCTTAATTCTTACCTAGAATGTCACCTTTTCTTCACGCTCTCTCTCCCTCTCTCTCTCTCTCTTTCCCTCAAGGGGGCACATGGGCTCATCAGAGAAAGACAGAGACAAGGAGGCAGGAAGAAAGCATCCCCTCCCACCCCTGCAGTGAGGCGTGGTCATGCTGCAATTCCTTCTCCTCCATTTCTCCGTCCTGTCAGGATTTTGGACACACATGCATAGGCACGTGGAAGGGTTTTTTTTTTATGACACCAGTGTCTGGAATTCAAACTGTGCAGTTGACTGGGTGGAATCTGACTCCCTTAACCACCAGGTCATTGGCCCAGGGCAAATATAACCTTCTTAATGAGACCCTACTTGACTGGTGCAAATCAAATCATTCCCTGCTTCCCTGCTTCTCTGTCCCTCTTTGTTAGCATTTATTGTCTTCCAGCATGTTGTGATTTTTTTTTTCCTGATATACTTGTCTATGTCTTCTATATAAACAATGAGCCTTATGAGGGCTGGAGTTTTGTACTTACTTTTTTTTTATTGCTAAAGGATACGTACACTCATCAGAGACATGGGGGGTATAGGGTTAGTTTCCAATCCCCCCAGTGGGGGTGTGGTCATCCCACAATCCTTTTTCCTCCATTTCTCTGCCCCATCAAGATTTGGGACATGCATGTGCATGTGCCTGGAGTATTTTTCAAGCTTCTGAGTTGGGATTCTAACCACAGTTGGCCATGTGGGATTTGGTTTCCAGTGCACAGTGCTTAACTACTGTACTACCTAGCCCCCTGAGAGGTGGAGCTTTTGTCTCTTCACCTTAAGATGCCCCAGTGCCTAGAACAGTGCTAACATGCAAAAGGCATTTAATAAGTGACTGAATGGTCACCTCATGCTAAAGCAGCGTCATCCATGCCCTCCTGCCATAGCTGTCTGCTACACTGATTATTTCATCTGTAGCCTTTGGCCACCATCAGAAATCACCTTCATGGGACCAGCAGATAGCATAATGGTTACATCACTGGACCCTAACACAGTCAACCACAGTTCAAGTCCCGGACCCAGCAGCTTAAAACTCACACTGGTGCATATGCATACATGCCCAAAATTCCTAGAGGAGAGTGGAGAAGAAGAGATTGCAGCCTAGCCATCTCGCTGAGGGGTGATTTCTCACTTTCTGTCTCTCTATGTCTCTCTAGCAAGAGCATGCACAGTATAACAAAAATTTCTCTCAAAATATTTTTTTTGTTAATCATCTTCATGTACCTGATTAAAGTGAAAACTTTGTAAGAGCTGAGATCTTACTATTTCTTTCTTTCTGTATTCCTCCAAATTAGGGTTGTGCTTTCATACTTAAAACCTTTTTTTTTGGGTTAGTTTGTGCTAAGTTTATTACTTTGCATGAAGTTTGCTTTTTACTTTTTAGAAAGTTTAACTCAGTTTTTACTTTTATAAGTAGTACATGGGGTCGTTTTTCACCATGTCTATAACCTAATATGTCAATTTGAAAGGTATTATTTTTATTGCTTTCTTTTTTATGATTTATGTCATGACTAGTTTTATACTTTGGTAAGCTATATACACACACACACACACGCATATATATACACATACATATATTTAAAGACTTATTTATTTAATTTTATTTATTCATTCACTTATTTTAACTTGACCAGAGACAGGGTGAGAGAGAGAGGGAAAGTGAGGAAGCAAGCTACCAGGCCCAGGACTCGAGCCATGGTTGGCCATGTTGGAGTGTCTAGCACCTTAACCACCATGCCACCTGCTGGTCCCGCTATTTATATTTTTAACTGATTGCCATTATCTTTTGTCTATTTTTAAAATATGAGTGTTCATTTTATTGATTTTTAGAGCTTTATATGAGAAGTCTTCAAATGAAAACTTCACAGACAATGCATATTGTGAAAAAATTATGTGTGAATTTCAGATTTTTTTTTGCAATAAAATAAACCCTCACTTTTTTTAATTGTCAGAGGGTGCATGTGATAGCCAGAGAGAGAGGAAAAACCACTCTGTCAGGATTTGGGCTATGCAAGCACACAGGCCCAGTGTCCAGCACGTTTTTCAAGCTGCCTGGGGCTAAGATTCAGATTACAGTTGGCCGTGTAGGATTTGGATCCCAGCACACATCTGTTAACCTCTGCACTCTGTGGCCAGCTCATAAACTCTTTAATTTTGTCATAAACGTTTTAAAATCCCTTCATGTAAGGTACCTTTCCCTTGCCATAAGTTGTAAGTCGTTATTCTTAATGTTGTCATTTGACTTTACATTTTATATGTTGATGTAAAAATTTTAAGGTTTTTTTAAATATGTCCACTTGTGTCTTTGATCTTTGATATGGCTTATTGTGTCTGTGCTTAAAATTTAATTCAAGATGGCACCAGCGGTTAGTGTAATGGCTATGTCGCTGAACTCCCATGTAGTCGACCATGGTTTGAGTCCCGGACCTGGTGGCTTAAACTCACGCCAGGCACATGTACGTGTATGCCCAAGATCCCGAGAGGAGAATGGAGGAGAAGGGATTGCAGCATGGCCATCCACCCTGGAGGGTGATTTCTCGCTTTCTGTCTCTCTCTGTCTCTCTGGCGAGTGCAAGCACCCTCTAGCAAAAACCTCTCAAAAAAAAAAAATTAATTCAAGTTATTCTGAGGTCAGAAAAATGTTTTCCTTTAAAAAAATATTTACTTTTAGGTTTTTGCCATAGGGCATGTGAGCTCAGTGGAGAGAGAGAGACAGTGAGAAGGAAAGTGAGAAACCACCCTCCAGGGGGAATGACTACACTGCAATATATTGTCTTCCTGGGCTCTTGGGCATGCATGCACACACACCCAGCATGAACTTCAAGATGCTAGGTCCAGGACTTAAACTGTGGTTGGCCACGTGGGAGTACAGTGCCTTAACCACCATACCATCTTCTTGCCACCTCTCAAAATGTTATTTTGGAATCATGTTACCATGTATTGAGAAAATGATAAAGTGATTGTATAGCTGTTCTTTCTTTCTTCATGCCAGACAGTGGGCGTGCATACACAAGACAGGGGAGAGAGGGATAAAGAGAGAGAGAGAGTGATCCCTCCTCCTAACTGGGTCTGGCCATGGTGTAATTCTTTTTCCTTCAGTTGCCCATCTTGTCAGAATCCTAAGCACATGTGTGTTCACCCATCCTGCTTTTGAAGCTGCTGGGGCTGGGACTCAAACCCTGGTAGACCATGTAGAATCTGGTTTCCTCTGCACAGTGTTTCACAGCTGTGATATGGGGCTGACCTCTCTTTCTTTAAAAAAACAAAAGTTATTTTTGTTCCCAGCTCTATATTCATAATACATTAGACTGTTACAGAGAAAGAGACATCTTCTTGGGGAACCTGAATTTATCATCGTTGCCTGTTGAAAGCCGTGTTTGACTTTGTTGTAGATTAACTGAGAACTTCGTATGATTTTCCAACCTAGCATTTCTTTGATTTGAAATTGTCAGCTTGAACCTCATGAAATTGTTCTGCCTCTTCAAATTATAGCTGGCAGAAATGGAAGGCTGTAATGGAAACATTGCTCTTTTCTCAAGTCGTATAGTATCTTTCCATTCTGTAAAATTTTATTTTTCCCTGTGGAAGTCAGTTCATCTCTACTTACCACAAGTAAGCATTTACTCATTCTCCAAATATCCAATAGGATTTCAGCATCATTTGCATTAATATGCCACCTAATGCTCTTTCTCCTTTCCTCCTCCTTGGATATAGTACCCTCTTTTGCTCCCCACAATTATTTGTGAAGTAACTTCTATGGGCCAGGGACTCAATCATTTTGGTTCTGGGGATCCAGTAGCGAACAAAAGGAACATGTACCCTTATGAGGTTTATAACCAAGTAGGTCAAAGACTCATAACAAGATAAAATATACACTATATTAGATGAAGAGCTAAGGTGGGGAAAATGAAGCTGAAAGCTGGAAAAGAAGTATCTGGAATGTAGGTGTGATATGGCTATGTATACTATAATCAGCATTGTCGGTCTTTCTTTCTTTGTTTGTTTATTTGTTTTGTCAGGGGGCATGAATACGTGCCAGAGAGGGAGAGGGGGTGAGAGAGAAAGAGAGAGAGAGAGCTTTTCCTGGCGAAGCGTGTTCATGCCACAGTCCCCTGTCCTCCATTTCTCCATCAGAAAATGGAGAATTGGGGCCAGCAGTTAGCGTAATGGCTATGTCATTGGACTCCCATGTAGTCAACCACAGTTCGAGTCCCGGACCTGGTGGCTTAAACTCATGCTTGGCGCGTGTGCATGCATGCCCAAGATCCGGAGAAGAGAATGGAGAAGGGATTGTGGCATGGCCATCCCCCCTGGGGGATGATTTCTCACTTTATGTCTCTCTGTTTCTTTCTGTCTTTCTGGCAAGTGCACATGACCTATAGCAAAAGCCTCTCCCAAAAAAAAGAAAGAAAGAAAACAGAAAATTTATTTTGAATTTTGTCTATACATTTATACGCACCCGATATGTTTTGTTTAAGCTGCCAGGGCCATGATTCAACCTGTACTGTCAGCCATGTGGGATCCACCTTCCTTAACCACTAGGTTACAGGTAAGCCCAGCATATCTGTTTTTTTTTTCTCTCTCTCTCTCTCCCTCTCCCTCCCTCCCTCCCTCCCTCCCTCTCTCTCTCCAAATTTAGAGGTATGTGTACTTGCCAGAGAAAGGGAGAGAGAGAAAGCATCCACCAACTGGGACATGGTCCTGCCACACTCCTTTCTCCTTTATTTCTCCCCACCAGTCAGGATTTGGGGCATGCATGCATGCCATGTGTGTTTTTCAGGCTGCTGGGGCCAGGGATCCAAACTGTAGTCAGCCACGTGAGATCTGGCCGCCAAGGCACAGTGCTTAGCCATTGTGCTATGGGGCTGGCCCTCAGCACGTGTTTTCCTGAGCAGGTGACATTTAAATAAATGTTGCAAAATGATACTGAATTATTCATCAGAGTAGATGAGTTTGATTCTAAGAAACTCACAGGTTGTGTCCACACTTTCTTAATCTGCTCTCAACATCATCTTAGAATTGTGGTTATAATGTTCCCTTCCATCTGTGACTTAACTTCTCAAAGTAAAGCAATCCATAGGAGGTTGAATCTAGGGAAGAATAAATTTCCAAGTAGAAAAGGTTGCTCATTATGGATCTTGGTGGTAGAATACTTTAAAAAACAGGTTAATAAGAGAAACATGACACATTAACATCATTTAAAAGATAAAATATCCCCCCTTGGGGGGATCGTATCTCACCTACTGTCTCTCTAGCAAGCACATGCACCTTTAGCAAAAATCTCTCCAAAAAAGATGAAATAATTCACCACCTACTGTTCTTCAAGAAGCACTGTAATATAGTATATTCTGTTAGGTACTGGATTCATGGGTTCGATCCTAGCTCTTCCTAGCCCCCCCCCATGACTTTGAGGGAATTGCTTGAGTTCAAGAGTCCTGTTCCTGCACTGTGCAAAATGGAATCAATTCCTGCCTCATGGTAAATTATTTGCTTAGCTAAGAACGTAGAAACAGCTCAAATTTTTTTTTTTACTAGAGTTCCTTTTTTTAACTAGGTGAATTATGTGGAAAAAGGCTTTACCCATTAATTTTCATGAGCTCTGCACGGCTGGTAAAGGTGGCATTTTGTTCTCTGGCACAAGATACTTTTGGCAAAAGCTATACGGTCTTCAGAGCCCAAGGTATGTTTGGTCATTTTATAAACTTATACAGGTTAAACATTAATGTTATTCTTTAAGGAATATTTTTAAACTTATGTGGCATTTTATAAAAACTCATGTTTTGAGGGGAATGAGTTTATGTTTGAAAGGAAACTCTATCTAAGTCATTTAAGATATGGTCAGTCTCAAAAGTGATACCACTCAGTGGATTACTTGATTTACTTATAAATCATCAAGAATTATGATTTCCAGGCTGACCCTGTGGCCTGGTGTTTAAGGAAGTCAGATTCCATGTGGCCGGCCACTTGGTTCAAATCCCGGACCCAGTGACTTGAAAAACGTGTGCATGCATGCTTCAAATCCTGAAGGGATGGAGTCTGGAGTGGAAGGGATTGTAGTGTGACCACACCCCATTGGGGATGTATTTTTTCTCTCTCTTACTCTCTCATGAGTGTGTGTGCCCTCTGGAAAATTGTTTTTAGTTATGATTTCTGAACATGACTAAGATATGTTTGTTGAAAGGCAGCATTTTTTCCTATGATTTTGATTCTATACCGCAGAGAACCTTTTCTGCAGCTGTAATTTTTGTGGATCAGAAGATCTGAGTTCTAAATCTTAGCTGTCTTATTAGTTATTAATTACTTATTGATAACTTGTTAGTTACTGCTGTATCAGTTTTCTTTGTTTTTTTTTTTTTTTTTTTTTTTTTTGGAGAGGTTTTTCGCTATAGGGCACGTGCGCTCGCCAGACAGACAGAGAGACATAGAGACAGAAAGCGAGAAATCACCCCCCAGAGGGGATGGTCACGCCGCAACGCGGCAATCCCTTCTCCTCCATTCTCCTCTTGGGATCTTGGGCACGCACGCACACATGCCCGGCGTGAGTTTTAAGCCACCGTGTCCGGGACGCGAAGCGCGGTCGACTATGTGGGAGTCCAGCGACATAGCCATTATGCTAACTGCTGGTTCCCTATCAGTTTTCTTTATAGCAAGATTTTAAAAATTAAACTAGTTCTTTTCATGAAACTGAAGAGCATTGCAGAGAATTTATTTTTTAGACTTGTGCATATTGCATATTTGGGGGGAAAAGTAAAATGAGTAGTAAAGAAAAGCTTTCTTATTATATGAAAGATTTCTCTTAGGAAACTCCATTAAGAATATTGATTTCTTGGGAACCAGCAGTTAGCATAATGGCTATGTCGCTGAACTCCCACGTAGTCGACCGTGGTTCGCGTCCTGGACCCGGTGACTTAAAACTCAAGCCAGGCGCGTGTGCGTGCGTGCCCAAGATCCCAAGAGGAGAATGGAGGAGAAGAGATTACGGCGTGACCATCCCCCCTGGGGGGGTGATTTCTCGCTTTCTGTCTCTCTCTCTGTCTGTCTGGTGAGCGTACGCGCCCTATAGTGAAAACCTCTCAAAAAAAAAAAAAAAAAAAAAAAGAATATTGATATCTTGGCCAGCAGTTGGCGTAATGGCTATGTCACTGGACTCCCATGTAGTTGACCTTGGTTCAAGTGCTAGACCTGGTGGCTTAAACTCACGCTGGGCATGTACGTGAGTGCCCAAGATCCCGAGAGGAGAATGGAGGAGAAGGGATTGCAGCATGGCCACCCCCCCCCCCCTTGGGGGTGATTTCTTGCTTTCTGTCTCTCTGTTGCTCTCTGTCTTTCTGGTGAACACACGTGCCCTATAGCAAAAACCTCTTAAAAAAAATAAAATGAAAAGAATATTGAATTCAGGTGGAATGAGCAGGTAATAGGATTATCTGTACTTATTTTTAATTTTCCATATTCCTTAGGCTATATCAAAGATAGTTCTTAGATGTGCTTATTTTTTGTATCTTTGGACGTTTAAAATAAAGAGACTTTTCAGTGAAATCAACCACCTTCTGATAATTTTTTTCTAAGACCATTAGAGAGGAGAGCTGATTGCCTTGATCTGAAAAAGTGTTTGAAAACCTGTCCTAAAATTAATTTCATTGTCATCCCCTCTGTTCCTTTCTTTTCTAGTTTTAAAGGATAGCAAAATAGACAGACTTTCCCAGAGTCCAAACCAAGAGTACGTGGTCACTTGTGAGGACACTCTTCTGATCAAGCTGGCGGGAATCATACAAATCCCAAGATCCTCTCGGGGAACCAGTAGGAGGTAAGGAAGGAATGCTTATTGTGATGAGAGAAGTGTGTGAACAGTCACATGTGGATACTTGATATTTGCATAAAGTAGTATTCTCCACCTTCTCAAAGAATAGATAACCCCTAATCTGTGGTGTTCTGTATGAGAAAATATTGTGAGAAAGTTTGTTTATACGTTGTACTTTCTCAACAAAAGAAACCATTTATTGGCCAACATGGAAAGTCAGATCTCTATCAAAGAACTTTGGAAATCGAAATGATGGATGTACAATCTTATGGCACATAATAGATATTCAATAAATGGTTCTTAAATTGCAATCGCAGAAAGTTTTCTTTGAATTAAACAATATAATAAATTTTTTTTTTTTCTTTTCTTTTGGAGAGGTTTTTGCTATAGGGCGCGTGCGCTCGCCAGACAGACAGAGAGAGACAGAGAGACAGAAAGCAGGAAATCACCCCCCCAGGGGGGATGGCCACGCCGCAATCCCTTCTCCTCCATTCTCCTCTCGGGATCTTGGGCACGCACGCACACGCGCCCGGCGTGATTTTAAGCCGCCGGGTCCGGGACTCGAACCGCGGTCGACTACGTGGGAGTCCAGCGACATAGCCATTACACTAACTGCTGGTCCCAATATAATAAAATTTAAGGCAAGAAAGTAAAAGTGAATATTTGTGTAATACTAATCCTAAGTAGATTCTTTTTTTTTTTTTTTTTTTTTAGAAGTTTTTGCTATAAGGCACATGCACTCACGAGAAAAACAGAAAGAGACAGAAAGCAAGAAATCAGTCCCCAGGGGGAATGGCCACACCACAATCCCTTCTCCTCTCAGGATCTTGGGCATGCAAACATATGTGCCCAGCATGAGTTTAAGCCACCGGGTCCAGGACTCGAACCACAGTCAACTACGTGGGAGTCTAGTGACATAGCCATTATGCCAACTGCTGGTCTCAGTAGATTCTTAGTATAGAAGGGAGTCTGGGGAAAATTGTGACTAGAATAGGTTCTTCCATACATAGATTGCCAATCAGGATTTAGAGCAATACTCATCATTGACCAACCATTTACATCCTATGTGAACTTAACTACAACTTTTGACACAGTAATTTATCAGATGTAAGTTTTTAAAAATCTTTCTTTCACCAGTGCATAAAGATATACGTACACAAACGAAGGCTCACTGAGAATCAATAACAGTGATGCATTTGAGAGAAGCAGATAACAGTATCTTCTGTTTGGAAACCTCTTCTGACTTCCTTTCATCCATGCTACAGGTGCCACTGGAGGTTAGTGACCCCTCCAAATCACATCATTCGCCTTGATATTATCAACTTCCAGATGACACCCACACCTCTGACTTGTCTTGGTCACCTGTGGGTTTACGAAGGATTTGGACCAAGCAGACGATTAATAGGTAACTAAATTTCCAAGGAGAACTATACTATAGATTTTTCTTTTCTGAAATATTCTCATTATATTCAGTACGTGACTTACACCAGACATAGACGAGTCTCTTGTGTAATTTAAAAATACCCTTTCTATCAATGTTTTCTTAAATTTGTCATTGAGAACAGTCACAGTGGCCTCTAGTGATAAGCACACTCTTTAATGCGAAAGCCATGTGGGAAAGGTTCAGGTTCACATCCCAAGACGTCCCTACACATGCTGGCATACGTGTGTGTGCCCATGATCCTGGCTGGCTGTGGTGGATCATGGTGCAGACTCTGTTGGGGGCACCTCTCCTTATCCCCGTCTTTCTCTCTTGAAAGAAATAAACTTTTAAGAAATCTATAATTACAATTAACATATTCTTCTCTAATATTAAGTTAAAAACAAAAATCCAATTATGTGTCTTACATGGATCACACCTGGATTAAAATTTCCCAGAAATACTAAAATAAATGATGGATAAAGCTATTTTAGATAAGCATAGATATAAGAAAATTAAAATTTTATTTATCAGGAAAAATAACATGCACAAAAAAATGCATTAAGTGGGTTTAGTTGGAAAGCTGGTTACAGTGCTTAAACTTATTTTTCTCAAATATAAAGAACTCAGAATTATGCAACTATGCCACTAGTTCAGCAGTTCAACTTCATTCACCAACACTGACGTTATACTGTGATTCTTTGGCATTTTCCTAATGTTTGCATAAATTTCATTTCTTCAATTATATTGGAAAAGGAAAAATAAAGAAGGGACGGGGCAGAAGAACCCCTCACAAGGCACACCTGTTTCCAAGACTCCTGTGGCAGATTTCAATCTCTTTGGCCAGAACTGTCCCATGGACATATCTAACTGAAATGTGACTAGGGACAAGGGAAATGGAAAAGGGCTTTGGGTGTTTGACCAATATTTCCAGGTGCAAGAGAAAATCACAGTGGTTCCGAGTCCCAGAATCAGATGATTTTTGAGTCCCGAGTTCTATCACTATGACTAATGCTATGACTTTGGGAACAGTCCCAACACTTCCCAAGGCTCGTTTTCTCATTTGTAAGAAAAGACACCTCATCATCACATACATGTGCGTTACACATTCTCAGTTTATTTGAGGAAGGATACAAATATATAATGAAAAAGGACAAAAGTCCAGAGGAAGAGGATGTATGCTGACTTCTGTTTCTCCAAGAATGACCCCAATCGCAGTGTTATTCTCCACTCAAGTGCCTGCCAAATTTGAATAAATAGCCAATTTCTTTACCTTTTTAAATAATTATTTATCTAAATATTTAGTAGTAGTAGTAGTGTTTAATTTTCTATAGGGCATGTGCCCTGGCCAGAGAGAGACAAAGAAACAAAGTGAGAAAGTGAACTGCCAGGTCTGGGTCTTGAATCAGTGGTTGGCCGTATGGGAGTCCAGTGCTTTAACCACTATACCACCTGCTGACCCCAAAACAGCTGATTTCTAAACTACTGTCCTTTTTATTCTTTGGGTTTACATTATTATTCCAGAACTAAATGCACTGAAAATATTTGTGTTTTCATTTAAGGAAATGTCAATAAACCCTGAGCTTTCTTGGTTCCTGAGCTAGCACGATTATAATAATAAGGCCAGAGCTCCTTGTAGAGAAAATGTTCTATCCTTAAAAAAATATTTATACTTTTACCTTTCTTTCCTTACAGGATATCTGTTACCTTGTACTGCCTTATAAGGTGGTTTTACATATAATCGATAAAAAGGCAAATCAAGCTTATGTTGTATTTAGATTAGAAATACCCATTCTGGGGTCCAGCAGGTGGCATGAAGATTCAAGTATTGAATCTCACATGACTGGCTGTGAGGTTTGAGTCCTAGACTCAGAGGCTTGAAAAATCATGTCAGGTGTGTGTGTGTGTGTGTGTGTGTGTGTGTGTGTGTGTCCAAAATCTGAGAGGAGAATGGAGAAGGGATTGTGGTGTGGCCATCCCCCCTGGGGGTTGATTTGATTTCTCACTTTCCTTCTCTGTCTTTCTGTCTGTCTGTCTCTCTTTCTCTCTCTGTATGTCATTTCTCTCTGTCAAGTGCAATCGCACTATGGCAGGAAAAAAAAAAAATCAAGACATACCCTTTCTGGGACCAGCAGTTACCATAATGGCTATGTCGCTGAACTCTCATGCAGTTGATCACAGTTAGAGTCCCGGACCCGGTGGCTTAAACCCATGCTGGGCATGTGTGCGTGTGTGCCCAAGATCCCGAGGAGAACGGAGGAGAAGGGATTGTGGCATGGCCATCCCCCGTGGGGGGTGATTTCTTGCTTTCTATCTCTCTGTCTTTCTGGTGAGCGCACGTGCCCTATAGCAAAAACCTCTCCAAAAAAAAAGACATACACTTTCTGATTCCTGTTCTTAAGGCTATGCTGTTTAGATAAAGAAGAAAAAAATTTGTCTTGTTTCCCTTTCCTCCTGTGGGTATCAGGGCACACAAAGGCTGGAAGAACAAAGAAAATAAAGAACGTGCATTGGCAGCATCAGTTATAACTTACAATGTTCATGAAATACACACCTTTTCTTCTAAAAATTATTTTATAAAACATGTATTACTGCCTGTCTCTTTCCCTTGACCTTTTAAGAAGTTTATATATTTTCGGGACCAGCAGTTAGCGTAATGGCTATGTTGCTGGACTCCCACGTAGTCGACCGCGGTTCAAGTCCCGGACCGGGTGGCTTAAACTCACGCTGGGCGCGTGTGCGTGCATGCCCAAGATCCCGAGAGGAGAATGGAGGAGAAGGGATTGTGGCGTGGCCATCCCTCCTGGGGGGGTGATTTCTCGCTTTCTGTCTCTCTGTCTCTCTCTGTCTGTCTGGCGAGCACACGTGCCCTATAGCGAAAACCTTTCCAAAAAAAAAAAAAAAAAAGCTTATATATTTTCAGAGACAGGCAGGCAGATACAGGCATCTGTGACAAGGCGCACACAGCTTGCTGAGGCAGACTCGGAACTCGAACCCAGAGCCTTTCCACATGGTCTCCACCATGGCATACCAGCAGCCCTACTGCCTATACTACTGTGGCTGGGCTCCTCAGGTTTTATGACTTTTGAATTATAAATTTCTCTAACTAAAGTTTATAAATACTGTAGAGGAGGGAAATTTTTTTCTGTACTGCTGTCCCATTTGGCCTCTCTCCCTGGCCAGACCTTCTGAAATCCTGGTAACTTCCTAAGTGGTAAGAATGGTAAAGGTGAAAGGGGTGCCTTTTATTATTCAGAACAAGCCCCTTTCATCCACACCTGAGTTTACTGATATGCTAATAATGTGACCATTGGCAAACCCCTAAGGATGGAGGCTGTTGCCTAGGAAAGTGCCAGAGCTGGAACTTGCCCCACCCTCTAACCTCTGGGGAAGAAAGAGTACTGGAAATTGACAATATCACCAATGGTAAATGATGTGCTCAGTCTTGCCTAGGTAATGAAGCCCCTATGAAAACCGGAAAGTACAAAATGTATGGGTTTGGAGAGCTTCCCTTCCCGTTTGGTGAATGCACGGAAGTGCTGGGAGAGAGTGTAATGAGAGGGTGTGGACGCTCTGACCCTTCTCCACATCCTTACCTTGCGCTATGCATCTCTCCCATTTGGCTATTTCAGAGTTGTATCCTGTGTAGTAAATCGGTAAACGCTGAGGCGGGAGTGCTGGGATATCAGACTCAACACCTGTGCTGGTTCTCATCCTGTGCTCGCAAATAATTAGATGAGGACAAATGGAGAGGACAGTAAACAAAATTGATTAGGAATGGAGAAAAAGTTTCCAGTGTAGTGGAAGGGGGCCAGAATGGGTTGCCAAAGAGGAGCAGGAGGCCAAGGGTTTTTATTTAGCAGCCTGAGCAATGGGCTGGTATTCTGATAATGAAGTGGGCTTTAGAAAATAGTTACATGGTAAATCTAAGTGACTTACTACCCTATTCTTGGTGGGGTCAGCAGATCATAGCATTCAGTACTTCTGGTCAGAATATAGTTACTGAATAGAAACGGTTGCCCTTAGCTACCATTCCTTTGAGTCCCAGTGCAGCCAGCTTTTGGCTGTGCAAACTTAGCCACTGTGACTCCATTTTAGCCTTACCTGTCTATGTGCTCAATATCCCTATCTCATGCCTTATTAGCAAGGAGTCATAAATTCTATAGACCTGTAAAAAGTTTGTATATTGTACCTGACCGTAGAGAAAACACGCAGACTGCATTACAAAGAAAAACACAGTGACTTTCTTTGGGAGTCCCTACCTGATTTTCCTGTAAATGGGGTCTAACTCCTATCTCAACATGAGTAAAGTGTTTTTCTGAGTTCTGCAAGCCATACTAGTACATTATCCAATCTAAGGAGGGAATTGTAGAAATCTGTTTTATAGCTGGTAAAAACCTAATATTATGATTGGTATATGAAATTAGGGTGCAATCTTGTGAGACTGAGCCCTTATTCTGTGCAAATCCCAGGCAGACAGTGTCAAAATGGAGCAGAATTTGGGACCAGCAGATGGTGTAATAGTTACATCACTAGACTCCCACATGGTTGACTACAATTTGAGTCCTGGACCCAGTGGCATCCAACTCAAGTCAGGAGTGTGTGCGTGTCCAAAATCCCAAGAGGAGAATGGAGGAGAACGGATTGTGGCATGGCTATCCCCGCTGAGGGGTGATTTCTCGCTTTTTGCTCTGTCTCTCTAGTGAGTGCACATGCCCTATAGCACACATCTCTGTAAAATAAGAAATGACCTGAATTTAAGATATCATGTACCAGGGAATTGAATTTTTGGGGGAGAAAAACATACATCAGAAGTAAAGTATTGAGACTGATAACAACTGTAGTAATAGAAGAAATAATATTTTTTCATTAGCTAGTATAAAGATTTTTTTTTCTTCAGACTGTCTTAGGTTCATTGTCTGGGATCCTGTAAATTAGAATAACAAAAGACATATTAACAAGACACAAAAGCAAACACTATTTACTAACATATGCATCCTTCAGAAAAAGGGAATACTAAGTGATGAGTCACTCAGACAGAGGGTTAGAACTAAGGCTTGTATAAAATTTTAACAGGAGAACAATACATTTGTAGAGAAGTGACAAGATCCAGGAAAAGGAATTTGAGCTTCTAGGGATTGCAAAATTGTAGGAAGACAAATATGTGGAGGAAACTAATGGGAAATTAGGGCAATTTTTTGCAAGATTTCTTATGTTGATTCCTTTGGTGCTGTCTGGCTGATAAAGTCTGCAGTTTTCTCTGATGATTAAGAATGACCCTGGGACCAGCAGTTGGCATAATGGCTATGTCCCTGGACTCCCATGTAGTTGACTGTGATTGGAGTCCCAGACCCAGCGGCTTAAACTCACACTGGGCGCGTGTGCATGCATGCCCAAGATCCAGAGAGGAGAATAGAGAAGGGATTGCGGCGTGAACATCCCCCCTGGGGGGGTGAGTTCTCGCTTTCTGTCTCTCTGTCTCTCTCTTTCTGGAGAGTGCATGTGCCCTATAACATAAAACCTCTCAAAAAAAAAAAAAAGAATCATCTTCCTCTTCCTAATAGAAAGGGGGCGGGCAGAGAATTTTTCTCGTCTGATTTTGTTTTTTTTCAATTGCTTTCAGCTCAAAACAATCCTTTTGCCAGTGGTGGCATAGCTGAACTATTTGGGGGGCAGATTAAACCAATGCTTATTTGGCAGATTATTCAGTGAATATTTAACTTAAGCTAGTAGATTTATAAATATGGCATATATGTCATGTAAGGGTAGTTTAATACTTAGAAATGTAGTACATGTTAGGATTTTCTAATGAAAATTTGGAAAAATCAGTATAAATTAAATGTGAGGCAGCCATAATCTTAAAACCAAAGCAGTGAAAATTAAGACATTTAATGGAAAAATGTTATTTATAATAGCAAATATAGAGATATAAACTACGGTATTATATATTTTTTGTATTGCTGATTGCATTGGCTATGACGTCTAGCACTATATTGAAAAGGAGTGGACAAAGTAGGCATCCCTGTCTAGTGCCAATTTTTAGTGGAAGAGCTTTCAGCGTTTGCCCATTCAGTCTAATGTCAGCTATATTTTTTTAATATATATATATATGGCTTTTATTGTGTTGAGAAATGACCCTTCTATGCTGATTTTGCTGAAAGTTTTAATCATGAAGAAATAATTTATCGAATACTTTTTCTGTATCAATTGAAATAATCATATGGTTTTTATCATTCTTTCAGTTAATATGGTGTATTACGTTTATGGTCTTGCGTATATTGAACCACCCTTGCATCCCTGGAATCAAGCCTACCTGGTCATGATAAATAATCTTTTTTATATGTTGTTGGATATGATTTGCAAGTATCTTGTTGAGGATTTTTACATCTATTTTCATCAGCAATATTGGTCTGTAGTTTTCATTTTTTGTCATGTCTTTATCTATTTTGGGAATGATGGAGGCTTCATAAAATGAGTTTGGGAAGATTTCTTCCTTTTGGATCTTTAGAAATAGTTTGAGTAGAATAGGGGTTACCTCTTCTTTAAAAGTTTTATAGAATTCAGAAGTGAAGCTTTCTGGACTCGGGCCTTTCCTCGTTGGGAGGCTGGTTATTACTGATTCAATCACATTGTTTGTTATGGATCTCTTCAGGCTTTCTATGTCCTCCTGATTCAATATTGGTAGGTTATATGTGCCCAGGAATTTGTCCATCTCATCCAGCATCTCTTGTTTGTTGGCATATAGTTGTTCACAGTATCCTCTAAGAATGTTTTGGATGTCTGTTGTGTCCTTTGTAATATTGCCTGTTTCATTGTTCATCTTATTGCAAATTTGATTTATCTGGTTCCTTTCTTCTTAATCTGTCTAACTAATGATGTGTCAATCTTGTTAATGTTTTCAAAGAACCCGCTTTTGCTTTCATTTATTTTCTGTATAGTTCATTTATTTTCTATTGCATATATTTCTGCTCGAATCTTTATGATTTCTTTTCTCCTGTCATTTTTTTTTTTGTTATTGTTTTTCCACTTTCTGGAAGCATGATATGAAATTGTATGTTTCCCACCTTCTGTCTTTTTTTTATGCATACTAATTGCTGTTACTATAACTCCGTCTTATGAAGACTTTTGCGATGACCATTGCCCCGACCCGCAGGACAGTCGAACGGGTACCTGGGTGAGGATGGTGAAAACCGGGATCCTTTGTGTTTAGGCTGGTGAAGTTCTTACTGACACACAGAGTGGAGACAAGATGAGGTGCTGATCAAGTCTTCCGTTTATTGCAGAACAAACAGTGCTTTATATACAGGCTGGTGGGCACACCAATTGGTTGCCCAAAAATGAGATACAACAGTATGAGCCAATCATTGATGTGGGTGGATCTCCCATTACCTAGCAACAGTTGGTTACATGATTTCTGAGATATGGTTTGCTCAATGAGGAAGTGAAGCCTAAGATTTCTAAGATGGCAGACAGTTCTCAAGAAGCTCCCAAGATGGCTTCCATATGCAATGCCCTCCACAGACCATGGTTCAAGTCCCAGACCTGGCAGCTTGCTTTCCTACTTTCCCTTTCTTTCTCTCTCTCTTTCTCTCTCTCTCTCTCTCTGGTCAAATTAAAAAATAATAAATAGAATTGAATAGATAAATAATTCTTTTTAAAAAAAGTAACTGAAGAAAACAAATTATCAATAAATTCCTATGTAATTAAAAAGTTCTGCTTCAGGAGAAACAAAATTAAAAAGCAAATCATAAACTTGGGATTTTCAGCAATTTGAGAAAGGTTTACAGTAATTAAAACAGGGAATGTTTACAAGTCATTATTAGAAAACTTAAATCCATAAAAATAAGTTTATAAGCCCTATATATCTTTGACCCAATCTTGATTATGTTAAAGGTTAAACCAGAGACCTGAGCCTTTTGCTTTTAGCTTATTTCCCAAGTGAATGACAAGCTGTTTTATTTTTTTTTTTGGAGAGGTTTTTGCTATAGGGTGCGTGTGCTTGCCAGAAAGACAGAGACAGAGAGACAGAAAGCGAGAAATCACCCTTCAGGGAGGATGGCCACGCTGTAATCCCTTCTCCTCCATTCTCTTCTCAGGATTTTGGGCACGCACGCAAAAGCACCCAGTGTGAGTTTAAGCTACCAGGTCCAGAACTCGAACCGCAGTCGACTACATGTGAGTCCAGCAGCATAGCCATTACACCAATTGCTAGTCCTGAATGACAAGCTATTGACCCAAGTGCTTTTGAGAACACAAAATACAGGATTAACTATTACCCACTTTAATAAGAAAGGTTAATGAATATTTATATACCAGGTACTACGCAATTTAAATTAAATCTCTTATTTCATTTTTTTTTCAAGTTTACTCATTTAATTTCTTCCATGAGAAAGAGAGAAAGCACCCCACTAGGGTCTTCACACAGTTCTTTGTATAATAAAGTTATTTTCTGACCATTTGTTTATGTTAGCCGGCAGTTTTCCTGTAATAGTGAAACATTTATCTCGCTATTCTAATTGATTTTTACTTACTTATTTTTATCATTTTTATATTGTTGGAAATAGAAAAGGTATAAATTTATAATTTTTAAAATATGATTTTTTTCCTTTTGTTTTGCTCAATAACCTTTGGCTTCATAAATATTTTTCTGTTTGTTTTTGGCTAGGACAATTATGTGGCAGAGATTCCCCCTCATTAAAATCTCATAGTCCTCTTATGATGTTGATTTTCATGTACAATGTCACTTTGGCCATGGAGGAATTTTCCTTGAGATATTCTTTTCATATTTCTGGTGAGTCCATTAGTTGTTCCCCCTACCATTCAATTATATGTATATTTTTGTTTATTATGCTTTATTGGGAAAAACCCACTATCAAATAAATAAAAAGATTATAATTCTTTGCTCCATTTGTCAATTTTAGGAGAGAAAGAAATAGTATACAGTTCTTATTATAACTAACTAATCTGTGGAAATCTCAAACTAAACCTCTGTAAACTATAAGATTGATCAGATTTTTCCTCTCTTGTTTGCTTTTTTTTTTATATTTTTGCCTTAGGGCACATGTACCATCCCAAGAGAGACAGAAACAGAAAGTGAGAAATCTCCCTTTGTGTGTAGGGGGAGGGGGATGGCCCCACCTCAATCCTTTCTCCTCTGTTCTTCTCTCTGGATGTTGGGCATGCATGCACACATGTCTGGCATGGTTTTCAAGCTGCAGGGTCTAGACGCAAACCATGGTTGGCTATGTGGGAGTCCAGCTCCTTAATCACTCTGCCACCTGCTGGCCTACTTTTTTTCTTATAGACCTAAGCATTTTCTCTATTTCTGGATATTTGGAATATATAACAATAAGGAAGGAAATTTTTATGTCTAGCATATAAGTTTTATGTAGTTTCCCTCTTCTGGAATTAATTTCCTTAATATACTAATGTCAAGAGTAATTTGTTCCTTTTTGTGATTTGTTTGGTGGTTCATATTGTGGACAGAAATCTGACTACTTTTCCTATTTTTCCAAAATCTTTTCAAAAGGGACTGGGGAAGTCATGCCACAAACATTAACAGACCATTTATTTTCTATTAACCGAATTCTTCCTACCTCCTGTTCCTGGCATATTTCCTGGTATATTTCAACCAATTACAGTATATTCTTTTGCTTATCTCCTCCCAAGACACAGAACTTCCCTTTTCCTTGAGATGTAGATTAAGCCTTTCTTTAACTAAGACACAGATCTTCCCTTCCAATCACCAACCTAAGAATTGTGGAACCCACCTATAACCCACAAGTCCCTGTTTCTATATGTCCCGCCTTTTTGGGCCAGACTAATGGAAAATCTTTTCACTAAATGTTGTCTGTCAATCTCAAAAACAAATAAAAGGAAACCCTGTACATGATCACCCAGAGAAAGGCATGTATGCCTCTTCTCCGGGCCTAGGTCACTCACAGTTGGCTTGGAAATAAACCGCATTATTAATTTTTAATTTTACAATTGGTTATTTTTTCAGTTGACAATATATTACTTTTAACTAGACGATTGAAACATATGCTTTGTTCAACATTTTTATGATTGGAATGATAGCTTTATGCAAATAGCATTATGAAAATCAATAACTATTGCAAATTATAGAGATTGAATATCATGGAGATAACAGCTGCTATTATTTTAAATTCTGAATAGTTAGTTACTGACATTTTTCCAGTCCTTTAGACTAGTCAATTTGTTCCTTTCTTAAAAATCAGAATGCTTTGCTTCACCACTTATTCCAATTTTTGTTTCCTCTCCTCCTTCGCTTCTTCCTTTCTTCCTCTTCACATGTATCAATTGGAATACAATGGCAAATGCATTTCTTCTTTTCTTCTTCCTTTCTTCACTTAATCTGGTAACATGAGACATGTTAGAAGAGGTTAGCATCAAGCCCAAGTTATTCATTTAAACATCGAGCTGTGCATTAAGGGGCTAACAAACAAGGTGGAATGAAATTTCACAATGAAACCTTTAATTTTTCAGACTGTTAACAAAGGGATTTTAACATATACTAGACCACCCTATTCAAGGCACTGAGGATTCAGCAATAACAAAATGATCTCTGCCCTAATAGGTTTCACAGTCTGGTGGCGGAGATGGTCAGTAATCACATAAGCATATAGAGAAATCTATAGTAATCGGCCAGCAGGTGACCCAGCAGTTATGTGCTGAGGATAGGATTGGATCCCATGTGGCTGACCACTGTTCAAGTCTTAGTCCAGCTGCTTGCAAAACATGTAGGGTACATGTGAATGTTTGCCCCAAACCCTGATGGGATAGAGAAATGAAGGAGAAAGGATTATGGTGAAGTTGGGAATAAGGGGGAGGACGGTTTCTTTTTCTGTGGTGAGCACCATGCCCTTGGCAATAAAATAAAAAAAAAAAAAAAAAAAAAAAGGATCTTTGCTTACCCAAGGGTCACAAATTTTTTAAAATTATAATAACCCCCTAAACTATATTAAGTTATGAAGGAAAAATGCAGCATGCAATGAAAATATGTAATGGAGGAATCTTGTTTAGTTTGGTAGAAGGTAGGAATGATGATCTAGGAGAACTTGGATTTATCTCTTATTTTATTTTATTTTATTTTATTTTATTTTATTTTATTTCCATAGGGTACTCACTAAAGAGACAGAGAGAAGTAAAGTGAGAAATCACTCTCCCAGGGGCAATGGCCACATGGCAATCCATTCTTCATTCTTCTCTCAGGATTTTGGGCATGTACACACATCCAGTGTGATTTTCAAGCTGCTGGGTTTGGGACTAGAACCATAGTCCACTATGTGGGAGCCCAGTCCCTTAACCACCATGCCATCTGCTGGCCCCTCTCTGGTTTTTCTTTTTTTCTTTTTTTTTTTTTTAAGTAGCAAACATCATGAACATTATTTCTACTCACTGAATCCCCTATTGCTTGCCCTTTTTTCTTTTTCCTATAGGGTTTTCTTTCCTGGCATTTCAAAGATACTGCTCTCATCAAAGCTACCAGTATGAGCTCCATCAGCCCAGACCCAGTCGTTGCTTTTCAGTTCTAATAGCAACATTTGACACTAATAAGCTCTCTTTGTTTCTGGATCTTGTGTGTCTTGCGTCCAGAAAGCATCTTCCTTGGCTCTCCTCATACCTCACTGGTCTCTTGCAGAGTCTCTTCACTAATTGTTCCTGATTTTCTCTGCCACTAAAGGTTAAAGTGAGCCATGACTCAGCCTTTGACTCTCATTCACCTATGCTTACTTCTAAGTGATCTCACTAGATCTTTAAGTTTCCACTGTACATAGATAACTTCCAAACTAACTTCTCCAGTCCTAATTATTCATGTCTAGCATTAAATGTGCAGTCACATCCCTCTCCACTTGGTGTCTGTATGATGAGCATCTCAAACTCAGCACGACCAAAATGAATTTCCTACTTCTGCCTCTAGACGCTTCTTTCACCGATCTTCCATCTCAGTAGATGACAATTCAGTTTTGCTTATTATTTGCTCAGGCCATTGGATTTGGTCACCCTTGAATTTTCACATTCCACACCGAGTGTAGTTAATCTGTGTGTCTCTCAGTAAAACAGATCTAGAATTCAACTGCTTCTCAATGATTCCACCAGAATACTCTGGTACAAGACTTCTTTTAGTCTCATTTACTCATAGCAGTCAGATGGATTGTTTTGAGATGAATAATTCAGACCATATTTGTAATCCTCCAGTGTTTTTCCAATTTACTTATTGTTAAAGTCCTCGCAGTACCTATAACGTGCTATGTGATCTGGCTTTTAGTAACCTCCTTGACTTCTATCATTTTTCCCTATGCTCACTCCACGCCAGCAGTGCCAACCATACAGTTTCAGACATTTTAAGCATGCCTCACTGTCATACCCCAGAAACCTACAATCATGCCTGGTAAATAGTCAGTGCTCAATAATTGTTTGACCAAAGAATGACATTTGCATGGAGGCATATGTGCATTAGAGAAAAAGGAGGTTGCTCTCTAACTGATAAATGTGGAAGAAATACACCAGTTTTGCTTATAAGGCTCCCCCTGATTGAGAGCTAAAGTATGAGCAGGAGTTAATTCAGAAAAGAAATGCTTACTGATATTGAATTTGTCTTTAGGTAAACACAAAATTTTTAATGTATGTATTTTTTCCAGTGACAGAAGATATATAATAGATTTATATTCTATGTGCGAAGTTTATTAAAGATCTGATTCAGAGCTAGCAGGTGGCATAGTGGTTAAGGCACTGAACTCCCATGTGGCTGACCACAGTTGGAGTCCCAGACCTGGCATCTTGAAACACACGCCTGGCGTGTGTGCATGCATGTCCAAATCCTGAGAGAAGAATAGAGCAGGAGGGATTGAGGCATGGCCCTCCCTCCTGGGGGTCTATCTCTTCTATCTCTCTCTGTTTCTCTGGGAGGTGCAAAAAATTTCTACAAAGTAAATAAATAAATAAATCTGACTCATTCATAATCTTAAGATTACAGATGAAAATATGTCATTAGAAATTATATCCCTGTGAATAGTATGTAGAGAGCCATTAAAACTGATATGGAATATTTAATAGCACGAAAAGTGGTCACAATAAGTTAAGTGGGAGAAAAGGTTGTAATGATATGATTAAAAATGTATATATACATGATATATTAAAGTTCTTGTAATATTTACAGTAAAACATGAATATTGATTACTTAAAGGATCAGACTATAAGAGACATCATCAACTTTGGACTCTGTTGTTGAAATGTTCTATAGTGAGCATGTATTACTATTTTTTTTTAAGAATTATTTAACTTTGCTTATTTATTTATTTATTTATTTTAATTTTACCAGATTGGGGGCAGGGAGAGAGAGAGAGAGAGATATGGAAAGTAAGAAAGCAAACCGCCAGGTCCGAACTCGAACCATGGTCAGCCATGTGTGAGTCCAGCGCCCCTAACCACATGCCACCTGCTGGCCCAGTATTACTTTTATAATCAGAAGAATGAAAAAAATACATTATAAATATAAATGTTTAATTGACTATTGACCCTGATATTCCTTTCTAGACTCCATGAGAGGAAAAGTTGAGGTTAATAATGAAGGTAAGACCATATAGGAGGTAAGAAATCTGATACAGAGACTGATTTGGCTTTGGTTACCTGATATTACAGAAATATGGTTGGGAATATGCTTGCTGATCAGGATTGCCTAGTAAGTAGTATCCTCTGACTTCTGTCAAAAACTATCAAATGTTGGGACCAGCTGTTAGCGTAATGGCTATGTCGCTGGACTCCCATGTAGTCAACTGTGGTTTGAGTCCTGGACCCTGCAGCTTAAACTCATGATGGGTGCATGTGTGTGCATGGCCAAGATCCCAAGAGGAGAATGGAAGAGAAGTGATTGCGGCGTGGCCATTCCCCTAGGGGGTGATTTCTTGCTTTCTGTCTCTGTCTCTCTCTCTCTCTCTTTCTGGCGAGTGCACACACCCTATAGCAAAAACCTCTCCACAAAAAGAAAAAAAAAAAAAAAAACCTTTCAGATGACCTGATAACAGTTGCTATATAATGAAATATGAGCTCATTAATTTTCTTAGTATCAGACTTGGGGCAATGGAGACTTGGACAAACTAGGGAGCAGAGAGTGAATGTGTAGCTGTAGCTCCTTACTTCATGAACAGAAGAAAACGACATCTTCTTTGCTTTAGGGACTCCATATAGCTGTTTGAGTCTTTTCATTGCCATTCTTCATTTTATTGCTCTTTGACTATGTGGTATTTTGACTATGTGGTATTGCTTTTTGACTATGTGGTATTTTTCTTCATTGAATCATTGCATTGTGATAATTACAGTGATAGTGATGAAGTAAATCATTTTGGGATGGTCTCAATTTTAGCTTAGATAATAGCAAGAATATTTAAAGTAGGCCCAAATGTTACTAAATTGCTCTTTTTTTTTTTTTTTTTTTTCTGGTATAGTAGCTTTCTGAGTCCAAATTTTCTTACCTTAGAAATGTTCATAATTAGAATTTTATATAGTGTAAAGCCAGACTTTAAGAATATGTGATTTGGGAACAGTAGGTGGCATAATATTTTTTTTTTTTTGAGAGGTTTTCGCTATAGGGCGCGTGTGCTCGCCAGACAGACAGAGAGAGACATAGAGACAGAAAGTGAGAAATCACCCCCCGGGGGGATGGTCATGCCACAATCCCTTCTCCTCCATTCTCCTCTCGGGATCTTGGGCACGCACGCACACGCGCCCGGCCTGAGTTTTAAGCCACTGGGTCCGGGACGCGAACCGCGGTCGACTATGTGGGAGTCCAGCGACATAGCCATTACACTAACTGCTGGTTCCCCTCAGGTGGCGTAATATTTACATCACTGGGTTCCCACATAGTCGACCATTGTTTGAGTCCCAGACCCGGCAGCTTAAAACTCATACCGGGCAAGTGTGCATGCATGCCCAAAATTCCAAGGAAAAGGGGTCGCAGTATGGCCATCCCCCCTGGGGGGAATGATTTTTCACTGTCTCTCTGGTGAGCACACGCACCCTAAGCAAAAAATCTCTTACAAAAAAAAAATATATATATATATGTGATTTAAGGGTCAGCAGGTGGCATAGTGGTTAAGGCACTAGATCCCACATGGCCAGCTCTGTGGTTCAAGTCCAGACCTGGCAGCTTGCAAACATGCCTGGCACTTGTGCATGCATGCCCCAAATCCCAAGGAGACAATGGAGGAGAAGGAATTGTGGTGTGTCAATCCCCCTGGTGGGATGATTTCTCACTTTTCCTTTCTCTGTCTCTCTCCAGTGAGTACCTGCACCTTATGGCAAAAATCAATAAAAGAATATGTGATTTATCTGGAGAGTTAGTCTAACCAAGCACTCAGATCTACTTGTCAACCTGCTTGCCTTGTTCTCCACTCGTGTTCCTTAGCATTGACGCTATCTTTTACTGTGTTTGTGGGGGAAATGAGAGCTTACTGTAATACTTGGAAACTTAAGGAAGTTTAAAAAGTCTTGAACACATCTGTCAAATGTCAAGTGTCAGTTTACTCATCTATATGCTCAAAATGATTCTATTATTTCTCATAATTATGAAACTTAAATAAGATCATGTATTAAATATGAGCAACAAGACTACATTCAAATATAGATATGGGGTGATTCAGTGGGTTGACACTGGAGTGATTAGTGGTTCATAGGCCATGAGGTAAGGTCAAAGAACTTCAGTGTTTTGGGGAAGAACAGGGTGGGGTCAGTTTTTCAAAACAAAAACCTTTCAAACCTTGTGTCAATTTATGTAAGGAACTATGGCTACAGAGAAACAGTGATAGAAATTAATAAAATCACACTCCAGTTTTTCAGTGACCTAGTTATAGACGTTACAACTAGATCCAAGAAGTAACCCAACTGGATTATTATGATAATTTCTTTTCTTTTTGCCTCAGGTTGTCCGGTATTGGATTTGATTCCAGTTAGTTTTGTTGAGATCACCTCTCTCCACTACCCTAACTTTTATCCTAACATGCTGAATTGCACTTGGACTTTTCATTCCATGTCGGGAAATAAAATAAAGGCAGTGATTAAAGACTTCATAACAGAAGAATCTTGGAACTGTGAATGGGATTATGTCAATATTTACGATGGACCAGATCAGCAATCAAGATTACTTGGTAAATTGATCTTTCTCAAATGGCCTGTTGTAAGTGGCAGGAAGTATTTACATAAGGTACATACATAGAAAGCATGACCTGCATTCTTCTTGGAAATAATGTCATCTGTTCTAAGTGGCTTCTCATCAGATTCTATATCACAATCCTGGAGTGTGCTGAGCACAGCGTGATGAGTGTGAGACCCCACATGGATCTTGACCTCATAACCCCAGCTGTTGGTTTTTAATCCAGTGAGTCTTATCTCATTTTGCTGTTAGGGAACACTAATTTTGTTTTCCTGCAAAGGTCATATTTTTTAAGAACTTTCATTTTCTAAAGTTCATTTTTAGGTAACTTGATTGAACTTTTTTTAATTTATTTTTTCCTCATGGTTAGCAGTGTCATGGCTCATCCTCACAGACGTGGCTTGTTTTAGGCCTTGTGTAAATTTAAAAGGGGGAAAGGTCAATTATCTTGAATAATCTTTAAAGATTTATTAATCACGTGGTGTCCATCATGCGTGACATTCATGCTTCATATCTGGTAATATTCTGTTCTGAGACTGACTCATACCAGGAAACTTTTCCAAAGATTTTGTAATCCAATATTGCATCACCTTCTCCTGTCTTCCAGTTCTGCCACTCTACCTTTTTATCTTGTTCTAATCTGTTAGGTGCTGTTGCAATCCATTTATCACGAAGAGCAAGAGAAGAGTTTTTGTTGCTATCTAATATTTCCAGAGACTTTGACCTTCTCCTGTAATAATACCAGATTTATAACACCAACAAGTTTAGCATTTTGTGTTAAAGTTCTAAAGTTACCCAGCTTTTTTATCAGTGACTTTGATCCCTCTAAAGGATTCTAAAGCAATTAGAGTGTAGGGGAGGGGAAGATACAAATGTTCAAGTTCTTAGTTCTCCTTAAAGTAACATGAGGTCTCTGTAGCGTGTGACTCTGAAACCTTAACTTGTCAATTCTGTTTAGTCAAAGACCCTGGGAACATATGTATAGTTGATCAAATTGGATTTATTACTCATTACAGAGAGAGAGAACACACACTGCAGAAAATCACGGGGTGTCCCAGTAAAAGGGTATTAGGAAGGAGCTACTATAGGCTTTGGGCTTTGGATAATTTTGGACAGGGTCTCAGAAAATGGACTTTGTTATGGATTGGTTGCTGTCAGGAAGTGGGGCAATTTTGGCTATCCCAATCGTAGGGAGGTCTGACTAGAGTGAAGATAAAACTGTGCTTGGTGAAGAGGTAACACGCCCTCTTTTAGCCAAGAGAGGGACATGTTTGGTATTTTGGTGGTTGCACCTGGCCTTGTTTCTGTCTCCCTTGGCCAGGAACTCACAGTGTCCTGTCTGATGTTGATACTCTGTGATCTTGTTTATATCCAACAGAGCAATGTGGTCTAGCAGAGAGCTACAGAGCCATGTTTGGATGTCAGGACTACTTTTCTCTTTCTCATTCTTTAATATTCTCCAACCTGGTAACATAATTTTTTTTTAAAAGTTCTGATTAATTAAATTTCAGACATGTCATAGGATTACAAATCAGACAGCTCATATTTTTTTTCTTTCTTTCTTTCTTTTTCAATTTGCCAGAGGGCATGTGTACTCACCAGAGAGACACAGAGAGAGAGGAAAAGGGATAAAGCATCCCCTCCATTGGGCATGGTCATGCTGTGATTCCCTCGTCTTACATTTCTCCATCCCATTGGGATTTTAAGCACAAGTCATATATGCCTGGCATGTTTTTCAAGCTTGGCTTTTTCAAGCTGTGCTTGGCCATGTGAAATCCGGCTCCTTTATCTTCCAGGCCACAGGGCCAACTCATAATTTGATGTTACATGAGGAAATACACATTTGTTTGAGAGGTCATGCAACTTTTTTTCAATGACATGTATAATTTCTATAAGGAATTTTGAATTATTAGATACAGAATCCTGCTGCCACTCTAAAACCCAAAGGCTTTTATCTTGTTTTAGCCTTTTGGGGCTACCATAACAAATACCATAAACTGGGTCACTTACACGCAGCAAATATGTATTTCTTATAACTTTGCAGGCTGAGAAGTCCAAAATGCAGGTGTTGTAAGGTTCAGTGTCTGGAGAGGGCCTTTCATTGGAAAGGTGCATTCTCCCTGGATCCATCCTCACATGCTAGAAGGGCCAAGGTGGCTTTTTGAGGCCTCTCTCATCTTTCTGGGGACTCTTTCATAAATTTGTTGTCTCAAGGTACCCTCAGTCTCACTTCCTCAATAATGTGGATCCCTGTTCAAATGTTACCTTATCTTTTTTTTTTTTTTGAAATTCCAAGTTTATTTATAATATACACAAGCTGTGCCTGACAACTAAGAAAATGCTATTTACATAAAACATTGTGGATTTAAAATACACGGTACTTGTATTTTAATACAATAGGACCCCAGGATTCAAACTAAGTTTTATTCCAGCCTGTGCATTATGTAGTTTATTCGCTCTGCTACAGAGAACTACAATGGAGGTAAACTTTGGCAGTATATACCTCACGTCAAATAGTAATGAACTTCATATGCACGGCTTGGCATCTGTAGAGGAAGATACGGTTTCTTCAGCATGCGTGCCAGTTTCTGAGTCTTCCGCTTCAGAATCCTCACCAGTTTCTTCTTCAGAATCAAATTCTTGACTATCCGGGGAGTCAAAGTTATTCAGAGGTTCACCAGTCAGTCTCTCGATGACCTCTGCCACGTACTGCGTGTACTCGGCTACTTGTGCCAGTTCCTCGTTCTCCTCCTCCAGGCAGGCTATTTCATTGTCCTGCTCAATTTCTTTATGAAGTTTCTCGTTCTCTTGAAGCGCTTCATAGAGAGCCTCCTCTGCTTTTCTGCCACTTCTTTCCAATACTGAGAAGATAGATTCTCTCTAATCATAAGACCAAAAGCTTCTTGGGTGACTCCCTGGAGATTTTTATTTTCACTGTATTCTGAACTGGCAACAGCTCTAGAGCTGGAAGTCTTAGCTGGTAACTGGTCATTCCGATATTTCCTTTTGGATAAGCCTTTGGACAACTGGTTTTCTCTTCCAACAAGAGAGCCCACTGCAGAAGGCTGGAACATCTTAGAGTTCTTCTCAGGACGGAGCTGTTCTTGGCATTCTCTTTCGTTTCTTCTTATTTCTGCTTCATACTGGGATTCATTGTACTGCTGCAGCTGGTGGGACACAGACAGCGGCGGAGACGCGCAATCCTGTTACCTTATCATAAGCCTCTTCTGTCACAGGGCCTATGAGACCAGCAAGTAGTGTAGTGATTAAGGCACTGGACTCCCACATGGTCAACCGCGGTTTGAGTCCTGAACCCAGTGGCTTGAAACTCACGCTGGGCATGTGTGTATGCATGCCCAAGATCCCAAGAAGAGAGTGGAGGAGAAGGGATTGCGGAGTGACCATCCCTCCTAGAAGGTATTTCTTGCTTTCTGTCTCTCTGTCTCTCCAGTGAGCACACACACCCTATAGCAAAAATCTCTCTCTCTCCAAAAAAGAAACAAGGTCTAGATAGCCCCCCTCTACCTTTTCTTGGCATTTACCATGACTTGTTATCTGTCTCTTATACCACAGGGAAAATTTCCTAAGAGCAGCATTTAATCTCTCTCTCTCTCTCTTTTTAAAAAATTTGCCAGAGAGATGGTGCACTTGCTGGAAAGAGACAAACAGGGAGAAAATGGGAAATCACCCTCCAGGGGGATGGCCGTGCTGCAGTCCCTTCTCCTTCATTCTCCTCTTGATATTTTGGGCATGCACACCCAGTTGCCCAGCACGTTCTTCAAGCTGCTGGACCTGGGACTCAAACCACAATCAGCCATGTGGAATCCAGCTGCCTTAACCTCCATGTCACCAGTTGGCCCTAGCAAGGAAATAGTAACAGAGTTGGAAAGAGAAAGGAGATGGTGATGTAGAAAGTGGCATGTTTGAAATAAAATACTTGAGGCATCAAACGATTACAAATTTGAAGCAGTGACTGTAAAGAATTAAAATACAAAGGAAATCACGGTGCCATTGCATGGTTAAATCTAGTGTCAGCATTTAGCTGGCATGTGCTAGCTCCATCTCCTAAGAGTGTCATAGTTGATGTGCATTGTGATTGGTTATTGCCTGTAATGGTTATTAAATATTTTGAATATTATCCTTGGTCAAGCCAGGGTACGCTGACAAACTGGAACACATCCATAGAGCATAATGACCAGGAAGCTGATGAGTGTGGACACCTTGGAGAAGAGAGAAGAGAAAAAGATCACAATATCTTGGGACCAGCAGTTGGAGTAATGGCTATGTCACTGGACTTCCATGTAGTTGACTGCAGTTAGAGTCCCGGATCTGGTGGCTTAAACTAACACCGGGCATGTGTGCGTACATGCCCAAGATCCCAAGAGGAGAATGGAGGAGAAGGGATTGCAGCATGGCCATTCCCCCGGGGGGGGGGGGGGGTGATTTCTCACTTTGTGTCTCTGTCTCTGTCTTTTTGGCAAGCACACATGCCCTATAGCAAAAACTTCTCAAAAAAAAAAAAAAAAAGATCACAATATCCTTTTTAAATATTTATGAAATTCTAATGTAGAATCTCTCAGGCCACACATGAAACTTATTCTCCTTAACGTTATCTAGTAGTTATTATTTACCACTATTCAAGCATAGTCCTAAAACTCACTCTTCTAGTTTTCTTAACAATCTTAGGGAGGTGAGTTATATTATCCTTGGTTTGAATTTGAGGAAAGCAAGTTGCAAAAGGATTGGATAACTTGCCCTTAGTGACATAGCTAATCTGTAGAAAAAGTGGGATTTAAACCCAGGCCCTCTGTGTTCTTGGCCACTATACTCAGTGGTAGTCATCACATAGATGGCTTTTGAATCAGTGTGAAGAACGGTTACAAAAACTCCCAACTTTCCTGTTATATCTGCAGGGCTGGTAATCATATATTGGGTTATTTTATTGAGTCATTGGAAAAGTCATGACATTTTTACATCAAAAAACATGAAAAAATACATCATGACTTTTCCAATGACCCGACAGAAAGAACTCTGTGTTAGATGGAAAGTTGAGCTAAGTGATCCCCCAAAGTCTGAATTTATACTAGTCTCTTATCTCTCATCTAGTCACCCAGCTTAAAAAAAAAATCACCAAAAGATGTATGATTCTCCAGAGAGAGGGAGAAAGTGAGAAAGCACCCCATGTGGTACATAGTCACACCACAATCCCTTCTCCATTTTTCCTTTCAGAATTTTTGGCACACACGCATGCGCTTGGTGTCTATTACAAGTGACTGGGTCTGGCACTTTAACCTCGTGGTTGGCCATGTGAGATTTAGCTGACTTAGCTACAAGTCAGGGGCTTGCTCCAAATCTACAGATCTTATAAATGTGTCATCTGTATTTCTAAGTTCTTAAGAGAACCAAGGATTGAATCATTTTTGTATACACCACTGAGACCTTCCTTCCAGGATGACATTTCTTATATAGTTATTTAGTCAACTGTGGAACTTCCTAGTTACATAATTACCTACTTACCATTTCTGTCTGTTCATTTGGATATCATTAGATACTTTATTAAGTGCTTCACTGAAGTCAAGATTCATTAAGTTTGTCTTATTCCCCCTAGTCACTATCTAATTAGCTCTTTTAAAAAACTGAAATTAGGTTAATTTAATTTGGCATAGAAAGGATGCCATGCTGATTTTTTGTGTCCACTGATTCCTTCTCCAAGTGTTCACAAACCATCTGTTTAATGATTTGTTGTTAAATTTTGCTTAGGTGCATTTTTATTAAATAGATATTTATAATACTTTATAAATACCAATTGATTTAATCCTATGTGAGTATTATCTTTATCTCCATTTCACACATGCAAAAATTGAGGTATAGAGAGGGGTTAAGGCCAGCCAAGAGTTAATAAATGACAGAGCAGGTCCAAACCAGCAGCTTGAGTATGGAATCTGTGCCTCTTAGCACTAAGCCATGTTCCACTGATAAGTGACCTTGGGCGTTCCCTATGGCTCTGTTTTCTCTGTCTCTTACTCCCATAGCCCAAAACTCCCACACCCAACACCCTTCAGATTCCTTTTTGAAGACTAAGTAACATTCTTTCCATTTTCATTATTTTCAAACTTCCAGGGTATTTGTTGACTCTACCGGAATTCCTTATTTGACACCGTACATCCCCAAAGTTTCCCAAGTCTTCCAGCTCACCAAACAGTGTCCTTGAGGATAAGAATGATGTGGAGATGAACTATCCCCCACCTTTCTTAGATTTCTGTGTTAACATTACCTTGAAGATACATCGATAGCATATCACTGTTTTATTTCAGGAGAAGGTTTTTAGAGAGAGAGAGTTTTGCCAGAGGGTGCGTGCACTCGCCAGAGAGATGCAGAGAGACAGAAAGCAAGAAATCAACCCCCAGGGACATGGCCATGCTGCAGTCTCTTCTCCTCCATTCTCCTCGTGGGATTTTGGGCACACACACATGAGTACCTGGCCTAAGTTTCAAGTGACCAGGTCTGAGACTCGAGTTGTAGTTAGCCGTGTGGGAGTCCAGTGCCTTAACCACTATGCCATCTGTTGGCTCCCTAGAAGAATTTTAATTACAACAAATGTGCAGATAAATTACAGCAAATATTTTGTCACTATTAGGATAATTTTTATGCCAACTTTTGTGTTTCTGAGTCAGTAAAGAGTCACTAGTATCTTGTATTTGGGCAGCCTGTCCCAACACTTTAGTTTTTCTATCCATTTATCTTCACCAAAATGCCTAATCTCTCCCACTTTTAAAATCACAGATTGCCATGAAGCTGTGTGCATTTTCACAGAAAGTACTAACCTAGTCTGTTCTACTTGATCCTTTAAAAATCTATACTCTTTCACTGCTATACTCAAATCATGAGTTCCATTCTACAAATCTTGATCTTACTTTTTTGAAAATCATTCCTTTTTAATATTGTCAGTTCAGAACGTGATGCTATCTCTTTGCCTTCTTTCAGTTGTGTCTGCACAAAAGAAGCACTTTAATTATCAGTTCTCTCTCCCATTGCAGCTCATTTATGTGCTTCTAAGGAAGAATTGGTTTTGGTATCCAGTGGTGCTTACCTGACTGTGCATTTTAAGACTGATGAGTCTGTGGGAGAAAGAGGTTTTAAACTTACCTTGGAAGAGATGATTCAGAAGCAATCACTGGAAAGCTATATTGGGAGCCCCTTGTCTATCAATGGTAAGTAGCTGTATAAAAATGCTTATTAATGTTTACTGGGGAGCGGTGATGGTACAACAGCAAAGCAAGACTCTCTGGGAGACAGACCAATGTGGGAAGGTTGACAGTTCACTTTTGGAGACTTCCCTAGGTACACTGGGACTTGTATGACTGTGATCTGGGCTCTCTCTCTCTCTCTCTCTCTCTCTTTCATTCTTCTATGTAGCTCTCATTCATGAAATAAACAGATAAACTTTTAAAAAGTGTATTAAGGCAGGTACCACATAAACTTTACAGTAGAATCTGGGGAATCATTGTTGTTGTTGTTGTTGTTATTGTTATCATTTATATTTTTGCCATAGGGCACATGTGCTCACTGCAGAGAGACAGAGAGAAAGGTAACGAAAGGGAAAGTAAGAAATCACCACCCAGGAGTGGGGGGACGGAAATGGCCATGCTGTAGTCCCTTTTCCTCCATTCTTCTCCTGGGTTCTGAGCATGCACACACATGCACCTAGTGTGATTTTCAAGCCTCCAGGTCTAGGACTTGAACTGCAGTCAGCCACTGGGAGTTCTGCACCTCAACCATCATGCCACCTGCTGGTCCCACCATTGTTTTAGGGCCATTAGTAGTGACACTACTCTAATACTGAAAACAGGTATCTTTCATTTCAAGCTGTTCCTTAAGGCATGAGACCGATAGTTCCAAATGGATTATCTGAGGTAATAAAGTCAGATGGAGTGTGTGTGTATTATTTTTATTTAAGTAATGATAAACACAAAAGTGAGTCAACTGCTATTTAAATGATCCAGTGGGGGCTTTCGAGTTGAAGGAAACATGAAATTCAGCATATTTTGTGTCTCTTTTACCATTTTTCTTCTAAGTGACCATTCCTGACCCCCATGGCGACTCTCAAAGAGGATATTTTGGCTGAACATGTACTAACTTCTCTGCATAACACAGACATAAATGTAATTATTCTGCTTATCCAGTCTACTTTTAAGTCAGAATTTAGTAAGTTGTGCTTAAAATTTAACAACTCAATGAATCTGTTAGTAGGAAGCTCTCTTGATTTGATTGTTATTCTGGGCAGAATTCTATTAACTTGCGGTGAAAGTTCTTCATGTTACTTTGTCTTTTTTTTTTTTCGAGATTTTTCTTTTTTGCAATAGGGCACATGCACTCGCCAAAAAGACAGAGAGAGACAAAGCGCCAAAAAGACAGAGAGAGACAGAGACAGAAAGCGAGAAAACACTCCCCAGAAGGATGGCCATGCTGCAGTTCCTTCTCCAAGGTATTCATACTCCTCCAGTCTCCTCTCGGGATCTTGGGCACACATGCACGTGCGCCTGGCGTGAGTTTAAGCCACTGGGTCAACGGACTTGAACCACAGATAACTATATGGGAATCCAGCGACATAGCCATTACGCCAACTACTGGTCCCCTACTTTATCTTTTTTAAGCCAGAGGAATGAATGGGGCTCTCTAAAGAGTCCTTGAGGGACCCAGCAGTTAGCGTAATGGCTATGTCGCTGGACTCTCACGTAATCGACTGCGGTTCGCGTCCCGGACCCGGTGGCTTAAAACTCAACGCTGGGCACGTGTGCGTGCGTGCCCAAGATCCCGAGAGGAGAATGGAGGAAAAGGGATTGCAGCATGACCATCCCCCCTGGGGGGTGATTTCTCGCTTTCTGTCTCTCTCTGTCTGTCTGGTGAGCGCACGCGCCCTATAGCGAAAATCTCTCAAAAAAATTTTTTTTAAATCTACCATTAAACTTAAGGTAGCAAAAATAATTTTGAATAAATACTTTTGCATGTTTTCTTCCTAATATCTAGAAAAATTATAATTTTGAAAAATTTGCTTATTTTTTGGCACATATATTTAAAAGAAGGAGGAAATTTATGTTTTATACATATTTGACAAGAAAGTAAAAAGTTGTGATCAAGTATATCAAACACAAAGACATTATGGTAGAAACTTTTCATTGTAAATAAATTTCTGATGTAAAATAAAAATCTTCAATAAGGCATTTAACAAATGAACATATCTTTTACTTTCCAAATTATGTGTGTATTAAGAAGCTTAATTTTCTTCATATTGGAGGATATCCCTACTCAAGTAAGTCTCAAGTTCTTTAACGACTAACACTGTTTCTTGGAAGACTTTTTTTTTTTTTTTTTTTTTTTTTAAATCTGAAACTTGGAGGGCCAGCAAGTAACATGTTGTTAAAGTGTTGGACACCTACACGGTTGTGATTCAAGTCCCAGGCCTAATGGCTTGGAAAATCACACCAAGTGCATGTGCGTGCGTGCCCAAAATCCCAAGAGGAGAATGGAGGAGAAGGGATTGCAGCATGGCCATCCCCTCTAAGGGAGCTGATTTCTCACTTTCCCTCTTTCTGTCTCTCTCTGGCTAATACATGTGCATTATGGCAAACAAACAAAGAAACAAACAAAAAAACCTTAAAAATAAAAAACTGAGAATGGAATAAAGAGTGTTGGAAATTTTAAAAAATCTTTATATAATTTCTCATTTGTGTAGTATAAAGTATTTTGAGATATCTAGATAAATATGCTGAGATAACACAAATAATGCTGCAGAAAGAACAAGGTCTAATACTTTTATATTGGGTGCAATATTTTTCTTTCTTTTTTTGAAAATCAGCTTACCTTCTGAATTTTCTAAGGATGCATATATTAATACTTTAGCTAATGTTATTGAACTACTTATTCTAAACATAGTACAAGGCCCAACCATGGTGGCACACAGTGCTATTGCTTGGGAAGCTGGAAGCTGCATGGGAGGCCAACCTGGGTTCAGTTCTTGGGCCAACCTGAACACACTGGGTGCATTTGTACACACTGTAATCCTAATGAATTGAGAAGGCAGGGCTGGGACACTGTGACACAGTGAGATCATGCCCTCCACCCCCCCCCCCCCCAAAAAAAAGAAAGTACTAGAAAAGATAAAGGTCTCCATCTCAGGAGGAATTCTAACTCTGAACCTATGAAAGAAATAATAGCTCCACTGTGAGATTATAGTAGACTTTCATGAGCATGTTAATCTAAAGTTTTGTTGTTTCTTTCCTAAGATAAGGCAGTAGAAAGTAATACAGTCAGCTGGCCGACCCGAGACAAATGTGGAGTTCCAGTTGTTGACCCATTTCTAAAGGAAAAGTCTGAAGGAAGCGTCGATGTGCAGCCAGCCATTCTGGGGGAGCCCAGGATGGTTGGTGGCCGAGCTGCACCTGCAATGTCCTGGCCCTGGCTGGTCAGCCTGTGGCACCAAGGGCAGCACTACTGTGGAGGCGCCCTGATCGGGAGGCAGTGGGTCCTCACAGCCGCGCACTGCAACTTCAGGTATGTGTCTGTGGTGCAACGGCTCTGAGGCTGTTCCAGTGCGCGTGGTGGGTGGGCTCCCTCCGCTTTCCCCAGATGATGAGAAACATGTAGCTTTAAACCCCCACTGATACAGTCCCCAGCTTCTAAAATAACAAACATGAACAACGAACACAATGAAATTTTCTGTACCTCACCAACACACTTCATTTTAAAAGCTGTTTCCTGCTTCCAGGTGTTTAATAAGTAACTCACAGTGCTCCCCCCTTCTTTCCTCATCTATGAAATGAAGATAATGGTATCTTAACAATGTTGCATTAGTCACTGAACACAGGACCTAGAACACTGAAATTGCACAACTGTGGATTCTTTTGTTGTTGTGTTCTCCTTTGCTGACTCATCATCACACCTACTTGCCCCACCAATCTGAAGTTTTGAAGGATGCTGAATTTCCTTTAAAAAAAAAAAAATGGATTCGATTTCATCGGACTCTTGCAGCAATGTGATAGTGAAACATTGGAAATTCTGTCCCCACTTAAAAGTTCCCCAGAACTTATTAAAAGTCTGATATTTTGGGGCCAACAGGTGGCATGGTGGTTAAGGTGCCGAACTCCCACTCCAGATGACTGCAGTTCCAGTCACGGACCAGGTGGCTTAAAACTCAGGCTTGGCATATGTGTGTGTGCGTGCATGCTTGGCCCCAATTTTTTTTGAGAAGTTTTTGCTATAAGGCTCGTGCACTCGCCAGACAGACAGAGAGAGACAGAGAGACAGAAAGCAAGAAATCACCCCCCAGGGGGGATGGCCACGCCACAATCCCTTCTCCTCCATTCTCCTCTCAGGATCTTGGGCACGCACACACATGCGCCCGGCCTGAGTTTTAAGCCACCGGGTCCGGGACACGAACCGTGGTCGACTACGTGGGAGTCCAGCGACATAGCCATTATGCTAACTGCTGGTCCCTTTTCCCAAAATCTTGACAGGAAAATGGAGGAGAAGGGAATTGTGGCATGGCCATCTCCCTGTGTAGTGATTTCTCACTTTCTGTTTCTGCCTGGCAAACACACATGTCCTTTGCAAAAATCTCTCAAAAAAAAAAAAAAAAAAAGTCTGATATTTTAAATATTTTTTAATTTTCAGAGTATGTATGTACTTGTCAGAGAGACAGAGAAAGAGAGAGAGAAGAAAGCACCCTCCTTCCAGGATGGGGAATGGCCATGCCGCAATCTCTTTTCCTCTATGTCTCCATCCTGCTGTGATTTGGGTATGCGTGCATGCACACCTGGTGCTTTTGTTTTATTTTGTTTTTAATAGGGCTCAGTCACTCACATGAAAGACATAGAGAAAGACAGTGAGAAATCACCCCCTGTGGGGGAGGATGGCCATGCTGCCATCCCTTCTCCATTTTATTCATGGGATTTGGGGGGCATACACACAGAGACACACCAAGCATGATTTCCAAGCCACCGTGTCCAGAACTCTAACCACAATCAGCCATGTGTGAGTTCAGTGCCTTAACCATCATGGACCTGCTGGCCCCATACCTGGTGTGTTTTTCAAGCCACCAAGGCCTAGATTTGAACCACAGTCAGCCATGTGCCTTAACCACTAGTCTGTGAGCCTGGCCCTGATTTTTAAAATATTGGTTTCCCAGAAGTAGTAAGATGGTTGAGGCCACATGCCATGTCCCATAGCTGAATGATTAGATACAGTGTTTTGATCTCCAAAGTAGTTTTTATAATAAAAATATCTGCTCAAATAATTTGGCAAGTAAGACCCTTCAAAAATCACAACCTCATTTTCTTACCTTTGAGTATATAAATCAAGAAGGCATCCTTAATAAGGCAGTTTTCAGTCTTTCCAATATGCTCCAAATTATCTGGAGAGTTTGTCATAAATGGAGTTTTAGAATCTTGGTGCTGAATTTTGATTTGCTATTGCATCTGGGATTCTATGATTTTAATGCAATGTCAGATTTAGCACATGGGGTCCCTAGATATTTCTTTGAGAAACATTGTATAAGGGGTAGAATAAATACAACTTTCAGGAGAGCTTTCGGTAACCATTATATAAGTATATAATGTGTAGTATCATGTTTAAAATAAAGCATAGAAGTATTATCTTGAGGCACCATGAATCTTCATGTTTTGTTTGATGCTATTAGGCAAGAAAGTAGTACGTTAAATTTTTTTTTGCTCATTGAAGTTATTAACGAGAAACACTTATGTTTTCAAGAATCCAAGGTAATAAATGTTTAATATAGAATAAGAATGTAAAAGGATATATTTTGGGTAATTATCAGAAATTATTATGGACTTGTGAAAAGTGGTATCTGTTCTCCCCACTCCCCTTTTTCTTCCCCTTATGATAAGTACTATCACAGACAAGCTGGTAATAGGAAGAAGTTACCTCTGGGACCTAGGAAGTAGTGATTTGATACCAGTGAAAGCTGTATACACTCACCCTGGCTTCTCACAATTTCCTCCTAATGATGATCTATCATTGTTACGTCTGGAAAAACCCATCCAAATAGGTCAGTATGGGTAACTCTTTTTCACATTTTGAGCCTTTACCATGCAATTTATATCTTTCATCTTGTTTAGAAGTGCTCTATGTACTTTTAAAAATATATTTTTAAAGAGTTATTTATTTTTTTAATCATGATTCTGAAATTTTAATAAAACAATTATTATTATTTCAATTTACTAGAGGGTATGTGCACTCACCAGAGAGAGAGAGAGACAAAAAGAGAGAGAGAGAGACAGAGACGGAAAGTGAAAAAGCAAGCTGCCAGATTCTAAACTCAACTACGGTTTGGTCATGGGGAGTCCAGTGCCTCAACTACCACACCACCTGCCGTCCCTGCACCTTTGAAGTGATTATTTCAAAACCGTCTTACTTTTAAGCTACTTTCTTTCAAAGGTGAAATACCTGCAGAAGCACCTTACTTTATACACATTTAATTGATGGAGGTCAAGAGAAGATTTGAAAGAGATTTGCTTTTAACCTTGTTCGATTTTTCTTCTGAGATTTTCTTATGTCCTGTGAAATTATTCCATATATACAGACAGGAGTCTGAGCCATCAGATGTTCAATTTTCTGTATCTTCATGACTTAGTAAAATCTTATTCTTGTTTAACGGTGACTTAAACCAAGGCTAGTGTGAACATTTAATGAGGCCTCTGTTCCTCAGTTTTATGTATAAAGGGAACAAGGGCACCCTAACTGCCACTTAGCAGTGGTGGCCATTCTGTGAAAAATCCCATGGATTTCACATGCATGGGTTTCCACGGAATTGCAGGGCCCTGGCCCAGGTGTCTGACTCTTTAGCTGTTCCTCTACCAATAACCTTAACTCCCCTTTCTGTCTTCCCAGTGTGTCCTCTGCAAAACCCATCTTTGTTCAGGCAGTGTTTGCTTTCTCTGTCCTTACAACTGGGTCCATGAACATGTCTAGGGCAGTGCTTTTACATCTTGGCTACGCATTGTAATCTCTTGGGTTGCTTCAAAACAAAACAACCCACAACTTGTAGGCCAGGCCACAAATCTGGGATGCTTGGTACAGTTTCCAAAGGGAAAAATGACAATAATCTAATTGTTCACCAATGTGATTTAATTAATTTGGGTACATTCATTATCATATCTTCTGAGTGCTAATTGAAAAGAATGATGTAGTAGATCTATATACAATGATCAAAAAAGATATGACGATAATGAAAAAATTCAGAACAAGGAAAATGGCTGATTAAAAAGTAGAATGCAGGTTCCAACAGATAGTATAATGGTTACGTCACTGGACTCCCACGTACATACTCAACCACGGTTCAAGTCCTGGACCAGCAGCTAAACTCTCATCGGGCATGTGTGCGTAATTGCCCAAGATCCTGAGAGAAGGGATTACGGTATGGCCATTCCCCAGGCAGGGCGATTTCTTGCTTCCTGTCTCTCTGTCTTTCTTTATCTCTCCCGTGATCGCATGCACCCTGTAGCAAAAATCTCTCTCACTCAAAAAAAAAAAAAAGTGGAATACATTAGTATGAGGAAAATGTTTTAGCTTGTGCAGGTCTGGCAGGAAATGATATGACAGCACAATGGTGGGCTGGCTGTAAAAGCAGCGTAGAATAAGATTTAGAACCCACTGGCCCACGCGTACAGGTGAATTAGAAACAAAAAGACAAGGTACAAAGAGTTTTATATAATTTTATTGAGATAGTAAAAATGAACAAATTACGAAAATAAATGACCCAGGAAAGCAAATCTACTGAAGCACTAAAATAGTGTAGTATGGATAGAAATAAAGTCAAACAGCATGGGAAAATAAACCCAAGAGCACAGCATCCTGTGTGTGTGTTCCATGTACACACAGACATAGAAACCCACAGTGGTTATCTATAAACACACTCTGGTGACTTAGAGGAATATTGAAATGTATAAAATGTCAACATCCTTTATATTACCCTTGAGAATTAGATATAAAAATGCTTTTAAAACTGAAAGTACTACAAATGTATTTTTTTCCTAGTCCTCATGTAGTAAGGTGGAAGAAGGAATGTAATCATGTCTTTTCAAATTGGATAGACAGTCCAGCATTATTTAAATTTTGCTGGGTTGCAGGGACCAGCAGGTGATGTGGTGGTTAAAGCACTGGACACTCCCACATGGCCAACCACGGTTCAAGTCCCGGATCTGGTGGCTTGCTTTCTCACTTTCCTTCTCTCTCTCTCTGGTCAAAATAAAATAAATGAATGAATAAATAAAACAAAAAATAAACAATTCTTTAAAAATTTTTTGCTGGGTTGCAAATTTTCAGGACAGCAAGAAGATGTCCCGGAGGCACATGGACAAAAAGGCAGATATAGTTTTTTTAAAAAATGGTTATGAATTTAAAAATAAAGATCCTCCATCTCAATGTCAGGTGTGTGTTCCTGTTGTTTTAGAGTGATATGAAAATACCTGTAGCAAACTGATATCATGTAAATTGGGATGGACTCCTCTGAGAAATTAATAGACAGTGTCTTCTGGAAGACATTTATTAAATCCCAGGGTTAAACATAGTACTGGGGCCCAGCAGGTGGCATGGTAATTAAGGCACTGGACTCCCACATGGTGGACCACAGTTTGAGTACCGGGCCTAGTGGCTTGCTTTCTCACTTTCCATTTCTTTCTCTCTCTGGTCAAATTGAATAATAATAATAATTAATAAAATTAAATGAATAAGTCTTTTTTTAAAAAAAAAAAAACACTTTTAGGTCAAAGTAGGTATTTCTAGACCCATCATTGAAGAGAAAAGAAGATAGGTAATGTTAATATTAATATTGTGGATTAAATGGTATTTACCATCCTCTTTTATATTCTTTTAATTAGGAGAGTCTGTTTCTCCAATCTGTTTGCCAGGGAAAGACGATAAAATAAGTTTACTCTCCAAATGTATAACTGCTGGTTGGGGAACAACTGAACCAAATAGTGAGTATATTTACCACCTCTTTCGACCTGAGAATCAAATACATACAATGTCTGCTTAGTTTACAGTCTGTCTCTAATTTTAATAGAAATAATCATGGAAAAAGTCTTCTTTATAATGGATCTAAGAATGACTACTTAGGTTCTAGACCATCATATTCATCAATGCTAGTTCATAGATACTTATAAAAAACTTGTACTGAGGAATATATGCAGATTTTTAAAAATCTGATAAATATTTGTATGTCTCACTTATGTGTAATTTCTTCCCAATTTCACTGTACACACACACACACACACACACACACACACAAATGTTTTCATAGTTACTATTACTGTGAAAACCCACACTTGAAGGTATGATCCTGCTCCTAAAAATGTGAGGTATTTTTTGGAGATGATAGGCTGGTATAAATTATAGTAGGTAAAAAGAAATATGAGAACAACTATAAAGATTAAGCCCATTACTTTGATCTCATTTCCACCATATTCTATAACTGAGTTAACAAGATACAAATATTTTTAAAAAAGTAAATTGTAATGCAAATTTTTTTCTCTTTGGGCACATGCACTTGCCAGAGAAAGAGAGAGCGAGCGAGCGAGAGAGAGAGAGAGAGAGAGAGAAATCACCTGGAAAAAGAGAGAGCCACACTACAATCCCTTCTCTTCTATTCTCTTTTCACTCTCTCTTTCAAGGCACTTGGTTTGGAACTCGAACCTTGAAGTTGGCCATGTGGATCCAGCTGCCTTAAGCACCATACCATCAGCTGGCCCAATCAGAATGTAATTTTAATCATCAGCTTCTAGACAGTTTTAGCAGTTAAATATTATATCTCTTCAGCAAAAGAGAAGTCCAAAGAATGATAGCACCCTGAAACCAATGGAGTAAAGCATAGACTGAATATTTTATAGTGAATTGTATTGCTTTCTTCATCAACAACTCATGTGGGGATAAACTTTGTCCTTTTCCTTCTATAGAGTGATTCTTTTTAAAAATATTTTTAGGACTGTAAGGACAAAAAAACTCATAAAATTGTGTTGGTGTTTTTGTTGCACACGCCAAGTGGAGTAACAACATCGGCTTTTACAAACCATTAAACAGCATCATTTCATTGCACATAGAAGAGAATGAGTAGAATTTGCCTCTTAGAAATGGTCTTTGTCGAGGGCTACTTTTGTTTTATCTTGCCAAAACATTTGACTAGGTTATATGTGTTTTTATTCCTTTTCTATTAGAAGATGAATTTTCCAAAACTGTGCAGCAAGCAAGGGTGCCACTGATGAGTATGACATCTTGTCGAAGCTACTGGGGGCTGGATATTAGAGACACCAACATATGCGGAGGAGCTGCTGGGTCATCCTCTTGCATGGTAAGTCAAGGATTGCATGGATGAGTCCAGGAGTTTTCCTCTCAATGTCTCATGAATAGGTGTTCGCTGACCATAAAAAAGTGTATATGGAGGGTGTTTTTTTAATGGAAGATGGAAAATTGCTAAATTGCTTGCTTTAATATTTTAAAAATGGTTTTATTTTTCATTATCAGAGGTCATATGTTCTGATTGGGGATGGTGGGGGGCATTGGAGGGGAAGCCCCAATGGAGTATGGTCACACTACAGTCATTTTTCTTCCATTTCTCCTTACCATGAGGATTTGGGGCATGCACACACACATGCACGACCTGTTTTTCAAGTCGCCAGGATCAGAACTTGAACTGCGTTCAGCCATATGGGATCTGGTTCCCTTTACTACCCTGCTATGGAGCTGGCCATTGCTCTAAAAAATGAATGAATTGGGATTGCTAATTTGATACTTGAATTGGATTTTCAAAAGGAATCACTCATTCATCTTCTTGGCTGAACTATGTGAATTTGAGAATATTCAACCATTATTGACCTAGTAAAATGATAATATCTTGCGATTAAGTTTTTGGGGCCAGCAGTTAGTGTAATGGCTATGTTGCTGGACTCCCATGTAGTTGATTGCAGTTCGAGTCCCAGACTTGATGGCTTAAACTCATGCCGGGTGCGTGTGCATGTGTGCCCAAGGTCCCAAGAGGAGAATGGAGGAGAAGGGATTGCGGTGTGACATCCCCCCGGGGGGTGATTTCTTGCTTTCCATCCCTCCATCTCTCTGCTGAGCATACACGCCCTATAGCAAAAACCTCTCAGAAAACAAGAGCAACAACAAAGAAAACCCTTTATAACTGGATTAGGTAGTTCAAAGCACCTATTTCTTTTCTTTTCTTTCTTTTTCTTTTTTTTTTTTTTTTCCTTTGGAGAGGTTTTTTTGCTATAGGGCACATGCGCTCGCCAGAAAGACAGAGAGAGACAGAGAGACAGAGAGCAAGAAATCACCCCCTGGGTGGGATGGCCACACCGCAATCCCTTCTCTTCCATTCTCCTCTCGGGATCTTGGGCACGCACACACAGTGTGAGTTCAAGCCACCGGGTCTGGACCACGGTCGACTACATAGGAGTCCAGTGACATAGTCATTATGCCAACTGCTGGTGCCATCAAAGCACCTATTTCTAATATCACTGAGCACATGAAGTGTTCCTATAACTGGAAGTCATCCCGTAGTTGTTTATAGTTAGTAGATGCTTGAAGCTTTCTGCCTGATAGAGTCTAATTAAATTAATTTACACTAAACATATCTTCAGTTCCTCTTGAAAGTAAAAAACTGTAGTCCAATTTAGGTATCTGTGTCCATAGTTCTCTGTTCTGTTGAGAGCAGAAATCAAGAGAGATAAGAGACCGGCTCTTTCCTGGTGTGACCGCCCTGTGCAGTTGGGGTTAGCATTAGCCATGAATCAGGCAGTCTGGAGGACATCTCTTTTTGCTGGTTGCAGGGAGATTCTGGAGGACCTCTGCAGTGTGCCCTGGATGGGCAATACGTGCTGGTTGGCATTGTGAGCTGGGGCAGCAGTAACTGCCATCCTGCCGCACCAACTGTCTTCACCAGAATTTCTGCCTACAGGGATTGGATCACATCGGTCACCGGAGTGTGATCAGCAAAAGAGCAGCATGGTGTCTATAAATGGGAGGGGAAATTCCTAACAGTATGCCTGAAACATGAGTCTCTCGCCAGTACTACCACAGTCACTGTCATTTCCACCCACTCTTGCCATTTGGGAGGTTGCTTTTGGAGTGTATGTATGTTCCAAATTAAATTAAATGTTGGTCATAGAACACTGATGTTGGCTCATGCCTCCTGGGGACTTACAATCTGAACTGGCATTTAATTTTTATCTCACATTTCATGCGTATGCCATTTTTTAAGAGATAGTGGCTTGCCTTTTTCTCTCTCTCTCTCTCTCTCTCTCTCACTCACTCACTCTCTTTCTCCTTTATTTCTTCCTTCATTCCTTCCTTTCCTTTCCTTTCCTTTCCTTTCCTTTCCTTTCCTTTCCTTTCCTTTCCTTTCTTTCTTCTTTCCCTTCCCTTCCCTTCCCTTCCCTTCCCTTCCCTTCCCTTTCCTTTCCTTTCCTTTCTTTTCCTTTCCTTCTCTTTTTTTTCTTTTCTTTTCATTTCATTTCCAGATGGTACATGTGCTCAACCACAACAGAGAGGCAGACAGAGGGAGAAGGAGAAAACTCTCAGTGTGGCCACACCACAACCCCTTCTCCTTGATTTCTCTACCCCGTTGGGATTTTGGCCACATAGGCATGCACTCGTACCTGATGTGTTTCTTAAGACACTGGGGCAAGGATCTGAACCACAGCTGGCCATGTGGGATATGACTCTCTTAACTAGGCTATGGTGCTGGTCTTGTCATGTGTTTTGAATATTATCATACATTTTTACTGTTTTCTTCCTCTTTGACAAAAACTGAAAGAGATGAAGGGCAGTATTATTCAGTCTATAACAGTCTTATTTTTTCTCACAGGAAACAGGTCAGACTCTGTGCCCTGACAACAGGAAAGGTCCCTGTGAATTTCACAATTCAAATGAGCAATGGACATTTAAGAGATTATTTATTAGGCAACTCATTTGATCTTGAAAAGTTTAGCATCTATACTTCAATTATTTAAAGCACTTAATTTATTTGGAACTCATTTATTGATATCCTTATCTCACTAGCTGTAGCCAAGAATTGGGAAGAAAGGAAGAAAGGAAGGCCTCTGAGCCAGAAGTCTAGATGCCAAACTCTATTACAGAAATATAGCATATTGAATGATTATGAGACTGAGGCAACTCTTCTTTTTTATTTTATTTCTTATTTTTAAGGAGTGTTATAAACTTTATTTCTAGCCCTTTTGCCTCCATTTGACCTAAGACGACACAACTATGAAATACAGCAAATACAGACATCACCACAGACAAGTTAATGTGCTCACATGTACAAAAAACTGACCATTACCGAATGACACTTGGGTCTTAGAAAGTGGTTATTTCAACACTAAAATTTCTATATAATGTTTCCATGAACACACATAAATACATTGTCTTTCAAAGGCAAATAGTATCTCTACCGTATTCCAAGACAAGAATGCCCTCAAATATATGAAATAAACCCAATTTATATAGCCTTATGTACTTTCAAGGTACTTAATTTTAAAAAAAACCCTAAAATTTAAAAATTAAATTTACCAATTCCTTCTAGGTTACAATTTAAATATAAAAACAAGCAATAAAGAACAGATTTTTTTTTTTTTGCCAGACTTGTTAAGCATGTATACATTTGGCCAACTTATTTTCAACTTTAAACCATGTTCTCTATTTATTTACACTGCATATTTTGGTAGTTAACATAATAAAAACTTGATTTAATGTAATTATTTCATGAATTCATTTTACTGTATTTTTTCCAACATCTAATTTCAACATTTTTCTATGAGTAAACAGCCGACCTGAATTTTAAAGTTTACTCAAAAGGTATTAAAATCTTGCTGTGAGAAAGCATCTGTGTACTCATCAACCAACTGTTTTAGACAAGAGTAGTTACATGTCATGAAATCTGTTCATTCCTATTACCCTTTAAATGATTTCTATAGCCTGGATACCCAAATGTCCATTAATAAAAATACAGGTCAGTACTCATCTGAACATGGCCAGTTTTTCCAAGTCATTTATTAAAATCACTTGTTCTATGTGCATGGTAGAAAGGGGTGCACTCCCCAGTTCCCAAGACAGTTTGGATCCTCTCAAGTAAATGGCTTTCAATCAGTATGCTGCCAGACACTTAAGTCTCTTCTAAAATTAGAAGCTGGCCAGTTTCCAAGTAAATGGAAAGAGAAAATACTTACATAGAATGACAAAAAGTAAGCGTGGCAAAAGCAGTGACTTTTTTTTTTTTTTTTTTTAAAGGAATTTTTTTTTTATTATCATCATATTCTTCTTTATATTACATTGAATTACATATAACTTTACATTGTATTACATTACTTTTTCAAAAGGGAATGCCATGCATGTCAGTCAGTACAGAGACATTAATCTCCCCGCTTCAACATTCAATATCTTTTCTATGTTTTCCCCAATCATTATTATTATTCTAATTATTTTTTAAGACAGTCCATCGCTATTTCTCATGTTGCTTGTACAAATACTTTGCCCATCATGAAATACTTCTCAGAGCAGTGACTTTTTATTTACAACCGTGTGTGTCAAGGTTACAATAGAAATACTAGTGATACCACCAGAATGAAAGCAATGATTTATTGGTAATGGCAATGAATGAACATTGACAGTCTCAGTTATCCCAGAGCTGTAGGTCTGATTGCAGTGCCTTCTGTGTCTTAGGGACTTTCTCCTTTTTTGCCAACTATTCATTTGAAGTCATTCATATTTGTTGCCTGGACTAGAGTACCAATAAAATTAAGATATGAAATTCTTGTTGTTTCTTCTTCACCTTGATTGGACTGAACAAATATAGTTACACTGTTAACATTCTGAAGCGTCACATAAGGAAGTGGAATGATGCCATTTTCTTTAATATCCTCTGTCAGTTCCAGACCTTGAATTGGTTCACTTCTTTCTGCCTCTTTGAAATCGATTGATCGGAGTGGGTTGATAAAAGTTTTTACATATTTAGGACCCTGGCCATTATCTGGTCCTTGAAATTTCATGGGATAAAGCTTAACAGGTTGATTGAATGCCACAGTAATAAGTAGCTGTTCATCACAGTCAGATTCCAAGAAGCTCAGGTCTTTTCGCAAACAGGTGTCAAATCCATTTTCATCGCTTTCACTAAGATACCCACAACCAGCTTTGTTAATAAATGGAATTAAATCCATATAGCCTTTTGGAATATTTGTGTCTTCATTGCTTTCAAGGGTCATTTTCTTTTCTTTTTTTTTTTTTTTTTGAGAGGTTTTTCGCTATAGGGCACGTGCGCTCGCCAGACAGAGAGAGACATAGAGACAGAAAGCGAGAAATCACCCCCCAGGGGGGATGGTCACGCGGCAATCCCTTCTCCTCCATTGTCCTCTCGGGATCTTGGGCACACACGCACACGCGCCCGGCGTGAGTTTTAAGCCACCGGGTCCGGGACGTGAACCGCGGTCGACTACATGGGAGTCCAGCGACATAGCCATTACGCTAACTGCTGGTTCCCTCAGGGGTCATTTTCTAAGTGTTTGATTTTTTTTTTTCTTCTAATCCCACAGCATCTGCTCCCTGATACTGATCAATTCTCACTTTTAGAAAAACAAAAATGTAAGTGTTGCTGATGTATTGTTGGTGGCAGCTGTTCCCTGACACTGATGTACATCTACTTCTAAGAAAACAGCCTGAGGATATTTATTACTCATAAAACTGAATACTGGGCAATCCTCCAACATGGTCCGCACCCTCTCATGGGAAACTTGACCATGGTGGTGAGTCTAGAGCCCATGCCACTCAGCTTGGCTGGAAATCCGGGTTGCTCCAGACTGGTTTCACTCTCACCATTCTCACAGAGAGCCTGGCAGGGTGGCTGCGATGCCACCGGCTTTGAAACTAAAGGAGAAGACCCGGGAGAGGAAGGAGATAGGCTGAGGAAAGCTGAGGCCTGGACAGAGGAGGTGGCGACTGGGATGCCTTCTCCTGGGGCTCTCAGTGCCGGGTCACGCTGGGGAGCCTACTTTTTAAAAATTATACATGTCTACCAAAAGTTATAATTTTGTTTCCAAGACACTATTATTTCAAAAAGAGTATATGGTTCAGCTTTAGGAAAACACATATAATAAAGTGAGACAGCAACTCAGGAAGTAGGCAGAAAAGTTATATAAACACACACACAATTTCACGAAGCATAGCACAGGGGTTCTTTTCCTATATAATTCAATATCACAATCAGATTATAACATTTGAATTATATAAACTTGCCATTTCTATAGGACAACAATAATTAAAAACTAATCATTTATGTGAGGGAACTTCAATGAGTTCATGGAAAAGTGGAATTAGATACAAGTATATTTTGGTACAAATTTTTATATAGTCTATGCATAGCTTTTCCATGAGCTTTTTGAAGACTTTCTGTGTGATTCAGCCTAATAACTATAATAATTCTAATAATGCATTGAGATGTTTAGTATATGTTCTTGATAAACATTTTGACCTCCAAAATGATTAAAGTCAAGAGTTTATACATGGAAAACTTTGCTGCAAGAAGAAAAATAAATGTTATGTTCCCCAAATGTATTTTTTCCTAATTAAAGTAGGCAGTAACTGAGGCATCACTGAAATTATTAATTTTTCTTTTTAGTTTTACTATTGGATGCATGCACTCACCCGATAGAGAAGAGGTAAGATCGAAAGGGGGGGGGGGGGGTCAGAAATCATCCCCAAGGGGGATGGACACCTGCAGCAATCCCTTCTTCAATATTCTGCTCTTGGGATTTTGGGCATATACCACACACACATGGCATGTTTTTCAAGTTGCTAAGTTTATCAAGACTTAAGCTGCACAGTCAGCCACGTGAGATCCAGTTTCCTTAAACCACCATGCCACATGCTGGCTCCACTGAAATTAATTTTTTAAGTTCATATATTCTTAAAGAAAAGAGAGGAGCCCCCAATTGGGTTATCATATAGCTGTCAGTCTCAGGAAGCCCAGAGCACAAGCATATGTGCTCACTTGGCATGTACAGGAAGGGCCTCAGACCTTGAGCCCAGCACATTCCCATGTGGGGCCAGCATTTCCTTGGCGTGTTCTATTACCACTGCACTGCCAGCTGGCCCAGTTAGTCTAATGAACGTTCCATTTGAAAACTGGAAGGCAAGAATGAGCTCAAGATATTTTGGCAATGGTATTGGGAAATAAAAATAACCTCTTTTCCTACTCTCTTTCTCCCCTAACTTTTTTTTTTTTTCAGGCTTTTGCCATAGGGCATGTTTAATTACTAGAGAGACAGAGAGAGACAGTGAGAGGGAAAGTGAGAAATAACTACCCCAAGGGGCAATGGCCATGCCACAGCATCTTCTCCTCTATTCTCTCCTAGGAATTTGGGCACACATGCATACACACCTGGCATGATTTTTCAAGCTGCCAGGTCTGGAATTCGATCAGTGATGGGCTGTGAGGGAGTCTAGCACCTTAACTATCATACCACCTGCTGGCCACCTCTTCTAACATCTCTCTTCCCTTATTTCTGGCTTTCATTCCCCCTCCCTCTTTCTTGCTTAGTCTTGTACCTCTCCCTTTCTCTTGTCTCCCTCTACATTCTCTCAATCCCTTTCTCCATATCCTCTCTTTCAGCCAAACTCCCTCTCTCCCGTTCTCCTTTCCCCGTTCCTAATCTTCTCTCCCTCTTTCTCTGAACCATCCGCTCAACCATTCTTTCACCCTCTCCTTTCTTTTGTGACTGCTACAGAGAAGTGTTACAGATGTCCTAGTACTTACTAAAACCCTCTCATATGAATATTGATCTAAAAGTTCTGTTTTCATTAAATTATACCTTTTGATAAGAACTCTGAGGGAAATAAACCATATGATTTGCAATAGGAATTCATTTTTTCTCATGTTAATCTGTTTTATATCATTTTTATTTTGTTTCCTGTTGAACTTTTCTCGGCTTTCTAATAACATAGATGGAGATTAAATTCAGGCTTGTTTAAAGCTTTTGTTGTTGTTTGCTGTCCGAGCTGCGGGTGGCGGTCATCATCTCTTTCATGACCTCCTGAGATGGTGATCTGGGGCTGACACTCAGGTCCTTCAGCAAAGATAGAGTTAGGACTTCCTGTGGGACCTAGAGAAGCTGCCTAACTTCCCTGGCCGGGGTGGGGGGTAGGGGGTGTTAAAGACTGTTTGGTGTTATGTGTTCAGCTTAAGTTTGACTGTAATTTTCTAATTATTCCATGTCTGGCCTTTATTAAAGATGACTTACTGTGTTAGAGCCATTTTACTTGTCCTTTTTCTGCTTCAAAGCTAGTTTAATCATGAAGGGGGTATAATCTGTATTTTTTTTTTCTTTTGTTAAATTTGCTGTAGGGTACATGCACTTGCTGGAAAGACAGAGAGAGGGCAAGTGAGAAAACACTCCCCCCCCACCCCCCCCCCTTGTGGCTGGCCATGCCACAGTCCTTTCTCCTCCATTCTCTTGGGACTGGCATGCATGTACCTGTTTAGCAGGGCATGTTTTTCAAGCCACAGGGTGTAGACCTTGAACCACGCACAGTGGGAAAAAAAAAAATATATATATACACACACACACACACACACACACACACACACACCAGCATGAAGACGTCTTCTGAGCATCTTTACCAAATGCAGGTTGTTTGTTAATCTCTCTCTGAAACCATGCGGGATCCAGCACCTTAACCACCATGCCACCAGCCAGCCCTGTAAGCTGTATTTCTTACTTTTACCTTTTCTTCTTCCCAAGAACTACTCTCATTTTTCCATTTGAATGTCAAGCTCTATATGAATTAGAATGCAGTCAGTTGTATAAATTGATCTATGATGGAAGGGTCATATAGCTAAATTTGAAAAATAAAAACACAGTAAATGGTTGTGAATACCAGGTATATTGTGGGAAGAGAGTCAGTGAAGGAGTAGAGTTTGAGGAAGGACATTAAGGAGAGAAAAAGAGAGGTAAAGCATTAATGGGACAAAGAAATGGGGTATTATCTGTTGAAGATAACTTTATAATATTATCAACTGGACTGGTGAGAAATGTACACCTGTTGGAATATTTACTTTGCAAGGTAAATAACATGATTGAACATATAAATGAACTTGAAATAAAATTTAAAAAAAATTAAAAAATAGAAAAAAAAAAGAAATTAGAGACCAGTCAACTAACTGTCATTCATGTTGGTATTATTATTACTATTGTTTTTAGAGAAAAATTTTTGCCATAGGGTGTGTGCATTCACCAGAGAGACAGAGACAGAAAGTAAGAAATCACCCCCAGGGGGGATAGCCACGTCACAATCCCTTCTTCTCCAATCTCCTCTTGGGGTTTTTGTTCACGCACACACATGTGCCTGGCATGAGTTTAAGACACTAGGCTTGGGACTTGAACCATGATTATCTATGTGGGAGTCCAGCAACATAACCATTATGCCACCTGCTAATCCCCATGTTTGTATTTTTAAAATCCTTCTGGAGCACCTACTTTGTGTCAAATAGAGACATTTAGCAAAGAGGAAATTTTATTCATCTTCAGAATTTCATTCAATTGGGTCATTGGGAAAGTCACGATGCATTTTTGCATAGAAAAATACGTCATGACTTTTTCAAGGACCCAGTAGGAGAGAAGAATTTACAAAGATAATTACTATTTAGCAGGCAATGAGATCAGGCAGCCTAGGAGGAAATGGCCAATATTTTCTGCAGAGATGGCAAAGAAGTAGTATTTGAGATGACCTTTATTGCTCAAGTATTAGTTAACTTGTTTTGTATTTTTATGTTTTATACTCTGATCCCTTAAATTAACAAATCTCTAGCAAACTATTAATACTTTCCTATCAACAACTCCACATACTCTGAATTTCTCCCATCATTTGGATTATTGGGAAAGTTTTTTGTTTGTTCTTAAGTAACAAATTGCATGACCCATTTCCTCTAATCCTCTGCCTTATTTTCAATACAATTTTCAGTGACAGGGTTCCAATATTTCTTATTCTTTTCCTTTTCAATTCAACAAGTAATCAACATCTTAAGTCTACCAAGTATTTAATTCTCACTGAAGGTTCTCAGCTTTTGGCATATCTGCTGATTTCATGTTTATCTCACCTTTATCTCATCATTACCATTAGCATTTTTATTTAAAAAAAATTTCCCATAGGTACTTAAAAAGTATGAGTAAATTTTAAGCAATAATGGCAACAAAAATAACCACTGTTGGGCCAGCCAGTGGTGTGAAGTTTGAAGTGCTAGATCCCACAGGGCTAACTTTGAGGTTCGAATCCCAGACCCAGCAGCTTAAAAAATGTGCCAGGTGATAGAGGACGGTGGAGCTGGAAGTTCTCTGAGCACTAGGGTTACATGGCTGACCACAGTTCAAGTCCTAGACGCGACAGCTGCTTTCTCACTTTCCTTCTCTCTGTTCAACTTCAATAAAATAAAATTAAAAAATGTGCCAGGTGCATGTATGTGTGTCCCCAGAATACTGAGGCAAGACTGGAGGAGAAGGAATTGCAGCATAGCGAATCCCCCGGGGGGTGATTTTTCACTTTTCCCCTCTCTCTTTTTCTCTCTTTCTCTCCTGCAGGCGTATGCACCCTATAGCAAAAACTAAAAAAAATGAAACAAAATAACTGCTGTTCCCAAAGTATATAAAAAACTCTTAAGAGACAGGATAGAGTGGAAGAATTAGAATAAGGGAATATATCAATATAAGTATAGTAATTACGATAGGGTGGTACTGGGAACCAGCAGTTAGCGTAATGGCTATGTTGCTGGACTCTCATGTAGTCGACCGCGGTTTGCATCCTGGACCCGGTGGCTTAAAACTCACGCCGGGCGCGTGTGCGTGCGTGCCCAAGATCTCGAGAGGAGAATGGAGGAGAAGGGATTGTGGCGTGGCCATCCCCCCTGGGGGGTGATTTCTCGCTTTCTGTCTCTATGTCTCTCTCTGTCTGTCTGGTGAGTGCACGCGCCCTATAGCAAAGAAACCTCTCCAAAAAAAAAGATAGGGTGGTACTAATACAGAAGAAAAAAATACTGACCAATGAAACAATATAGAAGTGAGCAATGATACCATTGCACATTCTCCCAGTTATCAAAAAATCGCACATTATGGCAATATCAACATTTAATGAGAATGTGGAGGGAGGGGAACCTTCCTCACTGTTGGTGGGAGGTATAATTCGATTAGATACTCCAGCTCAAGAAAATTCAGACAATATCAGTAACACTGAAGATGTCAATGTCCTCTGAATCAGCAATTTGATCTTCACGTATACACCCTAGAGCCTTGTCTTTGACCACGGTTATAATTATATGTAAGTTTCTGCAGCGCATGATACTTTTCAAGAAGCTCTTTATGTGATTCTAATGTGCAGCCCAGTTTGAGGCCAATATCCTAGAGAAAAATGATGTAACTGTGGACCATTGGATAGGTACAGGAATGTTTGTAGAAACATTAAAAGCAGAAAGCTGTAATTCCAAGTGCCCATTATAGGAGCAGGAGTAATGGGCACAAATATGAAATATGAAACATTCACACAGAATATGAAATATTCAAACAAAATATGAAATATTCACACAGCAGTAAAATACATAAAATAGTCCACAGGCTCTTTAGGTGAACCTTAGAAACGATGCTGTGTTTATAAGGCAAATTTAGAAGGTTACCACAGAAAGCTCAGAAATAGGAAAAATCAAACATCATTTTGTTTAGGCTTTGAAATGCCAGAGGAGCTGACTCGTGGTTCAGCAGCAGTGCAAGAGAAGCCAGATCTCACATAGTAACTGTGATCGGAATCCCAGCTCATTCAGCCTGGAGCATTTGCTGGGCACAGGCCAGCAGGACCCAGAGAAGCCGCCTGACTTCCCTAGGAGGGCAGATCAGATGGGCTAGAGGACTGGAGAGGGGTTTCTGAATGACCACACCCTATGGTCAGTGCGCACCCCCCCCTACTCACCCCCCACGCCCCCAAGAGCATGTGCACATGTTCTATCACGAATAGAGGGATTGAAACAAAAAGACAAGGGAGTGATGACATAGCAGGGCAATGTGGGAGTAGTGGAACAGGCTAGAAGAGTCCTGCACAAGTTGTTGCAATGATACTGAATTTCTGTTTAAGCTGGGTGGTGGCTTTACAGATGATTGTTATCTTGCTCTATAACTTAAATGTATTTCTGCAAGTGGCCAGTACTACACAACACAAAATACCTGAGCTCTTTTTAGTAACACTAGCTCCTGTCCAGGTAATCAGGAGTTCCACACCTAACTCAGAGGAGGCAGCCCTGGGATCCTTTTGTATTCATAGTTCCCCTCAGCTACAAAGCTCAAATCGTTGCTGTGACTTGTGCGCCTGGATTTTACTTCTTACTGTAAGCCACTTGTAGATGTCACTTGGAACAATAAGTCATTCACGGATGTTACTTGTAACAATAAGCCTCTTTGTTAACATTGCCGGTTACTTTTTTACCATCCACTCTCTTGTAAGGGAAAAAAATGTCCAATGCCTTTGACTGTGTGTGTATGGGAGCTCCAAAAATTTCATGAAAAATTAGTATTAGGGAAAAATTGCATGAATTTCGAAATGTAGCGCCAAAATAAGCTTGTACTTTAATTCCATTTTCTACTAACATTTTGAAGTTCTCTCATACATCTTTCAGGAAACACTGTTACATTATGTGTAGTTAGAGGTGGTTACAACTGTCATGCTACTCAGAGAAAGACTGATTTTGATTTATTAAGCCTTCTGTTTAAGAACAAAATATATCTTTCCAAAATTTTTTTTTTTGGTCTCCAGTTTTTTTTTTGGAGAGGTTTTCGCTATAGGGCGTGTGCGCTCGCCAGACAGAGAGATAGAGAGACAGAAAGTGAGAAATCACCCCCCAGGGGAGATGGTCACGCTGCAATCCCTTCTCCTCCATTCTCCTCTTGGTATCTTGGGCACGCACGCACACGCGCCTGTCATGAGTTTTAAGCCACCGGGTCCGGGATGCGAACCGCGGTCGACTACATGGGAGTCCAGCGACATAGCCATTACGCTAACTGCTGGTTCCCTGGTCTCCAGTTTTTACTCAGTAATTTTCAGAATTCCCATTAAGGATTTAGTTGGGAAATGAAGATCTCATTTGGCTACCTTAATAGCTTTCTATGTGCCAACTATTAATTTCATATATGTATAATTATTTTTCTTGTATATTTGAAAGGCTATGATATCATGCTTAAATATGTACTGATATTGGAGACAAAATTGAATAACAAATCATCTAAATTTTATGAGAAACACACAAACCTGAAGGAGTGTGGGGGCCAATAGCTATTTTCATTTTTATTAAAGAATGGCACACTCTGAAAAGAATCAAATCTATTAGTAATAATCATCTATACTGCAAAATAAGATCTACAAAGGAAAGTTAGTTATCATACTGATTTTTATTACTTTTACTATGCCATTTTGACTTCCTCACACTCAATGTAACAAAATAAACCATAATCTGGAAAAAAAAATAGGTCTTCATCATTATTCACACTAAAAAGGCCTGCTTCATTCAGCAGACAGGGTGAAATAATGGCTTACGTAGACCAGCGTCCTGCTTTTGTCTTTCTTTTCTTTTTCTTTCTTTCTTTCTTTCTTTCTTTCTTTCTTTCTTTCTTTCTTTCTTTCTTTCTTTTTTTTTTTTTTTTTTTTTTTTGCCATAGAGCCTGTGTGCTCACTGAAGAGAGACAGAAAGAGGGTGGTGCCAGCAGACGGTGTAGCAGTTACATCGTAGCAGTTACATCGCTGGACTCCTGTATGACAGACCGTGGTTCAAGTCCTGGACCTGGTGGCTGGAAAATCACACCAGGTATGTGTGTACGCCTGCTCACAATCCTGAGAGGAGAATGGAGGAGAAGGGATTGTGGCTTGGGTATTTCTTGCTTTCCTTCTCACTGTCTCTGTCTCTCTCTATGGCACATGCCATAAGGCAAAAACTTCTAAAAATAAAAAGTAACATAGGTAGTAAACATTACAAAACCAATAATATGTGTATACTCCAAAACACAGAAGTTCTTTAAATTTTGGGCCAACAGATGGTGTGGTTTTTGAGGTGCTGGACTCTCACATGGCTGACCATGGTTCAAGTCCTGGACCTGATGGCTTATTTTCTCACTTTTGCTCTCTTTCACTCGCTCTCTCTCTCCATGTCTCTCTCTGGTCAGATTAAAAAATGATAATAATAAATCAAATTTGGAAAAAAAAAAAAAGAAAGAGGGAAAGTGAGAAATCGCTCCCCAGGGGAAATGGCCATGCCAAAATCCCTTCTCCTCACAGAATTTTAAGCATGCATGCACACTTGCCCAGTGTGATTTACAAGCTGCCAGGTCTGAGACTCTGACTGTGGTTAGTCATAGATGCAGGCCTAAACCACCACACTACCTGCTGACCCTTCAACCTTCCCCACCTACCCAGCTTTGTTTTTAAAGGTTTTTGCCATAGGGCATGGATGCAGAGAGAAGGAAAGTGAGAAATCACTCCCCATCCCCAGGGATGGCCCTGCCACAATCCCTTCTCCTCCATTCTCCTTCTGGGATTTTGGGCATGCGCGTGCACATGACTGGTGTGCTTTTCAAGCTGTCAAGTCCGAGACCCAAACCATGGCTGGCTGTGTGGGGAGTCCAGTGCCTTAGTCACCACACCACCTGCTGTCTCCTCAACCTCCCGTTTTAATTTTGATCTACTCAATAGAATGTCATCCATGTCTAATGACTGGATAACTCCACAGCAGCTGTGACAGACTGAACCATTTTTGTGATATCCTCAGATCCCACTGAATAAGAAAGGACCATATGCAAGGACTTATAACAAGAGATCTGTCTAATCATTACATCTGTAGGCTTTCTCTCTAATATAAGGTATACTTACTTGAGTACAAGGATATAAATATTATTGTGTTCTAAAGATTGATGGATTGATATTGGGTTGATACAATGAAAATAAGACACACATTGAGAGGATTGTCAGATTAAGACATTTTCACAACGTGTTTTAATCCTTTGATTAGTGGAGCAAGTTCTTTTTGTATGCTGGCTATTAGTCCTGTGTTGGAATTGCTGCTGGCTATGAAACTCACCGCCACAGGTAAACTTTAAAGCCCCAGCTTGGCACCTGCAAAGATGATTTAAGACTACAAAGTCTGAAAATATAAATACAGAGGTCAGCAGGTGGCATGGTGATTAAGAGCACTGGACTCCCACATGGCCAACCGTGGTTCGAGTCCCGAACCTGGCGACTTGCTCACTTTCCCTGTCTTTCTTCTTTCTTGCTCTCACACTCTACCCCTCTCTGGTCAAATGAAAATAAATAAATAAAATAAATAAAATTCAATAAAATGATTCTTTAAAAAATATAACTACAAAATTTGAATGTGACATTGACAATTACCTAAACCGAAAGCAGATAAGGGGACAAAACAGACTGATTTTGGGGATTACTAGGGAGAGGGAGGAGGAGGTACAAAACATGCACAAACTGCATTTGGGATATACTGAATTAGAGGTCTTGTGGGCATTCATATAGTAAAAATAGTATCTTAATTTTTTTGCTAACTCACTGAAACTTTTACTCAAAGTAGAGAAAGGGGCTGACCCATAGAGTAGCTATTAAATGCCATGCATTAGAAGTTGGATTCCACATGGCAGACGAGTTTTATAATCCTGGCCCTGGCAGCTTGAAAAATATACCCAGCACCTATGCGTGCATGCCCAAAATCTTGGCAGGAAAGGATGGAGGAAAAAAGATGGCAGCATGACCATGCCCCATTGGGTGGTTCTTTCTTTCTTTGTTGTGCTCTCTGTTGAGTGAACATACCTTAAAAAAGAAAATAAAGGGATCAGCAGTTGACGTAATGGCTATGTCGCTGGACTCCCATGTAGTTGACCGCAGTTCTAGTCCCAGACCCGGTGGCGAAAATTCACACCGGCCGTGTGTGCGTAAGTGCCCAAGATCCCAAGAGAAGAATGGAGGAGAAGGGATTGTGGCATGGCCATCCCCCCTGGGAGGTGATTTCTTGCTTTCTGTCTCTCTGTCTCTCTGTTTCTGTCTGCCTTTCTGGTGAGTGCATGTACCCTATAGCAAAACAAAACAAAAACAAAAACAAAAAACAGAAAACCTCTCCAAAAAAAACAAAAAACAAACAAACAAAAAAAAAACAAACAAAAAAAAACATAGGGAGGGAAAAAAATGGCAATGAAAACATCTTTTGAGCATCTTGACTAAATACAGGTTGTTTTGGGTCAGTTGTTAATCTCTGTCTGAAACCTATCTTCTGTGGGTAATACATAATGGAATGAGCTTTTTGTTCATTTTCTAAAGCAAATTGTTTTCCAGATACACCATCATTGAAAACAAAGGATAATGATGATAACTCACCTTTCTTTTTGATCTTTGGGGGAAATTAAGTTTAGTGTTCATTTGGTAGCTTACAAAATGGTGAGTTGTTTTTTTAAATAAGCAGAATCAAATTAGTCAGTTTTGCTGTAGTGGGAACTCTAACTCTCATGGGATAATTGTTACCCTGAAAATAGATAACTCTAGAGACCAGGGATCAGGTGTAACTAAGTGAACAACAGCCAGTCTCCATCCAAATAAGAGCTCACACAATCTTAGACCCACAGAGAAGAGCTGCAGGTGCCTTTATGACTAAGATGAAGACACATTTTAGACATATATTAACACACCTAATCCTCATAACCCTATAAGCTATTGTGATGCTCATTTTGCAGATGAGAAAATGGAGCCACAAAAAGATGAAATAATGTACCCAATGTCACATGCTACTAAACTGCTGAACTACAACTTTAACCTCAGATTATCTTGGCTCCAGTGTCTAAGATCTTACCGTCTATTCTATGTTTCTTCTTAAATACGTGAAGGAAGTGGAAACTTCAAATTAATTTAATTTGTACTAATTCTGAAATTCTGGAACTAAAATTACATCAATGAAAGTAATCTGCCCTTATTGGGGAGGATAGTTTCAATTTAATGAGATTTCATATTTCACTGGAGGTTATTTCCTACGTGAAACAATGTTATTTGTGCCTTCGAAGCACAGTTTGATATCGTGGTCAAGAGGTTCCTTCTTCTTCCAGTTGTCCGCTTTTGGGTAAATCACTTAAGTACCCCTTAACTCCAATTCATTATTTGTTAAACAGGGAAATATAATGCCTTATAAGAGTGTTGTGAGGATTAAATGAGAAGACAGATAAAGTATTTAAAATTGTGTTCATAGTGTAAGCATCAGTCATAATTATGTCTTTGTTAATAAATCAGAACATTTAAATCTCGATGTTTGATCATAAAATCCGATCACCAATGGGTCAAGAGGAAACCGCTGGGCTATCTCTCCAGCAGTTCTTTACCTTTCTTTCCAAATTCCTCTTACCTTATGTCATACCTTATTATGACATAATGGGAAAAGATCAATGAAGTGCTTTTCTTTCTCAACCAATATTTGAAGGCATAGTAGGTGCTGGCAAAGGAAGGTGAAAAAGGAATTTATAATCTGGACAATAAAAGCATTGAATAAAAGCATCGCCTATGCCTGCTTGGAAAGCTAAGTTGAAATGTTCTTGATGGGGAAAGACGGCACAAAATAGTGCAGATTGACGAAATGATATGCATTCGGGTTTCTCGTAGTAATTTCTGCGCCCAAATCGCTCATTAATAAAGAAATACGGGGTGAGGAGTCGACTCGTTTTGGGGTCAGTCGCAAAGCAACCTATCCTTTCCTGAGAGAGCAAATTCTGGACTGGCCCGCCCGGCGTTTACTCTTGAAATAAGTTTCAGCCTCTTTTGGGTTTAGCCACGCCCCCTTCACCTTGACCACGCCTCCTGATTAAGCGCTCCGTAAGCAAAGGGAATATCGCGAGAACTTCATATTGTCTCCCTTCTGACGTTTGCAGCGGTGATAGTGGCTTTTTGTTCTCGCGATGTTTCCGGGTACACGGGAGCCCGGGCGACCCGGGCTTCTGTGAAACATGGCGGTCGGCTGGGACCGTAGCACAAGGTAAAATATTGAAACCCCGCTGGGTGCTGTTCTCTGGGTTGTTCCAGAACTGCTCAGGAACGAATGCGGATAAGGGGCCCGAGAGCTTGGTGTAGGCTTCACTCACTGTGTTCATGGCTCTCCTCTAGAGTGTGGCCAGGACCGAGGAGCTGCTCCATTTCCCCCGGGGGCGTTACTGGCAGGACCCCGGGCAGCGCTGCGACCGGGAGCTCCCCTCCTCCTGGTCCGGCTGTCGCTGCACTTGAAGTTCAGGTGCTTCCTCGGTAGCTCCTTCCCCATTGTTTCTCCCGATGCTCGGCGTCGCGGTGGCTTTAGAGTCCCCCCTCGCGAAGACCGGTAGGTCGTGGTCGGGTCCTATCGGATATCTGGCCCCCCACCCCCATTGGGACGAGTACCACGTTCTTGGCAGCCCATCGCTCCCCTTCTCTAAAAAAGAGCCTAGCCTCGCTGCGCCGCGGAGGCAGAGTTTTTACGCTGCGCTGGAAATGCGAAAGGGGCAGGTCAGGGCAGGGCGGGATGCTAGGAGACACAAGTCTAGTGTCACCACTTTCCCAACGCCAGAAACCCCCGTGGCTAACATGCTATCCAAGGTAGAGAATAGTCTTAGGTGTCGGTGGAGTATAGAGTTGATAGGTCATTGTTTGAGAAAAAACGTCTAATTATATTTAGGATCTAGTGACCTGCTAGACTTAAAGTTAGCAAAGTGACATAGTATCTGTTAAAATGTTGTAAGACTGCCTTCTTAAACAGTAAGACACAGTTAAAACGGGATATATTCATTTGTTTAAACTTGTAGTTAAGTAATTCAATTAATTGCCTAATCTGATACATTGCATTGCAGTATTCAGCCATTCTAAAGAAATGCATCTGGCTTGTTCAGTACAGAGGACTTAGACTGATTTAATTTGTATATTGATGTCTTTAAATTGATACAGTTTATTCTAGTCCTCTTAGAGGAAGAAACCTGTGAGGAACAAATTGTGTGGTTTTCTTGGTAGGTGGGGGAGGAAGAAAGGAGTTCTTTTTTTCTTCTTTTGATAATAAACTTTAGTACATAGCTGCATATTGCAATAGTTTCATGGCCAAATCATAAAAATGTATGAAGTTTGAAAGATCTCTCAAAGGAAATCAGGCCTAGTCTAGAACAACAAAGAATTGGAAAAAAGAAAAACCACATTTTTTTGCCTTTGGGAGAGGGGTTGGTGATTTAATGGAAGAAATGGTGAAATTTACTTTTAATAGCAATTACTTTTAGGCAATCTCTGCCTGCTACAGATCCTACTTAGCAGTTTTCAAGTATTCATTTTGATTCTATCTTATATTGTCTTGTTGGGCATATTATTGAACCTCTCTGTGCCTTAGTTTCCTCACTGGTAAAATGGAGTAGTAATAGTACCTAACTCATGGAAAGGTCATGAGAATTAAATCTGTTAGAACAAGCAAAGCATTGAAAACAATGTTTGGCATTCGGTATGTGCTCTCGTTAATTTTTATTTCCATTTTCCAACTGCTATTATCGTGTTATTTATTCAAAATACCGCCTGAAGAAGATACTTTAAAGATAATTTTTTTTGACCCCAAAGTTGATTGAATGCTCTTTGTTTTTTATGGTTAATATATCCTTAAACTCCATCTTAAGCGAGTTGCTTTTTTTAAAAAAAGATTTATTTCTTTTATTTTATTTATCATTATTGTTATTTTCAATTCGATTGAGCCAGACATAGAGAGAGAGAAAAAAAACGAGAAAGCAAGTTGCTTGGTCAGGGACTTGAACTGTGGTCAGCTGTGTGGGAGTCCAGTGCCCCTAACCATCACACCATTTACCAGCCCTAGTTTCTTGCTTTTACCCTTATGTGATTACTAAGGCATGAATTTCTCCTTTCTCTTATAATTCACCCTATAGTCCTGTTGTCTGGGCCAGATCTACTCTTCCAGGAGCCTTGTTACATGCTCCTTGCCTTTGAGAACATTCATCCCATTTTAGCTGTATCTGGGTTTCTGACGTTTTCCTCACTTGTTTCTTACTTAATTTTGTACTCTTATTAAGTAGCTAATATAGTCAAGTTATATATATATATATATATATATATATATATATATATATATATTTTAATAATTATTTACTTACTTATTTTAATTTGACCAGAGAGAGAGGGAAAGTGAGAAAGCAAGCTGCTGGGTCTGGGACTTGAACCATGGTTGGCCATGTGGAATTCCAGCACCCTTACCCACCATGGCATCTGTTGGCTCCAGTCAAGCTATATTCTGAGGAGACTTTTGTACTTGCTTCATGTTGATGCTACTTACAGATTGTTCTGTTGCTATCACTGTATAGTTTTTTATCCTGTTATACCATCCTCACTCTTAGAGGTTATTAGCTAACCAGGTATTCTCACACTTTCCTCAAAGACTTTAAAATATAATTCTCAGATATTCCACACATTTTTGCATTTCTTCAGGGAACTAGAAAGAGATGTTTATTAAATGCTTTATTTTTACCTTGATTAAAAACTGAGCTAGCCATTATGTCCACCTCTCTTTAAAAAATAGAATTATAGAGAGAGGACCTTGAGAAGTAGAGGATCTTTCCACATTTCTCATATAACTAGTAAATGTGTAGATAATAATCCATGTTTTTCTGATCACAAAACAAATTTATACCATCTTACTTGTCCTCTAGGTACACCTTATCATTTAGAAGGTTATTAGATTTATTTGAATTATGTGGGAGAGAACAACTTTTAAGTCATAACATTTAGCTTTTGTAAAAGGTCCAAATTTTATTTTAAAATTTATTTTATTTATTATTTTTTTTAACTTGCTATAGTCATCAGAGAGAGAGTGTGGGAAAGTGAGCCAGCAAGCTGCTAGGTCTGGGACTTGAACTGCTGTCAGTCATGTGGGAGTCTAGCACCCTAACCATCATGCCTCCTGCTGGCCCCAAAAGGTTCAAATTTTAAAGTAAAAAGAATAAGTATATTTTGGGGGTACAGTGGGGTATCTAATGTTCATAAAGTGAAAATAAGCTAGCTCTTAAAAAAAGTTTTTTTCTTTTTCCTGCATAAGACAGAGACAGGCACCCACAGTAGGGTTTTCATGCAGCAATCCAGCTCTGGCTTCAGCCAGTCCCAGATCATGGGCACATGTACATCTGGTGTGCACGGGGAAGGCATAGGACAAGAACTCGGAACCTTCCCGCGTGGATTGGCTTTGCAGAGTATTGTGTTACTGGGCCCACTGAGCCAATATTTGTTTTTAATTTTAGAATAGTCTAATGCAATGTAGTCAAGCAATTTAAAGTTACAGATCGGTTGTAAATTTACTCTTTATTTCTGAAGTTCAATGATGACCTGAATAGTATTTATCTTCTTTCATATTCTCATTAATAGCCTATGTTAGTTTCCTGGGTCTGCTATAACACATTATCATAGACTAGAAGACATCAAAGAAAAGAATTTATTCTTTTTTGGCTCTGGAGTCTAGAAGTCTGAAATCAAGAGTGTTGGCAGGGCCATGCTCCCTATAAAGGCTGTCTCTCCCTCCTCCTAGCTTCTGGGCATCCTTCATAGTCTTTGGTTTGTAGACATGTTATTACAATCTCAGCCTCTGTCTTCACTTGGCATTCTCCCTATGTGTGTTTTTTATTGTTGCTTTTTCTTTCTTTCGTGAGAATGAGAAAGAAGCTCCTTTAACGGCACTTCATGCCTTGATTTTCCCCAGCTTTCCTAGCCCCCCAGGTTCATGGCCATGTGAGCCTGGTGAGTGCAGGATGACTAGGAAATGAACCTGTCATCTTCCCTGTGGATCTACTATTGCTTGGGCAGCATATTAGTCAGACCCACATTATCTTGTGAGGACATCAGTCATTAGAATTAAGGCCACCATAGTTATCTTACTAATTACATCTGCAAAGACCCAGATATTTCCAGATAATATCCATTCACTGATGCCAACTGTTAGGACTTCAATATTTATTTATTTTTGAGACACAGTTCAACCTATAACCTATATATATATATATATATATATATATATATATCCTATGAATACTTTCTTTTTTTTAATTTAAATTTATTTATTTGCATTCATTCACTGTACGTCATTACAGCATACAAAATGAGATTTTCTATCCAGAGTACACTGTATATTGTCTCAATCAAGCATATCAACAAACATGTTATTGTCAGCAAATAATTTTCCATTTCTTGTTTTCTGTATGTTTTGCTTTTTTTCTCCCCATCCTTGATTCCTATCTCTTACCCTCTGCCATCTCCCACTCTCCTCCCACACTGTCTCTGGTATCTGTGTTTGCTTTCTATACTCTTTTCCCCTCACTTTTTATTGAATTACTAAAGACCTTAATTAATCTAAATATTTTCATAGCAAACACAGCTGATATATACATTTCCATGAACACAAGTCTAACTTTAGTCATCCTATAAAGTAGCACCTAGCTGGGGCTATATATCTTACTGCAGTCATTGAATAGATATTTTTTTTCTGAAACTTTCTTTTTTTGTAACTTAATTTACATTCTTTCCCTAAGCATCATCACAGCATACAAAATGTGATTTCCCATCCAGAATATACTGCATAGTGACTTAATCATACATATTATTATCAAAATTTTTCCATTTCTAGTTCCTAGAATTTTTTTTACTCCTCTTTCTGACCCTCTGTCCTTTCCCACCCTCTTCTCACACTATCTCTGGTGTCTACAATTGTCTTCCATTCCTTTCCCACCCACATTATATCGATCACACAATTTCTTGCATAATCTAACTACTTTCAATGGTGACTTCTCTCGGTACTATTAAGAAAACCAGTTTTAACTTAAATCAAAGAAATGCCAAGGAACTTTGCTTAAAGCCAGGAAACATGTTAGGATTCTGTTCAAATGGTAGGTGCATGAACCTATCAGTCTCATGTGCTTTTATCTTCTGTTCTGGTTCAATTTTCCTGATTAAATTCTGGGATATAAGGGACCAGCAGTTAGCATAATGGCTATGTCGCTGGACTCCCATGTAGTCGACCGCAGTTTGAGTCCTGGACCCGGTGGCTTAAACTCACGCTGGGCGCGTGTGCGTGCGTGCCCAAGATCCTGAGAGGAGAATGGAGGAGAAGGGATTGCAGCGTGACCATCCCTCCTGGGGGGTGATCTCTCGCTTTCTGTCTCTCTGCCTCTGTCTTTCCCGTGAGTGCACGCACCCTATAGCAAAAACCTCTCAAAAAAAAAAAAAAAGTTAAAAAAAAATTCTGGGATATAATATTCAACTCCAGACTTGTCCCTACGATTAAGTTGGCCACCTTCTTAGTTTTTGAACTCTTATTTCTGTTTGTCTATATTTAATTTTCCTGATATAGCACACCCTTGAGAACCCCTTGGAGATCTGGTCTGGTGCTGGTAAATTCTTTCAGGTTTTGTTTATCTGAGAATGTTCTTGTCTTTTCTTTCCACATGAAAGATAATCTTGCCAGGTACAGTATTCTTGGCTGAAATTGCTTCTCTCTTAACACTTTGAATATATTTTCCCATTCTTTCTTCGCTTGCATTGTTTCCTATGAGAGATCTGTTGTTAGCCTGATGGGATGTCCTTTGTAGGTAACTTGATGTTTTTCTCTTGCCAATCTTAGTATCTTGTCTTTGTCTGTGGTTTTGGTCAACCTGGCTATAATGTGTCTTGGAGAAGATCTTGTTGGGTTGATTCTATTCGGGGTCCTTTGTATTTCCTGGGACTGGATCTTCGAATGCCTCTCTAGGTTTGGAAAGTTTTCTTGCAGGATTTCATGGAATAGATTATCAGTGCCCTTATGGGTCTCTTCACCTTCTGGGATGCCAGTTATCCAGATGTTTGGACGTTTGATGGTATCTAGTACTTCTCGTATATTATTCTCAAATTTTTGGGCCATTTTCTCAGTCTTCATGGTGGATTTTTCTAGGCCAGCAATTTTCTCTTCTACGTCTGAGATCCTATTTTCTGTATGATCTAGTCTGCTTTTAATACTTTCAAGGGAGATTTTGACTTCCTGTATTATAGGCTTCATTTCTAACAGTTCCATTTGATTCTTTTGTAAAGTGTGTAATTCCTCTTTTAGATCTTGCAAGAATTTCCTCACCTCCCGGAACTTGTCAACTTCTTTCCCCTTTCTCTTTAGCAGTTCATTGCCTCTCTTCTCTTCCATTTCTGTTAGCTTAGCCATTATGAATGCTCTAAATTCCTTATCAGACATTTCCATGATTTTCACCGAACTGCTTGTGGATGAAGAAGAGTTACTCTTTTCTCTTGGAGGAGAGGTATTTTCTTGCATTCCCATATTTCTTGTGATCTGGCGGTGATTTCTTGTCATCTGATAGATGGTGTGTTTCTTTCAAATTCTTGAAGTTCAGTCTGAATGTTCAGGAGTAAGCAGAAAGAGGTGATCTAGAATCTTTTTGCCGTTCTGTTGTGATCGCTGGTGCAGCAGATTCAATAGATATTGAGGAATATTTTAACCCTAATTGTATTTGGATGTTTAGCTACAGTGCCCTTAGATCCGTTTAGAAACACAATAAATGGATATTGGAGACTGGAGAGACAAGAAAAAGGAAAATGGAAAAGAGAGAGAGAAACAACAACAAAAAAAGAAAAAAAGACAAAAGAAGAAAAAAATTGTAATTACTGTTTTTCTTTTAAAAAAAATCACAAAATAGGGAACCAGCAGTTAGCGTAATGGCTATGTCGCTGGACTCCCACGTAGTCGACCGCGGTTCGCGTCTCGGACCTGGTGGCTTACAACTCACGCCAGGCGCGTGTGCGTGCGTGCCCAAGATCCCGAGAGGAGAATGGAGGAGAAGGGATTGCGGCGTGACCATCCCCCCTGGGGGGTGATTTCTCGCTTTCTGTCTCTCTGTCTCTCTCTGTCTGTCCGGCGAGCGCACGCGCCCTATAGCAAAAAACCTCTCCAAAAAAAAAAAAAAAAAAATCACAAAATAGAGAACCACGCGGCGTGCATACCTAGTTCGAAGGAGCCATGAGGAATCTTCTTCTGAAGGCCTGGCCTCTCCTGCTTGGGTGGGAGGACAAGAGGGGATTATTAACAAGATAAAAGGTAGAGGTGAGAGCAAGAGAAAAGCTTTACCTTTAAAAAAAATTGTAAAAAGGAAAAATTACAAAAAAATGAGAAGACAGAAGCAGGGAGAGACAGAATCAGAGATACAGAGACAGAGATAGAAGCCCAGAGGGACTCCCTACCATGCTAGCTTGTTTGCTGGAGGCTGAATTATCAGTAGAAAATCTTCATTTCTCGTGTGCCCTGAAATACCTAGTTCGCAGGAGCCATGAGGAATCTTCTTCTGAAGGCCTGGCCTCTCCTGCCTGGGTGGGCTGAATATTTTCTTATACTGCCAACTATTGGGTCATGGGAAAGTTATGCCACCTTTTTGTGTAGAAAAATATATCATGACTTTTCTGATGACCAAATGTACATTAAAAATTGAAGCAGGGCTGGTTCTCTGGTGCAGAGGTTCAAAAGATCTGTTCAAATGAAGCCAGATCCCACGTGGTAACCACTGTTCGAATCCCTGAGCTGATCAGCCTGAAACATGCTGGGCATGTGTGTGCCAGGATCTGATGGGATGGAGGACTGGAGAAGGGGACCAGCCCTTGTGGAGGATGCTCATGTCTCTTTGTTTCTATGCTTCTCTTACACATATGCACATGCTTGCATCCTGTCATAAAAAAAAAAAAAAGCAAAAAACAAAACTAGAGGGACCAGCAGATGGCGTAATGGCTATGCCATTGGACTCCCATGTAGCCGACCACGGTTTGAGTCCCAGACCCAGTGGCTTAAACTCACACTGGGCGCATTTGTGTGCTTGCCCAAGATCCTGAGAGGAGAATGGAGGAGAAGGGATTGCAGTGTGGACACCCCCCCGGGGGGTGATTTCTCGCTTCTATCTCTCTGTCTCTCTCTGTCTTTCTGGAGAGAGCAGGCATCCTGTAGCAAAAAACTCTCAAAAAAAAAAAAAAAAAACCTAGAAACTGATAAATTGTTTCTGTATTTTTGTTTGGAGAATTCAAATTAATTGAGCAAACTGTAAAAAGTTTTTGAGTTATATATCAATTTGGGCAAAGCCTCAGTAGGCTCATATTCAAATGGGTACAGTGATGAAATACAGGCTGTATGATGTTACTTACAGTGAATGTTAATATAGTCTGTGTTCCAGCACGGGAGGTTGGTTCTTATTCAGTTTTTCAAAGTATTGTTGGGTAGTGGCAGGTGGTGTAGTGGTTGGGGGTGCTGGACTCCCACATGGCCGGCTGTGGTTTGAGTTCTAGATCTGGCGGCTTGCTCTCTCACTTTCCCTCTCTCTCTCACTCTGTCCCTCTCTGGTCAAATTATAAATAAATAAATAAAGTTAAATAATTCTTTAAAAAATGGTATTGTCTTAGTCTATACTATTATTAGTGATTTCTTGAGTTTGTTTTTGTTTGTTTATTTTTAAGAGAGATTTTTGCTGCAGGGTGTGTACACTGATCAGAGAGTCAGAAAGTGAGGAACCCCCCCCCTCCCCTGGGAGTTGGCCACACTGCAATCCCTTCTCCATTCTCTTAGGATCTTGAATGGGTACATAAGTACACTTGCCTGGCTCGAATTTTAAGCCACCTGGTTTGGGACTCGAATTGCAGTTGACTATGTGGGAGTCCAGTGTTTGTTTATTTTTTGAATCATCAAAATTGTTTTTAATTGACAGTAGATGCCAGAGAGAGACAGTAAGAAACCATCCCCAATAAGGGGCTGTCATGCTGCAGTCCTCCTTCTTCCATCTCTCCCTCTCACCAGGATTTGGGGCAGGCCTGCATGTGGACCTGGTCTGTTCTGAAGCCTCCAGAGCTCGGACTGAAACTGCAGTTGGCCACGTGGGATCTGTCTTCCCCTGCACAGTGCTTAACCACTGTGCTGTGGAGCCAGACCATGTTTTCTTTTTTTTTTTCTTCATATGTTGGACAGTTTAGGAGAGACATCATAGAAAACAGATGATTTACTAGAGATTGTAAAGGTGTGAATAGCGGCACCAACCAATGGAATCTAGTGCAGTGGCTCCTAAATTTTTAAATTTTGTAGGCCAGTACAAGTAAGTATATCCATTAAAGAAAAAACATTGAAAGGGTTGGTTTAAGGGCTGATTTCAAAAAAAGACTGATTAAAAACCAAATTAGAGTTTTTAACTTGGCTAAATAAGTGTATCCAAAAACATATATTTAAAAAGCTCCTCTTTGTCTACTTTTATTATTTTCTAAAGGAAAGGATATTTTCATACATGGAAAGGAAGAAAATAATCTTAGAATAAAGGGCAGATTTTTTTCTAGTTGAATAAGTTTACCTTTAAAATTTTTTTCTCATTGTTCTTCGTTTTGTTACTGAGGTAGAGACTAGAAAATTTTGTCACAGCATGACAGTGACTTCTGGGAAATACTTCTAAAATATTTCTAAGTGCTGGGTAGAGGCAAATAGAGTGGGGATGGGAGCTCTCGAGTTTGGTAACTGGAAGGAGTCCAGGAGTTTGAGAACACCAGTGAAAATGAAAGCCAGATCTGCCCTAGTCAAAGGATAATTCATTCTGCTCAGAGAGGAGACTCATGTTTTCCATTTTAGAGGTGGAGTAATTTTCAAAGTTGAGAGAAGGCAAAATGCAGCCTTGCTTGTAGGTGGCTTTGCACTGAATTAAGGTGGAAATCATTGGAATAAAGTGATGGTTAAGCTTATGTGGCAAGAAGATTTGATTGTGGATGAACACCATAGGGTCCTGTGTTCCAGGATGATGGAATGGGGAAGAAGAGAACCACACTCAAGGATCCAGGTGCAGAAGTCATTAAGGCCCTTACAAGTGTAACCAGATGTCAGGGAAAGATGGCAACAAGTACTAAAGCGAGAGCCGCTGTGTGCTGCAGTTCGGAACGTAGACTCTCAGACCAAGTTGCTTGGGACCAAATCCAAGTTCCAGCACCTGCCATGTGGCTCTAGAAAATTATTTGATCTGTGTCTCATTTTCTTATCTATAAATAGGAATAAAAATAGTATCTGCTTCGAGCTCTCATTTAGAAGATTAAATGAATTAGTATATGAAGGGCTTGGAATACTTGGCACAAAACATAAAAGTAAGATGTAATTCTAATTATGTAGTGTATGTGTCAGCTGTCAACTTACTAGGGAGGGGAGACTTGAAAATGGAAGAGATGGTTGAGAAATGTGAAAACTGTGATACTTATTTACCCCATGAATCTGAGAAATGAAGTAAGAATTGGGAATTACCAGCAGGAGAAAGTCTAGTGTCATAAAGAGAGTAGACTTGTTTTTAGAGAAACTAGACGTTGTGGGACCAGCAGTTAGCGTAATGGCTATGTTGCTGGACTCCCATGTAGTTGACCGCGATTCGGGTCCCGGACCCGGTGGCTTAAACTCACTGGGCGCGTGTGCATGCGTGCCCAAGATCCCAAGAGAAGAATGGAGGAGAAGGGATTGTGGTGTGGCCATCCCCCCTGGGGGGTGATTTCTCACTTTCTGTCTCTCTGTCTCTCTCTGCCTCTCTGGCGAGCGCACGCACTCTATAGCAAAACAAAACTCTTCAAAAAAGAAAAGGAAAACTAGATGTTGTTAGGTCACTTGTTCATGTGAGAACAGTGGCACTACAGAGTGGCAAGTAGTAGAATTAATTTCTTGGAGGTAGATTCATGCTGAGCATACAGGGCTGAGTCAGGGAGGGGCAGAGTGGTTAGGTTCTCCATTCTAGAATAGGATGATAATCTTGGAGAATAGGACTGAGAAAGCTAGAGACTGGAGGGTAACCAAGTGGGATCTGCTAGGTAGACTTTTAAGGAAGAAGTGCCAAATTATATGTATTGTTAGGAGGTTTTTTTTTTGGAGAGGTTTTTGCTATAGAGTGTGTGCGCTCACCAGAAAGACAGAAACAGAAAGTGATAAATTACCCCCCAGGGGGGATGGCCACACCACAATCCCTTCTCCATTCTCCTTTTGGGATCTTGGGTACACATGCACATGCGCCCGGTGTGTTTAAGCCACCAGGTCCGGGACTCAAACTGCAGTCGATTACATGGGAGTCTAGTGACATAGCCTTTACTCCAACTACTGGTCTCTTGTTAGAAGATTTTTAAAACCAACTGACTGCCATAACTGTATACTTGTATATAATTTAAAATAGAACATCTATAAAGTTATTACAAAAATGCGACATTATAGACAGTTTGGGAAATACAAAAATCCTCGTGGATGTATTTTTATGTATTCACTTGCCCAAGTATTACACTTCGTTGGTATTTGAAAGGTGTACCTCTATGAGTGTTTCTGGGGAAATGTCCATCCTTCCCTCCCTCAATAAATATTTATTGAATATCTGCCGTGCCAAGCATTGGAGAGACAAAGATCAAGTTAGACTTGATTTGTACCCTGACAATCCAGCAGAGAAAACAGAAAATGAAACGAGCAGTTAGAAACATTGTGGTAAAGGTACAATGTTCTAGGAGCATAGATTTTTTTCAGAGCTATAAAAGGTTGCCCCCATACCCCCAAGGGAGAGGTAGTAGACTAGGACCTGAACTGTAAGTAGGAGTTAGTCAAATGGAGCAGACTGGGACGTGAAGAATGAGTGGAGTTCATCAGACGTAGAGGTGAAGGGGTGGGTGGGGGGAGAAAGACTATTTCTGGCAGAGAGAACAGTGTATTTAAGGAACTGAAAGTGATTCAATGTGGCTGAACTAGTATGAAGAATTGAGTTTGAGGAGAGGTAAGCAAGACTTAGCTTTTAAAGGACTTTGTAAATCCTGTTAGGACAGACTACACTTTGAGTAATGGGAAGTTATTCCAAGACTTTAAGAGAACTGTTATATGATCAAAATTATGTTTTTTAAAAATTTCATTGTAGTACAAAGAATGAATTAAAGAGTTGAAGATTAGGAGTTAAAGCAATTCAATGATAGACTGTGGCAGCTGGGACTGGGATTCTGCTAAGGATGTTCTCAATGACCTGAAGAGAGGACAGATTTTAGAAATTTAGGAAGAGCGTTAAGTCTGAGTACGTAGCCCATGTTTCTGCTGGGGTGCATGATGCTGTTAATTGAGGGGGTACAGAAGGAGGGGTAGTTTTTTTAGGGATAACATTCATTTTTGGACTTCTTGATTCTGAATTGTCTTTGGAATGTTCAAATTAAAATGTAATAGAAGCCAAGGAGATATACTTGTTAACAGAGGGCTTTGGGTTGGCAGTAAAGATTTGGGAGGAATCAACCTGTAGATGGAAATGGAAGGAATGGAAAATGATTTTGGGGAAAGTTGGAGGTGGGAAGGTGGGTCTAGTGCAGTACTGAGGAAGTGAGCCAAAGAGAGTCTTAGAGATAGCTTGAAAATAAGGAATGTGATAGCGTGTAAGCCAAGGTAAGAGACTGTTTCAAGAAGAAGAGGAAGTGATGAACAGTATGTTTTTCTCAAAGGTGAAATTAGATAAGGCCTAATAAGTATCCATTGGATTTAATAGTAAGAAGTTGTGGGACCAGCAGTTAGCGTAATGGCTCTGTCGCTGGACTCCCATGTAGCTGGCCGAGGTTCGAGTCCTGGACCTGGTGGCTTAAACTCACGCTGGGCACATGTGCGTGCGTGCCCAAGATCCCAAGAGGAGAATGCAGGAGAAGGGATTGCAGTGTGGCCATTCCCCCCTCTTCACCCCCGCCCCTGTGGCGGGTGATTTTTCACTTTCTGTCTCTGTCTTTCTGGAGAGTGCATGCGCCCTGTTGCAAAAACCTCTAAAATATATCTCTATCTATCTATCTATCTATCTATAAAGTTGTTAATGGCCTTCCTGCGAGCAATTTTAATTAAGGGGTGAGAGTGGGGTCAGGAAGTAGTCACATCAGGTGAGTGGGGATGGCTCTTTTTAAATTTTTTTTTCCCACTTTTAGTATAGGCATGCTACTGGAGATACATCATTGGAGTTGGATCTGAGTTTAGGGTAGAGCTTTGCGTTACTTTAAAGCTTACAGACATGAACATATTTAAGTCCGATCAGAAGGAATGAGTAGAAATTCAGAGAATGAAGGGCCAATCTTGGTGCAGTTACCACTAAGCAGTTAGAGAAAATACATTTGATTACTTTCTCAGAGCTGAACAAACTTAGGGGGAATGGCTTTATGCTAATATTCAGAAGCTTAATTCACAAATTAAATAGCTAGTTTTGTTAGTGACATGGAAATCAGAAGCTGTCATCTTTTATTTTTTCTACATTATCTATTTTTTAGGACATGTGTGTACATGAGAAGCAAAATCATAATCCAAAGGCTACTTTGTGAGCAAATGAATCAACTTACAAATGCTTTCAACTTCACTTCAGGGCCGTAGCTCCCCGTGGACTGGTTACTGCTTGTTTTTGCTTTTCCTACCCTCTTTCTCCATGAATGCCCTTTCTATAGCCAGTTCTTCCTATATTTATCCTGCCCATTTGTTTTCAGCCCTAAAGTCTAATTTCTCCCAGAAACATTCCTTTTCTTATAGTGACTTCTGCAACCGCCCAATTTATTCTGCTGTGTTTAATCAACTTCTGTGTTGATTATATTAATGCAACTCTGATTCCTAGAAATCTTTCAGAGTATCACCTAGTATTAAAAAAACTTAAACAAATTACTTGAGAGTTCAGTTATCATTTGTTGGCTTTGTAACATTTTAAATGGAAATGGTATTAAAAAGGAACAGCAAGCAGCCAGGTTTTAATACACTTATTGAAATACCTTTATGAAAATAGATAACTTGGAAAGTCTGAAATTACGTAGACAATGAAAATTCTATAGTGTACTTTTACCATTTTTGTGTATATACTTTGAGTTTGTTTCCTATGTTTTTCCCCATCTTTTTATAAAACTAGGACCTGGGGCCAGCAGGTGGCGTGGTGGTTAAGGGTGCTGAACTCCCACATGGATGACTACGGTTCAAGTCCTGGACCTCGTGGCTTGCTTTCTTACCTTCCCTCTCTCTCTTGCTCTGTCCCTCTCTGGTCAAATTTAAAAATAAATAAATAAACTTAACATTAAAAACAAAACAAAAAAAAACTCGGACCCATCTGGCATTCTAGTTTCTTCTTCTTAATGTGTCATAAATATTTTTCATGTCATTAGATATTTTCATATGATTTTCAGTGGTTACATAGATTAAGACCTCTTCATTTGCCATAATTCGTATATTGGATTTGTCGATTGGATTCGTAGATTGTTCGTATATTGGATTCGTAGATTGTTTTTGTCTTCTGTATTTAAAATAATACTGTGAGAAATATCTTCATAATCAAATTTTTGTTCACAGCCCATGTTATTGCTTTGGAATACATTCCTAAAAAGGAATTTACTTACTTAGAAGAGGAGTGATAACTATTTATATTCTTGTTATTAATGTATGGACATGCTATTTTACCTCATTGTCATCCATTATTTATTTTTTAAAAGAATTATTTATTTATTTATTTATTTAATTCCACTTGTTATTATTCTTTGTTAATTTGACCAGAGAGAGAGGGAAAGGGAAAGTGAGAAATCATGCTGCCAGATCCAGGACTCGAACCACAGTCAGCCATGTGAGAATCCAGCACCTTTAACCACCATGCCACCTGCTGGCCCCATCATCCATTATTTTTATGTATTTGTCAATATAGCGAGAAAAACTTTAAATTTGCTTATTTAAATATTATAGCTATGATGAATTTCTTACTCTTTTGTTATTGTTGCTTTTTAAAGTATATGTGCAAATTACCTTTTATTAGTAGTTTTTGTCAAGGTGCCAGTGGGGAAAGGAGTAGCGTGTATTATGTTTTATTTTGTTTTTGTTTTTTCTCTGTCTTCGAGGAATGAGAATGCTAAGTCATCCTACGAACATTTGTCACCTTTCCTAGAATAAAATCTCTTCAGAGCATTTACATATTCATTTATTTATTCTTTAGCATGACCATATGAAGGAAAAGGAAGGTTTTCCTGAAGATGAGGCGACTGAATCGGAAAAAAACTTTAAATTTGGTGAAAGAATTGGATGCTTTTCCAAAGGTTCCTAAAAGCTATGTAGAGACTTCAGCCAGTGGGGGTACAGGTGAGTGCCAGTTCAAATTAAAACTCTGTCAGTAAGTGCAATTTCTGAGTGATCCAGTCAACAACATGTAGCCGTGAAGAACTTACCAGTGAATCGTGTGGTAACTTTATATCTAGTCTGTCTGTCCTCATGTTACACTGTTTGTCCCCCCCCCCCCTTTTTTTTTATTTATATTCTCTACAACATCCAACCTGGTACCTCCAGTGCACTTGACAGTGTTTATTATTAAAATGCCAGTGAACAAATTGAGTCAATTTTCTTGCTTTGGTGCCCTTTAGTTATATGTAAATACATTGAAGTTATTTTGGTTAAGAGTAAATCAATATTTACATTATTAAAAAAAACTTCAATTTCAAATTACTATTAAGAGCACCATTAGGAAGGATAGGTTAAGAGCTTAGACTTTGGAACTAAACTATCTGGATTGAAACCCACCTCTGTCTTTCCTATGTGACCTCAAGGAAGTTACTCAGATCTGCGTGTAGAATCTGTGCTTTAGATCCTTCTTCCACGGTATAGGAGTAATATTAGCATTTACCTTTCAGGGGTCTGTATCAGTTAAGTTAGCTAATATTTATAAAATGTTTAAGAGCAATACCTGGTAGTACAGATAGAAGTATTTGTTAAATATATATTAATAATGAAATACATAAGAAAAATATGTGACCGTAACAGTATTTTTACTATTACTTCTTTGGCCATGAAAAGCTAATGTAATATTTCCTGTAAGACATTTTATTTGGTAAAATGTGTAATAAGTTGTTTTCTATTTTTAATTGTGATTGCTTTGTTAATGAAAATAGCTCAAATTCTTGTTGCACAACCAATTTTAAATGTGTTTTGAGTAGCATTTGCTGTTTTTTTTTTTTCTTTTTCTTTTTTGTCAGATCTTGTATTCCAGAGTACAAGATAAATGAGGTGGTTGCTTAGGCGACTGCAGAGTCAAAGAGAATTTTATTAGAGACTTGAGAATGTTATTGAGTTTCTGACGCACAGAAACTTCTCAAGATCTAAGAAATTAGGCTAGTATTTTGTTTGTTTTAAATTGGGCAATAGGCATGGATGCAGTCTTAAAACTGAGGATAATATTTTGCAATTTGTACTATAAACATGCTTTCATCATTTATTATGTCTGTCACACTGCTATATATAAAAAAATTTTACGTCTTGAAAAATTTTGAAAGATGCCTTTAAAATTGAAGAAAAAAATGCTTTCTTAAAGTACAAATATTTGTGTTCATATTTGTGCCTATTACAAGTTTGTTTTTGAGCTGTTTTAGAAAAAAATCTATAATAAACATCTTGAAGAAAAATCTTCTATAGTATTCATTCAAATGGTAATCGTATTAGACTTTTTTGCTAATTTTAATAATTTAAATGTGTTCTGTTATTTATTTTTTTCTGGTTCTTTTAACTTTTTCTTTTGTGTTGGATTTCTCAGTTTCTTTAATAGCATTTACTACTATGGCTTTATTAACCATAATGGAATTCTCAGTATATCAAGATACATGGATGAAATATGAATATGAAGTAGACAAGGATTTTTCTAGGTAACTTTTTTCTTTTTAAAACACACTTAGGTTCAAATTGTTTTAGAAAGAACATATGTTTAAGAAAAGTCTTACCTTTTATATTTGGTTTGTTTTAGTTCTGATAAAATAGTTCTGAAAAATTCTTATTAATGCATACATTAGGTGAAACATTTTAAAATAGGTTCTCTGATTCCACATGCACTTTTTTCTTTTTTTAAGAGACATTTTTCGCTATAGGGCACAGGCACTTGCTGGAGAGACACAGAAAGAGAGACAGAAAGAAAGAAAGAAATCATTCCCCTCGGGGGATGGCCATGCCACTGTCCTCTCTTCTCTAGTCTCCTCTTGGGATTTTGGGCACACATGTGCACAAACTCAATGTGAGTTTGAAGCCACTGGTTCCGGGATTTGAACGTGGGCAACCATGTGTGAGTCCAGTGATGCCATCTGCTGGTCTTGAATATGTACTTGTTTAAAAAGGTTATGAGAGGACCAGCAGTTAGCGTAATGGCTATGTCGCTGGACTCCCACGTAGTCGACCGCAGTTCGAGTCCCGGACCCAGTGGCTTAAACTCACGCCGGGCGCATTTGCGTGCGTGCCCAAGATCCCGAGAAGAGAATGGAGGAGAAGGGATTGCAGCGTGGCCATCCCCCCTGTGGGGTGATTTCTCGCTTTCTGTCTCTGTCTCTCTCTGTCTGGCGAACACACACGCCCTATAGCAAAAACCTCTCCGAAAAAAAAAAAAATAGGTTATGAGAACATATGTTTTTTTCCTTAGATGTTGATGTGGTGGAAAATTTTTAATGTTAGAAACTGTTTACTTTTTAGACTTTGATCTGTGCAAGTTGAAAAATAGATTATTTAAAGATACATTGTGTATACTCAGAACTTGATTCCTACAAACTCTATTTAAGCTAATTTTTGTTTTAAACCTCTGAAAATGTAGTGCCTTCACATTTATTCACTTGCATTATTTGGATTCTTTTTATTGCACTGACAGTAACAGGTATATAATATTAAGATTGTATCAGATAAGGAGAGATTTAGTCCTCGAATTCAATTCTAGCTTTGCCATTCACTAGCTTCTTGATTTTGATGAAGTTACTAAAACTGTTATCTGTTGTGTACTTTTGTTTTCCTTTTTATAAGATAGAGGTAATAATTATAGTGTCTTCTTACTGGTGTTTATGAGAATTAAAGTCAACATTTGTAAATTGCTGAATAACATTGGACAAGTCACACAAATGACTTCTTTTGGGTCTCACTTTCTTCATCCATAATGTGACTGTTAAAGAGATCATTAGTTTTTAGGGAATTTGTTGTTATATTTCTTTTGTTTTTATCACCAATAAAACATTTATTTTTTTCCAAACAAAGTCTTGTATTCACCACCTAAGCATGTGGGAAAGCCCAGAAGCCTGTCTACTTGGCATCCCCCTCCGCTTCCTACAGCCTCTCTGAGCCTAAAGTCAGCGTTGTCTGGAGCACAGTTAAAATTCTAGACAACTTTAAGACTCTATGAAGCTCTAAAAATCTGGAATTCCTTTTTTTTTTAAAAAATTTACAAGAGGGTATTTGTGCCTGCTAGAGAGGTAGAAAGAGGGAGAGAGAGAAATGTGAGACAGCATTTCTCTGGGGGGATGGCCATGCTCTAATCCATTTCTTCTCCATTTCTCTTCTTGGGATTTTGGGCATACACATGCCTAGTATGTTTTTCAAGCCACTGATCTGATAGCTATATGGGATCCAGCCATCTTAATCACCATATTGCTGGCTGACCATCTGTAATTTCTGTTGAAATCAGATGAAAATGATTATTTTATTTTTTTAAAGAATTACTTTATTTTATATAACTTTATTTATTTTATTTTGACCAGAATGAGAGAGAGAGAGAGAAATTGAGAAAGCAAGTCGCCAAGTCTGGGACTCAAACTGCTGTCAGCCATGTGGGAGTCCAGTTCCCTTAACCATCATGCTACCTGCTAGCCCCAAAATCAGATGAAAATTATTAGAATGAAAGTTTTGATTGAAAGCAGAGGTCTGAATTTGATTGTGCCCATTCTGTTATTCACAGTGCTTAATTCTGGTATTTAAAAATTAGCTTGATTTGAACTGGTAATTTGAAAATAAGGCATTGGTTGGGCTTTTTAAACAGTCTGTGCAAAACCTTTAAGCATCAGATTATTTTTTCTTGGTATTCTGATTGCATGTATTCTGAGTTACACAGACCTAGTTTCCAGTATGTCACTTCATTGGTTGTGTGATCTTAAGCTAGAAATTCACACTGCCCTGAACACGAGTGGTTTACTTGAAAAAACTGAAGCATCTGTGCTGTATTGCTATGATATAGAGCAAAGAAGATAATATTGTAAGGTGTCTAGCATATCTGATGTATGGTATTTATTTGATAGAGGAAAAAGACTTGCAATTCTTAATATTTGATTTGAAAGTTTCACTTTCTTAATGAAATATTCTGTGTAAAGGTTATGTAAATAGATGTTAAGTTTTTTTCTGAATTGTTTGGTGTTATTGATCGTAAAGTTACCAGTAAGTTAAAGACACTGTGTTAAAATCCTGTGAAATCATGGGACCAGCAATTAGCGTAATGGCTATGTTGCTGGACTCCCATGTAGTCGACTGTGGTTCGAGTCCCAGACCCGATGGCTTAAATTCACACCGGGCACGTGTGCATGCATGCCCAAGATCCCGAGAGGAAAATGGAGGAGAAGGGATTGCGGCGTGGCCATCTTCCCGGGGGGTGATTTCTCGCTTTCTGTCTCTCTCTCTTTCTGGCGAGCACACTTGCACTATAGCAAAAACCTCTCAAGAAAAAAGAAAAAAAAATCCTGTGAAATCAGATGGCCTATTAGAATAATCATACAATAAAATCTTTACTTTTAAAGTGTCTTTGATTTGGCTGTAACAAATGTAATTAAATTCTAATTGGCATATTTTCTCCTGTTTGAAACCCAGGTTTTTTTAAATAGGTAATTGATTTATATTTCTCATGAATTTGTAGTTACTAACTTTTACCTTTTTTTGACTTCTAGCAAATTGAGAATCAATATAGATATTACTGTTGCCATGAAGTGTCAATGTAAGTACACCTTCAAGTTGATGAACCTATATGTAATTCATGATTCAAATAATTGCCAATTAAAAGTAGAGCCACTTACTAGATTTTACCATTTTTTCTTTACAATATTTACAGTTTTTACTGTGGTGGTATTTAATAACACAGATTGGTTTACTTCAGTTTATATCTTTTAGTGTCTTCTCCATAAAGAGAAGAGAGTTAACTTTCATATTAATTCAATTTTAAAAATGAGGAAATTTTTGTGAGAGTTCTAGTTTAGGCATATATTTTCTTTCTTGTTTAGAATTCCACAAACATATCCTATTTCACTGACTATCCTTTACTCTTGCATTTTAAAATTCAGATCAAAAAAAAATTTTTTTAAAGGTTTTTGCCATAGGGTGCATGTGCTCACTGAAGAGAGACAGAGAGGGAAAGTGAGAAATCACCTTCTTGGGGGGTGATCACACCGCAGCCCCTTTTCCCTCACTCTCCTCTCAGGATCCTGGACACAAATGCACACGTACCTGATATGAGTTTCAAGAAACCAAGTCTGGGATTCAAACTACACTTGGCCATGTGGGAATCCAGTACCTTAGCCACCACGCCACCTGCTGGCTCTGAGATCAAATTGTTTTAAGTTAATAGTAATAAGTTGCCTTTTTCTGTTTTCTTGACTGTCTTCACTTCATTCTACTGGTAGAAGTTAAAAAATACTACTACACCAGATAGATAATGCCTAAATCAGTATTGCTTTTAAAAATAAGATGCTGGGCCAGCCCCATAGGCAGGTAACCAGATCTCACATGGCTGACTAAAGATTGAAATTTGCCCCAGTGACTTGAAAAACTATGCCAGGCATGTGTGCATATGTTTGTTCCCCAAACCCCAACAGGATGGAGAAAGGGAGAGGGGACTGAGGCAGAACCATGTCCCACTGGAATGTACTTTCTCCTCTCTTTCTCTTTCTCTGGCAAGAGTATATGCCCTCTGGCAATTAAAAAATAAAATGCTTTTATGTGAAAAATATTTTTATAGTTAACTGCTTAAAAAGTATTTTAGGATTGATAATTTTACCCAATTAAGGATATTAGTTTCTGGGAAATTTTCCTTCAAAACAATCCGAAATCATTTTTTCTTTTCTTCTCTATTGTTAGTTACCAGAGGGCACGTGTGAGACAGAGAAATGGGGGCGGGAAGGACAGGGAGTGTTGGGGAGTAGCAGAAAAGAAATCACTTCCCAGTGGGGCATGGTCACACAACAATCCTTTCTTCTCCATTACGCATTCTGTCAAAATTTTGGGCACGTACTGAGACTGGCAGATGGCATAATAGTTACATCACTGGACTCCCACGTAGTCGGCTGTGATAAAGTTCTCAGACCTGGCTGCTTGAAACTCACGCTGGACACACATGCGCGCGCGCATGCACGTGCGTGTCCAGAATCTTAAGAGGAGAATGGAGGAAAAGGGATTGTGGCGTGGCCATCACCCCCCTGTGGAGTGACTTTTCACTTTCTGTGTGTTTCTCTATGTCTCTCTGGCAAGTGCATGCACCCTGTAGCAAAAAATTTCTCTTAAAAAAAAAACAAACAGATTTTGGGCACATGCCTGGCATGTTTTTCAAACTTCCAGGACCGGGATTTGAACAGTGGTTGACCATGGGGTAATCTAGCTCCTTTAACCACTAGGCTACAGGGCAGGCCCAATCATTTTTCCTTTTGTATTTTAATGTTAGTGGTTTAAAGAAAGAAAGAAGTATTTTAGGAACCAGCAGTTAGTGTAATGGCTATGTCGTTGGATATCCATGTAGTCGACCATGGTTTGGGTCCTGGACCCAGTGGCTTAAACTCACTACGGGCGCGTGTGTGCATGCATGCCCAGATCCCGAGAGGAGAATTGAGGAGAAAGGATTGTGGTGTGGCCATCGCCCCTGGGAGGTGATTTCTTGCTTTCTGTCTGTCTGTCTCTGTCTTTCTGGTGAGCACACGTGCCCTATAGCAAAAACCTGTCCCACCCCCCAAAAAAGTATGTTATTCTAAATTTTTAGTTAGAATTATTTTAATACTAAATACATCCTATTTGCCTTATTTGGGATGTTTGAATTGCATTAAAATTTTCGTCTTTTTGAAGTAAAATTTCTATATATTGCTGCAGCACCTTCTCCATTCTCCTCTCAGAATCTTGGGCATGTAGGCACATGTGCCCAGCGTGAGTTTAAGCCACCTGGTCCAGGACTCGAACTGCAGTCAGCTACATGGGAGTCCAGCAACATAGCCATTATGCCAACTGCTGGTCCCTGCCTTATGATCTCTTTTTAATCTCTAAAAATAATTCTTGTCATTAATATTTTGTTCAGCTATTTAGAACTGGTTCCTTACGAAATTGTGCAAAGCTCTTCAATTCAGTAAAATATTATATATGTTATTTACCATGGGATTCTGAGTTCTCTTTTTTACTGAGCAAGAATTAGAAAAAGCATTATTAAATTGCCATAATCTCCACCAGAGCTATATAATGCTACTTACTGTTTTAACTTAGAACAAATAAGCAGTTAGAAAAGTGAGTCTATGTACTTAAGTTTTCCTGTTAGACATCATGTGTTTGTATCAAATATGGTTTGGTTCTGAGCATAGAATGTAAAACTTCTTTTTTTTTAATGCAGATGTTGGAGCAGATGTATTGGATTTAGCAGAAACAATGGTTGCATCTGCAGATGGTCTAGTTTATGAACCAGTAAGTTTGATTCACATGGTTTTTGAAATAGAGGCTTTGAGGAATTGTACCCTTGAAGACAATTTTGGTATTTGCTTTTACCTTTGTCTGAGTTTTCATGTAATTTTTTCATTATTTCAAAAATACTCCATATTCTTTGTTAAAGCATTTAGTGTTTGTGGGGAGCTGTGGGGAGTTATGTCTAGTACCAAAGCCTTGGGATAACCATTGTTAATATTTTGGGTAAGTATCTTAAGTCTGTTTTATAACCTTAGTTTTATGTGTTTTGTTAATGCGTCCTAATAGTTTTTTTCTTACAGTTGCTATAGTGATGAATTTTTCTTCTTTTCCTCAAATAATTTGGAAACTCTTATGTATATCCTTTTACAAGTTTAAAATAATTTTTTAATCCTTAAAAATTACTTTTTTTTGGGAGAGGTTTTTGCTATAGGGCGTGTGTGCTTGCCAGAAAGACAGAGACAGAGACAGAGAGAGAAAGCGAGAAATCACCCCCCGGGAGGATGGCCATCTTACTTGAATGATAGATTGCCGGTTTGCATCCATTCCTATAAATGTGGGTAGCTGAACAGAAGAATATTTGTAATTAGTAAAAATTTCTTTTTTATTTTTGAGTAAAAATACCACATATGAAAATTTGATAGTTTGACTTAGACTAAATGTAAATCATGAATGTTTTTATTAATAAAAAAAAATTTCTTCTCAAAAAAAATAAAGGTTGTGATGTGAAAACTAAGAGAATTTTTTTTTTTTTTTTTATTTCAGGCAATATTTGATCTTTCACCACAGCAAAAAGAGTGGCAGAGGTAATAAGCTAACAAAGTATTGTGGTCCATAGAAATACAGATCATATTCTGTCTGTTGTAAACTATTCATGGGGTAACACATTTCTCTAAGAATTTCCTTGGATGAATTATTAAAAGAATTTAATATATAATCTTTACAATTTAAACTATGAGGTTTTAAAATCATGTGGTGCTAGCAGATGGCATGGTGGTTAAGGCACTGGTTCAAGTCCTGGACCTGGCTTTCTTTCTTGCTTTCTTTCTTTCTCTCTCTCTCTCTCTCTCTATCTCTGTCTCTGTCTCTCTCTGGTCAAACTGAAGAATGATGATAATAAAATTAAGTAAATAATTCTTAAAAAAAATGTTGCGTAATGTATTCTCTAGTAAACTTTGAATCACAAGTACATTTTAGTTTATATTTAAAATTTTCTTAACTTTGAAAATATTTAATTACAAAAGTAGTAATACATGATCATTGTTTCTGATACTCAGTAAACAACCTGGAACCTAATTCTTTATGACCATGTGTGTGTGTACACATGTATATTAAGTGTCCAGAAAGTTTATAGAAATAGAAGTTTTTAGAAATATGGGACCAGCAGTTAGCGTAATGGCTATGTCTCTGGACTCCCACGTAGTCGACCGTGGTTCGTGTCCTGGACCTGGTGGCTTAAAACTCATGCCGGGCATGTGTGCGTGCGTGCCCAAGATCTCGAGAGGAGAATGGAGGAGAAGGGATTGTGGTGTGGCCATCCCCCCGGGGGGTGATTTCTCGCTTTCTGTCTCTCTGTCTCTCTCTGTCTGTCTGGCGAGCGCACGCACCCTATAGCAAAAACCTCTCAAAAAATAAAAAGTTTTTAGAAATAGAATTTTTCTTTTAGGGAGCTTTAACATTTTTGTCGTGCTATATAGTCTTTCAAAATATTGTTTCACTATATGAGAGTGCTTATTGCTCTACACTCCCATCACCAATAGCAAGTATACTCAGAATACCCAGTATATCCCAACTTTCTTTTCTTTTCTTTTTTTTTCTTTCCTTCAATTTTTACTGTAGGGCGTGTGCACTCTCCAGAGAGAGAATAAGGAGGAAGGTGGGAAATCACTCCCCAGGAGGAATGGCAACGCTGAAATCCCTTCTCTTCTAGTTTCCTCTCAGGGTTTCAGGCACGTGTGTGGCCAACATGATCTTTAAGCTACCAGGCCAAGATTCGAATCATGGAGCTGACCACATGGGATACAATGCCTTAACTTCCACGCCACCTGCCAGCCCCTGCCCACCCTTTTTAAAATTTTTTATTTTGTCAGTTTGGTGGGTGGAAATTGGTATCACACTTATTTAATTTGCATTTCTTTATGAATCAATTGAATAATTTCCCCCCCATATTTGCATTTTTTTGTGAAATTGCTTTCTCATTGTATGCCCATTTTGCTGGGTTAGTTTTTTTTTTTTTATTATTATTATTGCCATGTGGCATGTGTGCTTTCTGGAGAGAGAGACAGTGAGAGAAAGTGAGAAATTGCCCATCTCTCCTGGGGGAATGGCTATGCTGCAGTCCCTTCTACCCCATTCTCCTCTTGGGATTTTGGGCACACATGCACACATGTACATGTATCCCATGTGATTTTCAAGCCACTGAATCCAGAATTGGAGCCGTGGTCCACTGTGTGGGAGTCCAGTGCCCCAACCACCATTTATCTGCTGGCCCCTTTTTCTTAAGTTAAGACCCCTTTGTATATTAAAGAATTAGTTCTTTGATATAAATTCTTCTCCCACCTCTGTGTATTACTATATTTTTATTTCTGTTTTTCAGGCTATGTCTTGCACCTAAAAAAGCTTTACTTAATTTAAGACTACTACCAAAATTAAAAAAAAAATTTTTTTGAGATAATTTTTGCTAGAGACCACGTGCACTTGCCAGAGAGATAGAGACCGAGAGACAGAAAGTGAGAAATCATCCCCCAGGTGGTATGACCATACTGCAATCCCTTCTCCTCCATTGTCCTCTCCAAGTTTGGACACCTATGCACACATCCAGCATGAGTTTCCAACTGCTGGGTCCAGGACTCTCATTGCCTCCAAAATAAATTTTTTTTAAATCTTTTCGTATTTATTTCAAAAGTATTCCTTTTTTTTTTTTTTTTTTAAAGAAGTTTTTGCTATTGGGCGCGTACGCTCCCCAGAAAGACAAAGAGAGACAGAGAGAAAGTGAGAAATCACCCCCAGGGGGGATGGCCACGCTGCAATCCCTTCTCCTCCATTCTCCTCTCGAGATCTTGGGCACGTATGATGCACACATATCCGGCATGAGTTTAAGTCACCGGGTCCAGGACTCGAACCATTGTCGACTACATGGGAGTTCAGCGACATAGCCATTACGCTAACTGCTGGTCCCAAGAGTACTCCTCTTTTAAGTGCCAGTTTCACCATTTGCTGAATTTTAGTATGAAAGTTGAAATCGAATGTGATATAACAACACAGTGACTGTTAGATATCTTTGGGCTTCTAGTGTTTTTAGTAGAAAGCTGTCCAGAGATTAAATATTAGTTTAATTAAATCTGGAAGTGTTAAAATGAGCTGTCTCCTTTCATCTGGGATTTTCTTCAGTGTTCAAGACTGGGAACGGAGATTATGTTTTTACTGTTAAAATGATAGAGATTTACAGGGCCAAACAGTGGCATAGTGGGAATGCAACTGGACCCACGTGGAGAGGTCCTCTCTCCCTTGAGTGTGCCAGGCCTGTGCTGTCTCTGCTCTGGAACAGCTTGCGGTGGGTGAGAGACAGGACTCTTGGGGGTAACCTGTCTGTGTCTCTCATGGAGGAAATAAAAGATTTTTCTTGGTACTGGAGTTTTCAACATACCTTCATGAATGGAATGTAGCCTTGGGTATTTATTGGTGTCTTTGAGATGGAAGTTTCTTTTATGTATATACACATGTAAGCGCTCACACATGTGCATGTACATACACACACATGCACATACATGTACACACAGTTTGGTGTCATCAAGATTTTTGACTACTGACCAGCATCAAAAGTTGAAGTACAAGACACAAAAAAATATGATGCTTCCAATTTCTGCTGACATCGCCTCCAAATATTTTTAGTCATTGAATGTATAAATCAGAAATAAAATCTGACTTCTTGAAGTTTCATAGATCACATCATATTCTACTTCTACACAGGTGTTCTTGAATAGCTTTTGAATGGCGTAGAGATACACAAGGCCCTACATCTTTCTGAGTAACATACATATAGACATGTTTTTTACTTTTAGAATTTGGTGAGATTTAAATTTTCTCTAAATTGGTGTTCTACTTTCTTAAAATATTTAAATACCAACTAATTTCTATTTAGTAATAAATTTCAGACCTTGAATCTAGCTCATTTTCTGCTTTGTGTGTGTGTGTGTGTGTGTTTAGATTTAAGATTTATTCCAAACTACATTGACGGTATAGCTGTGACTAATGTTACATAGGCCTGTTTTACCAGTGTTTTAGGTGGGTGGTGTCTGCCCTATCTCCCACTTGTACTTCTTGAAAATGTTTATTTTGTCATTATGGTGGGAAGTGAAGTATTATCAGATTTACATGTGGTTAAGTACCTACATTTGTGTATAATTTTTTTCTCCACACACACGTATGTATGTATGTGTGTATGTATGTATATATATACATACATATACACACACACATATGCCAATTTTGCTGGGTGGTTTTTTTTCTTATAACAAAGGACTGACTAATTTCTTTAATGTACAAATGGTTTTTAAAAGTCAAGGGGAAAACCAACCCAGCAAAATAGGTATACAACAAGAAAGCAGTTTCACAAAAAATACAACTAAGGGGGGAGCCAGCAGGTGGTGTGGTGGTTAAAGCGCTGGATCCCACATGGCTGACTCTGTGGTCACAGTCTCAAACAGGACAGCTTGAAAATAACGCCATGCATGTGTGTGTTTGTGCCTACAGTCCTTAAAACAGGATGAGAGAGAAGGGTTTGCAGCATGACCACCCCCCTCATGGGGAGATTTCTCATTTTCCTCTGTCTCTGTTTCTCTAGCAAGCACACATGCCCTATGGCAAAAATCTAAATAGATAAGGAAAAAAATATATTTGTGATATGACACATGACAGCATGCCCCATTATTTGCATCCTGTACCAGAGTGGTACCTTTGTTATAATCAGTGGCCCTACGTTGATCCATCAGCAGCATCATCCAAAGTCCGTAGTCTGAACTGTGTGAGTCCATCCGGATTTACTCTTGGTGGTGTGTATTAAATATATAATGACGTGTATCCATTGTAGGTACAGAATGGCATCTATCTACCAAACATATTGTATGGAATTGCCTTAAACATCCTCCATTCACTGCTCTCAGCATCCTCTGTTTTCCACTAATTCACTCCTCCTTCCCCGTGTGTAATTTTTATGTTCACTGAGTTTGAATTTACCATGAATAATTTGGGATATTGGTTACAGATACAGAAATGAGGGAGGTGAGATAGGACTACATCTAATCATACAAAGTTATTTTTAAAAGGTTTGAGAGATAACATGGTCCAGTCAACTAAGTGTTGAAGAGAGGAAAGGTTTTATTGTTGTCTTTGTTGTTTGGAATAAATACTTTTATTAGTTACTGGAACATAGAATTTTATAAAAATTGTCAAGTATCTAATTTGTTCTTTGTATAATAGATATATTTAAAAAGAAATCTAGGGACCAACAGATGATGTAGCTGTTAAGTCACTGGACTCCCATACGGCCAACTGCAGTTTGAGTCCTGGACCCGGTGGCTTGAAACATGCCAGGCACATGTGCATGCATGTCCAGGATCCTGGGAGGAGAATGGTAGAGAAGGGATTGTGACATGGCCATCCCCTCTGGGGGTGATTTCTTTTCCTCTCACTGTCTCGTCTCTCCCTCTTCTTCCCATTCCCCATCATGAGTGCACATGCCCTAAGGCAAAAGCCTCTAAAAAAGAAAAAAAAAAAGAAGTAATCAAAGAAAACTTTATAGTTTATTTTAGAATTATTATTTTTTTCTAGATGGGCATGCAGCCAGTGTTTTCAAGTTACCAGGTCTGGGACATGACTGTGTAGTTGGCCATGAGGGATCTAGCTACCTGAACCACCATGAATAAAATTTTGGACCTGGAATAAAATATTGTAATAATAAATATATTGCTTAGGTAAGTCAGCTCACTGTTGTTACTTTTTGCTAAGTATTGGCTCTCTGTTTGTGCCTTGCTGTCTTTCTAAACTGTTGTTTGTGTTGTATTTAGGATGCTTCAGGTGATTCAGAGTAGGCTGCAAGAAGAGCACTCACTTCAAGACGTGATATTTAAAAGTGCTTTTAAAGGTACAACCGCACTTCCCCCAAGGTGAGATGCATGTGTTTAATGTACACCTATTTATCATGAATTCACTTTTACATACTTTCGGTATCAGTTTACCTTCCTGAATCTTATATAGAGAAAGTGAAATCTATATGACGACAGTGTTTTTTACTCATAAATTTATACCGTATGATTTTGATCAGGTTTACTAGATGAATTATTTCATTTTCATTTAATTAATTTTCTCTTTTCTGTGTGTGGTATACTGTCATAAAATCATATTAGGTTTTAACAAATTAGTTGCATTTGCTATTAGGAGACTATATAAAAGTTGTTCAGGAGTTTTGTTTTTTCTCTTTTTCTTCTTTTTTCTTTTTTTGGAGAGGTATTTTTCTTATTGGATGCTTGCGCTCGCCAGAAAGACAGAGAGAGACAGAGAGACAAAAAGTGAGAAATTGCCCCCACAGAGAGGATGGCCATGCTGCAATCCCTTCTCCTCCATTCTCCTCTCGGGATCTTGGGCACGCACACACACGCGCCCATCGTGAGTTTAAGCCACCGGGTCCAGGACTCGAACTGTGATCGACTACATGGGAGTCCTGCGACATAGCCATTATGCTAACTGCTGGTCCCTCTCTTTTTCTTGTATAGATTAGAATAGCCCATATTTGGAAGTGATATAATTATAAAAATGATAAAATTAAAAAACATGCAGAGGTTTTTCATTAACTTAGGAAGAAAATATTATCTGTTTGAGCTTAGATAGCATGTCTTTCCCTTTCCTCTCTGCTATTGTGGCAAAAATAGATAAAATATGTCTCGTTGGATTAATTCTTTTGTTTTTATATGGTTTTGGTTGTTGGACTTATCCTTCTTGTTAGATATGAAGAACCATTGAGTTTAAAATGCATATAAATATAACAGACATGCAAAAATAATTTAATTTTTTTCCCCATTTTGCCCATGTATTTTTAAAAATTATTATTCTTTTAAATTTTATTCATTCATTCATTTATTCTAATTTGACCAGAGAGAGATATACAGAGAAGGAAAGTGAGTAAGCAAGCCTCCAGGTCTGGGACTCTACCTGTGGTTGGCCAAGTGGGAGTGTCCAGTGCCTTAATCACCACGCCACCTGCTGGCCCCTACGTGTATGATTTTTAGAAGGATGTTGGTTTCAGAGAACTGCTGTTCTATTTTTAACATTTAGAACATTACTAAAAGTCAACCTTTAGTAATTTTTTTCTCTGCTAATGAATTTCTCATGATAAAATATTAACTCTACTGAATGTGCTTTAATAATCTTAATGTATCTTGTTTTAACAGAGAAGATGGTTCATTACAGCCTCCAGATGCATGCAGAATTCACGGTCATCTGTATGTCAATAAAGTAGCAGGGAATTTTCACATAACTGTGGGCAAGTATGTTCTTTTCACTAACTGAAATATTTTAGATAAGATTGGAGCTTGGTTAAAAGTAAATTCTTTGTTAGTCAATTACACATAGCTAACTGTTAAAGCAGTGCTTAAAATGTGCACGTATAGGACCAGCAGATGACATAATGGTTACATCCCTGGACTCCCACATAGTTGACTGCAGTTCGAGTCCTGGACCTGGCTACTTAAAACTCAGGCTGGGCACATGTGCATTCATGCCCCGAAAATCCTGGGAGGAGAATGAATTGCGTCATGGCCATCACCCCTGGGGGGTGATTTCTCACTTTCTGCCTCTCTGACAAACACATGCACCCTATAGCAATAATCTCTTCAAAAAAAGAAGAAGAAAATGTGCATGTATTTGTAAAGTCTTGCAGTTGATGTTTGGGGCTTCAGTTTGAGCATAAAGAAGACTAACTGTAAAACTACTTCAGGCAACGAAGCCTAGTGGTTCAGGAAGCTGGCCTCCACATGGCCAACTGCATGGTTGAATCATGGGCATGGCGGCTTGAAAAACACACTGGGCACGTGTGCGAGTGTGGGCCCCAAATCCCGAGAGAGAGAAGTGGAGAAGGGATGTGGCGTGACCACACCCTGTCGGTAAGTGCTTTCTACATCTCCCTCTCTGTCTCTCTGGAAAGCTCACACATTCTGGCAAATTAAAAACAAAAACAAAACAAAACTACTTCAAAACAAAAGTCAGTCAGTTATGTAATATTATTTTTTATTAAAATGAGTGAACCATTAGGTAAATATGAATTGAAAACTTCTACTTTTCATATATTTTTTTCTTTTTAAAGAGAGGGATTTTTTTTTTTTTTTTTTTTTTGCTATAGGGCATGTATACTTGCTGGAGAGACAGAGACAGAAAGCAAGAAATGATCCCCCAGGGGGGATGTCCACATTGTAATCCCTTCTCTATTCTCCTCTTGGGATTTTGGGCATGCATGTACATGCACCTGGCATGAGTTTTAAGCTGCTGTGTCTGTGGTGGACTATGTGAGAGTCCAGCGACCTAACCATTATGCCATCTGCTGGTCCCTGTTTGCCAGGTTTTAGTAGCCAGAGAGCTCTTGCCCTAGTCACTTTGTTCTGTTTTGTTTCACTTTTTGGTGATTTTCATTAAAATGTAATCCCAAATTCCAGACAAGTATTATCCGGAAAGTACTTTAATTAGATAGACGTTAAAGAAAAATATCAGACCACCTCCCTTCATGAGCAGTATTCAGCACAGATATTCTCATGTAACAAACACTTGATGAATTTCTGAGTAAATAAATAGATCTTTCCATCCCTGCCTCCTCCTCTCTTTTCCATATAGATTTGTTGTGCTGAACAATTCTTCATGGGAAGACCTTTTTGTGTACTTGATGTGTGTAGACTCCCATGCTAAAAAAGGATGAGATAGTGAAGAACAGAAAGGGGTTTTGCCCTTATGGTGCTGACATTGTGTAAGAGAACCAAATTTTAAACAACACATTAATAATGACCTGAGAGTAGTAGTATTAGGGCTGTAAAGGAGAAGTATGGCTGATAAGAGACTCTATGACCAGCTCTGCAAATCAGTAGAGGCTTCACTGAGGGAAACCTATGAACGTCTGTGGAGGATTAAGAAATGAATATATAAAGGAGAGGATGGGCATATAGCAGGGGAGGAGATGAAGATTTGTTTATATATAGATGGGCTGGGTCTGTAATACAGGGTAGAACGTTGGGAACTGCATTCTACATGGCTGACTCCAGTTCAAATGTCTGTGACTTGAAAAACAAGCTGGGCACATTTGAGTGCATGCCCCTAAATCCTGACAGGATGAAAAATGAAAGAAAAAAGATTTTGGCATGACCATTTTCCATTAGAGGGTAATTTCTCTCTCTCTCTGGCCAGTGCACATGCCATCTGACAAAGGAAATGAAAAGAAAACTCATGGATGCATATTTTGAAAAAAACTTTACATGGATTTTAAATTGTTTTGCACCAAAATAAGCTCAGTTTAATTCCATTTTTCATGAATTTCTTGAAGTTCCCTTGTAGCTAGACTTTTATGAAAGTTATTTCACAAAATGATCATATCAAACTCTTGTTGCTAATGTTTTGTTCATTTGTATCCTTCTTGAGTGAGAGACCAGAGAAGGCAGGCAGACGGCACTCCTGACAGGGTCTTGATGCTATGATTGAACCTAAGCCAGACCAGATCACAGGCCTGTGTGTATCTGTTGTACTCTGGAGGTCTCTGGAACAAATCTGGAATCCTCCCATGTGGTCGGCCTTGCAGAGTGTTGTGTTTTTAAGACTGTGCCACTGTACAACCCCCAAACTGATGTTTTTCTTTGCCGTCCCTTTTTAAGATAATGCCTTATTGTTTTGTCGCTATTGCCAGGACACATTCCGCCCATTCACCCTAGTCTGTTTTGGAAAGCTTGGATTTTCGCTGTCATAGAATTAACAAATGATAGTTGACTCAAAATTTAGATTGTTATTGTACCTCTTTGCATACAAACAGTATCCTAGTCAAAAGTTAACTCAGAAATCGTGACAATTTGTATAAGCTTTTATGTAAAGCACTTTCCCTGTCTCCTAGTTTTACCTCTGTCCCAGGTGATAATTTGTAGTATCAATAAGAGTCTAATTGGGGGACCAGCAGGTGGCACTGTATCTGGTGGCTTGCTTTCTCACTTTCCTTCTCTATCTTTCTCTGTGTCTCTCTCTGGTCACATTACAAAAATAATAAAATAAAATGAAATGAAATGAAATGAAATATTAAATAAAATAAAAAATAAAATAAAATGTTAAATAAAATAACACTTTAAAAAAAGGAGTTTAATTGGATAAGCTTTTTATTTGTATCTTATCTCAAGGATATCTTATGTCCCACCCTGCATTTTTTGGTTTTAGATTTGTTAAGCTCAATACTGATTTTTTTTTTTTTTTTAATGCCAGAGGACACATACATGTGTGTGAGAGAGAGAGAGAGAGTGGAAGCGCTGCCCCCTACCCCCAATTGGGGTTTGGTCCCATGTAATCCTCTTAGCCCCATTCCTTCTTCCCGTCAGGATCCTGGGCATGTGTGTATACTTGCACTGGGTCAAGGATTTGAAAGACACAGCCAGGTGGGATTCAGCTCTCTTAACCACCAGGGCAAAGGGCTAGCCTTTCAAATATACTTTTCAAGCACAGTATAGTCTGGAATATTTGATCAAATTTGGCTGCAGAACATTGTGCTTGTGCGTTGACACTGTAACTATGTTACAAGGATACATTATGTTGATATTAAGAAGGTAAACACTCATCACAGTATTCTCAACTCATGAAAATGACCAAACGAATTAGAAAATTTTAAATATAATAACTAGATATAATAGAATCTCTTTATAGAAATAAAAATATGGGGAACCAGCAGTTAGCGTAATGGCTATGTCGCTGGACTCCCACTTAGTCGACCGCGGTTCGCGTTCCGGACCCGGTGGCTCAAAACTCACGCTGGGCGCGTGTGCATGCATGCCCAAGATCCCGAGAGGAGAATGGAGGAGAAGGGATTGCAGCGTGACCATCTCCCCGGGGGGGTGATTTCTTGCTTTCTGTCTCTATGTCTCTCTCTGTCTGTCTGGCGAGCGCACGCGCCCTATAGTGAAAACCTCTCAAAAAAAGAAAAAAGAAATAAAAATATGGAAATGAAATTGCAATTAAAGTTTCTAAATGTTTCATTGGTTAGCCACGTAAGGAAAGCTAGGCATTGGTAAGTTAATGAAATCGTGTTTAACCATAGTTACAGAAATGTATTCAGAGTAAATAATTTTACCTTAGATACCTAGTGAGAAAAGTGCTCCTGCGTCTGAAGTTAGAGAAGTCCAAGGAACACAAATATAGTACAAGTTAAACTGGAATCTGTTAAGATATGTTACAACTATGTTGTAACTCTGTGGTGGTAGGAATCTGTGTATAGTAGAAAAAGATCTACTTTTCAGCGCTTGTGAAAATGTAAGCTCTTTAAAGCCTTTTGTTTTTCACTGTATCAGCAGTACTGTGCAGAAAACAGTTGAATTTATCAGGTATTTTGAGCTAGTAGTGTCAATGGTGCACTTCATTTGCTCTCATGAACTTAAATATTGTCATTTTCATTAATTTTTGTTAGAAATAAAAGCTGAATTTTTAAAAAGTTTTTACCATAGTTTTTGCATGCACTCACCGGAGAGAAAAGACAGAGCAGGAAAAAGAGAAAGTGAAAAAGCACTCATTAGAGGAGATGGCCATGCTGCAATCTCTTCTCTGTTCTCCACTCGGGATTTTGAGTACACGTGTACATGTGCCCGGCATGATTTTTAGGCCGCCTAGTCAGGACTTGAACCATACAGTCAACCATATGGAATCCAGCTGCCTTTTATCACCATGCACCTGCTGGCCCAAAACACGGAGTATTTTAGTTTGCTCCATTGCACAGCAGTTTGATGGCTTAGCACTGGTGAAGTTTTATTGCAGTTTTTTGAGCTCAGGACCAACATGGGAGTTTTTCCGAATGAGAAAACTATCATCAGCCTTTGTATTAAATACTGAGTAGTTTTAGAAATAAGCTTTTGTGCAAACTTGATAATATTTCTTAATGGATTTAACCTAAAATTATAAGGCAAGTGCTGTGTTTATATATGAAACTTATATTACAGTAGTTATTTCAGTGACAAGTAATATCGAGGGACTTTGAGTGGTTTCCCTTGCTTTTCTGTTCTGACAACTTGTGTGATAAAGAATGAGATCTCCATTCTCATACATAAAAATATTATCTGATTTCAAACTGTTCCCGAAGTGTTTTCAGACGTTGATGCAAGTGCAAAAGGACTTTCTGAGTCTCAAAATCTGTCTAACTGTGCAGTTGACATTTTGTCTTCAGTTGTGAGATAGTCATCTCCATGCAGCAACACGCTTACAGGCAGATACCTCGAGAAGGCTTTGCTAGAATCCTGTAAATGTCTTAACTAGTGAAAATGACCATTCAAACATGCTCATGGACTGCTATTTTCAAAGATGAAATATGTTTACATTTTATTACAGATTATTAAGAGAGATTTGATCTTTTTTTTTTTTTTTGAGAGATATTTGCTATAGGGCACATGTGCTCGCCAGATAGAGAGAGAGACAGAGAGAGAGAGAGAGAGAGAGAGAGAGATAGAAATCACTCCCCAGAGGGAATGACCACGCTGCAGTCCCTTCTCCTTCATTCTCCTCTTGGGATCTTGGGCATGCATGCATATGTGCCCGGTGTGAGTTTAAGCCACCAAGTCCTGGACTTGAACTACGGTCAACTACATGGGAGTCCAGCGTCATAGCCATTACGCCAGCTGCTGGGGATTTGATCAGTTTTACAAGTAGGTGAACTAACTCTAAAGCCCAAGTGAGCAAAATTAATCACCCTACAAAATACCGCACTAGAAAAGGTATTACAAAGGACTGCAAAAAAAACTAGTTGGTTATTACTCTGTGTTGAATTTCATCAATAATAAATTTGTGGAAAATTTTCTCATTATTTAACTAAATATGTACTACCCTTGATTTTGCACCTTGGCCCGTAAAACCTGAAATATTTACTATCTGGCTCTTTGCCAGCCCCGTCTATCTCACTGCTGAAATGAGTAGACCCGTCTGCCGGATCATGGGCCAAATATATTCATATATTGGTTTGCTCTAAGAACAATTAGATAGCGTGATGAAAAGCCACTTTCTTATATTAATTAGTTAGATACCTAAACGTTATTTCTTTAATATTTTCTCCTCTTTTCAGGGCAATCCCACACCCTCGTGGGCACGCACACCTGGCAGCACTCGTCAACCATGACTGTGAGTACTTCCGGGTATTTTCAATGAAGTTCATTAAAAGTAGCTGTTCCTTGTTTCCTTAGTGTAGGTGTGGGGTAGGGCTTTCAAAGTGAGCAGTTCTGAGAACAGATATTCATCCAAAGGAGAAAATTAATATACTTGTTGATTAATCCATTTTTTCTTGTCTTTATGCTACCTATGATTCTACTCAGTTATGACAGAGGAATTGCTCAGGTTAGAGAGGAAAGCCTAGAGGTGTTTTGTATCACTTTATATACATTTCTGCTTAATCGTTATGGATAATGATGAGAATGTGTTTGAAATTTATTTTAATTTATAGCTCTCGAAGTATGAATGTTTGTTGGTATGGTGTAATGATTGTTTAAGGCTTTTAAAAGTCTACTTTAGCAAACAGAACAAGCGATAACTTCTATAAAAATCAGTTTGGTCACAGATAGCAGTGATTATTGAAGATACATCTTACTAATTTCATTATTGGTCTACATGGACATCATCTCGGTTCTAACAACACAGTCCTGTTATTCTATGATGATTTGAACCAGTAACAACATTTTTTTGGCTATCCGAATTAGATGTGATATTATTTCTTTGTGGTTCATTTGTATGTATTTATGACATCTGATATATGGCATTTTATAAGAATTTACTTATTCAGATATATTTAATTCCAATATATTTGTGTACCTTTTCCTCAAAAAAAAAAGTAGTTTAAAATACTCTACTATTATACTTGCAAGTTTTAGATATTTCCATTTGAGAATAAGTAAGAATGTAAACCAGTCTATAACATGTACTTTTAAATAATACTTAGTTGTTTTTATTTTTTGCCTCTTAGCTTACAACTTTTCTCACAGAATAGATCATTTGTCTTTTGGCGAGCTCGTTCCAGGAATTATTAATCCTTTAGATGGAACCGAAAAAATTGCTGTAGATCGTAAGTCTTTAATAGTTACTTTTTGGAATATATGTGTAGGAAATTGTTCTTGTAACCTTAACATTAATAATTTTTAAAAAGAATTATTTATTTAATTTTATTCATTTATTTTAATTTTGGCCAGAGGAGACACACAGAGAGAGAGAGAAAGAGAGGGAAAGTGAGAAAGCAAGCCACTAGGTCTAGGAATTGAACCGTGGTTAGCTATGTGGGAGTGTACAGAGCCTTAACCACCATGCCACCTGCTGGTCATTATGAATAATTTTTAATAATCCACTTCCTAACTCCTTTGTAAAGATAGTCTTTAAGTGACTGATGAATGCATGGAGAGAATTTGTCCTAGGAATGGATGAAATTTGAATATTAAGCAGTGAGCCATCGAGGCCCAGCTGCAGTTGCAACAGGTAGCACCAGCACTTGGGAGGTCCGGGGCTGTGTAGGAGGCAAGGGCTCAGCTCCTAGGCCAACCTGAACATGCTGGGTGCAGTTGTGTGTTCCTGTAATCTTATTGGGAGGTTCCAGCAGGAGGAGCATGACACAGTGAGACCCTATAAAAATACCTACTCTGTGTCTTTCCTTGTCTCCCTCCTCTCCTCTCCCTCTCTTCCCCTCTTTCTCATTAAAAAAAAAAAGTGCTCCATGGAACAGAGCAAAGAAATGAGAGTTGAAGTTATGCAGGAGAAAGAGTTCAAAACACTCTAAATAAACAAATAGGACATAAATGTACTTTTCCATATGTACCAAAGAAAGAACAAAAGAAAGTTTTAACATTATAGGAAGTTTTTTATTCCTTTGGATAGACTTAATGTTTTAAAATGCATATGTATCATTTTACAAAACTCTCTGGAGAATTTTATAAACATCAGAGACCTAGAGTTATTCCAGAATGGTTTGTTTATTAACACAGTCAGAAGTAGTACATTATAGACCCAGCCACATAATGATCAGATACATTAAAAATGTTTTTATGTTAGAAAGTTGACTTAGATTCGTGAGTACTTTATGTTTCACTTAAGGAACCTTGAGTGTTCTGTGTTTGGAAACATTTTGAGAGGGACCAGCAGATGGTATAATGGTTATGGCATTGGACTCTCACATAGTCAACCGCTGTCCCAGACCAGGTGGCTTAAAGTTCAAACTGGGTGCATGTGCGTCCGTGCCCAAAATCCCAAGAAGAGAATGAAGAAGGGGTTGAGGAGTGGCCATCCTTCTGGGCGGTGGTGTCTCACTTTCTGTGTTTCGGTCTCTGTGGTGAGCACACATACCCAATAGCAAAAATCTTTTTTAAAAAGAAAATAAATAAATACATAAAAGAGACATTCTGAGAATTAGAAACTTTATTCAGTATAATCTCATCTAATCTATATTCATTCTACATTAAAATGTAGTACGCTCTTATTATCTAAGAGATACTCATTTGAAAACATGTTGGTCAGTTTTTGTTTCAAGATGTTAAAATGAACTACAGATTTTTGTACAGAAACTCTTCTGTATATAAACAGTTTAATTTTCAGAAGGCTGTGGGCTGGCGCCATACTGCAGTGGTTAAGTCTAGGGATAGGGAGGTGGGTCCCAGGAGGCCAACCACAATGTGAATCTCTGCCCTGGTGGCTTGAAAAAGCTACTGGGAACGTAAGTATGTATGCTTAAAATCCTGACGGGTTGGAGAAATGGAGGGAAAAGAATTAAGTATGACCGTCTCATTGGGGGATATTTTTTTTCTCCCTCTCTCCCTCTGGTGAGTGCACACAGCCTCTAGCAATAAAACAACAATGGCCTTTTTTTTTTTTTTAAGATGTTTTTGCTGTATGGCACATGCCCTCACTGGAGAGACAGAGACAGAAAGACAGAAAGTGAGAAGTGAGAGATCACCACCCGGGGGTTGGGGGATGGCCACATTGCAGTCCTTTCTCCAATTTCTCGTCAGGATTTTGGGCATGCACATGTGCCTGGCTTGAGACCCAAGCTGCTGGGTCTAGGACTCGAGCCATGGTCAACTACGTGGGAGTCCAATGACGTAACCATTTCGCCCTCTGCTGGCCCCAACAATGGATGTTTTTAAGTCTACTTGTTCCTTGATTCAGAGAGACTAAGAAGTATTTAGAGTTATTGGGTTGTTGAAAAGGTCATGAAATATTTTTGCATAGAAAAACAAGAAATATGACATGACTTCAATGACCCAATATATTATGAAATGCCACCTGATGAATACCAGGAGGTTAATCAGCTTTAAAGGAAGTATACTCTTAATTAGTCTAAATAAATATGATGTATAGTGAATTAATGTAAAATGTAAATAAATTTAAAGAAAAAAAAGGAAGTATACTCTTTTTCTTCCTAATATTACATACATATTCCATTGGAATTCTTTTTCCAAAAAGAAAAACATGAACATCACTTATCTGTTTTTCCAGATGACACTCGCTCCTTGATGTTCACTGACAGAGCTGTGGAGGTTACTTAGTACTCATGGCGTTCTTAGTGCTGTGCAGATTTGGACAGACCTACAGCCTTTGGAACAATCTGTGGCTTACAATAAAATTTTTGTCCATCTTTTTTTTTTACTCTGCTTGGCCATTAAGCTTTTAACAAACTTAATAGGCTTTTTCTAAATTAACATTAGACAGATAAATCTTCAGTAGTCCTTTGACCACACTGAAAATGTTTTCAATTTGTCCTGTCACATTTCTTGGTTAATTTTTTTTTCCTTCTAGTTTTTGTTATAGGGCCTGTGCACTCACCATAGAGAGACAGAGAGAGGGAAAGTGAGCTGTCACCTCATCCTCCGACACACACACTCCCTGGGAGTGAAATGGCTATGCTGCAGTTCCCTCTCCTCCATTCTCCTCTCCTCACTCACACTCCTGGCGTGACTCTAAAGATGCCATGTCTGGGACTTCAAACTGTACATCAGCCCTGTGGGATCAGCCACCACAATCTCCATGCCACCTGCTGGTCTGACCCTTATTGTCTCTTATTTATTGCATTGGTCCTTCACTCTTAACGTGTGGTTTGATTCCTTTTGTTCTTCATTTTTCCCCCCAAATTTAATTATTTCATCTATGTGTACAGCATTGGTTATTGCCTCACCATTCTCAATTTTATCTTTTTTCATAAATCTTTAATACTTAAAGACATTTTTCTCCTAGTGCTTTCAGCTATCTTTCTGTTTATGAAATGATTGATTTTATTTGGAAAACATCTTGAAACTATTGGATCGCTGGAAAAGTCGTGATGCATTTTTGTGTAAAAAATAGAAAACTATGTCATGACTTTTCAAATGACTCAGTAAGTGTAGGTTGAATGATTCACTTTACTTGCAAGGACAACTCAAAGGAGGAAACTGAACATTATCCTTGATAAACTGTTGATTCATAAAGTAGACACTCTTCTGTTGTAATAATACCTGTAAGAATATTTAGAATACTAAGTTTACACTAATAGTGGAAGAACGAGCCCAAAGCTTCATGTTTTTCAAAGTTATGGTGGTACTTATAATAAATGAAATAAGAAATGAGGACGTTGAAATCGGCTTTGCGTTACTTTATTAGAGGCATGAGTGATGTTAGTGTTTGAAGATACCATTATCCTTACCTCACGCCTTCTGTCCAGCTTTACCCTTCCCTTCCCAATTCTGAATTAGCTTGAAGTAAGAGACAGAGATGAGGTTGGTAGAAAAATTAATTTGTGCTGAAGAAAAGAGGCTAGACACATGTAAAAGTATATATGGTTTTATTTATATGAAATTCTAGAACAGGCAAAATTAATTTTTAACAGTAGAAGGCAGATCATTGATTGCCCTAGGGCCACAGGTCCAGGGATTTACTGTTATGATGGGATATGGAAAAACTTTCAAATGAGAGTGAGTGTAGGAGAAGAGGAGAGTTGTTCGTTTGTTTGTTTTATTGTTAGAGGGTGTGTGTGCACTTTCCAGAGAGAGAGGGAGCACCTCCAGACAGGGCGTGGTCATGCAGCAGTCTTGTCTCCTCCATTTGTCCATCCCACCAGGATTTTGGGTGCGCACATACACATGCTTGGCGTGTTTTTCAAGACAGCAGGTCAGAGATTTGAACTGCGGTCGGCATGTGGGATCCTGTTCCCTACGCACATGCTTAATCACTGCACTACAGGGTTGGCCCAGAAAGGGGTGTTTTTTTTTTTTTTCTTTCTTTCTTTTTTTTTTTTAAAGATTTACTTATTTATTTATTCGTTCATTCCTTCATTTTAATTTGACCAGAGAGAGACACAGAGAGAGAGAGGAAAGTGAGAAAGGAAGCCACCAGGTCCAGTACTCAAACCATGGTTGGCCATGTGGGAGTGTCCAGCACCTTAACCACCTGCTGGTCCCAGAAAGGGTGTTTTGACAGGGTGTCACATTGCAGTCCTCCTGGCCCAGCCTCTCCTTCTGTTAGGACCACAGGCCGTAACATCACACCCAGCCTATTTAGGTTGGGACTGGGGACTGAGCTGAGGCCTTTCCTGTGGCATTAGCCACTGCCCAGCAGTGCTCTGCCGCTCGCACTCCTCCCGCTGGGCCTGAAGGGACTTTTCACGGTTTTGGAATGGTTTATATTTTGATTGTGGTGGTGATTATATGTTGGGTACATTCATCAAAAAGTATGCATATTATACTTTAATAAAGTTGATTTTTAAAAAGTTCGTTCATCCAGCAAAATATTTATTGAACACCTCATACATGTCAGACCCTGAGGCAGCAGGAACCCAGCAGTAACAATATGACATTGTCCTTCCTCCTCACAGAGCACCCAGTTCTATAGGGAATCAGATCACCTTCACCATTAGATAGTGGTGAGTGTCAGGCTGTGAAGAAAACAAGGAAATTGCCTGTGGCAGGAGAAAGGGAATGAGAGCAGCTATGACATTTGAGGGAAAAAAAGAAAAAACTTGAATGAGGTGAAGGATCTTTTGAAGAGCTTTGTAGGAAACATATTTTTTTTGTTTTTAATATTTGCTATAGGGTGCATGTTCTTGCTGGAGAGAGACAGAGGGAGGGAAGGAAAGAAAGTGAGAACTCACCGCCCCGCCCCCTCGGGCACGGGTGGCCACACCACAATCTGTTCTCCATTCTCCTCTGGATTCTAGATATACATACACACATGCCCGTATATCTTTTCAAGCCACAAGATCTAAAACTTGAACTGTAGTCAGCCATGTGGGATCCAGCCCTCTTAACCTCCATACCACCTCCTGGTCCTGCAGGCAACCTTATTATTAGTGAAGCTAATTGTATTTAAGAAAACCCCAAGAAACCTTGTATGTGCTAACACAATTGGAGAACCTAATCACACACTACACCCTCTGCCCACTTTGATAGAGCGTGTTTTGTCCAGTTTGTACAGACACCATCTTATCATCATGGCCTATGCTGAGAAAATTAGAAATTGTAGGTAGTTGACTTGTCTCGGGGTATAAAGCTAGTTATTGGCAAAACTCAGATTAAAAACTCAAGTTGGATTCCCACTAAGTTTGCTGTTGCTTTATAGAAAGATTTTGTATGAGTTCTTGTTAAATAGTCTATATCCCTATACTAGTTTTTCTTAAAGTAATTTGATCTATATGAGAATCACTTGGGTCTCTGTGAAAAGTGCATCTTCCTGGGCAACTGACCTCTTGAATTAGATTTTCTGGAGTAATTATCTAGGGTTTTCATTTGATGGAAGGACCCCAGGTGGTTCTTTAGAAATTTGAAAGCTCGGACAGCTGAAATATACATATCCATGAACACAAGTCTGACTATTAAGATATTTAGTGAAACAATAAAATAGGGGAGGCAGAGAAAGCAACAATAGATACCAGACACAGTGTGGGAGGTGGGTGGGAGATGGCAGAGGGTGAGATAGGGAATCAAGGATGGGAAAAAAGGCAAAATATACAGAAAACAAGAAATGGAAAATTATGTGTTGACAGTAACACACATCTTGATGTGCTTGATTGAGCCAATATACAGTGCACTGTGAATGGAAAAATCTCACTTTGTATGCTATAATGATGTACAGTGAATGAATGTAAATAAATAAATTTAAAAAAAAATTTGAAAGCTCGGGACCAGCAGTTAGCATAATGGCTATGTTGCTGGACTCCCACGTAGTCGACCGCAGTTCGAGTCCCGGACCCGGTGGCTTAAACTCACGCCGGGCGCGTGTGCGTGTGTGCCCAAGATCCCGAGAGAACGGAGGAGAACGAAGGAGAAGGGATTAATGCGTGGCCATCCCCCCTGGGGAGTGATTTCTCGCTTTCTGTCTCTCAGTCTGTCTCTGTCTGTCTGGCGAGCGAACGCGCCCTATAGCAAAAACCTCTCCGAAAAAAAAAAAAAATTGAAAGCTCTTCCAATAAGTAATTTTAAATTACTTTATTCACACACAGTTTTCAAAGACAATTACCTTGTTGTGTGAAGTACATCTATTTTTTGGTTAGATATAATGAAACCTCATTGCTTTTCTTGTGGTGGAATCTATAGATAGAGGTATCTGTGGGACCAGCAGTTGGCGTAATGGCTATGTCGCTGGACTCTCATGTAGTCTACCGCAATTCGAGTCCCAGACCTGGTGGCTTAAACTCACGCCGGGTGTGTGTGCATGTGTACCGAAGATCCCAAGAGGAGAATGGAGGAGAAGGGATTGTGGCGTGGCCATCGGGGGTGATTTCTCTCTTTCTGTCTCTCTGTCTTGCTGGCGAGCGCACATGCCCTATGGCAAAAATGTCTCTGGGGGAAAAAAAAGATAGAAGTATCTAATTCTAAATTTTTTAGAATGTAACCTATATTGGGACCAGCAGGTGGTGTGGTGGTTAAGGCGCTGGACACTCCTACATGGCCAACCACGGTTCAAGTCCTGGACCTGGTGGCTTGCTTTCTCACTTTCCCTCTTTCTCTCTCTCTCTCTCTCTCGCTCGCTCTCTGGTCAAATTAAAATAAAATAAATAAGTAACATTAAATAAATAAGTCTTTAAAAAAATGTAACCTATCTTAAATGTAACCATTTAAAATTGATTAGTAAATGGCAATAATCTGGTATTTCTAACTTGTATCAAGTCTAGAGATGTCTAATACCTATATGTATATAAAATCCTTAATCTTGCACAGTAACCCCAAGCCATCATCAAGTAGATATTTTAGTTATCTTCCTGCTGTGATAGCAGTATTTATCTGTAGTCTGACTAATATAATTTATTAGTATATCTTAAGATACTAGTAAAAGCTGTGACTTTGTTTTGTAATGGCTACTCCATTTTAATTTTATTCTTAATGGCTTCTGTACTGTAGAGAAAAGGTATTTTTATTTTTTCCACATTTCTTAAAAGGATGATAGTAGGGCTAGCAGGTGGCATGATGGTTAAGGTGTTGGACTCCCACATGGCCAGCCATGATTCAAGTCCCAGGCTCGGCAGCTTGCTTTCTCACTTTCCCCCTCTCCCTCCCTCCATTTCTCTCTCCCTGACTCTCTTTCTCTAGTTGAGTGCACATGCCCTATAGAAAATTAAAAATATATAAATAGATAAAATAATTTTTAAAAGGATGATAGTGATTATAAGGGATAGCAAACTAAGTCAGTTGTTAATCATTTTTAAAATCTAATATGTATATGGGTGCCTGTTTCACGCTTATTGAGATCTTGTTTTACAAAATATATTTTACTAACTTCCATTAGCTCTTTGTTTTAAAATTGTCTTTTTGTTGAATTTTGTATATGTAACATTACATGTGCGACATTCCATTTCAGGTTAATCATATTTAGTAGAGGAAGGATATATTCGGCACTAGTTTTGTTATTACTAGATTGATGAAAAAACACTTTTTTTAAATTTCAGACAACCAGATGTTCCAATATTTTATTACAGTTGTGCCAACAAAACTACATACATATAAAATTTCAGCTGACACCCATCAGTTTTCTGTGACAGAACGGGTAAGTTAATTCTGACAAAATGATTCTTTTTAAAAAGCATTTTACAGTCTCTCTGCTAGAAGATAAGGTTGACCATGTGGCAGTCTAGTGCCTTAACCACCACACTGCATGCTGGCCCCAATAATTGTAGAATTGTATGTGTTCTTAGGAGATTAGGTATTGAAGATTTTCGAGGTGAAGTATCATGTGTCCATAACGCATCAAACAGTTTAGGGGATAACCAGGTGTATATAAATGTGTACCCACACATATACATACAGAAACTAGGTAAATGTATACAATTGTGCTTCCATCATTTCTGTAAGGGGGATATCATTTCTTACCTATAGGACGGAAAACATCTGAAAAGTGGTGTAACCCACTGGGACTCTTGGGAAGCTTTGGGTCAGGCAGACACACATGCATTGCCCTGTGAATGCAAACTGGCATCTCTGTGGAAGGGAGTTTGGCAGTGTCTGCAAAATGGCATTTACTCTTTGACCTAGCAGTTCTTATAGAAATCAATTCTAAAGGTACAGTGGGGAAAGTACGTTATGGGGCTCTTCATCGTGTTATTTGTAATATTAATAACAGAAGACTAGAAAGAACCCAAATAATAAATCTACACAATGGAGGAAAATGCAGTTATAAAAATAAAGAATGAGGAAGATCTCCATCTACTGATATGAGTTATCTTTAGGGTGTATTTTTAAATGACTAAATTAAATCAAAAAGAAAAAAATACAATAGGATCTCAAAGCATTTGACTTCCAAAAAATATTACTAGAGGGTACATACCTTAACAGGGGTATAGAAAGAGAGAGAGAAAGTACCCCAGTGGGGTGTGGTCATGCTGCAGTCCCTTCTCCTCCATCTTTCCATCCCATTGACATTTTGCAAACACATGCACAGTGCCTGGTATGTTTTTCAAGTCGCCCTGGCCAGGATTCAAACCAGTCAGCCATGTGGGATCTGGCTCCCTTACCCCCTGGACTGTAAAGGCGGCCTGCATTTGGCCTTCAGGATGTCTGTGCCGATAGGGTGGCTAAAATAGTTGTGTTTCACTTAAAAAAAAAAAAAAATAGGAGAATCAGCTGGTAAAGTGCAGGATTGAGAGCAGGAGACCAGGAGAGGGAGGAGTGACTTACATTGCTCCTAGAACCCAAAGTGCATCATTATTTGTTTTTTGTTACATACATACCTGATCCCTAAAACAAATTTTATCTTTAGAGATGGTAACAATATATTTATAACTTGGACATGATATTAAGTATTTCAGAGCTTTAAAATGAAGTCACTTCATGGGAAATTTGCCCAGTGGCTTATAATGTTTTATTGTGCTAATAATAGGGGAATGGGTTTTGTAATGCCCCACATAAAATTGTTTTAATTTCCCTTGGTAATAATTAACCTCATTATTTGCATTCCTAAAGATAAAAGTATTATCTTTTCTTCCTATATTATATCTCGTAGAGTTTGATTAACAACAGAAAGTGAAATTGTTTTAAAATCTCATCATTTAGGTGATAAGAAGTAAATGTAATTATTTTGTGAATTCTTAGCAAAGAAGTTTCATAAAAAGTATGTCAAAATATCACTTTAGTTTTATCAATTTGTTCAGTTAGGGCCATGGCATACAGTTGTAAGCTCTAGAGCTCAGGAGAAAACTTACATGTATGGGTTCCTTTTGAGAAAATGAGAAAGAACAATGCTGTTCTTTTGGTAGTCAGAAAAACTAATCACATAAAGAATGCAGAGTACCTTGTTTATCTCTGAAGAGCTTAGGCTAGTAGGAAAATGTATACAGAAATTTGGGTGCCCTTCTCTAGGGCTGTAGGGCAGAATAGTAAGTGTATGCAAGTAACCAAGTGACGTGAATTCTGTTTCTCCCTCCTGACTTCCTCCCTTTGTTTCTCTTTCCTTTTAGGAACGTATTATTAACCATGCTGCAGGCAGCCATGGAGTCTCTGGGATATTTATGAAATATGATCTCAGTTCTCTTATGGTGACGGTTACTGAGGAGCACATGCCATTCTGGCAGTTTTTTGTAAGACTCTGTGGTATTGTTGGAGGAATCTTTTCAACAACAGGTTAACATTCCTTTCCTTTTTCTCTAATTTTTTTTTTTTTTTTTTTTTTTTTTTGAGAGGTTTTTGCTTGCAGGGCGTGTGTGCTTGCCAAAAAGACAGAGACAGAAAAGCGAGAAATCACCCCCCTGGGGGATGGCCATGCCGCAATCCCTTCTCCTCCGTTCTCCTCTCAGGATCTTGGGCATGCACGCATGTGCGTGCGCCTAGCGTGAGTTTAAGCCACCAGGTCTGGGACTCAAACCACGATCAACTACATGGGAGTCCAGTGACATAGCCATTATGCCAACTGCTGGTCCCTTCTCTAAATTCTAAGTGTTGCTTATACTTAAAATAAAATGCTTCTACTTAAAATGGCAAGAATTATATACATTCTTATGTTTTGATATTAAAGGACTTTTTTTTTAATATTTAATTCCAAAGTTTCAAAATTATACTAACCATTAAACGTAGCTAAATTTACTGCATTCATTAATGTAATGAGGTCATAAGGTGATCTAGAAAGATTGTGGGTGTTAACAGCAGACAGAACTAGACTGAATCTAAGTTTTGCCCCTTACGATAGATAGACTTGGGTAAGTCACCTATCTTTTCTTTTGTTTTCATTTTTTTTAAGAGAGAGTTTTGCTGTAGGGGGCGCATGCATTCACCAGAGAGATAGAAAGGGAGAAATCACTACCCCGGGGGGATGGCCATCCGCAATCCCTTTTCCATTTTCCCCTCAGGATTTCAGGCATGCATGCACATGTGTCCAGCGTGAGTTTTAAGCCACTGGTTCTGGGACTTGAACTGTGATCAACTGTGTGGGAGTCCAGCAACATAATCATTATACTGTTTGCTGGTCCACAGTCACCTATCTTTTCTAGAAGTGTTTTCTCATCTGTAAAAATGAGAATAATCATGTCTAACTGGCCTATGCACTATAGTAGTAAATGAGAAACTGCCTACACGTAGACAATGCGTGCAGATTCCCTTTTATAATATTTTTCATTGTATAGTATGTAAAATCATATCCTGTTGTACTTTGAATATATGAAATCAGATTTTTTGTTCAATATTTTTTTTGATTTTGATCTAGATTTTGAAATTCTCTCAAAGATTAAAAATGGTATGAAAATTTGAGAGTTAAGTGTAATAAATTAAAGAAAGGAAATGGTTTCATCTTCAACTTCAGTCACTATTCTGTATTACATGTAGCTGAGTGGTTTATATACTTAGAATCTTAGTTCTTGAATGAGTAGTTTCTTATGTTAAAAAAAATCATTGAGATTCATTTAAACTTTTGTTGTGGGTATCGTTTATTTTCAAAATTGAGTATGTGAAAATCTTGAGGGACCAGCAGATGGCATGGTGATTATGTTGCTGGACTCCCAGATGGTCCACCATGGTTTGAGTTCCAGACCCGGTGGCTTGAAACTCACAAAAAGTATGTGTCGTGTGTGCCCAAAATCCTGAGAGAAGAATGGAGGAAGAGGGATTCCTGTGACCATCCCCTCTGGAAGACGATTTCTCTCTTTGTGTCTCTCTGGCAAGTGCACATACCCTATAGCAAAAATTTCTCTCAAAAAGAAAAAAGAAAGAAAGAAAATATTGAAAAGATTGTGTTGAGGTCATCAATTGGCCTTGTGATTTTGGAAAGAAATTAACTTGTTATAAATTTTAATTATCTATCTTATTTTTAACCATGGATGTGAATAATGCAAATTGCTGTTTCCTTCCTTAATCTATTCTGTTATAGTTAGTTGGATTTTTACTCTTCTGTAACAATTTAGGAAATAATTTAATTAAAGGGATGAACTTATTGTGTATTGCAGGCATGTTACATGGAATTGGAAAATTTATAGTCGAAATAATTTGCTGCCGTTTCAGACTCGGATCCTACAAGCCTGTCAGTTCTGTAAGTGGCACAGTGTAAATGGTGCTGACCGCTGAGTCACAGTATCACTGTTAAGTCTAAGTAGAGCTTTTGGTGCCTAGAAAGAATTGCCCAGTAAAAGCTTTGTGTTTAGGGGAGGTAGTATAAGGAATAAAATTAATGCTTTTTTTTTTCCTCCTTTTTCTCCCATAGGTCCCCTTTGAGGATGGCCACACAGACAACCACTTACCTCTTTTAGAAAATAATACACATTAGCACCTCCTGAGTGAAGGAGAAGAACTTTTTGCCTGAGACATAAAACCTTTTTTAATAATAAAATATTGTGCAATATATTCAAAGAAAAGAAAGTATGGATGAGAAGCAGGAAACACTTATTTAAAAAAAGAGAGAAAAAAGGAAAAAAAAAATCCCAAACTGAAGTCCTATACATGTTGTGTCTGTTACAAATGTCCTAGAAGAAATTATGCAGCTAATCAGTGAATACGCCCACCCGGAGTATTGCTTTGAAGATGACTCTGATACTTTCACAGCAAATGGGCCTTATTGAAATCAGACCTTGCTTCTTGGTAACAAAAAGCCTGAAGAAAAGAAGTAAACCCACATCTAAAGAAAAAGGCATTGATAAGTGCAAATGTTTGCGTCCTTTTGTTTTTAAAAGATATGTCAGAATAAAGTATGTAAAACATAATGGAAAACTAGTCTAGACTTTAAAAAATTGTGATCAGGTCACATTGTTAATAAAGAAAAACAGGGACTAATTCCTATGTTATAGCCATATTAATGCTAAGCCATATTGATAAGACTGTTTATCCAATAATTTGGTCTTTTGAAGGTAACTGCTTTTCTTTGAATATTGGTTACTGAATTTTCTATCTGTTCAAGATAGGAAGACTAGGGTGAAATCTCACAGCAGCAGGTACATGGGTGCTATGATATGTAACAGAGGTGCCATTCACAAATTGCAGAGCAGAGACTTATACAGGGAGAAGAAAGCACATTTTTTAAAAAGATGCTAAATTTCCGAATTGATCATTATATTGGTATACATTTGGGGGCATGAGGAAGTAATAAAAGATCCACTACAGATGAAAAAATGATCTGTTTGTAAAATAGTAAGAGGAAAAGTAAAATATTTTATACATGTGGTAAGTAGGAAACAGGGTAACTTAAGATAAAATGAAGTGTGAGGTAAATTTTAAACCGGACAAGATGTCACATCTGAGAGGTGCCATATTAAACAATGTCCATTAAACTATAAAACTGGATTATGAAAGTATTTTTGCATTCAGGATATCCTGAATGTGAGTGTTCTGTTGTTAGATTGTATTTTTCTAACTTTCTTATTAAGGGTTGGATTCTTACATACAAGATATAAAACAAATTAAAATAATTAGTTATCACTCAGGTGCCATTAAAAACTGTATTTGGAATATGTGTGCCAACTTCAGTTTTCCTCTTATAATGCTTGATGATAGCAGAATCATCATCAGGGGGCAAGTGGTATAGTGGTTAAGGCACTGGACTCCCAGATGGCCAACCGTGGTTTGAATCCCGGACATGGTAGCTTGGGAATCATGCCTGGTACATGTGTGTGTGCCCAGAATCTCGAGAGGAGAATGGGGGAGAAGGGATTGTGGCATGGCCATCTCCCCTTGGGTGATTTCTCATTCTGCCCCTCACTGTCTCTCTCTGCTTCTGGTAAGCATATGCACCCTATTGACAAAAAGCATAAAAAAAAATCATCATCGACTACTTTCCAAAGTTGAAATCTTTTAGGGAAATGAGGAAACAAAATTCCAGGTAAGTTACCAGATTAAAAGAATAGAGTTAAATGGTTTTAGAGGATGAAAGGTCATAAGTTACAGCTTTTCAAGTGTATTGTTTTTGGAAAGATTAAAAAATACTTAAGAAAAGGATACACAATATAGTGGAGAAAATGAGAAATAGTGACAGATCTACCGTTCAGTAAAGTTTCTGTAAAATGGTATCTTGCAGAAAATAACAAGCATCATTGTTAAAAAATATACATTATAATTAAGAGGTATGAAATTAACTGGCTAACATAAATGATATGCCATGAAAGATTTTTTTTAAATTGCCAAAGGGTGCATGTGCTCACCAGAGAAAGAAAGAAAGGAAGAAAGGAAGAAAGAAAGGAAAGGAAAGGAAAGGAAGAAAAAGAGGAAGGTAGGAAGGAAGGAAGGGAGGGAGGGAGGGAGGGAGGGAAAGCGGGAGGAAGAAAGCATCCCTGGTGGAGTGTGGTTATACCAGTCCCTTCTCCATTTCTCCCTTCTGTTTGGATTTGGGGTATGCAAGCATGTACACATGCCTGGGGTGTTTTTCAAGCCACCAGCACCAGGGCCGTCAGGGATCTGACCCCTGTAACCACTGTGCTAAATGGCTGTTCCTCCATAAAATATTTTTGAATCCAGAAATTTACCAATTGTGAATGAGCCTTTGGGTTTTTAATTTCTGCTCTTCAGATGATATTCCCAACAAAGTTGGACTAGGAAGTAATAGAACATCTTTTTTTTTTTTTTTTTTTTGAGAAGTTTTTGCTATAGGGCGCGTGCGCTTGCCAGCCAGCAAGGGACAGAGAGACAGGAAACGAGAAATCACCCCCCAGGGGGGATGGCCACGCCGCAATCCCTTCTCCATTCTCCTCTTGGGATCTTGGGCACGCATGCATACGTGCCCAGCATGAGTTTTAAGCCACTGGGTCCGGGATGTGAACTGCGGTCAACTACATGGGAGTCCAGCAACATAGCCATTACGCTAACTGCTGGTCCCAGTAATAGGACATCTCTTAAAAGGAATTTGAAGGGAATTAATAGTTTGGCTATTTTTGACTTTCTGTTGGTCCTCTGAATTTGTTGGAAAATTCAATAAAGTTTCAGGGTATTTTTTTTTTTAATGGGAGAAAAAACAGTATTGATATTTCCTTCAGTTAGGATCGTAATAGTTAAGTATTTTTTGAAAGTATTTAAAAATTATTTTGGTACTTATATATGATGTCTAATGGTTCCTGTGTTTTCCAAGTGCCATCTGTCCCATTAAAATTGAACTATAAAAGGAATTACTGTAAAGCAAAATTCTGCTTTGCCATTGATTTCCATTTTAAAAGTTGAAAAATGCTTCCATTTGAAATTTTTCAGATAGGTTAGAATTTTGGCAGTGAAAGTGTTAAGATTCTCACCAGCTCTTTGAATGATGAAGGGACATTCGTAAGTGTTAGGACTGTTAGCTTTTGCCCTCGCCAAGTGTTTCTTTTCCATTGTGGAGAGCACTTTACTGACCTGCCTATCAATGTAATTTCCCTAAGCCTTTATTACTCTTACTAATTCTCTTTTTCATTTTATTAGGGTACTAATATCTGTGTATCTATCTAGGTATTCCATCCTACATATTTTAAATGGCAGAGGCCTGAAATTACATGAAATTGAATTTTTTAAGCTTTGTTTGCATATATTAGCCTATAGAGATGACTAAATATTCAGGTGAATAATTCACTGCTACAGTGTTTTGTGTACTTTAGACCACTTAGATAAAGCTTAACTCCAGGGGCCAGCAGGTGACATGGTGGACTGGACTCCCACCTGGCTGACCATGGTTCAAGTCCGGCGTCTGGTGGCTTGAAAATCACACCAGGCGCATGTGTGTATGTGCCTAAAATCCCAGGAGGAGAATGGATTGTTGTGGAGCCACCCACTCGGGGGGTTGATTTCTCACTTCACCTCTCACTGTCTCTCTCTGGCAAACACACGTCTTCTGTGACCAAAAAAAAAAAAACCCAGATTTGAATTATAAGACTTCTTCTAAGTCTCAGCTTAGGTGATTGATACGCTTTTATCATACATTTTTAGATAGAAAGCATTGAATTTGCATAATCATTTAATACAAATAAAATTGTAATCTTTACTACTATCTTTTCCATTCATAAAGGAATAAGCAAGAACCTTTCATTTTTTAAATAGTATTATAGAGGTATACTATGCTTTCTATTTCTTTACATCTTGGGTTGGTAATTCAAGTACTAAAAAGTAAATTTATGTGCAGCTTTTCTGCTTCAGACTGAGTTTATACTTGAGTTCAAGAGACGTAATTTTGACTATTTAAAAATTACTTAAATCCATGTCTTGGGATCTTTAGTATCTTAGCATGCACGCTATCTTTTAAGCGCTCGCTGAACTTCAGTATGCCAGAGTGAGTCACCCTTTTCAACGCTGCCATCCAAACAGGTTAACCTTTGTTTACTGTCTTACAGTATGTCTGGTCAGCACCTAACTATTCCCTTTTTGTGATTGTGTAATCAAAGTATAGTTTCTCCCTTTCTGAAATATTTCTGTGGTAATGAAATTACTTTGTGTTTTTAAGAGTAGAAAACAAAGTACCTTGGAATTTTTGATTTTTCAGTTTTTAAAATTCTATTTTTAAAAAGAGAAAAGAACCTGAGACATTTATTTAATGTCTCAACCACAAACATTTGGACTCCAAATAAAATGACAAATATAAAACTATTTCCTGTCCTTTTAATCCTGGTAGGAAATTAAGATCATGTATCTCCCAGTAAACCTCAGTTTCTCATATTTAAGCTTCTTTTGTCATAGAAGAAAATGACAGGAATCTTTTAAAAATCATTTTATTTTTAAATTTATTTATTGTTATTTTTTTAATTCGACCAGAGAGAGAAGGTGAAAAGGTAAGCTGCCAGGCTGGGATTTGAACCATGTTCAACCATGTGAGAGTCCAGTGTCCTAGCCACCATGCCACCTGCCATCCTAACAGGAATCTTTAAATACAACTTAAATTTGCTTTTCCTCCAGATGGAGCTAAGTTCTATATGAGATTGGATTTATTTTATATTTTCCATATTAAAAATGAAAATTGAAAGTGTTACTCAAGTAGGTCTGCAAACCTGTAAGTAAAGATTAATCAGAGAAATGTTTTAGTTTTGTTTTAGCAACTCCAGATAATATTGGATGTCTAACAGAAAATTAGTTAACAACTCTTCTACATATCATAACTCATACTCTATTTTATGTAATTAAGATAAAAATAAGGTGCAAGGGAGATCACATTAATTATATATTAAATCAGACCTTCAGCAACACTTACATATGTGTAATGAATGCTTCATAAGCTTTTTGTATTCTATTTTCAGGCAGTTGGGACTTCTTGTACCATATTTACCTTTAAGGTAACTTTCTAGAATTGATCCAAGTTGCTCAATCTCATCTTTCTCTCCCCATTTACAGTTCCAGGTTGGGATCAATTTTTTGAATAAAATAGGGACACACTTAAAATGTGTATCATAAAAGATGTTTCTGGCTGTTTAAACTTAAGATGTTTAAGTTTCCAGTTAAGCATCCTTTTTTGGCACTATCTATGCTTCTCAGGGTACCTTCAGTTACATCTTTTTTTTTTTTTTTTGATAAATGACCAGAGTGTTTATGCACTCACTGGAGAGAGGAGAGAGGAGAGAAGAAAGAGAGAGAGAGAGAGAGGAGAGGGAGGGAGACAGAGAATCCCCCCCCACCACACACACACACACACTGGGACATGGTCATGTCACACTCCCTTCCATTTTTCCATCCTGTTGAGATTTTGGGCATACCTGCACATGCACCTGGTATGGTTTTTATGGCACAGGGACCAGGATTTGAACCATGATTGGCCCTGTGGGATCATTCTTCCTTAACCATTAGGCCACAGGGTCAGCCCCAGCCAATTACATCTTAAAACCACCAATTGCTTGTCTTTGTTCATTTTTAAAAAAGTAATCTAGGCTAAGTTAGCATTTTTCCATATCTTTGTGGGCATATGTGCAACCATACCTTTTTCCTATAAGCAGTTCTGACATTATTAAGAATAGAAGTTCTAGAAAAGTAGTTGTGTCGAACTTTGCATGTGATTCCTGTGAAATCTGAAAATAATTGTTTTTGGAAACTTAAGGCTAATTGACTAATTTTTATATTTATTGTAAGATAATACACTATTTGGGTATTAGACCAGTCTGTTTACCATGAGGTTCTAAATTAATTACTTAAATGAGGTGTTAACTGGAGGTGATGGTATGATTAGATTTATATGAAATTGTAGAAAGTATTTTTGTAAATTTGTGCCCATCTACCTCAACTTTTTCTAGTATTACCTGCCTAGGGCAATGGTTGTCTCCAAGTCTGTAATGTTTACTATTGTACTAGGTGTCTTGTGAGTGTAGACTATAGGAATTACTAAAATTCCCCCCCCCCCAAGGTTGCCAGAGGGCACATTAGCTTGCAAGAGAGAGGAGAGTGAGAGAGACCATTCTCCCACTGAAACACATATGGTCCGTTTGTTTCTAAAGTCGCTGGGTCCAGAACTCGAACCTTGCATTCAGCCATGTCGAATCCTGCTGCCCTTATCACCATGGCATGAGTTGGCCCAACACTTCTCTTTTATTTATTTATTTATCACTGTAGGGTATGTGCGCTTACCGGAGGAGGTGGGGAGAGTGAGAAATCACAACCTCATTGGGGGCTGGGCAGAGATGGCCATGCCACAATCCTCTCTTCCATTCCCCTTTTGAGATTTTGGATACACGTATACACACCTGGTGTGTATTTCAAGCCTCTGGGTCCAGGATTTGAACCTCTTAGTTGACCATGTGGAATCTAGCCACCTTAACTATCATGCAACTGACTGGGCCTCAACGCTTCTTTTTCAATGTTGATACCTCTTCTTTGTACTTTCCATCTCCTTCCTCCCTAAAGTGGGAGGGTCTTTCTCATGGCATTCACATAGCTGTTAATTTGGTCTGGATGTGAACTAAACACAAGGAGACTTCAAAAGTTCATGGAAAATGGAGTTAAAGTACAAGTTTATTTTGCCGTAAGAATTTTTTGAAATCCATGCATAATTTGTTCTTGATATGCACTTTACATGAACTTTTTGAAGAGCTCCCCACATTGGTGAATTTCTTTTGTTCAGATACCTCAACAGAATTTTATTCATGTCATTTCTCTGATACTGCAGGTAGAACAGTCAGGTAAATGTAATGGTACTAGCAGTGTGAGAAAAAGTGAAGCACAATATTAATTTATATACTAAATAGCTATTTTTCATTTGATTTGGTTGGAAGAATTCTTTGGATTTTCTTTTTTCCCATAGGTGGGGTGGGGTGGGGTGGGGTGGGGAAATCTGTAGTAGTCAACAGTTAGACAAAAGCAACACCACAAGAGAGGGGAATGTTTAATTCAAATTTTTATTTAATCAAAAGTCATAATGTGAATACTTGGTCAGTGGAGTTACTGAATTGGTGAAACAGCAGTAATCAAAAGAATAAATTCTTAGAACCATGAGTTTTAATTCAGTCCCATTGAGCTATATCTTGATTTCATATTTTTATGCTATCTATAGTTTGTATTTTAATTGATATAACAAAAGTATCATAGACATCTCAAAGTAAAGGTTGCAAAGTGCCTTATTTCAGAGCTGGGTGGTCTGCCATGGAAAGTCATTCTCAGAAGTTAGATGAGAATGGGAAACACATTGCTCAGAACAGCTCCCCCACCACATCCTGTAGAGAGCTCAGGTAACATGAGGCCATGTACTACCCCAGGCCTGTGCCCCTCAGTTGCCCGAGTGTGCCTTTCTGAGTATTATGAAGTATTCTAGAAAGTGAGCATAAGACTAACTGCCATTCTTCATAGACAATTTACACCTACGTCATTTACAAGTAGTCCTGTGGAGATTATTTTTAATTGCTTAGGTCCCAAATACCATATTAAATATTTCATGTTTTTAACATAAAGAAGTTCTACAATCCAATATGCTCTCATCTCTGAAGTTTGAGGAAAGTTGGGATAACATTTATATTATTAGTATAGAAATTTGAGAATATAGTTTTTACTAATTTGTTTGCATTATACATAATATAGTTTTTAAAAATAACAAAACCTCAGTGCAGAGTCATTAAATAAAATTACTCACTTTCCTGTTGTACATTGCACAGGTACAATTGTGCAATTGGAATGATCAAGTTACAATCTGGTGGTCAGGGAAGAGCAGTCTTCCCACTTCATACAAAAATTAGACTAAAACTAGAATTAAAATGTTCATTTATAATTTTCCTTTCCTCAGTGGCAAAGGACTGGGTTTTTATAGGGGTCTTGTCTTAAGACCTTTCCTCTTCCTATTAACCTCTGTTAATTCAGGCCTGAGTGAAATAGGCTTAAATATATGAGTTCTAAACACGAAGGAAACACTGGAGAAGGCTACAGGAAAAAATTGTGATTAAAAAGAATTAGAAATCAGGACCAGCAGATAGCGTAATGGTTATGTTGCTGGACTCCCATGTAGTTGAGCATGGTTTGAGTCCCGGACCTGGCGACTTAAACTCACCAGGTGCACGTGCATGTGTGCCCAAGATCCCAAAAGGAGAAAGAAGGAGAAATCCCTCCGGGGGTGATTTCTCACTTTATGTCTCTCTATCTCTGGCAAGCAACGCTATAGTAGTTGTCAAATTCAAATGATGAAAAACTATTAATCTCACTTAAATGCATGATAAGCTAGAGTCCACAATGCAAATATTCTTTACACTCTTCTGTATATAATTATTTACACTTGTTCCTTTTTAAGGTTAAGAAGTGGATGTAGTTAAGAAAAATGGTAAATGTGAGCTCACGTTTCTAATTCCCCCACCTCTCAACCAGGACTCCACGGAACACCACGGAAATGAGAGACATTTTCAGTGAGTGATCCTTCTCTTAGAGCATATGTGAGGATGCTGAGACCCCCCTTCCTCTACTCGTCTTTGATTTTAAACCTTTCTGTTGGGTATCTCAGAATGGGTCCGAACTCAGTACTGCCTCCTTAGCTTATTGTAACTTCTACAGTGTGTTCTTTCATGTTGGAGTCACAATTAACCACTTCCAGGAGAAAAGGAAAACTAAATATAGAAAGACAGAAGTACTTTCTTATGCAAGGGCATAGAAGAGTATTAGGAAATAATCTGGAATTTGTTTTCCCAGAAATATGTGGTTATAGGCTAGTTTATGACTTTCCTTCTCTCACGAAAATAAAAAGTATATTGTTAAAAAATAAGGTTGATAACAACACAGTGGACGTTAGACAGTTTGGGCATATTCCTTGTTACTTCCTAATCTTGAGAACCACAGTTTGCTGTTTCAGAAGTATCTCAGTTTCCAGATACACAGTGGCTGCTGAGCGTTCTTAGACCTTGATTGTGCTGGATGCCCTAAAGTAGGAGAGGAATTTATAACAGAAGCTGACAATGAAGAACCAGACGTTCCGCGCTATCTGAGATCTTGCGATGAGGAGGCGCCAGGCGATAAGGAAGAGGACAGTGTTAAAGAGGTAGTGGATATTTCGGAGCCTAGGGAACAGACACATAACCAAAGTTAAAACAGTACAAAGTACCTCGCTACGTTATGTGAAGCATAAATGTGGTCTTTTCCTGATTGTAACCAGCAAATAATATTGGGACCAGCAGTTGGTGTAATGGCTATGTCGCTGGACTCTCATGTAGTTGACTGCGGTTCGAGTCCTGGATCTGGTGGCCTAAACCCATGCTGGGCGCATGTGCGTGCATACATGCCCAAGATCCCGAGAGGAGATAGGAGCAGAAGGGATTGCGGTGTGGCCATGCTCCCCGGAGGGTGATTACTCGCTTTCTGTCTCTCTATCTCTGTCTGGCGAGTGCACATGCCCTATAGCAAAAACCTCAAAAAAAAGAAAAAAGGCAAATAATATTAAGTGTTCACAGAGTATGTGGCATGACTTGATGGCCTTTGGGTTTTTGGATATTTCTAGAACATTTACTGAACATTTGTCATTCTACCACATGTCCCTAATTAGTTTCTCTGTCTCATACCTCTCTCTACTTCAAGCTATTTTGCCAAGATGATTAGCAAAATCATTCTTAATTATATTTTGATCATATTACCATATTATAAATCTTTACTGGTTCATGTCCATCAGAGAGTAAGTTCTAAAAATTTTAGCCTGTTTGAGGTTCTTCCCTGTTTGCAATCTACTTTTCCATTCTTACCATCTCTGTACTACAAAGCCTCTGTTTCTACCAGAATTATAACAGTGTTAAAATTCTTTGACCCTCAGGGATTATGATGAAAGAAATTTAAGGAAGTTGAAGGAATTGAAGAGTGGTTGGTTAATTTCTCAGGTTATACACCCTAATCAGGTCTTCTGCCTGTGAATATTTGTCACATTATGATGGTGTAGTAGAAGAAACAGAAACTTGGGGTGAGCTTTGGCTTCTGGAGTACCAAGACAAATTACTTGCCTTTTTTTAGACTAAGTGCCTTTTTGATAAAAATGGAGGAACAAAAACAGTACCTGCCTTGTAGGGATGTGGTGAATTCTAAATGAAACAGAGTATTATAAGACATGCGAGGCTTGGGGGGGGGGGGGGGGTTAAAAACTTCATGGAAAGTATGTATGATGAAAAACAAGGATTTTATTTTCTTGGGGTATCAACATAAACCTGTACTTTAATTTCATTTTTTTCACAAACTTTTTGAAGTCTATAATGTCATAAATATTCATTTTTCCCTTCCCTTTCAAATTTGATGGCTAATATAAAATAAGATACATGGCAAGTGTTCAATAAATACGACTGATTATGCTTACCTCCCCCCACCCCTCATAAGACAGAAAGAAGGAGAGAAGGATATAGGTGTTTTTGTTGGGGTCTTGGCAGCGTTATAATCTAGCATCCCAATGGGCCCAGATCACAGGTGCTCACGGCCTTGCCCAGCGTGTTTGGGTTGGCCCAAGAACTGGACCCAGGCCTCCCATGAGACTTCAGCCTTCCAAGCAATGATGCTGCCTATGCACCACCATGGCTGGGCCTGATTATGCTTACCTTTTTAAGTGTTGCTTTGCTTCTGGGATCCCAGCCATGTCCTCTTTCAGTAAGTATTTCTTAACTCCCAAAACATAATTTTCAATGTATTCCATCCAGTTCAACTGACGCACATCAAAGTTGAATACCTGAAAGGCAAGAGATTATGGATTGCCAGAATTGCATTGCTGGACACTTTGTCCCTTTATGAAGTTTCTTTTACATAAATAACATTTGGGAGATGTGGTTGAACCCTTCCAAAGAAGAGATTATTTGAGCTATTACTTCAAAGGTCCTGATAATATGGATTATTATTTACATAGGAATATTTAAACATGGACCAAGCATAAACATTAGCCATTTAAGAAGTCTTGTGAGGGAATTGGCATTACTTGCTCTAGTGAAAAATTTATGATTGCTTTGATTTATTAATACTTTTCAATTAAGTGAGGAATAATTTTAAAACGTGATAGAATGGAGCCAACGGGTAGTTAAAGTGCTGGATTCCCACATGACTGACCACAGTTCAAGTCTTGGATCCAGCGGCTTGAAAATCATGCCAGGTAAGTGTGCACATGTGCCCAAAATCCCAAGAGGGGACTGGAGGAGAAGGGATTGCGGCATCTCGTTCTCCTCCTCTCTGCCTCTCTCTGTCCCTCTCTGGCGAGCACAGGCACCCCATGTCAAAAACCGAAAAAAAAAAAAAAAAAAAAAAAAAGAAACCAGTAATAGAACAAAAGTTAGTAAGTAACCAAAACACAAATTATGCATTTCCGTTTTCTCTTAAAATTTGCTGTTCTCCTCCTTAACCATCTTTTCCTAGTATATTATCATTTTATCATGACGATTAGCGTTAAGTAAGTTTTGAGAAGCAAAAGCCTTAAGGAATAGGTTAGCAAAATTTAAGGAAAAGAGGAGAGATCTGAGAGGGAGAAGGAAGAAACAGATTGATTTACTTGGGGAAAGTATTATCACAGAGACGATATATGTTGCAAGTGACAATAAGGAAATAGAATTTAAACTTTTTTTTACATGATTAAATATTATCTTTTTTTTTAGTCATGAAAAGCTAAAGACAGATTTGAATTGTTTTCAATAGAGTTTTTTATTTATTTATTTATTTATTTATTTATTTATTTATTTATTTATTTATTTTAAGGTTTTTGCCACATAGTGTGTGTGTTTGCCAGAGAGATAGAGAGCAGGAAAGTGAAAAGTCACCCCCAAGTCCCAGGGGGATGGCCACACTGCAGTCCCTTCTCTATCCTGGAATTTGGGGCATGCATGCATACACGACCAGCATAATTTTCAAGTCACCAGATCCAGGACTTAAACCACAATCAGCCATTTAGGAGTCCAGTGCCTTTACTGCTATGGTTCCTGCTGGCCCCACTTTCAGTAGATTTATTTCTGGTACACTTTCTTTGAAAATGATGCTGTACTGAGATAGGATTATGAGTGGCCCAGCTTTATATGGATTACAAATGGAGACAGGTTGATTTGGAAGAGAAACTGTGGGTCAGCATGGGCCAACCAAGCATCTTTTCAAAACCTCAATCCAAAGGGCTTAATTGGAGGAAGTGAGTTTCAAATATAATAGAAAAAAATAGTTTTGATTAAACTTAGGGCAATGCAAATGGTTAAGCAGTAGAAAGAGTGTCAAGATCATAGTATTATCTCTGGATATATGGAAAGTAGTAGGTACTTTTTGGAGGATTTGGATCTGAGCCCGTTAAAATAATTTCAAGGAAAAGATTGCTTTAGATATCCCTGGTCTAAACACTGGGCGGATTTGGTTTTAGAGAATTCTACTTGGTTAATTTGGGGAGAGAGGCCTAACAAGTGAATGTGCAATAGCATAAAAAAGATCCAGTGTTTAATAAGTCTTAGTAAGTGGAGTTTAGTACTTGAGTCTTCCCTTTGGGCACTTTTTCTCCTTGGTCATGAAGCGCTGTCAGATCACCGCCCACTGAAAGCCTATTCTCAGTAGAGAGTTCCCCTCGTGTATAACGAAGGAAAGTTGTTGGATTAGACTTAACTGATTAAACTTCTGGTCACATCTCATTAGGAAATTTAACCTTAATTCAAATAGGTGATGTACCTAGAATAGCTGGGTACAAAGTAAGCATTTGGAAAATACTTGCTGACTGTGAAGAACTACAGTCAAATTGATTTTCATTTTTAAAGCAACAGTGGTTTTGCATATAGCAGTTTCTGCTGTCATGTGATTGTATGGAAGGTTTTTTTTCAGGTAGCTAATGTTGATGGAGGCTTATGGTGTACAAAATAAAAGGCATAAACTGTCAAAAACAAAACCAAGCCAATTAAACGTTAACAATAAAGTTTATTGACTTTAAAATGGCCATACTATTTTCTGGAGATTATGCAGGTTTGTTTTATAACTTGCATCTTTCCTTAAGAGGTCATCATTAGTTCTGTTTTCTTAAAATAATTGAGTTTGAGATCTTAATGACTTAGTAATTCTCTAGGGCTACTTAATTCTACTTCCTTTATATGGAAATAGAAATGTTACATATTAATCACAGAAAACTACTTAGATTTGAGAGAGAAGTAAATATTAATATTTGTATTGAACATTCTGAGCATTTGCTAAACATTGGTTTAATGAATGAGCCATTTGCTGATGCATTGTCCATACTACTTTCGGTGTTATCCTCTCAACTTTCATGAGAGAAACATGATAAGAAATAACTTTTTTAAAGTTGTTAACTGTATTTGCTTTAGAGGTGTTAGCCATTATGTCTTAGTGAGCCATTGTTGGAAGCCCTTCATAGACTGTTCTAGAGTGAATTGGTAAGAAAAGATTTGCTTCTCCTGCAGCAGTTGTGTACTTTCTCCTTTTGGATGAAGCGTTCCATGGTGCCAATATTTTCTTTTTCACTTTGTCACCAGCAAGCTCAAGAACAAATCCCTGCTTTTAACTACAGCAACTACTAAGGTGACATGCAGACATTCTGGGTTTTTTTTTTTTTTTTCATTTTCATCTGTGACTTTATACTTTCATAGGTATTGTACCTTGTTTGCTGTTTTATTTCTATTTTATTATTTTTAGTGCAATTATTGCAAGATAGCTAAACCTTCATGACATTTGGAGTATTAGTAAGGAGAGCAAGTGAGATTTATGAGTTCCAGAGAACTTGTCCAAAGGCTGGATTGCTTTTGGAAAGTTATTCTGTTACCGTTTTGTTTGGATGCCTTTCATAGGATCTCTGTATATTGTTTGTTCATCTCTATAAACAGAGGCTTTTATTTTTATACTGTTTTACATTTCTAAATTAGATTTTCATGAGACCCTAGTCTGGAATTCCGATTCCATATGGCAAATCAGACTGCATTCTGAGTCACATCAGAATATGGCAGTTACATTTAGGACTGTTAACTCTGTGAAGATGCTTTGAAAGCATATGTTACATCCACTAAAGCGTTGATTCTTTTTCTTTTTTTCCCTACAAAATTTTAACCATTATAGGATGAAATAGTAAAGTGCCAGAGATTAAATTAAGCTCATTTGTCACCTTTTGAATTATTTAGACAGGTAAATTTCATAGAGAAAATAAAATAAGGATAATAATATGTAAAATTTGAAAATGATTTTAAAAAGAATTTACCTTATATTTTTGTTTTTTATAAGCTGATCTGATCATTCATGCAGTTTTATTATTTATTTTTATTTTTATTTTATTTTATTTTTTTTTTTTTGAGAGATTTTTTTCTATAGGGCATGAGTGCTTGCCAGAGAGACAGAAATTGAGAAATCATTCCCTGTGGAGGATGGCCTTGCCACAATCCCTTCTCTTCCATTATCCTCTTGGGATCTTGGGCATGCATGCACACACACCAGGCATGAGTTTTAAGCTGCTGAGTCTGGGACTAGAACCATGGTTGACTATGTGGGAGTCCAGTGATATAACCATTATGTCATCTGCTGATCCCTCATTCACGCATTTTAAAGGTTAGTGCTGGAGGGACTCATAGTTAGCGTAATGGCTATGTCACTGAACTACCATGTAGTCAATGGTGGTTCGAGTTCCGAACCTGGTGACTTAAACGCATGCCAGCCACGTGTGCGTGCGTGCCCAAGATCCCAAGAGGAGAATGGAGAAGAAGGGATTGTGGTGTGACCATCCTCCCTGGAGGGTGCTTTCTCGCTTTCTGTCTCTCTGTCTCTCTCTGTCTCTCTGACAAGCGCACGTGCCCTGTAGCAAAAACTTCTCAAAAAAAAAAAAAAAAAAGTTAGTGCTGGAAAAATTTTGTCTATACAAGGTCTATAAACATTTCTAGAAATAGCTATATTTAATGTCAGTTTGAGAGATACTCTAATGATTTTAGATAAAATATTCCTCTATGACACACTTGATTTGTTTAATACAACATTTATTATAGTGTTAAATTTCACAAATACCTTTATATTCCATGACATGATATAATTCTAGGCCTTGGGTTTGAATTATACTACCTTAGGGTGGTGTGCAGGAGTGAAACCTTGGCTGGCAAGTGAAGTGAGGCAGCCACCTAGAATTTACTTCTCAGTGTGACTCAGTTTCCTCTACATGCTTCATAATACTCTTTTTAAAAAAATGCTTCTAAGTGGAAAATGTCAACTGAGAGAGCAAAACCTTAAAATTGAGTTGAGAATGTTAATAATGGCATAAGGATGTTTGTGAATTCAGAATATGCAAAGATTTTAGGACTTATCCTTTGTGACTGCCAAGAAGCTCAGGAAATAACTGGCACTGATGCTAAGCAATTAAAGTCAAGGCCTGCATTGAGCAATGACAGTCTGAATGTTGAAGAGAAATACTGCAGGGAGGATGATGGCCAGTGCTGATGGAGGGAGGTCTTGGACGAGCTAGAAGGCACAGGTATAGGGATTAGCTTTAAAATGATAAGACAGGGAGGCCAGCAGTTGGCATGGTGGTTAAAGTGCTAGGCTCCCCCATAGTCGACCATGGTTTGAGTCCCGAACCCAGTGGCTTGAAAATCATGCCAAGCATATGGGTGCCCAAAATCTTGAAAGGAGAATGGACAAGAAGGGCTCCCCCTTGAGGGGTGGGGAGGTGATTTCTCACCTTTCCTCTGTCTCTTTTTCTCTCTGGTGAGATGTGCTCTAAGGCAAAAATATCTTAAAAAAAAAAAGGGGGGGGGAACTATAGCTGGAGAGATACAGACTAATTTTGATTTGACAAAAATAGTGGATGGAAGAGATTTTGAGCAATAAAATCTTTATTTTCACTTAAGTCATATGCTGTGGAGGGTAAAGACAGAGTGCCCAGAGGTACTGAGTGTTTATAGTAAACGTAACTATTGAGGGATGAAGAAAGGCTTGAAATGCCATCGATGAAACATGACTGCAGAGCAGCAGTGAAGATGTAGTCAAAGGCAGAGCTCCTAGATTTCTTACCCACCTTAAACTTATTTCTGCAGTTGTGTTGAGAGCATTGACTGATTTTTGTAGCAGAAGACAAACAGAATCTGTATATGCAACAAAAATTTCCTATATTGATCAGATTTCCAGGTCAAATGATCCTAAATTCCAAATGAGTTAGATCTCAGTGTCGTTCAAGACAGTGCAGTACTTACCCTCTGGTCCTCAGGGGTCAGCTCGGACATGAGCATTTCTGTATTGTAGGTGCTCCATTCCCAACTCCGGTTGATGAAATACTCCAGCATGGAGACGGTTCTTAAGAGCCGGTTCATGAGCTTTGTCATCCTGAGGTTAAGATCACATAGGAGCAAATATCAGCACACCCAGATGGCTGCTTCCCTGCCATTCCAGAGCAATGTGTGACAAATCATTTTTAAGAAAATACAAAAATTCTCTCCTCTTTTCTCTAGTTCCTCATTAAAATTCTTATCCTTTTTTTCTTTCCACATTAACTCTCTGTTGTAGGAAATAAAGGGGACACATCTGAAGAAGTTTGTTCTACCAGGTATTTTACTACCATCAAATTTATCTCCCTCTTTTCTACTATCTCTTTCTCAAAAGTAGCAAACTTGGGACCAACAGATGGCATGATTACATTGCTGTTTTTCTTTATTGTGTATTCTTGGATATATACACGTGTGTGTACACACATGCACACAGGACCCAAGGTCATATATATAACTGGGCAGAAGTGTTGGCTATATCGCATCTGACGAAACAAAAGCAGTTGTCAGTTGTAATGCAAATTTAAGGAAGAAAGAGCTTATTGTTGATACTAAGTACTCTGTTAGGCATAGGGCTGATACTTATTTCTAAAAAAATATTGTCTGGGGACCAGCAGATAGCATAATGGTTGCTTCGCTGGACTCCCATGTAGTCGACCGTGGTTCAAGTCCCAGATCTGGAGACTTAAACTCATACCGGGCACGTGTGTGTGCGTGCTCAAGATCCTGAGAGAAGAGATTGAAGAGTGACCTTCCCCCCAGGGGGTGATTTCTCTCTTTCTGTTTCTGTCTCTCTAGCTAGTGCAAGCGCCCTATAGCAAAAATCTCTCTTACAAAAAAAAAAAAAAAAAAAAAAAAAAAAAAAATACTGTCTCTGCTAATTCTCATAATATCCTTTTAGTATGTGTTTATGTTTTTATGCATGGATAACATAAGCTTAAGATAAAGTGTCAGAGACAAAATTCCAACCCACTTTTGTTTTGCCTTTTTATCTTCATTTAGTAAGCTCCATATGGATATTTTCCCTATATCATAATGTCCCTTTTCACCCTGCTCAAGAAAGGCTCAACCATGAGCTTCCAATGAAGTCTCTAAAAAACTAAATAACCTGTATATTTCCTGTTAGTCATTTTCTCTATTAATAAAGATGAAGATTTGGGGCTGGCAAGTGATGCTGGACTTTCACATAGCCGACAGTGGTTCGAGTCCCGGACCTCATGCTTGCTTTCTCAGTTTCCCTCTCTCTTTCTCTCTCACACACTCTGGTCAAATTAAAATAAATAAATAAAGCTAAATAAAGTAATTCTTTAAAAAAAAGATGAAGATTAAACATGCTAAGAGATCTTTTTTTATAAATAGTACGGAAGGCAGTACTCTTCACTTTTCTGTTATTGAATACAGGAATTGCTATTGATTGAATAAGGATGCCTCCCCTGACACTATTAAAGAGAAAGAGATAAAGGGGTGTTCCCTCTGTCACACACTAGATGGTGACAGCTACTTCAGCATACTTTCTTCCCTTTCATGTCTTCACTCATCCCTAGGTGGCAGTAAGTCCAGTTCAGACTACTAGCTTTACGATTCAGTTTTCTCTACATCTTTCCTCTGCCCCTTCCTTTTGAGTCTACTTCACATTCTTTCCTTAGCTTCTCTTTCCTCATTTGTAAAATTAAGATGATGAAGATATCTTTCCTGGCTGTTTGAGAATAAATATAGTTGTGCATCACCTTAGCCCACTGAGCGCTGCTAGTCAGTTCTCAGTAAATGAAGCCATTATCATCATTATATGCTGTAAGAGTAACTACTTAGAAAACTCCATGACAGTCTCAGCCACTTTTTTTTTTAGTAGATAGTTACTTGCTAGACTTACTAAGCAAGTTCTTTAACATTTAACTTTCTTTATTATTGTGGAGAATTTTTTTTTGGAGAGGTTTTTGCTATAGGGCGCGTGCGCTCACCAGACAGAGAGACAGAGAGATAGAAAGCGAGAAATCACCCCCCAGGGGGGATGGCCATGCCGCAATCCCTTCTCCTCCATTCTCCTCTCAGGATCTTGGGCACGCACGCACACACGCCTGGCATGAGTTTAAGCCACCAGGTCCAGGACTTGAACTGCGGTCGACTACATGGGAGTCCAGCGACATAGCCATTACGCTAACTGCTGGTCCCATGGTGGAGAATTTTAAAAAAATGTTTATTTATTTAATTTACCATCATTTTTTTTAATGAGAGAGAGAGAGAGAGAGAATGCATGAGAGAATGTGAGAAGGCAAGCACCAGGTCCAGGACTGGAACCACAGTCATTCATGTGGGAGTCCAGTGCCTTCACCATTACACCACCTGCTGGCCCTGGTGGAGGATTTTTAAGATGGGAGTCCCTTGTGACTTCTGCCTACCACTGCTCTGTTTATCCCAAAATTTATATATATTATATATATATATACACACACATATATTTATATGTGTATATATATATACATATTTATATACATATATAAATATATATATACATATATACATATTTATATATGTATATGTATGTGTGTATATATATAAATGTGTGTACATATATGTATATATATAATATATATGTAGTTTTGTGTGTGTACATATATATGTATATATATGTGTGTGTGTGTATATATATATATATATATATATATATATACATATAAAAAATATATATTTTTTGTGTGTGTGTGTGTGTGTGTGTGTCAGATTCACTTATCTCCTTCAATCCTCAGCAGAAAGGAAAGCAAAGACTTTGAGGTCCTCATCTCCCATGTGGTGACACTCTCAAGGCCATCAACCCAGCTCTCACCTGGGCTTCCTTCCTGTTAGTCGCAGATAGAAGTCATAGACAATAGCAGGGACCCGGTGGCTTACGGCGTTCCAGTAATGGGTTGTAAAGTTGTTGGTTGTGAAGTCAGCCTTTGGCCTCCTGAAAGCTCTCTCAAAAGGGATTTTTTCAAAACTTGCCAAGACTTGCAGTCCTGAAAGAAAACAGTAAGTGCTGAGTCTAGGAGCATATAAGCCCATTAAAGTAGAAGGCATTTGCCATTGGTCAAAATGGTAAAGATTAAGCATTTGCTGTGCAGAGGCAAAAATCAGCTTCTGAGAGCATTATAAAGATTTTTATGTGGACAAATGGTCATCTATAAAATCGGATAATGTGAATGGGTTAAGAATTAGATTTCTTTCTTGAAACAATTACTCTCAAATTCTTGGGGATATAGTTATGCAGAGTCAATATAAGACAGTTTTATTTAGAAAAATCTAAACCTATCATTCAATGCCAGGGTTACCTAGTTTCTTCTGAAAGCCCCGAGTCGGAGTCTGAGAGCCTTAGTTCCTTAGTTTGGATCACTCACTTGCAGAACCATTCTCCCTGTTGCTTCTGCTGCGGTCAGGCTGGCTCCTTGCTGTCCTTGACTCTGAAGTAAGGACCTTTAGCTCTTAACACTTCCTTTATCCTGCAGTACTGCTCCAGATAGCCCTCTCATCTGCCCCTACGTCTTTCCAATCTCTCCTTGGCCACTGCATACAAAATACCCACCTTCCCACTTGAGTCTGCTTTGTTTTTCTTCAAGTGCATAACCATCTTGGGTATATACTTCTCCTCCCAGAATGTAAGTACCATGAAAGCAGAATTTTGCCTCTCTTATTCATACCTACACCATACCTTTAAGGGTGGTTGGTAGATGACTTTATCAATATTCTTTAACTAAATTAATATCTCAGTAACACACAGTTGCTTTCCATTGTTGAATCTGTCTCAAGTTCTTATAGTAATTCCAAATGTGCTTGTTTACTATGTAAAATGTGTCAGGTCCTGTGCTGGGGCTGGGATAAAATACGACTATGTCCTGCCCTTAAGAAATTGGCAGTCTGGTGAGAGATGTAACAATTAGCAATTGTGATATTATGCCTGAGTGTTATGTTAAAGGTCAGCAGAGTGTGTTCTGGAGGAATAAGTAGAAAAGTTTCAAACTGTGAGTGCTAGGGTGAGGAGGGGTGAGAATGGGTGAGGAGGGCCTTCCTAAGTAAGCTAGCCAAATGGCAGTAGCAAACACTTACTAAAATGTTGACTGTTCTAGTCATTGGGCTGGGTTCTTTATCTCACTAAATTCTCTAGGAGCTCTCCAAAATAAGAGTAATTATTATTTTCATTTGACAGGTAACAGAGTCGATCTATAGGGGGAAATTTAGTGATTTTTTTTTTTCCTAGGTTGATACAACCAGCAAGTACCAGAGCCTATACCATATAACCTATGTGGGCATGGATTTCTCTCTTTCTTTCTTTCCTTCCTTCTTTTTCTTTCTTTCTTTCTCTCTTTCTTCCTTTCTTTCTCTCTTTAAGTATTATTTAATTTATTATTATTATTGTTTTTTCACATGAACTTTGCCAGAGAAAGGCAGAGAGAGAAAGGGAGAGTGAGAAAGAAAGCCGCCAGGTCCAGGACTTGAACTGTGGTTGACCATGTGGGAATTCCAGCGCTTTAACTACCATGCCACTTGCTGGCCCCACAGGCATGGATTTCTATCTGCTTAGTGTTGTTTCCCCATACCTGTTGAATGAGGACCTGAATGAATGAATGAGCTATGTTTTGAATCTAGATCTATTTGATTTCAGAGCCCAAAACATTTAGCCATTAATTTAACTATGATATTAATCTCTCTGGCTGAAGTGCCCTTCATTAGATCATGTGGAAAATTTTTTTTTAAGAATTATTTTTAAGGGGGCCAGCAGTTAGCGTAATGGCTATGTCGCTGGACTCCCATGTAGTCGACTGCGGTTTGAGTCCTGGACCCAGTGACTTAAACTCATGCCGGGTGCATGTGCATGCGTGCCCAAGATCCTGAGAGGAAAATGGAGGAGAAGGGGTTGCAGCGTGGCCATCCCCTCTGGGGGGTGATTTCTTACTTTCTACCTCTCTGTCTGTCTCTGTCTGGCAAGCGTACGCGCCCTATAGCAGAAACCTCTCCAAAAAAAAATAAAAAGCTTAAAAATAAAAAGAATTATTTTTAAGTTACCATTATTATTATTATTATTATTTCCCAGCTTGATCAGAGGGTAGGGGGGAAGCGAGAGAGCAAGTCACCAGGTCCAGGACTCGAACCATGATCAGCCATGTGGGAGTCCAGCACCCTCAACCACCATGCCACCTGCCAGCCCCATGTGGAAAAATTTAATCTGGAAATTTAATAATTCCACTTCTACCTAATTGCAGGTCAAAGAAGAAATTAAATTGAGAACTTTCAAAGACTTGCAAATGAATAACAGACATATAGCAAAATGTATGGGATATAGCAAAGTGTTATTTCAGGGGAATGCTTATATTAGAGAAGCTGAATATTCATGAACTATATTTCTACATTAAAGAGAAGGGAAAAAACTCAAAGAAAATAGGAAGGGGATAATAGAGATAAGACCAATCAGTGAATAGAAAACAAAATAGTAGTATAAAGAACTAATTAAGCCAGAAGTGGGTTCTGTGAGGGAAAAAGGTAAAATAATCCCCTTTGGAAAGCTGAGAAAAAGAAGAAACACAAATACCATAAATTAAAAGGGTTACCTATAACCATAGGTAAACCTAGGATCAATTAGAAAAATAGACAAATACATCTTACTATAACTGGTTCATACAGAAATGGAAAGCCTACAAAATCCTGTAACTATCTAAGAACCTGAAGCAGTAAAAATCTTCCCACAACTGACCACAAATCCAGATAATTTACAAGTAGTTTTGCCAAACTTTCAAGGACTAGGTTACTTCAGTCTTACAAAATGTAAAGAATAAAAAGAAAAGGAAATATACTTCATCTTATTCTCTGAACTTGTCAAAATTAAACAAGGACAGTGGCAAAACAAAAAGAACCTTATTTTTACTTAAGAGAATAGTCACAAAAATTCTAAACAGAAAGTTAGTGAAGTAAATCCAACGCACTGTAAGAAAGATAACATGCTATATTACCAAGTTGGGTTTAATCCTAGGAATGACAAGACAGTTTCATCTTTGAAAACAGAAGCATTTGAAGTCTTTTCAAAACTAGGAACAAGAGGAAGATCCTTACAATTGCCATTTCTATTCAGAAATGTATTACAAAAAAATAAAGACCTAAGGTTTGGAAAGACATGAGTAATACACATTTGCTGGTTTAAGTAATTGTCTACATAGAAAACCAAAAGAAAATGCTATACAATTACTAGCAATAATAGTTTAGCAATGTTGCTAGATGTATAGTGTAAGTCAATTACATTTCTATATACCACCCATGAATAATTAGAAAACATATTTTTATAAAGGATACCATTTAGGGCTGGCTATGTGGCCTGCTGGTTAAGAGAGCTGGATCCCACATGGCCGAGAGCATCATTCAAATTCTGGCTCAGAAAATATGCCAGGTGCATATACATGCATGCACAAAACCCCATCAAGAGGGAGAAATGGAGAAGCGATTGTGGTGTGACCATGTCCCACCAGGGGTTGCTTTCTCCTACTTCTCTTTCTTTCTTTCAGGTGAGCACACGCACCTTCTGGCAGATTAAAAGAAATTTTTTTTTTCCTTAAAGGAAAAAATGGAAAGAGCAAATGGAAAGAGCACCCATGTTAACCAGCCCAGCTGTCTCACTGTGTAATGTCACCTGAGGCTAAGAATGTTCAGTCTTGTATCCTACAGCTAGTGGTCCTAAGAGGAAGCTGTTTGATTATTCCTAGCCTAGATAGGAAGCCCATTGAGTTTCAACTCGAATGCAAAATCAAATTAATTGGTAATAGCTTTCAGAAATGCTGTGTTAAAAAGTATCTAAGTACAGTCTTGCCACAGGGGGAAAAGAATGCTCCCAATGTCTGCTGTGGTGTGAGGTGAGTAAAGGAAGCTTGCATGACAAGTATTCGTCATTCTGAGGAAAGCCTTCCTCAGGTCTAAGCCTACCACAGAATGAGCCCCAGCATCTTCAGTACTTTTCCCAGGTTGGAACCATGTCTTGCCGTTGGATGGGTAGAAATACTTACATATGTTGTTACACATGTGACAGGGAAAGAAGAGGTGTGCTAATGGGCACTAAGAAAACCTACAGTTCAGCTAAAGTGCCTATGTCTGCCCTCTGCCGTCATTAGCTGTTGATGGTATACTTAAATCACGCCAGCAGGCATGCCTGCCCAGGATCCTGGCAGGCTAGAGGACTGGAGGAAGGAGATTGCGGCATGACCAAATCCTGTGGCGGGAGCCTCTCTCATGTATGTGCATGCTCTATCATGAGTCATGAGTAAAACACATCGCACTTGCTCAGCACTGCCTGAGACCTGGGGCTAGGTCCAGTGAATCTGGAATTTCTTTTTTCTTTCTTTCACAGATTCATATTCACTTTCAAGAATCACTAGTGGAGTGGCTATTGCACGTTTGAGAGGCAAGAGATCTAGCTTTTGCTTCTTTTTTTTTTTTTTTATCAGGCTCCCATTATAACCCTGAGAAGTCATTTACTCTCTTGGCCTCATCTGTAAAACAAAGTGGTGGACAGAGTTGATTTTTAGGTCCCTTTCAACTGTGACACTCTGTAGTGGCACATGTACTAGGAGTTTTCAGGATAGAGAAAGACAATTTTTTTTTTTTTTTGAGAAGTTTTTCGCTATAGGGCGTGTGCACTCGCCAGACAGACAGAGAGAGACATAGAGACAGAAAGCGAGAAATCACCCCCCAGGGAGGATGGTCACGCCGCAATCCCTTCTCCTCCATTCTCCTCTTGGGATCTTGGGCACGCACACACACGCGCCCGGCGTGAGTTGTAAGCCACCGGGCCTGAGACGCGAACCGCGGTCGACTACGTGGGAGTCCAGCGATATAACCATTACGCTAACTGCTGGTTCCCGAGAAAGACTATTTTTAATCTCACAAATGGAGTCTAGAAGCATCTAGAAGCATCTTTTTATTTGAGAATATAAGATATTTGTGCTTTTTTAAATGTTCCTTTTTATGGGTGGTATCTTAGATAATTTAATTCTGATACTGAGGCAAATAGAGTTTTGTTTCTATTTCCAAATGTTTTTAGAACAATTTAGATATGTGATATAAATAACTGGATTTATGACTGAAAAAATTTGGATAATAGTAGATAACTTCCTTTTATTCTACAGAAGTAATAACTCTGTAAATAGAAAAGCATAGCAGAGTGCTCTGAATTAAAAGTCAGACTAAGTACATTTGATTTTTTTCAAACTATAAGAAACAGCTATATGATTTAAAATTTTAGACCTTCACACATACACACACACACAGACACACAAACTTGTAACGACAAAAGAGTACAAGATTTTCTAAATGTGTAAATTAATTGCTTCAGTTTAACAAGATACTTTGAAGGTTGCACTCACTGTACACTCAAGGGTCAACTACATAAATTAATGAAGAATATCACTGATGCAGCAACAAAGGTGTCTTATTTGACTTTACTACATCTCATTGGTCATTGATCATTTTACATTCTCAGTGATAATCAAGAGGGGAAGAGCTGTGTGTGGGAGCAGTTATCCCAGAGTAAAGAAGTATGTTCTTCGATATTGTTTATAATTGCCATGTTTTGTGTGATTTTATTGTTTTTTAAATTCCATAGCCATTGGGATTATAATCATGCTTATAATGATGTATATGTTCCCACCGACCTCTTTCTTTGGTATGCCACAGTGCATTTTAGTTAGCTATGACACATTTATAGTTTGTAATTATTTTCTCTCTCTTTTTTAATTGTCAGAGGGTGTACATGCTCATCAGAGTAGGGAGTGAGAGGAGCACCCCTATGTGGCATGGTCATGTCACAGTCCCTATCCCTTTTCTTCCCATTTCTCTGTCCTGTTGGGATTTGGAGCATGCACACACATGCACCTAGCAGATAACCCCCTCCCCCCCTTTTTCAAGCCTCTGGGACTGGGATTCAAATTACAGTCAGCCATGTGAGATCTGGCTCCCTTAAGCACTAGGCTGTGGACTAGCCTTACTTATGTCTTATTTGGGGGTTTTCTTCCTCACTAGGCCCTCAGCTCTACAACACGCTTTCGTGTTTTCTTTGTGTAAGACACTAGCAGCGATGCAGTTACATCATAGTAGGCACTTACCCATCCTGCCCCAGTTGCAAGGATTGAGGTTGCCAGAAGTACAGTGGTAGATTAACGTTGACTTCGGTCTGGAAAAAAAAAAAATTAGATAATAGAGCAAAATAGAGAACTAATGAAAGGAAAGGGAAAAGAACATTTAGATAGGGTGTTCTCAGTAATTCCCATGACTAAGGCAACCTATGCAACACGTCCATTTGCTGGTCCTTCTTTGGGTTAATGAGCCAAATGGAAGACTAGGAAAAGTGTGTGTGTAAGCGTGTGTGTATGTGTGTGTGTGTGTGTGTGAGAGATAGAGCAAGAGGGAGAGGAGAAATGTCTCATAGATGCATAAGAAAAATTTAATTCTATTTACTGTTTACTAATAGCCAAATGTATAAACAATCTTTTTTTTCCCTTTGTACTATGAAATTTCCCACACACAGTGATCTAAACTTTTGGCATTTACTAGGAACTGAGCAATTCAATAAAATACAAAATCTGCTCTCATTTCATTAACTTCTACTCTCCTTTGCCTTGAAAAAGGAAGCTATATTTTATTTTAGATTACTGAATGGAATTACTGGTTATCAAGCATTTTATGATTAAGAAATTTTACTGTAGAAATACTACTTTATGATCAATAAGTACTAAGCAGTATTTTTAAAACCACTTGCTACACATATGATGGCATATTGAGAACTATATAAGACACTACAATAGATACCCTCTCACATTTGAGGTCTTCTACACAAGACAGGAATTTTGCAAACAGACCTAAACATATTCACTCTCCTTGTCATCGGATCTTTGAAAGCCCACTCAAGCATCCACACCTGTGAACTGCGGTGTACCATCCTACTGCTAAGGTGAGATTGACGACCGTATCCACTGGGACTAAATCTGCCACAGCCATCGGAGTAGCTTTTATGGCCCGAAGAAACCCTTTCCCGGCCTGCACAGGAAAAAGAACATAAATATTAAACCAGGGCTGAAGTAATATCACCCAGAGAACACCAGTGCCGTGAGTAAAAATAGCTACCATTGATTCGCTGCTTACTAGGTTATTACGCTAAGTCTTGACTTGGAGTTTATCCAGCCTTCCCAGCTACGTTCATCCCAGATGCCAACATTTTCATGCCGTGGTTCTCAAGTTCCCTTAGGTCATAAAATTCTTCACATTTGTAGAGGTTAATATGCTTACTTCATAACAAATACCAAGAATAGAACTTTTATATCTTAAAAATTCACAAAACATTTAAGAATAAAGGTTTTCCAAATTCTGCATTAATATTTGTTTATCGTTTCTTAAATGATTTTGTTTCCTGTTAGTGTTTACTAATGTACAAGAAATGGTAGGCATTTACAAGTTTAAGAAACATTTATTTGAAAAAAATTAATGGATGAAATTCTACCATTTAACAAAACAAATCACTGTTTTTTTTTGCCTGTGTGAAGGCCACCATTGTTTTCTTTTCAGTATTTTACTGCACCTCACAGATCACTGGTGTTACATAAATGCAAGAATTGGAAATTATTCATGTTCATAATTTATTGGCTTTATGAAGTAAGCTAATTCTTAAACTTCACATCTTTTTTTAAATTTTATTTTATTAAATCTTTTTCCATGACAGCCAGAGAGGAAAGGAAACGAATAAAGACAGGCTGCCTCCAGCAGTGCCCTCACACTGCCGTCCACCCGCAACCTCAGCCCGTCCAGATTGTGGGCACGCACACTGGCATACACAAGGAGACTGGGACCCGTACCCAGGACCTTCCCATTGGAGTCTGTCAGGGCAGAGCATCACGCACTGCTGTACCACCAGGCCCTACTTGACATGTTTCCAACACTGATTTGCAATGATTGGCACATTCTTGTTTCTAATTTTTGTTATAACTGGTTTTCCTTTTTTTGGACCTAAGAAGCCAGTTTGAAGAATCTGAATAAATGGTGCAGTTTTACAATATAATGAAGCCCACTCCGGGACGATGTTAAAATAATGATGTTCTAAGTCACTAGGTGTTCACCCCAACTAAACTTTCAAGGGAAAAGAATTGAAGGTAGATGAACAGAAAGAGGAAACCACTAGCAAAATCGGGAAATCAGAGGTACATTGTCCTGGTTTTGGATGTCCGAATTCACTGTTTCACATTTGTATTTTAATGCATGGTGGCCCTAGATCTTGGAAAAAAGGCCATTCATGATCCTTAATCTGATTTAAACGCATTTAAATCATTGACATCCCGTTCATTGTCCTGAAGACTGAAGCTGTGGTAGTGGTCCCGCGTCAGTGTGTGTGCGGCTCCACAGTTCAGTGGGCTCCACCTGCACTGCAGGGAGGGGTTGGGGCTGCTGAGCGGGAGGAGCTAGGCTTCTCCTGGTCTGCAACAGGATTCCTGTCAGAAAAGTGTGTCCTATTTTCACCAATTTTTATATTTGAAAAATGTGCTCCCAGAAGGTGGTTCTCTTTCATCTATGAAGAACTAGTTATTAATGTACATCTCTGTTCTAGACACTCACAAACTCTTGTGTTTTATAATCAAGAGTGTAATAATCTGAGGATATGATCTTTACTCCAGCCCCAATTTGTGCTAATTCAAGCTATTAATAAACAGCAAAAGGGAGGAAATACTATCAACTTTCAGTACCTAAAGGAAAATCCTTGATGCTCAAAGACTCCAAACAAAACAGTAATTGTTGATAATATTACTTCTGTTTCCCCGACAGTAAAATTCTCAAAGTATAAAAGCAATTTCATCCTGCCTCTATTTTCCAGTTATCTCAATTTCAAAATTGTATTTGTTAGGAAGATATCATTTGTTTTTGGATCAATGAAGAGAAGTCAGCACTAAGAATTCTGTTACTCCTTCATCTTATTTCAGTGGGTTATTCCTCATCATTATACATACCGCAATAATGATTCCACTGGGTCCATTTAAGTTATCAACCCAACCCTAGAAAAAAGAAGATCTCCATTAATTACACATTTCAGAAAATGTATATCTTTGGGACATCTGCAGTCTAATCTTAATAAATTTCAAACAAGCACTGAAGCTGTAGCCAGTAAAGCTGATGTAGTATTTCTGGGATCCCAAGCAGATCAATGTCAAAGCACTGGCTATTCTCTGTACCTTATTTTACTGTACAGAATTAAAACTTAGCCAGCAGTACATTTCATGGCAGGAGTCATGGATGACTTCCTATTGTTCGATGACAATTAATGGGCTAAATTGCTCCTTGTCTTGATATCATGATCTGCTAACTAAATTGTCAACCATAATTCTCCACCTTGAGGCCTAATTTTTCTGCTCCTTCGGGAACATTTTAAACTTGATTTATAGAAACTCTCCGTTTCTGGAAAATCCTAATTGCTGCAGAGTCTGTGACAGATACGGGTGTGGGTATGTGTATGTGTATGTGTGAGAGAGAGAGAGCTTCCTTGGAGATGTCCAGGGAGGGGCATGTTTAGGAGCAGTTAGAGGGGAATGTCTTGCTGAATTTGTTTCTTAAGCCCTTGGCAATTCAGTTGACCTTATTATGTCTGTTTCTTTATCTGTAAAAGTCCAAATGGGTGTATATAATGGGAGAGGAGGGAAGGAAGAAGAGAAGATGAGGGGATTAATATTTGTTGAGCTTTTTACAAAAACTAGGCACTCATACTTGGTTCCATTTAATCAGCTCTCCATAGTGAGCAGCGTCTGTCCAGGTGTAGGTAGTGGAGCTTGAATTTACCTGGACCTGCACTTCACAGACTTGCTTTGAAAAAGATGGTATATTCAAAGTACTTTCAAAAGGATCTAGCAGTATACAGAGGTAAAAAATAGTATTCCTAAACTAAGAACCTTCTATGAGCCTCATGCTGGGTGAGTCCTGAACCAAATGGAATTTTGTCCTAATATAATGCATTTTGTGTTTGATTTGCTGCACTCAGCTGAAAAGGGGGAAATTTTATATACATACATAAATATGTGTGTGTATGTGTGTATATATATATATATATATATATATATATATATATATATATATATGTAATCGGGCTAGAAGAATACTGGTTTGGAAGCAAAGCATAGGAGGGCTTACCGGGAAGGGCTCCTGCCAGGTCGCTCCCACGATGGAGGGCCTTATAATGGCAATGTTGATGTTCTCGCTCTCCTGCTGCACCACCATCTCTCCCAAGGCCTTGGTATAGGTGTAAGTATTTGGTCGATCCCCAATCAGCTTGGGTGTGATCTCGTCAATGATGGCGTCATCTAACCACCTGAGGGTAGTCCGAGTAAAAAGAATTCTACTACCATAGTAGACAATAGAGCAAAAAGAAAATGTGACACACAAACTTCCCCTTCTAGCTTGAGTTCTGGAATACTGGCCAGTCACAGGGTGCCAAGGTGGCACGTGTACCTGTTTATATCATGCATGATAGATGAGCTCTTTGTTCCCCACTGCTAAGGTAGATGCTCGCAAGAAAGACAATAGAATGGATAGATAATGGGTAAATTCAACTAATATGTGATCTAATTTATTATATATCATCTCTACTTATCTTCAGTTTCTCTCCCATAGCTTCATAAGTGTATTCATTCAACACATTTTTTTCTTTATCTTTTTTTTGGAGAGGTTTTTTCTTATTGGGCGCGTGCGCTTGCCAGAAAGACAGAGAGATACAGAGAGATAGAAAGCGAAAAATCACCCCCCAGGTGGGATGGCCACGCCACAATCCCTTCTCCATTCTCCTCTTAGGATCTTGGGCATGCACGCACACGCGCCTGGTGTGAGTTTAAGCCACCAGGTCCAGGAGTTGAACTGTGGTCGACTACATGGGAGTCCAGCGACATAGCCATTACGCTAACTGCTTGTCCCTTCATTGAACACATTTTGAAGTTCCCATCACGGGCCCAGTAGTGTGGCAGGTGCTCATCTATCAGGGATAGAGGCTCTCTTCACTCCAAATGCTGCAGGGGCAGCCCCAGTTCTTCAGTGTCACCCAGTAAAAACCTAGTGTACCAACTCTAAAACCTTTAGTTTGTAATTTAAAAAAAATTGACTCAATGCCTTATCAAATCAAAGCAACTACATTTGGCTGATTTATGGTCTGTCTTTTTTCTTTCTTTTCCATGTATACTCACTGGAGAGAGAAGAGACAGAGAGAGACAGAAGGTGAAAAATCACTCCCCATGGGGGATGGCTATGCTGCAGTCCCTTCACTTCCATTTTTCTCCTGAGGTCTTGGGCACACACACCTGCCCAGCATGATTTTCAAGCCACTGGATCTAGGACTCAAACAGCAGTTGGCCATGTGTGAGTGTAGCAATGTAACCACTACACCATCTGCTGGCCACAATTTATGGTCAATCTTAACAGAACTACGAAGCGCATTTTGACGGTCTGTTTAGTGTCTGTCCCAATAACTTGATAATTATTTCCAGAGATTTCCAGTGAATTTTGAAGTCTATCAAGTGGAATAATTGCAGTATTCGGAAACAGCTTCACTAGTATGGTTACTGCATACACTTACTCACAAGGTGACATACATTATGAATAAAAGATCACCGCATCAGCCTAATCTTTTTAAAAAATATGTCGGAACTATTTTGATGATCTCAAAGTCCACACTTTTCTAAGACAACAGCCATGTTATTCTCAGATATGTAAGGTTTCTCTTAGCTGGCAAATCTGTTTGGTTAAATTATTGATATAATATAGTTTTTGAAAATTATACTGCCTGAATATTTTAGTGTGCTTTTCATAGTCAATGTGTTCGGTACACTTATTCCTATTTTTATAGGCCTAGAACATAACCATATTATTTTGGTTGTAAAAAGCTTAGCTGTTGGGCTAGCAGGTTAAGGTGTTGGCCTCCTACATGGGAGACCACCATCGGAGTCCTGGACCCAGTGGCTTGAGATGACTGGGAACGCATGCAATAATGCCCAAAATTCCGGGAGGAGAATGGAGGAGAAGGGATTGTGGCATGGCCATTCCCCGGAGGGGTGATTTCTCACTTTCTCTCTTTATCTCTCTGGCAAGTGCATACACCCTATGGCAAAAACTTTACAATGAACAAACAAAAAAACAGCTGTTACCACTTTGCTGATATAACATCTTATTGAGCATTTAAGATGTGCTTGATGCTAAGACTTACTCAGAATCACAAATCCCAACTTTAGTAGCTCATTTGATATTGGAGTGGCACATGAGCACCATCTATAAGGTTTTCATTGCTTTGCCTCTACTAACGATGAGTGTATTCTAGATACTTAAATGTTCTCGATGTGAATTGAATAGGGAAGGGCTGAAAATTTCCTAAAATCAAAACAAATCAACTACATCAGAAAATAGAGGGCATTTCAATCATATGACCTGTAGGCTAATAATGCAAGTGACTTCTCCTTTTTAATAATAGTGCCACTACTATTTCCGTTCACCTCTGTGGGTCCACAGAGGATTAAGTGAACTAAGAGACCATTTTCTTCCATATGTGTTTGTATGTAAAAACATACAGGTTACAAAAAACAGATCTGGAAGAAACGGGGGTTAATTTCGATAAGGTATAAAGAAAAAAAATCCTAATAAAACAGAGCCCAGCAATGCATTGGGATCGCTTGTCACGTGGCTGGTATAAGCAGTTATCACTAGTTGGTGTGCATGGGAAGGATGGTACTTGAGGGCTTTGCAAAATTGGTGAGTTCGCTTGTGATCGGAAATATTCGTTTCATAGGTTTCAAAGAACAAAATGCAAGAAGCTGCCATATTCTATAGAGGGCCTGCCTGAACTTCTCGTCTCTCCACACGTATTCGTCTGTGTTATCTGCTTGTTCCCTTCACTATTATGTATAAAAAATGGAAATAATTATATCTATTTAAATTCTCAGGTTACTGTGCGAATAGGCAGAAATATTCACAACTGTAGTTAAAGCTATTTGATAAAACAAATGAGCAACTTAAGGTTCTTTAAATTTTTTTTTTGCTATAGGGTGCATGCACTTGCCAGAGACAGAGTGAAAGTGGGAGAAGGGAAGCAAGAAATTACCTCCCCAGGGGGATGGCCACTCCACAATCCCTTCTCCTCTATTTTCCTCACAGGAATTTGGGCGTGTACACATGTTCCTGGCATGCTTTTCAATCTGCCATGTCTGGGACCAGAACAGTGCAGGTTACAAAACTGGCCATGTGGGATCCAGCACCCCAACCACTGTGCCATCAGCTGGCCCATTAGTTTTTAACAAAATGATGAACGAGCATAAACCTACATGGGTAACAGTTGGTATTAAGGTATATTTTCTTTTCTTTTTTTTTTTTTTTTGGAGAGGCTTTTGCTATAGGGTGCGTGTGCTCGCCAGAGACAGAGACAGAGAGATAGAAAGCGAGAAATCACCCCCCAGGGGCGATGGCCACGCCACAATCCCTTCTCCTCCATTCTCCTCTTGGGATCTGGGCATGCACGCACACGCCCCTGGCATGAGTTTAAGCCACCGGGTCCAGGACTTGAACCGTGGTTAACTACATAGGAGTTCAGCGACATAGTCATTACGCTAACTGCTGGCCCCAAGGTATATTTTCTAATACAGCCAAACAAAGCATTTACTCAGCCACTTCCCAAGTTCTGAGAGATTAGTGTAACAAATGTGCATATCCCTTGGTTGAGTGAGGCCCTTTTCAGGACCTATATTTGGTTTTGGGTTGCTGCTGTCATTTTTTTGGATACATTTTTAGAATAGTAAATAAGGAACTGGTCCGGTGTCCTGGTGACTAAGGGAGCTGAATCCTTCATGACCAACTGTGGTTTGAATCTCAACCCCAGCATTTTGAAAAACACACTGAGTTCATGCCCCAAATCTCAATAGGATGGAAAAATGGAGAAGAAGGGATTGAATTATAACCATGCTCTCCCCCCACCCCCCATGGTTTCTCTCTCTGGTAAGTGCACAAACCTTCTGGCAATTAAAACAAAAAAGGCCAAAAGCAGTAAATGAGGTCACATGGGAAAAAAGACAGTCTATAAACCAAAGCACATTTCTGAAGTGAATCAAATGTCCTTTACTGTACAAAAGAACATGTTATGAATCCATTGGTCCCAAATTCTAAACTTCTATTTGAATTGCTTCCAAAGAAGTCTAAAGTATTAACAAATCCAGAAAGCAGGATTTTTTTTGTTTATGTATGTATGCATAGTACATGTACACACAATTTCTTAATTCTTTTTTTTCTGTTTTGAAACTTATTGGATCCACCAGATGTTATTGTTAATATTTCATTATTTATGTTTTTACTGAATAAAATAGATACAGGGACACATATTTTTCACCTTAATTTCCTGTACAACAAGGACAAGCTTAATGATATATCAAAATAATCTTCCTAAGCAGTCAACACGCTGTCCCAATGTAACAGTCACTCTTTCCTTCTCCAGTCTGGATTGTTCTTCTCTTGATTTTTTAAAGAATTATTTCATTTAACTTCATTTATTTATTTTAATTTGACTAGTGAAGAACAGAGAGAGAAAAAGAGCGAGAGCGAGAGAGAGAAAGCAAGCCACCAGGTCTGGCACTCGAACCCGGCTGGCTGGCCATGTGGGAGTGCTGATGTATCTGCTGATGTGTCTGTTTCTCCACTGGACAACGAACCCAGAACAGCAGGATTGTGGTTTCTATCTCTGTGTCTCTTTCTTAGCCCAGGAGCCAGTTACCTTATCCGGTAAATGGATGCTCCTGCGTAGAGGAGCCTTGACTGGCTAAGTTATGTAAGTTTTGGGAAACCGAGATGGACAAAGATACACAGAAAGCCATGAACTCGGGAGGTGAGGTGTAAGGAGAATGTGGGAAAGGAAGGACAGAGAGGTCTTGGTAGAGAAGGAAGCAGCATTATTAAAGTCGTGAAGTGTTGAGATACCAAAGGCCAAAGGTTACCAACTTCAGTTTAGCAGGGCTGGCTCAAAGTAAATACCACCTGGGGCCGGCAGGTGGCGTGGTGGTTAAGCACGCTGGACTCCCACATGGCCGACTGTGGGCTGAGTCAGGACCTGGCGGCTTGCTTTCTCACTTTCCCTCTGCACCTCACTCTGTTCCCTCTCTGGTCAAATTAAAAAAAATAGATGGATAAAGTTAAATAAAGTAATTCTTTTTTTAAAAAAAGTATATGTAAACTGTATTGGGAAAAGGGCATTTCTGAGCCCAGTGCATGTGAACTGGACTCTGTTTCCCTTCTGGCTAGTACTGAGCACCTGTCCCTGCCCTCACTTGTGCCAAGTGCTGCAGGGCCGCCTCCTGCCCTGCTGCCCTGGAGATTGCTCACGTTGCTTAAGAAGCAGTTGAACTCTGCTCTGGTTTGCATTTAAAGCCTGGTAATAGTAAAGTACACAGAATTTTCACTTTTTACTCAGCCGTCTTGAGGCTATACCACCCTGAAAATAAAAGCACACATGCTGGAATTAGCTTTTACTTTCCCCCTAGAATACATCAACTTTTTTAGTACAATGTGTTCTTTGCACAAAGGCATACTTCTTTCCATCAGCTGGCCTCCTTTCACATTTCCCAAAGGGCTGTGAAGATGGCCACACTGTCAGCTGCAGGCAGCCTGCGGTTCCCCGCTTCTCACACCCCTCAGCGCAGCACACCTGCCACAGCTGGTTGCTGTCAGCTTTGGATGAAACGACACCTTTTCTTTTTATGTGGCAGATTAGCTGAGTTTTCTGGTGGCCGTAGGACTTCAGCAGTGTGAATTTTAGCAGGTACAAATTTACTGGGAGCTTTTCACTCAATTAAAGCATTTAGGAATGGAAAGACATGGTAAGGAGAGAAGGAAAAAGAAAATGCAAGAATTATTGGATATGAATGATGCACTTCTTCAAATGCACAGTCTTCAAAGGAAGACCGTTCAGCGCAGAAAGCCACTGTCCCCCAAACTTGCCTGCTCATAAATAAGAATTACAAGTTTTCTGATTGAAACATCTAAATTCCTGGGTATTAAAGTCACTAAGTCAATCTTGGGAGTGGTGAGAGTCTGATAATCTGTATTTTTAACAAGCCCTTATGATTCTTATGGTCAGGCTGATTAGGAAATCACCAGTTTAAAAGAAGTCCACTCCATACATTTAAATAATTATGATTTAAATACATCACGGTTAATTCTCAAAAGGAATCGCTTCTTGAAATAAAAATTTCCAATTGAATTGACCTTGAAAAGAATGAATTCCCTGATACTGGAAACGTAACACATGACAATTTCGCAAATTCTAACCTGGCAGCTGAAGGACATGTGGAAGCCCATGTGCAGAACAGTGGCCACATCTTAATTGATTTTTCTTTCTTAAAACACATAGATTTTTTTTGGGGGGGGGGCACTACCATATTTTAGTTCTAGTCCTCTGCATCACTCATCCCAGTCTGGGTCTCCCTGCCTGTGTATTACTCCTCATGTTAATCCAGTCCTCCCCCACCCCACGACCATGTTGCAATTTCTAGAACCCACCTTCATCAGAGTGATTGAAACAAAAGGATAACCAATCAACCAAACACTTCCCCCACACACTCACAGGTACACACATGGACAGTCCTTCTTCAATGGATCCCCATTGGCTACGGAATGAAATACAATCCCTCTGCGTGGGACTCAAAATCTCCGCGGGATGACCGCAGCTCCCTTGCCCACTCAATCTCTGCTTCCCTACACATAGCATACGTGCTGCCTCTCATGCGTGCTCTGGGTTCTCTTTCTCCAGGTGCTCTACTACATGTTCGATCTCACCTATCTACACCCTGCCACTTCTATGTCTACTCACCGCTGTCGTCAGTGTCTTCCTCCCTCCTTCAACTCCACCAGACTTAATACGCCCCACTTCTCCCACCACAGCACGAGTCTCATCCTACCCTGTTCAGGTTGTGCGGGAGGCAACCTTCTTGAGAGCAGAGTCTATAGCTTAAGAAAGTGCCATTTAATTTCTAGCACTGCCAAGTATGTTCGTAAACTATAAATATTAGGGGCTTCAGAATCAAGTGGCCATGGATGCAAATTGTGTCTGTAACTTACCAGCTGAGTGCTTTCAAAGAGTTACTTGGCTCTCCTTGGCCTTTTGTAATAATAATATCAACCCTACAATATTATGCTAAGAAATTGTCTATGAAAGTGTCTTGCTCATAGTGATTGCTCAATAATGGCTCATCACCCTTCCCTTATTAAGGCATTTTTTACTTGGTTTGTAAAGTATATCTTAAAGCAGTAAATATTGATGGATCCATTTTTGAAATTCTGTTCCAGGTTTTCTAATACTAGTTATTTCAAGTTTTTATGCAAATGCAAATGCCCTTTACTTCTACACTCATTTCTCTAGGAGGAGTTACTTTGGCCTGAAATACAAGAGAGCCAATTGTAAGACCTAGTCTTTCCTGCTCAGTCATGGGCATTTAAAAAATAAACTTGTTCCAAACCTGTTAATCTGGAAAACTAGAATTTCACTGGCAATCCATTTATGCACATACATTTCTAAAGATAGATGTCACCACATATGTAGAAGCTGATAATATGAAGGTAGACACGAGGTGAGGATGATGACAGGACGTTAATATTTCTAGAACCCACCTTCATCAGAGTGTTTGAAACAAAATAATCAACTCTGTGAGAGCTGTGAGGATCAGGCAACTGCAGGTATAAGAGCTAGGAAAATTCATTGTGTAACACTGATCAGTGAGTGGTCATGCTGCTTGTCTTACTAATTAAAGCATCAACTCCTAATTTATCATTAAAATGTATTTATGCTAACAGAGAAAAGCTTTTGTACTAATACAACCAAATTTCTTCTTTCTGGAATGGTTCAGGACTGAGGTAGTAAGTTTCAGAGAGCAGCAGCAGGAGGGGAGCTGAGGTCTTTGGATGGATGGAAAATGAGACGGGCTGAACAAGCAGCGACCTCAGGCTTACAAAGGATGGGGGAAGGCATGGTGGGTATGGGGGTTAGAGTCACAGTCCGACAGGAAGTGCAAGGAGGGGCAAAAACCATTCTCTTCCTTTGTGAAGCACATTGTCTAAGAGGGTATAGGGAGACGACCAGATTTTACAAGGACCTGTGTTAAGGGCACTGAGGAAGGTGAGCCCTGGGTATTATGGGAAGCTTCGGGAAGGGCACCTAAGCAGGGGGGCCAGGGGAGAGCTGTGATGTCTGAGCAGAAATGAACCAGGTTAAGTGGAGGTGGAAGGAGGCAGAAGCAGACATGTCAGAAGCAAAGGCAGAGAGCACGAGGGAGAGGAGTGACCACTTCCCTGTGACTGCAGTACAAACGTAAGGGAGGGTGGAGAGCTAGGAGGCTGGCCAGTGGTCCGGAATGCAAAATTTTGAGCTAATATATGGTAGATTTTACTTTTTCCCTGTTTGACCAAAACCAAAAACAACCTTAGTTTCTCTCTCTCTCTCTCTCTCTCTCTCTCTCTTTTTTTTTTTTTTTTTTTTTTTTTAAATTTTGCCTGCAGGTGCATGTAATTGCCAGAGAGAGAGAAAAGGAAAGGGAGAAAGCACTCCCTTGAGGGGCAGTCTGCAATCCCTTCTCCTCTGTCTCCCCCTCCTTTTGAGATTTTGGGCACACATGCACTTGTGCCTGGTGTGTTTCTCAAGCTGCCACGTCCAGGACTCAAACCACGCGGTTGGCCACTGGCTATTCCCCCCCCCCTCTTTGGTGAATTCCGAGACTCCTTCCAGCCTCCAACTGCAGTATGATCTTTCACATGTGAGTGGAGGGAGTCACGGATACTCAGCACTGGGGACTGGAATCGAAGGAAGTCTGCCCTGCTCCTGGGCATATCACATACGTAAGCATCACATTTACCAAGAGACAACAGGAAGAAGGCAACTGACAACCAGCTCCATCCTGCAAATGCTCAGAGGCTTCATACACTGCCTGCACTGACTCTGGGCATCAGAGTAACCTCTAACTGTCCTGGCGAATCCTGAACTCTGAAATGTTCCTTTGTGCCAATTAAGCAAATCATCATTTATTAGCAACTTCAAGCAACCTCCAGAGCCTTTAGATGACTTTCATTCTTCTTAGTCCCAGATATTTTTAAATGACAGATAAAAATATCTGTTCTGAGAGCTAGAGGAAATAAAAATGCTTGCCTTAAAGGGAATGAACTCTTGATTTAGCTAAATCTTTTTAGGGTATATATTTTAAATATAAACACAGTGTTGTATGAAATTAAAATGTGACAAATTCACTATGAAATAAGGAATTTTTCTGTTATGATACTTTTTATGCAGAGTTTTGGAAAGCTCAAAACAAAGTAAACTTTGGGACCAGCAGATGGCATAATGGTTACATCGCTGGACTCCCAAGTAGTTGACCATGGTTTGAGTCCCAGACCTGGTGACTTAAAACTCACACTGGGCATGTGTGCATGCATGCCCAAGAGCCTGAGAGAAGAACAGAGGAGAAGGGATTGAGGCATGGCCATCCCCCTGGGGGATGATTTCTTACATTCTGTCTCTCTAGTGAGTGCACATGCCCTATATCAAAAATCTCGCTTAAAAAACGAAAAAACTACAAAAGCCAAAACTGAAACAAAAAATAAGGTAAACTTTAGTAAAATGGAGCAGAAGGATTGGGAAACAGAAAACAGAAACATACTTATTCCAAGACCAGGGTTATGTGTTAAGCAGAGAGTGGTTTTTGCTCGGTAAAAAGAGAAAAATTTGGCAAAAAGACATAAATATGGGTCACTATTTTTCCTTAAGACCATAAGGAAAGCATAGAGAAAGGAGGCTGGGCGGGTGATCCTGAATGCAAAATTTTGAACTAATAAAGGCATTTAAAACAATAAACTTATACCAAACCTGTTATTCTGGAAAACTAGAATTTCACTGGCAATTCATTTATTCACATTCATTTCTAAAGATAAATGTCATCAAATATGTAGAAGCTGATAATATGAAGGTAGACAATGGGTGAGGATGGTGACATGACAAAATGTTTGTGAGAGTTGAATGTCCGAATTCATCCTCTCAACTATTAAATGAGCCCATTTTACATAGGAAGAAATTGGGGCTCAGAGAGCCCAAAGAACTTGCTCAAATTCTACAACAAGAAGGTGTGGAGCCATAAATGATCAATCTGACTCCAAAATTATTCTGAGATTTTATGCTATACATTATACGTCCTTTATCTAGTGACACTGTGGAGTTCATTGAAAAGTGAGAAACCATGTTTATGTACAATATTCCCAATATTCCTAATGCAATCTTCTTTTAAAAGATTTATTTATTTATTATTTAAAAAATGTGCCATAGGGTATGCGCACTCAACAGAGAGAGAAAGAGAGAGAGAGAGTGAGCGAGCCACCAGGCCTGGAACTTAAACTGTAGTTGGCCATGTGGGAGTCCAGTGCTCCAACCACCATGCCACCTGCTAGCCCTAGCAATCTTTTTTTCTTTTTTTAAAAGTGAAATATTTATTTAATTTTATTTGTTACTACCATTTAGGAAAAAAATTTGCTACAGGGTACATGTACTCATCAGAGACAGAGCGAGAAAGCAAGCCACCAAGTCATGGTTGACCATGTGGGAGTCCAGCGCCTTATCCACCACACCACTGCCCCCACCCCATGCAATCTTAAACTTTAACAAAGCTTTTTTTTTTTAAGGGTGCCCTACTTAATATCTCATTAATGAATGACTACAAGGAATCAAAGAGAACAATCTACCCATCCCTTGATTCTTTCATTTGATCCAACTTACTCCAAGGAGTCAATGATCTTTTTTGGTTCCACAGGGCATGGATAGATGACTTCGTCAATGTGCTTCAGGTTACAATTAGAAAAGGCAGTCGAGATGTGGATGAAGGCTTCTAGCTTTGGCATCTGACTGGCCATCAGCAAGAGCTGCTGGGTGGCAGTGACGTTCAGCTGCACGGCATTTCTGGGGAGGATTAAAGGGAGAATCTGATGAGGGGACTCAGCATCAGGCTTTGGTGTAACCTGCCTACTCTAATAACTAGCTTGCCATCAGATTATGTTGGCTGCGTCAAAGGAACAGGAAGAAAGGATGGATCATGGTCTACAATTACACAGTCGTTGAAACGGGTCATGTGTTGATGTAGCTCATGTACATAAATCCTATTCATTAAGACACTATTTCTATTTAGAGCTTACTTGGTTCTAATCAACTGAGAGTGAAAAAAATCCTCTGAATTTATAAAGCTATTAAAAGAACAAAAATAAATAAATTAAGCATCTAAAGTTGGAAAATTGAAATAAACTAGAGAGGAGAAACAGTGAATTTTTAAATGAGCAATATAAGTTGCTAGTGTAATGGTTCAGGTCTGCCATAAAAATTAATGTCAAAATCCACATTATAGCTAAAGAATATTAAATAAACTATAAACTATATGAAATTATATAAGCACAGCATGTGATGACACTGACACAATTCTTCAAGATTATGTGGCTTATACAATAGCAGGAAAACTATTAACTCAAAAAGAGAAAAACGAATTACATGATATTTTTGTAAAGTTTTTAAATGACATCTAGCATCCAATCCCAATTTAAGTATATACATCTACTAAAAGGAATAAAATGATTAAACAGCATGTATTTTAATTTAGTAGCTAATGCCATGCTTAATGGTGAAAACAACACTGCTTTAAAAGCCAGAATGAGGAAGAATGCCTTCAAATATTAGTACTTTGTGCCATTGTTCTAAGCACCAGTCTTGAAATTAGAGAGGAAAATAAAATAAACAGATAAAAGTATTAAAAAAGTAGTCACAATAATCACTTTTAGATTATATAATTGTATATCTGGAAAATAAACAGAAGCAAATTTATATTAAAAAATAACTAGGAAATAAGATAATTCAGTAGGATGGTCCAATTATGAAAAAAATCACTGGTTTTCCTATATATAAACAAAATTGTAGAATAAATGGAAAGAAGTCACATTAAAAACTGATCACTTGGGGCTGGTAGGTGGTATGGTGGTCAAGGCGCTGACCAAGGTCAAGGTACTTACTTTTTCATTTTCCCTTTCTCTTTGTTCAAATTTTTAAAAATGATAAGTAAAATTAAGTAAGTAATTCTAAAAAAAAAAAAAAAAACCTTGAACATTTACAAACATAAAAATAATCATAAATAAACATATAAACAAAATGATAAAACTTCATTAAGGGTCATAATATTAACAGAAAAACTGAACAAACAGACATTGTTCTTGGATAGCAAGAATTAGAATTATAAATATGGGGACCAGCAGTTAGCGTAATGGCTATGTCGCTGAACTCCCATGTAGCCGACCACAGTTCAAGTCCTGGTTCAGTGGCTTAAACTCACGTCGGGCGCATGTGCGTGCGTGCCTGCCCAAGATCCTGAGAGGAGAACGGATTGCGGCGTGGCCATCCCCTCTTGGGGGGTGATTTCTCACTTTCTATTTCTCTCTCTCTCTGTCTTTCTGGCGAGCATACGCGCCCTATAGCAAAAACCTCTCCACAAAAATAAAAATAAAAATAAATTGTAAATATGTTAAAATTTTCTAATTTAACCTTCATATCAAATATAATCTTAAATAAACTTCCAAAATTATTCAAAAGTTGGCAAAATTATTCTAAATTTAATCAAGAAGTACGAACAGACAAGAATAATCAAGAATATTCTATAAAAAAAATGAGTGTCTGTGGGTATACCTGCCCTAATACAGTAAAAATTAATTAAAATGATTGGTACTGATAATTTATTATAAAACTTTCATTTCAAGTAAAGAGTGAAATAATCACAATAAATATTAAGAGCTAACCATCTGTTAGGAAAACATAAAGCTAGTAGCTGCCTTCACACTATTTCACTCTTCTCTATATAGAATTTTCCTGACCGTTCCTCTTTATAGCTAAATAAATTTTAAATAGATTAAAGATCTGAATTGAAAAATAAACTATAAGAAATCTAGTTAAAATTATGAATAACTGCATAAATAATAAAGTTTAAAAATAAACAGATTAATTGTTAAAATTTTTTGAGCTTCACAAAAGACGTAGAGTATATTGGGACCAGCAGTTAGCATAATGGCTATGTTGCTGGACTCCCATGTAGTTGACTGCAGTTCAAGTCCCGGACCTGGTGGCTTAAACTCATGCTGGGCGCATGTACATGACTGCTCAAGATCATAGGAGGAGAATGGAGAAGGGATTGCGGCGTGGCCATCCCCCTTGGGGGGTGATTTCTCACTTTCTGTCTTTCTGTCTCTCTCTGTCTTTCTGGCAAGCGCACGCACCCTATAGCAAAAACCTCTCAAAAAAAAAAAAAAATATAGACATAGAGTATATTGAATCTTCAAAAAAATCTTTAAATTACTAACAAAATATGTCTATAGAATATAGAAAAAACATGACGAGGCATTTCACAAAAGAATAAATCATGAATAAGCATTTAAACATTATCAACCTTTCTAATTAAAGACATAAAGATCAGAATATGCAATGCCATTTCCACTATCATATTGGCAACCTTAAAAAAAAAGTTACAGGGACCGCCAGGTGGTGTGGTGGTTAAAGGCACTAGATTCTGACCTGACTGACTGTGGTTCCAGTCCTGGACCTGGCAGCTTGCTTTTTTGTTTTTCCTTTTTCTCTCTCTGTCTCTCTCTGGTCAAATTTAAATTAATTAATTAATAGTACCAAATGGAATTAAATAAATAATTCTTTTAAAAAGCTATATGTATTATTGCAATTGTAAGAAATGAGCATTCATGTACACAGAAAACAGTATAAACTGATGTCACCCAAAGGTGACATTGTCCATCAAGAGCAATGGTGACATTGTCCATCAAGAGCAATTTAGCATTAAATACAACATGTCAACTGCTCATAACCTGAGTGCATCTGATATATATCTGACAATGGAATTTTATCTCATTATCTCCATTATATATATAATAATTATATCTCCATATCTCCTTGGGAATTTACTCCAAGGAGAACACACAAAGAGAGGAGAAAAAAATATACATTTATATATTTATTTATATAAACATATATATAGAAAAAGAGAGACTCACTGCAGAGTTGTTTATAATAGTGAAAAACTACAGCAATCCAAATGCCCACCTATGCAGAACTGGCTGAGAATGCTATACACACGTGCAATGGGATGTGAAGTAGTCATTACAGATAATGGTTCTCCATAATGAGAGATATCCTTACATGTAATTGGGCAGGTTGCAAGACATTCTCAATAGGCTGTTACGTTTTGTAAGTGAACATATAGCCATTTCATCTTAGGTACAGAGAAGTTGAAGTGGATGTTCTCTAAAATACTAAATGGTTGTCTCTGGATGAGGGTTTTTTGGAGAATTTTGGCTGCTTTGTGTTTTTTCTCTCATTGAGGATACATTTTTTCTTACAGAAACCATAAGAAACTTACACACACACGTGTGCATGCACACACACATGCACAAGGGAAGGGGAGTGGGAGGGGAAGGGGACGCACCTCAGAGCCTCGTCGAACCGCACGGTGGCCGCGCAGTGGAAGATGATGTTTGTACAGGACAGGAGCTCCTGCATGTCCTCCTTGCTGATGGCAAGGTCATTCTGGTTGAGATCTGCAGAAATAGCTCTGATCTTCTCATGCACATGGGGACACACTTCTTTGACTTTCTCAAACAGCTGAAACATAAATATAGATCAAAATAGAGAGCTAGGCAAAGTGCATCCTCTTCATCACCCGTCGTTCTAGTGTGCGCTGACTCATCCCGGTACCGTTCTCAGAAACAGGTTTCTGTTGCAGTAGTCACATCCTAAGAAGGCCTCTCCTCAGGAGCCATCTGCTTTATTTCATGCCATTCAATTGAGTATAATTCCTGCTCCTCTTAACTCAAGAAACAGCTGAAAAAGTGCCAATAGCCAGGAAGGTGTGTATTTGAACATCGGCTTCAAGGTGAAGGAGAGCTACAGGTCACCCACATCCTGCTTTCCTTCTCTTTTTTCTTAAGAATTATTTTTTAAACTTATTTACTTACTTATTTTAATTTGATCAGAGAAGGACACAGTGAGAGAGAGAGAGAGAAAGAGAGAGAGCAAACCGTCAGGTTCAGTACTCGAACCTTGATTGGTCACGTGGGAGCCCAGTCCCCTTAACAACCACGCCACCTGCCGGCCCCCCCTTTTCCCATTTTTTTTTTTTTAATTTTGGAGAGGTTTTTGCTATAGGGCACGTGCGCTTGCCAGAGAGACAGAGAGAGACAGAGAAATAGAAAGCAAGAAATCACCCCCCAGGGGGGTTGGCCACACTGCAATCCCTTTTCCTCTATTCTACTCTTGAGATCTTGGGCACGCACGCACACGCACCAGGCATGAGTTTAAGTCGCCGGGTCTGGGACTCGAACCGCGGTCAATTACATGGGAGTCCAGCGACACAGCCATTATGCTAACTGCTGGTCCCTCTTTTCCTTTTTAAGGCAGCTTCATGTGTATGTATGGGTACAGTTCCTGGTTTTGCCTGGGAAATAATAGTTTTCATTGCAAAATTACCAGCTTTACACAGCCTTTACAAATTACCAAGAATTTGGTTTTCTGGCCCAGATTAATAAGATGTTTTAGCAGCACAAATATAATTAGAAAATAACAAATTAAGCAAATGTGTAATGGGTGAAAACAAAGATTTGATGTAATCTTTTAAATGGCAGTTATTGTTGAGTAAAAATTACATGGGCTTATGTATTTTTTATGGATTTTTAATATTCATTTTTTTTTTTGGAGAGGTTTTTGCTATAGGGCACATGCACTTGCCAGGAAGATAGAGAGAGACAGAGAAAAAGCGAGAATCATTTCCCAGGGGGGATGGCCATGCCACAATCCCTTCTCCTCTATTCTCCTCTCGGAATCTTGGGCATGCACACACATGTGCCCGACATGAGTTTAAGCCACCGGGGCTGGGATTTGAACCACAGTCAACTACATGGGAGTCCAGCGACATAACCATTACACTATCTGCTGGTCCCTAATGTTCTAATTTATTTATAAAGAGAAAAGGGAACAGCACTGGCAGTTTTAGCTTTTAATATAATTATTCAGATGGAACAGAATCTCTGCTTTCCCTACCACACAGAAATTCTTGATTCAATTGTCATTTTTCATTTTCTCAGAAAATACAATTTTAAGAAAATTACTTTAGTTCCAACCTATTTTAACAAAATGAAAACCTATAGTGTTGGTATGATATGTTAAATGAGGAAAAGAAAAGATAAACATTTAGAAAGGTTAAAAGCAGAGAAAATTATGTTGTGGGGTTGTTTTCTTGTTTTTGTTTTGCTATAGAGTGCATGAGCTCACCACAGAGAGGAGAGAGCAAGAGCGAGAGAGAGAGGAGAGAGAGAAACCCCTCTCTCCCCAAGGAGGATGGCCACGCCACAATCCCTTCTCCATTCCCCTCTGAGCTTCCATTTTCTGTATTGTAGAAATACTGAGTCATCTAGGGGTGAAGTAAGAAAAAACACTCCTTTCAGTGAAGTATTACTGTCATTCACAAACTACTTTGGAAGTTAGATCAGTCCTCAGTGCTTTTTTTGACATCTGGGATTAATAATGTTGATGAAAGTGTCCTAGGCACATTTTCAGCAAAGAGGTCATTTTGGCTCTTCTAGAAAGATCTTTATTACATTTTTTTCCTCTGCTATAGGGCATATGTGCTCACAGGACACAGAGACAGAGAGAGAGGGAAAGTAAGAAAGAACCCTCCAGAAGGGATGGTCACACCACAATCCCTTTTCCTCCATTCTCCTCCCTTCTCTTCCGTTTTCTCAGGATTTGGGGCACTCACAGGCTCGGAAGTTTTCCATGCTGCCAGGTTCCGTACTTGAACCATGCAGTCAGCCATGTGCAAAACCGCTGAGTTAAACACCATGCTACCAGATAGATCTCTAACAGTTCTCCTAATCTTGATCAATTATAAACATACCAAATATTTGCTTTCACAGAAAATTGTATCCTCTCTTGATCATGTTAACTGTACGACAAACATACATATTGGATAATTCTGAATAAGTTTACCTAAAATTTGTACACATTTACTCTTTTTTAATCATTGAATTAGTAAAATGCTCTTTTTGAGTCTTCATGGTAGGTTTTATTCACTGGTAACTTATTTAGTGTCCTGTAGACTCTTTGACACTGGCCTATGATGACTTTTGGCCTCTAGAGAGCAGGAGGAATGAGTGTAGCCCCCACTCTTCTAGCGATGGCTCCTTCCATACAATGTGAGCCGCTCTACGTAAATTTTCTTCTGTGTGTTTTTTAAAAATTATTTCATTGAACTTTTTATTTCTTTATTTATTTTAATTTGACCAGAGAGGGAAAGAGAGAGAAAGAAAGTGAGAAAGCAAGCCGCCAGGTCCGGGTCATGGACTGCAGTCAGCCATGTGGGAGTCCAATGCCCTTAACCACCATGCCACTTGCTGGCCCCTCTTTTTTTTAAAATTATTTTTTGCCTGTGGTTCTGATGACTTCAAAGGGCAGAGGATAATATTATACCAAATTATACTTTTCCGACCACCTGTGCCATGTTGAACAGCATCAAGATTGGTCAATTACAACATTGCTATTTTAAGAAATAATGCCCCAATCCAAGTTCTATTTATTGACAAATCACATTTTGTCTCTCTGACTCTCTGGCAAGCACATGCACCCTATAGCAAAAATCCGTCTTAAAAAAATGAGTAAAGAAAAAGATTTCATTGAAAGTTTATCAATAAAGCACTTTATATAATTATTTTAAATCCTAAGGGTTCATCATATTCCTTCTCATTGCATAAACTGCTGTTCTCTGTTTCATGGCATAAGATTTAGAAGGTAAAAGGCTAATTATTCGCCATCATCAAAACTCAAGCAGAGGGACTGCTGCTTTTCCATTTTATGAAACCTTGTTTTGACATGAATAGGACATATTTCTGTCCACTTAAAGATAAAAGCTGGAAAGTGAGGGATCAGCAAATGGCATAATGTTTACGTAGTTGACCGCAGTTTGAGTCTTAGATGCAGTGGCTTAGAACTCATGCCGGGCACATGTGCGTGTGTGCCCAGAATCCCAAGAGGAGAATGGAGGAGAAGGGATTGTGGTGTGGCCATCCTCCCTTGGAGGTGATTTCTTACTTTCTGATTCTCTGTCTCTGTCTCTCCAGCAAGGACACTCAGCCTACAGCAAACATCTCTAAAACAAACAAAAAGAAACTGGAAAGTGATATAAATACTTAAGTACTTTGAATTACAGTGAAGCTATAAATTTCTCTTAGAAAGTCTAGGAGCATTGCACTGACTTGAAATTATACAGGCAAATATTTGTCTCTTTTAATTTATTTTTAATCATGAGAGACCATTCTACTTATGGGACTAAGGTACTGCAGAGGCAAGAAACTTTAGAAAGAAAATTCAGCCAAATAAGAGACCAGAAAGAAATACTTTTGTTTCAGTAAACTCCTTGAGTATGACATCTGTAGTCAGACAATAAAACTGCATTTAAAAAAAATTTTCCAGAGGGCATGTACTCTCACCAAAGAGAAAGACACAGAGAGAGAGGAAGTGAAAAGGCACCCTCCAGGGAGGAAGACCATGCTGCAATCCCTTTTCCTCCACTGTCCTCTTTTAATGCCTGCCACTTACCTACAGGTCCTTAATGACTCTCTGCTTCTGGGTGCACACACACAAGCACCAGGCATGTTTTTCAAACTGCTGGGTCTGGTAATCGAACTGTGTGGTCAGTCATGTGGAATCCAGCCACCTAAACTGCCACACCATCTGCTGGTCTTAACACTGCATTTTTATTAGATGTGGGAATGGGGTGGGATGTACACGGTGCTTTCTAGAGAATGTAGCTGAAGCCCTGAACTTGGACTCTGGCAGTCAACTACTTAGCCATAGCCACATGGCCTAGCTTTGGAAGTATCCACAGGAGGTTTGGTCTCTACTTCCAAAGGATCGTTGAAGACAAATTCATGTTTTCTAATCAGGAGAGTCTTTGATTTTTTATTCATGAATACAGTTCTCTTCAAATATAAGTATATTGGGGCCAGCAGGTGGTGTGGTGGTTAGGGTATCAACTCACATGGCTAAGCACGGTTCAGGTCTCGACCCAATGACTTGAAAATCATGCTGTGTGTACCCAAAATCACAAGAGGAGAGGAGGAATGGTGGCATGGCTATTCCCCCAGCGGGTGATTTCTCCCTTCCCTTCTCATTGTCTCTTTCCAGTGAGTACATATGCCCTATGGCAAAAAAAAACTAAAAATAAATAAATAACACACAATATCATATTGTATTTTTAAAAAGTGTTGGCAGTATAGCATTTACCTCTCTGGACTTGCACATGGCCAACCGTGGTTGAGTCCTGGACCTTGTGGCTTGGAAATCATGCTGGGCATGTGTGCATGTATGCCCAAGATCCCAGGAGGCCAGTGGAGGAGAAGGGATTGTGCTGTGGCCAGCCCCTCTGAGCGGTGATCTCTCACTTTCCCTCACTGTCTGTCTCTCTGGCTAGCACACCTGCCCTAAGACAAGAACTTCTAAAAAAAAAATGTGTATATATATATATATATATATATATATATATATATATATGTATACACACACACACACACACACACACACACACATAATTTAGTCCCAATAACCCAACAAAATCTGCTTAATACTTTTAGATTGTGAAGAAGGGACAAGGCCCCTTAAACTAAAGGGGAATCTCCATGGAATATCTGGGAATATCCCAAAGTGAAAGACAGACTGTAATATTTCTTAGAGAATTTTTACAATCCTGAATAAAAGTGAATCAATGGATTCTGAAAGTTAGCTCTAATCTAAACTGGGAACAATTAAAAACAAATGAATGCATGGAAATTCAAGGAAAAAAATCAGACACAACAGATTCACAAAAATCGAAAGAATATCAGGAATTTGGCTAGTGCAAATGATTCTCCTAGGATATCAAGGATTAATCTAGAAGTTTTTATTGTTTCAGTGAGGACCATCTTTCCCGTAGACAGTGTTGTGCTTATCCAGTTTTAGCGTAGAGCAGGGTTGCCTAGGAAGTTGTTTAAACAAATAAGCAAAAGACAGATGTCTTGACCCTGGAGATTCTCATTCAGCAGTTCTGAATGGAAGCTCGGGTGTCTGCACATTGTCCGAGCTGTGGAGCAATTCTGATAATAAACGGATATACACTGGTCAATGGGAAAGATAAGGCACTCCTTGGAGCCACAAATGACCAGGGTTGAATCTTGATGTTGATATTTATTAATATGTGACAAGGGCGAGTTACCTACCTCTCTGATCTTTTGTATTTTTATTTGCATAGTTGTCTAAAATGGCAGTTACTCGACTATTTTCTTCTGTAATCTCAGGGAATTAAGCATAGTGTAAGCATATATTACACTATTCTTAGAAACGATTGTGTGTGTGTGCTTTTTTAAAGAAATTTTTGCTATAGGGTGTGTGTATTTGCCAAAAACACAGAGAGAGATTGAAAGGGAGAAATCACCTCCCGGGGGTATGGCCATGTCACAATCCCTTCCCCTCCATCTTCCTTGGGCTTTGGGCATGCCTGAGTTTCAAGCCACTGGGTCTGGGACTTGAGCCGTAGTGAGCCATGTGGGAGTCCAGCACCTTAACCACTATGCTACCTGCTGACCCCTGAACCAAGTGTGTTCTAACAAGCTTTTTGTGTTTAACGAAATGCTAAAGGTGACACCATGTTCAGCTCATCATCTCATAGGGCTTTATCCACACGCCAAAGGTCACGGTTACAGGGCTCTTTGATGGTAAGTGCTGGGCAGGAAAGGAGCTGGGGTGGCTCAGCAGACAGAGTGACTTTATGACCATTTCTCTACCTAGATTGATGACATCTCCACGTTATCCATGCTGAAGGACAGCAAAAGCGACGATGTTAACTGGGAATTAGAAGCAATAGCTTCTCCTTCCTAGTGACACCGTGTTCTGGGAAGTAATTTCCTCAGGGAGGCATGGGAGGTACAAAAGTAGGGAAGGCACGGGCTTTAGAGATAAGAAGAGTGTGTTAGACGTTCACTGTGTCCCTTCCTTGGCACAGATTACATAACTTTAGAGAGATGATAACCTCTTTGACCAATTTTTCACATGTGATGAAGGAAAAAGACATACCGTAAAGACTCCTGAAGGTGAACTAGGGCACTGCAAGTCAAGTGCCCAGCACAGTGCCTGCCACTAAGCCACAGGTCCTGAACAACTGGGAAATCTCGGGGCCAGCGGGTGGTGTAGTGGTTATGGCACTGTATTCTCACATGGCTGACTACAGTTTGAGTCCCAGATCCAGTGGCTTGAATCACACCGGGCACATGTGTGTACATGCCCAAAATCCTGAGAGAAGAATGGAGAAGGGATTGTGGTGTGGCCATCTCTTGGGGGGTAATTTCTTGCTTTCTTTTCCTCTATAACTCCGTGTCTCTCTGGTGAGCATACACACCCTATAGGAAAAATCTCTCAAAAGAAAAACGAAAAACAATAGGAAAATCCCCTCTCCACTTCCACAATACTCCATTTCCCAATGCTGCGCCTCAGAAAGCTATGTGGGCGTGTGTGTGTGTGTATTTGTGTGTGTTGGGTCATGCCAATGTGCCTGATTATACTGTTATCCAGGTACCTCTGCAAACTGAACATACTCGAGTCACGTGGAATCCCAAAGTTGCTTAGTGAGTTTTTGAATAAAATGAAAATGGGCAATTTGAAGCTTTGAAGGAAAAAAACTTGATGTGAGTGGAAGAAATTGTTAAACAAAAGAAAAGAAGTTAGACAGGTGACATCATGCTAGTGCTTGAAGACAACATGCTGGTGACTGAAATAACCAGTGAATGGTATTCTAAAAGGCAGCTAAAAAAGACTAAGAAAATAAATTGCTTCTGTTTCTGGAACAGTTAGTATATCCCCAAGACTAAATTGATTTCTTTCTTTCATTTTTTTCTTTAAAGGAAGGAAATGGCTTATAGAGGAGAGGTTAAATGCGCTTTAGCTGATCTGAGTTGAATAACTGTCAAACTAAACACCAGTTACACTCCTTAAATAATGTGTCTTAATCATAGGAAATCTGAATTCCTTCTAGTTATCCCAAGTTTATAGAAGCTTTTTGCTTTTTGTGGGATGGTTTCTTAGGAAAAATGAAAACCAGTAATGGAACAAAACTGGTCTTGGGAGTTTAAAATACATACTTTTGTTTCCAATTGCATTTGCCTTACATAAATATTTAATAGAATCATTTATGTCAATCAGAAATTCATTTTTGACAGTTGAGAATAAGCAACTTCTACACAGGGTGTTCTGGAGCAGAGCCCTCAAATAAAACAAATACTTCTGTTGTGTGCTTCTTAACAGTCAACAATGCCTTTCCTTTGCAATTGTTATTTAGTTCAACATCAATTTTTTGTTTCTTTGTTTCTGTTTTTGCCAAGGGTGCATGCACTTGCTGGAGAGTGACAGAGACAGTGAGAGGGAAAGTGAAAAATCATCCCCCAGGAGGGATGGCCATGCTGCAACCCCTCCTCCATTCTCCTCTCAGGATTTTGCACTCACATGCACACACTTCCGGTGTGATTTTCAAGCTACCAGATTTGGGACTTGAACTGTGGATTTGGCCCTGTGGGAGCCCAGCACCTTTAACAACCATGCCACCTCCTGGCCCTTCGTTATCAATGTTTTTAGTCCTACATTAATTTGCTTAAATATTGGGTTGTTGGAAAAGTCCTGACATATTTTTGCATTATGGCTTTTCCAATGACAAAACAGATTCTTTTAGGGGCCAGCAGGTGGTGTGGTGGTTAAGATGCTGGACTCCCACACTGACCATGGTTCGAGTCCTGGACTTGGTGGCTTGAGTATCACACCAGGTGTGTGTGTGTGTGTGTGTGTGTGTGTGTGTATGCCCAAAATCCCAGGAAGAGAATGGAGGCGAAGGGATTGAGGCGTGGTCATCCTCCTCGGGGCTGATTTCTCACTTTTCCTCTTACTGTCTCTCTCCTCTCTCTCCAGGGAGTGCATGCACCCTATGACAAAACCTTTAAAAAAATGCATACGTTTACTTCTTAGGGACTAATTTACTTAATGCCTTCTAAGAACTACTAAACAGAAATAGTCACAAAACAATTTGATAAACAGTTTAATTCACAATTTTATAAAACGTTACTCTCGTCTGTTGTCTTAATCTCATCCTGCTCTGTGAACTGAGGACCCAGTGTGTAACCCTGCAAGCTCGTTCATTACCCAGAGCTCTCCACTGTATTTCAAAGTTGATTTACCTCAAGAGACAATGGGGGCTTGTTGAGTAATTCACATTTTTCCAGAAAAGCTAACCTGAAGGATCCAGTGCAACCTGCCACATCCTGTCTTTGTTTTTAAAGCCACTTCCTGGTGACATCATATGAGACAATTCCTCCCTGGACACCCTGAAAATAAATTGGTCCCCTTAGATGATGTAATCTAAACCTGGCACAATTTCACTCTAACCCTGTCCTGTATCTGATTATTATAGCTTAACAGGAAAAGTCCAGTTATTTTTTGTATCTTCTAAAATGAAATAGCTTTTTAGAAAACTCTGGGCCAACCAGTGGAACGGTGGTGGAGCCAGCTGAATCCCACATAACCAATTGTGAAGTTTGAGTCTTGAACCCAGTGACTTGAAAAATACGCTGGGCACGTGTGCAAACAGGACCAAAATTCTGGGAGAGGGATGGAGGAGAAGGGATTGCGGCATGGTCCACCGCCCTGGGGGGTGGTTTCTTTCCTTCTTTCTGTCTCTCTCCAGTGAGCACCCATGCCCCACAGCAAAAACAAAAGCAAAAACAAAACTGAATTTATACCTGAGGCCATAATTTTGTAAATTTGTGACTGCTTTGCTGCCACCTACTTATCTCTCTTTGAATTGGACAAAAATCTTTATTTTTCTTTCTTTTCTTTTTTTTTTTTTTTTTTTTTTTTTTTTTTTGGTGCCATAGGGCACATGTGCTCACTGGAGAGAGACAGAGGAGGAAAATGAGAAATTATCACCCCCAGGGGGAATGGCCAAGCCATAATTCCTTCTCCTCCTGGGATTTTGAGTATGCATGCACATGAGCCCAGCATAATTTTCAAGCTGCCAGGTCCAGGACTTGAACGAACTGTGGGACTCCAAAGCCTTAACCACCACGCCACCTGTTTGCCCCTTGTTTACAATTTTTTAAAGTAGGTGTTGTTTCTTTTTTTCCCCTTCATTATGAAAGTAAAACATTTTAATTCTAATTGTATTTGGAGAACTTAGAATGTTACTGTTATTTTTACTACTAATGAGGTTGTTTTTTTCCTTACCATAAAAGTGATGTACTCATTATAATTGCAATTTGAAAATGTCAGTACAATTAGAGGTGGTGCCATAGTTCAGCAGTTATGGAAGGCAAGTCCCATGTGGCTGACCACATTTCAAGTACTGGCCCTGGCAGTTTGAGAAAAATGCCAGGCGCATGTGTGTACATGTCCTAAATCTTACCAGATGAAGAAATGGAGGAAAGGGGTGGCAGCATGACCACAGTCTCTTGGGAAGTACTTTCTGTCTGTCTGTCTGTCTCTCTCTGGTGAGCACGTATGACCTCTGGCAATAAAAACAAAACAAAACAAAAAACAGGAGGGAAAAATAAAACAAACAAAAACCAAACCAGAATTTGGGGTCATTAGATGAGATTATGTTAAATTGTTTTTTTGCATCTTTTTCTACATAAATATATGACAAGAATTTTCTCAGGTCATTTGCTATTTTATTTTAAAATTTTTGCCAGAGAGCATGTGTGCTCACCAGAGAAAGACAGAGAGAGAAAGAAAGAGAGGAAGTGAGATAGCAACCCCCATGGGAGATGGCCACACCACAATCACTCTCCATTTCTCACTCTTCTCATAATTTTGGGGGCCACATATGCTCAGCATGTTTTTCAGGCTCTGGGTCTGGGACTCAAACTGTTGGCCATGTGGGATCCAGCTGCCTTAACCACCATGCTAGCGGCTGACCCAATCACTTACTATTGTATAAAACATAATTTTTAGTTCTGCACACTATTCACCAACACATGTTTGTATTATTGTTTACTTACTTTGGAACGTTCAGAGTTGCAACTTTCAGAGTTGTTCAAATTTTTGCGACTGTAAATATCACTACAATAGATCTATTTGTACTTTATTTGTGTGTCTCTAGCTGTTTTCTAAGAGTGTCACATTATCATCTGTGAGAAAGTTGTCAAGAATCTGACATTAATTCAGATAACTTTCTACTTTATTGATATGTCCCTTTAAATGCTCTGAAATACTTAACTCAGTAGTGAGAAAGCCAACCCTCGCTTCCAGTTTTTCTTTTAATTGCCGGAGAGTAGAAGCACTGTTCAATGGGGGTGTTCTTGCTGCAATCCCTTTTCCTCCATTTCTCCCTCCTGTCAGGGCTTTGGGCATACACATACATGCACCCGAGGTGTTTATTGAAGCCACTGGGGCCAGGACTTGAACTGGGGTTGGCCTATTGGATCAGGCTCCCTATACAAAACTCTTAATCTTTGTGCTATAGGGCCAGCTCTCTTCCAATTCTTGAGTCCCAGTGTTGTGGGCCAAAGGATAAAAAATACTCCTTCTTTTTAAAGCATTTTCCACCTTCTTATCTCTTTGAAAGAAGGGAGCTAGGAAGTGAGATGTGGTAGCTAGCCAGATCATGCAAGAAAAAGAGTGAAGCAGGTGTATGATTTTTGATAGAACAGACGTCCTTTTGATCATATTTCCTGGGACGTAGTGGTAATCAAAGGCAAACAGGAAATGGTTTTGTTTTTTATAATATAAAGTAAAGTGTCCAAGCCTCACATACCTGACACAATGTATCTGCCTTTAGGAACACTACAGTACTTACAGTGGGTCAGAATTAATTTATTTCTCTGTGTGAATTGAAAGAAGTATTGCTTAAATCGTACTTAGGAACACATTATGACTGCATAAAAATCACTTTGTGTCAAAAATAGTTCCATGAGAGGCTCTCGACTGGGTCTTGATTCCCATGAGAGACTCAATAAATATCTGCAGAATCTGAGGCCTATCAGAAAGCACGCTAACCCAGACAGAAAAGGCCCTCAGAATAAAAACCAAGAAGAGGCCTGCCTGTAGCCTGGCAGTTAAGGCTGCTGGATCTCACAAGGCTGACTGTATGGTTTGAGTCCAGAACTTGGCTGAGAAATACATGGGGGTGCATGTGCATGTGGGCCCCAAATCCTGAAAGGAGGGAGAAATGGAGGAGAAGGGATTGTGGCATGACCATGCCCTGGGGATATGCGAGGGGGCGTGCTTTCTCACTTTCCCTCTCTCTGTCTCTCTTCAGTGAGCACAGACGCCCTCTGGCAAATTGAAAAAAGTAAAAAAGCCAAAAAGGGTGAACATGATCGTACAACAAAACTAACTTGGGGTTGACCCAGACAAAACCACTGAGTGACCTCTACACAGAGAATGGTTTAGGAAGTAGATGTGACTGAAGTTAAAGCTCGCAAATGAACTGAAGCTCATTTTATTTATTTATTTATTTATTTATTTATTTATTTATTTATTTGGCTTTTGACCATAGGGTGCATGCTCTCCCAGAGAGAGAGAGAGGTATAGAGAGGGAGAGTGAGAAATTACCCTCTCCAGTGGGGATGGCCACACTACAATCCCTTCTCCTCCATGCTCCTCTCGAGATTTTGAGCATACACACACATACGCCTGGTGTGAGTTTCAAGCTGCCAGGTCTGAGACTTGAACCGCAGTTGGCCATGTGGGAGTCCAGCACCTCAACCACCATGCCACCCACTAGCCCCTGAAGGCCGTTTTAAAAATAAAGCCAAATTCTTCTTTATTGCTTAACATATTTCCAATCAGTATAGGCGTCCCTCTGGTAAGTGCTGTAGCATGGTGGGTTCTGTCTTATTTCATAACTTATTTGGTTAGAATTTGGGGGAAGAGGGCAAAGATGCAGGTTGGTTATTCCAAATGTGTGAAATAACTTCCCAACTCACTTTTCCTTATCGGTACTTTAACTTTTTTTAAATTTTTTTATTTAGGTTTTTGCCATAGGGCAAGTGCACTTGCCAGACAGAGGGAAAGTGAGAAATCATCACCCAGGGGGATGGCCATATCGCAATCCCTTCTCTTTCATTCTCCTCCCAGGATTTTGTGCACAAACACACACACACACACACACACACACACACACACACACGCCTGGTATAATTTTCAAGCTGCTGAGTCTGGGACTTGAACCATGGTTGACCATGTGGGAGTCCAGTGCCTTAACCACCATGTCACCTGCTGGTTCAGGTTCTTTAACTTTTAAACCAAAGCTACTACCTTGTCATTACTCTCAGCTGTTGTCATGTGTCATCCACATATGGCAAACTTAGTAGGTACTCAACCAGTTTGTAGAACAAACAAGTTTATACATTCTAGCTTTTCAATTGGTGGATGATCCCGTACTTAATATACTGTGCAGACCTCCCCCTTCTCTCACTTCTTCACTGATCCTTTTGCTCAAGTCTTTTGCTTAGGCCAAGCTGTCATACTGTGTTCATGAACGAAGAGATTTCATTTATCTTCCACAGCCTAGAATCAGAAAAGGACTGACCTTACACCTGAAAACATCCATTGGCTCCCACACTTACTCATGCAGAGTGAATTATGATAGCTGGAAAGACTTCAAGAGGAGCACAGTGGTGTCACGCCTGACAGCCAGAGGACACAGGACAAGGAAGAGACTTCCTGAAGTGGGAGACGCTGGCCACAAAAAAAAAAAAAAATGGTGGAAAAGAGGATCCCTCTCTGAAACTACTTAAGGAATTCTGTACTCCCAGGGCAGAGAGTCTTCTCAATCCTGCCAAGTAGGATTTCCTAATAATTAGAGTCCATGGACTGCTGCATGCCTAACATTCTTCCTTTTCGTGAAGGGCAGATTTCTTTGCTTGTTTACTCTAATTATTAACATTTTTAAATGGCCAGAGACCACATATTTTTGCAAGAGGGGTGGAGGAGAAAGAGATAGAGAAAACCACTTCAAAGGGGTGGGGTCGCATCACAGTCCCTTCTCCTCCATTTCTCCATCCTGTTGGGATTTGGTGCATGCATACATAAGCACCTGGCATGTTTTTCAAGTCACTAGAGCTGGGATTCAAACTATGGCCTCCTATAGTGGGAGCTGGGTTTCTTAACCACCATGCCACTAGGCTGGCCCAATTTCATTTATTTTTTAAATGTAGTGATCTTATCTTAGTTCTACGACTGTATGTAGGAAGGTAGATATTTGCCTTTTTAGTTCCACAATTACCATACCAGAGGTTGATGTATCTGGAGGTAATGTTAAGGACCTGAACTCGATGCAATAATGGTATAAGACTTTTGGGTAGGAATGCGTGTCCTCAATGAGTGGGAAAAAAGAGCAAGGCCAATATTTGTTGACCCAAAGAGAAGGTTGTAGCTACCTTCTACAATTAGCCATGAAACAGTTCCCTCCTGGGCACAAAGCTGTACATTTTCTAGCCATCCTTGCAGTTAGGTGTGGCCCAGTGACAGTTCAGAGAGTGGAATATGAACAGACGTGGTGAATATTACTTCGGGGCCTGGACCATAAAGACCTGCTACCTGGTCCCCAACATCCCTTTCCTCCCTCACCAGCTGGGTAATGTCACCACTGGAGACCTGGGGTGGCTGGGAAGCTATGTGCAGAAGATGGCAACCTTCCTGTCAATCTGGGTCTCTGAATGACAGTGGAATAACCACTCTTTCTATCCTCACAGAGTTTATGCCTCTGAGACCTATACTTCATTTGTATTGAGCTGCTGACTTTGAGGAGTTTATCCATTTCATTGCCCACGTTACTACAACTCATACAGAATGGAAAATAAATAGAGTAGGCATTCATGTGAACGGGAACATGTATGTCATAGTCTGGGATATTAAGATCAGCTATGGAATTCTAATGATCTTCTCCAGTCTTGCAAAAAGTTATTTTAAGTTAAATGTTATAAATGTAAATTCTTGCACGCTTTTCTCTCTGATAAACTTGTCAATAATTTGTAGAAAAGAGGAGGCTCAAATGGATACATCTTTAATAAGTATGTGAAACTGTTTGAGACCATCTAGAAGATCTGACTTTATAACAAGAGAATTTAGGTAAAAGGAATCAGAGGTTATTGGTAGTAAAGTGAATCTTTTTTTTTTTTTGGAGAGGTTTTTGCTATAGGGCATGTGTGCTCGCCAGAGAGACAGAGACACAGAAAGCGAGAAATCACACCCCAGGGTGGATGGCCATGCTGCAATCCCTTTTCTTCCATTCTCCTCTCGGGATCTTGGGCACGCATGCACACGCGCCTGGTGTGAGTTTAAGCCACTGGGTCCAGGACTGGAACCGCGGTTGACTACATGGGAGTCCAGCGACATAGCCATTAGGCTAACTGCTGGTCCCGAGTGAAATGAATCTTTACATGGCAAAACACACCACCTGATTTTATACTTAGCATCTCATTTAATCTTTGCAAATTCCTATGAAATAGCTATTGCTATCTGACCTATTTTAGTGGATAAGAAAAAAATAAGAGTCGGGTGGGTTAGGCAACGAGGCCAAGTTGTCTCTGCCAACCCCTCTTTCTCCAATTTTAAAGGGAGTGTACAGAGCACCAGTGTTCTTCCTGCCACCCTATGCTACATCCCAAAACAGATATAAGAACTAACCTCACTAATAACCTGCTACTGTTTTGACTTTTAGCAATTTGAACTACCTAGAATTCATCTGTGAGCCCCAAAGATTGCAAAAATGAAACATATACGGGGTCCTCAAAAAGTTAAAAGAAAATGCATATTATGAAAAAGACATGCACGCATTTCAAATTTTTTTTGCAGCACATTAAACTCACACTTTAATTTCCTTTTCTATGAACTTTTAGAAGTCCCCTTGCAGTTATCAAAAGCCCATATTTGTTGCATCTATTTAAAAGCCAACTTCTTAAAATGGTATTTAGAATTTGTATATTAAACTCACCATGGGAACCAGCAGTTAGCGTAATGGCTATGTCGCTGGACTCCCATGTAGTTGACCGCGGTTCACGTCCCAGGCCCAGTGGCTTAAAACTCATGCTGGGCGCGTGTGCATGCGTGCCCAAGATCCTGAGAGGAGAATGGAGGAGAAGGGATTGTGGCGTGACCATCCCCCCGGGGGGTGATTTCTCGCTTTCTGTCTCTATGTCTCTCTCTGTCTGGCCAGCGCACACACCCTATAGCGAAAACCTCTCCAAAAAAAAAAAAAAAAAAAAAAACAAAAATTCACCATAATGAATTTAAAAATTCAGTGACCTCATTCTCTCTTAGCTTAAAAATCAATAGAAGATTTAAAATGATGAGAAAAACACTGAAAACTTCAGTTACCAGGAAGGATACCCTATTGAAAAACATGCTAAAGGGCCATTCATTGCAGGTAAAGGTGTGTCCTATGAATGTTAGCTGCCCTACGTGAATGTGCTTTTTGTTGTTATTTGGTTTCAATTTAAGAAAAGGGTTTTGAGGCTGGCTCTAAGGTGGCTTAGTAGTTAGAGATGCTGGAATCCCATATGGCTGACTGTGGTTCGAGTCTCAGACCTTGACACTTTCTTACTATAGGATGTGTGTACTCACCAGAAAGACAGAGAGATAGAAAGTGAGAAATCACCCCCTGGGTGAGGAAACCAAGGCTCAGCAAGGTTTGTCTCTTGCCCACTATCACACAGCTATTAGCTGGTAATGCTGAGATTCAAACTCAGGTCAGTGTGTCTCTAAAGCCCACGCTCTTAAGCCACATCTGACAGCAACAGAGAACTCTTAGATGATATTGATGCTGCTGGCCTTGGGACCACACTTTGAGAACCCTGTTCATATATCAACAGCTGACCATGAAAAGCCCTGATAACGGAAATAGATGCAGGGATTTGCACGGCAGTTTCACAGGTAAGTTATGTACAGTATTACCAGGATTTCCAAAACAAAAGTAATGTTGCTTCTGTTTGTTGCTGTCAAATACAGTGCATCAATGGGGCAGAAGGTAAAGATGATGTTTCCCATAAGACTCTGCCATAATATTTATCTAGAAATCCGTCACTGGTGGGCCAGCAGATGGTGTAATGGTTACATCGCTGGACTCCCACGTATTTCACTGTGGTTCAAGCTCCAGACCCAGTGGCTTAAAACTCATGCCAGGCTCATGTGCCTGCTTGCCCAAAGTCCTGAGAGGAGACTGGAAGAGAAGGGATTGTGGCATGCCATCCCCCCAGGGCTGACTTCTTACTTTCTGTCTCTCTGGTGAGTGCACGTGTCCTACAGAAAAAAAAAATCTCTCTCTTAAAAAAAAAAAGAAATCCATAACTGGCAACAAGTTACTAGACTAAAAAGACATGTCTGCTGTATGAGGAAAACAAAGTCCGTTAGGGTATAGACCTTGGACGCTTCTGAAGAGGGATCTGGGAGTTTATTCTTGGTTTTGGCTTTATGTCATATCTGCCTTTTGTTCTTATATTTAAGAATAATTGGTGGGGGGACCAGCAGTTAGCGTAATGGCTATGTTGCTGAAGTCCCATGTAGCCAACTGTGGTTCGAGTCCCAGACCAAGAGGCTTAAACTCAGGCTGGGTGCGTGTGCATGCATGCCCAAGATCCCGAGAGGAGAATTGTGAAGGGATTGCAGTGTGGCCATCCCCCCTGGGTGGGTGATTTCTTGCTTTCCATCTCTCTGTCTCTCTCTGTTTTTCTGGTGAGCACACGCGCCCTATAGCAAAAACCTCTCAAAAAAAAAAATAATAGTAATTGGTGGGACCAGCAGTTGGTGTAATGGGTATGTTGCTGGACTCCCATGTAGTTGACCACGGTTTGAGTCCTGGACCTGGTGGCTTGAACTCATGCCAGGCACGTGTGCGTGCATGCCCAAGATCCTGAGAGGAGGACAGAGGAGAAGGGATTATGGCATGGCCATCCACCCTGGGGGGTGATTTCTTTTCTGTCTCTTTGTCTCTGTCTTTCTGGTGAGCGCACGCGCCCTATAGCAAAGACCTCTCCAAAAAAAAATAGAAGTCACACACACACACAAAATAATAATTGGTTACCATGAGGGCAGTGTGGGGTAGGAGCAAGCATGCTGGCCCTGGACTCAGACTGTAGGGGTTTAAAGTCTGACTTCCATTTACTAAGGAGGGTGGGAGGTGACTCTTGATAAGTGAATGCTCCTGGTCTCAGTTTTGCATCTATAAGACAAAGATATGAGTGGCTCTACTTCATACAGTTGTAACAAAGATCAAGGAGGGGAGGCATTTAAAACTCTGAGCAGTGTCTCCTGTCCACTAAGCATGTGGTTAGCTTGAGCATCCCTAATACAAACATCAAAAAACCAAAACGTTTTGAGAGCCTATATGATGCCACAAGTGGAAAATTCCACATATGATCTCATGAGACAGGTACAATTAAAACACAACAATACTAAAGTATTGTTCAAAATTACTTTCAGTTTATGTATAAGGTGCATATTTCATTAATACGTTCCTAAATGTATTTTGTATTTGGTATTGGGCCTCACCTCTAAGACATTTAATTTTATATATATATATATATATATATATATACACACACACACACACATATATATATATACACACACACATACATATATATATATATATATATATATATATATATATATATATATGCAAATATTTCAAAATCCGAAAAAATCAGAAATCTGAAATACTTGTGGTCCCAAACACTTGGGATAAGAAAGATTTAATCTGTATTATAGTTTTTCCCACTGCTGGGTCAGTCCCAGGACAGACTTTCTATTTGTTTGATAATGTGATAATGGTCTATACCCTAAACTTATCTTACTGTCAGCAAATACATGTGCTCTTGAGTGTTTCTGGCCAGTCTGGAATGTGCTGTGCTACACTGCACATGCCTCTATTAGATGCTAATGTTCCTACACATTGGGAAGGAAATTTTATTTAAAAAAAAACTTCATGTTTTCCTTTTGCCACCGAAGTGACCCTGTACATTCCAAAGGGTGCTAGGACCCAGATTTGCACATGTTCTCATTTAATTCTCTGGGATGTAGTTATTGTTTCTATTTTAAACACTGGAAATCTTGAGTTTAGGAAGTAACGTGACAATAAATTGATAAGTCAGAATTTGAACTCAGATATGTTTGAGATCAAAGCCTATACTGCCTTGAGACTTACAGATTAAAACTTGAATGATTATGAAGAATTTTTGGGGGGGAGGGGAAGGAGGTTTGATGCTCAAATGCTCATTTACAGATCTAATATTTCATTTCGAAGTTGTTTGTAGCTTAGAAGAACTTATAGCAGAAATATCAGATTTCCACAGGAAAACATGTAATAACTAAACCTTGTAGAGTTTAGACAACTGAAAGTATAACTGCATAGATACTTAGTAATTACATCCATTTCCTAGTCAGCAGAATAGAAAGCCTAGGATAGAATAGAATAGAATAGAATAGAATACTGGAAAATGTGAGGGGGGACCACCTTAAACTTAGAAGAAAATTACCAAAGAGTTCAGATGAACTTGTCACAGAGTCCAAGCTAGGAGCGTCTACTCTGAAAATTTCAGTGTAGTACTTTGTCACTCAGTAGCTTCCAAACCATAAACGATCTCCTCACCTGCTCTGGACTGAATCTAAGAACTCTGTCCTCTCCTTTGGGAAGCACTACGGATTTCCACAAGCAGTCGGCTGCCGCCTTGCTTAGTCTCTATTTGCACAGATACGCGACCCTCCGCTTGCAATCTGAGGCTATAAGGCACATGGGAGTGAGTTGTTTTGCCCCAAGGCATTGCCCATCACACCAGGCCCTTCCCACGCGGCATACCTTACTGTTCAGGATCTGGAAAACCCTCTGCTGGAGTGTCTGGCCAGCCTTGGGTCTCACAAGGATATAAATGACTTTCAGGTCGGGGCTGGTGCGTAGCAGCTTCTCCATCAACACTTTGCCCAAGAAGCCGGTGGCCCCTGTGATGAGGATAGACTTGCCGCCATAGAAAGCCGCAATCATAGACATGGTTCTTCCCTTTCTTTCTTTCTTTTTCTTTTTTCTTTTTTTTTTTTTAGCTTTGGAAAGAGGTTCCTGAAAAGGAAGAGAAACAACAATGGATTATGTTCTCAGAAGTTCTCGAAAGCAGGGGATGGATGGTGGCTTAGGGATGAAAGGTGACTTCTGTGAGGCTGACCCACAGCAGAAGAATCTGGGACCCAAGACCTCCCTGAGCACTCTGGGCACACATGCCTGTGGTCTCGAGCTGGCAGTAGCTGGGGCTGGATTATGGCATCAAGATCCTGTTGGGGGTTCTGTCCCTCTCTTCTGTCTTGCTCATGGAAATAATAAATAAACGTAATAAAGAAGAAGTTCTAAAGAAGAAAGAAATTCTAAAATGCAAAGTCACTTAAAATATTTCTAGTACAGGACCAGCAGGTGGCGTGGTGATGAAGGCACTAGACTCCCACATGGCTGAGCACGGTTTGAGCTCCAGACCCTGTGGCTTGAAAATCACACCAGGCACATGTGCATGCATGCCCAGAATCTAGAGAGGAGAACGGCAGAGGGATTGTAGCATGGCCGTCCCCCCAAGGGTGATTTCTCACTTTCTCTCTCACTGTCTGTCTCTCTCCAATGAGCGCATGTGCCCTTATGGCAAAAAACTAAAATCAAACAAACAAACAAAACCAAAACAAAACAAACACTAAAACTAAAAACTAAATACATCTGGTGCTTAATGGAAAGAAAAAAAAAAAAGTCAGACAGAGCCTAGTAGCTTGTGGGCAGCACGATTTATTTTAATCAATGTTTATTGAGCTCACTCAACATGCTAGACTTTCTGCCAGAATTTGTGGGCAAGAAATAAATGAGACATGGTTCCTGCTTTTAGTGAATTGCTTGCAGCCTAATGGAGCAGACTCATAAAGAGACTGTTACACAGAATAAGGGAAGCGATAAGAGGGAACACAGGCGAGGGTGCACAGCAAGATCTGTGAATTTCAGGAAGGCATCTGCAGGTGGTGATACCTGAGCTGAAATGTGAAGGCAGAGAAGGGCTGGGGTGAGAGTCTTCAGGCAAAGGAGAGAGTAAGATCAAAGACGCGGGTTGGCACGGCACACTGGAGGGGAAAAAAATAACTCAGTGTTACAGAATGTGAGTGACAGCGCTGGAGTGGCCCCACAGCCTGAGAACCAGGGCTTGGAACAACTGTCAGATTTTCCAAAAAATAGGATGCAATTCGTATTTCAGTTGCAGGCTTCTTTAGCGACAATATTGGAGCAAATGGCTTAGTTTCCCTTGAGCCAAGTATCCCTGGCCTACCCAACCACTTCTGAGTAAATAAGTTATTCTCTTCCTTGAGCTAAAAACAGGTTGAGAGCCATCCTTTCCTGCATATGCTGCCCCAGGGCCGAGATGTTGGAACAGGCAAAGGCAGAGGAGGCTGAGAAATGGGGGCCACAGACTGAGGGCTTCCATGTTCCCTGAGAGAGCGCCAGGTGCAAACGATTGCTCTTAGTCCTTTTAAAACCCGTTTCCAGGAGCACAGGGAAGGAGGACGCAAATCTGGTGGTGGGAAGCCAGATGGAGCACTTCGATTCTGGACTCTCCACAAAAAGCACCTCATGCTATAGAAACACAAGAAGTGTTTCTCTTTACGCTCAGGTTGAAGGTGTTGATTGGAAGCAGCAGCAGAGTGTTCTGAAGAGCTGAATGGCATTAGCGCTGTGGGGCAGACTTTCATTTCTGTCCACTAAGCTATACAAAGTCTTCCCTGGCCGGCTGGACAGGGCTGGGTAGATCCTGCAGAACACACCTCTAGGGACTGCCGGTGACATCAGGGATTATAAAAAAAAAAGAAGAAGAAAAATTAAGTGACAGAGTTTACACCCTGCCTCTTTTTTTTTTTTTTTTTTTTTTTTTTTTTTTTTTTTTTTTTTTTTTTTTTAAGAGAGGATTTTGCTATAGGGTATGTGCACTCACCAGAAAGAGAGAGACCGACAGAGAGACAGAAAGCGAGAAGTGGGGATGGCCACAGCACATTCCCTTCTCCTCTTGGGATGCGCCCGACATGAGTTTAAGCCACCAGGTCCAGAACTCGAACGGTGGTCGGCTACATGGGAGTCCAGCGACATAGCCACTACGCCAGCTACTGGTCCCTGGTCCCACACCCTGCCTCTTTAACCCTGGTCAAGATTACTCTGTTAGTCACGCCTACTCCTTAAGAAACAATAACTTTTTGGGGCCAGCAGGTGGCATAGTAGTGAAAGCGCTGGACTCCCTCATGGCAGACAGTGGTTCCAAGGCTGGATCTGGTGGCTTGCTTTCTCACTTTTCTCTCTGGCTTTCTCACTTTCTCTTTCTCTGGTGAGTGCATGTGCCCTATAGCAAATTTTAAAAAGATAATAATAATAATAATAATAATAATAATAATAAATAATATTAAATAAATAATTCTTAAAAAAAAAAGAAACGACGACTTTTCATGGTCATAGTTTACATTTTGAGGAGCTCAAGACCATGTTCTTGGGCAGAACTCTCTGCCTTTGGGGGACTCATTCCCTCACAAATGTACTTAAGCAATCATGTTGAGCATCTACTGTGCCAGACCCCAGGCTAAGTTCTGAAGATGCACAGATGAGCCAGACAGATGAGACCTTGCTGTCACTTCAGCAGAGGAGGCCGGCAATGCAAAGGGAGATAAACACAGCCACGAGCGAACTGCAGATACTGGAGAGATGCTCCATGGCAAATAAAACAGGAATCATGGGCAGAAATCATGCCTGGTCACCAGTACTATTAGCTGTTGGAGATCAGGATTTCAAATCACATTGCCGTGTTCACAAAGTTGCTAGTTTTGAAAAGCCACGTTTGGATCTTGTGTAAATAGCAATTGATGTTTTTGTCATATTGCATAAGGTTACTCTTACAAACCACCCAATGGCTTTCTCAAGAATTTAGCTCTTGGAGAAGTTTTGAAGATTCTTTTCTTGCAGCTCAGAAACAGGGTGTCACTAAGTGTGGAAAGCAGTAGAACATCTTAAGCTAGACTGTGTGAAATCAAATCTCAGTGCTATCACTTACTTAGCTGTGTGACCACTGGCAAATTGTTCATCTCTCTGTGCTTCAGTGTTCTGATCAGTAAAATGAGGATAACAAAAGTATCTACTAATTAGTGATAAGGATGAATGAATGAATACATGTAAACCTTAAAAAATAGAAGATGCTCTTAGCATTTTCTCAAGCATTGCCTATTAGTACAGTCACTGCTTTTATTGTTTCTTTTTAATGATTTCTAGCTTTTCCTTTTGACATTTATTTCAAATGTCCTGCCTTATACATTTTACATATCCTCTTTTGGAACTAGGTGGAGACAATTTACAACCAAATCAACCATAATAGCCAAGTAACTTATTTTTACCAAATGTAACTGTACTTGATGGTAAATTTTGCCGATGCCTTCTTATAGAGACATGTTTAGGTGCCCTTTAACGTGATCTTGGGCAGAAATGAATGGGAATGGCAGGGAACTATAGTAGGACACCCGAGTTTGGGTTGGGGGACTTCTCAGCTTCATTTGTTTTGAAGATGTCAGATGTTTGTCTTGTAATATTACTCACTTTGGTGAAATAGTATTTTCTAGAAATGCGAACATACCATGAAAATATTTTGGCCCTAGATGCCATCTTAAACACACGATTTAACATTCTTTTTTTTTTTTTTTTAGAGATTTTTTTTTTTTTAATGCAGATGTGATTTTTATTTGGTTTTCATGTGAAGTTAAAGTAATTGTGTTGGATAACTCTTTGATACAATTTGTTTGAATTATGAAATTAAACACTTACAAATCTAAGGTGATGTGGATTGTTAGAATCTACAACTTCTTTGGCAAATTACTTCAGGTATTTTTCTATAATTTTCCCCTTAAGTAAACTTTTTTTTTTTAATTAATTAATTTATTTATTTATTTTCCATCCAAAGTACACTATATATTGTCTCAATCAAGCACATCAACAAACATGTTATTGTCAGGAAATGATCTTACATTTCTTGTCTTCTGTATGTTTTGCTTTTTTTCCCCCATCCTTGATTCTCTATCTCTTACCCTCTGCCATCTCCCACTCTCCTCCCACAGTCTCTGGTATCTATGTTTACATTCTATACTGTTTTCTCCTCACATTTATTGTATCGCCAAAGACCCTAATCAATCCAAATACCCTCATAGCAAACACAGGTGATACCCACATTTCCATGAACACAAGTCTTACTTTACGCATCCTATAAAGTAGCACCTAGTTGTGGCTACATATCCTACTGCAGTCATTAGGTATATATATATATTTTTTTTTTCTGAAACTTTTTTTCTTTTTGTAACTCAATTTATATTCCTTCCCTAAGCTTCATCACAGCATACAAAATGCAATCTCCCATCCAGTACACACTGTATAGTGATACAATCATGCACATTACAAAAAATTTTCCATTACTAGTTCCTAGAATTACTTCCACCCCTCTTTCTGACCTTCTGTCCCTTCCCACCCTCCTCTCACACCACCTCCGGTGTCTACAATTGTCCTTCATTCCCTTCCCACCCACATTGCATTGATCACACAATTTCCTACATAATCTAACTACTTTCAGTGTTGAGTTCACTCATTACTACTAAGAAAACCAGTTTTAACTTAACTCAAAGTGCCAAGGAACTTTGCTTTAAGCCAGGAAACAAGTTAGGATTCTGTTCAAATGGTAGGTGTATGAACCTATCAGTCTCATGTACTTTTATCTTCTGTTCTGGTTCAATTTTCCTGATTAAATTCTAGGATATAATATTCAACTCCATACTTGTCCCTATGATTAAGTTGGCCACTTTCATAGTTTTTGGACTCTTATTTCCATGTGTCTGTGTTTAATTTTCTTGATACAACACACCCTTGAGAACTTCTTGGAGATCTGGTCTGGTGTTGGTAAATTCTTTCAGGTTTTGTTTATCTGAGAATGTTCTTGTCTTTTCTTCCCACCTGAAAGATAATCTTGCCGGGTATAGTATTCTTGGCTGAAATTGCTTCTCTCGTAACATTTTGAATATATTTTCCCATTCTCTCCTCGCTCGCATTGTTTCCGATGAGAGATCTGCTGTTAACCTGATGGGATGTCCTTTGTAGGTAACTTGATGTTTCTCTCTTGCCAATCTTAGTATCTTGTCTTTGTCTGCGGTTTTGGTCAACCTGGCTATGATGTGTCTTGGAGAAGATCTTCTTGGGTTGATTCTATTTGGAGTCCTTTGTATTTCCTGGGACTGGATCTTCGAATGCCTCTCTAGGTTTGGAAAGTTTTCTTGCAGGATTTCATGGAATAGATTATCAATGCCCTTATGGGTCTCTTCACCTTCTGGAATGCCAATTATCCGGATATTTGGACGTTTGATGGTATCCAGTACTTCTCGCATATCATTCTCAAATTTTTGAGCCATTTTCTCAGTCTTCGTGGTGGATTTTTCTAAGCCAGCCATTTTCTCTTCTACACCTGAGATTCTATTTTCTGAATGATCTAGTCTGCTTTTAATACTTTCAAGGGAGATTTTGACTTCTTGTATTATAGCCTTCATCTCTAGCAGTTCCGTTTGAGTCTTTTGTAAAGTGTGTAATTCCTCTTTTAGATCTTGCAAGAATTTCCTCATCTCCTGGAACTCGGCAACTTCTTTCTCCTTTCTCTTTAGCAGTTCATTATCTCTCTTTTCTTCCATCTCTGTTAGCTTCGACATTACGAACGTTCTAAATTCCTTATCAGACATTTCCATGACTTTCACCGAACTGCTTGTGGATGAAGGAGAGTTACTCTTTTCCCGTGGAGGAGAGGTATTTTCTCGTTTTCCCATATTTCTCGTGATCCGGCGGTGATTTCTTGTCATCTGATGAATGGCGTGTTTCTTTCAAATTCTTGAAGTTAAGCCTCAATGTACCACGATTTAACATTCTTGAGAGAGAAAAATTAGATATCTCTAATGAGCCTATTTCTTCTGGGACAAAGAAAGGCTCATTCTTTGTCCGGAAAGAATGGAATTTGCCTGCTCTGTCCAGAGTCCAAATACCTCTCCAACACCACAATAAGTGTAGCGAGTGCACTTAGTGCTCTCACTGGGGAGCTACGCACAGACCAGCGTCTCCTGGCCCTGGCTACTGACTGCCGTGAGGAGGTGGCACAGTGGTTGTGACCTCAATCCTATTCAGTTCAAGTGACTCTAAAAAATGTCCAGGAGAATTCCTCACCCGCAAATCAGAGCTGGCTCAGAGATATTCCTTCCAGCAGCTCTTCCACTCTCAAAATATGGCTTGATTACTGGGAACCAGCAGTTAGTGTAATGGTTATGTCTCTGGACTCCCACGTAGTCGACCGCGGTTCGCGTCTCGGACCCGGTGGCTTACAACTCACGCCGGGCGCGTGTGCATGCGTGCCCAAGATCCCGAGAGGAGAATGGAGGAGAAGGGATTGCGGCGTGACCATCCCCCCTGGGGGGTGATTTCTCGCTTTCTGTCTCTATGTCTCTCTCTGTCTGTCTGGCGAGCGCACGCGCCCTATAGCAAAAAAAAAAAAAAACCTCTCAAAAAAAAAAAAAAAAATGGCTTGATTACTGGTCCCAGAAGCTCCCATACAAAATTTAGCTCCCCTGGAACCTAGTTCCATATATGACAATTTGAAAATCTAGCGATTGTTAGTCCTTAATATAATCCAATAAAATAATTAAACTATTTTTTAAAGTTATAATATTACTCCCAGGAAGGGAGTATATGCAACTCCAAAAGGAGAAATATGTTTAGAGCAGCTGACTGGTTTGCAGTCTGCTTCTCAGATAAGAATGCAGAAAGCAAAGAATAATTTCCTATCCCTCGTGCTCATGGTGTGGTTTATGAAAAACCTAAGTCACTTTGATAATTTCCAGAATATTACCTCTATATTAACAATTCTGAATAATGTAGGATTTCTAAGGCTTACATGGAAAACAAAACAAAACAAAACAAAACAAAGATCCCATGGTAGTCAGTCTATGCATAATGTTAAAATAATTATTAAATTGTATTGATTATTATTATTATCATTTTAATTTGCTATAGGGCTTGTGTGCTCACCAGAGAAACAGAGAGAGGGGGAAAGTAGGAAGGCAAGCCGCCATGCCCACAACTAGAACCATTATCAGCCATGTGGGAGTCCAACTCCTTAACCACACCACCTGCTATGTACTTTTACTGAATTGTCTATTATAAGCCAAGCACTGTCCAGACCCTGGGAATAGCAATCGACGGGCCTTATACAGCCTAGTCTTCATTTCTACTGTAGAATATTTTCCTCCCCTCGAGATCACCAGTTTCCCATGTTCATGAGTAGAAATGGATAGTTTTCCTCCCTTTTTGGTAGTAAAAGGAGGCTGTTTTCATTCTCAGAGAGCAGATGCTAAAGTACTGAATTATAATAGTTGTGCCTATGATATATTTGTTGTAGTTTTCAGCATATGGGAACTTTAGCTGTTCTTTGGCTGGTGCTGCTTGAAAATAGAAAGAGGATTCAGATATTTCAGGAGGACAAGTTTGTCCAAATGTCTTGGTAGTCTTTTGAAGAGAAACATTTTTCAAAAAGAAACGAGGTTCTGTGCCTCTCAGAAATCTTACTTCTGACCAGGGTTTCTTATCTTGGCACTATTTACCTTTTGGGCCAAATAAATCTTTGTTGTGGAGCTTGTCCAGTACCATGTAAGGCTCTTACCAGCCTCCCTGGTCTCCGCAGACTAGATGATAAGGCAACTCCCCTTGCTCCCATCCCACTTGCATTATGGGACAACCTAAAATTCATCTAGACATTGCTCAATGTGCCCAGGGTTGGGAAGTGGGGGTGACCTCCCTTTTAGAGAAGCATTATTCTAGAACCTTTAATTTTCATCTTACAATATTCAGCACATCTTATTAAAAAGTCAAAATTAAAGATTTAATTTTTTGCTTCTGATTCTAAGTACAAATATGATCCATTATCATTTTTTTTATTATATTGAATCATTTATAATTACTTTTATCAAAGAAAGTACACGTGTGACAAATCTTCAGAGTATTCAAAGTAGAAATGAAGGTGAATTTTTCTAGAGAAAGATTTCCACTTTTGGGGCCAGTTGTTGACATGGTGGTTAGGGTGGCTGGATCTCACATAGACAACTATGTGGTTCAAGTCCCAGATCTGGTGGCTTGAAAGACTCAGCCGGCATGTGTGTGTATGTGCCCCAAATCCCAAGAGGATAATGGAGGAGTAGGGATTACAAGTGGCCATTGCCCCCGAGGGGTGCTTTCTGACTTCTCTTCCCCTTCTTTCCCTTGTGTGTGCACATGCCCTATAGCAAATTTTAAAAAGTAAAAGAAAAAAGAAATATCACCACGTTGTATGTTAGCCAAATTTCTTCAGTCTCTGTGCAATGAATTAGCCCACTAACTCTAGCTTTCATATAGCTTGAGACTCTCAGTTGCATTCATCCAAACCTATTATAGGCAAATTTAAGAAAAAATGGCAATTGAGTCGGCAATTAAGCTGAGAAAAATGCTGTTTTTTATTGATTATTGTATATAATTCTATAATCAGTTCAATCTAATCTACGGGTAATTCTGTTGCTGTTATTGAAGATTCAGAGAAAGCTGTGTGTTGAGAGATATCTCATATAGCCAAATGGAGTTTTGCTTGATAATAGGCTCAATAATATGGGCTTGTTTATTGAAGAATCTTGTAAAATTCAGTAAGTGAAAGTTGTTTTGCTTCATTAAAATTAAACATTGAAATTTCTTTTAATAAGGTTGTTGAATTAACCAAAGCATTTACAAAATAATATTTGCTAAGCGAAGGAGAACACGATTTTGTACAAACAATGTCCTTATAAATCTCTGTGATTCTGTCAGTGGAAAAGACTGGAGGAGAATGAAATAAATGAGAGTAGTTGTATAGTATTATGTTAAATTTAAAGGTAAAAGTTTTGTTTCATGTCTTTTCATAACTTTAAAAAGGTAATTTACTAATACATACTTGAAAGAGGAGTTCTTAAAAGGTAGTGACAGCCAGTGTTTTATAGTCTCTTTTGCTGTGGGCAACTGAAGTAAAAAGAAATTTGAAAACAAAGTTCCTTAGTTTAAGATGTGTTTAAGTTATTTTTAGACCTAGCTGGCATTATACACTACACTTTTTTTTTTTTTTTTTTGAGAAGTTTTTGCTATAGGGCTTGTGCACTTGCCAGAAAGACAGAGAGAGACAGAGAGACAGAAAGTGAGAAATCACTCCCCAGGGGGATGGCCACATGGCAATCCCTTCTCCTCCATTCTCCTTTTGGGATCTTGGGCACACAAGCGCATGCACCTGGCGTGAGTTTAAGTCACCGGGTCTGGGACTCAAACCATGGTCAACTACATGAGAGTCCAGCAACATAGCCATTACGCCAACTGCTTGTCCCTACACTACACTTTTATGAACTGAATTCTGTCTCCCTAAAATTCAGATGCTATAACATAAGCCCCAGAGTGACCATATATACAGACAGAGCCTTTGAGAAGTATGTAAGGTTAAATGAGGTTGTAAGGGTAAGGCCTTAATTACATAGGACTAGTGTCCTTATCAGATGAGGAAGAAATCACAGAGAACACTCTGTACAAGCACAGAGGAAGGGCCATGTGAAGACACAGGAAGAAGATAACCTTGCAAGCCCGGAAGACAGTCCAGGTATCAATTTTGCTATGACTTTGATCATGGACTTCTTCCTAGCCTTCAGAGCTGAGAAAATAAATATCTGTTGATTAAATAGCATATCAGTGGTATTTGTTATGATAGCCCAGACAAAGTAATAACAGACAAATGCACATTAACAGAGATCTGCATTTTCTGATTAGTGAGTAAAATAACTCTTGACAATAGATCATATCAACCTTGTAAATTCTGGAGTAAATCCTTATAATAAAGCAAACATTTGTTTCATTGTCTCATTTTGTAGAATATAAGTCCAATACTGCCTGTTGGTTTTCACATATTTGTGAACATATGGACAGGCCTTTTATGATTAACTACAGAGACCTCATTAATGCAAGCCTTAAAATTTTACACATATTTCCTATAGACAAATACCTATCCCAAGTACTTAGTGGGAAAAAATGTTTTCATCAAAGAGTTATTTCTTTTTATTGCTTTGGTTTCCTGAGTATATCCTAACTCATACAATTCAGCAATGAGCTTAGGTAATTTTCACTGTGGACTCCTTATATAAAGTTTTTCTGGGAAAACTTTTAAGTTTTTGGTGGAGAAAGATTAACCTCCAGGGGTACTGTGGGAAGCTGATGGGAATGGCCCTCACTAATTGGATTAGGGCTACTCCATAGACAAGAAAAAGCAATTTGGAAAGAGTCCCAGCTGAGGAGGCTTAGTCCAGGCTAACTCTTAAAAACACCACATTTAGCAATCACCTCAATATTCTTCATAGTTAATGCTTAGTTCATTAGTACTTTTTTTTTTTTTTCCAAAACCAAGCCTAGCAGGACTTAAAAGGAAAAAGAAATAACCTACATCCACCATTTTAACATTGCTTAAGTACATATGTTGTGCATGCTGTGTGTTACTCCATACCATATTAGATGTGGATAATGAATATGCAAACATCCTTGCTAATGGTGAAGCATTATAAAAATAAATCGTACTGGGGCCAGCAGGTAGAATGATGGGTAAGGCGCTGGACTCCCACAAGACTGACTGCAATTTGAATCCTGGACCTGGTGGTTTGAAAATCATGCCAGGCGTTGGTGCGTGCATGCCCAAAATCCCAGGAAGAAGATGGAGGAGAAGGGATTGTGGCATGGCTATTCCCCTAGGAGGTGATTTCTCACTTTCCCTCTCTGTCTCTCTGGCGAGCACACGTGCCCTATTTCAAAAACAAAAAAACAAACAAAAAAGTTTTATTATCACTTATACAAGGTAAGTCAAATATCAGTCAGCATATGACTATTAGAAAAGGTATCAAGAGAGACACAATCAAATGTAAATTTCAGGCTTTCCCATTTCCTCTTGATGATTTACAAGTTGAGTCAGGTGACAGAGGAGAGTGGCTGATCTATTAATCCCATCAGAATAGTAAGCTAACACATTTTTTCATATTTCTTAAAATTAAATACCTTTTTTTTTTGCCATAAGGCATGGATGCTCCAGAGAGAGAAAGAGATAGAGACAGAGAAAGAGAGGTAAATGAGAAATCACTCCCCAAGGGGGATGACCATGCCACAACCCCTTCTCCTCTTGGAATTCTGGGCACACAGATACACACATGTTCCAGTGTGGTTTTCAAGCCACTGGGTCAGGGACTCAACTACTACAGTGGAATCCAGCTGCTTAAACCTCCACAACAACTACTGGCTCAGAATCAATGACTTTAAATGAGGTGACATAGTGGTTTCTGCAATCTCAGAGAAAGAAGGAACAACAGGCAGACCCAAGCCAAATCCTTGGCTTGAGTTCATTAGTAGGAACCCCTGTACAGCCTGCTGTGGGAGAGGAGGGGCTCTCGGGTCTTGAAGAACTAATTCCTGGTTTCTGCAATCCCAGAGAAAGAAGGAACAAAGGGAGACTCTACAATCTCAGAGATAGAAGGTAGGAGCTGCTGCCCTGCTCTGCCCCTCATCCATCCAGGACCCGCCAAGCCTCTAGGCTTGAACTCATCAGCAAGGACCACCACCCAGCCTGCTGTGGGGAAAGAAGGAATCTCTGATCTGCACAGGGCACAGTGCACCCCGTGAATTGGTCTATGACCTTACATTCTGCCTGTCTGCTCAATCTCCATCTACATAGGGAGCAGCTAGGTTTGTGTATACAAGAACCAAATATCAGAAAATAGGAGGCTCCAGAGAAATTCTTTCTTCATAACTCTCATCAGTAAAAGGAGAGAAACTCCCTTCTGAAAACCTGAATCTGAAACTCCTACTGTGGATTCCACACTTCCAGCCGCAGTGGAGGAGGAAACTGGCACATCTCTCACATCATAGAGAAGCATAGAGGACACAGCTTCGAAACATACATACATCAATAAGATGCAAGAGAAAACAGAGGGCCAATTCCAAGAGATAAGTGAATCTTTCCACAGTGTGAAGGAGGAACCCCATTCAGGGATAGACACACTGAAAATAATTAAACAGAATTTCTGGTGGTAAAGATATGATGCAAGAAATCAAAACCTCCTTCAAAAGTATCAACAGTAGATTAGACTACATAGAAAAAAAAATCTCTGACCTTCCAGACAAAACCTCTAATTTAGTCCAAACAACTGAAAAAAAATAGAATAATAACCATTAAAAATGAAGACAATATATGGGAAATTCGAGACACCATTAAATGGTTGAATATTCATACGACAGGTATTCCAGAAACTGAAGAGACAGGTAAAGGCATATAAAAATATTCCATAATATAATAGAAACTTTCCAATTTTAGAGATACAGGAGAACGGAACCAAATAGATTAAACTTCAGAAAATCCTCTCTAAGGCATATCATCACCAAAAAAAAAAAAAATCAAAGACATGGAAAAAAATATAAAACTGGCAAGAAAAAACACAAAGTTATTTACAAAGGTTACCCCATTAGAATAACATTGAATCTCTCAGCTGAAACAATGCAAGCAAACAAAGGGAAGAACTGGACCAATGATTAGTACCCACAGATATTTTTCAGAATATAAACTCTTATTTCCCATTGTTCTCTACATGAAAGTTGCAAATTCTTCTTTCATTGGCTAAGTTAAGATTATTTTTGTTGATTGATGAGATCATTTGCTGCCTGATTTTTAATCAATATGTTTTTCTTTAGAACTGTATCTCACAGTAAAGAACATCATAGACAATTCAGCACATACTTGAAAATAACTATGGGAGTGGGTTTCTAATGTTCACAACATAATATAATGTCAAATGTTGAAGGCAGTTAATATGTGTATGTCCTTGATTTGTTTATTACACCACCTATCCATGTTTTAAAAGAATGTTCTGCACTCTACAAAGATATATAATGATTATATGTAAATTATAAACTGCAATAAATATTTAAAGAGAAAAGAGATGATATAGATTATCATTATATTAGCTTAGCATTTCCCAGAGAAATAATCAACTGACTATACAGCTAGATGCATAGATAGGTACTCAAAGGTATATCAAGAGAGAGGAAAAGAGAGAAGTGTTTATTTTAATTGACCCATGCAGCCGTGGGGGCATGGAGAGTTCAAAATCTGCAGTGTAGTCAAGCAAGCTGTTGACCCAGGAAAGTATTGCTTTTTAAACCGAAAGGCCATATGTTGGCAGAATTCCTTCCTGCTCTAGGGAAATGAGTCTTTTTTCCTGTAAGCCCTCAGTGACTGGATGAGTTCCACCCACATCATGGAAGGTGATCTGACTTTACTCAAAGTTCACTCATTTAAATGTTAACCTCATTAAAAAAAAAAATAGAAAACAGCAACATCCAGAATAACATTTGAATAAATATCTGTGCACCACAGCCCAGTAAGTTAATAAATACAATTAACCATCACAAGTCTACCCCTTTCAACTTGGTACCCATATGTGTTTCCTCACACTACATTTTTTTTTAATTAAATTTATTTATTTACATTCATTCACTGTACATCATTACAGCATACAAAGTGAGATTTTCCATCTAGAGTACACTGTATATTGTCTTAATCAAGCACATCAGCATACATGTTACCATCAGCAAATAATTTTCCATTTCTTGTTTCCTGTATATATATATATATATATATATATATATATATATTTCCCATCCTTGATTCCCTATCTCTCTTTTTTTAATTTTTATTTTTTCACATTATTTGTTATTATTATTATTATTATTATTATTATTATTATTTGTATATACTTTCAATCATATTGTTTGGCTTACAATGAGACCATTTCGATATATGAACATTTCTCCCCAGACCCGTTGATCGAAATATCTTCAACAGATAACACCAAACCTCCCCATCCCGTCAATGCTCTACCTCTGTATCCCTTCTCCAAATGTCTTTCGTTAGGCCCCCCACTCCTCCACATACACCTCATCTGACATTCACACCCATCTCTTGTGTTTGTTCAACTGTTAGTCAATCAGTTTCAGAACCTCCAAACAAGCTCTCAAGGTCCTCACACTACATTTAACCTTCAGTTAAAGACAAGTACATGGTTGTAATCCCACCTAACATGCTATAACTATCCTACATAAAACCAAAAATGCACTACCCTTTTCCTAGAAAAGGATGCAAAGTTCTCTGCTGATGTTTATTTTTCCCTTGTCATCTCATAACTTAAATACTATGATGGGAAGATAACACTGCTTAAATTCTCCCTGAACTAGGGGGACTGATATGAACTTTTGTGTATCAGATATTTTTCTACTATCTTCTTTTCAGTTCCTTAAAGGACTTCTCTTCTTTTTCTCTAGGTCTTGGAATACATATTATTTATTTAATCTGAAAACTTATCCTTTGCCTCCATCCCACATCCCTCATTCTTTCCACCTGGGCAATGCCTCTTCATCCTTCATATTTCAGCTTAAACATCACTTCTCCGGAGAGGACTAAGTCTTGACACATGCCCTTCGTCCCTCTTTCATAATGCTTCTCACATGTCTACTTACTAGATTACTATCTATCTTCCTGGTGCACTGTAAACTTCATGAAGGTAGGGACTATATTTATCTGGGTCAGTGCATATCCTTAGCACTCAGTAGGTGCTCAGTATTTGTTCAGTTAACTGATAAATAAGCTCAGTCCGGTCAGCCAATGGTATGATGGTTAAGGCAGCTAGATCCTTAAGAACATGGCCAACTGAGCAGTTTGAGTCCCAAACCTGGTGGCTTGAAAAATACACCAGGTGCCCACATATGTATGCCCAAAGTTCCCAAAAAAAGAGAGAAGGAGGAGAGAGGATTACAGCGTAACCATTCCCCATTTGGGGTGCATTCTCACTTTCCCTTTCTCTCTCTCTTTCTCTGGTGAGTGCATTGCTTTCTGGTAAAATGAAAAACAAAAGCAAAAACAAAAATGAAAATGAACTCATAGTCCTAAAACTGAGTAAGACAAAATAGATAAGTTTCATTTCCTACCCATGGCATAGTCCCACAATTGATGATGTGTGTATCATGGGCTGGAATGAAAACATTCCAAGGACAAGGAATGTTATGCAAATGAGGAATTCAAGTGAACATAGGATTTGGATAATTGATGCAATAACCTTTGTAGAATTGAAATAAAAGTCATAATGTGCTGAATAAAGAATATTATTTTAATGTCTTTTCAGCATGGTCGCTATTTTTTTCTCTTATTTTTATATTTCTAGAGAGGGTTTTGCTAAAGGATATATGCACTTGTTAGAGAGACAGAGAAAGACAGAAATCACCCCCCCTCACCCTCCCTGGAGGGATGGCCACGTGACAATCCCTTCTCCCCCAGTCTCCTCTCAGGATTTTGGGCACACATGCACATGTACCTGGCTTCAGTTTTAAGTTGCTATGTCTGGGACTCAAAGTGCCCAGCTTGGGTTTTAAGCTGCCAGATCTGGAACTTGAACTGCAGTTGACTACATGGAAGTCCAGCCACATAACAATTACGCCATCTGCTGGTCCCCCACTATAACTTTTTAGACTTAGGATAATTTACTGATTAAGAACACTCTAGTCATGTAGATTATCATTCAATTATGTATACCTAAAGTTAAAAATCACTACTTCCTCCTCAACCTGAGAAGATACAAAGTACAGAACATTCTTCAGAGCATCAACCCACTAAAATACCTTATTGTTTTACTCTGTTTTATTTTTGCTATAGGGTACATGTGCTTGTTGGAGAGAGACAGAGAGACTGAGAGAGGAAGAGTGAGAAATCACCCCCCCCACCAGGGGAAATGGTCATGCCACAATCCCTTCTCCTCCATCCTCAGGATTTTGAGCACATACGCACACATGTCCAGGTGAGTTTTAAGCCACCGGGTCCAGAACTTAAACTGCGGGTTGGCCATATGGGAGTCTAGTACCTTAACTATCACCCCACCTGCTGATCTTCAAGCTTTCATTTCTAAAGGGTCTGAGCCATAGTAGTCCTGCCTAGGTTGGGTTGTTGTCGTTTTTACTGACTTTAATCATACAGTATGGTAATATTAAGAGACACCCTGCAGGATGTACTACAGACATAATTTTCCTTAACTCCATTATAGAGTAGCAGCCCAATTTCCTTTTGGATATTATCAACCACTCTAGCCAGCACAGTAACTCCCTTCTCTGCCTGTGGCTCAGAGGTATGAGGAGTTCAAAGTGACAAGTAGTAGTCTTAACTTCCAGTTCAATGGAGTCATCATTGTGTCTCTTGGTGCAAGCATTCCTCCTTCTGAAAATAGGGCCGTTAGGCCAGCAAAGCAGAAGGTCATGGGGATAGGCAAAATTAATTGTGAGTGGATCACTAGGGGTAAGAGTGCACAGTGCTACTCCCATTTCCACCACTTCATCTTGGACCTGTGGATCCTAGTTATGGGAGAAACGGCATCATATATTTGACACTGATCAGGGGATGTACAGCCTTCAGGAGAACCTTGCTCCAGTCTTGTGCAGTATTACCATGTAGCTGGTGCTATAACTGAGTCTTCATTCCACTGTCAGGTAGCTGCTTCAGGATGATGGGGTATATGGTTAAGATCAGTAAGTTCCATGAGCATGAGTCCAATGCCTGCTTTATTTGTCATGAAATGAGTTTCTTGATCAGAAGCAATGCTGTGTAGAATACCACGTGAAGTACATGGGTGGCAGTTTTGGCAGAACCATCATATGCAGGAAAAGCAAACTCATATTTAGAATAAGTGTCTATTCCAATAAGAACAAAACATGAACCCTTCCATAATAGATGTCATTCAACATAACTAACATACCATCAAATAGCTAGTTGGAGTGACCAGGACAGAAAATCTACTGGAAGATTAGGCACTCAATAGTGTCCATGGTATCCTGGCTGGGAAAAATTCCATGTTGCCGAGCCCATGCACATTTCTACCCTTAAAATTGTGGTCACTTTGTTCATGAGCCCACCAGACAATAATAGGGGTGGCTGGGGGAAGAGGTTGATATCCACAAAATAGGTCAGCCTATCCACTTGATTATTAAAATTATCCTCCACTGAGGTCACTTTTTGGCAAGGAGTCACATGGGACATAAATATCCCCATGTTTTTGCCCATTTGAAGTCTACCCACATACATCTTCCCCAAATTTACTTATCACCAGTTTTGGCTGGTGAGATATTGGCTCAATCAAGCACATAAATATACATGTTATTGTTAACAAATAATTTTCTATTTTTTGTTTCCTGTATGTTTTTCTTTTTTTTTCAATCCTTGATTCCCTATCTCTTACTCTCTGCCATCTCCCTCTCTCTTCCCACACTGTCTCTGGTATCTATGTTTGCTTTCTATACTTCATTCATGTCCCTTCCAAGTCCCTGACTATTCAGCCAAATCATTGGCCACTGTCCATGACCAATATATAATTGTGTATCTGGTCATTTCTCCTCCCAGAAAAGATAAACCACCAGGTGAACTGCTCAAAGTTCTGCCCAAGTCAGGGATTTCCCCTCACCACTTACTTTTTTAATTTTCCAAGAGGCAAATGTACTTGCCAGAAAAAGACAGAGAGAGGAAAAAAGCACTCCCAAAGGTGTCTGGTCATGCCACAGTCCCTTCGCTATTTCTCCATCCTGCCAAGATTTGGGGCATATGCCCCAGTATGTCTTTTCAAGTCACCAGGTCTGGAATTTGAACCACTTGGTGCCATGTATAAGTTATCCATCTCCCTTACTCACTAGGCCATGGGGCTAGCTCCCCATTGACCACTTTTCCTCAGAAAAGTCACAAATGGGCAATAGAGCTATAGCTGCCCACTTCAGGTGGTGCCTGTATATAGTGCAGAACCATCTGCAAATGAGGCCTAAGCCTTCTCTTCTCTGTCAACTCATCACAGAGAACACTCCATGAGGTTGGGAGAGAGAAGGCAGTGTAGGAGGAGTGGGAACCATGGGCATTTGGGTATTTCTTCAAGTAATTTACTTGTGCCTTCAGGGCCTGCTCAGACCTGATGACATATACACCACTTCCATTTGCTAAAACAGTATTAGTGTGCACATTTAACTTCATGGTTTGACAGTCAGATAATACCCAGTTCATGATAAGCAGCTCAGGTCATAATAACTTGATAGCTCAATGTTAAGCATTCAGTCTCTACTAAGGTCCAGTAGCAGACCAAGAACTGATTCTTTTTTTTTAATTTTATTTTTTAAAATTTAAATATATTTATTTACATTCATTCGCTGTACATCATTGCAGCATACAAAATGAGATTTTTCCATCCAGAGTACACTGTATATTGGCTCAATCAAGCACATCAATATACATGTTATCGTCAACAAATAATTTTCTATTTTTTGTTTCCTGTATGTTTTTCTTTTTTTTCCAATTCTTGATTCCCTATCTCTTACCCTCTGCCATCTCCCTCTCTCTTCCCACATTGTCTCTGGTATCTATGTTTGCTTTCTATACTTTTTTCCCCCACATTTTATTAAGTCACTAAAGATCTTAATTAATCTAAATATTTTCATAGCAAGCACAGCTGATATATACATTTCCATGAACATAAGTCTAACTTTAGGCATAAGCCTCAGTGAGTAGAATGAACATTCTATAAAGTAGCACCTAGCTTGGGTTACATATCTTACTGCAGTCATTGAATAGGTATTTTTAATGCATATTTTTAATTTCAAGAAAAACATTTTTAGTTTTTTTTTCTGAAACTTTTATAAACTTAATTTACATTCATTCCCTAAGCATCATCACAGCATACAAAATGTGATTTCCCATCCAGAATATACTGCATAGTGGTTTAATCATGTATGTTATTATAAAAAATTTTCCATTTCTAGTTTCTAGTATTTTTTTTACCCCTATTTCTGACCTTCTGTCCTTTCCCACCCTCTTCTCACACTATCTCTGGTGTCTACAGTTGTCTTCCATTCCTCCCCCGCCCACGTTGTATTGATCACAAAATTTCTTAAATAATCTAACTACTTTCAATAACAAGTTCTCTTGGTACTATTAAGAAAAAATGGTTTTAACTTAAATCGAAAAAATGCTAAGGAACTTTGCTTAAAACTTAAAAGCCAGGAAACAGGTTAGGATTCTCTATCCATATCTCAAGACAGGACATAAATCCTTACAACCAGATAACAAAGTCTACAAGAAAATCAGCAATGTTTTATTCAAAAGTCATAAAAGTATACTTCACCAATTCAGTCTCATGTACTTTATCTTCTGTTGTGGTTCGATTTTCCTGATTAAATTCTGGGATATAATATTCAGTTCCAGACTTGTCCCTATGATGAAGTTGGCCATTTTCTTAGTTTTTGAACTCTTATTTCCGAGTGTCTGTATTTAATTTTCCTGACATAGCACTCCCTTGAGAACTTCTTGGAGATCTGGTCTGGTGCTGGTAAATTATTTCAGGTTTTGTTTATCTGAGAATGTTCTTGTCTTTTCTTCTCACCTGAAAGATAATCTGCCAGGTACAGTATTCTTGGCTGAAATTGCTTTTCTCTTAACACTTTGAACATATTTTCCCATTCTTTCCTTGCTCGCATTATTTCTGATGAGAGGTCTGCTGTTAGCCTGATGGGATGTCCTTTGTAGGTAACTTGATGTTTTTCTCTTGCCAATCTTAGAATCTTGTCTTTGTCTGTGGTTTTGGTCAACCTGGATATAATGTGTATTGGGGAAGATCTTCTTGGGTTGACTCTACTTGGGGTCCTTTGTATTTCTTGAGACTGGATCTTTGAGTGCCTCTCTAGGTTTGGAAAGTTTTCTTGCAGGATTTCATGGAATAGATTATCAATGCCCTTATGAGTCTCTTCACCTTCTGGAATGCCAATTATCTGGATGTTTGGACGTTTGATGGTATCTAGTACTTCTTGTATATTATTCTCATTTTTTTTGGGCAATTTTCTCAGTCTTCGTGGTGGATTTTTCTAGGCCAGCAATTTTCTCTTCTATGTCTGAGATTCTATTTTCTGTATGATCTAGTCTGCTTTTAATATTTTCAAGGGAGACTTCCTGTATTATAGCCTTCATCTCTAACAGTTCCGTTTGATTCTTTTTTAAGGTGTGTAATTCCTCTTTTAGACCTTGCAAGAATTTCCTCACCTCCTGGAACTCATTGGCTTCTTTCTCCTTTCTCTTCTGCAGTTCATTGTCTCTCTTCTCTTCCATCTCTGTTAGCTTCGCCATTATGAATGTTCTAAATTCTTTATCAAACATTTCCATTGAACTGCTTGTGGATGAAGAGGAGTTATTCTTTTTCCCTGGAGGAGAGGTATTTTCTTGCTTTCACATATTTTTTGTGGCCCTGTGGTGATTTTTAGTCATCTGATGGATGGTGTGTTTCTTCCTAATTCTTGAAGTTCAATCTGAACGTTCAGGAGCAAGCAGAAAGAGGTGATCTAGAATCTCTTTGCCGTTTTGTTGTGATCACTTTGTGTAGCAGATTCAGTAGATATTGAGGAATATGTTAACCCATGCTAGCTTGTTTGCTGGAGGCTGAATTATTAGTAGAAAAATCTTTTTTTTTTTTTTTTTTTGAGAGGTTTTTCTGTAGGGCGCGTGCGCTCGCCAGACAGACAAGAGACAGACAGAGAGACAGAAAGCGAGAAATCACCCCCCAGGGGGGATGGTCACACCGCAATCCCTTCTCCTCCATTCTCCTCTCGGGATCTTGGGCACACACGCACACGCGCCCGGCGTGAGTTCTAAGCCACCGGGTCCAGGACGCGAACCGCGGTCGACTACGTGGGAGTCCAGCGACATAGCCATTACGCTAACTGCTGGTTCCCGATTAGTAGAAAATCTTCAGGAGAAGTTTCTTCATGGCACCTGCGAACTAGTCATTTCAAGGTACAAGAGAAATCAAGAACTGTTTCTTAAACAGAGGGTAGTTAGCCTTAGATGGTGGCCTTGCTCTAAACTCTTAAAGTCCTGCACTATAAACTCAGCCATAGGAGCCTACAGAAAGTTCCAGACAATATCTCTATCTGCTACTGGCATGCCAAGCACTGTTGGATATGCTAGATCAGATGGTTCAAGTGCCAAAGCAGCTTGCCTGGCTGCCTGGACTTGTTGCAGAGCCTCCTTCATTTGTTCAGGGACCCACTCAAAACAAGCAGCTTTTTGAATCACTCAGTAAATAGGCTTGAGTATCACAGTCTAATGAGGAATAGGTTGCCTAAAACCCAGAGGCCCACTATATCATGTGTCTTTTATTTTGATTGCACGAGAGTCTAGATACAACAACTTATTTCCTTTACCTTTAATAAAATATCTTGACATGCCCATTACTGGACCTTTAGAAATTTCATTGAGGTAGAAAGTCTCCACATTTTTGTCAGATTTATCTCCCACTCTCTGAGACGCAAATACCTTATGAGCAAGTCTAGAGTAGTTGCTATTTCTCCCTCACTGAGCCAACAGCATAATGTTATAAATCTAATAAACCAGTGTGATGTCTGGTGGAAGAGAAAAGCCATCAAGATTCCTGTGAACTAAATTATGACATAGGGCTGGAGATTTGATATACTCCTGAGGTAGGAGAATGAAGGTATATTGCCGGCCTTGACAGCTGAAAGCAAACTGTTTCTGGTCGACTTACTAACAGGGATGGAGAACATGGCAATTGCCACATCAATGGCTACATACCAGACACCAGGGAATGTGTTTATCTGCTCAAGCAATGAATCCACATCTGGTACAGTGGCTGCAGTTGGAGTCAGCATGTGGTTAAGTTTACAATAATCCAATGTCATTCTCTAAAATGTGGGTGTCTTCTGCATAGGCCAAGTGAGTGCGTTGAATGAGAAAGTGGCAGTAATCAGAACCCTGCATCTTTCAAGTCCTTGATGGCAACACTAATCTCTGTAATATCTCCAGGAATGTGGTATTGCTCTTGGTTTACTATTTTCCTAGAAAGGGGTGGTTCCAATGGCTTCTACTTGGCCTTTGCCACCATAAGAGCCCTCATTCCATAGGTCAAGGAGCGAATGTGGGAAATCTGCCAGTGCTGAGCATGCCTCTCCCAATTGAGCATTCTGGAATTGGGGATATGACCACAGGATGGGGTTGGAAATACATTGGGTCCACTGTGAGATAGACATGAGCTAAAATTTCATTGATCACCTGACTTCCACAAGCCCCTACTCTGGCTGAAGAGCCACAGAGACATTTTAGATCTCCTAGAATTAGTGTCAGTTCAGGGCAGGATCCAGTCATTCCCACAAGGTTTGATTATTTCTTCCCCCAAATTCACAGTCACCCTAGTGAAAGGCCATAGGTTCCCCTGGGGAAGACTGAGAGAAGGATTAAAAGTATAATTTTTTGTTTGTTTGTTTTTTGTTTTTATTTTTGTCCTAGGACACATACATTAGCTAGGGAGAGCCAGAAAGAGACTGAGAGAGGGAAAGTGAGAAATCACCCCCTGGGTGATGGCCACACTACAATTCCTTCTCCTCTATCTTCCTCTCAAGATTTTGGGCACACATACAGTTGTGCCCCACATGATTTTCAAGTTGCCAGGTTGGGGACTTGAACCATGGTCAGCCATGTGGGAGTTCAGTGCCTTAACCACCATGCTACCTGCTGGCCCCAACACTATACATTTTTGGCAGTATATTGGGGTCCTTGTTCATGGGGACCAGGCTTCCTTTTCATTCAGGGGTTCTAGGTCTATAAACTGGCTCAAGTCTGGGAATTGATTGAGGGGTTGTGACATCTGCTCTCATGATTTAAGTTAGACTTTTTGTTAAACTAACTTTGAATTTTTTCTCTTTATATAGATCAAGAAACAATGTGATAGATTCCTAGGAGTTAAATCTGTTTCACTTTTGTATTTATTTTTTGTTTATTTATTTATTATAAATTATTTATTTATTTATTATACATTCAACCACTGTATATACGGCTTGCAAAATAAATTTTCCCAGCATGTACACACTATATTAAAGGTATTATCATACATCATCAACAGATAATTTCCCATGTTTGTGTCCCTTAAATGTTTTGCTTCTTTTTTCCCCTTGATTCCCTTCCTCTGACCTCTAAGCACATCAGGACCAACCAGCAGTGCCATATGTCTGAAGGAGTCAGATTATTGCTGCTTTGACTGCTGTCCATTATGATAAACATGCCCACCTTCCTTTACCAGTTGGGTCCACCCTGGGATCCAACTACTTCCTTTGTGTTTAGGTTTTCTAATTCAGTGGCAGTTGTTCGTACTATAAACTCCACCCTACTATAAGAGCAATCATAGAGCTCTTCAAGGATGCTGGCTATCCTCACAAATTTATTTCTGTGGCTCAGCTAAGTTTACACAAAATTAATCATTATTCTCCTTAGACATCTGGTCTGACCAGAACACAATATTTCTCTCTTGTCCGGGATGTTACATGTTACGACTGTTAATGCTTTTTTGACCCTGAATCCAAATACCTTATGGTTATATATTAACAAATGTTGAGGACACATCCTGTTACCCTGAGTAGCTAGTAGAACATTTGAAATAGGTACTTTTCTTTTTCTTCAGGTTTTTGCCATAGTGTATGTGGAGATATAGACAGTGACAAAGAATGTGAGAAATTGCCCCCGAGAGGAGATGGCCATGCCACAATTCTTTCTCCTTCATTCTCCTCCTGGGGTTTTGGGCACATATGCACACGTGGCTGGCATGAACTTCAGGCCCCCAGATCTAGGACTTGAACTGCGGTAGGCCATGTGGGAATCCAGTATCTTAACCACTACGCCACCTACAGGCCCCTCTGGTACTGCATATTATACTGTATTAGTTTTATATACCAACATATAGTTGCATGCAATGAAAAGTAGCTCCATAAATATTGTTGAGTCATTGAATGAATGAGTCAGGACTGAAGATACGGCAAACTGGGGGGTGGTTCACAAACACTAATGGGCACTGAGTGACTTGGAAAGTTTGTTAAAAACTGCTCTTTATTTAGAGCCCATTTTCTGAAATTCTGATTTAGAATGGCTCAAGTAGAACCCAGGTAGATGCATTTTAATGTACATCCCCATGCCTTAAGATGTAAATGGTAAAAGGAATGTTGATATAGGTTATTTGGTTGAATATGTTCTGGTCCCAGGTGTTAAACCAAACTGTATTGGCCTAAGATGGTCTGTGAACTCATACTTGAGTTCTTGTAAAGAAAGCACATCCTCACTTGGGAGTCTACTTCCTTAACTTATTGGTGAATCATAGCTAATCACAGAAGCCATGCTTTGGTCAATCACAGACAGCTCACTATTTAAACTGTATTCAGAGCATCAGCAGTTGGTGTAATGGCTATGTTGCTGGACTCCCATGTAGTCGACTGTGGTTCGAGTCCTTGACCTTGTGGCTTAAACTCACACCAGGTGTGTGTGCATGCATGCCCAAGATCTCAAGAGGAGAATGGAGGAGAAGGGATTGTGGTGTGGCTATCCCCCCTGTGGGGTGATTTCTCGCTTTCTGTCTCTCTGTCACTCTCTCTATTGTTCTGGCGAGCGCATGCACCCTATAGCAAAAACCTCTCAAAAAAGAAAAAAAAAAAAAAAACAAAAAAAAAACCCAAAAAACCAAAACCAAAACCAAAAAACAAACAAAAGAACTGTATTCAGGGCCAGTGCTGATGTGGTGGTGAAGGCATCACAGGGCTCACTGGCAACTTGAGAAACATACCAGGCTTGTGTGCCTACATACCCAAAATCCTGAAGGGAGGAGAAGTGGAGGAAAAGGGATTGCCACGTGAACATTCCCCACGGGGGTTGCTTTTAAATTTTTCTCCCTCTCTCCCTGTCTTTCTAAGGAAACATGCACATTCATACGGGCAAATGCAATCTAGCTACTTCTCTATCTTATTTCTCTCAATTTGGTTTTCTTATGTCACTTTCTTTTTCCTGCCTATAAAAATCATTGGACCAAGCAGCACCTTGGAGTTCTTCAAAAACCATTCTGGGGGCTGCCCAATTTGAAAAATCATTTTTTGCACAATTAAACTTTGCTAAATTAGATTTGTCCTAAGTTTTTCTTTTAAACAGTTATGGTGTCAGAAGTGGAATATGAAGTAGAGCTTCCAGAGACCTCCTCTTCCTCCTGGAGCACTGAGCGACCCACTGGATCTTTTGTGTCCACAGCTGTCTTATAGCAACTGGGGAACATGGGTAAGTTCTCTCTCAGATTCTTTTTTTAAACTGTTTTTAAAAATAATTACTTATTTTATCTATTATTATTATTATTATTATTATTATTATTATTATTCTTAAACTTAACCAGAGAGAGAGAGAGAGAGAGAAAGGGAAAGTGAGAAAGCAAGCTGCCAGGTCCAGTACTCAAACCATGGTTGGCCATGTGGGAGTCCAGCATCTACTGTGCCACTTGTTGGCCCCTCTCTCAGATTCTGATCTCCACTGACTTGTGATTAGAGTTCTTTGAGTTTATTTCAGCCAGTTTTTGTCCAAACTAGGTTTGGAGTTGCAAAATGAATTTTCCCAGCATGAACACTGTATATTAGTCCAGTTAAAGGTATTATTATACATCATCAACAGATGATTTCCCCTGTTTGTGTCCCTTAAATGTTTTTGTCCAAACTAGGTTTGGAGTTGCAACAGAAACTAGACTGGGTCCAGGATTGAGTATGAAATAACTGGGTTGGATTCAGTTGTCTGGCTAAGTCAGACAAAAACTGGCGATAAGTAGCTATTACTATGGTGGATGTGAGATTCAGCTTTTGACAATTTGCATGGGATTTTGTATACTATTGTCTTAGTTTCTTTTTCTTGAATGTTGAGTTAGGGAAAAATCATTAGCTAAACTGGTCAAGGGGATCTCAGAGCCAAAACCAGGATACAATATTTCCCAGTTAGGCTTTTATCTTGGCTCCAAGAGACTAGAAACTTCTGTAAAACTGGAATTCCTAATCTCAAAGATTTGAATACTCAACCTTCCTAGAAGCTACATATATTTGCAAAAGTGGTTAGATCTTAGTAACATGATTCAAAATCATCAGATCTTTAACAATGGTTGGTTCAAGTCAATTCATGGTTAACTGCTTTATTCTGATGCCATTTAAAAACCTTTTTGCAAATGATTACAATCCTAAAGTGCTGTATCTTCAAGAAAACTGATGAAAACAATGGAAAGAACTCTGATAAGTACAGGTTTTTGATAACCTAATCATTGAACTGGGTAAAAATGTCCAGAGCTTCTATCAAAAAACTGATTGGTTTTCTAAACTGTTAAGCCAACATCAAACAGAACCAGAATTAACCAAAAACAAGGAAATGCTTTGGCAGAGTTTCATGCTAAGTCAGCCTATACCAACACTGTTAAGATATATATCACTTTCCAGACACTGTTTAAGATCCAGTGTAAATTGTTAAGATTTGCAGTTTGGATGCACTCTGTAAGATTGGTTTGAGTCAAATTGCCTGTGATAATCAATTTAAGTGCTGCTATGCACCTGAATTAAAGAGGTAAAACCGGTATTTAAAAAGATGTAAATCCAATGTTAAACATGGACTCAAGGAGGAACTGGAATGCCAACTGGTCTTTCCTGAGTCCTCCTTAAAGCTCCCTTTTAAAAATACTCTACACTCTGCGACTCATGGAAAGATAAAATGATTCAGATTGTGAAAACCTGATCAAGACTTCTCTGACATCATGAAAAACTTAGGCTTTTTTTTTTTTTTTTTTTTTCCCTCATTTCCTACTATCCTAATTTTCCCTCTTCCCTACAGGAAAATCCACAGGATATAATTAGTGATTGGCTTTTGTTTGAGCGCATGTCCTAGCATAAAAATAGAGCAATTTTTGAGTTTGTGAGCTAATACAAAAAGATTGATGTCAGTGCCTCTCTGTGTCCCAAAGGAGAGTCACCCTGAAAACTTGAAAGAAGAATGAAAAGCTATTCTTTATATTCTTCAAAAGCTAAGCTAGTATATACTAAGGACAGTTTCCATAGGGTTTCTGGAGGCTCACTCTTGGCAGTAGTGGGGTACAAGTTGTATACAATTTAAAGATTACTAATAATGGGAGAAATTTTCATATTTTGTAGCCAGTAAGTCCTCCCAGGGCTTCAGGTGCGTAGCAGCCACGTTTCAAAAGGTAGATGATAACATTCACCAAAAAAACTTAATGGAATATCATGCATTTTTAGATCCCCTTTTTGCTCAAGTTAGGGGCTTATGTTTGGTACTGAACAAAACTGAATGTTGTGCCCATCTAAGTAAAAAAAAAAGGAATAGATAATGTTTATAGGACCAACTGACAGTTGGTTTGCAGGGATCCTAAATGGTGGAAGAAAGGCCTGGGTTTTTCAAAGCTTTTTAATCCTTATATTCTAGTAAGTCTCCAGGCTATAATGACTTGTGGTGTTCGGTTAACAACAAAAATGAATACTTATTTAATTCAGGATATTCTGTAGAGAACCATGGTCCTTAATCATCATGACATCCTGAACAGGGACCATGACCAACTAGACTGAAATGCTTTTGGATTGCCCATATTGGCTGAATCTTGACTTGCTTAATTTGGTTCCGTTTGTTTCATAGGAATGCTTGTTAAGGAGTAATAGTTTGATCTTTGGATGTTATCCTCTTGAAGTCATTACATTAGTCCCCCTGGTGTGCTATATCCTCTCAAGTCTTAAATATTTTGTATGCAGCCATCCATCAAATGCTGAATGGCCTTGCTTTGGCCAGATCAGAAAGAACATAAGATTGAAACTGTTCAACTGGCATGATACCACATGATACTTGTGGATTCCTTGCTGAAAGCGGAGGAAACTTGCTAATTCTCTGCTGAGACCAAATATGCCATTTATGATGGTGACAGAGAATGATGTCAATTCCCTAAGTTTTGGTCAATCTCTCAGAATGGCAAGGCTAACCAAAAGGGAGGTATTGTTAAACCAAACAATATTGGCCTGGGAAGGCATCCATAGTCACATACTTGCATTCTTGTAAATGAACCACAATCTCACTTGGGAGTCTGCTTCCTTAATATATTGGTGAGTCACAGCCAATCACAGTTGCCATGCTTCAGTCAATCACAGATAGCCCGCCCTTTAAACTATGTTTATACAAACACCAAGCTGTAACCAACCCCACTGATACTCTACTTCATTTCCCCCACTTCTGTTTTCTTATATATCATTTTCCTTTTCCTGATCATAAAAGGCATAGAACCATGTGGCACCACAGAGCTCCACAAGCCATTCTGGCAGCTACCCAAATCATAAATCATTTTTTCTCACTTAAACTCTGGTAAATTAGATTTATTTTTCTTTTAACGCAGGTCATATCTTATACCTTAGACTATATTTTTAAAGAAAGCCTGCATTGTCCCTATGAATTTTTTTTTTCATGAAAGTGCTACATAAAATAATCTGCTTACCTGAGAATTTACATTTCTGATAGAACATTGATAATACAGAAAGCTGCAGAGTTCAGGTCTAATTTACCCAGAGCCTCAGTCTAGCTTTAATTGGTCTCCAGTTCTAGTAAGGTAGTTTTGATGGAGAGAACTTTCTACATATTCACTATAAGTACCAGAACTCACTCATAACAACGCATGTATGAGAAGAGGTAGATAGAGACATATCTTTTCAAATAAATAATTGAAACTTTTAAAATCTATCCTTTTTTCTGATATCCTGCTTCCCAATGCTAAAAGTGGAAACAATGGTTATTTAAGGGATTTTGAAAAACGCAATACAAATCATGCAAGGATAATAGAATAACATTCCAATGATTAAATAATACGTGTTATTCTGGTATGAAAGGATTCTATATCAAGGCATCTTAATTTTTTTCCACAAGATAAGTCATTTCCTCTGCTGCTCATATGGGTTAAGAGACATACTCAGACTATTTCCAATGAAGATTAAAAATACAATAGCAGGGACCAGCAGTTAGAGTAATGGCTATGTCACTGGACTCCCATGTAGTTGACCGCAGTTCGAGTCCCGGACCCGGTGGCTTAAACTCACGCTGGCCACGTGTGCGTGCATGCCCAAGATCCCAGGAGGAGAATGAAGGAGAAGGGATTGCGGCATGGCCATCCCCCCGGGGGGTAATTTCTCGCTTTCTGTCTCTCTGTCTGTCTGGCGAGCGCACGTGCCCTATAGCAAAAAAAAACCTCTTCAAAAAAAAAAAAAAAAAAAAAAGAAAATACAATAGCAGATTTCTATTTCTGAGTCCATATAAGTATACCTCCACCTTTTACTCAACCAAAGGAACCATGTGGAAACAAAATAATCAGAATGTGTGAAGACCTTTAACAAGGCCTTGATTAAAAGGAGATTGATTTATCATCATGAACTCAGCTCACCAAGAAGACTATTGACTCATGGAATAACACTGAAGAATTGTTACAATGCTGTTGCACAAATTATTGTTTGTACTCAAAAGATTATAATGATTTATACAGAAAAACAAAGTTCTGGGGACCAGCAGGTAGCTTGGTGGTTAAGGTGCCGGACACTCCCACATGGCCAACTACGGCTTGAGTCCCAGACCTGGTAGCTTGCTTTCTCATTTTCCCTCTCTCCCCCTTCTCTCTCTCTGGTCAAAGTAAAAAAATAAATGAATAAATAAATAAATTTTTTTGGAGAGGTTTTTGCTATAAGGTGTGTGTGCTCGCCAGAAAGACAGAGAGAGACAGAGACAGAAAGTGAGAAATCACCCCCCAGGGGGGATGGCCACGCCGCAATACATTCTCCTCCATTCTCCTCTCAGGGATCTTGGGCATGCACGCACACCACCTGGGGTGAGTTTTAAGCCACCAGGTCTGGGACTTGAACCGTGGTTTACTACATGGGAATTCAGCGACATAGCCATTACACTAACTGCTGGTCCCAATAAAAAAGAATTCTAAAAAAAAAAAAAAATGTAGTTCTTTTGCAGAAATGAGGATTATCAAAATGTGTAAATAAATACTGTGTATAATCATTGATATTAACTATATCCTTCAAAAGAAAAGACACAGTGTTGATCACTTCATGTAGTGAGATTATAGGAGTTTAGTCATTGCCATATAGTTCTTTTTTTTATTTATTTTTTATTTTTGGAGAAGTTTTCGCTATAGGGCGCGTGCGCTCGCCAGACAGACAGAAAAAGACATAGAGACAGAAAGCGAGAAATCACCCCCCAGGGGGGATGGTCACGCCGCAATCCCTTCTCCTTCATTCTCCTCTCAGGATCTTGGGCACGCATGCACACGCACCCGGTGTGAGTTTTAAGCCACCGGGTCTGGGACGCGAACCGCGGTCGACTATGTGGGAGTCCAGCGACATAGCCATTATGCTAACTGCTGGTTCCCATTGCCATATAGTTCCTGAATCATGTAAAAAGTTGTATTTTTTTAAAGGGTTAATATGAAGGTCAATTATACACAAATTGATTATAATATGGCAAACTGGAATCCTTATTTTTTTACTTTTTTAAAGAGGTTTTTGCCATAGGGTATGCTGGCCAGAGACAGACAGTGAGAGGAAAGTGAAAAACCATCCCCTCAGGGTGATGTCACATCCCTTTTCCTCCACTGGAGAATGGGCACCTGTGTACATGTGTCCAGTGTGATTTTCAAGTCACTAGGTCCAAGACTTGAGCCATGGTCGGCTATGGTCGGCCATGGGGGAGTCCAGCAATGTAACCACTACGCCACCTGCTGGCCCCGGAATCCCTATTATTTTCTAATGGAAGTTATTGTCAATAACCTGTGTCAATAAATTGATAGTCTCTCAAGATATATGTGAAAATATGTAAACATACTGTTCGGAAATACACAGTAGGTCTTTTTTTTTTTTTTTTTCCTTCTTCAAATTTTGCCTTAGGACATATGTGCTTGCTAGAAAAAGGAGAAGAAAAATGAGAAAGTATCCCCCTGAGGGGTTGGGATGGTCATACCGCAATCCTTTTTCTTCCACTTTCCTCTTGGGATTTTGGGCACACATGTGTATACACCCAATGTGTTTTTTGAGTCACTGGGTCCAGGACTTGAACCATTCAGTCAGCCATGGGGGATCCAGCTGCCTTAACTACCATGTCACCCCACAGTTAGGTTTTTATGTAGAACTAAGTTCTGAATTTAAGTTAATCCTCTGCCTGTCACAATTCTCTTTATAGGACCTTGTTCCATGTCAAAACAGTAAGCCACAAATTGTTCTCTTATTTTTTCTCTGTTAATATACAATGAACTCTATTTGAAAAGTCAACAATTTTAGGCATTTGCCTTTAAGAGAGGGTACAGTATTTACAGATTTGAGAAAATTACTTCATACTAAGTTGTGGGTAGTAGCTATATAAGGAAAATACAAGTTCTGCACAACAAATACAAGCTCTTAGACATAATTCATCAAAGGTACATTTGGGATAACTTGCTATGCCTAATGGCTTAATACCACTTTAACACAGGAATAAAAGTACTTAGTTCTGTTATTTGAGTTATGATGTTATTTAAACATATATTAACTTCATTTCAAACTCCTTTATAATGCTAATAGGGTACACTGTTTCACACACTTCATAGCATTCAGTGGAATTGTAAAATCTACTCTGCTCCCTTTACCATGGACAAGGAGAAAATATTTTTCTTATTAGTAAGGCTGCTATTTTTTATCTAACCTCTGCCATCTGGTTCTTAGAACCATGACTTCAGAATTTATAGGCCAAGGACTGAATTGTCACAGAATTCATGATGCATTTTTGCATAGAAAAACACATCATGACTTTCCTAATAACACAATAATTTATTATTAACCAGTTTTGTGTCTATAGCAAATAACTATAATTATTTACTAATCAAAAATAAATTTTTGTTTTTTTTTTTTTTTTTTTGGAGAGGTTTTTCGCTATAGGGCGCGTGCGCTCGCCAGACAGACAGAGAGAGACATAGAGACAGAAAGCGAGAAATCACCCCCCAGGGGGGATGGTCACGCCGCAATCCCTTCTCCTCCATTCTCCTCTCGGGATCTTGGGCACGCACGCACACGCGCCCGGCGTGAGTTGTAAGCCACGGGTACCGCGGTCGACTACGTGGGAGTCCAGCGACATAGCCATTACGCTAACTGCTGGTTCCCAAAAATAAATTTTGATTTTGTTTGGATTTTTATGTGCTCAATCTTAATCTGCAGTAAACGCGTGGGAGTAAGGGGAAGATATATAATTCCCTAATCTGGGGTCAGCATGTGGTATGGTGGTAAGGTGCTGGACTTCCACATTGTCGACAGCAGTTTGAGTCCCAAACCTGATGGCTTGCTTTATTACTTTCTCTCTTTCTCTCTTTCATCCCTCTCTCTCTGGTGAGTTCATGTGCACTATAGCAAAAATTTAAAAATGGTAATAAAAAATAAAATAAAATAAATAATTCTTAATAACAGCAACAAACAACAATTCCCTAATTTGGATTTCCTCCTGTCTTTTAAGGGCCTGCCTCTAATCAGGAAGAGAATCCATGTACGATCCATGATTATACATGGCAAAATAAAATAACTATAAAATAACATATATTACCTATATAACAATTTAAGATACGATGAACAGTAAATTATTTGCATACTGTGAAACTTATTTTAGAATATGAAGTATGATTGGAGAAGCAGAAATTCAAGCAGGTATTTGGGTAAAGATGATGCTAGTGCAAGCAGAGATGGGAAAGTTCAATTTTGTACTCAAAGTACAAAGTATGACTGTAAGAAATACTTCCTAAAAAGAAGGCTAGAAGAGTAGATGACAATGGATTGTGGGAACTTTCATGCCTAAATAGAAAGTTAGGCCTTTATAAAGACTGAAGACTTCCAAGCAAGAGAATGATATTATCAAGAGGAGCTGAGAGTAGAAGGGGAAACACTTTTGGTAGCCCTCTCTTATCTGTGGTTTTGTTTCCTGTGGTTTCAGTTACCCATAGTACAGTACCATATTTCGAGAGAGGAAAAAGACCACATTTATTTAACTTTCACTGCAGCGCATTGTTATAAATGTTCTTATTTACATTTTTCTTATTAAATTTTGTGATTAGTTCTCACTGTAAATCTCTTACTGTGCTTAATTTATAAGTTAACTTTAGCACAGGTATGTATGTGTATGAAAACCCAGACTGTATAGGGTTTGGTACAATGTGCAGGTTCAGGGAGTCCTAGAAGGTTTTCCTCTCAGATTAGGGAAGACTGCTGTCTTTTAGTGGTCTGGACCAGAACTAAGGGGAGCTAAACCAGGGGTAGGACAGCAGTTGTTCTCACATAGTACAAATCAGAACCATCTGGGTATTTACTTATTAAAACTGCAGATTTGTAGCCTCCAACCCCAATGGATGGGATTCCCATTGAGTCCATGTGAAAAATAGCAATTTAAAGAATGCAGTACTGATACCAAAGTAAGGCAGATGTGGGTTTGAATTTTAGCTCTCCCATTTACTTACCATGACCTTAGGCAAGTGAGTTAGGTTTTACCAGATGCCATTTTCTCATTTGTAAAATGAAAATAATATTATTTGGAGGATTTATTTTAAAAGAGTAGAGAGAGTCTGGTGTGTTTCATGGTTGGGTAAATGGAGCTGGAATGGAAGAGACAGGTGATAGGTGATAGAAATATTGGAAGGACTGTCTTTTCCTCTTATACACTTTCTATGTTCTATATATATATATATATATACACACTATGTTCTATATATATATATATATATATATATATATATATGCGCTGTTCTATATATATACTATGTTTTATATATATATATACATAAATATATATGTAAAAATATATATATATATTTATGTGTATATATATATATATATATATATAGAGAGAGAGAGAGAGAGAGAGAGAGAGAGAATTTTACTATAGGGCACATATGCTTGCTGGAGAGATAGAGACAGACAGAGAGACAGGAAGGGAGAAATCACACCCCACACCCCCAGGAAAGATGGCCATGCCACAATCCCTTCTCTTCCATTCTCCTCTCAGGATTTTGGGCATGCACACACATGTGCCCAGTGTGAGTTTTAAGCCACCCAGTCCAGGACTTGAAACGCAGATGACTACATGGGAGTCCAGTGACATGACCATTACACCACCTGCTGTTCCCACACTTATCATGGTCTATATTACATATTTGTGTACATAACTTTTCTGCTGTGTGAGTTCTTTAAGAGCAGAGAATTTGGTCATTGCTATGTACTGTAGACAGTGAAATTGAATGGAAAAGTCCCATCATACCTTGTCTCTAGCTGCATATGTGTTTCTCATTGATTTCATATAATACACTTGAGCTCACTGAGAGATTAACTTTGTATCTCTAGTGCCTAGTAAACTCTCAGTGTCTAATCAATCCTGTGTAAGCGAATAAATAAATGAGCTAATGGATGTTTGGAGGATGAAGTGCAAGTGCACACTATTAATGGCTGGATGCTAAGCCAGGTTTCTTGTATCTGAAATCCCGGTCTCCAGGGAATCGGGCACGTGGAATGCAAAAGGCTTGTCTGTCGTTTTGAGATGTACAGTCCCTGAGAGGCTTTGTGAAGTAACTAGTTGGAAACATATTTCTGTTAAACCATTTGAATAAGTTTAGCATTTAAAGTTCAAATTTGGGGGATCCAGCAGTTAGCGTAATGGCTATGTTGCTGGACTCCCATGTAGTCGAACGCGGTTCACGTCCCAGACCCGGTGGCTTAAAACTCACGCCAGGCGCGTGTGCGTGCGTGCCCAAGATCCCGAGAGGAGAATGGAGGAGAAGGGATTGCGGCGTGACCATCCCCCCTGGGGGGTGATTTCTCGCTTTCTGTCTCTATGTCTCTCTCTCTCTGTCTGGCGAGTGCATGCGCCCTATAGCGAAAAAAAACCTCTCAAAAAAAAAAAAAAGTTCAAATTTGGCACCACTTCAATTGACACTAATAGGGAGCTTCTTCATGCCATCTTTCCTGTTCACTGAATAGGACTTTAAAATTCCACTTAATGTATTCATTGGTGCTTTCTTTCTAGAATTAACCATTCTGGGGGGAAGAAGTGACCAAAATAGTATTCTTGCTTTTGTATAACTTCTGTGATCATTTGATTATTTTTAACTCTATCAGATATTAAAAGCACTGACAAAAGAGAATGTACAGGAATACCCAAATGACACAGCAGGTGACAGGTAGGTAACATCTACTATCTTCACAAAAGCTATTTGATCTAAGTTGGGAAATTCACTCATCTGCTGATTAAGTGTACAAGGTGGGGGTCTGCAAAAAGTTTACAGAAAATACATATTATGAAAAAACTATGCACGAATTTCAAATTTTTTTGTACCAAAATAAACAAGTAAAGTTGATTCCATTTATCCAATACAATTTTTTTTTTTTTGGAGAGGTTTTTGCTATAGGGTGCGTGTACTTGCCAGACAGACAGAGAGAGACAGAGAGATAGAAAGCGAGAAATCACCCCCCAGGAGGGATGGCCACGCCGCAATCCCTTCTCCTCCATTCTCCTCTCGGGATCTTTGGCACGCACGCACATGCGCCCGGCATGAGTTTAAGCCACTGGGTCCGGGACTTGAACCGCTGTCAACTACATGGGAGTCCAGTGACATAGCCATTACGCTAACTGCTGGTCTCAGTTTTCCAATAAATTTTTGAAGTTCTCAAATATACTGTGTTCCAGGCATTGTGCATGGTTCAGTATAAGGGACTTAGTCTTTCGTCTTGTAAGAATTTTATTATTGACTTTTAAACAACTTCAAGTAGTTTTAAGCTCATTGATAACCTCAGAACATATCCTAAACTTAGGATGAGTTCCAAGACCTATCAGTATCGACCTTTGGAGTTTCTTTGGGGCTTGGCCAATTCCTAGAACTGAAATGAATGGGATGAACAATTTCAGATGCTCCTATAGAAAAGGACCAAGTTATACTAGCATAATCTGAGCGTCTTCACATCCACCCATTTCTGATCCAAACTCCAGCAGAGACATCAAGAAAAACAAGCCAGGGACCAGCAGTTAGCATAATGGCTATGTCACTGGACTCCCATGTAGTCGTCCACAGTTCAAGTCCTGGACCAGGTGGCTTAAACTCACGCTGGGCGTGTGTGCGTACATGCCCAAGATCCTGAGAGGAGAACGGAGGAGAAGGGATTGCAGCGTGGCCATCTCCCCTGGGAGGTGATTTCTCACTTTCTGTCTCTCTGTCTCTCTGGCGAGAGCACGCACCCTGTAGCAAAAACCTCTCCAAAAAAAAAAAAAAGAAAAAAAAAAAAAAAAAAAAAAGGAAAGGAAAGGAAGGAAGGAAGGAAGGAAGGAAGGAAGAAGAAAGAAAGAAAGAAAGAAAGAAAGAAAGAAAGAAAGAAAGAAAGAAAGAAAGAAAGAAAAGCCAGATAGCAAAGACTGTGCTTCCATTTAATGAACACCTACGCATGATTGCACTGTGATGAATGCTTTGTATGGCCGCAACTAAGAAACTGAATCTACAAATGGTGAATAATAATAAATAGAACTTTAACCCACAACTTGCAGCAAACTGCTCAGGACAACTTTTCCACAATAAGCAAGCCAGGAAATCAGCCTATTATCCTTCAAATAGCAGGAAGGCATGTGGCTATCTCTAGTGATAATTCAGGAAGATCACTGTTCCCAAATAACTGGGACTTATTATTAACTGAGAGCTCTCAAATTTTTAATTAAAAAATATTCCTATAAGTCATGTGCGCTTCCTAGAGAGAGACAGAGTGAAAGAGAGAAAAGTGAGAAAGCACCACCCCATGGGGGGTGGCCATGCTGCAATCTCTTTTCCTCCATTCTCCTCTAGGGATTTTGGGCACGCATTCACATGTGCCTAGTGTGTTTTTTAAGTTGTTGGGTCCAGGACTCCAGCCATGTAGTCGGCCACGTGGGATCCAGCCACTTTAAGCACCGTGTCACAGGCTGGCCCTAGCTTCCCCAAGTTTTAGGCACTAAGCAGAGAAAGCCAACTGGGTCCCTAATCCGTCACACAAGGTGCCCCACTTCTAGCTAGGCTGCTTACAGATTCCCTATGCCAACAACCTCTAATCAGGGCACATTTTGAAGTCTTCCCTTTTTCTGCCAAAAAGTGTGCCCACTCCCCTGCCTGTCTTTACATCTCTGCCAAAACACAAGTGAGGGTGGCTGACCTCCTTGCAGTGGCAAGCCCAGAACAATTACTCTTTCCTTATTTGGTTGGTCTTCATTTACGTCCCCAAAGTTATTATACTAGTTTGACAAATAAGTCGATTTATAGAAATCAACACTTTTTTTTTTTTCTTCTTTTTTTGGAGACAGACTCTGCCAGCTGCAATTCTCCTTCCTCAGCCTCCCAGCTGAGACGACAGGCACACATCATTGGACCTGCAGTCGAACTCAGGCCACTCATGTGATCCTAGCCTATGAAGCACAGCAGATTATGAACAGAGGTTAACATTTACTTATAACATTTATTTATTTAGATAGTTTTTGGAGAAGTTTTTTTTTCTGTAGGGTGTGTGCACTCACTGGAAATACAGAGAGTGAGAGAGAGAGTGAGCGAGAAGTCACCCTCCCCCCCCCGGGGGGATGGTCACACTGCAATCTCTTCTCCATTCTCCTCTCGGGATCTTTGGCCTGCATGCACACGAGCCTGGCATGTTTAAGCCACCAGGTCTGGGACTTGAACAACAGCTGGTTACATGGGAGTCCAGTGATGTAACCATTACGCCATCTGCTGGTCCCATTTATTTTTATTTTTTGATAAAAAGTCTTTAATAAAGATTTTTACATGTCATGTATTTAATGGAAAACATTGAAAAAGGTATGTAAACAATTGATAAAATTTTATCTTTCAGACCACATATTTTTCCTTCAAGGTCTGTACATACTCTTGTGATGCTCCCATGAGTAGGTCCTGAGTTCAGTTTGACTCATCAGTAGATCTTCAAGAAGCTCAACAGAATTCAGTAGCAGCGTCTCTTCATTCTAGTTATACTTTTTTCCAACTTCCTGCTGCATCATTTGACGAGTAGTTCTTTATGCTGTTATTCGAAGGCTGTGAGATTGAGTAGGCATCATCACTGAGGTTTCTCTTTTTTTTTTTTTTTACTGAGATTTCTCTTGAAATAAGATTTCTGTTGTGCACTAAACTATTACCAAGATTTCCAACATGAGGTGACCCTAGGACTGGTCTTGTAGTAAGAATGTGGAGTAAAGATCTGTTCTGCTGTTTCTCCACAAGAAATTTGGCCTTGGCTTCTGTTAACTTCTCAATAATCTTGTCCAGTTTATCTGATAGTGATTTTTTTTTTTTTTTTTAGAGATTTTTACTATAGGGCATATGCACCTGCCAGAGAGGCAGAGAGACAAAAAATGAGAAGTCACCCCCCAGGGAGATGGCCACACTGCAATCCCTTCTCCTCTCAGGATCTTGGGCACACATTTACACATGCCTGGTGTGAGTTTCAAGCCACAGAGTCCAGGACTCAAATTGCAGTCTACTATGTTGGGAGTCCAGGGACAAAACCATCATGCCATCTGCTGGTCTTGATAATAAATTTCTAATTTGTGATTCTTCTAGAGTTGCTTATATTTTTCTAATTCTGTTTTATTAGAATCTTCTTGAGAAGCTCTTATTTTGGAGAGTTCAAATTCCTGATCTGTAATTCTGAGTTCTCTCTGACTTCTTATTGAAGCATAATTACTCTCTCTTAACTGCTCTTAAGTTTTCTTGAGCTACTGCTTCTACCTATAAAAATAGACTTCTTTTACTTTTTCTACTATATTTTGTCTTGCTCTTCCTTCAATCTCCCATTTATACTGTTCTACTTGGACATGTTCTACCATATTTATTTCCATATGACTTTTGAGGTTTACTACTTCTTGTTTCAATTTCAGTTTTTTTCCTCCAGTTTTGCACATTTCTTCCATATTGTTATGAAAGATGACAAGTCCTGCTGAAGTTTTGCTGTAAAATCTTCAGTCTATGTTTTAGCATATTAAATTGAATAAATACCCTTTTCAAATCAATTGGCTTTTAAATAAAAATAAAACTAAGTTCTCCATTTTCGTACTCATTTTACTTCTTTCTTGTCATTTCCAAGTGTTTCTTAAATTCAGTTATCTCTTTCTCGAATTCACCATTTTTCTTTATTTCATGATCCAAATTACATTCCAGAGACTGTTTTAATCTAGTTAAGTTTCTTTGACTGTTCCTGTTCATCCTCAGATGTCTTTTCTTTCTCTTTTTTATTTTTAGACGTTTTTGCCTTGGGGGTATGTCCTCTCTGGAGATAGAGAGCAACAAAGACCAATAGAGACTGTGGGAAAGTGAGAAATCATCCCCCAGGGCTATCCCTTCTGACGTGATCCTCCTTTCTCCTCCTGAGATCCTGGGCATGCATGCACATGCTCGTGGTCTGGGACTCAAACTGCAGTTGGCCATATGGTAATCCAGCGATGTAACCACTATGCCATCTGCTGGCCCCTCAGATGTCTTCTTTTCTCCTCCAGCTCCTCTAATCTCACTTCGCTTCCAAGTACAGCAATCCCTGATGTTTCCCAAGGTTAACTTTTAAATGAGACCCACACAAGCTGCAGAACCAGGATAAGAACCCAATCTCACCAATTCCGGAGCGCTCCCACTGAGCAGTGCCTGCCTATATAAAAGTCGAATTTCCTTCACTGTCCCCTCCTGAACCTAATTTGTAATTGCGAGTACTTCCTTTTTTTTCTTAAAAGGAAGTGATTCCAAGTATAATGAATTTAGTCTATAGGCCTGGTGGCTCAGCAGACAAATTCAATTTGGATTCACTGTTAAGTGTCTAAGGCAGAACTTTGAATGCTACCTCAGTTTCAATTCTGCATTTCCTTACCATAATTGAATCTATGAAAGGGTCTGCAGCCCAGCAGGTAGGGAGACTTCAGATGCTAATTGCCTCTGTTCATGGGACCACAATGCTGCCCCCTTCCGAGGAGTACTGCACTCAGGTGACTCAGTGTTTTGATGATTGAATGTGGGCCTCTCTGCTACTTTAAAGACCTTAAATATAACATCCTACCTTGAAGATGCAGGATTTTAACAAGCACATGTTCACTAATTTAACATACGAGGTAAACTCTCTCACATAGTGGTGTTCAGAGAGGTCAAGGAGAGTTGATTAGGAGAGAAACATCTTAAAGAACAGCTTTTTATTGCAGTTACTACACCTTCTTTGTCACTGTGGGTTACTCACTTTTATTTTTCTTTCTTTTTTTTTTTTTGTTTTGTTTTGTTTTTTGCCATAGGTCGTGTGTGCTTGCCAGAGAGAGAGAGAGAGAGAGAGAGAGACAGTGAGATGGAAAGTGAGAAATTGACCCTGTTAAAGAATATCAGAAAAGCTTCTATACTCCTGTTTGGTTTTCATAAACAAACTGTGATCTCATTTATTATAGATAAGGCTGCTATTTTTTCCCTTTTGCTAGGTTACAGTTAATCACAGCATCTAGGCGTCAGTCACAGGCATCCTGCCTTTTAGACTGTGTTAATGCAGACAAACTTCAGAATGTAACCAACCCAGTTGACTGTCTACCTCATTCCTTTGCTGTCGTTTTTGCACGTCATTTTCCAGTTCTTGTACACATCACTTTCCTTTTCCAGAACTTGAATACCATGTGACCACGAGGCTACCCAGAGTTGCCCAGAAGTTGGTCCGACACACTCCCCAATTCAACCATGCTAAGATTTGCTCAGTTAAACTCCACTAAATTAAATTGTCTGTTTTTTTTTTTTTTTTCTTTGCTATAGGGCATGTGTGCTTGCCAGAAAGACAGAGACAGAGAGATAGAAAGCAAGAAATCACACCCCGGAGGGATGTCCACGCTGCAATCCCTTCTCCTCCATTCTCCTCTCGGGATCTTGGGCACACATGCACACACACCCAGTGTGAGTTTAAGCCACCGGGTCCGGGACTCGAACCACGGTCAGCTACATGGGAGTTCAGCAACATAGCCATTACGCTAACTGCTGGTCCCTATTGTCTGTTTTGTTTGTTTGTTTGTTTGTTTTAATGCTCCTTATGGGGGATGGCCATGCCATAATCCGTTTCCTCCATTCTCCTGAGGTTTTGACCACGTACGCAAATGCACTGAGTGTAATTTTCAAGCCACAATCTCTGAGACTCAAACCATGGTTGTCCATGTGGGAGTCTAGAACCTTAACTGCCACACCAATTCTAAATGGAGTGAATGTGCCAAGGGAAATATTTCAAACTCACATCAACTTCCTCTGCAGCTCCCCAAAGATTCAGAAGTTTTGTGTCCAAATCTATGTGCGTCTTGCCTAAAATAAAATGCTGTGCATTGACAGGGGTAACACAAATATTCCGAGAAGATGTCTATGAGTCACGTTTGGACTTAGCCCGCGTTGCCCCTGATTTGTCATCTTCAGCTGTCATTTGGCATATCCACTGAAGTGACTTCTCTGCATTTCTCTGCAGACTCCGGAGAGGCAGGGGGAAGGTTGCTCTGGTTTTGACTGAAACACACCCTAGAATACTTTGCTACACCCCTCAGCTATTGTCTGGGGAATAGGCCATTCCCTGGAGCAGCTGAGGTACCTTCTCAGGAATGAAAGGGAGAAACACAGCAAGCAGCACAAATCCTGTGGCTGGCATATGCAACAGGAAAAAGGAGACTGTTTGCTTTGAAGGTGTTTGCCCTGTTTTCTCTTTCAATGTTGACACAAGAAAGAAAGACAAGGGAAAATTTTTACATTCATATCTTTTTTTTTTTTTTTTTTTAAGTAGCTCAGAATACAGCATCAAAAGAAACATTGGGAACATTGTCAGGTTGCAGGAGACTGCAAAAAACACCTCAGTATGTGAGAATAAGAAAGAAAAGGATTGACCTGGAAAGACAAGAGGAAGGAAGGAGAGGGAGAACAAGCTAATTTTTTTTTCTAAAAAGAAGGAAAAGAAAGTAGTATTTATACACAGCAACCAAAACCATGTTTACAGATACCTAGGTAAAGTAAGTCTAAAATTTACAGAAATTCCTCTTTCATTTTTGTGAGAAATTCTGTCCAGAATTCTACCAAACATAAAGCAAAATGTAAATAAAACTAGAGGAAGAAAAAGAAAGTTGTGGAGGAGTGTACATATACACTTTAGCATACATAGATATACATACATTATATATGTACACACACACACACTATATATGTAGCATATACATAGCCTAATCTTTTTTTTTTAGTACAAATTCAGAATGGCATCTCAAAAGCTATGCTTTAAATAATACAATATAATTCCTCGTGCTTTAGGGAAATGAGTACCTGTGTTCATGATTAATTACATAAATTCAATGACTTTTTCAGTTCTATAATCTCTGGGTATGGTTAACCAATACCGTGTGTAACTACTGCATTTGTGCATAGAAAACGTCATGACTTTTCCAACGACCCAATACATTACAGAGAGGAGTATGAGGGCCTGAGTGTGATGGTAGAAGATGGTCACAGGAGAAAGCATGTTGATGAAGGAACCTTGGCTGTGGATGAAGAGGCAGGGCAGAGAAGGTAGACTTTCAGTCTAAAGAAACCTCACTTTGTACTGTCATCTCTCTGTTCCTCCGCACTTTCAGGGAGCATCTGTGCTACATCTCTGTTAGCGGTACTCTGCTAACGGGGCAGTGTATGCCATCGGAAGTGGTATGGAAAGAGGAGCCATGACGGGGGAGGCAAATCGGAAGAGGAGTGAAGAATTCAGAGTGGGAGATGATGGTGAGACTGTAACCCTGCCAGGAATCTTTGGAAATGCAGGTAAACATTCTGTTTTGTACTTTTCTTTTTGTTATTCATGAGACCAAAACAGACAGAGGAAGAGAAGAAGGGGTGAAGAGAGAGACACCCTCAAGGGGTCTCTTTGTGTTGAGATCCCTTTCCCACAACTCTTCAGCTTCTCAGGCTCTTGGGGACACAGGCACCTGGCATATTTTCTGATCAACTGGGGAACCAAACCAGCAGTCAACCATGTGGCTTCCAGCACTGCAGTTTAGTACTCCATCACTGTGCCACTGAGGCTGGACTGGGTGCAATGGCAGCTTTTCAGTTTGGGTTCAGAATTTTTAAAGTATTTTCAAGGTGAAAATAATTCCTGATACTTACTATTTATGAGTAAAGAATTCTTTATCTTTACCTTATTAAACAAAAAAGCACTAACATGAGGCAGGAAGACTTTTTTTTTTTTCTTTTTTTTTAAGATCAGGCTGGTGTCAGCAAGGATTCAAAATGTATTTTATCATGTCCAGTGAAACCAGCTTCAGTGAGCTTTGTTAAAGCTAAAGATAACATATCTTCAGTGTAATGTGGTCAGTGTCCTGTTGCTCTGCTTTTCCTGTGTTTCAAAAGTCTGGGGATTTTTTATTTGTTGCTGCCCAAATCAGAAACTAAGGCCCAAAGTTACAAACAAACGAGCATCCCTCCTTTCTTAGCTATGTCCTGGTTCCCTTCCTTGGTTAAGGGTGTCCTTCGGTGACTTTAGAGAATAAAGTTTTAGTAACAAAGCACACCTAGCTATTAGTCATGTCTCTCAGTCAGCAGACTGGTTACACAGAACAAGGTTTCTAATGTTTTTTAAGAATTATTTATTCATTTATTTATTTTAATTTAACCAGAGACAGAGAGAGAGAGAAAGTGGGAAAGCAAGCCACCAGGACCAGGACTTGAACCGTGGTCAGCCATGTGGGAGTGTCCAGTGCCTTAACAACCATGTCACTTGCTGGTCCCAGTTTCTTATGTTTTTCACTCAACCAAAGAATTTACTGAAATTATCAGACACACTCTAAACGTGTGGCAAAAGTTTTGGCATGGCTCACAGATATAGTTCAAGGGGAAAAAAAAGGCCAGCCATAAGTAAATGTATACCTTCTATGGATTTGTTTTCTTGCCATTGACAAAAGAAGGGAACACTGATAGGAGTCCCAAGAAGAGGAAAACAGAAATGCAAGTACAATCCAGGGTGCAGTGCTTGCCAGAGAAAGAGTGAAAGCACCCCCACACACACACCCAAATGGGGTGTGGTGATGCTGCAATAATTTTTCCTCCATACCTCCATCTCTTCAGGATTGGGGCACACATGAACACATCCCTGGCATGTTTTTCAGTCTACCAGGACTGGGATTCCAACTGTAGTTAGCCATGTGAGATCTGGTTCCATAAGGATGGCACTTAACTGCTGCACTGGGGCCTGTCTTCAAAAACTAACCTTTGGGACCAACAGTTAGCGTAATGGCTATGTCGCAGAACTTCCTTGTAGTCAATTGCAGTTTGTGTCTTGGACCTGGTGGCTTAAACTCACACCAGGTGCGTGTGCATGCGTGCCCAAGATCCCGAGAGGAGAATGGAGGAGAAGGGATTGCGGTGTGGCCATCCCCCCTGGGGGTGATTTCTCGCTTTCTGTCTCTCTGTCTCTCTCTGTCTCTCTGGCGAGCACACATGCCCTATAGCAAAAACCTCTCCAAACAAACAAACAAACAAACAAAAAGCAAAAACTTATCTTTAACTGGAGATATATACACTGATTTGTGTAAAGACAAATAAATACATGTAGGTATGTTATTGACAAGGAGGAAAAGAAAACATTTGATTTCACAAATTATACATTTTATCCCTAGGGGCATAAACTGATTGAGTTCTTAAGACTCCTATTTCCTTCTGAAATGGGAAGGGAAGTTATGTGCTGGAAGGGGCTCAAGAAAGTGTGTGTTAGAGGGATTAAGGAGGATGGTGAAGGAGTAGAGGATTGTAAGAAGGAGATGACTGAGGTAGGCAGAAGTACTGCTCAGTAAGACTACAGATCCATCCCAAATTGGAAACCATTAGTGGCACTGTCCTGCACAAGTGTGTCATTCTTCACAGCTGTGCCTGGTGGCGCATGAACAGAGGCACATGGACATCAGAGTCATTTTCACAGGTGCCTTTGGCACATCTGGAGGGTGGAATCCATTTAGAAGGAATCAGGAGAATTGAGTGTATGGTTTAAGAAAATGGTTCAGGAGAATTTGTAATAGTTATGTAGTCTAGGCCAGTTAAGGGTGGAAATAAAACCAGGAAAGGATAGATTGGGAAAGAATCAGAGGGTCAAGGAGCTGAAACACTTGATGAGATCAAATAATAGGTATGGAGATTACAACACAGATAGTCCTGCCTTTCCTTTAGAAAATTACTGTCAGAGAATGCCATATTGGAATTCCGATTCCAGGACTGAAACATCTCTGGGTGAGAACATCCACAATGTGGACAAGGGAATAATTTCCTAATGAGAGTGGACCTGAAGACCAGAGCAATTGAGCAAACACAGGAGCACTGGAGGTTAGGTGTATTACTGAGTTACCTACATCAAAGGGACAACATATTTAGTAAAGGTGGTCATCAGGTACACCAAATCATGAAAGAATATGGAGAAATATCCATGATGTTGCTGAGAGCACCGATGCGAGGTAGACTAGTAATCTAGTAATGTCATGTCATGACCTACAAAGAAGATGGCTGGAGATCTAACTTTCAGAATGCAAGAGAATGTCCAATACTTTTTGACAATGGGAAATGCCCTTCACTCCAGGTACCTAAGCCACCACATCTTATGGGGATGTTGTGTTTTCTGGCAAGTTTTCCTGTGGTTACCCCACATCAACCCCCAACTCCAATCTCTTTACCAGACTACTGCCAATCCGGTTTGGCAATGGAAATCTAATGCCCCTCAAACATCCCTAAACACCCCATGCTTTCCTGTTGTATTTAGGATGAGGCTAAAGTCCAAGGTGGCCTCAAGTCCTGGCCCTAACCTTCCTCCCTGGCAATATGGCCTCCTTTGGCTTGCTTTGCTCAGATACTCTCTCTTTTTTTTTTTAATAATTATTTTATTTAACTTTATTTATTTGTTTATTTTTAATTTGATCAGAGTGAGACTGAGACAGAGAGAAAGAGAGAGAGAAAGTGAGAAAGCAAGCTGCCAGGTCTGGGACTCGAACCGTGGTTGGCCACATGGGAAAGTGAGAAAGCAAGCTGCCAGGTCTGGGACTCGAACCATGGTTGGCCACGTGGGAGTCCAACATCTTTAACCACCATACCACCTGCTAGCCCCAGACACTGTCTTTTTAGGGTTGATCAAATGTGTCAAGTTCCACCCAACACTGACATGAGTAAGAGGCATCCCTAACTTAACACGCCTCAAAACAAACTCCCAAACTATCCCTCACAGTCTGCTCATCCTTTAATCTTCCCCATCTCAGTGAATCAAAGCTTTATACTATAAATAGTTCTCACTCTAAAGATGTTGAAGCCTTCCTTGACTCTCATTTTCTCACATTCTTTATCGGATCCTTCCACAAACCCATCAGTTTTATCTTCGAATCATATCCAGGAGCTAATCACCTCTCACTGTCTTCGCTTGGACAAAATTGATCTCAACCATTATCATAATAACCTCTGAGTGGTTTTCGCTGCCCTCACTCTTGGTCCATGAACAGTCTATTCTCTATACATTAACCCAAGAGATCCTTCTGAAGGGCAGGTCAGGCCTATCACTTCCATGCTAAGGCTCTCCAAAGGCTGCCCTTCTCACTCACATAAAGGCACCAGATGATTCGGCCCCATTTTCTCTTTGATTGCATCTCCTCCCAGTCTCCCCCCACCCACCTCCCCACACACATACACACACACTCAGACACCATCCCTTCTGCTCCTAGACCATGTCCCAGGGTGCTCTATCAGGCCTTACCTCTCTCTCCCCTCTCCCACCCACAGTTGCATGACTTGCTGCGCCCCTCCCTCTCCTGAGTGGCTTGTTAGGGTGTCTTTCCCCTACTGTCCCTTGTAGTATCTGCCTCCCTTTCCCATTCTGCACTTCCTATTCAGCTTATCCTTCTTTTTGTGCACAACACACAACCACCTGGCCGTTGTTTATACTTATTTGGTCATTTGGGGTCTGTTTCTCCTGAAACTGAAATGTAAGCTTCATGTGCGCAAGGAATTTAATTTCTTTTATTCACTACTGAATCATTAGCACCAAGAACAGTGCTTAAAGGTGCTGCATGGGGACCAGCAGTTGCCATAATGGCTATGTCACTGGACTCCTATGTAGTCAATTGTGGTTCAAGTCCCAGACCCTGTGGCTTAAACTCATGCTGGGCGCGTGTGCGTGCTTGCCCAAGATCCTGAGAGGAGAATGGAGGAGAAGGGATTGCTGCATGGCCATCCCCCCTGGGGGATGATTTCTCACTTTCTGTCTCTTTGTCTCTCTCTGTCTTTCTGGCGAGTGCATGTGCCCTATAGCAAAAACCTCTCCCCCTCTCAAAAAAAAAGGTGCTGCATGACTACATGAATGAATGTTCTTCCTTTTAACTGGAATGTTCTACAGCTCATCTTTGTTTATCAATTCCTGGTCATCCCAGATATCTGCTTGTCATTTCCACCAAGGAGCCTTCTGTGACCTTCCATATTCTGGATAAGCAATAATTTGAGTTCTTTCCACATACCTTTTTTTGTTAGCACATATCACTGTTGTAAGTTTACATTACCGGAAAGACATAGTTATTGACATCGCTCCTCCACTAGATTTCAAATTCCATGAGGTCAGGCGCTCCCAGCCCCCCTTTTTTTTGATTGACAGGATGTGTGTGCTTGCCAGAGAGAGGGGAAGAAATGGGGCATGGTCATGTCACAATCCCTTCTCCTCTATGTCTCTATCCTGTTGGGATTTGGGGTCTATAGAAATACACATGCTTGTAGTGTTTCTCAAGCTGCTGGAATTGGGACTTGAACTGAAATTGTCCATGTAGGATATGATTCCCTTAACTATTAGGCTACAGGGCTGGCCCAGGAACCCTGTCTGCTTTTCCTTACCCCTGTTCCTCAGGATTTAGGAAGGAGCCCAACTATTAGGAGACACTCAGTGGAGATTTTTTTGAATGAGAGAATGAATCAAGAAACAAAAAGATATGGTATTTTTTTTTTTTTTTTGCTTAATTTCTGACATCTTTTATTCACCAACTAATTTCTATTTTTTCCCTAAGAGCTACTTTAGTTTCCATTGCATTTTCTTTACACTGAGAGATGCATTTGTCAGCACAAATTTGACATAAGACTGCTAGAATAGTGATTTTTGTCTGGATCACCTGTGGGGCTTGTTTAAAAATCAGATTCTGGGGGCTGGCAGGTGGCGTGGTGGTTAAGGTGCTGGACTCCTACATGGCTGATTGTGTTTTGAGTCATGGACCTAGTGGCTTCTTTTCATTTTCCCTCTCTCTCTCTGGTCAAATTAAAAAATAATAATAACAAATAAAATTAAATAATTCTTAAAAAATAAAAAAAAGCCCCAACAGATTCTGGGACTGGATGGTGCTTTGGCAATAAAATGTGATGGTCTGCAAGACAGATCCACAAGACAGGGTGTTAGTTTGAGTCCCAAGACCTCTCTGAGTATACACATGATCAAAGCTAGCTGAAGCTGGAGGTAACTTACAGTGTCAGGATGCTGTCAGGGGTCCTGTATGACTGTCTCTCTGTCACTATTGCTATCTTTCTTACTTATGAATAAATAAATAAACCTAAGAAAAGATTTAAAGTCAGCTTTTTAAACCTCATACCTTAATTCTTCTCTCTCTCTCTCTCTCTCTCTCTCTCTTTTTTTTTTTTTTTTTTTTTGGTAAGGCATCTATCCCTTCATTAGTAAGAGATGCAGAGAAAGAAAAAGATATACAACACCTCTAACAGGCCTCAATGCCACAATCCACTCTCAGTATTAGCCAGTCATGGATCGAGGGCACTTGTGGCCCAAAGTACTCCTGGAGACTCCAGATGTGACCCGGAACCTCTCCATGAGAGTCATACCTACTGCTGGGTCACCATGAGCATCCCATCATTTTTTCCTACAGGTCTATTAAAGAATTCTAGATGCTTTTCAGAAACTTCATATTTAATCTTATTTTGTTTCTTTATCACTAGAAGAATTAAAAACAGACTGTAATTCCAAAATACATAAATTATTATCCAACAGGTGAGCTGCGATCTAAAGCTCAGCTTGCCCCACTCGGTGGGGAAGACCGGCTTTAGAATCCAGGCTTTCATGGGTGAACCATTGTCCTAACTGCAAAGAATGTCAAAAGTGAGTAAATACAGAGGAACCTTGCTGAGTTTCTGCACATGAAGTAATAAAAAAGCCTTTATAGTTTCTTTGTTTTTCTTCTGCTCAAGATAAAGACATTCTTGAGTGAGTTTCTTCCTGATACGCAGAATACCAATCAGGGATATCCGACTTTACAGTAGAGATTCAGAACTGCCAGAATAGGATGGAAAATTTTTTGAATGAATCATTCCAAAAAGAATAAATTTCATAGCAAGTTTTCCAAATGAAGATGTTTTGATAGTATAATACTTAACAATAATACCTTGTTAAAAATTTGAGTCTTTAAAGTAAATGTAATTCCAACAGAGGGAGGAAAAAATAATCATCACCCCAATATTTTTAAATTAGAGATCCTGGCTATCTTTTGTTTGATTTGGAAGGAAAAACAGTCCAATATCAAAGGTTGAACATAGAACTATTACAATATTTTGTTGAAGAGAGAGTAAACTAGATTGGTGGAGGTAATGAAGTTTAAAGAACTTTAAAAGAAAAAAACATGAAAGCCAACTCTTTTTTGACCTAAGCAAAGTATGCCAATGACATGTACATAGTTATTGGCAATTCTGTTTTAGTGTTCAGTCTAGAAAAGGCTTTTTTTTTTTTTTTTTTTTTTTGCAGAGGTTTTTGCTATAGGGCGTGTGCACTCACCAGAAAGACAGAGAGAGACAGAAATACAGAAAGTGAGAAATCAGCCCCCAGGAGGCATGGCCACACCATAATCCCTTCTCTTCCATTCTCCTCTCGGGATCTTGGGCACATTCGCACATGTGCCTGACATGAGTTTAAGCCACTGGGTCTGAGACTCAAACCACAGTTGACTACATGGGAGTCCAGTGACATAGCCATTATGCCAACTGCTGTTCCCTAAAAAAGGCAGATTTTTTTTTTTTTTTGAGAGGTTTTTGCTATAGGGCATGTGTGCTCACCAGAAAGACGGAGAGAGACAGACAAACAGAAAGCGAGAAATCACCCCCGAGGGGGGATGGCCATGCCGCAATCCCTTCTCCTCCATTCTCATCATGGGATCTTGGGCACGCACGCACACATGCTCGTTGTGAGTTTAAGCCACCAGGTACGGGACTCAAACCGGGGTCGACTACATGGGAGTCCAGCGACATAGCTATTATGCTAACTGCTGGTCCTAAAAAGGCAGATTTTAATTGCCTTGGGAAACTAAATTCAATCTGAAAATTCATAGAAAAAGAAATTTTTCTTGCAGATGAGAGCATGTACTTGTTCAGACATTTTCTTGGCTGACACTAAAATTCCTTATTTCACAGTATTCTTGATAAATTGACTAAAAAGGCAATCTGTATGGATAAAACTGCCTGGAGACAATGAGTTGTAATATTCCTGTGTAAAAGGCAAAATGACAAAAAGAATGATGCATAAAACCATGGGGCAAAAGCTGTAAATGCAGGACCAGCAGATGGCATGGTGGTTATGTCACTGGACTCCCACATGGCCAACTGTGGCTCAGGTCCTGGACCCGGTGGCTTCAAACTCATGCCGGGTATATGTGTGGATGCCCAAGATTCCAAGAGGAGAACAGAGAAGGGTTTGTGGTGTGGCAATCCTTGCTGGGGGGTGAATTCTCACTTTTTGTCTCTCTGGCTCTCTATTGAGCACACATGCCCTATAGCAAATTTTAAAAAGCTGTAAATGCATAGAGTATCAGGTCAACAGCAAAGTAAATTATTAAAGAAAAAGAAACTACTTACTCATAATTTAAAATTACTCATTCATTGTTTATTTACCAAAGAAAGGTGAAAGTGAAGAATGCATGCTAATTGCCAGGAGTTGACTAGATAGTAAGAACCACTGTATCAGGAATAGTGAAAGAATCATCTGTTTCTGTTGAGGATGTGACAATGCCTTTATTCAGAGATATTCACTATAATGTTTCTATTTCCCTTCATTTAAACTCTCTTCTCAAAGTTTTCTAATAACTTCTTTTAAAATTGCCAAACAAAAATGCCTTAAACAAAGCCCTGTAAAGTGACACATGTAGTAGGGCGCCACTCTGCAAGGCGAGAGCCACGGCGAGAGCCACGGGGGAAGACTTGGGTTGGACTGTGGGCTGATCTGAACCGTAGGAGGCATGCCTGTGCACAGACCTGCATATGCCTAGCTGTGCCTCTGGCTGGTCAGAAGTGGGGGAGAGGAGAACACAACGTGATGAAATTCTATTGAGGGAGCCTTATTTCTCTCTCTTTCTCATGAAAAAGAAAAGTAAACCTTAAAAAATGGCTTAAATAAAATGTTTTTCTAGCTTTCAGGAAGGAAGGGGGTCAAAGCTATCAAACATCAGATATCAGACTAGCGTGTCCTCAGAAATCTGGGTATCTCCACACTCTAAGAAATCTCTTAATTCCTCACAAAGAGAGAAAAGATAATCCCTGTATATAGGGGAAACTAACACTTGCTTTGAATTTATTTTCTAATCTTGTTAGTCTTAAAAGACTTCAGTAAAATAAGTCTCTAAAACACATGAGGCATGTTGCGTGTTCTTTCAAATATATATCTTGTTATGTTTTGCAGGGGGCCCCGGCAGGTGATTGCCACCATCTTCCCACACGGCACCACTGTGCTCTGGAAGGATTCGGCAGTGCTCTAGACCCTTTCACAAAAAACATGGTGTGAGGAATTTAGAGGCTCTACATACAGACTCCAAACCAGGATGGGGCTAGGACTAAGAAGATTTTTAAGGTGGAATGAAAAGAAGTATGAAAATTAGGTACATGTTCAAACTCTCTGATAAGACGGACAAAGGTTATACAAGTACGTGACTGTTCCACAATACTAAATTAAAATTATTTGAATGAATTAGAATTTCGTTCTGGAAGTAACTCACTATCATACATTGGTTTGCATTTCCAAAATAACTTGAAAAAGACTTCTTCTGTAGTTTGAATCTTACTCTTTCCCAGAGCAAAATTTGCATATGAATCGTTTCCTTTTTAAGTAATAATTATTTATTTAATTCTATTTCTTGTTATTTATTTCTTAAATTTGACCAGAGAGAGACAGAGAGATAGAGAAAGGGAAAGTGAGAAAGCAAGCTGCCAGGTCGAGGACTCAAACCATCGTTGGCCATGTGGGAGTCCAGCGCCTTAATCACCATGCCACTTGCTGTCCCCATATGAATTGTTTCTAATCAAATCCTTAGATACACTTTAGGAACAAAATCTTGCCCCAGTACCTTGCAGATATTCCCACTTAAAAATGAAAAGTACAACACTTTGAATCTGAAGACAAGTCTCAGGTCTATGTTATTAAATTCATAAGTAGAGTAAGTATAATGGCTTGCCTATGGTTTTGGGAATAAGACATATCTTCATTCCCTTTCTTGCAATTTCTTTATTCTCAGTCAACTTAATCCATGAAGAAAACTAATAACATCAGAATAATATCTAGCTTCTCAGTGCAATTATCCTCCAACAAAAGAAATGATAAAGAGCTGGCCCTGTAGGCTAGTGGTTAAGAAAGTTAGATCCCACATGGTCAACCATGGTTGGAATTCTGACCCTGGTGGCTTGAAAAACACTCTGGGTACAGATGTATGTGTGCCCTGAATCCCAACAGAATAGTGAAATGGAGGAGAAAGGACTGAAGCAGGAACCCTGCTTCTGCCTATGGTAAGCACATGTGCCCTTTGTAATTAAAAAAAAAAAAAGACATGATAAGCATCATTAACATTCATTGGACACTGACTATGTTGTAAACAACATGCCATGGATCCCACAATTATTTTCCCATACTAATCTTATGATACTCCATAAAGTAATAATGAGAACTCAGTCAGAGAGCTTAAGTGACTTGTGCAAGTAAGAGAAAGGACAGGAATTTCAACCCAGGAACTCCGTCTTCAGAGCTATGTCATTCCCTCCCATATAAAATTAGCAAGATGATCTTGGCAAAGTATTCTCCAGGGCAAAGAGCATGCACTTTCACCTCCATATGTTGTTAGCCAGTTTGGAAATAAGGAGAGCTGCAATCATCCTTGGAATTAAACAAGGTGAGAACTTGAGCTACTTGAAGGTGAACTAATGTGATGAGAGTTGAGCAAAATTGTGACAGTTCCAGTCAAGGGAGAATACAATGGCCTTCATTAACCTTTGCTGATTATCTTGGAATTTCCACATCAGTGTTTGTCATGCTGTTTTACTGGGTAGTCAGAAACATCAGGGACCCATATGAGTTCTGATCCTTCCTTGAAACTTATACTAGTATATATAGTATTAGAGAGCACTCCAGAGCCCATTTATCTCATTTTCTTAGTGGGGAAAAAGTGATGTTAATTATTTAGAACATTAAATAACTGGTGCCATTCAGCAACTATAAACTTTCATCAACATAGTAATACTAGAGTAATAATATCAATATATAGCAATAATATCAATAGTAGCTAACACCTGCTAAGGGTTTCACAAATATTATGCGTTTAATTCTTATAACATTCCTATAAGGTAGGCACCTTTATTACAGATGAGCAAACTGAGGCTGATAGAGGTTGAGCGACTTGCCCAAAAATTCTTTATTTACAAAGTTAACTAATTACTTGCTAATTCACATTATTTTTATATTCCTCTGCCTTAAAAAAGGACATAGAGCAATTAATATATACTTGATGACTCTTAAATTATACTTTATAATAATATATCTTTCATACTATTTACTAATTTCACTTTGAAATTTAAATACACTATTAATATCTTTTCAAAACGCTGCTTAGGTCTAATAAATCACTACTTTGATATGTATTCAATTTGAGCATAACTCATGGAGAAACCAGATGAAGACAAAAACAAACAAACAAACAAGCAGATAAAATCTTTATGGAATGAAAGCCCTGTTCCAATTCCCCCATACAAACAGTAAAGAATAATCAGCCTTCTGAGTACTTTGGAGTTGACTGATGGATGAAAACCAAAAACCAAAACTGTATTGTCAGACACAAACTGGAATATATAATCTCTGCTCTGAGAATGAAAATTAAGTTCTGTTTTTAAATTGATTTTTCTAGGCCAATTTAATAAAATGATCAAATGCAATTGAAATATCATATTCTTCCCTCAAGCTCCAAGTCCCCTTCTTCTTTAATTGATGCTTGAATCCCATATGAAAACCCTTAGACTAGATATATGCACCAGATGTGCCAAAGAAACACTTGGTGAAGCAAATACAGCAGAACTGAATTTCAGGGACTGGAAACAACTATCTCCCTCCCCTGGTCCTCTCTCTCTCTCCCCAAAAGTTCAGCATTTCATGTCATACACTCCTGATGAAAATTCCCACTTGTCTCCATTCACACACTGAAATAACTTGCAATAATTATTTGGATCGGACTTCAAAGCACAAGGTGAACAAGGTACTAAGTTTTAATCAATGTAGAACATTGCAGATTTCTTGATTTGACTTCACAGGACATTAGTCATTGATTTCTTAGGATAAATGAGTTCTACCAGGTTATGACAAAGACCAAGGAAAAGTGTAAATGATCAGTCTCTCACTCCAAGACTTACTCAGCTTGTCACTCCTAGCCACAGCTTTATCAACATCTGAGACTTCATTATTCGGTTTTCTCTTACCTTTTTGTCTTACTTCTCTGGCTTCAGGTTTCTTCAGGACCAAAAGGTATGAAAAGAGCTGAGCAAAAATATGGCAAAAGAATTTTAATCAAGTCTAAAGAGCAGTGAGGAAGGAAATCACAGCATCCTAAGACCAGCAGCTTTTCATTGAGGGAGCTCTAGAACCTTTGGAAGACAGGCCCATGACACTAATATATCCCCAAGCTTGAGGTCCAACTCACCCCAAGTTGATATGGTAAGGCTCTGTGGGCTGGACTTCCCAGGGACAGTTGCAATTGCCTTTGTATTGTGAAACACAGATAATGCCTTCTGGTCCTAAAATGGTGTCATTACAGCTCTCAGCATGCCAGAGTTTGAGAAATATCATTTGGTTATCTGTCTGGCCATCACGAACTAAATACAGGGTCATCCTGTTCATTCATTCAATCAGTCATTTTTTTCAACAAAATTTAGTGATGACCTCTCATATGTGAAACGCTACACTAGGTTTTGGAGAACAGGTGTTCTGAATGTGAAGAATGCACCAAAAATACATGGACTTCCACAAAAATATGTCATTCCACTTCTTTACCTACCTCCCCACTTTATGTCTTTACTCAGGAAAAGGGAAGAGATTCATAAAAGAATTATCTTATTTAATTTTATTATTATTATTTTATATTTACTTTTTAATTTCACTCTCTTTTATACATTCAATCATGTTATTTAGCTTATAAAGTGAATATTTCAACATGTGAACATTTCTCCCTAGTCCAATTGATAAAACTATAAAATACCTTCAACATACTTCACAAGAGGGAAAGTGAGAAAGCCAGGTGCCAGATCCATAACTTGAACCATGGTTGGCCATGTGAGAGTCCAGCCCCATGCCACATGCCAGCCCCAAGGGAAGAAATTTTATAGAAGCAAGAATGCACAGTGGTTGGGACCAGCAGTTAGCGTAATGGCTATGTTGCTGGACTCCCACATAGTCGACCGCAGTTCGAGTCCCAGACCCGGTGGCTTAAAACTCACGCTGGGCGTGTGTGCGTGCGTGCCCAAGATTCCGAGAGGAGAACGGAAGATAAGGGATTGCGGTGTGGCCATCCCCCCTGGGGGGGTGATTTCTCGCTTTCTGTGTCTCTGTCTCTCTCTGTCTGTCTGGCGAGGGCATGTGCCCTATAGCGAAAACCTCTTAAAAAAAAAAAAAAAGAATGCACAGTGGTTAAGAGCATCATCTCAAATGTCATTTTCTACAGGTTCCAATCACAACCTTGACATAGTTTAATTGAATTGACTTTGCCTAAGCTTTGTAGCTGCTGTGTGTCTCATCATGTACATGACCCAGTATAGTATCTACCAAACAGTGGGCATAAAATTAATATTACAAATATTTTCATTAACCTCTGAAGTTGATCATATTTCCTCAATTTCATTTGAAAAAAATGTCAGCATGTGTACAGTTCTGCTAAAAGATTTTGCTTGATAGGGACCACTGATGTCAGTCATCTATAATGACATTATAAATAAATAATAATGGGGTTTATTTTCCATGGCTAAAAAAGAACTAGTATAGTATCTCTAGCATTCTAAATTGGGCATTATTAGTGGGTAAATCCAAATGAAAACGGGGTGAAATGACAAAGACTTCCTCCTTGACCAAACTTTAAGTTCTTCTGGACTAGGCCTTGACCTGGGCCTGCTGAGTTTTAGCAAAGAATTCTGCTAAGCCAGTTTATTCAAAATTCTCCCCATACTTGATATCTCATCAGAGTCTTCCCCCACTTCCCCTACCCCCTTTCTTGATACCTTAAGCAACCTGCTCTTAGTAATATTTCCTCACCCTGCTCACTAAGTTTATCTTATTATTTATTTATTTATTTTTTTGGAGAGGATTTTGCTACAGGGCGTGTGCGCTCGCCAGAAAGACACAGAGAGATAGAAAGCGAGAAATCACCCCCCAGGGGGGATGGTCACGCTGCAACCCCTTCTCCTCCATTCTCCTCTCGGGATCTTGGGCACGTACACACACGTGCCCGGCGTGAGTTTAAGCCGCTGGGTCCGGGACTCGAACTGTGGTCGACTATGTGGGAGTCCAGCAACATAGCCATTATGCTAACTGCTGGTCCCACTAAGTTTATCTTATTAAAAAAATTTTTTTAAGAGAGATTTTTGCTACAGGGTGTATGCACTTGATGGAGATACAGAGAGAGGCAGAGAGACAGAAAGCAAGAAATCTCCTCCCAGGGAAGATGGCTACATCACAATCCCTTCTCTTCCATTCTCCTCTTGGGATCTTGGGCATGCAAGCACATGCGCCCGGTGTGAGTTTTAAGTCACCGGGTCTGGGACTCAAACCATTGTTGACACCTGGGAGTCCAGCCAGGTAACCATTACGCCATCTGCTGGTCCTGCCCACTGGCTTTAAATCCCTACTTGTCCCTATTTGTATTGAAGTTGAGTCCAGTCTCTCTCCCCTGTAGCAATAGTCTTGAATGAAGTCTTTCTATTTTTAAAAAGTATCAGAATGATTTTTCTTCAATGAAACAATGAATTATCACTCTTATTGAAATTCTCTACATAGGACCATGGGAAAAAGTTCAAAGAGATTTTTATGATACTTGGACCTTATGATCTTCAAGACAAATTTTTTTTTAATGACAATAGAGTAATGAATATGAAGAGTGGCAGATTATAAAAGCAAGCATAGAAAACTTGAAGTGCTTCCCTGGGCATCATCTATAATTGTATTTCTCACTCCATGTAAAAGGTTTTCGGTCAACTCAGGTTGACCCTAAAGCAATTTCTCTACAATTCGTGGTAATAATGACAACATCTGACTCTTAGGCATACAGCATCGTGTCTGACTACAGGAGTAAATGGGGGAGGAAAATGGCTAAGAGGCAGACCATTTAGTAGGAAATAAAGTGTCAAATGTAATTTGACAAACTAAAAAAAAATTAAATAGCTTTTTTTGTTTGTTTTGTTCTGGAGTTTTGTTTGCTTTAGAATTATTTTATTTAACATTATTTATTTATTATCTTTAATTTGACCAGAGAGGGACAGAGTAAGAGAGAGAGAAAAAGTGAGAAAGCAAGTTGCCAGGTCCACGACTCAATCTGCAGTCAGCCATGTGGGTAACAACCACGCCACCTGCCGGCTCCATTGTTCTGGAGATTTTTGCTATAGGGTTTGTGCACTTGCCAGAAAAAAAAGAGATAGCAAGAAATCACCCCCTAGGATGGATGGCCACACCACAATCCTTTCTCCTCCATTCTCCTCTCAGGATTTGGGGCATGCATGCACATGTGCCCTGCATTAGTTTCAAGCCGCCAGGAACTGGTCTACCATGTGGGAGTCTAGTGCCTTTAACACTACACCACCTGCTGGCCCCTACATGGTGTTTCTAAAGTGATTAAATTTCAGTTCAGCTTGAATATGTGTACTGAAAGAAAAAAAGGAATTAGTAAGTAGGTGTAATATTTGTATTTTCACAGTTAAAAATACTCCCTTAGTTTTCAGACTACATTCTTCAGGTTTTAGAAATCCTAATTAGAAGATGAGGCGGAAGTTAGAGAAAATGTTTATGAATGTAGTAAAAAATGTATATTTACAGTAGTTGTCATAAATCTTTTTTTATCCTTTACTTTTTTAATAATACATCACCAATTTTCTGAAGAAAGTATTTATAAATAGTAAAAAGGCCTTGATTTTAACCTCAAGTTGTAGATTTTTCATACTAACATCAAATTCATGTATTGAATTAATAGAAAAATGTAGCAAATCATTTAGGATGACTGCACATTCAGATCTTTCCCAAGGGCTCAAAGACATTCTCCCATGGGATTCCTATAGCTTTCGACTTATGGGAAGAAACTAGCCTGAGCCTCTCACTGTGCTCCCTGAAAGAGTTTTGATGCTGCTCCAAATTTATAGTTGCCATCCAGGAGCTGGGAAAATCTGATAGAGAAAGGTTCTGTATGGAGAAAGTAAAAGAGGCCCTTAAAGAAAAATTAAAGCCAGAGCCTTGTCAAAAACTAACCTTGAGGGGCCAGCAGTTAGCGTAATGGCTATGTCGCTGGACTCCCACGTAGTCGACCGCGGTTCGAGTCCCAGACCCGGTGGCTCAAACTCACGCCGGGCGCATGTGCGTGCATGCCCAAGATCCTGAGAGGAGAATGGAGGGGAGAAGGGATTGTGGCGTGGCCATCCTCCCTGGGGGGTGATTTCTCGCTTTCTATCTCTCTGTCTCTCTCTGCCTGTCTGGCGAGCGCACGCGCCCTACAGCAAAAACCTCTCCAAAAAAAGAAAAAAAAAAAAAAACTAACCTTGAGTGGAAAAGAAAAACCCTGGGTTCTAGCCCTGTTTCTAATCAGCACTGGGACGTTTCTGGGCTCAATTTGATCATTTGTAATTTGCAGGGACAATGATCTCGAAGTAGCCCCTCTCACTTCAAAACTCTTTCTCGCTTTCTCTCTCTTTCTCTCTCTTTTTTTTGGGAGGGGGCAATGAGTAGTAGTAAGTACCATAATAAAAGATCTGTTCCTAAACACTTTGGACTTTCAGGTTTCTAAATTTGTCTTGAATGTTTCTCTTTTTTTATATAACTTTTCAACCTCGAAAAGGAAAAGTCTTCTGTATCTGAATTATAAGAAACTCTAAAGTTTTTAGTTAAAAGGAAAACAAATAATACTATTATTGTTTTCCTTGAGGTCTTTTGAAAATGAAAGAGCTTATATCCACACTGGTGACATAAGCATTTAGAGAATTACTGACTTTTATGCAAACAACCCAGTTTCACCTTTATAGACTTTAAACTCAGCTATATTGTAATTGTTCCTTTTCTTTTTTGTCTGCTCAGTTACAATACATGTATAATAAATTGCTTTCAGAAAAGAATTTTCTTTTACCATGGCGTGAGCTAATTCATAGATGATCAAGTTACTGTTCCAGGTATAAAGCACAGCAGTGACTTCAACAAAGAATTCCCTGCTCTTGTGGAGCATTCCCTCTATCAGAGTTTCTGTTGGGCTGGTCTCATAGCCTCATGTTCAAGGACCAGATCCCACACAGGGGATTCAAACCCCATTCCCAGTGGCTTGAGGAACATGGCAGGCAAGTGTGAATGCATGTCTAAAATACCTGCAAGATGGAGAAATGGAAAAAAGGGGCTGTGGCATGACCACACTCCACTGGGTGCTGCTTTCTTCCTCTTACTCTGTCTTTTTCTGGTGAATGCATGAACCCTCTGGCGATTAAAAAAGAGAGAGAGAGTAGTTGTATCAGTTTTCAACCCCAAATGGAAAACAGTGTTTGTGTAACAGATACTTTTTAGTGTTTGCTGTGGGCCTAGCTACTGATCTAAGTGCTTTACAACATTTAATACACATATAAAATAAGTGAGCTAGGGGGCCAGTAGGTGGTATAGTGGTTAAGGTGCTGAACTCCCATGTGGTTGACTGTGGTTCAAGTCCCAAACCCAACAGCTTAAAAATCACACTGGAAACATGTGCATATGTACCTCAAATCCTGAGAGGAGAATAGAGGAGAAAGGATTGCAGTGTGGCCATGCCCCATGTGTGTGTCTCTATCTCTCTCTCTCCAGTGAGCACACATGCCCTATGGCAACAACAACAACAAGTGTGCTTGCTAAGAATAGTATCTACCATAGATACATAATTCCAAGATTTTTATTTTCGGCATTTTAAAAATACTATTCCATTATCTTCTGACTAGCATTGTCTCTAAGAAATTGGCCATAATTCTTTTTTATTATTTTTTGAGAGGTTTTTGCCATTGGGTACATGCGCTCGCCAGAAAGACAGAGAGACATAGAGATAGAAAGCGAGAAATCACCCCCCAGGGGGGGATGGTCACACCGCAATCCCTTCTCCTCCATTCTCCTCTCGGGATCTTGGGCACACATGCACATGCACCCGGCATCAGTTTAAGCACCGGGTACGGGACTCAAACCACAGTTGACTACATGGGAGTCCAGCAATGTAGCCATTACACCATCTGCTGGTCCCAGGCCATAATTCTTACTGTAGTTTTCTTCAATATAACTTTTTCCACTTAATAACTGCATTTAAGATTTTTCTCTTTATCTTTGCTTTATAGCAGTTTTCTAGGAGTTATTTTATTTGGATAATTCCTATTAATATGTGTTTAAGTTCATAGATCCATTTTTTCCTACCCGGAAGGTTTTTTTTTTTTTTTTTTTCATTTTTGGAGAGGCTTTTTTGCTATAGGGCATGTGCACTTGCCAGAAAGACAGAGAGAGAGAGACAGAGAGACAGAAAGAGAGAAATCACCCCCTAGGGCGGATGGTCACACCGCAATCCCTTCTCTTCCATTCTCCTCTCGGGATCTTGGGCATGCACGCACACGTACCCGGTGTGAGTTTAAACCGCCAGGTCCGGGACTTGAATCGCAGTCAACTACATGGGAGTCCAGTGACATAGCCATTATGCTAACTTCTGGTCACCCCTACCCGCAAGTTCTTATTAATTTTGGATATTTATAATTCTGTTCCTCCTTCAAATATTTTTCTTCCTCTCTTCCTCCTTTTATTGTTCTTTCCTTTCTCTGTGATTCCATTTCTGTTTTGAAATTTGGCATCTCTCAATTTTCTTTGTGTTTCTTTTCCATTAATTTAATATATTTGCAATGGTTACTTTAAAAAATTTGCTTATGAATTCCAACATCTGAGTCTTCTATGGGCTGTTTGTATTGATTGATTTTTTCTCTTCATGAGGAGTTACTTTTCCTCTCTCAGGACTTTGTATTTCTTGCTGGAACATTGGATTAAAAGTACCATGAAGACAAAAGTACATACTTTTCCCCAGAGAAGGTGCACTTTTTTCCTTGTCAAACATTTAGGGAGAAGTTGGCCATTTTAATACATTTAGGAATTGAGCTGCATTGAGGCCAAATTGAAAGTTTGCTAAGTTTCAGCTCACACCTGGTTTCGAACATCTTTAGGATGAAAGATGTCCCATGTGTATTGTGTATATAATAGACGCCTTTCTCTAGCTTGAAATTGAGTTTTAAGCACCAGGAGTTAATGGAATTATTTCTCTGCCTCTTTAGTCCCACCCCCAGCTTCCTGTACTGCTTCCTCTGCGAACTCAGCCCAAGTCCCATGAGGAGCAATTGGCAGTTAGAAAGAATCTGTCGGGACCAGCAGTTAGTGTAATGGCTATGTCGCTGAACTCCTATGTAGTCGACCGCAGTTCGAGTCCCGGACTCAGTGCCTTAAACTCACGCCAGGTACATGTGCATGTGTGCCCAGGATCCCGAGAGGAGAATAGAGGAGAAGGGATTGTGGTGTGGCCATCTTCCTGGGGAGTGGGGAGGGGGATTTCTCACTTTCTCTCTCTCTGGTAAGCGTGCACGCGCCCTATAGCAAAAATCTCTAAAAAAAATTAATGTAGTTGATAAAACTGATGAAATTTGAACATATTTTAGAAATGAGGAGTCCATGAGGATTTTAAAAGTTCTTTACATGCCTATTTTAAAATAACTCTCTCATGACTATAGGTGGCCTTGGACACCAGCTGCCATATATTTTTGGAAAGAACTCAAATTCCAATATCATTTTTAGGTGGATTTAACAAGTGGAGATGGGTTCTTCGACTCATGTCGTATTTTCATTTTTAAAAGTTTATGCTTTCCAGGGACCAGCAGTTAGCGTAATGGCTATGTCACTGAACTCCCATGTAGTCGACCATGGTTGGAGTCCCATACCTGGTGGCTTAAACTCATGCCGTGCGTGTGCGTGCGTGCCCAAGATCCCGAGAGGAGAATGGAGGAGAAGGGATTGCGGTGTGGCCAACCCTCCCCGGGGGTGGGGTGATTTCTTGCTTTCTATCTATCTGTCTCTCTCTCTGTCTTTCTGGTGAGCGCAGGCATCCTGTAGCAAAAACCTCTCCAAAAAAAGAAAAAAAAAAAAAAAAAAGAAAGAATCCATTGTGTTCAGGATTCATTTGATTCTTACTGTGTTAATCTGTCATGGAAGCTAAGGTTGCTGTTTCACATTCACTTGCTTTTCCTTTCTTCAGAAAGTCTTTGGGCCTAACTCAAGCTAGGTTCTCCACTGTCCTGTGGCTAGACTGGTAGAAATCTCTAGGATAGAAGCCTCTGGTAACCCCCAGCAAGCTAGGGCTTATCCCTCTCTGGTTTTTAATTCCTTTAGATCATTTTTATCTTGGGTTTTATAAATTAAAAAATAAATATATATAATAATTTTGGTTTTTGTTCATTTTTTATTTTTTAGGGAGATACTTTTGCTATAGGAATTGCATGCTCATTGATGAAACAGAGAGAGACAAAGAGAGAAAGTGAGAAATCATCCCCCCCTCCCCCACCGAGGGGGTGGCTACTCCATAAACGCTTCTCCTCCATTCTCTTCTCGGGATTTTAGGCTCACACGCACATGCACCCAGAGTGAATTTCAAGCCTCTAGGTCTGGAACTCGAACTGTGGTTGACTATGTGGGCGTCCAGTGCCTTAACCACCATGCCACCTGTTAGCCCTTATATATAATAATTTATTCATCTTTTCACACATTTTACCCAGAGTATTACATCTCCTACGTTCTAACCAGATGCCTGGTAAGAGTCAGCTATAGTAAAGAGAGTTAATATTAAAAAAAAAAAGTTTTTAAATCACTAAATGACAGTGGTTAGAGAGCCTTATCTCATAACAGGTTGGGCCTGGTGGTGTGTCTTTGTTTCCTTTTCTTTTCCTACAAAGTGTCGTGAATATCTCAGAACACATGCCAGATACCAAAGTATATACTGAAGTGTTTTGTGGCCCCCTTATTTCAAGCTAATTTATTAATTTCTTTGTGGGAGATAGATAAGGAGAAAGAGAGCGGGTTACCCTTATTTCCAATAGGGTCTTCACACCACAGTCCACCCCAAGTTGTAGTTGGCCCAGATCATCAGCACATGAGCCCAAGACCCTGTCCATGTGGGTCTAGCTGCTTCACTGTTGGGCCCCCTCTGTGGCCCTATTAATAGAAACTAGTTTCTCCTGTATTATAGTAAAGGTTTTAAGTTATTTAACATTACAGAAGCAAAATGTTGGACTTATATTTTGGGATATATATATATACATATATTTTTTTTTGAGAGGTTTTTGCTATAGGGCGCATGCAATCGCTAGAAAGACAGAGAGAGACAGAGAGACAGAAAATGAGAAATCACCCCCCAGGGGGGATGGCCATGCTGCAATCCCTTCTCTTCCATTCTCCTTTTGGGATCTTGGGCATGCACGCACACATGTCCGGCTTGAGTTTAAGCCACTGGGTCCAGGACTCAAACCACAGTTGACTACATGGGAGTCCAGTGACATAGCTATTATGCCAACTGCTGGTTCCCATTTTGGTATAGTTTGGGAAGTCTCAAATAAGGAAATGCCTGGAATTAACTTGAAGTCTAGATGTTCTAGCATGCCAGAAAGAATAGAAAACTTCTGTAAAGATGAGCCATCAATGGTCATCTTTCTTGCTGTTTCTTATTAGCTGCAGGTTGACATAAAGTCATGCTATAAAGTACAGGTGGTAGGATTAAGAGAAGATATGAAAAGACTTTGCAATGGGAGGGCGCTTAAGTGCAAAATGTTTGTAAATGTCTCCCTCTGTGAATGAGGCTTAAAATAGCACAGACCCTGGCAGGTAGCGTGGTTAGGGTGCTGGATTCCACATGGCCCACCCTGTGGTTCAAGTCCTGAAGCAGCAGCTTGAAAAACATACTGTGCCCATCCCCCATGGGGGATGATGTTTCACTTCAGCTCTATTACTGTCTCTTTCTGGCTAGTGTGTATGGCCTACAGCGAAAATCTAAAAAAAAAGAAAAAGAAAAGCAAACCATAGACCTTGATCTCATACATTACCTGCTGTGCACATAAGAGCAATAAGAATATCTCAGAGTCAAAGACCCAAAATCTCCATCAACTCAGTAAACTGTATGATCAGAACCCTTAGGGGCAACAACCAAAAATGAGGAAGTTCTTGATAACATAAAAACCTAACAACACTGGACAGGACCCCTGAAGACACTAAGTAACACACAGAAGTCCCTGTGTCGAACATTCTGAATCAGATTGCTAAAAGAGAGGGTTGTGTTTTGTTTTAGGATTTGTCATATGGAATGTGCACTCACTGGAGAGAGAGAGAGACAGCAAGAGGGAAAGTGAGAAATCACCCTAGAGGGGATGGCCACACCACAATCCCTTCTTCTCCATTCTCCTACTGGGATTTTGGGCACACATGCACACTTGCCCAGGGTGATTTTCAAGCCTCTAGGTCAGGACTTGAACTGTGGTCAGCCATGTGGGAGTCCAGTGCCTTAACTACCACCCCAACTGCTGGCCCCGAAAAACAGGGCTTTTAAAATAACTTCCACAAAGAGAATTGTATGGAGTAGCTACAGGTACACAGTATCAGAAAAGTTTCTTAGACTAACTACGGTATTTCCTGATACTCATGCATAGTTCTAGCAAAAGGTTTTAGAGACTGGGCAAAGAACTAAGTAGAATCTGGCTTATTTAGGTGGGCAATGAATTCAGTTCGGGATGAAAGGTTACTTGACCTATGGTGGAAACTGGGAGCCACGACTCAGCTCGGAGAGCTGTGATACCCTGGTTTTGACTACAAGGATAAAGGATGAATTTGAAGAAATGGGAAGGATTAACGGGCCCAAGAGTAGAGATTTAAAGCTCTCCTTGGAGTTCAAACTTTACAAGAGTAAGGGAAATCATTATATACTCTATTTGATGACATCTTTTGGTGTATGTATTAATTTATTGATTCTGTGTAAACCATAATAAGCACAGTGTGGCCATCCCAGGCCTTGGTGATAGTGGAACCAAATAGGATTTGTAGTTCAGATTCTAAAAAAATTAAATAATAATTACCTCAAATAATGAGGAGTTTCTTTCTTTATTTTAAATTTAGAGTAATTTTTACTATAGGGCACATGCACTTGCTAGAGACACAGAGAGAGATAGAAAGACAGAAAATGAGAAATCACCCCCCAGGGGATATGGCCATGGTACAATCCCTTCTCCATTCTCCTTTAGGGATTTTGGGCACACATGCACATGCACCTGGCATGAGTTTTAAGCTGCCAGGTCCAGGACTTGTACTGTGGTCGACTACGTGGGAGTCCAGCAATATAACCATTGTGCCATCTGCTGGTCCCAGTAACGATTTTTATGGAGCCATTGTAGACACCCTCAAAATTAAGACTGAGTTTACCTAACAGTACATATCAATCACTGATTTTTACCTTTCCTAATATCTAAATGTTTTTTAAAAATCTCAAATTGGGTCAGCAGGGTGGTGTGGTGATTAAGGCACTAGATTCCAACATGGCTGACCATAGTTCAAGTGCTAGACCTGGTGGCTTGCTTTCTCACTCTTTCCCTCTCTCTCTCTGTTGAGCGCACGTGCCCTATAGCAAATTAAAAAATAATGATAATAAATCAAATAAAACAAATGAAAGGTCATGTTTTTCTTTCTTTGGCAGACACATTCTTAATTATTAGATCATTTTCCATGTCAAAATACTGTAAAAATAAAAGAGGCCTATGTTCAGGGGCCTTACCAAGAGGAACAAACTAAATATGACATCAACATACAACTTAAGCTCATTTACCCATCTTTTCCCAAAGATTTCCATATCATATCTTTTTTCTCTTTCTTTGTTCCTACTTTTGATTGGGCCCACCATAGGAAAGGAGTCTAAAGCTTATTATCTTTTAATTTTAATAGAGCTTTATGGTCTTTGTATTTAAATTGGAAGGATTTATTCATTTTCCAAATAAGACTCAAACTCCTCAGTATATTTCAAGAGACTATGTGAACTGGAGCTCATCTCACATCTGTTTCTCTCTGATGACTACATCCCAGGTACTCTGATCATTTGCTGGCCCTTGAACAGGCCAATTTCATTTCTGCCTCAGGGATTTTGCACTCACTTTTCTCTGAAAGTAATACTCTTTCACTAAATCTTAGCATCACTGAGTTTTTTTTTTTTCTTTTTTACATTAGGTCCTAGTTCAAAACTTCACCTTTTCTAGAGAGACTTTATTTGGCCATCTACTAATATAATTATGACCTGCCCTGTCATCTTTTGTCAACTATGTTCATATTATTTATGTCTGTGTTCTCATTTATTTGTTTGCTGTACCAACACTCCCCAAATAATATAAGCTCCATGGAAGCACAGACATCATCTTTCTGGTTATTTCTGTTTCAGCAGCAGATCAGCACACTTCCTAGCATATATTAGGCATCAAGAATGAAGGAACAAGTGGATAAATTAAGATAGTTAATCCATCTTTGTATACCTGATTAGGAAAAACATTGCATCAACACAAAATCAACAATGTGGTATTCTTAAATGCCATGCATAAAATCAATAATTGAAAGATCAATATTTCTCTCAGTACTATTGGAATAATGTATCTAAGGCTGATAGCTTCTTGAAAGACAGGTTGACAGATTAATACAGAAATCTATGGTGTGAAATAAAATATGCAAATATGCTCAAGTATGCTCAGATATGATGACATTTGCAAAGGCCATGTAAGAAAAAACTTTAGACCAACGATTTCGGGTAATCGTGGAATAGAACTACAGATATCTATTATTAATTCAAGACACTGATTACTTTTACATAGAAATTATTGAAACAAATCAAATGCTATAGTTTGAATGTTCTTTCTAAAACTCATGTCGAAATTTAATTGCCAATGTGACTCATTTGGAAGTGAACCTTTAAGAAGTGCTTAGGTAGTGAGGATTTGCCTTCATAAATGGATTAATGCCATTATCAGGGGAGTAGGTTAGGTATCAAGAGTAGCTTTGTTATAAACGTGAGCTGTCTCTCATGTGTCCTCTTGCTCCCATCCCCAATCCCCATACTCTCTCACCATGTGATGCCCTTCACCATGAATGACACAGCAAGGGGGCCCCCAAGAGGTTAAAGGGGAGAGTAATGGAAGATGAGCACAAGTTTATGCAGTTCTTTGATCTAGGATTTCTCAGTCTCTAGATTTGTGAGAAGTTTCATTTCTTTATAAATTACCCAGTCTGTGGTATTCTATTATACCAAAAGACAACACACTTGGACAGAAAGTTGGTACTGAGAAGTGATGCTATTGCTACATAACAAATACCCAAAAATTGAGAAGTGGCTATTAACTATTACAGACTCTGCCACCTTGGGGTTAACTGAATGGAGTTGAAAAAGAAGTTTATTTTGAGATGATCAAGCCATGAAGAATAGAAATAGTTTAGTCTGACTGATGCACACATTGTGTAGAAGGCAACACAGGGAATTATGCAGGGAGACTAGGTTGGGGACTGATTATAGATAGACCTCATTTCATTATAGTCACATATGGCAGGAGGATTATGGTTCTATGTTCACATTTGCCCTCATTTTGTGTTTCTATTAATGTTTTATGGCTTAATTTCTGAAGTTGGATACTGAAGTGAACTGGTGAGGATTTTACTCATAGTAATTTTATTCTAATAATGGCATTATTTAAGTCCTAACTCAAATTTCTCTTCTTTGTTGCTACAATAGAACATGTGCTAAGGTGTCTGAACTTTATTTTTTGGATTGGTGAAGAGACACCAAATGCTTCTGAATAAGAGAGCTATAAAACACAGATATAGTTTAGAGATAAATTTGATAGAATATATCCATACACTGTATGTAGAAAGTTTGAAGGAGGAAAAGCCAAGAATTATAATTTTTAGGCAAGAGACAACAAAACCTAAACTGTGATTGATTTGGGGGGATGAGGAAGAGAAATGAAATGAATGAAAATGACATTATAAAGGGAAAAATGATAATATTTAACCCTTGTTTTGTGCTGGTAGCTCAGTTAAATATGTTAGACATGCTATCCTGACTGACATAAGCCCATGTTAAGAAATGTGCTCAAGGACATTCAGCTATTTGTATTAACAGTAGGGCAGAATTCAAACCAACTTTGGCTCCTGTGAAGATTATTCTGCTCACCCTAAGACAACACTAAGTAGAAGGAATAACTGAAAGGAAGTTTAGGTGATAGAAATTGGCCATGCAGTTTTCTTGGGGGAAAAGATGAGTACTTCTTGGATATCCCAGGTTTGCAGTATTGGTTAGGTTTGCAGGTGGAGGACTGCAGGAGGTGGGGATCTAGAGAGAGCTCAGGGCTGGACATACATTTGAGAGTCATCTGAATAAGGAATGGAATACCAATGGCTAACTTTGCCAAGAGACTGCAAAAGAAAACATAGGAGAAAGAGATGAAAGGTGCTATTCTGACAAACCCTAAGTATAGAAGATTAAAAAACAGAACAGAGAAAGAGATGTTAAGGAAAAGAAACCTAGAGACAGGTCCATGTCACCATCATGACATGGACCTGTGTCTAGGTTTCTGCTGGAGCCAAGGACACCTTTGCAAGAATAGAAAAATGATTTAAGGTGGATTCTAATGGCAGATAAAGTAAATCCTTGATGTTCTCTCTTTCTGCTACCCACTTTTGTTTTTAGTGTTATACTTCTAAAGCTTCCTCCAGTTTCACTCAGGTTTTTCACTTTTTTCCTCTTTTCCTAAGACATGGGAAGGCAGTTGCCATACTCTGGGATTTTCTCTTTTCCTTAAAAAATTATGTCCTCATTCATCATTACAGTATTTATAACAGGGTTAAAATCTGAAAAGAAATATATGACAGTAGGAGATTAAAGAAATTAGTTTGGCCATGTAATAAAATACTACAAGGCTATTAAAAATGGCTGGGATATAATTAAGAACAGGAGAAAAATGTCAATATAGTAAGTTAAAAAAAGCATAACCTGTATTCCGGCCTATAATATACCTATGGAAATACTAAAACAAAATATTCTAAATTGGATTTTCCTGAAAATAACGTGTGGTCCCAGGTATCATGTTAAATAGTTTGGGGCAGTAAGTTGAGTTTTATGCCAAAATTTGCAATCAGTAAAGCAGTGGGCTAGTAATATATTCCAAATAGCTTTAAATAGCTCACTTTTCATTTCTATATATCCTTTGATTTATAGAGTATATCATATCCCAACAAAAAGTTTGGATTTCCTGTTAGAAGTTTAAAAGAATAAAGCATGCTGGCATCTTTCTTTCCCCAGGAAAGTTTAGCAACTGTTCTAACCAAGGCAAATGGAAACCCCTTGAATCAATGTTCATTATAACTTTATAGGCTGTTCCTTTAGTTGATTTTATACCACTTAAATAAAACCTTCTGGACCATCTGTTTTTATATTTGGTTTTAGCATGTTTGATTGCCACTTAAACAGAAAGTTGAAGGTTAATTCACATTTAATTTAAAAAGAAACAGCTAACATAAAACATTTCTTCATTAGATAACTATAATTAAATTAATTGGATTGCAAAGCCACTAATCAGAGAGCCAAAACATGTCAAATTGGGAATTCAAGCTATTCAAAGTGTTTCTTGTGAAAACCATGTATTTACAAAATAATCCAAAACATTGATTTTTTTTTTGATTATATAGGTTATTTGTGTCTCCATCAAGATGCTTTTGACATAGTTTTCTTCTAATTCACAAAGTGCTTTATAAATATGCCTCATCATCCCTGTAAATATCCCTGTGAGTCAAGGAGAATAATTTTTTTTCATTTTTATATATAGAAAATCTAGCACAAGAGATCAAGTCAATTATTTTAGGATACTGAATAATTCATTGGAAAAATGGAAATAGAATGCTTCTCTCACTCTTTATTCTTCTACATAAAGTTATAGTTTTGGTGGTTATAGACATATAGACAGAAAACTGATCTCCTAAGTCACTGCGTTATTACTATAACTACTAACAAATGTCAAGTATAGTGTTTTTTTAGATCATCTGTAAACAGGCACATACACATATAACTTATTAAATTCATACAAACACACATCCACTATATGGGACTTCCGTCGGAAAGTCATGATGCATTTTTGCATAGACAAATATGTCATGACTCTCCTGACACCCTAATAGTATAACCAGCATCATTTTACAGATGGAGAAAGTAGGGAGTTTAAACACTTGTCTGGAATATAAAGCAAGCCTTAACTGAAGATCAGATGTAAATCAAGTCCTAAAAATGACCATTTCCTCAATGTCATTTGAATGCGGGGTGTAAGCAATTTGTTAACACAAGGAATACTTTTAGTGTTTGAAAGCTAGGTGATGAATGGTAGGATTCTTGACTTTCAAGAAGGTATTTATTCTCTGGCTGAATTTAACAGGAAGTACATTAAGCAAGATTTCTTCTTGGGAAACAAAAACCCAGCCAAACAAAACCCAAACAAACAAAATTCAAGACTAATGGTTTAGTATTAGTATGTATGAGGGGACTTCAAAATGTTTGTGGAAAAATGGAATTAAAATAAAGAGTTTATTTTGGTACAAAAATTTGAAATATATGCATAGACTTTTCATAATATATATTTTCCATGAACTTTTTGAAGACTCCTCCCTCCATATTCATTTATGATATGATGATTTGTCAGTTCCCATTATGTGCCAGGCCTCTTATGGTAGTTGATGATTAAACCAAGTTTATCATTACACAGTTTTTGTCATGTGGGAAACATTACAGAATCAATTTGAATATAATACTAAATGCCATGATGTTTCCCTAATTCTAGTTGTGTCTGTTGATGGATAGTATCCTGACTTATAGTAGATTTAATTCTTTTCTAGATTGCACTATTGTGACAGTAACCAATTTCAATATTCCACTAGAAAAGAGATATGATGAACTAGAATATATTGAATGGCACTGATCATAGAGTTACAGAAAATTAGAATTGTGGCCAGCAGGTGGTATGGTGGTTAAGTCACTGGACTACCACATGGTCAACCATGGTTTGAGTCTCAGACCTGATGGCTTGCTTTCTCACGTTCTCTCTCTGGCCAAATTAAAAAAAAATAATAATAATAGTAAGAAATCAAATAAAATAAATAATTCTTAAAAAAGAAAGAAAAATCAAAGCTATGTCATAAAAAGTAATAATAGAAAGAACTCAGAGCTAGTCTAGAGAACAAATAATTTAGGAAAAACATGACAGCTTTGAAAGGATTGACATGTAAAACAGCATTCAACCTGTCTTTTTGCTTTAAGAAATAGTATTTAATAAACAGATACATTAAACTTAATGTAAGGAATAATATTCTAATCACAGAGCAGCTAAAGGTAGAGTAGGTTGCCTCAGGAAGAAGCAGATATATTGAGATATAAAACCCACTTTGTAAATATATATATATATATATATATATATATATATATTTATTTATTTTTTTAGAGGTTTTTGCTATAGGGCATGTGTGGCTCGCTGGAAAGACAGAGAGAGACAGAGAGACAGAAAGCAAGAAATCACTCCCTGGGGTGATGGCCATGCTGCAATCCCTTCTCCTCCACTCTCCTCTCGGGATCTTGGGCATGCACACACACACGCCTGGCGTGAGTTTAATTTACCAGGTCTGGGACTTGAACCACTGTCGGCTATATGGGAGTCCAGCAACACAGCCATTACGCCAACTGCTGGTCCCAGTTTATGAATATATTTCTGAAGATACTCAAACTTTCAATGGATGACTGAGCAAGGTGATCTATCATTCCTTCAACATGAGAGTCTATTCATCTATGATGCATGTTAAAGCAATTTTAGAATTACACTGACTTTTTTTTTTTTAATCTTTTCAAAATATTTGATTCTTTCCAATGATTTACTTTGTGGATGATCTTAATCAACATTGATGTTCAGAGGAAGATACTTCGTTTTCTGTCTTCCTGTCATAGTTTATAATATCATGTACTCATGCCACTTCTCATTGGATTACTTTCCTGGAGCTACTGTAACAAAGTACCACAAACCAGGCTTAGATCAACTGAAATGTACTGTCTCACCAGGACAGATTTGTTCCTGGCCCCCCTCACAGCTTCTGGTATTGCCTTGACTTGTTACAGCAAAATCCAATCTTCTCATGGTTTTCTACCTGTGTATGTGTGTGTCTGTGTCCACATTTTCCTGTTTTCTATGGATACTAGTAAGATTAAATGAGTGTTCCAGTATTTGAGTATGAACTAACTAATTATATCTGCAATGACCTTATTTCCCAGCAGAGGTCACATTCTGAGATATTAGCTTTGGTATTTCAGCAGATGAATTTTGGGGGAACATAATTCAATGCACAGCACATAGCACCGTCTTTTTAAATCTATTTTCTACAGATAAGATTCAACAAGTTAGGGGATGGTTGATTCTCTTATGACTTGTCATTAGAGCTAGGGGTCATTAAGGGTCAGTGGCTTGTTCCAGGGATATGGTCACTGAAACAGGAGCAGAAAACCTGGATTCTGTTCCTGGGTCACCCAGTTATTATGTCACCCAGCTTCTCTGAACATGCTAGTTGTTGGGAAAGTCATGATGCATTGTCGCACAGGAAAATAGAAAAATACGTTGTGACCTTTCCAACAACCTACTAGCTCTCTAAACTTGTAGATATGCTTACTTTGCTACAATATGATAAACTTAGATGACAGAGGTTGTATTTGTCAAATACAAAAATGTCTGCACACTGCATAAATGTAAAAATGCTGTCTTGGAAAGAGGCTAGAAGGAGCTTATCTATAATTTTGATTAGGTTATTAAATATTATTTACAAGATTTTTTAAAGAATTATTTTATTTAACTATTTATTTATTTATTTATTTATTTATTTATATTTGACCAAAGAGAAAGCAAGCTGCCAGGTCTAGAACTTGAACCATGGTTGGTCACGTGGGAGTCTAGCGCTCTTAACCACCACGCCGCCTGCTGGCCTTTATAAGAAATTCTTAAGGAGAATTAGCACCATGAAGACCAATCTGCTCTGCAAAAACATACATATGGGGGCCAGTAGGTGGCATGGTGGTTAAGGGGCTGGACTCTCACATGTCTGATGATAGTTTAAATCCCATACCTGGCAGCTTACTTTCTTATTTTCTCCTCTATCTGTCTCTCGCTGGTGAGCACACATGCCCTACAGCAAATTAAATAATAATAATAACTAAAATTAAATAGATAATTATTTTTTAAAGTACATGTGACTAAACTTACATGTAGGCATGACAGTAGTAAGTGACTTTTCCTACCAGCATAAAAAGTACACTTTCATAAGTTGTTTTTTTTTGTTGTTGTTGGAGAGGTTTTCACTATAGGGCTCGTGTGCTCGCCAGACAGAGACAGAGAGATAGAAAGCGAGAAATCACTCCCCAGGGGGGATGGCCACACCGCAATCCCTTCTCCTCCATTCTCCTCTCAGGATCTTGGGCACGCACCCACACACACCTGGCGTGAGTTTAAGCCGCCAGGTTCGGGACTGGAACCGCGGTCAACTACATGGGAGTCCAGCGACATAGCCATTGAGCTAACTGCTGTTCCCAACACTTTCATAAGTTTTAAAAAATTAAATTTGGGATGGCCAAATTTATGCTTGCCAGCTTGGTATCAAAATGAATATTTAAAAGAAAGCTTAAAAAAGTTACATAGGGCCAAGTCATGGTGGCACAAGTGGTAAGATGCTGTGAGGCTGGGCTCAAGGAAGGTTTGGGTTAGAGCCTTGGCTACCCCAAATAGGCTGGGCACAGTGGTGTGAGCCTGCAACTAACGAACTGGAAGAATGGGCAAAAATACCGTTGTTGTTTTTTTCTTTCTCTATTTCTTCCTCTCCCCTCACTGCCAAAAAGGAAAGAAAAAGAAAGAAAAAGAAAAAAGCCTAAGTGGGGCGGCAGGGCAGATTCAGCCGCGCTCATCGCTGTAACCAACACATCCAGATTCTCTTCTCTTTTGCGTGGTCATAGATATATTTTTTTACTTACAAGGGCACCATTTCTGGCTGTGTATGTGTGGCACAGCTCTAACCGACCACGTGCACTACTGTTGTGCAGGGCCACCGAGGACTGGGCTTGGGACACGGTATTGGGAAACAAGCTCCTGACTGCAGATGGCTCTTCAAGTCAGTCTCCTATCCCCAGGAACATTTAGAAACTATCCACCCCACCATACCAACTGTTACGGTGCTGATGAGAGGAAGTGAGGAAATTATAACAAAACAGGAAGAAATGGAATGACTTGCCAAGGTCAGAAATGAGTGCGCATGTATGAATAAAAAGGCTTGGGTGGGAAGGGCTGAGATCAAAATCAGCTCATCTGATTTTAGTTCATTGACCATGCTTTTACACTTTGAAGTGTGTGTGTGTGTGTCCTTCATTGTAGTAAAAAAAAATACTTTAAAAAAACCCAAAAAACAAAAAACAGTGGCAAGGAGGCAGTTCCACACTACTCCTTTCGATCCAGCTTGACCACCAATCCCAACTTCCAGTTTTGGACCCCCAGAACTGAAAGGTGGAGGGCAGTGATAACTTTTGCATTGCTCCTGCAACTGACTCAACCTGCCCTTCCTATTAAAAGGTATTTGTCCTAAAGGAAGGCATTGCTTTCAGAACTAAACCCAATCCAGTTCAGATGATACAGAGTCCCGAATAATCCAGTCTCAAAATAAATACATTGAGCATTGACCAGAGGGCATTTCATTATTCATTAAACTATACGATCTCTAATGTTCCTTTTTTATTGGAAACATATGATCCTTGAACTCTTTGAATGAAATTCCCCTGGGGTCATCTTCCTTTCCTGCTTCTGCCTCACTTTGGGTCTGAATTACCTCCTGCCAGAATATCCCCAAGCCTGTCTTCTGGCTGGCCTCGTTCTCCCTTCCACAGCGTTCTGTATTTTTCCATACTATTCCACCTACAGCAGATTGCTCTTCCCATATTTTGCCACATCGAGGTTGCATTTTGCCATTGGAAAGATCTCTCAGAGTTTTGCTCATTTTCCTCCCACTATTAAGAAATTCAGTTCTACTCATTAGCCCAACCCCACATTTCGGAGCAACACTCTAGCATGCGTAGTTTCCTTTTCAGGACATGTACTGCAGCTCTTGTAAGCACCTCTCATCTTAGTATTCACTCACTCTAATTGGTTCATAGTTGAGTTTTTCTCTCCAGAGCTAGACTGGCTAAGACAGGCTTACTTGCTCTCTCTTTCCATCTCTCTAGCACTCGGCTCAAGATCCGCAGGGAGCACCTTAAAGTAGATACAGTCTTTGCATTATCGTTACAGGGCATGGGAGAGCTCTAGACAAAGGCATAAATCTGCTGGCCTTTGCTGATAGAAGAAACCTGAGAGTCAAGCACAGAAGGCCAGGAGAAGCTTGTTTAGAACCATGAAGCACATGGCTCTGTGGACCCTATAAAAGAATGAGCACAGAATGGCTCGAGCAAAGGCGTGCTACAGCAGAGAGGGGGCCGCTGGTCCCTGCTTTCTTTTGTCTGTTCTTTCTCAATCCAAAGCCCTTCCCCTTAGGGGACCCTATCTCTTCTCCCTCGGGCAGGGGCAAAGATCAGTTTTCAGTAAATACTTCCTGATACCCAGTATGGCCAACTACAGTTGGAGTCTTAGAACCCTTGGCTTGAAAATCATATTGGACACATGTATATGCATGGCCAAGACCCCGAGAGGAGAATGGAGGAGAAGGGATTGTGGTATGGCTATGTCCCTTGCAAGCTGATTTCTCACTTTCCCTCTCTCAGTCTCTCTTCAGCAAGGGCATGTGTCCTATGGCAAAAACCTAAAACAAACAAAACAGTGGAAATGTAAATGATAAGAAAACAAAATAGCCATTGCGATATTTTCATTGTCACATGCCACACCCTGTCAAGAAAAGCTACACAATAAAATCAAGCAGAAACTTCTTCTTTTTTTTTTTTTTTGATTATTTGCTTCTGTTGAACCTTCTCTTATTTCAATGGAGCAAGTAATAGCAGAGCTGCATTTCCCACCTCACTAGGGTTGGGCTAAAAACTGCCCTGTCTAGTTCATGCTACTCAATGACATGGAGCCAGAGCAGACAGCAGAAATAGAAGCATTACATGCAGGTCACCAGAAGTTTCTGAAGTACAGAGGAAAGCACACAGGAAGAGGGTTCGGTTTAGAATGTGTTTTTTTCTCCCCATAGAAGGGTTGCAAACAAGCTCAAAGCTCTTACCCGGACAGGAAATCCTAAGCTTCTAGTCAGTTGTGAAGCAATATACTTTGTTTAATGCTAAAACACAAGTTTGCTTGCAATAGTATTTATAGAAGTCTTATTATATGAATAAGCAGGGAATTACAGTTAATATGCTGAATTCAAATTCCTGAATCAGTGTAGTAATTTTTTTTGAAGGTCTAACATAATTTTATCTGAAAAGAATCTCACGACATGTGAGCTGTCATAAGATTCCTTGAGGGACAAGCAGATGGATGGCGTAATGGCTATGTTGTTGGACTCTCACATGATCGATTGTGGTTCAAGTCCTTGACCTGGTAGCTTGAAAATCACACCAGGCATGTGTGTATGTGTGTCCAAAATCCCGGGAGGAGAATAGAGGAGAAGGGATTGCAGTGTGTCTCTCTCCCCTGGAAGGGTGCTTTCTCTTTCCCTCTCACTGTCTCTGTCTTTCTCTTCCCAGTGAGGGCACATGCCCTAAGGCAAAAACCTTGTTAAGAAAAGATTCCTTCGAGTTAGGCAGCTCTCTTCAAAATAATCTATTCCTAGCTATCTACCAATCTATCTAGCCATTAATCCACCACACCTGTTCCAGCTCAATATTAACCATGATATGGTCAGAATTTTGCCCAGCTCCATCCTTAAAAAAAGGAAAAACAGAAAAAGGCAGAGACATCAAAACAAACCACAGCAGCAAGCGAAGCACATCCATGGTGGAAGCATCTGTAATTCTGGAGGTGCTGGTGCCCTTTCTGTTAACAAGGGGTAGAGATACCCAAGCGGTCTGCTTTACCTCATTGGAGAGACTAGATCTGCAGCCTCCGTGGTGACCTTGCCTGTCTAATACTCAGGGGAATTCCGCACAGCAGTTGTACTTCTGTTTATGAATCACACCCCCATAGTAACAGTTGGCTCCTGTAACTGAGAACGAGGAGGTAGGTGTCTACATTTATTTTCTCTCAAACTTAGGTTTCCAGGCCGGGGATGGAAGTGGGAAGGGAGGAGTTACGGGAAATAGAAGAAATTCTAATATTTCTTCAGCTGTGGAAGTCAGGTGTTGTGCTAAATATACCCCATTATCCTGAGCACAAGAAAGTTTGCCAAATACGTTTCCAAAATTCCTTGGTGTGGCATGCAGGGCTGTTTAGAATCAGATGAAACCTGATTTTTCTGCCTTCTCTCTTTCTCAACAGCATTTTTTCCCCCTGAGCTGCAATCAAACAAAATTTTTCCTTCTCCCATTCTCTTTTATGCTTGTCAAGTGGGATACCACTTGACATTTTCAAAAAGTTTATTTCTTCCATGAGTGTGTGTGAGAGAGCGATAGTACCCCCAACATATTTTCAATGCCATAATCCACCTTCAGCCTTCAGTCGACCCCAGAATATGGGCACGCTTATGCCCATACACTCAAGGAGGTCTTTGGACTTGAGCTGGGAACTGTCGCCCGTGGTACTGCCTTGCAGAGTGCAGTGTTTTACCGCTGCACCCCCATCCGGCCCCTCACATGGCTTTCCCTAGGACGTGTTCACTTTCCAGAGAGAGACAGAGAGAGGGAAAGTGAGAAACCACACCCCAGGAAGGATGGCCATGCTTCAATTCCTTTTCCATTCTCTTGGGATCTTGTGCACTCATGCACATGTGCCTGTTGTAATTTTTAAGTCACCAGGCCCGGGATTCGAACTACAGAGTTGGCCATGTGGGAGTCCAGCACTCTAACCACTACACTAATTGCTGACCCCTCACTTGGCATTTTTAAATATTTCCCCAGGTGGTCCTCATATCCTGGCACCACGGAGGACCTCTGGATCACCTACAGATCCTGCAGTTCTACCTTTGTACAGAATTGGGCCAAGCAGTCAGTCTTTCATCACATGTACAGTGTTGGATGACACTGACTTCTGTACCCTTACACTCTTGAACTTTTTTCAGATTGGTGCAATGTTCCTACAAGATTTTATACTGGGAGTAATTAAGACACTACATTCTAAAAGTGACACCAAAGTTTATCTGACACGTACACTTGATTTATCTGGACTAAGATTGATTGAGAAACTGTGCTGAAATTTTCTAAAGATTGGCTTGTAGACAACCTGGCATGAGGCCTCATACCCTGCGAGCCCTACCTCATAGGATTTGGGGCATGCAACTTTCCCACAAAGCTCACCGTGGCCACCACGGGGGAAGGATTGCTTTGGCTTTGCTTCAGTGCCTTTGGTTCCTTTGGGCAATCAAAATTACTTGCTGACCCCTAACTAAGTGGAAGGCACAGTGGGATTCAACTCTCCTGGTTCCTGCTTCTAATTGGGGAATTAAGTCACACAGACATTTAAGGAAGGGAAAGAAAAGAGAAAGTGCAAACGAATAAAAGAAGACAATAACATGAAATGACACAAGGCAATCCACGACTGTGTGCAAAGGGCTGACACACACTGCAACACAGAGGGTTTGGTGGAGGGAGCCGTGCTGACATCCCAGGCTAACCTGGGCAGATGCCATAGATGAAGAAGGACGTGATTTGCGCCTTGGACTACTTCCGTACAAGGGGAAGGACAGTTGGATCCTTCGGTGACACCCCCGCCTCCCACCACTCACACAAATCCCCTGGGGGTGGGGGAAAGGGAGTCAGGCAAAGAGGTAATGTAAGACCCTTCTCACAGGCGAGCACAGGCTCTATCAGAATATGCTTCCCAGTCATCTGAGAGAGGTGGAAGCATCATTTAAGAAGCTGTATGAGGGGGCCGTCAAGTGGCGTGGTGGGTAAGGGCGTTGGACTCCCACATGGCTAACCGTGGTTCCAGTCCTGGACCTGGTGGCTGGCTTTCTCACTTTCCTTCTCTCTCTTGCTATGTCCCTCTCTGGTCAAATTAAAATAAATGAATAAATAAATAAATAAAGTTAAATAAAACAATTCTTTTAAGTAAAAAATAAAAAAGACGACGCTGTATCAGGGCCACAGTGATGCGGTTAAAGCAGTGAACTCTCACATGGTGGAATCTCAGATCTGGGAGCTTGAAACTCACACTGTGGTCATAATCCCAAGAGAAGAATAAAGGAGAAGGGACTGCAGCATGGCCATCTCCCTGGGAGGTGATTTCTCTTTGTCTCTCCGATAAGCTCATGTGCCCTATAGCAAAAATCTCTCAAAACAAAACAAAACCAATAACAAAACTGTATCTGCACTTTGCATCTACTCCAGAGAGATGGCTATCATTAAGATACAGTCCCTGGGACCAGCAGTTAGCATAATGGCTATGTCGCTGAACTCCCATATAGTCGACTGTGGTTCGAGTCCTGGACCCGGTGGTTTAAACTCATGCCGGGCACATGTGCGTGCGTGCCCAAGATCCCGAGAGGAGACTGGAGGAGAAGGGATTGAGGCATGGCCAACCCCCCTGGGGGGTGATTTCTCGCTTTTTATCTCCCTGTCTCTCTCTGTCTTCCTGGCAAGCACACATGCCCTATAGCAAAAAAACTCTCCAAAAAAAAAAAAAAAAAAAAAAAAGACGCAGTCCCTAAATTCTAATTAAAGTGGAAGAAGTTAATTTTTTAAAATAAACTTTTCATATAATAGTTACAATCCGGAAAAATAAAATTCAGCTGCTGCTTCTTTTTGTCTCTTTAAAATGCCAGTAAAAACAGGAATTATAAAGCTCCGCTGCCTTTTAACATTTAACGTGAAACAGATGCAGCCTCCTGCAACATTGGGCTATTTGACATAGTTGCTATTTCCTTGTGACCAAGACTTCTGAGACTGGAAAGGGTACCTAGGACCTTTTCAGGCCTTGAGGATGCTTTGTGTTTCCCCTGGATGTGAAAACCTTTGAGTTTTGCTAAAGGATCCTATGAAGCTTTTTTTCCCATTTCATCGGTCCCCTCACTTCAGAGCCTGCTTTGCAGCTTTCGGTAGCACTTGGCACTTATGTATTCCAAAATAGCAAGAGCTTGAAATATGGAATAATTTTAGCATCCACACTTTATTCATTTTTCTGTCACTTAGTCATTCAGCAAACATTATGATATGGAAATTTTGTGTCTTCCTATCAGTGGAAGAGATATGGTTAAAAACCAATTGTTGGTAGGGCTGGCAAGTGATGTGGTAGTTAAGGGCACTGGACTCCCACATGGCTGACTGTGGTTCAGTTCCCAGACCTGGCAGCTTGCTTTCTTGTTTTTCACTTTCACTCTGTGTCTCTCTCTCCTCTCCAGTCAAATTAGAATAAATAAATAAATAAAGTTAAATAAAATGATTCTTTAAAAAAAAAAAAACAATTGTTGGGGTCATTAGGTGGTGTAATGGTGAAGCTGCTGGATTCTCAAATGGTCGACCACGGTTTGAGTCCCAAACCCGGCGGCCTGAAACTCATGTTAGGTGTGTGTTTACGCATGCCCAAATCCTGAGAAGAGAACAAAAGAGAAGGGATGGCCATCCCCACCTCCTTTGCCTTCAGAGAGTGATGTCTCACTTTCTCTCTTTCTCGGTCTCTCTAGAGAGTACATGTGTCTTATAGTAAAAAGTTCTAAATAAATAAAAGGTAATTGTTTGGAGAATGTATCAAGAGCAATGGAAATTACCAGATCTGTTTTTTGCTGAGACCAGCAAATATAATATTTTTTGCCTGTGTGACAGACCACAGGAATAAACAGACCACAACTCTAATCTCTGTAACGATTCAGGTCTGGGAGAAGACCAAAAAGCAACAGCTGCTGAACACGGTAATATGCACAACCTTGGACTCCCACTTGTAATCACTGGTACACGGGGTGATTTGCATAGACTGAAGAGAATGAGTACTTCCACATGGTACTTCATTGTATCATTCATTGGAAAACCTCAACTGTCTCCAAGAAGGCAATAATAAAACAAGTATTTGTAATGATTTTAATACGGTAAAGGAATCAGCAGTAGGATTCTGCCAAGAAAAAAGGACCTGGTAAAAGCATGGCTGGACATTTCACTTGATCTCACCTGAGGGCCTTTGTACCGGCTGCTCCCTTTGCTGAGAACACACTTCACAAAGCTAGTTTCTGCTTTATCCTTCATGTCTTAACCGACAGCCACAACCCCAGGGAAGCCTTCTCAAACACGCTAAGTCCAGGAAATGCATCCTCGTTTTTCACTGTCAGATTTTCATTGATTTCCTTCATCAGACATGGCAATCCGTCATGGTTTCATTTGCATGTACTTTTTTCCTGTCACCCCCTTATTATATTTAGCCCTGTGATGACAGGGACCATGTCTTTATTGTTTTTCCAGGCACAGTGTGGTCTTGGCTTAGAGGAGACACTTTGAGGAAAAAAAAAATAAAAAGAAAAACTATATAAAAATCTGCATCTAGATGGAAAACTGATTTCTTTCTATTTTACACACAGACATGTCTCATTTGCTGTCAGCGAATGACGCATCGTGCTGCCACATTACAATGAGCAGAAACCAGGTAATTCATTACAACATCATGCTGGAACTCATTCCTTGGGATCCTATTGAAAGGCTACACTTCACCTCTGGCCTAATTTTTATTTCAGAATCTTCCGTAATTTACAAGGTGCCGGTGGTTATTGAAGACTCTGCCTTATTACAACCCTGCCTCCTACACTGAAATACTCGTTTTTTCATGCAGGTGAAACAATACTGTGGGAAATGGAGTGGCCTCAGTGACCTCAGGGGTGGATAACCATATGAACCTAATACAGTTCCATGACTCAGAGATTTTCTTGAGCCAAAGTATATGAAAGTATGTAGACCCTTCTTACTAAGATTCACACCAGGGACTTCTTATCTAGGTAATATTTCTTTGCAAAGTACACTAGATCTGTAGCAAGAATTGTTTTCTTGCCAAAAAAAAAAAAAAAAAAGAAAGCTAAACAATTATACTGCAATAGAGAGGTACTCTTACTTTGCTTCCTTTCTCTCTCTTTCCTTCCTTCCCTCTGTCATGGCTAAAGAAGAGATTCCTGGATTGTCAGAAGTTTGCACAACTGGAAGACCACAGATTTGAGTCTAAACTGAAGCAAAATGAAAGGCTGTAAAGTGGTTCCTTTGCTCTGTAAAATATTAAATATTAAGAATCAGGTCTTTGGGACCAGCAGAAGGCATAATGGTTACGTTGCTGGACTCTCACGTGGGCCACCACAGTTCATGTCCTGGACCTGGCAGCTTGAAACTCATGCCAGGTGTGTGTGCGTGCATGCCCTACGCGATGTCTATGAGGTCTACAGCTGATCCCTAAATGTTTTGGTGAGTCCTGGAAGGAAAACTATAAGCCATCTTGTGCTGGCTCAGTGGCCTCTGTGAACAGTAAGGAAGATAAGGAAAAATAAAATTTATCAAGATCCAAAACAGGATTATAGAAAACTCGTGTAAAAGGAAGAGAAGGTGTGGGGCATCCTAATGGATGCAAGGGACCTCTGAGTGCTAGCACCCCTAACAGGCTGCCCTCATTCACGGGAGTGAGGTCCATTCTGCCTTTACATTGCTATTAGTAGGGGTCTTCCAAAAGGCATGTAATATCATGCCCCTCTCCTACCAACGTTTCTTCAATTTCTATGCCTTGTTAATATGATTTATGATAAAGTGTGAATGCTTCATCTTGGCATTTACAGGAGAACTCTTATCTATGGGGGATATATTTCAGGACTCCCAGTAGATGCCTGAAACCACAGCGTGTACCAAACCCCATCCATGCTCTGTTCAATCTGATAACTGAAATGGTGACCAAATGACTAGCAGGCTAGTGTAGACCGACAGTGTGGATATGCCAGACAAAGTGATAGCATCAACTACTCAGAATGATGTGCAATTTAGAACTTATGAATTATTTATTTCTGCAACTTTCCATTTAGTATTTTTGGACCATGACCATCTCAGTTACTGTAGGTAACTGAGATTGTGGAAAGTGAAACCCCAAATAGAGGCAGACTCCTGTCTGTACTATGGCATACGTGAGCTGGTCATTGCACCCTTTTCTATTGACAGCTTCTCTCAGGTTCCATGTATCACCTTCGGCTGCCTTCGTAGGGCCAGTGTGATACTCGGACTGTGCCAATGACCTGTCCCCTACAGGAGAGCAATAGTTTCCAAGTCTGTCTTCTTCAGGCTTTAAGTACCTTAAGAACAAAAATATGATTTTACCTTTGTGTCTCTAGCACTTGCCTCGTAACTAGTTGGCACTCAGAGTAAATATTTGACACATAGATGAATGGAAGCACAGGCCCAAGTGAAGGGAAAGCAAGGAAATTAATGACCTTCAAATGCCTCGGGATGACCCTGAGAGGTGGAGAGTGTGAGGAAGACAGATAGGAAAGAAAATGGGGGTTTCGATGCAGAAAGTGTCTGTAGGTTTAAAAACCTGCTCCATCTCTGCTCTGCTCCATCTGCCTGTGTAGGTAAAAGTGTACAGCTGATTATATCATTGTTTCACAGAGCTCTCACAGAGATTTATGTTTAGTTTATTTATTTATTCTTTTTAAAGGTTTTTGCCTTAGGGCACATGCCCTTGCCAGAGAGAGAGAGCGACAGGGACAGTGAGAGGGAAAGTGAGAAATCATCCCCTGGGGTGTGTAAGGGGAATGGCTATGCCACAATCTCTTCTCCCAGGATCTTGGGCATGCACGCATACATGCCCAGTGAGTGTGAGTTTCAAGCCATCAGGTCTGGAACTTGAAACTGTGATTGGCCAAGTGAAAGTCCAGTGACATAACCACCACACCATCTGCTGGCCCCTGAGATTTCTATTTAGTTTTAAAAATTATATACAAAAGGGGAAAATGCCTCAAAACATTAATACTCTCAAGCCTGTGTCCTCTATGACAAAGCTATGGATATTAGTGATAAACATTAAAGGAAAGGCATTATAATATTTAAATGAAAAAGAATAATGGGAGAGGGTAGGGAACATAAATCTATTGCCCTTATGCAAAACCATTTTAAAATAGCAGGCATAAAAAGAAACTCTCGAAGCTTATTTTTCTTTCTATTCTTTTTTTAAAAGGTTTGTTCATTCAAAAGTACACAGCTGTTCATAGCCATAAATAAAGAGTGATGTCACATCTATCTGAAATGCATTTATTGTCACCATTAAGCTATGTTGATACCTTCCCATATGTACAAGCCATAAAGATAAGTTAGATGAGTTGTTGTTGTGTGTGTGTGTGTGTTTTTTTTTTTTTTTTTCTTTTGAGAGGTTTTTGCTATAGGGTGATGTGCTCGCCAGAAAGACAGAGAGACAGAAAGTGAGAAATCACCCCCCAGGGGGAGATGGCCATGCTGCAATACCTTCTCCTCCTTTCTCCTCTTGGGATCTTGGGCACACACACGCACCCGGCAGAGTTTAAGCCACCGGGTCTGGGACTCGAACCACGGTTGACTATGTGGGAGTCTAGTGACATAGCCATTATGCCAACTGCTGGTCCTGAAAGATGAGTTTTGGGTTCATAAAATTGTCCTGTGTTATCTGAGCTTTTGCTTTTTCTTGATTTCAAATATCTTGGGTATGTCGGCTTGGTAGCCTTGACCAATGGAATTTGTGATGGAATACTTCAAGTTTTAAATAAATGAACACTCAGCGTTTGAGAGGAAGTCAACTCTTGATATCATTAATTCCATGTATAAATAAACCGAAAGGCCAGAAACTGCATTTTGTAATTTCAAATATAGACTTTTTTTGGGGGGAGAGAGATTTTTGCTATAGGGCACATGCTCTCACCAGAGAGATAGAAAACAAGAAATCACCCCCCCCCCCAAGGGGATGGCCATGCCTCAATCCCTTCTCCTCCATTCCCCTCTCAGGATCTTGGGCATGCTCACACATACACTAGCGTGATTTTTAAGTTGCTGGGTCCGGGACTTGAACCACAGTCGACTACATGGGGTTCCAGTGGTGAACCATTATGCCATCTGCTGTTTCCAAATATAAACATTTTTAAATGCAATTAAGTCCATTTTTAGTTTAGTTTTTTGTTTGTTTGTTTGTTTTTTAGGTTTTTGCCATAGGACATATGTTCTTGGTGGAAAGAGACCCAGAGAAACAATGAGAGGGAAAGTAAGAAGTTACCTCCCAGGGGCTATGGCCATGCTGTAATCCCCTTTCCTCCATTTCCTCCTAGGATTTTGGGCACACATGCATACATGCCTAGCATGATTTTCAAGCTTATAGGTCAAGGATTTTTTTTTTTTTTTTTGAGAGATTTTCGCTATAGGGTGCGTGCGCTCGCCAGACAGACAGAGAGAGACATTAGAGACAGAAAGTGAGAAATCACCCCCCAGGGAGGATGGTCCCACCGCAATCCCTTCTCCTCCATTCTTCTCTCGGGATCTTGGGCACGCACATACACGCACCCGGCGTGAGTTTTAAGCCACTGGGTCCGGGACGCGAACCGCAGTCGACTACGTAGGATTCCAGTGACATAGCCATTACGCTAACTGCTGGTTCCCGTAGGTCAAGGATTTAAACTGCGATTGGCCATATGGGAGTCCAGCGCCTTAACTACCACCCCACCTGCTGGCCCCTGTTTTTAGTTTTGTTTAAAAAGTTTACTGAGGCCCAGCTGCTGTGGTGCTATGGTTAAATATAGTGCTCTGCAAGACTAGAGCCAACCACAGATTCAGATCCCTGGGTCAGCCTGAAGATATTCCAGGCACAGGTATGCATGCACTCAGAATCCTGAGGAATGGAATCTGGAGTAGGAGGGCTGCAGTGTAGTGAGATCTCGTCAAGCGTGCTTTCTCTCGCTGTTTCTCACATGTGTGTACACACTCTCTAGTGTAAAAAAAAAGTTTACCCAGTCCATGGTTTGCTTCGTTCATATCTTCCTTCATTGTATCAGACATTTGGGACGTGCTCAATAAACACTTAGGCAAATTGTTTAAGCTTTCAAAGCCTTTGTTCACGGGATAGGATTGATATCCCTCTTGAAGTGGTTGGAAGATTAAATGAGACAGTGCTTTGTCATGTGCCTGGTACCTGCACCTAAGCTACTTAAGCTGCTATGGTTATTTGCATACCTATTCCTTGTATATTCCTCGAACTGTAAGACCACAGAGCTTATTTCGGTTCATAAAATGGGGTAATAGTTGAATAACAAGCACAATAATTCAGAGATAATGCAAACTTGAAATGAACAGACCCAGTCAATAATGAGAAACTGCTCTAGTAAAGACCAAGTAGCTTCTTGCCCTTTGGAATTATTTTTACCTGCCAAGCAGATTAAAGTTAGTATCAAATAGCATAACACACATTGCAGGTGAAATGCAAGTGTTGCCTCATGTGAATTTCTCTCCATCAAGGATTCTGATGTTTAACTCCAAATAGATTAAGAAGCGCAAGCCTAAACTGCTGAGTTATGAAATCGACTTTATTTTAAAATATGCTTATATGCAGTAGAACAGTTTAAAAGAAGGCCTTTTGGGCCAGAGAGTGGCATGGTTGTTAGGGCAGCTGGATCCCACATGGCTGACTGCATGGTTTAAGTCTTAGACCTGGCAGCTGGACAAACGTGCTGGGCACGTATGCATGTGTGTGTGGTCAAAATCCTGAAAGGAGAAATGAAGAAATGATTGCAGTGTGACCATATCCCTTTGGGGGTTGCTTTCTCTCTCTCTCTCTCTCTCTCTCTCTCCAGAAAGAGAATATGCACTCTAGCCAAAAAAAAAAAAAAAAAAAGGAAAGAAAACTTTAGATCTGGCTCCAGCCTGGTGGTTAAGGGAGCCCAATCCCATACAGCTGACTATGTGGTTCAGGTCCTGGATCCAACAGCTTGAGAAACAGCTTGTGGGCCCCCAAAATCCTGAAAGGAGGAAGAGGAAAGAGAAGAAAGAATTGTAATGTGATGACATTCCACTCTGGGGGGTTTTCTCCCTCTCCTTCTGTCCCTCTCTGGCAGGCCCATGTGTTCTCTGGTAAATTAAGAAAATAAAAAAGAAAATACTTTTTAGAAGTTTTTTTTTTAAACCTTTCTTGCTTTTGCAGGTGTATCCTGAATCTTCACTGTTTCTCTTTGAGTATATTCTTTCGCTCTCTCCTCAGCAGAGTTTCAAAGCAAGTGGTCATAGTCACTCCCCATTGATCTCAGTTTTGCTACTTCACTCTTCATGCATCAAATAGTTGTTTATAGAAACTAGCTCTGCTGTTACCAGTATTCCACAATAAACATGTTGTTTTACTTTTAAATGATGGCATGTGAGAATAACCAATCACGGGACCAGCAGTTAGCATAATGGCTATGTCGCTGGACTCCATGTAGTCCGTCCGCAGTTCGAGTCCTGGACCCAGCGGCTTAAACTCATGCCGGCGCATGTGTGTGCGTGCCTGAGAACCCGAGAGGAGAAAGGAGGAGAAGGGATTGCAGTGTGACCATCCCCCCTGGGGGGTGATTTCTCGCTTTCTGTCTCTCTGTCTCTCTCTGTCTTTCTGGTGAGCATATGCGCCCTATAGCAAAAACTTCTCCAAAAAAAAAAGAATAACCAATTACCATCCAGTTTATTAAACTGTTGAACCTGGCTATAAATGGTGGAGAGTACAGTTTCCTTAGAACTTGTGAATCAAAATCTTATTATACCCACAACAGTTGGGATTAGCTAACCTGAAAAAGTTATCTAAAAAGATATACTATTTCCTAGGCAAAAGAGCAAGGAGAATTGGGTCAGAAAACATATGGAAGTTTCTAATCTCAAAAAAAATGTTTTCTAGAATAACCTCAGGAGCAGAAATACTGAACAAGAATTTAAAGTTTTGTCATTTTTATTTCCCTAACAGTGATCAAAAGTGATAGAGATTTCAGTTAGACTCTACTATACACCGTTTGATCCATTTCAGGAGTGTTCACTGCACTTTGCTACAATCCCATGTGAAGTAACAATCTTTTCCTAACATATATAAAGATTCTTTGTAAGTAATAGAGTCTGACTGCATTTTTTTTTTTTAAGATAGTTTTGGGGCCAGTAGATAGCATAGTGGTTACATCAATGGACTACCACATGGCCAACTGCGGTTTGAGTCCTGGATCTGGTGGCTTGAAGGGATTGTGGAGTGGCTATACCCTCTAGGGGGTGATTTCTCACTTTCCCTCATGCTATCTTAGTCTCTCTCTCTTTCTCTCTCGTGCATGCACCCTAAGGCAAAAACCTTTACCAAAAAAAAAGTCTTGTCATGCTGCAATTCTCCTGCCTAACCTTCCTGTTTACAGGCACGGGAGACTATGCCCAGCTCTTGACTCGGTGTTTTGGTGTTTGACTATAGACAACTTTTAGGCCTCACCCCCCTTTTCCCTTCTGCCCAACATCTGTGCAAGCTGATAAGAAAACCCAGGTGCTCTTTCTTTGTCAACAGTAAGTTCCAATCATGCACTGCATCTGTTGCCCCAACCCCATCCCTTAACCATCAGAAACCCCAAAGCCAGGCTCCTTTCCTCTTTCCACAGTTCTCTCAAGACATTTTCAGATTAGCTTCAGACACCTACCCTGCTCTGCCCAGAAAGCCTCACTATGAGGGCAATGAACCTTTGACTCTCTTGTGTGTATGGCATCATCAGTCTGAAATAGAAGCCACATTTTCTGGGGGTCTCCATTCCAACTCTATGGACCGGTTGTAATACCCAGTCAACATGGTACATCTAAAAGGAGATCCCTTTGAAATGACACATTTTAATACCTAGGAAGAAAACTACCTCTAATAGAAACTTAATATATTGGTATTCTAGTTTAAACATCAATTTTTTTTATGAGTTTATACACTGGGAATCCATTCCACAGAATATAATCAATGCTAGCATGATCCCCAGACAGAATTTCAGAAGCTGAGAAATTGATGACTAGTTTATGGATTTGGTAACCCTCCCAATGTACCATCAGGAGATACCTTCACTTTTTGCTTTTATTTACCATAGGGCAGCACAATTTTATTCTTTGTTTTAAGAATTATTTTATTTAATTTTATTCATTTATTTACTTATTTTAATTTGACCAGAGAGTGACAGAGTGAGAGCAAGAGAGAGAGAGAGAGCGAGAGACAGTGAGGGAGAGGAAGTGAGAAATCAAGCCACCACATCCTAGATGCCAACCATGGTGGGCCTATGTGGGAGTCCAGTGCCCTTAACCACCACAGCACCTGCCACACCCCCCACAACTTTATTCTTCTGAAGCATAATACATATACCATTCAAATAACAGTCCAACATTAGGGAGAACAAACTTTAATGCCTGTAGGGAGAAACAGTCAATCTTAGAGAGGACAAGAGAAAATCTTAACAGATATGCCAAGAGTTTCCAGTACCCTTGAATAATCCTTGATTGCGTCACCTTTTGAAGCACTACATACTTACTGGAACACCCAAAATCAAGAACAGAGACAACATTAAATGATGAGAATACGGAACTATAGAAACTCTCATTCACTGCTGATAGAAGTGGAAAATCATCTGTGAAGAATGTGTCTGGTACTTTGATTGCCATCTTCACAGATCTAGAGAAGATAATCACAAAATTCATCTGGAATAATAAAAGACCCCGTATTGCCAAAGTAATTCTACACAAGAAGAGTGGAGTGGGCAGCATCTCACTCTCTTTCACCCCAAAATATACTACAAAGCTGTGGTAATCAAAGCAGCATGGTACTGGCACAGGAACAGATATGTGGATCAATGGAACAGAATTGAGTCCACAGAAATAAATTCTCAAGCATTCAGTCAACTGATTTTTGACAAGGGGTACCAGTCAATCCAGTGGGAAAAAGGAAACCTCTTCAGCAAATGGTGTTGGAAAAACTGGATGAATGAAAGATGAATCTGAACCCCTACCTCTCACCTTTGAAAAAATCAAGTCAAGGTGGATCAAAGATCTAAATCTAAGACCTCAAACTATAAAACTGCTCCTAGAAAACACTGGAGAAACTCTAGGAGACATTGGGGTAGGGAAAGACTTCTTAAATAAGAACCCCAAAGCACAGTCGATAATCCCCAAAATAGACAAGTGGGATGACATCAGACTAAGAAGTTTCTGTATGGCAAAAGACACAGTAATTAGTGTGAATCGACAGCCCTCAGAATGAGAAAATATTTTTGTAACTTATGCATCAGATAAGGGACTGATAACCAGAATACACAAGGAACTCAAGCAGCTGTTTGGAAAAAAGATGATCAGCCCTACTAAAAAATGGGAGAATAAGTTGAAAAAACCACTCTCTAAAGATGACACACGAATAGCCAAAAGGCATATGAAAAAATGCTCAACATCCCTCATCATAAGGGAAATGCAGATCAAAACAACAATGAGATACCACCTAACCCCAGTCAGAATATCTAAGATTAAAAAAAAAATGTAAGTGTTGGTGGGCTTGTGGTGAAAGGGGAACTCTCTTGCACTGCTGGTGGGAATGTAAATTAGTCCAGCCACTGTGGAGAACTATTTGGAGAGTCCTCAAAAATCTACAAATAGGGACCAGCAGTTAGCGTAATGGCTATGTCGCTGGACTCCCACGTAGTCGACCGCGGTTCGAGTCCCGGACCTGGCGGCTTAAACTCACGCCGGGCGCGTGTGCGTGCGTGCCCAAGATCCCGAGAGGAGAATGGAGGAGAAGGGATTGCGGCGTGGCCATCCCCCCTGGGGGGTGATTTCCTGCTTTCTATCTCTCTGTCTCTCTCTGTCTGTCTGGCGAGCGCACGCGCCCTATAGCAAAAACCTCTCCAAAAAAAAAAAAAAAGAAAAAAAAATCTACAAATAGAACTACCATATGATCCAGAAATCCCACTTCTTGGTATCTACCAAAGGACAGAAGAATTCTTCATCGGAAAAGTGCTTGCATATCAATGTTTACTGCGGCACTATTCACGATTGCTAAGACATGGAACCAACCCATAGAGATGAATGGAATTAAAAACTGTGGCACATATACTCTATGTAATACTATTCAGCCATAAAAACCAACAAAACCCTGGCTTTTGACAGAAAGTGGAAGAATATGGAAGATTTACTGCTGAGTGAAGCAAGCCAGGCTATGAAGGAGAGACATTGTATGTCCCCACTTAATATATACCGAGTGCCCACACTCTGTGACTGAAACTGACTGACTAAAGGATGTACAAACACAAGAGATGGGTGTGATTGCCAGATGTGGTGTGTGGAGGAGTGGGGCCTGGGGAAGGACATTTGGAGGAGGGATATGGAGACAGAGCGTTGACAGGATGGGGAGGTAGTGGGGTTATCTGCTGAAGATATTTTGGTCAACTAGATTGGGGAGAAATGTTCACATATTGAAATGTTCACTTTGTAAGTTAAATAATATGATTGAATGTATAAAAAAATAAAAAAAATTTATGAAAGAAGTGGAAAATCATAATGCCACTCTGGAAGACAGCCGGGTGGTTTCTTACAAAGCTAAACATACCCTTACCATACGATCCTGCAGTCATGCTCCTTGGCATTTCTCCAAAGGAGTTGAGAATTTACATCTGCACAAAACCCAGCACACGCATGTTTATAGTGGCTTTATTCATAATTGCCCAAACTCGAAAGCAACCAAGGTGTCTTTGGAAGGTGAATGGATAAACAAACTGTGATATGCCAAACAATGGAATACTATTAAGCACTAAAAACAAAGGAACTATTAGGCCATGAAAAGACAATAGAGGAAATTTAATAGCATATTACTAAGTAAAGGAAGCCATTCTGAAGAGACTATAAACTACATGATTCTAAATAAATGATGTTCTGAAAAACCAGCTATAGAGGCAGGAAAAAAAAGAATCAATGACTGCCAAGGGTTAGGACAGAGAGATGAAAATGGGTGGATCACATGGGATTTTGGGGAGCAGTGAAACCATTCTGCATGACACTACAATGGTGGCAACATGTCATTACACATTTGTCCCACCTGGTAGCACGTACACCACCGAGAGTAAACCTGAATGTCAACTGTGGATTTTGAGTGATAAATATGTGTTAATGTAGGTCCATCAATGTAACATACATAGAGCTCTGGCGGTGGAATAGGTGGACATGGGGGATGCTATGTATTTTGGGGGGGCTAGAGGATGTTGAAACCCTATGTACTTTCCATTTGATTTTTGTGTGAACCTAAAGCTGTTCTGAAAAAAAAAAAAAAGACATTTTTTTTGTTTGTCTCTTTTAAAGGTACTGTAAAGCCACCTTTGAATCCCTGCTGCAATGTTAAGGTTGAAGAGTTACTTATCTAGAAGTATAATGAATGTTGACCACATCACTAACAAATTAAAAAGAAATCCATTGATATCTGTAAGGGGGCAGCCAATGTATACATCTGCATATAGTTTCACTGACTATATGGCTTTTCATTTTTTCTCTTTCATTTTAATTTCTATTTATCAGATCCTTATGCTTCATTAACAGTTGATGCTCAATCAATGGACCTCACCCCTTAAATAAACGTAGACATATTAGTTGAGGTTGATATTTCATGCACAAATCAAATTTTTTATGGAAACTTTGAGCTGTTTGATAAACATATAACAAACATCAGTTGCTGAACTAGAACTCTGAAAACATACAAATAAGTGTTTAACAAATGCCGGGATTTTCAAGTTACTCAAATCTAGGTTCTAATACCAGCCCTACCAGTTATGGAGGGTGTGACTTGGGAAAGTTCATTAATGCTATCAGTTGCATGAAGAATCTTGAGAATTGAAGGAGACCGTGGGGCCAACAGGTTGTGTGGGAGTTAAGGCGCTGGACTCCCAATGGCCAACCATGACTCCAGTCTTGGACTTGGCAGCTTACTTTCTCATTCACTTTCTCTCTGAGCAAATTAAAAATAACTAAGTAAAATTAAATAAATAATTCTTAAAAAAAAAAAAAGCAGCCTGTGTACACACAGCATCTGTCATAATTCCTATCCCCAAGGAGGTACTTAATAAATGTTAACCATTTTCCTACAGTGGGTCTTTTGGGTTTTAGCACTCTGAAACTTTACGGGAGCTTCAGGAGCCTGATGGTTCATATTTACTCAGAATACCCAAATCCGAACAAGCACAAAGGGCAGTTTAATCGATTGAATTCATGCAGGTACAACGATGAAGCCATAGAGAGAATTAGCACTGTAGTGTGTTGATTCACTCATTTTAAAATTTTGATGTGATAGGCCAGGTCAGAGAATTAATGAAGGTGATGTCTCACACATGGCTAGTCCCTGCCATCGCTACCTCTCTCCTTTTGCTTTCTGAAAATCACAAGAAATCTATTGCTCAGAGGCCCTAGTCAAAGTCTTGATCAACCAACACAAATAGACAAATGTTTTTCTGGTAAGCAAGAGCCCACTATCTGCTTAAACAGAATAGTAATCTCAATATGAGAATTCATTACCTGGCTTCGAAAAGTATTGGTACAAGCTAATTCTGCACAAGTAAACTCTGATCCTAGAAGCAGTGAGATTCTAAAAGGAATCAAGCTCCCAAACAACCTTTAAGTTTAACTTCCTCTCCTCAAAGGCCTAAAACAAAGCTGCTTACAATCACCAGGTAAATCAACAGTCTGTTAAAACAATGCTATGGCTGAACATAGAAATATGTCAAAGGTCAAGTTTTAGTTACAGTTCCCATAGCAATTGTCTCCTTGGTCACTTAGCCCTTCAACCAGAACCATCCACAAAGTGTACACCAACCAGAGAAAGCATTCCCCCAGTAGAGCTAAGCTTTCTGTCATTTAGACGTTTGGGCTATTATGTTGCATTTGTTTTTGGAGGGATTACACATCTCAGTATTTCGAAAGCATGATATTTAACAACTGTCACTGAAAACTCTCATACTGGCCTCACTGTCTCAGCGGTAATGGCTGTAGTCATATGTAATTTGCAATGGCCCATGTTAAAAATGTACCCTTATGGTTTTATGGAGACATGTTTGTGGCAAATTCTTCTTGGTGAATGGGAAAGCAGTTTTAGACTGTGGTATAAGTCAGAAAACTTAGACAAATGGACAAAAAATGGGAAATAGAAAAAAAAATAAGTGCAGAAAGTCAGGAGGTAATAGACCCAACACCGAGGGTGAGGTTTTATGGAAACTACACAAATAAAACAGCAATAATGTGGGCCAGCAGGTGGTGTGGAGGTTAAGGCAGCTAGATCCCACATGGCTGACCGCAGTTCAAATCCCAGAACGAGTGGCTTGAGAATCACGCTGGGTGTATGTGCGTGCATGCCCAAAATCCTAGGAGGAGAATGGAAGAGAAAGGATGGCGGCATGGCCATCCCCTCTGGGGGAGATTATTTCTCACTTTCTCTTTCTCTGGTAAGTGCATGCGCCATATAGCAAAAACTGACAAAACAAAACACAAAAACTATGAACACAAGAAGACTTTTGTTTTCAAAGAAGAGTCAATGGTTTTGATAATGCAGGAGAACTAGAAGAAAATATAGTTTCAGGGTCAGACAAGACTTTGCACTCTCTGAAGCCAACTTCTTTGTATTCACAGGGCAGCATGATGCCAGAGTCGTGGTGAGAGACCAAATGTCCGGTCTGTACACTCACAGTGAAGCGAATGATTCTGGAATATCTGTTATACAACAAGGGCTAGTAAGCTGTGCTTGGTGGGCTAAATCTCACCCATGGTCTGTTTTTGCAAATGAAGTTTGATAGCAGGCCCTTTAGTTTACGTATTATCTATGGGTATGTTCATGCTATAATAGACAGAGTTGAGCAGTAGTTTGACAGAGACAATTAAGTTGGCAAAGCCTTAGGTATTTACAATGTGTACCTTTATAGAACAGTCAGCCAGAAAGCAAGCTTAAACAAAAGCAGACATATACATCCATTGTGCAGATTCTGTAACTCTTTTATGGTTGAAAAGAATTGGACACACGTGAAAACATACATAGTCTGGGAAAGACCATTTTTTTTTTCTGTTTCCAGGGCATTAAGTTCCAAATGCCAGCTAAATTATGGATAAATCATTTCCTTAACAATTTTCAGGGAAGGGGCCCACAGGTGGCACAGTGGTTAAGGTGCTGGACTCCCACATGGCTGACCGCAGTTTGAATCCCGGCCCTGGAGGCTTGCTTTCTCACATTCCCCACTTTCTCTCATACATAAGTGTTTTACTTTGGGGTATTTTAAATGAAAGTCAAGTAAAAATCAAAGATTTATGAAAATAATTACATAATACCCCAAGCAAAATGTTATCATTTAATAAATGAGCTCTAGAGGAAGAATGGACAAAATAATTATAGTCAGTACAGCATGTAAGAATGCCAGAAGGAGCTTAGTAACACATAAAATTGATCTGGTTAAAAAAATAGGTAAAACTTTATCTGGAGGATATATGGAAATATTTAGGGAAGTTTCAACAAAGAAACTTTGGCAAATACTACTATCAAAAACAGAGCCATAAGAAGAGCAAAGCTATATAAAATTCTGGCGAGAAAAACTGGAAACATGTACAGGTACTATCCTGTATGAATAATGAAAGCAATTATTGTAAATGGCAAAGAGATTGCATATTTTTCAGAGAAAATGTCAAGTCTCAAATTATAAAATGGTCAATTTAGCTTTATACCAAAAAAAAGAAAGAAAGAAAGAAAAAAAAATGCTCAAATGATTCATCCAGAAATCAATTTGCAACTGCTTAGAAGATCAGAAGATGCAAAATAACAATGAACAAGGCTTTGGCTTTCTGCCAAAACAGTCCATCAGAGAGATCTCATTTCTTTCTATGATACAATGACAACAATAGTCAATGGTCAGCTGAGGTCTCTCACTTGGTTGCTTAAAATATGTATTGCTTGGGACCAGCAGTTAGCATAATGGCTATGTCGCTGGACTCCCATGTAGTCGACCACGGTTCAAGTCCCAGACCTGGTGGCTTAAACTCACGCTGGGTGTGTATGCATGCATGCCCAAGATCCCGAGAGGAGAATGGAGGACAAGGGATTGTGGCGTGGTCACACCCCTGGGGGGTGATTTCTCACTTTCTGTCTGTCTTTCTGGCGAGCGTGTGCTCCCTATAACAAAAACCTCTGATATATATATATATATATATATATATATATATATATATATATATATATATTGCTTTTTCTTTTTTAAGAGAGATTTTTGCTATCAGGTGCGTGCACTCGCCAGAGATACAGAAAATGAGGAATCATCCCCATGGCCATGCCACAGTCCCTTCTCTTGCCTTCTTCTCTCGGGATTTTGGGTACACATGGACATGTACCCAGTGTGAGTTTTAAGCTGTTGGGTCTAGGACTCGAACTGCAGATGACTATACTATATGGGAGTCCAGCAATACACCAACTGCTGGTCTCCATAACATGTTAAGAAAGATGCACAAGCTCTGGCTGTAATATGGGGGCTACTAGCTACGTGTGGCTACTAAGCACTTGAACTATGGCTAGTCTGAAATGAGAGAGGCTGTTAAGTGTAAATTTATTATAGATTTTGAATATTTAGGACAAAAAATAATAAAAAAAGAATGGTTTTATATTGGTTTGATGTTGACATGATAATACTTTGTATTTACAGGGTTCAATAAGATGATTAAGATTAATTTCACCAGTTTTAAAATATTTTAATGTGACTCTTGGCAAATTTAATATTGCACGTGGCTTACATTTGTGGCTCACACGCTCTCTCTCTCTGATAGCCCTTTCTGAAATAGAGGCTGATGCTCGCCGAGAGGAGCATGGAAAATCTGCTGACAGTATGTGAGCATCAGCTCCTCCTCCTATACAGTGGGGCAGCAGGAAGGCAGAGAGGCTGATGGGTAGGACGGTCAGGACAATTCATTGCTGGGTGGTACATTCAGCATCTCTAGTTCCCACTTACCGATGCTCTCCTAATTTCTAGTCAAGATAAGCAAAACACTCTCTTTATATTTCCAAATGCCCCTGCAGTGGGGAAGAATGATTTCATCCCATACCAAACAAATCCAGTGGGCTAGGATACAGCTAAGGTCCTTCCCATTACTGAATTTGATGACCCTACAGTATGATTTTATCAAAGTCTCTTTTTGTCTTTATCTCACGAAAATTAGGTTTTATTAACATATTCACCCATGGTCTAATGACAGCCTATTTGAGGGTTGAACTACAAAATCTTTCCTAGTGGGGGGTCAGCAACTGGCATGGTGGTTAAGGTCCTAGACTCCCACATAGCCATCTACTATTCGAGTCTTGGACCCAGTGGCTTGAAACTCATGCCAGGTACATGTGTGTATATGCCTTAAATCCCAAGAGGAAAATGGAGGAGAAGGGACTGCAGCATGGCCATTGATTCTACCCACAAGGGTGATTTCTCACTTTCTCTCTGTCTCTTTCTTCTCTCCAATGGGCCCACACACCGTTTAGCAAAACAAACAAACAAACAAAAAACACCTCTCTAATAAATAAATAAAATAAAACCAAAATCTTTCCTAGTGTTTACTCTGTACAATTCAAGTTTTTATGAAGTTTATTTTTCTGGCAGTCTAGCACTTAGTAGTTGCTTTTCGTTTTACTCATTCGTATATGTGTCTTGTGCTCCAAGCAAGATTATAAGCTCTGATGGCAAGAACCGTTTCTTAAACAAACTTTCTCTCCCTTAACAAATGAATAATAGATGCCAGCAAAGTAAAGAGATCCAAAAGACAAGATAGCTTTCTGGGTTATGTTAGAATCTGGTGTGTTATTTAATATTTTCAGCAGTGACTATGGTGGTGAAATATATCATTCATTTGAAATTTAACCATGTGCTGACGTATGCAGTACAAAAAGGTCATAGATTTATACTTGATTATTCAAATTAAATAGAATCTTTAACATCTCAGAACTACATTTCTCTGACATAATAATTATATTTAAAAACACGTATAATAGCATATATGTTTTCTAATTTTAGAATGATTAAGAACTCTACAAAGCAGACATCATCTCCTTTAACCTGGAGGAAACTAAGGCTTAAGGAGGTTGGCGACTTGTTGACCGAAGTGCCAGAATTGGAGGGCCCACGTGACAGTGTGTCAGTGCAGTGGGAACCAGGACTTGGCCATGCTGAACCCACATGGGAAAATCCTAGGTTTGCAGTCTGGGACTCCCTGTAAGTGGTGCACATCTGCTTGCCCATGTTCTGGTCTGGCCGAGGCTGGGGACAAATTACAATGTAAATACCATGTTGGGGGTGCCTTCCTCACCCTGAAGAAATAAATAAACTTAAAAGAAAGGAAGAAACAGGTCAGCCTGTACCCTGGCTATTAAAGTGGCTGAATCCTCCATGGCCTACTTTGTGGTTCAAACTCAGATCCAACGGCTCGAGAAACATGCCAGGTATGTGTGCGTGCTTGCCCCAAATCCCCAAAAGGAGGGAAAGATGGAGGAGAAGGGATTGTGGCAAGAAGGGGGAAGATTCATGTCCCACGGAAGGGTGCTGTCTTCCTTCCTCTCTTTTTCTTTCTTCTCTTTCTCTCTCTTTCTCTTTCTTTTTCTCTTTCTCTCTTTCTCCTCTTTCTCTTCTCTTTCTCTTTCTCTTTCTCTTTCTCTTTCTCTTTCTCTTTTTCTCTTTCTCTTTCTCTTTCTCCTCCTCTCTTTCTCTTTGGCAAGCACACACACTCTGTGCCAATTATTATTTTTTTAGAAGAAAGTTATGTCAGAATTTGAACCCAGAACTTGAATTTAGACCATTCGACACCTAGACTGACTGTCTTTGTGTCCCTCTGCAGCACTGAAACATTTCTTCTTTTACAGAAATTGGCTTCAAGGAAATGAAATAATTGGAATGGAAGTTTGAGGGGGGATGCGGGGAACACCTGAAGGGGGATGGGACAGTGACACAGGGAAGCAATAGCATCCACAAGAAATAAGATAGTAAGCCAGAAAACCACAGAAATCATATAAAACCCACATGTTACAGCCGAATCCTTCTTCCTACCACCAAATTCATATATTGAAATTCATTTTATAAGCTAAAGGAGAAATTTCACGGACCCTCAAAAGCCTTGAGGGTCAGAACAAGATACTAGAAAATACCACCAGAGGATAAGAACTCCTTGTCTAGAGACCTTTAAGAATCAAGATGATAGGCCCACATCACAGTGAGTGTTGGGAACACACTCATATAATTTAGCATGGAGAGAACAATTAATTCAGATGTACAGTTCTTGGACTCCGAGTGGTATTTAAGAATTCAGTGACAATTTAACTTGCCTACAGCTTCTTTATTTAAAGCCTGACCTAATCTCTTCCAGAACTGCAGATTCAAATTGATTTCAGTGGCCTGGATAGGCAATTATCCCAGTGGAGTTATATAAGGTCCTTTATGGAGGAGGAAGATCAGCCTTTCAGAGATATGTGTATGTGTTGATTTTTTTAAATCAAGATGAAATTTATAAAACATAAACTATTTTGAAGTGTATAATTTATTTAGTATAGTCACAGTGGTTTGCAACCATCATCTTATTGAGTTCCAAATCCATGTTGATATTTGAAGTTAAGATCGTTTTAGCACATTTTTAAAGGTTTCCTAATAAAAGAATGTGATACGGATTCTGAAAATCTGAAGATTTCCTATAAACGTTCATTTGGAATTAAACTAGCCATTTAATACACAAATGATATGTGTTTGTACTTAAGCCATAAATGATAATCAAATAAATGAGAGAGCTTTTGACAACCAGGGTAAAATGCTAAGTGGAGAACATCCTGGGAGAAAGTCCTACCTCTTCATTTTAGCTGTTGGAGAGACTCGTAAGTGCATGACTCTGAAACATCATAGGCATGTTTCAGATAAAATCCTATTATTCATTTTTTTTTTCAGAGAGAGAGAGATTTTTTTTGTTATAGAATGTGTATGCTCACCAGAGAAACATAGTGACAGAAGGTGAAAAATCACTCCCCAGAAGGGATGGCCACACTGCAATCCCTGCTCCTCTATTCTCCTCTTGACCTTTTGGGCACGCACACACACAGGCCTGGCATGAGTTTTAAGCCACTGGGTCCGGGACTTGAATTGCAGTCAGCTACATGGGAGTCCAGCAATGTAACCATGATGCCATCTTCTGGTCCCCAAGTCCTATTACTCTTAACTGTAGGAAATTCAATCTTTAGTGGGCAGTTTTTGTGCATGAATTTCAGGAAAACTAATCTACATTTCTATCTTTGTGTTTCCAATTTGTTTCATGGTATATTTGAAAAATTATAAGCACAATAACAAGATAATGCTGGTTATTGAATCAAGTAAAAGAAAACAAAAGGACCAGCAGTTAGCATAATGGGTGTGTCGCTGGACTACCATGTAGCCGACCGCGGATCGAATCCTGGACCCAGTGACTTAAACTCACGCCGGGCGCGAGGAGAATGGAGGACAAGGGATTGCGGCGTGGCCATCCCCCCTGGGGGGTGATTTCTTGCTTTCTGTCTCTCTGTCTCTCTCTGTCTGTCTGGCGAGCACACGCGCCCTATAGCAAAAACCTCTCCCCCCAAAAAAATAAATAAAAAAGAGAAAATATGAAACTATGTTTTGTAAATATGTGCATAGTAATTAGTGAAGTTAAGGGTAGTAAAACTAGATACCAGAAGCTTTGATGATGTACAAATAGATACGCTTAAAAATGAAAAGAATGAAAGAGCTGCCTTCCCTTTCCCCCACCAAAAAAGGAGAGAGAAGATATATTACACACGGATGCTCCTTCTGTACACAGAAGGATAAATATATGAAAAAAACAAATGCTTCCTCAGGAAATCCAGAGACTTTCAGCCGTTGGTATTTTGTGAATATAAATGCCAGTCAAGGGTGATTTTTACAGAGAGATGATAGAGAGATAAATCAATAGATACACAGACAACTCATTGAATGATAGATGTGGTCTTAGGAAAACACAGAGATTTGAAGAAAGGAAAGATTCCTCAACAGAAGTGTCTCTATCTTAGAAGTCCTTGAGAACGAAGTACTTTCAGAAGACAGTTAAGTTTCCAGTTAAACTGTAAACTTATATTCTGGAAGGGATTACACAACAGATGGTTATAACATCTCTGTCACTAGTTTAAGAGATTAGTTTAGTAGGGACATAAATGAATGGGCACGTTTAAATGGGAGAAGTCCCTCAATGTCAAGGGTGTGGGTGGCAGGGTTCATTAAGAGAAGTCAGTCTGGGAGATCAGCTCCTGAACAGCATAACTCATCGTGAAAGAAGCCAAGAGCACAGAGAAATTCTGAATATCCGTGAGTATTTCTACGATCTAGGCTAAAGTGGGGGGTGCCAGGTACTCTCACAGAGAAGCCTCAGTAATATAATCATCAGGCATTTTTGCTCTGTAAACAGCGTGTAATGAGTAACATTTCCTGTACTGGGAAGTGGTATCTTTTTTTTTTTTTTTTGTTCTGATCAAGAAAAGTGATATTGACAGCTTCACATAAGCATTGTCCTACTATTTCGCTAACTATGCATTTGCTTTCACAGTCACACCCATCATACCTCCTGCTGGTAAGACTGAGGTTTTGAAGAAAGTTTCTGCTGAGTTCAGCTCTTCTGAAGCTGGACAATTTCAGCTTGTCTTGACTGACCTAATAAACTGCTTAATTATCTCGAAGTTCCACTCAGAGAATTTCCCATTGCAAGTATGAGGTTAAACAACAAACTATTTTCTATGAATATATCTCAAACCACCCACTTTGAGAGGCATGATTCTCTTCCATTAGCCACTCACTCTTCTCTTGTTGGCAATAGTCATAACAGAATTTATTTTTTTTTAAAGATTTCTTTTGCTACAGGGTGTGTGTGTTCACCAGAGAGACAGAGGGAGATAGAGAGATAAAAAGTAAGAAATCACCCCCATGTGGGTAGCTATGTCACAGTCCCTTCTCCTATTGGGATTTTGGGCATGCACACACACATGCCTGGCATGAGTTTTAAGCCACAGGGGCTGGGACTCAAACCGTGATCAACTACATATGGGAGTCCAGCCATGTAACCATTACGCCACCTGCTGGTCTCAAAATTTTAAATTTTATATGAAAAATGGCCCATCTCACCCCCTGCTACACAATTCCATATATGACTGGTGCAATTATAGCTTTCAGCTGATAACTTACTCAAACTGGCTTGTTGAAGTAGAAGGGGCAGACGAGGCCATGCTGAGTTTGATTCTTTCTAGGCCTCAGTTTTTTTCACTCATAATAGGAAAAATATTCCCGAAACTAGACATGCAAACTAGAATGGCCATGGACTGCTTGTCAAGGATCTCAGTAGATACGTGTGGCCCTGATGTGGAGTGAGCAAAGGGTCTTAGTCTGATTGGCCAGGGTATGACCCTCAGCTCTGGAAAGTCCTCATCACCTCTGCACTTCAGTTCAGTCTCTGTTAAGTAGAGATCATGCCTGGCTTGACACTTTATTGTGAGGATTAAAGAGACTGCATGTCAAGATCTTGGCATGGGGAAAGTAGGAAGCAAATGGCTATGAGTGAAAGTCTTTGAATCACCTACCCAATGCACCACACATAGGAAAAAAAAAAAAAAAAAAAAAAAAAAAAAACAACAGTTGCTTTCCTCCCTCTTTCCTTTTCCCATTGTATTATCTGAACAACTTCCTGGGCATCGGCATCGGGATTTGGATGCAATGCAGTTAAGAGATTGTTATAGGCTTATTGTGTCCCCCTCCCCCCAGATTCATACATCGAAAACCAAGCCTCCAAAACTTCTGAATGTGACCTTATTTGGAGACAGGTTATTTACAGGGTAATTAGGTTAAAAATAAGTTCTTCAGAGTGGATGCTACCACTCTGACTGGTGTCCTTATAAGAAGGGGAAATGTAGGTACCAGGGATGTGTTTGCCAGACTATGTCAGGATACAGTGAGAAGGTGGCCATCTACAAGCCTAGGTTGGAGGCCAAAAGCATGATGCTGGACTTCCAGTTTCCAGAACAGTCAGGAAATAAATTTCTATTGTTTAAGCCCCCTGGTTTGTGGTATTTTGTTATGGCAGCCCTAGCAAGCTAATACAGACATGACTATATATCTGAACATGAACACTTAGTGACATATAAAGCCAAAAAGAAAGAAAAAAGGAAGAAGGAAAGAAAGAAAAGTCTCGGTACTACAGACAGAATTGTGTCTCCCATCTCCCCAGATTCAAATGTTGAAGACCTAAGCCTCAGTACTTCAGAATGTGACCATGTTTAGAGACAGGGACTTTACATAGATAAAATTAAGTTGAAATGAGGTCATTAGGGTGGGCCCAAATCTAATATGACTGTTGCCCCTGTAAGAAGAGGAAATTTTACAATACACAGAGAAGACAAAGTGAAGGCACCAGGAAAAGACAGCCATCTATAAGCCAAAGGGAAGGCTTGGAATAGATCCTGCCCACTCTACCCTCAGAGGGACCCAACCCTGCCAATACCTAATCTCAGACTCGTCTCCAGAATTATAGGAAAGTGCACATTTGTTGTTTAAGTTGCCCATCTGCGGTACCTTGCTGCAGTGGCCTTAGCATATTCAACCAGTGAAATAATGATCGCACATTCAATAAACATGCAAATCAAGTCATACATTGTTAGCAAAGAAGAACAGTGTTTTGTTAAGTTATCTAGCATAGGGTTTCTCTAATTTTATATCTTGTACTGTAAGAAGCAAAACTGAAATACCTGGGCCTCACTGTGATAGAAAAACAGAATCATCTCTTCTTTTTATCCCAAAGAAAATAACTTCATAGGTTTATTTTTTTAAAAAAAATCACTTGATGTAAACTTGAATAACATTTTGTAAAAAGTAGCAGTATTGAGAATTAATTTTATTAAGAATTCTGTTAGGATGTTTTTTGTTGCTGCGTTTGTTAAAACAGACATCTACGGGACCAGCAGTTTGCATAATGGCTATGTCGCTGAACTCCCATGTAGTAGACGTGGTTCAAGTTCTGGACCCAGTGGATTAAACTCACGCTGGGCGCGTGTACATGCATGCCCAAGATCCCGAGAGGAGAATGGAGGCAAAGGGGTTGCGACGTGACCATCCCCCCCGGGGGGTGATTTCTCACTTTCTGTCTCTCTGTCTCTATCTCTCTCTGGTGAGCGCACGTGCCCTGTAGCAAAAACCTCTCAAAACAAAACAAAACAAAACAAAACAAAACAAAACAAAACAAACAAAAGCAGACATCTATCCATTTAAACCACTATTTTTGAGGGCCATAAATTTTACACTGACCACCAGATGAATATCGTTGTTCTCTATGGAGCAAACTGTGAGTGTCTCATGAAATACTACAGATTGTACTTGAAAGTCTGGAGGTGGGGTGTGGCTTATCCACCATAGGGTTGTCCCATAGCTCCTTCCCATCAGCACAGATAAATGAAAACTTCCTTTTTTCCCTTTTCATGGTTCTTATTCATGTTGAAAATTTATCTTCTCTAAAGAATATATGACATTTTTAGGCTCACACTACAATGACTCCATTTAATTATGAACTTGATGATTTTTGAAACACATTTACAAAATGGACGTAATACCTTCTAGGGCCCAGAGCAAACGCCCACTTGAGGTTTTGTCCAGCTTTGAGCTCTGTGGGTGTGTCAATGTGATTACAGTTCAGCTACTTTGTCAAAAGTAATCCCATTTCGGGACCAGCAGTTAGTGTAATGGCTATGTAGCTGGACTCCCACGTAGTTGACCGTAGTTCGTGTCCCGGACCTGGTGGCTTAAAACTCACGATGGGCGCGTGTGCGTGCGTGCCCAAGATCCTGAGAGGAGAATGGAGGAGAAGGGATTGCGGAGTGGCCATCCCCCCTGGGGGGTGATTTCTCACTTTCTGTTTCTCTTTCTCTCTCTGTCTGTCTGGTGAGCAAACACGCCCTATAGCAAAAACCTCTCAAAAAAAAAAAAAAAAGTAATCCCATTTCAATGTTTTTTTACAACTCAGGAGCCACTTTGAATCACTCACAAATGCTTTGTTACTTCTCTATCTGTAGGAGAAAAACCTAGGATGGTCCTTCCTGTATTAGCCACACGAAATCAAGTTATATTCATTTTTTTTAGCTGGAAAAATGCCCCTGGGATAGTTAACAGTTCCACTGGCAGAGTTCTCAGTGACATCATTCTTCCATCCACATTTTTCCACAGATGCAGTTGTATAATAATATGCTCTAAGTAAAAACAAACAGAAGCAGAAGGAACATCCCTTAACATCCCTAATCAAAGCCACAGTCAGACAGCTCACTGCTCTTTGCTCTGTAGATCTTTTGGAATCATAGGTCCCCACCTGTATTTCTGCCATGGACCCAACATGGCTGGAATAGATGGAAAGAAGACAGATGAGATCGGAGTCAAGTGTCTGAACATCTGGGTGTTGGTCTGAAGGCATTCAAACGACATTGCTAATGATTTGGCTTCATTCATGGTTGCATCATTCACAAACTCCCTTAGTCCCTCAACCCGGGTTATTTGCAATTGTCTGCACTTCAGAAAGCACTTTGGCTCTAGTAAGATTGACCATTATTTCATGTTGTGAGGTAAGCATTTTGTCAGTCTTGCTTAACTCGATTGATGAGGGGCAGGGTATCAGCACAGCAAGATGAAACCCTCTGATAGTGTGTTACACAATACTAATTTAATCTCTAGTTTTGGCCTCCATTACAGCCAAACCTACTACTTTTTCTCTTCAAAAAAACAAAAACAACAACAAATGTATTCAGTTTGGGCTAGCTCAGGGGCCTAGCAGTGAAGGGAGCCAGTTCCCATAAGACAGACGGTGTGGTTTGAATCTGGGGCCCGGTGGCCTGAAAAACACCTATCCACAAGTGCATGTGTGCCCCAAATCCCTAGAAGATGGTTAAATGGAGGAGAAAGGATTGCAGCATGACCTGGCCCTATTCGGGAGTGCTTTTGCTCTCTCTGTCTCTCTGTCTCTCTCTGGTAAGCACATGCTCTCTCTGGTAAATTTTTTAAAAAAGTGTTCCGTTGATTTTTGTAATGTTTCACTATTTCATCATTCTTCTATTATGTTGCCATGAATAAAAACTCAAGTGAACACAGAGAGGCTAGCGCAGAATCTGAACAGAAACCTAGCCTAAATGATTACGTGCTGCATAAAGATATTAGGCAGAGGTACAACATCTATATTTTGTATATATCGTGCTCACAGCATCATTTCCTCAGCCTTTGTTGTCAGCTATCACATAACTTAGACACTTTGTTCAAATATTATGACGGTTGTTATTATAAGCATGATGACTTTAGTTGCTGTTATTCTTTTCTAGATCTTTTTATTGGTTCATTGAAACTTCATTTTCTTGAAATCAAAGTAAGGTTTTATATTTTATTTCTTTTCTGAAAGAGATTTTTCCCCTGTAGGTTGAATAAAATAATGTTAAAATATTCAAAATGTTATTTCTTGCCACTGGCAAATTACCTGTCTGCTTTTGCTGGTCTCATTCAAACTCAGCATGAATTCTGATTACTAGGGTATCACAAGACTTAGTGACAGGCCAGTGGCTGAGGACAGCGAGGTACATCACGGCTAGTAAACTGGCTGAGGAAAACAAGTGGACGCCTAGCATTAGTAGAACAATTAATTATCTTTTGTGACTATTGAAGAACAAACAGCAATTTTTTTCTATTTTTTGAGAGGTTTTTGCTATAGGGCGCGTGCACTCGCCAGAAAGACAGAGAGAGACAGAGACAGAAAGTGAGAAATCACCCACTAGGGAGGATGGCCATGCTGCAATCTCTTCTCCTCCATTCTCCTCTTGGGATTTTGGGCACGCATGCACACGGCCCGGCATGAGTTTAAGCAATTGTGTCAGGGACTCGAACTGCAGTCGACTACATGGGAGTCCAGTGACATAGCCATTACACCATCTGCTGGTCCCACAAACAGCAATATTTTTCTATTAGGAAGTAAATGTTTTCTTTAAACGAATTGCTAAGCAGTTCCCCAACTCTCTCTACTGCAAGTACACATACTCCATGGCAAAAAAACTCCTTAAAAAAAAAAAAAGGCTTTTGAGGGACACTCAGTGGCATGGTGATTGGGCCAGCAGGATCCCACAAGACTGAATGCATGATTGGAGTCTCAGACTTGGGGGACTGAAAAACACTCCAGGCACAAGTTTGTGCATGCCCAAAATCTTTAGAGGAAAATGAAGAAGAGATTGCGGGGTGGCCATATCTCTTGGGGGGTGTTTTCTCACTTTCTCTCTACCTCTCTATATCTTTCAGGTGAATGCATGTGCTCTATTGCAAATTTTAAAAATAAAATAAGAGGAAAGGAAATGAGCTTTTGAGACATCTAGACACGCACCTTATCTGGTGGTCTCAGACACCGAGCCCATCAACAAACACACTAATCTTCATCCCCGAAATGAAATGACCAGGAATATCATCTGGGTTTTGTTACTCGTTAACAGCAAAAGGTCCCCAATATACTCTCACAGTATTGTACATCTCAATACATGTCAGTAATTTCTGTCAGCAGTGGCAAGAGTTCATCTAATTGCACACTCTCCTTTTATGGAGCAAGCACCAAAGTTCAGCAACTCCCAGTTGGTCTCTGGTTTCAAACCAGGATAAAATGTAAAGAAAAGATTTCCCCTGGCATCTGTGTTTACTCTTGACTGACATGTTAAGATCCCACCCTCTGGTACTTTCTGGAATCCTGAGTAAAGAACCTATTTGAATTTCATCTATGAGGATATACATATTTATTCTGGTTACACTTTTTATTTATGATGCACCATCTTTTGAAGAATTTCTTATTAGTAACTGATCAAGAGAAACTTTTTCCCCACAATTCTCATCACTATCTTTAAAGTTATTTTGTTTCTCACCTGAAGTTTAACAGCTAGTACTCTTATATTATCTCTGGTTGTAAGCTCTGGCTACATAATGATCTAAAGCAAACTTCCTTATTGCGTAGGGTAAAATGTCAATATAGAAAGAAGTGAATAAACAAAGCATTGAATTAAGCACCTCGGTAATTCATGAACTGTTTGTTGATTGCAGTATTTATATGAAAACTCAGTGGATAGATTACTTCATCGGAACAGCTAGTAAAAATTACCTCTGAGGAACATTCAACCATAGAAAAGCGATATAGCCTGGTGGGGTAACAACAGAATAGAAAAACATAAAAATAAAACTACCTGTTGGGAGTTGACATATCTGCTAGTGCAATGAGATGTTTGAGCATATCCTCAGTCTAAGAGGAATCAGACAGAAAAGAGAGAACGAAACTACATGGAACTAAGGGAGTAGAGAAGCTTAGGGGGAACAAAACTTGCAGGAAAGACACAGGGGCCAGAAAAGGGCTAAGGATGAGTGAAGCGGTAGATACTCTTGGAAATTGCATTAGAACTTGCGCTAGAATCTTGGTTACTTCTCTTTTTTTCTGTGGAGCATGAGGCAAGAACATATTTTGTTAAAGAAATGCAAAGAAAGGAAAGAGCTCTCAGAAATGAAGAAAGGAAAGAGCTCCCCATAAACAGTAAACATTTGTAATAATTGCTCTGGATAAGAAAGAAAACAGACCACAAACCTGCTCATCATTTTTGATGAACATATTTCTTGGGAAAAGAAACATAGTTTTTGTCTTTGTAACCAAGAGACAGTTTGGAAAATAATTGTAGGAATAGGTAAACATTTGGAGCCTTAAAGAAAAAATTAACTGTTGAGGCTAGAGTCTCCTTTGCAAGTTCAATACTTTGAACTCCCAGAGCCTTTAATATACAGAGGTTAAGGAAAAACAAACAAACAAACAAAAAAAACAGAACGTATGTACAAATGTTATGTAGGAAAAACAGGATATGCTTAACCCTATGTCATGCAAATCTGTACCTGGCATTTCCCAGCAACATCTGACTGTGGTTGGTTCAGGAAATACAAATTGTTGGCAAGATCAAAATTTGGAAGGTAGTAAGTGGAAAAGGGAGGGAGGGGATAGAGGGATTTGGCAAAGTAGCAGTTTACGTTACAGACCTAGACTGGACAGAAAAGGAGGGAAGATTAGGAAAAAGCTCGTTGACCATGAGGAAGTGTGTGTGTGTGTGTGTGTGTGTGTGTGTGTGTGTATGTGTGTGTGGTGGTGGTGGTGGTGGTGTTGATGGTAACGTGTCACAAAGTACTTCCTGAACTTGCACAGTAACTCTAAGGGGACAGAGAAGCTGAAGAGAGCGGGAAGTGAAGAATGTCACTGTGCAACTGAACAGTCAGATTTAGATTTCAGAAATAGCAGTCTGGAGCCCTGCTGAAACCCAGGGACTAGCCTTGGAAGCAGATTTCTAAAAATACAGTGCTTTAGTGCTTGAAATGAAAGCAGATAAAGGTGTGACATCAAGGCACTAGGGTGCTGAATGCTCATCTGCATGGATGCTGAAGTTAAGGATACCTTCAAAAGTTGCAAAAGAGTAGACATGTGTGAGCTACATAGTTGATAAATATCAAAGACTGATTTCAAGGTGATAGGTAATAGCATAAGGACTGATAGAAGCTGCAGAAGTTACAGAAGAGGAGAGGGTTCCCCGCCTTTTTTTTTTGAGAGAGACTTTTGCTATAGGGCATGTGTGCTCACCAGAGATACAGAGAAAGCGAGAAATAAACCCCATGGGGGATGGCCACACTGCAATCCGTTCTCATCCATTCTCCTCTTGGGATTTTGGACACATACACACACATGTCTGTTGTGAGTGTCAAACCACCTGGTCTGGGACTCAAACCATCGTCAAACATATGGGAGTCTAGCATCTTAACCACTATGCTACCTGCTGGCCCCAAGAGGGTTCCTTTTGGTACAAAATCAGAGGTTTCCATTAGTAATATGGAAAGGTAAGACAACCCATGGCCCGCCTCACAGTATTAATCTAGGATTCATACAAATAATAAATATAAAAGTCCTCCAAAGAGGATAAAATAGCATTTAAATGGAAATGATGGCTATTATTATTATTATGTAGAAAGTTATATATACACATATAAATGCTAAAGCTTAGATCCACACATAAGACCTTATCAGTCTTATTTGCTATCAATACCACCAACTACTAACATTAGCAATCTTTTGGTTAATAACTTAAAAAAAATGACCAGAGGATACATGTGCTCCCCAAAAAGAGATAAGAGAGAGAAAGAGACCCATCCCATGGGGACAGTCAACACAATCCGTTCTCCTACATTTCTTACTTCTTTCAGGATTTGGGGCACGCACACACGTGTCCAGCATGTTTCTCAGGCTACCATGTCTGTACTTGAACCCTGCATTGGGCCATGCGGGATCCATCTGCCTTAGCCACTCTATCACCAACTGGCCCTATTTTACTATCTTCTACTTTATATCAAGAGTTATTGATGCATTTCATACTCACACTTCAGTATTTTCTCACAAAAACCATGAGAGATAAATAGCATAGGTACTGTTACTCACAGATAAAGGAATTGAGAAACAGAGACATGTAGTAATTTGGCTAAGGCCAAGACTTAAATTTTGATAAAAGAAAATGAAGTCTTGTAACTACTGTACATAATGACAAAGCTTTTCACCAGGTGTTCATTTGCTTTCTGCTTTTCCTACATAACAACATCTAGGGCATCTGGACACCTGATAACTCACTGTTCTGTAATTTTTTTTTTCTTAACCTCTGCATAATAGAATAAAAAAGCTCCAGGAGCTAAAAAAAGTATTTGAAAGGAGACGCTAACCTCAATATTTAATTTTCCTTTTAAGGTTCCACATGTTTACCAATTGGCACAATTATTTTCCAAACTGTCTCTTGATAAAATCATTACTTTTCAGGGAAATATGATGCTACTTTTAATACAGACATGTCTGCTATATCCAAACAAATGGGGGCTTTTCAACACCAAAGGCATTCTTTAGCTCTCCAAGTAGATTTTTGAGTTGGATGTTTCTTAACTCAAATTATGCTTCAAGATGACTACCTTTTGTATGTTAATGCTTGCCGAATGACTATATTTTAAATGTCAGGGGCCTCAGTTTCCTCATACATATAATACATGATTGTCAAGATTAAGCTGATTGGGGACCAGCAGTTAACGTAATGGCTGTGTCGCTGGACTCCCATGTAGTCGACCGCAGTTTGCGTCCTGGACCCGGTGGCTTAAAACTCATGCCGGGTGCCTGTGTGTGCATGCCCAGGATCCCGAGGGGAGAATGAAGAAGGGATTGCGGTGTGACCATCCCCCCTGGGGGGTGATTTCTCGCTTTCTGTCTCTATGTCTCTCTCTGTCTGTCTGGCGAGTGCACGCGCCCTATAGCGAAAACCTCTCCAAAAAAAAAAAAAAAGATTAAGCTGATTTAGTTTTCATAAAGTGCCTAGCTCAATGTTTTGCACTTGCTAAACATTCAGGACTATGAAGGGTGACTTGAATCAGTCATAAATTGTTCTGTATTTTATCATTGGGGTATTTCCTTCCATACTGTGAAATGTGTCACCAGAGTGACACTAACCAGAGAAACAGACCTTACACCTTCAGTGCAAAACCACAGTCTAACGAAAGAGAGGTTCACAAAGTAATTACTTAAAACATGAAGCAGATAGAATATAGTCCTTTTAAACAAGACACAAATACCTGAATTGAAAAAGAAACTGTGTGGTAAATTCATCTACATTGATAGTAAGAAATTCTGTGCTAAACAGAACAAAACACCACCAAAAAGAAAGTGAAAAGACAAATCACCTCCTGGGATAATATATATATATATATATATATATATATATATATATATATACCCAACAATGTGAATCCTGATTAATATATGTACATGTGATGCCGGCTAACAACCCATAAAGAGTTTTGAAAGGAATTACAGATAGTACTACTTTTACTCAGGAAAGACATTTTGGCTTTGTTGTTGTTGTTGCTACTCTGTAATGTTGCTTTTTTTTGCATTCAGTTCATGATCACTGGATCCTCGTTATACAAACACACTAAAATTTACCAAAAGTCATGCCACTAGAACATGGTTCTTCAATAGCCTGTTTTTCTGCTTAGCTTCCCAGCTCACAGATTATCACCCTCTCAGTTCTCCTGTGTTCCAGACCTCTACTGAGGATGGCTCTGAGATAGGCCTTGCTCCTTCCTTCTCCCTGTAGGGTCAGCTGGGTGTCTGGAATGCTGGGGGCCTTGGGTATGGCTGGCCAATATGGTACTAATAGTATACTGTCGGGGAGATGGAAACTAGGCTTCTGGGGCCAAGGGTTTGCTGGGAAGGCAGCAAGACTGGAAGAGAATAAAAGAGGGAAAGGAAGTTAAGTCTAACTCTGGAATTTAGATGTTACATTTCTTGATGGAGCAGAAACTGGAGTCCGAACAAAAGCACTGGAAACAAGGAAAAAGAAGTGGGTCCAGTGTTGAAAATGAACACAACTGGACCTTAGACTAATATCCAAATCAAGGCCTAAGAATGAGGATGTGGCCTATGCAGGCACCCTGCAATTCCTAATTGCTCTTCCTAAATTAAATGGTGCAATGGATTTTGCATAAGCAGAATGGCCTTAATAATAAAAGACACCTCCATGGCACTCTATTCTGTGTCTAGCACTGTCCTAAACACAAAATTCACAGAAGTTCATTAATTTCCCAGTACAGTCCCTTAGAGACTACTAAGTTGAACCTGAAGGAATTACCAGCATTCAGCCATTTTTGACTTACAATTGGCAATTACGCATAGTCCAACTTGTATTTTGTCTGTGTTTTATAGATGAGAAAAGCAGTTAGCTGCAGAGTGCTCAGGGTGTGGCTAACCTGTACGAGGGCAATCAAGCTGGCCGTTTCTGTGGTTATTATCAACTAGGGAAATACACTGCCTCTCTACCACATGAAATTAAAATGACAGACATGGTTTCTTACAACCTAAACATTCTATCCACGAATCAGTGTTCCATCATTCCCAGACTCCACACACTTATTTCTTCTTGACTTGTCTGTTTCTCTTGAAATGATATGACTGCTCAGTCATGCAGCTAGAAATCTCAGAACTGACTTTTCTTTCCTTCTTTATTTCTTTACTACTAGAAGTCAAATGATATTTATGAAGTCTATCGCAGTGGAGCTGCACAATCATTAGGCATGAGTGCTGAAAGGAACTTTGGAGATAATCTATTCATTTTTCTAATGTAGACCTAGTGAGCTGGGAGCAAAATCAGAACAAGGGCCTGTACGGCTGAGCTCTGGTCACTGCTCTTCTCTCTGGAGCTCCATTCTCACGTTGGACGAATGCACTGAAGGTACGCATACACTTCTCCAGGGCTCCAGGACCACTGTCAGGCTCACCCTTGCACATGAAATAGCTCGACTCCTGAAGCACGCACTTTGTGCCAATCATGCTTCTAAATGAATTGTGAATCAGCAAAAACAGCTCTGTGGTTTTTACTGTTATAAACCTCCTTTTACAAGTAGGTAGTTGAAGCACAGGGAGATTAATTTACCTAAGGTCACACAGCTTGCAGACTAGCCTTCCAGTACTCAGCTATTCAGCCTTCATCTTGCCCTATCTTTCACTGGGCAAATCTTAGTCTTACTTCTTTTGGAAGTGGCTCCCAATTCTGCCCTCACTCTGCTGTGCTGTAAGTCTTACCTGCCCAACTCTCAGAGCCTCATTCATATCATATTTATGTAATTAGCTGCTTATTTACCTGTCTTCTCTACTACATTGTAAATGCCTTGAGGGCAGTGACTGTGTTTTATTCTTAATAGTCTCAGGACTTGCTGTCTACCTGACACAGTAAACACTGAGTAACACTTGGCGAGTAAATGCCTCAAAGAATCAAAGGCCACCTGCTTCATCTTGCTGCCGTCAATGTCTCCTTGTTCTATCAGTCTTCCATCTCGAAGAAAGTTAGGGAGACTAGTGAGACATTAAGTCCTTTATCTGCCTTCCTTAATAGCCAATGATAAGCCTTTTGATTGTAGTTCCTCATGTTTGATTGTGAACTTTTCACACTATTAACACAATGATTTTTTTATTCATAATTACTATATCTCGGATACAGACTAGTTTTTAATTTTATATTTTGATTTCCAAGATTTCAATAACCCCAAGAGGATGATTTCATTTGTTTTATTTTACCTACCCTAGTAAACCAGAAATTAAGTTTTCTGCAAACAGTTTAATGATTTGACTATAGCACTGAGCATGTTAAGCCATTCATAGTCACAATGAGCTTCAGAAAACATTACAGTGAAAAATGTTTTAAATGACTTTATGCTTAAATGTAATTAGTTCTGAGATGTCTAGACTGCTACAGTGTCTCTTGATTTCAAATCATATGCAGAATTCTAGTGAATGATGTGGAATACCCAGATGGAGAAATGAAATTTCATTTTCACACCATATAAAAAAATAATTCCAGGGCCAGCAGGTGGCATGGATGTTAAGGTGCTGGATCCTACATGGCCAGTTTGACAATTTGAATCTTGGATTTGGCAACTTGAGAATCACTCTAGGAGTGTATACGTGCATACCTAAAATCCAGAGCGGAGAATGGAGAAGGGACTGTGGCACTGCCATCCCCTCTCAGGAGTGGTTTCTCACTTTCCCCTATTTTTGATGGACACACACACCCCATAGAAAAAACTAATACAAAGAAAACAATTATTCCAGATGGATAACATATTTTAGGGTAAGAGATAAAAAGTGAAGATTTTAGAAAGAATGCCTTCCTGATCTATAAGTAGGCAAAAACAAAAACATGCCAACCACTGACTATTATGTTACTACTAGTAAATTAGATTCTATTAAAATTAAGAATTTGTGTTCATCAGAAGAAAAAATTAAGAGTGAAAAGGCAACTCATAGATCGGGAGAAGATATTCAAAAACATATATCCAAAAAAGAAATTGCATTTAGAATATACAAAGTATACTCACAAGTCATTATGAAGCAGAACCAAAAGACACATGAGCAAAGATTGGGGCATTTAACAAAAGAAGACATCCAAGTGGCCAATAAGTACATAAAAACGTGTTCCTTCTTTTCAGTAACCAGAAAAATACAAATAAAACCACTATCTCACACCATTACTCTCCCACCAAATTGGCTAAAATGAAAACGACCTAAAGTAAGAGGTATTGGCACAAATGTGGGAGGAGAACTCTTGTCTGTTGCTGCTAGGAGTATAGGGAGAATAATCACATTGGAAAACTCCTTGGCAGATTGTATCAAAGTTTTCCATAGAATGCAATTCTATGCCTAGGTAAGCCTGACATAAATGTGCACTATGTTCAGCAAAAGACATTCAAAAGGATGTGCTCTTCCTAAGACCCCTACAATGGGAACTACCTAAGTCTTCCTCAACAGTGGACTGGATAAAGAATGGCATATTCACACAATGGAGAACAAGAATGAATACTCTACAATACACACGATAATCCAGATGAACCTCACACACATAACATTGAGCAAAGACACCAGACACAAAAGAGTGCATATATATGCACTCCCAAACTGGCAAAGCTACTCTGTGTTCGAATTCAGTTTATCTATGACCTAGATGTCAGAATGGTGGTTACTTTAGGGAGCAATAGACAGTGATTGGCTGGGGAAAAACAGGGGGCTTATAAGGTGCTGGCATTTTTTTTTTTTAACTGGAAGCTAGAATCTGATTGTGTTAAACTTATTTCATAGTTTTTCACATGCATGTAAAGTCTTAATTAAAAAAAATAACAAAAATCACAGAGAAGAAACTTTTGATGAAGTCAGTAATCATTACTTTCGTTCACTACTAGTTCATATCTAGAATGCATATGCTGGGGACCAGTAGTTAGTGTAATGGCTATGTCGCTGAACTCCCAAGGAGCCGACCGCGGTTGGAGTCCCAGACCTGGTAGCTTAAAATCACGCCAGGCATGTGTGCATGCATGCCCAAGATCCTGAGAGGAGAGTGGAGGAGAAGGGATTGTGGCATGGCTATTCCCCCTGGGGGGATTATTTCTCACTTTCTATCTCTTGGTCTCTCTCTGTCTCTCTGGCGAGCGCATGTGCATGCAAAAACCTCTCCAAAAAATGCATATGCTTATGTATTTTTTTTAGTATATAGAAAATGCTCTGTAGATAGTTTCATCACCATGCTACACTATGACAAAGACTCCACTATCAGTTTTCCTGCATGTTATAGGTTGAATCTTGTCCCCCCAAATTCATATACTAAAGTCCTAAATCCCAGTACCTTAGATAATGTGACCTTATTTGAAAATATCATCATTGTTGATATGATCAGCTGAGGTCACACCAGGGCAGGGCAGGTCCTTAATCTAGTATGATGGGTATTCCTATGGAAAGTGGGAGTTTGTGCACAGAGAGGTACGTAGAGGGAGGAGGATGTGAAGACACAGGGAGGAGGCGGCCCTCTATGCACAGAGGAAGAGAGGCATGGATCAGAGCCTTCCTTCACAGTCCTCAGAAGGAGCCCCCTGCTGACTTCTTGATCACAGACAGCTAGCACCCAGAACTGTCAGACAATACGATTCTGTTGTTTAAGCGGCCCAGTTTGTAGGACTTTGTTACAACAGCCCTAGCAAACAAAGGCGCTGGGAGGATTGAAACGTTAGGTCACTTGTCTACCTACATGCAGCCAGATCGCAGGTAGGGAAGGCAAAGTTAAAGGTTCTTCTGTACTGGGAATGCCTGCTTCCCGTACTCTGCCTTAGCACCTCGCACACTTGGCAAGGCTGCGCTAGGAATGGGGAGCCATGGATGGTGTTATGCAGGGCAATGACACGAGCCTTTACTTTTGAGCAAGGCTACGAATCTTGTGATACATTGAAGATGGAGCAGGAAATCCTAAGCATTCCATTCAGCTCTGAGGACTCAGAAGAGACCTTCCTGATCATTTGTCAGCCAGGGTCTGGAGAGTTTTAGGAGCTGACATGGCCCACTTGAGTGCTCGGGAAGCTGCAATCCCCTGTCTCACTGTGGGCACAAACTCTGTAAGCATCTACTGAAAGCTGTGAATCTGCTCACCAGACAAGCACCTATGTTTATCCAGATTTAAGACTATGTCAATAGAGGAGGATTTTTAAGGCAGTTTTATCTTGCCTCCAGACATAAAGAGGGATGGCTAAAGATAATGGGGCTCCTACTTTTCATTTCAGAGGAAGTCGGCAACTGACTACTGACTTTATGACAAAACTCAAAGATAATCATTCTGCCAACTTTGAAACTTCTCATCTTGGTTATTTTTGCTCTCCTCTAACTTTCTCTACAATGATTAAAAATTACTTACTTAAACCACAAAAGTTGTGTTTCTCTTTTCTTTATTTTTCTAGAGGGCACATGCATTCATGAGTCAGGGAGACACAGAGAAAGTAAGAGAGAGAAAGCAATCCATCCCCAAAACAGAGCAGGGTCACACTGCAATCTCTTCTCCATTTCTTCACACTCAGGATTTGAGGCATGCACCCACAGGCACCTAACATGTTTTCAAGCCACCAGGACCAGAACACCAACTGTGTTGAGCCACGTGGAATCCAGCTCTCTTAACTACTAGGCCACAGACCTGCCCATGTCTACCTTTAGAGACAGGAAGAAAAGGGTAAGCTGGAGAATGCGAGCCAATTCTTACTGTGGTAACTTCTTGGGGCTATGAGAACTTAATCGACTGGAGGGACAAGAAGAGGAAATGAAGAAAAACAAGAATTTAATGTCTTTACACTAGACATTGTTATTGAAAGACTTTTACAGACTCTTACATTGTAACCAAGGTGTGGTCAAGAGTATGGAGCGCTGACATTTGCAGGCAGGTACTGTAACTTAATCAGCATCATATCTGCAGAGTTGGATATGCTGACACATGGTAGCAGGAATGAACAAATGAACCCTGAAATAGAATGGCCACGGGATTTGCAGGTGTAAGATCTGGATACCAGTCTAGACACACACACTAAATAGATGTGGGTCAAGTCGCTTTATATTCTTGGGATCAGTTTTCCTTTCCTATTAAGTAAGGGAATTGGACAAGATGCAGGAATGGTACTGGAACATTATGCAATTTAGAGTGTGAATATACGTAGCTAAGACAAAGCTATTTGCAGTCATCGTTGTATAATAGACAAGATAGTGTAATATGTGCAAACATCTAGTAAGTCTAAGAGTTCAGGGATGCCTAATCTGAGAAAATTTTGTTCTGTCCTAAAAGAAACTGAGACCTAAATTTCCCTAAAGCGCAATCCTGTGATCAGCAATGCACTCAGTGGTACTTGCATAACCGTTGCCTCAGGCAGGTCTGGACCAAAATAGTAGGAAAAGAAGGAAGAGGCAATGTCACATTCTAAGGAAAGAGTCTTAACACGTACAAGATGCAGAGAAAAAGGCACACTGCTCATTTGGATGAGAGAAATAAACTATTCTGAGCCATCAGAGAGCCCTGCAGCTTTGAGAACAGTTTCATAAATGGATCTCAAAGCTCTGAAAGCCCTCCGGTAAAAGGGCAAATGTTCATCTTTCAGATCATGTGCCTATCCTCAGAACACGTATGGCTTTTGTAAAGAAAACACCACTGAAGGGCTCAGAGGGTAGTGTGGTGGTAAAATGCAATGCTCTGTGAGACTGAACCACATGAGAAGGTTCCAGATTCACACCCTGACACTTCCCCTGAGTAGGCCAGGCATGCTGGTGCCCATGACCTTGGGCCCTTGGGCTCTGACGCTTGGAGAGGAGTGCAGCATCAAGAACCTGTTTGGATTTGTCTCTGTTTCTGTTTCTGTCTCTCTTTTGCTCATGAAAGAAATAAGATAACTTAAAAAAATAAAATCAATTGATGGGGCCGGCAGGTGGCGTGGTGGTTAAGGCACTGGACTCTTGGTTAAGGCACTGGACTCTCACATGGCCGACTATGGTTTGGGGGACTTAATTTCTCAATTTTTCTTTTTCTCTCTCTGGTCAAATTAAAAAATAATAACAGTAATAATAAATAAAATTAAACAAATGATTCTTTTACAAAACATCTCACCAGTTTTTTTTAAAAAATCAGTTGAATATCTCACCCCCCAAAATGACTAATAATCCAATGGAAAAAAAGGGCTATTGACCTGAAAAGAAATCTCAAAGGAAGACATACTAATGACTAAAAAACATAGGAAAAAGTGTTCAACTTCTCTTATCATTAGAGAAATGCAAATCAAAAACACACTGAGGAGTCCAGCAGATGACGTAATGGTTACGCTGCCGGACCCTCACGTAGCTGACCATGGCTTGAGTGGCGGACCCGGTGGCTTAAACCTCATGCCGTGTGTGTGGGGGTGCATGCCCAAAATCCTGAGAGGAGGTTGGAGGAGAAGGGATGGCGGTGTGGCCATCCCCCTGGGGGTGGTTTCTTGCTTTCTGTCTCTCTCTTTCTCTGGCAAGCACACACGCCCTATAGCAAAAATCTCTCTTAAACACACACACACACACACACACACGCGCGCGCGTGCATTGAGATATCCCCCAACTTTAGTCAGAATGACTATTATGAAAAAAGTACAAAGAATAACAAGTGTTGGAGAGCCTGTGGGTAAAAGGGAACCTTTGTGTAACTGCTGGGGGCGGGGGGAATATAAATTTGTACAACCAATATGGAAAACAGTATGAGGGTTCTTCAAAAATCTAAAAATAAAATAACTATATAACTTAACAATACCACTCTTAAATATATACCTGAAAAACAGAAAATCACCCAGAGAGACATTCATACATTCAGGTTTATTGCAGCATTATTCACAATAGCTAAGTCATGGAATCCACCTAACTGCCCCACACTGATGAATGGACTGGGAAAATATGGTACCCATACACAATGGGCACTACCCAGCCATAAAGAACAACACAATTCTGTCATTTGACACAAACTGGATGAACCTGGAATGTATAATACAAAGTAAAATAAGTCAGACTGACGTCACGAAAGGCAAATACCATATATCCCCAATTAACACATGCGGAATGTCTGCACTCTGTGGTGAAAACGAAGGACTCGAAAGCGTAGACACAGACAGCAATGGCAGGTACTAGGAGCTGCTCGGAGGAAGGTGGGTGGGGTTCAAGAGAGAACATGCAGTGGACACGAGAATGCCAGCACAGAGGGGGAGGAGGCTACAAGAGGTCGTATCACAGCAGGGTAAAAAGTATAAATGATTTAATACGTATTTTTTTAAAAAGTGGAACTATTAACAAATGTGCACAACATAATGTAATGTTCAATGCTAAGGAAAATTAATATGTGCATATCCTTGACTTGATTGCACACTGCATGCAGGCCTTAAAAAACCATACTGTGGTCCGTAAAGATATATATTAACGATATGTAAACTGGAAATCATAATTTAAAAAAAATCAGTTGAAATAAGACTCAGTTAAAAATAAGAAAATAGTTACTATGCAATAGAGTATCTTATTTACATTTACATTTCATCTAGAATTAAGGGGATGGTTTCTCTTTGAGTCTAAAAAATTATGTTTTCATTGAATGAATACTGCCCATCTTTAATATGCCTTTGTTACTGACCAAAACTATGCTAATGCTATCCATATCCCTTTTAATAATAAATTTTCTTTATTGAAAATAATAAGCAAAAATCTTTCATGTAGGCATATACACTGAATTGTTATAGTTTCTTTTATTCAGTTTTTCAATTCTTCTGGACAGATTCCTCCAGTTTCTTGAAACTACTATGCATTGGTAGGCCTAAGTCTGCAATGCTTAAATGGTCTCAAATACAGAGGGGCCAGAGGCAATGATACTCCAAATTCCCAATGATCCTGCCTTTAGAGATACCTGGGGTTTTGGCTGACTTTTTTGAAATGTGTCCTCTTAGTGACCTTTAATAAATACAGCACATTTTTCTAAAATGCGGGGTGTTTACACAATGACTTTTTCTAACTTCTTGGCTTAGGAAATATTATTCTTGCCTCCTGTGATCATCCTGTTATTCACTGGCAAATATTACTGACCCAACAATTTAACTGAGGTGGAAGGATGAGTGAGTGGATCAGAGAGGCCATAATTTCACATTTTTTACACAAATTCCCAGGAAAGAACCTTTGCTTTTCCTTCACTCCTTGGAGAATGTGCTTTGATGTTTTAGGGCCATCTGCAGAGAAGTCCCAGAAATTAAAATGCCTTAAAAGCAAGATAGTGGTATGTCTAAAAATCACAGGGGACATACATTCTCACTTGCAGCTTGAAAATGCTTTTGCTGAACTGCAGAGGTTAAGGATGCAAAAGTATCTAGGACTTTAAAATAAACCATGACTAAAACAAACAAAAAGAAAACAAATGTTCTTCTTTTCTCTCTCTCTTTTCTTTTTAGAAAGATTTTTGCTATAGGGCACATGCATTCATCGGAGAGACAGAAAGACAGAAAGTGAGAAATCACCCTCCAGAGGTGATAGCCATGTTGCAACCGCTTCTCCTTCCTTCTGCTCTTGGGATCTTGGGCACACACACACATGCACATGCACCAATGTAAGTTTTAAGTCGCCAGGTCGGGGACTTGAACAGTGGTCAACTACGTAGGAGGTCAGTGACGTGACTATTACGCCATCTGCTGGTCCTAACAAATGCTAGTCTTAGTATCTGGTAATCATGGTAAGACCAATTTTTCCCCATCGTTTACTTAATCACATTGTTGGCACACAAAGAAATATAGGATAGTCTTTGCTTTGTGGTAGGTGTTGAATAAAGTGGGAATAAATGAGGATTTCACCTGAAACCAATAACTTTCTAACCAATAACTTTGTTTTGTTTTTGCCACAGGGCGTGTGCTAGGTTTCTCACGGGAATCTCCTAATCAATATATCTGGCAATGAGCCCCATAGTCCATACTGTTTATTTCCACAGAACATCGTGCTTTTGAAAAAGCTCATGAAAACAGTGCCAGAGCTAGGCACCCAGCTTCAAATGCTGCATTTTCTGATTCCAAGTACTAAGGAAGTACCTGGACTAGTTGTTCCCAAGTTTTGCACTTTTGTTGTTTATGAAATACTTGGGAATCCTCTCACTAAAAATTCTAACTCAGTAAATGTGGACTGAAGACAAAGAAATGTGTGTTTCTGTCACCCAAAAATAAGACTATCAGCACTAAACCATCTGTTCCAGTCTATTTTGTAGTTAACAACAGAAAATACCTAAAAGTGGATGATTTATATTCAGCTCTCTTTTTGGAGGTCCAAGGACCAGAGCCTCTCTGGTGGGAGTCTTGCAGAGTTCTGACCAGTCAATGGGGCAAAAGCCCAGCAGCTGTGTCCATCAGTGTCTCTGTTCTGGTCACCCTTTCTGTCCTTATAAATCCACCAGAACTCGGGATCAGCAGAGGGCATAATGGTAATGTCTCTGGACTCCTTTGCAGTGGACCGCGGTTTGAGATCCGAGCTAGGGACTTAAAATTGACGCCGGACATGTGCCCCCGCGCCCAACACCCTGAGAGAAGAATGGAGGAGAAGGGATTGCTGCATGGCCATCCCTCCCAAGGGGTGATGTCTCGCTCTTTTGTCTCTCTGTCTCTATCTCCCCGGCAAGCCTACTGTCCTACAGCAAAAATATCTCAAAAAAAGAAAACAGAAATAGAAAAAAAATCCTACCAGAATTCAACCACAGGGCTCCACCTTAATTGGTTAATCACTTCCATAGGCCTACCTTCAAAACCACGAAGGTATTAAGTTTCCTCTTAACACCTTCATAATCAAATCTCAACCTATGAATTTGGGGGGGGCACAAACCGTAGTACATCATTTCATAAAAGTGTCCATTCATAAAAATAAATCTGCCTCATTATTAAAGCAGAAATCACAGGTAACTATGTAAAAGAAATCCATGCTCAGACGTAGCAGAGTTCAACAGCTAAATCACATTAATGTTACTAGTTCCTTGACCTCTTGGGGCAGTACTTACGTCTAATTGAATGCCCATCCTCTCTCTCTCTCTCTCTCTCTCTCTCTCTCTCTCTATATATATATATATATATATATATATGAATTAAAGTGTTTGAGTAGTTTAAAAGCTACCATCTTCAAGACTATCTCTGGCCCTCATACTGGCAGACATTATTACCTATACTAGTAACTGACAAAAAATAAAAATGGCAGTCATGAATTAATCCCAATAATGCCTGAGAAACTACTAGGAAGTCAATTTGCCTATTCGTATTTCTTTAACACACAAAGCAGATAAAAACCAAAACAATTAAGATTGCCTATGGCTGGTGAGTTTAATGACTAGAGCCGGGTTTAGCAAACATTTTCTGTAAGAGGGCAGATGGCAAATATACTAGGCTTTGAAGGTCACAGTAATCCATTGGTTGGGAGCACTAAAACAGCCGTAGAAAATATCATGGCACGATAAATGTCATTGGCTGATTTCCCACAAAACCTTGTTTATAAACAATGGATATCTGAATTTCATATACTTTTCTTATACCATGGAATATTTTGATTTTGATTTTTTTTCCAGCCATTTAAAAACTTAAGAACCATTCTTAGGTTAAGAGAGATAAAAACATGCAGGGGGCAGATTTGACGGTCAGGTGATGGGTAGCTTGACCACCCATGGGATAGAACACTAAGCTGAAACTACAAGGACCCACAGCTGTGTGAACCTGTCTGTTCAGTTATGCTCTGCTGCATTTTTCTTTGGCCATAGATCACATTCCTGCCCCCATGCAAATGCATAGAAACCAGAAAAGAGACTCTGAGATTCTCTGCAAAATCACTGCTCTTCCTGAAGCTGCACAGGGTCCCACAATGGTGCCCAGCAGGGGACAGATTACAAACATCGAATAGGGCTCAGTCCTACCGTGGAACATGAGAGGCCCCGTGAAATCTTCCTCACTGCTCCTGCTTTGGTTCCTCATGTGTAAATCCGGACTTGACAGAATGTATCCCAGTGAGGTCCTGAAGAGTTCCGCCAGGAAAGTAGATGCCAGAAGAAACTTTGTGTTCACCCGCCTGCAGATCTTGCTTGTGAATATCCCTAACCCACAGCGGGCTTGTTTTCATCATCAACTTAAGGCCTAACAGAGTTAATTGCAGTCTCCTGCCCTTCCTCAAAAAGTAATATAAAGGAATAAGAGAAGCTTACAGTTAATAGGGAGCTGCGGGTGTTTAGAGGTTTAATCTATTAATGTAGGGCAGCATTTCCCAAAGCGTGTTATCTGAATGCTGACTCTTTTAGATGTTCTGCCAAGAAAGCATTTCAAGGTCAAATAAGTTTAGGAAATATGACATAAAATGTCCCTCCCTTTTGACGATCCGTAATGTGAGTTAGTATTTTAAAGCCACCAAGGAATTCCTGCAATAAGTCTGCTTAACTAGGTTAAATCAAGTGTTTCTCAAAGTTACAGGATCAGGGAGCTTTTTTCATTCACTTAGCCATGATTAATATCCTGAAAAACGAATGATCCACAGTCTACATTTGAGAAACACTGCTGAAGAACGGGGAGGAGATGGAAAGGCTTTAAGCAGGGCAGTGAATCATGCTCAGAGTGATCACTCTGGTGAGGAGCAGATCGTTCTCCCCCAGTTTTTGTCATTTTAGGAAATCACACCATATTCCGTCCGTGCTCAGCCAGGAAAACAGGAGCCATATTTGTTGTAGTGATAATCTCTCACAAAATTATAAAATGCAAGCATGGTTTAAAAAATAATTCAGGGGGCAGGCAGGTGGTGTGGTGATTAAGAGCTCTGGACTCTCACATGGCTGACCATGGTTCTAGTCCTGGACCTGGTGGCTTTCTATCACTCTGTCCCTCTCTGGTCAAATAAAAATAAATTTAAAAATAAAGTTAAATAAAATGATTCTTTAATTTTTTTTTTTTTTAAATTCAGATAGGGCCAGTAGGTGGCATGGTGGTTAAGGTGCTGGGCAATCCAACATGGCTGACCATGGTTCGAGTTCTGGACCTGGTGACTTGCTTTCTCACTTACTCTCTCTCTCTGATCAAATTAAAATAAATGAATGAATAAATAGAATATAAAGTTGTTTGAAAAAAATTCAGATAATGCAGAGGCTAAAATAAAAAGCCAGCAATTCCTCCCTCCTTTTTTGTATTCTTATCCTAACAGTTGGTATTAGGTCCAGAGGTCCTAACCAGAGTTATCAGTATTTGTTGGATTTTTCAGTTCGTCTTATGGTAACTCTAAATCATATGCATGCAAACCTATTGTTTTAGACTATAAACATTCAATAATATCCACTGAAGGAATTTTTTTAATGTTTTTTATTTTATTTATTTATTTATTTATTTATTTTTACTTGACCATAGAGGGACAGAGTTACAGAGAGAGAGAGAGAGAGAGAGAGAGAGAGAGAGAGAGAGAGAGAGAAAGTGAGAAAGCAAGCCTCCAGGTCTGGGACTCAGATCTTGGTCGGCCATGTGAGAGTCCAGGACCCTTAACCACCATGCCACCTGCTGCCCACTCCACTGAGGGAATTCATTCTCACACTTCTTTCTGCCTCACTCACCTCCCACACCCAATCTATCATCAAACTGAATCAAACCTACTTTAAAAATATATATTGTTGGGACCAGCAGTTAGCGTAATGGCTATGTTGCTGAACTCCCAAGTAGCCGAACGCCGTTCGAGTCCCAGACCCGGTGGCTTAAACTCATGCCGGGTACGTGTGTGTGTGTCCAAGATCCCGAAAGAAGAATGGAGGAGAAGGGATTGCGGCATGGCCATCCCACCCTGGGGGGTGATTTCTCGCTTTCTGTCTCTCTGTCTCTCTCTGTCTTTCTGGCCAGAGAGACAGAAAGTGAGAAAAAAAAAAAAAAACTCTCAAAAATATTTACATATATTGTTATAGGGAGTATGCTTTCACTGGAGACAGAGACAGAGAGGGAAGGTGAGAAATCCCTCCTCCCCACTGCGCCAGGAGGATGGTTATACCACAATCTCTTCTCTTCCATTCTCTTCTTGGAGTTTTGGCACACACACACACACACCCAATGTGTTTTTCAACAAACTCTCAGGTCCTGGACTCCAGTTCTGCAGTCAGCCATGTGGGATTGAGCCACCTTGACCTTCACACCATCTGCTGGCTTAAATCAACCCTACTTTTAAAATATTGGGTCATCGAAAAAGTCAAGACACATTTTTGCATAGAAAACCAGAAACTATGTCGTGACTTTTCCAACACCCCTATACACCTCGAGCCTGTGCACTTGTCTTCCAGCTCCCCTCAGTACTCTTGCCTATCCTCTGTTCAAAATGGGCTTCCTACTTCCAACCTTTACCCCTCTAGCCTACTTTCTTATTGTCCTTATTTTCTCCATGAAGATTTCCTTGAAATATAAATTCAGATACTCTGTGGCTTAAAAGTCTCCAACGAGTTCTCACTGAAATAAAATTTAAAATCTTTATCAAGACCTGTGAAGTTTTGCATGATCAGCCATGAGTCCACCTCCAACACTCATGTCCAGCCTCTCAGCAGCTCTCTCGCCAGATTCCAGTCACTTGTGACTCCTGCCTCCCCTTTTCCTCTCTTCTTCCGCCTTCCTTTCCTTCCCCTCCTTTATGAGAAAGGTAAGGAATGAGAAAGAGAGAGGTATTTCTTTTTCTTTTGGAGAGGTTTTTGCTATAGGGTGCATGCGCTTGCCTGAGAGACAGAGAGATAGAAAGCGAGAAATCACCCTCCAGGGGTATGGCCACGCCACAATCCCTTCTCCCCTCCATTCTCCTCTTGGGATCTTGGGCATGCACGCACATGTGCCCGGCGTGAGTTTAAGCCACCTGGTCCGGGACTCGAACTGCGGTCGTATACATGGGAGCCCAGCGACATAGCCATTACACTAACTGCTGGTCCCGAGAGAGGTATTTCTGACAGGGTCTCACTGTGTCATGATCCTGTCCTAGCTTCTTGATTAGCTAAGGTTATAAGCACATGCAGTGCACCCAGTGTGTTCAGATTGACCTGGGAAACCAGCCCAAGGCTCTCATGCAGCTTCTAGCCTCCCAAGTAATGGTGTTACCTGAGCACCACCAAGGCTGGGCCAAGTGCCTCCTTTCTGTCCCCTGAACTGTCCCTTGGGCCTTCTTACATGCTATTGCCTCCACGCAGATTGATTTTATTTATTTATTTTTTAAAAATCAAGTTAGCCCCTATGCTTCTTTCAAATATCAATAGAAATATTCTTTGTCAAAGATCTCTTCTCAGAGCAACAAATCCGAGTCAGGGTTCCTGCGCCCCCCCACCCCCCTTACAGCACTCTGTTCTCAGTATTACTTCCCACAATTACTTATTTTATGTTTACTTTGTAACCATCTGTAAGTTACCAAAGAGAACACATCTGCTTTGTTTAACACCAAATATGGAAAACTTGGCATGGTGTCCGGTCACAGAACAGGCTTAAGGATTTATTATGTGAATGAAGCTTGCCAGTTCAAAGTTCTCTTACACTTTTTCTTCTGTGCTTTGTTTTGTTTTTCAATTGTTGGAAGGTGTATGACTTGCCCAAGTTCGGGGACAAGCACCTCTCAATGGGATGTGGTCACACTGCAATCACTTTTACTCCATTTCTCCATTCCATCAGGATCAGGCCATATGCACACATGCACCCAGTATGTTTTTCAAGCCACTGAGGGTGGGATCCAGCTTTCGCTATACAGTGCTTAACCACCAGCCATGGGGCTGGCCCCTCCTATAGTTTTATCTCTTGCCTTTTCCTTATATGAAACTTCCCATCCAGATTTTCCTTCTTTGCACTTTATCACCCCCTAAACTGATTCCATCATCTCTGTTAGGACCAGAACTTTAAGGGCCTTCTTATTCAATGATGGCACAAGTTTATTCAACACAGGACCTGACATTTGGCATCCTAACATACACATGCCCCTGCACAGAGCAGCTGCTTGAAGGGAGTTTCAATCCACCCCAGTAGTACCCCCGTTATATGACCTTGACATGGGAGTTTGATTCAGTTTTCCTTTTTTCTCCTTATATCATCCTTGGTATCACCAGCTTTTTATTGAGTCCTTGGTAATTGTCACTGCAATTATGTGAATATGCCTACCATTCTAAGAGTCACTCTACGCATGGGGACAGATGGTCATTTTCTTTTACCCTGTTTTTTCCCCTCCAGGGTTCTGAATGTGTTGCTATTATGCTGGAAAAGAAAACTGGGATGGGGACCAGCAGTTGGCATAATGTCTATGTCACTGGACTCCCATGTAGTGGGCCTCAGTTGGAGTCCCGGACCCAGTGGCTTAAACTCACGCCAGGCGTGCTCAGGATCCCAAAAGGAGAATGGAGAAGGAATTGCAGCATAGCCATCCCCCCTGGGGGGTGATTTCCCACTTTCTATCTCTCTGTCTTTCTGGTGAGTGCACAAAAAACTCTCCAAAAAAAAGGAGAAGAAAACTGGGATGAAGATAAGTTCTGAGGTTAGAGAGAAGTAGCAAAAGAGGAGTGTAACCGAAAGACTTGCTCAGGTTCTTTCCCTTCCTCTTTAGCAGGCATGAGAGGAATAGGTGGTGGAGAGAAACTCGTAAAGGACTAGGTGTACTTTATATTGTTTGGCATCTTCTAGAATACACATTTTTCCATTTGGTTTGCTTTAGAGTGCATGAGCTTGCTGGAAAGAGAGAGAGAGAGAGAGAGAGAGAGAGAGAGAAAATCAAAAATCCCCTGGTGGGGGTGGCCATGCCAAAATCTCTTCTTCCCCATTCCCCTTTCAGGATTTTGGGCATGCAAGCACACATGCCCAGTGTGGTTTTCCAGCTGTTGAGTCTGGGACCCAAACCGTGCAATCAGCCATGTGGGATCCAGCTGCTTTAACCTCCACATCACCTGCTGGTCCTCTCCCCTAGAATATTTTAAAGGGTGACTTAATCAAGATCCTGAACATACGGAGTACTGATGGTGGCACAGCAGTAAAATGAATGTGAGGTTATACAAGGCTGATCCACATGGGATGGTTCCAGGTTTGAGTCCAGAGAACTCCCTTAGTATGGCAGGCATGCATATGCCCATAACCTGGGGCTAGTTGAAGCTGGAGGGTGGATCACAACATGGAGAACCTATTGGGGATGCTGTCTCTCTGTCTCTCTCACAGATGAAATAAAAAATACTTAAATTTTGAAACAGATATATTTTTTAATTAAACGAAAAAAAGAAAATGATGGCCTCAAAAAATTTAGTCATTGATTCAGTTTCTCTTTGTTTAATTTTCAGATGGATTAGAGCCAAGTATTAATTTAATTCAGGAAATATCTTTGGGATCCAAGAAGCTATTTTGTACCTTGCATTTCCAATTCTAATCTTGTCCAAATAATGATATCTAAGGAATATTGAAAATACTGAATACCTTAGCTACATTGTTTTTAAGCCGCTGGGTCCTAGAATCAAACTGTAGAGTTAGCTATGTGGGTTCTAGCTGCCTTAACCAACATGCCACCAGGCAGCCCCTACCTTAGCTACTTTTTAAAACAATTGATTTTCACCAAAATATAAAGGTTGTAAAGGTCCTGCAAACCTCAGATATGCTTAACCAACCTTCCCTAAGCTATTTCCGAAAAATGGAGGGAGGAGAGGGAAGCCTGTTAAGCCTGTAACAATCCCATCATTATTAACATAGAGCCATTCAAGGTCAGTAGACATAGTTATAATTATTATCTCTTTATATCTAGAAATAACTCAATAATCTTTAAGAAAAACAGGAGATACCATCTGCTTTTGTCTTTATCTTGTCAGTGGGAACACTGAGCTACAGAGAGGTTTAACGACACGTGTAAGGATACCTAAGTAAGCAACTGCTAAATTCCAAGTTAGTGCTCACATTTCCTGTGCGATTGCTATGAGACAACTGTTACTCAGTAAGCTCTGGAGCAGTGCTATTAACCTGGGGTCAGGACGTAATTCGCAGGGCCCAATACAAAATGAAAGTTCAGAGCCCCCTGTTGGAAAATTACTAAGACAGCAGGTGGTGACTGCAGAGCATTAACCCTAGTAGGGCTTGCCAAAGTGCCAGGCCCTTTGGGACTATGCGGTTTGCATTACCATGAAGCTGGCTCTGCTTGTGGTCTCTGGACATCTATAACATGAGCTCCTGAAACTGTGGGCAGAATTCTGTGTTAGGGTGCAAGTGTTTGTTTTCCTTAATCCATAGCCATTAACAGATTCTTAAAGTGTTCTGTTAACAAAATACAGTGTTAAGGATGCTTCTTCCAGAGTATTACATGTTCTCACAGAGACTACCATGTCAGACTCTCTTGGCAAGGATAAGCATGCTAGTGGTCACTGTGCATCAGCTAGGATTACAGGCATATGCAATGCACCCAGGTCTCCACGAGACTGCATTTGGGGATGAGCGACTTTCCATGAGTGTGTGGGAACTCACAATAGGCACTGAATTCTTAAGTTTGACCAGCTGCTGCCAGAAAGAAAAACACACCAGAATGCATCTTCAAGAGATAGGAAGCAAGTGGTGGTGAGATGATCAAGAGGGCCATACTCTTTTATTTTTTTTTTTTTAAGAGAGATTTTTGCTATAGGGCACATGTGCTCCCTGGAGAGACAGAGAAAGACAGAAAGCAAGAAGTCACCCGCCGGGAGAGATGGCCATGCTGCAATGCCATCTCCTCCATTTTCCTCTCGGGATTTTGGGCATGCATACACATGTGTCTGGTGTGAGATTTAAGCTGCCGGGTCTGGAACTCAAACCACAGTCAACTATGTGGCAGTCCAGTGATGTAACCATTATACCATCTACTGGTCTTCTAGGGCCACATTCTTTATAAACCCTAAAGTGATACCCAAATATGAACAATTTTATTTATTTCCACACCCCCCACCTCCTTAAGCAAGCTTCTTCCCCTTCTTCTATAAGTGGATGTCACATTTAGCTCCATTTAGGGGATGTACAGTTAATGTCCCTCTGTGTCCTTGCAATGTGTACCCAAGGACCCCCACCAGTCACAAGTACATGGTTGATGTGTGCTGTGTAATTAGGCCTACAGCGACGGGGTCTGTACTGAATAGGTACACTTTTTTTTAATCCAGTATTTAGCCATTATTACCTACCCAATACAATGTAACAACTAATTAACAGCACGTCCATTGTATTAGGTATTATAAATAATCTGGATGCAGTTCACAGTACACAGAAGGTTATATGTAGTTACATGCAAATATACATTTTGTATAAAAGATGTATATACATTGTGTTTTAGGGACTTGAGCATCCACAGATGTGGGATTCCTAGAACCAATCCCCTGCAGATTACTGTATGAGGGGACTTCAAAGTGTTCATGGAAAATGGAATTAAAGTACAAGTTCATATTGATGCAAACATTTGGAAATCCATGCATAGTTTTTCATAGTCTACATTTTCTATGGACTTTGTGAAGACTCCCTTCTACATTATCATTTACTGTAACTTCTCTAATGGCTGTAAGATTTACCAACTCCCGATGATTTACTTACATCTATTTTGTAGATAATAACGAGTAGAAGTTAGAGATTGCAGTTAAGGAGGAATTTGTTAATAAAGCATGTGCAGGCCATGCCCTCAGAAATAGAACAAGTAATATGAAGACCCGGATTCTGAGAAATACTGCAGATGAAATGTTAACAACTCGAGACCAACTGGTAACAAACTCATGGCCATCTCTAGAAATAACACACATATCCTTAAAAGTAAAGTTTGGGAAAACGTCTGCTCTTGCAGTCTGGGTAGCTGCCGGAAATCTGTATTCAGTCCCGTAACCGGCTTTATAACCTTAAACACTCCTTAGTCAAATCTCCCACTCACAGAAACGGAGGGACAGAGGGATGAGTAATTGAAACCACCGGGTAATTCGCAAATTTCCATTTGCACGAGTGTCAAACTTCTCTCCACGCATACAGCTTCCCACAAGCAGAAAAGCACGCTCCCTTTTGAGTTTCCTGGTTACCCTGCTGTCCCCACTGTCCTTGCTCATGGCACAAGGGGGCAGTCTACAGGACCCATCTAGCCCCCAAACTCTTGCGTATCAGGGTTAACCTTGGTTATTCACACCGGGTATCTCAGAGGAGGACAACCTGCTCACAGTCCTTTCCATCCCCAAAGGACGCGTAGGGCCTGGCAAGTGGGACTCATTCCTGTGGTCTCTAGGCTAAGGTTGAGCGTAGCTTGTGAACCGATTGCAGCCGTCCCGCGGGTAACCTCGCTCCCTGTGAGCATCCTCCCACGAGCCACCTACTCCAGTGAGAGCCTTCTAGCACCTGCTCCCCTACTCCCTCCACGACGCCCAGGCCTCAGAAAGGGGTAGACAGCTTCAAACCAGTGCAGACGCCCAGGCCGCCCCAGCCCATTTCAGCCTTCATCTCAGGAACCCTGGGGAGGTGCGGTGGGAGGGTCGGGACGTGCGCAGCCGGGTGTGGGGCTAGGGGCTTGAGATGGCGCGCTCAAAGGCCGGGGCGGCGCGCCCCAGCAATCCGGACCCAGGCTGTGGCTGTTCTACACGTGGCCCCGGAATCTGCGCGCTCTCTCCAGGAAGACCTTGGGGCAAGAAGGCCTCCGAGGGCGCCGGCTCAGTGCCTCTCTCCCTCGGTCCCCAGTCACCATGGCTTGGCTCCCCACGTTAACCTCCCGCCCTTCCCGCCTTGCCGCCCTTCGCACCCGCTGCACGCCCCACCTTGGAGGGCTCTGCAGACTCCAGACGCGCCTACGCGGGGCCAGTGACCACGGGGGTGCGGCCGGGGGCAGCTTCAGGAGGCAGATGAGCGGCAGAAGCGTTTCTCCTCCTACCCGGCCTCACACCCACCCTTTTGGAGGCCCCGCAGGGACCCAGGTCTCCCTGCGAACCCAGACAAGCCCTCCCTCTGGGGCCACCCCCAGCCCGGTCTTTGCCTTCGGGGCGCGTGGGCTCTGCGAGCGGCAGGGCAGGAGACCCTGGAATACCTGCTCCTCCAGCACGAGAATGGGGTTCAACTAGTGGTCCTCTCCCGAGGCAACGGGAAGTACTCCTCCAGCCGCGAGGAAACTGCTCTGGTCTTTCGGCTCCCAAACGTGACACTATATATCCGGCTCGAGGCTGGGTGTGGGGCGGGGGCAAGCCACCCTCCCTCGGATCTTCCCCTTAGCGGCCGCGGCCTCGGTCCTGGGCTCGGAGCCGGCGGCAGCCTCTGCCCGGGGCGGGGAGAGGGCGAGCGGCCGGCGAGGGCCCTGCAGGCCGCGGGGCGACCGCCTCGTGGGCAGAGCGGCCGTGCGCGCAGACCCGCCCCGCAGCTTCCATTCATTCAGCGCCGAGCAGATCCGCTCGCTCTTACTCGCGGGTGTGTGAGTGTGTGTTTCCCGGTTTGTCAGTGGGTGAGGGGAAAGGAGCTGAAAGGCGCCCCTCTCTGGTCTGCAGAAGGAGCGCTCCTGCGCTGGGAAGGAGAGAGGAGGAAGAAGGCAGGCGGAGGTTCTGGTCCGAACGTTGGGAGGACACACCTTTCCCCACCCACCCTAGCAGGAAAGGCAGCCCCGAAGCCCAGTTTATTCTACTCGTCTACACTGCACACCCCGTGGCAAGGATGCTCCTGACTCTGTTCCAGAAGATGCGGAGGCGCCTTGCAATGACCAAAGAGCGAAGCGGGTTCTTAGAGCCTCCGCGGCGGGGGCTGGTGGCGGGGTGGGAAGGACCGGAGGGACAGCTAACTCAGACCAGGGCTCTGAGGGCAAGGGCAGGCTCTTGCCTGCGCACGGTGGGCTGGGTGGGAGGAGACCCGGAAGGCTGCGGGAACGGCAGTGAGCCCGGGTGCTCGGCTGTACTTCTCCGGATTGGAAAAGAGAACAGAAAAGGGGGTTGGAAATCTTTTTTGTTTTGTTTTGTTTTGTTTCTGGACCTGGTAGCTTTTGGGGGATTTGGCCATTTTAAAATTCTAAACGGAAATAGTGGAGCTGTCAGGGAAGACTCTCCGAGGGATGAACGGGCAGAGTGGAGCCCTTGTCTTCAACCAGGAAGTGTTGAAAAACGGCCAACGCCCATCCCAATTCCCCGACAACGTGGAAGGTAAATCTCCAAATCTACACGCGGGCTAATAAAATCACAAGGGAGCATGTAACCCGCTCTTATTCTCCTTGTTCTAACAGTTGACACGCAATTGAATAAATAAAGTTTGAGTCACGGAAGTTGGAATTAATAAAATGAGTGATTTTACGTTAGAAAGAAAAACCACACTCATTTTGAATTCTCTGCTGCTGGGTTCTCTTCAATGAAATATATTAAGCAAAGTGCAACGGGAAGACACTGTTGCTAATTTCCTCTGGTGACTAAAATCAAAAGAGAGGGAAAGAGAATCAAATAAATACACTTCTCCATCTCCCCCCCACACACACTCCAAGAAAAACAAAACAAAAACAAAAACATCAGAGTGTATCCTTAAAACGTGTGTGACAGTACTTGAAATGATACTGTCAATTGCTGGAGAAAAAATGTGTTGAAATCACTTTTCATGTAGCAGACAAAAGGTAAATTGTTACAACTCCTAAGAATAAATTTGGCAATATATTTCCAAAGTATAAAATGCTCAGTCACTCAACTTTTTTTTTTTTAATTGTTCTGGACCTTTTGATAAGGGAATTCCATTTCTTACAATATATGCAACAGAAATAGCTCAGGAAAAGAGAAACGCCATATGGACAACATTACCTGTTTATTACAGAGTCATGTATAAAGTCAAAAATAAAACATACTGTCAGTTGAATGTTCATAGATAAAGTGCAACATTATTATAGTCTAGAAAACCATAGTTTGATCGTCACTCTTTAGAATGATAGCCATATATACATCTATTAGCTTGTAAGGGCTGCCATATGAAGTACACAACAGGGTGACTTAAACAGAAATGTATTATCTTACAGTTCTGGAGGCTGGAAGTCCGGCAGAGCTGGTTCCTTCTGAGGACTGTGAGGAAGGGTCTGTCATGATTTTCACCTAACTTCTGGCAGTCTCCTGGCAACCTTTGATGTTTCTTGGCTTGAAGTACTCCTCTGGGCTCCGCCTTTGCCTTCATATGGCGTTCTCTGTGTTTGTGTCTAAGTCCACATTTTGCTCTTTTTATAAGAATACCAGTCATATTGGATTACCGCTCACCCTAATAAGCACATTTTAACTGCATCTACATTATCATTTCCAAATCAGGTTACATTCTGGATCACTGAGGGTTAGGACTTCAACACATGAGGGAGGAGCAGCTTTCTTTTCTTCTTCTTCTTCTTCTTCTTCTTCTTCTTCTTCTTCTTCTTCTTCTTTTTATTTTAATAAGGTTTTTGACGATAGTAGTAGTTGAATGGCACTAATTTCTAAGAGACTTGGTTTGTAAAGAAAGTAATATGCTGAAAAACATGTACACTAGTATTTTGTTCCTGTTAAACTATTGTCCAAAAACTTTGAAAAGGTAGCTATATATGTTGTTAGGAAGATCTACGAAGTATAGAGAGAAACATGAAAGGACATCTATTAGATTATTAACATGTTACTTCGGTTGGTGGAAGAGAGGCGCTAATGCACGCAGAGGGAAAGAGAGGAGCACACGGCAAAGATGGACAATGAGAGAAGGAGACTAATATATAAATCGCATTCATGCATATATATGATCACATTTATGCGTATATATGATCACATTTATGCATATATACAAAATTGCATTTTAAAAAATTTTAATTAAAAGGAATCCTGGCACCAGCCCCATGGCCTGGTGGGTAAGGAAGTGGATGCCACATGGATGACTGTGTGGCTCGAGTCTAGAACCTGGTAGCTTGAGAAACTGGCCAGGCATGTGTACCTGCATGCCCAAATCCTGAAAGGAAGGAGAAATGGAGAAGGGATTATGACATGACTATCTATCGTGGAGGGCATTTCTCCTTTCCTTCTCTGTTTCTTTGTTTCTCTCTGGTGAACACATGTATGGTCTCCAGCAAAACAAACAAACAAAAAACAAACGAAAGAAATTCTGCCATCTTGGGAGTCCTTACTCCATTCTAATAAGAATTACATGGCTAAAAAAAAAAAAAATACAAAAACAAACAAACAAACAGAAAAACCCCTGAAAAATTAGTAACTCTTTTTAGATCTGTCAGAAAAGTGAGGTCACAGTGCACACAGCTGCCTCCTAAACTAGAAAAACACACAGAAAAATACAGGAAACAATGGTTTTCCAAAGCAAAACTCCACAAGCAGAAACCTCCCTGGGAACCGTGTTAGGGTAGGAAAACCTGAACTGTAGTTGATAAATTGCTGGAAGCTAGATGTTAACAAGTCTGAGAGTAAAAAACTCTGGAGGGACTCCATCTAGCTGGGGGTAGGGTGCTGGGGGGAGGGGTGGACAGCATTTTTGTGAGTTTTTCCTCCAGAAGCTTTTCTAGGTATACTCATGGTAAATATCAAAGAAAAGACATCATTAATCTATTCAGGAGATTGTCACCTCCAAGATCCAATCACTGTCCCCTACGTCTCACCTCTCAAACTTTATTGCACTAGGGACAAAAATTCAAAATATGAACGTTTGGAGGACAGATCATTACTGAAACCATGACAGGATTTTAATGAAAAAAGTGACCAACATATAAAAACACATGGACAATGGAAGAAACGTTGACTAAAACATCATTAAAATGGAATATAACTATACTAAGAAAGAAGAAAAAATAAAATGCTATTAAATGTTCAATTTAAAATGTGTCAAAGACAAAAATTAGCATCAAAGAACAAGGGCAACAAATAGAAAACAGTAATATGCTATATAAGTATCTACAGATCAATGTGCAACTACATCAATAATACCTTGAAATGTCGGGGGTCTAATTATACATTTAAAAGAGATTGTCTGAGTGTCTCAAAAAACAAGACCAGCTATCTTCTGTCTACAAGAAATCCACTTCGATTATAAAGACACAAATAGAACTAATGGTTAGAGAAAAATATACTACGCAAATACTAATCAAAGAAAGGCAGAATAGCTATGGCAATTTCAGAATGCGCAAACTACAGGTAATGGGAAGTTATCAAGATGAAAGAGAGTATTGCATAACGATAATGGTGTCAACCCTTCTGTGTGAGACTTCCAACATTCATGCGCATGTATCTATTCACAACATGTACAATGGTGCAAAAACTGATAGAACTGCAAAGAGAAATAGATAAAGACTATTACAATTGGAGACCTTATCACTATTTTATCAGAAATAGATTCAGCAAGCAGAAAATAAGGAAGAAGACAGTTGAAGCCAGCACCACCAAGTAAATATAAGTGACATGTCTAGACAACTTTATCTAACAACAGCAAAAACACATCCTTCTCAAGCTTGTAGGGAACGCTCAGCAAGATAGACCACATCTGGGGCCATAAAACACAACTTAACAAATTTGAAAATGGCTGGAAAAATCTCCAAATACTTGGATATAAGACGACACACTTGGAAATAATACATAGGGTGAAAAAGAAATTTCAAGAGAAATGCTAAAATATCTTGGAGTAAAACTAACAATATAACTTATTGAAATCTGTGGCATGGGACAAAAGCAGTGCTTAGAAGGAAATTTATAGCGTCAAATGCATGTTTTTTTTTAAAAAAACCCATAAAATCAACAACCCAAGTTTTTTACCTTATGAAACTAGAAAAAGAAGAATGAATTAAGTTCAAAGTAAGCAGAAGAAAAGACATAATGAAAATTAAAGTAGAAGTTATTGGAATTGAAAATAGGAAATCAATAGAGAAAGCAAAAAGCTGGTTGTTGGAAGACATCAATAAATCAATAAAGGTCAAACCAGGTTGGATAAGCAAAAGAAAGAGAAGACACACACCTTTAATATTAGAAATGAACAGGGATATCACTACAGATCTCACAGACATTAAAAGATAATGAAGAAACTATTATTCATGGGAACCAGCAGTTAGCGTAATGTCTATGTCGCTGGACTCCCACGTAGTCGACCGTGGTTCGCGTCTCAGACCCGGTGGCTTACAACTCACGCCGGGCGCGTGTGCGTGCGTGCCCAAGATCCCGAGAGGAGAATGGAGGAGAAGGGATTGCGGCGTGACCATCCCCCCTGGGGGGTGATTTCTCGCTTTCTGTCTCTATGTCTCTCTCTGTCTGTCTGGTGAGCGCACGCGCCCTATAGCGAAAAACCGCTCCAAAAAAAAAAAAAAAAAAAGAAACTATTATTCTGTGCCCACCTTGATATTCTAGATGACATGGGACAATTCCTTGAGAGACAAAAAATTGCCAAAATTCAAATGTAAATAGACCACCTGAATAGGTTTGTTATCTATTAATGAGATTGAAGCAATAATTAATAACAAAATATAAAGTACCAGGCCCAGATGGGTTCACTGGGGAATTCTACCAAACATTGAATGAAGCAATTATCGACAGTGGAAGAGTGGGAGTGAAAATTCTTAACCTGTTCTATGAGGTCAGCATTTCCCTAATGCCCAAATCAGACAAAGACATTACAAGGAAACTACAGACCAGTATTTCCCATCAATATACGTGCAAAAATCCTTAACAAATAGAAAATTAAATTTGACAATGGATGAAAATAATTCTACATATCAATGAAGCAGAATTTATCCCTAGGACACAAGGCTGGCTCAACATTCAAAATCAATTAATGTTATAGAAAAAAAATCACATGATCATATCCTTAGATGCAGTTGATGGATGCAAAAGCATTTTACAAGTCCTAGAACCCATTCATGATAAAAATTCTCATTGAACTAGGAATAAAGGGAGACTTGCTCAATTTGATAAAGAATCTGTACCATAAAAACCTACAACTAACACATTATATACACTTAATGGTGAAAAACTAGAAGCTTTTTCTTTAAGATTAGGAACAAGGCTCAAATGTTCCTCTCATTACTCCTTTTCAATATCATACTAGAAGTCCGAGATGATCTAATAAGACAAAAAGGAAATCACAGATATGCGGATTGGAAAGAAAAAAATTGTTTTATGGGCTGGATGGTGGTGCCAGGGATAAAACGCAATCCTCTCTGAGGCTGACCCACATGGGAGATTTTCAGTTTTACGCCTGGAGGCCTCCCTGAATACAGCGGGTGTGTGCATACCCATAGTCTGGGACTGGCTGAGGCTGGACTGGATCAGGGCATGAAGACTGTCAGGGAGTGGCGCCAAGGCCATGTTGGTGCACGCTTTTTTTTTTTTTTTGGAGAGGTTTTTGCTATAGGGTGTTTGTGCTTGCCAGAAAGACAGAGAGACAGAAAGTGAGAAATCACGCCTCAGGGGGATGGCCACACTGCAGTTCCTTCTCCTCCATTCTTCTCTCAGGATCTTGGGCATGCATGCACACTCACCCGGTGTTGAGTTTAAAGCCACCGGGTCCAGGACGTGAACCATAGTCGACTACATGGGAGTCCAGAGACATAGCCATTATGCCAACTGCTGGGCCTGCGTGAACCTTTTTTTGTTCTTGTTCATGGAGGAACTAGATGAGTACACTTTAAAAACTTGTCTTTGTTTACAGGTGGCTAATCGTGTATATAGAAAACTCAAAACAATATACATAAACCTCCTGGAATTAATAAACAACTTGAGCAAGGCTGCAAGATACAAACTCAGTCACGTTCTTATACATCACCAATGAACAAGAGGAATTTAAAAACACATTAGCATTTACAATAGCATCCCCCTAAAAGAGAAATACTTAGGTATCCATTTAGCAAAATACAACTAAGATCTTTATGAGAAAAACGACAAAACTCTGATGAAAGAAGTTGAAGAACTAAACAAAGGAAAAGGATAGAAAACTTCATTTGTCAAGAAGTTGGTTCTTCTCAATTCGATCTACAGATTCAATGGACTCTCAGTTAAAATTCTAGCAAGTTATTTTGTGGATAATATTTTGTAGAAACTGATTCTGCCATTTATATAGAAAGGCAAAAATACTGGAATAGCTCATCTAATATTGAAGAATCAAATAAAAGGAATTTCAGTTTCACCCAACTTTAAGACTTAAACCTGATAAATGACTATACTCCAGAAATATACAAAGAATTTTAAAACTCAATGATAAGGCAATGAACAGTTCAGTTAAAAATGGGCCAAAGACTGGAACAACTCCTTCGCCACAGCAGATATACAGATGACAGCTAAGCATATGAAAATGTATTTGGCACCATATATCATTAGGAAACTGCAAATTAAAACAACAATGCAATCTCATCACATACTTATTAGAATGGCCAAAATGAAAAACTGACAACACCCAATGCTGGCAGTGATGTGGCGCAGTAAGGACCTTCATTTGTTGCTGGTAGAAATGAAAAATAATGAGACCAGCAGTTAGCGTAATGGCTATGTCGCTGAACTCCCATGTAGCCGACAGCAGTTTGAGTCCTGGACCTGGTGGCTTAAACTCACGCTGGGCGCGCATGCGTGCGTGTCCAAGATCCTAAGAGGAGAATGGAGAAGAAGGGATTGCAGTGTAGCCATCCCCCCAGGGGGTGATTTCTAACTTTCTGTCTCTCCATCTCTCTCTGTCTTTCTGGTGAGCACATGTGCCCTATAGCAAAACCTCTCCAAAAAAAGAAAGAAAAATAATAAAACCACTTCAGAAGACAATTTGGCAGTTGTTTTTTTTTTTTTTTTTTTTTAATAAAATAAACCATAGTTTTACTGTACGACCCGGTCACGCTCCTTGGCACTTACCTAAATGAACTGGAAACTTACATCTACACAAAAACTACAGTTTTCTTCATCATTGCCCAAACTTGAAAGCAGCTAACATGTTCTTCAGTAGGTGAGTGCATAGATAAGTAGGGCACATTACATGATGGAATATTATTCAGCACTAATACAAAGAAATGAGTTACTGTGCCAAGAAAGGATAAGTAAAAGAAACTAAGCAGGAAAGACGGCTGAATGACTTCGATGATATGACACGAAGGAAAAGATAAAAACCATGGAGACGTAAAATAATCAGTGGTTGCCAGAAGTGAGGGGGAAGAGAGAGATGAAGAGGCAGAGCACAGTGGAGCTTTCAAGGCAGTGAAACTATTTGTTATGCTGCTACAGTGATGGGACACATTACACATTTGTCAAAACCATAGAATATACAAAGCAGAAATTAAACCTGAGCCAGGCAGCGGAATACTGGTAATGAACTGGATCCACATGAGGAAAAGTCCTGGGTTCACATCCCGAGACCTCCTGAACACACTGGGCATGTATGCGTGTATCTGTGATTCGGGCCCACTGACACTGGAGGTGGACCGTGGTGTGGCCACCCACATAGCCGTGTCTTTCTGTCTCTATCACTCAAATCTGGAAAAAATCAATAAACTCAACAACAACCAAAAAGTTCTGGGTTGACCTCATGGGCTAATGGTTAAGGGAGCCAGATCCCACATGGTTGACCACAGTTTGAATCCTGGCGTTAGTGGGTTGAAAAATAGGCCCTACATGTATCCAGAATCCAAACAGGATGGGGAAATTGAGGAGAGGATTGTGGTATTGACATAGGTGATCAGACTCAACACCTGTGCTGGTTCTTATCCTACTTTCATAAAGAACTAGAGACATGAACAGAGAGGATAGTAAGCAAAGTTTGTTAGGGAAGGAGAAAAAGCTTCCAATGTAGTAAAAGAGGGCCTGGATGGGTTTCTGAAGAGGAGCTGGAGGGGGGGCGTTTTATCTAGCAGCCTGAGCAATGGGCTGACTCTGACAAGAAAGTGGGCATAATGGGCTGGCTCTCTGACAAAGTGAGCTTTAGAAAATAGTTACATGGTAGTCTGAGTGATTTACTACCCTATTCTCCATGGGATCAGCAGACCATAGCATTCTGTACTTGGTGTTAGAATACAGTTACTAAATAGAAACTGTTGCCCTTGGCTACAGTTGCTTCCAGTACCAAGGCAGCCAGCGTTTGACTGTGAAAACATGGCTACTGTGACTCCATCTTGGGTGCTCAATATCCCTGTCTCCTGCCTTATGAGCAAGGCGTTATAAGTTCTTCAGAGACATGTAAAAGGGGGTTACATTGTACATTAACCAGACCATAGAGGAAAAACACAGAGTCTTCATTAAAAAGAAAAACACAATAACTTCCATTCAGGGCCTTACCCCTGCAAGTGGGTCTAACTCTTATCTCAGTATGACCATGCCCTTTGGGAAGGTGCTTTTTCCCACCCTCTGGAAATTAAAAAAAAAAAAAAAAATCCTAATGTAAACTATGGACTTTGGACTTTGGGTGATAACAAACAATGTTTCCGCATCAGTTCACTGCTTGTAAGAAATGTACCACTTCAGTGCATTATATTAATAGTTGGACAGGTTGTGGGTATTGGGGGTATTGGGGCAGTGGGTATGGAAATTCTTCATACTTTCTGATTTACTCTGAACCTAACATTGCTCTTAAAAAAGGAAGCTTATTAATTAAAATACACAAAGGCTCAGTGTGGTAGCATATGCTGTTATATTGCTGCTTGGCAGGCTGAGGCCACATGGGAGTGTGAGGTTCAGTTCTCGTTGCATCCTACAGGGCTGTGTGCAATAGCACATGCCAGTCATCCCACTCGCTCAGGAGGCTGAGACTGGAGAATTAGGAGCTCACAACCAGTGTGGACACATGGAAAGAGTTGGTCATGGTAGCATGTGACTCTGGTCCCAGTTACTCTGGAGGCTGGGGCAGGAGGACCACAACACAGTATCATACTTTGTCTAAAAAAAAGAAAGAAAGAAACTACACACAAAATAAGTAAGTAAATACATAAATACATAAATAAATAAATAAATAAAATGAGGCTGGAGAGGTAGCAGAAATGAAGAAGATAGCTACATTTAGTCAGCAAGTGTGAAATGAAATCTAAGATGGTGGTGAAACTCATAGGCTCTAAGAATGTACAAAAACAAATTAGGTTGCAGAATTCTGAAGGAAGATGATTTGTGTCTTTTTCTTTTCTTTTCCTTTTTTTTAAAATTTCCCTACAGAGAAACAAACCAAAGAAATTAAATCTGGGCCAGGTAGTGAAATACTCGTTACTGGAGGAGAGGAGGGAGTGAGAACTCACCCCGCCACTGCCAGGGGAAATGGCCACATCACAACCCCTTCTCCTCCAGTCTGCTCTCAGGATTTTGGACACATATGCATATGTGCCTAGTGTCTTTTTCAAGTCACAGGTCCTGGTACTCAAACTGCAAAGCCGACTATGTGGGATCCAGCTGCCTTAACCACTGCACATCCGACTGGTCCAGATCTGTGTCTTTTATGTTCTCCACATAAAGGAAGTGGCTTAGTTTCTAGGAGAGGGACCAAGTATTAGTAACTGAAATTAGAAGTTATGGGGCCACTGATTAAATCTTTTTTCTATCATGAGACAAAAGGGTATGAGGGTGACTGCATTCCAAAGAACAAATAAACATGTAAGAGGAGTTTTCAAATATTTCACAGAAAATGTGTATTACAAAAAACAAACAAACAAACAAAAAAACAAAAAACCACGCATGGATTTGAGAATAGCTTTGCGGCAAAATAAACTTGTACTTTAATTTCACTTTTACATAAACTTCTTGAAGTTTCCTCATATTCTGCTTACTAAGCCCTTGCTAGATGTACATTTTGCAAATAACTTGTTACATTCTGTAGGTGGTCTTTTTACTCTGCTGATTGTTTCTTTTCCTGTACAGATGGCTTTTAGTTTAATATAAACCCAAATATCTATTTTTCTTTTTGTTGCTCATGTGCTTTTTCTTTTTTCTGTTTTTATTTCCAGAGGGCATGCATGCTTGCTGTGTTGTCTGTGTTTTTGAGGTTTTATTAAAAACTCTTAACCCAGACCAATGTCATGAAGTGTTCTGCCTATGTTTTCTTCTAGTGGTTTCATAGCTTCAGGTTTCACAGTTAAGTCTTTAATCCATTGTGAGTTGATTTGTGTGTCTGGTGAGAGATAGGGTTGTTTTGTATTTTTTAAATAAATAATTATTTATTTAATTTTAGTTCTTCTTCTTCTTCTTCTTCTTCTTCTTCTTCTTCTTCTTATTATTATTATTATTATTTAATTTGCTACAGGGCACACATGCTCGCCAGAGAGAGACAGAAATAGAGAGAGAGGGAAAGTGAGAAAGCAAGCTGCTAGTTTTGGGACTAGAACCACAGTCAGCCATGAGAGAACACCTTAACCACCATAACACCTGCTGGCCCCAGGGTGTTGTGGTTTTTGACATAAGCTTACCCACAGACTTCAGTCTTCTGACTTCATCAGGAAATACTACATACATTACCTATTGTGATGAGGGCTGATGAAGATTAACAAGAAATGAATGCACCAAAGTCCATTTTAGCAGCTGTAGAGTTAGGCTGGGTCCCAGGGCTTCTAAGGCCCAAAGGTTTATACAGCAGGCATCAGAGAGAACTGAATCAATAGCTCATTGTTAATCAAGATACAACCGTCCTCCAAATGCTCCAGTTATCTTATTGTTCCCTTAGAATGATTGAGTCCATTAAGCTCTGATGCTTTTTGTGTATGTAAATCATTTTTGAGAGATTTTTGCTATGGGGTGCATGCACTCACTGGAGAGACAGAGAAAGAGAAACAGAAAGTGAGCAATCACCCCTTCCGGTGGGGAAGGGGGATGGCCATACTGCAATCCCTTCTCCTCCATCCTCCTCTTGGGATTTTGAACACACGTGCAATCATACCCAGTGTGAGTTTCAAGTTGCCGAGTCCAGAACTCAAACTGCAGTAAAACATGTGGGAGATCAGTGCTTTAACCTCTACACCGTCTGTTGATCCCTTGTGTATATAATTTAATTTAGATCCAACTAATGGCATTTTGTCACTTCCCCTATAAAGGGATCCTAGGGGTGGAGTTTGGTACCAAAGCACCTCACTAATATCTACCACCATTTATTATTATTTTTGTTATTTTTATTATTATTACTGCCGGAGTGTACCTGGGCTTGCCAGCAAAAGACAAGGAGACAGAGAGAAGGAGAGGGGGAAAGCAGCAGTCCCTCAGTGGGATATGGTTAGCTGGAATCGCTTCTCCATTTTCCATCCTTTTGGGTCACACATGGGTCCAGCATGGTTTTCAAGTCACCAGAGCCAGGATTCCAATGATAGTTGCCTGTGTGGGATCTTGCTCCCCTTTCTGCTAGATTATGGGGCAGGCCCCATCCACAATCATTTTTGACTTGGGCGTAAAGTCCTGGTTCCTTCAGTCACGACCACAGCGATAGTATTACATGTTCTAAGGCTTTGCAACTTTGTAAATAGACTCACCTCTAGCACCATTTCTCCCCCAGAAGAGCTCTGAGTCTGGTTGAAGCTCAGAGGTTTGCAGTTCCTGCATACTGTGGATTTCCAGTTTCACATTGATCTCAATACCCAGCCTAACATCTATAAAACAAAAGACTAAATTAGGTGCCCAGTCATATGGTCTCCATGGTTTCCATGATTACAACAATGCTCTCGTATGCTACTATTTATATCTCTTCTCTGTGCTCCAAGCTTCCCATGTCCACACTAAACTCATTAGCATCTTTCCCTAGACTGGTTCTTCCTCCTGTGTAACGTACTGATGAATGAGCCACTATCCTTCCAGCAGAGAAAGGAGAGAGTTTCAATTATTTTAACATTTATTTAGCATTCCCTCCATCTTCCTGATGTCCATCAGTTAAACCTCTTTCTTTCTTTTCCCACTATCTTCTCCTTAGTTCATGCACTGTAATTTCTACCCTGTGATGACAATAGTCTCTTACATGTTTTAGTCTCAACTCTTTCCACAGTTTTTTTTTTTTTTTTTCTTTAAAGAGTACGATTATCCTAGGAGTCTTCTCATGAAAAGTGTAATGCATTCTCAGAATTTTGGCTATTTAGACTAGAACATAAAGGTTTTCAAGGTCTGTCCCAAGCTGCTTCTGAGAATGTGTCTCCTGCCACATCTCCTCCTATACCTCTTGTTGCAGCCCCATGTGCCATCTTTGCATTTACTGTAAAGACATGGGACCAGCAGTTAGCATAATGGTTATGTCGCTGGGCTCCCATGTAGTAGACCGCAGTTCGAGTCCCGGACCTGGTGGCTTAAACTCACGCCAGGCGCATGTGCGTGCATGTGTGCCCAAGATCCCGAGAGGAGAAAGGAGGAGAAGGGATTGCAGCGTGGCCATCCCCCCTGGGGGGTGATTTCTCACTTTCTGTCTCTCTGTCTCTCTCTGTCTTTCTGGTGAGCGCACTTGCCTGCCCTATAGCAAAAACCTCTCAAAACAAAACGAAGACCATCATGCCAGGGCCTTCATGAATGCTGTTTCCTTACTGGAAAGTCTGCCCTTGGGCTCTACTCTGTCTTGCTAGCCTCCCACAGGTGCAAATTTTAAGGAGGTGCCAAAAAACTTCAGTACTCAAGATTAAAGATAAATTGGTGCAATATTTTAATACTAATTAAAGCATACATGACGAACACGATATTATAATTTTAAATAAAGAATGGATCTGATCCTACATTTTCAGCACCCTGCTCCACTTACTTTACCCTAATGGTGGCCTTTGTTTCAATAAAATTTTACTGGAACCCGCAGGTGGCTTGGTGGTAAAAGTGCTGGACTCCCATATGGCCGACCATGGTTTGAATGGAAACGATTGGCTTGAAAATCACACCAGGTGTGTTTGCATGTGTGCCTGAGACGAGAATGAAGGAGAAGGAATTGTGATGTGGCCATCCCCCCGATGGGTGATTTCTCACTTTCCCTCCCTCTGCCTCACTCTAGCAAATGCATGTGCACTACGGCAAAAACCTTAAAAAAATTAAAACCTTTACAAAAACAGGTGGTCAAACTGCAGGCTGTAGTTTGCTATGCAACTTTTTTTTAATTTTTTTTTTTTATTTTTTAGAGAGAGATTTTTGCTATAGGGCATGTGCACTTCCCAGAGACAGAGAGACCGAAAGCAAGAAATCACCCCCCCCCCCCCCCCCCCCCCCCCCAGGGAAGATGGCCACATCACAATCCATTCTCTTCCAATCTCCTCTCGGGATTTTGGGTACACATGCACATATGCCTGGTATGAGTTTTAAACTGCCGGGTCTGGGACTCAAACCATGGTCAACTATGTGGGAGTCTAGCAAAGTAACCAGTATACCATCTGCTGGTCCTAGCTATGTAACATTTTTATGTAACTGCATTAAAATATCATTTATAGTGATTATTGAGTATCGAAGTTATAGGGTGAAGGTAAAAATCTTGTTATTGCTAATATAAATGCCTGAAACTGGGTGATTTATAAAGAAAATAGAGGCTCGTTTGTTTTATTTTGACAGAGGGTGCATGTGCTCACTGGAGAGAGACAGAGAGTGGGAATGTGAGAAAGCACCCCACCATATGGGAGAAGCATGCCACAATCCCTTCTCCTCCATTTCTCTGTCCTTTCAGGATTTGGAGCATGCACACGCACATGCCCAGTGTATTCCTCAAGCTGTTGAGTCTGGAACTAGAACCACACAGTTGACCCTGTGGGATCCAGTCTCTTTACCCACCTCGCTACCGACTGGCCCAAGGTTTATTCATAGAACTCACAATTCTGGTGGCCAGAAGTCCAAAAGCATTACAAAATAGTAGAAGGCAGAACTTTCAGCTGTGGTCTGTACCCACAAACTTCTCTCTTTTGTTCCGCTTATTCCCTCTGCTTATAAACCCAGCAGAACTCAATCATAGGGGCTTCTCTGTAAGGACCTTATCGTATCCAAAGGCCCTACCCTGGGACATCAGGAAGGGATTAAATTTTCACTCAACACCTTTACAGTACAACTAAGTCTCAACATGGTTTTCTGAGACATCTAAATTAACAGTACTGAGTGCTTTGGTTTCTTTACATTTTTTTGCCTGAGGCAAGCGATTCACTCACTCCTACTTTCTCTTCAAGTTCAGCTCAGGCATGGCTTCATGTAGGAAGCCTGGGCCCTTCTAGTTTCCTGTGTGTGCCCACCCTTTGTGTCCCTGTAGCTTTCTTCTGTTTGAGCACTTTCCACACCACATTCAATTGTTGGCTCACTTGTGTCTCCCTCCCAACTAAATGATATGCTCTCTAAGCACATAGCTGTGATGGGCTGTCTCCCCAATGTAACAGTAATGACAGCTACATTTTTCCAGGCACCTAATATGTCTCATATACTGCGCTAAACACGTCAAACCTTATTTCTAATCCTCATAACTTGTGGGGTAAGATTTTTACCTTCACCCTATAACTTCGAAAATAGAAATACACATGATTAATAAATACTTGGCTACTACTTAATTGATGAAGGCTACTTTCAAGGTGAAGTCTATCTGCCTCTGAATTTCATGTATTTTCCATTCAACAACGTTTCTTAAATGTGACTATTCAGAGGGACAGCTGAATTGCAGTTAGCTCAAAGATCCTACAGATTATAAAGACATGAAAGCATATCTGAAGGTCTGTGTCCTTAAAATTTCATCCTAGAAGGACCAGCAGATGGCATAATGGCTATGTTGCTGGACTCCCACATAGCTGACTGCAGTTCGAGTCCTGGACCCAGTGGCTTAAATTCACGCCGGACGCGTGTGTGTGAGTGCCCAAGATCCTGAGAGGAGATTGGAGGAGAAGGGATTGTGGCATGGCCATCCCACCGGGAGGGTGATTTCTTGCTTTCTGTCTCTCTATCTGTCTCTGTCTTTCTGGTGAGCACACGCTCCCTATAACGAAAACCTCTCAAAAAAAAAAAAAAAAAATCATCCTAGCAAATTTTGTGCCATGATAGAGATGATTGCCAAAGAATAAGGTGGGGCCAGTCAGAGGCCTAGTGATAAAGGGAACTGGATCTCACGTGCTGACCATGCAGTTCTTGAGTCCTGGACCCAGTGACTTACAAATATGCCAGGCACATGTGCATGCATGCTCAAAATTCTAACAAGACGGAGAAATGAAGGAGAAGAGATTACACTGTGACCACATCTCATTGTGACCCATCTCTCTCTGTCTCCTTCTGGCAAGCACACATATTCTCTAATAATAAAAAAAAAAAAAAATAAGGAAAGAAAGAAAAAAGAAGGGTAAGATGGTGTTTCTGTTCAGAGGGGACAGTATGTCTTTCTCTGACCTGGCAAGTCCTTACAGAAGGTCACATGATGGGTACCACTTGCAAGGTGCATGGAAGTAGAATCTGCACTGTGTGAGCTGAGTAACACGAGCTTGCCCAGGGATCAGCATTCTTAGCTGCTTTTAGGTGGCCTCTGAGTTTGGTTCTTTTATTGGCCTTATTGTTTTGGGAAAACTTTTTCTAAGTTATAGAAATAAAACATGTCCCTTGGAAAACTTAGAAAATGCCAGATATTTTATCAAATTAAAGACAGAGATTGGGCCCAGCACACTGAGGTACATGCTGTGAACTTTGCTGCAAGTCCTTCTACTGTCTCTTTGTTTCTTAGAGTAGCTTCAGGGAGCTGGCTCTCTCTCGTCTGTTCTCCATGATCACTTGCTCCTGATGCTTTATTGTTCTTTGGCTTGAGACAACGGGTTGTGTGACAATCACCCCTCTGTCACAGGCCCACTGCTAGACTTTATTTCTGCTTGTTTCCATTAAATAAGGTGCAACAATTTTGATGCACAATTACACTTTACTCTTACTTGTGAGTATTGTGGTGTATAATAGATGCTATTAGGAGAATCTAAAATATAAAAGTTTCAAATGGCTCAGGCAATTTCACCAAACTGAAAAGCACTCAATAACTCCACTGGGTTACTGTACCACTGCTCAGATATCATAGGTTAAACAATTTCTCTTTCCCTCTTTCCCAGATGGGCAAACTGTCTCTCTGTCTTTCTCTGTCTGTCTGGCAAGCGCACGTACCCTATAGCAAAAACCTCTCAAAAAAAAAAAAAAAAATTAACTCTATCCTTCACACATCCCAAAAATTCATGGACAGCTTTAACCTCCTTCCATAACTGCCTTTGTATGGAGATGAGTTTCTTTCTCAGGTAATTCGTACCCCTACATTTTTTTTTTGGGAGACGATTTTGCTATAGGGCGCGTGCGCTCGCCAGACAGACAGAGAGACAGAGAGATAGAAAGTGAGAAATCACCCCCCAGGGGTGATGGCCACGCTGCAATCCCTTCTCCTCCATTCTCCTCTTGCGATTATGGACATGCACGCACATGCGCCCGGCGTGAGTTTTAAGCCACCGGGTCCGGGATGTGAACCGTGGAGTCCAGCGACATAGCCATTACACTAACTGCTGGTCCAGTACCCCTACTTTTTAATGACATTGTTGGTTTGGTCTTCAATGGCCCATGCTTTCATAGCATCTGAATTATGGACATAAATAGGAAGAAATACCTAATTTCTAAAAACACCATAGCTTTTGGATGAATATTAATTAACGTGGGACAGTTAGTGGTGCAGCGGTAACATACCTGGATCCACATGAGAAAAGGCCCTGGTGTGTACCCTAGGGCCTCTCTGGGAACCCCGGGTATGCACACATGTGGCCATGACCTGGGCTGGCCAGGGCTGGGGTGAACTGTGGTGTGAAACCCTGCTGGTGTGCCTCTCTTTCTGTCTCTCACAGAAGAAAAAAAAAATCTTGATAAATACTAGGTAACCGGGAACCAGCAGTTAGCGTAATGGCTATGTCGCTGGACTCCCACGTAGTCGACCGCGGTTCGCGTCTCGGACCCGGTGGCTTACAACTCACGCCGGGCGCGTGTGCGCGCGTGCCCAAGATCCCGAGAGGAGAATGGAGGAGAAGGGATTGCGGCGTGACCATCCCCTCTGGGGGGTGATTTCTCGCTTTCTGTCTCTATGTAGCTCTCTGTCTGTCTGGCGAGCGCACGCGCCCTATAGCGAAAAACCTCTCCAAAAAAAAAAAAAAAAAAAAATACTAGGTAACCTTTGAATATTACCTGCTATGGGCCATATTACTGTAAATGCTTTTTAATGTATTTGTTCATTAATTCTCACAACAATCTTACAACGTAGACACTATTATTTTCCTCACTTTATTGCTGAAACATCTGAAAAAAATTTAACTGGAATAAATTATATTTAGGGAAAAGAATTCGCAGTTGGTGGCAATGGAGAATGGTAGTAGTAACTTCACTTGAAAAAATATATATGTGGGGGGAGAAAGAGGGAGACAGAGAGAGAACGTGTATATGAACATGAGCAGTATATATTTCTATACTCAGGGTTTTAAAATACACGATGTATTTCAAATGATGTACCAACTCCTTTTATTCCACAAACAAGAGAGATGAGAGAGATGGGCAAACTGAGCAATTTGTTTAAAAACCAATTTATTTAAAAACAGGCTCTTGAAAAATTTTTTTCCCACTGATGATTCACTGAGACTACATTTTATATTTTGGATTTCACTGTAACAAAACAATGAAGATGTTTGATAAACAACCTGGCCTTCTTTGCTATAAGATCATCGGCCTGAGATGACCTAGGTCTTAAGGATGGCTAAGATAGTGTGGTCTTTATTGCCCCTTCTAGTTGAATTAGTTCATGTTCTGTGATTCCCCCCCACCGCCCCCGCCTCCCACCTCTAGAGAGCTGACTTTGTTCAAAAAAAACTTTTTTTTTCCTGCCTAGTACAAAGAAAGATGAGTAAACACTTCAGTTCTCAGAATTCTCTTTATTTGACATAAATCGGGAGTTATTCATGTCAACGAGCTTAGGAGATCATTTTGCAAGTTTCTTGGCAACAAGCCTTTTAGTCTGTTTTAAAATGATATTATAAACATAAGGATTTAATATTAGCTTGTTGAATGAATGAATGAATGAATGAATGAATTGAAATGAAAGTCAGCTGGGTTAATGTCAGTAGCATAATTTGCCCTTAACATCTACAACTAACTTAAAATAGTGAGGTTTTACCTTTGAAATTGCTTTCCCATCCTTTATTTTTAAATTATAAAGACAGTGTTATTATAGGCAACCTTCTAACTGAGAAAACTGACACACTGAAGCAAGTGAAATAAATAAATGAGCAGTGTTAGGATCGCAACACACGAGAGAATTGTGTTAGATCACACTTGATTTTAGCATGAATTGGAGGGGAGAAGAACTCTGTATTTTATAAGGTGTGGCTGTGGCTGTTCTGTTCTTTTCCAGATGGCTTTGAATTCGAACAAGAAGCCTGATATATTGAGATTTATAGCTTTTCAGCTATGTGTAAGGTCGTGATGTGAAATAAAACATGGACATTTCCAGTTCAAGTGTCTTTCTGAAGCCATCATGCAAGTGAAGGTTTTCCTCAACCCTGACTCAGTGCCTGATCAGTGTGTTTCCAAGCCCCCGGTTCTGAGACTCAGTATTAACACACCTTCACACTACTCTTCTTAGATTCTGTCCCATCTACAGCCAACTGCTCAGGAGCGAAAAACAAGGCTTGGTGATCTCGCATGAATGGCAGGCTGTTTAGCACAGGGGACAGGTGAAGCTATTGGGCTTCCCCCTCATTACTTGAGTTTTCTCAGTAGCAAGGACTCACATCACCTGATCAGATAAATGGCAATGGAGAACTATACCAGGGCAGGCCTAATCATTACTCTTGCACCTCCCAGCACTGGTTTCTCTCCTTCTTTATCTAATAATGTAAAAGCGAGTGAAGTCTATCTCACCTTCAGAAACCCATAGTCTAGCGGAAGTGGCTGACCTCCGTATTACAACTATAAAACAGTGTCATAAATCAAATTCTAGGGGACGTTCTGCTGGTGCAGGGGAGAGTGTATCACCCAGTGAACTGGGAGGTAAAAGGGGAAGGGGTTTGGTAAGGGAAGAATTCTTGGAGATAAATAAGTGGTGTTTCCCTGATGCAATGAGACTTTGGCACAGCATGAAGGAAGAACAGTCCATGCAGATAAAATACCTTGCATGCTTCAAAAACGAAGCAAGAGAGTGTGCATGAGGAACCACAAGCTTCTCTGTGTTACCACAATGTCCTGAGGGACATGAAGTAACACATCGCACAGAGAGGCTCTTGGGTGCTGTGCTGAGAGACTTAGAGCTCATTCTATAAGGCATGAAGAAGCCTTGATTTGTTTGAGACAAGCTATGACATGAATAGGACTCATTTTCAGTGAAGCACAGTGGTGGCTGCGTATGGAATAAATTTGAGATGAGCAAGCTTGAAAGTAGGAAACCAGTTTGGGATCTGAAGTAAGCTGCAGATATTGGCAAAAACCACTGGGCTTCCGTTTCATGACATTCGTAAGAAAACAGAGCACGTGGCCAGATGGTGGTAGAATGTTATGCTCTGCAAAGCAATCCCACATGGGAAAGTTCCTGGTTCAAGTCTAGAGACCTACGTAACAGGGCCCATACTTGCCCATGATCCAAGGCTAGCTGAAGACTGGGGGTGGATGGTGACATCAGGACTCTCTTAGGGTTGGGATGAACGGATGGCATAATGGTTATATTGCTGGACTCCCACGTGGCTGACCGTGGTTAGAGTCCCAGTTCCGGTGGCTTGAAACTACTCCAGGTGCATGTGTGTGAATGCCCAAAATTCCAAGAGGAGACTGGAGAAGACAGGATTGTGGCATGGCCATCTCCCCGGGGGGTGGTTTCTTGCTTTCTGTCTCTCTGCCTATCTTTGTCTCTCTGACAAGTGCACACACTCTATAGCAAAAATCTCAAAAAAAAAAAAAAAAAGACTCTGTTAGGGTGCTGTCTCTCTCATTCATGTAAGAAAGAAATAAGTAAACTTAAACACACACAATATCCACACTACAAAGGGGCAATCTGAAGCAAGCATTCTGGAATCAGATGGCCTGAGTTTGCTCTGACTCCACCATCATGGGGCAAATTATTAACCTCTAAGCCTTCACTTCACCCATGCGTAAAGTGGGAATGAAAAGAAAGCCATCTCATTAGTATTTTGAAAATTTAAAAGATAGGGACCAGCAGTTAGCGTAATGGCTATGTCGCTGAACTCCCACGTAGTCGACCGCGGTTCGTGTCCCGGACCCGGTGGCTTAAACTCATGCCGGGCGCATGTGCGTGCGTGCCCAAGATCCTGAGAGGAGAATGGAGGAGAAGGGATTGTGGCATGGCCATCCCCCCTGGGGGTGATTTCTCGCTTTCTATCTCTCTGTCTCTCTCTGCCTGTCTGGCGAGCGCACGTGCCCTATAGCAAAAACCTCTCCAGAAAAAGAAAAAAAAAAAAAGATAGTGAATTCAAATGGCAGGGTACAATGCCTGGTATTATATAGCACTTTGTAAATATTAGCTTTTATCATCACATAATAAAAAGAAAAATGAAAACTAGGTGATGGAGTGAGGAATATTGATGAGACTCCTGTACAACCTAACTGATTCTTTTAATCTAATACCGTAAAAAAATATATTGCTTTCAGTCCACTGAGGACCCAAGGAAAAAAAACTGTCTCAGAGTGAAAAAAGTAAAGGGAATTTAGTTGTTTACTGCAAGAAAAAAAAAAAAATCCTGGTTTATTGATATGGACCCATTTCCAACATGAAAAGTTGTATAGATGGCATGGCCCTGTGTTAGTTAGATATAGAAAAATGTAAAAAGTGGCATCAATATTTCTACTCTGTGTTCTCTGATGATGAAATATATTTGATACAGTGAGTAGCTGCAGATTCTATCAGCATTTGAACGGCTTCACTGCCCAGAGATGCTTACTAAGATCTCAGTTCTTGCCGGCTGGCTTCATAAGATCTCATAGTATTTTTCTTTGTCTGGTTGATGACAATGGAATGAAGTATGTGAGGTAAGTAGGTTTATTCACTCTATTTTTTAAAATGTATTTAATCTTTTTATTTTCAATTTTTATATATATTTAAAATTTGTTATTTGTTTTGTATTTAAAGCTTGATTAATTTGCAAATGCTTTGAAAAATAAAATGTATTATAGAAAGTTTAAAATAATATGAAGAGAAAATCATCCACATTTTCACAAAGTCCTAATTATTTTTTAATTTCCAGAGGGCACATGTGCTCACAGGAGAGATTGAGAGGGAGAATTTACTCCGGTAGGGCATGGTTACAGTGTAGTCCCTTCTACTCCATTTCCCAATCTTGTCAGGATTCTGGGCACACATGCACATACTCATCTGTTTTTCAGGTCACCAGGCCAGGATTTGATCCATAATTAGTCATGTGGGATCAGGCTCCCTTAACTGCTAGGCCAGAGGGCTGGCCCCACAACGCTGTAATTTAACACTCTCTTATGACCTGAACACTAGCCTGTCACAATCCTCCTGAGCTCAGTGGGTGGTGTCCCCCTTTAGCCCTCCTAGATCTCCCTGCCTCAACCTGGTCTGTCCTCACCTTGAAAATGAGGGCTGGGCATTTACAGGTTCTTGGTAGAGTCAAAGACGACTAAAATTATAGGGCACGTTTTATCAGGAAGCACATCTATTATTATTATGAAGGTAACAGCTCTTTCTAATTTAAGTTCTTCTGCAAGCTATTTTTAACTGATGCAATTAATCACACAAACATTGTTTCAAGGAAAAATACTTATTTTTTTTGTAGATTAGTACACTAAAATAATCTAAATACATCAAAGAAAATAGAAAATAGTTAGAAGCTCCAGATAAGAACACACTTTTTTTTGTTGTTTTGTTTTTGTTTTTGTTTTTAAGGAGAGGCTGGGAATTTCCAGATGTCAGGACAAATGTCTGGAAACAGTCCTTTTAAAAATGAAATATTAAATACAAAACTATGGGGACCAACAGATGGCATAATGGTTACATTACTGGACTCTCACATAGTTGATATAGGTTCGAGTCCTGGACCTGGCAGCTTAAAACTCACGTCAGGCGCGTGTGCGTGTGTACCCAAAATCCCGAGAGGAGAATGGAGAAGGGATTGCAGCATGGCCATCCCCCCCAGGGGGTGATTTCTCACCTTTTCCCTGGTGAGCACACGTACCCTATAGCAAAAATCTCTCAAATAAATAAATAAGTAAATACAAAACTAAAACTGCTAGGAGATAACAGAAAAAAAACTAGGTGGCTTATGGTCTGATCAGCACTTCTAAGCTACAACACCAAAAGCACATTGTATAAGGGGAAAAAATTGATACATTGAACTTTATTAAAATTAAAAAGTACTGTTATGCAGGAGTCAGCATAAAGAAAAAATCTAAAAAGCAAGCCATAGACCAGAAGAAACCTTTGCAAAACACTTATTAGATACAGAACTAGTATCCAAAATATATATAAAAGTCAACAATAAAAAAAAATGAGCCAATTAAAGAATGGGCGAAGATCTGAAATGACACCTCACAAAACAAAATGTCTTAATGGCAAATATACATATAAGAAGATGCTCAATATCATATGTCATTAGGGACTTGAAAATTAAAGCAACAATGAGATACTAGTATATATCTATTAGAACAGCCAAAATCCAAAATATTGACAATATAAAATGCTAACAAGAGTGTGAAGCAATAGGAACACTTATTCTTTGGTGGTGAAAATGCAAAATGGTACAGCCACTTTGGACGTTTTTTAAAAGCAAAACCAAACAAGCTCTTGCCACAAAATTTAGCAACCATGCTCCTCGATATTACCAAAAGAAGTTAAACACTTATATCTATACAAAAACTTTTATGTGAAAGTTGGTAACATTTTTTTTCATTATTGTCAAAACTAGAAAGCAACAAAAATGCCCTTTGAAAGGTGAATGAATAAATGAATTATGGTACATATAGACCACAGAATATTATTCATTAAAAAAAGAAAGAGCTTTCCAACAATGAAACCATGTGGAGCAAACTTAAACGTGGATGACTAAGTGAAAGAAGTCAATCTGAAAAGTTCTGTTTTATTTTCTGTTTAATATACTTTATTTGTTAGAGAAATTTCAGGTTCCCAGAACAATTGAATGGAAAATACAGAGATTTCCCATATTCTCCCTCCCTCCTCTCTCCATAACATTTCCCATTATTAACATCCCACATCAGAATGGTACAATCGTGGGACCAGCAGTTAGCATAATGCCTATGTTGCTGGACTCCCATGTAGTTAACCACGGTTCGAGTCCTGGACCCAGTAGCTTAAACTCACGCCGGGTGCATGTACGTGCGTGCCCAAGATCCCGAGAGGAGAATGGAGGAGAAGGGATTGCGGTGTGGCCATCCCCCTCGGGGGGTGATTTCTCACTTTCTGTCTCTCTGTCTCTGTCTTTCTGGCAAGCACACAAGCCTTATAGCAAAAACCTCTCCAAAAAAAGAAAAAAAGAATGGTACAATCGTGACAACTGATGAACCGATACTGACACTTCATTATCATTCAAAGTCAACAGTTTAGAATTCACTCTTGATGTGTGTACTGTAGATTTTGACAAATGTATAACGACATGTACCCATCATTGTAGTACTGTACAGGATAGCGTCACTGCCCTGAAGTCATTCTGTGCTCTGCCTATTCATCACTCTCTTTTGACTAACCTCTGGAAACCATGGACCTTTTTCACTGTCTTCATAATTTTGCTTTTCCCATAATGTCATATACGTAGAATTCTACACTATGTATACTTTCAAATTGGCTTCCTTCACATAGTAATAAATAAGGTGCTTCCATATCTTTTTGTGGCTTGATAGAAGCCACATTTCTTACTCCATTGTCTGGATGCATGACAATTTCTTCACTTATTGAAAGACATTTTGGTTGCTTCCAAGTTTGGGTAATTATTAATAATGCTACTAAAAAACTTCCTGTTTGGGTCTTTGTATGGTTGTACATTTTTTAACATCTTAAGCTCAATGCCAAGGAATATGATTGTTAGATCATATAAGAATGTGTTTAGTTTTGTAAAATAAAAAATACTGACACTTCAAAGTAGCTGTACTATTTTGCATCTCCACTAGCAACGAATGAGAGTTCCCATTGTTCCAAATCCTTGTCAGTGTTTTATGCATCAGTGTTTGGAATGTTGACCATTCCAATGGGTACATAGATATACCTCATTATTGCTTTAATGTGCAAGTCTTTAATGACATATGATGTAGAACTTCTCATATGCAAAGGTTTCCCCTCAGTCTGCAACTTGATTTTCATCCTCTTGACTTAACAGAATTTCATTTCTTTTTTATGGATGAATAGTATTCTAAAGCACATTTTGTTTGTCTATATATCTGTTCATGGAGATTTGAATTGTTTTCACCTTTCAATGACCATGAATAATGCTGCTATAATTACTGTATACAAATGTGAGTTTAAGTCATTGCTTTCCATTTTTAGGTGTGTATACTTAGAAGTGGAACTCTGGACATCTTGCTTTTAAAATTTTTCCAACAGTGCAGCTAAGCAATTGTTCTCAGTTCTCATGTCTGTGGGCAAGGCAGTCACGCAGTGTTCGCAATAAGCTTTGTTTTTTTGTGTAGCTTTCCCATTTCTCATTAGTAAGTGAAGAATGAATCAACAGTCTGCCAGTTTCAGGAAACGAACTCTAATTCTTGACTGCAAATGAATTTACCAGAAGAGAACGTAAAGTGAATAAGAGCAAATAGCAATTTATATAATACTTTTAAAAATAAAAGAGCTGCCCCATCATTCTCAGCTGAAAGGATGAATCCTGATTTCTAACAGAATTCTGATAAAACTAGATTAGAATAAAATGACCTGAAAAACGACCACAGAGAATCCAGATGAAATCTCATTCCTGCTTCTTCATAACCTACAAATACACCAAAGAGGATACGTATATCACTGTATGTTCTACAGGAAAAGAAAAAAAAAAAAAAAAAACCTCGTTAATTTTTCATTTTATACTCAAGATGCCAAGAAATAGGCAGAGGGATCCCATGAAGATTTGTGATCACAACACATGAAAAAAGAAAATTCTTTTAAATATGTTGCCTTTAAGATAACCTTTCACCAGGTTTACATAGACATTGAGTTAAATGAGTTTATGATTGGACTGTATAGTGCGTATTTTGTATCTGGAGTCTAAAAAGAATGAGGACATTTCCACTTAAAGCCTTCTAGAAATAAAAAATATATTTAAACAATACGACTAAACTTTATATTAAAAATATCACTCTTGTCAGATTCTTGAGTATTGTCCTTAATCTAACTACAGTTAAAGTTTTAACTTCAACAAATGCTTGAAGGCCTTCAGGCTTTATTGCTAAGTTCTTATAAACTCGGAAACAGTCATATTTTCTATAATACATGTCACATATTAGTAAATAAGATTTTAAAATGAGCCAGTTAATCTGAGTATAAATCTGGTGCCCTAACCTAATCAAAATGACCTCAAAGGGGTATTGAACTTGTGAGCATAGATGAAGGAACTGGAGTTAAATACTTGGCAAACAAAGTAGAGTAAGGGCCGGCCCTGCGGCTCCATGGTTAAGGGAGCCAGATTCCAGATGACTGACTGCTGTTTGGCTCCCAGCCCAGGGGGCTTGAAACACACGTAGGTGGGTATGTGTGTGTGCGCACGCGTGTGCATGCCCAAAGTCCTAACAAGAAGGAGGAGTAGAGGAAAAAGGGTTGTAGTGTGAACACATCCCATTAGGGGGTGCTTCCTCTCCTCTTGAGAGTGCATGTGTCTTCTAGCAAAACAAACAAATAAACAAAGACCTAACAATAAAGGATAGAATTAAAAAAACCCACTATGATCAAGTGATCTTTATTCTGAGAAAGGCTTAATGTGATAAAAGTTATTAATATATGTCACTTTATAGGTCAATTCACTAAAACAGTAAACAAATAACTTTCAGTAGATATTAGAAAAGGCATTTGATTAAAATTCAATATTTATTTCTTGTTTAAAAGCATTTTTTAGTAACTCAGAATTTTTGTTCCTGCTCTTCATGCTTGTTTAAATAAGAAAAGATTTGCACATTAAGAAATTGTAAACTGCAGAAAAGTGCTCATTGCTTTCCTATGGCTTGCATGATATTCTTCTCACTTAGAGATCCAGAAAAGTCATAAAAGAAAGAAAATGTTACAAAACAACCAAAGTCTTTATAAAAAAAAAACCCAAGAAATGTCATTGTAATACTTAAAATAACTTTAAAGCAATCTTGTAAAGTAATTGGAAAAGAACATGCATGTAAACATATAGAAAAGATGATAAATGCAGAAGATGATTAGGAGGTCCAAATTCCACATAAGCCGTATTCAAAGAGAACAAACAGACGAGAAAAAGACTTTACAATGGTTTACTTTGGTCCCCCTTAGCTACACCTTCTCAATTTATGGGGTTGTTGGGAAAGTCACGACACATTTTTGCTTAGAAAAACATAGAAAAATACGTCATGACTTTCCGGACAGCCGAATATTTTCTTATGCTATTTAAATAATCTTTTACAGAAGAAACTAGCTACTATTTAAGCTTATATGTTTGGGGTTAGATTGACTTGGTTCACATTGTTACTGAATTGGTTACTAGCTATAGATAAGGTTTGGGAACATGATCTCATCTGGATCACTTAGTTCATATCATTTGCAGAGAATAACATAATATCAATCTATAAGCTTGCTCTGCTGTTCGTATAAGACACTTCAAAGTAGTGTGCCTGGCACAAGACAAAACACATCCAAAGCATTTTACACTGTGAAGTATCTTTTCCTGGTCTCTTGTGTTTGTTAGGAATGTTTCTGAAAGAGCCAGCAAATAACCTTACCCAGACAGCTTAACTAATAACAGACATTATCGATGCTAAAAGAGAGCAGGTAATGCGTTTACCCAGGGTTAAAACTCCATGACCAGGATAATTTCTCTCAGTCTCTGTCACTCACTCTCACTCTTTCTCAAACTAGCTTCTTTGGTGCTAGTTCCATTCTTGGGCGGGAGCTCCCCCTGTGGTAATAAAATAGCTATCAGCAGCTTCCGGAACTTTCAATTCTCTTGAAAATAAAAGAGTAAAGGTTTTTTCTAACCTAAGTGTTGCACACAAATAGTAGCTTCATTAATAGCTGATCAGTTAGGGTCACACGTCTATTCCTGAACCAATTGCTACGACTGACACTTTAGTGATAAAGTTAGGATCCTTTTCTTTCCAACATTTTGGTTTCATGAAGACGGGCAATTTCTCTTACTGTTAGTAAGAGCAGGAGAAATGGAGATCGAGCAGCCCAAACCAGCAAATATCTATGACAAACCATATCTCATTCATGCTGTCTCTTCTAAATTAAGATCACGAGATTTCTATACCATGTGTAGAACTACCTTAATTTCCTGGGCTATTCCTCTATTTGCTTGGGGTAAAGTGTGCCTTTTGCTTATGCGTTTTCTTTTTCTTTCTTCTTGGCACAGTTTATACGTGTTAGGCTCATGCTGGTTACTTTATAATTATTACTCACCTTCAAATGAAAGCCAGCGTTTTGCTTTTTTGGAGAAAAAAAAATACTGTGGTTAGGCATGGCGAGGATAACAGCGAAGGAGCTTCAGTGACTAGTTCTGTGTCGTAGTCTGGCTGAAACCTCTTCACTTCGCTACTCTCCACTTTGCCTCCAGAGGTCTCTCTCAGCTAGAACACCACATTGGGACTCTCTCTACTTCCCTTTTGTTCCTCTCCCGCTTCTTCCCTGCTTCTCCTTTCCCTGTCACCCTTCTTCTCCTCTCTTCCATACTCTTCCCTTCCCGTCCCCTCTTTGTCCCTCACACACATACATCACCTATGCTTCCCCTACCCCTCATGGCAGATATTTGCCAATCAGCATGGTTCATCCTTTTACTACATCGTCCTTGTCTTCTGAGATGTCACCCTGGATCACCCTAGGATATCCTTCCACTCCCATGGACTTCTTAGACTCATAGAACTCAGTACTTTGAATCAAAGAAATTTCTAGGCTTTGGTGACATCAACTTTGGGAGACATTAGCTATGCTGGCTGAGGTCTTTGGAGGTAAGGGTTGGCTCTCTGGGCTTTCTTCTCTCATCTCCGTCTAGACTTCCCAGGGCTTGGCAGATGCGTCTCCTAGTTTGTGGCTTGTGGTTGTGTTCTTTTCCATGTCTCATTGAAGACGGATTTTTTTCCTTCTACTTTTTTTTTGTTTGCTTTTGGTGGAGTTGGAGGGAGTGAAGAAGAGTAAAATATCTTCTACTTCCCCTTCTTTAACCAAAAAATCTTCTTCAGATGATTGCAGTCTATTTGAGATTTCTCGCTTGGATCTCTTTCAGAAACAACCAAATTAATGTTAAAAACTGCAAACGCACTCCTTTCCTTGTACCACAATCCCTTTTCTTTTTATTTATTTATTTATTTATTTATTTAATCTCAGGAAGAGACACTGCAGGGCTGGTTGCCTCAACTCTGGAACCAACGATATTTTCTAGACACATTTCTATTTTATAACACCTAATGGCGGCCAGTCTTTCATATTTTGTCTCTTTTATGTCTTTCAAATTCTTCCTTTCTCAGTGCCATTTTCTAAGTGTCCCCATTTTGTACTTACTGTTCTTCCAGGTTGACCGTCATGTATAATAGTTTGAAACGTTTTCTTGGTGTGTTATAATGGTAAATAATAGAGGTGGGAGATGGGTGAGGTGCACCGTGTATATTGTCTCTTCTGTCTTACAGATAAATCACATGTGGGTCAGGAGCCAGCAGGTGGCATAGTGGCTAAGGTGCTGGACTCCCATATGGCCAACCACAGTTCGAGTCCTGGTGGCTTGAAAATCACATGGGACACATGTGCATACATGCTCAAAATTCCAGGAAGAAAAGGGATTGTGGTGCGGCCATCCCACCTAGGGAGTGATTTCTCACTTTCCCTCTCATTGTCTCTCTGGTGAGTGCACATGCCCTATGGCAAAAACCTTAAAAAATGAGAGAAAAAATCACAAATGGATCTCTGGTAGTGAACTAATCTTTATGAAGTGACAAAGTCTACTTTTTTGTTCCCAAGAAGGCTGATATACTTAACTATGATTTTTAAAAAGAAAGGGCCAACAGATGGCAGAACAGTTACATTGCTAGACTCTGACATGGCTGACCACAGTTCAAGTCCCAAACCTGGTGGCTTGAAACTCATGCCGAGTGCATGTGCATGAATGTCCAAGATCTCAGGAGAAGAGTGGAGGAGAAGAGATTGCAGTGTTGCCATTCCCCCAGGTGGTGATTTCTCATTTTCCCTCTGACTGTCTGTCTCTCTCTCTCTGATAAGCACATGTAGCCTAAGGCAAATACCTTTACCAAAAAAAAAAAATAAAGAACAAGAACTGATAAATAAAGGTAAAAGAATGGACAGAGAGTTAAGTAAAATGAAAACAAAGAGTTAAAATGGAGAAATCAGAGAAAATTCATGTTATTAACTTGGAATATATATGTGTGTGTGTGTGTGTGTGTGTGTATATGTATGTGTATATATATGTGTGTGTGTGTCTATATACACAATATAGATACACACACACACATATATATATATATATCTATATATATATATATATATACACAATCATCAGGTAAGTCATGATATATTTTTATTTTTTATTTTTTGGAGAAGTTTTTCGCTATAGGGCGCCTGTGCTCGCCAGACAGACAGAGAGAGACATAGAGACAGAAAGCAAGAAATCACTCCCCAGAGGGGATGGTCATGCCGCAATCCCTTCTCCTCCATTCTCCTCTCGGGATCTTGGGCATGCACGCTCACGCGGCCGGCGTGAGTTCTAAGCCACCAGGTCTGGGACGTGAACCGTGGTCGATCGACTACGTGGGAGTCCAGCAACATAGCCATTACGCTAACTGCTGGTTCCCAGTCATGATATATTTTTGAATAGAAAAATATGTCATGACCTTTTCTGACAACCTAATATATATGAAACAATATGATGTATGTATATACATATACATATATATATATATATGAGATATGATTTTAAAATTTGAAAGAAATTGATACTCTGAAAAACAGCTATTTAGCCTACCTGACAATGACTTTAATTTATGAAACAGGAATTTCCACTTAGAAGGCCTGAAGAATATTTTCCTGTGTGGAAGTCATCGTGACTGTGTGGGTCAAGACAGGTAGCTCCAAGTTCTTTCGTAAGTTCAATGGCTCAGGACATGAATTGTGGAGACACCTGTAGGTGCTCATTTCTCATCTTTCTGTAGAACTCACTCCATGAAGAAAAAAAAAAAATGAAGCATAAAGTGAATAAAGAAAGAAAGAAGAAACATTTCTCACTCTTTCCAGTGAACAGTTGAGCAGTGATGGTGGGAGGGTGCAGTGGTGGTTTAAATGTGGACCTGCTCAGCCAGTTCAGCTCAGAAGCTGCATACACAGGGAAAAGGAGTTTCATTGTCCTTAGGCAGCTCAGTGAAGATTATTAGCAGAGGACACCTAGTGGTGCTTTGTAGAAATTCACCTACACCAACAGCGCATTTGCATATTAATAGCACTCAGTGTACCAGGATCTTGTAAAGGAAAAGATAACAGCCATGATAAGGTAGCAAAGTACAAACTAAACAATGTATCAACTTAAAGCTAACAGCATCGGTCAGTATAGGCTACCTATTGTAGCAAACAACCTCTCATTTCTGTTGCCTAATAGAATAGAAATTTATTTTTTTAAACGAATTTATTTATTTATTTTATGAGTGAAAGAGAGAAAGACAGTTAACTCCCAACAGGGTCCTCCCCCCCCACAATCCACTCCCAGCCTGCCTGGATCATGGGTGAGCATCTGGCATGCATAGGGAGAACCTGGGAGGGGAACCTGGGACCCACCCATACGGGTCCAGCATTGCAGAGCACTGAGATACCACTGTGCCACTGTTTGGCTCCTAGAAGTTTACTGTGCAACCTTAAAACAGTAAAGATGCTTGGTTGGTGACCTTTCATATAGGGACCATGGAAAGAGATTTGATCATGTGGTGAAAAAAAAAAAAACACAAAAAAAGTATATTTGAATAGTAAGATTCAAGATCATAAAAACATTACTTCTCAGAGCTGGCAAGTGGTATGGTGGTTAAGGGCACTGGACTACCACATGGCTAACTTCAGTTCGAGTCCCAGACCTAGCGGCTTGCTTTCTCACCGCCCCCCCCGCAACTCTGTTCATTTCTCTTCAAATTAAATAAATAAATAACTTTTAAAAAAATTACTTCTCAAAACAAAGTAAAACAAACAAATAAAACAAAATATAGCACTGTATATTGAAATGGGTATGCAATACACAGTTACATAAAATTGCCAACACTCATCAAGTGGACATTTAATAGTGATGTATTTCATTACATATAAATTATACCACAAGACATTTTTGAAAAATAGAATACCCAGTAAAGAACAATAGAGCAATAGAGACTAGGAGTAGAGGACACATCATATATTAAAATTTATAAGATGCCAGTAATTAAAAGAGAGTGGTACTATAATTTTAAAGGTAACTAATTTTTAAAGAAGATTGGTATGGGCATGTGAATAGATGAATGAAATTGAATAGAAAATGCAGAAATATACTCAAGTGTATGCAAGCCTAATAAAAAATGAGGTGGCCATCAGAAATCCAACCAACTATTCAATAAATGTTTTTGAGATAACTGTAAATATGTGTATCTGTTTGGAGAAAGGAAGGAGACGTTAATAATGCTTGAGAAAAATCCCCTCGGGCATTGGATTAGCCAGGGTTCTCTGGAGAGTGGAAGCAATAGGATATGCGTGTATGTATGACAAGGAATCATTCATGCAATTATGGAGGCTGGCGAATCCCAGGACCCGCAGGGTGAGTCAGTAAGCTAGAGAACTAGGACCAATGGCACATTTCCAGTATGAAGTCCGGCAGGCTCAAGACCGGGGGAGCCAATGTTTTCATTCACGACCAGACAGGAACAAGCTCAAGTCCCATTCTGAAGGTGATGAGGCAGCAGGAAGGCTCTTCTAGTTGGGGAGGGCAACTTGTTTGTTTTAGTAAGGCCTTCAACTCATTGGCTGAAGTCTTCTCACATTAGGGAGGACAATTTGCCTTACTCGATCTACAGTTCAAGGATTAGTCTCACCCAACCATGGACACGCCCAGAATAATGTTCGACTGAATATCTAGACACCAAGGTCCAGTCAAGGTAACACATAAAATTAACCATCCCAGGCATCATCTAAGATCTCTCTGTTTTCTCTCTTTCCTGAAACCCTGCCATGACAAGGATCATGACATTTGGTTTGAAAAGGCCCATAGAAGAGATATTTATTGCAGAACCTTGTGAATGTATTTTTTTTAATGAATTTTTTGTATTTTTTTAGGTTTTTGCCATAAGGCAGGTGCACTCACCAGAAAGAGGTGAAGAGACAGTGGGGTGGGAGGTGAGAAATCACCCCCTAAGGGGGATCATCATGCTACAATCCCCCCTCCTTTATTCTGTCCCTGGGATTCTGGACACACTAGGCATGATTTTTAAGCCACCAGGTCCAGAACTCGAACTGTGGTTGGCCATGTGGGAGTCCAGTGTTGTAACTACTATGCCACCTGCAGCTCTCCCCTGCCCTGGCCTGTGGTTGTATTTTTAATATGTGTACAGAATATCCTCTTCCCACAATTCTCTACTTTTACTGAAAATGGGTATGCCTCAAATCAATAGCATAGCATTTGTTTAATGCCTAAACATAGAGAAACCCTAACTCTTTTAAGATAGTGGAATGGCATCAGATCATGTCGCCCCTAATTGCCCACTAAGTTGAGACAGCCACTTGTCACTGATTTTTACATACCAGGATGCTATCACTGTATCTCTAGCTATAGAGTGCCTCTAACAAAGAGGGGCAAGCAGGCTTCTTCATGCTTCTCTTCTTTTCTTTAATACATTTGAATTTGATCCACGCTTTGGGTGATCATTGGTGGTTAGTTTACTTTGATATTTAACTTGATATTGAAATTAAATATTGATACTCTTTTGATATCTGATATTGAACTTACTCTGATATTTTAGAAACTGCAACACAAATCACTTAAAGGCACCTGAAGGGGCAGAACAGTAAAAAGATTGCTGAGTATAACAAGGCATTCCTGTTTTGATCCTGTACGTCCCAAATTAGCCAGGTTATCTCACAATTTGAAAGTCTCTTAATGAGGCAGAGTTTGAAGATAAGACTTTCAGAATGTCCCAACCCAAACATTGTCACTTTCAGTCATAAGGGCACCTTTCTACAGAGCCTTTCAGTACCAGGGAAAGGAAGAACCACACTGCTCAGAGAGATCACCTTTGCACAGTTTGGTTAACTGACGTCAATAGCTCCCAGAATTTTCTAATTTCACATCTGTTTTTTTCCTTTGAGAAAAAAAAAAATTTGGTGTCTTAATTGAATTGGACTAAGAGAATGTCTTTCTGCTTTGGGTTAAAAAAAAATATGAATAACTAACCATAAATGCTGAGTGAAGTCTGCATTTCATTCTCCAGCTCTCATGAGGAGAATACTTTATCAAATAAAATGAACAAGAATGAGCCTTGTAAACAACAACTGACTTTGTAATATTAAGTCTCCATGACTACGACTGGGATGTGTGCTCCTTATACCAGAAACGGTTTTTGTTCCTCTGGTTTTCCCATAGTGCAAACTGTGTTTCTAGATGTGTAATTGGAGGAATTCACCACTGCTTTTCTTTACTGGCAACTGTTTTCCCTTCCTACCCCTCACCCATCATAGAAGACTGAGGAAAAGATAATCTGAGTCTTACTAGATGGTGAAACTGAAGTCCCTCTTGGGTTTCCCAAGGAAACAGCTGTTGAAAGATAATATGGTTTCTCTGTCCTCTGGTAGGTTCCCTGGTGGAGGAGAATGAAACCAACTCCTGTTATGCACAGTAATGGGATAATGGCTCTTCATGTTTCCAGGGAAGATAATCAAATGCTTATTAGGCAATAAAGGCAAATATTTCCTCCTTTCATATAGATTTATTCTCATCTGTCCCTGAAAACTGATTTCTCCACTAGATAGGAACATGTATATTTGATTTAATTGACTCAATATTTAAGAAAATAGGAATGCCTGCATTTCACATTTCTCTATTTTTTACCATTAGAATCCCAGCTTCCAGAATATACTAGTGCCTTGTATATGGTATATGTTAAATATTTTTAACATCAGATTGATGAACATGAACATCAGATTTTGTAGAGTAAGATTCATTACTGACACAAATGATAGCTATTGTGTGGACATTCATTCACATGCAAATGCACCCAAACTAACCAAAGTTAACTTCACACTGTGAATTCTGTTTTCCTTGACTTTAAAAAAAAGAATTCTAGAGCTTTGATTTGCCTCCAGCAGAGTGAAATTGTCTCCTCCTCATTAACCCCACCACGAGGTTCACAGATGGGAGATGATGTTGTGATTGAAGAGGATTTCCTGTTTGCACTTGTTGGGGTTGGCATGAAGAGGCTGCTGTTCAGGCATATTTACAGATGCTCTGAAAGCCTCTGCCAGAGTAGTGGCCACACCGAGGAGCTGCGAGAGGGGTCCATGTTGCAGTCAGTGCAGTGTAGCATTGACCTTGTTTAGAATGACCAGCACCTGGTGAAGGGCAAAAGCAGACCAACTTTTGGTCACTTTTTTATTACTGTTTTACAATTATCGACAAACGATGCATCTCTTTATTGCCAGCACTGTGGGAAAACCATCACGGCCCTCTGAGCTCCTATGACTCAGCCTTTGATGTTTACCTATTAGTCAAACATACCAGAAACGCTCAGAGGAGCTTAGAGAGCGCCAGTGTATCTTGATCTCACTCTACTCCCAAGATAAGGTTCTGATACAGAATACAAAACTGGGATCACTGAAGTAGAGGAGGAAATTAAAGTGGCAGAAATAAAGATTAGGAATTACAAATAAGCAATGTTTTAAACTTTCAACCCTCTTTCTTTGACTGCTCTGCTCTTGTCCCTCTTAGAATCTTCTCAGAAAAAGATTCTTTGGGTTTCACCATTTGCTGCCTGGCCATTGGACAGACAAGGAGGCTTCTGATACTGTCTGTCTCTAACTCTGTGCAAATGTAGTAAGATCCAGGGCTACTTGCCAGGTGTGACTGCCAATTTCATGTGTCAAATGGACTAGTTCTCTTTTTTGTGGAGAGAACGGTAGGAGAAATAAGCTCACTTAATCATACAGACTGACTATTCTACATATGAAATCATGAAAAGGTTGTGTTTTAAGCATTTCAGGTAGTAATTAATAGAAATTGTTCCTGATAAGGATAATCAGGGTAAACAAAATCACATACACACACAAACTAACATTTTTACAATATGCTAGTTATGATAGATAAAAGATACCACTTGCACTTAATTCTATACAACTTTATGATCCACTTTACTCTTTTCCAGATCCTTTATAGTAGCAAACAATTTCATCATATGTAGAAATAGTTCTAAGTTATTTCCTAATTTGTCAGCTCAGCTAGTAAGAGACACAGCTCTTTTAAACACAATGATCGGGAGTACTGACAGACATTAATATATGTCAAAATAAATTCTCCAATATACCTTCATAAACTTAAAGCCTCTGGAAAGAAATATATAGAATAAGACTATATATTTAGATACATCTAAACCAAAGGGTGTCTACTGTGCTTTTGAGGGTGCTAACGATCAAGTATCAGTAGTTGTATTAAGTGGTATTAACATAATCATTTACAATATTATTGTGCCAGCAAATAGATTGATTAAATATAAATCATACACACACACAGAAATTAAAATAAAAACATTATCATTTACATTAGCATCCCCTGCCCCAAATAAAATATAAACAAGATGGGGGACCAGCAGGTGGCATAGTGGTTAGGCACTGGACACTTCCACATGGCTGACCATGGTTTGAGTCCCAGACCTGTTGGCTTGCTTTCTCACTTCCCCCCTTTCTTTCTCTCTCTCTGTGTCTCTCTCTGTGAAATTAAAAATAAATGAATGAATAAATAAATATATATATATACAAGATGTATATGAGGAAAACTATAAAACTCTGATGAAAAATATCAAAAAAAATGGAGAGATATCCCACAGTCATAAGTAAGAAAACTTAATATTGCCATGATGTCATGTCTTCTCAATTTAATTTACAGATTTAATACAATCCTGATCAAAAGCCCAGTAAATTATTTCATAGATATTAGTGAACTGATTCTAGAATTTGCATAAAGGGGCAATAGACCCAGAATAGCCAAATCAATATTGAAGAATAACAAAGTTAGAGAACTAACATTATCCATCTTTAAGATTTACTATCAATATAAAGCTACATACTATGGACTGAATGTGTCCTGCCAAAATTTATGTTTAAACTCTAATCCCCAACATGATGATATCTGGGTGTGGGGCCTTTGAGAGGTAATTAAAGCATGTGTGTGGGGCCTCCCCTGATGGGATTCACATCTTTTTATTATTTTTTTTTAAGGTTTTTGTCATAGGACCCATGTGCTTTCAAGGAAAGTCAGAAATCACCTCCCCACCCCCACCCCCAGGGAGGATGGCCACACTGCAATCCCTTCTCTTCCTTTCTCCTCTCAGGATTTTGGGCACACACGCACATACCCCAGGCATGTTTTTCAAGCCACTGGGTCTGAGACTCAAACCACAGTCAGTCATGTGGGAGTCTAGCACCTTAAGCACCACACCACCTGTTGGCCCCAGGATTTATATCGATTTAAGAAGAGACATAAGAGAGATGATCTATCTTTCTACCATTTCAAAATATAGCAAGAAAGTGATTGCAAACTGTGAAGAAGGTTCCTACCAGACACCGAATCTGCAGGCACATTTTTCTTTTTGAGAGGTTTTTTGCTATAGGGCACGTGCACTCGCCAGACAGAGAGAGACAGAGAGACAGAAAGTGAGAAATCACCCCCCAGGGGGGATGGTCACACCGCAATCCCTTCTCCTCCATTCTCCTCTCAGGATCTTGGGCACACACGCACATGTGCCCGGTGTGAGTTTTAAGCTACCGGGTCCGAACGCAAACTGCGGTCGACCACGTGGGAGTCCAGCGACATAGCCATTACGCTAACTGCTAGTCCCTCTGCAGGCACTTTGATCTTGAATTTCTCAGCCTCCAGAACTGTGAGAAAGAAATGTTTTGCTGTTTAAGACAGTCTATGGTGTTTGTTATAACAGCTCCAGCTGACTATGACACTGCAGTAATCAAGGCCATGTGGTAATAGTAAAAGAGCAGGCAAACAGATCAATGGACAGAACAGAGAACTCAGAAGCAGACCGGCATAGATACCAGCGGCTGACCTTTGATGAAGGAACAAAGAAAAAACAATGGAGCAAAGATAGTTTTTGTAACAAATGGGGCTGGAACAACTGGACATCCTCACGCAAAAACAAAACAAAACAAAACAAACAAACAAAAACCAAATGAATCTACATACAAAGTTTACACCCTTTACAAAAATTAACCCCAAATGGATAATAGACCTAATTGTAAAATGCAAAGCTGTAACAGTCCTACAGTATAACACAAGAGAAAACTTAGATGACCTTGGCTATGGCTGTGACTTTTTAGATAGATCACCAAAGGCATGCTCTGTGAAAGAAATAATTAATAAGCTGAACTTCATTAAAATTAATAACTCCTGCTCTGTGAAAGATGATGTCAAGAGAACAAGAATGCAAAACACAGGCTGAGAGAAAATATTTGCAAAATATAGATCCGATAGAGAACTGTTATCCAAAACATACAAAGAACTTTTAAAACTCAGCAATAAAGTAGCAATCAAAGATAAATAAAAGACACACACAGACACCTCACCAAAGTAGATACACAGATGACAAATAATCATATGATAAAAATATTCATCATCATATGTCATGTGAGAATTGCAAATGAAAAGACAATGATATACTACTATGTACCTATTATAATAATGGTCATATTGCAAAACACTGACAACGCCAAATGCTGGAGAGAATGTGGAGCAACAGGAAATCTTATTCATTTCTTGTGGGAAAGAAAAATGACATAGCCACTCTAGGAAAAAATGTGACAGTTTTCTACAAAATTGAACACGGTGAGCAGGACAGTGGCAATGGGATAATGCAACATTCTGTGAGGGTGACCCACATGGGAAGGTCCTGAGCTCACGTTTGCAGACCTCCCTGTATGCAATGGGACTACAAGTACCGTCATCTGGGTTTGGCTAAGGCTGGTTGTGGATTGTGGCATCAAGACCCTATTGGTGGTGCATGCTCTTTCTCTCTCTGTGTCTCACTCAGAAGAAACGAATAATAAAAAAAAAAGAACATATTCATACCTAGAAATGTTCAATGTAAGTTTAAAATAGTATACCTATGGAGAAAAGGAAGAAATGAAGCAAACAATGTTTAGAGGAGCAACGTGTATCATTATGCAGAGCAAGTAACACTGTCCCATTCATGCATCTTCTGAAAAATTAGCTTTGAATTTGATTATGAGAAAGATTCTCTTAGCCAACACTATTTTCAACAGTTCTTTTCCTTCCAGAAAATGAAATATGTCTCAGAATTTGTTTCCAAAGCACATTGTCAGCCATCGGGCAATATGATTGTGATTCCAAGTCCAGTGGGAGTTAGCACTGAATTTCCAGGTGGGGAGATGAAGTACAAACGCACCATCTTTGCTTTGGCTGAGGGAACTGTGTAAAGGTCAACTTAGAACACACATGCATTCCTGAAAATAGGTCATTTGAGTAAGTAACTATTTTGGAGACATAAACATGGATTACTATCAATTGTAGAAAATAATTTTTCCCAGAACACTTGCCTGTGTGGGTTCTCTGCAGCTACTTTGTAGACTCTATGCGACCCAATCCTCCCTCCCATCATAACTAGGTAGTAGGCATTTTTTTGGGAAAGATTTTTGCCATAGGGTATGTGCGCTTGCCAGAGAAAGACAGAGAGAGACAAAGTAAGAAGTCACTCCTCTCCAGAGGGAATGGCCACACCACAATTCTTTCTTTGGCAGTCTCCCCTCAGGATTTTGAGCACATATGTACACATGCCCAACGTATTTTTCAAGTTGCCAGGTCCAGGACTCTAACTACAGAAGCGGCCATGTGAGATCCAGTGCCTTAAGAACCATGCCACCTGCTGGTCCAGTAGTAAGCAGTTTAATCTCCACTTCACATCCAAGGAAATTTAGCCAAATAAAACATAAGTCAATGTGCCAAAGGTCACACAGCTAGGTGAGTGTCTGATGCCAAGCCAAGCTTTTTCCTTCCCATACTACCCACTCCCTTCCTGTCATGAAGTGTCCATACATGAAGGCCACAAAGATTTAAATATGCTGAAACTAACTAGGCATTGCCCTTTACATTTTGTGTGAACTTTCTCTTTGTAGAAGTCCGCTATCCTCTGATTTGCGTTAAGTATCCAAAGCTGGCAATAAAATCAACAATGATAATTATTCTTTCAAAAGTAGTTTCTTATATTCATGCATTGGAGAATGAAGTTTCTAAATCCTTGTCATGCAAATAGAAAACCTGTCTAAATAGTAAGTTAGTGAACACAGCTAATTTCCACATTGTCATGTTAAGAGCAGATTATTCAAAGTTGTTATTAATTTATAAGGCTATTAATTATTACTAGTATAATTTTGTTTATGAAATAAGTGTACTATTGCCTGGAAACAGAAGTGTGGCTTGGATAATCTCTAGAAATTATATTGAGACTGCAATTCTGGATAATGTTTTTCTTTTTATTAAAGAAAAAACAAAAAGGTTGATAATTTCAGAGGGAATGTATAGTATTTAATTTTATTTTAGCAAGAAGGAAAACAAAATAAATCTAGGGTTTCAAAGGACTGATTTGCCTCAAATGTATTTTTAAATGAACTCAAACTTGGCACATACAATTAGTAGATCATGGCTTTTAAGCGATTTGAGTCACATGAAAAGTAATAACCTGAAGAACAAGATAGGGAGTTCTAATTGGTGACAGGGCTGCCAATTCGAACAAAGAAAATAATAAAAGCCATTTTCTTGACTGTTCTACAGGAACCAATGTAAGCTACCCCATTCTTAGATGGTCACTCACGTAAGAATTCGGGATGCCTGTTCTTCAAACTTGTGTTCATCTTTTAGCTCATGCTATTTCCATGCCCGGAACGTCTTTCTTATCCCCACCTTTGTAAATCACACCCTTCACAGACAACTCATCATCAACCTCTTCTCTGAAGCCTTCCATGAATATCTTAGCTAGAAGTTCATCTTTCCATTCCAAACTTCTTGGGAATAGCTGATCTTTTAAAATCACATCACTATAGCAAGCATTGACTCAATAGATAGCTATTTCTGTATATAGAATATGTTAATTCCCTTATTTGTAAAACTCTTAGAAGGGAGATTTGATATATTTCATCATATTTCGTGTCCTAAGTTACAAAAGAAAGATGTTCAAAGAGGAAATAAGAACAAGAACAAATCACTACGTATGAAATACTTTTTTTGCCCCCAAAATCTTTCTGACTTACCACGTATGCCTGAAATTCAGTCATTAATGATACATTACACGGACTGTACATTTTTCTTCTTTTGGAGAGGTTTTTGCCATAGGGCGTGTATGCTCGCCAGACAGACAGAGAGAGAGAGAAAGAAAGCGAGAAATCACCCCCCAGGGGGGATGGCCACACTGCAATCCCTTCTCCTCCATTCTCCTCTTGGGATCTTGGGCACGCACGCACACGTGCCAGGCATGAGTTTTAAGCTACCAGGTCCAGGACGCGAACTGCGGTCGACTACGTGGGAGTCCAGTGACATAGCCATTACGCTAACTGCTGGTCCCTGTACATTTTTCAATAAAGGCAAATAGTGCAACATTCATGAGTTGTCCCTAATTATTTAGTATGCATTTATTTATATAATTGATGTCCTGGGCCATGATAAAGAGATGAGACTTTTGAGTGGTAGGAAGGGAGGAATCATTAAAAAAGGAAGAGTCGCAAAAACAGGGAAGGGAGGGAGAAGCCTTTCAGACAAGCCAGAGGTAGATCTGTCTGCTTTTTCTAAGCCACGCTAGGTGTAGATGTTCTCAGGAAGGAGTTCCTATAAGAAAATATTTTTTAAGATCGTTTTTTTGCTCTCAAACCTAATTCTAACGCAGAATTGCTCAAATCTAAGGCCTTCCTGGAACTTGGTAAGTATTGGCAAGTTTGATTCCTTCAAACCTTTTCAAACTGGCCAGATCATTCGTTCGGAAGCAGCTAGATTTGTCTTCACCACATTAAAACATCTGTCATCTTTCCGTCGATCTGTGGCAGGACACAGTTGTTATGGCTGTCTTGCCGATTAAACCCACTTGGGGCTTTCTCATTGAAGCTTCAAATAGTGGCATCTGTTCTTCATTATCTTAATCTGTGGTCATTTTCCTGAAAGGCCAAAGATGGCCAATTCATCCTGAGACTGGAAATCAATATGCCTCTAACCTCATGTGGCCCAGATTTTATGAATAACATCCATGGTTTCATTCAGAAATGTTCCACCTTGCTTTGATTCTTGGAAAAATAGAGATCATTCTATACTCTATTTTCCAGATGGCCCTGTCTTTAGCTGGCAGTCAGCAATGACCCAGCAGCCGGTTCATTAGAGCAGATGTAGGGAAGTGCTCTTCCGAGTGCACTGTCAGGGATCTTGACTTTCCCATCGGATGCTACGGCAAAGGGCCCTTTGCTTCAGTGGAGATTCTGACAGGTTGAGTGATGACAGGCATTTCCTGGGCTGCACAGCTTCGAACGATTTTTCACTGAACAGAGGTTTTGGTGGTGAGCTAATTGATGCTTTCAGATGCTGGTTTATCTTCAGGCTAAACCCATGAGATGTTCCTGAATGTCTATAAATCAAGGGAATGAAATCACATGGCTTCTTCTCCCTTTGTGCCTGTTTGAATTGCATAATGTGTGAGAGTCTTCCAGGTAGAAAGAATAGATTAGAATGGCAGAAAATCATCATAAGGAACCTCAAGTTTGCAATGAATAATCTTTTCTCTATGTAAAGCATTTCCTATTTACAATTTTATTTAATCTTCTCAAAAAAAAATTGGTGTTGCAAGTTCTGAAAACAACTGAAATTAATTAAATGATTAAGAAATACAATGGAGGCTAGCAGATGGCATGGTGGCTAAGGGCGCTGGACTCCCACATGGCCAACCGCGGTTCAAGTCCCAGATGTGGTGGCTTGCTTTCTCACTCCCACCCACTCCCCACTCTGTCCCTCTCTGGTCAAATAAACAAATAAATAAAGTTAAATAAAATAATTCTTAGAAAAAGAAATAAAAGAGTTGGAAGGTATAAAAGCCTGGAGAACAAAGGTAACATTTGGGACAGTGCAGGAAGAGGGTGAAATGGGGGCGGGTGAGAGGAAGGGAATCAAGTGGAAAAAGAAAGAAGCAAACCAATTAAGGGACACAAAAATAAAAAAAATTATCTGTTGGTGATAATGCATATGGTAATATCTTTGACTGAACCAGTATGTTTATTCATGATGGGAAAATTCATTTGGCATGCTGCAATACTACACAGTGATCAAATGTAAATAAAATAAAATAAATTTTTAAAAGAAATAAAATATCCTCATCCATATCAATTGGAAGTCTGAGAGAGGATAAATCAAAATTCATGGCTCCAAGAAGGTGGTAGTGGTCCCAGACAACACAAACAATCATTCTGAAAATATTTACTGACAATCTGAAGGGTGCTGGAAACGATTTTAGTATTGGGGATATGATAGTGGATAAAACAGATTATATTTTCTGTCTTCATTTGATTTCTATATTAGTGAAAGAAATTCAACCATGTCAACAGAAGAGAAATATACCTTACTCTATACCTTTTTAAAAACATGATTTAATGAAGTTGAAGTATAATTTATATACAATGAAATGCAAAAATTGTAAGTTTGACTAGGATTGACAAATCTATGTTTATGTAATAGATACTGCGGGCTGGTCCTGTAGCACAGTGATCAAGCACTGGATCCCACATGGCTGGCCACAGTTCAGATCTCAGCCCTGATGGCTTGAAAACAGGCTGGGTGCATGTGCATGCATGTCCCAAACCTTGATGGGATGAAGAAATAGAGGAAAAAGGATTTCAACATAGCCACAGCCCATTGGGAGTTGCTTCTCTCCCTCTGGTAAGTATTCGTGCTTTTTACCAATAGAAGAGACAGAAAGAAAGACATACTGCCATGAGGATAGAGACTATTTTATTTCCAGAAAGTTTTCTTGTTCTCTCTTATAATTTAACTCTTTGCCCTCTTCCTGACACAGTTACTGTTTTTTTTTTTTTAACCAAATAGTTTAGTCTCTTCTGAATTTTTACATAAATGGAATCTTTTTGAGATTTATTTATGTAGTTGTATGTATCAGCGATTCATTTTTCATTGTCGAGTAATATTTATGAATATAACAGAGTTTATCATTTTCTTGCTGTTGGATTGTGTTGGATTTTGTGTTACTATGATTAAAGCTCCTATAGACACTCTTGCATAAGTCTTTGGGTTTTAGCTATTTTGAAATCATTTCCATACTGACTGATGATAGAACACTCTGTGTGTGTTCATTGGCCATTTCTATATCTTTTTTTAAAAAAAGAGTCTATTCAATACAGTTTCTCATTTAGAAGTTAGTCATTATATTATTGTGTTATAAAAGTTCTTTATATTTTGATTATAAATCTTTTGTCAGGAAAATATGATACAAATATTTTCATAAAATGAAGAGTCAAATATACCACTATAGAAAATCTTCAAACTAGAAAAAACAAACAAACAAACAAACAAAAACAAGAGAAGAAAAGGAACTACACAACAAGCCAAAGAAACAATGAACAAAATGGCACTAGTAAATCCTTTCCTTTCAATAATTACTTAGAATGAAAAAGGTTTTAATTACACAATAAAAAGGCATAGAGTGGCTGACTGGATAAAAAACAGAAAAATAAAAACAAGGCCTAACTATACACTGCCTAGAAGAGACGCACATCACCTTGAAAGGCACTTAGGGACTGAAAATGAAAGGAAAGAAAAAGATATTTCACAGAAATAGAAATGAAAAAGAGCAAGGGTAAATATACATAGATTAGACAAAATAGACTTTAAATAGCTAACTATAAAAAAAAGAAATTCATCATATAATGATAAAGGAGTCAGTTCAGTTAGAGGATAAAATAACTAATAATATATATGCACTTAATATCAGAGCACCTAAATATACAAAGCAAATATTTAGAGATCTTAAGGGAGAGATTGGCAGCAACATATAATAGTAAGGGACTTCAATACCCCACTTTCAACAATGGACAGTTCATCCAGATAAAAAATCAATAAGAAAACATGGACCTTAAATTATACTTAGCATAAATGTACCTAACAGACATACACAAAACATCTCATCTCACAACCACAGAATACATATTCTTTTCATGTGCACACAGAGCATTTTCTAGGATAGATTACATATTCGTCTTAAGTATTGAGAAGTTTAAGAAGATTTAAATCATGTTAAGTATCTTTTTGACCACAATGATATGAAACTAGAAATAAATAATAGAAAGAATCATGGAAAATTACAAATATGTGAAAAGTAAACATTATTCTTCTAAACAATTATTGGGTCAAAGAAGAAATTAAAAAGGAAATTTAGAAAGTATTTTTAGTGGCTTCCGTAGGTGGTGTGGTGGTTGGTGATGGACTCCCACATGGCTGACCACAGTTCGAGTACTGGACCTGGTGGCTTGCTTTCTCCCTTTCTCTCTCTCTCTGTCTCACTGTGGTCAAAATGAAAATAACAATAATGATAAATAAAATAAAGGAAATAGTTCTTCTAAAAAAAGTATTTTGAGAAAAGAATGGAAACACAACCTACAAAAATGTATGAGGTGCAGCAAAAGCAGTTTTTTTTTTTTTTTTTTTTTTTTTTTAAGAGATTTTTGTTATAAGACTTGGGTGCTTTGCTGGAGAGACAGAAAGTGAGAAACCATCTACTGGGGGGATGGTCTCTTTTCCACTCTCCTCTCAGGATTTTGGGCACACAAATATACGTGCCTAGCATGAGTTTCAAGCTGTGGGGTCCAGAACTTGAACCGTGGTTGGCCATATGGGAGTCCAGCAACATAACCATTATACCATCTGCTGGTCCCAGCAAAACCAGTTCCAAGAGGTTAAGTTTATAGTACTAAATGCCTACATCAAAAAAGAAGAATGATTTCAAACAACCCAATGATATACTTCAAAGAACTAGGAAAAGAATAATGAAGTAAGCCTAAATTTAGCAGAAGGAAGGAAATCACAAATATCAGAGCAGAAATAAATAAGAGACTAAAAACGTAATTTCCAAAATGAAGGAAACTAAGAGTTGGTTTTTTGGAGATTAACAAAATTGACAAATCCCTAGATATATTAGGATACAAATGAGAAAAGACTCAAATCAATACATTCAGAAATGAAAGAGGAGACATTATGTCTGATACCATAGAAATACAAAGGATCATAAAAACACATGGAAAATTATATATTAATCAATTGGATAACCTAGAATAAATGGATAAATTTCTAGAAACATGCAACCTATCAAGACCAAATCATTAAAAAAATAGAAAATCTGAACACAGTAACAAGGAGATTGAATCAATAATCAAAAATATCTCAACAAAGAAAAGTCCAGTACTAGATGGTTCTTTTTTCATAGGACACTAAGAAGGATAATACACACATGCACAATTTCTTTGTGTGTCTGAATAACTTGTGTTGACCTAATCTCAAGTTTATCAACTCTTCCCTTTGTGGTGTTGAGTCTACTGATGACTGATGAGTATATTCTTCTCCTTTACCATATTTTCATTTCTAGTTTTTCTATTTATTGTGTATGCTGAAATTCCATATATGTCTATGTATATAACCACCATTCCAGTAGATCAGTTAGTATAGTTAACCATAATAATTACAATTATTTTAAATTCTCTATCTGATAGTACAACATCTAGGACAAGTCTAATTCTGGTTCTATTGATAACTTTGTTTCATTTTCTCAACATTTTTGATTGAAAACTGGACATGTAATGTAGGACAATAGAGACCAAGATATATTGTATTTATATCTGGAAATGGACATGCTTCTGTGATTTTGACTTTATGTGGCAGGTTGTCAATTTATTCAGTAATTGAGCTGGGTTTGGGGTTTTCTTTGTTGTTGCTATGGTTACCTCAGAGCATCACTGCCTTGAAATTTCTCTAGCATTAACCTTGAATTTAGAGTGGGGAATATTTGTGGGAGGGTTTTATTTGATGTCTTCTTCCCTCTCAGCATCAAACTTTACCTTTCAAACCTGTATCTCTAATAGAATCTTCCTCTACATTCTTTCCAACTCTCCACAGTAGATTATTACTCAAGACTCAGTAGCCAGTAGTGGGGGACAGAGATCACTCTCTCTCTCCTTTGCTTAGCCTCTGTCTTAATCAGGTGCTACATCCCTGGGTTTTGGAGGTATGATTTTCTCTACAATTCTGGTTCTACATCAATGGAAAGGGATCTCTAATGGTCATGGCCCAGAATATTTTCTCATCCCTTTCCTAGGGAAAAGCTTTTTTTTTTTTTTTTCCTTTCCTTAGCTACACTAGGTTTCTATATGTGCTATGAAGGTAACAGTCTTTGTTGTCTTTATCCCCACAGTGTAAGATTTTTCTTCCAAAGAGGAGATACATGTAGGAGAGATATCTGGGTAGGGTTTTATGCCTTTCATGCAACTTGCATCAAGATGGTGAACATCACAAAATAACTACTTTTACTCATACATAGAATGTTAGTTGTATATATTTTAATAGTTGCCCTTTACTAGATTAAGAAGCTTCATTCTCTTTGCTGAGAGTTTTCCCCCCTTAAAAATTACTTATTTATAAATTTTATTTGTTATAATGATTTATTTTTTAATTTATACAGAGAGAGAAAGGGAAAGTGAGAAAGAAAAGGTCCGAGATGCAAATCACCATCGGCCATATGGGAGTTCAATGCCTTAACCACCATACCACCTGCTGGCCCCTTGCTGAGAGTTTTTATAATGAGAAGCAGTTGAATTTATAAAGTAAATTTTCTGCATTTTTTGAAATAATGCTTTTTTTTCTCCTTTATTTTATTAATTATGGTGAGTTCCATTTAATGACTTTTTAAGGTTCAATCAATCTTGCATTCTTGGGATAAAGGCCACTAGGACATAATGTATTATTCCTTTTATGTTTTGCTGGATTTGAAATATTCTGTGAATGAATTTTGTGTCTGTGTTTGTATTATTCAGGATTCTTGAGAGAAACAGAACACATAGGAGCTCTCTTTTTCCGTCTAATGGTTTAAGTCCCTGAGACCAAAGACTTGGGAGGTAGAAGCACTGGCCCAATGTCCGATGTCCAGGATCCGGCAAAAATGGATCTTACAGCTTACAAAAGGAAGAAAAATGTACCCTTCCTCTGCCTTTTTATTCTATTCAGGTCCTCAATAGATTGAATGATGGTGACCTGCACTGGTAGGGGGAAGAATTCAAATCTATTCTGGAAACACCTTCATAGACATATTAGTAAAAATGTTTTAATAGTTATTGGGACCAGCAGATACTGTAATGGCTATGTTGTTGGATTTCCATGTAGTCGACCACAGTTTGAGTCCTGGACCTAGTGGCTTAAACTTATACCGGGTGTGTGTGTGTGCATGCCCAAGATCCTGGGAGGAGAATAGAGGAGAAGGGATTGCAGTGTGGCCATCCCCCCGGAGGGTGATTTCTCACTTTCTGTCTCTCTGTCTCTCTCTGTCTTTCTGGCGAGTGCACATGCCCTACAGCAAAAACCTCTCCAAAAAAATTTTTTTTACTAGTTATTTTGGGCTTCATTAGCCCATTGAGGTTGACAATTAGCCATTGCAATGGTTGTTAGTGATATTGTTAGAGAAATATTAGCCTGTAATTGTCTCCCCTTCTTTCTTCTTTTTTGATAATACTTTTTTCATGTTTTGTTACTAAAGTTTTGCCAGACTTATGTATTTCCTTAGTAGTTGTATCCTTTTTATTTCTTCCTTTTTTTAAAGAGAGATATTTGCTATAGGGTGCATGCTCTTGCTGAAGAAACACACGCACACAGAGACAGAGACAGAGAGACAGAAAGCAAGAAATCATCCCCATAGCTGATGGCCATGCCTCAATCCCTTCTCCTTCATTCTCCTCTAGAGGTTTTGGGCATGCATGCACATGCACCAGGCATGAGTTTTTTTTTTTTTTTTTTTTTTTGGAGAGGTTTTTGCTATAGGGCACGTGCGCTCACCAGACAGATAGAGAGAGACATAGAGACAGAAAGCGAGAAATCACCCCCCAGGGGGAATGGTCACGCCACAATCCCTTCTCCTCCATTCTCCTCTTGGGATCTTGGGCACGCATGCACATGTGCCCAGCGTGAGTTTTAAGCCACCGGGTCTGGGATGTGAACTGCGGTCGACTACGTGGGAGTCCAGCGACATAGCCATTATGCTAACTGCTGGTTCCCCACCTGGCATGAGTTTTAAGCCGCCAGGTCCCAAACTTGAACTGTGGTTGACTATGTGGGAGTCCAGCGACTTAAGCATTACGCTATTTGCTGGTTCAGCAGATGTACTCTTAAAGTATTAATGGTCAGAACTGGAGCCTATGTCCACCCCTAAATCAACTACTGACAAGGGATAGTTTCCTAACCTTGATTTGGACTATTAAGGAATATACACACCCAAGACAAGGGATGCTTCTGAAACTGTGGAAATGGTGGCGATGCAATTTCAGTTTTCTTAGAAAGGGGCAAAGAAAAGCTTTATAATATATACCATAAAAGATATTACTGTGATCCTTGTTGACAGAGGGAGGAAAAAATAAGGTGTAACGTAGCATGCCCAAGGTACGCTGACAGCACATAGGCATTCTAGAATCATTGCGTATAAAAATTACTGCAGCTCTACTACATGTCAAGAAAACTTTAGTTATGTCATTAAATAACCATGAGACATAAAGTTATTCAACAAAACTCTCTGAGCTCAGTTTCATCATTTCAAAAATAAGAGCTTTTTTGTTTATTTTTTAATGCCAGAGGGGCATGCATGTACACACATGCACACCGGGGGCGGGGGGGAGGCGGGGGAGAAAAGTACTCCCAGTGGAGCCTGGTCATGCAGTAATCCTTTTTCCCCCTCTATTTCACCATACCACCAGGATCCTGGGCATGCACCATGTTCCTGGCACATTTTTCAAGCCATCTGGGCCAGGATTCAAACCAGTGGGCCATGTGGGATTTGGCTTCCTCTGCACAGCACTTAACTGTTGTCTATGGGGACAGCTCTCAAAAAATAAGTTCTAAAGTAAGCTCTATGAATCACAAATGTCATAGGCAAAGAGATTCCTACACCACATTCCTTAAATTTGTATTGAATTAAATAATGAATTGTTTGTAAACTGAAATATAAGAAATTGAAAGTCAGTATCAATGACATTGTAACATAAAGGTACTAGAATATTGATTTTGTATAAGAAACTTTGAGAAGAGCTGAAGCTTTGAAAGTATACATGAAAACCATCACATGTGCCCAGAATCTTACTCCTTCATCTTTTTTTTTAAAAGATGTATGATCTAGTTTAAAATTTTCTGCCACCTTTTAACTCAATACATATAAAGAATTAAAGCATCAGGACCATCAGATGGCATAATGGTCATGTTGCTGGACTCCCACATAGTTGACTGCAGTTCCAGTACCAGACCCAGCAGCTTAAAACTCTCAATCTAAATGATGTATAGCGATTTAATGTATGAATAGTAATAAAAAATATTTAAAAAATATTGTTCCATAACTGGAAAATATAAGCATGTTACTGATACTTCTAGAAATTACTAGGTTTTGTTCTAGAGTTTTATTTACAATAATCATAGTCCTAAGTAAAAGTATGTTTTTTATCTTAAGTATGTATTATTGGAACAAATGAGGTAAAAGAATTCTTTTATAATGCAGTTAAGTGATATGATTAAAGAAAAATACATATTCTAATATAGCATTAGATAATAAAACAAAATTAAAAAAAAAAAAGAAACAACACACTGGGCATATGCACATATGTGCCCAAGATCCTGAGAGGAGAATGAAGGAGAAGGGATTGTGGTATGGCCATCCCCCCAGGAGTTGCTTTCTTGCTTCCTGTCTCTCTGTTTCTCTGGCGAGCATATATGCTCTGTTGTTAAAAATCTCTCCTAAAAAAAAAAAAAAGAAAAAGAAACCATCAAAAATTTTTTTGCTAATTTTTTTTTTTTTTTTTTTTTTGCTATAAGGCTTGTATACTCACTGGAGAGACAGAAAGACAGAAAGTGAGAAATCACTCCCTGGGGGGATGGACACGTTGCAATCCCTTCTCCTCCATTCTCCTCTTGTGGACTATGCATGCACATCGGCCTGCTGTGAGTTTCAAGCCACCAAGCCTGGGACTTGACCTATGGTTGACTATGTAGCAATCCAGTGCCTTAACCACTATACCACCTGCTGGCCCCAAAGCATCAAAATTTAACATTACGAAAGAAACATTATGGTAATGAAAAGAACTGAAGCATATGTGAGTTTGGATCTTGGTTCTGCTACTTACTTGCAGAGTAAGGACAGTCTACTTAACCTCTTGACTGTGAGACTCTTCCTCAGAAGAGGGGTGACAGAGTCTGGTGAAGATATAACACGCATCTCTCAAAACTATATGAAAATTCTGAGATGATATGTATAAAATTGAGAGTGAATTATCTGTATCTAGCAAGTGTTCAATGTCCTTCTCCCAATTTCTCTTTATTCTATAAGTATACTTCACCATGAAGTGGGTATTCCTGAGCTGGGCTAGAGAACTCAGAATGTGAACCTCCAGTAAATAAATATTTCATCAAGAACTGAGAAACACCTTCTCTCCATTTCTCAGGTTAACCCAGAGAGAGGAGAGTATGCAGAGAAGTTGTAGCAGTAGGATTTACATCATCATGCTTTTGTGTAACTGTGCCTCACTCCCACTGCCTCCTGGCCCCAACTCTGACTTAAATATACTTAAAGAAAATGTCTGAATTGATCTTAATATCTGACTTCTGTTGCTAAGAGTATTTTCAGATGAAGTAACAGAAAATATAGGTAGCAGCAGCTCAGGTATGGAAAAAGAGAGTTTATTTTCCCCAAACAAGATGTATGTGGCAGTTGGTGATGGTTCAGCAGCTCACAGCTATCAGAGCTGGCATCCCTGCAATTCTTTTGCCCGGGTCTTTATTTCCCTACTATAGCTGCCAATGTCCAGGCATCAGATTCATGTTTAAGTCAGAAAGTAGCAGTGCCAGCTATGTTTGCCCCTTTCATCAGAGAAGTAATGCCTCCCAGAAATTCCTCAGCACTTTTGCAACAGTCCCTTTGCCCAGAAGGATTTGGGTCATCTGTAGCTACAGGGGGAGTGGATAAATCTGTTTAGGTGCTTTGACTTCTATGGAAGAGACAGACAGGGAGATTAGTTCATAACAAATGTTATTGAAGCAACCAGCAGGAAATACTTCAGTCCCTCATACTGGGTAGTTAGAACTGCTTCCTTGATGAAATTTTTCATCTTCTGCACAATGTAATTTGACTCCCAGTATTTACATAGCTGTGGGAGAAAAAAAATTCTACTTGAAAGTTTAAGGTCCCAGGTAATAATAAGAGTTCATTTATAACCTACATGTAGAAACTGATTTTAGAGATCTGGGAAGGCTATTAATGCGCTACACAATTTTTAAAAAAGAATTATTTAATTTTATTTACTACTATTATTATTTTCAATGCTATAGGGCACATGTGCTCACCAGAGAGAGAGAGAGGGGAAGTAAGAAAGCAAGCCACCAGGTCTGGGACTCAAACCATGGTTGGCCGTGTGGGAGGCCAACACCTTAAACACGCCACTTGCTGGCCCTCAACTCTACACAACTCTTCATCCACTAAGTTATGCTTGAATTGATAGTTTCACATCTCTGAGGTAACAGTTGAATATGTTAACCAGAACTTTACAGTGTCTTATGAAGTAAGCAGCATCAAGTGCATTTTGTTTTGAAGATTAAGAAATATGTTATGACATTGAATTGAATGAAGAATGTGGGAGCTAAAGACAAATTTCAACACCTTCATAATTTTGTCTAGAACTAAACCTTCTGTAATCCAACATAAAGATTTAGACATGATCTATTGCTGTAATAGCCCATGTCTGAATTAGATTTTCCTTTTTCAAGAGAATAGATACCAATCTTATCTTCTATTACTCTCTTATAGACGCCAAAGTGGCCTTTCTTTTTCTTAAAAAAAATATATATTTATATTTATTTATTTAATTCCATTTGTTATTATTATTTTTTAAATAATTATTTATTTAATTTTTTATTTATTCATTCACATATTTTAATTTGACCAGAGAGAAAGAGAAAAGGAAAGGAAGAAAGCAAGCCGCAGATCTAGGACTCAAACCACAGTCTGCCATGTGGGAATCCAATGCTTCTAACCACCACACCACCTACTGGCCCCAAAGTGGCCTTTCTTGCTAGTCCCAAACACTCTATGTACTTTCCTGCTTGTAGGTGATTCCTCATTATATGTCCCTTCAGAATGCCCTCCCTGTCCACTGGAATCTGGCTTACTCTCCAACATCATTTTCAAACATTATCTTCTTTGTTCATTATTCTCAGAGCACCTCAGTCAGAATTTCTCTTTGTGATACTAATTGTATGCTTCCTGGTATGGAAGACAATGTCTCATATCCCTTTTAAACCATAGTGTCTTATCTTTTTTGTTTGTTTTCATTTTGCCAGAGTCTCTGCACTCATCGAAGAGAAACAGAGATATAAAGGCAAAGCCAAAAAGCACCTCCACCATGGGAATGGTCGTGCTATAGTCCCTTCTCCTCCATCTCTCCCTCTTTTGGGGATCATGGGCACGCATGCACATGCAGCTGGCATGTTTCTCAAGCCACTGGGTCCAGGACTCATATTGTGCAGTCAGCCTGGTGGGATCCAGCTGCCTTCACTGTAAGGCTATGTAAGCTGGCCTTAATGAATGACAAGTGGTCATCTCTGCAGTGCTTTGCATGGCAACTTTCACATTATAGGCATTTAATTTTTATAATTTTTACTCTCTCTCTAGGATAGATTCTAGAATACATGAATAAATGGAGTTACATTGTGGCTTGAAAAATCATTGGCCTGAACACATGGAAAATCTTTTAAATCCTCTCCAGCACCAGCACCAAATGATACGTGTGTTTTTAATGAAGATCCCAATTTTGATAGTATTTGAGCTGCTGTTATATTTTAGAAAAATTACTCAAAAGACTAAAGAAGGACAATAGTCACTAGACTCAATAGAAAATAAGAATTCTGAGAATTTTGCAAAAAACATTAGCTTGTCAGAAAAGTCATGATGCATTTTTACATAGAAAAATTAGAAAAATAGGTCGTGGCTTTTCAGATGACCCAATATATTATGACCAGTAATTCATTTAGGTGACTTTTTCAGAAAACTAAGTTGCTCATCTTGGTTACTTGCAATGACAGATGTTTTTTCTTCTTTATTGTAGCAACCATTCCATCTGGTGATAGCCAGAGGTTGAACTAGATTTTTTTTTTTTTTTGGCCAAGAGAAAAGATGCTTAATACAGCTATAGTATTTCACATAATATCAATAACATGTCATCTCTTTTTTGGGTAGATCATTTGTCATTTGGTCCAGAAAAAAAGACTCATAGTTAAAGTTGCCTTAGATAAAGTTGCCTGTCCTGCACTAAATATTAAAACAGATCCATAGTAAATGGAAGAGCTCCTCTATGGAAAGATGAGAGATGGTTATCGACTAGAATAAAAGGTTGCCCAGTGGTTTGTGGGTAGTACACATACATGTTATTTCCACATCTTGATGCCTGAAGATGCTGCAGTCGTGCATCAATAGTCGTGGACAAAGTATCACTGGGAGAATATAAATATTTTAAAAATTTAAATAATAGCTGAAAATTCCTAATTTTATTTCTCTCAGGAGCATGTCTAGCCTGATACTTCAAACACTTCAAATGACTTTGGCTTTGTATTTTAAAATATATTCTTCTCCATTATGTCTCTAATGCAGTGATTTCTCAACCACAGAATCTAGGATTTCTGCAATTTTCAGGAGCAGAAACAGGCTCAGGCTAGAAGTAAAACAAGGGTTAAAGATTCTACTGAAGTCCAATTTAATTTTTTTAAATTTGCTAAAGGCCGCATGTAGAGATAGAGAGAGAGTGAGAAATCACTCCATGGGTTGGGGGGAGATGGTCACAACGCAATTCCCTCTCCTCTGTTCTAACAGGATTTGAGGCATGCATGCACACACACACTTGACATGTTTCTCAAGCTGCCAGATCTGCACTCAATCCATGCAGTTGGCCATGTGGGATTCAGACACCTTAACCACCATGCCACCAGCTGGTCCATAACATTATTTTTGAATAAAAGATATGTAAGATACAACTAAAGTAAAAGATAATTCCATTCAATAATTTCAGAGATATGGGGCTACTAATTTGCCTCTTCTGCCATTGTCAGTGCTCCTGAGACTGTGAGAGCTCCCAAGTAGAAACTTGGGGAAAAAAAGGCGGGGGAGGGGATATTTCAGCTCTCTCCAAGAATTCACAATAAGACTGAATACTGCCTGCTCCACTACTGTCCCATAAATGAGGATCTTCTAATCGCAACATTTTCATCCAATCTCTTTCAAATTCCTAGCCTACAAATGGTAAGTGTTCTCTTCTTATTATTTGGACTTGAGTTCCCTCTCAGGCCTGTGATGAAATCAGGATTCCTTAAATTCTGGGGACTGATTTATTGATTTAGAGAATGGCCTTTCCTTTGTTAGGATGTCAACAAATTGTCCAAGACCACGTTTCTAAAATAGCCTGAAATCATTTTAAGGCCAAACTCCATAGACTTTATATTTTAGTATCCTAGAAAGAACCACAAGACATTAGTCACTGCTAGTTGCATTCCAATGCTATGAAAGATTTTTTATTACTTCTATTTCTATATTTAGGAGAGGTCCCTCATTTTCCCATCATTACTTAGAACAATAAACCCTCGTGCTCTCATACTATCATCCATCTACATCACAGTTCATTTTAAACTCGGGGGACAGTTCAGAAGCGCTCAGTTCCAAGTCATTCTGAGGCTTTTTGCATCCTTTACCCACAATTGGTGGGTATGGGCAGACAGGATGTTAAAGTTACTCAGTCTCAGAGGTATACGAGTTGGAATCCACTAGCAAAGGCTTTGAGCTCAATCTTCAATAAGTGATCCTTTCTGTGAAAATCTCCTTCCATGTTGTCATGGTGTTCTTGGATGGCCCTCAGTGAGGTGAAGCTTGTGGTGAAAATAAATCATGCTAATTTGTAATGAAGACTCAGTGATAATAGCATATCTGCTTTTATATTCTGCTTTCATTACGGCTGATTTTTATAGCCCAATAATTTTAATACCCTTAATACCCTTTAATATCCTTTAATAATTTTTAAATTATTTAAATAGGTAATATTAAAAAAATATGGCTATACAATAATTTATGTGATTTACTTAATTTTTGATATTTAGACTTATTTTATTTATACACATATATTTCATTTTTAAACACTGAATAGCTTATTCTTTTTTTTTTCTTTTTTGAGAGAAATTTTTGCTGTAGAGCACATGTGCTCACCAGAGAGGCAGACAGAGAGAGAGAGACAGAGAGAGATAGAAAGAGAGAGAGTGAGAAACCATCCCCCCAGGGGACAGCCATGCCACAATCCCTTCTCCTCCATTTTCTTCTCAGGATTTTGGGCACACATGCACATATGCCTGGTATGAATTTCAGGCTGCCAGGTGTGGGACTCGAACCACAGTCAGCCAAGTGGGAGTCCAATACTTTTATCACTACACCACCTGCTGGCCCCTTTCTTCTTCTTTTTAAAATTGCCATAGGGTGCATGCATCTACCAGAGAGATAGAGAGAGACAACAAAAGGTAGAGAAAGCATCTCCCAATGGGATATGATTGCACTGCAATCCCTCTCCTCCATGTCTCCATCCTGTTTGGACTGGGGCATGCATGCATGTGGCTAGCATGGTCTTCAAGTCACTGGAGCTGGAACTTGAATTGTAATCAGCCATGTGGGATCCAATTCCCCTAACCACTAGGCTACAGGATCAGCCCTAACCATTTTATTCTTATTTTATTTTATTTTAATTTGCTATAGGGCACATGTGCTTGCTGGAGAGACAGAGAGACAAAGAGAGTGAAATTAACCCTTTAGGGGGATGGCCACACTGCAATCCCCTCTCCTCCATTATCCTTTCAGGATTTGGGGCATGAACACACATATACTTGGCATGTTTTTCTTTTTCTTTTTCTTTTTTTTTTACTTGGCATGGTTTTCAAGACACCATGTCTGGACTCAAACTGCACTGTCAGCCACATGGGATCCAGCTACTTTAGCCACCATGCCACCAGATGGCACCTTCTTCCTCCTCCTCCTCCTCCTCCTCCTCTTCTTCTTCTTCTTTTTTTTTTGGAGAGGTTTTTGCCATAGGGCGTGTGCGCTTGCCAGAAAGACAGAGAGAGACAGACAGACAGAAAGCGAGAAATCACTCCCCAGGGGGGATGGCCACACCACAATTCCTTCTCCTCCATTCTCCTCTTGGGATCTTGGGCACACATGCACATGCGCCTGGCGTGAGTTTTTAAGCCACCTGGTCCAGGACTCAAACCGCAGTCAACTATGTGGTAGTTCATAATGACATAGTCATTATGCTAACTGCTGGTCCCGACCTTCTTCTTTTTTTTGAGAGCTTTTTTTGCTATAGAGCTAATGCACTTGTCAGAGAGAGAGAGAGAGAGAGAGAGACAGACAGACAGACAGACAGAGACAGAGAAAGTGAGAAATCACCCTGTAGCGGGGCGGGGATGGCCAAACCACAATCCCTTCTCCTCCATTCTCATGCACACACAAGACACCGGGTCTGAGACTCAACACGTGGTTGACCACATGGGAATCCAGTGCCTTAATCACTACTTCCCCTACTGGCCCTGGGCCCCTTATTCTTAATGATAATTACTTTGTATATTTTTAGTCTTATCTTATTTTGGGTTTGAATATCGATGTGTAATAGAAGTTTCTTTTCTTTTTTTAAGTAGAAGATGCATTTTCTTACCAGAGAGAGAGAAACAGATAAAGAGGGAGAGGAGAAAGTACCCTATTGAGGAGCTGGTCACAGAAGTTTTCTAGCTTTGTCTTTATCTCATCTCATATTTATCCTGAGGCTCTTAGAGAGTTGAATTCAACATAAAATAGAAGCAGAAGCTTCTGGTTTTCTAGGCAGCATGTTATCAGTTCGAGAATGAAACAGGAGAAAGGCTCTTGGGCATTAACTCTCTGGGCTGGCTCACTTGGTGCATAAAGGTAAGGGTCCCTCTGGGTGGTAGGACTGAACATCTACGGCTTTATGGAGACAATGAGGAGACTGTAGGGCAAGCCTCTTTTTAAACTCAGAGATAAAAACTGCTCTGGGTTTTCTATTTTTTATTTTTTATTTTTGCGATAGGACACATGCACTTGTTAGAGAAACAGAGGCGGATAGCTAGAAATCATCCCCAGAGAGAATGGCCACACCTCAATTCCTTCTCCTCCATTCTCCCCTTGGGATTTTGGGCACACACACACACACACCCAGCATGAATTTTAAGCTGCCAGATCTGGGACTCAGACCACGGTCAATTTTGTGGGAGTCCAGTGACATAACCATTACCTCATCGGCTGATACCTCTGCTTGTCTCAAAATGGCTTAAAACTTTAGACCACACAGTTGGATGTAACATGACATGGAAGCAAAAGCCTGAAACTGGGTCAATTGGTTTTAGTTTTGGATTCCCTGCCCAGTAGGCTAGGACTTTTTTATGTCATTTGTTTGTGAAGCCACCCCACACCTCCTTTTAGTTCTCTAAAGCCTGTTTATCTAGACAGTTCTTGTACTACAGATAGGTTTTCCTCTGCGTGCTTTGTCATAACCCTCCTTTCTACATCCCTCTGGTATCCTGTGTAACTTCCCCTGGCCACCTCTGATTCAGCCCTAAGTGTGATAATAGTTCAACACAACCTTAGAATTGGCTCAACCCACTTTAAAAGTGCACCGTGTGTCTTTCTACATTCTGTTCTAGGGCTTTCTCTCAATCTGCAGGAGCCTGCAAGGTCCTGCTTGGTCTGTGCCTAAGCTCAGTCCAGAAATTCAGGACAATTAATATTGTCAACAAATTATGGATGAAAGCCAGTGAATCAGGACCATATCCTCCCATCCTTGAAACCATTAGGTGGCAGTTATAGGAAATATTTCCCATGCTTCTCTTGAGGTTCTAGTGCCTAAAACCAAAATTTTAATAACATTCTCTTGTAGGTCTCTTCTCCTTCTTTGTCTTACTCTCCTGATTACTTTAGTCCTGTGTCCTGGGATCATATTTCAGCTGAAAATATCCTCACCCACATCCTGGTCTCAGCTTCTATTTTCAGGGAACCAAATTAAGACACTTGGCATGGAAGTGGTCCTTAAATGAACATTCTCAGAATTGGATTTTAGAACTTTTCACTCTCCCATCAGGATGGCACTGCTGACAGTGATTAGAGAGGTCATAAACTGTGAGGAAGTCCTGACTGCTGGCAAATGGTCACACTGCAATTACTGAGATGCTCAACAATGTTATATCCAGAGGAAGTACAGAAATGAGAGGCAGCGATGGTGCGTAGCAGGAATTGGCCTTCTATAAGTTGTAGGATCCACTAGTATGATCCACTGCCTGATTTTGTACCTAAAGTTTTACTGAAACACAGCCAAGCCCATTCAATTAGGCATTGTCTATGGCTGTTTTCATGCCACAGCAGCAGAGTTTAGATTTTTGACAGAGACCACATGGCCTACGAAGCCTAAAATATTTACTATGCAGTCCCTTACAGAAAAAGTTGGCTGACTCCTAGCGTATGGCATGGGTTAACCTCAGTCAGACTGAATTTGTTGATTGTGTGCTTATCTCCAGAGTTGACAGAAAAATGCTACTGATTCTTGACAAGAGCTTCAGAAGGTACAGATTGAAATAAATGATGTTTTGTAGCCATGGGTCTATGGGTTGTTTGGAGACAGAAGGTAATCACCAGTCAGCATGGTTCAGTGATGTCACATAAGTTACATTTGTTGGAAATTAATGACTTGCAGCTGGTTTCACTGGACTCTGAGGTGTTTCAATGCTTGAGGCTGGTGCATGGCTGGAATGTGCTTCTATAAACCACTTACTGTATTGACCCTCACCATGAGCGTGTTGGTATCAGAAATTCTATTTCTGACACGTCTCCTGACCTACTTTATAGAAAAGTGGCTAAGATTGCTTTGGAGGCAAAGAGAGAAGATAAGAAATGAGATTAAAGTGAACTCTCCATGGATGAAATGGTTAGCAAGTCATCCTTTCTTTGAAGTGATAAAAACTTTATGTTCTGTAGTGGGGACAAACTTATTAATGTTGTTTAAAGATGATAGGTATGGAGCCTAGGAAAACAGAAAATGGATTAAGAGGCTATATACAGGTTAGGGACCAGCGGGTGGTGTGGTGGTTAAGGCACTGGACACTCCCACATGGCCAACGACAATTTGAGTCCTGGACCTGGTGGCTTGGTTTCTCGCTTTCTTTCTCTCTCTCTTTCTCAGTGTGTGTGTGGGTATAAGCAGGTTTTTAGAGAGTCATTGTTAAGACTATTACTCAGAATTAATTATGCCTGGGTAGTTTCCCTGGCCCTGGATACTGCTGAGTGAGTCAAATAGAACAATGTGTTTGGGTTAATACAGAACTACATTAGCAATCATTTTTGCCAAAATGGAACACTCATGGGAGGGACAAACATGCAACATATTGGATTGGATTAAAGGAGTGCACTATATCTATAAGGCAAAGAAGCGCTGTCCTACCCTGCCTTGCTCAACTTGGCTTCACAGTGGCAAAGGGCTTGCTACCTAGAGGACAAGAGAACCACAGGTCTTTGCCTTTCAAATCTTGTCCCACAGAGAGAACATGAGTAAAGTGGGAAGCACCAATAAGACTACTATGCCTTCCAGCAATACGGGTCAGAATATGTACTTACTTGGAGGTGAGGATGTTTGATTTAAAACAAATTATAGTTGTAAAGAAGGTAAAATTTTGTTGGCACTAACTTTGGGAGTATTTTGTTATTCAGCAATATGCAACAATTAGAGGACAATATCCCATGGTGGATAAAAACGTGCAGTGTTTGGTAAGTCCCAAGAAGAGCCTCGCAGACATTATCTCTAGGGATCTAGAGGAAATCCAAGCTTTCTGGGGCAGAGCCCTCCCCCCACACCATTATGTGAAAAGCAGCTCCTGGTGTCCTACTGGGTCTTAGAGAAGACTGAGTGCCTTTCATGGGACACCAACTAAGTTACTCTAAACCTGAGCTGCCCCTGATGGGCGGGAGAGTATTGGATCCGTGAAGTTACAAGACCGAATGGGCAAAGTGGCAATGCATTGCACACGTCCGGGATTAGGCTGGGACATGTCTAGAAGGTAAAAGTAAACTCTCTGAGCTGGCTCTCCAGGTTTCCATAGCACCTACCTCTATTGAATCAGTACCTTTTCCTTGATTCACATAATTTCTCATTGGTTGGTTTCTGAGACCAACTTAAGAAAGAGAGAATTGGGTCTGGTTCACAAATGGTTTTATGAAAGTACAGGCTGAGAATCCCTTATCCAAAATACTTAGGATTAGAAATGTTTTGGAGTTTTTTCAGATTTTTAAATTAAAAAAAGAGGGATCAGCAGGTGGCATGGTAGTTAAAGGTGCTGGATTCCCACTTAGCCAACTGCAGTCTAAGACCCGGACCTGGAGGCATGCTTTCTCCCTTTCCCTTTCTCTCTCTCTCTGGTCAAATTAAAAAAATAATAATCACAGATGGAATTAAATAAATAATTCCTCTTTTTTAAAAAAGAGTGTTTTGCAGAGGGCATGTGCCTTTGACAGAGAGAGAGAAAAAGAGAGAGAGAGAGCACCTTCCAATGAGATGTGACCACAACACAATTCTTTTACCTCTATTCCTTCTTCCTACCAGAATTTTGAGCTCACACACTCATGTACCCAGTGAATTTTTCAAGTCACTGGGCCTGGTTTCAGACCATTCCACAGATAGCCATGTGGGATCTAGATCCCTTAAGAGCTGGCTAAAGGCTGGCCCAGATATTGGAATATTTGCATATACATAATGAAATATCTTGGCTGTGGGACCCAAGGCTAAACATAAAACTCATTTACATTTCATATAAACCTTATACACACAGCCTGAAGGCAAGTTTATACAATATTTTGTATTGCAGCATTTTGACTGTGACTTGTCACATGAGATGAGATATGGAACTTTTCACTCGTGGTATCATGTGACGTCTCAAAAAATTATGGATTTTGTGTTTTCAGATTAGATCTGCTCCATCCATATTCTAGGCATAAACAGGATGCCATAGGACTCTTTCTAGGTATGTCCTGAAAGAGTAGTGGGGGACGCCCACCAAAGGGGAAAAGCTCTGGATGTTGCACCTGGCATTTCCTTGGCATGGAGAGAGAAGTGGCTTCTGGTGAGGATGTCCATAGAACAGGGGGCAGTTTCCCTTTAAGTATTTTTATCATGTTTAATTAGTTCCCAGTGAGGGTACATCATGGCAGCTTTATTCCATCTGGTATTGGCCTATGCATCTCACTGTCAGTGGTGAGCGTGCTGGCCAGTGCTAAGTAGCTTAGGAGAAACAAGATGTAGAATAAGGTGGTCTGGGAAGGTAGCATGAAGATAGATCTTTTGAGAATGGGCACAAAGTCTGAGGCCTTTGTATTAACATCATACTCGCAGACAGCATCCACTACAAAGAAGGCATTCAACAATCAGGCAGACTAAAACAGACATCATGTCAGCCAGCCTCTCTCCTTGGCACTCCATTGTTTTCACAGAGGGCCTATGAAAGTAGCTATGGTGGCAGCGATATGCATGGATGATATGCCTGGGTCTAAAATATGGATTCCCTCTATGAGAGTCTGATTGACTTACTGCCACTTTTGAATGTCAAATCTCCCAGGCTAACACTGGATTCGTAATACGGTACAACTAACCTACTTTAAAGCAAGTTGATTATATCAGACAGACCCCTTCTACTCTAAAAAGGGCAGTGATTCTATTTTAACAATAGAATTGCTGGCTATTCTGAATTTGGGCTTGCCTTCCTTGCCCATCCATAGTGCCTTGGCCAGCACTGCTATCTGAGAATTGATAGAATAACTTACCTAATGAGCATGATATCTTATACATTTTGCTTCAGACCAAACGACCTATTTTATGGTAAAAGAATACAATATTTGGTGCATGGCAATGGGTTCCATTGGCCTTACCACACCTCACCATTTTGAAGCAGATGGCCTATTGGAGTGGTGGAATGGCCAAATACAAGCTCAATTAAGGGCCATCTTCGGGTCAACACCGTGTTGAGCTGGGTTGTTGTCCTCAAGGATACAGTGTTTGTGTTGAACCAATAGTTACTTTATGAAACCATGTCCATAGTATAGACAAGCTGGGTTAAGAAACCAAGGACTGGAAGTAGGATTGCCTCCCTCACTATCACTCTAACCTACTTGTGAGATTTATGTTATCTTTTTTTTTTGGGGGGGAGAGGTTTTTTGCTATAGGGCGCGTGCGCTTGCCAGACAGACAGAGAGAGACATAGAGACAGAAAGCGAGAAATCACCCCCCGGGGGGATGGTCACGCTGCAATCCCTTCTCCTCCATTCTCCTCTCGGGATCTTGGGCACGCACGCACACGCGCCCGACGTGAGTTTTAAGCCACCGGGTCCAGGACACGAACCGCGGTCAACTACATGGGAGTCCAGCGACATAGCCATTATGCTAACTGCTGGTTCCCGATTTATGTTATCTTGAAAACCACAACCTCTGTTGGATCAGAAGCCATAGTATCCCAGGGAGAAAGCTGCTTTTTCTTTTACCCAAGGACAGAGTAAGAACCATTCCATGGATTCTCCAAGCCACCAGTGGCCTGCAAAGAACAGAATGACCAGAGGTGAGAATGAGCAATGTGATTTCCATAGAGAGCTAAAATTACCACTGCACAATGCAGGTGGGAAGAAGTACATTTGGAACTCAGGAGATTCACTAGGTTTATCTCTTAGCTATCTCTCTGCCCAGGGTTAGCGATGAATAGACAATTATGGCAACCACTTCTTGAAAAGAGAAAGACAGCTAAGGGCTTAGACATCTCAGGGAAAAAGTTCTGCATCACCTCTCCAGAAGATACAGATAATCTGGAGTGCTGGCAAACGAGAGGAAAATATAAAATGAATAGTGGATGAGGGAGGTCATGAGTATCAATTATGACCCAGGGCTGGTTGCAACAGCACAGTTGTTGGTTTGTTCACCTAATCCCCTTGAGGTAAGTCTTTAAAGATATTGTGGCTGGCTTCTGCCTTACAGTAGACATCGTGCCAGATTGTATTTAATGGACAGATTGGGTAGACTAGAGGGATGAAAAAGGTGGATTGTATCAGACAACTCTTGCATAGCTTCATATATTCTAAGCTTCACCTTTTTTTAGGAGGGGGTGGTTGGGGGAGTTTGCCATAGGGTGTGTGCGCACACTGGAGCAAGACAGAGAGGGAAAGTGAGAAATCCCCCCCTGGAGAGATGGCCACACCCTAATCCCTTTTCCTTCATTCTTTTCTCAGGATTTTGGGCACACATGCACACAGGCCTGGCATGATTTTAAGCCACTGGGTCTGAAACTCAAATCATGGTCATCCATATGAGAGTCCAGCGCCTTAATCACTATGCCACCTGCTGGTCTCTAAGCCTCATATCTTAAGTCAACCGCTGCAGTGGTGACCAGTTCTGCTTACATTTTGATAAGTTTCATCAAGTTTTACCTTGAAAGGGTCTCATCTTCAGCTTTATATCATGTATGTATTTTTTTCTCTGTTCCATAGTTTCTCTGATGCCAGAGCATGGAATGTCTGTGGATATTAGTTAAACATCTACAACATACAATTCGGAAGTGTAGGAGAGTTAAGGTTGGTAGGGTCACACTTAACCAATGGAAGATAGGACAATGGATACATGCATCCCTCTCTTGTCTCCTGAGTAGACAGCTGTGAGACGTATTTCGTAAGGTTCATTGAGCAGGCCCATAAATCAAACTCTATTTGTGAAGCAGTGGCCAATTTTTTTTTTTTTTTGAGAGACTTTTGCTATAGGGCATGTGCGCTTGCCAGAGAGACAGAAAGCAAGAAATTGTCCCCAGGGCGGTTGACCATGCTGTAATCCCTTCTCCTCTATTCTCCTCTTGGGATTTTGGGCATGTATGCACATGTACCCAACGTGAGTTTCTATTTGCTGGGTCTAAGACTCAAACCACGTTCGGCCATGTGGGAGTTTAGGCACCTTAACCACTATGCCACCTGCTGACCCCAAGCAGTGGGCAACTTTAAAACACATCCTTGAGATTTTTTTTCTCCTTTCTGGTTCAGTTCCATTGTTTGTCACTCCTGCTTCCTTGTTTGATATATTCAAGCTACTGGCATGCAAGGCTTTATCTCAAACTCAACTTCAAGAAGGAAATACATGATTTCACCACTAATTGTTTAAGGGATATTTATTGAATGAATAAAATCAAGATAAATTCAATATTCATAAATATTGTCCAAGTATGACTTTGACATGATCTATTGTCTCCAAGAAAAGTAATTTACTTTAAAAATGATGACTACTCATGAAAACATGGTTAGCTACCTTTACTATTAGAAACTGTCTTAAGTCTGTTTTCCTAAAAGACAAGGGATAGTTAAATGCATAGGCCAATGGAAGATAGAACAACTGAGGAATGGTTGCCATGATGTGGCCTCGCTTGGAAAATAAACAGAACCAAAATCACTAAAATGAAAGGAAAGCTGCCCACTGTCAGAGTTAGATAAATTTGACACACATGACAGAAAGAGCTACTCTAATAAAAATAATTGCAACACTTCCGGTGACATGGTGGTTAAGGCATTGGACTCCCACACGGCCTACTAGAGTTTGATTCCTGGACCTTGCAGCTTGAAATCACACTGCACATATGTGTGTGTGCGTATGTGTGTGTGTGTGTGTGTGCCCCAAATCCCAGGATGGAATAGAGGAAAAGGGACTGTCGCATGGCCATCCCCAATCACTTAGGGGGTGATTTCTCACTTTACCTCTGTCTTTCTCCATCTCTCTCTCTCTCCAGCGAGCACACAAGCCCTATAGCAAAAACCTTAAAAAGAAAAATTCCACTAATAACCTCCATTAACTGAGAGTAAGTATGCAGTAGGTACTCTTCTAAATGTTTTACATCCCTCTGCCAGTTAACCCTTACAATATCATATGACAGAGACATAATCTTTACACAGGTGGAAAGTGAGATGTAAAGTAACTTGATCAAGTTAGGACATGAACTTACCCCTACTCTAAGATATGTGTTCTCTGCCGCCACAGAATACCTCAAAGATACACATGCACGTCCTATCATTCGGCACATGGCTTCAAGGTCATATCTAAAAAGTTAGTTAATATCATGTTTAAATCTCTGACCCATGATTACAAACTCTGTTTACCAAATCAAGCAAAATAATACTTCATATAAATGAAAAGTAGCAAGTATGGGCCCAGCAGGTAGCATGGTAGTTAAGGTGCTAGACTCCCATATGGTCGACCATGGTTCAAGTCCCAGATTCAGTGTCTTGAAAATTATGTTGGGTGCATGTGCATGGGTGTCCAAAATCTTAGGAGGAGAATAGAAAAAAAGGGATTATGGCATGGCCATCTTTCCTGGGTGGTGATTTCTCACTTTCTCTCTCACTATCTCTCTCTGTATATCTCTCATTTCTAGGGAGCACATGTGCCCTGTAGCTAAAACCTTTTTTTTTTAAAAAGTATCATACATGACCGAGATATAGTATGTAATACTATATACGCCATCTATTATACAATATACTCTATGTATTCTGTAGTATATAGGAAAGACCCATTGTCTGCTTTTTTGCTTCTTGGACAACTAATATTCAAGGTACAAAAATAGTATGCAAAAGAGGCTTATACTTAATGACCTGTCTGACTTCTGAGCTTTTAGTTGACCCTGCTTTAATCGACTCTGCCACATGAGTATAACTTAATGGAATGAATACAGTCTGGGAGCTTAGAGATCTGGTTTCTAATCCCAGTACAGTCATCAATACTTTAAACAAATTATTTAGCTTTCTGTGCTTTAGTTTTCTTTGTCACATGGATACCTGCCCTCCACTTAACCACAGGGTTCTTACAAGGTTAAAATGAATGCGGTTTGAGAAAGCTAAGTGCTATTTAAGTGTTTAGCACTATTAATCATTACTTTCCATCACTGAGATTATTATGTACCACCTATAAGACCTAGCACTATTCACTGTATAAGATCATTTTTCCTTAATCAAAATAATTTCTAAACCAAAAATGTTATTATTACTGTTGGGGTTAATGCAATATTTTTAAAGATGACACTGCGAAAGAATGCTTAAACCTTGGGGAATGCATCACTGTTTTCTTTTCCTCTTTTAATATTAAAGAAGCCATTGAGTGTTCTGGACAAATGCTCCTTGTGGGTGAGGTTCATAGCCTCATTGGTTGACTTTCTTTTTTCTTGGAAACTTTGTGATGGTGTGTGTAACCAGAATCCTTAGAACACTTGTTCATGATGTAGGAACAACATCAAGTAAAACTGTTGGTCAAATTTCTATTTGTCTTCCAACCCAATTTAGCTGCCACAAAAATGGTTAGGCTTCTCTTAAATTGAAATGAAATGGAGCAATTTCCATAAAAGTGCTAACGAAAGATACTGTGTCTCTGTGCTCCCTCCACCAGAGGGGAGAATGGAGAAAGAAAAAAGTCATCTCACCGGGGACAGAAATGGAGGCTTATTGGAAATCAGATTGAAGCACACAACTGGACCATGATCTCTAAAGAAGAGAGATGGAGCCGTTCTTTTTTTTTCTTTTTCTTTTTTTTTTTTTTTTTTTTTTACATTTGTTTATTTATTTCCTGGGGGTTGGGAGGAGAGACAGGTACCATGGACAGGGGTCTCCACACTGACCTTCTCACAGCTGGGAACTCAGCTAGGATCATGCCTAGGGACATGCATGGTGTGTTCAGGTAGACCTGGGACAAGAACCCAAAGTTTTCCTGCATGGTCCCCAGCATCATACAGCAGCATTCCTGCTGCCTGCGACGACTGGGCTGTCTTCCTCATTTCTTTCTTTATTTCCGGTACTTAACAAAGCACATTGTAAGCATTTTGGCATACAATTTTAAAGGATAGAAGAAGCAGACATCCAGCTGACAAAAATAAATTCAGTAATTAATAATAAATTAGTTAATTAAATAAATAAATTAATTAATAAATTAGTAATTGTTAAATTGAAGTTAGAAAGTCAGGATTCTGGCATCTTATAATCGCTGCATTTATTACATTTATTAAGCCTAAAATGCTCATCTGTAAAATGAGGATGAAACTATCCATTCATATTGAGTGATGAAGAAATCTATCTAAAATGCAAATCTGATCCAGACTCTCCAGCCTCTAACTTTAGAGTCTCCAGGATCAAGTCCAGCTTGTTGGATAAAGGTACTCCAAACTTGCAAAACAAAGTGACTGGAGGGTTTATAAGGCATAAGAGTTGGCTGAAAAAGGGTTGGACCATGGCACAGTGCTTAATCCCTATGCATAGGAAGCCAAATCCCACCTGGCTGACTGAGTTTCAAATCCCAGCCTTGGTAGCTTGAAAACATGCCAGGCAAATGGGCACTCATGTCCCAAATCCTGACAGGATAGACAACTGAGAAAAAAGGATAGTGGCATGACCACATCCCATTAGAAGGTGCTTCCCTGTCTCTCTCTCTCTCTCTCTCTCTCTCTCTCTCTCTCTCTCTGGTGCTTGTCCTTTGGCAACTAAAAAGACTCGAATATGTAGGATAGCATTATTTTTATAGTTATGAATATGTAAGATAGCATTATTCCTATAACATCAAGTCAGTGACAGAGCTCTAGATGTTAGGAATGCATCCACTGCAAATAACAGAAAACCCTATTATAATGATTGAAATAGATCAGAGAGAAAATAAAATACAAAATCCTAATCAGGGCTGAGGAGGGAAGCATGCTGGCATGTTCTGGAAAGAAAGTGGCCAGTGAGGGGTATAGAACAAGGCTGGAGAAGAAGGCAAGGGTTAGAGCCGATCACTTCAAGTCTTGAATGCCCACATTAAGCCATTAGAATTTTATGCTAGATGCAATAGGATAAGGTTATTATGACCTGTTAAGATAAGCAGGTCATAACAAATCTGAAATGAGAGACAAAAAGAAATCAAGAGTTGTATTTTAAATGTATTAATTTAGAGATGTGTTTTAAATAGACATTATATAGGTAGGTTAAGTAATGACTAAATACTGGCGTCTGGGTCTCAGGGGAGTGATCGTGGCTAGAGAATGCCTTTCTTTCCCTATTAGAATTAGAAGCTTCCTTCTAGTGTTTACGATGAAGGATTTTAGACTCCTCCTGGAATCTCAGGGTTCCCAGGAAACACCACAGGGACAACACAACAAATTGAACAAAAGTTCAAAGGGATGGGAGATCCTTTAACAAAATAGTTCTTGTTTATTTGTTTGCTCTTTAAATTTGTATACTACATATAGATTCCAGATAAGATTTTATTTAAGACAAATGTTTGAAAGTCACATCATAATAATAGCTAGCTAGCATGTAGTGTGTGCTTTCTATATGCCAAACACTGTTCAATACACACATACACACACGTATATATATATATAAACTTAGATGTCACAATAACCTCATACAGTAGATATCACTATTAACTTTAATTTTTGATGGGGAAGTGAGGCAGACAGATTAGTGACTTATGCAGTTGCAAAACTGAAAAGATATGAACTCAGAATTAGGTTGGCCCTTTTAACCACTATCTCAGGATAGTATCTTCTTTTTTTCTGGTTGCTATAGGGTACATACTCTTGCTGGAGAGAGAGAAAGGTAGGAAGTACTTCCCAGGGAGGATGACCACACTGTAATTCTTTTTCCACTCTCCTCTCAGGATTTCGGGCATACATACAAATGCCCAGCATTTTTTTCAAGCTGCTGGGTTTGGGGCTGGAACCACACAGTTGGCCATGTGGGATTCAGTACCTGAACCACCACACCATGTGGCTGACCTAATATTGAAAATCTGTAACAGAGTATGGAAGACTTAAACCTACTTTGCTGTCCAATGGCTTATGAAAGCCCCATGCAGGCTGTGTTCTAGCTAGCCTGAATTGTATACTTCTCCCCCAGGTCGTTCATACACTCACCTCTGTGTCTTTGTTCATTCTATCCTTCGAAAGTCAGCTAATACAGGGACCAGCAGCTAGCGTAATGTCACTGGACTCCCATGTAGTCTACCGTGGTTTGAGTCCCAGACCCGGTGGCTTAAACTCACACCGGGTGCGTGTGCGTGTGTGCGCGTGTGCTCAAGATCCTGAGAGGAGAATGGAGGAGAAGGGATTGCTGTGTGGCCATTCCCCCTGGGGGATGATTTCTCATTTTCTGTCTCTCTGTCTCTCTGTCTCTCTCTGTCTCTCTGGCGAGCGCACGCAGCCTAGAGCAAAAACCTCTCCCCCGAAATAAATAAATAAATAAAAAGTCAGCTAATGCAAACATTTTCATGAAAGCTTGCTCTTCTCCTTATATGTTAAAGTCAGAACATATCATGAACTCCTTTAGACTTTAAAAATACTCTGTTCACAGTCCAATTATTATTATTGTGATTTTTTAGAAACAAATAGCTCTATCCCTTGCCTTTCTCATATCCACACAGATATTATGAAAATCTTAAAGGCAATAACACTCTTCCTTGTTTAACTGAGCTCCATACAGTCATTTCACCCCTGGAACTGATGATCTAGAAATAAATAAATTTAGACACAGAAGCAACTACAATTGACCATTGAATAATGTGGGGGTTGAGGACATTGATCCTTCATATGGCTGATAATTCACATGGAACTTTTTTGTTGTTTCTTTTACTTTTTTAAAAGTTTATTATTTTTATTATTATTATTTTTTTATGAGAGAGAGTGCATGCATAAGACAGCTTGCACAAGAGGGGTGAAGTACTATCAACAGGATCTCCTCATGCTGCAATCCTTTCTTCCAAACCCTTCACTGATCAGGATCTTGGGTAGTCATGTTATACACGCCTAGCATGTTTCAGGTCAGTTTGGGATCTGAGCCCATGGTCAGCCATGTGGCTTCCAGCACTGAGGTTTAATATGCCTGGATCATTGAGGCTGGACCTTCACTTAACTCTTGGTTCTCTAAAAACTTAACCACTAATAGCTTATGATTGATTGAAAGTCTTACCAACAACATAAATAGTTGATTAACACATATTTTGTATGATAATATATTATATACTGCATTTTGACAATAAAGTAAGCTAGAGAGAAGAATATATTATTAAGAAAATCATAAGGCAGAGAATGTATGCAGTACTATACTGTATTTTCCAGTATATTAATTGAAAAATATCTGTGTATATGTGGACCCACTCAATTCAAGCATGCATTGACTGCTACAATGTGTAGCACTCAAGGGTCAGCTGTATAGTACAGTCAAACAATTGCAATAAAGAGATGGTATTTCACAGTTTATTGAATCAAACTGCTTAGGTTCAAATCATAGTCATGCTACTAGCTTAGCTTCCTAAACTTAAAGAAGTTGTCTGCTCTTTGCCTCAGTTTATGCATTTGTAATATATCTTTACTAGTTTCTGAGGTATTAATGGCAAAGCCATACATAAAGTTTCTGCTGTTTTAGAGATTATAATCTCATTGGGATGCAGTAAAACTGCATTTATGGGACAAACGAACAGGCAAATATATCACAGAATAATACGAAATGTAATAAAAGAAGTACAGAGTGCTATGAGAATAAAGAAGAAACCTATTTTCAGATTTAATAGGTTTAAGTCTTACCTAAATTAAGCTCAGTAGCTACTCAGATCAGGGGATTGATGGGAAAAGTACAAAAGATTGGACTGTTAAGGAGAGTACACACAAAAACTTTTGGCTAAGGAGAGCAGAATCAATTGGGGGAATTTAAAAAGCTCAGTGTTACTACACACAAGGTGGCAGGAAGAGGTAGGCTCAGATTACAAAAGATCTTATGGATATTTTAGTTAGTTTGGCTTTATTACAAGAAAAACGACTAGTTGTAGAAGGTCTATGCTTTAACAGTATCACTCTGGCTGTAGCATACAGAATAAATTGGACAAGGCCTGCAATGAATGCAGCAAGACCAATTTAGGGGTTACTGCAGATGTCAAGGAGACTAAGAGAGGTAGCACTTAAGTAAGTAGAAGTGAGAAGGAAGAAATGAGAATGAAATAAATCACCAGAGTCTGGTGATAGATTGGAAATGAAATTGGTGAGGGAAATGAACATGTCTCCTATGTTGCTTTACTTTCTGAGAGATGATTGGACAGATAATGGTACTGGGTGTGGGAACAGAAAATATAATAGGCAAGAATTGGTGAGATGAGCCAGCCCTATAACCTAGTGGTTAAGGAAGCCAGATTCTATATGGCTGGCTGCAGTCTAAATCCTGGCCCCAGTTGCTTGAAAAACATATTGTGTGTGTGTGTGTGTGTGTGTGTGTGTGTGTGTCTGTGTGTGTGTCTCCTAAATCCCAACAGGATGGAGAAATGGAGGAGAAGGGATTGTGGCATGAAACCACCCCAAAGGAGGATGTTTTCTCTTCTCTCTCTCTCTCTCCCAAAGTGTATGTACCCTCTGACAATTTAAAAAATAAAGGAAAAAAAAGAAACACTTTTGGAATCATGGCAGTGGTGGATATTCGAGATAATCTGTTGGGAATCTCTTGGGTTGACAGCTCCTGGATCCCCATTTTGAACAGTGGTAGTGCCCTGGATTACTTTTCAGAAAGAAGCAATCCTTTTTATGATAGGACATGTAATAATGAAATGGTTAAGATGCAGAGACTGACACTGGAACACTTGAATCAGATGGTTGGTGTCGAATACATCCACTTACATGCTCAGGAGCCCATTCTTTTTGTCGTTCGGAAGCAGCAGAGGCAGTTTCCTGCCCAAGTCATCCCACTAGCTGATTACTCTATCATCGCTGGAGTGATCTATCCAGCACCAGACTTAGGATCAGTTATAAACTCCAGAGTGCTTACTGCAGTGCATGGCATTCAGTCAGCTTTTGATGAAGCTACTATACTGCTGGTATCATCCTTCCAAAAGATATTGGTGGCACTTCAGAGATCATGAAGAACAAGATAAAGCCAAACCTAAAGCCAAGAGGAAAGAAGAACCAGAGACAGTGTGTGGATGCTCTACTCATAGATCTTGGACAAAAATTTCCACCCAAATTTGTATAGCAAAAGACTGGAGAAAAGCCTGTCCTAATGGATCAAAGAAAGAGGCAGAACCTATACCAGAAACTGAAATCCAAGGAGAAGGAGACCACAAAGAACGTCCAGCAGACAGTGAGCACAAAAGGCCCTCCAGAGAAACAGATGAGGCTTCAATGAATATGGGACAGAGAACAGCTTTCAGGACTCTTGTCATTTATTATACCCCAATACTGTGGCTGGCCCTTGAGCTTACAAATACTTTGTCACAACCTTTCATTTGTATGGAATACACATGTTCTCCCATCACCCATTTCTATGTGAATGTTTCTCATGTATTTTATAATCTTTCCTCTATTGGACTTGAGCAGCCTACCCACTCACTTTATGTGTTGGTGTATACAGTTAAAAACAAAATAAAGGTATTTGTATACGTTGCTTTAAAAAAAATAAAGGAAAAAAGAAAGAGTTGGTGAGAGAATTATGAGTTCAATTCTGGATATACTTAGTTTCAGTTGCTTATGACATTCAAAAAGAAAAAGATGCTAGTTGAATTAATTGGAAACTTGAGTTTTCCAGCCAGTGAATGAGTAAGCGTCAAGGTGATGGAGAACACTGTCAAGTATTTCATTGAAGTGATAGTTTTGGGAATGCAACTAGATAGAGACGGAAGAGAAAGAAGGTCTGGATAGACAGAGAAAAGATAGATAGGTGAAAAACAAAGAGGTACTATTAAAGAGTAAGGACAATAAAAATAAGTAAGCAGGAAGAATAGAAGTTACAGTTAAATTATGGGAATTTATGATTTTAGGGATAGACTCCTCCAGAGATGACAAGGACCAAACTGTAGTAACAAGAGTTGGAAACAGAAATAAGGTGAACATCAACACAGATGAGTTAATCGAGAAACCAAGGGGTCAGAGTGTCGCATGTATCAGACATGACAAGGCATTCAAGACGATGGTAAACCGGGGAAAGAGAAGACTCAGAAATGGCAAAGCAATGATATAACACCTGGAAAGCTACTAGTTGGTATAACAAGAATAGAAATTAGAGACAGCTGTCTGAACTTTCAAATACCAAAGAGTCTCTAGGGGATCCTAGACATACCTGATATTTAAAAATGTTCTTTTGGAAAGAATATGGGCAGGGCAGATAATGAAGCCCTGCAACAGAACTTGCTAGTGGGCTACATTCTTAGGAACAAAGTGAAGGCAGATGCTGTTATCAGTATCAACAGGCAGTCTACCTGAAGCCCCAGGCATCTCATGTGGTTCATTTCTTCCCCAGCTTTAAAAATTTGCCACTAGAAAATAGAGAACAGTAAATGTTAAAAAGAAAAAGGAAAAGAAAACACATACAGACACACACACACACACACAGGAAAATCCTATTAAGAATTTTTTTATTTTTGAAAGGCAATTTTAAGATCAGAGTTTTTATTTCTTAAAAAAAGGGAAATGGTTCAAAGCATTTTTCTTTCTTCAGAATCTACGTGAAAAGAAATACAAAAACAAATCAGTAAAAAGAACTGAAAATTCTCCACTCTCTTGATGTGTTCCAGTACAAACACCATGGGAGGTGAGGAAAACTCCACAAGGCAACATTTCATAGGCTCACAGAATTTTTGGGCTGGATGGGACCCTGGATCAAATAGACTAGAGCTTTGTTTAAAATGTGGACTCCCTGGGAGGTCAACAGAATGGAAATGACTCCGGCTGAAATGTAGCCGATTGGGAAAATGATTGTGTATTTCTTATAAAGTAATCTTTCAAAATCATTGAAAAAAAGAAGAAAAATCCAAGAATTTTATAAACAATCTTAGATAATTTAATTATTAACACATAATCAGAATTTTAACAATTTTATTGCTTAATAAGACTTGGTATACTTAATAGTTCAGGTAAAGTAACATAATGTTGACTTTGAATCTTTGAAATAGCATAATATCTCTATGGGATGACAATCGTTTTAAATGCAAACTCATTTCTCTGTTAATGCAATGAGCAAATCAGAACTAATACTAATTAGGAGGCTTAAAATGATTTGTTTCATTAATGCTATGAGGTACTATTTTTCTCACAGTAATTATGCAATAGTCTAGATTTTCCTTCATTCACTTAAATGCTTTGTCTGGTTAAAAACAAATTAAGACAAACCAAAATGTAAAAGAGTTTATTTAAACAAAGGGCAGGTGATTTACCTCAGATAGCTTCCTGGAAGATGAATTTTGAGAGAATACGATTAGCCACGTGGTTTACAAGGAATATATGTGGGTGGAACAGGAAAGTGATGCATACAGTAAAAGGGAAAATGTACAAAAATGTAAGTGAAGGAGTGAGGTAGAGAGATTATTGGTTACAGGTAGTAGGCAGGCTGCACAAACAGCCTAAAAGGTGAGCTTTCTGCTACTCTCTGAAGTGTGACCAGCGTGATTGGCTGTAACTTAGTAACTAGCTGGGGGAGGAGGGAGTGGAGAAAAAAAACCAGCCTAACATGTATAATTTTGACTTATCCATAGGGATCCAAATGTGGGAGTACACCAGCCATTTTAGGCCACAATAGTTTAGTTTAACAGTCCATATATATCTAATGTCTACCTAATACAATAAATTGGAGAGAAGAAGGGCACACTTTCTTGACACTGACAATGACTGCAAGAAGGCAGGCAAATCCCTAATCTAACACTTTCTCTTCATCTGATAATAGGGTTTAACTTGCATGATTACATTTTCAGGCAAATAACACTTAGGCTTAGTTCTGATATTCTAAGCCCCTTCACATTTTCTTTTTGTGAGCAAGAAAACTGGAATGTAAGATTTCAGTCAAATCTTACCAACTATGTAAAATAGATAAAAGTTGAAGTTCTAGCTGAAGTAGTGATGACAAGTGGTCCACAGCTCAGCCCACATACATTTTCACTCCTCAAATCTTCAATTCTCCTAACTCTAAAAGATTTTGTGGGGCTGAACTTGAAAACTAGTGCCATAAGGGGATCTATAAAAACATCAGGCAAGTAAATATTCTTAGACTATTTGTGCGCACACACACACACTCTCCCTATATACATGCATATATGGAAAAATGTATATATAAAAAACATGCATAAAGTAAGGCTTGGTTGTTTAGAAAAAGTTAGCACCATAGAAACCAAATAGAAAATATTATTTCTGATGCATTTGGAAATGTTAATAGAGAATGGATTTTAATGGTTACAGGGGTTTATGGTACATGGTCAGGTTTACACCAACTGACACTGGGTTCTTTTGACCATGAACTGGATTTTATTTATATTCTGGTTGGAATTTTTGACTCATATGATCCAACATCCACACAACTCCTTTAGCTTAAAAGAAAAAAAAAAGAGAGGGAAAGAACCACTTGGATACACAAGAGTGAAGAAGGTAGCATATTGCAGTCTCCCTTGTGGACTGCGGTTAGTGTAACAGGATCATAAACAAAAGGGTCACGAAACCACATGGTTTGGACAGAGAACACTTCAAAGTAGTAGCTGCTTTCAAACCAGAAAGTTTTATACAGGCAAATTAGTTGGTGTCCTAAAATGACTTAGGTGAAGACTTGACCGGGGGAAGGTAAAGGATGTTAAATGAAAGAGAGCATCTTTTGTCGAACACCTTATGGGTGTAAGAAGAGACTTTACGTAATCCCTTTCTATTCACAGTACAATCTTAATAGGTTTATCTCTTGCTTTTCAAAGAGAATACTATAGTTAGAAAAAGTTGATGAGTTTGTCCAAGATTACACATGATTGGGGCCAGCAGATGGTGAAGTGGTTATGTCACAGGACTCCTACATGCATGGCCGACTGTGGTTTGAGTCCCAGATCCAGTGGCTTGAAATTCACGCCAGGTGTGTGTGTGTGTGTGTGTGTGTGTGCCCAAGGTCCTAGGAGGAGAATGGAGGAGAAAGAATTGCAGCCCCGGGGGGGGGGGGGCTGACTTCTCTCACTTTTCTTCTTACTGTCTCTGTCTCTCTCCAGCAAGAGCAGGCACCCTAAGGCAAAAACCTCTAAGAAAAAAAATAAAGCTTACACATGGTCTGTGTTTGTTTTTATTTTATCATACTATCTTCTCACCTTCCACAAAGTTCTCATGTTCCATGGAAAAACATGGAAAGCATATTTCGTGTTTTCACTTCAGGGTTTTTATTTGCTGTTCCTTCTGCATGCAATTATTCTCCAATGTATATCTTTATATTTCACTCTTATTTCATACAGGTCTCTGCTTGAATGTATCTTCTTAGTGGGACTTTCTCTGAGCACCTTTTGCAAGATATCACTTCTTGTCATTGTCTATTTTTATAGTTTGCCTATTTTTTATGTGATTTATTGCTATCTGATATATAAGTGCTTATTCATTAGTTTATCATTTGTGTCTCACACTAGAATATAAACTACATTAAGATAGGGACCTAGGGACCATGTTTATATAGACATATTGCTTAGCCCCAATACCTGGCATTATGTGTCTGGCATATAGTAGATGATCAATGGATAGCTGCTGATAAACAAAGAATAAATGTGTAACAAGAAAAATAGCAGAAGAGTTAGATATTTGGTTCCAATTTTAACCTTTTAGGAACTTAACATGTTAGTCCTTTGCTTGTGCCATATATGAGTCATTCCTAGACTTAAATTGTCACTTGTAGGATCCTGTCTTATAAGTTGGTGGTATAGTGAAAACCTACTGAAGATGTGTGTGTGTGTGTGTGTGTGTGTGTGTGTAAAGTTTTTTTTTTTTTAATGCTAACTGTATCCGAATTTTCTTTTGGGTTTCAACTGACTTAAGTCAGTTAGTGAAGACCATAATTTTGGCCAATGTAACTGACTCAATGGTAGTTACATGTCTGATATAAGCCCATGTGATCAAGGAGGCAAGAATTTTTTTTACTGTCTCCTGATTAAAAATTATTCTTATACTTATGAAAAAGTTACTAACAAAAATGATATTTTTTCTTTTAGGGTACAAACAAATGATTGGGAAGAAATAAGTAGGAAAATTCTGAGTTGTGTGTAGTGTTTATTCAACTAATACTAAGTCTCTACTATATGTTAGATGTCAGTACTGTTTTATTTATTTTTAAAATTTTATTTTTAGTTAATAATTTTCATTTTACATATTTATGAAGGCAGTATAATCTTTCAATGCATGTATACATTGTGCAGCAATTAAATCAGAAAACTTAGGATATCCATAACCTCAAATCCATAACCTCTCTTCAATATATTGATTTCCATTCCTTCAGATAAATACCCAGAAGTTGGATTGCTATACCGTATAGTAGTTTTATTTTTAATTTTCTAAGGAACCTCCATACTTTTTTCCATAACGACTATACAAATTTACATTCCCATCAATAGTTCCTTTTTTTCTTACATCCTCACTAACACATGTTACATTTTGACATTTTGATTATGGCCATTATAGCCAGCCTAACTGAAATGAGGTGCTATCTCATTGTGGTTTTGATTTGAATATCCCTGATGATTTGGACATTTTTTTTCATATATGTTTTTGCCATTTTTTTTTTTTTTTGTCATTTGAGAAATACCTATTCTGGTCTTTGTATACTTAGGATTGTCTTTTTGCTGCTGGCTGTTTCAGTTCATTATACATTTTGGATAGTAACTCCTTATCAGATGTACAGTTTGCAAATATTTTCTCTCATTCCATAGGTTTTTACTTCACGCTGCTGAATGCTTCTTTTGCTATGCAAAAGGTGTTCTAGTTTGTTAAAAGTCCATTTTGCTTTTGTTTTTGTTTTTACTTTGGTTGCCCATGCTTCTGAAGTCTTAGCTAAAAAAATGTTTGCTTAGGGGCCAGCAGGTGGTGTGGTTGTTAGGGTACTGGACTCCCACATGGCCAACAGCAGTTTGAGTCCTGGACCTGGCAGCTTGCTTTCTGGGACCAGCAGTTAGAGTAATGGCTATGTCGCTGGACTCCCATGTAGTCGACTGTGGTTCGAGTCCTGGACCCGGTGACTTAAAACTCATGCCAGGCGCATGTGCATGTGTGCCCAAGATCCCAAGAGGAGAATGGAGGAGAAGCGATTTCAGCGTGGCCATCATGGTGTGACCATCCCCCTCGGGGGGTGATTTCTCACTTTCTGTCTCTCTGTCTCTCTCTGTCTTTCCAGCGAGCGCATGCGCCCTATAGCAAAAAGCGCTCCAAATAAATAAATAAATAAATAAATAAATAAAGTTTACTTAGACTAAAGATGGTGATATAGACACTGAGAATATAGTGGCTAACAATAGAGGCAAAGTCTTTGTTTTCATGGGGATTATATTTTGTGAGGAAGACAAACAGAATAAATAATCAAATAGACATAATTTTAGTTAGTAATACATAATATAAAGAAAATTAAACTGTCCTATAAAGAAGAATAAATGAGGGACTTTACCTTGTAATAATATGTAAATTGCCTCAGGAAAGATTTCCACCTGTTCATATACATTCCCCTTCTATCCAAAATACAAAAATAGTGCATTCTTATAATAAATAAATTACATTATTTTAAGTAATTTTTGGATAAAAGTAAGCAAAATATAATGTAAAATTGTAAGATGAAAATTATAATATATATTGTGGTCAATAAAATTACCACACTATAGGGCCAGCAAATGGTATGGAGGTTAAAACAGCTGAATCTCACCTGGTTGACTCCCAGTTTGAATCCTGAACTCAGAAGCTTGAAAATCATGCCAGGCATGTGTGTGCATGCCCCAATCCCTGAGAGGAGAATGAAAAAGGGATTGTGGTGTGGTACCCCCCAGGGGTGTTTTCTCACTTTCCATCTCTCTCTCTGTCTCTGGTGAGCACACGTGCCCTATGGCAAAAATCTAAAAAATAAAATAAAATTACCACACTATAACATTCTTTATCTTTTAAATATTTTATCAAGTATGTAAATTTTTTTCTTTCATCTCATTGACCTCATTGACCTCATCTAAGTGAATGTGATCATGACTAAAACAATCACATTGTCAAGGATTATGGACTTCAGTAATTGATTTAAGCTTACTTACCGACCTCAAAGAGAGTCAATCCTACCCAAACCATCAACCCCATTGACTGCAGTCTGAAAGGTGAGATTATAAAGAAAGAATCATGAGAGGGAACCAGCAGTTAGCGTAATGGCTGTGTCACTGGATTCCCACGTAGTCGACCGCGGTTCACGTCCTGGACCCGGTGGCTTAAAACTCATGCCGGGCACGTGTTCATGCGTGCCCAAGATCCCGAGAGGAGAAGGAGGAGAAGGGATTGCAGCGTGACCATTCCCCCCTGGGGGGTGATTTCTCGCTTTCTGTCTCTATGTCTCTCTCTGTCTGTCTGGCGAGCGCACGTGCCCTGTAGCAAAAACCTCTCCCCCCCCCCCCCAAAAAAAAAAAAAGAAAGAAAGAATCATGAGAAAAGCCAGGAAAATGAGGGAACTGAAATAAAATAGATCATAGTAACCTTTCCTGCCCCCTGCTACAAGCACATTGAACATCTGGGTAATTATAACTCTAAGAAAGAATGTGAAAGTCTAAGGTGTCAGAACTTAGAGGAAACTCAGGGAAAGGAATAATCTGGAGCTAATAACACAGCAGAAAAAAAGAAAACAAGTCCCAAACACAATATATGGGAGAAAAGATATGATCTTTAGTCCATGAGGAGAGAAATGTCAAAACTAAGCACCTCTGTACATCTGGGAAACTTTAAGTCACATGGAAAAGGACTAGAAAAACTCTACCTACAAACCTGAAAATAGGAAACAACAGAAATGTTTGCCATCTCCCTGCGAATATGCTTAAGAAAAAAGTCATCTCAAGTTATTAATAATCCAGACTGATAAAGTAGCATCAAAACTGTTTAGAAAACGTTTAAATCTTGGAAGTCTTTTTAAGAATGAAATTAGAGGAACCAGCAGTTAGCATAATGGCTATGTCGCTGGACTCCCACGTAGTCGACCGCGGTTCGCGTCCCGGACCCAGTGGCTTAAAACTCACGCCGGGCGCGTGTGCGTGCGTGCCCAAGATCCCGAGAGGAGAATGGAGGAGAAGGGATTGCTGCGTGGCCATCCCCCCTGGGGGGTGATTTCTCGCCTTCTGTCTCTATGTCTCTCTCTGTCTTTCTGGCGAGCGCACGCGTCCTATAGCGAAAAACCTCTTAAAAAAAGAATGAAATTAGAAATTATTCTGCAGGAGATACTTTCACAGCCTAGGGCACATAAGGCTTTCATGAGAGGAGAAAAAGCAGTGAAGATGAGCTGACAATCCAAATTTAAATAACACACAAGGTAATAAACCACTTTAAAAGAACATCATCAAAGTCAGCAATTACTTAAAAATGACAGTAACAAAAACAAACTAGATGTTCTAGGGGACAGGGCCTGGATTCTTATGGGCAGAAACTGAGGTGGGAACATTTGGAAGCAGAGAGAGTGTGGAATGAAGTCAAAGCCCAGAGATTTGGAGCAATGGCTGAGTAGCAGAGTGCGAGGATTACTAAACCAGAGTAGCAGGACTCTGTCTGGGCCAACAAGCAGTGGGAATTCACTCAAGACAGCCAGACTCCTATAACATCAGAGTGAGAGGCTATTGATTTTCAAAACTACAAAGAGAGGGGAAGCTGAGTCAGAAACACCAGCCTGAGACAAAATATGAGATGGCTCTGTGTAGAGGAATACATGGGTGACATTGATGTTGAGGGCTGTTCAGAATTGCCTCAGAATATGACTCTCAAAGATAAAAATAATGAAGACTTCAGAAATAAGAAGAACAAAAATGAGAAGTCAAGCAATCTTAGTGAATGATTGTCAATGGAAACAACATATAAGCCATTTAAATACTGAAAGACTGCCAATACTAAAACTAGAAGGCGCTGTATGCACAAAATTTAGGTATGAGAATAATTTTTTAAATAAAAGCATTCAATTACAATGATGACTATACCAGAATTATCAAGAATAAACAAACATTTAAATATTTTTCCATCTTTATGGAAATATAACTGATGACTATTGCATATAATTAAGATGTAGAACTTAATGTATTGATTTATGTGTATGTTGTGAAGTAATCTCCACAATCAAGGTAGTTAATATAACCATCACCTCACAGAGTTAACATTTTCTTTTTTCTTTTGCTTTTCTTTCTTCTTTTGTGGTGAGAACATTTGAGATCTCACTTCTTAACAAATTTCAAGCATACAGCACAGTATTATTATATTTGTGACAGACACATTGCTGTACATGAGGTCTCCACAATTTGTTCCTCTCATGTAACTGAAACTTCACATCTACTGACCAATAGCTCCTCATTTTCCCTTCCCCACATCCTGTCCTCTACTTCTATGAGTTTGACTCTTTTAAACTAATAGAGACTTTCCTGAAACAAATAGCAACTCTAAGAATAAAAACTATGTGTGTATGTTTCAGGTGAAAATATAAGAAGTTAAAAAAAAAACCCGGAATATGCTTCATGTGGTTAAGCCCATCAGAGAGGTGCATTTTTCTCAGAGAGAGAACATGGTGGGAAATACTTAGAGTTGTCAGGTGCTCTGTCATTAGTATATTACATTTTTATATTTATTTTTGACATAATTGATACATTAAATTTAGATATTAATATATTAAATTTAGATATTAATATAAGTAAATTTATTTATATGTATATAATGTCTGTTATATTTGATCCAGTTTTAACAATAATAAAATTACTATTTGGATGGTAATCCGAATCTTGTGCCTACTCTTTTAGATTTATTTTTTATTTTTAAATATTATTTAATTTTTAATGTTTTTATTTTAAAAAGTTTAGCCTACCAGCAATGCAAGAACAAGGCAATGAATACCCATGTCCTCTATATCTAGAATCGATTGTTTACAATTGATTATTGTAATGATATTGATTATGCACATGCATTTTATCTTTCTCTATGATATTTGCAAATTTCATATTATTATTACTTCTCAGAACCATTTGGGAGTAAGTTGAAGTTATGAATTTTCACTCCTAAATATTAGGTTGTCTGGAAAGTTATGATATATTTTTCTGTTTTTCTATGCAAAAATGAGTCATGACTTCCCTGACAACCCAATACTTTAATTTATGTATACTAAAAATAAGGACATTCTCTTATATAATCACAATGCTATTATCTCTGATCAAATTCCAAAAACTTAGCACTGGCGTAATACCATTATACTCCATATTCAAATTTTGGCAATTGTTGATGAAATGCCCTTTATAACAATTGTTATTCCTGATTCAGGTTCCAATCCTGATTGAATTTTATTGTCACTTCTCTTTAACCTCTTGTAATCTTGAACAGTTCTGCAGCTTTTTTTTCCAACCCTAAAAATTTTGAAGACTACAATTTAATTGTTTTGTGAATGTCCTCTTCACCTGGGTCATCTGACTGTTTTCTCATTATTAGATTTAGGTTTGTATTTATGGATATTATATGGATAATATTAAGAAATATCATATGGATAATGGGTCCTTCTGAGTTCATCATGTCCGGAGGCATGTGATGTTACTTTGTCCCATTAGAGATGCTGTCAACCCTTATTATGTGGTTAATGTGATTTACCCACAATAAAGGAACCATTATTTTCCTTTTCAGATTAATATGTGATCATTATGTAGATAGGTTTACCCTGTTCAATAACAAATTTTGACACTGGCACAGTGATTGTAACCTCTGCTGACAATTCTTGACCAAATCAATTTTGGCTATGCTAGTGGCTAAATGTTTTTTGTTTGTTTGTTTGTTTCAGAGGTTTTTGCTATAGGGTACGTGTGCTCTCCAGAAAGACAGAGAGAGACAGAGAGACAGAAAGAGAGAAATCACTCCCCGGTGGGATGGCCATGCCTCAATCCCTTCTCCTCCATTCTCCTCTAGGGATCTTGGGCATGCATGCACATGTGCCGGCATGAGTTTAAGCCACTGGGTCCGGGACTCAAAGGGCAGTCGACTACATGGGAGTCCAGTGACACAGCCATTATGCCGACCACTGGTCCCAGTGGCTAAATGTTTTATCTTTCCATTTGAACTGAATCAGAATCTGAAAGACAGGAATCTGATTCTCATTCTCAAATCCAATGCGTGCTACATGTGCCTGGAAAATCTTGAGACAGAAACCACCATAAAGGGTAGAATGATAAGAAAACGTGTCTTGGAGTGGCTTGAGTAGATGGCTTTAACCATGGTCTTGCCAGTCTTTGCATTTCTGGGCTGTTGCAGTTTATATTACTGCTGATGTCTGCAGGAACATTATGGATTTTAAAAAGCACTGCCAGATTTGGAAGATTAACCCATATTTTTGGCCTTCAGGTTTCAAGCATGGAACCCTATCTGGGTTTAGCACATGAAGGGATTCAGTTAAAGGATTAATTAGGGTCTTGGATTGAGTGAGCAGATTCTGTATTTAGGAAGAGATTTGAGGTTTCTTTCAATCAGTCACATTCCAAAATCTCTCAAGGAGAAGCCCATGTTCACCTTCGAAGATGCACTGCTTCCATAAAGCACTTTTGCTAGAACCACACAGGCACAGAGCTGCAGCAGGCACTTTTCGGTCTCCACCACTCATCATTTTTTGAAGTGTTAAGTGTGAGGATTTGAGAATTTCTTTGATTTTTGCTTTCCCCTCCACCTCAATTTATCTTATTTCTCAGCATAAAGAGATAGGCTTTTGCCACAGATGCTAAGAGTTGATGGCAAGGCAGTTTCAGATTGCCACAGGAAAGTCATATTTATTCAATAACTGGGGATTAAAAGTTGAAAAATTAAGGTTTAAGAGAAATTATGTATCCTAGATATCTGTTTCTTATTGGAGTTTTAATGGAAACTCCAGGAGCAGTAATAATGGGAGTAGACATGTATTCTATAAAACTGGTACCGATTGGTTGACAAGATTGTAAACACAATGTATTTACCTTTGCTATCACATTCTTGTCTACCTTCCCTTTTCAATGGATTATAAAGTTATTACCTATTCTGACCTTTCCTGCTTTCCTAGAGTTATTGAGGGTGGGCATTACAAAATAAATAAATAAATTAAAAAAATAAAGTCCAGAGGGACTCTAGGAGAATCAGCATGGTGAAAGCAGAGAGTATAAAGTGATGAAGTGGTAAATGTCCTATAGAGGAGATTGCATGGGGGCGCCAAAAACTTTGCTTGTGAAGTTTGCAGGTACCTTTAGGAGAGACAGACTGGAATAATGTTTTCTAGCAGGATAACAACTAAGCATAAGGACATGTAGACTTGTGAAAGTGACACAACAAAGGGAAAGCCTTTTGTGGAGAGAGGATGGAATGCCTCCGCCCCCATCCTGCCCATGTGTGTACAGGAAAATGGTTCCACTTTAAGTTCACAATTTGTAATTTAGGGATATGGCTGGTATGTGAAGTTAGCACTCTGCAGACTTGCTAAAAATTGTCAGAACATGGAGAAAAAAGGTACACAGAAATGGGGAATACACTCATGATGCCTCCATCTAGTAGCCAAATAGAACCTCTAACTAAATTTTTCAGGAGAATCATCCATAACAACAATCCTTTGAAGGACTGGGTCTCTCAATCAGCCAGATGCATCATCCCTCTACCTACAGATATATCAACAGAATCCACAAACTGAGCTAGATGAGCAGCGATCCATTCACTCAGCAACATAGTTACTGAGTACTTGCTATTTGTTAAGAATTGTTGACAAAGGAATTGAGTTGTAAGCAAGACAGACAAAGACTTCAATTTCTATTCATTGAGAGAATAAGGTAAACAAATAAGAAAATACATACATAATGTGAGATAAAATGTATATATAGAAGAGGAGAGCAAACTTACCTTGAAAGGAAATTATATAAAACAAGGGCCAGTCCTAGAAGGCACATCATTCCTAAGATCAAGTACAGAGAAGAGACAGAAGAGAGGCCAGGAAGGTGAGAGAGAAAGTCATAATCCAAAATAGCATTCCTGGCTCAATAAAGCTTAGAATGGGGGTGGGGACTGAAAACATGTATAGGGATGGGGATTTTGAACCAAAAGGAGACTAAGATGATAATAAAATTTTTTCTGTCATTGACTTGGACTAATGTTAAACATAAGACATAGATAGTTGGAAAGTTGAAAAAGTCTCATTGTCTGTTAGGGTAAAACAGACAAATTGAACATGGTAGTGATTACTGAAAATACACAAAACCATTCCATCTTTGCAGATCGATGAGTTGAAACTGCTTGATCAAACCTGTGTTGTTGTTGTTTATTGTTGCTGTTGTTTTAAGAATTTTGAGACTTTTCATTTGAAGGTATTCTTAATGCTATTAGATTCACAAATATGCTAATTTAAATACCCAATCCTATGTATCTAAAACACACATTGCAAACATACAAATATCTGTTTTCTCCACATATCAACACCCATTCATATCATGGTTTGGAAATTGGAAGAATAGATTCCCCTTAAACTACAATGAGAAGAATAGATTCCCCTTAAACTACAATGGAAAGAATAGATTCCCCTTAAACTGCAAGTCAGCAGATGTTCCTTTAGTTAACTTTAGCAAAATTCATACAAAATAGTAATCAACAATGATCTTCTTTACTTGTTAATTCACTAGGAAACACCTTCAAAACTGCATGTTGTTAGTTTCTGTACTAAAATGTAGAAAAACTGAAGTATGCAAATACTGAAAAGTTAAAAATTCTTTAATTTTTTATTCCTGATACCACTACCACAATTTACAGGGCAATATACATGATGTAATGAAAAGAAAAAGAAAAAGAAAAAGCTACAACAGATAAAAGACCTCAGGAATGTACATCTAATTGACACTACATTGCATTAATCAATAGCTGCACTTTTTGCAAACTGTGGCTATGACAGTTCTGAACAAGAAGGGTTTCCTGTTTAAGCTGCAGTAACTTTTCTGACTATGGATCATCGTTCCCACTGGGGCAGATTTTTATAGTTCCTCTAATGCATCTGGGACTACTGTCTCAAAGTAACCTGCAGCTTTCCTGACAACTCCTCGCTTTCTCTCCTGCTAAGAACTGTAGCCCTTTTCTGCTGTTTTTAGAACCTCCTGCTTCCATATTTACCGCTTCCACCACCAGATCCATAACCACCACCATAAGGATTGCCCGAGCTTCTTCCACCAAAACTGCCCCTGTTTCATGGGTCTATAATTTGATTGCTGTTGTCCATTATAATTTCCAAAATCAGTATAGTTTCCACCACCACCATAGTTACCACCACCAAAATTTCCTCCTTCATTGTAACCATCATATCCTCCACCACCACCACCATCTCCACCGCCCTGGTTTCCATATCCTGGTCCACCACCATCATAGCCACCTTTACTACTATAACCAGGACCGCCGCCACAGTTGCCACCATCACCTCCAAATCCATTATATCCACCATCACCTCTTCCATAACTACCTCTGCTGCCACCATCTCCACCACCATAGCCTCCTCTTCCACCAAAGCTGCCACCACGACCAAAATTACCTTCACCACCTCCTGTTTTTAAGAATCCAACAAGTCTGTTAGAGTGTTTCACGCAAATCCCTCATGTGGTTAATAATGTACTATGTGTGGTTTTGCAAATATTATTTTGCTAGAATGGGTATTATGCTTTTTAGATTTTCTTGGTGTAGTGTTTGTGTCTTGATAATCTTATAAATGATTTAATATTTATCCTAGAATGGATTGAGGGTTTAAATCAACTTAAAGGGTACTGAACAAATGATCTGTTCTGGTAACATACCCTAGGCTGTAGCTATGGAAAGAACCCCCACTTCTACCCAGACATTTAAATGAAATCACTCTGGCTGAGACTGAGTAAAGTAAGAAATGGGGAAAGGGTTTTTTAAAAAAATTTATGTGCTTTAATATATAAAAGGAGAAAGGAAATTTAATTTTGAAAATTTCTCCTAAAGAAATTTTTGGAACGGTGTTCATATTCAAATTTATAGACATTTCAATATTGCTGACAGTACATTATTAGGGAATAATTCATGTAGTCATTTAGACTCATCAAATAACTTCTATTGAGCTATAGTAATGGAGAATGTGGCTGGTCATAATTCATAATGGGAGAAATACCTAGGACTTCTGGACTCTGATGATGAGTGCCTTTGTGGATATCGTGATGTATGTCCTGTTTTCCTGTTTGGATTCATTTCTAGAAAATTTACATTGCCTACCTTGGAACTCAGGATGGTTCTAAAGAAGCATTAGGAGAGAGAGGATGGAATGCTCCCCTGCCTCGTCCTGCATGAGGAAGGGCAGCAGTACTGCCTGATGAACTGTGAGGCCTCTCCCCTAGGGGCCAGCCATAAGCAGCAGGCTTGAGTGGTTATCATATTAGGACAAAGAAAAAAATTACCAGAGGACAGGCAGAAACATTAATCTCTCTCTTTCTTGCTGTCTCCCTCTCCTCCTTTGTATCTCAGCTTGTAAAACAGGAACTTCTGCCCACATGAAAATGTCAGGGGAAGCTTCTGTGTTGTCCTCCACAACTTCTTCCCACTGACCCACCTAGGGTTCATTGTACCAGCAAAGCCCAGTATTTCCATGACTGGGTTTTAAGATCTGTGAGTCAGTATCCCCTTTCTTCCCGCCAGAAAGCCCCTGGAGCAGGCCTGGTGAGAAGAGGTAGGAGATGACCAGAGGCTTTGCCTGAGAAAGCATAGGGTAGTGTATGTCAGAGCAGAGGAGTTCGAAGCCCCTTCTAGTCTTGGGTACACACTTTTGTCTCCAATTCCACTGAAACTGGTATTTTTATTTTCCTCAGACATTTTTTTCAGCTACTTCAAAATTTAGAGATAGGGAACCAGCAGTTAGCGTAATGGCTATGTCGCTGGACTCCCACGTAGTTGACCGCGGTTCGCGTCTCGGACCCGGTGGCTTACAACTCACGCTGGGCGCGTGTGCATGCGTGCCCAAGATCCCGAGAGGAGAATGGAGGAGAAGGGATTGCGGCGTGACCATCCCCCCTGGGGGGTGATTTCTCGCTTTCTGTCTCTCTGTCTCTCTCTGTCTGTCTGGCGAGCGCACGCGCCCTATAGTGAAAAACCTCTCAAAAAAAAAAAAAAAATTTAGAGATAAGAGGGAGTAATCAGCCTTTACAAATGGTACCAAAGACCTCTGTGACAGAGAGAGAATAAGAGCCCACAGGACAGAGACACAGGCACAGGCTGTGGGATGGGATGGGACACTGACAGCCACACAAACAGAGCAAGGAGCTGTGCCCAGCATGGCGCCACATAACAGTACCAGTGGGATTACCAGTCCTATTTAACACCCACAGAAACACAGTGCAACAGATGTTGTTATTATTATCTTCCAGGAGAGCAGTTAGACTCTTGCAGAGGTGAATTGTATAGAAAAAAAGCCTTCTAAGCTAGTGGCATTTAAAGGTTTTGGACTATTGCCCTCAATAAGAAATATATTTTTCATTGTGACTTTATACTCATTGTGCTTATATATATTTGACTAAAAGAAAAGTGCCCAGAAACCAACTCCCCCCACCCGAAACAGTAGCTACCATTACTATCCGCAATGATATCTCTTTTCTTTTTTTGTTTTATTTTAAAACATCTGGTTGAGACAAGTAAGATATTTTCAACAGCCATTAAGTTTGTCATTTGAGCAAAAGTGTTCTGAGTAAGGCTATGTTATATTGTTCTGGGTTCAAATTCTGCTTTGATCACTTATGAGCTGGATGACCTTGAGCAAGTCACCTCTCAGAAACTTAGATTCCTCATCTCTGAAAAGGGAGTAATCCCACTCTCTGAGTTCGTTCAGCTAAAAAACAGTTCTGCATCAGGTGCTCAGCTGAGACATGGAGAGCTGGGCCAGCAGGTGTCAGAGTAACGATTTTAAGTCCACACACCAAAATGAAAGCAATTGTCCAGCCTTTCAGCACCTGATACTATGGTATAACCATTGTCTAAAACTGGAAAGAGTGCCAACTCCCCTCAATTCCATTTTTCTGTGGAATCATGCACCAATCCAGGGTCAATCATGTCAGCACAGCTATAAAGGCTGTCTTACTGCCAAGAGACCTCTGATCAAAAAGATTCTGCAATTTTATAGGCCCAGTGGCTGAAAGAAGTGGAAAAGGAAGACTGGAAGTAGAGAATTACTGAGTACCAATTCAGAGCGGAGAAAAGTGTCTCCAAGATTTCCTTCTTCACCCCATGATAAAGAGGCCACAGCAGAGATGCCTGAAAAAGGCCTAGGCAGAAATTTCCAAATAAAGAAGTCTTGCAAATAAGGTGCTTAGGCTAAAAATGCAAATATGCCAAGAGCAGAGGCCTAAATCCTTGCTGGCAACTCCCTTGACAGACTGTAGTGTACTGATTAGGACCAAACTGGGTAGGGAGGCCAATGGTTGTACCTAAAACATAAGATTCTTTGTAATATACAAGAGGGAATAAGGCTGAATCTGGCAAAAATACATTTTCCATTGAGTTACTATGATAATTAAGTTAAATGAATTAAAACGATCATAGTGTTGGGCCAGCCCCATAGTGCAGCAGTTAAGGAGCGATATCCCACATGACTTACTGGGGTTTGATTCCTAGCCCTGGCAACTTGAGAAACATACAAGGAGCATGTGCATGTGTGCTCTAAATCCTTAGAGGATACAGAAACGGAGGAGAAGGGATTGTGGTATGACCGTGCCCCACTGAGGAGTGCTTTTTCTTTCTCTCTCTGGCTAGTGCATATGCTTTCTGGCAATAAAAAATAAAATTAACACAGTGCCTGTAATAGTCCCTGGTACATAGCTAATGATATGTATATATATTTTTAATTTCAAGAAAAGCAGTTTTACCTTTAATAAATAAAAATTTAAAAATGCTAAGAGAGCTTAGCTTAAGACTTAAAACAAAGAAACAGGTTAGAATTCTGTTCAAATAGTAGGTACATGAGCCTATCGGCAGCTCAAAGCAGAACAAACACCCTTAAAACTGGAAAACAAAGCCTAGAATTAAACATTACAAATAAAAAGTGCTAAGTGATTTAATGTGAAATGTAGTCACATAAAGAAAGTAATCATTTTAGTGGATTGTGTTTTTTTTTTTTTTTTGAGAGTTTTTTGCAATAGGGCGCGTGTGCTCGCCAGACAGACAGAGAGAGATAGAGAGACAGAAAGCGAGAAATCACCCCCCAGGGGAGATGGCCACACCGCAATCCCTTCTCCTCCATTCTCCTCTTGGGATCTTGGGCACGCATGCACACGCGCCCGGCATGAGTTTTAAGCCACCGGGTCTGGGATGCGAACTGTGGTCAATTACAGGGAGTCCAGCAACATAGCCATTACGCTAACTGCTGGTCCCTGGATTGTGTTTTTTTAATAGAATTCCTAATACTATGTTAAAAGAGTTCTCTAGTAATTTGTTATATTAAAATGTTACAAGAATGTTGACTTATTTTGGTAAAATTATTCATTGTGTATATTCACAAATCAGGCAAATAATCGATTTTTAAATTATATATTAGAGATCAAAAACAAAGAGTAACATAATGTACATTCATCCAGGAAATTTTATGATTCTGTATAAAATAGTTCCCTGAACTAACTTGTTGACTGTTGACATTAAATCTATTTTAAATTAAAAATAAACAAGATCCTGAGAAAAACAAAAGGCAAATGAAAAAGTTCAAACTAAAAAAAAAAAAAAAAGAAAATCAGCAATGTTTTAGTCAAAAGTCATAAAATTCTATTTCCCCAGTTCAGTCTCATGTACTTAATCTATCTTCTGTGGTGGTTTGAGCTTCCTGATTAAATTCTGGGATATAATATTCAACTCCAGACTTGTCCCTACGATTAAGTTGGCCACTTTCTTAGTTTTGAACTCTTATTTCTATGTTTCTGTATTTAATTTTCCTGGCATAGCACTCCCTTCAGAACTTCTTGGAGATCTGGTATGGTGTTGGTAAATTCTTTCAGGTTTTGTTTATCTGAGAATATTCTTGTCTTTTCTTCCCATATAAAGGATAATCTTGCTGGGTACAGTATTCTTGGTTGAGATTGCTTTTCCCTTAACACTTTGACTATATTTTCCCATTCATTCCTCTCTTGCATTGTTTCTGATGAGAGGTCCACTGTTAGCCTAATGGTATATCCTTTGTAGGTAACTTGATGTTTCTCTCTTGCCAATCTTAGTAGCTTGTCTTTGTGGTTTTGATCAATCTGGTATAATGTGTCTCAGACATCTTCTTGGGTGATAGTATTTGGGGTCCTTTGTATTTCTTGGGATGGGATCTTTGAATGCCTAAGTTTGGAAAGTTTTCTTTCAGGATTTCATGGAAGAGATCATCAATGCCCTTATGAGTCTCTTCACCTTCTGGGATACCAATTATCCAGATGTTTGAACATTTGACGGTATCTAGTCGTTCTTGTATATTATTCTCATTTTTTTTTTGGCAATTTTCTTAGTCTTCATGGTGGATTTTTCTAGGCCAGCGATTCTATTTTCTACATCTGAGATTCTATTTTCTGTATGATCTAGTCTGCTTTTAATGCTTTCAAGGGAGGTTTTGACTTCCTATACTATAGCCTTCATCTCTAATACATCCATCTGATTCTTTTTATAGTGTGTATTTCCTCTTTTAGAACTTGCAAGAATTTCCTCTCCTCCTGGAATTCATCTTCAACTTCTTTCTCCTGCCTCTTCTTCAGTTCATTGTCTCCCTTCTCTTGCATCTCTGTTAGCTTTGTCACTATGAATATTCTAAATTCTTTATCTGACATTTCCATAAGTTTCATTGTACTGTCTGAGGATGAAGAGGAGTTATTCTTTCCCTTGAAGGAGAGGTACTGTCTTGCTTTCCCATATTTCTTGTGACCCTGCTGTGATTTCTAGTCCTCTGACGGATGGTGCGTTTCATACTAATTCTTGAAGTTCAATCTGAGCGTTCAGAGGCGTGCAGGAGGAGGTGATCTGCAATCTCTCTTTGGTTCCGTTTTCACTCTTTGTGCATCAGATTCAGTGGGAATAGAGGTATATTCTGACCCTAATTTTATTCAGATGTTTGGATCCTGTTCACTTGGACCTGTCTAGGACTCTCAGAACGTGGAGGCTGAGCAGTCTAGGGATAAAAATAAAGAAAAAAGGAAAAGAGAGAAGAGGAGAGAAGAAGAAAAAATAAAAAAAAAAATAAGAAATAAAATAAAGATAATAAAACAATTTTAGATTTTAATTTAAAAAATCAAAAAATGAAAACTGCGCAGAGTGCGTGCTTGCCTCATGAAAGCAATATTTCATAGCTCAAGTTCAGTATCCATGTCAGGTTGGGCCTTGGTTTGTGACTTTCCCACTAGACGTGAATCTGGAAGGAGAAGTCTCAGCAGAAAATCTCCAATTTTAGTCAAGGAAAGCAATATATCACAGCTCGAGCTCGGTATCCATGTCAGGAGGGGCCTAGGTTTGTGATTTTCCTAAATGAAATCACTATGCATATTTTTAATTAAACAAATTAAACAGCAAGTACTCAATAAATGTTAGTTATCTTGCAATGATCTAGGATCTGACCACACATCTAGACCCCCATCCACTCTGGTCTAAGCTGACCCGACATGATTACAATAGTAGTAAAAAAATATGTAAGAATAGAAACAAGAAAAAAGAATGTTTATTTTCTCCCCTTGAAATTTAATAATTTCCTTAACAGAGAAGGGATAATAAAATTGCAAAGTCACCATTTTGCAGCCCCCAATAATTAATAGAATTTAGTCAATGATCATTCACAGCTACTAATGTCACAAAAGAAAGGTAAATACAAATGATATAACTCCTGAAGAAATAACACATCGCCACCTCCTACGTTGTCAAAGAAACTGAACCTGCTTATCTAGAACTAACAATCACTTTACAGGGAATACAGAAAAGAGAGAACTGTATCAACTCACACTATGGACATACGATCAAAATCTAGACTGTGGGAAAGTTGCAAGATGATTTAATTTCTCCAACACAAAAGCCAAGGTCATTGGTGGAGTGGGAACCTATAGATTATGAGATTTAAGAGACAACATTACATTATGCAGTTCTTACTTGGTTAATTATAAGAACAAACTGCAACAAAGAAAAAATGCACCGTGATACACACCCATACAATTTCAGTAACTTAGACATAGAATATTATCTCTATAGTATAGCCCCCAAATTCCACCATTGTGACCTCTATCACCATAGAATAGTTTTGCTTTTTTTTTGACTTTTTCATAAATGGGATGATACCAAATGTGTATGGTTTCTTTCATATAACATTATGTCAGTAGGAGTCAATCATATTGTTGCCAGGTAGCATTAGTTAAGTTACAGCAATATATTTTGAAAGGTGCATAAGTTTAAGGTATTTCCCATTAATGGAATGATTTATTTGGCATGTAAAAAATATTTAGCACATATATAATAACTTATAAGGCTTAGTTCTTGCAAGAGATATAATATTTAATGATATTGAGTTCCCCTTTCATGGAAAACATTTTTCTGGGTGCTGTAAGAATTAAAAGATAAAAAGTATGATCATATCTGAGGGCTTCTAAGAAATGTGTTTTAAAACATGATCCTAATTTTCAAGAAATTTATCATCTAACTGGAATTTATAATCTAACTGGGGAGACAAAACATAGTCATGAAAAACATAAAAATCTGAAATTTAGTAATTCAAGGCATCAGTAGAAGAGTGTCACATGTAACATAATTAATGCACCAGACAGTTCATCATTATTATGAAGTCCAAAAAAGGAATTAACCAGTGTAGCTGTCATGAGAATAGTTTATGAAGACAAAAGAATTTAAGCTAGGTTCCTGAAGAAGGATAAATTCAGAGAAGTGTAATAAGGACAGTCCAGATGAAAAAAATGGTGAACAAAAACCAATTAAATTAACATAGCTGGGTGGAGGGTAGGGGAATATTTGTCTTTTTTTGCTAGTCTTGCTGAAATATAATTAATATAAAATAAATGGTATAATTAATATAAAATAAATGTCATCAGAAAAGTCATGCATTTTTGCATAGCAAAATATAGAAAAAATACATCATGACTTTTCTGACAACCTAATATTTAAAGTGATATAACCTAATTTTAAAATATGTATATAGCCATGAAACCATAACCATAAGTGAGATAATAAAAGAATGTATCACCAGATTTTTTAATTTATATTTTTCAAGAAAAAGATAGAGAAAGAGAGACAAGGAGAAAGACAGCCACCCATAACAAGATCTTCATGTTGTGATCCACTCCCAGCCCTGGCCAGCCCAGACGTGGGACACATGCATGTCTGGCATATAAAGGGAAGCCTTGATGATAACATGGATAGTATTCTCAACTGGCCTTGTCTGAGAAGTATTTTATGTTACGTAAATTCTCTTTATAAGTCAAATAACGTCTAGCAATTGAATGCCTAAAAAGATAAAAATAATAAAAATTTTTAAAGAAATCTGAAAAAAAAATGAAAGCTATTTGCTGCTGATGATGTGTAATGTCTTTGCCTTGACTGATATGCATGGCAATTGTGCTGGAAAAAGAAATGTTATACACTGTAAAGTATATGTGATTAAAAGTAATATAAAAATAGTAAAAAATAAAGAAAAGAAAATGAAAATATCCCACTTTCAGTGAAGCAAAGTAAATAAATAAATAAATAAAAATAAAGGGAAGCCTTGAGACCCAAACTGATACCTTTCTGTGAATCACAGAGCACCGTATTACAGCTGGTATCAGTTCCTCTACCCACTATCAATTCCACTATCAACCCACTATCAATTCCTCACTCATCTTGCTTGCTTCACTAAGGATGTTTTGAGATTCATACATATTGCTGCACAAATCAATCATTTATTTATTTTTGTTGCTACTACTATAGCCATGTAGGAAATATCACAATTTGTCTACCCATTCACCTGTTGATGAACACATGGGTTATTTCTAGTTTTTAGATAATACGAAGAATCACTATGAACATTCATGTGCAAGTCTTTGTATGGAAATACATTTTTATTTATCTCATGTAAATATGATAGAATAGCTGGATCCTCTGTATTTTTTAAAGACATTGTCAAATGGTTTTATGAAGTAGTTGTATTATTTTACATTCATTCCAGTAGTTAATAAAAGATCCAATTGTTCCATGTTCTTGCTCATGTTTAGCATGGTCAGTCTACAATTTTAACCTTCTCAGTAGCTGTGCAGTAGTATCTCATTGTGCTTTTAATTTGCTTTTCCCTAATGAGCAAAGATATTAAGTATCTTTTCATGTACTTATTTGTCATTCATACATCTTCTTTGGTAAAATATCTGTTTAAATCTTTTGTCCATTTTTTTTTTGTTATTGGGTTGTTTGTCTTGGTCTTACTGAGTTGTAAGGGATCTTTATATATTCCTAACACATGTCCTTTTCCGGTATATGTATATTTTAAAAATATTTTCTCTTTGATTTACCTTTTTTTATATTATAAAAAGAACATGTGTGCATATGCAAGGGAGAGACAGTCACATGGGTCGGGGGGGAGTGAGAGAGGGCGTCACCCTTGATAGGGTGTCACCCTGCAACTCCCTTTCTCTCACCCTCCAGCTGCTCAGGATCTTGGGTGCCTGGGCACATGTCTAGAGAGTTTTCAATCTGATCGAGGGATCTGAACCAGTGGTCAGACATGTGACTTCAACCTTGCAAGATGCTGCATTACTGCTATGCCACAGGAGGTGGGCCAACCTTTTTGTTTTATTAACAATGTCATTTGAAGAGTACAAGCTTTGAGTTTATTGATTTATACTTTCATAGTCTGTGCTTTCTAGCATATTTAAGAAACATTTGCCAAATTCTAGGTCACTCACATTTTCCTCCTATATTCACTTCTAGTAGGTTCATGATGTTAACACCTAAATTTAGGTCTCTGATCCTTTCTGAGTTAATATTTGTATATTGAGGCAGGTGAGGTCAACGTTCATCATTTTTATATTGCTATCTATTGGTTGCAGTACAATTTGCTTAAAAGATTTCTCTGGACCTATTGAATGCCCTTATAACTTTTATCCCAAATCAATTGGCCATATTTGTATGACTCCATTACCAAGTTTTATATTTGTTGTTGTTTTTCTATTGATTTGCTTGTCTATTTTTTATGTCAATACCACGTTATTATTTTTAAATAATTATTTATTTAATTTTATTTAATGATTAATTTATTTTAATTTGACCAGAGAGAGGTACAGAGAAAGAGAAAGAGAAGGAAAGTGAGAAAGTAAGCCACCAGGTCTGGGACTCGAACCATGGTCTGCCACATGGGCGTGTTCAGCACCTTAACCACCATGCCACCTGCTGGTCCCCAGTACCACATTATTTTGGTTACTATTGCTTTATGATAAGTCTTGAAATAAAGAAATATGTCTTCCAAAATTGCCTTTTTAAAAGTTATCTGTGTTATTTTAGGTAATTTACATTCCCATATAAATTTAAAAACCAATTTGTAAATTTCTACCAAAAAACAGGTTTTCTTGTTTTTCTATGAATGCAGTATATTTCTGTAGTCATTTATGTCTTTCAAACATTTATTCTGCAATACTTTGTAGTTTTCAATGTCTAAGTCTTACATAACTTTTGTCAGATCTACCCCATGAAACTTCACATACTTTATGGCCATTGTAATTTATTTTTTTTAGGTTTTGCCATAGGGTATATGCACTTGCCGGAGAGAGACAGATGTAGAGAGAGAGAAAGTGAGAGATCACCCTTCAATGAGGGATAGCCATGCCACAATCCCTACTCCTCCATTTTTCTCTTTTGGGCACATAGGTCCATGTGCCCAGTGAGATTTTCAAGGTGCTGGTTCTAGAACTTGAACTGTGGTCGGCCCTGTGAAAGTCCAGCACCTTAGCAGGAGTCCACACCACTTGCTAACTCCTGCAAGTATGTTTTTTATCATTTCAATTTTGAGGTATTTGTTGCAACTATGTCAAAATACAATTTTTTTTTATAGACCACAAATTAGTTTGTTTTTAACACCCATCATGCCATGAATTCATAGGGAATAGGTTCCAGTAGCTCAGGCTCCTTTCCATTGGTTCTCACAAAGTGCACTTCTCTAGGTGGAGCAGGCTGGCATTTTAGTTGAACCCAGGTCCCTTTCTCTTTGGCTTCTTTCTTTTTCTGGCCATTTTCCTTCACACGTTTTAGGAAGCTATCTCTGCTCTTAGAATGTTTAATATGCTCAATACGCACATTGATTTTCTTGGCAAGAATCTTGCCCTTAACTTGTTTGTTCACAATAATGCCAACAGCATGCTGGGTAACATGGTAGACTCTTCCAGTTTTGCCATGGTAACATTTGTGGGGCATTCCTTTTTGAACAGTACCCATTCCCTTGATGTCTACGATATCACCTTTCTTGTCGACTCGCATATATGTCGCCAAAGGAACAACTCCATGTTTTCTAAAAGGCCTAGAGAACATATATTGGGTGCCTCTCCTCTTTCCCTTTGTGTTCGTCATTTTGGTTAATTACTGGAAGATGACGGTTCTGGTCAAAAAACAATTTTTTAAAATACACTGATCTTGTATCCCATAACCTTGCTAAACTCACTCACTAGTTTTCTGAGCATTTTTGCTGATTATGTAAGATTGTCAACTTTAATCATTCACCAAGGTAAATTTTTTCAAAGAAATTTTCCATTGTATCTAGTTTATCAAAGTTACTAACAGAGGCAATCATAATATTTCCTTACTATTCTTTTAATATCTGTAGAATCTGCAGCATTGCCAACTCTCTCCTTCAAAATATTAGAAGCATGTGTCTTCCCTTGTGTGGATTGAATTGTGCCTTTTATGTGTTGAACACCTAATCCTTAATGTGACTGCATTCAGAGGTAGCACCTTTAAGGAGGTAATTAACTTAAAAGAGAACATAAGGGTGGGATCCTAAACCAATAGAACTAATGTCCCCATAAAAAGAAGAGACACCAGCTCTCATTTTTCCTCTCTGCATCTCTCTCCCTTTCCTATCTCTATCTCTCTGCACATAGAGAAACCAACATGGGAAGACACAGAGAGAAGGTAGTTGTCTGAAAACCAAGGAGAGAGGCCTCATCATAAGCTAATCCCCTGACAACCTTGATCTTTGACTTCTAGTTTCCTATGTGTGTGTTTTTTAAAGAATTAATTATTAAATTTTATTTATTATTATGACTATTTTTAAAAATTTGACCACAGAGAGCAGGGTAAAGTGAGAAAGCAAGGCACCAGGTCTGGGATTCAAACTGCAGTCAGCCAAGTGTGAGTCCAGCACTTTAACCACCATGCCACCTGTAAGCCCTAGGCTTCCTGTGTTTTCACCTGAGTTCCTGAAGATCCTATTGCAAACTATCAAAGGATTAAAGTTTACAAAACATCTGGATAAGTCATCCGAAAGGAAGTTGGACTGAAAGTCAGAATTCCCTAATGGAAAATCTACATTAAAAAATGAGGAGCCATTTTAGGTTTTCATATTGAAGAAAAGTTTCATAAGACTCTTCTGTTAGCTTTTAGAATTAAGGTCAATATTATCCAAATGTATGTGGATAAAGAGAAACCTCTACACAAAGAAGTTTTAAATACAACTGCTAAATTCAATTAAGAATGTTGTTAGTGGCACTTTGGTTACATTTGTTGCTCAGTCAGCAGTGCCTATAGGAAGAAGAAAAAAAGTTTTATAATATGCTATCTGATGAAGACACTGAAGATGAAATCTTTTCAGTATTTAATAATCAATTGTAAGAATTATTACCATAAGCCCAGCAATAAAATATTAAAATAAACACATCACACTTAGTTTCATGGCTGGTATCAATAGGTGAATACACTGCACAGATAAAGATATTAATACACTCAAGCAGAGGGACCAGAAGTTGGCGTAATAGCTATGTCGCTGGACTCCCATGCAGTTGATTGCTGTTCGAGTCCCAGACCCAGTGACTTAAACTCACGCCGGGTGCATGTGCGTGTGTGCCCAAAATTCAGAGAAAAGACTGGAGGAGAAGGGATTATGGCACAGCCATCCCCCTGGGTGGTGATTTCTCACTTTCTGTCTCTCTGTCTTTCTCTGTCTTTCTGGTGAGTGCACACGTCCTATAGCAAAAACCTCTCCAAAAAAAAAGACACTCAGGCAGAGGCTCTGACAACACTCACTAATCAAATAAAACACCTGTTTCAACTTGATTTCTTAAATTTTCCCTTCCTTTATCAGTTTATTTCATAATAACTTTTATTTTATTTTTTAATTGCTACAGAGTACATGCTTTTGTCAGGGAGAGACTGAGAGAAGGAGAAAGTAACCCCAGTGGGTTGTGGTCACACTGCAATCCCTTCTTTTTTCCACCCTATTGGGATTTTTGGGCATACACACACACACATGCACCTGCTGTGTTTTTCAAGTCACTGAGACTAGCTTTTAAGCCAAGGTTAGCCAAATGGGCATCTGGCTCATCTCAACCATTAGGCTATGGGGATGGCATAATGTTTAAAAATAACATTTAAAAGACTTCACAGGTTCCGACAAAACTTGAGACACTCCAAAATTTACCCTTGGTCTTCTGTTTGGTTTCTGGTTTAGTCTGCCATATCAAAACACATATTGTTTCTAATTAACTTCGTTTTTCAAATGGAGCTAGCCATTCTCATTTTATATGAGATTTGCATTATGTTCTGGAGTTCTGAGAAAGACAGAGAGATAAAGATATGGTATGATGTCAAGTCTATAATTTGTGGCATCAGCAGTATTTCCAACAACACTGCAGTTTTTCTTTTGTCCGAATGAAATATGGTCTCTCATCTTACTCACCCAGCTCTGTCTGCTACTTGTCAGTTTGCTAGTCCCTTGACAGCTTTAGAAAAATTGACCAACTGTGGTAAATTTCCCAGAGATATCGAATTTTATGCGAGTTGAATCTGTGGCTCATTCTATTTTCTTGATTTAAAACTGCAATCAACATAATTTGTCAAATGCTAGTCATTTATATTTTTGAAGGGATTTAATTAAACTTGATGTACAAGCTGTGACTAGATTTTCAAAATGGATATCATCAAGAAAAAAGCTCAGTCTGCAAATATTACCAATGACATATATTGGCCCCAGGCAACAATCACTACTAATGAACATCATTAAACAATTCATTGTATCTCAGAAGAATTCTGTAAGGCAGATTAAAGTCTGAGCACCATAGCAATTCATAATCAAAAGAACCTCAAAGAAGACCTCATAAAATCACACATCTAATCTTCGGATTCCTTGTGCAACCATCCCTGACAAACACAGCTTGGACCTGATATTTCCAGTGACTGACAACTCATTTCTTTTGAAACCATCTATTCTATGTTTAGCTAGTTTTGAACTAACATTGATCTCAAATCAGTTTCTCCGTAGCTTTCAAACGTTGATCTCACTTCTCCTCTGAGATCATAAAGAACTAGACTGACTTCTTTTCCACATGAAAGTCCTTCTCATGTTTTCAGAAAACACTATGTTCCCTGAGGATCCTTCTTGCAAAGAAAATATTCCTATTTCTTTCCACGGTTCTCATTTACCATGGTTTCCCCATTCTGACTGCTCTCTTTGGGAGGGCTGAAATCTTTTGAGAAGAGACTATTTTATTATATTCAGATACAAATCACATCTGTGATATGTTTTATTATATTGGGTTGTTTGAAAAGTCATGACACATTTTTGCACAGAAAAACAGAAAAAACATGACTTGGGACCAGCAGTTGGCGTAATGGCTATGTCGCTGGATCCCATGTAGTCGACTGCGGTTCGAGTCCCGGACCTGGTGGCTTAAACTCATGCTGGGCGCGTGTGCGTGCGTGCCCAAGATCCTGAGAGGAGAATGGAGGAGAAGGGATTGCAGCGTGGCCATCCCCCCGGGGGGTGATTTCTCGCTTTCTGTCTCTCTGTCTCTCTCTGTCTGTCTGGCGAGCACATGCGTCCTATAGCAAAAACCTTTCCAAAAAGAAAATACATGAATTTTCTGACAACCCAATGTTACAGGTAATATTAAAACATTTTTTGAATGAGCATATGAATAAATGATATCTACTGCTGAAGAAGCTGAAATAAAAAACAAAGCGAATAACTTGGCCTATATGTTAAATACCATTACTTGTTTTAGAAAACTAATTACTGTCTTCCAAATTTTTACTTGGTGCCTGGGTAGATTTGGAAAGTTCTAGATAAGCATTTTTCCTACATAACACATATGATAAAAAGCTATAATTTCTAAATGCCCCCTACATTCAAAACTTCTTGACGTAGCACCTTTTGAATAGTCATTCACAAGCCAAAAAAGTTTCAAAATAAATGAAAGTTTATAGCCACATTTCAAACTTATCAACTCCTCTTCCCAAGTTAATACACAAATTAGAGCTTTACTAGTGGCATCTGTGCACGCCTCCAGTAAAAAGCTTTGTGAGTGAGGAATTGTTAGACCACTCTCATTTCAAACACTTCCACATTTCTGTCTGAAGACTGACCCAGGGAAACAGCTAAATCTCTGGTCAGTGCTGTCCAACAGAACTTTCGCTAATGATGCACATGCTGATATCGTATTTAATATAATACCCACAATCTGGTGCTATTGAACGTTTGAAGTGGGTTCATACAACAGAGGGACTGAATTGTTTAATTTTAATTAAGATACTTTTAATTACCAGAGGGAATGTGTGCTCACCAGAAAGAGCAAGGAAGAAAGAGAGAAAGAGAAAGATAAAGCCCTCCCCTTATCAAAGGGGCACGGAGATGCCATACTCCTTCTTCCTTCATTTCTCCCTCCCACCAGAAGTTTGGGCATGCAGTCATACATCCCTCATGTATTCTTCAAGCCACCAGGACTGGGACTTGAACTGTGGTCAGTGATATGGGATCTACCTGCAAATGCATAACGCTTAATCACTGTGCTACAGGGTGGTCCTAATTTAAATTTAAATAACCATATATTCTAGTCACTAGCAAATTTGACAGAGTAGCTGTAGTTGTTGGATCAAGAAATACCCTTGCATCTCAGGCAGTATGTTCCAAGACGTATCAGTCAAGTTCGGATTTCTTTTCCCCAGTTTAATGTGTTTGCTTCCAAGTTACTGTCCTTGTACAAAAGGACAATTTCAGATACAATACAGGAATTATAAGGCACCACATCTAAATAAAATAATTTTTAAAACGTAATAATCTGCTTAGTTTATATACATTTTCTAATTTTGTTTTGTAATGTATCTTCTAATAACTTTAAAAATAAACCCCTTCCTTGGGCATCTTACTTTAAGGACACAGTAGTAAAGTAGATATTCTCAAGGTAAGGTGGGAAGAAAAGGAACTACTTATTTTTCAAAGTTTAAAGGGTACATATGCAATAGAGATTGCCTTGGATTTTAAAATCATTATTTTAAACAAGATAAAAAATGAAGCAACAATTGAGATATCTCAGATATCAAGCCCTGAGATACAAATGAGATAGGAGTTAGATCCACTGGTAAATAGATAGGGTAGGGGTCCTGAAAGCAAGTTACTGTGTTTCTCTTCTTAATGAAGCCTCTGTGCTTTCCTCTATAGTCTGGCTAATATACAACATGCACCCCTTTTCCATGTCTCTAAAGAATTTATGACTCCTTGCTAATAAGGCAAGAGATAGGGGTATTCAACACCCAAGATGAAGACCCAATAGCCAAGTTTTCACAACAAAAAGCTGGCTGCCTTGAGACTCAAAGCAACTATAGCTAAAGTTAACAGCTTCTGTATTCTAACAAAATATACAGAATGCTATGGTCTGCTGACTCCAATGAGGAATAGGGTAATAAATCACTCAGACTACCATGTAACTATTTTTCTTTCTTCTTTCTTTCTTTCTTTCTTTCTTTCTTTCTTTCTTTCTTTCTTTCTTTCTTTCTTTCTTTCCTTCCTTCCTTCCTTCCTTCCTTCCTTCCTTCCTTCCTTCCTTCCTTCTCGCTCTCTCTCTCTCTCTTTCTTTCTTTCTCTTTCTTTTTTTTTTTCCAGAGAGGTTTTTGCTATAGGGTGTAGGTGCTTGGCTAGATAGAGATATAGCGAGAAATCATCTCCCAGAGGGGATGGCCATGCCACTATTCCTTCTTCTCTGGTCTCCTCTTGGAATTTTGGGCATGCAAGCACATGTGCCCAGTGTGAGTTTTAAGCCACCGGGTCTGGGACTTGAACCACAGTCAACTACATGGGAGTCCAGCCGCTGGTCCCCCGTGTAACTATTTTCTAAAGCTCACTTCTTTGTCACAGAGCCAGCCTATTGTGCCCATTTCCTTGTCAGAGAGGCAGACCATTGCTCGGGCTGCTAGATAAAAACCTCTGCTCCTCTTTGGCAACCCATTTGGGCCCCTTTTCACTACACTGGAAGCTTTTAGTCTTTCCCTAATAATTTGCTTACTATCCTCTCCATTCATTCATGTCTCCAATTCTTAGTGAGCATAGGGCAAGAGCCAGCATAGATGTTGGGTCTGATCACCCAGCACTCCCACATTGTAAGTAACATCTACCATTGAGTCAAGGTTCATTTATGTTGCCTTGTAAATGAACATTTAACATATTAAAATACTAAATAGAGAAAGGGGATAGGAATTTTTTACCTTTTTTTTAGCGTTTTAAAGAGAACTGCATGTTCTCTACAGAGTTCACACTTCAGATTTTTTTTTAACCTCTAGAAATCTCAGACCTGGAGATGTTGCAAGGAAGTTTCCCTCACTGTTGTGGGCATTTCCAAAAGTTCATTGCTCTTTATAGAGTAATTTTTCAACTGGTTTGCTGATGGGCAGCTTAATTTTAGATGACAGTAAGCAACGGCCAGAGAGGAGAAGGAAAGCAAAAAACAAACATTCAGTTGTCTAAAGACAATAAAAACACATTTCATGCCTATCTGTAGGTCCTTATTTACATTTCTTCTTTATTGTTTTTATCTTATTTATATTTACTTAGATTTTTGCTATAGAGTGCATGCACTCACTGGAGAGAAAGAGAGAGACAGGAGAGAAAAATCACCCACCAGGGAGATGGCCCTGCTGCAATTCTTTCTCCTCCGTTCTCCTCTCAGGATTTTGGGCATGTACACACACATGCTTGGTGTGAGTTTTAAGATACTGGATCTGGGACTAGAACTGCGGTCAACTATGTGGGAGACCAGTGACATAACTATTATACCATCTGCTGATCCCCTATAGTTCTTCTTTAAAGCAAAAGCCATCCAGTTATTCAAAAGAAGCTTAAATGTTACTACCTGTTATGGTTTGTCTCCCAATGTTTCATGTTTTAGAATTTGATGTTGGAAGATGGCAAGGCCTAGTGGGTGGTGACTGGATCATCATGATTACATCATGAAGATAATACTTTTATGAATAGAATAATGATGTCTTTTGAGACCCAGTGAGTTTTAGCTGTCATGAGAAGGGGTTCATTCTCATGAGAGCTTGTTGCTAATACAAGGGAGAGAGTTGCCCCCAGCTCATTCTATCTCTGCATGCACTTGCCATACTCCATGCTCTGGCCAGCCCTGTTGTAGGTTCCCCTGATGCTAGGCCTGTGTCTTTAGGACTTCTAGCTCCCAGAATTGTAAGTCAATAAATCTCTGTTTCTTTATAAATTACCCAGTTTCAAGTATTCTGATAGAAATGCAATAATGGACTAAGACACCACCTATATTGTCTTCTCTGGTCATATGAATGAAAACCATATCATTCTCCTCTCTCCTATAGTACTCGGATTATACCACTCATATTCTGCCCAAATACATCATCGTCTACAAGCCATCTACCATAGTAGGCCGGGAGATTGTCCAAACGGCGTACCCATATAACTGGCAGTTCACCAGAACAATGACATGCAGCTTCTCCAGCATGACAATGAATGTAGGGGTAATCGGGTTTTCCACTGAAAGTTCAGGGCTCCAAGTGCAAGTGTTCCAGAAAGCAAGGTAGAAGCTGCATTGTCATTTATGACTCGGCTTTGGAAGCATTCAGTGTCCCTTTTAATATATTCTGGAAATAGTCCTAAGCCCACTCAGATTCCAAGGGAGGGGAATTTGACCCCGCTTCTTCATAAGGGATGGCAACATCACAATATAGAAGGGTAAGTGACGTGGGAGATACTGTTATGAACATCTTTGGGAATATAACATGCCACACGTACATACAAAACACATGTGAAAACCCTTTGCACCCTAGACAATTCTGGTCACATTTACTCATACCTTTCCTTGTTTTTTGTCTGGCATCCTGTGATGTATGATAAACTTCGACCTATTTAGTTCTATGGCAGGCAGGCCAATGAGTTCACCTCAGATCTGTAGTATAAAATGCTGATATGTAGAGATTGGGCAATAATCCTCAGGATTGCTTCGAAGTCTGTGTCTTGCTACTTCATTCTCTTTTCTATATATTTCCACTCATCTTACCTGCTTTGCTGGCCTTTCATCACCATGGTTTTATGTGCTGTAGATCTCTTCAATAGTGCTCTCTGAGTATCTTCCTCTTTGCTTCACTGTCACTAGAAAGCAACAGAAAAGACTTTAAAAACCTACAGTATCTAAAGTATCACTTTAAGTTTAAGAAATGCCAAATAGCTTTTCACAGTTTTTACTAAGAAATATGAAACAAGAGATTTTTACATTTCTGTCTTCACAGCAGACGGTTAATTTCAATACGCTTCAACATTCACTAGTCCTTGTAAAAATTTGAAATAATTATTTTAGGGCAAACCCCCATGGGTAAATTTTGTTGTTGTTGTTGATGTTCTTGTTGCTGCTGTTAATGAAGGAGTGAGAGTAGGAAGGAGGGCAAAAAGAGATGGAGTGAGAGAATGCCTTTCACTTTTTAGTCAGGATGCAGATGAATCCTGAAGTACACTGGAGAAAAAAAATAAATATTTCCTTAGGGCTTACACTTGATACAGTGTAATATTTATTATAAAAGGAGTTGACTACAGTCAACATTTACCTAGCACTGATCATCTAACAGTTAGTAGAGTCAAAGAAGTGGGAAGAGTCAGTCATCAAACGTTGGGGAGAAAATGTTAGTATTTCATCACAGAAGTAAATGACTAACAAGACAATTCTATTATTCGTAAGTTCCAAAGATATGGACAAAACTAAAAATGATGATCTTGGGAGAGGTGCATGGGATTAGCACGCTCAGGACACATTGTGTGTGTGGTGGTGGACCTTTCTGTGCCGTTGACTCCCCGTAACAGTGCTGCAGGAGAACAGAGAAGGGAACAGAAAGGTAGAGAAGGGCCGAAAGTCCTCCGGTGCTTTCCCAAGGGGAAGAGCCAGAACAAACTCAGGTGACCAACATCAATCCCAATTTCCTTTCCTGGGCTGAAACCCACATCCTTGGAACAGTGAGACGTCCTTTCTTCTTTTTTGATATACTTTTCAACTTAATGTTAGATGCTATTACTTTGCTGGTGATAAGAGATAGGCATTTTCTGAGGCTGATTGTACTTTTTCTAAGAGACTAGCTGGTGCTCAAATTGACAAGGGTTCAATTTTTTTAATGGCCACTGGAGGGCTCCCCATCGCAAGCTTTATAGACAATCACCAGGTATTAAATACTTTTTTTTTTATTTCTTTTTTTCTTTTTCTGGCTTTCTCTGAAGTTTGATTAATTCCAGGCCTTTAAGAGTTTGTGAATGACTATGTCACTCTTAAAAATGAGGGATGAATAACATTTGGCTGGAACAGATTGAGTCAACTTTGGGCAGAGGTCAAATAAGGCTCTTGCCACACAGTTCTTTATGTACCCCTGAGGCCAGGCCGCCCACACTTCGCTTCTCATGTCCTGGGCCCACACATAATGCAGTCAATCCACCTGAACTTCTGACCTACAGCAGTGCATCTATAATATGCCTCTTCTGCTGACTGCCAGCTTCTCTGTCTTTTACCTTGGGCTCTGCTCTAGAGGCTAAAGACTCACAGCGAAGACCCAATTTGTTCACCATGAGAGCCTTGGAATATTCTTCAAAGTGGGCCTCTCATCTCTTCACTTCTGTGCTGTCTTAAAGTAGGAGGAAGCCCATCAGAGGGACTGAGTAAGTTTCAGTTTACTTTCATTCAGAGTGGATTCTCATTTTATGTGCTGGTTAATAAGTTACTTTACCTGTTCCATTTATAATACAGAGAAACAAGGAAATGTTGAACAGAGTGGAATACATTTGGAGGAGTAGAATTTCATATCTCAGCAAGATGAGATTTTTGGGCAAAGATGCAGAGCTCTATAAGAAGTACCTAATACACCAACACAATGTGATTTGGACTGGTCATGGAAACTTGAACTTTTCAATAAAGATCTCAGAGGATCTATTTTGCTTGAAAGATTTTGGAAAGTAAAGTAGAACAGGGCCTTCTTCTTAATGAAAATCCTGCTAAAGTTTTAGTAAGAATGATTTCATTAAAAGAGTAAATTACTGCAACTCTGGAATGATCTTCAGTAGGATATTGATCTCCATCACAAGATATCAGGAGAGGGTGATATTCTCCATGACAAAACCAGGTAGACACAAGCATTAGTTAAATGCTTCTCTGTGGGGTCTAGTCAGCAACAACAAACACAAATTGAGAAAGATGGAAGGCTGAATATAAGGTGCAATATGTTTTCAAGACCAGAGTTCCAATGCAAAGATATCTTTCAGTTGATGAGCCAAATGCTAACAGTGTATTTACTTAGAGTTCTTGGTCTACTTAACCACTCAGTATGCCTCTGAGTTGAACTTACTGCTTTCAGTGTAGAAATGGAAGGATAGAGCATATAACAGGCAAATAATTCACTCAGATTTGCCAAGTTAGTGGTGATAGTAATGAAACTAAATCAGTCCACATTTTTTGCTTACATGTACTTAATATGAAGTAGCTAGGTTCCACTGTTATTATTTTTTTATCTGCATTCATTTTAGCATTGACTTTAGATACTTAAGGTATTTTGGCAAAATGCCTATTAATGGGTCTTGCTACATTTGACAGGATTCTACCCCTACCCGAGTGGTTTAATGCTATGAATCACAAAAGTCAGAAACAAGACCACTAGCTAAAGTCTGGAAGTAGAGCAGACACTATTACTGGCTCAGGTTTGACTAGTCCAGTCAGAAGTCAATTAAATACTGACCAACCTATAGGCCTGACGGCAATTTTCTATCCCAGTAGGAGAGAAATAAGCAATAGCATCTGTCTATGTGGTTTGGTTCTAATGACATTAAATTGCCAATACCAATCTTTTCAGCTTTTATCTCAGAAAATCTCACCCTCAGAAGTATATCGTCTGAAGTTCTACCCAGAGCCTGGATTCTGGGAATCTGCTTGGGCAGTAGGTAGAGTAAGTCCTGCTTTGGCTAGATCCCATCTACCACATGAGCCATCATCATGGCTAAATAACTGTAGGTGGAAAGGCCTTTAAGACATGGGCAACTAAATACTTAGGCAACTGCCTCTGCACTGCTCAGTATTAATTATTTAATTGACTAATAGAGGAAATAGATACGTAATACCTGGCGAGCTTAGTCTTATCCAAGGTTCAATTTAAGCTAATCATCAGTATTTCTGGAAAATGCCAATGTGGCTTTTTCTCAGTAAGTGCAGTCAGCAAGTCTGAACAGAACCCTCCTCTACCGTCTGACACAGCTAGGCTTGGACTCACATTCTGCGACATTGCATCACCAAGAGGGCCTCGGTGGTGCCCTGGGCCAAGTGAAATTGGCTAAATGGCAAACACATGCCTTTAGGAGAGAAAAGGGAAGCTTCTTAGAGAAAAATGAGTCTGAAAGAATCGGGTACTCAATCTTGAAGCATGAAAGAAATTTAGCACAGAAAACTTACACTTCTCAACCATCAGAAGCACAGGATAAGGGAAAAATGTTTAGAGAGATATAAGGAAAGAGGGCAAAAGGAACCATCTCTATGCAAGCCTCATACACATCTAAACAAGCCAGTAAGTACGGTTCGTTGGTTCCCGGTACTGCTTTATTACAGCATGGGTAGGCAGTTTGCTGGATAGAGGCCGGAATGGCATGGAAGATTCAAATGATGCTGAAGTCTCTCTCGGCACACAGTTCACAAGATCTAGAGGTAATAATAACTTACAGTGTCCACCCCTTTAAATGCAAAGTAAATGTTCATTGTGAGCTCAACAGCTAAAACTAGACAGCACCATTGCCAATTAAATTAAAATTAAAGCCCCAGGTAGGATAACTGTTTGTAAACTGTATGATGTCCTTTGCATTTCCATTAGAGGGCATTCTTGCTTCACAAATTCCTGGATTTTCTTGTCATCAGAGAGCCTTTTCTTCCCAGGCAGGTCTGCATGATAGGTGGTCTAAACGGGCAAACGGTGTGCCAAGCAAGGTAAGAGAAGTCGAGAGGAAACAATATGGCATTTCTCTTTTCCTGCTTTCAAATCCGAAGTGCATACCCAAGGTTAACAGAAAGCAGCATGGGCCAAAACTGTTTTCCTGGGAATTTTTTCCCTTCACAGACCTTGTACACAGTACTTCCATGGACTGCCAGAGTCTTCCCCAGGGGAGGCTGAAAGGGGAGACAGTTGATTTTTCAGAGAGATTGTGCGAATGCAGCCAAGCAAACAGGAAGGTGCCTCGAGTCCTAGACGGGGGTTTTCCTCTCCATGTGTAGCCACTGGGGCCCTGTGTGTGGGGAGTGAAGCCAAGAGAGCAAACTGAGCACCTTCTTCACCAGGCCCTAGAGCCCGTGCTGCCTCCTCTGCCGGGGGTTCTCAAACCTGGTCTGGTCTATACCTTTCTGTGTACATACAGATGGAGTATGTGTGTGTGTTTGTAGTTGTAGACATGCACATCTCCCAAAATGAGTACTCTGAGCATGCACGTGATACTGTTTCTAGATTATTCAAGTTTTGGAGTATGGAGTCTGAAAAAGGAGTTTGAAAGACTGATCTTTCTCTTAGTTATGAACAAAGGAGCTCACTACTCATGCTCTGAAGGGGGGGGTATACATGGAAAATTCTGGTTTATGATGGATGCAAAGCACTTTGCAGACAACACATATAATTCTGAGTACATGTGAGGAGGAAACATGAGATACAGCAGAAAGGAAGTTGCCCCTTTTCTCAGTCCCTTGCTGCCTGCGAAAGATAGGCCTCCCAAGCAAGCTGTGGGAGAGCTCAGTGAAGTGAGCTCCTAAGAAGCTCCTGAGTGTTCACCACTCACTCTCAGGTCCTGAGTGTTCACCGCTCACTCTCAGGTAGCTCAGTTCAGGCCTCTGTGCATTTCTCATGGGTGCTTCATAGAAAGGAAGATGGAGCCAGACAGCAGTGGAGACTCTTTTTCAAGGCATTGGTTTGGGAAGTCAGCCTGTGAGAAGAGGGGTACAAATGTGGGAGAGGGGCTCTTCTTCACTATGGGCCTGAGAGGAACAGTAGCTAGGATTTCCCCAGACCTCAAAAGGAAAACGTAGTTGTATGTACCGCTATGAAGTATTTATCTTGAGAGGCTGTAGAAAATCATGTCAAGACAGTAATAGAAAGGTAGCTTTTATGAGATTCTTGAAGTATAATGCTGGCAGAAGACTGATGGATCTTGGGAGAAATCGGATGACTAATCTTGTCCCTAACAGGCTTAAGTTAGAGACCTGGGGCAGGAAAATAAAGCCTTCAGCAGAAGGGTGAGAAGGCAGGGCCTGGGAGCAGTACCTTTGGCTAAGACCCTGCTGTAAAGTAGTAGTAATTATAGTCTTGAGAGGAAAAGGCCTTGTTCTCCCCCCTGCAGCCATAAACCCCCGTTTTACAACTGAAGCTCCAACCCTAATTTTCATTTTGGGCTCTGCAGCAACAAAGCAACTTTGGCCCAAATCTCTCACTTTCTATTTTTAAAATGTAAGGACTTAGAAATACTAGAGAGCCTATAATTTACCCAGCACTTGAAACAGTCAAATCCACCCCAAGGCAGGAATAAAGCTAAGATCCTCCTGTTCAGGTTTTCATGGTCCTACTTCAGGTCTTCTTTTATGTGCACATAATCACCATGGTTCCCTTGCTGAGTGCATTTTATATCGCAAATAATGCAGACTAGAAGTGGATGTGATCATAGGTCGAACATGGATCTGACACTTGGTTCCGTTTATAGGCCCTTTACTTGCAAAACCTGCGATGGTTTGCCAAGTTTAGAACCCCTGGAAACCTGTGGATTTGGAACCCCAGATAGAATTCCAATTTTTGTTGTTGTTGTTTGAGGTTCGAGTTCTTTTAACTTTTGGCACATGTGGGTCTTCCTGTTTCTAAGAAAAAAAATTGAAAAGCTTTAAAAAGTTCCATTTAAAGAACTCTTAAAGAGCCCTGGACATCAGAGGTTTTCACAAAACAATATTTTGATGAGTTAAGTGTAAATGTATCAGAAACATATGGATTAAATTTCCCTTGAAACATGCAAGGATGTGAAATAAGAAGAGGAAAAGGCAGGCCAAACACACTTACTTTGGGTTTTGCTGAACCCAAAACATTTGAAAAGTACTTTAAGGTGTTTGAGTGAGTCCAAACCTACAGTGCTGGCCCACCAGGATGGCAGCGGTAGAGTCTGAGCCAGGCAGGCATCGACTACTCAAGCTGTGCTGGTGTTTGCACAGGCCAGGAAGTGCAACCTGTGGGGCAGTGCTGCAACCGGAACTGAAACAGTTGTATCAACCTTGGGCAGAGCACATGCCTCACCTTCTTGCCTCAGTATCTCACCTCTGAGTGGTGCACAAGGAAGCAGTTGGCTGTACTTTTTTGGGCCTGATTACAAAGTCCAATTTGTTATATATAATATTGCAATAAAATGGATTCTGATTAAATGAGAACCAACTGAAGCCTCTACTTCAAACTTAAATTGGAGCAATTGCTAGGAATGGAAACATTCCCCCAACTGCATATTCCTCTCTCTTTCTTTCCAATCCAGCCCCTACTTTGGTCTCTTCTGGTCTTGGCTGAGACTAAGAGTGAGAAGTCAGAAAAAAAAAAAGAACTCTCCAGGAAACATGTTCTCACAAGATTTCCAGCTCCATTCATTGAAGGCAGAAGTCTGAGTATGGTTCACAGAAGCACCACAATTTGGAGGGCTTTTTGGGGCCAATAACCTTTCTTGGGAATCATCCACTTGGTGAGGTTGACTTTAGGGCATGCGGATCATGCTGCAGAAAACCATTGCCTTGGAAAGGGAAGAAGGGCCCAAAGTGGCGTGGCAGTTAACAATTCAGTTTTTCCAGTAAATGAAGAGTCCCCAGAGAGTATAACGACATTTCTCTCTTTACTATTCTGTTTGCCTTCTTAGAAGATGATATAGTTCTTCTCCTTTCATTTCTTAAAGATTCTTTTTTCAGCTATATACTATACTTTCAGTTACCTAAGACCGGGACACCTTACAATGGAAAGCTAGAAAATAGACTGAGAGGGACCAGCAGTTGGTATAATGGCTATGTGGCTGGACTCCCATGTAGTCGACCATGGTTTGAGTCCCGGACCTGATGTCTTAAAACTCACGCTGGGCACTTGTGCGTGCGTGCCCAAGATCCTGAAAGGAGGATGGAGGAGAAGGGACTGTGGCATGGCCATCCCCCGTGGGGGAAGCGGTGATTTCTCGCTTTCTAACTCTCTGTCTCTCTCTGTCTTTTGGGTGAGCGCACATGCCCTATAGCAAAAACCTCTCCAAAAAAAAAAAAAAAAAAAAGAAAGAAAGAAAGAAAGAAAGAAAAGAAAGAGAGAAAATAGACTGAGAATGCCTCTGAATTTTCTCTCTTCCCTCTTAGTCACACATAAGCTTCCATCATCTCTTTTTAAGCCTTTTAGAGGATTTCCAGCCATGGGACTATTCATTGGTGGACATGTCCAAATAATTGGCAAACTCTAAACCAGAGGGGTTCAGAGTTTTCCAAGGTCAAAATAGATTTGAACCAGTTTGAAAGAAGTGTATTATAGTTGAAAGAACATTTGCTTCGGCATCAAAAGACACAAAGAGAAGCCTTGACTTTTTTCCCCATGATAAAGTCAATTATCCTTTTAGTGCCTCAGTTTCTCCATATTTTAGAAAGGATGGAAGTATATATGAGCTGAATAACTGCTTGAAAGGATCATGTGAAATAGCTCAAATTCCTTGAGGGTAAGGATGTCAGACTAAAAAAATAATAAACTACATTATACAAAACCTAGAATTATGGGATGTTTAGCAAATGAGGTGGTAGGAAAATTGCTTCATTCTTACCTCCTGGTAGCCTACATCTAATAATAGTAATTATTTATGTGGTACCTGCTCTATGCCAAATACTTTGGGGGGCCTTTTATGCATATTAGCTCATTCAGTCTTCACACTACCACTAATAAGTAGGTTCTTTTATTATCTTGATGGGGAAACCAAGGCACAGACAAGTGATCTGCCCAATTTGCCAACACGGTTTTGATGGAGTCAGGCTTTGAACCAAGGCAGTAAACCCTGAGGACCATATTCTTAATCTTTATGCGATGAAGAACTTTTATCTCCAGGCCAGATGATTCCGATCCTACTTCTGAGTCAGTCTTCTGATCTTGAAAATATCCTCATGAATTTTTCTTCCTCTCATGTATTTTATAAGCAAATAATTGCGTTGAAATAAAGTAAAACACACACAAAACATTTCCCTGTAATTTGCCACTTCAGTACGCATTGCCAACAGAGACGTCTTCAAACAAACTTGCTTTGTCTTCACGTGGAATAACTACTGTGTAGGTTGATATAAAAGCCTATTTTCCAAAAACGTTCATAAGAGGAAAATAGCCTGTCTCCTTTCATTAAAAGCAAATCTCTGAAGTCTTTGGAAACGCAAGGAAAGTGTACAGACACCTATTGAAGTTGGGGTAGGAATCAATTCCGAGGAGCATCTCAAGGTGAGCTCCGAGTCTTGGATGAAAGAGAGAGACAAACTGTCCAGTTTTACCAGGAAAATCTTGTCAACTAGTGAGGGAGCATGGAGATGGGATTTTCTTTTTTGATCACAGCTATATCAAAAAGCTTCTCTTTTCTAACTGTGAAAGCTCTCAGAAGCAGGAGGGAGCACTTGGGTTACCTAGATCGCTGCGGGTGTGTTTGGAATAGTTTGCACGTAGGTTATTGCCTGCAAGTAGAAAAAAAGAGCTCTGCCAAACTGCACTTAAGCTTCAAAGTGCTCCTAAAGCTGTATATCCCCGAAAGGCTATTTTGACGTTAAGAAAAGGCTTGTAGTAAGTTTTGTTTCTATGGCAATAAGGCAATTGAGTTAAACAGCAATCGAAGACTATTTAGTAAAAGACACCAAATGGTATTTCTTTTCCTTTTATACTATGTTGTGCATTACTGCTTCAATGAACAACTGCAGAGTAATGTGTATTTATGCCTAGGTTTATTTTTAATGAAAAGTTCATTTTATTTTCAGAAAAACAGTGTCAACTGGGTTGGCTATCATATTGTGAAACTCAGTTATGTTGTTGGAGGAAAGCCTTCCTGGGTGATGTTTGCAGTTGGGTCTAACACACCATGGTTCTATTCGAGGTACCTAGTGGGGCATCAGAAAAGCCATGACATATTTTTCCATGTTTAGTGATTAATACTTGACTGGTTTTCCCTTTTCTAAAAGTTGGGCCCAGAGAGTGGCACAGCAGTAATGCAACACTCTGTGAGGCTGACCCATATGAGGGCGGTCCAGGTTCATGTCTAAGTTTCCAGTGTGCATGTGTCCTTGGTCAGGGCCTGGCGGAAGCTAGATGTGGAACCCAGCCGTGAATACTCCACTGGGGGTGCCTTATCTTTCTATTTCTGTCTCTCTGTCTCTCTCGCTTATAGAAAAAAGAGACAAGCAAATCTAAAAGCTGAAACAATTCTCCAAACCAAAAAACTCATTTTCTCAATCCTAATTCACAAATATCCAGTGGATTAAAGCAGTCAATCCAAGCAGCAAACAAGGGAAAGGATCCTAAAAGAACCAGAGCTCAATTTTTTTTGCCACTGATCAATGTAACTGTGCTATCATCTTTTTTTTTTTTTACTTTACTTTTTACATTTATTCACTGTGTATCATTACAGCATACCAAATGAATTTTCCCATTTATGAATACACTGCATATTGGTCCAGTCAAAGACATTACCATATACATTCTAATCAACAGATTTCTTTTCATTTTGGGTCTTAAATGTTTTGCTTCTTTCTTCATTCCCTTGATTCCCTCTCTCTCACCCTCCTCCATTTCCCACCCTCCTCCCCCACTGTCTCCAGTATCATCATTGCTCCCCATGCTTTTATGCCTTCCAATCATTCAGTTTCTGCCATAGAGTGTCGACATTCTGTATATATTGACTGGGGTGGGGGTGGGGAGGGAGTTTCTAGGAGTTTTCAAAGTGTTTTCTGGGGGATAAGAAGAGAAGTCTTTCTCAAAGGCAATACACAACTGTCTTGGGGACCTGGAAAAGTAGGAAAGGTGAAAGAGAGGAAACAACTGTTCTGCGTGTTGGAAGCTTATTTGTACCCTAAAGCTTTTGCAGAGATTTAGTCTTATAAAAGCCATCCTATTTTCTAAACTCACTCTTTTGTTTTCCAGATTCCCACTCCATAAACACTAACAAAACTAAGCTCTGAAAGCCAAAGCATGAAAGGGAAACCTATTCTCTCAAAAGTCTAAGTGTAGTGGTTACATCTTGGGACTCCCACATGGCTGACCATGGTTTGAGTCCCAGACCCAGTGAGGCTTGAAGCACACGCTGGGCTTGGGTGTATACATGTACATGATCCTGGGAGGAGAATGGAGGAGAAGGGACTGCAGCATGGCCATCCCCTTGGGGGGGGGGGGTGATTTCTTACTTTCCCTCACACTATCTCTGTCTCTGTCTCTCTCTTTCTCTGGTGAGCACACACAGCCTAAGGCAAAAACTTCTTAAAAAACAATCCAAGTTCTCCTCCTCGGTCAGATTGAGGGCATCTTGGCAAATCAGAAAAGAGGGGAGACATTTTTCCACAGCCTTTGCTTAAAATAAACAGTTATTTTGGGCTCTTTTATAAGTTTGAGAAATAGAAAACATCTGAGAGGTAATATGGTTTTATGCTCTCATTTTATAAAAGAGAGCGGGAAGTAACTTGCCCCTGGTCACATAGCTGCTGAGTGATTTGATTAGGACTTGGTTGTTATGCCATTTTTTAAAGCTCTCAGCATGATATTCTTTCCCCTGTGCTTTGAAAACATGTATCCAATTTCTTTCAGTAATATTTGCATTAAGTATAGAATGAAGTCTTCTTTCAAATAAGGACAGAATTAAAGAAGAAGGTCTATGTAAAGGATGCTTCAATATGTTAATACTGCTCTTCAAATCGTGACATTTTTAGGGGACACTGAGGGACCTCTAGCAACTTTCAGGACTCCAGCTGGCTAGCTGTTCCTCCTCAGAGTTTAATTAGGAAATGATAGAGAAAGAACCACGGCATTAGTTTTGGCTTCTTTCCTAGTCACTCAGACCCCCTGTGTGTATTATGACATTCCCACTGGTCACTTCTGACTTCAGAAGGCATTTGAGCGTGTGTGTTTTTTATTAGTTTGGAATTTTATTCTCAGCCAGTTACCTAGGCGAGCTTCCGTGGGAATTACTGCTGATCAGAACAACAACCACTAGGAAGAACCAATCAATTACAGACACACTGTGTGCTGTCCTTTGCACAAAGCAATAAGGCCTTTGGGAACCTAGTTAATGCTTCACCTAAGATCATTTTCGTGCTTCCCCTCCAGCAGATTCCAGCAGCAAATACAATCTAGAGCTTCCAAAGGCAGGGCTGGAAACCAAATGACCACATAGCCTTCAGTCCTCTAGGCTTGAACCTGTTTTGGTATGGGGGTGGATAAGATGACCTCATAGGTATTTTCCATCTCCAATTTCTGTGAACCATTGTTCTTGGGAATAGATGATTTAATAGGCTAATACAGATCTGTGTTTGCCCACTCTCTGTTCCTTGTATTTGTTGTATTTTACTTGGTTACCCTGGGAAGAACAAATACATTATGTAAGTCCAAAGACACTCCGAGGTCAAAATCAGCAAAGGGCAGAGTTTGAAGGGATGTGGTCAAGAGAGAGAGATGGTGGTGTATAGGAAACCTGAGCTCACGAGTGCTCTCTAGATGTTTCCAGAGCAGAGTTTGAGGCAAAGTACCAGGATGTGATGTCTTCTGGTGCAGTGGAAAGAATATAAATATGGAAACAGAAGACCTAGTTTGAACTCTGTCTTACTGGTTTCTAATGATCTCAGCTTTCACATAGATAATGGATTTAATAATGTTACCCTGTTTATTTCAACAGGGTTGGTTTGAGAATAGTATGAAAAAAATATGTGTTTGCATATTATGAGTAAGATGATATATAATTTAGGGATATTATTATTATTTAATGAAGTGATTATTATACTCCGAGCTGAACAGAAAAGTTTTGTTTATAAGGAGCTATGCCAAAAACAGCTATGTTTTCTAAAAGTAATTGGGGAGAAAGGACAAGAAATTGACAATAAGAAACTAAAGTTAATCAGCACAGAAAGAAAGAGTAGTAAAACCTCAAATGTTCTTGCTTTCTGGTTTGCCCAACATGTAAGCCAAAACACATTTCAAAGTCTGAGAAATATTGAAAAGCACCGTTGATCTTTCACTTATGATGAATGACTTCTAGAAATGTGTCAAGTAGTATTGTAAACAGTCTAATATTGAAGACGCTGATTGAAATAATATAATTGGGTAGAGATTTTATGAGCAGCTTTAGTGTGCAATTTTGAGAGTTAGAGAACATAAAACATTAATAAGGTATGTGTTCTGTCTTTAAAACTTGCAATTTATAGGGAAAAACTGAGTTCACAAATATATCCAATATTTTCCAGGAGTTGAAATAAGATAAAGATGATTCTTACAAGAGAGTTTTTCTCTGGCTCTTTCTTCCCTCATCATCCTCTTTGGTACCCAGGAGTTGTCTTAGTAATGAGCCACTTACCATCGCTGGACATCTGATTCCAAATTTCAGTTACCATTGCCTCTTCCTCTATTCCAGTTCACCATGTAATGCTTCCTGACTCTGCCAAAATCCAGTGAAGCCTCTGCCACCAATGGCTCTCAGAGATGCCTCCCCTATTGGTTTCTACTAGAGGTGTTACTACCATGCAGAAGTCCCCTACTATCTCACTAGCACAAGTAATATTACACAAGTCAGCAGGTGTGTGGGCAAAGTGGACAAGCTCTATTGTTTCTGCTCAGCTAGAAGAAAGTAGAAGGACTGTAGAGTATTCTTTTTGAAAGAATATATCTTTATTTTTTAAAAGAGATTTTTGCTATAGGGTATGTATACTCACTGGACAGAGAGAGAGACAGAAAGTGAGAAATCATCCCCCAGGGGTCAGCTACACCACAGTCCCTTCTCTTCCATTCTCCTCTTGGGATTTTCAGCAAACACACACCTGTGCCCAGCATGTTTTAAGCCACCAGGTACGGGACTTAAACCACATTCAACTATGTGGGAGTCTGATGATGTAACCATTATGCCATCTGTTGGTCCCAAGAATACATATTTTTTAATGTAAAGCATGAATAGAATGTTAACAGACAGAAAGAGGAGGAGGGCAGCCCAGGATTATGAAAGTGTACAGACAAGATCACGGAGATGAAAGAGTTCATAACATAGTGTACGAAAATAAAGCAAGTCTTCTCTCAAAAGCAGTATAACCTGGCAGCTTGCTTTCTCACTTTGTCTCTCTCTGTCTCTCTCTGGTGAGTACATATCACCTACAAGCAAATTAAACAACAACAACAACAATAAATAAAATTAAATAAATATTTTAAAAAATAACAAAAGAGAGTGGGAACAAGGGCGAATATTGTTTATAAAAGGTGGGATGTACTTTTCTACCATTCCACTGTTCTACCTTCCTACAGTCAAACGACAGGTGGAGTTGACAGTATTTCCCACTTTGTTAAACAATAAAACAGGATTTGAATTAAAACCCATCCTAAATATAAACAGAAAAACCAAACAAACAGAATTTGAATTTAAAATCTTTCTGAGTGAAGTCCTGGGGTGAAGACGAGAGGAGAGGGTTTGGGGAATAATGGAGTACCTCATCGAAGTACATGTTCTAAAATATTGAGCAGTTTCGATGGAGGTTCCGGTTAAGTGCATATTTTCCTAAGAGATAACAATTGTGTTGAGACCCACGATCCTGCACGCACACAGCCTTGACGTACAAGGTAAGTAACCATCGATCATCACACTAGGACAACTCAAAGGTAACCTTTTTGTTTTAAGCTTGTTTCGGGCCATAGTTTCCTATAGATTTCTTTGTTCGTACTTCCTCCCATGCCTCCCCAAGCCCACTCAGTGGGAGCATGCCCACTGAGAGAGAACCTCTGCCAGGTACTCCAGCTATGCTGTTATGGCTTGGGATTTTTCTCTCCTGTGTAGTACAGAATACCCACTGTGCTCTGCCTTAAGTGCTAAGCTCTGAGAAGGTTGTTTCCAAAATCCATGGTATGCAGCAGAGCTCTCATTATGCTCCATTCAAACAACAGAGCTGATCTCTGGCTAGTTGGGATGGGGACAGGAAGTTAACACTGTGGGTCTGGAGGCTGCCGTTATTCCATCTATTTCCTACAGCACAAGCAACAGACGTGCAAAGCAGATCAAAACACATTTGGAATGATGTGATTAAGACACTGATCATAATGCCTTGGAAGATTGTTTTATAAAAGAGAAACACATGGTTAATTATGAAATGATGGTTAAAAGGGAAAATTACAAAGATTTAATTTGACTAATAAAATATAAAGTGAGGGAGGACTAATTAACACAGCTAATCTGAAAAGGGTCTGGAAATATATGCTGTAACGCCTTTATAAAAAAAAGGACAAGAAAGGAAAAAAAATGTAAGATGGTAAAGGACTGAACAGAATCTAGGAAAATGAGCTTTTTCATATACTCAGAAATTGTCAAGCCTTTGCTAATGCAGTAAGTACAAATCTGATTTCCACTTGAAGAAAAAATAGAAAAACTAAAGACAATTTAGGGAAAAATATCGAAATATAGAAAAAAATTAAAGACAGAAATTGTGGGTAAAATATTATGGAATTTGAGTTGGTCATTTAGAGAAAAAAATCAAGAGTAGCACTCACTGTGTATCTAATACATTATAAAAATGGCATTTTTTTGCTGGCTTTTACAGAAGGCAGAAGAATCTATTTGTGCTTCAGATTTACCTCATTTTAGGCAAATAATATTTTTTATGAAAAATTACATGTAAATCAAGAGTTTTTTACCAAAATCAAACTATGAGCTAAATAGCAGGAGGAATTCCACTAATAGATTCAAGTCTGAAAGAAATTAAATCCCTAAATTATTCTTTTCTATGGCACTGTGAACAAACCACAGGTCTCTCCCTAGTCTCAACCACCTTCCCTCCAAAAAGCCTCTGTGAGTCAGTTTGAGCTATGACTGACATTATAAATTTTTCTAAAGCAATTGCGATGGAATAAAACCAGAACATCAAAATACTCTCCAAACCCAACCTGACCCAACCTGATATTTCACTTGGTTTGTGTCTTCAGTATAAAAAGCAAAAATTTTTTGAGTCATATTTTAAATGCACCAGGGATCTCTGTAATTTCAAACAGAAATTCTATGGTAGATGGTTTTGAAAACAAAGGCTTTATAAAACAAGTCATCATTAGGGAAGGTATTTGTTTTGAAAATGTTTATTTTTGTGGTCTGATCAACAAACTATCTGAATATCTATAGATTTTAATTATGATGATGTGACAAAACTAGGTATAGTCAAAATTAATTGGGTCTCTGGCACCTACAACTATATCAATAAGACAACTTTGTTGGTTTTTTAAAAAAATAATTATTTAATTTTATGTATTGTTAGTATAACTTTTTAATTTGCTATAGGACATGCATACTCACCAGAATCAGAAAGTGAGAAAGCAAGCAGCCAGGCCTAGGACTTAAACTGTAGTTGGCCATGTGGGAGTAGAGCACCTCAATTACCACACACCTTCTTGCTGACTATTTTAAATTAAATTAAAAAAAAATTTAACAATTTGGGTGATAACAATCATGATTTTAGCCTCTTTACAGAGACAGAAGGTTGGAGAAGTTGACATCTTACTTATACTTTCACTTAGAAATTTTAGGAACTTCAAGAAGCCAAAATTAATCTACTTACTTTTACAACTCGGCATCAGTGTCCATGAGGGCTATGCTTATAAGATATGAGAGCTGCCCATCTGTCCTCTTTTACCACAAAGACTGGATGGCCCTTCCAGAGAGCAACCTCAGCCAAGAGTAGATGCCATGACTGGTCTCTCTTTACCTCACCAATAAGATGGTGATTGCTTTCTAGAACTCATATAGAGCTCACTCCCTCAAACTTGCTTCCCTTCCTTATGAAAACAGAACATTGCGGGAACCAGCAGTTAGCGTAATGGTTATGTCGCTGGACTTCCACGTAGTCAACCGCAGTTCGTGTCCCGGACCCGGTGGCTTAAAACTCACGCCGGGCGCGTGTGCATGCGTGCCCAAGATCCCGAGAGGAGAATGGAGGAGAAGGGATTGCAGCGTGGCCATCCCCCCTGGGGGGTGATTTCTCGCTTTCTGTCTCTATGTCTCTCTCTGTCTGTCTGGTGAGCGCACGCGCCCTAGAGCGAAAACCTCTCCAAAAAAAAAAAAAAAAGAAAGAAAGAAAGAAAAAAAAAACCAAAACGTTGTCTTTTCCATAGGGAAAAAAAAATGAGAAGGACCCTCCATGCCACAGTTTCTGGGTCTTGGTTTCTGTCTCTTTGAATTTAACTGCTTGATGGGATGCTGGAGAAAACTGCCCCTCATTGTTCTCCAAGCTCTCAGTTGTTCCTTGAGGCCAATGTAAATCAATCCCCTAAGGACAATAAAGAAGTGTGTGTTAGGACACTGGTTAGTTGTGGTGGTGACTCAGGACTAGGTAAGTGTAATTTTTCTAACAGATGAAGCCATGTACCCCCATTCCCTAGAGTGGAACATGACAAAAGCCACTAGTAGCATGTCCCTATTTGTTTTATCTCTTCTACCTATAGATCTAATTGCAGTTTGGGGTCCATAGGGACTACTTGAGGTTTAGGGAAGGATGGGTATTTGAGTACTAATTGGACAAGAAATGTAAGACTAAGTGAAGAATAGGAGTCTGAGAATTTACATGACCTGCAAAGCAGGGGAGAGGGAGAGATTTTATAAAACAGAAGGGCAGATACAGGTGAAAAGATGTAAAATTTTACTTCTAGATATGGCAATTGAACTATTTATGACAGGCCAGCTGCAGTGGCACAGTGGTAATGTGGCTCTCCGCAATACTGAACCACATAGGAAGGCCCTGGGTTTGTGTCTTGGGGTCTCCTTGTACATGCTGGGTGCATGCACGTATGCCCGTGATCCTTGATGGCTGGGGCTGGGAGTGGATTGTGGAGGGAGGACCATGTTAAGGGTGTCCCCTCCATTCTCTCTCTCCTTCTCTCTCAAGGAAGAGATAAATAAACCAAAAAGTTTAATTATGGCACAAACAGAATTTTATTCCAAAACTAGCTGTCTGATCTTATGCAAATTATTTAACTTCCAAATAGTAATGTGATCAATAAATATAATTACTCTTATCTTACAGTACTATTTTGTGGATTAAATTCAAATATAAAAATTGGTAAAAATAAATGTAAAAACATATTTGAAACATAAGAGACTCAGAGACTATTCTCTTCCACAAGCTTAATGTTACAACCTCAAATGTTTGTAACAGTTCTATCACCTATTTATTGAGTGCCAATTAAATATTGGGTTGTCCAGAAAGTCATGACACATTTTTGCATAGAAAATCAGAAAAATATGGGACCAACAGTTAGCGTAATGGCTATGTCGCTGGATTCCCATGTAGTCGACTGCAGTTCGAGTCCTGGACCCGGTGGCTTAAACTCACACCGAGTGCGTGTGCGTGCGTGCCCAAGATCCCGAGAGGAGAATGGAGGAGAAGGGATTGTGGCGTGGCCATCCCTCCTGGGGGCTGATTTCTCAATTTCTCTCTGTCTCTCTATGTCTTTCCATTGAGCGCATGCGCCCTATAGCAAAAACCTCTCTCAAAAAAAAAGAAAGAAGAAGAAGAAAATCAGAAAAATACATCATGATTTTCCCAAGGACCTAATAGTAGATGCTTTACAGATTTTGCTTTGATTGTATAATACAATTCACCGTACAAAATAATTCATCTCTGTTTTGTCCTTCATGGAGGTGTTATCATCCCCTTTTTACATATGAATTGACTAAGACAGAGAAGGCAGGTAATTTGCCTAAACTCTTGCAGCAAGTAAGTATAAAATCAAGATTTGCACCAGGCACTCTGATACAAAACTATTATTACACTCTTTTCGCTCTCGAGTCTGCAAACGGAACGTGTACAATAACTTCTAGGACAAAGATCTATAGCTCTACTTTAGACTTTATCTAAAGTAAAGAGTATTCCTTACTCAATAATCTAGGTTTTACTTTTGTTTTTGCTCTTTCAAGAAACTGTAAGTGACCTAATAATCTATAATATAAAACATCTGAGAATTTTGTCTGAGTGTCTTGACTTATAATACTATGCTGCAGTTTTTTTTATTAATTATTATTTTTTTAAAAATACAGGTCAGCTCCATAGTATAGTGGTAATGTGCTGCTCAAGAGAGGCTGGATCCCACATGACCACAGTGGTTCAAATCCCAGGCCTGGTCAGCCTGTGGAGGGTGCTTCTCTCTCTCTCTCTCTCTCTCTCTCTCTCTCTCTCTCTCTCTCTCTCACACACACACACACACAAACACACACATTCACACACATGCACTCTATCATGAACAAAGAAATAAACTAAATAAAGTAGTTATATACACACATACATACACTATGGATATAGTGTATATTTTTTTGTGTCTGACTTTTTCTACTCACCATATATTTATGGCATTTATGTTTGTGTAACTATAATTCCTTTGTTTTCAATGATGAATCGGTTTCTCTAGGATGAATATACGAGAACTGAACATTTACACAGTGTTCAGTTGGGAGCTCTGATGAATATTGCTGCAATTATTAGTAATATCCTTATACTTGTCTTTGGGTTCACATGTGCTTGCATTACTTTTGAAATAAACTGAAGGATTATATGCTACACATATATTCAGCTTTAGTAGATAGTGCCAGTTTTTCAGAATGGTTGCACTTTCACCAGCAAAAAGGTCCAATTCTTTTCTATCATCAAGAGCAATTGTTGTTCTAAGTCTCATTCATAACCATTCTAGCAAGTGTGTACTGGTATTAAATTGTGGTTTTAATATGCATTTTCCTGATGGCAATGAAGTTGAGCATTTTTACATATATTTATTGGTCAAGTTGATATGCTTTTCTCGTTATTTATTGTTGCTATATTGGGCATGTGCTCCCTAGAGAGAGAGACAGAGTGAGTGAAAGTGAGAAATCACCCCCAGGGTAATGCCCATGCTGCAACCCCTTCTCCTCCAGTCTCCTCTCAGGATTTTGAGCACACATGTACATGCACATGTGCCTGGCATGATTTTCAAGCCACAGGGTCTGGGACTCAAACAGTGATCGGCCATGTGGGAGTCCAGTGCCTTAATTACCACACCATCTGCCAGGTATTGCTCTATTTTTTTTGTTTATTTTTTTGTTTGTTTTAATTGATGAAGGGCACATATGCCCAGGAGACAGGAGAGGGGTGGAGGAGAGAGAGAGAGAGAGAGAACATTTTCCCATGGGGTATGGTCACACTGTAATCCTGTCTCCATTTCTCCATCCTCTCGAGATTTAGGGCATACACGGGCAGTGGGCAGTGTGTTTTTCAAGGCACCCATCTGGGATATGAACAAATAACAATCAGCCACGTGGGCTCTAGTTCCTTAACCATTAGAATATGGGGCTAGCCCTGGATATACACTACTGTAAAGTATGATTTTTGACTAGTTTTCCATCAAGTGAGCTATGTTATTGATTTGTACGACTTCTGTATATATTCCAGATCTGAGCCTTTTGTCATTTTTATTTATTTTTATCTTTTCTGGAGAGGTTTTTGCTATAGGGCGTGTGTGCTCTCCACAAAGACAGAGAGAGACAGAAAGTGAGAAATCATCCCCAGGGGGGATGGCCATGCCGCAATCCCTTCTCTTCCATTCTCCTCTCGGGGTCTTGGGCATGCATGAACACACGCCCAGCATGAGTTTAAGCCATTGGGTCTGGGTCTTGAACCATGGTTGACTACATGGGAGTCCAGTGACATAGCCATTATGCCATCTGCTGGTCCCAAGCCTTTTGTCAGTTTTAAGGACTGTGTCTCTTCCTTCTTTGTGGCTTGCCTTTCTCAGTCTTCCAAATGCTGTTATTTAAAAAATAGAATTTTTAAGTTTTAATATAGTCCAATTAATAATTTTCCTTAAGAATAATTCTTTTTATGCTCTGATTAAGAAATATTTCTCTCTCTTCGGTAATAGTATACTCTCTAGTAATGTATTTTAGAAATTTTAATATCTTGTCTTTCACACAGATCTTTGTTTCACCTGAAATAGATATTTATGTATAATTTGAGGTAGAAATATTTTATTTTGTCTATATATATATATATCCAATAGTCCCAGCATGACTTATTGAAAATGATCATTCTTCCATGATTGTATTTTGCCATCATTGTCTAAATCTAGAGACTACATACATAGACTCTACATTTTTGCATTGGTCTAGTTGTTGAGGGTATCATAATATTTTGATTTCTGTACTTTATAATACGTCTTTTTCTGAGAAATTTTTGCTATAGGGTACACGTGCTAGTCTGAGAGACAGAGACAAAAGACAGAAAGTGAGAAATCACTCCCTGCAGGGGATGGCCATGCCACAATCCCTTCTCCTCCATTCTTCTCCCTCAAGATTCTGGATGCACACATACCCGGTATGAATTTCAAGCTGCCAGGTCTGGGTCTTAAACTGTGGTTGGCCATCTGGGAGTCCAGCACTTTAACCACCATTGCACCTGCTGACACCAATAATAAGTCTTGATATTTGATATCTGAAGGAACAATTCCTCTCAATAATATCTTTTTTTTTGGGGGGGAGAGGTTTTTGCTATAGGGCACATGCGCTCGCCAGAAAGACAGAGAGATAGCCAGAAAGCGAGAAATCACGCCCCCCCACCAGGGGGGATAGCCACGCCACAATCCCTTCTCAAACTGCAGTTGGCATAATGGCTATGTTGCTGGACTCCCATGTAGCCGACTGTGGTTTGAGTCCCGGACCCGATAGCTTAAACTTATGCCAAACACATGTGCGTGCGTGCCCAAGATCCCGAGAGAAGAATGGAGAAGGGATTGTGATACTATTGAGAAACTATTTTTAAAAGTAAAAGCCCAGCCACTATGGCACAGTGGTAACACAGGTGCCTTGCAAAGATGAAAATGATATGGACAACTGTGGGTTCAGATCCCCAAGTTGGCCTAAAGACATGCTGTATGTGCATGCATATGCCCAGAATCCTAAGGAGCTGTATGGCTTAGAAAAGGGGACTGAGGCTTGATGAGACCTTGTCAAGGGTGCTTCTCTCTTTCTCTGTCTCCTTTGTGTGCATGTGCACATACTATCATAAAAGCAAACGAATAAAGCCAATTTATAAAATCTAAATAGCTTATCTATTTTCATTAACAAAAAACTTTTTGATATCGAGTACCTAAACATAAAATAATCCAAAAAATTATTCTTAGTATTTATGTCATTTTGATTAGTTTCATGGTTATATGTGTCACATATCACCATATTGCTGATTCTTTTAGCAATATTATCTTATTTTTAATTTTTTTCACAAAACTGACTGCAATATTCTTCAAAATTGATTTTTTTCTTTTAAAATTAGAAATTGTTGACACTCTTAATCAACTTTTCTGGGTAGATGAACATATTTTATTTTTAAAATTTATTTATTTTTTGTGTGAGATTTTTCTGTAAGGCACAAGTGCTCACCAGAGAGAGAAAGAGAGGGACAGAGAGACAGAAAGAGAGGAATCACCCCTTGGGAGGATGAGCATGCCACAATCTCTTCTCTTCCACTCTTCTCTTGGAATTTTGGGCATACATGCACATGTGCCCGGTGTGAATTTTAAACTCTTGGGTCTGGGACTTGAACTGTGGTCTACTACGTGTCAGTCCAGTGATGTACACCATCTGCTGGTCCCAGATTAAAATAATTTTAATTAAGATGATTATTTTTGTATAGGTGTTGAGGTACCTCAAAGTTCACAGTGAATTTGTGAAATAAAGTATATTTTCAAATAATGAAATATGTATACATTTCAGTCTAAGTATTTTCACAAATTCTGTCTTTTTGCTTCAATTCAGAGTACCTTTCTTTGAAAAAATATTTTTGAAAAACAAAATTCATTAAACAAATTGTTTATGACTATGATTTGTATGCTATAAAATTGTAGACCTTTTCGATTTTATTTCATTCCAGTATGGAATACAAATTTATCCAATTAAAAACGAGCTCCATCAGAAAATTCCTATGACAAGCTAAAATATCACAAATCCCAATTATGATGTTTTTAAAGCAAAATCTTATTCTTACAGTTTTTTCATTTAGTTCTTCCTTGTTTTCAAAAGCATGAATTTGTATTTCCATCTGTAAGTCTTGTTATCTAATTGCAATTGGTAACTGAGAGCTAAAATTTTATGCTGTTCCATATGTTGAATATTTTCATTAAAGGTCTCCCACTGATTTTGAAAAAGTAAACCCAAATTTTAGAGTTCTTGCTCACAAGAACTTCAAAAGCATTATAGGACATTGAGGTTGAATTATAAATGAGTTCTTCAAAGACTCAAGTGTTTCTAAAATCTGACTGATGGGGAGTAGCAGAGATGGAATGTATGCCCTGCCATGCTGGTGTCTTTTTTCTCACTATCAAATTCTTCAGAAAATTTTTATAGTTCATTATCAAAATTTACATATGCCTGTAAGTACTGATAACTAGAACTTTAATTTTTCTTCTTTTTTTTTTTTTTTTTGAATTTGCCAGAGGGCATGTCCGCTCACTGGGGAGAGACAGAGAAAGCAACTGCCTCTGCCCTCCAAATGAGGGATGGTCGCACAACAATCTCTTCTCCATTTTCTCCTTGTGGGATTTGGGCACACATCCACCATATTTTTCAAGCTGGCAAGTCCAGGACTTGAACAGTGCAGTTGACTACATGGGATCCAGCTACCTTAACCACCACATCCCAGGCTAGCCCAGCTTTATGCTAATTAATAGAATATTGGTGCTTCTTTGGATGTAATTATGACGTATGCATCTTAACCAATGATTAAAATACAAGTTTCAAATTTAGTAAGGATATTGCTTTACATTAGTATCACTATGTATGTCACTAATACATCATTTATAAAAAATAAAAAATTTACATTTTTTTTTTTTTGGAGAGGTTTTTTCGCTATAGGGCGCGTGCGCTCGCCAGACAGAGAGAGACATAGAGACAGAAAGCGAGAAATCACCCCCCAGGGGGGATGGTCACGCCGCAATCCCTTCTCCTCCATTCTCCTCTCGGGATCTTAGGCATGCATGCACACGCGCCCGGCGTGAGTTTTAAGCCACCGGGTCCGGGACGCAAACCGCGGTCGACTACGTGGGAGTCCAGTGACATAGCCATTACGCTAACTACTGGTTCCCAAAATTTACATTTTTATTAAGGGTAATTTTGTATTCAAAGTTGAACTTCCAAACTAATTTTACAATAGCATTCACAAAATGTCCTATCTTAGGAGTGGGGTGCAGAGGGCAAACAATGTTCCAGTGGTAACGCTTTGCAAAACAGACATACATGGGAAGGTTCTGGATTCACCTCTGAAGATCTCTCCAAACACTCTAGGTGTACAGGTGTCTATATCCAGGGCTGACTGGAGCTGGAAGTGGAGCCAGATACAGGGACTCATCCAGGCGGGGGGGGGGGGGGGGCTGCTATCTCTTTATTTCTGTCTCTCTTCCTTAGGAAGAAAGAAACTTTTTAAAAAATGTCCCATTTGACTTCCAAAAGAGTGAACTCTAAAGCACTTTGTTCTGCATAAATGGATGGAATGTAAACAAATGAAACATTATTGAATTAACTGATTTTCTATCTTAAGCCTCTGAGGATATCATAAAACCAGTGATTACATGTTTGGGAGTTATTAAGTTAATAAAGCTAATACGTTCTTCACTGGCACTTCATTTCTCATATGTGCATAAGAAAGCTCATATGTTAATATGAGTGGAATTGATTTAGAACAAGTATTTGATCTAAATAAAAAGCCATTCTTCATAGAATGATATAAATATACCTCTGCAGCTGCTTGTGCTATTTTTTATCTTCAAGAATAGTCTTCTCAAAATTATTATTAACTTCGAAGGAGATTAATTATACTTCTTCAGCAGATTTGGGTCATCTATCTTTTATTACAATTTGTTCCTTCTCAGGAAAGGTAGAAATCAGTTCTGGCATAAGAAAGTATTGATGTATTCATGAGACTGGCATCTCCATGATATAATCAGTATGATTCAATTATTGCCCACTTATAGCAAGTTCTAAAACTTGAACTTTGGGGAACAAATCCTAGTATTATACAAATCCTAGTATTATCTATTTCTCTTTTAAAAATATAACATAAGGCTATACTCTCAGGTGTGTGAAACTTAAAATCTAGATATATTTCTGGAGAAATAAATATTTTATCCTAAGAAAACATTTTTTGAGGCCAGCATGTGGTATGGTGGTTGAGGTGTTGGACTCCCACATGGCTGACTACAGTTCAAGTCCCAGACCTGTTGGCTTGCTTTCTCACTTTCTCTCTCTTTCTGTCTGTCTCTAGTGAGTACATGAGCTCTGTAGCAAACTAAAAGATGATAATATAAATAAAATTCAATAAATAATACCAGAAAAGAAAACATTCTTTACATTTTATATTACTTTCTTTGTCTTAAACTCTACTTTGTCTGATATGCTACCCTTATTTTGGTTAGTATTTATTAGTATTAGTATTATATTATATAATTTCTTCATCATTGTAGTTCCAGCCATTCAAAATATCACAATATACATCTAATTATTTTAGAGCAGTTAGTTTTAATTTATATTTTTATTTTTCCTAAAGATGTGTGATTTTCTTTAATTTTCCTTATATTCCTTTATTGTTATAAATATTATATCTATGTATATGTTATGTACCTTAAGCCATGTGAAACATTATTGCAATCGTCTGTATAATAAAAAAATAAGTTATATTTATTACTATATAACTTACTTTGCTACTTTCCTTCTTGCATCTCTGAGCTTTCTTTCCTCTACCTAAAGAAAATCTTCCATATAAGTTAGCAAGACATTGATTTGATTATCTGCTAATGGCTTTAGTTCATTTTATTCCAAATGGCTATTCTCTCTGGGTATAGAATTCTAGGTTGGTAATTATTTTCTTTATCATTTTACATTCTTCTGGCTAGCATTATAATAACTGAGAAGTCTGAGTACTGAACCTTCAGAGATCTACCTTATTAGTACTTTGGTACATTTAAGCACACTCTTCAAAGTATTTATTTTGTCTAGCTTTTCCAGTTGTCCTTAGTAGAGGGATTGATCTGAATTCTCTAGCACTCTATTAACTGGAGAATTAATTATTATAATTTTGACAAGTATGAATGAATGGGTATTAAAATGAAATGCCTATATTACTCAAAATATCCTTCAATCATTTTCTTCAAGGGAACTATTAGGTTGTCAGTAAAGTCATGACATATTTTTCTGTTTTTCTATGAAAAAGTGTATCCTTACTTTCCCGACAACCCAATAATAATGTGAAAGTCCAACCTTGAATTTCAGCCAAACATATTACTGAAATTCAGATACAACTGATAATGTTTAACAGGCTCTTAACAATATTACAGATATTATTTGCAAAGACAATATTGCAGATATGAATGAGGAGTCTTCTGAGAAAGAATCTTAATGAAAGAATGTCAACTCAGGATGATAGAATACAAATGTCTTAGTGGTAAGGGTGGTAGTGGCAGGTGTGATCTCTTTTCTGTTTATTCAGATGATCACTTCCTTCTAACTAATCTGGGACTTCACTGGATTCATGCTTGAGTTCAGTCCAATAATATGTCTTATTCAATGTTTTCAGTGAAATATCTACACATTAGATAATCTAAAATTGTCTTGGAATCCATTTTATATAGTTTAATCCAAAAGAGGGATAAAGATATTTACCCTGTTTTGGCACAAAAACGCCCTTCTTTTGAGTTTGGATGACAAGAAAAAAATCACTGTAGTGCTAATTATATCCAGGGGTTGGCAGTAGCATTAACTGCTTTTTATGAAGGCATGGTGACCAGTAAGGATTAGTTATACTTGAACCAGTGATTTTTTTTTTTTTTTTTTGTAAGCTTCAGAGATACAAACCCATGAGGAATCTGAATCTGATAAGAAAACGATGGATGTCCCATTAGTACTTTAACTGTGATTCATTACATGAATTCATAACACCTGGAAAACAGGAGTCATGGATATCACTGGGCTCCACGATGACATTCTGATTTCCTAAGTCAGACTTATAAATAAGGTTAGGTAATTTTTCATGAGAAGTTGTAGAAATAATGGAATGGAAACCCCTGATGGTCACTATTTTGATGCCAATGTGCTTAGCGTCTTAGGATGACTGATGTTCCTTCCCATCAAGCAAGCAGTGACCACTGTAAAGAGTAGATTTTATTTGGGACCAGCAGTTAACGTAATGGCTATGTCGGTGGATTCCCATGTAGTCGACCGCGGTTCGCATCCCGAACCCGGTGGCTTAAACTTACGCCGGGCGCGTGTGCGTGCGTGCCCAAGATTCCGAGAGGAGAATGGAGGAGAAGGGATTGTGGCGTGTCCATCCCCCCTGGAGGGTGATTTCTCACTTTCTGTCTCTCTGTCTCTCTCTGTCTGGCGAGTGCATGCGCCCTATAGCAAAACCTCTCTTAAAAAAAGAGTAGATTTTATTCACAAAAAATACTTGCATACAGAGTAAAGTACCAGATCTCTCAAAGTCAAAGTCTAAAATCAAATTAATTTAGCTATGTCTCAAACTGAGACCCTGTCTCCAAGAAAAATAATTACCTGTATTGAAGTTAACCTGTAGAAATTGTTCCTTTCTCTAATGCTATTTAGGTTAGTGTGATGTATGTGAGGTAGCTGTTCTGATATTGCTCTTTACTATCAATGAAAAAATTTGCTCATCATATTAAGGCTCCATAAGACATAAACTATATGACAGACATTCTATTAACACTCTACATGGAATTTCTCATTGATCCTCACCACATATTATGGGGTAGGCATTAAAAAGAAACTGAGGCAAAAAGAGAGGAACTCAATAGTGGTTAAAGACTGGTAAGTAGCCATGCCAATGTTTAAAGTCAGGTTTATCTATTTCAAAGACTATGGTTGTTCCAAACCTCAACATTGCATCCTTGAATTATGAGAATTTATGAACATGTTGGAAAGGAAACACTGTGGTATGAAATGTCTTTACAGACTAAACTGAGTACATTCACCTCTAATTTTTCTTTGCCTATATTATATTCAAGGCTGGACCATAGCTATTACAAAGGATTCTTGAATTTAGCATGAATGGGGCTTCACCGTAAAAGCATTGGGGGGATTTGAGAGGAATTCAAACTAGGTTTCTGAATGTTATGCACATTTCTTGAAAACTGTGGGATACCTAAATAAAGCACATTTCTTTTCTATAACAGTGAATTCATTTTAAGATTACAAGAAAGTTCTGCATCTCAAGAATATAGTGTTACATAGAGACAAGAGAAGCATTGTTAGGGAGGGCAAAAAAAAAAAACTGAGAAGCAAATAAAATGATGTCTTAGAGCTAAAAGACGTACACTTAACAAGAGTAGAAAAAGCAAAGAAAAAGGGGGAAGAAAATAAGAAGAAAGGGTCAGACAGAAAGAAGAAAAATGAGTACAGCATCTAATTCAGCCCATGCCTGGAGAAGAAGTCCAGGGATTTAAATATATACTCTCTTCATAGGAAGTTGATAACATTTAACTATCAGATTTTCCCACTTAAAAAGTGAAGAGAAAAATCAGAAGCATTTCCAAGTTAATTTAAAAAGGTTTTTTGTTGTCGTTTGTTCAGTTTGTGGGTGTGTTCCTATACTGCTATATAAACATTAGCCTTTATTCTGTGTATCTTTGCAAATTAATAATATTTTTCAACTCTCAGCAGATTTATGATGTTCTCTAGGCATAATCAGAGCTGAACTTCACATAGTGAAGTATAGCTGGAGTCTTCTTGCTTCCAGCAAAATTAAAAAGGAAAAAAAAAAAAAAAAAACAAGCAAAGAAGATTGAACATGTAAGAGAATCCAGAGTTAAATGTCAACTGGGTCACCAGCCAATGAGCTTAGTTAGGAAATGAGTAGATAATCCTTCAGTTTCCTAGACTCATTATACATTTGTTAAAATGACATTTAGAAGTCTTGAACCCGCCTTTTATGCTGAGGAATGTCTAGATGGTGCAATAACAATTCGATAAATCAGTCACAGAATTCAAGTTGGTAGTGCTAAAAGTCACACTTCAAGTTAGGCAGGTAGCCTGTTTCCAGAAGTTGTATAATATAGGAGCAGAAAGGATGAGGTAAAAACCAGGGAAGCTATAATTCTCAGGCTGATTAGAAGCTACAGGTCAAACTGACACTGTCATGGCTTTGCCTTAATCTACCCTAGTTCTAATGTTCAAGAAACACTACTTGTTTATTTCTTCATTTGCTCCAAGCTACATATCTCATTGAAACTGGATTAAGTTAAAACTGTTGGGTTTCTCTTCGAGACTTTAGAAACTATGCCCCACAGTTTTTCATCAGTGTCTTAACTGGACTGCCTACAATGAAGATCTCTGAGCGAGAAACATGTCATCAAAAATTCAAGTTCTCAGTCACACCTTTTAATGAAAAAAAAAAAATTCCTCTTCTCACTCCACCTCAGCCTCTGCTCTGCAGGGATCTCTTTAAATAAAACAAACAACCTCTAAATGTCTCTAGGGTCCCTCTTATCCTTGTCAAGACAGTGTTGCCCACTTTTGGCTATAAGATCTGGTTTTCTTCCCAGTAACCTGGTGGTCTTGGCAAAACCTCATGCAGGTTCCCATGCTACACATCCAGAGATTGTGGGGTTTGGTGGTTACAGGGAAGGAGCCAGAGAATCTTGTGTTTTAGTCTCTGCTGAGCCACTCAACTCTCTGACCTTGCAGATGAGTCATGTGGATACCATTGACTAAAAGGGAGAATTTGGGGCAAATATAGGCGCCTCTTGAAATCCAGATGCTGTTGGTAAGTTGTGTTTTCCCAGATCAAATAAACAAGCACAAAAAGCAGTCATCCAGGCCTCATGGAAAAATATTATGTGCCCCAGATGTTTTCATGGTTGGTGGGTGGCTAAATTAGGTTCTTGTTTTGTCTAAAGGTATTGAGTATATATAAAAAATTATATAGTAACAATCTGGTGTCTTGAATCTCTTCAATTATGAAAACTACTAGTCTTATAATATTTCCGTGGAAAAGCATAAACATAAATTAAAATCCAATTTAACAATAAAATACACTGCTTGCATAATGCAGAAAAGTTAAAAGCATCACATCAAACATTTAGATGCCCTAGACCATTACTCACAGTTATGCTGTCTGGAGTCACTTTGCAATTAACATTAGCTGTTAGAACAAAAACTTGAAGACCCTCAGGTTTCTCAGGAAAAAAATAGCTACACACAATTTGCGATTTCTTGTATGAAATTTGATCTTACTAAGCCAAGAAAAAAGTTCCATTAAGTTTCAATTTCTGTTGAGAGGGTAGCTGGCATTTATATTCTCAGTCTAGGGATGTTTGTTTTTAGAATAGTTATTGGGTTTGGGCATTTACTTCCCTCCAATTGTGAAGTTACAAAATAGATGACTTGGAAATCCCCGAAGAAGCCAGACTTGGTCATTCTAACCTTTCTTAATGCCTGCTTCTTTCCTTTTCAAACACAATCCTGAGGAATGCAAAGATCCTTTCTATCTGGAACCGTTCACCCTTTCTCATGTTGGAGGAAACCTGAGTCAGGCGCATTTAGGCTGCCTTCTCACCCTTCCCATCCTTTTCTTTATTGCCGGGGTGTTTCTTGATTAAAAAGCCCTTTGCTAACCTTGAACAACAAGTAGGGTGTTCCCATCTTTTCCTTCAGCCATCTAGGTCTTCTCCAACGTCTTTTAAGCTCCCAGTGCTATAATCTTAATATACTAATAGGAGAACATTTGATGTAGAAGTAAAACAATCAAAAAAGATTAAGAGATAGAACCATGACAGGGGCCAGCAGGTGCCTTGGTGGTTGAGGCGCTAGATACTCCTACATGGCCAACCACAGTTCGAGTCCTGGACGGCTTGCTTTCTCACTTTATCTCTCTCTCTCTTTCTCTCTCTCTCTCTCTCTCTCTCTGTGTGTGTGCGTGTGTGTCTATCTCTTTGGTCAAATTAAAAGAAATGAATTAATAAATAAAATTAAATAAATAATTCTTTTTAAAAAAGAGAAACATAGGATAATAATCTTGGCTTACAATAAACATTAAGAAATAATCTTCTCTGTGTAGGCCTAGTTTCTCCATTTTAAAATCCAAGGTTGGATAAGATTTTTACAGCTTTTCTGAGCCAACATTGAAGAATTCAATTCTTTTCCCTCATTTCATGTCATTTATGTGCATTTTTAGGTAGACTTTCTAGGAACCTTTCCATAGTTTTGCAACCTCTGGACTTAACTTCTCTGTGGTGAGATTTTTTAAGGCTCAGTAGGAATTAAGAGCAAATCATGGAGGGACCAGCAGCTGGTGTAATGGCTAGGTCGCTGGACTCCCATGTAGTCGACTACGGTTTGAGTCCTGGACCCGGTGGCTTAATCTCACGCTGGGCGCATGTGTGTGTGTGCCCAAGATCTTGAAAGGACAATGGAGGAGAAGGTATTGCAGCGTGGCCAACCCCCCCTGGGGGTGATTTCTTGCTTTCTGGCTCTCTGGCTCTCTCTGTCTTTCTGGTAAGTGCACATGCCCTATAGCAAAAACCTCTTAAAAAAAAAAAAAAAGAGCAAATCATGAAAAAGATTTCTGGATTGATAATGGCCATTTAAAATTCCATAAAACATGTAGTAAACTAATAAATTAACAGTTATTAGGCACTTCATCCTTAGTGATTTTAATTGTGCTAACTCATTTCGTCCTATTATAAAACTGTGAGGTAAATATGATTATCACCTTTTGATAGAAAAGAAGCCTGAAGAGTAGAGCAGCATGGAGGTTGCATATAGTGCCCCAGGGTACACAGCTGCAGATGATGGATGTGAGATGTGAACCCAGGCAGTCTGACCAGAAAGTCATTTTCTTTTAACATGTTATGATGAGGGACCAGCAGATGGCATAATGGTTACCTTCCTGAACTCCCACATGGCCAACTGTGGTTCGAGTCCTGAACAGAGGCTTTCTTTCTTTCTCCGTGTGTGTGTGTGTGTGTGTGTGTGTGCATGCTCAAAATCTCAAGAGGAAAATGGAGGAGAAGAGATTGCAGTGTGTTGCAATGTGGCCAACTCCTCTGTGGGGGAGGGTAATTTCTCGTTTTCTGTCTCTCTGTTTCTCTCTCTCAGGCAAGTGCATGTGCCCAATAGCAAAAATCTCTCTCTGAAAGTAAAGAAAAAAAATGTTATAATGAGCAGTTTCATACACAAGATTTATACGCTTTACTGGCTTTACCTATGTAAGTCCATAAACCTTATTGTAGAACCAGCTCTTCATCCATTGAATCCACAACATCACTACTGACCTTAAAATCCTACTATACACTATGGACTCCTTTGTCTCTTCAATGAAGATAAGCAAATCCTCCATCCAGTTGTCTCCCATCCTCTGTATGTGACTGTTTAAGGACACTTTCTTTTAGAATACTTGTTGGGTTTGGGCGTTTACTACTCTCAACAGTAAGGTTCCATAATAGATGGTCTGGAAATCCCCAAAGAAAGCCAGACCTGGTAATCCTGGCCTTTCTGAATTTCTGCTTCTTCCTTTTTCATCTTTTCAGACACAACCCCAAGGAATGCAATGATCCTTCCTCTCTGGCACCTCTCACCCTTTCACATGATGGAAGAAACCTGAGTTAGGCACACTTTGCCTTTCTCCTTATCCTTCCCTTCCTTTTCTTCATTGTCAGGGGTGCTACTGAGCTATGGAAATATACTAACCATCCAAGGTCTTGTCCTACACTCTTTCCTATATGTGTAAAAACCTGTCCTGGTGCATCTGTCAGGCTAAAACACCCCACCTCCATTATGGTCTTTTCTTAAGAAAGTAATTCTCCTATTTACTCATTGAACAAATAGTTATCAAAGATTTACCATGAACTCAGTATTACGCTATGACATAGAAGAACCATGTCAAATAGGATATATAGTTCTTTAGTTCATTGAGTTGTTAAGTGAGTTGAGACAGGAAAATTCCCAAGAAGTGATTACAAGACACTATCACTAACTTCTTGTGTGCCAGGGGTATAATAAAATTAACCTACATAAACTCTTGCGACTAAAATTTACTTTTCTTTTCCTTTTTGTAATTTTTCAGAGGGCACATGTACTTGCTGGAGAGGCAGAGAAACAGAGAGACAGAGAGAGAAAGTGAGAAAGCATCCCCCAAAGGGAATGGTCACATTGCAATCCCTTTTCCTCTATTCCTTCCTCTGGGATTTTGGGTATACACACACATGTACCCAGCATGTTGTTTAAACCACCAGGTCTGGGACTCATACCGCACAGTCATGTAGCATCCAGCTGCCTTAACCACCACACCACTGGCTAGCCCCAAATGTATTTTTCAACAAAGCAAATGTAAAAAACCACATTTCCACCCCAATGGGGTGGAAATTTTCCTACAATTTTGTGTTCTTATATAGAATAGGTAATTCTAAAACTAGGGACATAGCATATGCACCCACATGAGCAAATATACCAATTAAAAAGTAAAAATATTCATTTCTTCTATCTTGATAAATAGAAAAATGACACTTCCACACTCCTTTCCTCTCTTTCACCGTCTTGCCTCCATCAAAATCTCTGCATTGTACCACAGGTCTGATGTGCATTGGTCAATTCATTTTGTAAATTCTCGAAAGTTCTGCAAATTTCTTACTGCAGGTTTTTTTTATATTGAAAATGATATCAAAATAATTACAAATTTTCCTGGAATTATAAGACATTATGAAGAGGGAAGTGTTGGATGAGCTCTAGAGAGACCCTTTAGTTTCCCTAAAATTGACTTTTAGTTTTATGAATCCAGACAACAATGGCTCTCCAAGTCTACTATATGATCAATTTACACAAAACCTTTTTACTTTTTTTTTTTATTTTTAAGGTTTTTGCCATAGGGCACATGTACTCACCAGAGAGAGACAGAGACAGTTAGAAGGAAAGTGAGAAATTATCTCCCAGGGAGGATGGCCATATACCATAATCCCTTCTGCTCCATCCTCCTCCTGGGATTTTGGGTATGCACACACATGTATGTATCCAGCGTGATTTTCAAGTTGCCAGGTCTGGGACTCAAACTGTAGCTGGCCAGATGAGAGTCCAGCACCCTAACCACTATGCCACCTGCTGCCCTCAACACAAAGTATTTAAAAAAAATCTTTTAAGCTTGTCTCATATGCAAAGACAGTTCCTCTCTGTACTTCTGGAATTCTTCTCTCCTTACCCTTTATCAGGCTAATTCAAAGTCTTTTTTTTTTTAGTCTTGACTTGAATGTGTTTTGCCCAGGACACTACCTCTCAATCTGCCCTGTATCTCCACAATGCCCCATACCAGCATGCAGATTACTCATCAGTCTCTGCTAAGAAACTGAGCCCTACCATTGGCAATGCCACCAGAGATGAGTATGTTTCCAATTCTTAACATAGTGCTGAGCATAACTTGGTAACGAAAAAGACAAATAATCTGATTTCCAAATGGGCAAACAAGGTGACAAGACATGTCTTAAAAGAAGACATACAAATGACCACCTTATAAATAAAAAATTCTTAACATTAATAGTCATCAGAGAATTGTAAATAAAAGCCACAATGAGATATCATCTCACCACAGTTAGAATGGTCATTAATAAAAAGACAAACAACAAATGCTAGGAAGAATGCACAGAAAGAGGAATGCTTGTCTGCTGATGGAAATGTAAATTTGTATAACCATTATGGAAAACAGTATGAAGTTTCCTCAACTAAAAATAGGACTAACTACCTGAGGATCTAGCAGTTCCACTATTAGCTGTATATCTAAAGGAGGAAATAGTATATCAAAGAGATATCTGGACCCCAATGTTTATTACAGTACTATTCATAGTAGCTAAGATATGTAATCAAACAAAGTGTCCATGGACAAATGAATGAAGAAAATGCATAAGTGTGCAGACTTGGATGTGTACGTGTGCCTCTGACACATACACATGTAATAGGATACTATTCAGACATTAAAAAGAGTAAAATCCTGTATTTCAAGGCAGCAGGGATAAGCTTGGAGGACATTATGTTATGAGGGGTAAGAAATGGAAAACACACATGTTCTCACTCATACATGGAAACTAAAATGTTGCCCTCATGGACAGAGAGAGTAGAAGTGGCTACCGAAGGCTGGGAAAAGTGTAGGGTGACAAAGAAAGAAAAGGAGGTATTTGTTAGTAGATATAAAATTACAGTTAGGTAAGAGAAATTAGGTCTAGTGTTCTATAGCATAGTAGAGTAACTGTAGTTAACAATTGTTTATGGTGTTATTTCAAAAGAGCTGAAAGAGAGGATTTTGAATGTTTCTAATTCAAATGTTTCAGATGACAAATATGCTAATGACCCTTATTTGATCATTACACATTGTATTGTATTCTCATACTAAAAAAATTCTGTAACCCATAAATATATATAATTATTGTATGTCAGTTAAAGCAATAAAATTAATAAAAAATACAAAGGACAATATGATCTAATGATTATAAACTAGGGAAAACTTAGCAACATCTGTTTGTTCAATTCTTCTTGGTCTCTCTAAACTTTCTTTTCTCTGGGTATAGGACAGGACATCTGTCACATGAAGGTCTTCAAAAGGTGGAAAGGGGGAAATAATGGGAGGTCAGAGACAAGTTTCTGCTTCTGCAGTTTACTCAGTTTCTTTCAACTTAAAATCCTTCATGTGTCAACATGCTGTATTTTGGGGTAGCATTTTCTGCACTTCTTCAGAACTTCCTAGTTTGTTTTTGTTGTTTGTTTTTGTTGTTTGTTTTTTAAATATCAGTGAGTAGCATCCACATCTTTGTATCCCCATTATCTAATACATTATCCTGCCAACAGAAGCTCTTAGACAAGTTTAAAACATAGCTATATACTACACTGAGAAGAGGGGTCAGCTGGAAAATGGAGTGGGAAAAGGGGTTGTGAGGGAGACTGAACAGGGCAACTCAGTCAGAAGATAAAAAAAAAATTAGGGTAGAGGAAAGGGGATGAAGACTTTGGAAGAGGGGCTTTGACATGAAGTTATCGAGGGAAGAGAAATAACTGTTATGTTGTGCATGGCCGGTAATAGCGTGAAAAATACCTTTGTGGTTACTAAAAGGATAACTGAAGTTATTTGTTTTTTTTTTTTTTTTTTACAACATCAACCATCCAAGTTGTTTTTTTCTCTTTTATTTTTTAATTTTTAAAAGATTTTATTTATTTATTTAGAATTTTTGGTTACTATTTATTTATTTATTTATTTATTTTCTTTAATTTGACCAGAGAGAGACAGAAAGAGAGATAGAAAGAGAAAGTGAGAAAGCAAGCCATCAAGTCTGGCACTCATACCATGGTCGGCCATCTGGGAGTACAGCATCTTAATCACCATGCCTCCTACTGGCCCCTTTTTATTCTCTTTTAGATTAAAGCAGTCCTAGGACCTGGGAGCTGGGTGAGACATTTCTTCTCTCCTTCATCGTTGCATTTGTCCGTGTTTGATCACTTACCTGTGAAGGAACATGGGCTGTGACGGGCACATAGTTCAGTGCCTTGTACATGGTAGGGAGAGTGGATCAATGCTTGAACAAATTAATTAAATAAACAAATAGCTGAAGGATTAGTTACTAAGGGTTTTTTTTTTTTTTTTTTTTTTTTTTTTTTTTTGCATTTAGAAAAGGAATTTGTTTTCCTTCCCAGTTTTTCACTTAAAGTTTCTGATATCTGAAGACCCGATATTCGACAATGAAAGCCTCTCTCCCAGAGTTTTCAGAAAATCATCTGTCACATTTTAAATCTAATTAGGCCTCAAAGCTGAGGAAAGGAATAGATAACTGAGCATCGGTCAGTCCTATTCATTCATCTTTCATCCTAAAAAAGTCTATTGATCAATCTCTCTTTGTACAGCACACAAATAAGTACTCCACAGATTAATAAGGAAACAAAATCTCATCTGTAAGGACTTTATAAGAGAGGAATAATAACACACAGAAATAAAATATTATTTCATGTCAGCAAATAAATGGAAATCTTTACTCTAGAAAATAGTTTTGTGTACAAACCAGAGAATGAACTGAATATAAAGCTTTCAGTATAAGACTACCTGTTGAAGGAGCGACCTTGATTTTATATACTTATTCGACTGCTGTGAGGTTTAATATAAAAGCAAGTATAGAAGATTTCTCTTGATGTGATTACTTAGTTGCCATGGAATTGAATTTCAAAAGTGCACACAAAAGGTTTTCTACCTGTTTTAAAACTTTAGCCAAGATTTTATCTTTCTAAGTGATCAGAAAGCTCTTTCATTACTGATTGCTATTATACATGATGGGACAAGATGGAAAAAACAGAAGCAGAAGTGGAAATATTAGTCATGACCCAGCTCTGCAGCTGTGGGGACATGCTGCACTCTGTTTCTCAGCAGGCTGGAAGCCACATGGGAAGCCTGGGTTCAATCCTAAGGCCAGGCGCAGTGGTGTATGTCAGTAGTCCTAACTTGTGAGAATGAGGCAGGAGGATCATGACACAGTAAGGCCCTGTCTAAAACCACCACCACACACATGTACACAGAAAAAAATCAACAAGAGAAATGTTAGTTTGTCCTAGGACAGAAAACAGGTCAGTGCCTTTGTATCATTAGGTTTTTCCCTGTATTTCATAGTGAAAGGGAGAAATTGCATTTATTCTCCTCCTACTAATTTTGTTTCCTTCTCAAATGATGGTATCAGAAGAGAAAAATAAAAAAAAAATCTTCGAGCATTGGCTCCACAGTCCATCGGCGATGTGCCCTCAGGCAAGTTCTTTCTGTGGAGCCTCAGTTTCCTCATTTGTTACATGATGAGGCAAGTTAGGCAGCCACTAGGTGAGGCAGTCACCACTGTCCAGTCCAGTGTTCGCAGTCTCTGGGGAGACAGGCAGAGCGGTCAAGTTAGAGCTTATCTCCCAGGACAGAATTCCAGTCTGGTGAAGCAGGTGGCTGAGAGGCAAAAACCAGGCTTTGGAGTCACATAGACCTGAGTTGAAACCTTGGGTTAGAACTTACAAATCAGGCTGGCCATTTTAAGGACACTATGTACTTAGATTCTGTCATTGCATCTGTAAAATTAAAATACTATTTGTATCTTACAAAATTGTCACAAGAATTAAAGAAAAAAAAAAAAGAAAGCAAAAACAAATGAAAAAATGTCCCAGTTCTGAGAAAATGGTTGTATATACTCCACCCCAATCTTCCTCACACACACAGACACAAAGGCAAACACACGCCCCCTCAGCCAGGACACAGCAACTAAGATGGGTGTGCAGCAAAGCCAGCAAGATGTTTCACAGAAAACTCACAGGTCTCTTGTGCCCTGGGTCACCAGAAAGCACTTATGACCAGGAAAATTATTCTCATGGACTCCAGCAAATCAAAAGCAGGCAGCCCCAAAGCAGGACTAGATTTTTCAAAAGTCTCAGACAAAGAGACCTTGGTTGGAAATACCCATTTCTAGGCATTTGCAATGCCAGCCATAGCTGGCAGTCTCCCCTTTCCAAGAGGGGAACTCCCTCCATGATGGCTTTGGGAAGAAGTCCAGACTTCACCCTGTCTTTTTCCAGAAAACAAGAATCTCTCAGTTTGTGTTTACGAGAAGATTGCAGGTTTCACTCCAGCTGGAGGTGAAAAGAATGTCACCTTCCTCTCAGCCGAGAGGAGCCCACAGACTTTGCTGAGGGTGTGGAGGAGTTGTTTTCCTCAGGGTGTGTGAGAGTGTGTGTCTGTATGTGGGGGGCGTGAAGCAGGAGCCGTTCTGGAATAACAGCTTCAGAGCTGGGATTCGCCTTGTGCTCTTGTACACTGTGTATGTTGTGCACAAGGGATTGGAAGACAAGCCAGAAATAATTCCCTCTTGAGACATAGCAGGGCAGTTCCTACTGGCTCAGTTATGGGGAGGCTCCCCCTTCGTCTGTCCTGGAGGAACTGCTGTTGACAGATTTCTGGGGTTCTTTCAGTTCAGATCTCTAGATTGAGGACATGCAGGGAACACTGGAGAAGGCAGAGGAAGGCTTGATTAAATATGAGGAAGGCTCGATTAAATATGAGGAAGGCCCACTGCCTCCATTTGTGGGATGCACCTGTGGCCGCTTGGAGCCTTTGCTCCCTCAACCCAGGACCATCATGCTGGTGTGGGGAGAGGGGATGTTGGTGTAAATTTAGGTTCTGCCAAGTTAGGCCACTTGGCAGAGTCCTTGTAAGTAGCATTTAATTGTGGCCCATTTGTTATTTCTCACCAATCTCTCGTGCTTTCTTCCAGTAGGAATATATAACTCAGTAATAGACAGTGGAACTGAGGAAGTATAAATGGGTTTATACTCATGTAACTATTTATAGCTTGCAGTTCCAACTCTTGGAAAAGTGGACCAAGGAAAGAGACCTTGAAAGAGTAAGCTGAAGTGAAAACCTGTGTACTCTTGTGCAAAACTATTTTGACTTCCTGGATCTGTTTCTGCTATGGGACTCTGGGGCAAGTGATAGAGACTTGATGCCCTGCAATCAGTTCTCTCTATTGTCTCCAGATGGCTGGAGGGCCATCTCTATTCCCCACTCCTCTACTTCCCAAATGACTGGATCTCTGCTCAGTCTTGTAGGGCCAAACTCCATTGAAAAATCAAATGAATCTCTTCGCTGTCATCCTTAGTAATCACTTATTTTACCAAGCATGAAATCAATGAGTATCATTTAGGAGAAAGAGGCTATGGAAATGTATTTATTTATTTTTAAAAAGAATTATTTATCTGATTTTAATTACTTAGCTAAAATTCTAATTATCATTTTTTTTTAAATGTGTACACCAGAGAAAGACAAGGAGAGAAAGTAAGAAAGGAAGCTACCAGGTCCAGGCCTTGAACTATACAGTTGACTATGTGGGAGTCCAGTGCCTTTACCATCATGCCACCTACTGGCCCCTGGAAATTTATTTTAAAGACAATAAAGAATGGAGTGAGTCATTTGGAGTGGTGGTTAAAGGTAGCTGGATCCCATATGGGAAATTGTGCAGTTCAAGTCCCGGACCCAGTGGCTTGAAAAACATGCTGGGCATGCATGCATGTCCAAAATCCTGAGTGGAGAATGGAGGAGAGGGGATTGTGGTGTGGCCATACCCCCTAGGGGGATTTCTCACTTTCTCTTCTCTCTTTTCTCTTCTTCCTCTCTCCTCCTCTCTCTTCCTCTCTCATCTCTCTTCCCTCTCTCTTTCTGGTGAGTGCATACACCCTAAAGCAAAAACTTTAAAAATAATACTAAAAAATAAGAACAATAAAGAACAATGGCAATACTAATACTGATAACACCCCTGCCCCAACCCCCAGATGAACGAGACTCTCACTTTCATTTCTACGCTACTGTAGCTCTGGTTTGGCTGGCCTCCTTGGCTTGGCAAGCTTAATCTACTTCATCTCCCACTTTTCCTGTTGGCTGAGCTCCCATTCTCCTCTTGGCTCCTGTAGCTCGATTCCTGGCTGGCTATGCTAATCCCACATAATATTTTACGCAAATTTATATGAACCCCATTACAAAGCTTAGCATGGAGGCACTGTTTCTTTTCCTTGATAGAATTAATAATTTATAACTTGGCTCTAAGAACCCAGTCTCACTTGTGGGTCTTTAGTTTTTGCTCACAAGAAACATTCCTAGCCCCACCTCAAAAGAAAAAGATTTCCCATTCCTTTGGCCCCCCAATGTGCCACCTAATTTGGAAATTCCCACCAGTCTTTTTTGGAACCACACTCACAAGTTGCCTGGGAATTTCTCTTAGAAAGTTCCTATCTACCCTGACCCTTGGGGCTTGATTTCCCACAGAGCCCTGGGTGGTTTAGATTGTTGTCTGTATCAACAACACGATAAACTTATTGTGGCTGCCCAGGCTCCTCCAAAGAGTTGTGGGAATCATTTGTGAATTACTTCTTTGATTTCTCTAAAATGAAATTCTATTTCTACTCATGCTAAATCACTGTTCTCAGAGTACAGTTTCCTAAGTGGCATTGCTACAGTAAGGAGGGAGACTTGCCCCTGGCTCTAACAGAAATCAAGGAAGGCACCAAGCTCTGCATTTTCAATGAGGATAATCAAATTTTAGCTAAATGGCATCTCTCTCTGCCCATGACACTTATTAATAAGGAAAGCATTTCACATTGTAATATTTTACCACTAAAGTGAAAAGTTAAGGACTAGTGTTTATGTTTCTATACAAAACATACAGCCTCCGTACATAGACTGTTCTAGGAAAACAGAATAGAATTTCTGTTCTTGTTTTCTTTGAGTCAAGACTAACAGTAGACTGTATCACCTAGCACCTAAAACTTTTCAAGCCACAAAGATTAGAAAAGAGTGTCTGTGGACCAAGTCACTTTTCTCAAGCAGCATGGGTGGTGGTGGGCTTTTCTTTATTTCCCTCCTGTGTCTTCCCTAGTAAAGGGTTGGTTGTCTGGGTTTATAGTTTTAGCTTGGAAATATAAATTCTACCTTCCATCGAAATACCTCATCTCATTTTTTGTCGTAAGAATTCATGGCAAAATACACACCTAGGCACACCTTCTCAAGTGGCAGTAGAGATAACTGGTATGAAAACCAATGAGTATCACTTTTCAGGTGAAGGATCAGAATCCAAACATCTTGCTTTAAAACAAAACATCAAAAGCTCAGATGTGGTCAGATTTGTCTAAGTCACATAGAACTTGGCCAAAGAGTTATAACCAAGGTCTAACTCTTCAATGTTTCAATCAAGTGTTTCAGTTTTAACTTTTTTTACTATTACTCTATTTCCAAAATGCTTCATGTAACATTCTGAGTGCTAGAGACATGCATTTGAACCTGCCCAGAAGAACTCTTAATATTACTGCTCTCAGTACATTAATGGTACTCACTAAATAGAAGGGGATAAAGGTCTTCGAAATTTTATGGGAAATGTATATTATAAAAATATTATGCATGGATTTCAAAAACGTTTTGAACCAATATAGACTTGTATTTTAATTCTCTTTTTCCACGAAATTTTTGAATTCCCCTCCTAATGTCTAAACTGGCAGCTAACGAAACAGCTTTGCTTTATTTAATGCACATGAAGCCCAGTAACTACTCTAGATATGAGCCAAGACCAACAGACACACACATACACACATACATTCAGGAATCAGTACTCAGAACTTTGAAATAGGGTCCAGGTGGCTGGGCCCTACAAAACAGTAGAGGAAGCAATGGGGGACTCTATAAAAATGATTTGGGAAGATCACGCCCCTGTTATTTTAAGTGACTTTTTAATGTTAAAATAAATTTTGATTTAAAAAAAATTTAGACATTACAGCATAGAAAGTTCTTATATACCTAGCATTAAATCTGCCCTGTTAAAATTTTTCAGTAACATGATTAACTTGGGGTGCTTGATTTTTCTTTTTTAATGCCATATTGGGGTTAAGTCTTGGAAAAGATCACAAAATTTAAGCCTCATTCTTGTCACGTGATAGCAAGGGTATGTAGTATCAACATGTCTTCCCACTGTTGACATTAATCTTTTTGGGGTTATTTTGAAAGGTTTTTGCTATAGAGCATGTGCGCTTACCAGACAGAGAGAGAGAGAGTAAGAGAGAGAAAAAGAAATTATATCCCGGGGGGTGGGGGTAGCCATGCCACAATCCCTTCTCCTCCATTCACTTCCTGGGATTTTGGGCATGCACCCACATGCACCTGGCATGTTTCAAGCCTCTGGGTCCGGGAGTCAAACCACAGTCAACCACGTGGGAATCCAGTGCCTTAACAACTATGCCACCTGTTGGCCCCAACATTAAACTTGATCATCTGGCCGAGATAGTGCCTGTCAGATTTTTCCCATGGTAAGGTTACTCTTTTTCATCCCTTTTCAAAATGCATCCTTTGGAAGGAAGTCTACATTTAAGGCATGGGGTATTACACTATCTCCTTGAGGAAGTGACAGCTTTATAAATTATTTAAAATTGCCTTTGCTTTTAAAGTCATAATATATATGCAATTGTAATATGTATGTAATCACATGAAATAGTAATGGTAGCATCAGAACATGAAAAAAAAGTAAGAAGTGAAAAGGTCTCGGACAATTCCTAACTGTGTTTTCCTTGATTTAGTGAGGACTATACTTAATAATTTGCATACTATGTGTGATCAGGTTAAACTGTCAATGTTCACTATTCATTCTACAAATGTTTTTTGTTCTCTATTCTTTATTACTCAGTTTTCAAGTGAGAAAATCATAGCACAAATTTTTTTTTCCTGGGTGTTTTTGATCTAGCTGTAAAGAATGCCCAGGTTTCTGGACAAGTGCAATGCTTGACTAAATTCAAAGTATGGCTACTCTAATACCACTAAGAAGAAGAGAACAAGCTGCTTTTATTAAATATTTCCAGGGGTGATCCTTATTTGCTAAGCCATACTCACCACTGAGAAATCAAAGACAGCTTAAAGTTTTATTTGGCTCATCCCAGGATTCCAACTCTTCCAGACTCAACCCTTCCCCTAACCTTACCCCCCACTCCTATGTAAATATGTTGTTATGGCTAGGTTCCTGCTACTGCAAAGAAGCAGTGATTGGCCTGGTCTTGAGTGTTTACCGTTTAAGTGTGTATTATCAATGTGTTTACATGGAATCTTTTGCTGCAGAACTTTGCTATTCTTTTTTTTTTTCTTTTCTTTTCTTTCTTTTTTTTTGCCATAGGGCAAGAGTGTTCATCAGAGAGAGAGAGAGACAGAGACAGAGACAGAGAGACAGAGAGAGGAAAGTGAGAAATCACCCCATAGTGGGGATGGCCCATGCTACAAACACTTTTCTTCTAGGCTCCTCTCAGGATTTTAGGCACTCACACCCAAGTGCCTGGCTTGATTATCAAGCTTCCGGGTCTGGGACTGAATCTGTGGTCATCTGTGTGGGAGTCCACCGCTCAACCACTGCACCACTTGCTATGGGCCCAAACTTCGGTGCGCTTTTAAGAGCTCAATTTATTCTGGCATTTTATAAATCAACCTAGTGGTCTTTGAGGAAATAATGAATACTTGCTATGTGCTATTTACTATGTACATGGTGTTGTACTAGATAGCACAGAAAATGGCTTCAAAGCAAAGAGAAGAGAGAACAAAAGAATAAATGATACTAGAAGGTTTATAACTTAAAAGTTGTCAAGGAATAGGACAGTTGCATGACTTGAAAATGTAGTTCTCTTAATGGAGAGGAATAAGTAGCAATAAAGCTTGTCAGCAAGGGTGAGGACCAGAGGAAGACACAGGTGAACTAGAGAGGTTGGGCTGTAATGAGCTGAGAGGCCAGAGTTAAACGAGGGAAGGGTCACTCCTTGAAGATGAGACATAACTTTACCCACAGTCAAGATAGTCATTGCCACACTCAGATTTTTCTCCCTTATCTTCTTTTTCTCCTGAGTTTTTCTTTATACTAAGCTGCTATATAGGATTTCACATCAGGAATAGTGATGCTCCCATGGTGTTGGGAGTGGCTTAAGGCAAACTCAAAATTTTTATTTCTCAAAGTTTTAGGAACAGAAACTAGCCAAATTCGGAGATTCATCATCCTTTTATTTCTCGTACAACCCATATTCAGATTTTATAGCACAGTCATGCAGTATCTTATTCTTTCCTTAAACCCTCCCAGATCTCATGTTTTTTGGCTGCTTTTAGTCAAATAGCATCCCTGGAGTTAGTTCACTCACGATGCAAATATCCACTGTGAAAACGTTTCCATGATCTGTAATCAGTCTTTTCTCTCTCTATGGGAATTTAGTTTATTGACTCAAAGGTAACTAATTTCCTAAGATGTAAGGCTGAAAGAAAAATATCCACCAACTTTTTGGATCTTTGTCCTGCGTGCTGTATAGCACCAATAGGAAAGTGATATCATCAAACGTCAGAGTCCAGAAACACTGCACTGACTGTGCCACCTACCAACTGGTATTTGGATGATACAAGAAGGGTCATTTAAAGCATTTGACAGTCAAACTGGAGATCCTAATGTCATGATGACTTAGGACTAGGAAGAAAGAAAAGAGTAAAGCAAATGAAAAAGACAATGAAACAAAACGATCTATCATCTCTCTTCTGACTCACAAGTCAATTTTTCCCTATTGTTACCAAGTTATCTATGCTCTAGCCAATCCATGCTAATATCAGACTCCGATTTTGGCAAAAATGACTAAGTGGACTTCTACTGCTCTTTTGTTTCCAGAGTAAAGAATATGATTTTTAAAATGCCAAGAAGTTTGAAAAGAAATACTGGTCTCCTTTGTTACACCTACTGACAAGGAGAAGAGTAAGTCTTGTCTTAGGGCTTTCTTATCTACTGCCAAACAATTTTAGAGAAATGAAGTATGGTTCTCAAGGAAATTCAAGTCTCAATCTCTGTATCAATATTATGAGAAATTCTGTTAAAATCATTCTTTTATTGTCTGAAATGTATAGATATTCTGAAAACATTCTAATTTAAGAGGAATTTGTAAATAAAGAAGATGAAAATCTAAGTTGCAAACATAAAAAATATGCACAAGATAAACTTGCAAATATAACCACAAATGAAAAAGACAATCATGAGATAAAGGTCTTCAAGTTTTTTAACATTGTGATGTTTCATCATGAGATAGATTGACAGTCATTGCTCCCATCTTCCCTGCTCTCCTTTTCTGTGCATAGAGGGCAGGGGAAGAAAATCATGACCAAAAAATTCTGAATATTAAAGATCATTTTTTCAAAAAGACTATTTTGGGTCAGTTCCAAGGCCTAGTGGTTGGGAACTGGCTGATCACAGTCTGAGTCCTGACTTTGGTGACTTGAAAAAATATTGGGCACATATTGGGCACATGTATGTGTGTGTGCCCAGGATGAAGAAATGGAGGAGAAGGGATTGTGCATGACTATGTCCCATTTGGGGTACTTTTTTCCCCATCCTCTATCTCCCCGTCTCTCTCCAGCAATCCCCCATGCCTTCTGGCAATTAAAACAATTCTATTTCAAAGGATATTATTATTAATTATAGTCTTTTGAAAGTTTGATGGCAAGGTTATACATCTTCTAGTTTTATGATTAGAGGAAAGGCATTGCAAGATTCTAGTAGGGGATAAGAAAGAAGAAGAAGAAATGGTAACAAATGCAAAATGCTTTTGTATAATTAACAAGGGCTGGGAGAACTATAAAGTACATCTACGATTGATCTAAACCTTAGGCCTATCTAAGTATATACAATAGTTTATAGTTTATCCTTGGATACAATATAAAATTCTATAAATTTTCGGCCACGCCACAATCCCTTCTCCTCCATTCTCCTCTCGGGATCTTGGGCACGCACGCACACGTGCCCGGCGTGAGTTTAAGCCGCCGGGTCCGGGACTCGAACCGCGGTCGACTACGTGGGAGTCCAGCGACATAGCCATTACACTAACTGCTGGTCCCAATTTTTTCTAATTCTTAATCTGGCTCCACTATGCCAAACTAATATCATTTTTTGCTTTCTGGTTGGCACATATATTCTTTTTTTTTTTTTTTTTTTTTTTTTTTTTAGTGACATTTTTTGCTATAGGGTGCGTGTGCTCACCAGAAAGACAGAGACAGAAATTGAGAAAGTGAGAAATCACTCCCCAGAGGGGATGGTCATGCCGCAATTCCTTCTCCTCCATTCTCTTATCTGGATCTTGGGCACACACACACGTGTGTTCTGTATGATTTTTAACCCACCAGGTCCGGGACTCAAACTGTGGTCGACTACATGGGAATCCAGCAACATAGCCATTATGCTAACTGCTGGTCCCGGCACATACATTCATTCTTACAGCTTGTGCTTTCCACCATCTTTGCTTAAGTCATGCATTTCTCTACTACTGGGTTTCACTGGTTATGCACACAGCCCAGAAAACCCTTCCTTCAACTTCCTGCCTACACTAGATTCACAAATATTTAAACATTCATCTGAATTTCTTTCTTTAAATACCTTTGCTTCCTAGACCACTTGGGTTACTTATTAATTTTTTTTCATTGAACATGAGGAAATCTGGATTTCACAATTCATCACTTAGCTATTTTGTTAGTTCCTTTTAAGTGTGTTAGTTTGTTTGACTACTGGTATATACTATTAAACAGTGTAAGCAAAAAAATTGTCTTCAGTTTCTACCACATTTAACATGGATTTTTGTACTTCTGGACTTACATCTGATGTTACATGAATATTATAAGAAAATTGATTTGACTTTGCTTATTTGAAAAAAAGATGCATGTAAAATCTTCTGATCATTTCAAATATATTCATGAAATGCTTTTGTTGCATCTGGACAGAAGGCATGAAATAAAGTGACTGGAGTAGGGTAAGGGTGAATAAACATGAGTGAAGAAGGATATAGAGCATATACTTACTACACTTCATCTTACTGAATCTTTCCTCTGAGTCTGGCATTAAAGTTACCATTTTAAAATGAAGAGACTGATGTTGAAATTATATAGCTTGCTCAAGTTTATAAATCAAGCAAGTGGCAGACTCAAGATTTGTACCATCATCTTCTGACTAAATGCCAAGGTTCTTTCTACTACCCTAATAAACAACTTTCTTGGTATCATAATATAGACCATTAGGTGAACATGAGTTAGTGATATCATTAAAAAATAAAATAGTTCAAAAAATAAAATACAGGGTATTTATTTCAATCTATATTAAAACTAAGGGTATATGCAGAAATTATAAAGACTCAGAAAAAGCTTCAAATATGAAGAGGAACTTTATCTGGGATTTATAAAGGTAGAGGGTAAGAAGGGCACAGGAACAATAAATGAGGCAGGGAAAAGTTAGTATAAGTGGTAGGGATACAGTTTAATTGGACTGGAAGATATCATCTGAGATATAAAAAAAGAAATTGAAGTTAGTGTATCAGTCAGTATTGCTGCAATGCTGCTGTGTATCAAATAGGCCCCAGATATTAGTGACTTATACCAACAAACATTAATTTCTCACTCATGCCTCTGCTGCGTTTTGGCTAAGCTTTTCTGGTTTCAGCTGGATTTGGCTCTAAGCTACAGACCACATTTTCTTATCCTACAACCCAGACTACAGGATCTATGGTCACTTCTGGCACACTCACTAATGGAAGATGTCACAAACTCTAGAGGCCTGGTGGAAACTTGCCCTGCCTTTTAAAGCCTTTGGTCAGAACTGATGCTTTCTTGCTTCCTTTTAGTACATTTGGCACATCAAAAACCCAGTATTAGTGGGGTGGGAAAATACTCTTCTACCAGACAAAAACATGGCAAAGATGGGAAGGGGAGGAAGAATTCTGAACAAATCAAACTATCTATCAGATTCAAACTGGGTAAGTCTCTGGCAGAGGAGTAAGTAGGTGATGGAAGGCTGGAAAAATTAGAAAGTGGTTTGTGTGCTTATAGAGGCTATGTATTCTCTCTCTCTTTCTTTTAAGGGAGATTTTTGCTATAGGGTATATGTGCTTGTTAGAGAGACAGAGAGAAACAGGAAGGCAGAAAGTGACAAATCAGCCCCTAGGGAGATGACCATGCTGCTATCCCTTCTCCATTTTCCTCTTGGGATTTTGGGGATATACACATACACGTGAGTATTTCAAGCTGCCGGGTCTGGGATTGAACAACAGTTGGCCACGTAGGAGTCCAGCTACATAACCATTAATCTATATGCTGGTCCAGTGCTGTGCATTCTCTTAAACTAGAAAATGGCAAAACAAAATCAGTGTTTCAGGAAGTTCAGAATCACAACAGACTCTAAATAGAACCAAGGTGGAAGAGAATGATTCATCACAGAGAACAGTGTCTGCTGTAGTAACAGAGGCCTAAGGCCTGCTTAATGGTACTTGTGCTAGTACTTTCATCTCATAGGTGAGGAAACTGATGTACTAAGAGCCTAACTGACTTGCTAAGTGGCAGAATTAATACTCTCCATGGTAAAGTGCCGAGTACAACCTGTAGTATTGATCATCATTGTCATCATTACCAATGAGCATTTTTTCTAAATATCTTGTTTTGGCAAGATACTAACCTTGCTATCCTAAAATGTCTTCTTAATTAGTTTTTAAATTTTTACTAGTATATAAAATTGAAAATTCAGGAGTTACTCAATTTTACAATGTTTCTGAGTCTTCATGTTTCCTCATCTCTATGATGAAAATAGTCCCTCCTGGCTTCCCTTCTACCCTGTAATTTCAGAAAGATTCAATGAGTTCATTTAAGTGAAAATACTTAAAAAAAAATCATGATTCAGACACGTTGCTTTTACCAATATTGAGAGATTGTTTTCATTTAAAAAATGATGTAGAGAACTAGTCTAAATGATAGTGAGGTGAATGAGAGGAAAGCCTCCTTGGTTTGCCCCGTACACATGCATGTGCGTACACATGCACAGGCACTCACAGAATGTTGAAAACCCCTTTGGTGTGTTAGTTTAATGACATAGCTGGGTTTCATGCTGTTTTACAAAATACAGCACAGGTTTGAAAATCTTTGGACATCAGAAGGTACATGACTACCACCTTTTAAATTGGGGGTTAGAAAGTGGGCATGAGAACCAAGGAATCTCAAGTCACTGTGTGCGAGACAGTCAAGCTCTGGTGAGCAAAGCATCCAGGCTGCAGTTATTTGCACAATTTTACTAGTACAAACACCCAAGGTACCAATGCTTTCATGGAAATTCTGGCTGTGTAACTGTGTTAACTTTGGCTTAGGCTTGAAGCTATTTTCAGAACCCTTCACAAACTTACAGGAAGTACCTTCCCTTTTTATTTACATTTGGTATTGTTATTTTTAAGTACTACACATGGGGGAAGACTTGTTTCCCTCCACTAATATTCATTTTTAAAAATCACACATGTACAAACAACCATGCAAACACAGAAATATACTTTTCTGGCTGAACTTATCTCGAAAGAATAAAAAAATAAAATAAAACATCCCAAGTCTCTTGCCTGATGGAGATGCTAGACCTGATGGCTCTTTCTAGCAAAGCTTAAGTGTTCATAGTCTTGGTTGAGAAGACCGAGCCTCCCTGGGCTCCAGTGTGAGCTGTGGCAAAATCAATAAACAAATAAATAAAGTAAAGTAAAGACCAGAGGCTCCGTGGAGAGTTGGGGCTCCCTGTCTCTTTCATGAGTAATGAATCTGGCAACCACAGAGACTTGGAAAGGACTGGGATTCTCAAATCTTCAAGTAGACTTTCAAGTAGGTCAGGGCACTATTACAGGGACTTACAAGGGGATCAAGAAATAAATAAGAAAAGGGGTTCAGGTAGAAAAGAAGGGGCTTGGAAAAGAGGATCCTAGTGGAAACCCACCCTCCCTTCCTCCTGAAATTTGTGTGTTTTAGGGGGTTGAATCTCCAGGACCTTTTGTGCAATGTAACTGAATTTCCCAGCCACTCTTGAGAGGAGTAAGACAACATATGCCTAAAGAGGCCCACCTGAGGAGGCCATCTGTCTGGCTATTTCACTGCCCTGGGTGGTCTCAGGCTCTTGTAAAGGAACATCTTTCTCTTGAGAAATACACATGAAGTAAATAGGACAGAAGCTGACTCTTGTGCATTGGTCTCCTGTTCATCCCAAGTGCTTCATGCTTTCTTCAATACAGGGGGCGCTTTCATACAACAGTTCCTTATATACCTGCTCTCAAATAACAGCAAAGAGACATGACAAGTGGAGATGGAGGGGCTCAGAGAGCACTTGCAGATCCAGACATGAGCAAAACAGCTACAATCATCTTGGTGATCATGACTTTTCCCCTCTCAATCCCACACTCAATTTTCAAGGTCATGGAAGATCAGAAAGGAATGTGGCTGGCAACATGTTCCCATGCAAAATACTTGCTATTCCATGTACAAATTTGTCCTTTTTTTCACATGAAAATATCTTGTGAACACTAATGGGGTGTAAGTGTGTAATGGGAATTGTCTTTCACTGATGTACTCACAGAAATCAAGAAGAATAAGAAGAGGATTTACTTTCGTTTACATTTGTAAAAAGTTTTGCTCACTTCTATACAGAATGAATGAATTTCTATTTAACACAGCACCCTTAACTCACTCCTCATATATTTAAAGTGCATTATGATTCAAGGAACCTGTCGATAACTTTCCAGTAAATCTCCAAAGAGCACAGCAAGATGAATCAGGGAGCTGTTTATTTCAGAGAAGACAAGCAGCAGCAAAGTGGCATAAAGGAGAGCCATGCTGAAGCTACAGGAAAAGTTTCCTTCACCTCTTCAGGAATAACCAGGACTGACCAGGACTTTGCTCTGTTCTAGAAGCATCTTCTTGGGAAAGAAGGAATCTTAGCTGAACTGCCTTAGTCATAAAAATGTTTAATTCTTACTCATCAAATAGGAGATACCCTGGGAGCTTAATGAATGAAGAAAAGAGATGGAAAGGAAAGAGAATTATAAAAACTTCCTAGTTATGAGATTAGAGAGACTAAATAAATATTGAAAACTGAAGAAGTAAAATGAAAATCAATCACAATATAGTGAATAATTTGTCTTTGCCCGTTTGTCTCTCTTAATTTCTTTCTTTTCTTTTTTCTTTTTTTATTTAATACTATCAGGATACAAGTGAATTTCAGTCCCTGCTGATAAAAAAAAAAAAAAAAAGACTGGGACCAGTAGGTGGCATGGTTGTTAAAGCCCTAGACTTCCACATGGGTAGCCATGGTTTGAGTCCCGGACCGGTTGGCTTGCTTTCTCACTTTCCTTCTTTCTCTCTGTCTCTATTATGAAATTTAAAAATGAACAATAATTAATAAAATTAAATTCTTAAAAAAAACTGTTTTGACAACTAGTTCCACTTTTTCAGAACACTAATTTTCTCAATATATAAAAAGTAAAACCCACTCTTTAAAAATAAAGGTATTGAATGGAGGAGAAGGGATTGGAGTGTGGCCATCCCCCCTGGGGGGTGATTTCTCGTTTTCTGTCTCTCTGTCTCTCTCTGTCAGTCTGGTGAGCGCACGCGCCTGAAAGCAAAAAGCAAAAAAAAAAACCCTCCAAAAAATAAAGGTATTTCCATGCTATATTCGTACAATGGTTTCCTTCATTCTATGGAGGACAGCTGAAAAGAGAGATCATACTTGCTTTGAAGAAGCAATTTGGAAAGTGTATCTCTTACCAAAGAGCCTCCCAACTTTAGGAACCCAACAGTGAAATAAGATCTTTATAGAGTAGAAGAATAGGTATCGGTCTTCTCTTAGAGAAATCAGGAGAACAGTCGTTGAGAAGGATAACAAGACTGCACTCTGTGAAAGAGCGACATCTGCCATGGTGACAGAGTGATGGGGAAGAACAAATGCTGTTTGCTAGCCCTAGACTGAACGGCATCGCTCCAGAGGTACCTGCGAAAGATCTTACTCTCATAAATGATTTTTCCTCTAGTTGCTTAGAACAGAAAATCATTTGAGGAAGTTGGAAGGAGTAGGTTGTGTCTCTCTAGCCCACAAATACAGATGTTGCAATGCAATTACCTTGAGACAAACAAAGAGTGGTAAGGAGGGCGAGAAGGGAGGGTCAAAGCACTAGATGCCTGGGGGAAAAGTATACAAAGGCAATGTGTAAGAGTATTCCCTTGATTAACTATAATCTTTCAGATCTGAAATGACCCAGAAATCTGCTTTGGTTAATCCTGCTGTAGAGGAAAAACTTGCTTTCCTTCTGGTCAAGTTAGTTTATAGACAAATCTATTAGAAAAATTTAGATATTGGTTATGTGTTCATTTGCAAGCCCAGTACACCAGAAGGAAAATGGCAGGAATAAAAAGGTGTCATCAAAGCAAATTCTATAAGCATTATAATATTAAGATAATACTGCCAACTTCATGCCAATGAATGTGGAAAAGTAAAGGAATGGATAAATTCTTAGAACAACTCCATTAAAAAAGAAGGAAATAGAAAATCTGTATAATTGTATAACTGTTAAATTGAATGTATAATTCACTCTTTCCAAAAAATAATTTCAGGTTCACTAAGATGGCTTCACCAATAAATTCTACCAAATACTTTAGAAGGAATAACACGAGTCTTACACGATTGTTTCTGGAGATTTCAAAAGGCGAGAGCACATTCAATTTCATTTTATGAGCGCCAATATAAGTTTGATTCTAACACATGACAAACACATTTCAAGAAGAAAAAAATTATAGGTCAATCTCTCAAGAACATACATGAAACATTTTAAATGAATTTAGAACAACAAATTACAAAAGATTAACATATCATAATCTGGTTGAACCACTTCAGAAATGCAAGGTTGTTTAGCATTATAATCAATCAAGTATTTTATTGTATTAAGAGACTAAGACAGAAATCATGTAAGCATCTCAAAAGTACAGAAAGTATATTTCTATAATTCAATGGAAGTTCAAAATTCTCTCAAATTTGGGAATAGTTGGAAACTTTTTAATCTGATATTTTAAACTACAAAAATCATATCGCAAACACATATTTGATGATAAAATATTGGAAATTTTACTTTGACATTGAGAATGAAACATGGATGCCCACTATAGTCACTTCTATTAAGCATTGTCCTAAATGAAGTCCTAGGCAGTTCAGCAAGCAAGAGCAAAATATTAAAATGTATAGGAAAGGAAGAAATGAAACTATTCAGGAATGACTTAATTATGTTAACAATTTAGGGGGCTAGATAGTGGCACAGTGGTAAAATGTGACAGTTTGGGGTACCAGCAGATGGTGTAATGGTTACGTCACTGGACTCCCATGTAGTTCACCACAGTTCAAGTGCTGGACCCGGTGGCTTAAAACTCATGCCAGGTACATGTGTGCATGTGCTCAAGATCCCAAGAGGAGAATGGAGGAAAAGGAACTGAAGCACGGTCATCCCCTCCGGGGGTGATTTCTTTTATTTTTATTTATTTATTTTGTGGGGAGGTTTTTGCTATAGGGTGTGTGCGCTCACCAGAAAGACAGAAAGAGACAGAGAGACAGAAAGCAAGAAATCACACCGCAAGGGGGATGGCCATGCCGCAATCCCTTCTCTTCCATTCTCCTCTTGGGATCTTGGGCATGCACACACATGCGCCTGATGTGAGTTTAAGTCACCTGGTCTGGGACTCGAACCGTGGTCGACTACATGGGAGTCCAGCGACATAGCCATTACACTAACTGCTGGTCCCTGGGGGTGATTTTTTTTTTTTTTTTTTTTGTCTCTCTGTCTTTGCAGCAAGTATACATTCCCTAAAGCAGAAAATTTCTCTTTTTTAGAAAAGTGACAGTCTGTGAGACTGACCCACATAAGGAGCTTCTGGGTACATATCTAGAGACCTCACTGAATATGCTAGGCATATTCCTGCTAGATCTGGGGCTAGATGAAGCTGAGGGTGAAGACCCTTTTGGAAGCACTCTCTCTCTTGCTAATGAAAGAAAAGAAGGAAGGAAGGAAGGAAGGAGGGACCAGCAGTTAATGTAATGGCTATGTTGCTGGACTCCCATGTAGTCGACCGCGGTTCGCGTCCCAGACCCAGTGGCTTAAAACTCACGCCAGGTGTGTGTGTGTGTGTGTCCAAGATCCCAAGAGGAGAATGGAGGAGAATGGATTGCGGTGTCCATCTCCCCTGGGGGCTTATTTTTCGCTTTCTATCTCTCTGTCTCTCTCTGTCTGGTGAGCTCACGCGCCCAATAGCAAAAAAAAAAACAAACAAACAAAACAAAACAAAACAAAACAAAACAAAAACTCTAAAAACAAAAAGAAAGGAAGGAAGGAAGGAAGAAAGAAAGAAACTTTAAATAGTCAGAAACATCTATAATAAACTACAGAAGGGTAAATTCGTCAAAGTTGCTTGATATAAGATCAATTTACAAAAATCAACTAGACTTTTACATATGAGTAAGAAAGAAGTAGAAAACAATTGTAAGGCCTTTACACTGAAAACAATATTACTGAGAGAAACTAAAGACCAAAATAGATCAAGGGATATACAATGTTCATGAATTATAAGATCGAATAGTCATTCAATTTCTCCTATTAAATCATAGATGTAACAAAAATTTAAATGATAGCATATTTTGTTATGAAAATTTATGTTGATTTAATTAACTAGTATATGGAAATGCAAAGAACCAAGAATAGCTGTGATTACCTTGATGAAGGAAAAGAACAAACATGGAGAAAATACATAAATAGATAACTAGACAAATACATGGCTGTAGTAAGATAGTGTGATATTAGCATATGAACAAATACAAGAGATCTTCAAAAAGTTCAAAAAAGGAGAATTATGAAAAAAAGTATGCCTGGATTTCAAAGTATTTTTGAACCAAAATAAACTCATATTTCAGTTCTAATTTTTTACAAGCTTTTAAAAATTGTACTTTTTGATTTATATATAATTGTATATCCTTATGGAGTACACTATATTATTTTTTTAAAAGCTCATATACAGTGTTTAATAAATCAAGGATATAAACATATTCATTATCTTTAACATTAGACATTACATTATATTATGCACACTTGATATTCATTCTACTCTTTTTTCCCTAAAAGTATATATTAAATTGTCAATGACATTTTAACTCTATTGTGTTGTAATCTATTCTACTTGTTCTGAGAATTTTTGAAGTCTCCTTGCATAATGACCAACAATATATATTAGAGAATCCAGAAAAAGACTCACACATTAGATTAATGGCAAAGGTAATACTTCACTGTGGTTAGGAAAACAATAGTTTTTCAATAAATGACAGTAGGTAAAATGGATGTATGAATACATACACACATGCATAAATGAATGAATATATACATATATATCTTAATTTCTAACTTTTAAAACATAAATTAATTCTAGATGGCTTCAAGTTTCAAATATAAAAGGAAAGCAAATAAGCCGTAAGAAGAAGTATATAAAAAGGATTCCATTAAGAAAAAAATGACATTATTATTTTAAAATGAAAAACTCATTTAACCAAAATATACCCACTAATACAGTAAAAAATAAAATTGTAGAGCATGTAAAAATAATTGCAATACTTCTACCTGACAAAGGATTCATATGAGGGTTCATCAAAATGTTTGTGGGAAATGCATATTATAAAAATCTATACATGAATTTCAATTTTTTGCAGCAAAATAAATTTGCGCTCTAATTATATTTTTCCATAAACTTTTTGAAGTTCTCTCATTCATATACAGACCTATTTTCTGAATATACAAGAACATGTAAAAACCATTATGAGTAAATAAGATGGAAAACCCAATAAAAATGTGTAAAAGACTTAATCAGGCACTTCACAAGAGTATATCCATTTGGATATATTTACAAGTCATCATGGAAAATTAAATTAGCACCAGCATGGCTATAATATTATATGCTGACAAAAATGTGAAACAATTGTAATTTTCAAGAACTTAACATATTTTTTCCTCCATGAATGAAAGAGACAGAGAGAGAATATCCCCCATAGGGTCTTGATGCCATGATTCACCCTCAAATTCATCCAGCCCTGGATCATGGGCACTTTGCGAGCAAACCCAGAACCTTCTAAGATTAGATTAGTATTGCAAAGCATCACTTTTTACCAATGCAACATTTTCCAACCCCCAATTGGAATTTTCATACAATGTTCATAGAAACATGCATTGACACACCAACTTGGATCACTTAGTGCAATACCTACAGAAGTTGATCGTACATATTCAATGACCCAGTGATTCCACTCCTAGGCATATACCCAACAGAAAAAAAAATACTTCCCCCCGGAAAAAGGTACTAGATGTTCATAGATCATCTACTGGTAATAGCTCAAACTTTAAAACTATCCAAACATCCATCAATAAAAAAATTAATAATCCAATTGTGGTATATTTATAATTATGGGAGACTACATGGTAATAAGAAAGAAGCATTCAGAATCTCATAAAATATGGATTTATCTCACGAAAATAATCGTGACCAAAAGAATTCAGACACAAAGGAATACTGTACTATTCCATTATTTATGTTAATTCCATTTATATAAATTTGAGAAACAGGTGAAATTAATTAATTAATGTCATTGGAAATCCCCCAAAGTTATTTTTGGGGATAGGGCAGAGAGTAATGAGGAAGAAGCAAGACAGGGCTTTCTGGAGTGCTGGTGATGTTTTCTTTCTAGATTCTGATAGAGGCACAAGGGCATGTTCCCGTATGAATACACACTGGGCTGTATGCCTAGGATTTCTGCACTTCTCTGAATGTGTATTAAACATCAGTAAATCAGTGAGTGATTTATAGTTCATTCTAACCTGCGACAACTTTTTTCTTCCCCTTAGAAGTGTTTTTGGCTAAGTTAATTAAAGTAAAAGTTGACTGATTTATGCATTAATTTACAAAATCTTTTTGCCACACCTTTAACAGTGAAACCTATTTCTCCTTTTCTGCCAAAGCAGGACTTTCCATTACTGCTTGCAGCTCTTACATTAGGGAGTTGCCATTTCAAACACTGCTGGAAGGTTCCATTTCTGCTTGGAGCCTATTTAAATCACACATTTAGAACTTTTTAATTACCAAAAAGTCCCCTTGTGTCTTTTATAGACATTTGTCAATTCTCACTTACCATCTCCAAATAGAAGTAAATTTGCATTTAAAGTTACTCTGCTGGAAGGTAGGTACAAGATCTTGGGGGTAAGAAGCTCAGTGAGCTCACTTACTGTATATGCCAGGTAGTCCCTAGAAGGAATTGTTTCATGGAATTGTAAATTCTAAGTGAAATTAGGAGAGTTGAGAAAATAGACTGCTAAAAATGCATGTCAGATTTCTGAGCTACATTTTCAGGTTTAGCCAAAGCCACATAATGAAAAATAGGTGCTCTATAGAATTTTAATTTTATGAGACAAGCAGACTTTATAGAACACATTAGAAAACTTCTCTTGACCTTCCAAAAGCCACTATGCCAACTCCACTCCCATTGAAGGGGTAGTTTTGGCAGAGAAAGCCAAGTGTGAAAGATCACCACCTTGATGAAGCATTTCATAATATTTCTACCCAGAATTAATTTCTTCCTCTACTTTATTTCATTAAACTTTGTTCATATTAATTCTTCCCTTTATATCCAACCAAAAGATATTGGTTCCCTTTAACCAAAATGGTTCATTTTCTCTTTTCATAAAAACTAGTGGCAGGAGCAGTAGGTGGTGTGGAGGTCAAAGTACTGGATTGCACATGATTGACAGCAGTTCGAGTCCTGGACCCAGCTGCATGAAAATCACTGTGGGTATGTGAGCATGCCTAAAATTCTGAAAGGAGACTGAGAGAAGAGGGATTGCAATGTGACCTTCTCTTCTGGGACATGATTTCTCACTTTCCCTTTCTTTTTCCTTCTCCAGCAAGTAAACATGCCCTATAGCAAAAATACAAAACAACAACAAAATAGTGAGTGGTAGTGTTCAAGGACTGTAATAGCATCATACTACAAAGGGATTTTTTTTTTTTTTTTTTTTTTTTTTTTTTGAGAGAGATTTTTGCCGTAGTCATATACACTTGGTGGAGAGACAGAAAATGGGAAATTACCCCCACCCTGGGGAGATGGCTATGCCACAATCTCTTCTCCTCTATTCTCCTCTTGGGATTTTGTGCACACACATACACACACACACACACACACACACGGCATGAGTTTCAACCCACCAGGTCTGAGACTTGAATTGTGGAAGACTTTGTGGGAGTCCATTGACATAACCATTTTGCCATCTGCTGGTCCCCCAAAACTTTATAAAATAATGGAATTAAGTACAAATTTATGGGCTGGCTCCATGGTCTGTTAGTTAAGGCAACTGAGTTTCACATAACCACCTGCATGGTTCAAGTCCTGAACACAGCAGCTTGAGAAACAGGTGTGTATACATGTGTGCCCACAATTCTGAAAGGAAGAGAGATATAAAAGGGAATGTGGCATGACCATTCCCATGGGGGATGCTTCTGTCTTTAGGAAAAAAAAAAGTACAAGTTTATTTTGGTGCCCTCAATTTTTTTACATCTATGCATAGTTTTTCATACATTTTTTTTGAACTTTTAGAAGACCGGCTTCATATTATACTTAACCACATATTCTTTAAGCAGCATTTCAACTTCTTCCTTACAGTGTTGCTAAAGAATTTCTTAGACCAGAACTGTTCATAGCAGCATTATTCACAATAATCAAAAAGGTGGAAACAGCCCATTGTCCATTGGCAGATGAATGGATAAACACAATGTGGTATGTACATACAGAGGAATATTATTTAGCCTCAAAAGAAAAGAAATTTTGAGACATGCTACAACAGTAATGAAACTGGACGACATTATTTTAAGTGAAACAAGCTGGTCACAAAAGGACAAATCTTGTATAATTCCATTGATTTGGAATTCCAGAAGTAGTCAAATTCATAGACACAGATAGTAGAGTGGTGGTTGTCAGTGACTGGGGCAAAGAAAAGATAAGAAATTAGTATTTAACGAGCACAGAGTTTCAGCTTAGGGAACATAAAAAAGTTCTGGAGATGGATGCTGGTGATAATGGTCATATAACAATGTGAATCTACTTAACGCCACAGAACTGTTCTACTAAAAGAATTTAAATGACCAATTTTATTTTATCATCATAATTTTTTATGAGAAAATCCTTAGCTTTTCCCCCCATAAATCCCTGTATTTGCTTTTTGTTTTGTCACTTTGTTCTAATTTTTCACTCCATCTCTATGTGTCATGGACCAATCCATACCATGTATTTGACTTTCGATAATTTTTGGTGTATTCTCAAACACAAAATGCTAAACATCTTACCTAAGGAATCTAGAAAGGCATCTTGTTGGTGTTGTTTAGCAGGAATGCTTCAGAGCAGAGAGATTTAGTTATAAATTAGCCCCAGAAAGAACCCATTTTGCCCTGATGAGTTTTTTGCCTGAGATAGAATATGCTGAAACAAAGAAATCATAACATAAATATTATTGTTAGAATCAGAGTAGGCCAACCAGCTCCATTTCAGATTCCAGAGCATATATGTCTTTAGAAATTGAAAAATATATAAAAGTTTTTATTTTGAAGTTTATTAATTTCTTATATGACTAGCAAGACAGAGAGCCAGAGAGGGAGAGAGATTGAGAGAGAGATAGTACCCCTCAACAGAACCTCAATGCCATGATCCAATCCACCCTGTCTCAGCCCTGGATTATGGGCAAATGTGTGCCTAGTTTATTGGGAGGAGGTAGGGAGAGCCATCTCTGGACTTGCACTGGAAACCTTCTCATGTGAAAGTGCCCCACAGAGCATTATATTTTACTGTTACCCCATGGTCTGTCCCCAAGAAGCTTTTAATTAAAAAAAATAAACAAATTTAGGTTGAAAGGAAAAAATAATAATTTCTGCTGACTATTGTATTTTCCAATTTGTTTTTTAGTTTTCTATTAGAAAGTAAATACCATCTACCTTCCCCCATCCAGTTGCTTACTTACTCTCTGATTTCTCTTTTCTCTCTCTGTTTTGTACATCAAGAACTCTCAGAATAAAATCCAAATTAAATATAAAGAAATATAAAGTTCTGGGCCTTAGACTGTTTTTCTTAACTTATCTCCTTATCTCAACCCTGGGTCAACACATCCTAGATTCACTCCAGTCATATTATGCTACCCTCCTTGAAGAACATGCCATGGAACCTCATTTGTCCTTTACATGTACTGCATCTCCTATTGGAGCACCTTTCATCTTACATGTGACAGATATCTATTCATCTTCAAAAGAGCTTAATTCTTATCTCTCTGCAAAGCATTCTATACTTATTTTCCCTCCTCTGCCCATTTAGTTTCCTACTTCCATTTAAGGATACTTCAGTAGTTCCAGGACTTTGTGCGCAGTTCTGCTCTGGTACTTCTACCACATGCCAGACCATTGAAACATGGATGTTTCAGTTTTAATCTAGAAGATTCTAGAGAGTAATACCATAATTATATGCCAGTACCTGGCACAGTGCCTTACAGTAGCTCCTGTTTGAATACATGAATAAATAATGATGGAAGAATGAATAAATAATAAGATGTAAACATTTATTATTATAAATTTCATAGATAGGACCTAGAGGCTTATGTGTTCAGGGGAAGGAATGAAGGTAAAAATTATTTCTAAAAAAGAGGATAGTTTTTGTAGTTGCCAGGTGAGTTTCAACTCCACTTACAACTCAAAAATCTCTGACTCGGCTTTACATCAATATTTGCAGAGCAAAGCATGCTAACATTATACACAGCAATGTTGTAACAAACAATTCACATCAGCTAACTTTAAAGTGGAAAGATAATAAGTTGTTTTTATTATATAAAATAAAAACAATGTTGTCCTCTAGCATTTTTTCTTAATAGAAAAGAATCCCTTTCTACATAGAATATGTGTGACAGAAAAGTAAAGAGAATTGTTTCCACATACAATGCTTTTAAGTTATATCCCTAGAGCCATTTGGCCAGGGATACAAAGGTGGAAAGAAATTTAGTTTTATGCACACGCACGCTCATACACAGTACACTCTCTTATGTAAACCAGGCAGTGACAAGTTACTTGGATGGTTAAATCGAAACTGGTCTACCAAACAAAATTGTGCACTGTGTTGGAGAGCATTAGGGTTGCTGAGTTTTAGGTTTGCCTTGGCTTGAATTCACTGCAACACCACCCACCTCTCTCCAGTTGCAATATTCTAACCAGGTCACCTAGATGCTGTGAAAACAGATGCTCATTGAAGGGAAAAGGAAGTAGGTGGTGTCCATTGAAAAGTGATAGCCATGGCAGAGGAGAAAGTGTATTTTTATCTACAACACAAGGTGCATATTATGGAAAGTTACTGGTAGAGCAGAAAAATCTAGCTCTCCAGGAATCTGTGGCACTAAGTAAGCACTTCAATATACAGAGAGGCAAGAAAGCAGAGTGGTGGGGTACTCAGCTCTAGGCTCCTGCTCTTTGGCTTTGACTTCCAGCTCTACACTTATTAGTCATGTAACCTTGGCCAATCAGTCTTTCTTTTCATCTTCTTACCTATAAAACTGGAATAGCAATGCCCACTTTATATGGTTCTTCTGATAATTATAAGAATCAGTACATGTGAAGTATTTCAAATAGTGCATGACACTATTATGTTGAATGTATGTAGTGCAGCACCACTGATGATTTGAGTTGGTAACTGATTTTACCTAGAGTTCTAACAAGGGAAGAAGAGTGGTCAATGTGTAGAAAATCCATTCAGTTCCCAGTGCTCAGAAGACTTGTACTTACAAAAAAGATAGATAACAAAAACAAAATACGGAACCTCAGGGACCAGCAGGTGGCGTGGTGGTTAAGGCACTGGACACTCCCACATGGCCAACCAGGATTCGAGTCCTGAATCTGGTGGCTTGCTTTCTCACTTCCTCTCTTCCTCACTCTCATGCTCTGTCTCTCTCTGGTCAAATTAAAAAAAAAAAATCAATGAATTAATAAATAAAATAAAATAAATAATTATAAAAAAATTACAGAACCTCAAACTACCCTCTGACATTTTGGGAACTGCATTTTACCAAGAGCACCCACAGGCTATAGAATGATTTCAGGTCTAGCAGTTTGTTAAGTTATTAGTTGGTAACTTGGCTTCAGCTTTGGCTTTAGATTTCTTCCTTGTATCGTTTTCCCTTGTACTTTATGGCTTTTGCAAAATTTCACTCAATCTCTTTCTTTAGGAAAGAATTTATGTCAGTGAGAGTTTCCTTATCAGATCGAGTTGACCATTAGTTTTGTGATTCAAAGTTTTTTTATGTTACTAATACACCTCTGACATTATATTAGATTATCTACTAAACTAAGTCACTGAATGGCAAGAATAGAAATTAGTGATTTAGAATCAGAAATTTGTCTATTTACAAACTTAGTTTTCATGAATGATTACTAATGCAAATGAAGATACATGTCAGAGAGTTGCTTCCACAATCCATTATGTACAGATAACAACAGAAGTTTTGAGTTATTTCAGTCCTTATCCCTGAAATGTTGGTTTGTGTTTGTGCACATTCTTACATGTTGTATGACAATACTAACTCCACCACACTTAATAAATAAAAAAGTAGTAAGTTTTCAGGCCAGCAGGTGGCGTGGTGGTTGAGATGCTGGAATTCCCACATGGCCGATAGCGGTTCAAGTCCTGGACCTGGTGGCTTGCTTTCTCACTCTCCCCTTCTCGTCCTCTGTCTCTGTCTCTGTCTCTCACTGTCAAAAACTCATGTGAAAATAAAGGATTCTTTAAAAAGCAATAAGTTTCAAAGTACTGGTTGGAAGAGGAATTCAATTTTGATATAATTTGAATTCTTCTGCTGGTCTCTTCTGCTTCTAGTTATGATAGAGTAACTATAATACACAACTTTCCTCTAATAAACACTATAGTTTGGCCACCTTGCTCCTTAAGAAGAGGCTACTATATTCAGGCCATAAATAACAGGCAGTGCATACAGCAATCACAAAAGAAAGGAAATCCATGAGGCAAGATCTATGATTGTCCCAGTACAATACCTGTGTACCATTTCGTAAGTACAGATACAGAAATCCAGATAATGTGGATCCTCTAGATCAAGGAGGCAAACATCAGAGTCCAGGGGATGTGGTAAAATTTGAAGGATTAAGTTCCAAAAAGAGACCCCAGAAGTCGTGGATTGCCAATAGGTTTTTGGCTGAGAGGGGTCTTGACAACTATAGTACACTTATCTTCACTATTCTGCCTTTCTTTCAGTTCATTATCTTACTAATTTCTTTGAAACTCTATAAAATTGCTGGTCTGAAATATTCCCTCATACTCCAAGTATTTCTTCTGCAATGTATTTATCCATTTGTTGCTTATAATAGTCTTTTGCGTGCTCTGTTGAAAATGTACCTAAGTTCCACCTTGAATCATTGACACTTGATGCCTTTTTTTCAGTATGTAATGTCCTATCCAGATCTGCTGTTTTCTCAAGAATAAGGTGGGAAGAGGTAGAAAGAATGATTCTGGTCAGCAATGGAGTCTATCCAGAATGCTTTCTTAACATTTTTTTAAAATGTCCTTCTCTGTAGAATGTCTGTTTTCATCTTTCTGGAATTCCTTTCATAGCCCCTTAAACACTCTTTGGAGTGAGCAGATTGCTCAGCAGGAGGCCAGAATGGCTCTCCCTGAAGCCTGGTGGTGTCAAGTCCAGTTTGTGACTTATTTCATTGTGGTAGCAGATGCAAGGTTACAACTTTCCTTTTCCCTTCTCCCTAGCTTGGTGTAAGGAGCCTTATCAAGAAAATTACCAATGATATGACTCTGTCATACTTCATCCAGACTCTTGCCTGCCACTCTTGTTTTTGAGTCAAACCTCCCTGGGGTTATTTTAAATGTTTTCTCTGGCCCACCTGAAATTTAGTTTTTGTTATAAAATATATAATTATTTGTTTAATGTAATAGAAAGCAAGTAATGTGTAGGGCTACATCTATACCCTCATTTCTATTCATTCAATTTGATGACAGTGTTCACAGATTTAGCAAACTCTTTAAAATCCAAGGTTTGGTGTGGTCATTCCCTTACTTGTACTGCAGACATATCTTGTCATTTGTTTCTCCTTTTTAAAAAGTAAGTCAGAATATACTATTTCAAATTAAGAAATATAAAAAGAGTTATATATATTATTTTAAACTACAGATCTAAGCAATGAAAGAACTACTTATCAGGAAAATAAAAAAAAATACATATACAAAAGCAAAAATGAAATGTTTAAATTTTAGATAAATGAAGGAAAGGAAAAGAGATAAGAGGGAAAAGCTAAGATAAAATAAGATAACAATATAAAGTAGCTAGTTCTGTAGTACACTGAGTTTAGGGAGCTGGGTCCCACATGGCCAACTGTGGTTTGAATTCTGGCAGTTTTAAAAACATTTTAGGTGCATATTCTTGCATGCCCAAAATCCTGATGGGATCTAGGGAAGGAAGAAAAAGGATGGTGGCATGACCATTCCCCACTGAAAGTTGCTTTCTTCCTTTCTCTCTTTCTCTGAGCTCACATGTCCTTTGGGAATTCAAAAACAAAAATAAGCTGATCACCAAAGCCCCTCACTTACCCTGGAGTGTGGGAGCAGGAGCTTCCTTGGTCTTTAAGACTCCCACCCCAGTTCCTGCACTCTCAGAGTAAGGAGGAGAAAGAAAAAGAAAAGTAAGGCAGCCTGGCTTGAGCTGAATGGGAAAAGCTGAAAATTTTCCCACTAAAAATTGGAACAAGACAAGGCTAACCACTTTCCCCACGCTTTTCAACATAGTGCTGGAAGTCCTAGACAATGCAATCAGACAAGAGAGAAAAATAAAAGGTATCCAGATAGGAAAAGATGTAGCAGGTACCTCTAGCTACTTTGTAGGTGATATGATTATATACACAGAAAATTCAAAGAAATACACACACACACACACACATAAAACTTCCTAGAAGTGACCAATGAATTACGTAAAGTAGCAGAATATAAAACCAATATACAAAAATCAGTACCATTTTTATATACTGACAATGAACAGATTGAGACAGAATTGAAGAAAGCAATCCCATTTACAATAGTCATAAAATAAATACTATGCATAGAAATAAACCTAACCAAAGGGGTGAAAGACCTCTACAGGAAAAATAGTGAAAATCTGAAAAGAAAAATTAATTATGATACAAAGAGAAAGAAAAAAAAAAGGAAAGACATCCCATGTTCTTGTATTGGAAGAATCAATATAATCAAAACATCAGTTATTCTCAAATTAATTTTCATATTTAATGTTATTCTGATCAAATTGCTGGTGACATTCTTCACAGACATAGAAAATAAAATCATAAAGTTTGTCTGAAATCATGAAAGACCCTGTATCACGATGACAATATTGTGCAAAAAAGAATAAAGTAGGAGGCATTTCACGACCCAATTTCAAAATATATTACAAATCATGGGACCAGCAGTTAGCCTGATGGCTATGTCACTGAACTCCCATGTAGTCAACTGTGGTTCAAGTCGCAGACCTGGTGGCTTAAAATCATGCAGGGTGCATGTGCATGCATGCCCAAGATCCCGAGAGGAGAATGGAGGAGAAGGGATTGCAGTGTGGTCATCTCCCCTGGGGAGTGATTTTTCACTTTCTGTCTCTGTCTCTCTCTGTCTTTCTGGCTAGCACACGCACCCTATAGCAAAAACCTCTCAAAAAAAAAAAAAAATATATATATATATTACAAAGCAGAGGCAGTCAAAACAGCATGGAACTGGCATAAAAATAGACATATACACCTATGAAACAGAACAGAATCCAGAAAGAAATCCCAAATCATAGTCAACTGATCTTTGACAAGGGATACAAGACAAAGCAGTGGAGAAAAGAAAGTCTTTTTGGCAAATGGTGCTCAAAGAACTGGATATTCACCTACAGAAATGAAATTGATGCCTACCTTTAACCATTAACAAGAATCAACTCAAAATGGATAGAAGATTTAAAAGTAAAACCTCAAACTGTACAACTATTAGTAGAAAACTTAGAGAAAATTCTTGAAGACACTGGAGTAAGCAAATATTTAATTTTTTTGGTAGAGAGATTTTTGCTATGGGGCACATATGCTTGCCAGAGAGAGGGAGAGAGAAAGAGACAGACAGACAGAGAGACAGAAAGTGAGAAATCATTCCCCAGAGGAGATGGCCATGCCGCAATCCCTTCTCCTCCATTCTCCTCTTGGGATTTTGGGCACATAGATGTTGGCATGAGTTTTAAGGCACCAGGTCCAGGATACAAACTGCAATAGACTACATGGAAGTCCAATGACATAACCATTATGCCATCTGCTGATCCCAAGGCAAACATTTCTTAAGTAAGACCCCTAAAGCACAGATAATAATTCCAAAAATAGGCAAGTGGAATTTCATCAAGCTAAAATGCTTTTGCACAACAAAGAAACAATTAGAGTGAAGAGACAACCCTCAGAATGGGAGAAAATGTTTGTAAAATACACCTCAGAAAAAGGATTGATAATCAGATTATATAGGGAACTCAAGCAGTTCACCCATAAAATTGGACGTTTCATTTAAAAAATGGGTAAATGAGCTGAATAGACAACTCTCCAAGGAAGACTTGTGAATGGCCAAAGGCATATTAAAAAATGTTCAAAGGCTCTTGACATAAGAAAATGCAAATTAAAACCACAATGAGATGCCATTTGACCACAGTTAGAATGGGTAACTACGAAAAAAATGAAGAATGACAAGTGCTGGTGAGGTTGTGGTTAAAAGAGAATCTTCTTACGCTGTTGGTGGGAATGCAAATTAGTACAACCACTGTGGAAAACAATATGGAGGATCTCAAAAATATACAAATAGAACTATTGTATGACCCAATAATGTCACTCCTTGGTATTTACCCAAAGGATAGGAAAGCAGTAAGTTGGAAAGACACTTGCACATCATGTTTATTGCAGCATTATTAATAATTGGTACAACATGGAATCAAACTAAATGTCCAAGCACTGATGACTGGGTTGAAAAACTGGCACATATATAATATGGACTACTACTCAATCATAAGAAACAATGAGACCCTATTGCTTCATTCAAAATGAATGTAGAAGACTTAATGTTAAATAAAGTGAGTCAATTTTTGAAAGACACACATTGTATAAATCTGCTCAGTATGAACCAAATATTTGCACTGTATGGCAGAAATTCAAAGATTCAAAGATTGATAGTAGAAAGGATAAGCAAAGATACCAGAGACTATAAGGGAGGGGAGTGGATGGTAGAGTAGGGGAGGAAGGGCAAGGGGAAGAAACATTTAACAAATGAAGGTAAAGTTCTCTTTTGAAAAACATTTTTTATAATGTTTGGTTTATAAAAAAAGTGGCATGGTGGCTACAGTGCTGGATTCCTACATTGTTTGAATCCTGGACCTGGTGACTTGAAAATTACACCAGGCACGTGTGTGTGCATGCCCAGAGTCTCAGGAAGAGAATAGAGAAGGGACAGTAATATGATCATCCCCACTGGGGGTGATTTTTCACTTTCCAATCTCTGGAGCTCTGTTCTTTCTTCCTCCCCTCCCCCTCCCCCCCTCCCTACTTTCCCCTTCCCCTCCTCCCCCTCCTCTCCCCCTCCCCTCCTCTTCTCTCCCCTCCCCCTCCTCTCCTCTCCTCCTTCCCATCCCTCTCTCCCCCTCCCCCTCCTTCTCCTTCTCTTTCTCCTCTCCGTTACTCTACCCAAGGACTTCCAGCCACTTCACTCTCTCTAAACCTCAAACTATGCTTCCTCAACTCAGTGAGTCAGACACCTTCCTTACAATGATTCTTTCTGCTATGTATTCTGGAATGTGCCTCTAGGGAAAAAGTTAGCTAGAGCAATCACAACATTCAACTTCATTGTTTCCCTTCTCTCAGCCATCACAATCTGAGCTGCCTATTCTCCAGTGTCTGAAACATTTGTATTTATCTTGTTTAATTTTTTTCTAGCTGCTTATAGTAGGAGGGTAAATGTGGTCCTTGTTACTCTACTATGGCTGGAAGCAAATCTCCCTCCCATAGGACATATAGTAGAATTCAGAGAGGAGGTAGCTGTGTACTAAAAAACTCCAGAAATTTGAATAGAAGTAGCCTTGAGTCTTTTCTAATACTAATATGTACTTCTATAGAAGAAAACCTACAAGGTAGGGCCAAAAAAAAGCCAGAAACTATAAACTGACTGGTTCCAAGAACTCAAAAAAGGACATGAAGTTCCACCTGGAACTTTCAGCATTTCAACATTGATCACTTGGAGAATCACTATAGAGACCCTGGATGGGCCACATCTTATTAGTAGGACTAAACCACCTCTACAGTAAAGATCTCTAGGCCTTCTCAAACAAAGCTTAACAGACTCAGAAAAGTCAAACTAAATCACAAGTAACTTAACTATAAAAACAAAGTGCAACAGTCTATAGAGGGAGTCAACAAACTCCAGATTTTTTAAAAAATTTACCATTTACAATGTCCAATGAAAAATTGTTGAATCTTTGAAGACCAGGAAAAAATGTGACACATAATAATAAGAAAAATTGGTCAATGAAAACAGACCAAAATGATGGAAACAGATGGAAATGATGGAATTAGCAGGCAAGGATGTTAAAACTACAACATATAAAGGAAAATGTGAAAAGTGAGAGAAATGGAGATATAAAATGAACAGAATAAAAATCACAAGACATGAGAAAAGCAGTACCTGAAATGAGAAATTCACTAACTGGATTAGCAGTTTATACCTTCAGAAGGAGACATAAAAAGAGAGACTAACCAAAATGAAGTACAGAGCAAATAATTTTAGAGCATTGAATCCAGCAGTATATAAGAAAAAGGGTCATCATTTATTACCATGTGGGGTTTATTCCAAGAGTATGGGGTTGTTTTAACATTTAAAAAATCAGTCAATTAATTTTACCATGTTAACCAAAGAGAGAATAAATGTCATAATATTGTTTCAGTAAATGCAAAAATGTAATCATAAAAATTCTATTTTCCATCATGATTTAAAAAAATCCTTTTAGCAAAATAGGAATAGATTGCTTCCTCAGCCACATAAAGGGAATGTATAAAAATCAAAAGCTAATTTCATAGTTACTTATAAAAAATAAATATTTTCTGGAAATAGCAGTTAGTGTAATGGCTATGTCGCTGGACTCCCACGTAGTCCACCGCGGTTCACGTCCCGGACCCGGTGGCTTAAAACTCACGCCGGGCGTGTGTGCGTGCGTGCCCAAGATCCCAAGAGGAGAATGGAGAAGAAGGGATGTGGCGTGACCATCCTCCCTGGGGGGGTGATTTCTCACTTTCTGTCTCTATGTCTCTCTCTGTCTGTCTGGCGAGCGCACGCGCCCTATAGAGAAAACCTCTCAAAAAAAATATTATCCTCTATGTACAGAAACAGTGCAAACATAATCTCAACACTGTGATTCAGAATTGTATTAGAGAGCCAAACCAACATAATAAGACAGGAGAAAGAAAGGCACAGAGATTAGACAGGAGAAAGCAAAACGTTGTGATTATATTTATAGTTGACAAAGCCTTTTATGTGAAAAATAAAAATTATGGTATCTTCAAAAAAGCTACTAGAATTGAAAATGATTTTAAGTTAAAGAAAAAAGGTTAAGATACAAATTCAATTATATATATAATTATTCAATTATATATATATATATATATTTTTTTTTTTTTGAAAGGTTTTTGCTATAGGGAGCATGCACTCACGAGAAGGACAGAGACAGAGAGACAGAAAGCGAGAAATCACTCCCCAGGGAGGATGGCCATGCCACAATCCCTTCTCCTTCATTCCCTTCTCAGGATCTTGGGCACGCATGCACATACACCAAGCGTGTGTTTAAGACACCAGGTCTGGGACTCGAACCATGGTTGACCACATGGGAATTCAGCTACATAGCCATTACACCATCTACTGGTCCCTCAATTACATTTTATTACATTAGTAACAAACACTTGGTTGGAATTTGAAATTAGAAAATCAATAAAATATTCAATATTATAAAAATAGAAAATAGGAAAGTTAACATGGATGAAAGAAAAGTAACAAAATATATGAAGTTTTATTACAAAATGGATTAGAAAATCTTGGCAAAATTTGGGCTGTCATATTCTTTAGGTAGAACATGAAAAGTATGAATTATAAAAGAAAAAAATACAGATGTCATCCAAATTCTAATTTTTCTGTACTCTGAAAGTATCAATTAAAATTTAAAAAGAAAGATGATAAAGAAAGTATTTGCTTTCTATAACAATATGTTAATGGATTTATAACTACAAATTATGTAGAACTTGCAACTCATTAATAAGAAGACAAGTAACCTGATTTATAAATGGGCAAAAAATATGACATATCAGAAAATAACTTGATGACAGGTCAATAGGCACATGAAAATATACTAAATATCAATAATCATCTGTGAAATGCAAATTAAATTCACATCGAAATACTACTGCACACACAATAGAATGGTAAAATTAAAACTGACATATCTACTTTTAGTAAGAATGCGAAGAAAGTATACTTGTCATATATTACTGTTGGAAATGTGAAATGCTGTTGGAAATGTGAAAAGTTTGGCCAAGTCTTATCAAGTTAAATTTATACTTTTTTTTCTCAAAGAGAGATATTTTTGCTATAGGGTGCATGCACTCATCAGAGAGAGACAGAGACTGAAAGCAAGAAATCACCCCACAGAGCAGCATGGCCATGCAGCAATCCCTTCTCCTCCATTCTCCTCTTAGGCTTTTGTGCACATGCACACGCATGCGCCCAGCATGATTGTTAAGCCACTAAGTCCAGGACTCAAACTGCAGTCAACTACATGAGAGTCCAGTGACATAACCATTATGTCATCTACTGGTCCCTGAATACATACTTTTTAGATGACCCAGTAATTTTAATACATTTTCAGTCAAAAAAAATGAAAACATGTCCACAGAAAGATTTGTCCATTAGTGTTCACAGTAGCTTTGTTCCTAATGCCCCAAAGTGGACACAGCACAAAAATTAATCATCAGGTGAATGAATAAACAAATTATGGTATATTCATACATTAGAATACTACTTAGCAATATGAGTGATTTAATTATATACAACAGTATGAGTATAGCTACAAACACGCAATGCTGAGTAAAAGATGGCTATAGGGTATTTACTATAGGTCTCCATTTATATGAAACTCAAGGAAAAATAACCTTAATGGATGGTGATATAGAGATTAGTGGTTACTTGAATCCAGAGAGGAATTGCGATTTATTGGGAAGAGGAAATTAGGGAACATTTTGGAAGTGATGGAAATACAATCATGGTTGGCTTGCCATCGTCGTCTTTGTCTGCTGGCCAGCTTCCTATGCATCCCCAGGAGCTATACTTTCCTTACCCTTCGATGTGTCTGAGAGTTCTAAGAACATAGCCTGAATTCTAGGCTATCGCTTTGACCCATCTGCACATCCAAGTACTTTGTCACTTTTCTATTTACAAGCTTAAAGTCACCATTTGAAACAATGAGCAATAATGAATGAGGAAGAAATATAAAGAAGGTTCTCTTTATATGCCTGGGAAGCTTATAAAATGAAAAAGGTGTAACTTGAAAGACTTGTGTGAAAATATAAACTCAGAAAACCTAGGCAATGAAGTCTTTTTCTCTGAGCAGAGACATCGATTCTTCACTTCTGTGTATGGGACTCAGTTTAAAAAATTTTAAAAATATAATTTATGCTTCTACATAATTTTCGCCTAAATATAAGCTGTGTAATAAATAACCACTATGAATATAAATCAAATGCTATATTTCATCTCTTTTTGTAATCATCTCATCATCTCAGGTAATCGGTGTGACTAGATGTCCATCATAAATTCAACTTCGTTATGTACCTGAGAATTAATGTTGGAAAGAAACCATAAGAATTTAGTGAATGTGGAAAAATGTTCATCCTTGTCATATCAGTATATACTAGTAAAATCTCAGAGAAAAATCCTTATGTATGATAAGAATGTTGGAAAACCTTCAGCCTGAATCAGATCTATTTTAGCATGATTGCATTCATACTGAGAAAAACCTTATCAAAGTAATGAATGTAGAAAAACCTTCAGTCTGAAACAGATCCTTATAGAGCATAAGAAAGTGCATACGGGAGAGAAATTACATAAATGTACTGAATGTGGTAAAGTGTTCTCTCGAGTCTCATCCCTTACTCTACATTTGAGAAGTCATGCATAGAAGAAATCATATAAATGTAATAAATGTGGAAAAGCCTTCAGCCAGAAGAGAAACTATCTTTCTCATCAGAAACATCACACTGGAGAGAAATCTTACGAATGTGGGAAAGCTTCTGTTCAGATGTCAACCCTCTTCAGACATTAGAGAAATCATACAGGACACAAAACTTATGCATGTAAAGAATGTGGGAAAGCCTTTAATGGCAAGTCATATCTCACTGAACATGAGAAGATTCATACTGGAGAGAAACCTTTTGAACGTAATCACTGTGGAAGAGCTTTTAGCCAGAAGCAATACCTCATTAAACATCAAAATATCTATAGTGGGAAAAAAAAAACCTTTAAATGTAATGTGTGGAAAAGCCGTTAGCCAAAAGGAAAACTTTATTATCCACCAGTGAATCCATACTGGAGAGAAACCTTATGAATGTAAAGGGTGTGGGAAAGCTTTCATTCAAAAGTCAAGCCTCATTAGACACCAGAGAAGTCATACCGGAAAGAAATCCTATACGTGTAAGGAATGTGGGAAAGCCTTCAGTGGCAAATCAAACCTCACTGAGCATGAGAAAATTCACATTGGAGAGAAACCCTATAAATTTAATGAATGTGGAACAATCTTCAGGCAGAAGCAATATCTCATTAAACACCATAATATTCATACAGGAGAGAAACCTTATTAATGTAATAAATATGCAAAAGCCTTTTCTCAAATCACATCACTTATTGTACAAGTAAGAATTCATACAGGTGATAAACCTTACGAATGTAAAATATGTGGGAAAGACTTCTGTCAAAGCTCATCTCTTACTGTGCATATGAGAAGTCATACAGGTGAGAAACCTTATGGCTGTAATGAATGTGAGAAAGCCTTTTCTCAGTTCTCAACTCTAGCTCTACATATGAGAATCCATACTGGTGAAAAACCATGTCAGTGTAGTGAATGTGGGAAAGCTTTCAGCCAGAAGTCACATCACATTAGACACCAGAGAATTCATACTCATTAAAGTTCTATGAATATTTGAGTTTACACACTTAGTGACATATTAGAACATTCATTTTATGTTAAAGTGACGTAATTAATGTGGGAACTCCTCCAGCAGCAACTCAAAACTTGAAATGCCATGACATTTAATAAGAAGTATAAATATATTGAAAGTATTTCCCAAACTCCCACAACAAATATTATTAATGCTGTATGTTAAGGAGTATTCTCTTCTAAGTTAGGGTCCAGTAATGAAGCTTAATCAGTATATTCCTATAAGGCCCATGAGATGTGTTAAGAAAAGAGGTTATAAGGATTTGAAATTAAAAAACAGAATTTTGTTTTGTTTTATAGTTACTACATATATAATTTGTAAAACTGTAGTCATCAAAGATATTTGCTGTTGATGCAGTCAGAAAATTGAGATTGTGACAGAATACTGAATGCAGAAACATGCATGAATTCATGGGGAATTGACCATTGATAAAGGTAGTATCCCAAGTGGGTGGAGAAATCATGGGTGATTTTAAAAAATGGTCTCAGGGCAATTAACTCTCCATATGAAAAAAATAATAGATCTCTGCCATCATCATATATTAAAATGCTTCTTTTTTTTAAAAGAGAGATTTTTTCTATAGGGTGTATCCATTCACCAGAGAGAGAGATAGAAAGTGAGAAATCACCCTTGGGGGGGAGGGGAGGATGGCCATCCCATAATTCCTTCTCTCAGGATTTTGGATACACACTCACACATGCCCGGTGTGAGTTTCAAGCCATTGGGTCTGGGACTTGAACCATGGTTGACTGCGTGGGAGTCCAGTACCTTAACTACTATGCCACCTGCTCGTCCCCTAAAATACGTCTTTGAATTTCAAAAGCATTGAAGACTAGAATGCAAAAAGCAAAACTTAGTAATAGATTTTATAGTAGAATGTTTTTAGACTTGGAAAGAATTTCTAAAATAGATTGCACAATACCTAGCAGTTCTCTTGAGTATGTATACATATACCTAAGAAACTGACTCATGTACACGGAGAATCATGTACCAGTCTGTTCACTGCAGCCTGAGTTATAGTAGCTAAAAACTGGAAACAAATGTCAGTCACTTGTGAAATAGGTGAGTAAAATGTGATATAGGCACATAGTAGAATATTCTAGTAGTTAAGTGAAACAAATTATATGTATTAACAGAAAGATATGGAGGACTGTGTAGAGAAAAAAAATCAAGTGATGAATATAGTGTAATACCTGTGTGAATTTAAATAAAACACCAAACAAGCTTACTAAAAAAAAAAGGAAATACAATCATGTGCCTCATAATGACATTTTAGTAATGATGAACCCTATATACAGCAGTGATTCCATAAGATTATAGAGGAGCTGAAAAATCTGTATTGCCTAGTGATGTCATGAACATCATAGTACAACACATTACTCATACACTTTTGGTGATAGTGGTATAAACAAACCTACTGTTATGGCATTTGTATAAAAACACAGCAAATACAATTATGCGCAATACATGATAATTGATAATAAATGAACTCTATTACTCATTTATATATTTATTATTGATTAATCTGAAATACTTTTATTGCTATTTTAGATTGTTCCTCATCTACTTATTTAAAAAAAAAATCTACTGTAAAACAGTATTTTGTGCTTATGTGCCACATGTAGACTATGGAATACTACTTAGCCATAAGGAACAACGAGACCTTGTCATTTGAGTCATTTGATATGAAGTGTATGCATATATATTTGATGCTAAGAGAGATAAGACAGATTATAAAAGACAAACACTGCATATCACCGCTTAACATATTCTGAATGCCAGTGTACTATGACAAAAATGGAAAGATCTGAAGATATAATAGTAGAGAGGATAAGTGTAGATACCAGAGGCTGAATGGGAGAAGAGTAGATAGTATAGGGTGGATAAGAGGGGCTCAAGGAAGAAACACTTAACAGATGCAAGAATGTAAAGTTCTTGGACAAAAATGGAAAATTATCTGTTGATGAGACTGTGTATGATAATACCTTTCACTGGACTAATATACAGTGTATTCATGCTGCGAAAATTAATTTTACAAGCTGTAATGACATATAGCAGTTGAATGTATAAAAAATAAATAAGCAAATTGAAATTTAAAAAAAATGATGTATGTGGTAATATCCTTGATTGTCATGTACTGTACGCATACTATTGTATTATTGAACTTATGCAAATAACCATTCTGCCACAAAAATAAGAATGTTCACAAATGTTTTCCAATTGTAAGGGGTCAGGAAGGGAGAAAAGTGTGTTTCAATTAAAAAAAAATTTTTTTTAACAAATTGCTGAACCCAACAACTCAAAAGAAAACAAAAATCCTTAAATCTGGAAGACAAAGCATAGAAGAAAATCAGTAATGCTTTAGGAAAAAAGTTATAGAATTCTTTTTCACCAGTTTAGTCTCTTTTGTTGACTTGGCAGTGTTAGTGTGGCCTGACCTTTTCGTTAACATTCACCATTGTTTTTATTTTATATTTTATTTTATTTTATTTTATTTTATTTTATTTTATTTTATTTTATTTTATTTTATTTTATTTTATTTTATTTTATTTTACTTTTGTAGAGGTTTTTGCTATAGGGTGCATGCACTCACCAGAAAGACAGAGAGAGAGAGATAGAAAGCAAGAAATCACCCCCCAAGGGGGATGGCAACACTGCAATCCCCTCTCCTCTAGTCTCCTCTTACAATCTTGAGCATGCACACACACACGCCTGGCGTGAGTTTAAGCAACCAGGTCTAGGACGTGAACCACGGTCGACTACGTGGGAGTCCAGCAACATAGCCACTAACCAACTGCTGGTCCCAACATTATTACTGATATTTCAGAACTTGTCCCTACCATTAAGTTGACCTTTTTCTTGGTCATTCTTTGTTCTCTTATTTGTCTGTCTTTAGTTTTCTCGGTATAGTACTCCCTTCAGAACTTCTTGAAGAGCTGGTCTGGTGTTGGTAATTCTTTAAGGTTTTGTTTATCTGAAAATGTTTTTACCTTTTCTTCCCACATGAAGGATAATCTTGCCAGATGCAGTATTTTTGGTTGAAATTGTTTTTCACTTAACACTTAATACTTCCCTATTCTTTCCTTGCTTGCATTGTTTCTAACAAGAGGTCTGATTTTAGCCTGATGGGATATCCTTTAACTTGACATTTTTCTCTCGCCAATTTTGGTATCTTATTTGTCTGCAGTTTTGGTCAATCTGGCTATGATATGCTTGGAGAAGATATTCTTGGACTGATTCTATGTGGGGTCCTTTGTATTTCTTGGATCTAGATATTTGAATGCCTCTTTAAGTTTGGAAAGTTTTCTTCCAGGACTTCATGGAATAGATTGTTAATGCCCAGATTAGTTTCTTCACCTTCTAAAATACCCATTATACGGATGTTTGGGCATCAAATGGTATCTAGTATTACTCGTATATTATTGTCATTTTTTTTCCCTCAGTCTTTTTGGTGAATTTTTCTAGGTCAGAGGTTCTGTCTTCTACATCTGAGATTTGATCTTCTGCATGATCTAATCAATTTTTAATACTTTCAAGGGAGGTTTTGATTTCCTGTATTATAGCTTTCATCTCTAACAGTCCCATTTGATTTTTTTATGGTGTGTATTTCCTCTTTCAGCTCATGGAAGAACTTCTTCACTTCCTGGAACTCATCTCTTTTCTCCTGTATTTTCTGGAGTTCACTGTCTCTCATCTCTTCATCTCTGTTAGCTTTGTCACTATGAATATCCTAAATTCTTTATCTGACTCTTCCATGAGATCCATTCTACTGTCTGTGGATGATGAATGGCTGTTCTTTCCCCTTGGGAGAGAGATATTTTTTTGATTTCCCATATTTCTCGTGCTTCTGCAGTGGTGGTTTCTAGTCAACTGATGGACTATACGTTACTTCCTACCTTCTTGGAGTTAATTCTGAGTGTTAAAAAATAAAAGTAATTTTAAAGGAAATGAATAAGTGTAATTTCCTTTATCAACATCAAGACACAAAAGAGTCATCAAAAATTCATGAAAAATAAGGATGATTCAGGGCCATTTTGCCAGAAATTCGTTTGGCAGGATCATAGACTAACATTTTCGAGAGCAGATCCAAACCATTTTCATCCAAGTTTTTTACATGGGATGCTAGACTTCCTGGCTTCCACTTAGGAAATGTATTCTTATAGTCCTGTAAAGATTCTTAACTTCAAAAGTATAACTTAAAAATGTAAATATTGTTCTATATGAATTTAAATATAATTCTGTATATGTTTGTAGATCTCACTGTAGCATGTTTGTTACTATAATAAAACTATAAATCTACAAAAAAAATTCATGAAAAATACACATTATAAAAAACTGCATGTGGAGGGAACCAGCAGTTAGCGTAACGGCTATGTCACTGGACTCCCACGTAGTCCACCGCGGTTCGCGTCCCGGACCCCGTGGCTTAAAACTCATGGCGGGCACGTGTGCGTGAGTGCCCAAGATCTCAAGAGGAGAATGGAGGAGAAGGGATTGCAGTGTGACCATCCCCCCTGGGGGGTGATTTCTCACTTTCTGTCTCTATGTCTCTCTCTGTCTGTCTGGCGAGCCTACGCGCCCTATAGAGAAAACCTCTCCAGGAAAAAACAAACAAACAAACAAACAAACAAAAAAAAAAAACTGCACGTGGACTTTAAAAACTTGCATCTAAATAAACTTGTACTTTACTTCCATTTTCCCACAACCTCTTTGGTTTTTGCTAGAGGGCACATGTGCTCTCCAGAAAGAGAGAGACAGAGAGACAGAAAGCAAGAAATCACCCCCTGGGGTGATGGCCATGCTGCAATCCCTTCTCTTCCATTCTCTCTGGATCTGGGCAAGCACGCGCACGTGCCTGGTGTGAGTTTAAGCCACTGGGTCTGAGACTCAAACCGCGTTGGACTATATGGGAGTCCAAAAACATAGCCATTACTTCAACTGCTGGTCCCTCCCACAAACTTTTTGAAGTTTCCTTGTATTATAGTTATATATATATTAACTAAAAAATCATGATTGATAAATAAATAAAATACAGAGTAGACAGGTTAGAAACAGATTCCTCTATATCTAGGATAAGAAATCTAATGAGTAATGGTGGAAAATAGCAAGTGTTAATACATAAGAAACGTAAGTATAATGTTTGTTAAACCTATATAGATCATACTATGTGCTTAGGACGGTTACACGCACTATTATATATTAGGATGGTGTTCTTTATATACAAGTCCTAATACATATAAGCCTGTGAACACAGACTACTCAAAAAATAGTGATGCTTGGAAATCCTTTAAGAGATTCAGGGTAATTTACTAGGTTATTTAAGAATATTGTTGAACACTGTTGCTCATGAGAAAGTTCAGAGTGAAAAATTATATTTTTGATTCCTTCAAAAAAGAAAAAAACATGAGGACCAGCAAGTGATATAGCGATTAAGGTAGCTGGATACCACATGGCTGACGCCACAGTTCAAGTCCTACACCCTGCATTGAGAAACATTCCAGGTACATGTGTGCATTCCCAAAATCCTGAAAGGAGAATGGAGAAGAAGGGATTGCAGTGTGTCCATCCCGCCAGGGGTCTTTTCTCACTTTTCCTCTCTCTCTGGAGAGCATATGTGCCCTATAGCAAATTAAAAACATAATAATAAATGGAAAAGAAAAAGAAAAATCTAAGTCTTTAAAACATCTTCCCCCATTAAAAAATACTGTTTCCTACACACACACACACACACACACATAGACACACACACACACACACACACACACGAAATTTAGTCATTAGAAAATTTTTATGAGAAATTTTAATATACTATATATGGTTATGTTGAAAGTAGGGGAGAAAATGAAAAAGTAGGGTATCTTTGTAAATAGACAAAATCCTAAAAATATTATAGCTATTTTTGTTGCATATTTTCTATATGCCAGGTATGTTTAGGTTACCTCAATGTCTGTTATTAATATTTTCTTCATTAAATTTAACCCAAAATTCATGTTTGGTGCATAAGCTCTTTGTCATCAGAAAGTACCGATCTATTGAAAAGAATATGGACAAAAAACACATCTAAATATAACAAACATGAATTAACTATATATATATATATATATATATATATATATATACACACACACACACACACACACACACACACACACACGTATATAATCATTAAACGTAATAGAAAGAAGTATTAGATACCAAAGATGGTATAGTTTATGTGGATTTAAATCTGTCAAAGAAGATGTCCTCAGGGAGATGAATTGTGATGAGTTCTTAAATGCTTTTAGTAGGAATGATCAGTCTGTTGGGTTTTATTTTTACAAATTATTTATTTAGGAGTCAGCAGGTGGCATGGTGGTTAAGGGAACTGGAATCCCACATGACTGACCACAGTTTGAGTCCCGGACCTGGCAGCCTGCTTTCTCACATTCTCTCGCTCAATCTCATTCTGTCTCTCGCTGGTCAAATTAAAAATAAATAAATAAATGCATAAATAAAGTTAAATAAAAAATTCTTAAAAAAAATTATTGGGACCAGCAGTTAGCGTAATGGCTATGTCACTGGACTCCCACGTAGTCAACCACGGTTCGAGTCCTGGACCTGGTGGCTTAAACTCATGCCGGGTGCGTGTGCGTGCGTGCCCAAGATCCTGAGAGGAGAGTGGAGGAGAAGGGACTGTGGCATGGCCATCCCCCCAGGGGGGTGATTTCTCGCTTTCTGTCTCTCTATCTCTCTCTCTCTGTCTGGCGAGTGCATGCGCCCTATAGCAAAAACCTCTCCAAAAAAAAAGAGGAATTATTTATTTTAAATGTTTTATTTATTATTATTATTATTATTAATTATTTTAAGAGAGAATTTTGCTATAGGGAACATGTGTTCTCTAGAGAGACAGAGAAACAGAAAGTGAAAATTTACCTCCTGGAGAGATGGCCATACCATTCTCCTCCGTACCTACACATAGGTGCCCAGCATGAAATTTTTTTTTTTTTTTTGGAGAGATTTTTGCTATAGGGCACGTGCGCTCGCCAGACAGATAGAGAGAGACAGAGAGTCAAAAAGCAAGAAATCACCCCCCAGGGGGGATGGCCACGCCACAATCCCTTCTCCTCCATTCTCCTCTTGGGATCTTGGGCACGCACACGTACCCGGCATGAGTTTAAGCCACCAGGTCGGGGACTCGAACCACGGTTGACTACATGGGAATCCAACGACATAGCCATTATGCTAACTGCTGGTCCCAAGGTATTTTTTTTTTCCCAGCATGAATTTTTTAAATCACCTGATCTGGGACTGGAACTGTAGTCCAGCAATGTAACCATTACACCATCTGTTGGTCCCTAATATTTTTATTATTTTTTTAAATTTTGCTATAGGGCATGTGTGCTCACTAGAGATAGAGAGAAAGGGAAAGTAAGAAAGTGAACTACTAGGTCCAAGACTCGAACTGCAGGTAGTCATGTGGGAGTCCAGTTTTTTAACCACCATACCACTTACTGGCTTCAGATCTGGTATTTTTTGAAAGTTTATTTATTTATGTCTTTCATGAATGAAAGAAACAGAGAGGGAAAGAGAGAGAGAGAGTAAAGCAACCTCAACAGGGTCTTGCTACTTCAACCCACCTCTGGTCTCAGTCAACCCTTGATCATGGGCACGCATATGCCCTTCTTACTTGGGGACATCTTGGGATATGAACAAACCCATGTGGGTCAGCCTCTCAGAGCATTAGGTGTTACTGTTGCACCATAATGAGCCCTCAATTAGTCTATTTTAAGCATATATTAATGCTTTAGGAAGAACTTACGTAAGGAGAACCATCTAGCTAGTTAGGTATGCAAACAATATGGACTAAGAGAGAACTATAATTGTGTAGTTAACCAATGTAAGATAAAATAGTAGAGCTCCTTAATCAAATATAAAGAACCAAAATTAAGATTTCACATTTCAGCAAATGGGCAAATATGGCATTTTTAGAAATCAGAAGATTAAATAGGTACAATCAGGAGGAAGCATATGGGATATCTTGAAGAGAGAAAAACTGGGGAAGGGGAAACAATATAGCATAGTGGGTTTAAGAGCACAGACCTTGGAGTTAAATCCTTCTCAAATCCTGACTACCATTTACTAGTTACGTGACTATTGTCAACATAATTTACCTTTCTGTATATCAGTTCAGCAGAAGACAAAGAGTACCAATACTTACATTGTTTTTGTGAAAATTGCAAGAATCAGGGCCAGCAAGGGTAGCAGTTACATTACTGGACTCCAACATGGCTGACCATGGTTTGAGTCCCAGACTGGGTGGCTTGAAAATCATGCCGGGTGTGTGTGCATGTGTGCCCAAGACTCTAGGAGGAGAATGGAAGGGAGAGGATTGTGGTGTGATGATTCCCTTCGTGGAATGATTTTTTTTTTTCTTTTTTTGGAGAGGTTTTTGCTATAGGGCGCATGCGCTCGCCAGACAGACAGAGAGAGACAGAGAGATAGAAAGCAGGAAATCACCCCCCAGGGGGGATGGCCACACCGCAATCCCTTCTCCTCCATTCTCCTCTCGGGATCTTGGGCACGCACGCACACGCGCCCAGCGTGAGTTTAAGCCACCGGGTCCGGGACTCGAACCGCGGTCGACTATGTGGGAGTCCAGCGACATAGCCATTACGCTAACTGCTGGTCCCTGGAATGATTTCTTACTTCCCCTCTGTCTCTGTCTTTCTCTCTCTCCAGCAAGTACATGCATTCTAAGGCAAAAATCTCTCAAAGAAAGAAAGTTGAGAAAATCTATGTTAAACAATTTTAGCAATATTGTTATCACATGGCAAACACTCTATAAATTTCATTTATATTTCAGTTCTCAACAAGGGATGTTGATAAGGGAAAAGACAAAATGACTGCTTTCGGTTGTGAGTATGATCTACCCATCACTCTAGTGAAACACCGACTCTAATACACACATACACACACACACACAGATGGAAACCAGGAAAAAGTGACAATCATAACAGTGCAGTTCTGAGACCTTAGTTGAGATCTGGTCCACAGAAACAAAGTGGTAGAGACCATTTAGAGAGGCATTAGTAGCCAAGGAAAGTGTTGGGACTTGTAAATGAACCAGAATTACTCTGAATTAGAAGAATTTGGAAGAATGTTATGAGTATTGTTTAAACATGTAGCCATTCCTGAAGTACAATTCCAGTGAGTCATGCTGCACTTATCGCACTGGGGAGTGAAGGGTGTGACGCCCATTCACATTCTTGCACATACTGGCCTGTTCACTCACAGGGCATGGGGTGTTTTGGACATAACCTCACTACAGTCTGTACACTCCTTCTTGCAGGATTGCAAACATTACGCAGATGGCTTTCCAGTTGCCTCAAAATATGTACTTCATGCACTTTCTCTAACCTTCCTTGTGGCTTCAAGCCCTTACTTCATCATTATCTCATAATGAAGCTGTAGTCAATCAAATACACCAAATATTTTTTATGTAGGCTACTTGGTTACATTTTCATCCTCAGCTTAAAAGATTAGGGGCTTTAGAAAAGGACTTTAGACGTCCTCTTACTATATTTTAGCTGGCTGAATTAAGTTCATTAGTGTTGTCTGTTAAGATCACACTTTGTCATCCAAAAATTTATATCTGCCTTGGGTTGGGTCACCAGTATATCTGGTAAGCATATATTCTGTGATGTCACCCATCCAATTAAAAATAATATTTAAAAGAATAAGATCAAGGACAAAGCCCTAATACAAATTACCAAAGAGATTCCTCTAACTTGACATTAATTTAAAAGCTGGACTGCTTCAAGTATTCCAGAGGCATTCAAAAAATTCATTCTATTATGAAAAAAAAAACTAGGGACCAGCAGTTAGCATAATGGCTTTGTCGCTGGACTCCCATGTAGTCAACTGCGGTTCGAGTCCTGGACCCGGTGGCTTAAACTCACGCCGGGCGCATGTGCGTGCATGCCCAAGATTCCAAGAGGAGAATGGAGGAGAAGGGATTGTGGTGTGGCCATCCCCCCTGGGGGGTGATTTCTCGCTTTCTGTCTCTCTGTCTCTCTCTGTCTGTCTGGCGAGCACATGCGCCCTGTAGCAAAAACCTCTCCAAAAAGAGAAGAAAAAAAACTAGACATGGGTTTCAAATATATTTGTAACAAAATAAATTCATATTTTAATTCTATTTTTCCATGAACTTTTAAAGGACCCTTCATATGCTTAAAAATATATACGTAAGTACCTATATGTAGCAAGCCCTATTATTTAGTCAGGCCAAGAAAGTAAAATTATGGGAGAATGTATAGTTAGGAAATTCGGGGACATCCTTTAACTGAAATCTGAAGGTGTGCTTTCTAAATCTAGCAAGCTAAAATGTAATGAGGAGAAATCTAGTTCTTATTTACTATAATTATTCAAATTCAAGAGGGCCATAACATTAGGGCTATCCTTCCTCTGAGTCAAAAACCTGTGTCTTTAAAGAGCAGATGGAAGCTCTTACAAATTAGTTATATATGTTTCTCATAGCTCTAGTCCCGGGAGATTTTGGTCAAGATTTAATGGCCAAATATGTTTTGGAAATGCCACCTACTGTAGAACTCTTAGGATTTTATATTACATGTTGGTGTTGGAAAGATGTAGTCTTCAGCAAAAATGGACTTACTCATTATGAAATACTTGCTCATGAGACACAGTGTGGCATTCCAGAAAATTGCAGTTGTAGGGCATTAAGAGGAGAGCCTCAGCTTAAAACACAAGGTCTAAGACCCAAGAGAGAGGTCCTTGGCTCCACAGGGTTAGAACACTATCATATATAGGAGCCTAAATCATGGGGGAGAAGAAACAGAAGTTTATGCTTCTGTGAGAAGCCACTCTATTGGTTTTATTCCACTGAGCTTAGGGACTGAAGCCCAGGGTTCTTCCTCTCTGGCTCTCCTGGCCCCTGCTGAAGAGTATGGAGGACAAGAGCAGTAACCACAATTCTGGAAAGACAGTTGAGTGTTTGTAGTAAGTCCTGGAATCAACTCAAATCTTCCTGAGTGGAGGTCCCTAGATGGCTCTTCATAAGAGAGTACTAATATTTATCGCACATTGTTTTCATAACTCGCTGTGAAACATAACATTTTTAAAAGTGTGTGACTCTTCTAGCATGCTTCTCACTCCCGTGATTGGCTGTATGTCATCTAGAAAGGGGTACCTACCATGGTATAGTCTATTCTCTGGAATCTAATTAAAGAGCGATATTCTTATTTTTTGAATTTCAACCCCTCTCTGAAAGTCCTTTTTCTATCAGAGTATCAGAGATAAGGAGAAAGAGAAAAATAGGCTGCATTCTGTGTGTTGGCTTCATGGGAGGAAGAACACTGGGGGAAAACACAGTGGGTACAGAGGAAGAGGGTGGTTGATCTCTGCTTCTCAGAAGTTTGGACTGATAACTGCATCTTCAGTCCCCTCTCCCTGCTTATGCTGGAACTATAGGATTATGAGAACATCAAGACCTGATTTCCGTTTTCTGAATATCTAGGGGCTATGGCAGCCAGTTAAACTACACTTTTCTGCACTGTCTTCTTGCCCGACAGCTGAACCTGACTTAGCAAGACCACCCTCCTTCCAGCATAGACTCAAATCCTCCTATTTGCTCCTCTGTGACTTCTCCCACACACTAAAGAGGTCAAATGTGTTTAATTACCAGAGACTATTTTGTAATTCAGCAAGCTACCACCCTACAGAGACTCCCGCTGAGATCACAATGTTCACTTCCCTGTCAGACGTCTGTCCTGATCTTAATCCATGTTGTCCTGGACGTGAGGAGTTCAAGGCTTTCCCCATAGTTTAGATATTAGATATTAAGTCACTGATGGGATGCTTTTGGCAATGGCAGGAATCGTATTTCCAGACTCCTGAACAATAACCTTTTTTTCAAAGTTCTTCTAATTTCTAAACACATGCCTACTCCCACCCCCTCTACCTTCTTCGCCTCTCTGTTTTTCTTGGCAGGTGTTGGCATTGGGTAAATATTTCTTTCACAGAGGTGCTTGTCTGTCAGATCCCATCAAGAGTGAGGGAAATAGCAAGTTAATGAATTCAGGACTGTGTCTGGCAGAAGGTGTGTTCCAGTCCCACGTGGCACATCTGGCAACACGTTAAAACAAAACGGAACATAACAATGGAGTAAAAATGCATCACTCAGAAACCTGAGGTTAAAATGAAATTAAATAAATGTCCTGAATGTAAATGTCCCTAAAACCAAAAGCAAGTGATGAAAGCAGAGGAAGGAGGACCAGAAAGGAACAACTTCAAAGCAATCATAATATGAGCAGTTTAAAAAATCTGAACAAAGTCAGTAATCAGAGAGTTTTAGAAGGAAATTGGTCCAAAAATGTAAAGAAGTATTTTTAAGATCCTGACCTCCTGGTGTTGCATGATGGACTGCCTGTCATCAAGTACCTTCTCTTGCTGCCTGGTGGCCCCCAGTGAACCTCCCTTCTCAGGGATCTCATTCTCTGTCACACCAAGTCCTGGTCTTTAAGGAAAAAGCAGGATTGTTTATTGTGTCATTTAAAATAGCTATGGAGAACCTTTAGCTTTCAAATACTTGATGCGTTATAAAATTTAAAATTAAAATGTGACTAATAAATACACTTAGTCACAATATCTACTCATTTAATGAGGAGGAGAGGGAGGAGTGCCTTATCTTGTTCGTGCAGAGACAAGATTCAGCATACACAGTATTAGAGGACAGTCTTATGGAGAAGAAAATGAAGATTTCTTTAGATATGACATTTTAGATTTTAAACAAAAGAAATGATAAAGAGGAAAACTTTGACATGATACCAAAAAACTGAAAAAGAGACTAAGTTTTTAAAGAAAAGGCTATTGATAATGGGGCGTACATTCAAAGATTTATATGAAACAATAAATTCCATCAGGGTAGAACTAGCAGAAGGTTATAAAATTTAAAACTCTGGTAGAGTAGAGCTAAATCAGGGCTCTGTTTGGAAAAACAGAAACATTAGAAATATTATTTCTGAGCATCTGAGCATTAATAGAATGGCATCTTAATTTCCTTATAAGACACAAAAGCATCACTTTCTGTTAAGTCTTCAGGCAGAAAGATTTGACAATCATATGTAAAAATACCACAGAGTCAAAAATGAGAACCTCTTTTTCCTGTACTTCTACAAAGCAGTAACAAGTTTACTTTGTGTAAGCCATTAACAATAGGTTTTCTTTGCCAAAAGCAAAATAGCAACAAAAACTACAGATGGACACAAGTCTTTAGTATTGTGATTGACATTCAAGAGTCCACCTGTTCTCATTCTTCTTACTCAGTGTACATTTGCACTTTATTCCTCACCAGATGTCAAGTACAGACTCATTTTAATGAATAAATAATAGCTTAATGAGCAAACAATAACAGGGAGGAAAGCAGCTATTGAATCAATAGCTTCATCTTCTTGAAAAGAAGAAAACCAAGGCAAAATGTTCAGAAGAAGAAAATTTGGCAACTTTGTTCATTTTTTTTTTTTTTTGAGAGGTTTTTGCTATAGGGTGCATGCGCTCGCCAGAAAGACAGAGAGAGACAGAGAGACAGAGAGACAGAAAGCGAGAAATCGCCCCCCAGGGGGGATGGCCACACCACAATCCCTTCTCCTCCATTCTCCTCTCGGGATCTTGGGCACGCATGCACACATGCCCGGCATGAGTTTAAGCTACCGGGTCCGGGACTCAAACTGCAGTCGACTACATGGGAGTCCAGCGACATAGCTATTATGCTAACTGCTGGTCCCATCAACTTTGTTCATTTTCAAGAGTTCTCAGAATATTGCCTTTTGAAAGATTAGAGGGAATCCTATAGAGGATAGTGGAACATCCCTAGGAACCAGGACATTATGAGTCATCAATCCAGAGGCCAGATCTCCTCTAAGGCCACAGGTGATAAAGTTTATGCTGAACACGAACTTTGAGGGCTCATACTCCTATATCTGGAAGGCAGGGTGGGTGAACCTGCCAGAGGTCTTTTTGCAGAGGATGTCAAGGAAAAGCACAGGGGCAAACCTGACCCTAAGGACATAAGGGGACCCATTGGGAAATATTATCTCAAGGAAAATGAAAAATTCATGAGATTAAAAGAAGAACTTTGAGAACCATAGAATATTTACTACTTGCTTTTTCTAAAGCCTCATAAACTCTGACCCAGGAACTTGGACCCACTGCATGGAGAAAAGGTCCCATAACAGGTAAGACTGTGTGGCTAAAACTAACATAAGAAGTTTTCAGTTTGAATTTTTATGTAGTATTGGAACAAAATAAGTATAAAGGATTTTTCCTCCCTTCACTAAAGGGGTTAAATGTAAAAGAAACTATGGCAGAATGGATGGTTATATGTAAGCATGAAGTGACAAAAGGCTGAAGCCACAACTGTCTACATCAAGATCTTTGAAATCTGCTAGTGGATTTCCACTGTGCTCCAAAAAAGCCAAAATTTGCCTTGGTGAAGAAGATTCTATTCAATGACCCCTCCTTTCCTCACCAACTCTGTACTCCCACTGCCCTCCCTCTTTCTGCCCTAGCTATTAAGACCTTGCTGTTTCTCAAGCAAGCTAACTTTGCTTCAGTCTCTGGGACTCTTCAGTGGCTTCTCCTTTTATCTGGTCTGCTTGTTCTCACATCTTCATCTGGCTTCCTCCTTTACGTCATCCACATTTCTGCTATTTGTTACCTCCTTAAATGGACAGTTCCTGATCTTTAGGTGAGGCAGACTCCCTCCTACCTTGACCTCCACACACCTTCTATCACTTTATTTTTACTCAGACTATTTATCCCTACCTAAGTCATAACTGTATGCTTAGTTACTTCTTATTTGCTTCCTACGGAAATATAGTATTTAACAGGGTATGTGTAGTTTTTTTTTTTTTTTTTACTTTTAATATGTTTAATATCCAGCCCCAGATCTATGCACATAGTCATTTCTTAGTAAATATTTTGAGTAAGTAAATGCAATCCAGAAATAGGCCTATGAAGACAATGTCCCAATGAGTCTTTGAACCACAGAGCCAATATTAGCAAGTAAAGAGAATGATGGCAAAACAATAGTTCAAAGAGAGGAGGAAGAGGGGCATCTAGAGAGCAAGTTCTGGGTATCCAAACAGTCCAGGCCAGAAGAAATGAAGGCTGTGAGACAGGAAATCTATGTGATTCATTTCAAGAAGGGAAAAGGAAGACAATTTCTTGTGATCCTGAGAACAAGATCAGAGGGACAAACAGCCATGCTGAGGGAGCTTGGGTCCCAAACTCTCCCCGCTGAGGTAGTCAAAGTTGGGTTAGACTTCCTTGTGACTGTAGGTGGAGGCTGAATTGAAATTACGTTATTAATTAACCATAGGCCCACTATGTACTGAGAACAGTGTGGCCAGGAACACATCATGATCACAGATAAAAATCTCTGGTTCAGACTGTGACAGCTTTTTTATTACAAAATGGTTTATCATTGTGATTTGAAGTTTCTTTGAACTACTGTGATTCTATTGATCTGTTGAGTTGAATGCTGAAAGGTACTCTACTAAAACTCTTAGCATCCATGAGAAAAACATACAAATGTGGTAAGCCAGATTATCATAAAACTTAATTTTCTAAGAAATGAGGACCCCTGCAAGTCCTATAAGAACATCTAGTAGTCTTACTAGCTTATGTACACATACACACTTAAGACAGCAGAATAGGGATGGATCCCATTTGCTGTTACTCACCAGCACTGAAGACTGGGGGCATAGCAAAAACAACTATAAAAATAAAAATAAGTCATTTAACACCAAAAAAGGGAATGTACTTTAAAAAAAAAGTTTTTGCGATATGGCATGTATGCCTGCCGGAGAGAAACAGAGAGAGAGACTGAGAAAGGGAAAATGAGAAATCACCTCCCAAGGAGGGGAGCGCCATGCCACAATCCCTTCTCTTCCTTTCTTCTCCTGGAATTTTGAGCATGCATGCACACATGTCCAGTGTGAATTTTAAGGCACGAGGTCTGAGACTTGAACCATGGTCAGCCTTGTGGGAATCCACTGTTTTAACCACTACCTGCTTGCCCCCAGAATCTACATTTTTAATTTCTATATTTTCAAATACAATGAATGGATATTTACTGAGAATAGATTGAATACAGATGAGGGAGTATCTTATTATCAAATTTTAACTTTCGAAACATGCTTTTAACTTTGGCATGTTTATAGGCAAGTTTGTTTATCTAAAATAAATCACACCCCAGTGAATTTCCTAGTTACTACAATGCTAACTCATCTAGTACCAGGCGTGACTAATTCGTATCAGTTTAATAAGTCTTGGCAGTATGTAAATAGATGAGAAGGAAAGAGATATTATCGCAGTTTATAAACAAAAAGGGGGACGAGTAAAGTTACATGAATCCATTCACACTTGAAAGTGCCAAGACTTTTCTTTCTTTTTTTTTTTTTTTTTTTAAGTTACAGTGTTGATCTCCATGATAATTAGATACCAGACACAAGCTGCTGCTCTGGGTTTCATTCATCAGTACAAATGAGGTGGAGTTTCTGCAAGTACGGGTGTGCCTGGCAGGAGCACACACATGCCCTCAATGTCAGATTCTCACTTCGCCCATGCAGGTGAGATGTGAAAGAGGGGAAATGTTTTGGATGATCTCCTCAAAAATTTATGGAACACAGGCTCACAAAAAGGTTTCCATTACCATACTGTAACCATTCTAAGTAGAGGCCATGAGATGGGATGGGCTCCTGAAGTAGATTTGAGGTGTACATTATTGGTACATCCAGGACTGTAATCTCTAATTTAACATTTGTGTACAAGCACCTGGATTTGTTTCAGTCGTTTCTTCTCTGAAACTTCCATCTAGACACTGCTGATTCACTATAATTGTACAATGAATCCTAGAATGAATCCTAAAATCCTAGAGTTAGATCCTAGAACATGCTTTAAATATATGACTTGGAAGAACTATACTTTTAGGGATCATTTTTATAGTCCATTACGAGAGAAGATTTTCTGATCATGTAGAGCACCGAAATATATGACTTGGAGAAGTAACTGATTCTAAAATTGGGAAAGGAAAAACCCAAGATTAGTTCAGAGCGTCTTATAGCATAGGCAAGTGAAGAAGTACTCAAGGAGGAAAGGAAAGTTTGCTTTGGGGTAATCTATATTCTTAACAAGTACCCCAGGTGAAGCTAAGTTCTGTTAAATAAAAATTAAAGGAGGTCATTGTTTTGGACTAAGCTCCTGCTCCAGGCCCCAACAACATACCACAGTGGAATCACTCATGCTAAAATGCCACATCATCACACTGAAACTTCCCAGAAGCTGATAGCTCCTCAGATGGGCCAGTTTTCCTGAAAACAGCAGATTCCAGTCATATCTGAATCAGTGCAATAAAGAAGTAAAACTTATTCACATCTTATGACATTTTTAGGAATGTGCACCAGAAAGCTCAAGAGAGTTCCTAGACTCACTGGACTTTTAGTTTTATGAACATTTATTGCCCATATACATTCCTCCATTGCCTTCCATCAGTAATTTATATTAGTTATATCCTCCAAAATGTTTTCATTACAACAATGTGACAGACTCACTGTCTCTACATTTTGCTTATTCAAAGTGACTTAGGTAACCAGCAGCTTATTCTGCTCCTTTTAGCATAGAATTTAGACAATCACAGCTGTACAAGTCCTTGCTATCCCCCGCCTCCCATTCATGACTTTTGCCTTTAAAATCATCTTGAAATCTTTAAGACTTCAGCAAGAATTATTCAGAGAAACTTGAATATTGTGTCCCTAAGCATCCATCCTCAACCCTGGCTCAAATAAACTCTTGGCTTTACTTATTTTGCCTCAATATTTCTCTTAGGTTGACAGGTTATTTCATTCTGAATCAAATTTTGAAAGCCTCTTATGATTCAGTTTTTGGAATTGGTGATGTTGGGAGTTCTTATGACTTACCCCATATGATTCATGTGGTTCCCTGCCTATAAGAAATTCACATACATTCACCTTTTCTACCTCATTACATTTAAAACCATCTTAGAGATTCATGTCCTGGCTAATTGCTCAACAAGTGTTACTCTTAATTAAGCTTTAGCCAATGTACATATAGATTGAATTGTTCTTTTGTTTGTTTGTTTGTTTTCTTTTTTTTTTTCCTTTAAGCTGGGAAACTGATATTAGAGAGAAAGAATTGGGACCAGCAGTTAGCGTAATGGCTATGTCGCTGGACTCCCACGTAGTCGACCGTGGTTAGAGTCCCAGACCCAGTGGCTTAAACTCATGCCGGGCGTGTGTGCATGCATGCCCAAGATATCAAGAGGAGAATGGAGGAGAAGGGATTGCGGCGTAGCCATCCGCCCCAGGGGGTGATTTCTCGCTTTCTGTCTCTCTGTCTCTCTCTGTCTGGTGAGCACACGCGCCCTATAGCAAAAACCTCTCCAAAAAAATTTAAAAAAAGAATGTTTGCCTTCACCATCTTGATGTGGTCACTTCCATAGCACTTCTATTGTCATAGTTTGGGTATGCCTCAGTCATAAATCAGTTTTCTGGTAACTGTATAGAGACAAATTCAGTGTTAAGGCCATCCTGGTTATGACCTTAATGGTATTATCACAAACTTTTATGTCTTTGACTTTATAACCCTTAACAGATGCAGCACTTAGCTTATCACATAAGGTTTATTTGGACTAGGACAGTGAAGTTAACTAAGCAGCAACTTTAAAAGTGTTGCTTCCAAACTAGATAAGCTAGATTTGTTTTTTAGAAAACTTTGGAGTCAGAGATTTAAAATATGGAATTTGAAATACATACGAGTGGTGGTGTTAAATTCCCACATAATGCTAAAAATGGTTTTATCTCGCTTCTTTGATGTTTCACCTCCAGTATAGACCTCATATTAGGATTAACCCAGACTAGGGCTTGCCTTGAAGCACTCATTCTCTCAATATTTTCTTGGGGAACTTTGGAATATTAAACCATTTTAGATGAGCATCAATTATATATCAGAAGGTACTATCACCTTTTCTTTTGTCCTATTACTGTTGATCACTAACATGCCCAAAACAATCTTCCCTGGATGCCTTACCTGCTTTTTTCCCCCCTAAACATCAATTATTTTTGGTCTTCCTGCCTTAAGTTGCATTAAAACTTTCCAGAAAAGCAGGGAGTATGGTCATACTAGCTACAATGCCAATCAGTAACATCTGCTTTATCATTTATTTTTCATCTGATTTCATTTTCATTCTTTATAATTATTTTTGTACTGCAATATGGCTAGTGGAATTAGCATGGACTTGAGGTCCAGACAGAGTTGGATTCAGTTCATAAATCAGCCACTTGTCCTGGCTTTGTGACCTCATTGATTGAACTAGACTTCCTAAGTTTATACCTATGGTATGATCAAATATTGTAATTTCATAGAAGTGTTATAAATAATATATAATAAAATAAACCACATATTTCTGATATGTAATTAGTATGTGTGATTTGGAATAATATGAGAGATTAATTAGGTTAAGTGGTTTTCAGACATTCTTAAGCACCAAAATTACCTGGGTTATTTAAAAAAGAAAATACCAAGACCTAAGCCTTAGAGATTCTGATTCAATCAGCCAGTCAAAAGTAGGGCCTGGACGGTAGTATTTTTGAAAGCTTCCTAGAATCTAACATGCAGTCAGTGTTGAAAATTACTGGGTGAAAGACCCAGTGAATGGTAGAGGTCATCACTCTAAGGTGATGATAAATAACTTCTTCTCAGGAAACATGAAATGATAACAATTTTGCAGCCACTATAAAAAACACAGAAACCCATGAACTACAAAAATAGTCAGCTGCTAACCCCCATCTTCATGGCTCATAGTACTAGAGGAATGAGAAGTCCCATATGGCTTTCTGGCTTTCCTTCTTTCCTCTGCATCTACAAAGGCCCATGAATGTGGTTGTATAGGTTCTATTGAGAAAGTATCGAGACCAGTATTATTAATACCAGCAATATTTTTCAAAAAACACATTTTTTAGTACTTATTACTCAGAGATTTTTTACTGTAGTCATTTACTAAATTTGAAGTGAAATTATGGGTGAAAACTAGAAATGAGTCAAAACAATGACTACAAATAAAATTATAGATACATCATGCAGAAAATGTTTTAAAACTTATATTTACTATTTTAGTATAATTCAAAAGGGAAATAAGTTAGAAAAGTATTACATGTGTACTAAAGAAGGTTTTAAGCTACTGTGAGATAAACATAAGTAAAAAGTTTTCTCTGACCTTATAGAGAAGAATCTGTACAATGATGGTTTTTGCTTTCAGTCAAAAAACAAAAAAACAAAACAAAACAAAACAGAAACAAAAAAACCCAGTTTGTTACTAGTATTAGGGGATCCATAACTAAGTTATTTCATACTTAAAAGGTAACTCTAGAAAGTAAGTCAGAACAAACATTTTAACATGCTAACAAAATCAGTATTGGGGTAAAGCCACCAGGGAAGAATAAAGGTCTTATTTCTTCTGTAGTTTGTCCAGATGTCTGAATATAAGGAGAATTAATATATAGTACTATGTCAAAAGTAAATACATTATTATTTTTATTATTACCAACAATAAATTTATTCATTGCACTAGAAGAGACTCTATAAACAACCAAAAATAAGCACTTAAAGGAATTGCTACAATGTTTTCAAATGTAATGTAGAAAATTTGCAACAGGATACTTGTTCCAGAATACACATACAAATTCACATCAGAGCATATGGTGTATCCTTGTGGATTTTCTCCTAAAATGCAGCTAGCATATAGTATTAAAATATCATATACTATTATAGACCACCTAAGAGTTGCTAGACATGGTGTTAAGTGCATCATCTCAATCAATTCACACAATAATAACCTTACCATTACTATATCTGTTTTCAAATGGGGAGACTGAGGCTTAGAGCTTAAGTCTTTACTGCTCAAAGTGCATTCCCAACACCACCAGCAGTGACATTACCTGGGAGCCTGTAAGAAGTATGAATAGGCCATTTCCCAAGATTACCAGATCAGTATCAACAGTTTAATGAAACCTCCAGGTGATTCTTTTGGGAGAGCAAAGATGATTCAAGTTAAGTTGCTCAAGGCTGTACATAGGCAGGGATTTCAAAAAGTTTGTGGAAAAATGGAATTAAAGTACAAGATTATTTTGGTCCAAAAATTTTTGAAATCCATGCATAGCTCCCTGTAACACATATTTTCCATGAACTGTCTGAAGAACCCTTGTACTGGGACCAGCAGTTAGCGTAATGGCTATGTCGCTGGACTGCCACGTAGTCAACCACGGTTCGCATCCTGGACCCAGTGGTTTAAAAAACTCACGCCGGGCGCAGGTGCGTGCATGCCCAAGATCCTGAGAGGAGAATGGAGGAGAAAGGATTGCAGCGTGGCCATCCCCCCTGGGGGGTGATTTCTCACTTTCTGTCTCTCTGTCTCTCTCTGTCTGTCTGTCTGTCTAGCGAGCGAGCTGCACATGTCCTATGGCAAAAACCTCTCCAAAAAAATTAAAAAAAAAAGAACCCTGGTACTAACTGAGCTAGGACCTCACTAGTAGTCACTGTTGATACAAAGCAGGCTCTAAAGTTTGTGTCCTAAGATATAAGTGATAATACTACTTTTTATCAATTAAGGCCATAAAGGTAAGATTGGGAAAATAGCATCATTCAGGCACACATATGTCAACCCAGGATGAAGGAGTATAACTAGTGGGTATGAATCCCTCTGTACTCATGCCTGGGGTGGTCCTCTGCCCTGCCTAGAGGAAGAACAAATTGCAACAGTTTCTGACTACCTAAATAAAGCACCTACTCCTCACAGTTTCCACTCTTTCTCCACTCCACAGGCATTACCGTTGATGGAGTAGGAAGAGAACTGTTCTACTCTCTCCTTGCTGTGGCTGTCATTACCATCTCTGATGGTCCTTTGAGCTCAGCGTTAGCTTATAGAGTGAAGTTCTTCTTAGAACAGCACCACTGGGGCCAGCAGACGACATGTTGGTTAAGGGTGCTGGTCTACCACATGACTGACCATGGTTCGAGTCCCGGACCTGGTGGCTTGCTTTTTTACTTTCCCTCCCTCCTTCTCTCTCAGTTTCTCTCTGGTCAAATTAAGAAATAATAAGAATAAATAGAGTTAAATAAAAATTCTTAAAAAAAAAAAAAAAAAAACAGCACCACTCACACAATTCCTTAGTTCTCGAATGAATATATCTCTGTTGTACTTCTCTAGCCCCCCTGCAAAGTTGAAGCTCCCTTATGCATGTCTAGGAATCCCCATGGTTATTTTGATTCTCGTGTGTGTTCACAGATAATTCTGATAAACTACCAGTGTGTTCCCACCCCTCCCCCAAGTTTTCCTATTTCTAAACCCCTTCACTATGAGGGGGGTCTTCCAAAAGTTCTTGGAAAAGGCATTCTATGAAAAATTGTGCATGGATTTCAATTTCTTTTTTGCACCAAAATAAATTTCTACTTTAATTCTACAAACTTTTGAAGTCCCTTTGCATATCCACAAACACTGTTGTTCAGACATTCACACTATGGTTACCCCCAAAACCTTTTTGATTCACAGGGTAGTGGCCAACATAGTACTTCTGGAGATTCTTTGGAGCTAAAGGCTCTGTAATTGTATGGCCTGCAGGAAGAAAGGCTCTGTTTCTTCAGAGTCCTCCTTGTCACATTGGGGGAACTCGGATGATAGTACAATCCATGTGACCAACCTACAGCCCTCTTATACCCTAGGTAAGTCTCTACCGTTGAACTGGGCTCCTCTGCCTGATGCTTCCTACTGTCTTGCATGACTGAACATGAGCTTTGTATAGCATCTAGTACATAATAGAGGCTCAATAAATATTGACAGTTTTTAATGAATAAGTCCTCCTCTTAGTTTCTCATGCAAATTCTAGCAGGCAGGCCCGGACACCAAATCACCTGATATGCTCAGACATATCTGAGCCTCTTCAGTGGAGACAATATGGCTTTTAGTGGGGCTCCCTTCCACTCACAAGGAGGATGGATTTGAAAAGACTGATGCTATGAAAAATTAGACATGAGCCATTGCTGTGCTCTTTCCTCTATCTGAATACCTGTATGACAGAGAGGGTTCCTTATCTCTCTCACATGCAGGCCTTGCAGCTGCAGCTCTTTAGTCTCATCTCATCTCATGAGGCTGCTTCCTCTCCTGACATACTTCACCTACAATATTAAAGCTACCAGGAGTCAACGGGTGGCTTCTCTGGCTCCCAGGTGGTGTGACTGAGTGGGACTTGTCAGAGCTCCCAGTCCTCCCTAGAGGCCTGTTCCTTGTTGTAGCTGTCCTGATCAGACACCAAGAAGATGGACTTCTACTGACACTCACTCAGCATCACTTTTATCTAGAAATAGCTGGTCTCAGGGAATGTATGAAAAAAGATACCTAGGAGTATTGTCTGTTTTAGGTTCATCACTTTCTATTAGGAAAAGGAATACATAACTAGAGATGAACCTAAGTATTTAAAAATTAATTATAGTATTTAATTTAATCCCAACAGTCACTTTGTCACATAAAAGTTTTTTTTTTCAAGTGAGAAAACTGAGAATGAGCTTATATAATTGGGAAATAACATGGTTAATAAGTGGTATAGGGTGGACTAAGATTTATGTATTGCTACTTCCACATCCAGCCAGTCTTTCAACAAGTGTGAATGTTGAGAATGTGATGGTCTCTGTCTTTGGATGGAGCTTCCCTGGGAGTATGTGCACTTATCCTGAGAGAATGGTTTCTGGGATTAAAAGGCCTTCAATGAGGGAAGTGATGTTTGTGGCATTATTTAGGTCCACCCCTCATTGTACTTTACAGAGGCTGTTGAAGAAGTTCAGTTGCAGACTGGTGAGGATGCTCAGCAGGGTGTCTGCATGGGCAGCAGTCCAGGATGGTGCTTCACTGTCTCCATCTGTCAACAAGAGACTCAGGAAAATAGTGTGGGCCCTGTGAATGGTGCTGACAGAAGAATGTGCTGCACTGCCAATGGGAGGCCATGCCAACCAGAACTACTGTCACTTCAACTCGGGGATGAGACATGCCCAGAAGTCTATTTCCAACCAGAGCTGTCTCCACTGAGAACAGAGTCTTCTCCAGAGGTTGTGTGGAGGCCACCCGCTGGCACCACCCCTGAAGACAGGTCAAGACCACCACTGAGAGCCCCAGGTAGCCTGGGGAGACCTGGCTCGCCACACCATTCCCAGGGTGAGTCACATTTGTGAGGAAGGAGCAACTCTTGATCTTTCAGGAAACTTCTCACTCAGAGTGAATAACAAACTCCCAGATGAAAAACTGGCTGGATTAGAAGCACTGAAACTTGAGGTTTGGGGAGCCTCTTACTGAGGATTTCAAGACTGATGAGTTCTTTGGCTGGAGAGTGCCTAGAGAAGAGGGTTACATGTTATCATTTGCCATTTGATTTGGGACATCTGGCCAGCAGCTGCTTACAGCAAAGAATCTCCTTGAGCCTCTTGGGGCATCAGCATCACAGCTATTAGAGCCAATCTCATCCTCCTGGCATCTGCACCTTTCTGACACTATTTTTGAGATGTAACCTAAGTCTCTCCTGAAATTTCTGGATGTTTCTCTGAGGTTCTCGCTTTACTCTTTATTTCCAGACAATTTGCTGGGAGTTCTATTTATGTGACTTTGCTTAAGGATCCCCAGACTCCTGTCAATCAACTGTGTCTGCCAGCCAGTGTGGGCCATTCGTTCTTTCATCGTTTCGTTCCTGTGTGGGGCTTGTCTTGCAGTTCCTTAAAGCTTCCTTTCAAGTCCCCACCACCCAAACATTTCACTCCTCACTCTCTCACAAAAACACCCTTCGCGATGTTTACATATAATAAGCTACCTTTCTCCAGGGCTTCAGAAATTCTCTAGGAAAAAGTTAGTCATTTCTGGAGGCTTCTTTAAACTCTATCGTTCTGCTGACTTTCCAGGTAATTACTGCTAACTGCAATGCTTGTGGCCTAAGAGCTGCCTCAGATTACCTTCTCCAAGCAGGCCAAGAACATTCCCATGGCACTAGGCAGAGTTTCCGAGGGTGGGAGGTCACTGTTAATCTCTCCCTCCCTGAAAATAAGCCACAAAGTGCTGCTTGTCCCACAGGCTTGCTGTGCAGGCTGAATGACATAACACATCAATGTGCATTAAAAATACTGTTTTTGTTCGTCCAAGCACAATGTCTAGCCTCCCTTCCATTGGCATTATATGTCACTGATGCCAAGTATTCTGGAATTCCTTTCTGGAATCATTTACATTCTCATGTTCTTTAAACTCTCTTGTGATAAGGTGGCCCCACAGAGCTGACTCTTGGGAAACTTCTGAATTTGGAGTCTTTGTAGACTTTATCCCATCTATGTAGATGGCATTAATATTATTTTACTAATATCCAGAATGTCAAAGTTTTTAAAAAATACTTTCTTATTTTGTTTTTCCTTTTCTTACACAAAAAGCTTGCTGAAAACATGTAACCAATTCTCACCTTTCTACTACATTCCAAGATGAAGATGCTATAAGAATCTTGTTTTTCAGGATGATATCAACGCTTTCTGTTTTTGTTTTGTTTTTATCTAAAAACCATTTCTCATTATAGTTGATGAAATGTAAATATCATCTCTAGTCTTGTTCAGACTCACATTTAATGTTAAGAGTAAAGAGGACTAAATCTTCTAATACTGAAAGTTTTTGGTGATATTCTAGACAGATATGTTTCGATTTTTCTTTTTGTCATTGACTTTAAATTTTAAAATGGAAAATACGCTCTAAACTAATTATGTAACTGAATATATGCATAAAAGAGCCTATGAGAATGCCAAGAATATTATGAGATCCAAGAAGTAATCTTTTTTATTTAATTAGCTTAATCATTTAGTTATAGCTTAAGTAATATGATTAATTAGTTTAATTATTTAGTTATAGCAAAGATACATAAAATGAATTTAGAGATGTATTATTTCCCCCTAAATCAAACATACTAATGTATATTATCAGAAGTAGGCTTAACCAATATGATGAATTTTTTTTTTATCACTAAGTAATAGGAATGAATAGCTAACAGCTCTAGTCAAATAAGAATGAAGATAAAGTGAAAAATGAAGGGTGCAATTGTGCAAATTTCTTCATGGAAATTTCTTATCTGTTTCACCTAGGGGTTGACTGGTGGGTCTCAATTGTAGCAGCTGGACTAGATGAACTGTAAAATCTATTAAGATGTTGAGAGATGCCATAGATAATGCATCTGGTTATGGTGCTGTGAGAAAGTCGAGATGCCATAGATGATGCTTCTACTTAAGGTGCTGTGATAAAGTTCATGATCTTCTACACATATTAAGGACAGAACTTTAGATTCACAGACAGGTGAAGGTTCAAAGTAAAAAGACTGAAGAAGATACATCATGCAAACTGTAACCCAAATAGTAATTGCAAAAGGATTCCAGGAGTTACCTTGATATTCTATGTAAAAATGAAAATCATTTCAGTTTCTGAAGGTCAGGAATCTGAGCAAATTCCAACTAGGTCCTCTGCTTAGGATCTTAGTGGGCTGCAATCTGATTGGCAGTCAGAGCTGCAGTCTCATCTGAGACTTGATTGGAGAAGGTTCTGCTACTAAGCTTACTCAGGTAGTTTTGTTGTAACAAAAACATAGTTTCGTATGAATTATTGTCCAGAAGTCACCCACAGTGGCCCAACAAGTCCACTTGCTTTCTCAAAGTTAGCAATGAAGACAAGGTAAGAGATTCCAGTAAGACTATCAGCCAAAGTGACCTACTGACATATAGAGAAAATGTCCCCCAACAGCAGCAGTATATATATTTTTTTCTAAGATTTCATTGAATTTTCCCCAGATAATATGTAAATGTGTGTTGCTTTAAGGTATTAAGTATATGAAAAATGTTATAAAGAATAGATAACTAATACAAAGGGAAACTTCTTCAATATGATAAAAGGCATCTATGACAAACCTAAAGCAAACATTATACTCAACATTAAACCTGAATATTTTCCCTTGAAGACTGAGGATAAGACAAGGATGTCTACTCTCATCACTTCTATTCATTGTTGTACTGCATGGCCCAGCCAGGTCAGTAAGGCAAGGAAAAGAAATTAAAACATGCAGGTGATAGAATTATGTATCTAGAAAATCCTATGGAACCTATAAAAATACTGTTTGAACTAAGTGACTAAGTAGAGTTGCAAAATATAACATCAATTATCAATATACAGCTCAACAGTATTTTTATTAACAATTAATAATCTAACAATAAAATTGAGAAAATAATTCCATCTACAAAAAATATTTCTATTGGTAGGGAGAGAGAGAAAGATAGAGAGTTGTGAGTCAGAATATTTCTTTGGGAATATATTCTCCCAACCTCTCTTCTAGGCAAGGATGGAGTTAGCAAAACTGGAAAGAAGTAGTTAGATATGAGGGTTATTTTGACAGATAAGTAATTCAAAAATGGGTCATTATACAAGATAAAAGCATGACTCAACAAATATTCTGTGTTTTCTCATGAATACAGATCCTACCCTCCCACCCCCAAATGGCTAAATGACCTAATGGCTATGAAAGCTGGTTCTTGGCATAGATACATAGGAGTCTCCAACAGATCTGTGTTAGACAGAACTCAAAAAGTGAGAAGTATACCTTTGTTTTATTAAACTTCTGAATCTTCAAGGTAGACTTGTTAGTATGTCATACATACCCTGACGTAGCTTGCCATTCACCTCCAGTCTATATAATAGAGGTCTAAGAATTTATTAAGAGAGGCTGGTGGAGAAATGCTTTTAGAAAATGTTATTTCTCTGCTCTGTAGTTCCTTCCCTTTCACACTGTAGTAGAGAAATGGAGGAGGGTGTTCCCCCTATTCCCAGACTCCAATGGAGTGGGTGTTCCTACTATACTTATGCTTTAGAAAACCATTCTGAGATCTCAAGAAATGGTTCATGGCATTTGAGGAATATAAGGACTGGAATTTAGACTTAAGAAAACATAAAGGCAAGAAGCTGGTTGAAATGGCCCCCCATGGTACAGTGGGAAGAAAGGATAACAGTGGCAATGAACAGTTCCCTCATCAAAACTGGAGTCAAAGCAACTGTGCCCCATGGATCAGTCACAGAACCTGTTGAAGAAAGCCAAAACTGAGACTTAAAATGGTTGGTTTAGCCCATTTTCTTTTGCTAATAACAGAAATACCATAATCTGGGTGATTTATACACACATGGGGGTCACACTTTTGGAAGTCCAAGGTCATCTGGTGAAGGTCATCTTATTAATGGGAACTCTGCAGAGTCCCAAGGTGGTGCAGGGCATCATATGGTCAGAGTGTAAGTGCATGTGTCAGTTCCGGTCTTGTTTTGCCTCCTTATAAACCCACCAGTATTCAGTTATGCAGATCTCAAACTGATGACCTTATCTATCCTTAATCTACTCCCAAAGGCTCTACCAGTCAATACCTCAAGAAGATAAAGTTTTCACTTCTTAATACTTTAACAATGAAATTTCAATACATGAATTTTGGGGGAATACATTCAAACCACAGCACTGGTCCTATTCAAGTGGTCCAGCTGAAGGTGAGAGATAATCCTAACAGAAAGAATTTCTGAGATAGAGCACTGGGAGTTAGGGACCAGGAACCACATTGCAAGAGCTTTACAAGGGAGGATATTCTGAATAGGAAAACTAAATACCCTTTATGATGGACATGAGTGGGTCTGACATTCATTACAAAACTCCCCCACTAGAAAAAGAACAAGCTTTTGGACATTTGCCATAATTGATGACAGAGGTACAGACAATATCACCTATTCAAAATTTTGAAAGTGTTTGTATCTCTCCAACTCTTCCTTCTGCCTTACACTATAGAGGATCCAGAAACAACCTAATAAATGGGTTAGAGCATTGAATCCCACAGGAAACAGGAGGGGCATTTAAGTCACTAGACTCAGGTCTCCAAGATTGATCTGTGAGATGGGAAAGATTGTAGTTTGAATTACAGATCAAAACTTTCATGTAGAAGAGATTGAGGGGACCAGCAGGTGGCGTGATGGCTAAGGCGCAGGATACTCCCACATGGCCAACCACGGTTCAGGTCCCGGACCTGGTGGCTTGCTTTCTCACTTTCCCTCTTTCTCTCTCTCTGTATGTCTCTCTCTGGTCAAATTAAAATAAAATGAATAATAAGTAACATTAAATAAATAATTCTTTTTTAACAAAAGAAGAAACTGAAATCTTTCATATCTCTTTTTTTTTTTTTTTTTTGGAGAGGTTTTTGCTATAGGGCATGTGCGCTCGCCAGACAGACAGAGAGAGACAGAGAGATAGAAAGCGAGAAATCACCCCCCAGGGGGAATGGCCATGCCACAATCCCTTCTCCTCCATTCTCCTCTCGGGATCTTGGGCATGCACACACACATGCCCAGCGTGAGTTTAAGCCACCGGGTCCAGGACTCGAACCGCAGTCGACTACATGGGAGTCCAGCGACATAGCCATTACACTAACTGCTGGTCCCCAAATCTTTCATATCTCAAATTTTAGAATAATTATTGACTTGAGAATGGCCTGGAGGCCAGCCCCAAAGCTTGACAGTTAAGAAAGCTGGATCCCATGTAGCTGACAAGAGTTTGAATCCCAGGCCTGGGGCTTGAAAAACATGTCAGGTACATGTGTGTACATGTCCCAAATCCTGATAGGATGTAGAAATGGAAGGGAAGGGATTGTGGCATGACTGTGCCTCATTGGGGAATGCTATCTCCCTCCCAGTCTTTCTCTTTTTTTTTGTTTTTATTTTTTGTTTTTTAAGAGGTTTTTGCTATAGGGCGCATGCGCTCGCCAGAAAGACAGAGAGGGACAGAGAGACAGAAAGCGAGAAATCACCCCCCAGGGGGGATGGCCACGCCGCAATCCCTTCTCCTCTGTTCTCCTCTCGGGATCTTGGGCACACATGTACACGCACCTGGCTTGAGTTTAAGCCACTGGGCCTGGGACTCGAACCACAGTTGGCTACATGGGAGTCCAGCAGCATAGCCATTATGCCAACTGCTGGTCACTCTCTTTCTTTGTCATCCAGGGCACATACCATTTGGCAATTACAAAAAAAAAGGGGGGGGGGGGCTTGACAGAGGATTCAAGTCAAGATATTGTATTTAGGGACAACTTAACATAATGGGCTTATAAAGAAAGTGGTGGCAAGAAATATTTGCTTTCTGCTTGTAACTTACTTAGTTAATGACTTTAATCAAGTAATTGCAGTAATCCAGGAGGGCTTAATATGCATAGGAATTGCAAATAATTTGTAAGAATGCAAGTAGTTATAGGAGAGATCATGAAACACCATATATATGTAGAGCTAAGGAATATGTAAGTGGTGGTGTATTGCCTGATCAGGTTTGCCTTCTAAGAGATCATTCCTTGAATAATATAGGGTTTGATTGGAAGGTGTTAAATATTGTAGTGGAATGACCATTTACAACACTACTGTAATTTTCTAGGTAAGAATTCCGTGGGCCAAAACCAAGGCAAAAACAGTTCAAATAGAAGGAAATGGAAAGTTCAAGAGATATTTTGGAGACATACTGTAAAATGTGATTATTAAATAAATATAGTATTTGGAAATAAAATTTGACCATCATATCAACAATTTTGTCTCATATCAACAATGTTTGCTAAAAAGGAGAACATCTATAGATAAGCAATCTGGGTAGAAGGAAAATTCAGTTTGGACTTATCTATGCTTCTTGAGCTTCTGCTGTGACATTCATGTGGAGCTAGATGGACAGATCCAGAGTTCAAGAAAAAATTTAAGTGAGTAAGCAGAGTTGCAATGTATATGCATTTGCCTTTGTCTGTCATGGAGCCACCGATGTCACATGACATAGCCTTAATGAAATGTAATTGGAGAGTTGTGAGGTGGGGGTTCCTGGAATGTGCTTGCAATCTTCATCGTAAAAAATATATGGACTTTGTTGTCATTTTCCTTGTTCTTCTTTCCTTTGCTCCTTTCTCTTTCTCCTACCAAAAATGAGATCTTGACGCCTCAGGTTGAGCAGTCATTTTGCCTCCACTAGCAGTAGCAGAAGGACAATGTACTACAAGCTGAGGACAGAAGACCAGAAGGAACCAGGACTCCTTCTGGCATCACTAAGATACCCTGGAATGACTACCTCTGTATTTCTTCTTATGTGGAGAGCACTGCATATGAAGCCATCTTGAGCTATCCGCCATCTTGAGCTATCCGCCATCTTGGAAACCATTAGGTTTCACTTCCTCACTGAGCAAACTGTTTCTCAGAAATCATGTGACCAACTGTTCTCCCTGTGGGGTGGTTGGGTTTCTAGGCAATGGGAAAGATCCACCCACACCAATGATTGGTTCATGTTGTTCTATCTCATTTGCATTTCAGGCAACCAATCAATGCCCACCAGCCAGTATATAACTTGACATTCTTCCTCAAGAAACAGAAGACTTGAAGACTTGATCAGCACTTTGTATTGTCTCCACTCTGTGTGTCTGTGTGTGTTTGTCCCATCTCTCACTCCCTCCCCCAGGAAACCTGTTTGACTGTCCTGCGGGTCAGGACACGTGGCGCCCGAACAGAGACTTGGGTATGAGGAATCCAGTGAAGAGCACTGAAATAGAGAAGAAGGTCGCAGTGGAAAACAGAAGGGGACAGCAGAGAATAGTCCCGAGAAAAGCCGCAGAGGAAAACAAAAGGGGATGGCAGAGAACTGTCCCGAGAAAAGCCGGCAGAAAAAACAGAGGGACGAAGAGAAGACATCCTGGTAAATATTTACTTACATTTTATTTTAAGTATGGGTAATAATGGGACAAGAGCTTAGTCAGCACGAACTATCTGTTCAGGACTTAAAAGAAGCCCTTGCCATTATGGTCGCTAAGGGAGAGCAGATCATGCAAAATGATCAACCCCAGGAGGAGGCTATAGCTGCCTCAGATCTAACCAAGGATTCTAAAATTGAAAAAGAACAGGGAGAGGATCTTATTTCCTTAGATAATGAGAAAGAAGTTAACAAATTTTACTAAACAATTGGATATCAGGTCAAAACAACTTAAGAAACCAAAAATCAATGAGAAAGTTATAAACCTTGAAAAGCCTCAGAAAAAATTATATCCATCTCTTACAGAGCTTAAAGCTCATTTGGATAATCAATTGACTAATTCTGAAGAAGAAACTTTAGAACCAAAGACAGTCAAAAATAACAACACAAAATGGCTGCCTGAAAAAGAAACTTTAGAAACAAAGACTGCCATGTACAATAACCCAGAATGGCCGCCTGAAAAAGAAATTTTAGAAACAAAGGCAGCCAAATACAATAATCCAAAATGGCCACCTGAAGAAAAAATTTTAGAAACAAAGGCGGCCAAATACAATAATCCAAAATGGCCACCTGAAGAAGAAACTTTAGAAACAGAGGCAGCCAATTACAATAATTCAAAATGGCCGCCTTTCAAAAAACGACCGCCATCTTACAACTCGGTCACATCTGCATCAGCTTTGGTGATGCTGGTTGTTGACCCTAGGGAAGAGATTTTGAATAAAATTAAACAACTTGAAGAACAAATTCAATTAAAAAAGAAACATCTAGACTTAATATCACAATCAGAAAAACTAAGAGTGGGTAAATCTAAAAGTACAGATTCCTCACAGAATCGCTATCCGCCCACTTTTACCCCTGGCACCAAAATTAAACCAGTTCAGATACCACAACCATCAATGAACTTTGAGGAACAGGAAGCCTTCCCGGTAACAGAAACCATAGATCAACAAGGGCAAGCATGGCGCCACATACATGGCTTTGATTTTAACATTATAAAAGAAATTAAAACAGCAATTGCTCAATATGGAGCTACAACTCCATATATTTTAGCCATAGTTGACTCGGTGGCAGAAAATTGGCTTCCACTGTTAACTTTGTTCAAGATCAATTAGACTCCCTTGCAGAAGTAGTACTCCAAAATAGACATGGGTTAGACTTCCTCTTGGCAGAACAGGAGGGGGTCTCTGTCTTGCTTTACAGAAACACTGCTGCTTTTATGCCAACAAGTCCAGCATAGTTCGTGACAAGCTCAACCAATTACAAGAAGATCTTCTTCAATGTAGAAAACAGCTTGCCAACAACCCCTTATGGACTGCATGGATCAGACTTCTCCCTTTTTTACTCCCCTTGCTTGGTCCTCTTTTGGGCCTTCTGATTGTTTGCTCTTTGGGACCTGTCCTTTTCAATAAGCTCATGGCATTCCTTAAACAACAAATTAATTCCATAAAAATGCAGCCTATCCAAGTCCACTACCACAACCTAGAGATGGAGTACCACGGAGCCTAAATTGTGCTCCTGCCTGAGGCGCTGAATCGGTTAGCCAAAGACGGGTAAGAGAGTCTGAGCCTCTAACAGCTGTACAGTCCTCCCACCTAAGACAGGAAACCCATCATCACAATGGGATTCTCCAATGACGGGTAAGGATGGACATATGGCTCTAAAAACGACTCCAACCTAAGACAGGCACGATTCCCCCAAGTTTTTCTCCTCTCTTTGAAAAAATAAAAAAGGGGAACATGTGGAGGGCACTGCATACGGAAGTCATCTTGAGCTATCCGCCATCTTGAGCTATCCACCATCTTGGAAACCATTAGGTTTCACTTCCTCACTGAGCAAATCACTTCTCAGAAATCATGTGACCAACTGTTCTCCCCGTTGGGTTTCTAGGCAATGGGAAAGATCCACCCACACCAATGATTTGTTCATGTTGTTCTATCTCATTTGCATTTCAGGCAACCAATAAGTGCCAACCAGCCTGTATATAACTCGACATTCTTCCTCAATAAACAGAAGACTTGAAAACTTGATCAGCACCTCGTCTTGTCTCCACTCTGTGTGTGTGTGTTTGTTCCTTCTCTCACTCCCTCCCCCAGGAAACCTGTTCGACTGTCCGGCGGGCTGGGACATTCTTGCATGAGATAAATAACTTCATACGTACATAGCCCATTATTAGTGATATTTTATATTAATAAAAGTTGAATATAGTCAAAACTGATATAGGAGTCATTAGCTCTTTGTTGGTAGCTGAATAAGATCATGACTATAAATGCTCAAGGCATTAAATCTTTGGCAGATATTAACATTCATGACTTTCTGTATATGCTGTTCACAAGCCAAAAACCTTAAAGTAAAATTCAGAGTTGTGTCAGAAAGGAGCAAGCGAACAATTGAAGCAAGTAAGCCAGAGAAGTCAAGTAACACGGACAAAGCATTTAAATTGTTTCCTAAACTCATTCTACAGCAATGTGTCAGGCACTCACAGCGCAGTGAGTTGGTCTCCTTTGGGGAAGCTGCAAATAATGAGGATTCTCCTATGTGGATTTTCTTAGTCACTGCAGTTGGCTTCCTGGTGCTCTTGTTAAAATCCACTCCTAATCTCTTTGTTTTTATTTCATAGTCTCGTAACTTAAAGACTTCTGGGGAGCTCTGGTCCTGGGCTGAATCTCTATTGCCATATATGTTTCAAAGTCACACAAACAGGGAACCAGCAGTTAGCATAATGGCTATGTTGCTGGACTCCAACGTAGTCGACCGTGGTTCACGTCCCGGACCTGGTGGCTTAAAACTCATGCCGGGCGCGTGTGCGTGTGTGCCCAAGATCCTGAGTGGAGAATGGAGGAGAAGGGATTGCGGCGTGACCAACCCCCCTGGAGGGTGATTTCTTGCTTTCTGTCTCTATGTATCTCTCTGTCTGTCTGGCGAGCGCACGTGCCCTATAGCGAAAACCTCTCCAAAAAAATTTAAAAATAAGTCACACAAACAACATAAACTTATATGGAAAAAGAAAGGCTTGTTATGGATTGAATTGTGTCCCTTTAAAATTTGTATGCTGAAGTCTCAAATCTCAGTACGTCAAAATGTGACCTTATTTGAAATAAGGTCATTGCAAATGAAATTAGTTAATTTTAATGACTCATATGGAGTAGAGTGAACCCCAATCCAATGTTATAAGAGGGACAAATTTGGATACAAATACACACACACACACACACACACACACGTGACAAGAAAGGCTAATAAAAGGATGGGGTTTATACATGTCCAGGAATGCCAAATATTGCCAGAAGAATCACCAGTAACTAGGGGAAAGGCATGAAACAAATCCTTCCTCACAGTCCTCAGAAGGAACCTACCTGTCAACACTGTGCTCTCAGACTTCCAGTCTCTAGAACTGAGATGATGAATTTGTCATTTATGCCCCTTGGTTTAAGGTACTGTGTTATGGCAACCCTAGCAAATTAATAGGGAGGCTTTGGTTTCTTGTTTTTGCTATTGCAATGGCCTTTTTATTTATTTTTAATTGAGTTTTGGCTTTACTATTTTGCCTCAGAGTCACTTGCCTGATCTCTTGGGGCTCTCCTTACTAATCTGCTCTCCAAGGGATATTGTATAGGATGCATTCTTGAGATGTTCCATGTAGCATTTAGACTTCAAAACTGAAAGGTTATTGATGGTCTTTTTCTTGATGATTGAGCTGGAAAGACTGACTGGATCCATTCTTTAAAGTGTGATTCAATATTCATTTATCTCCTTACTCATTTCCATTGGATTGGCAAAGCGTGTGTGAAAATGAAGTGCCATGGAGATTTTATGGTTTTGATGAAAGATTTATATTCAAAATTAAAATAAAATGTGTACTTTCAATGCCATTCCTTTCTAATTTAAAGCAAGCAATAGAGTTTAATTACTGTCAGTATCAATGGAATAGAGGATATATTCTAGAACAGGCTGGTAGAGGGGGTGTGGGAGAGGAAGTTGGTGTTACATTTTGGCATTTATGAAGAATACTGCTTTAGACCATAGAGAGTTAGATACAATTTGGAAAGGATGAGAAAAGAAGTTAAAAGGTAGAATATCACTGCATTTTATTCCAAGAAAGGATATTCTGTCCTTTTCAGAGAGCAGTGTGATTGAAAGAGGGGTTCAGCCAATGGCCATCTGCATTAAAGCAGTACCAAAAGCAACCTGGACTTCCACACCCTGTACAGATCCCTGCCAGGCCACAGAGCCCTCTCGGCCTGTTTTCATATGGATGCTTCAACCATGCATCAAGTTGCGTTAAAGGAAGGTAAATGGCAATCCATCTTTAATGTATCCAACTAAATCCAAGCCATATTTATCAGTGCTTCTATGTGGCATGTACTGTGATAGCTGTGCAAAGATGAATAAGGTCTGAGTTATTCCTTTTTCAGTTCACACTTTGGTGAGAGATCAAAAAGTCTTTGAGTAACAGGAGCTGGGTTGTAGCACAGCAGCAAAATGCAATGCTCTGCATGGCTGATCCATGTGGGAAAGCTCCAGGTTTACCTCCAGAGACCTCCCTGAGTATGCAGGCACATACTTACCCATGATCTGGGGCTGCTTGAGGATGGGGCATCAAGACTCTGTTAGGGGTGCTGCCTCTGTATGTGTGTGTGTCAGGGTGTGTCTCACTTGCTCTTGGAAGAAATAAATAAACTTCAAAAGAAGTCTTTATGTAATATGTCAGACTTGCAATATATCAAGAACAGAGATCAAGTCAGATTTGTCTTTCTATCCCCAATGGACAGCATAGTGCCTCACAGATAGTGGATCTTTGGTAAAAGTTAAATAACACACATATTTGTAAGTTGGCTATATGGACCTTGGGAAAAAAAGGAACACTTAATTTTGCCAAAAGACATTAAGGAATGGCTTAAAAAGAAAATTAGAATCAGATTGAGATTTAAAAGCTATTCAGAAGTTCACTTGGTAATAATGTAGGGAAAATGTATTTCTGAGAGACTAAAATTAGTATGAGCAAGAATGCAAGGAAATATGGCATGTTTAAAAGAAAAGTAATATTATTGGGACCAGCAGTTAGTGTAATGGCTATGTCACTGGACTCCCACGTAGTCGACCGCGGTTCACATCCCGGACCCGGTGGCTGTGTGCCCAAGATCCCGAGAGGAGAATGGAGGAGAAGGGATTGTGGCATGGCCATCCCCCCTGGGGGGTGATTTCTCACTTTCTGTCTCTCTGTCTCTCTCTGTCTGTCTGGCGAGTGCACGCGCCCTATAGCAAAAACCTCTCCAAAAAGAAAAAAAAAGAAAGAAAAGCAATATTATTGACTAAATACGTAATTTATGGTGGGGTGTTACATTTTACAGCAACACTAACAATGTTGCAGAGGAAGTATTACACCTGGTACACAAATGAAAACGTAACAGTGGGTGGTTAAGGGTGCTGCGCTCCCACATGGCCGAAAGGCTTGAGTCCCAGACCTGGTGGCTTGCTTTTTCACTTTCCTCTCTCTCTCTTCTGTCCCTCTCTGGTCAAATTAAAAATAACTAACTAACTTAATAAATAAATAAATAAATAAGTTAAGTGAAATAATTCTTTTAAAATTTTTTAAAGAATTACTTAATTTTATTTATTCATTCGTTCATTTTAATTTGACCGAAGACAGAGACAGAGAGGGTGCGAGAGGAAGCCAGAAAGCGAGCCACAAGGTCCAGACTCGAACCAATGCCACCTGCTGCTCCCAAGGTAAACTAATTCTTTAAAAAAAAAAGCCATTCATTCATTCATTTTTAATTTGACTAGAGAGATACACACAGAGAGAGAGAAGGTGAGAGAGTAAGCCACCAGGTCCAGGACTTGAAGTGGTCACCCATGTGGGAGCACCCAGCGCCTTAACCACCACGCCACCTGCTGCTCCCAAGGTAGAACTCTCAAAGTTTGTGTCTTCAACAGCTTTTGACCCTCTAAAGAGATCTTGACTTAAATGTCATAGCCATTTTGAAACAATTAATGTCTCCCGTTTTTGTTCAAACATTCGAATGTTAGTATTTATAAGTAGCAATTTCAGAGAACATTTGGCTTCTGGATGTAAAAACTGCAGAAGAAACATTTTCTAGTGCTTTGAAAGTTTATCATTTCTGTCTTTCATCTCTAGCTCACCAGGAAGTCAGTTTTTTTTTTTTTTTTTTTTTTTTTGTAGAGTATTTTTGCTATAGGGCGCGTGCGATCGCCAGACAGAGAGAGACAGAGAGACAGAAAGTGAGAAATCACCCCCCGGGGAGGATAGCCATGCCACAATCCTTTCTCCTCCATTCTCCTCTTGGGATCTTGGGCACGCATGCACATGTGCCCGGCGTGAGTTTTAAGCCACCGGGTCCGGGACGCAAACCGCGGTCAACTACATAGGAGTCCAGTGACATAGCCATTACGCTAACTGCTGGTCCCAGGAAGTCAGTTTTTTTTTTTTTTTTTTTTTTTTTTTTTTTTTTTTGTAGAGTCTTTTTGCCATAGGGCGCATGCGATCGCCAGACAGACAGAGAGAGACAGAGAGACAGAAAGCGAGAAATCACCCCCCCGGGGGGGGGGGATGGCCATGCCGCAATCCCTTCTCCTCCATTCTCCTCTCGGGATCTTGGGCACGCATGCACATGTGCCGGGCGTGAGTTTTAAGCCACCGGGTCTGGGACGTGAAGCGCGGTCAACTACATGGGAGTCCAGCGACATAGCCATTACGCTAACTGCTGGTCCCAGGAAATCAGTTTTTAGGAGCAGCTTTCTGTAAGACACTGTGGTTCACAGACCCTCAACACACTGGGTAACACCAGAGATGTTAGAAATAATTAGAGGGAAAAAATGCGAATTCTGTTCGAATATTTTTATGCAGTCGTGCATCACAGAACATTTCAGTCAACAATGGACTGTATCATAAAAGTATACCGTATATCCCAGTTGTGCAGCAGGCTATGTCAACCAGGTTTGTGTAAGTGCACTCTATAATATTTGCAGAATGATGCAATTGCCAAAATGACACATTTCTCAGAACATATCCCTGGCATTAAGCAACTTAAGTCACTGTAGTAACGCGAAAATTCAAGTGGGGACTAAATCTTTTGAACAGGCAAATTTTATCACATTAGTTATTTCTCAAGCTGTCTTCTTTCAAAGCTTATTTTTAGTTCTATAGTCTTTCCAGGGAAAAGAAAATAATATTATACAGATGCTTTTTTTTTTTTTCTGGAGAGGTTGTTGCTATAGGGCATGTGCACTCGCCAGAGAAAACAGAGAGAGACAGAGAGACAGAAAGTGAGAAGTGACCCCACAGGGGTATGGCCACAATGCAATCCCTTCTCCTCCATTCTCCTCTCGGGATCCTGGGCATGCACGCACACGCACCTGGCATGAGTTTAAGCCACCGGGTCCAGGACGCAAACCACGGTCTACTACGTGGGAGTCCAGCTACATAGCCGTTACGCTAACTGCTGGTCCCCCTACAGATGCTTTTTAAGGGAGAATATTATCTATTCTCCCTAAAAGACCATTGATTATAATGTTGTATTAGTATTTTTCATATTGCTGCTGCCACTATTGGTATTGCTCATGAAACGCACCATGAAGCTGATATCCAGGGTAGTGATGCAGTAGTAAATACAACACTCTGTGATGCTGATCCACACAGGGAGGCTTCGGGGTCACACCTGAGGGATCCCTGAGTATTCTAGGCACTGGCATGCCCATGATCCAAGGTTGGCTGAACCTGAGAGTGTATTGTGGCTTCAAGATCTGTTGGGGGTGCTGTTCCTTGTCTTTCTCTCTATCTTATTCACAAAATAAATAAATAAAATTGTAATCTTAAAAAAAATTGTCAGCCCTTACAGACACACCTAACTGGGATTTGCAAACATATATGGGAAGTTAGAAAGTAGTAGAAAGTTCTAAAATTAAGTGTTAAGCACTAGTAATCCCAAATCAGAAAGTTGATGTGTAAAGAGAGGGATTTAAAATGAACTGTGAGTTATCAGTTATCTTTTCCTTAAAAGAAATAGGCAATCAGGATGAGCAGGTGGTGTAATGGTTATGTTGCTGGACTCCCACGTAGTTGACTGTGGTTCAAGTCCTTGACCCAGTGGCTTGAAACTTGCTGAGCGTGAGTGTGTGAGTACCCAAAATCCCAAAGGAAAACGGAGGATAAGGGATTACAGCATGGCAATCACTACCCTGGGGGGTGAGTTCTCACTTTCTGTCTTTTTTTTTTTTTCTGGCAAGAGCATGCTCCATGTAGGAAAAATCCCTCTCTCAAAATAAATAAATGAATAAATAAAAATAAAATAAAAGAGGCAATCTATGTTATGAAAAGAATGGTAGTAATTATTTTGTGCCAGTTTAGTAGTATGTATTTTGACTATACAGTACTCCCTTATCTGTAGGAATACGTTTCAAGATCCCTGGTAAATGCTTGAAACCAAAGAAAGCATTGATTCCTACGTAAACTATATTTTTCCTATTTACGTAAGCATATTATAAAATCCAATTTATAAATTAAGTATAACAACAGTTTAACAACAATAAAGTAGAACATTTGTAACAATATTTGTCCATAAAAGTTATATTAATGCTTTAATGCTCTCTTTCTTACTGCCTCAAAATATTTTATTGTACTGTATTCACTTTTCAGACCGCAGTTGACCATGAGTAATTGAAATTGTGGAAAGCAAAACCATAGTTAAGGGGGGAACTACTGTATAAAAAAAACTGTGGCCATTCATTTCCACAAAAAAAAAAAAAAAAAAAAAAAAAAAAAAAAAAAAAAAAAAACAGTAATTTGTAGAACAATGATTATTTAGGAGAGCAATAAGTGTTAAAGGGAAAAGGTGGAATACATTTTGTAAAAGTTTAAACAAAGTAGGCATCTATAGGACAGGGCTTCTCAGAATCCTTAATGTACTCATAGGCATTATGACACTAAAAGAAGAGGATTTAGGGGCCAGTATGTGACATGGTGGTTAGGGTGCTGGACTCCCAAATGGCCAGCTGAAATTCAAGCCCAGGACCTGGAAGCTTGCACTCTCTCTCTCTCTTTCTCTCTCTGTCTCTCTCTCTGTCTCTCTTTGGTGAGGACATGTGTCCTACAGCAAATTAAAAAATAATAACAATAATAAATAAAATTAAATAAATAATTCTTTAAAAAAAGAAGAAGATTTAATATGCAGCATTTCTAAACTTGATTTACTTTTTTTGTGGAAAAAGTCTCAAGTCCAGTGTTCCTCAAAATATGTTTGTGCCCACAGCAAAAGGTGTCTCTCTTTGCTGGAATGGTATAAGAAACAGCTTCATACTACCAAAGATATTGCATTTCTGGTATTATTTAAAAATTACTTTGGCTATTAGTACAAAATTATTTTTTATATTGCTTTCAGAATTTAAGACTAGCATCTCATTCAGATTCAGAGTGGAAGACATGGATGTTGGTTGGCTCTTTATTTAGCTGACTGCAAGTTTTGTATCTACAAACATAGTTTATAAATATCTAAAAGGTTGCTATGGTCTTGTGCTAGCAATGGCCCCTGAGGGAAGAACTAGAAATAATTAAAGCAGGAGGTTTAGGAAAAATAATTTTAAAAGGCAGATCAGTTTACTGAAGGACCATGTGTACTCTCCCAGTAGGGAAGCTTGTACGTCAATTTATCTTCCTTTTATTAAGATCTTGCAAGTGACTTTACACCATACTTTATATGAGAGTTTTGATTTAGATGGTGTGCTTAAACAGAAAATATAGGATAAATAACTGCCAAAAATTTGTGAGCAGGAAGGCCAATACTCTTATAGAGACCCTGCCTACAAATGGGAATCCCAACCATTCCAAAGATAGAAAGCATTGTGGTAACATAAATGGGAAGACTTTTGTTATTTGATAACCATTTCTCTTAGAAATTTGTTTTAAATATATCTTATTCTTTCAGCTTTTGGGGAGAGGGTATGTATGCTATCAAAAACAATTTGAATTTAGAAGTTGATCCATTCCCAAGTAGTAACCAAGTTTCCCAGTGAAATACTCCCAGAGTAAACATCTCCTTGCCCAATGCATTCCACAAAGCATCTTTAGAGGCTTTTAAAATTTTATTCCAACGTTCTTGATGAAATAGCTATGTATAGTGTTGAAATCAGTTTAGTAGGGTGAGGGCCTACTGAATAACCAAATCTCAGAATCCAGAACTCCTGAGTGTGAATGTTTCCATGATTTAGTCTTCATTCTTCTAGGGTGGTTTATTGCTTTTAATATATTTTGGAAAGTGCACAAACTGTTTAAACCTCTTCTCTAATATTCTAATCCTCTTCTTACATATTCATATATTTGAGCACAAAGACTATTTTTCTGCTTTTCTTTTATATGGAGCTGATTTCAAAGTGTGTTGTTTTTTTTTAATTTTTACTGTTAATAGATACACCTGCTCAACATCTTATGGCCAACAATATATGATCTCTAACTTTCAACCTTGTACTTTCTCAATACTGGTAGTATTATCACTCCATCTTCTACAAGACTTATTAGATACCTTATGTTTGCTCAGATTTCGGTCACATCTATTCTTTGATGTTCTAGATGAGCTATATGATCACAAACTCCAAATGAACTTAACAAACTACAGTGATCACATGTGAAAAATAATCCAGGCCTCTGGACAATCTCCTAGATATTCATTCTTTCCAGTATGAATATAACAGAATGACAGCAATATACTATGGATTGACTGGGTGGAATAGCAGTTTAAAAAATAAAAAAACAAAAAACAGCAAAACAAACAAATCACGCTTGGGTTTTAGAACATTAGATCTAGAAGGGAAATTTGATATTAGGTAGTTCAACTCTCGTTTTACAGCAAGAAAATGAATTTTCCTGAGATTAAATGATCTGTTAGGAAAGGTGACACAGTTAGTTGTAGAGGTCTCTCGTTTCTCAATCTAGTGATTTTCTGTGTATCAGCTGGTTTGCTATAATGCATATGCTCTAAAACGACCCTAGCTATATTCTCCACCCACTCTCAAATTTCTAGAAGTTTTCCATCAAAGAAAGCACAACTATTCAATTATGTCATTAACATTTTACGATACTGGCATAAATCTGTGTTCTGCTTATGTTATCCTGATTAAACCTGGAAGGATCAGCCTATACAAAATTAGACAATACATAGATAGCCCTTTTTACAAATCATCATGAAAATTGTCCTTACTGTGCCTTTATATTCGACCAATAGAATCCTGAGACATGGTATGTAATTTACTCATGTTCAAACACTACTGACTAAAAACAAGCGTGATTGGGCTTTCAAGACTATGTATTATAAAAGGACTAAAGCTATCTTGTGGAATGTTCTATTGTTAACCTAAACATGCCCATGTAATATATATAAGAACTGTAAATAACATTTGTAGGCATCAGTGGCATGTGAGTTAATCAATTATTGTCAATCCCACTTAACTAGAGAAGATGAGATACTGAAATAAGAATGAGAAAATGTCTCTCCGGGTCTGATTTTGAGTCATTATCACCTGTCATGTTGTTTCTCTATTAGTTACAGGTCCTCTTTTGTCACTACATATTTTAGATAAACTTTCAGCAAGAAAAGAACAATCAGCCCCACTATGGTTTGGCACACCTGGATGCTGCTGCTCTGCAGGCTGAGATCATCCATACAAGAGGCTTAGGTTCAGTTCCTGGCCTGCTGTAAAAGCAGGGCATGTGGGGGTCAGCAGGTGGTGTAATGATTCAAGTGCCAGACTCCCATGTAGCAGACCACAGTTTGAGTCCCGGACCTGGTGACTTGAAATTCAAACCAGGTATGTGTGGATGCATGCCCAGAAACTCAGGAAGAGAATGGAGAAGGGATTGCAGTGTGGCCATCTCCTTTGGGGGCAGCAGGGTGGGGGGTGTTTCTCACTTTATCTCCCACTGTCTCTCTCCTCTCTTGTGAATGCATGTGCCATATGGCAAAAACCTTAGGAAAAAAAGTGGGGCATGTTGGTGGGCACTTGTACTCCCAGCTACCCAGGAGGCTGAGGCAGGAGTATTGAGAGGTCCTGACTGGCATGGGCAACAAAGAAAGACCCTGTCTGAACTAGACAGGCACAGTGCTATGCACCTGTGATGTCAGCTGCTTGGGAAGTCGAGGTAGGAGGATCAGAAGACATCAAGAACTTACGTAAAACACCACTACACATAAATACACAAGCACATTACTAACTACCCCCCCAAAAAAAGACACAAAGAGATGTAAGATACAAGTCCTTTACATTATGATTTCCTTGCTTTCTATTATATTTCTTCTTGACTGTAGTAATTCAAAAAGATCAAAGTTCTCATTGAATATGTTTTTACAATTTCAGAATCACATTAAACTAAAGTTTTGTCTCTAGACATAAAATATCAATAGAATCACAACTTTCCTTTCTCTAAACCTTACATGAATGTTACATTTGGTTTCCGGGAGAGTCCCGTCAATGATACCCATGAAGCATGTTTTACATTAAACAAGACAATAGGAAAAACAACAAGCAGGATCTAGAATACTTTTGATATATTTATTTAAAAATGATGACGCTAAACTCCCAGAGGTGCCATATTTGCAGAGAAGTTAGCTGGGGACAAACGTGATCTGTCCAAGGATTTTTATAACTAGTGAAATAAAGTAAGCCACTTCCATTAATCATGAAAAAAAGTGCTATATTTGTGCACACATGCACACAATTTAAAATTTTATAAAAATGTATGTGCAAATTAAGTGTGGCCCTGAGATTCCACAATTGTCATTGTGCCCTTGAAAGTATAGTACTTGGGCAGCTAAAATATTATAGTTTCCCACTGAAGTCTGTTTCATTAACCGGCTTTTTTGTGAGTTGCTTGGTATATAATCCCCAATTCAAAAATATACAATTATGATGTCATCTCTCCAGTTGAGAGACCCAATGAGTGAAATGACAAAAACGAATGTGAATTACATTATTCAAGTTTATAGAAAATATTTTCAGCTCATGTTTTAAATTTCAATATTTTTCATAAAGCTCATTGAAAGCTTTCATTTGTTAATAATTATGCAAATAAAATGATAAAGGAGTAGACAAATTCTCTCAATTTCAAGTTGCCTCTTATTAAAATTTACCTTTCAAAAGAGTTGACCTTGTGGACATAAAATGACCGTGTAGGCCCCATTTATTTAAAGATCTCTTATTCAGCAAACTCTGCTAGCCGCTTTCCAAGTACCTGAAAAAATGCCTACCAAAACAATCAAAATTGTTTTTGCACACTGTGCCCAAGGTCAGGCACTATACCCATAAAAGAGACTTTCTAGCAATCAGTGAAGGTCCACAGCAGTAAGACTTTGCTCTGAATGATAATATATTTAATTAGTTTATTTCCCAGTACATATCAGCTTGCATATAACAATTCAGGAGAAGCAGATTTGTGGCAAATATAATGCAAAGAGATAGAAAGTGCAATGGAAGTACAAGGAAGGAAAAAACTGATTTATCTTGAAGAGCTGATGGATAAGTAATGTTTGAAGTTTGTCTCAAAAGCCAATTAGGGGCTTTCTGAATAGATAATGGTGAAATAAATATAACAGGAAACAAGGGTTATATATGCAGAGGCATAGAATGAAAACAGAACATACGAGATATGGTAGGCAGAATTTTTGTTTTCTATAGTTTTTTTATTATATGGCATGTGCACTCACTGGAGAGACAGAGAGAGAGAAAGGGGAAATAGAGGGGATAGCCATGCCACAGTCCCTTCTCCTCCAACCTCCTTTGGGGATTTGGGGAATGCATGCACATGTGCCTGGCATGAGTTTCAAGCCACAAGGTCCAGGACTCAGATTGTGGTTGGCCATGTTGGATTCCAGCACCTTAACCACTATACCACCTGCTGGCCCTTGGTAGACAGAATTCTAAGATGACCCCCAAGATTCCTGCTTCTGCTGAATATGCCCCATATAATCCCTTGCCCTTGGGTATGGACAGCACATGTCTCTGAATATGATGGGATAGTACTCACATGATTATATTGTATTTATATGTATTTATATGAAAAGGAATTTTATAGTTTATAATTGAGGTTCCTAATCAGTTGATGTGGAGGTAATAAAAATAGAAATTATCATGGTTGGTTCTGACCTAATTAGATGAGCCCTTAAAAAGGGCTCTCTCAAAGAGAGAGATTCTTCTGCAGCCTTTAAAGGGCAGACTACTATATTGTGTGTGGGTAGGTCCCATGATAGGGACCTGAGTGCTGCCTTTAAAGAACTCAAGTAGCACCCAGTTAACAGTTAGCAATGAAAATGGTAACTCAGTCATACACCTGCAAAGATATTAAAATCCTACAAACAACCTGGAGTTTGGAACTGGATTTTTTCCTAGTTAAGTTTCCACATGAGGATGTATCTGGTCAACACTTTGAATTTCACCTTAGTGACATCCTGATCTGAGAACCAGTCCTGATCTGAGAACCAGTTAAAATGTGTCAGACTCTTTGATTCACAGAAACTTAGAAATAATAAATTTGTATCATATTAACCTGTTAAAATTTTGTTAATTTGTTACACATCAACAGAAAAGTGAATATATAATTTGAGGGGAACAGAAAGTACTTTGAGACATCTGGATCAAGGGAGTAGATGGACAACACAATAGAAAATATGCAGACATGGAAAAACTAACTAAGGTTTTGAGATACGATGGAAAGAAATCTGAATTTGTCATGTGGGTTACAGGAGTCATTGGTTGGCCATAACAGGCTTGTGGTGAAGAAAGTTAATGCTGGCCAAAGATACAAGGATGGGTTGGATAGGACAGGTTATAGAAAAAGGCAAATAGAGGGCTGCACAAAAATAATTCTAATAAGTGGTTACTGAAGTTTACTGAAAGGCACTGACAACAGTGAGGAAGGAAAAGGGGACGATTAGAAGGGTAGTTAGGGGAACAGCAGTTGGCGTAATGGCTATGTTGCTGGACTTCCCATACCCAGGGGCTTAAATTCATACCGGGCGCATGTGTGTGCATGCAAGATCCCGAGAGGAGAATGGAGGAGAAGGGATTGCGGCATGGCCATCATCCCTGGAGGGTGATTTCTTGCTTTCTATCTCTCTGTCTCTCTCTGTCTTTCTGACGAGCACACACGCCCTATAGCAAAAACCTCTAAAAAAAAGAAAAGAAAGAAGAAGAAGGCTATTTAGAAGAAGGTAAAATCAACATGATTACCAATGTGAGACCAACATGAAAAAAAAAAAAAAAAAGAATTACTAGAGAATGATTCCAAGCTTCCCTGACTCAATAATATGAGAATAAGGGAAGATAAACAACTGGAGAAAGAAGTTAATTTGGATTTTGAAAATGATATGTTTTAACCGTTGACAGAATTTCCAAGTAATTAAGAGGCAGTTTACTCACAGGAAGTTAAAAATACGTGTCTACACTCGGGAACAAGATAGAAGCTAAAGATTTTCTTGGGAAATTATCATTAAAGTTTGAGGCACAGGAATAAATGAGAGAATTCAAGAAAATATGTAGTCTGAAAATATAATCACAGTTTAAACTCTGGAGAACACAAACATTTAAGTATAAGATAAAGGAGTCGGGGGAATAAGGAGTTATTATAAGAGTGAAATCTAGGGAAAATTGTATCATGGATGCTATGGAAGAGAAATTTTCAGAGAAATGAAGATTGAAAACTGCAAAATGTCAATTGGCAACTAGAGTAAACAAAGAAAAACCCTAGGATTTAACAGTAAAGAAGTCCTTGTCACCTTAATCAGAAGAGTCTGGCCTTGGGTCAGCTCATGGCATGGTGGTTAAGGCAGCTAGATTCCATATGGCTGACTTTGTGGTTTGAGTCCTGGACCCAGTAGCTTGAGAAACATGTTGTGTGTGGGCATGCATGCTCAAAATTCCCCCAAAAAAGGGAGAAATGGAGGAGAAGATATTGTGGTGCAGTTTTTCCCCATGGAGGGTACTTTCTCACTTTCCTTCTCGAACTCTCTTCATCTCTTTCTGGCAAGCACAAGCACCCACAACCAAAATTTTAAAAGAAAGAGAGAGAGAGAGAGAGAGAGAGAGAGAGAGAGAGAGAGAGAGAGAAAAGAAAACAAAGGAAAACAAAGGAAAGGAAAGGAAAGGAGGAAGAAAGGAAGGAAGGAAGGAAGGAAGGAAGGAAGGAAGGAAGGAAGGAAGGAAGGAAGGAAGGGAAAGAAAGAAGAAAGGAAGGAAGGAAGGAGTTTGGCTTTAATACAACTGTCTAAGGAAGACAAATAGCCAAAAGGCATATGAAAAAATGCTCAACATCCCTCATCAAAAGGGAGATACAGATCAAAACCACAATGAAATACCACCTAACCCCAGTCAGAGTGACTAAGATTAAAAAACAAAAAATGATAAGTGCTGGTGGGGATGAGGTGAAAGGGGAACTCTCCTACACTGCTGGTGGGAATGTAAATTGGTCCAGCGACTGTGGAGAACAATATGGAGGTTCTTCAAAGATCTTCAGCTAGAACTACCATATGATCCAGCAATCCTACTCCTTGATGCTTACCCAAAGGACAGAAGAATGCTTAGTCAGAAAAGTTCTTGTGCATCTATGTTTATTGCGGCATTATTCACAATTCCTAAGACATGGAACCAATCCAAACGTCCACGAACAGAGGAATGGATTGAAAAGTGTGGTATCTATACTCTATGGAATACTATGCAGCCATAAAAAGTCCTGGCTTTTGACAGAAAGTGGATGAATATGAAACATTTACTGCTGAGTAAAGCAAGCTAGACTATGAGGAGAGACAGTATGTCTCCACTTAATATATACCAACTGTCTGCACTCTATGGCCGGAACTGAATGAATAGAGGCTATAGAAACATAGAAAATGGTTATAGATACCAGACACAGTATGAGAAGAGGGTGTGAGAAGGAGAAGAGTCTGAGGAAAGACATTAAGGAGAAAAATAGAGAGACAAGACACTTAAGGGACAAAGAAATGGGCTATTATCTGTTGATGATAATGTGTATGGTATCACAAACTGGACTGGTGAGAAATGTATTAGTGTAGGAACATCACTTTACAAGCTAAGTGACAGATGTGATTAAGTGTATAAAAGAAATTAAAACAGAATTAAATTTAAAAAAGAGAGAGTTTTAAAGGAATGGTGGGTGTTAAGAGTTGTTGGGGCCAGCAGGTAGTGCAATGGCTATGTAGCTGGACTCCCATGTAGTCAACTGCAGTTCAAGTCCCGGACCCAGTAGCTTATACTCACGCCAGGCGCATGTGCGTGTTTGCCCAGGATCCCGAGAGGAGAACGGAGGAGAATGGATTGCAATGTGACCACTCCCCCGAGGGGTGATTTCTCACTTTCTGTCTCTCTGTCTCTCTCTGTCTTTCTGGCAAGCACACATGCCCTATAGTAAAAACCTCTCAAAAAAAAAAAAAAAAGAGTTGTATTGCAGTGAATTTAAAAATAAATAGGGAGAGAGACATAGTAGACTGAAGACAACAATAAACTTCTTTGGTTAAGCAATATGAGAATAAGGAAGTAAAAGGAAAAGAATAGTGTTTTTAAAAATTACAAAGATAATCCATATAATGGAAGAAAATATTTGAAAGTCAAATATCTAATAAGGGACTTATATTGAGAATATATAAAGAACACTTACAGCTCAATAACAGAAAGGAAAACAACTCAGTTAAAAGTAGACAAAGCATCTGAATAGAGATTTCTCTAAAAATATAAAAATAGCCAATGAATATGAAAAGATGATCGATATCGTGCTAGTCATTAGAGAAGTACCTATCAAAACTACAATGAGGGGACCAGCAGTTAGCGTAATGGCTATGTCGCTGGACTCCCACGTAGTCGACCGCGGTTCGAGTCCCGGACCCGGCGGCTTAAACTCACGCCGGGCGCGTGTGCGTGCGTGCCCAAGATCCCGAGAGGAGAATGGAGGAGAAGGGATTGCGGCGTGGCCATCCCCCCCGGGGGGTGATTTCCTGCTTTCTATCTCTCTGTCTCTCTCTGTCTGTCTGGCGAGCGCACGCGCCCTATAGCAAAAACCTCTCCAAAAAAAGAAAAAGAAAAAAAAAAAAAAACAAAAACAAAAAAAAACAAACAAAAAAAAAAAAAACTACAATGAGATATCACTTCATATGCATAAGGATGGCTAGAATTGAAAAGTCAGAAAACAAGTGTTGGCAGCGTACTGCTAATGGGCATGTCAACTGGTGCAGTCACTTTTGGAAACAGTCTGATTCAACATATGACTAAACAATTTTATTCCTAGATACATTTCCAAGAGAAATGAACACATGACCTCACAGAAGCTTGTACACAAATGTTTACAGCCACAACATTCAAAAGAGACAAAGGTAGAAACAACTCAAATATCTATCAATGGACAAATAAGATAAATTCACACAGTGGAATATTATTCAGCCCAAAAGAGGTATGCAGTACTGATACACAGAACAAAATGAGGAACCCTGAAAATGTAATATTGAATAAAAGAAGCTAGTCATGAAAGACTATATATTACTGAGTCAAATATTATGAAAGTCTCAAATAAAGAAATTTCTAGAGATACTGAGTCATTGGAAAAGTCATGAGGCATTTTTGCATAGAAAAATATAGAAAAATATGTCATGACTTTTCTGATTCCCTACTGTTGTAGAAAGTAAATTAGTGTTTTGAGCTGGGGTGTGTGAAAGGGAGGTGGCAGTGCCGAGAATAAGCAACGTTGGAGGGCTGGAGGGGGGGGGGGGGCGGTAGTCATTAAAGGGTACAGATTTCTTTTTGAAAATGTTCTAAAATTGACTATGGTGTTGTACATATATCTGACTATACTAAAAGCCATTGAATTGTATACTTTAGATGAATGAATTGTATCTCATAATGCTATTTTAAAATAAAGTTAAGAGAGGAACTAATTTCTTTTAGTCTTTGAGAGATTTCAGTATGCTTGTACTTCGAGAAGAAGGAGTCAGTGGCTATTCATAGTAATTGATGTTCATGAGGATCACTCTGAATCATCACAAAAGGTCAAATCCTGTTCAATATGTAATATCTTCTAGAAAGAGTTCCAGCAAAAATATCTAAATGAAATTTACTCCTTTGAACACTGACTTTATTTTCTTTTATTGGAAAATTAATTTGTTAGGAACACATATTCTCTCATGATGATGGACAAATGAGGTGTTACTCTAACTAGAGGAATAAGGGTTACAAAAAGTGTCTTTTTACAAAATTATGCTTTACTTCTGAAGTTTAGAGAAGATTTTCTGGGCTATGGAAAGAGAAAAGGAAAAACATACCAAATCTAATGATTCCTATACAATTGTTAATAAGTTCTGGGTTAACCTTTAGCTCTCTGACTTATAGGCAGTAAAGGTTGTATAGACTACAAACCTGTCTTACTGTCCTGCTGAGTAAGAATGGAGGACCCAGTAAGCTCTGCTATCCCGTGGATCAGTTTTAACCAGAAAACCTTCTGGTACTCCTTGTGTTTCAGCCAAACTGTTTTCGGTCACCATTTTGTTTCTCTTTTGAAATTGCATTCAGCACTATTACTGCTCTTATTTATTTTTTACAGAGTACTTTATTACTCTTCAATGCCTGCAGTTGTAGCATATTGCCTGGCTATTAAAAACAGATTGTTAAACACTTGCTGGCAAAACCCCAGAGGATCATTGTGGACTTATTTGTTTTAAAATTTATTAAAATTCTCTGGATACAGATTACTTTTGCTTGCTCAATATTTTTTTATTGTTTCACCTGCTATTGAGTAGAAACTGCAACTGGGAAGGTTTTTGTTTTAAGTTACCAAGTTCTATCAGAATTGTTTGAAATTGCCTAAACATTTTTTTTTAATGGAATGATCTGCTTTCAAATCACCCACCACCCTCAGGAAGGGGTTAGTCACACAAGGTATCCAGATGTCTCAAATAACGAGCAAATATTCAGCATCTTTAAGGAAAGGCAAGGAAGGGCAAGAGCACTTTGGAACTTGGCAGGGGCTCAGCCCATTAAGAGAAGAGACTCTCCACTCCTCTGTTGATGACCAAAGAAAATGGTCTGCTGGATTCCGAGTGTGAGAAAAGGCAGCTGAGCCTTCTATTTGATGGAATAAGCCAGGCAAAACATTCTGCCTGGTGCTGCAAGGGCGAGCCAGATCAGAGTGTCCTGTGAAAGGAAGTCCGAGGGGGACAGGGATTCGTTTCTGGGAAGAACATCATTAGAGCAAACAGCATAATGAATAATAGCTGTTTTTCTCTTGATTTGGATTTGAGCTTCAATGTAGAGATCAAGTAATTTTACAAACAAGAAAAAGGGGCTCTGGTTTGAATACAAGTGGTGAATTTCAATTTTGTACCTATTCAATGAAGAAGAAATCAGAGATAGAGAAAAAGAAAATTCTGAGGGCCTTTTCTGCAATTTTCTCATGCCAAGTATGAGAAGTGGGTCTATTTTGCTCTTCCTTTTTTCATATTAATTCTCCTGCCTTTTCAACTCTGAGATCAGAAACTCTAAGTAAGCCCCTTCTAGTGTCCTCAGAAGTCAGACTGTGGACAAGCATTTGAAGAGGCCTGAATACTGCAAAGAATTTTGTTATTTGAAAGCTCAGATCCGTTGGTCTGAATTTATTGTATATGTGGTCAACATATTCACAGGAAAATGAAAAACACATAGACTTGGTCCTCCAAGAAAACCTTAGTTTGAATCCACGTTTCTCATTAAGTAGCTAAGTAATCATTAGCCACAATTTGGTGTTTTCCCCAGATTGCCTTGTTAGTCAATCAACTATCAATGAATATTTTCAACATACACGATTTTTTTCTTTTTTGTGGATACTATACGGAATTAAACATAAGTATTTTCCAAGAAGCTAACAGTTTCCCATGAAGGACAAGACACAGATTCAAGTATCTGCTTTCATGAGTTAGAAAGTGATGGGTCTTAAAATATTATATTCAACTCAACTGTCTGATATTTCCCTACACAGCATCTACAACATGACAGTTAGTGGACTGGACCCTGGAGACCTGCAAAAATAGACATGGCTTCTGCCCTTAGAAAGGGCAGAAGTTTGGAGGAGAAGATAGCTGTTGATTAAATAAAAGCAAAATCGCAACTTTTATATGGATTACATGACAGAAGGTATAGAGAAATGCTTTAAGAAAAGGAATAAGCAGAGTTTAGTTTTTGAAGACAGATAATTTTTGGATTTATGGCATAGGAGGAAAGTTGTCTCAGAGGATATGTACAAAATAAGCCAAACAAGAAGGCTCATGAAGGACTGAGTATTCAAATGTGTATGGAGGAATTTAAAGTCAATAAATTTGCCTAAGATTATCAGAAAAGCAGAAAAAACTGGCAAATACATTGGAATCCTATTATGAGGGTTTTAGAAACCAAATTAAAGAATTCTGTATCCATAATGAATCTCTGGACATTAATGAACAGAAGGGACATGATCAGGCCTATGCTCAATAAAGTAACCTGTCAGTACAACGCTCACTGTGCTGCTGGTGGGGAGGAGGTTCAAAGATGAGATACCACTTAAGAAGCTATTTTAGCAATGAGCTGCTTCAGGAATGAGACAAAGAAAGTCCAAACCAGGCAGTTGGCAGTGAGAATGGAAAGGAGAAAAGATGAAAAGGCTACTGCTGTCAAAAGAATGACCCATCTTGGTTGTGGAAAACAAGGACAATGAAGAACCATTCATAGATATGTGGAAAAGAAAACAAATCAACTGAAAATTAACATAACTTTTTTTAAAGAACAGAATCCTTATACTAGCATTGTACATATGTTACCTTAATACTTTCTTGGACTTCAGATTGTTTACCTATAAAACAAAGCGACTAATATTCATTACTTACATGGAATAACAACAGTAATTGTTGTATTTAATAAAGTAAATAGATGTATTTGGGTCCTTTGGGGAAAATAGTTAACATCAATTTACCTATTTAAGCATAGAATATAAGGGTTAGATAGAATCTTAGCAACCAGAGTAAGCAATGGGTTTTACAAGTTAGGAAGCTGAAGTCCAGAAAGATTAAAGGGCTCAACTGAGGCCAAACAACTAATAAGACACATAACACAGATGTCCTGCTTCCCAGGCCAGGCCTTTTTCACCACTTCATAGAGCCTCTTACTTTTAACACTGGTGTTTGCTTAGGAAAATGATACTCTCATTGCAGCTGGGCCTGCCCAACCCATAATGGCCTTACAGTGTTGAGCAGTATGCAGTGAAGGAGAGATTCCTTTTTACTTTGGATGAGAACAGCTGGGTGTAGGCTATTCTAGCCAGGGTTCTAAACAAATGCTCCACTATGTCTAACGTAGAATTTTGTCCTATCTGTGAGAAAATTAAATATCGGATGGGAAAAGACCACAGAGAACTGAGAAACCACTCAGGAAAGACCTCACTATAAGGGAAAAGGAAACCAAGAGGCACTCATTTGGATCAAGTGGCATAAGCCAGGCCTGAGAGAGAGAATATGACCCATGGCCTTATTGTCTTCCAGTTGAGTCACAAGGTGAGGGTGGCTATATCAAAGAGCCAATAGAGTTAAGATCTTCTGTTTGTTTACCTTCTCTCTGGGACATTGAGAATTCCAGGTGAATGTGGCAGGCTGTCAGTTACACTGGCACGACAGCCTCCAGGGCAGTGGGTTGTGGCCATGGCAATGGTAGTACATGCTGTCAACGGGGCCATGGTGTCAACATCTGGGCACACACATCCCCTCACTGGGTTTTAGGTGCTGACATCTTCAATGGAGAGATCAACAGCATCCATATCAGCAAACATGCCTTTTCTAGGCACTTGGTGGCTTAGTTGTTTACGTTCATTTTGGCAACATGGTAGGAAAGAAATAGGTTTAAATGATAGAGTACCAAGGGTATTTGAAATCATCTAGAGAACTCCTAGAATTCCAAGCTTGCAAATTAAGGCCAGATTTCCTAATATAGGACCCCACTAACAGCGGATAATATTATCCTCTTTTGAGTCTCAATTTCCTCATCTATAAAATAGGTATAATGAGAGTAACTACCTCAGAGCATTTAGATAAGGATTCAATGGGATGATACATAAAATGCAAAAAAAACCCATGGCACATAATGAAAATTCAATATATCTTATTATTGTTTATTCACTCATGGAAATAAACTTCAGTCTACTCTGTAATCTTCATAATTGTCAAAGATAAAATCTTGATAATGAGGTTGTTTTCATTGGTTAGCTCTATTACCCTTTGTTATTGAGATTAGTGACACTGAAGAGGGATAGGCAGGCAGGCCTAAGCTAGGACTCTGAAGATGACTCCGGGTAACCAAAAGGCACAGTTGGTCAGGGATACACATAAAGAGGCATCACAGGTGGGAAAGAAATACCAAAAGGGAGAGAAATCCTTAATACTACTCCTGGGAAAGAAGTCCTGAAGAACTGAACATTCCTACGATTACTACTGTGCCCTTCTGGGTTAGGAGCACTTTCCACACATTTACACTCAGGAGTCATATTGCCACATTCACTCCCTCTTCTGGCATAAGTAAGCTCTGTCTTTATGATTATTGCAAGACTATCCTTTCCTTCTTCATGAGAGCAAAATGCATATGAATTACTCTAGAATTAAACCAGCCTTGGGACCAGCAGTTAGTGTAATGGCTATGTCGCTGGACTCCCACGTAGTCGACCACGGTTCGAGTCCCGGACCTGGTGACTTAAACTCACGCCGGGTGTGTGTGCGTGCGTGCCCAAGATCCCGAGAAGAGAATGGAGGAGAAGGGATTGCAGTGTGGCCAACTCCCTGGGGGGTGATTTCTCGCTTTCTGTCTCTCTGTCTCTCTCTGTCTGTCTGGCGAGCGCATGCGCCCTATAGCAAAAACCTCTCCAAAAAGAGAAAAAAAAAAAAAAAAAAAAACAGCCTTGTAAGAACACAGCCAGGGGCCTCCTGCAGACTAGGATATCTGAGTGAGCTTATGAAGGATACGGGAAACACCACAGGATCCAGTCCAAACGCTCACTGTCCTGGGGGGTGGAAGTGCCTCATCATGTCCTCTACTGCCCAGCCTTCCATACTCCTGACCAATAAGATCTATAACCAACCAGTTTGGGAAGCTAAGTAACCATTGGCTTGACTATAAAGAATGTGATTTCATTTTTTACTTCTTTTCTAGTAAGAAAATGGACTTTTGTTGATATAAGTTTTTCTTCTGTATAGGTCACAATGAGTTTGTCTCTGAATTCTTTTTCATATTGCATTTTCATTCTCTGTAGGATTCAACGATCTGCTGGTTAAGGTAATTATATAGATGAGAATGTCTTTATTTCTACAGGGAAAAGGGGTTTTAACCAATGCTAGTGCTTAACATGGAGACAATTCTCTAGAAAGAGGAGGAGGAAAGGAAAACCAACTGGGGGCTCAGAATTGGGAAAACGAGCAGGGTGGTTTGACTCAGCTGTAAAAAAGGGAGTGTACACTGACCTTTGTGTGCCTCCTTCTCTCAATGATGGTAGCTGGTAAGGGCTGTAGACTCACACATTCTTTAACTGAATTCTGATTTTTTTTTTTTAGTTTGGCATGAGAAACTGTGTCTCTTGGTTACTGTGATTCTCTTCTTTAGCTTAGGACACCCAGACATTTCTTTTAGAGATGTCACAGGTTGTATTCTACCTATAAGTAGATATTACTTCCTATAAAGAAACAAAAATGTGTTCCAACCTTGATTAAAAGCATAAACTATTTCTTTGCTGATATGTTTTCATGCAACTTCTCATCTGTGGCTTATTCTCTACATGTACACCTTGGTTTCTGAAGGTTTCCTTGCCATAACTCTCTCCTCAGTTTTTCTTTTCAGGTTAATAAGAAATGTTAGATATCTTCCCTTCCAATTCCTGAGACCATGTAAAGATACTAATGAAGACTGACCAATGAAGCAGCTCTGGGTCTCTTAAATGACTTACTCAGCTCAGCACTTTAGAACCAATTCATTAGCAAGCTGTGGAGCCACTTTGTCAGTGACATAGAATTTAGCTCATATTGTTTGGAAGAAAAATAAACAAATAAAAATAAAAATAAAATAAAATAAAATAAAAAACACAGAATAACAAAAATTCTCCTTTGCCCAACTACTTTGTATATTGAATGAGAATCCCATCCATCCCAATGGGTTAAAAACAAACAAAACAAAAAAGTCCATATCATATGTAAAAGTGAGCTTTGGAAATACTAGCTAATTAATAGGTGACCTCATTCATTAAGTTAATAAATTGGGGGATTTGGTCAAGTAGGTGAAGAAAAGAAATGTCTCCTAAACAATCTGGGTTCCTGAAAGGATGAAGATGGATAGTCACAGAAAGCCAATGTCATCACGCCTTTCCATCTCCTCTTACCACTTAAGAATGGGCCTTGATCCTGAAATTCTATGTTCCTAAATGACAGAGTCCTCATAGCCTGTACTGACTCAGCACCTCCTTTCTCTTTCAGATTCGGTATGTCACCTGGCCAACACCACTAGTATGGCTGTCTTCTGCAATAAGGGGTAGGTTGTTCCACTGCGGAACAAGACAAGTGTGTGCAGCCAATTGTCCTGTTCTGGCTGCCCCAGCAACCTCCTGGTATGGGGGATGGATGCTTGCTAATGAAGCTGATCCTGCTCTGCCTCTTCTTAATGTGAATAGAGCATTGTTTTATCCAGGGCTTGGCTGGGTTGTGTTTTCTTTTCTTTTCTTTTTTATTGGCTTTTTTAAAATTTAAATTTATTTATTTACATTCATTCACCATACACCATTACAGCATACAAAATGAGATTTTCCATCCAGAATACACTGTATATTGGCTCAATCAAGCACATCAACATATGTGTTATCGTCAACAAATAATTTTCCATTTCTTGTTTCCTGTATATTTTGCTTTTCTTCCCATCCTTGATTCTCCATCTCTCACCTTCTGCCATCTCCTACCCTCCTCCCACACTGTCTCTGGCATCCCATGGTTGCTTTCTATGCCTTCTCCCCCCCCACACATTTTATTAATTCACTAAAGATCTTAATTAATCTAAATATTTTCAATAGCAAGCACAGCTAATATATACATATTCACGAACACAAGTCTGACTTTAGGCATAAAACCTCAGTGAGTAGAATGAACACACTATAAAGTAGCACCTAGCTGGGGTTACTAAGCTAGAGCTTTCTGTAGTTGTGTTTTCTTTGGTGACTCTAATACCAACAGGCAGTGAGCAGAAGTGCTCAGACTTCTGATGACAGTGACAGATGCCCCTTGCTCAATAGGAAAAGTTTGGGTCTGCAGAGCAGCCAATGCTGGAAATGTACCCCAAGCAACGATAACAATGGCCAGGGGAGCTTAATTACACCTTTTGGTGAAACATTCTTAGACAACTATCTGCTTTCACTTATACAATATTACTTTTCACTATACTCTCCTGGAATTGTAGAACACAGAGCTCTGATATGATATCTAAATAAAGCCAAATGAATAGAATAAATAAGAGTACCACATAGTAGCTATTTGCATAATCAGAGGAAGAAAAAGCCTCTGGAGAAGATCATTCCAATGGGTATAGAAAGAATACTTATATGGGACCAGCAGTTGGCATAATGGCTAAGTTGCTGAACTCCCACGTAGTAGACCGCAGTTCAAGTCCTGGACCGGGTGGCTTAAACTCATGCCAGGTGTGTGCGTGTGCATGCCCAAGATCCTGAGAGGAGAATGGAGGAGAAGGGATTGCAGCATGGCCATCCCCCAGGGGTGTGATTTCTTCTTTTCTTTCTCTCTGTCTCTCTCTGGTGAGCACACGCACCCTATAGCAAAAACCTCTCCAAAAAAAAAAGAAGACCTATAAATTAGAATGCTAGAAAAGTCTTGGTTTTCTGTTTATTTTTTTAAATAAGCCTAACTAAAGCATATTAATGTTGCAATTTTAGAGAATGTATTCTTCATTCATTCTACAGATTCAGCAGCTTACAGATGGCAAGTAGTGTGGTAAGCACTAGAGGTACAGAATACCAGACATATTCCCTCATTTCAAGACTTTACTAATTCTAGGTGTGAGACTTTATAATTAAGCAACTTAATACCATAACTATATGGCAAGGACTGGTAATGGTATAGAAAATTGCCATGGAAATCTAAAGGAAGCTGCCATCAGTTCAGCATGGAAGTGTTAGAATCATTTCTTAGAGAAGTTAACAGTGAGTTATAATTTGGGAGATGAGCGTGATTCATCATTTGAAATGGAAAGTGTGCCTTTTCTATTGAAGGGAGTGGCTTAAAAGAAAGCAAGCAAGGCCAGCGGGAGGTACGGTGGTTGGGGCGCTTGACTCCCACATGGCCGACCATGGTTCAAATCCTGAACCTGGCGACTTGCTTTCTCACTTTCCCTCTTTCTTTCTTTGTCTCTCTCTAGTGAGTGCATGTACCCTGTAACAAATTAAAAAATAATACCAATGATAAGTAAAATTAAATAAATAATTCTTAAAAAAGAAAAAGAAAGAAAGCACATGAATGAGTTTAATGCAAAATGACTGAGGCATGGAGAATATGGGTATAAAAATGGAGGATGAATGGAACAGCAAGCATAGGTTAGAGCCAGACTATAAAGGAATTTTTCTGCTGTCTTCCCTAGATAAAATATATTGGACTCTGTCTCAGGCATTGAATATCTACTGTTGGTTTTTTTATTTGGATACTTCTTTGTAGCAGAGAAATATATATATATAAAAAAAAGTCTTAAAAGATTACCTTAAGCCTGCCCCATAGCCTACTGGTTAAGGTAGCCATATCCCACATGACCAACCATGGTTAGAATCCCAGCTCCAGTGGCTTGAAAAATATGCAAGGCACATGTGTATTGCATGCCTCAAATCCCAATAGGATAGAGAGATGAAGAAGAGATTGTGGTTTGATTATGTCCCATTGCAGGGTGTTTTCTCCCTCTCCTCCCTGACTCTCTCTCTCTCTGGTGAGTATATGCACACACTGGGGAAAAAAAAAAAAAAAAGTTAACTCTTACACAGTATCTAGAATGAATTAGACAAAGAATAGAAAGTGGTTTTTAAAAGACCAGTTCAATGTAGTAATCTTGTCTGAGAAATAATTAAAGGTTGAACTAAGATTGTGGAAGAATTAAGAAAACATGAAGAACGATTCAAGACATATGAATGAGGTACAACAAATAGAGATTGGTGACTGGTAGAATGAGAATTTGGGGGTCAAAAATAATTCACAAGGGACCCAAAGACTTCTATATTAAACTACTAGAAGATGTCATTTATTGCTCTGGCACACAGGAAGGGAGTAAGTTTGTGACAGAACACAGTTAAATTCATTTTTGAGTATGTTGGATTGGAGGTTTCTATAGGAAAATCAGGATCCTAGGCTAGCAAAAATATGGAACTACTTTTAGAAAAGCTAGGGAACTAGGAATATTGCTTGGATGGCCACTGGAAGACAAAAGAAAATTGAGGTCAGAAGTGTGGATCACAGCTCCTGGAAAGAACAGAGAGGGGGAAGAATGTACTCTATAGCTGAGGGATGGAACCAAGAAAGACATGAAAGAGATGGAGTCAGAGTGATAGAAGAACCAGAAAAGACCTGAGACAAAAACAGTTTCAAGGACAAGGGTGTGAGCAACAGTATTAAGTTACTCAGAGAAATCATATAAATTAAAGACAGGAAGTCTCTTTGGAACGTGGTCATTACTGGTGATCTCAATAAGGTTAGTTTCATTGTAGTAATGGGCAGAAGTTGAATGGTAGAAGAGTGAAGACAAGGTGGGAGAAAGCAAAAACCAGTGATTTGGAGATTATTGGTAAGAGTACATTTCAAAAGGAAGATAGGCATTCTTATAGATTTAGGAAAGGGCTCAGGAAGAGAGGGCCATTGAAGATTCAGCAGAGAGCAGTGATAACTGAAGGAGAAGAGCTCCTCTTTATATTTGCATGCTTTAAAATTGAATGTCTCCACCTCAACTGCAGCTTTGGAACTGAATAGTAGCCAATTAAATGTGAAATTAATCTATAGCAAGATCTACCTGGGTGGGGATAGTATATTTTGTTTTTAAAACCAAAACAAAAATAATTGCGAACTTATGAACCATTTACAGTTCTTTTTCCCCCCTCCATAAACTATTCAAGTTAACAGAGGAAAAATAAAGTTTCTAAATAAAGTCTTCCCCTAGGATTGCATTTTTGACCTGCCAAGCCAAACGAACCAAATCTTTTGTTTCTCTAGCAATCATGCTGCCCAAGAAAAATACACCTGCAAGTATCAGGGGCCAGGTTTTCCCCACCCTCAGCCAATTTTTTTTTCTTTCTTTTAAAAAATTTTGCCCCTAAAGCAACGTTAGAGGGCACTTCTACATCATGTTACGTTATTCAGCCAAGAAGTTTAAGCAAGTGTAAGTTAAAGCAGCAAATCATTCTCTTTATTTTGGAGGTGAAATAATTGCCCTCCTCATTTGCTCCTGCAGATGCTTAGACTGTAGAGTGATTCCTTCAATGTATTCACGGGTCTACACAGTTTGAGGGTTCCTGACAGTTCTGGCACGGTAACATGCAAGTTACCATGTGTTAGTGCTCGTGATAATAGCTATTGTCTGTACCATCTAATTATCTCGTCTGGCATTCCACAATCAGTCATTCTTCCTTGGCTTGATGAGGAGCAAACTCTTCACATTTTATGTGCATCGTGGAGACACTGATTCCCTCAGTGCAAAATCCAGACACTTTATGTGAAGTTCTGGCATGTAGGCAGGCTTTGTAAAATTCCAAACTATGGAAACTTTACCCACTGGATTTTATTTTGGAACTTCGGGTTTTTAAAAAATAAAACGAAAAGGGATAATTCCTGAGATGATTCTGGTTTCTAGAACTCTTATGTACCTAAATGGGGTTAATTGGTGGCTTGTTACTCTACTTTTAAAGGGCAAACAAAGGCTGTTAGCAATTTTTGAATGTTTGCTCTCATGCTAGGCAGCTTGAGAAGTGCATCATTTTTCTTATTACTTTACTTTTCACAACAATATTGAGAGATGTGCTTAAGCTCTTCCCATTAAGGATCTCTGGAAACTGAGACGTAGAGGTTAGTTTGTCCTAGATAATCACAACTAGTGAAGGGTAGAGCTAAGAGCCGATTCCATGTCTGTCTCACGATTCTAACACCCTGTTCCCCTAACATTTTAAGGTATATCTTTATGTATATATTCACAAGTACCAATCCACATAGACAGAGAGAGCAGTAGCAGGAAAGAACCATCACTGTATGGAGGACAAACGCCTCAGAGAAGCTACCTAGATCCTTGTCAGCACAACTTTTCATTCCTTTCTCAGCCACCTTTGGCTCCAACATGGTAGGTCCCTTCACTGACTCTGACATAAGTTGTATACAAGGGGACTTGAAAAGTTTGTGGAAAAATAGAATGAAAAGACAAGTTTATTTTGGTGCAAAACATTGAAATCCCTGCATTAAAAAAAATATACATTTTCTATGAAGACCCCTTATACATAGACATATTCGGAATGCCCTCTTACTTCTGAGCCCAATTCATCTCTCTCCTTTCATCCATGCAAACAGTGAGAGCACAAGTCTTCAACAAACTTCTCTTTTTTTGTTCTTTTTTTTTTTACTTACAGAGAGTTTTGGTCAATTTAAGTTTATCCAGTTATTTATTTTTATTTTTATAGTTATATATTTTTAAGTTTACATAGTTACATATTTTATTTTTATTAGCTTTATCTTCTTTCTACCCTTTTTTAAAAAAAGTTTATTTATTGAGAGAGAGAGGGGGGGGAGAAAGAGAGAGAGTGAAAGTGACAGGAACTCTCAACAGGGTCTTCATATTGTGATCCGCTCTCTCTGCCAGCCCACTCACAGACATGCACGTACACCTGGTGTGCTCAGGAAGATGCCAGGACATGAACCCAGAATTCTCCCACGTGGGTCCAGTTGCATCACCACTGTGTCACTACCTGACCCCAATGCTTTAAAAAAAGAAATTCAATACTTTAGATTAATTGAGACTTATAACAATCAAAATATTGCTCAACAATATTTTTGGGTGAGTGGAAATCCATTTGATTTTGCTGAAGTACTTGTGATGGGGGAAGGGAGAAAAAAAGCTACATAGGAAAAAAAAGTTTTAAAATTTTGGATTGTGAAGCCAAGACAAGTCCCCAGGAGCATGCTACTTAAAGTGGACACATAGACACAGTTTTGACAGTAAGACTGTACTTTTGACCGTGGGAAACAATTGAGTCTTACCTGTTCCCTTGGCTGCATGGGATCCCACATAGACCAAGACGCCAGTGGCTGTGAACAAGGCCGTGATGGGCACACATCCCAAAGGAGAATTTGTCCTCTCTCTGTAGGCATTCAGCACCCACTCCTCCCTGTTGTACATTCTATCATACCACAAGGACTGGAAACACTAGGAATGCATTTCCCCGAATTCCCTCACCCACAGACTTTAGAGATCATTTAATACGAACAAATTTTTGGACAAGATGTGGGGGCAACTATGAACCAGCAGCGATTTCCTGAAGTCTCTTGACCGATGGTACAGTAGCATTTTCCTCATGTTTTGGATCAAAGAGACTGGAAAGATAGTACCCTGTCCCAATCTGCTTTCTCAGCCCTCCCAATGACTTTGTAAGCACATATTTCCCTTTACTAGGACCATTTTCGGCATGAAACACTTAGAATGGTTTCTATTTTTTTGATTTATACAGAAAAGGACTTGCGCTAGGACCAGAATTCAAACTCTACCTCCAGTAAGAAAGGCTAGACAACAGGAAGTAATTATGACTGAAAGGATCTAGCTTCTCTAACCATCCAAACCTTCCTCCCATGAAGGTCTCCATGCCATGCCTTTTTCTCTGTGATACGAGGACTGTGATTTGCAATGGACTGCACTGGCTGCCTTGCTCTCTCTTCAGTTCTTCCTATCACCAAGGCGTTATTGATAGCTACTATCCATTACTCACACGTTAAACCATAACAGGATCGAGGGTGGCCTCTGCTTCCAATGCACATGGGTTTGAGCTAAGTTTTGACTTAGTGGCTTCAGTGACCCAGAATGTGACCCAGATCTATAGCAGGTCTGCAGTACCATTCACAGAAAGTTAGAAAGATCGCTTGGGGCTTGCCCTGACAAGAGCACTAACTAAAATCCTGCCCTTGAGTAATTGCTATCCTGCTCTCTAATTCTTCTAGAACCTGGGCTAACAGTGGATATCATTCCTGAGGATATCATGGAAGGTAGTGACTCCTGAAAATACCCCTTTTTATTTTGCAGGGGATGTAGATCAGCAAAGCTGGAGAGGAATCTCCTATGTCTTGGAAATGGAGTGACCTTAAGACTTCCTGCCACTTTGGGGAACTAGAATCCAGATCAGAGCTGGGGCTTACCAGAAGGGCAAAAGCCCTGAAGGAATCCCATATTCTTCTGCTCAGGCCCTTTCTTCTCACCTCTTTAGACTTTTCACTTAAGCCCAAGGGAAAATACTACACAGATTTACCCCCCTTAGCCAATTAAAAAAACAAAACCAAAAAACACTAAAAAAATTTACGTTTTGATTTCGTGAAAGAAAAAGATAGACAGATGCCCTTGACAGAGTCTCAACATGCCATGATCCACCCTCCTCTTCGCAGCCTCTGGGCAGCTAAGATCACAGGCATCTCTAAGGGTGTAGTTGGTCTCTTCAGATTGCCTGGGATCTGAACTTTGGACCTTCCCTCATGAATTCAGCATTGCCTGGTGGTGCCCTACTGTCTGCCACTGTAGCTGAACCATAGATTTACTTCTTATAGTCACTGCTAAAGTTGAAGAGTCAGGAGGAGCTCTTTACCCTAGTGATCCAAAATTTCTTTGGAGAAGAAATTAGATTTTTCCTTTGGAAAATATTGGAAAAGTAAATTGATAGAATGTTGGACCAAAAATCAGGTGTGCTATACTCATTGGAAGTTCTGAAAATAGAAATTCTCCCTCCGGGTGGGGATAAGCTTGTGGTCATGTCTGGCATGTAATGGGTATTAAAAGTTGAGAATGAGTCAGTCACTGAGATGGAGACAAGCTAAAAAAGAGAGAAGAGGTTACACTCTACTATGATCGTTCTGGAACTAGAATCTATAGAAAATGTAAGCAGATTGATGAGGATTATATAAATTCTGTTGTAGGAGTCTCTATTCTACATCTGATTTAAAAAGTGATTGTTAGTTGTGAAAGGTTATAGATTTTCTGGGCAAAATTCAAACTTACTGGACAGTCCACTTCCCCAGAGATCCCAGATATATCTGCATATATTGCTGAATATGGCTTTGACCATAAATTCCCATGTTGCAAGCTGTACCAGATCTCAAATGCATCATTTGACCGTGTTTCCCTTTTTCATGAAATAGCTTAGGGAGGAAGGTAAGGACGAGGGTTAGAACTGGAACTATTAGCACATATACTTTGAGAAATGCTGTTCTAGATAAAGGAAGACAAGAAGCCCCTGTTCAAAACATTGGCTATCAACTCTGTCTTACCAGTAGGGGTAGCTGCTGAGCTGCTAAAAGATGACCTGCCAGTAGATTGGTTCTTTAGGCCCTGATTGGAGCTTTAAGAACTGGTCCAAAATTTCCAGTTTGTTTCCGGCTACTCCACCTAAACTTCTGTATCTTCCAGCCATGCAGACCTACTCACTATTACTCCAACACACCCACATTTCCTATTTTTCAACTGTTATTTCTTTGCCAGTAATGTTATATCCTTCTCATTCTTTAAAACCCAGATTAGACATGACCTTTTCTGACCACTCATCCTGGAACCCCTAAATGGAATAAATTTTCCCTTTGGCTATCTATCATCTACCTGTTATCTATCATCATCATCTATTGATCTATAGCTCACAGTGTTTCAATAGTTTGTTTATTCATCTGTTTCTCCATCTAGAATAGGAGGTTTCTAAGGGCAAATTATTTTGGTATTCACCACTGTATCGCAGAATCTAGTAGTTTCTTCTACACAGACACTTCTCTAAGACAAGAAAGTGGACACCATCAAAAAATCCTATCAGGGTTTCTTAAAGAGTCCATATTCCACAAGATACCATGACAGTTGAAGACTGCTCGGCACTGCAAGGATTTTATATCTAACTACTGGGTCGTCGGAACAGTTATGACACATTTTTGCATAGAAAACCTTAGATAAATATGTCATGACTTTTCTGATAACACAATATTTATCCAAGAGAAGAAGAAACACACTTCTCATTAGATTCCACGGGCAAGAATATTGGTACGTGTGATCGAAGTGATTGCTGTTTGAAACAGCTTCCTGACATTGTTCGCAGAAGAAGTGAGGCAAGGAAAATTGAACTGCTAACATTATTAGAAACATGGAACTTTTTGAGGGTGCCCAGGACATGCCCTGGATAGACAGTGCATGCATGCCTCGCATCAGTGAGAACTGTCATCTCAAGTGTAAGAGGCCTGAGCCCCTGTTCTGACTCATCAATCCAACACTGGAGCTGATTTCGCTTGCAGGCCAACCGCAATGCTGCTTAAGAAATTACTCTCCACTGACTTCTTACACCACCAGGTAGTTTTAGGAGATGAGAGACAGAGAGAGAGAGAGAGAGAGAGAGAGAGAGAGAGAGAGAGAGACAGGGAGAGGGACAAAGGAAGATTTCAGGAATTAAATTCTTATAACAAGGAAGAATTTCCACACCAAAACCTCGATTTGTGGATCTGTTTTGCGCCAAGTATGAAAAGGCATGAAATAGCTAGGCATGAGCTATTCCCCAAAGACATGTCTTTTACTAGAAAGAACTTTGTAAATGTTAATAGGTACTAGACTAGCTGGAAGCAGATATGCCCTGGGCCCAGAGACATAAAATAATCATCACTTTGTCTGATTCTAAATGGGCTTAGTATTGATTTGCATTATAAGACTTCCAAATTCCCACTACTCTGAGAAAAATCATCCAAACACACCACTTTTTATTTCTGGTAGTTTCCTGCACATGAAACTCTCTTTGCAATTCTGCACCAAGTGTGGGGAGGAATACACATGAGGAAAACATGAGTCTGACCAAACACTGCACCTGCTCTTCCTTTATGGCTCCACCCTACACATTAGAGTAGGTTCCATTTAGCTGTTTCTCTAGGGTGTGAATCAAGTTCAGAAAATATACAGAGAGGAGTTCAAATGAATAATATCTCTAAGAAAGCTTGAGAACAAAAAGTAGGGATAGTATGTACCTGAGAGCTCGGTTCAACTACTTGGGAACACACAGTACCATGATATTATGTGTCATAAAAATATTGAACTTAAAATTTTAGAGCGAAGGCAATTTTAGAAGTTATTAACCCCTATCTTACAGGTAGGGATAGGCCTTACAGTGACTTAGCAGTGCTGGACCAGACATCTTTTTCCTGACTTCATAGTCACACTTTCTCTCTACCGCAAACTCTCTGTACTACAGAACATTGTAACTTTTGGGCCAGCCAAAAGCTATAGTGGTTAATGTGCCTGGATCTTACATGGCCAATTGGGTGGTTCAAGTCCTGAACATGGCAGCTTTAATAAACACACCAGGCATGTGGGTGAATGCCTGGAATCCCAGAGGAGAATGGAAGAGAAGGGACTGTGGTGTGGCCATCCTTCCTGCTTTCTCACTTTCTCTCTGTCTGTCTCTCTTTGGCAAGCATAGTGCTTTATAGCAAAATTAAAATAAAATAAAAGAGGATAACTTTTGAATATTTTAGGGCATAAGTTGAACTTAATGCACATTGTAAGACTGTTCATTCATTCATGAATTTAATAAATACGAATAATCTATTTTATGCCAGAACTGTTTCAGTTGTTGCTTGGGATATTTCAGTAAACAAACCAAACTAAAATCCTTACACTTGAAGGGTTTAGATATTCTAGTAAGATATTTAAGGCATGTGTGCCAAGGCCCATCTGACAGATTATAAAACGGAGAATCAACAAAGGGGAGAGTGCGGGAAATAAGCCAATTAATGACAGATTTGACTGTAATTTAGAGTTCCTGCCCCAGGCCTTCCCTGCAAACAATACAAATCCATGGTTCTATCTCAGAAATATATTCAGAGCTTCAGGAGGTGAAAAATGTTATTCACACACATGTCCTTATTTAAGCCAGGCAGAAGACAGTGTGGGAGGAGGGTGGGAGATGACAGAGGGTAAGAGGGAGGGAATTAATGGGGAAAAAAAGAAGTAAAACATATAAGAAACACAAAATGGAAAGTTACCTGTTGAAGATAATATGTACAGTAAAATCATTGATTGAGCCTATAGACACTCAACTCTGGATGGGAAAATTCATTTTGTATGTTGCAATGATATACAGTGAATGAATATAAAGTAAATAAGTTCAAAAAGAATAAAAAAGTGTGGAAGTCGTATTTAGGAAGAGCTAGAAGGATTTTATATGAAGAACGCAGATTTGATAAGTTTACTTCTAAGTCTGCATGTCACTTTATTTTCTTGGTGATTGCTATATACTGAATTGTCTTTCATGAAAAGAGATATTTTGAGGGACCAGCAGATAGTGTAGCAGTCATGTCGCTGGACTCCCACATGGCTGACTGTGATTCGAGCCCTGGATCTGGTGGCTTAAAAATTATTCTGGGTAGGGAACCAGCAGTTAGCGTAATGGCTATGTCGCTGGACTCCCACATAGTCGACCGCGGTTTGCATCCCGGACCCGGTGGCTTAAAACTCATGCCGGGCGTGTGTGCATGCATGCCCAAGATCCCAAGAGGAGAATGGAGGAGAAGGGATTGCAGCGTGACCATCCCCCCTGGGGGTGATTTCTTGCTTTCTGTCTCTATGTCTCTCTCTGTTTGTCTGGCAAGCGCACGCACCCTATAGCGAAAAAAAACTCTCCAAAAAAAAAAAAAAAAAAAAATTACTCTGGGGGTATGTTTGTGTGTATGCCCAAAATCCTAAGAGGAAAATGGATGGAAAGGAATTGTGGCATGGGCATCCCCTTCGGGGGCGATTTCTTACTTTCTCTTTCACTGTCTCTCTGTCTCCATCTCTCTCTCTGGTGAGCAAATGCACCCTAAGGCAAAAATCTCTAAAAAAAAGAAAAAAGGTATCGAGAAGTTCTAATTTCAGTTGTCTCAGAATGTTACCTTACATGTAAATAATCTTTTCTGGAATAATCCTGCTAAAATGAGAGTGCTAGCATGGTCCCTGTTACACTATATCTGGTGTCCTTATAAGGGGAAATTTGGACACTGGGACAGACTCATAGAGGGGAAGATAATGTAAAGACACAGGGAAAATGTCATCTGCAAGCCAGGAAGTGCCCAGTGCTACTACAAGCTCAGAGAGCTGTAGGAAACAGAAGCTCCTTTCTACCCTCAGAAGGAACCAACCCTGATGACAGCTTGATTTTGGACCTCTGGCCCCCAGAACTATGAGACAGTAGCTTTCTGTTTCTTAAACCACCCAGTATGCAGTGCTTCATTAAATCCCCCGGAAATGAGTGCACTCATCTTTGCATGGCAATTTATTTCGTATTCTTATGAAACAAAACTATCCCCCTCCCTTTTTTTCCCCATGAGGACAATCTTTCTACACTCCCCCTTGAATTCTCTCACATTTTCCAAGTCAGGGACATGGATTTCCTGAGGCTAGAGGTGGAAGGTAAATGCACCTCAGACAAGTATACTGACAGAGATGGAGTGAATGTCTGCCCCATCCACCTCCCCCAGTCAGTCACTCATGCTCAACATTTCATAGCTCTGGGCAACTGTCTGTAAGTGACTAGAGACCCAAACCCAGAGATAAAGGAGGTCTGTTCTCTTATTGTTCATTGTTAAGTCCAAAATTTTCAAAAGTTTCAACCATATGACTCATGCAATTAACAAATCCACCCACTACCCCCTATATAGTAGTATATTAGGGAAAGAACTATTCTATTTTCATTTGTATTAAAAAAAAAAAGTCCAAACCAATGAATTATAGAAGAAAAGTATATGAATGGTTCCTTTCTAGTACACTGACTTTAAGATGACTCGAGAAAGAATTTTTCTAACATGCACTTAGATACAAGTCAAAATAAAGTATGAAGTTGGGATAACAGCAGTAATCTGAATTTCATGCAATTCAGTTGAATGCCAGTAGTAGTCAATTTATATTAATATCAGTGTCAAAATTAAGAATGACTAAGTGTGTTGGGATGAGCAATTGGTGTAATGGCTATGTTGCTAGACTCCCATGTAGTCAACCATGGTTCGAGTCCTGGATTCCGTGGCTTAAACTCATGCCCAGCACATGTGCATGCATGCCGAAGATCCCAGGGGAGAATGGGGGAGAAGGGTTGCTGTGTGGCCATCCTGTCTGGGGGGGGTGATTTCTTGCTTTCTGTCTCTCTGTCTTTGTCTTTCTCGGGAGCGCACAGCATGTGCCCTATAGAAAAAAACACTCAAAAAAAAAAAAAAAAAAAAGAATGACTAAGTGTGACTACTAAAAGAATGAAAATATATCAATTTATTAGATTGAGTAACTTTAATGGCAAGAAATCCCTTGCACATAGTAGATACCTCATCAGAATGATGGCTGAATTGGATTATATTAAGAACTAATGAACACAGAAAAAAAAATAAAGCTTCCTTATTATAGAAATCAGAAAGAGGTGGGGAGACAGGGGAGATAAGTGGGAGAGATGAGATGTACTAAAGTTACTGTGCCTCACAATAAGTAAAGTCTGTCCATGACATAACACATTTTACTGAATAGTTTTGCTTACATTCATCTCAAGGTACACAACTGTTGACCATGACCATGTTGGAATACCCATGGAAAAGGACTTGAAAACTTCCGGTTACATGATGGTATCTGGCAGAGGTTCATTGGAATAACTTTCAAGTGGGCCAATAGGTAGTATATTGATTAAGGCACTTGATCCCACCCGGTCAACTCTGCAGTTCAAGTCTAGGACCTGGTGGCTTGAAAAACATACCAGGTGCAAATGTATGCATGCCTAAAATCTCAAGAAGAGAAGGGATTGTGACATGGTCATCCCCTTTGAGGAGGATGATTTTTTACTTTCCCTCTCTCTCTGTCTCTTTCTGGTGAGCACACACATGTCCTAATGGCAAATATCTAAAAAAATAAAAAAAAAAATCCTCCAAGTGATCGTTATTTGAACTACTGCTTCTATTCTCCTTATGTATCTCAGAACTGCCTCCAAACTGACTTTGATAACTGCAGTATCATCTCTCATACTCTATAATTTCAACATTTAAAATTCATTCAAGAGCCTTGAGTTAATGCACAGGCTGGTTATGGACTCATTTATTCAATACCTCTTTGTTGAGCATGGGTCTGTGAATAATAGTCCTCAGATGCTATGAGGACACAAAGAAAATGAAAAATAAGGACATGGGTCCATTTTATTCTGAACCTAATTGTTGCTGGTGCACTTTCCCAGGGAGAGTTAGTTCAGTGTTCTGTTCAGAATCTTTCTATGTCTTGGTGACATAACTGTGACACCATCTTTATTCATAGTATCTAGCTTTTTTCTTTCTCTGAAGAACTTGATGGTCAAGAGTACAAACTTTGGATCAAGGGTGCCCAAGTTCAAGTCTCACCTCTGCCTCTCATTCGCTCTGTGACCTGGGAAAAGTTATCCAACCTCTCTGTGTTTGTTTTCCTGTGTGTTAAATAGGGATAACAATACATCCTATGTCATGAGGTTGTTAAAGCATTAAACATATTAGTATACACACAAAGTGCTTAGGATAGTTTCTGGTAAACAGAAAGCAGTATTTTTTTTTTAATTTTTTCATTTCGTTTTCTTCCATACATTCAATCATATTATTATTTGTCTTACAAAATGGATATTTCAACAGGTGAACATTTCTCCCTAGTACTGTTGATAAAACTACGAAATATCTTCAACTGATAATACCACAGCTCTTTGTGCCATTAATGCTTTTCCTCCCTGTCCCTCCCCCAAATGTCCTTCCTCAAACCCTCCTCTTTCATACACACTATATCTGGCTTTTGACAGGAAGTGGATGAATGTGGAAGACTTATTGCTGAGTGAAGCAAGCCATGCTATGAAGGAGAGGCATTGTATGTCCCCACTTAATATATACCGAGTGTCTGCACTCTGTGACTGAAACTAATTGTCTAAAGGATATAGAAATGCAGTATACAGAAAGCAGTATTTAAACACTTGCTATAGTTATAATATTACTGTCCTGGGGCACTAGAGAGTGTATAAGATGTGGAAAAAGAGTCACTGGTGGCAGGGTGGTTAAGGCAGCTCTCAATAGATCCTACATGGTGGACTTCACGGTATGAGTCCTAGACCCAGCAGCTTGAAAAATATACCTGGTACATGTGCACCCAAAATCCCAATAGGAGAATGGAGGAGAAGGGACTGAGGCATAGCCAGTCCCTCCCATGGGTTTTGGAATGATTCCTCACTTTCCCTCTCTCTGTCTCTCTCTGGCGAGTACATGTGCCCTATAGCAAAAATTAAATATATATATATTAAATTATATATATAATTTTTATATATATATCTTCCTTTTCATTATATATATATCTTTCTTTTCATTGACACTAGAAAGCTTTCTAAATCTTTCTTAATATTGTTCAATGATCCAGTCTGTTTCTTTGAACAATATTAAGAAAGATTTAGAAAGCTTTCTAGTGTCAATGAAAAGGAAAACAAAATGGATAATTATTATTATTTATTTTTTTGAGAGAGGTTTTCGCTATAGGGCACGTGCGCTCGCCAGACAGGCAGAGAGAGACATAGAGACAGAAAGCGAGAAATCACCCCCAGGGTGGATGGTCACGCCGCAATCCCTTCTCCTCCATTCTCCTCTCGGGATCTTGGGCACGCGCGCACACGTGCCCGGCGTGAGTTTTAAGCCACCGGGTTCAGGATGCGAACCGCGGTCGACCACGTGGGAGTCCAGCAACATAGCCATTACGCTAACTGCTGGTTCCCAAAATGGATAATTATTGACACATCTTTTCGTACAATGGAGACTTCAGAAAAGAAGATGCTTTATGGCAAAACTCATCTTTCTTTGGCCACGTAAAGGGGGAAAGCATTTGTATCATTTTTAAAGATCAGGTTTTCACTGAATACCATTTTAACATTCAGCACTTGAGGCAGATGGTTAAAAGCCACATGCCTGTGAATTTTTCCCACTTTTTCCACACTCGTAGACTCACAACCACTTTGGGTACCCGTGGTTTAACCTCTGTTTCTCTAACTCCTGTTTATGAGTCAAGCGGTTTCATGTCATCGGATTGATGGGGAACGTGTGAACAGGGATAAGGATTATGGAAGCACCACAGTGTGCCAGGGCTGGAAGGAAAGAGAATTCAAAGCACTCAGGCTTTGGGGAATCATGTTAACTTTGAGAGGTTGGCTGCAATCAGGCATCTGACTATGTAGACAGCATTATTTATTGAAATATAAATAAGGTCTCAGTGTCGGAAGAGGCTGAGGTGATGTGGCAGCCAAGCAGGGTGGGACTGGGGTCAGAAACAAGCATGTTGATTCTTGATCTCTCATCCTTTCTCCTCTGTAAGGGCAGAGGTCAAAGTTTACCAGTGATGGCAACTTCCCGTCTGGCCATGACAAAGCTCAGTAATGAGGGCAGCAAGGACACTGGGAGCAGCACAAAGCTGTTTGTTTCTGCTGGCATGCTTATGCAACAATTTGCTTATGAAAGTGGCTGGAGAAAAATCCTGTTCCTTATTCTGTGCTCCCGCATGACCCCAACAATCTCAAGTCTCAGAATGCCATGCAATCATAGCTGATCAGAACTCCAAAAGCCCTCAGAAATCCCCCTCCATCTCCACTTAATTTTAGAGACAGAAAAAGAGAAAGCTTTAAAGAGCCTAAGTGACTAGTCAGCAGTGAGTAAAAGAGTTGGGACTGGAACCCAGTTTTCTGCAAGCTAAGGGAGTCCTTTTCATGCTCCCATCTACACCTCACTGAATTCAGGAGGACATCTGCCAGGGACTTGGGAAAATGAAATATGTTTAACCTCTAAATTATATACGAAAATGACTGTAAGCAATTCTGGAGTCAACAACACCACTACTCCATGAAGATGTAGGTATGTCTTTTCCCATTGAGCCCATTATTGCTGTTATTATTAAAGAAAATTGACTGAACTTTCTTTTTGAGAAGACTGAAGAAAAAAACAGAATTGAGGATAAAGGTGGTTTATGAGAAACCTCCATTTAGAAAAGTTTTCTTAACCTCCCTGTCTAAATATTCTTAACATTCAAGTAAAATAATTAATGGCTCTTTCTAAAGATCCAGTCTTCCTTTACTGAAGTTGAAAGTTATTTCGCCCTAATTTACTTCATTTAATCTTTTTAACCTAGCTCCATTTCCCCTGCTGCTGAGTAAGTCTCATGTTTCCATCTATTTCCCTTTACAGAATATAGTTTCCAGATTTAAATTAGTTCCCATTATAACCTCCCTGTTATATCTCCATCTTTCTTAAATGGTTTCACTTCTAACTCACCATACATAAAATTCCATTTGAAGAGTTCCTAGGAAGAAAGAGAAACAGCTATTCATCTATACTACACATACTACACAGAATACAAATACAAATAAAATACTTATAACAATTTCCTGCTTAGGAGGCTAGGCTGTGTTGGGACTTCTTTTGAACTCACAATAGAACTGATTCTACAACTTTCCCCTTCCCAGCTTAAATCCTTTTTTTTTTTTTTTTTTTGTAATATATACAATTTGTTTTTTTATTTTCCAGAGGATATGTACACTCACTGGAGAAGAAACAGAAAGAAAAGAAGTGAGAAAGCACCTCCCCTTGGGAATAGCCATGCTGCAATCCCTTCTCCTCCATTTCTACCTCTTTTTGGGATTTGGGGCATGCACACGCATGCAACAGGCATGTTTCTCAAGCTGCCAGTCATGTAGGATTTAGCTACCTTAATCAGTACATCACCAGCTGGCCCAACGTACACGTATATATATATATATATTTCAAAGTTTATTTATTTATTTCTTCCATAAAAGAGACAGAAAGAGAGAGACAGTGAAACAGACACTCTCAACAGGGTCTTTATAGCATGATCCAGCATGATCCAGTGTCACCTGACCCAGGACACAGGCATCTGTAGGCACATACCTTGCACGCTTACTGAGCTCTAAAGATACAAACCCAGGACCATCCCCACGTCTCCAGTTGTGTCATTACTGCATTACCACCTGACTCCTCAAATATCATGCATTCATTTAATCAACCACTTGTTAATACCTTTAATTCCAAAGACAACTTGATAATCTTCATGATATAAATAACACTTGTAAAAAAGCATCCGAAATTCAATTGATAAAAAAATTGAGGTAATTATTTTCAAATCTTAGATAGTAATATAATTAAACATAAAACCTGGCACTGAATTTCCTGAAAACAAGTCAATAAAGGACATTTTTCTTTTATAAGATCATTTTCCTCTTTAGGAACAAACAAGATAAAGGTATCTCTGTGGTTAGCTCTTTGCTTGAATTTCTCAGCCAGTGGTCCAACACTTCAATAAGTTCTCCTTAATAACCATGGGCTTTTGGAAGATAGACACCATTTCTTATAACATAGTTGTTGCTTAATGCCACTGTCTCTGATTTCCCAGAAATCCTTCATTAGGTTCTCAAGTTGCTCTAAAGCATCAACCACATTCTTGTCTGTACTGTTTAGACTGCCTGGAATTTAATGTTAGACATACATCTGTGTATTTTAAAATTTCATTTTGTAAAGGGGCTGGTAAGAACACTTGCTCTGGGTGGTTTATCTATAGGTCATATAAAACCCTACCTGAGCAAAGCATTTCCCATAGTAGGAAGAATCAGGATGGAGTGAAACAAGGCCATTGGGCAGCTTCAGAGCTCAGGTGATGGCATGGCCTTTTAAAAACTAGTGATGTTTAATGGCTTTGTTTTTTAGGCCAAACCAATATGCCCTTTATAAATAAAAACGCTGATATCAAAGAGGCTATTTCAAATACTTTGACAACCTCCATATGAAGGAACACTTTAAAATTAGCACATTCAATTTTTGTAATTTTAGAAATTTCATTTTATGTTCATTTCAAATTGATCATAAATCTTCTAAGCAGTTAGTTCTTTGTTCTTATAATCCATATAGCAGTCATAAATAAAATGCTTCAAAAAAGGTAAGTAAAAAGATAATATCCTCAGAAGCAAAATAAATATTTTTAGTAAATAAAATATTTTAGTAAAGTAGAAATAGAATTGAAATGCAAAGCAGTAATACTATGGAAGCCATAATCCTGCTGGTCACCATGCCTAATAATAGACCTGGTAACTGAGTCTTGATTCCTCAAGGGAAACCGACATTAAAAGTCCTTCCTGCAAGGTAGAGGAACATAACCAGCTTTCCTGCTTAAAGCCTGGAGAAAGGCTCTAGGTAGGTTTTGAAAATAGTTATTTCAACCTATTTATTTGAGGTTACGACTTTATATGGTGGTGTAGTTCAAGAAGACAGAAGTACTAATGCACAACCTTATGACAAGGAATTAAACCAAATTGCCAACTGGCCCTATGATTATATCAGGGACAGTCCAATATCTCTGCAGAAGGAGCTCCCAAAACACTGTTATAAAACCAGGTAGTTTGGGCCCAGCAGATGGTGTAATGGTTACGTTGCTGACTTCCCACCTAGCCTACTGTGGTTCGAGTCCCAGATCCGGTGGCTTAAAACTCATGCCAGATGTGTGTGCATGTGTGCCCTATGCCCCTGGGGGGTGATTTCTCACTTTCTGTCTCTTTGGTGAGCACATGCACCCTATAGCAAAATATCTCTCTAAAAAGAAAGAAAAAAAGTCAGGTGGCTCAAAGAGTTTAGCAGGCATATGTACAAAAGAGAAAATTGCTAAGGTGAGAGGGGGAAATAAAGACAAGGAGTTTTTAAAAGAAAAAAGAAATGACTGACAACAAGAATATTCATTAAAAATGATTTTGCAAATCAAAACTTCAAAATATAATACTAAGAGGATAAAGGGAAGCACTAAAGAGATACTGACTGAGAATTATCTTGCACTGAAGAAACACAGGAGTTTTCAAATTGAAAAATAATTCAAGCATCAAGAGGAAACATTTAAAATGAATTCATACTAACACATGTTTTTGTGGAACTACAAAATACAAGGAATAAAGACAAAATTTTCCCTGGTGAAAGCTACCAAAAAGAGGAGACACTGACAAAAGAACAACTGAGAGCATTGGGAAAAAAAAAAATAAATGAATGAATAAATGAGACTGTAAATAGTGAATAAATAAGTGTTCAGATCAAGAAATTAGGGACAGGGACTGCTTCATGGTACAGCAGTAAGGTGCTGCTCAGGAGAAGCCATGTCCAGTATGTTCAAACATCTGGCTCAGTCAGCCTGCAACCAGACATGCAGGAGACCTACTGGACTGGAGGAAGGGGATCACAGCGTGACCAGACCCCATGGAAGCTGCTCATCTCTCACTTTCTCTCTCTCTCTCTCTCTCTCTCTCTCTCTCTGTTGCTTGAGTGTGGGCATTCTGTCATGAATAAAGAAAATACTTAAAAGAAATTAGGGAGAACAATAACAACACACTAACAAGAACTATATGGAAAGAAAGAAACAGCAGACATTAGATGAATTAGAAGACAAAAATGGTATATAAAATCAATCAAAGTAAATACATGGTTATTTGTTAAAATGAATAAATTAGGCAAAACTCAGTAATAGTGCTGATAAAACAGAAAAGTCACCAACAATACTAGGATCATAAAAGAATAATAACTAAAGGTAAGTTGAAATTTTAAAAATAATAAGCAAATATTATCAACAATTCTGTCAATACATTTGCAGAAGTAGTTTATATAATTCTCATTAAATCGATGATTAAATAAATTGAAATGATAATCAAGATCCCACAAAAGACAATGGGTTCATATTAATTATAATAGGGCGCGTGCGCTTGAAATGGCAATCCCATTCTCCTAATCTTCAAGACTCCTCGAACCGCGGTCCTACGTGGGAGTCCAAATAGCCATTACAATGGGTTCATATTATTTTATAGGTGAATTTAACCAAGCTAATATGACACAAATAATCTCTATTCTTTACAGACTATTTCAAATACAGAAAGAGAAAAGAGATGTAGTAAGGAATATGCAACACAAAACTTCTGACACCAGATTCTCCAGCATACACCAGCTGAGTGTCCCATAATTCAATTCTGTCATGATCTACCTGGAGATAGTGTCAAATCTCAAAGGTTGAGGACTCAGCTCCATAGGACTGTCCCCACGTCCTATGCCAATTGCAAGTCTCAAGTTATGACTTTTATCTCTATTCCAATGTCCATAAATAGGGGTTCCTAGCTCCTCTTTGAGTTAGACTAATTTTCTGGAGCAGCTCACAGAACTCAGGGAAATACTTTACTTCCGTCTACCTATTTCTTATAGAGGATATTTCAAAGTATATAGATGAACTTCAAGACAGAGAAATGCAGAGGTCAAGGAATAGGAGAAGGCGCATGGAGTTCCAAGTCTTCTCCAACACACTTCTCACCAGGAACCACCATGTCTTCATCTACCAGAAGCTCTACAAACCCAGAGCCTTTGTCTTTGTTTGTTTGTTTTGAGAGATTTTTGCTACAGGATGCATGCACTTGCCAAAGAGACAAAAAGAGAGAAATCACCCCCCCAGAGGGATGCCCATGCCATAATCCCTACTCCTTTGGTCTCCTCTTGGGATCCTGGGCATGTGCATGCACACACATACAAACACATGCCTGGGATGAGTTTTAAGCTGCCAGGTCTGGGACTTCAACCACAGTCAACTATGTGGAGCCTAGCGATGTAACCATTATGCCATCAGCTAGTCCCAGACCCTTAGAGTTTTTATGGAGTCTTATCACATAGACCTGACTGAGCACTCTTCTCTGATGTCTGGGGGTGAGGCTGAAAGTTATTTATTCTTTTAATTTATTTTATACATTTAATCAGTATACATAACTTAGCTTGTAAGCTGAATTTATCCAACATAAATATACTTCACGTTAGTTTAGTTGAGGATACAAAACATATTATCATCAACAGATAATAATCCACTCTGTGTCCCATAAATGCCTTGTCTCTCTATTCTCCATAATTTCTTTCCTTACACTCTTCCCCTTCTCCAACCCTCTTCTCACATGGTCTCCAATATCTATAATCATTTTCACTGCTTCTATGTCCTCTAATCTTTCAGTTTCCACCATAGAGTGCAGATAGTTGGTATATGTTAAGTGGAAACAAACAATGTCACTCTTTCATAAGTTTCAACCTCTAATCATTTGACTCCCAGTCAAGTAGATCACCACCCTAAGGTTATCCAGGAGCTCCCAGTCCACTGTCATCTCATTAGCATATAGAAAGACACCACTTAAACCCAAGAGATTTAGAAGGAAACAGGGATAAAGGTCAAATATATATTACACAATAACACAGAATAAAATGATATATATATGAATATATATATGAAATAAAATGTTATATATCATTTAACATTTTCTCATTTTTATATAAAAACTAGAAAAGGAAAATAGAAGAAAATTAAGTCATAGATCTATTTTATTTATAGTGTACTTGAAAAAAATCTCATATAAAATATTAGTAAGTAGAACTAATTAGTGAACTATAAAAATACTGCATCATATCCATATAGAATTCTGGATTCCCAGAAATCCAGAATGGCCCAACATCAACAAATCTATTAATGCGATAAACTATCATTCCAAATTTAAAAAGATAAAAGATGAGGGAACCAGCAGTTAGAGTAATGGCTATGTCGCTGGACTCCCACATAGTCAACCGCGGTTCACGTCCCAGACCCGGTGGCTTAAAACTCATGCTGGGCGCATGTGCGTGCATACCCAAGATCCCAGGAGGAGAATGGAGGAGAAGGGATTGCGGCGTGACCATCCCTCCTGGGGGGTGATTTCTGTTTTCTGTCTCTATGTCTCTCTCTGTCTGTCTGGTGAGCGCATGTGCCCTGTAGCAAAAACCTCTCCAAAAAAATAAAATAAAATAATAAAAAATTAAAAAAAGATAAAAGATTATTTTTTTTCAATAAATGCAAACATTTGGTAATTCAGTATACATGTGATAGAAGCACTTAGCCTACTGAGTGTAGAAAGAAACTGTTATTTGATAAAGGGATCTATTAAAGGCATGCAATGAAAAACATATTTAATGGTGAGATTTATGAGTATTCCTACACACTTAGGAACAGAATAAGATGTTCGGTGTCACTACTTGTGTTCAACATTCCACTGCAGTTTTCATCCAATGCAGTATGATAAGAAAAGGCATAAAATGAATAAAAATTAGAAATGAAAAGTCAAAGTATATTAATCTGTAGCTGATATGATTGTTTATGTAGAATACATAAGATAATTCACAAATAAATTTTAATAACTAAGGGGATTCCACACTATTGTCACTGGGGTGACGATCTCAGGTTCTCGACTTCACAACAGAAAAGAAATCAAGCACGAATCAGATAGCGAAGCAGAGAATGTGAACTGAGCTAGGATAAGAGTACGCTCCACAGGAAGGCCAGACTGTTCCAGAGGAGATAGTACTGAGCATCTGAGTATCTCCCTTTATGGGAGATTTATATGCATATTCATAAAGGGGTTGGAGTTTTAGGTCTTGAGGACCCCTATAAGGTGATCATTTGTGCTCATGCGCTCTAACTCAACATGCCTGAACGCAGGCTGTATGTGTTATAAACAGCATCTGAGATCTCCTCTGAGGGCTTCTGTTCCTTAGCATGCTAATGACACAAAACCTCACTTAGGTCATCGGTGGCACTAGTGGGCTTGTGTGACCACAATGCTACTACAAATTGTGGTGGACAGGATCCTTACAGCTTCTTTTTTTCTGTGAAGTTTTGTTATCTGGGTTGGTCTTTTTATTTATTTATTGTTTCCTCCACATCTTTTGTTTAGTCTCCTTCCATGTGAAGTTTTATTTTCAAGGTTGGCCTGGTTTCTGTCTCCCACTTTTTATCCTCTATCTCACTACTATTCACTAGAAGATAAATATATTTTTAAAAAATAATTTTAAAATGTAATGAGATGGTCGGCCCTATAGCACAGTGGTTAAACTCTATGCATAGAAATTCAGATCCCACATAGCCAACCACAGTTTGGGTCCTGGCCTGATAGACTGAAAAGCACTTTTAGCATGTGCAAGTACACACCCCAATTTCTGATCAAATGGAGTAAAACAGATTGTGGCATGACTGTTCACATTAAAAGGTACTTTCTCTCTCTTTCTTTCTCTCTGTGGCAAGTGCACATTCCTTGTGAAAATAAAATAAAATAATTAATTTAAAACAGTTTTTAGGGACCAGCAGATGGCGTAATGGCTTCGTTGCTGGACTACCATTTAGTGGACCGCGGTTCGAGTCTCAGACATGGTGGCTTAAAACACACCGGGCGCGTGTGGGTGCATGCCCAAGATCTTGAATGGCAGTGTGGCCATTCTCCCTGGGGGGTGGGTGATTTCTCACTTTCTGTCTCTCTTTCTGGAGAGCGTATGTGCCCTATAGCAAAAACCTCTCCAAAGAAAGAAATTTTTTTAAGGACCAGCACATAGCATGGACATTAAGGAGGCTGTATCCAACATGGCCATCTCCACAGTTCAAGTTCTGGACCTGGTGGCTTGAAGATCACACTGGGCACATGTTGTGTGTGCCCAGAGTCCTAAGAGGAGAATGTAGGAGAGAGGGCTGCAGCATGGCCATCCCCCTTAAGGGGTGATTTCTCATTTTCCCTCTCTCTCTGGTAAGAGGGGAAAAAAAAGCCCTTAAAAAAATTAAATGGAAAATGCTATGGGAAATAAAACTTCACTCACAATTGCAACAAAAACTTGAGATATCTAAAAATAAATAACAAGAAATGTACAAGAACTTTCTAGAGAAAATTATAAAATACTACTGGAGAAAATAAAAGGAAATGAAGAAATGAACAGATGTGCTATTTTTATAAATGGAAAAATTCATGACTGCAAAGATGGAATTTTGAAAAATATTATTTCAATAAAGAACAAAGGGAGAGGATTTTCCTTAAAATCAACACTTTTGGCAAAGCAATATTGTGACAACACACTCTCAGCCTAAGTATAGACAAATAAGCAACTGGATCAGAATAAAAATCCTAAAAAGAGTAACATAAAATGTGATTTTAGATAAGGAAAAAATAGCATTCCAACTTTCCAAATCTTAGATCCTCTATAACATGCTTAAAATGCAAAAACTATGGAAGAAAAGTAGCTTCTTTATTTTCTTTGGATCATTAGAGGAATAATGGCCTCTTTTCAGTCCTCCTCAAGTTTGACTTCTCTTAATTATTTTGATACTGCTAAGCACCTCTCCTGCTTGAAACTTCTTTTTCTTTTTTATTGCCAAAGGGTACATGTGCTTACCAGAGAAAAAATTATAGAAAACACACCCCAATGGGATCCAGTCATGCTGCAATCCCCTCTTCTTCATTTTTCATTCCATTAGAATCATGGGCATGTGCATACAAACACACACACACACACACACACACACACACACACACACATGACTGATGTGTTTTTAAACCACCAGGGCTGGGATTCAAACTGTGGTTGACCACGTAGGATCCAGCTCCTAATGCACAGCATTTAACCAGTGTGCCATAAAGCCGGCCCTTCTTTTCTCATTTGATTTCCATGATATTATGCATACCTGATTTCTAGTCCCCTTCTTTTATTTTAAAGTTTATTTACTTTCTGAGAAAAATAGAATGGGAGGCATGTCTACAGGGTGTTTATACCACATTCTGCCCCATCCCTTCAGCCAGACAGGAGTGTCCGTTGGCCTATCCAGTATGCTGAGGGAGATGCAGCAGCACCCCTACTGCCTGTGCCAACAGAGTTGGATCTCTGGCTTCCTTCTTGATTTGCTTCGCTGGTTACTTTTCACCACCTTAACCAAGTCCTTCTCAGGATTCTAGATTTGTAACTCTTTTCCTTTCACTAATTTCCTTACTCCTAGAGCTTAAGCACTTCAGTGTCAACAACTATTAACATTCTTATCATAAGGGCAAGGTCATGATGCAGTGGTAACACAACTGGACCTATATGAGAAATGTTTTGAGTTTACATCCTGGGACCTCCCTGAGCATGCTGGGTATGTGCACACTTGCTTGTGATCAGGACCAGCTAAGACTAGCATGGATCAAAGTGTAAAGATCCTGTTAGGGATGCGAGTCTGTTTCTTTCTCTCTCTCTCTCTCCCTCTTTCTCTCTGAATAAATAATAATTGAAAACTTGAAAGAAAAAAGGGTTGTTTTTGTTTTCAACAAAATTGAAGAAGTAATCAAGTTGCTAATGATAGTTATTAAAAAATATCTCTATAATACATTACGGTCAACCTAAAATGAACAACACACAGATGAACTCTACTAAACATACAGATTGGGGAGTAGCAGGGGATTTTAATCCAGGATATGTATGCTATGGTGGAATTTAGGTGTGTCCAAGGAAGTTGGGGCAAGGGGAAGCTTTTAAAGACACAAAGGAGAAGTCCATGTAAACTGTTTTGAATCAAAGACCACTAATTATAGTGGCCTATATTAGGTGATGGTGTTTGTTTTTAGGCCATACTGGCTAGTGCTAAGAGAGAGTCTTCCTAGAAGTGGCTTAACTGGAGAGCTCTCAGGAAAGTCCCTCTGGCAGTTCCTATCATAGGCATATCTGTGTTAGGCCCCTTCCTTCATGGCTTCCTGGCCCTGTTTTGTTAAGATTTGACATAGAGACTCCATTTTGGTACTTACAACTTTCACATCACCATGTAATATTTGACATTGAACTCAGAAGTTCAAAATAAGTTATGTTGCCACAATAAAAGTTCATTTTTTTTTTTAAAGAAAACAAGTTTCATCTGCTAAAAAATTTAAAAACTAGAAATAGAATTGATGCTGAACAGTGCTCATTTAAATAATAAGTAATGGCTAGACACATAGACTCACTGCATAAACAAAAATCCTTATCCATCATAAATGAAAGTTCATTTCAAATAAAATTTTTCCTTTAATATATTAATCTTGTTCCAAAAGTTATAATGTACTTATAGTTTAATCAATTATGTAATAATAATAATAACTTTAACTTGATCCAAAAGAAATATTTGGAATTTGGAATCATATGTTAAAGAAAAATTTATAAAATAGATTTATATACTTCTTTTGGTTGCATAGAAATATGATAGGGTGAGAAATAAATAATTTCAAGTATAGAAATATATTACATTAGAAAACAAATATTATAAAGACAGTGTAATAGAAATGTAGTTTTAGAGAAAAACAATTCCCAATAGTAGTTTGTTTATTAAGAAATAAATAATATTTATGAATAACTGTGTATATCAACTTATTACTGTATTTAAATTCCATTAGACTTTTTAAAAAGATATCTAGTGCAGGCCCCATAGATCAGGGATTAAAGGAAATGATAAATGCATACAGTAAAGTGGCAGAATACAAAATCAACACACAAATATCTACAGTATTTTTATATATCAACAATGAACAGACCAAGAAAAAATTGAAGAAAGCAATCCCATTTCTAATAGCCACCAAAAAAAAAAGATATCTAGAAATAAACCTAATCAAAGAAGTCAAAAACCTCTACAAGGAAAACTATGAAAAACTACAAAAACAAATTGGAAGTGATACAAAAACGTGGAAAGACAGCCCATGTTAATGGATTAGGAAAATTAATATTATCAAAATGTCAATTAGACCCAAATCAATTTAAAAATTCAATGCAATTCAAATCAAGTTACCAGAGATCTTCACAGATTTGGGGAAAAAAATCATAAAATTTGTGAAATCATAAAAGGTCCACGTTCCCATAGCATGACTGCACAAAAAGAATAAAATAGGAAGAATCTCACTTCCTGATCTCAAAATGTATTACAAAGCTGTGATAAGAAAAACAGCATGGTACTGGTGCAAAGACAGGCTTGTTGACCAATAGAACAGAATAGAAACCTCAGAAATAAATTCCAAATCATATAGCTAACTAAATTTTGACAAAGGATAAAAGACAATCCAATGAGGAAAAGATAATTTCTTCAGCAAATGGTGCTGGAAAAACTGGATATTCACCTGCAGAAAAATGAAACTGGAGCCCTATCTCTTACCACTAACAAAAATCAACTCAAAATGGATCAAAGATCTAAATGTAAAACCTCATACTATAAAAAGACTGATGGAAAACATAGGGGGAAACTCTTAGAGACATTGGGGCAGCCAAAGACTTCTTTAATAAGACCCCAAAAGCATAGGTAATAATCTCAAAAATAGATAAATGGGACCACATCAGGTTAAAAAGCTTCAGCACAGCAAAGGAAACAAAGTGAGGAGACAAGTCTCAGAATGGAAGAATATATTTGCAAACTATGTCTCAGATAAAGGACGGATAACCAGAATATACAGGGAACTCAGGTAGCTTACTCAAAAAAAAATATATAAATAAATAAACAAACAATCCAATTGCAAAATGGGCAAGTGAGCTGAACAGACAACTCTGCAAGGAAGACATACAAATGTCCAAAATACATGAAAACATGCTCAATATCTCTTATCATAAGGGAAACACAAGTCAAAATCACAATGAGATACCAATTAACCTCAGTCAAATGGCTTAGATTTAAAATACATGATGATAAATACTGACCAGGCTGTGGTGAAAAGGGAACCCTCCTACACTGTTGGTGGGAATGTAAACTGTTATGGCCATTGTGGAGAACATTATGCAGATTCAAAAAAACCCTACAAATAGAACTGTAACTTCACTCCTGGGTATCTATCCAAAGGATAGGAAAATACTCAGTTGAAAAAACTTGCACATTCATGTTTATTGCAATATTATTCACAATTGCTAAGACATGGAATCAATCCAAATGTCTAAGAACAGATGAACCGATTGAAAAAGTGTGGCACATATACATTATGAAATACTACTCAGCTATAAAAAAACAATGAGATCTTGACATTTGGACAAACATGTGGACATTTGATCTTGACAAAGTGGACAAACATGGAAGATTTAATGCTAAGTGAAGCAAACCAGACTATGAAAGATAGGTATTGTATGTCCCTTTATTATATACCAAATGTCTGCAGTCTATTATAGAAGAAACAGAAAGATTTGAAGTTAAAATAGCTAGGAGTACAGCTGAAGATACTAGAGACAGTATAGGAGGGAGTGGGTAAAAGGAGATGAGAGAGAGGGGATCGGGAAAAAAGCACATAACAAAAAAAATAAGAATTGTTATCTGTTGACGATAATGTATATGGTAATACCTATGATTTGATGAATAAATACTGTATTCATACTGGGAAAAACAATGTTGTACACTAAAAATATACAGTGACTAAATGTAGATTTCAAAAATGTAAAAAAATTATATATGAGGCTTAAAAAATATGCAGGCATGTGTGTATGTGTGCATGTATACTCAAAATTCTAACTAGATAAAAATAATAGATAAAAGAATTGTGGCATGACTTCTCTCTCTCTCTTTCTCTCTTTAGTGAACACACATGCCTTCTAGTCACAGAGGAAAAAAATAATTTACAAAAGACATCTAAGACATCAATGTTAAACTATAAATTAAATCTCTTGCAATTATTTAAACCAATGCTGTAATTTTTTAAATGTCAACTTGAAAATGTGTCAGAGGGTACATGGTTTTTCAAATTTCCTAGAATTTTTGAACGAATAGATGAGAAAAATAGTTTGAGGACAGCTACCTTATTCCACAGGCCCAACTTAATGCTGGAACCACTAATCTGCCAATTTTTCCTTAGGGGTTTTAAATACATATAAAAACTTGTTACATTGAAATTTTAAATTCTTTTCTGTGTGTGTGTGTGTGTGTGTGTGTGTGTGTGTGTATATTATAGGGCATGTGTGCTCATCAGAGAAAGATAGAAAGATATAAAATATCTTATAAAATAAATCATACAATATGCTGAAAGAGAGAGAGAAGAGAAAAGTGAGAAAGCACTACCCCCAGGAGGGAATGATCATGTCACAATCCTTTCTCCTCTCCACATTTTTGGTACACATGTCTAATGTGATTTTCAAGCTGCAGGGTCCTGGATTCAAACCACACAGGGAGCCATGTAGGATCCAGTTCCTTAATCTCCATGCTACCTGCTGTTCTGAAATTTTGAATTTAGAAAATTGATATCTTCATTAAAGCACACACTCTGTCTATATGATGATTCGCAGAGAACATAAGGGTGTCCATCTATTACAGTATCCTAGCTCCTGGTTCCTACAGCCTCAACTATCCTTTGAAGCTTTTTCTCACACTCTCAGGCAGTCACTTCCTTTAAGAGATTTCCAAAGTACGTGAAGCCAGCACTTCGCTCATCATGCTCAGGTCAGTAAATTAAAATCACTTAATCTGTGATTCAAAGTCAGTTGGTAAACTAAATTGGAATAAAGTATCTGAGAGGCAAAGACCACACTCCTGGACACAACACAATGAAGAGGGGCTAAGAAGTAGTAGGCTTAGTTCTGAAGGCCCGGAAATTGTCATCTCAGACAACTTTCCCAGTGGTGATCCAATCTAGAAAGGAGTTGAAGCTAAGAGTAAAGAATAATGAAGAGTGAAGAGAATAATTGAACAAAGTTAAGAGTTTGTCATTTTTCATCCAGGGCAATCCCACAGATGCTGGGGTGGCCATTAGCATACTTCATCTTGTAAAGCTCTGTTTGTTTGCTCAGAGCTGGCGCCTTTCAACCCTTGCCGAAGCCGAAGCCTGGTTTAGAAACGCAAACCCATAGAGAAACTTTCCATCTTGTTACACTTCCCATCATAAGACTGACATTTTCTGTTCTGTTTGCTATGGGCTGGTGGGTGGCTTTAATTTGGTTTTCCCTCCAGTCCTCAAGTCTCACTCTTTGCCAAATCAAGAAGCAGACAGGGAGGGGAAGAAAGGGGAAAAATACATATGCACTCACATTCACCAAGTCATCTCAGAAGTAACTTAATACTGGTTCAGCTCGTCCATGTCTTACAAACCAGTTTCATTCTGTGGACTGTTTACACACCACTTCTAGTATGTCTTTAATAAATTAAAATCTGCTGAAGAGGTAAAATATACTGAAGATATAGTGAATGGTCTACAGGCTGCACAGAGAGGCCATTATGCTAAGAGGAAGTAGAAAAAGCAATCATAAAATTTTGAAAAATTATGCAATAACTTTGTACTTATTGCCCATCTGTATTCATTACAATGATCTACTTCATAGACATATAAATAGAATGGGAGACTAGCAGAACTAGTGTGTGCTCTAGACGTCCATCAATGAAATTCAATTAGAGTCTTTAATAAAGAAAACTCCACAAGTGCCCAGCATTTGTCTGCATATTTCTTTAGGCTGTCCTGAAGTTACTCATTTGGTTTCTTTCCACTTCTTTTCCTTGTTTCTTCTCAGAAAGTCTCTTTTGTAGAGAGATGAGAAAGTAGGGCTTGCTGGAGGGTGTCGGTACATGGGTGGCATCATTCTCTAACTATACATCACACCTTCCATAGTCACTTAGCTGAACTCTAGAACGACATCATGCTGAATGTTTAAGGACCACACAGATAAGACCGTAAAATTGCCAGGGACTCAGAACGGGTTTTATGACATGCATGCTGATCAAAGGGTTTAACCAAGATGGTTTTAAATCATATTTGGGCATTGGAGAGTTCTCAGGTTAAAGAAATGGTTCTGCGTTTTGTTTAGTTTATACAATACTTTCTTTTCTTCAATAACTTCAGAAAAACAGAGTCAATGTAGTGAAGCCATGCTCAGTTTTGTTTCTGTGTTCAAGCAAAATTTACCACCTTGAGGAGGTCTTTTTCTTATAATCAGATCTGTGTATTTTTAAGACTATTTTGAATTGAACATGCTCATTTCAACATTTACCCCTTTGAAACTAAACCACTTTAAATTATGCTGAGAATCATACAAATCAATTATCGTAAAAAAATGTTCTTGTGGTATCTGTTATTGTTTTGCAAAACTCAATGTCAAATATTTAGTATCATTTATTTTTTAATTCAAAATACAAAAGCATATGTAAAGTAACACTGTGGCCTAGAGCAAGATAGGAGGTTAACCATTTTTGCAATCCCAGGGCCAAAATGTGAAGAGGCCAGTTAAACCCCATTTAATGCATAACTGCTCCCTTGTCTCTGCATTCTGCCTTGCATTCTCCCACTTTTCTTTTTTCTTATCCTCTTCATTCTTCTGCCCCTCCTTCTACAAGTTCCCCTTCCCTTATAGGTCATCAAATGTGTGCAAACTTTGGAAATTCTAATTTCCTGGTAGAGTGGGTATAGAAAGAACTTTTTCTTTTACCTACCTACAGAAATATTGATATCTTAGGATAATATCTTATCAAGCATTTCTTCTAACTGTGTCAACTTTTATAGGAAAAGAGAGGAAAAGGAAGAATGGATCTCTGTCTGTTTGAATACCTCTCCCCTTGTGATTTTTCAAAGGAAGAATAAATATATATAAATAGTAAAAACATGTTAGGCGGTTGGAGTTGCAAGAACATCATGTAGTACATCACTTAATCACGTAAACCGCAATGCAGGGAGAAAAACTGTAACCCAAATATGCTATTTAATAATCACTGAGGGTCAAAAAGAACCCACAAGCATTCCAGAGTCTGTGTCCTTAGCTTACCTCAGGTTTGGAAGGGGGTGGGGAGATAATGGAGAAGTATGATGTGTATTCCTCATCACTGTTTAGAGATTTCTGCACAGCATTTAGCCATGAAGTCAATTAAGGAAGGAGTTGGAATCTTGAACCCTTTCCTAGTTTGATAGATTTTTTTTTAGTTGGCCCCTGAATGGCTGTTTTTTATTTAGCTCTGTTTTAGTTTACTTTACCCAAACTCTGAGAGTTAGTCTTGGAAAGAATATCTTCAGGGAAATTCTGAATGAAGGAAAAAGGAGGGAAATTTCAAAATAATGTTTTAGAACATAATTCTGGAGCTTATGTGGTAGACTGGGAAGGGCAATGGTGAGAGTGAGGAGGGCATGACGTAAGAAAGCTACAAGGGGGACCAGCAGTTGATGTAACGGCTATGTTGCTGGACTCCCATGTAGTCAACCGCGATTCTAGTCCAGGACCCGGTGACTTAAACTCATGCCAGGCATGTGTGCATGCGTGCGTGCACAAGATCCCGAGAGGAGAATGGAGGAGAAGGGATTGCAGCATAGTCATCCCCCCTGGGGGGTGATTTCTTGCTTTCTGTCTCTCTGTCTCTCTCGTCTTTCTGGCGAGTGCATGTGTCCTATAGCAAAAACCTCTCCAAAAAAAAAAGTGGGGAAAAAAATAAAAGGAAGTTACAAGAAAATTAGTGCTTAAATGTAAAGTTCATCCAGTCTCAAATAAATCTTTGGAAAAGAGTAAGAGAAAGAATTCAGAAACAAGAGGCTCAGCAGGGCTTTGAAAATCAGAGATAACAGGGATAAGTAGGGGTAGGCAGGGCAAACCTGGCAAATGGAAACCAAGAAGAGAAAGTGGCAGGGCTTGAATGGGCTAATGGACTCTAGCTTAGGTAATATGAGGTTTTAGGTGGCAATAAGACATCCGTGTAGAGATATTTATAGCTTTCATGCCATAGTATATGCTTAATGCACTCAAGTCAAAATTTGGAAGTCTTTAGGTTCGTCACATAAAAGCACATTTGAAGAAAACAATAATTTTCTGCATATTCATTCACTGAAATATTGTTTGACTGCTTTGAAGTCATTTTAACTACCAGGGTGTCTGTAGCAAGCCTTGTCCCACTCCTTTAAGGATCCCACAGAGTGATTCCGATGATCTCACTCAAATAAGAATCACTTTCTTCCTCTCTCAAATCCACCTCCCTTTGCTTCTTAAACATCATTGAGAGGGAATGTGACATTTTAGAAGGTGTTGTGCTGACAGCCCTACAAGTGGAGGCTCCATTTCACCAAAAAGAAGCACTTATGCTATAGTTATTACGTTTTCCCTCTCCAGTATCCTCCTCAAAGTAATCAGTCTAGCCATGGTTGGATCATCAAATAATTCAAATGCATTTATGCCAGTGAAATACAGATTGCATTGTACTACTATTTCTTCTTTGAGAATCTTTCTATCCAGGAGACTCTCAAGGGCAAGGGAATGGTCTTACTCACCTATAAGGAAGATAATTGTACTGACCAGTAGCTAGGATAAAAACCTCTCCTTAATTGCTTAGGGAATGGATAATGGATGAAACGTCTTTGGTTCCTAAAACCAAGTGTTAAGAAACAAAAGTACAGCATAGGAAACTTCAAAGTAGAACATTTTAGTTTGGCGCTAGTAACTTTTTTTTTTTTCCCCTGAAACATACAACATATAATGGAAGGCCCCAATCTCTACCTTTGGTTCTTGAGTATCTGGAGTTCTTTGGTGTAAAGCTATCACCACTATTTGAGTACTCAACTAACACCCTCATAAAAGCAAGTAAAGATTCATGGTTCTCCTTTACCTATGTGTTTGTTCAGATCCTTGGCCATGAGATGCAAGCTATCTCCTGACAGCCTTTGGAACAAGCCATTCCGCCATCTGCTGGTCAAATGAAAAGCAAATATGTAATATAGCACAAGTTTCTATACCATATTGATTCTTTTTTTATGCTAGAGGACATAGGTACAATGTGCCTTGGCATAATACAATCTTATTTTATTTTTTCCTCCAGTTATCCATTCCATCATTGTCCTGGGCACACAAGAGCAAGCCCAATGTGTTGTTTAATCTGCTGGGATAGGACTCAATCCCTAGTCAGCCATGTGGAATCCTGATTCACTTTGTATAGCACTTAATGGCTGCACTACAAGTTGGTTCTTAATTTTCTATCTACTTTTTGTATAGTAGCTATTTATATATTGCTACATTTTTGTGATGATCAGATGATTTTTCTATTCCATGTATAAGACTTTATTGCTTTTCTTTATGTGGTTTATATCTTTAGTGTTCTGTTTAAAAAGGTTACAAATGCCGGGGGCCAATAGGTGGCATAGTGGTTACATCACTGGACTCTCAAATGGCCAACAGTTGTTCGAGTCCCAGACCTGGTGGTTTGAAAATCACATGGAGGCATGTGTATGTGCAAGCTCAAGATCCCAGGAAAATGGAGAAGAAGGGATTGTGGCATGGCCTTCCCCCATGGTAGGTGATTTCACTTTCTCTTTCACTGTCTCAGTCTCTGTCTGTTGAGTATACATACTCTATGGCAAAAACCTCTAATAGAATTTTTTTTTAAAGAAAAGCTATAAATGTCACAAATACATAAACATATGTACATATTTATCTATAATTCTTCTATTGTTTTTGTCATTTCACATTTTATATCCAAAGTAAATTAGGGTAAGGAGGGGATTCTTGGGTATAGAAATGTAGGTAAGTTTTGGCCAAAATGAAAAAAGGCAAAGAGATATGGAAAGACAGTCAGGTTGTCTCAGAACCATAAGTCACTGGGCATGACAGCATGCTTGGTGAAGGTGAAGACATAGCATCTGGATTGTCAAGGGTCTCACAAGACACACTATGGACTTCAGGGTTGTTTTTTTTTTTTTTTTTTTAATAGGACAGTAGAGCCGGTTAAGTGTATTAAATGGGGAAGCAGCTTGATTATAATTTTTTTGAAGAGATAACTTTGATAGTAATCTGTAGGATGAACTGATAGTGATTCCAAAGGCAGAAACCTTATTTGCATAGGTTCTTTAATATATATAGGCAACATATGAGAAGGGCTTGAGGCCAGATTATGCTAGGTTGTCAGGAAAGTCATGGCACAATTCTGCCTAGAAAAACATGTCATGACTTTTCTGACAACCTAATAGTATTAAGAATCAGAGGAAGGAATATACATGATGTTAATAAAGAAGATTCTATCACAGTTTTAGACCAGTTAGGCATGAAGGCTAATAAAAGGAAGAACTAGTGATTAATCCCCTTATCTTCCAAATCTTCCAGCTACTAAAATTTTTGGTTTGGGTAATTGGATAGATGGTGATGTCCTTTACTAAGTTAGGAAATACAGGAGGAAGATTCATTTAGGGAATCATCACAGTAGCAGAGGATAAAAGAGAAACATTGTATGTAAACTTGAACATGGGAGAGTTTCCAGAAGTTGTTGAGAATGTCAGATGTTGCACAGAAGACATGTCAAGATTGAACAGTACCTACTTCGGCATAATAGCTACAATGTGTTCTTCCTAGAAGTTGGGAAGTAAGAAAGTAGAGATCATCATATAGACTTCTCTGGAAACAAGCTTAGCCATGAAGGGAAGTAGACAGGTAGAAAAGTGGCTAAAGGAGCACCTACCACACACCTTTTATTTTGCCTTGGGATTTGTGGGAGTTAATATTGTTTCCAATGCTGGGTTGTAACCTCTCTGAGGCCAGATACTATGTCGTGGTTTCTTGGATGAACTAAGTGGTCACTCGGCTCTCAAATCCTTAAAGTTTTACAAGTTTCTAATCCTCCACAGTGTCTATAATTATCCTAGCACTCAGGCAGTAGCATTCAATTAAATAGTTGTTGAATTGAATACTGTGGATGGATGACTCACACCACTGAACTGGATTATTCAAAATGTCAGTGCCTCAATTTCCTCCTCATCAACAGCAATTACTATTGGAGTTCTTTTAATAGTAAATTGAACATGGAAACATTGTCCTTGCTGTCAAAAAATGTTCACATTCATCTACTTAATGAATAAGCCAGTCTACCTTCCTTCTAGAAATATTGTGAGGAGACGCTCACATATGAAGTCTAGCACACACATAGGGCACTGGAGACGGCTAATACATAAAATCTTCCTTCAGATATTATGCACTCTGAGTAGGTATAACCACGAGTCAGCTAACCACACGAGATGCTTTTAGGTCTGGCAAGTGGGATGGAAAGCGCACTGCATCAGTCTCTTCTGTGAGTGCCTGCACGCTTTCTGGTTTCAGGCTGGAAACGTCCTGTGGTGCGTCTGGCCTGGCCAAACCCAGGAAGTACTGAACTTATTAAAATTTAAAAACAAACCAAAGTTGTTTGGAACCTCTCAAAACATTCACGTTGTATTTGAGAGTAAAGGCTTGGATTCATTTTTGATTTGACATGAGCACCATATATCAGGAAAACACAAACAGTGTAGAGTAATTTCGTGCAAGGACTACACCCTTGCACTAGGTCTTATGACAGACTTGCAAAGCAGCCTCTGTGCAGAGCCCAGAGGAATTCTGAGAGGCCCTTCCTCTTCTTTCAATTCCCTTTTATTAAGTTGCCATAGGAATTTGTGTCTGTGAATAAACTTCCATGCAGTTTTGACATCATGAACACTTTGAAGCAGAGCTGGGGGTACCTTGTCTTGGACTCTACCAACCTGGGAAGGCTGATCTAGTTCTGGCTCTCTGTTTGGAAGGATCTGCCCTTTCGTGAGCTCCATGGCAACTCTGATCTAACCTTCTATCAGGAGGACTTGGACCACCCATGGGTAATGCACAAGCATCTGAGAGTGGGCAATCAGGAGTTGGCTAAATCAAGCTGATGACCAAAAATGAACCTAATAGGAATAATGCTCCCAGAACAACCCACAGGGTGTGACTGCCTACACATTAAATTTAGATCATAAAAAATTATATAAAATTATCTAGACCTGGAAGTAACCAAGCAACTATGTAGCTCCACCCCTCCAGTTTTTAATGTGAAAGAAGCTAAGTAAAGAGATTTTTACATGCGTTATTCAAAGTCAACAGCAGTCAGTAATGAAGCTATAGCTAAGAACCTTGAGCTGACCTCCTTGCTCCTGTTAACACACACACAAACATACATGCATGCACAACTCCTACAGAAACTTTTTAAAAGTCCATATATTTCTTCCATGAGAAAGAGAGAGAGGAACGAGAGAGACCACCAATGGGATCTTCATCCTCAGCCTAAGCCAGTCTAAATCACAGGCATGTATGTGCCTTCCCAATGTGTAGAGGGAGGCCCCAGGATGTGAACCAGGAACCTTCCATATAGGTCTCATTGTGTGACTGCTGTGCCACTGTTTGGTCATATACATTATTTCTAAAGAAACTTAGATTTTAGTAGAGATTTCTGGAAATAAGCACTTCAGCGTATAAAAAAATTGTCTTTGATTGACTAATATGCACTGTATTCATGCTGGGAAAAACTGTGTTGTACATTGTGAAGGTGTACAGTGATTACATTTAAATAAAAAAATTTTTAAATGAAATGAATGGTCTTTTTATCCTCATTCTGACACACTCACTTGGATATATATACAGTTTAGAAGTTATGGAGACTAAAGATAAATTAATCTACATAGGTTTATAAAGGCATTCTAGGGACCAGCAAATGGCATGGTTATAGCCAACCATGGTTTGAGCCCCAGACCTAGTGGCTTGCTTTCTTGTTCTACCTCTACCTCTCTGTGTGTGTGTGTGTCTCTCTGCTCAAATTAAAAAATAAATAAATAAATAAATAAATAAAATAATTCTTTAAAAATAAATAAATAAAGGCATTCTAAGGAAGGATCAAGATCCCTTATCTTTGAAATTTAATATAATTAAAACATATTCAAAATATGTCTTTGAAATTCATATAATTAAAATGTAATTCATTAAAACATACTCTGGATAAAATTAAGCAGGAAGAAAGATGAGGTCACTGAGACAGAATTCACCTGAGACAAGGTCTGCCATGACTGCTATCAATAGATAGTTCTGGCATCTTAGGCTGGGAAGGAAACAGCTCCCCTGACCAACTTCTGACTCAGCAATTCTAGGACTGACTATTCTGGAAAAGGGTTGTGCTAGTTAATCCATAGAGCCCAGGACAATTTTGATTCAGAATGCCCTTAGCTTAGGGCATTACAGAGAATACTAGGAGGAAGAGCTACGTTCTGAACAGAGATCTAGTTCAGTGACAGAGCAGCAGTGACCTGAGCAAGAGTCGGCTATCAAGTTGCATTTCTGAAGACCGTCAAGGTTAAAATATCAAACTGTGGCCTGAACACTCAAAACTGCAGCAAGTGGGGGCAGGAACTTTCTCAGCTTCTGGTTGCAGATCTAGAACTTCTAAGTTTTTAAAGGTACGAAACAATACACTTTGGCTTTGTCAATGGTGCCAGAAACAGTCTGGGTGGTGGGATGGGGTATATATCCTTAGACTGTTAACAGTTTTCATTGTGTCTTTGGTCTCTGGATGTTCTGGTCTCAGTGACAGCAGTTGTAGGGCAGGATATCTGGAGCACCTGATCTGGGCAATGGATATGGACTCCTCTAGCTACCAAGTGTTTTATCTTCCTTCCGTCTCACTTAATGAGGGTCCAGCAACAGAATTGGCTCTCTTTAAAAAAAAAAAAAAAAAAAAAAAAAAAAAAAAAAAAAAAAAAAAAAAAAAAATCCGGAGCATATGTGTGCTCATAAGAAAGAGAGAGAGAGAGAAAGAGGAAAACAAAGAGGAGAAAGAGAGTAACCCCCTACCCATCATGGGGTATGCTCACACCACAATCCCTCCTCCGTTTCTCCAGCCTGTCAGGATTCGGGGCATGTCTGCACATACTGCCAGCATGTTTTTCAAGCCATTTGGGCTAGGATTCAAACCATGGCTAGCCATGTGGGATCTGGCTCCCTTCACCACTAGGCTATGGAGCCAGCCCTGGGGCTGGGTTTTTAGACACAGAAAACACCCAAGGAGATTCTTGGATATATGAGAAAAAGAAGGTAGAGATAAGAGTGATCTTCTTGGGACATCACTGCCCAATGACACTGTATATAATCCAGGCTGTTTAAGAGGCATGTAACAGTTTAAAAATTTTACTTCAGGGGCCAGCAGGTGGCATGGTGGTGAAGGTGCTGGACTCCCACATGGCCAACTGCAGTTAGAGTCCCAAACCTGGAGACTCGAAAATCATGACGTGCACATGTGTGTGAGTGCCCAAAATCCCAGGAGGAGAATGAAGGAGAAGGGATTACAGCACGGACATTCCCCCCTGGGGGAGGGGGAGTGATTTCTCACTTTTCTTCTCACTGTCTCTGTCTCTTTCTGGTGAACATTTAAAGTAAGATGGACTGCAATCTACTGGCAATTTTTCACAGCTTTAGTCATAGCTCAGCTGTTGTCTGAAAGTTGCCACATGGAACTTATTTTTTTCAATTGGCAATGGTACAGAATCATAAAATCAGAGGTTTCTAAATGTCATCCAACTCCAGCCTCCTTTCTCTGCATAGGGCTGCATGATCATGATATGGTGACTTCTTGTCTTATTAAGAAATAGCCATAGAAGGGACTTATATGGCCTTACTCAAAGAATCTAATATTTTTTCCAACTTTTAGAGTCAGAAAAATCTTTATTTGCGGTCTAAATCCACTAATATAAAGTCCATTTTATCCTGTTCTAACCTCAGCTGAGATGCCAAGGAGCTGCTTACTAGTCTATCTTAAATTATCTTTCATATACTGGAAAAGAGTTAGATAATTGATCCAAACTTTATAATCTAAAGTACAGAACAAATTATTAAATCTCTCAAAATTATGTCTTTTGAAAATCCAGTTTTATTTACTTTCTTCTGGATTCCCTTTATTTCTTCTGGAACTATTAGAAAGTATGAAATTTGAAATGGAACATAATACAATTAAAATCACCCACTATGTTTCAGTGAAGTAAAAATAGTAATGGAAAAGGAAACCAGCCTTCCAGTCTCAGCTCTGCTCCAAACTTGCTGTTTCCCCTGAACAAACCATTTTTACCTCTTTGGAATTCAATTTTTCTAATGCAAAAGATGTTATGGTGCTGAATTCCTCCCCGTTTCTATCATTTGATGATGGCCTAAGAGCAGGCAAGGGGCACTTGTTCGAATTCCAAAATGACCTCCTTCCCTGGATATCCAAAATATTCTATATAACTTATTTCCTCTGTAAATAAATAAAAGTATAAACTAATAGGTAGGTAAATGTGAGAGAGTGAGAGTGAGTGAGTGGCAGAGAGAGAGAAGTACTGCAAGAGTTTCTGAGATGTAAAAATAGAGAAGAGGGAAATATCCCTATGTATATTAAATGTCCTGGCAAATACAAATAGTTTAGAGACTATGTAAACATTGTTTTCAGAAGAATATACAGATTCAAGTTTAATAGGCAAACACCAGGTTTTTAAAAATGCTTATGTATTGTTTCTATGAGAGAGAGAGCGTATGTGTGACAGGTGCCCCAGACTTGGTCTCACCATGCTAAGATCCTCTCCCAAGCCTCCTATCCAGCCAGTATCACAGGCATGAGCAAGCATGCCCAGTGTGTTCAGGTCAACCCAGGATCCAAACCCAGGACTCCCATGTGACCGAGTACTATGCAGCAGTGTCCAACCATCTGCATCACCTTGGCTGGGCCCTGGCTTTGTGATGATGAGTCAGACGTGGCAGTCCTCTTGTTATGGAAGAAGATGTGAATTCATAAGGAACCACTGGAAATAAAATTTTTACAGTCATATGCATAAACAGAGAAGGTGGTGTCTAGAAAAAGAAGAAAAGCTTGTTCTATTTCAGATCTATTGGGTTGCCAGAAAAGTCATGATGTATTTTTTCTGTTTTTCTATGCAAAAATGTATCATGACTTTTCCAACAACCCAATTCTTCTAATTTACAAGATTCAGCTAACAATGAGAAGTGATGTCTATTTCTACCAGAAATAAAATAATGTACTTTTGGAATATTCAATTTCTGCTTCAGAAATTTTATGGGTAGAAAATTTTGGTTGGTTTAATATGTACTTAATAGCTTTCAAATAAAGAGATTATTTATTAACTAGGGTAGAAGATGGACAAAATTCTCTAGGACATATTCTGAAAAACCTGAGGAAGTCTTAGAAACAATTCCTTAGACAAGTCTCCATTTCCTCTAAAATAAAGTTCAAAACCCTCATTATGAAACACATGACTATGCCGCTATTCTTTGTTCCCTTTCCATCATCAATTTTTTTTTTTTTGGAGAGGTTTCTCGCTATAGGGTGCGTGCGCTCGCCAGACAGACAGAGAGAGACATAGAGACAGAAAGCGAGAAATCACCCCCCCAGGGGGGATGGCCACGCCGCAATCCCTTCTCCTCCATTCTCCTCTCGGGATCTTGGGCACACACGCACACGCGCCCGGCGTGAGTTGTAAGCCACCGGGTCCGAGACGCGAACCGCAATCGACTACGTGGGAGTCCAGCGATATAGCCATTACGCTAACTGCTGGTTCCCATCCATCATCAATTTTTTTTTTTTTTGGAGAGGTTTTTCGCTATAGGGCGCGTGCGCTTGCCAGACAGACAGAGAGAGACAGAGAGACAGAAAGCGAGAAATCACCCCCCAGGGGGGATGGTCACGCCGCATTCCCTTCTCCTCCATTCTCCTCTCGGGATCTTGGGCACGCACGCACACGCGCCCGGCGTGAGTTGTAAGCCACCGGGTCCGAGACGCGAACGGCGGTCGACTACGTGGGAGTCCAGCGACATAGCCATTACGCTAACTGCTGGTTCCCATCCATCATCAATTTTTTAAACTTACAATTTGTACAATACTCCAGGGACTTCATGAGCTTTTACAACCTTTGTTCCCTCAGATTTAAATGTCCCACTGCCAGCCCCTTTGACCTCCTGCCACACTGTTTCCTAGACCTATAGTACTGAGGTCTAGCAACATCACTATCACTTTTACACATGTATTTTACACATGTATTTCAAGCATCTATTTTACACATGTATTTCAAGCATCTATTTTTCTGAGACAAGAATACAAAGGTGAGTTGGACAGGCTCTCTGACCCTGAGCATATTACTGTATAGGAAAGAGAAAGAGAAATAAAAATAAATATAGTCAATAGAGTACTACTGGGACTGAGATGGAGTTAGTATAAAATGTGGGCCATAAAAAAAAAATGGAGTGTCTAACTTTCTATGGGGTGGGGGTAGGGGTTGAAGAGAGGGAGAAAATGAAAAGAATGAGGCAATGTTGCATCCAAAAAATAAAAATTTAAAAAAATCTCTGGAATTACCAGACAGACTTTGGGGAAGAAAAAGATAAGATAGAATAAGATCATTTCAGATACAAAATGTATTAGGAGTATGAAGAACAAAGACACAGGAGGAAACAGCCACTAAAAAGATTGATGTAGTGAGTGCATTTAATATGATGGATGTGATAAGATTACAATTGGAGGATGCAGGGTGACCAGAGAAGAGGCTAACTTGTTGTCCTACAGTTATGGGGATCAATAACTTGAACAGATTTGTGTTTTAGAAAAAACTATGTGGTTGTAGGTTAGAGTATGGATCAAAGAGACAACAAACTGATTTCAAAAAGAATAATAATTAGATGGTTATAATCATCCACATGAATGTGTTACAGGTCTGAATGAGGACAAAAGCAGTGAGGATAAAAAAGAGTGGAACGATTTAAAAAATATACGGAAGTATTATCTTTGGTCTGTGTTGCTATATGATGTGAGAAGTTATATACAACTTAGGCTTCTGACTTAAGTGTTCAGATTTGTCAAACTATTCACTGAATTAAGTATCATAGACACCAGACATTTGGTATGAGAAGATTCTTTTAGTTTGGAAAATGTTGGAGTGAAATAGACACATTAAGATAAAGATTTTACCTATATATATTGTCTAGAGCTTAGAGAGATTTTTTTCCCCATATATATGGGAAAAAAGTATTAAGATTAGGCAGCATATAGGCAGTATTTTATGTCATGGCATTAGAAGATATTGTATTGGAGATGTTATAAACTGAGACTAAGAGATGGTATAGCCAGAATCTTGGACAACACTATTATTTAAGAAGCAAAGAAAGATAATCCCTCAAAAGTCAATTTAAAAAATGGGAAAAAATAGGAGAAGCAGGTAGAATAGTGTCTCATGAACCATGAGAGGAAAACCATCCAAGAAGTCTCAAGGTTAATAAAATCATAAATGATAAGGGGAATTTGACTACTGACCTTATAGAAATATGAAAGAAGGGCCAGCTCATGACATGGTAGTTAAGGCAACCAGATCCCAAATGGCCAACTGCTCTATTCAAGTCTTCCCACTGGCTTGAGAAACACATTGGGTGCATGTGTGAGAAAGCCCAAAATACCAAAATGAGAGGGCAATGAAGAAGAGATTGAGCTGTTACCATTCTCCATGTGGGGGGAGGATTCTAATTTTCCTTTTCTCTCTGCCTCTCTCTAGCAAATATACTTGACCTTTGGCAAATTTAACACACACACACACACACACACACACACACACATATATTTATATATGTGGTGTATATACAGTGGTTAAAGTGCTGGACTCCCACATGGCCAACCATGGTTTGAGTCCTAGACCCAGTGGTTTGAAAATCATGTTGGGTGCATGTGTGTGTCCAATATCCCAAGAGGATAATGGAGGTGAAAGGATTGTAGTGTGGCCATACCCTCCGTGGAGGATGGGTGATTTATCATTTTTTTCTCTCTGTCTCTCTCTCTGGTGAGAAAAAAATATATATGGAATAAAATGAACAATTGTATGCTAAGAAATTAGTCAAAATGAAATGGAGAAAATCATAGAAAGATCAGATGATGTTATTGGCAAATTCTACCAAATGCTTCAAGAAGAGTTAGTACCAATACCTCACAAACTCTTCCAAAAAGAGAAGAGAAGGAAATATCTTTTAACTTATTTTATCAGGTCAGTATTACCGAAATACCCAAAATAAATAAATCACATAAAAGAAAATTACAGACAAATATGCCTTGTGAATATAGCTACAGAAATACAGCAGAAAGGATCCAACAATATATAAAGAGGATGATACACCATGACTTAGTAAAATTCATCCCAGGAACCAAGGTTAGTTCAACATATAAAAATCAATGCAATACTCCATATTTAAGATATTATCTTAATACTAATAATCACCTCAATGTGTGTAGCAAAGAGATATAAAAAAGTAACATATTTCACAATAATAATAGTAATAATGACAATAATAATAATAAGTGCAACAAACCAGAAATGGAAGAAAACTTCCTTAATTTGACAAAGAGCATCTGTGAAAAACCCACAGCTGACATCACACTTAATACTAAACGCTGAAAGCTTTCCCCTTAAGATCAGACGTAAGACCAAGATGTTGCTCTCAGCACTTCTTTTTATTTATTGATTGACTGATTGTTAGAGGGTGTGTACGAGAGAGAGAGAGAGAGAGAGAGAGAGAGAGAGAGAGAGAGAGAACGCCCAATCAATGTGATATAGTTACACCACAATCTCTTTTCTCCATTTCCTTACCCTGTCAGGAGTTTGGGGATCCAGGCACATCCACTGGTATATATTTAAGCCTGGGGGCCAGGATTTAAACCGCAGTCAGCAGTGCTACTGTGCTATGGAGCCAGCCCTCTCACCACTTCTCACCAATATTGTATGGGAGATTCCAGCCAGGACAATTAAGCAATTAAAATACTGGGTCATTGGAAAAGTCATGACACATTTTTGCACAGAAAAATGCGTCATGACTTTACTGATGATCCAATATGATAATAATGAAAGGCATCAAGATACCAAGATTGGGAAAGAAGGAATAAAATGATATCTATTTATGAGTGATATGTGTGTGTGCATATATATAATATATGTATATACAGTATCACATATGCATATGCATATCATACATATACACACGTACATGCATACATACATATACACACACAACAAAAATCCTAAAGAATCCACACAAAAACTATTAGAGCTTACAAACAAGTTCAGCATATATACAAGATAAACACATACAAAAAGTTGTAATTTTATACACTATCAATAAACAATCTGAAATAAAACTATGAGAACAGTTTTAATTATACATCAAAATATATATTAATATGAAGAAATAAACTTAAGAAATGTAAGATTTATATATTGAAAACTATAAAATAATGCTTTAAGAAATTAAAGAAGACCTAAATAAATGAAAAGACATCTATGTTCATGGATTGAAAGACTTGATATTGTTAAAATGGCAACAGTCACTAAATTGATCTGCAGATTTAACATAATCTGGATCAAAATTTCAATTGACTTTTATATGGAAATGGACAAACTGATCCTAAAATTCATATGGAATTTATAAAACCCAGAATGGCCAGTCTTCAAAAAGAAAAATAATTTAGAAAACTCACACTTTCAAATGTCACACCCTATTAAAATCTATAACAATCAAGAGAATGTCACACTAGTATAAGGATATGTAAATAAAAAAACTTAAAGTCAAAAATAAATTATGTACCCATGATCACCAGATTTTTGGCCAATGTGATATTCAATGGAGAAAGATTAGTCTTTTTGACAAATTTTGCTTGAATAACTGGTTATCCACACGCAAAATAAAATGAAATAAAATTGGACTCTCTATATATACCATATACAAAAGTTAATTCAAAGTAGATCGAATACCTAAATATAAGAGCTCAACTATAATAATCTTATAATAAAATGTAGGTGCAAATCTTCATGATTTTGAACTAGGCAATGGTTTCTTACTTATTGACATCAACAGCACACTAAGAAAACATAGGAACATTTGACTTTATCAAAAATTAAAACTTATTATACCCAAAAACTGCTCTCAAGAAAATGATGAGGCTGGGACCAGCAGATGGCATAATGGCTAGATCGCTGGACTTTCATGTAGTGGACTGCAGTTCAAGTCCCAGACCCAGTGTTTAAACTCACGCCAGGAGCATGTACATGCATGCCCAAGATCCTGAAAGGAGAATGGAGGAGAAGGGATTGTGACATGGCCATCCACCCTAGAGGGTGATTTCTTGCTTTCTGTCTCTCTCTGTCTTTCTGGCAAGCACACATGCCCTATAGCAAAAACCTCTCCAAAAAAAAAAGGAAGAAGAAAATGATAAGGCAATCTAAATGATGGAGAAAACATTTGGAAATCACATATATTATAAGAGTCCCACATCCAGAGTACATAAAATACTCTTACAATTCAACAATAACAGGACAAATAATCCAGTTAAAATGGGCAAAGGATTTAAAAAGATGTTTTTCCAAAGAATATTTTCAAATGGTCAATAAACACTTGAAAATATTAATAGTTATTATTGAGATGCACATACAATCTATAATATAATAGTACTTCACACTTTCTTATTATAGGACAGCTATAATAAGAAAAAAGTACCCCAAAAAGCCTGTTGCTGAGGATGCAGAGAAATTTGTACCCTCATATATTACTAATAGAAAAGTATAACGACACAAGTGCTGTGGAAAATAGTTTAGTAGTCCCTCAAAAATATAAACTTAGAGCTACAATATGATTCAATAATTCCACTCCTAAGTATATACTCAAGATACCTGAAAATGTATTAATAAGAAAACTTGTACATTTTTTAATTTTTAAATTTTAATATCATTATTCCTATTATTTTTTCTACATTCAATCACTATACATCATTTGGCTTGTAAAGAGAATTTACCCGACATGAAATATACCTCAGACCAGTCCAGTTGAGAATACTATACATGTTATCAACCATTACTGTGTCCCACAACTGTCTTGCCTCTCTACTTTTCTCCATAATTTCCTTCTCTATACTCTTCCCCTCTCCTTCTGCACTGACTCCAGTGTCCATAACTATTTTCAATGTTTTTATGTCCTCCAGTCTTTAAGTCTCTACCATATAGTGTCGACGGTCGGTATACATTAAGAGGAGACGAACAATATCTTTCTTTCATAGCCTAGCTTGCTTTATTCAGCAATAAATCTTCCATATTCAATCACTTTCTATTGAATGCCAGGATCTTGTTTTTTGTATGGCTGAATAGTATTCCATAGAGTACATGTGCCACACTTTTTCAATTCATTCAATCCATTCAATCCATCTGCTCATGAATATTTGGATTGGTTCCATGTCTTAGCAATCATGAATAATGCCACAGTAAACATTGATGTGCAAGTGCTTTTCCGACTGAGCACTCTCCTGTCCTTTGGATAGATACTTAGGAGTGGAATTGCTGGATCATAAGGTAGTTCTATTTGTAGGTCTTTGAGGAACCTCCATACTGTTTTGAAAAGTGACGAACAATTTACATTCCCATCGACAGTGTTGGAGAGTTCTCCTTTCACCACAATCCTGCCAACACTTACCATTTTTTGTATTTTTGTATTTTTTTTGGAGAGGTTTTTGGTGTAGGGTGTGTGCACTTGCCAGAAAGACAGAGAGACAGAAAGCCAGAAATCACCACCCCCAGGGGGAATGGCCATGCCACAATTCCTTCTCCTCCATTCTCCTCTCAGGATCTTGGGCACACACACACATGTGCCTGGCATGAGTCTAAGCCACCAGGTCTGGGACTTGAACCACAGTTGACTACATGGGAGTCCAGCAACATAGCCATTACACCAACTGCTGGTCCCCATTTTTCATATTTTTAATCTTCACCATTCTCACAGGGGTTAGGTAGTATCTACAGGGGTTAGGTTTTAATCTACATCTCCCTTATGATGAGGGATATTGAGCATTTCTTCATGTATTTTTTTGGCTGTTTGTATGTCTTCCTTAGAGAGTTTTTTGTTCAGCTCATTTCCCATCTTTTAATAGGGTTAATCATTTTTTGGGGGGGCGGGTAAGCCACTTGCGTTTCCTGTGTATTCTGGTTATTAGTCCCTTATCAGTGGCATAGTTTATATTCTCCCATTCCAAAGGTTGTTGATTCATACTAATTACTGTGTACTTGGCTGTGCAGAAACTTCTTAATCTAATATTATCACACTTGTCTATTTTGGAATTATTGTCTGTGCTTTGGTGGTCTTATTTAAGAAGTCTTTGCCTATCCCAATGTTTCCAGACTTTCCCAGGTGTTTTCCACCAGTAATTTTATAGTTTGAGGTCATAGATTTAGATCTTTGATCCATTTTGAGTTGATTTTTGTTAATGGTGAAAGACTGTTTCATTTTTCTGCAAGTGGATATCCAGTTGTCCCACCACCATTTGCTAAAGAGGTTTTCCTTTTCCCACTGGATTGACTGGTATCCTTCGTCAAAAATAAGTTAACTGGATGTTTTGGGGTTTATATCTGGGGTCTCTATTCTATTCCATTGGTCCACTTCTCTGTTTTTGTGCTAATACCATGATATTTTGATGATCACAGATTTATAGTATATTTTGGGATCAGAGAGTGAGATGCCTCCCACTCTACTCTTGTGCAGGATTGCTTTGGCAATATGGAGTATTTTATGATTCCAAATTCTATGATTGTTATTTCTAGATCTGTTAAGAATGTATTTGGTAATTTGTTAGAATTGCATTAAATATGTAGATTAACTGGGGTATAATTGCCATTTTGATTATATTAATTCTTCTAATCCAGGAACATGGGATGTCCTCCCATTTTTTTCATAATTTTCCTTATAAAGGTCTTTGTCCTCATTGGTTAGGTATCTTATACATTTTTGTACCTATGGTAAAAATGTATTTCTTTCTTTAGTTCTATCTCTGTCAGCTGTTGTTTGTATATAGAAATGCTATAGAATTTTGGATGTTGATTTTGTATACTGTCACTTTACTGTATTCATTGATTACTTCGTGAAGTTTTTCATGGATACCTTTGGGTCTTCTATGCATACCATCATGTCATCTACAAATAAAGTTTTTTTTTAACTCTTCTTTTTCTATTTGAATTACTTTTATTTCATTCTCTTGTCTGATTGTACTAGGTAGGACTTCCAGAACTATATTGAAAAAGAGTGGAGAAGTGGGCAGCCTTGTCTTGTACCAGTTTTTAGTGGAAAAGCTTTCAGCTTTCCCCATTCAGTATAATGTTAGCTATAGGTTTTTCACCTATGACTTTTATTGTATTGAGAAATGACCCTTCTATATCAATTTCACTAAAAGTCTTAATCATGAAGGCATGTTGTATTTTGTCAAATGCTTTTTGTGCATTGATTGAAATCATCATATGGTTTTATCTTTCTTTGTGATAATATGGTATATTATGCTTATGGTTTTCCATATGTTGAACCACCCTTGCATTCCTGGTATAAAGCCTACCTGATCATGATAAATAATCTTTTTTATATGTTGGATACGAATTTCAAGTATCATGTTCAGAATTTTTGCATCTATATTCATCATGGCTTTATGTGTTTTGGGAATGAGGATGAGAGAAGCTTCATAAAATGAATTTGGGAGGATTCTTTTCTTTTGAATTTTTAGAAATAGTTTGAGTAGAATAATGGTTCACTCTTCTTTAAAAGTTTTTTAGAATTCAGAAGTGAGGCCATCAAGAACTGGGCTTTTCTTTTTTGGGAGGTTATTTATTACTAATTCAATGTCATGGCTTGTTATTGGTCTATTCAGGCTTTCTATGTCCTCCTTATTCAATCTTGGTAGATTACATGCATCCAAAAATTTGTCCATCTCATCCATGTTCTCTTGTTTGTTGGCATATAGTTACTCATAGTGTCCTCTAATGATGTTTTGTATTTCTATTGTGTCTGTTGTAATATTGGCTGATTCATTATGTATTTGATGTATCTGGTTTCTTTCTCTCTTATTAATCATTCTAGCTAATGGTATGTCCATCTTGTTAATCTTTTCAAAAAACCAGCTCTTGCTTTCATTTATTTTCTGTATAGTTCATTTATTTTCTATTTCACTTATTTCTGCTCAAATCTTTATTTATTTATTTTTTCCTGGCATTTTTGTTGCTGCTGCTGTTGTCGCTTTTCCAAATCCTTAAGGCATGGTGGTAGGTTGTCTATATGCCACCTTTCCACCTTTTTCTTATGTGCACTAATTGCTATAAATTTCCCTCTTATGACTGCTTTTGCAGTGTCCCATAGATTATGAAAACTCATTTACTCATTATCATTTGTTTCCATAATTTTTTATTTCAGAATTAATATCTTTGATAGTTGAGAAGTCATTCAGGAATAGATTGTTAAGTTTCCATATTTTTGTGTATTTTCGAGGATTTTTCCTGAGGTTAATATCAAGTTTAGTTCCTTTACGGTCAGAGAAGATACTGGATGTAGTTTCTATGCCTTGAATCTGTAAAGGCTTGATTTATGCCCTATCATAGTCAATCACTGAAAAGGTTCCAGGGCCATCAGATGACATATGGTTACATCACTGTACTCCCACATGGTCAAGCTTGGTTTCAGTCCCAGACCCGGTGGCTTCAAACTCACATTGTGTGTGTGTGTGTGTGCATGTGTGTGCGTGTGTGTATGTGAGTGCGTGCCCCAAATCCCAAGAGGAGCATGGAGGATAAGGGACTGTGGCGTGGCCATCCCCCTCCGGGGGGGGGGGGGGGGATGATTGCTCATGTTCTGTTGCTCTATCTCACTCTGTCTCTCCAGTGAGCACACATGCTTTATAGCAAAAAAAATCTCTCTTAAAAAAAATCTTTGAAAAGGTTCCATTTGTGGGTGATACAAATGTATATTTTGTGGCCTTCAGGTGGAAAGTGCTATAAATATTCGTCAAGTCCATTTGATTTATAGTATCACTTAGGTCCTGTATCTCTCTGCTTATTTTTTTGTCTAGAAGATCTGCCTAAAAGAGATAATGGGGTGTTGAGATCCCCAACAATTATAGTTTTTCAACCTCTCTCTCTTTTCACCTCTAGCAGTCTTTCCTTCATGTGTTTAGGTGCTCCTGAGTTGGGTGCATAGATATTTATAAGTGTTATGTCTTTTGGATGAAGTAGCACTTTGACTACTATATAATGCCCTTCTTTGTCTTGAAGCCTATTTTGTCTGAAATCAGTACCATAACATCAGTCCTTTTTTGATTTCCATTTTCATGGAATATCTTTTTCCAGTCCTTCACTTTTAGTCTATGTATATCTTTATCCATGAGGTGCATTCTTGTAGGCAATAGATAGAGGGTTTCTTTTTCTTAATTCATTCAGCCAGTCTCTTGATTGGTGAATTTAATCCATTAACATTCAATGTTATTATCAATATTCCCAGACATGTTCCCATCATTAAGTGAACCATTCTCTTGGTTGTTCTATGTTCTCTTATATCTGTCTGTCTGACTTTAGTTTTCTTGGTATAGCACTCCCTTCAGAACTTCTTCTTCTTTTTTATTTACTTTTACTTTTATCTACATTTATTTTATGCTGACTTTATTCCCATGCCATAAGTTTTTGTTTCTTCAATTCCTTCTGGGATATCTTTTTCTTCTGTGTGACTTCCTCTTCCAGTTTAGAAATAATTTGCTCCTTTTCAGTGAGGATCATCTCGATGTGGTAGGGGGAGCTCACATATGGGTTAATCCGCCCATGAGCACTATACGTACAACGGTGCATCTTGGGTGCCTTGCTCACCTGAATATGCTCAATGACCATAGAATCTACATCTAACCCCTTAAGTTCAGCATTACTCCCTGTATTTTTAAGCATGTGCAGCAAAAATTCAGCACTCTTTTTGGGCCACAGACCTTGTGTCCAGCCCCACTGTTTAGCCTGGGCACATCTACCAACTCTGCCATTGTAATGATGGAATGGCACACACTGCTTCTGTAAAGTAACATCCTTCACATACTTTGTGGCTTTTCAGATATTCATACCCTTGATGACCTGGGCAGTTTCATAAGTGTTCTTAAAGTGAACATGAAGATTTGAACCTCGTGACTTGCATGACTTTGTGGGGTTCTCTGGGTCAAGTGAATAGTGAACTATTTTTTTTTTTTTTGAGAGGTTCTCACCAGACAGACAGAGACAGACAGACAGAAAGCGAGAAATCACCCCCTAGGAGGGATGGCCATGCTGCTGCAATCCCTTCTCCTCCATTCTCCTCTTGGGATCTTAGGCATGCACGCACTTGTGCCCGGCATTGAGTTTTAAGCCACCGGGTCCGGGACTCTAACCACGGTCGACTACATGGGAGTCCAGCGACATAGCCATTACGCTAACCGCTGGTCCCAATAGTGAACTATTTTCAAAGATCACCTCAGGCTGCTAATGAGAAGAGCTCCCTTCAGAACTTCTTGAAGAGCTGGTCTGGAGTTGGTAAATTCTTTTAGGTTTTGTTTATCTGATGATGTTTTTATCTTTTTTTTTCCCCATATGAAGGATATAATCTTGCCAGGTATAGTAATCTTGGTTGAAATTCTTTTACATTTAACACTTTGAATATATTTTCACATTCTTTCCTTGCCTGCATTGTTTCCAATGAGAGATTCAATGTTAACATGATGGGAAAACCTTTGTAAGTAATTAGACATTTCTCTCTTGCCAGTTTTAGTGTCTTGCCTTTGTCTATAGTTTTGTCCAATCTGGCAATGATGTGTCTTGGAGAAGGTTTTCTTGGGTTGATTCTATTTGGGGCCCTTTGTATTTCTTGGATCTTGATCTTTGCATGACTGTCTAGATTTGGAAAGTTTTATTTCAGTATTTCATGGAATAGATTACAATGCCTTATTATCTTCTTCACCTTCTGGTCTACCAATTATTCGGATGTTTAGGCATTTAATGGTATCTAGTATTTCTTATATATTGTCCTCATTTTTCTTATTTTATCAATCATTTTGATGATTTTTTTCCTAGATCAGAGATTTTGTCTTCTACATTCAAGATTTGATCTTCTGTGTGATCTAATCTACTTTTAATACTTTCAAGGGAGGTTTTAATTTCCTGTATTACAGTCTTCATCTCTAACAATTCCATGTGATTCTTTTTAATGGTGTCTATTTTTTCTTTCTAATTGTGAAAGGATTTCCTCAAATCCTGGAGCTCATTGTCTCTTTTTCTCTTGCATCTCATTCAGTATAAATATACTGAATTGTTTATCTGACATTTCCATGAGTTCCACTGTGTTATCTGTAGATTATGAGGAATTGATATTTTCCCTCAGGGGAGAGATATTTTCTTGGTTGCTCATATTTTTTGTGCCTCTGTGATGGTTTTTAGTCATCTGGTGGTTTATAATTTCTTCCTAAGTTCTTCCAGTTAATTCGAACCATTCAAAGGTATGTGGGCATAGGTAATTGGCAATCTCTCTGCTGCTCTACCTCCCTGATGCTCACCAGCAACCTGCACTGTTGTCACTCAACTTGCATAATTCAAAGTCTTCCTAGTTTCTAGAAAACAAGTGAGCCTGGGACTGAGTTGCTGAAATTCAATTGAAGAAAACAGAAGGGATCACATGGTGCATGCTTCAAAAAATGCTATGGTATCAGAACTCAGAGGCATGTGGCAGGAGACGAGCCATAGACTCTCTATACTTCAGTCTCCCTGGAGCTCTTGAGACTTGTACATTTTTAATGGCATTATTTGTTAAAATTAAAATGTGGAAACAGTCCAAATGTCCAATAACTGATGAATGGATAAACAAATGTGGCATTTCCTCAAGATGGAGTATTAGTTGGCCTTAAAGAGAAATAAAACATTACATCTCTACTACATGGATAAACCTTGTAACATGTTAAGTGAAAAAAGTCAGTCACAAAAGTGTACATGATTCTATTTATGTGAAATACCCACCAGAGGCAAATCCAGAGAGATGGAAAATAGCTTAGCAGCTGTGAGGAGGAAAAAAGAGCAGGGAATGGGGGAGTGAGTGCTAATGGTTATGGGATTTCAGTAAGATAGTAGTGATGGTTCTCCAGTCTTGTGAATATACAAGAAACCACTTAATCATACAAGTTAAAATGGTGAATTTAGTAGTATGTGAATTATTATCTCAATAAAAACTTGTATTTATCTAGCTAACGATGTTGAACATTTTTGTGCGCTTGTTTGCTGTAAGAATTTCTTCAAAGTGTTTGTTCAAATCTCTTGATGAGTTTTTATTGAGTTGCTGGTCCTCTTATTGAGTCAGAAGAGTTCATTATGTAATTTGAATATAAGTTTTTAATAGATGTATATTTTGAAATTATTTCTTGTTAGGCCCAATTTCCCAATATTGATCAGTCATTGTCTACTTGCCTATTCTGCTGAGAGAAACTGTCTTCTGCACTAACCCATTTTCTTCATGAGTATAAAGTGGACACCTATGAGAAAGAGGTTGTAAGTGAGTGCTAAGCCCCTTTTACGGGTATCCCATCCATTGCAAATATGCTAGCCCACACTATTCCTTTAAAAGTTTGTTAAAAGATTAACAGAGTTCTTATATCTTCCATCCTCTGTAAAAGATAAGAATTTGTGGCTATTGTTTCTCTTCAGAAAGTTCTGTCACTTTGTAGAATTCAGATCATTTGGCTACCATGAAAACTCAGGTCTCTGATTATAACAGGAACTAAATTAAGTATTTTAATTTATTTTGCAAACTATACAGGTTTTTCTCAGAGGTAGAATGTTCAAAGGTTCACCTGAGGCTTTCTATAACTTATGTAGAAATAGACTTTTTTATTCTTCTTAAATTAATTCTGATAACTTATGCCTTTCAGACAATTTGTCTATTTCAGCTAAGTTTTAAGAATTTATTGGCATAAAGCTTTTCAGAATATTCTTTGACACACCTTGCCTGTAAGATATGTATTAACTATTCCTATTTCATTTCTGATATTAGTAATTTGTTTTTCTATTTTCTTGATCAACCCACTTAGATATTTATCAATTTTGTTGATATACAAGAGCAAATTTTAAGTTTTTATTGTGAATATTTATTAATTGGTAAAAAATCTTATCATGTGCATCTTTCTATTTATTTTTCTTTTTTTAAAGTTGCCAAAGGGCATCTGTGCTTCTCAGAGAGAAGCAGAGAATAGAGAAAAGGAGAAAGCAATCCCTTCAAGGGGGTAGGGTCATGCCACAGTCTTTTTCCTTCATCCTATTGGGACTTGAAGAATGCATGTACATGCACTCTGTATACTTTCAAAGCTTCCAGGGCTGCATTTGAACTGTGATCAGCCATCTAAGATCCAGCTTCTTTAACCACTGGAATATGGAGCCAGCCCTCTACTTATTTTGCATTTAATTTGTCTCTTTTTAGCTTCTTAGGTCACTGTTATAGAATTTTCTTCTTTTCTAGTATGCGTTTTAAAACTATTTCCCTGTCAATCATGCTGAAGTAGCATCTCACAGATTTTGGTATGTAGTGCTTCATTTTTATTCTATTCAAAATATTTTCTAATTTTTTTTGTCCCATGTGTACTAAATAGAAAAGTATTTTTAGATTTTAAAATATCTGAGGTTACTCTAGATATTGTTCTGTTCTTTATTTCTAATGTAATTCCAATAAAGTAAAAGAGAAAAATACTGTGTCTGATTTTATTAAAGTCCCGCACATGGATTATCTTGGTGAAAAACTCATGTGCATTTTAAATTAATATGTACTTTGCAGTTGTTGGATGTAGTGTTGTGGAAATGCCAATTGAGTAAAGATGGTTAATAGAGTTGTTTAATACTTCTATATCCTTTTGACGTCCTGCCTATTGGTTATACCAGTTCCTAAGAAGAGAATGTTTAAGACTCCAACTTAACTGTGGATAACTATATATTTGTGTGTTTCTCCTTTCACTTCTGTCAGTTCTTGTTTCACATATTTGAAAGCTTTATAAATGAATGTGTACTCTCTTAAACCTGTTAGGTTTTCTGAAATGACTCCTTATCATGATAAAATATCTCTATTTCCTGTAATATTCCTTGTTCTGAACACTAACTTTTCTAATGTTAACATGGATATTTCAGCTTTCTTTTTTGTTGGTTTGGTTGTTGTCTTTTTTTGTTGTTGTTGTTATTTGGTTTTTAATTAAATTATTCATTTTATTTACTTAATTTTACTATTAACCTTTTTCAATTTGACCAGAGAGAAAAAGAGAGAGAGAAAGTAACCCACTAGGTCTGGGACTCAAACTATGGTTGGTCATGTGGGAGTCCAGCATCTTAACCACCATGCCACCTGCTGACCCCTCAGCTTTCTTATTATTAGTGTTTTATGTTAAATATTTTCCCACTTGCCTTTTAGGCAATTTACATATGTCTAAGGTAGGTTTCTTATTGGCAACATATTGTATAGCTGGATCTTGCTTTTTTATTTAGTCTCAAAATATCTGACCTCTACAATTTTTATGTCTTATAGCTAATGTACTTCTTGATATGATCAAATTTAAATCCACTATCTCGCTAGTTGATACCTACTTGTCTTACCCATCTTATGTTCCTTCTTTTCTCCTTCCTTTCAAATTTATTTTTTAATTTTTGCTATCCCATTTTATGGCCACTTTTGGTTTGGCTTATCATCTATTCATCTTTGTTGTACTTTTTGCTGATTACTCCAGGGTTTACAAAATGCATTTTAAAGCATCTCAATATGACAGCTAGTAATATTATTCTACTTCATCTGTAATGTAACACCTCTCAGTACTATATTTCTATTTATTTCCTTTTTATCTTTTATGCTATTTTTTTGGCCATAAATTTAATGTTATATATAAATAATATAAGTAATTGTTACTACTTTTCCTTTAAGCAATCATTTTTAAAGAAACATTTACAAATAAAAATATATATTATCTTAACATTTACCCACTTAATGTTTCCATTGTTCTCTTTAGTGGGATTGCATCAAGCTAAAAAGCTTCCGCATAGCAAAGGAAACAATAAACAGAGTAAAGAGATAGCCCACAAAATGGGAGAAAATATTTGTGAACTATATGCTGACAAGGGATTTAGAACCAGAACATATAAGGAACTCAAAAAGTTCACCCACCAAGAAAACTAAAAATCTAATTTAAAAATGGGCAATTGATCTGAACAGACAATTCTCAAAGGAATACATACACATGAACAAAATCATATTTTAAAATGTTCAAAAGCTCTAATCATAAAGGAAATGCAAATCAAAACCATAGTGAGGTACTGTGTAAACCCAGTCAGAGTGAATATTTTAAAAAAAAAAAAAAAAACAGTGCTGATGAGGTTATGAAGAAAGGCTTAACAAATACTTATAAGAAGCTATAGGGCTCAACAGTATATAAGAAAAGAGAATAATCATAGGTACTAGAAGCTGGACGAGGGTGGAATGAATCAGGAGAAATCAGTTAACAGACACAGCAGAGCATATTAACTAGTGGAATAGGTTATGGTATGGTTTACCACAGTAAAGAATTGTTGGCAATTTAATAAATACTTCCAAAAAAATGAGTAGAGTGAATTCCAACTGTGCACAACCTAACGGTAAATGTTGAAGGTGGTGAATATATTTATATCTTTAATTTGATTATTATTCACCATATCTATGTTTTGAAAATTTACACTGTTCCCCACCAAGATGTATAATGATTATATGTAAATAAGAAGTTATAATTAATAAAAAAATCCAGTTAGTGCCATTTTCCTTCTGCCTAAAGTAGTTTATTTAATATTTCTTACATATTAAATGTAAATGTCTACTGGGTATGACATCCCCAACTTATGTTTTTAATCTAAAAGAATTATCACTAATTTTTAAACTATATTGTTACTAGATATGGAATTCTATGATAACTTTATTATTATTTTCATTTTAAAGATGCTATTCTATCATCTTTTGTCTTGTACAGTATAAGACAGGAAATATACTATAATCCTTACTTTTGTTCTTCTGGATGTAACATCTTTTATTCTCTCTTGTAGTTTTTAATTTTTTCTTTATAAGTAGTTTTCAAAATTCATTTTGTTAAGAATCTCATATCTGTGAATTGTAGTTTTCATCAAATTTGGCAAAATTCCAAGTATTATTTCCAAATATTTACTTTTTATTTTCTCCATCCCTTTAGATTCTAAGCACATGGGCTGTCTTCCACTTGATAATGTCCCACAGATCACAGAGGGTCTGTTAACATTCTATCTTTTTTACTTATTTATTTATTTTTGCTTTTGCTTCATCTTGGATAGGTTTTGTTTTGTTTTTGTTTTTGCTACAGGGCCTGCACACCTGCCAGATAGAGAGAGAGAGAGAGAGAGAGAGAGAGAGAGAGAGAGAGAGAGAGAGAAATAGCAAATAGCATCCCGCTCTCCCATGAGGAATGGTCATGTTGTAAACCCTTTCTTCAATTTCTCCTTACTTAAAGGATTTTGGGCTCATATGCACATGAGCCCAATATGTTTTTCAAGTTGCCAGGCTCAGGTCTCACAGTCAACCATGTGGGATCCAGCCACCTTAACAACCACGTGACTAGCTGGTCTACTAATAGAGACTATTAGTGTATTTTTATGGTCATCAATCATTTATTTCATCAGTTCAAAACGTCTTTCATCTTTTTTTATTTCCTTTTAGTTTTTTGTCTTAGGGTATGTACACTCACCAAACAGTGAAAGGGGAAGAAAGAAATCATCTTCGGGGGGGAATGGCCATGCCACAATCTCTTCTCCATTCTCCTGGGATTTTTGAGCATGCATGCATACATGTCCAGCATGATTTTAAAGTCACCGAGTACAGGACTCAAACTGTGGTTGGCCATGTGTTCCTTAATCATCACACCACCTGTTGGCACCACTACTTTTAACTATTAAGGTGTATTTTTAACTTGAATATTGTTTCCCCCCCTTCAGGAAGCTTCATTTACACTTTCTAAAAATATTCTCTACTCACCTGCTCATTATGGCCATACTTCCTTTTACATTTTTGAACACATGTAAATATATTAGATTATTTAAACTTGTTTTCTACTAATTCTATCATGTCTGTCATTTCTGGGTATGCTGAAAATTGACTGGTTTTATATTGTATTCCTTCTGGTTTTTTTTTCCTTTCAACTTGTCCTATTTTCCTACTTCTTTGTATATGTAGTAATTTGTTATTAGATTGTGATTTTTGTTTTAAAGTACTTGATTCTACTGTATTCCTTTAAAGAGTATAGTCTTTTATTCTAGCACATAGAGTTCAGTGTGATCAGCTTTACCATCAGTTTTTATCATTGTTTACAATATTTTGAGAGAAAGTCTAGAGTGGATTTAATCTAAAGACTTTCTAGTTCTACTATTAAAGCATGATTTTCTTGGACCTGCACTGAAAACTCAGGTGTTGGACAAGAATTCTCTACCCTTGGGGCCAGCAGGTGGTGTGGTGGTTAAGGATGCTGGACTCCCACATGGTCAACCGCGGTTCAAGTCTCGGACCTGGTGGCCTGCTTTCTCACTTTCCCTCCTCTCTCTCTCACTCTGTCCCTCTCTGCTCAAAGATAGATAGATAGATAGATAAAGTTAAATAAAATAATTTTTTAAAGAATTATTTTATTTTTTATTTATTCATTCATTTATTTCATTTTTTTAATTTGACCAGAGAGGGACAGAATGAGAGAGAAGGAGAGAGAGGGAAAGTGAGAGAGCAAGCCTCCAGGTCCAAGACTTGAACCATGGTCGGCCATGTGGGAGTCCAGCGTTCTTAACCACCACGCCACCTGCCAGCCCCAATAAAATAATTTTTTTTTTCTTGAGAGAGATTTTTTCTATAGGGCGTGTGTGCTCGCCAGACAGACAGAGAGAGACATAGAGACAGAAAGCGAGAAATCACCCCCCAGGGTGGATGGTTACGCCGCAATCCCTTCTCCTCCATTCTCCTCTCGGGATCTTGGGCACGCATGCACACGCGCCCAGCGTGAGTTTTAAGTCACCGGGTCCGGGACGCGAACTGCAGTCGGCTACGTGGGAATCCAGCAACATAGCCATTACACTAACTGCTGGTTCCCCCCAATAAAATAATTTTTTAAAAATTTAAAATAGAATACTCTACCCTGGGTAGTCAGAATTTTACTGTTTCATAGATCTGTGTTAGCTCAGGAACTATTTATCTGACAGCTTTCCAATAATCTTTCATTTTTTCCCCAGTCTTTTAGGGTTCTACCTTATGCACATGAGGCATAATATTTAGCTGTTATGTAAAAGTGTACCCAGCTATAGATTTTAGAGCTCTCTCTCTATGCATTTTTCTCTTCTTAAGTATTTGTCCTTAAAAATGCCAGAGAACTCAGCTTACTTGAACTTTTCTATGTGTCTCCTTGATTTACTTAATCTGCTATTTGTTGTTTAGGATATTCCCACATGTATTAAGTCCATGAAAAACTCTAAGAAGATACCAACGGCAGTTGTCTCACTTCATTCATTTCCCTTCTCTCAGGGGTTATACTTCTTTGTTGTCTGTTGTCCAGTGTATGAAAACCATTGCCATGTGTATTTTTCAAGTTTTCTAATTGTTTATTATAAAAGTCCAAATCCAAAATGTTCAATCATAACTGAAATTCTCTGATTACATCTCAAAGTATCTTTTGATTATATCCCATAAATCTTATTGTTGGAAGCCAATTTTTCATGGCTTCTGAGCAAGGTGCTTATTGACTTTTATTTTCAACTATCTTTTCAAGGATGTTTATACAGCGAACAGTCTCCTTGATTTACTTAATATGCTATTTGTTGTTTAGGATATTCCCTAAAGGTATAGTGTCCCTCAGAACAAAGGGCAAATCTTTTGACAGTCTTGTAATACTGAGATAGCACCTCCCTCTAGAGCAGAGGCAGGCGCATTAACTTCCCTTTGAAAAGATTGTGATTACTCAGGAGGTTAAGGCAGAAGAACTAAGAGTATGAGGCGGGTCACCTGAACCTAGTAAGACCCTGTCTTGAAAAAAAAACCAACCAAACAATCAAACAAACAAAAAACTGTGTTCTTTAAGCTCAAAAGTCCTACCCTGTCCTATAAAACAACTCATCATATTAGGTCCTTGAAAAAGTCATGACGCATTTTTGCATAGAAAAACAGAAAAATACATCATGGCTTTTCCGATGACCCAATATTTGCAGCCATCTTCCATCCCTCTTTACTGTGGGGTTTAGGGCTTTAAGAACTGGTGAAAAAAAAAAATACTAATACTCTTCTCATGGTCATTGCTGTCAGTAATAAATTTTCTTTTATCTCTAACCTACGAGTGTCATCTTTCCCACTCCATCATGAAACTATAATCAATTTATTACCTTTTGAACAGAGTGAAATCTCAGACTCTTCACTGTTTTTAATGCATAGTTACTGGATGTACCATTTACATTTATATTGGAGGAGATCAAAACAAAATATATAGTAACTTATAACAATAGCTAATATTTACTGAGGTAATATTCTGGAAAAAGTACTTTTATATAAGCTTATTCCAAAATCTCAGTAAAGCAATTTACTCCATTTTCGTTTGTTTGTTTAGAGGAAGTTTTGCTATAGAACGCATGTGCTCGCCAGAGAGAAATCACGTGCGCCCCCCCCCCCCCACCCACCCAGTGGGGGGATGGTCATGCTGCAATCTCTTCTCCTCTACTCTCCTCTTGGGATTTGGGCACACAAGCATAAACATCTGGTATGAGTTTTAAGCTGCCAGGACTAGGACTCGAACCATGGTCAACTACATAGGAATCCAGGGATATAACCATTATGTCATCTGCTGGTCCCAGAAATTTATTCCCATTTTTTACATGAGAAACTGAGGTTCAGGGAGGATTTGATTTGGACAAAGCTAAATGGATAATAATATTAAGTCAACATTCAAACTTAAGGTTTTCTGTTCTTCTATTGAAAACTCATAGCACTACACAATTACAACAATATTAATGTGAAAAATAATATAATTGAGGTTTAAATTATATGGGAGGCTAAAGTAACTTCATCAATTCAGAAGAAATTGAAACTGGTAACAACTAAATTTCTCAGAAAAGACAGACTGGAGAAATAACTACATAACCTAAGCTATTGACCTGGGTCTTGATGGTCAAAGACTTTGCTGTGATGGCTTCTATAAATCTTATAATGCATGGTGGAGTTATGCTATTTCCTGCCTCAAAAGTGAGATTATAAATGAAAGCATATCTATGAAACACTCTGTGAGATAATTCCTTCACCTTCACATACACAGTTCTCATGCCATGTTATTCATAATTAGATTGTAAGCTGACAGAGTGGTTTTAGTAGTTATAAACACAATGGAATATTTACTCTGAAAAGAAAATATGTGAAAACACGAATTACCAATTAAGTATTTAATTGGAGCTACCTATTTATAAAACTTTACTAAGGAATATAAAAGTCTCTACATATATTACAACATTAAAATAAAATCTTCTCTCATAAAAATTCCATTTTTTACAATCCTAAATCTAAAATGTCAGAAACCAAAAAGGAACACAAGAGCCAGCAGGGTCCTATATGTCACTAGAGTAGAGTAAGATAAAGAAAGAAAATTGGGAACCAGCAGTTAGCGTAATTGCTACGTTGCTGGACTCCCATGTAGTCAACCGCGGTTCACGTCCCGGACCTGGTGGCTTAAAACTCACACCAGGCGCATGTGCGTACATGCCCAAGATCCTGAGAGGAGAATGGAGGAGAAGGGATTGTGGTGTGACCATACCCCCTGGTGGGTGATTTCTCGCTTTCTGTCTCTATGTCTCTCTCTGTCTGTCTGGCAAGCGCACGTGCCCTATAGCGAAAACCTCTCCAAAAAAAAAAAAAAAAAAAAAAAAAAGAAAGAAAGAAAATTGGCTAATATTAACTATTCTTTGAACAGTTTCAAAATGTATTTTAATATGCCATTCTAAATCTGACTTTTCCCTCCAGAGATTCAAGTGGGAACAAAACAAAACAAAAAAAAAAAAAAAGAAAAATATCAACCTCGCAAGTTCTAACAGGAACATGAACTACTTACATAAATACCTAAATCTGACAAAAAGAAAAGTGAGTGCTATCTTAAATATGATTCTGTAACTGTGAAGGTTAATTTTAGGTGTTAACGTGACTGAATTGAGGGATGCCAAGATGGCTGGTAAAGCATTCTTTCTGGGTATATGTACAAGGGTGTTTTTGAAGGAGATTGGCATGGGAGTGGGTAGACTAAGTAGGGAAGATCCACCTTCAATGTGAGCAGGTTCCATCCAATCAGCTGAGGGCCTAGATGGATCAAAAAAGGCAGATAAATTCTCTCTCTCTCTCTCTCTCTGTTCCATAGCAAGACACCTCCACCCCCCTTTTTCTGCCTATGGCCGTTAGAACTACAGGTTTATTACTCTCTGGACTCTGGGACTTGCTCCAGCAGATTGGTATGGCTGTCAGTCCTTCTCAGACTGAGAAGACTGGACCATCTGACTTAGACTGGACCATACTATCAGCTTCTCTGGTTCTCTAGCTTGCAGACAGCTTATTATGGGACTTCTCAGTCTCTATAATGATGTGAATCAATTCCTTCAATAAATGTCCTCTCATCTAACTATCGTCTATCTATCTATCTATCTATCTATCTATCTATCAATCATATATCTATCCATCTATTCATCCATGTATCCCATTAATTCTGTTCCTCTGAGAAACCTTAATAAGGTAACCAAAAACTTCCTGCATATGACCTTGAATTCTCAAGGAGCATGCTAAAAAAAAAAAAAAAAAAAAAAAAAAAAAAAAAAAAAAAAAAAAAATTGAATTTTCCCAGATTAAAGAGCTAATATCTTAAACATTTTTTGGCAACTTGAAGAAGTACTTCTTATGTTCTTTTTAATATAACACATATTTTTGAGGGGTATTACACTGGAAGCTATAAGAAACATTGCTATGATTTGAATGTGTCCCCACAAAATCATAGGTTGGGGGAACCAGCAGTTAGCATAATGGCTATGTCGCTGGACTCCCATGTAGTTGATTGCAGTTCGCGACCCGGACCCAGTGGCTTAAAAAAACTCACACTGGGTGCGTGTGCATGTGTGCCCAAGATCCCGAGAGGAGAACGGAGGAGAAGGAATTGCGACGTGACCTGAGAATTCAAGGTCATATGCAGGAAGTTTTTGGTTACCTTATTAAGGTTTCTCAGAGGAACAGAATTAATGGGATACATGGATGGATAGATGGATAGATATATGATAGATAGATAGATAGACGATAGTTGGATGAGAGGACATTTATTGAAGGAATTGATTCACATCATTATAGAGACTGAGAAGTCCCACAATAAGCTGTCTGCAAGCTGTCTGTCTCTCTGTCTCTGTCTCTGTCTGTCTGGTGAGCGCACGCGCCCTATAGCAAAAAACTCTCCAAGAAAAAAAAATCATAGGTTGGAAACTTAATCTCCACTGTAAGTGCTGGAAAGTGGGGCCTAATAGGAGAGAGCTCCACCCTAATTAATGGATTAATGCCAACTATGAAAGGACTTGAGAAGCCCGTCCCTTAGCATGATGGTTAAGGGAGGCATATCCCACACAGATGGCTGCAGTTCAAGTCCCATCTCCAGAGGCTTGAAAAATATACTCTGTGTGTGTGTGTGTGTGTGTGTGTGTGTGCATGCCCCAAATTCTTTCAAGAAGGAAGAATGGAAGAAAATAAGTTATGGTGTGAACACATCCATTGGATGGGTGCTTTTTCTCTTTCTCTGAAAGTACATACACCTTCGAGCAATTAAAAAACAAACAAACAAAAAAAGGCCTTGAGGTTGCAAATTTCATCTCTTGTTCTTTCCTACTCTCTCTTTTATCCTTTCACCTTCTGCCATGGAATGACATAGCATGAAAACTCTTGTCAGATATTGGTCCCTTGATTTCAAATTTCTCAGTATCCAGAACTTTAAGAAATATATTCCCATTCCTTATAAAATATCCAGATTCAGTTATTCTGTTATTGCAGAGCAAACAGACAAAGACAGATACAGAGGCCATAGACAGAAGATGTCTCCAAAATGCATGGAGCAAGGAATTCTGTGGCGATGATAACTGCATTCAAGAATGTGGAACCTATGCTTAATGAGAAGATAAGTGAAGTGGACATAAGGAAATGACAAAGGAGAGCTAGCTAGTACTAACCAGATGAGGTAGAAAGAACTATTCTCAGAAACACGAAACAGAAATCTGAGGTTGGATTTACAAGATCAAGTTTCTGAAGACCTTCTATCACACTCGTGGAAACCAATACTTCCAAGAGTACAGACAGTGAAGAAGGTAAGATAAACATGATTATTCCTGGAGGAAAAGTGAAAATATTAAGACTGCAATTGCAGGGACCAGCAGGTGGTGTGGTGATTAAGACACTGGACACTCCCACATTGCCGACCCCAGTTCGAGTCTTGGATCTGGTGGTTTGCTTTCTCACTTTCCCTCTGTGTGTGTGTGTGTGTGTGTGTGTGTGATCGAATTAAAATAACTGAATGAATAAATAAACTTAAATAAATAATACTTTTTAAAAGTACACAATTGCAGTTTGATATTTAAATATACTAAACTGGGTTCTATTTTAATTTTTTAAAAAGCTGAGACATCATAACGTTTTCCTAAACTTTGAGCTATAAAGTCATCAACCAAAAAAATAACTACCTAACCATGAAATAAAATAGATTAAATTTCATTCCCCCCATGAGAACAGTTGATGGGTCCAAATGTAGTCAGTAGGCATCAGAATTCACGTTAGGGAAAGAACAGTCATTTTTAGGAAAATATTGTGGATAAAAATGATTAGGGAAGGAAAGTGTGACCCTGAGGACATGGATTGAATACTTCCAACAATGAGAAAATTGAACTACTCTGTCCAAGAAGTGAACTGTAAGTTATATTGGGGAAAAGAGGAGAGGGGGAAGTAAAAGCTTGACAGTGTGGTATATGGCTAGACCTCAAGTTAATAGAAATGACCAGGAGGCTTTTGAGGAACCAGAGAAGTCTAACATACAGTTTGAAACCAATTGTTGGATTGTGCCATCCCATTTTATCAATTGCACTGAATTTCTAGTGAAAATTTGAAGGAGTTATGTGGAGAAGAGATAACTACCCTGCTTCAGGATACAGATTGGACAACACTGGCAGATGCCAGAAACCAAAGCCAGATGTAACTTAGAGAAAAATGAATACCTAACAATTTGAAGAAATCTTGGGAAGGCATCGGACTTCTTAAGGGCAAGGTGACCCAAGCTGACATCTGGATAATAAGGATTTTTCAGCACTACTTAATTTGTATCTAAAAATGGCAATGCAGTGATTTCCTTGTGAAATAAGTTTAGAGAAATTCAATTTGTCAAACTTAAAAGTAAAGTGCATCATTTAGCTGAGTTTTGTTTTCAGATTTTGGAATATTTGCATATATACAATGAGATATCTCAGCTATACAACACAAGTTGAAACATGATACATTTATGCTGTATATGTACCTTATATACATAGCCTGAACATATTTTATATAATATTTTTGTATCATGGCATTTTGACAGCAACTTGTACATGAAGTCAGGTATAATTTTCTCCTTGGGGGTCATGCCAGGGCTCAAAAAGTTTCACATTTTAGAGTATTTGAGAATTTGAATTTTCACATTAGGGGTACTCAGTCTGCGTATATGCTTTATAAAATGAATTTCCTGAAGAAGCAGAAGCCATGCACATGTCAAAGGTCAAAGAAAATGGCCTCTGGGTTCTTCCTAGAGGCCAGAAAAATGAAATGCCTTCTTGAAGGTTCTCACCATCGAGGGCATATCTAATGGCTCGGCTCTTCCTGCCTTCACACCAGGGACAAAACCTGGTGCACAGTTGGGACTGACAGGAAAGCAAAGCAAAACCTGTCCCAGATTTCACAGCCAGCACTCGCAAATACCCCTGAGGAGTGCCAGCTCCTGAGCAGGCCCCACTGGTAGAGGAGGGGCAACCACAGACCCACCAGGAAACTGCCTCCACTGGCCCAGGCATGGAACCCAAGACCACAGCCACCACTATTTTAGCTTCTGTGAAGGAACAGGAGCTTCAGTTTCAACAACTCACCCAAGAACTGGAAATGGAAAGGCAGATTGCTGCCAGTGAGCAAGCAGAATTACCAAGCATCATCAGGAACAGCTCAACTGAGAAGTCATTTCCTTGGAGATCAACAGATGTTCCAAATACTGGTATAGGCAAACCTAGAGTTCCTGACATTGCCCATCCCAACAACTCTCTCATCAGCACAGAACCAGAATGAATGAGAGACCCTCCTCTATTCACCAGAACAGACATCTCTTCATGAAAGTGAGGGATCTTGGATAACTCAAGACATCAACACGAATGAATTCTTTTTTTTTTTTTTTCTTTTTTTGGAGAGGTTTTTGCTATAGGGCACATGTGCTTGCCAGAAAGACAGAGACAGAGAGACAGAAAGCGAGAAATCACCCCCCCCGGGGGGGGGGGGGATGGCCACGCTGCAATCCCTTCTCCTCCATTCTCCTCTCAGGATCTTGAGCACGCATGCACATGCGCCCAGCATGAGTTTAAGCCACCAGGTCCAGGACTCAAACCGCGATCAACTACATGGGAGTCCAGCAACAGCCATTACGCCAACTGCTGGTCACACAATAAATTCTTATTCTGACAGTGAATACCAACAAGCAGAAAGTCTCCAGAATAGCCAGAACGTGAACAAGGCAGATAATGGACAGTAGCATTCATTAATAGGATAAATAACTATGAAAGAATAACCGCTAATAACTATTTGGTAAGGAATTCAAGAACTGAAGGACAAACACTGGTTCAGCCATCAGCAGCCAACCAGAACATGAGAAGAGTTAGTTCAGTCCCATCTAGAGCATAGCCTCCTTCAAATGTGCCACTGAGTACTCCTCCGGGTGATATAATTGGCTCTTTGTCAGCAACTGACTCTCGACCTCTGAACCCTAGTGCATATTTCTCCACCAGTGGGGAGAAAATGCTGCTCTGAGCAGTGTTTTCTCACTCACAAATACCTGCTCCCCAACAGCAGTGTGATGAATTGGTTAGTTACCTCCTGGCAGACCTCCAGTCCCAATGGACCAACCCCTCAATGCCCAACCACCACCAGGGTGGGGTCTCCACTGACCTTGACAGAGGCACAGACTCAAGTAGCTTCCCCATCTCAAGGCCAGGTAGGGTTGCCCCTAAATGCTTAGAGATGACCACTGTATAATAACATTTGGGACTTTATTTGCAAAAGATTGTCCATGATGTGGAACAATGTGGTAAGCAGCAGTACAACATTTACAAGAGAATGGTTCCATCTGGGTCAGATGGCCTGACAGGCTATGAAATTCCTATGCCAGTCAGCATAGTTAGCTTAGGCAAGCCTTTGGTCAGTTGTGTCTCCTGACTTGTACATCATTCTTATATATGAGGGAAGGACCTATTACAGTCTAGTATATGCCCAAACCTTGGCACTGTGTAACTCCAAGGATTGCAGATGGTATCGTATCATACAAAGTCAGGTGTAGAAATCTCCAAAGGACATCTGGCCAATGAAGTCCCCTCACATACCTAAGCAACAGTTAGGAACTGAACACTACAGCTGTTCATGGGTAGCTCTACAGGCCAATATGGTACCAAGTGCAAGAGAACAAATGTAACAGTCTTCCACATGCAACACCAGCTGATGATGATACCATGAGATCCCCATTCACAGACTGTATTCAGAAAGACCCCAGGAAGCACGATCTTGAGTTGCCAGAAGTCATTCACGTACTGCAGCACTAGTTCCCCTCCATTCAGGCCAATGTGGCAGCCTACCTGCAGCACCTGTGCTTCAGTGACAACAAAGTGAAGACGGAAGTGTGTAGTTAGGGAGAATCAAGCATTTGGCTGACATTTTGGAACAGAGGGTTTTGGAAGCTCAGAAGACTGTGCATGGTGCCCTCTGAAATCTTGTTTTTGGCATGTTTGCAGGTGAAAATAAAATAGCAATGAAAAATATTGATGGGATACCTGCCTTGTAGTGATTGTTGAGAAAATCTATCGCTGCAGAAGTAAAGGAGCTTGTTAGAGTAGTTTTTAAAAATTTTATCCTCATGTGATGTTAAGATGACCATCATTCGAGATGCACTCTCAGCCTTAACCAACACTGTGATCATTCCACGTTCTATATATTGTAGATTAACTCTTCTTGCAATGGTGATCATGAAATTAAATTCCAGACTGTGCTAGTTCTGCATAGCATGGCAGCTTGCCTGAGGAATCCCAGCTCTGTCGGGGAGGAAGCACAGAAGCAAATTCAGTCCTGTGAGGGGCTGGTGAAACCTGTCCTATTGGCTGGAACTAGAGGTTCCTGAAACCCAGCTGCTGAGGCCCAACAAACTGGATGACTTCTGAGGAAAAGAGTCTCCCAGCAAAGAGTCTGAGTCCAGCTGCTGGGGGAAGAAGAAAAAGAAGGAGTGATGACACAAGAGGGTCAAAGAGATGCAGTTAGTCCTACTCTAGGACTGTCCAAGTCCCCCAAAGGGGAGATGTTGTGGCATCTGTTGGTGCTAATACCCTATCTGAATCTTCTGGCAGAAAGTTCCAACCCAGCCACCTTGGAAGGCTCTGCCAGATCATTGCAGGACCTCTCTACTGACAACTGAAAGTTTGCAGCACACATCTGGGCAGGTGTTCAGAAAAAAAAAATTCTTCATCCTTGTAGAACTTCTGAGAATGGACAAGAATAGAGTTGTGTCTTCAGTGGCAACTACCTTGAGGGATATGGCACTAAATGTCCACAACAAAAAGCTCATAGGGAAATACGCCATGTGAGACCTGGTTAACTGGTTTCTCAGCACAATAGCCCTAGCATGCTGTCCATTGAGAGATCACAATGGCCATCTTATGTGCTCTGTATGAAGTTACAAGCAAAACCATGAGCACCAAATCCCTGTCTGACTCAGAGGCATAGAGAAGCTAGTGAACATAACCAAGGACAGAGGAGACAGGTCATCTCTGGGAGTGGTGAAGGCAGCGGCCTTGCTCTTAAATACTATATAGCAATACTAGGACATGTGGAGCAACTATGAAAAGGATGGGTAGAACCAGAACCATTTCATTACACCTGTGTTAACAGTAGAATGAGATTGATTAAAATCACATCACAGAGCAGATTGTGTACAGACTGTCTACCATCAACCCTCAGATGTCACCCATCATTCAGTCAGTGGCATCCCTTTTTCATCAGCACTGTTAAGAATCAGAGACTCTCACTCTAAATACAATAGGACCCCACCACCCATGCACTTATTACAATGAACAAGGGATTCAACACCCAAGGCTGATACTCTGGTGCCAGCAAACTTCACCAATTTACATCAGTTTCTAGTCCTTGCCAGCCAGAGAACAAAATAGACGGCTATAGCATCAGCATCTGTACTATAGTCAAGAGGACTCGAGCATAATGAACTTGGATGTGTACAGACTGTATTTGCAGCCTCTGATTGCTAAGAAGATCCTTATTTTAATGACCAAGTCACTTTCCCACTGATACTGATTACTCAATACGGTATGTTCTGAAATAACCACAAATCAGGCAGACTTGTTACTCAAAAAAAAAAAAAAAATGACCTTCTTACAGAGTCTGGGTCCCCAGATTTGTGAGTGTAGCATCAGGATGCTCTTTCTTTCTAACCTTGTTCAGATTGAGGTGAAAAGTCTATCTTGCTGATTTGACAATGAAATGTGAAAGTGACATTTAAGGAATAAGTGAAGAGCATTTTTTTTTCTTTCTTGACAGATTATTAGAGAATTGAGAATTTTGGGAGAGGACTTTCTAAGCTCTATTTAGGTGTTAGACCAAAACCTTTCAGATTCTGTAGTCTAGTGAAGGTGTGGGTGACATGATGAGAGGTTTGAGAAATGGATGAAATAAAATGGAGGGGGGTGTAGATCAAACAAATTTACAGATTTTTTTTAGACTTTTGCCATAGGATGCATGTGCTTGCCAGAGAAAGACAGAGACATAGAGAAAAAGTAAGAAATCACTTCCCAGGGGAGATGACTACACCACAGTCCCTTCTCTTCCATTCTCCTCTGGGGATTTTGGTCAGGCATGCACACATGCCCAGTGTGATTTTCAAGCTGCCAAGTTTGGGACTTGAACCATGGTCTGTCATGTGGAAGTCCAGTGCCTTAATCATCATGCTACCTGCTGGCCCCTAGAAAGGATTTTAAAAAAATGTGAATAATGTCATCTTCTGATAGGTTATACAGAAAAAAAGAATAGATACCCTTCATGTTTTATTGCTGTTACTAAATGCCCAGATTGTATGCTTTTATATCTTGTACATTTCTTTTATTGGTATAAATATGGAAATGCTGCATTGGTTAAGTGCCATCATTTGTAATGCAGCGTGTCCTTTGAAAAGAGATTTGAGAAACTAACAGCTTCAAAAACAAATGGGAAACCCAAGGATCTGTTAGCAAGTATAAAGAAACTGAAAATACATAAAATGAATTTCACTAGTATTTTGGAAAAATAATAATACTGAGTGTTTAGTAGATGCCAGTTCCTTTTCTAGTGATAGATTTTGTTATGTGATTATTTGGGCTGAGTGGGACAGAAATCCCAAGTAACATACCTTGATAATGGCTGGAGTTTATATTTCTTATCACATATAAATCAAAATGGATAAGGAAGCTCTGCCTGGCAATATTGAGACCTAGGTTTTACTAATTGGTTGATATATCTTGATGTATCTTCTTTCTGCATAGCCAAATGGCTCACCACCAAATCTTCATCATAATAAAGGGAAAAATTAAACAAAAAGGATGCATCATTTAAAGACAAATGCATCATTTAAAGACAAATGTTTCATATACCTGTTTCTTTTATATTTTATGAACCAAATTTAGGTATAAGGCCACAAGTAGCCGCTAATGAAGAACTGATAAATAAGCTGCAATTACAGATGATATCTAGCTAAAAGAGGGGCTTCCATTACTGTAAAAGAGAAGTGTTACAGAGCTCAACTAGCATTCTCTGTCTCCCTCACTGTAGTGCAGGATTCTGCCAAGAGTATTTCTGCCTTCTTCACATCCAGTTAAGAGTGCAATTGTTTGAAAATGGGTGAAAGGAAAGCCACAGGTGAATGGCCTTCAATAACAAACACAAAAGTCACTACAAAATTGTCCAAGTCAATTCAGTAAAAATTCTTCCTCCAGTTCTATTTGCTTATGCAACTGGAATGCTGAATAAAATCCTCTGGAAAGTCAGCTCATCTCAGAAATGCTAAAATGATTCCCATTAGTTGACCGTACCTATTAAGTTCTCAAAATGACATGACCTTATTCCCTGCTTTGCAGGCGATTGACCTGACAACCACCACATTCTCAAAAGTGTCCTATATGAAAATTAAAATGCCAACATAAAAGTAACAATTTAAAATACAAATTTCTGGACTGGCCTTACAGCACAGTGCTAAAGCACTGTGTAATGGGAGCTGGATCCCATAGGGCCGATGTGGTTCCAATCCTGAATCTGGCAACCTGAAAAACACTCTGGGTACATATCCATGTGTGACCAAATCCTGATGAGAAGGAGAAATAGAGGGAAGAATTGGGGTGTGACCACATCCTACTGTGGGATTCTGTCTCTCTCTCTTTCTCTCTCTCGCTCTCTCTCTCTCTCTCTCGTGAGCATACTCATAGGCAATTAAAAATAAATTATAAATTTTCAAAGTGAATTCTCAGTGCTGATCACATAATCTCTCTTCATCACGGCATGCTGACTTATAACAGGGTTTCAGACTGTTGTAGTTCTCAGCTCCCTGCAACCCCAAAGCAAAGACATGACACATACCCGTCCCATTCTTCTCCAAAGTATAGCACATTCTGCATGATCCCATTGACAAATTTTACTAATGCTAGAGATGACACAAACAAATCACAACAGGGGAAAAATAAACCAAATACTAATTAGCAGACATCACTTCTCCCATCAGCCATAATGCCTGCTAGGAACTCATATGACTGTCTGTATGAGGGGCCTTCAGTCCCTTCCAGGATTCCACCATACAGTAGTATCTATACATCCTCTATATTAAAAACAAAAACAAAAACAAACCTCTTTTCTGTACTTTCTCCCTTAGTCTAGATCCCTAATCTTTTGACAACTATTTAGCTTATCCTTCTGGGAAATAAGAAATCGATTGATGCATTAATAATCTTGGTACTGGTGCACTTAAACATGGGTACTCATATTGGTCTTCTCATTCAGAATATTCCTACGAAGAATGGGTAGTATTTGTTCTATAGCTGTATCGTCATCACTTAAACTTATGTGATCCTTTGCAGAATTCAGGAACTCCCCCTACACTTATATGAGCTGATTTTCCTTTTTTAAGAATTATTTACTGGGAACCAGCAGTTAGCGTAATGGCTATGTCGCTGGACTCCCACGTAGTCGACCGCGGTTCGCGTCCCGGACCCGGTGGTTTAAAACTCACGCCGGGCGCATGTGCGTGTATGCCCAAGATCCCGAGAGGAGAATGGAGGAGAAGAGAGAGAGAAAGGGAAAGCAAGTTGCCAGGTCTGGGACTCAAACCATGGTTGCCATGTGAGAATCCAGCATCTTTAACCACCACACCACCTGCCAGCCCCTATGAGCTGATTTCTGCTTTTTTTTTTTTTTTTTTTTTTTTTTTTTTTTTTTTTTTTGAGAGGTCTTTTTGAAATGAATAAAGGCTGGTCCTGTTAGCCTAGTGGTTAAAGGAACTGGATCCCATATGGCTGACCATAACCTGAATCCAGGCCCCAGTGGCTTGAAAAACTCTCTAGCACATGTGCACATGTGCTCAAAATCCCAACAGGATAGCAAAATGGAAGAGAAGGGATTGTGCTACTTGGGGATTGTATCCCACTGGGGGATGTTTTCTCCCTTTTTCTCTCTTTCTCTCTCTCTGGCAAGTCTATGTACTTTCTGGTAATTCAAAACAAATGAATGAATAAGTGAATGAATGAATGGGTGGAGACTGATGTCTCAGACATGGTACTAGGTCTAAGTAAACACATTTTTCCCTAGAGAGAATTGTTAGCCTTGGGTGAGAAGATGAATTCTGAGCTCCCATGTGCCTAGAAAGAGAATGTGAGAAATCACTGCTTACTGCCCTGGCCCTGACTTTTTTCCCATGTGCAGGTCCAGTGCCATTTCTCCCATGATGCCTCTTGGAAGCCCTGAGAGAGGATGAAACTGGAGCTTTTTTGGGATTTTTCCAACATTCAGTCACTGAAGGAGAGCAACTGTAAACAGCATTTTATTCAGGGAACTGAACTGACTTATGCAAAAATTTTTTTGTTGTTGTTCAGAAAAACTATTTTCACAGATGAGTAGTATACCTTTTGGGGTGATAGAGAGATCTCAGAGAAACTTTCTTCTAGCTTCTAGCACATTTTTGCTTGGACTTTGTTGTGCACATTATTTTTTTGTTTCCAAAAGGCAGAACCCAGTGTCTAAGATTCTACAGACTCAAATTTAGTAAAAGCCAAAAAGGGGCATTCTTTCCTTTTGTACTCAAGGGTTGCTAAGGTTAGTGCTTCAAGAAGACATGAAATCATACTGGGTAGGAGGATAGGATGAGACATTCATGACACAAATGGCTCATTATGTAGGATATGCAATGGAGCAAAAATATCCACCCCCAAACTAGATCATGCATCAGCTTTTGAGGTTAACAAAAGGAATTCATGGTAGAAATGATGGAAATCTGTAAGAATGAAATCCTTAGAGCCAATCTTGTCATTCTCCCTGCTTTCATCTTCCCTAAAATTGGCTCATTATACTACTAGAAATATACACCACAGAATAAAGTTATGCTCCAAAAAGAAAGAAAAAAAATTTGCCTTGAGCATTCTATATACAGGAATATTACTTTCCTCTATGGTATTGTACATGTGTGTAGTTAAGTCAGCCTAGCAATTAATTGGATCAATGCAAGAGTTTTCCCTGTCCTTGTTGAAAGATAATTCTGTGACTTGGTTTAAATGTGTTCATGTAAAAATATGTTTTCATCTTTAACTGTTTGTATCTATCTGGATAGGCTGCTGTAAGCATCCACTACACTTTTTGATTTCCATTGTGATGGTGTTTATTATTATGTATTGCACAACAAACAGGTGCAATAATCATAATATACTTAAAATAACATTTATATTCTCAAGGCAACAATTTGCAACAGTGCTGTAGGGATAAACAAGGAAGTCAAGATGGGAATTGTTAACACTTGGGTTTGCACACCTGTAATGGCACCCACCTACAGAGTAAAAATAAAAATTAGCAACATTCCTGCAGGCTCTTGGCATTTTTTAACATGAATGTGATAGTTACTTCTTGAGACTCTGCCATGTTCATGTGTACAACAATGCATCAGGCTCGCAGAGGGATAAAGCTCTGACATAATATATCTGCTGCAGTAAACATCTGCTGTTTTTGCCCAGCATCCAGTCTTCTTCTGGATATAGCATCTCAGTTTCCCTTTTGGATATTGCTCCCCCCTTGTAATCAGAGCAGGGGTTTGGGTGCTAGAAATCCTGACTCCAGCTTTGGCTTCTTAATCAAAGACTGGCCAACTTGAGCCCACTGAGTGGCTAAGGGTAGGCACATGACCAAATGCTGGGCCAATGAAGAGATATTCGTTGGATTTTTGTACAGTTATTAAAGGAGAGGCATTTGATCTCGCAGGAGGTTGCAAAACGGATAGGATTTACACTTGGAGCTCTTGCTGAATGTCTTGCCACAGCCTGGGTAGCATCTGCCTGCAAATGAAGCCAGTAGGAAGAGAACCAGAACTGGGAAAGACCTGTATTTCTTGGAAGTCTGGATCCAGCCATGCTTAAAGTTCAACTCCTTGAACTTCTCACTTACATTTTTTTTCTTTTTCTTTTTTTTAATCTTGAGCCAGTGTGAATGATGCTTCTGTGGCTTGCAATCAGAAGAGTTCTGACTAATAAACCCATCTCTGCTTAAGGAAGAAAAGCTAATACAATTGACACCTGCCATCTGACAGGTATTTTAAGGACAACATTCTCATGTAAGCTTACAACTATAGGGCATAATTATCTCTAGTTTCTATCTGTATTTGTGTGACTGCATTGTAATTTGATGAACATATTCATCTACTTTTAGACATTTATTTTGTTTCTAAATTTTGGATATTATAAACCAGTTGTGGGAAACCGATGTTGCATATGGTCTTTACAGTACTTTTAAAATCTAAAAGTCTTTAGTTGTATTACTTCATGATAACCCCCACTACTTATTTGGCCAAACTTTCTACATCTTCTCTAATGTCTATAGCCTGTCTACTTCAATAGGCACTTGAGTTTCAACCTCCATTAAATGTCACAATGAACATTCTAGTATATACTTTATATCTTTAATCATTTCTGAGTATAATGTATTAGAAGTGGGATTTCCAGGTGAAAAAGTTTACACATTTGCCAGGTTTTTGCCATATATTTCCAACTTGCCTTCTACAGAGATCAATTTATTCTGTAACCACATGCAAGTTTGTGTCTCTCTTCCCACAATTCTGGGTCACACCAATTCTGGGTGTATTATTCTTTTTAATCTTGACCAGTGTGATAGTAAAATTGTATCCATCTCCATATTGGGAATCCTTGACATTTCACTGCTATTAATTCAACTGGGCATATACATATGTGGGGTATTTATGTTTTTATTCTTTTATTTTTCTTCTTTCTTTATTCTTGTTCTCTTTTTCCTTTTTCCAATTGCTAGAGGGGGTGTGCACTCACCAGAAAGAAACAGAGATGGAGAGAGAGGGTAGAAAGAAAGCACCCCCACCTTAATGGGGCATGGTCACACCAAAATTCCTTCTCCATTCCTCCATCTCATCGACATTTGGGGCACTCGTGTACATGCACCCAGCACAGCATATTTTTCAAGCCATTGTATTGGTATTCAAACCATGGTTGACCATGTGGTCCAGATCCTTTAACCATTAAGCCACGGGCTGGTCTCTTCTTTACTTCCTCTTCCTCTTCCTTTCTCTCTCTCTCTCTCTCTCTCTCTCTCTCTCTCTCTCTCTCCCCACTCTCTCTCTCTTTTTAATCATGTATTTATATATCCAGTCCCTGAATTTGAACAGACAGAAACTGGAACCTGCTGTGAGGTAGGGATGGAGAGTATAAGGAAGAACAGGGGCTGTGAGGGGAAAAGTCCTGCTCTATCCTAAAGATCTTAAATCTCCAGTAACAACCTACGGGGGAAGCTCTTCTTCCTGATTCTGCAGCAGTAGGTCTCTGGTGAATGTAGTAGACTGAAATTAGGGAACCCAAGGAAAGGCCAAAGATGAATTACTATATCAAACTGACAAGCCAGGGACTTCTTTAATGTGACTAGATATCACTGATTCTCTTGCTTTGTTTGAAAATTCTATTTAGAATTGGCAGACATCTTGTATTGTTACTAAAAGCTAGTGTACACTGAATCTGGACAGATTGGAGGTGCCTTTGTTCTCTCTTTCAAAATACATGACAGAGCAGGTGCACAAGCATGAAAGCAAATACCCTCCACAGGACTCAGGTCATGCTATGATGCCTTTCTCCATTCCTCCAGCTCACCAGGATTTTGGGCAGAGAGCATGGCACACACATGCCAGTACCCAGCATGCACAGGGAGACTTTGGGACACAAACCATGATGTTCTCACGCTTCCTCAGCATTGTGGAGCATTGCTTTACCGCTTACTGTGCCACTACACCGGGCCTTTATTTTGAGTTACAATGATTCTTTAATTGATTTACTGCTGTATTTTAGCAGAGTAATATTGGAAATTCCAAATAACTTCAACAGTTTACAAACACGGTATAACAAAATAGACACTGGATTGTTCTAGATTGTTTTTGGGCAAGCACTGGTCAGGAGACTCAAACCATGGCTGGCATGTGCATTACATTTAGAAAAAAAGACAAAAAGTTGTGAATATGATTTTCTGTTTCAATCATGATGGTGGCAGCTCAAGTCATCCTCCATGTTTATGGCAATTATATATATATATATATATGTATATATATATATATATAAAATTATCCATTTTCTAGAACAATCCAGTGTCTACTATTTTGTTATACCGTGTTCATAAACTGTTGAAGTTATTTGGAATTTCCAATATTACTCTGCTAAAATACAGCAGTAAATCAATTAAAGAATCATTGTAACTCAAAATAAAGGCCCGGTGTAGTGGCACAGTAAGCGGTAAAGCAATGCTCCACAATGCTGAGGAAGCGTGAGAACATCATGGTTTGTGTCCCAAAGTCTCCCTGTGCATGCTGGGTACTGGCATGTGTGTGCCATGCTCTCTGCTGAGGCTGCGGTGAGTCACGGCATGAAGACCCTCTTGGGGTGCCTCTATTGTTCTCAAAAGAAATTAACAAATAAAATTTTTTTTAAAAAAGTAAGTTTTAGGGACAAAATCTTCTTCCTCACACCCAATGCTTGTCAACAATATAATGTAAATGTGTTCCTGATAACATGACTGGGTAGTTTAGAAGAAGAAAGTGGACAAACAGGTGGTCTCCAATCAGTTGTATATATCAGAATCACCTGGAGGACTGGTAAAACAAATTGTTGTGTCCTACCTCATAGTTTCTGATTCAGCAGGTCTTGGCTGGGTCATGATACTTTACATATTTCTAATAAGTTTCCTGATGATGAAGAGGAAGATGTTGCAGAAATCATATTTCAAAACCGCTATCTTAGACTTTATACATCTCTTCTTCCTTTTGGGAGTGATCTGACTGCAGGACACTTGCACTGGGCTCTGTAGTCCGAACTGGGAGGAGGCAACTGTAATTTCCCCTTACTGTTTGAGTTTGGGTAACTAATTCTGCTTAATTTTGGAGTTGAGTATAAGAGTTACTTGCTTCTGAATAAAAGCCCAATTTTTCTAATACCATCTTTGTATATAACAAATATGATATATGGTTCCTATTTAACTCATTTATTTATTACTGTATCACTTTATTTCATAACTATCAACATTATACCTGTATATGCCTAAAAGTTAAAATCCAGAAATACCATCACTACTCACAAGTATTAGAAAAAGATATTAAACATTTTTTATATACATCTTACTGGTGATTTTCCTCCCCCCAAACCAATAAGTCTCAAATACCATGTCAAAATAAATGCCTATGTTTTTTTAAATCCTTCTTGAATGTATATTAAAAAAATTAAAAGTAAATTAATTAATTAAAAAAATGCCAATGCAACTGGAAAAAGGCAAATCTAAGAGGATGGCAAAGGAAAAAAAAAAGGCAGGAACATGGCTAGACATTAATACAGCAATTTTTTACTTTTACTTTTTTTGCCTGAGGTTCACAACTGTTTGAGATATATTTAAAATGAATTAGGAAGCTCTATTTTAATGACAAAATAAGTTCTAAGAGAAATTTAAGTCTACTTTAAATGAGGCTTGAAAAAGAATTATCTTTTTATAAAGAAAAGTGATAGCCCTCAGGTAACATAGAATTTGCATTCAAATTGCTAAGTAGATAAACTTTTCTCCCTGTGGCTGAAACCTGGCTAGGCTTTGCATTTGATACCCAACAATTACTATTCACTTTCAGTTCTTCTGATCTCAAAGATTCAATGAAGAAACTTCTTTTAAAATGCAATCTTACTTAAAAAGATGTGGCAAAGAAACCAAAACTGCATACTTTGTCACTAAATTCAGTCACCACATCAAATCTACAGATTGCCTTGTAAATGAATTTCTATTTCCACTGGAAATTTTATTTAGCTCAAACAAAAAGTGAAATAATGGTGTAAGATGTTATAGAAGCTCCAAGAACTTGGCAAGAAGCACTGGGGAAAACTCTTTGTTTTATCATTTTATCAGATCATTTATAATGAATACAAAAGAGCTGTTTTTCTTATCTTGGTAAGATATTTCCACAAAAATCCTGGGATTAATGTGATGACCTGCCAGGTGAAAGTCTGCTTTCCTGTATTCTGAGAAGCAACAGAACTGTTGATAAGATTATTGCACATCCATTAAAAATGCTGAGTCTAAAGAAGCAAAAATAAATATTCTCGGGCTCTTTGGAAAAAAAAATTTAATCTAGTGAGTTCATTGTGATTATGTATTAGAGAACATGAGAGCATAGATCTCAAAAATTGTAATGGGCATTTTATTAGCTGAGATAATATACAGCTACTGTATATTTTATATTTACATCAGATGAGATATAAACATAATTTTTTTTATTTTTATTCAAGCAAAATGCTGATAACTTTTGATCCTAAAGCATATGACTGCTGAGAAACCTGACCACTTTTTTTTTTTTTTTTTTGGGGGGGGGGGGGGGAGAGGTTTTTTGCTATAGGGCGCATGCACTCGCCAGACAGACAGAGAGAGACATAGAGACAGAAAGCGAGAAATCACCCCCCAGGGGGGATGGTCACGCCGCAATCCCTTCTCCTCCATTCTCCTCTCGGGATCCTGGGCACGCACGCACACGCGCCCGGCGTGAGTTGTAAGCCACCGGGTCCGAGACGTGAACCGCGGTCGACTACGTGGGAGTCCAGCGACATAGCCATTACGCTAACTGCTGGTTCCCAAACCTGACCACTCTTAAGAGGAAACTAATGACCAAATACTTAGAGATTTTCCTTTTTGAAGTTGAAAAATACTCTAGTTTTTAAGTTTTTGAAGATATTATCAGAAGTTCCCTTCCAGTTCTTAAAGTGCTACTGATCTCTTTTGTGGAGCTATTTTGGAAGTATAATGTAATAGCAGAATGGGACTGTAAAATAGTAATTCTCTTACCTAAATTTACAAGAAAGAAAACTTTTTTCTAAAAATGTTGATACTCAAAAGAATTAAAGATAAACATTGGTAATGATGTATAAACAGCTGTTTGACTTTATCATAATCTGGAAAGTCTATTGAACTGCCGACTGTTTTATTCAGTTGACATATTTGAAAGACATATCTTGAGTGCCTTTATTCGTTATTCTAAGATTCATAAGGGGATAAAGAAAAATTAAATGGGAAAAAAGTAGAAAATTTTAAGTGAGCTTTCCATTGTTTTCTGTGTTTATCTTTGAAAGTAATTTCATGGCTTTATTTAATGGATACCTGCTTAAAATGACCAAAAATCAAGGGCCAGCAGATAGCATACTGGTTACATTGCTGGACTCCCACATAGCTAATCGTGATTTGAGTCCCAGACCCAGTGGCTTGAAAATCATGCTGGAGAAGGGATTGTGGTGTGGCCATTCCCCCTGAGGTGATTTCTGTCTCTGTCTCTCTCTGTCTTTCTGGTGAGCACACATGCCCTATAGCAACCTCTCAAACAAACAAACAATAAAACAAAAAACACAACAACTACCAACATACTAAAATTCAGCTGCTTTGTTTGTGCCTTTGGGCTTTATAGGTGAAGTGATAAAAACACAGAAGTAATGACTAGTGCTATTGGCCAATAGAAAAAGATACTGTTCTTGTAGGAAGACAGGCTGTAATCAGAACCTGATTTTACTCAGTAATAATAACTTTTATAAGCTATATATTTGTGGTTTAAAAGGAAAAAAAAAAAAAAAAACTTTAGTTAAATTCCTGCATGAAAAAAATGTTTTTGAGAATCTGAAGCTTCTAACCCTTTTGTATGTCCTTGAAACAATGAGTACTTTTTAAAAAGTAAAACATAATGTTTATTAGGATGTCAATATTATGTTAGAGTAGAATAGACTGTGTTAAAAACCAAAGAGAATTTTAAATCAAGCTCTTGTTGCCAATATTATGATGAATTTCAATGATTTACAATTTGTGGGGATGAGAAAAGTCATTTGATAACTGTTGAAATTCTAAAATGCCTCTTGTTAATCCAAGAGAATTAGTCAGAAAGTTGCCTTGAGACTGAACAAAATTTAGAATATCTTGAGTTTGTTAAGTTCTTCAAACAAGTCTAAGGGTAACAGTATCCGATCAATATCAACAGTACATGAGTAAAGAAACAAGAGGACCATTAAGCATTGTGGGATTGCTGAGATGGGACTTGGCAGCTACCACCAGAGGAGAAATCCCAGCCTTGCTCATCACTACAGAGTGACCCTGGGCAGGTTTCTTATCTTCCTAAGCCTCAGTTATCTAATATTTTTTAAAAAAAGTTTCTTTCTTTTTAATGAGAGAGATATAGAGGCATCCCCCTACAGCGTCTCCATGTAATGATCCACCCCCAGACTCAGCCGCCCAGATCATAGGCATGAGCATGCCTGGCATGTTCAGGGAAGCTCCAGGACACAAACCAAGGACCTGTCCCATGTAAGTCCAGTTGCATTCCCACTATACCTCCACCTGGTCCCCTCATTTGCTTTTACATTATGAATTTCTATTAAAATAAATACAAAGATTTCAATAGTGAGAACCCCCAAGACTCTCTGGACTCCCTGACATTGACGCTAGGTATTTTCATAATAATTCTAAGACACTACTCATCTTGCTCACTCTCAATCCCTCAAGAGGGTCCAGTGGAGTTTTTCTGATGCCATATCATGTGAGATATCACAACAAATTGAATGCGGAACAGATAATGAGAATCTGGCTGTCTCCTATTATGCCAGGCATTAAAGAGATCATCATAAGTATAAGAGTACCTTTGCTGTCAGGAAATAATTTCGTTTTTGAAAATAAAGCTGTTGTTCATAAACCATGAGGTTGGTATTTACATGTACTGGGTCTGTTAAGGTTATTTTATAATTAATTCATATAAACTATATTTAAATTTTCTGTTTTTAGTTTTAAAAAATAATTATTTATTATTATTATTATTATTTTAACTTATTGTAGGGCATGTGCACTCACCAGAGAGAGACAGAGAGAGAGAGGAAAAGTGAGAAAGCAAGCTGCCAAGTCTGGACTTGAACCATGGTGGGCCATGTAGAAATCCAGTGTCTTAACTACCATACCACCTTCTGGCCCTAGTTTTTAGTTTTACTACAGTAAACATGGCAATCCAACAAATATCATAGATATAATACACATAAAACATAAAAAGAAGTTATGGATCCTCAATAATATTTAAGGGTATAATGTGGCCTGAGACTAAAAAGCTGAGAACTATTGATTTATATCACTTACTTGAAAAGAAATTTTTCACATAAATTCGTAAGTCAGAAAACAATCCTCTATTAAGTTATGTAGTCTCCATTTGCTTTCAGAATATACAGTGACTATAGCCATATTATTTCTTTATAATAAGTTGTTAAAACCAATGGATTCTCTACTCTGGTTACATGTTAGGTTTATCTATGAGGTTTTATAGTAAATTATTGCTGGAGCCTCACATCCTGTCACTGATACTTTATAAAAGCTTTCTGCCTCTGTAATTGTTGTAACAATTACCTTGCCTACGTAGGTAAGTCCTCCCTCACACTAAAATGCACTGCATTGCATTACAACGTTGAGTGCATGCCAAGCTTCTCCAGTGCAGCCTCAGCAACACCAGAAAACCTTGCTCTTGCTGCAACCTTTCTTCAAAACAGGAGACCTGTGACACTGGTTCAGTGAGAGGACAGTTGAGTGTCTCTGAGATACAGAAGACGGCTCAGGAACATGGTGACAAGGTTGCCTCTTGACAGAGGCTACCAACTCACAAGAGGAAACCAACTGTGCCATTAAACACAGCCCTGGGAGCTGCTGACCCAACAGCCCAGCTGTCTTCGGAGTGGCCTGAGAGGAGCCTCTCTCAGCAGGTGACGTACTTGTCACTTTCAGTTAAGAGAGCTGCACTCTGATGACCTTGAGCTCCAAGGTTACTGCTTGCACTGGAGCTCCCTAACACAGGGGCTGTGCTGCTACTCAATGAGATGCAAACAGGCCTCAGTAGGTCAACCCTGAGGCCCCACCTCACAGACTCCAAAATGCTAACACTTCCTCCTCTATGCTAACTCTTTATGGAGGAACTGAAGATTTTCTTTGAACTATTTTGTTGAGATATAATTATACACCATACAATGTATCCCCTTAAATTGTACAATTTGATACCAGCAGATGGCATAATGGTGACGTTGCTGGGCTTCCACATAGTCTAATGCAATTTGAGTCCCAGAGCGGCTGTCTTAAAGCTCACGCTGGGCGTATATGTGTGCATGCCCAAAATCCCAAAGGGAGAATGGAGGAGAAGGGATTGCAGGTGGATGACCCCTACCCCCACCCCAGGAGGGTGATTTCTCGCTTTCTGTCTCTTTGGTGAGCATACGTGCCCTATACCAAAAGTCTCTCTCTCTTAAAAAAAAAAAAAAGAAAAAAGAAAAAAGACAATTCAATGGTTTTTAGAATATATGCAGTTACATAACCATAAACATCATAATCAATTCTAGAACATCTTTGTTATCCCTAAAACGAATCCCCCTGTAGACATTAACATTCACTCCCTGATATGCCCCAATTCCCTAAACCCCAAACTCCTCAGTACTAGGTGAAGGTGTTCATGATGCCCTACACCAAAAAATGGTGCCTTGGTGTATTGAATATTTTAAGTAAAACGGATTTAAGAAACAGCAGATATAGAAAGGACTCTTTGACCTTCCACAAAACAAGGCATAAAACCTTCATGTGAGGGCATAAAACCATCTGTATGCCTGAAGGACCTTTCTTAACCTCCTAATCTCCAAAGAGAAGTGTGGACACTGAGAGAGAATCTGCACAAGAAGGCCTTGGTAAGCACCACTGCCCTTTGCTTATAACCCTTAAAAAAAAAAAAAAAAAAAAAAAAAAAAAAAGCTATAGGATGCATGCACTCACTGGATAGAGAGAGAGAGAAAGAGAAAGAGAGGAAGCAACCCTCCCAGGGTAGGGGGGAGGGGCATGGCAACACCACAGTCCCTTCTCCTCTACTCTCCTCCATGTTTTTCAAGTCACCGAGTCTGGGACTTAAACTACACAGTTGGCTGTATGGGATCCATCTGCCTTAACCACAAGGCCACCGGCCGGTCCAGCTGGTACACTTTGTCCTATCACAATTTCTATGGCTTTCCACTCTATCAAATCCAGGATTATAAAAACACTAAGGTCTGACCAATCCTTGAGGCTTTCATTTCTTATACAGGCGCCCATGTCAGGTAAAACTCCCATTAAGTACATTTGCATGTTTTTCACTTAATCTGTCTTTTGTACAGGGCTCCAGCCAATGAACCTAAGATGGGCAGAAGGGAAAGCTGCTTTTTTCCCTTCTGACATGGACCACCGTTAGCCAGCTTTCCATTTCTTATGTTCTTGCCCGTTCTGCATATTTCATGTTAATAGAATCATACTACATATGGTCTGCTCTGACTATCTTCCTTCACTTAGAATGTTTTACAGACTGACCCTTGTGGTTGCATGGAGCAATATCTCACTTCTTTTGTTGTTGTTGTTGAGTAATATTACATTGTAGGATATACATTTAATTTATTCATTTACCAGTTAATGGACATTTGGGTTGTTTCACTTTTTGACTATTATAAATAATGTGCAGATTTATTTTTTAAGTCACCAAGAACACAAACACTGCCTTAATCCTTCTTGAAAACCTAGATTTAATCAGAGTTCTACATGGGGAGCTGTGTGTAGGGAGGTGGCAAAGAATAGATCTTAAAGGTAAACTTTTACTTCTGCTTAAAATCTGACACTGCTGGCAATGTCTCTCATTAAAGAAAGGGGGAAAAAAATCACAGATAATGCCAGGAAATAAAATGGATTTGCTAATTTAGTCACTGAAACATAGAATATTGCATGAAAAGAATCTCAGGAAAGAGCTGATTCATTTCACAGATTAAAAAAATAATAATAATGTTGCATTCCAGAGAGGTTGGTTACATGACTTGCTCAAGTGATGTGCTCTCTTGACGTCTGGTACTTATGGATTAAAATGTTATGCTTCCAAGTTTTAAACAAAATTAATAAAATTCCAAAACCTCAGAAAGCAAAAGAAGTAAAAACCAAATATATTTATTTGAAATTTTCAAATGAAACACTTGAAAGCTATTTATTTCCTTCCTTGCCAGTTCCAGGAGACACACCCTGTGGTGATAAAAGAGCCATAGGTTACATAATCTTGGCCCTGACAAAAGACAGTCTGCACCTTCCCCTCCCAGGCTGTGCTTCCCCCAGGGCGGGTTCAGAAGGGGGAAGTGCTCCCTGGTGATAGGCTAGTGAGCTCATGCCACAGCCCTGGGGGCCAAACTGGAAAGCCAGAGCTCAGTGCAGGTGCAGGCAGCCCCCTCCACCCACAAGACCCATCATCCAGTCAAGGCAGGGGTGACTTCTCCTGCCCCACTCACCCCAGCTCAGCCCTGGGGCCGGACAGGACCAGATGGTCCTCAACCGTGTGTTGTCAAAGACATGAGGTCTGGAAGCCCAGACATTTTCCTGTCCTCAGAAGGAAAACAACAGATTTTGTGTGTTTGCTTTCTCTAATTAACCTGTGTAAACTCTTCATATCTTTGGTATTGCACTCATGAAAAATGCAGTTCAATAGGGAAGTGAAGTTTCCTCATAGAAAAGAAACCTCACTTTCCCTTAATAAGGGGACTTTGAAAAGCTTATGGAAAAATGAAATTAAGGACGAGCTCTGTGGTGTGGCAGTAATACACCATCAAGAGAAGTTGGATTCCATATGGCCACTGGGATTGGAATCTCCAACCTTGTTAGCCTGAAACACACTGGGCATGGGCGTGCCCAAGATCCAATGGGTTGGTGAGATGATCAGAACCTGTGGAGGCATTCATCTCTCTCTCTCTCTCATTCACACACATCTGTACTATATCATAAATAAAGAAAAAAAAAATGGAATTAAACTATGAGTTTGTTTTGGTGCAAAAAGTTTTTGAAACCCACGCCTAGCTTTTGATAATATGCATTTTCCATGAACTTTTGGACAACCCCTCGTATGTATAACCACTGCTGTCACCTACTTTTCCTAGCTTCTCACCCCCACCCCCACCAAATACACACACACACACACACACACACACACACACACAGACACTGCTCAGAATCCACGGGCAGCGGAGAGCGTTGGGCTGCCCGGGCTCTACTCATTTCTTCATGTAACCTTTGGGCCACATGAATTTTCCAACACCTTTACCTCTCACTCATTTCCATCCCAACCTTTACCTATCCAGGCCTTGTCCTGATAGAAGCACACACTTTGGACCTTCCCTATTCCTCACAATCTTTAAGGGTTATTTTTATCAGACTGTTATCTCTTCCCCCACTCCCACAAAATGGCATGGATTTGCCATTTGTTATACCCTGTGTGAATGTCATAAATTTGTTTTCAAATTTCAAGATGTTTTCCATTTTTAATACTTTCCCTTAATTTCTATCCCTTCTCATTAACTCCTTTCTTCCCCCTCCCCCCCACTGTAGGGTACATGTACTTGCCAGAGAGACAGAGAGAGAGAAAATTAGAAATCATCCCTCAAGGGAGATGGCACACAGTACTCCCTTCTTTTCCATTCTCCTCCTGGGATCTTGGGCATGAATGCACACATGCCCGGCATGATTTTCAAACTACCAGGTCTGGGCCTCGAACTGCAGTTGGTCACATGGGAGCTCAGTGATGTGACTGCTATGCCATCTGCTGGCCACAGATGTACCTGCATTCATTGACTACACTATGAGTCAGATTTATTTGACAAATATTTATTGATCCATTAATAACTGTTCACATGTTTTTAATTATTTTAATCTTAAAAATACTTTTTTAAAAAATTTTTGACACATTCTGTGGTAGTTTAAGCACTAAACACTGAACCTGAGTTTGTCTCTGTAAATAATGAAAAGCCACTACAAAGCATTTGTATATTTGATATCCTACCAGATAGATGAGAATTTAATTTTCTTAAATTAATACTTTCTGTCTCCCCCAAACTTCAGTAGACATTAGTCCATTTTTTTTTCTTCCTTTTTTAATGCCCAGCATTTGAACCCAGTTGCTATTTTGGAAAAGGCCTTACTTCTTGAGGAGTTAAAAACACCACAGACTCTCTCAGGCTTCCTTGTATTTGGGTTCACACACATAAGCTAGGCCCTACCAGTCAGATATACACCTATACATCCCCAGATTTGGAATCAATAGATAGTGGTGTGAAGACCCAGGGGAACATAGTGGTAAGATCAAGTTTCCAGGTAGCACCAGCAGCAGTGCTAACTGGAGACTCCCCTGCCAATTGTATTTCTTGTACAATCTGTAAGATGATACCTTGTTCTCAGCCTTCAAGGAATTCTGCTATTAGACCAATTCTACAGTGCAATTTTTAAAAAATGCTCCTGGCTGAAAAGCCGTAGATTCTCCAGTCCTCTAAGTCCTCCACTGTTTCTTTTTAAGTGAGCCAGAGTTGCTTTCTATTGCTTACAATTAAAAATCCCTAGGGACATACAACCTAATCCTGATACAGTAACACTACTGCTTTCAGACCCTCCACTGGTTACTCTGTGTTAGTGACTTCATGTAACACACTAGTGTCCACTGCCTTTGTCAGCATACATAGTACCTGAACTTCCATTTTGTGAATGGAAGAAATTAGTGTTTCAATACCTTTTTTCATGCCTCTTCTTTTAAGGTAACATTTGTATTCCACATTAGAGTTATACTTGTCATCAATGTCCTATTTGTATTTTCTTTTGTACAAACTTATTTTATTTAGCTTGATGACCTCCAGATTTACATTTTTACAAATGACAGACTTTTGTTCTTTTTAAAGGCTGAATAATACTCCATTGTGCAAGTTATTTATTTTAGATCTTTCTTTTTTCTTAATGTAGGCATTTACTTTTTAAAGTTCTGCTATGGGGTGTATATGCTTGCCAGAGAGAGACAGGGAGAAAGAGAGTGAGTGGGTGAGAAATCACCCCCCTTACCCATGGGGAGATGGACACACTGCAATCCACTCTCCTCTTGAAATTCCGGGCATGCACGCACACGTGCCAGGTCCAGGACTTGAACTGTGCTATCAGCCATGTGTGATCCAGTCATCTTAACCACCACACCACAGGTGACTTGGCATTTACTTTTATAAACTTCACTCTTACAACTGTTTTTCCTATATTCTATAGGTTTTGGTATGTTGTGTTTCCATTTTTGTTTGTCTCAAGATTTATTTTAATTTTGTTTATGACTTCTTCTTCAACCCATTGGTTTTTGTTCAGAATCATTTGTTTTAATTTCCACATATTTGTGATTTTTCCAGTTTTCTCCTATTGATTTCTAGTTTCATACTATTGTGGTCCAAAGTGATGTTTGATAACGACTTCAACCTTGAATTCCTAAGACTTGTTTTGTGGCCTAACACGTGATCTATCATGAACTTTCTTCTCTGTGCTCTTGAGAGGACTATGTATTCGGTTGCTGTTAGCAGGAATGTTCTGTGCATGTCTGTTAGGTCCATTTGGTCTAAGGTATAGTTCAAGTCCAGTGTTTTCTTAGTGATTTTCTGTCTGGATGGTCTATTCATTATTGACAGTGGGGTATTGAATGTTTGTATTCCTGTTTATTTCTCTCTTCAGATCTATTAACATTTGCTTTATATATTTAGGTACTCCAGTGTTGGGTCTATATATTTTTATTACTACTATATCTTCTTGATGAATTGAGCCCATTATTATTAGATCACAATCTTCATTTTCTCTTTTTACAGTTTTGATTTAAGGCCCATTTTGTCTGAATAAGTATAGCTACTTCTGCTCTCTTTTGGTTTTCATTTGCACGGAATATCTTTTTTCCATTCTTTTATTTTCAGTTTATATTTTGTTCCTTAGAGGTGAAATGAGTCTCTTGTAGGTAACATTCAGTTGGGTCTATTTTGTTTTTTTAATCATTCAGTCGTTCCTTCTTCTGGTTGGAGAATTTAACCCATTTACATTCATCATAATTATTATTATTTTTTTTGTTTTGAGAGGTTTTCGCTATAGGCCGCGTGTGCTCGCCAGACAGACAGAGAGAGACATAGAGACAGAAAGTGAGAAATCACCCCCCAGGGGGGATGGTCACACCGCAATCCCTTCTCCTCCATTCTCCTCTCGGGATCCTGGGCATGCACGCACATGCGCCCAGCGAGAGTTTTAAGCCACCGGGTCCGGGACACGAACCGCGGTTGACTACATGGGAGTCCAGCGACATAGCCATTACGCCAACTGCTGGTTCCCCATTCATCATAATTATTGAAGGTAAGGAGTTACTATTGTCATTTTGCCAATTGTACCTGGGTGTTCCACAGATCCCCTGTTCTCCCTCCCCCTGCAGTCCTCCCCTGCAACCTGATGACCCCCCACAGTGGTACACATTGAGTCCCCTCCCCCCGTCCCCTGTGTTTATAGTCTAGGTTTTTGTTTTGTAGTTTCTATGAAGCTTGCATAAAACATTTTACAATTACATCAGTCTATTTTAAGTGGACAATGATTTTGATTACATACAAAAACTCTACACTTCTATTTCTCACATTTTGTGTTTTTGCTGTTATAAGTTTACATCTTTTTATATTGTATATCTGTTAACAAATAACTGTAGATCTGTCTTTTAGTATTTATACTAGTGAGAAGTGATTACACACCACCATTACAGTATCAGAGTATTCTGAATTTGACTATATACTTACTTTTCATGTTACTAGTTAGCATTTTCTTGTACTTTTTTCTTTCTAATTTAATCTTCATGTTTCTTAGAGAGTAGTCATAAATTCTAGCTCTGCCCTTACAAGGCACAGAGAATTGGTCATGGAGGTTTACATTGTGCCCTTTGTGAGATATGTATTTATCCTGGTGGATTGCTTAATGCCTAAGTGTCTAGAAGTCCCTCTCACAAGAAACTTGTTACAATAGAAGATGTCCTTGTGGCTCTTTTCTGATCTGTGTCCAGTTATTTATACCAGATAGCCACTCTTTCGGAGAATTCTGACCAGGAATGAAGTTAGGTTCAAGTGTGATTTTTAGGTGAGACACAGAAGAGGCAACTCAGCAAAACACATAACAAAGCAGTATTATTACTTATAGATACCAGAGAGAAGAAGGCAGTGTGCTTCATAGGTACCATGAGGAATGGGAAAACATCTTAGTACACACACTCAGCCAGCAGGTAGGAAGCAAGAGGGTGAGTGAGACCTGTGAACCAAAGCCTTTATTGGGGTCTAGGCATTATCCAAGCTGGTTTCCCTTAGGGAGTTCTAATTGGTGGGTTTGGAGCAAACAAACACTAGTTCTATGGAAACACACAGTGACTCAGAAGTGGTTACTGTGGCATATATAGGCAGTCAATGTTGACTGTGGTGATCAGTGGAGTGAATCAGGTAGGTATATCTGGTTGTCTCACAGGGAGGTGGCCACCAAGAGGCAGTTGTATAAACTGGATATCTACAGCAGCCATATCGAGGAGCTAGGAAGAAGCAGAGAACTGGAAATTGTCAAGGGTGGCTAAGCCCTGCTTCTGGTATGAGAAAGTCCAACTTATATTTTAACTTTTATTTTATGCCTGAGAAACATATAATTATAAGAATTCACTGCAGCATTCTTTCATTTCAGCTGAAAGAACTACCTTTAGTACTACTCACATAGCAAATTTAGTGGTGAATTCCCACAGCTTTTGTTTTTCCAGGGAAGTTCTTGTCTCTCCATTTCTAAAGGACAGCCTTGCCAGGTGTAGCATTCTTGGTTGGTAGTTTTTTTCTTTCAACACTTTGAATTTATTACTCCACTTTCTTCTAGCCTGTGAAGTTTATGCTGAGACATTTGTTGATAGTCTTATGGGGTTCCCTTTTATGTGACAAGTTGCTTTTCTCTTGATGCTTTCAAAATCCTCTCTTCTTTTGACTTTCAACAATTTCATTATAATGCCTCAGTGAAGACCTCTTTTTTTTTTTTTTTTAGAGGTTTTTGCTATATGGCGCGCGCACTCGCCAGACAGAGACAGAAAGTGAGAAAGCGAGAAATCACCCCCCGGGGGGGATGGCCACGCCGCAATCCCCCCTCCTCCATTCTCCCCTCGGGATCCTGGGCACGCACGCACACGCGCCCAGCGTGAGTCTAAGCCACCGGGTCCAGGACTCGAACCGCGGTCGACTACGTGGGAGTCCAGCAACATAGCCATTACGCCAACCACTGGTCCCAGTGAAGACCTCTTTATATTCCATCTGTAAGGAGTTCTTTGGGCTTCATGGATCTAGATGTTTATTTATTATTTTTTTTTTAGAATTTTTTATTTAACTTTATTTATTATTGTTCTTATTTTCCAGTTTGATAAGAGATGGCAGGGGGAGTGAGAAAGGAAGCCACCAGATTCAGGACTTGAACCACAGTGGCCAAGTGGGATTCCAGCGCCTTTAACCACCATGCCACCTGCCAGTCTCTAGATGTTTATTTTTCTCTCCATATTTGGGAAGTTTTCTAACATTATTTCTTTAAGTTTGTTGTTCCTCTCTCTTCTTGTGAGAGGAACACAAAAGACAAAGAGAAAGGACTCAATGTATACCACTCTAGAAAATAATCAAATCACAAAAGAAAACCACGAGAAAGGAAGAAAGGAAGAAAGGATCAACAAAACACCCAGGCTTAACCAACACAATGTATATATTAGTATAAAATGGGTTTCTTGCAAACCATTACTATCACTAGTTATCGAGTGAAAACCTATAAATGATATAAAGGAGAAAAGATGTAGTTGATGGGAGCCTTACAAATCTCATAGGCTTCCCCCCTCAATTCTTTTTTCTTTTTGTTCTTCTGTCTGGATAATTTCAATGACATGTCTTTGAGCTCCCTGAGTGCTTCTTCTGCCTGACAGAATTTGCTGTTGAAGCTCTCTATTAAATATTTCAACTAATCATTTTGTTCTTCAGCTTCAGAATTCACTTGGCTCTATTTTATGGTTTCTATTTCGTTGTTGGATTTTCTGGAACTTTATTCTGGTCACATATTGTTTTCCTGATATCATTTACTTGTCAGTATACACTGGAAGCTCCTGCCAGGTGAACAGATTGAGCCTTGCGAACAGTCGGGGCTCCAAATTTACGTTACCTATGGGAGCGCTAGGCCTGGTGTCTCCAACTCCAAGCTCCCAACCCGGTCATCTCCGAGGTGTCTTTCCACTCGGGTTGCCCAGCTCTTCTCCCAGCCGACGCCCCAGCCTGGCCTCGCTCGCTCCTGGGGTTGCAGTTCCTTCCTAGGGAGCAGCCAATGTCCTATTTGTATTTTGATTCTAGACTTTGAAAGCCAATGAACAGTCTTTATATTATGTACATATAAAATTATTCAGCTCGGAGAGCATGTTGTGTTATATTTATATTACTTTGTTATATGTCCTATATATATATATATATATATATATATATATATATATATATGTATATATATATATATATATGTGTGTGTGTGTGTGTGTATATATATATATATATATATATATATATATCATAATCTGGTATCATAATCCCTATGCTACTCAAATAAAAATGATCCTGCAGTCAAGTTGAAATGAGGGGTCTTTGTTTTTATAATCTGTTTGCCTCTAACAGGATCCAATTTTTCCAACTCATAGCTAGAAGACTCTGTTCTTCTGTTAGATATTTTTTTTTATCGGCATCTACAAATCAATGACTTTAGGGCAAGATGTCACTGTTTCCTGTTTTAATTCATAGCTCCTGGAAAACATGTCTTGCTTTTCTTTATTTATTGCCTTGTTTTATTGGTATATATTGGGTTGTCAAGAAAGTCATGATGCATTTTTGCATAGAAAATCAGAAAAAATATGTCATGACTTTCCTAGCAACCTAATGTATCCAACTAACTTTCTAAGAAAGTGTCGGTGATAGATAAACATTTGGAATCTCCTTGGTATTTTCTTTTTCTTTTTCTTTACCAGAGAGTATGTATACTCACCAGAGAGAGAGATGAGAGAGAAGAGTGGGAGAAAGCAACTCTAATGGAACATGGTCACACTCCTGTCCCTTCTTGTCTATTCCTCCATCCTGTCAGGATTTGAGAAACAAATGTAAACATGCCAACCTTCCAGGACCAGGATTCAAACCACACAGTCAGCTATGTGTGGGGGAATCTGGCCCCCTTATCCACCAAGCCATGGGGTAGTCTCTCCTTGGTTTGGCTTCATGAAGAAGACATGCATATAGTTTTGCACCTGACAAATAGTTTGGCTAAATATAGAATTTTGAGTTGAAAATAAGTTTAATATTGCTGTTAGAAGGCTTTCTTCATTGTTGCTGCTGTGATGCTGGTACTAAATGAAATATTGTTTACTTCCCTTAGTCATTATTCCTAACAATAAATGATACAGTTTGATGAAAGAAGTGAGAGGAGAATATATAAGAAAGATCCAAAGCAAGCGGTATTCTCCAAAAAAGATGATTGGAGATATTGCACTGGAACAGATATTACTTATCATCTTTGGCAATTAGAGTAAAGGGAAGAAGTTCTTAATAAGAAAGAAGGTTGATGGGACCAGCTGTTAGCGTAATGGCTATGTCGCTGGACTCCCACGTAGTTGACCGCGGTTTGTGACCCTGACCCGGTGGCTTAAAACTCATGCCGGGCACGTGTGCGTGCGTGCCCAAGATCCCGAGAGGAGAATGGAGGAGAAGAGATTGCGGCATGGCCATCCCCCCTGGGGGGTGATTTCTTGCTTTCTGTCTCTCTGTCTGGTGAGTGCACACGCCCTATAGCAAAAACCTCTAAAAAAAAAAAAAAAAAAAAGAAGATTGAGTAGAAACTCCAGATAAACTCAGCTCCTTGGCAATTTTGCTTAGTCACTCTGAATTTCTTCACTGCAACGCACTTTATGAAGATGACTGTTGCTCTAGAAATTACTCCCTTAGAGAAACTGCTGCTTTTTAAAACAGAAAATCAACAAGGCAAATAGTCTTGTTTCTCTCCAAAACACATGTGCATATGACATCCATTAGTTTTGAGATTTTTGCCACATCTGCAGGAAGGAGATAGCCTATCGGAACATAATATGAATCTCTTGCATTCTTAACAGTGCAGTGAAGAGAGAACTTATTGAATTACCATTGCAGTAGATTGCAATGGGAACATTTTCTTCTCCTGAAAATATATACTCATATACCAATTATAACCCACACTATTGGTTATTCACATTTATTTTGCTTTATGAACCATGTAAAATGAAAAGCAATCACACTGTAATGTGGCACCCTGTGACACGGTAACGCCTGCTACCATTACAATTTCAACAAACTTGAACTGAGATTCAAATGAGTAGCATGACTCCTAGGGAAATGGTTTCATAATGGCATTTAGTGTTCTCAATTAACACAGGAAAGATTAATGGCTTTTTTTTTCCTTTGGTGGTCTCTGTTGTAGAGGAAAAAACATGAGCTGCCATTTGATTTTCCACTCAATTGCATTTACCAACTGGCAGACAGACCAAGTGGGAAAGTTCCTTCGTCCAATAGCTGGATTGGCATGGGTGTGGCCCGGGCTTGTTACCAAGGCTGATTCTCCATGATCTGAGGAGTCTACAGATAGCAACTCTCTGAGCTGAGGCTCAAGGGTTTGACTAGCAAGAAATGCATTAGCTGGGAATAATTATTAGGGTTTTCTCCTTTCTCTTCTCTTTGTCTTAACTTTCTAATTAGACCTTCTAGTACATCCTTTGAAAATATCTCAAGTCTGTCTGCTCAACTACTTCCCAGCAGGGAGTAAGCTGCCTATCAAAATGGACTTGATGCTTCTAAGTTAAACACATCAGCAGAAGAGTGAGTAAAATGAAAATTTTAGGAATATCACCCTGCAAAATAAAGTGATGACTGCTATGAGTGAGAAGAGTTATGATCTGCCAGAATCTTCTATTATAAGGAACAGTTTAAGCATACAGAAATGCCCCATGGCTGCTGCAGTCAAGAATCTGATCCCAGCCTGGAATTCTCTGAGGATGTTATTCATAAAGGCACAGTTAATCAAACTCAGACCTCTCTTCAGAATCTCCCTGTACAAGCCAAACTTACTGCCAGCTGAAGGAGGGTGCCAGACCAGAGAAGGTAAGCTAAAATCTGTGTGCCCTGGCTTTAGAACTATAAAGTCTCAACCCATTTTAAAATGTAAAAAAAGATCTTCTCTGTGTGTGTAAATGGTTTTTATTTTATTTATTTATTTTTACATTTACCAAATAGTTGGCTTTCTAGCCTTACAATCAGAACTATGGACTTACTTAAGAATTTTAAACCTACCTAAGTTGACACCGATTTTAATTTAATTTACCAAAAAAGAGAGGGTACTTTCTGCTTTCTTTTCCTCACCCTTTAGAGGTATTCAGAAAGAATGAGTATGGGCCAAAATCATTCTGGCTTGTATTCATGGTTACCAAGCCTAAAGAGAGGCAGTTTTCTGGATAAATGGTCTTGCCTCAAATGCCAGATGCCTGCTAAAAGTATTGCAAATTCTCAGACTTGCTCGGGCTTCCTCTGCCATCACAAACAAAAATGGCGGATCTTTCAACAGAGATGCCGGTGTCTCCCCCAGTGACTACACACTTGGTTTCTGAGAAGTATGGTTTTGTTTATTTTTTTGCACAGGGAAATCTCTATATACCCAATGTGGGCCCACTTGGTTTTAGTTGTTTAGAACTAGCTTGGATTGATGACAGACTCCTCATTGCCATGCTGTCACCACTGGAAGGAAGAATAAATGTAAGGAGATTCAGGTTCTCTCCATTTGTACATAACATCTGCAGACCCATGTGCTGACTCTTCTCTAAATGTCTGTCATTGTTTTCCCCTCCCAACTCAGGGACAAATTTGTCCAAGGCCCCATGAAACAAAAGCATAGTAGACCTGGTTGAGATTCTCCTTCCAAACGGGAGAAAAGAAACACAGGTGGAGATCATGAACTTGGTCTTTACAATTTGCATTTGGTTTTGCTCTCAGTCTATAATTCTTCTGTAAAATGGAGATGAAAATCCCTACCTCATAAGGCTATTAAACTTTTTGTGAATTAATAGGATTTGTATTTAGGGCAGTTCTTGGTTTACTGAAAAATCAAGAGGAAAGTACAGAGAATTTCTATATACTTCCTCTTCCTCTCTTATAGAGAGTTCTTATAACATATCTCTAACCTCACTAACCTGTCATTTTTAAAAGCAGTTCATATATTTATTTCTTTCATCAGTGAGTGAGTGAGAAAGAGAGCAACCCCACCAAGGTTCCCATGGTTAAACTTACACCTAAGTATTTAATTGTTGTTGCTATTGTAAATGGAATTGTTTTATAATTTCCCTTTGAATAGTGTATTATTAGCATTTAGAAATGCAATTTTTGTATAATGATTTTGTATTATGCAAATTTACTGAATTGTTTCATTAGTTCTATCAGGTTTTGGGTGACTTCGTTAGAGTTTTCTATATATAAGATTATGTCATCAGCAAACAGACTTCCTCCTTTCCAATTACAATGCCTTTCATTCTTTCTCTTGACTAATTCTGTTGGCTGGGACTTCCAGTACTATATACTTAAAAGATGTGAAAATATGTTAAGAGTGGACATCCTTGCCTTATCCTTTAACTTATGAGGAAAGCTTTCAACTTTTCACCAGTGAGAATGATTTTAGCTATGGGTTTGTTACATATGGTCTTTACTGTATTGAGGTACACTGCCTTTATATTTAATCTATTGAGAGTTTTTATCATGAAATGGTGTTGAATTTTTCAGATACCTTTTCTGCATCCTTTGAGATGATCATAATTTTTATCTTCCATTTTGTTAACGAAGTGTATTACACATGTTGATTTGTGCATATGAAACCATCCTTGTATCTCAAGTATAAATCCTTCCTGATTTTGGTGAATGATTCTTCAATGTGCTCTTGAATTTGGTTTGCTAATATTTTGTACAGGACTGTCCCATCTATGTTCATTAGGAATATTGGACTATAATTTTTGTCTTATACTATTTCTATCTGTCTCCATCATGGTACTATTACCTTGTAAAATGAGTTTGCAAGTATTTGGAAGAAGTTTGAGAAGAATTGGTATTAGTTCTTCAAATATTTGGTAGAATTCAGTAGTAAAGCTGTCCAATCCTGGGCTTTTTTTCAGTGGAAGACATTGTTATAACTGATTCAATCTCTTTATTCAGTATTGGTCTGGTCAGGTAGTCAATTTGTTCATAATTCATGTAGGTTATGTATGACAAGGAAGCTATCCATTTCTCTCTTTTTCTTTTAAGGTTATTTTGAAAGAGAGAAAGAAATAGTAACCTTCAATAGGGTCTCATTTGCTGTGATTCCTTAGTCCCAGCCCTCTAGTCAGCCAAGATCATAATGCCCCTACCCTGAGTGCTTTAGGTCAATGCAAGATCCAAACCATGGTCTTCAGTATACCTCTAGTACTGCAAAGTGGTGGCACCCTACAGACTGTGCCATCAAGGCTGGAACAATCTATTTTTTCTATATCATCCAATTATTGACATATATTTGTCATACTTTCTTATGATCCTTTGTACTTCAGTGGTATCCATTGTAATATCCCTTCTTTCATTTCTTGCCTTATTTATTGAATAGTTGATAGGATTTATCAATTTTGTTTATATTTCAAAACTCAGCTCTTGGTTTGGATTTGGTCTTGCCTCCCAATCTAGGGTAAGCTTAAACAGTGTACTAAGATTTAGAGATCTACAGCTGGGTTGGGCAAGGTCAGATGCTGTCTCTGAAGATAATAAGTGACCTGAAGTTGCTTCCTGACTTAGGAAATACTTAATGAGAACACCAAAACTTAATTACATCACCTTTCCATCTCTAGGAGTTGTGAGTCTAGACTCACCACTCTAGATGCTCCCCCTATTAACTGTTAACCTATAGATGCCTCTTTATCTGGTGGTTGGCTAGGGAGAGCTGGCTAGTGATTCAAGCATGAAGGACCTGTGAACCATGTTTCCTGAAGCATGGTACTGCAGGCTAATTTCTCTGGTGTGGTACCTTAGTTGAGAGGAATGCAGGGAAACCACCAATGCCTACACACTGGTTAATGCAATCCCATCCCTGTGTTTGAGTAAAACTGACCCCAGATGTCTAGTCCTGCTGGTACTCTTGCTGACATCATTCCTACCCGATCCAATCTTCCTTCCTTCCTTCCTTCCTTCCTTCCTTCCTTCCTTCCTTCCTTCCTTCTTTCTTTCTTTCTTTCTTTCTTTCTTTCTTTCTTTCTTTCTTTCTTTTCCAGAAGGATTTTTGCTATAGGGCATGTATACCCCCTAGAGAGACAGAAAGAGAGAGAGAAAGTGAGAAATCACCCCCCAGGGGGGTTGACCACGCTGCAATCCCTTCTCCTCCATTCTCCTCTTGGGATTTTGGGTATGCATGCACACATGCCCAATGTGAGTTTTAAGTTGCCAGATCCAGGATTCGAAGTGCAGTCAACTACATAGGAGTCCAGTAACATAGCCATTACACCATATGCTCGTCCTTCTTTTTCTGGATTTGTTTTTGTTTTAAGTTAATTTATTTCCTTTTTCAATGAGAGAGGGAGGGAGTGGGCACACCTAACAGGGTATCCATCCTATGATCCACTCTTGGCCTCAACATGACCATGATGGGCATGAGCACATGCTGGCAGGTACACAGAAGTCACAGGGTGCAAACTTGGGACATTCTCATGTGGACATTCTCCTAGCTGCATTACTACTGTGTAACCATCTGGTCCCAGTTCAACTTCTTCTGTTTTCTTTTATTATTGCCAGAGAAGTCCTCCACTCACAGGGGAGAGGGGAGCAGGGAGGGGGAGAATGACAGTGAGGGAGAGGAAGAAGAAAAGAGGGAGAGGAAGAAGAAGAAGCGAGAGAGAAAGCATCCCTCTAATGTATCATGGTCATGCCACAATCCTTTTACCTCCATTTGTCTTCCCTGTCAGATTTTGATCATGCACACACATGTATCTGGTGTTTTTTTTCAAGCAGCTGGGGCTGGGATTTGAACTGTGGCCAGCACAGTTTAACCTTTTTTTTTTTTTTTTAAAGAGAGGTTTTTGCTATAGGGCACTTGCATGCACCACAGACAGAAAGCAAGAAATCACCCCCCAGGGGTGATGGCCATGCCACAATCCCTTCTCCTCCATTCTTCTCTTAGGATCTTGGGCACACATGCACAAGTGCCCAGCATTAGTTTAAGCCACCAGGTCCAGGGCTCAAACCGTGGTCGACTACATGGGAGTCCAACGACATAGCCATTATTCCAACTGCTGGTCCCAAATGAGATGCCGCCCAACGTGGGGCTCAAACCCATGACCCTGGAATTAAGAGTCCCATGCTCTACTGACTTAGCTAGCCGGACACACCAGTTTAACCTATTAACCACTTAATTATACTGTGTTGAATGTATAAATAAGATCATGATTATTGATATATCACACAATAAAATATTTAATAGTATGATAAATACGGAAATAACTATATAATCCCTGTTAATTAGTAGTGTGAACATAAAGAATAAATTGCAGTTGAGAAGTAAGCTGAAGTCCCCCAAGAAAGGCTTCTCTTCCTTTTTTTTCTCAGAGGGCTTCCATTTTGAGCCTTCAGTAGTTAAAACCTTTACTGTTTTATCCATTTTCTCTTGGCCTTGCCCTTCAATGCTACACCCATCACTATATGCAGCTCCTAACAGTGTCCATCTAATCCTGGATCCAGTGACTTTGCTTTTTAGCCTCAGTCATCCCATCAAGGTCAGTTGATCGCTTGGTGGGATGACCAACTGCCAGTCCCTGCCAGTTTTCTTCTCCAGATGCCAAATGCCAGTTTCCAGTGTCAGCATAGCTGTATGACATTATATAAAGTATTTAATAGCTCTCTGCCTCAGCTTCTACTTCTATAAATTGGGGATACTATCAGTATCTACTTAACAAGGATTTTGTGAGGACTGTATGGACCAATACATGCAAAGTGCTTTGAGTAATCCTGACACATATTTAAGTTTTTAGTAAGAAATAGTTCTTATTAATATTATTAATTTTTTTCCCATAGGGTGCATGCACTTATCAGAGAGAGAGCAATAGAGACAGTGAGAGGGAAAATAAGAAATCATCCCTTGGCAGAATGACCAAGTCACAGTCTCTTCTCCGATCTTCTTCTGGGACTTTGGGCAAGCACGCACACACACACCCAGCATGATTTTTAAGCCATCAGGTCTGGGACTCAAACCATAGTTGGGCATGTGGGAGTCCAGTGCCTTAACTACGCACCACCTGCTGGCCCCTAACATTATTATTTCTAAGTAAGGGTTGACCCTACTGTCTGCCTCGCATGTCTTCTTTCAAAGATTGAAGCTGAGGTTTAATTGTCAATCTTCTATCTTTTTTCCTTTATCTTCCTCTCCCATTTAGCAGACAGGAGCAAGAGAAATTCCTTCTGTGCTCATGAAGGGAGCAGCCATGCTGAAGAGGTGGCTGCCTTTTGACAGCCAGCAAAACTCAAGAGTCCTCAATCATTCTACAAACAACATGGATGAACTTAGAAACAGGCTCTTCCCACATAGATCCTCCAGAGGAAACACATCCCAGATGATCACTTGACTGCTGTCTCAGATGACCCTAAGCAGAGGATCTGGATAAGCTGTACACAGATTCCTGAGCCAAAGAAAATGTGAGATCATAAATTGTGTGTGTTAAGTGGCTAAATTTAATATGCAGAATAGGAAACTAATACACTTAGTGTCAATTGATATCCATGATAACACCATTGTCTCAGTCTTCTGGGGATTAAACTCTATTTTTTTTTTATTTCTACCTACTCTTTCACATTATATTCAATTATTAAATGTGGTATAATTGAGCTCAATAATAATAGCTAATATTTATAGAGAGCTTTTATAAGTTCTACATTGTACTTTATTCACGGAATGATCAGAAACTCAGGTATTTCCTTTATAGATGATTAAATTGAGATTTGGAAGTAAAATATATTTTGCCAAAAGTTCTCATAGTTGATAAATGTCAGAGTTGTAATTCAAATCTGGAACATCAGATTCCAAATCCTATGATCTTTCAACTACACTGGACTGACCACCCAGATGTCTCTGTTAGATCAGAAGTCCTAAGTTACAGTTAAAATAAAAACTCCTTTATCAGCATTTAAAATTGCTCAGTGTGGTCCTGATTTCCTCTTCCAGACTGCTTTTTGCATTATTTATTTGCTCTCTCTGGAATTTCTTGGTGTTTTTCTACTTCCTAACATTGATTCAGAAACTTTTCTAGTTCTGTAACATCATCAATAAAACTATAGGTTTCTTTGATAAGCTGGTATTGGAAGAAAAATTTCCAAGTGTACAAGGGTAGACTTACCAGGAGACCCTGATTCTATTACTCCAAATTTCATCTTCAGTTCAATATCTGAACTAAAAAGATGACTTCTTCCACTGTCACACTGAACCTCATGAGTTACTGTTCCCCTGCCCTTAATACACAAGCACTATGTTTGACATAACAGCCATTACCTGCCCGGCCTCAGTCCAGCAAGATATTTTCCTACTCACTATCCTCTTTTTATTTTTTTTTTTAATTGCCAGAGGGTGCTTGCACTTGCCTAAAAGAGACAGAAAGACAGAGACAGAGAGTGAGAGAAGGCAACCTCCAATGGGGCATGGTCATGCCGCAATCCCTTCTTCTCCATTTCTCATCCTTTCATCATCTGGGGCGTGTACACAGGGACTAGCATGTTTTTCAAGCCCCAGGGGCTGAAATTCCATTCATGGTGGGCCAGATGATATCTGGCTGCCTTAACCAGGATGCTAGGATGCCAGCCTGTACTGCCTTATTTAAAAGGTGACATCTGTTATCATAAGGGAAATGCAAATCAGAACCACAGTAAGATATCACTTAACCCCCATCAGAATGGCTTTAATCAAAAAGACTAAGAACAAGTGCTGGCAAGGCTTGGGTGAAAAGGGAACCCTCTTATACTAGGAGTATAAACTAGTATAGCCACTGTGGGTAACAATATGGAGGTCCTCAAAAACCTACAAATAGTACCATCTGACCCAGTAACCCTACTCCTTAATATTTACCCAAGAGACAGGAAAACCATCAGAAAGACACTTGCAAAAGCAAGTTTACTGCAGAATTAGTCACAACTGCTAAGTCATGGAATCAACCTAAGAGCCCAAGAACTAAAGACTGGATTTTAAAAATGTGGCACGTACACACATGTGGAATATTACTCAGCCATAAATAACAGTGAAACTGTCATTTGATACCAAGTGGATGGACCTAGAAGATTTTGTGTTAGACAAAATAAGCCAGACTAGGAAACAAACACAGTATGCCCCTGTTCAGTACATATCATATGTCTGCACTTTCTGGCAGAAATGGGGAGATTCAAAGACTTAAAAGTAGAGAGGGTGATTGTAGATATAAGAGACTGTATGAGAAGGGAGTTTATTGCAGGGGTGGGGTGGGAGGGGCCCTGCACAAGAATGTAAAGTTCTTTGTTAAAAACGATGTATATAGTAATATTCCCGATTTGAATTATCACACATTACATACTTGCTTTGAAAAACCATATTTTATGACATGAAGATTTAGGACAATTAAATGTAAACAAAAATATGAAATTTAAAACAGACTTACAATAAAACTACAGTAATAGTTTGTATTGACAAAAGAATACACAAATCATTCAATGTAGTAGATGGAAGGTCTGAAATTAGTTCTTCAGAAATATAATCAACTAATCTTTGACAGACAAGAAAAAGCACTGTAATGGAAAAAGGATAGTCTTTTCAATAAACAGTGCTGGAATTACTGGGCGCTCACATACAAAATAAATAAATAAAGTGCTCATAGATCGTGTACCTTTCACAAAGTTTAACTCCGGCCCAGTCACAGTGATGCAGGTGGTGAGGCACTGCTGTGTGATGCCAGAGACACATGGAAGACCAGGTTTGGGTCCTTCAGTATTGACCTGAACTCACAGAGAGCTTTCGCTCAGGCCTGTGATCCCAACTGGCTAGGAAGGCGGGAAGAGAGGATCACGTCACAGCAAGACCCTGTAAAGGGTCTCTCTCTCTCTCGCCCTTTCAATAAATATAAAAACTTAGATTTTAACTGAATATAAATCAATTAAATAACTGTTAAGTGAAAAACTATAATATGATCATAGATTTCCCCTTAAGAATAGGAGAAACTCTATCTGACATTAGGTTTGACAATCAGTTTGTAGCTAAAAATCTCAAAAGCTTAATCCATGAAAGAAAAAAAAAAAGATAGCAAGGAGGACTTTATTAAAAATAAAAACTCTAGGGCCAGCAGCTGTCATGGTGGTTAAGATGCTGGACTCCTACATGACAGACCATAGTTTGAGTTCCAGATTTACTGGCTTGCTTTCTCACTTTTCCTTTCTCTTTCTCTCTTTCTGGCCAAATTAAAAAATAAATAATAGTAACAAATACAATTAAATAAAAAAATAAAAACTCTGCTTCTCTGTGAAAGACACTGTTAAAAGAATGTAAAGACAAGTGACGAAGTTGGCGAAATATATATCTGATGAAAGATTTGAATCCAGAATATACAGAGAATTCTTAGAACTCAACAGTAAGAATACAAATGATCCAATTTTAAAAAACAGCAAAAGATCTGACCAGATATCTCACCAAAGAACACATATAAATCACAAAATGCGTACGAAAAGTGCTTAACATTGCATGACAGCAAGAAATGGTAAATATTAAAAACCAAGGAAAGGATCAATAGGTGGAGTATATAGGGACGTTTAGGACAATGAAACTATTCTCTCTGATACTATAATTCTGGATAAGTTATAACTGTGGTACTTTCAACAATAGGGTATTACTCAACAATAGAAAGAAAGACTCTATCTAGCCATAAAAAGACATAGAAGAACTTTAAATGCAAAGTAAGCAAAGCAAGTTTGAAAGGCTACAAACAGTCTGACTCTGACTATATGATGTTCTGGATATGGTAAAACTATAGAGACAGGTTTAAGAAAATCAGTGACTGCCAGGGCTTTGGGGTAAAGAAGGGAGGGATGGAGAGGAGGCATACAAGGGCATTTTAGGTTACTGAAACTGTTCTGTGTATGGTTGATGCATGTCATATACATTTGTCAAAACCAACAGAACTGTACAATACAAAAAGTGAAATCTGATGTAAATTAGAGATGACAGTTAATAATTATACATTAATAAGCATTCATCAGTTGTAACAAATGAACCACACTAATGCAAGAAACTATGTGTAATGAACATGGGTGCTATTCAGGAACTCTGTCAGATCTGCTGAATTTTTCATAAGTGTAAAATTCCCCGAAAAATGAAGTCTGTTGGCCCAGCCATGGTGACACAGGCAATAGGGCACTGCTACATAACACTGGAGCCACATGAGAAGCCCAGGTTCACGTCCAAGGTTGAGCTGAACATACTACAATAGGTGCATTCACACACACCATGATCTTCATGTGGATGATCATTGCATGGAAGACCCCGTCAAGGGTACCCCCTCCAACCCACATCTCTCTTTCTTTTGCTTTCATGAAAAAAAGGAATAAAAAATATGTATATATTGCATAAAACACACATGGAAAGGTCTAGATTTTCTTACTGTATTACCCACAGTCAACTTTCTTATCATGTTTACATGTCCTTTTTCCATTCCAAACTCAGCCTGGGAACTCTCCTTCCCATTCCCTTTCTCATCCCCTCCCTTATACCGGAGGCATCTTGGTCACACAGAAAGAATGAGAGAGAGATGAGGGGAAAGGGTGATGTCACTCCATGTGTGAACATTTGTATAATTGCTATTGTATTAGGTTGTTGGGAAAGGCATGACTATTTTTCTATGTTTTTCTACGTAGAAATGTGTAACAATTTTCCAGACAATTCAGTATTTCCCACCACAGTTTCTTTTCTGGGAAAATAGAGTCAGCCAATAGATCTCACATGTGGGCTGTCCTTGGCTGAGATGGACCTGTTAGGTTCAATCAGCTGAGACTAAGCAGTTGATACTGGACACAACCAGTATTCAGATGACAAGTATGAAACACTTTCTGTGGGTGCAAAACTAAATAATATATTTTAAAGTTTATTAATTAAAGAAATAGGCCTATTTTTTTTTTTCTTTTTGAGAGGTTTTTGCTATAGGGCGCATGCGCTTGCCAGAAAGACAGAGAGAGACAGAAAGACAGAAAGCAAGAAATCACCCCCCAGGGGAGATGGCCACGCCACAATCCCTTCTCCTTCATTCTCCTTTTGGGATTTTGGGCATGCATGCACACACTCACAGCATGAGTTTAAGCCACCAGATCCGGGACTCGAACTGCAGTCGACTACATGGGAGTTCAGTGACATAGCCATTATGTTAACTGCTGGTCCCAGAAATAGGCCTATCTTTAAAGGTTTATTTTAATCATGAGCAATATAAAATAATCTTAAAATAAGAGGTGAATGTGTACATGCCCTCTGGAAAATTAAAAAAAGAAAGGTCAGCGGATTGTTCAGTATCAGTGCCTTTCTCAGTCGCATGGAATGATGAAGCAAAAGGGAATTTGTGACCTTACATTCAAGTACATTTATCAAAAGAACCTTGCATATGAGTGTTTATTTTGAGCCATGTAGGAACAGTTAATAAATAAAACAATAAATGACTGCTTATAAGGCTCTGCATTGCACAATCTGTTTATACATCATTTCCAACCCTGTAAACCTTTTGTGAGGACCTGGTGAGGGACACAAAAGCCACAGGGTCCAAGAACCATGGGTTGATTAAAAATGACTCTCATCCTTTGTACAATAACACAGGGTCTTAAAACAACAAACAGCACCATCTTGATTTTACTTAAAATTTTAAGGCAAGCCAGTGGCATGGTGGTTAAGGCGGATGAATCCCACATGGAGGACCATGTGATTTGAGTCTAGGAGCTGATGACTTTGGAAACATGATGGGCACATACTCATGCATGTCCAAAATCCCCAAAGAATGGAGAAATGGAGAAAAAGGTATTGTGGTGTGACCATCTGCCACAGAGGGTGCTTTCGCACTTTCCTTCTCTCTCTCTCTCTCTCGCGCTCTTCCTCTCTCTTTCTGGTGAGTTGCGTGCATGTCTAGCAAATTAAATTTTTTTTTTTTTAAATTTTGTTCTTTATGGACTTTTTTTTTCACATCAAAAGAATATATATTGCATTAAGCCGGGTTATGGTGGCATGGTACCTGTAATCCCAGCTCTCAGGGAGGCTAAGGCAGTTAGCCTCCCCAAGTTCACAGTTTCAAGGCCAGTCTGGGAAATATGTGAGCCCCTGTCCCTAAAACAAAACAAAACAACAAAATGCATAAAATATTAAAATATTATCACTGACTTTTCTGGTGCCCATTTAGTTTTATACCCAAGGAGAGTGTTTTGTTCCTGCCATCCCAATACTGGTCTTGTCCAGTATCAATGGCAAAATCTCAGCTGATTGAACTTACTAGGTCCATCTCACTCAATGACAGCCTACACATGAGATTTGTATTGGTTGACTCTATTCTGCCATTAAGGAAACTGGGGTGGGAAATACAATAGCAGTTATACAAATGTACACACAGAGTGACATCACCCTTTCCCCTCACCTCTTTCTCATTCTTTCTGAGTGACTAAGATGCTTCCAGTAGAAGGGAGGAGGGTGAGAGAGGGACTGGGAAGGAGAGTTCCCAGGCTGAGTTTGGAACAGAAAAGGATCTGAGAACATGATAAGAAAGTTGGCTGTGGGTAAGATAACAAGAAAACCTAGACCTTTTCATGCAAGTTTTATGCAACATACGCTTTGTTCAGTTTTCCTTTGATTTTTACAAAATTTCCTTAATTATAAAGCACCATGCCATCCTCCAGAGCCCAGACTATTGGTAAGCCTTGGCTAATTACTGCTATGTTTGGTAATCTTTTCCCTTTACATTCACTGTCAATTCTACCAATAGGTTATCTCTTTATACCAGGGGTCACTTGTATTTTAGTCACTTTGGGTAGCTCTTGAGTTATCTCATCCAACCCAGTAGAATCAGCTCCTGGGATTAGACTCAAAATTCAGGAATTCAACAAATTTAGTGACTTTCTCCACCAAAGAACATTACCACACTGGCCATCCACAAATTACCAACAAATAAAGCTATTTACTTTGGTAAATAACAAATTTTAACCAATGTGTGATATTTTGATATCATCAATTTAAGAACATTCACTCTTGGTGACTTGTCTAGCCCTGCTGACATTAATTATAGAATATCTTTGTTTCTCACTTCGCCTCTCTGGTGCCAGGAAGACTAGCTATATTCACCCCCTTCCTTACAATCATAAACTTTGCTTATCTCCTGGGAACCAGACCTTCTCCTGGGCTGGACATGAATCGTCCATAGCTATAAACATGTAAAAAACATTTTAGCTATAGGGTAGACATATCCACTTCTAGCAAAGTGGTAGAAACCTCATCAAGGTCTGTGTTTGGAACCTTGCTCATGAATTAAGAGCTTTAGAATCCAGAAATCTGTATTTACTTTTTTTTTTTTTTTTCACATTTTTTTTTGTATTATCATCATATTCTTCTTTATATTACACTGAATTACATATAACTTTACATTGTATTACATTACTTTTTCAAAAGGGAATGCCATGCAAGTCAGTCAGTACAGAGACATTAATCTCCCCGCTTCAACATTCAATATCTTTTCTATGTTTTCCCCAATCATTATTATTATTCTAATTATTTTTTAAGACAGTCCATCGCTATTTCTCATGTTGCTTGTACAAATACTTTGCCCATCATGAAATACTTCTCAGACAAATCCAGTTGAGAATACTATACATGTCAACATCAACAGTTAATAAGCCATATCTGTTTCTCACTAATGTCCTACCTCTCTATTGTCCATTTGTTATCTTTCTCTATCCTCTTCTCTTCACTTCCCCCATTCCACACTGTCCTATTCTCATTAAATACCTTCACTGCTTTTATGTCCTCCAATTTTTTTTCACTATCATAGAATGCTGATAGTCGGTATACATTGAGTGGATACATACAATATCTTTCTTTCATATCCTGGCTTACTTCACTCAGCAATATATCCTCCGTATCTGACCACTTTCTATCAAATTCCAGGGCCTTGTTATTTTTTATGGCTGAGTAGTATTCCATAGAGTATATATACCACACTTTTCCAATCCATTCATGAGTTTGTGGACATTTAGGTTGGTTCCATGTCTTGGCAATTGTGAATAATGCTGCAATAAACATTGATGTGCAAGCACTTTTCTGACTGAGCGTTCTCCTGTCTTTTGGGTAAATACCCAGAAGTGGGATTACTGGATCGAATGGTAGTTCTATTTGTAGATCTTTGAGGAACCTCCATATTGTTCTCCACAGTGGTTGAACTAGTTTACATTCCCACCAACAGTGTAGGAGGGTTCCCTTTTCACCACATCCCCGCCAACACTTATCACTTTTTATATTCTTAATCTTTGCCATTCTGACAGGGGTTAGGTGGTATCTCATTGTAGTTTTTATCTGCGTCTCCCTTATGATGAGGGATGTTGAGCATTTCCTCATATGCTTTTTGGCTATTCGTATGTCTTCCTTAGAGAGACTTTTGTTCAGCTCATTTTCCCACCTTTTAATTGGGTTAATCATTTTTTTTCGCATAAGGCACTTGAGTTCCCTATGTATTCTGGTTATCAGTCCCTTGTCTGAGGCATATTTAACAAAAATATTTTCCCATTCTGAGGGTTGTCGGTTCACACTTGTTACTGTGTCCTTTGCTGTGCAGAAACTTCTTAGTCTAATATAGTCCCACTTGTCTATTTTAGGGATTATTGCCTGTGCCTTGGGAGTCTTATTTAAGAAGTCTTTGCCTACTCCAATGTCCCCCAGAGTTTCCCCAGCATTTTCCACCAGTAGTTTTATTGTTTGAGGTTTTAGGTTAGGATCTTTGATCCATTTTGAGTTGACTGTTGTTAGTGGTGAAAGATGGGGGTTCAGTTTCATCTTTCTGCAGGTGGATACCCAGTTTTTCCAGCACCATTTACTAAAGATGTTTTCCTTTTCCCAATGGATTGACTGATATCCTTTGTCAAAGATCAGTTGGCTGTAAGCTTTGGGGGTTATTTCTGGGGTCTCTATTCTCTTCCATTGGTCCACATGTCTGTTTTTATGCCAATACCATGCTGTTTTGATGACCACAGCTTTATAGTATATCTTGGGATCAGGGAGTGATATGCCTCCTACTCCACTCTTCTTGCGCAGGATTGCTTTTGCAATACGAGGTCTTTTATGGTTCCAGACAAATTCTATGATTGCCCTTTCTAGATCTCTGAAGAATATCTCTGGTATTTCGATTGGAATTGCATTAAACATGTAGATTAATTTGGGTAGAATTGCCATTTTGATTATGTTAATTCTTCCAATCCAGGAGCATGGGATATCCTTCCACTTTTTTATGTCACTTTCAATGTCTCTTTTAAGATTTTCGTAGTTTTCTTTATAAAGATCTTTGACTTTCTTAGTTAGGTTTATCCCTAGGTATCTTATACACCTTGTGGCTACGGTGAAAGGGATTCCTTTCTTCAGCTCTGCTTCGTTCAACTTGTTGTTCATAAATAGAAATGCTATAGATTTTTGGATATTGATTTTGTATCCTGCCACTTTACTGTATTCACTTATTACTTCAAGCAGTTTTTTCATGGATACCTTTGGGTCTTCTAAGTATACCATCATGTCATCTGCAAATAAAGATATTTTCAATTCTTCTTTGCCTATTCGAATGCCTTTAATATTGTTCTCTTCTCTGATTGCAATAGCTAAGACTTCCAGTACTATATTAAAGAGCAGTGGAGAAAGTGGGCAGCCCTGCCTAGTACCTGTTTTCAGAGGAAAAGCTTTCAGCTTTTCCCCATTCAGTATAATGTTAGCTGTAGGTTTTTCATAGATGGCTTTTATTGTGTTGAGAAATGACCCTTCTATACCAATCTTACTGAGAGTCTTAATCATAAAAGGGTGCTGTATTTTATCAAATGCTTTCTCCGCATCAATTGAGATGATCATATGGTTTTTATCTTTCTTTCTGTTAATGTGGTGTATTACATTTATGGTCTTGCGTATATTGAACCATCCTTGCATCCCTGGTATAAAGCCTACCTGATCGTGATGAATGATCTTTGTTATATGTTGTTGGATACGATTTGCGAGTATTTTGTTGAGAATTTTCGCATCTATATTCATCAATGATATTGGTCTGTAGTTTTCCTTTTTTGTCATATCCTTATCTGTTTTGGGGATGAGGATGATGGAGGCTTCATAAAATGAATTTGGAAGGTTTCCTTCCTTTTGAATCTTTAGAAATAATTTTAGTAGGATAGGGGTTAACTCTTCCTTAAAAGTTTTGTAGAATTCACAAGTGAAGCCATCTGGGCCTGGGCTTTTCTTTGTTGGGAGGTTATTTATTACTGATTCAATCTCCTGGCTTGTTATAGGTCTATTCAGGTTCTCTATGTCTTCCTGATCCAATCTTGGTAGATTATATGCATCCAGGAATTTGTCCATCTCCTCCAGGTTATCTTGTATTTACTATTGAAACACACTTTTCAATCACATGCTTGATCTTTGTAAATAAATTTTAAGTTCCTTATTGGAAGGGCATGACTTTTACTCACAGAATGTCCAGCACAAATGTATAAATATCTCTTTAAGAAGTAAGAGTGCAGACTTATTTGAGCATCTTTGTCTCAGGTAACATTTGTTCCACCCCCCTGCTTGGGCTAGGCAAGGGGGCAAAAGGTTAATCAGCAGAAGTCCCTGCTAGTATTCAGGAACTTGGAAGAAAGGGAGAGAGGCTGCCAGGTTGAATCCCTGCTGGATCTGGACACCTGGTAGCAGTGGATGGAAGAGTGGAGGAGCAGGGGTCCATCCGAGCTGTGGGAACCAAGTCTAGTTGATCAGGATGTACATTCAAATATCCTGTCAGACACATACTTTTTTTTTTCTTTTTTTGGAGAGGTTTTAGCTATAGGGCGCGTGCACTCACCAGACAGACAGAGAGAGACAGAGAGACAGAAAGCGAGAAATCACCCCCCAGGGGGGCTGGCCACACCACAATCCCTTCTCCTCCACTCTCCCCTTGGGATCCTGGGCACGCACGCACATGCGCCCGGCATGAGTTTAAGCCACTGGGTCCAGGACTCAACCATGGTCGACTACGTGGGAGTCCAGCGACATAGCCATTACGCTAACTGCTGGTCCCCTCAGACACATACTTTGAAGAAGAACCTTTTTCAAGGGGAAAAACACTTAGTTATCATCTAGGAAAAATATACTGGAGGTCTTGGATGCAGTAGGGAAGTTCTGCATGGGCAATCGAGACCCACAAGAAGGAGCTGCTCTGCAGATGGTGAGCTGGATGGACAGAGCCTAGAGCAAAGGCACAATGAAACAATGGTTGAAAATTGGGGATCAGAAACCTGAAACTTTGATAAATGGGAACCTGATTTGGGGCCATCCATTAGTCTGCTCACGTTGAAATGATAAAATACCACTGGCTGAGTGGCTTAAACAACATAAATGTATTCTCTCACAGTCCTGGAGGCTAGAAGTTTGAAATTTGGTACCATCCTAGTGCATTGCAGGTTAGGGCTTCATAACATGATTGTGTGTGTTTATGTGTGTGTAGAAGGAGAACAATTTGGTTGGGAACAGATTATTCACAAATATGGCCCATTTGCAGTGGCCTCCTTCTTATAAGGGCTATTCTAGACTTGTTTCAGGGAGGTTAATTAAATTCCTCAAAGTCACACAGTTAGAAAATTGTAGAACACACATTTGGAATCTAGGCAGTAGGATGGATTTTGGAACCTGTTCTCTTAATCCCATGCATATTGCCTCCAAGTGGGAAATCTTTCATCATTTCCTCCACCAAATAACTATATTTAATTATTTTTATGTTTTTCTTATGCTCCAGAGTTCTGGCAGTTCTTATGTTATTTTTGTCACTATTTTAATTTCCCTTACCTTACAAAGACATTTACTTTAGTAGATCATAGTGCAAGGGAACTATTTTCTTCTCTAAAATTTTATGGATCACACACGCTCAAGTTGTCAGAGGAGAAAATCATTGCCACATTCATGCAGTTCTAGAAGTACAAATAATTAGTTCTAGATGCACAAATACTTAACCACATGTCTACTGGGGAGTACCAACATGAGAATCACCTCGTGCCATCTCACATTTACAATATATATTATATTGAGGACCACATGCTCTCACTGGACCTTATGGTTTGACAGCATTATTTCCTCAGTAAAGTTGACATAAAAATTTAGTTTCTCATGATCTCACCCTTAACATAGATGCTAAGTTCAAAGAGAAAGCTCTTTTTTCTTACTTTTTTCTAATTGCCAAAGGGTACATGAGCTTTCCAGAGAGAGAGAGAGAGAAAGAGACAAAGCTCTTCCCAATGGGGTATGGTCATGCCTTGTTCCACCATTTTTCCATCTTGTCAGGACTTGGGGCATGCACAAATGAGCAGATGCAGTGTTTTTCAAGCCACCAGTATCAGGATTCAAACTGTAGTCAGCCATGTGAGATCTGGCTCCCGTCAAACAGGGCTTAACCACCGTGTCATGGGCATAGCCCAGTAAGTTGTTGGTTTTTGTTTGTTTGTTTGTTTGTTTTAAAGTTTCTTTTATTCTTCCATGAGCAAGCAGGAGGGAAAAAGAGAGAGAATCCCCAACAGAATCTAGGTGCTGTGACCCACCTCTACCCCCAGATCATGGGCACGCACGTGCCTGGCATAATCAGGGAAGTCTACAAACATGAACCCAGAACCCTCCCAGTTGGGTCTGATTCACAGAGTGTCATCTTTTACCCCTGCACCACCATCGCGCCCTCAAATGGAAAACTCTTAAAAGTATTTCATATTTAAATACACTGATTATTTTCTGCTAAAGGGAAAAGAAAAAGTTATGAAATTTTAAAAAATTATTTATTTAATTATATTTATCATTATTATTATTTTAAATTTGTTTCAGGGCATGCACACACACCAGGAAGAGACAGAAAGAAAGAGAGAGAGAGAGAAAGTGAGAAAACAAGCTGCCAGGTCCAAGACTCAAACTACAGTGGGCTATGTGGAAGTCCAGTACCTTAAACACCATGCCATCTGCTGGCCCCCAAAGTGATGTATTTCTATTTAATAGTCTGAAAGTAAGTTTCCAGCAAAATATAACACCTATTTCTCATTAGAAATCTGGCACAACGGAAATGTGTTTGTTTTTGTGATACAGAAATATGAATGAAAAACCTGAAAAGCCACATACATCAGCCTAAGAAGTTTCTGCATGGCAAAAGACACAGTAATTAGTGTGAATCGACAGCCCTCAGAATGGGAAAATTAATTTCGTAAATTATGCATCAGATAAGGGACTGATAACCAGAATACACAAGGAACTCAAGCCATTGTTTGGAAAAAAGATGATCAATCCTATTAAATGATGGGAGAAGGAGTTGAAAAAAACACTCTCTAAAGATAACATACGAATAGCCAAAAGGCATATGAAAAAATGCTCAACATTCCTCATCCTAAGGGAAATGCAGATCAAAACAATAATGAGATATCACCTAACCCCAGTCAGAATGTCCAAGATTAAAAAAAAAAAAGGTAAGTGTTGGCAGGGGTGTGGTGAAAGGGGAACTCTTTTACACTGCTAGTGGGAATGTAAATTGGTCCAACCACTGTGGAGAACAATTTGGAGATTTCTCAAAAATCTACAAATAGAACTACCATATGATCCAGCAATCCCACTCCTCGGTATATATCCAAAGGACAGAAAAATTCATTGGAAAAGTGCTTGCACATTGATGTATATTGCAGCACTATTCACGATTGCTAAGACATGGAACCAACCCAAATGCCCCTGTACCAATGAATGGATAGAAAACTGTGCCACATATACTCTATGGAATACTATTCAGCCATAAACCAACAAACAAAACCCTGGATTTTGACAGAAAGTGGAAGAATATGGAAGGTTTACTGCTGAGTGAAGCAAGCCAGGCTATTGAAGGAGAGACAGTGTATGTCCCCACTTAATATATACCGAGTGTCTGCACTCTATGACTGAGACTGATTGACCTAAGGTTGTACAAACACAAGAGATGGGGGTTAATGCCAGATGTGGTGTGTGTGGAGGAAGGGGGCCTAAAGAAGGACATTTGGAGGAGGGATATGGCGGCAGAGCATTGACGGGATGGGGAGGTGTGATGTTATCAGTTGATATTTTAGTCAACTGGACTGGGGAGAAATGTTCACATATTGAAATATTCACTTTGTAAGCTAAATAATGTGATTGAATGTATCTAAAATTTTTTTTTTTTAATTCCTGCACCTGTGAATAAGCCTCCTAAGCAAGTATTAAGGTTGTGATACAGAGACAGAAGCCAGAGCTTCCTCGGGGGTGGATTTTTTCAGAGAGTCAGCAACTCTAAAAAAATGTTTGTTACCATAGCCCAAGTCAGAGAAGAGAAAAACTTCATTTCCTGATGGTTAAGCAGCACAGTCCAATGGAAATCTCGATGGTGGAGGAAATATTTTATTTCCCATGTGGCTGGCCTGATCACTACTGGCCATATGTGAACACTTGAAATGTGCCTACTTTGACTAAGGAATTGAACTTTTAACTTTTTAAAATTTAAATTTAAATAACCACATGGGTTGGTGGATATTGCATAGATTATCCTGCTTTAGAGTATAGTAAAGGTGTTTATGCTTATATCTTTCTGAGGGCTTAAAGAAAGGATAAAAATAGATTATTCAAAAAAAATGAGGGAGGCCACATTCCTAGTCCTAATTTCCAATTGCATCCATTATATGCGTCTTGGTTCCATGTTGCAGACCAATAAAGTCCAACACAAATTGCAGTACAATTCTACTGGGAAAGGCAAGTGAGCAGAGCATTTGACAGAAGGCAGCTGATCCGGAAGTTAGGTTGCTCTGCTACCTGAACAGGCAGGATTTTAGTTTTATCATCTGCCAAGTGAAATGGATGAACCCAATGAGTGCTAGGACCTCACTGGCTATATTTCATACCCATGTCTAGTTGACATGACATGATTAAAACATTTTTAATCTGGTGTTATTGTTTCATAGAGATAAAATTTAAACTCTTAGAAATCTGATGACTTAAAATAAAGCTTTAGGAAGAGCCCCAAACACTTTCGATTTCCTACAGGAAAGGTTTTGTGACAGATTACAACTATAATCATGGCCTAAATGTATGCTTTCCTATGACGGATGTGGGCAGTCCAGGTTATGTTTATGCTAAGGCTGCATCGCGTATTTCCACAAGTTCCCTTTACTTCATGCAAAGGGAAAATGGTCTTAGTGTTGGGCTCTGCGTCATAGAGGCAGCACTTACACAAAGTAGTTAGCTTTCATCTTATGAGAGGCCTCTAAATCAAATTTGCACATACAATCATGAATTTGCAAGGACTGATCAGATAATTATACCCCAGGCAGCCAATCTACACGACAAGTAGGGTAGAACTTTATTCTGTTTGCTTTATATTTCAGCCTTGGGATAATGGAAAGAGGTACCACGTAAACTCTCAGTCTGTGTGGTCTCTTGTCACCATTTGTGTTCACTAAAACAGGTTAGGAGTTTATAAGGACCAGGTTGTGCTCTGTGAATTGCAGTGTGAAATGACCTCACACTGTAACCACCAGCAGGCCCCCCATGCCATCAAGAACTGTTTTTCTTCATAACCCTCCAACATAAAATACCCCAAGTTCCTTTGAAAAGTAGACAAGAAAGCTCCAGCTCTTGCCTATGGGCTTATTATTCCATCATCAGACGTATGGTTTGTAACATTAAAAAAGTATGTAAACCAACCTACAACTAATATTTTAGTTGAGAGATGACCCACTGGAACTTTAAATATCTAACATTCCTCTCCCTACTTTTTAGAAACCTCTCTGCTTAGTTCTAATGGGCTCTTATAATATGAGGTAAACACCAGAAATAGTTGCTTTATTTAAAAAGCTCACTGTTAAGGTGCTTTTGCTAATCTGACATCAGGGAAAAGTCAAGTTCAAATTTCATGCTTTGGAAAGCAATAAAAATCACCACCTGGAAATCCAGAGGCAGGAGCAAATTGTTACTCAAAGCAGGTGTGTCAGCCTCATAGAAACGTGCCAGAGTCATTCAGGGGTCCTGGAAAGAAGGCTAGGGTCCCGGCAGGACAGCAACTTCCTAGACGGCCTTTGCTCTGGGTGTGCTAGGTTCGCTATCACGGGCCCCCGTTATCTTGAAAGGAAAGATCATCTAATTATGCCTAGGATGGGGACCGGTGAGCTAAACCAACTGGTTCAAATCATCACTCTCAAATGAAAGAACTGGAAACTACAAAGTCCATATATTTATGAGCTCCAATAGTAGGCAGTACTTCTACTATCTTTTCCTTCACTGCTTTTTTTTTTTTTTCTTCTTGACACAGGCCTGGATCATGAGAAGGAATGCTACATGTGATCAGAAACAATGTTTGCAGAGCTACCAACCCCACTTTGGAAAATCCCTCTTGTGTAGATCCCATTGGAGTAATTTCTGGACTTCAAATTATTTAATATGTATCAACTACTAATACTATTGGATTGCTAGAAAAGTCATGATGTATTTTTTCTGTTTTTCTGTGCAAAATGTGTCGTGACTTTTCTGACAACCCAATATTCTGAGAAAAAAGCCACAGGAATTGATGTACTCATTACATAGGGGCTCAAAAAGGTATGAAGATAGAGTGTATGCACATCAACTGATAAATTCTATAATCTTTTACTGAGTATTTATTATGGGAAATTGCATTACTATTTCCAACTTTTTTTTTTAAGAGAGATTTTTTTTTGCTACAAGTGCATACACTCGTCGGAGAGACAGAGAGAGACAGAAAGCAAGAAATCCGCCCCACCCCCCCAGGGAGATGACCATGCCGCAACCCCTTCTACTCCAATCTCCTCTTAGGATCTTGGGCATGCATGCACACTCGCCTGGTGAGAGTTTTAAGTCACTGGGTCCAGGACGCAAACCATGGTCGACTATGTAGGAGTCCAGTGATGTAACCATTATGCCATCTGCTGGTCCTACTATTTCTAACTTTTTACTCTATATTCATGCTTTTTGTGACTTTGGAGTTTCTTTCCCTAGTTATGGAGTATATTTCTCCTTGTATTAACATTGCATTTGATCATTGATCAGATATAATGTTGACCTGCTCCAACCAATAAAATTTTAAAGCAGCCCAGGTGTTCACATGCACTGTTTGACACTGCTGCTCAGCAGGCTGTGGCCACAGGGGAAGCTACCCTAATAGCCTGCGTGATGGCACAGGCCTGCTGCCTCAGCTCTCAAGGAGAATAAGGCAGGAGGATTGCAACATAGCAAGATTCTATCTTTAAAAAGTGGGAGGGACAGCAGGTGGTGTGGTGGTTAAGGCGCTGGACTCCCATATGGCCATATGGCCAACTGTGGTTCGGGTCCCAGACCTTTAGGCTTGCTTCCTTACCTTTCTGTCTCTCTCCCTCTTTCTCTGGTCAAATAGAAAAAAATCCTAATAATGATCAATAAAATTAAATAAATGACTCTTAAAAGAAAGAAGAAATTAACTAATGGACATGACATAAGCAGTTGTTTGACATAAATGTGTGCTAGTGGGCTTGGCCTCCTGTGTTCCTGCCTTTGCAATAAGAATACTTCCTTCTAATTAGCTGCTGCCCCTTTAGCCTATGTGTCAAGAACATACCTGAACCTAGCCTACAGCAAAAAGCTTCCAGCAAGTCAGCTGAATCCATCATTTGAAGGAGAGTGTCCCAGCTGAGCTCAGCCTATATGTGCTGAACCACTGAACCATGCTCTGGAATAGAAATGCTAAAGTTGTACATACTGAGTTTTGGTGTGGCTTGTTACAGAGCATTTTTGTGGCAATCGATGACAGTATACTAGGCATTGTGCTGGACCCTGGGATATCAAGAGGAGTTAGAGATACTTGAGACAGTGATCTAATGAGGGGATGATACATAAACAACACAATATAGTATTTAGTGCTGTAAGAGGTCTGTGCCAGGTACTGGGGGGGAGGGGGGGAGGAAACAAACAAATTGGGGGGAAAAAAAAAACAGGAATGGCCACCAAAATAGAGTTTCACTGTATTTACTTTATACCAGTCCTTCTTTTAGCCTTAAAGATATTTTCTGAGAAAGCTGGCCTTTATATAACTGATCAAATCCTAGCTTGATCTTGATGGTTAATAACTGTTTGTTTATAAAGTGTGTGTTTAAAATATACTGATTTTTCTTCTCATATGTTTACATGTACTTTAAAGTGAATGCAGATCCAAGATTAAATTTAGAATAAATCTCTACTATGATTTGCATTCTATTCTATTTATGGACAACATAATAAGTGTATCCTTTTAGCCAGCCAAGAAAATATCCAAACCATCTGAGAATGGGCAAAATATTTTTTTCTCCATATATAAAATCTAGGTCATGTGGAACTGCAAGGGGCTGAGGCTGGATTGCCCAAAAGAACTTCCACAACTGCAAATTCCTTCCTACCATTTGGGACATTTAACAGAAATCCCACTGTTTGCTTGCCTTAAAGCAAAAGGTATCATCCTTTTTCTGCAGGGGAATTACTTTGGGTTATCCCTAAAAAACTTACGAAATTCTGGAGATAGCAAGCAAGAGAGGGAGGGATGAGAGAAGAGATGTCGAAGTTGTTGATCTAACTTGGGGAGAGTCTTATTCTACCTGCCACAGTCTTTTCATTGATATAAACGATGGCATCTGTCCCCAGTCTGTCCTAGACAGCTAGGAAGCCTGAGCAAAGTGATTGTATATTTAAAAATGTAAGTGTTCTTCTAGGTCTGATCATTCAGAAATGCTGCTGGAGGGTGAATACTGAAACCGAGACTAGCAGACACTCAGCATGGGCAGATACTTAATAGTCCACATTTCTGACACTTTGCCAAACACCAGTAATCACTCACGGAATTCTTTCTTATTAAAGCTTTAAAATTCTTCTACAAATGTTACAAAAAGCCAGTAAGAGCCACATAGTGGCACAGCAGTAATGCAACTGAATTCACATGAGAGAGGTCCTGGGTTTGCATTTCAGGATCTCCCGAAACACTCCTGGGTGTGTGTGTGTGTGTGTGTGTGTGTGTCCCAAAACCGAGGCTGGGGGTAGATTGTGGCATGAAAATCTTGTTGAGGATGTCTTTTTCTCTCTTGCTTTCTTCTTCCTTTTCCCCCTCCTCTCTGTCTCTCTCTCATTGAGAAACAAGCAAATGAACCCAAGGAAAAAAGGTCTATAGTTTGGAGTGTAAGCACGTGAACTCTGGAGCCTGACAACCTAGGCCGAGATGCTACATCCACTACTTTCTAGCTATACTGTTTGGGTAAATCAATCGTCCTCTATTCTTTAACTTGCTCATCTATAAAGTATGCATAGAGCTATCACCCATTTTCATAGAGTCATTGTGAGGAAGAAATGAAATAATAATGCTTATAAGCTGTGTAGAAAAGACCCTTGCACATAAAAAGTGCAAAATGATTGGTAGCCATTTCTACTCTTTTCCATTTACCAGGAAAAAAAAAAAAACCAAAAACATGTTTTCACTATTCCATTATACCATCCTTGCATGAAGACATGGTCAGTAATTTCTGATCATAGAAGAAACTCAAATACTTAGTCTACCCACTCATGTAGCCCCCTACCTCACACACACACACACACACACACACACACACACACACACCTTCTGGACTAGAAAGCTAAGGTTTAGAGAGGTGAAGTGATGTGTTTGGAATTAGTGGCAGAATCAGGAATAGGACTGTATCATCGTACATTCTGATATAGTACTATCTCCTTTAAACTGAACCGAGATAGAGATACTTCATCTTAGAGAGACTGATCAAAATGAACCAAATGTGGACAGAGAGCTTTGTACAGATCATCACAGGGTATCACTGATCAAAATGAACCAAATGTGGACAGAGAGCTTTGTACAGCTCATCACAGGGTATCACTGATCAAAATGAACCAAATGTGGACAGAGAGCTTTGTACAGCTCATCACAGGTATCACTGCCAAGTTGCACAGGAGGAGTTCAGACAAGCCAAGATTATCATGATAGCTTGTTAAAGGTATCATCCTTTATTCTGACACACTAGCTGATAGAAGGACTTTGGAAACAAAAGGAGAAGCACCTTAGATCTCTTTTCTACAATTTATCTTCTCTTTTGCCCAGGAATCTATGACATCATACCCTAAGCAATTGTTTATTCACCATGATGGTGCTTTTGCTTAATCAGGTGAGAGTTAACATTCCAGCAGAGACTAGCTTTCACAAATGCTGTTCATCTAGCTCTGTGGTGGATATGGGATTCCTTTGCAACTACTATAAAACAATGTCATTTTGCACAAGGCCAGATATCCTCTCTGTCTCCAGAGTGTGCGTGTGCATGCAAGCATGTACACACAAATACACACCTACACACACACGCAACCACACAATCTTAACAGAGAATAGAATAATTGCTCGTTTTGGCAAACCTGTCAAATGGGCAGAGATTGTACCCCCTTTTATCAGTGACACAATGGAAATTTAGAAAGGTTTTGAGGCTTGCTGCCATTAGAAGAGCAGAAAGAGGATGCCACCCAATCTGCTGTCAAAAAATGATTCGTTTTTGAGTGATGCTGGATGCATTAGCCATTCTGCTCTGGAGTGCCCTTTCTCAGTGGTCATGGCTGCCACTCAACGCCAAGGCAGGGCAGCTCATGCAAATGGTTCAGCTTTATTTTTCTTCTCCCCAAAGAAGAGAACTCCAGAAAAACTCTTTTTTTGACAAGTGATTTAAAGCAGATAATATAGACTTTCCTTTCTGAACTCTGGGCTGGTGTGGTGTTACCCTCAGCCTCCATGTTCAGATGTGAGTGCTCTCGAGAGAGGCCAAGTGTTGACATTTAGTTTTGTATTTCTAAGTATTAACACACATGGTGGGGAGCCTTTTACAATTACTCACTCATGCTGAGGTCTTGGGCGGCTTGTTTGAGTTGCTCTCTCCCAGATGCCCCATTGAGCTGCCCTGAGCTAGCATGGATCTTGTTGTCAAGTGTGGGCAGAAAACCTACCCACTGGAACCCTCACAGCAGAGTGAGAAATGTAACAAGGAGCAAATAAAATAGAAACGTAAATGATTTTTAGAAATGCTTTTAATTGCACACAGAGTGGCCTCAATACCTAGTACTCAACTTCTACAAGCCTATGTTACTGCTTCAGAGTAAGGGCATTCAGGTGCCACATTTTCCTCCTCTCTTCCCATCTCTACACTCCTTCTCTCCATTGCTCAAACCCCACACTTAGGACGAAAAACCCCCAGAATTTCCGTGTGACCCGAAGGAATGAATCCTGTCGAGTTAGTTCCATTTTCCTAATATGAGTTGTTATAATAAGTTTAAGAGGCCACCAGGGCCCTTTCAGTTAGGAACAAATCGCAAATCATCATAACACTACACCTAGTCCCATTTTATGACAGCAATAAATCAAAAGCAGCCTCACAGTGTGAAAACTAACTACAGTGGTCACAAGTGCCAGGGCCGTGGAAATGCCAATGCCCAAACGTCTTTAGCTTTGCCGTGTATGTTTTGGCTGCTGGAGGCTCAATTTTTCAATTAAGGATTAAAAAAAAAAATGTGTGTGTATGTAAAAGAAAGAGAACAGCTTCAGGTAAATTTGCCAAGCCAGACAATGAGGCTCTTGTGCTTTATGAATTATATTTATTTATTTTAGCTTTACTTTGTGTTCATGTGACTTTTGAAAAGGGTATTGGATATGGAGTCTAGCCAAAGAGTATTTACATAGAATTTAGTGTGACCTTGATTATAAATGAAATGCAAGTCTCCTAAAGATGCTACATGGTTTAGTACCACTGAGAGCCCTAAAAATCTACTGAGATGTCACCTATAAGTCAGGCTGCCTAGGTATTGGTTAGAATTCCAAGTGCTTGTGCAAAATATTTCTTACGTGATTTTAGGCAGTTAGAATAACAGAAAGACATTTCACATGTATCCATCACTTGAACTCAATCTTTCCTGACAGGCAATTAAAATTTTTTAAATGCCATATTTATTATTTTCTACTTATTTGGCCATATTTATTATTTTTGACTTATTTGGACATCAAAAAAAGCTCAGAGAGTATTTTTGCCTTTACACTTGCTTCTTGAAATAATTCAACTGCTATTACTAATTAATAAAAACATAAATAAAAACAATGAAATAGAATGACAGTTCAGAACTCTGTCTGAATAATAATTTTTTTTTTTTTGGAGAGATTTTCGCTATAGGGCGCTTGTGCTCGCCAGACAGACAGAGAGACATAGAGACAGAAAGCAAGAAATCACCCCCCAGGGGGGATGGTCACGCCGCAATCCCTTCTCCTCCATTCTCCTCTCGGGATCTTGGGCACACACGCACACGCACCCAGCGTGAGTTTTAAGCTACTGGGTCCGGGACACGAACCGTGATCGACTACGTGGGAGTCCAGCGACATAGTCATTACACTAACTGCTGGTTTCCTGAATAATAATTTTTGACAGTTGTTGCTAATCAATTTTGTGAGAAAAATTAGCTGTCTTAATGTCTTTTTCAAAAAAGAAAATTACATTGAAATTATTTCATACCTTTAATTCAGGTATGAATTATTAAAAATTTTATTTAAAATTTTATTAAATTTTTAATTAAGTATAAATTCTTTTCATTAGCTTCAATGCTCAGCTCATGTTCATGTCAAAATCAAAGAATCATTTTCATAGCCCACATCTGTGGTAGGGGTCAGTTTCTTTCCTCACAATGTCTTCACATCTCCTCTCTTTTAGGTTCTATTCTACCCAGAAAGCATTTTCACAGCCTCCCACTGACTATTGTCTTTTATACCCTTTAATCCTTTGTACATAGCAATACCAGATAAACCACTCTAACAGCTCCACTTTCACCATCTTAATTTCCTAATAATTTAAGAAACTGCTATGGCTACTTACTGCCTACCATATGACAGCGCACCATCAGCTGGGTGTATTAGTCAAAAAATTAACCATCATCCAGCAGTATTCACAGAGCCACAAGCACAGACAGGCTTCAGAGAAGGTTATATCCTTGTCTGCTCATTGCGATCAAGGCACTGGTCTCTGGCAACATGTTTTTAGGTACATCCTATTTGCCCTGGAAAATTGATTCATTCTAATAACACACACAAAGACAGTTAAAAACTTGGGCCTAGATTTATAATTTTCAGCGGGTCAACCACCACCTGGCCTGGGAACACGACTGGTCAGGTCTGACCAGGCACTCCCTTCCTGGTGAGTTGTTCCTCTGGGAGACCAGACTATTTATCAGAGGGTGTGTGGGGAGAACAGAATCGGAAAAAGGAAATTGATTGTTGCTTGAAGGAAACATGCGTCATGCTCATACAGCCCAAGTGTTGACCTTCTCCGCCCAAGGGATAGTTCAGACTAAGAAGGAAATAGTACTATCATCATCGTCCAAATCAAAGAGCCAATTTCCCTGGGGATGATGGATAAACACGGATGGTTCTTTTATTCATTCGTTTGTTCATATTAGTTTCCTATACTTCAGAACAAACAAAAACCAAAAAACCTCATTGGTTCCCATACCTTGTATCTTATGATGTCTCCTTATGATGTGCTGTTACATGTCTTGTTTTTATTTTAGACTCTATTACTGAAGAGAAAATACTTAAATTATACTATAGTATGAGATAAAATTATATAGTCATAGCCATTACCTGTTGCTAATTGCTTGTGCCCATTGAGGGTGACTTCTCAATTTTGTCTCTAAATATAGGAATTTATCTGATGCTCCTTCATATTTACCTATCTTATCACCAAATGGCCCTGAAATTCACTCCTCCATCATGAACTCTTTACCTGCTAATAGAATCCTACCTATATTCTATATACTTTCTCCATATCCATTGATGAGTTTTATTATCATCACCATCATCATCTTGAGCTTGCTACTTGCCAGATGCTTTGATTGAATTCAAGGCAAATAAGGGGTGAAGAGCAAAGACACAATGACATCTGAGAGAAGGGCCCTGGAATGAAGAAGTTAGACTATTGTACAAATAATCGCAGCACAGTTTGCTAAGACCTGGGATAAGAGGTAGCTGCATATGTGTGGAAGAAATGCTGAGTAGGACATGATTCACTTTATCTTTGAGATGTCATCATATTCTCCTCAGAAGAGATGGTACCTATATATAACTCTTATAAGCGTGGTAGGTAGAATAATGGGCTCCCAAACATGCCTGTATTTTAACTACCAGAACATGGAAATATGTTATGCTATGTGGAAAAGGAGAAATAATGCTGAAGATATAATTAAGATCGCTAACCAGCATGTCCCTGAGATAGGGAGATTATCTTGGATTATCTGGGGGCCTGATGTGATCACCAGGGAGCTTAAAAGTGAAAGGAGGAGGCAGAAGAGAGCCTCAGAGTGATGTGAAATGAGATAAACTCATACCATTGAGTTCAAAGACAGAAGGGGACCACGAGCCAAGGAATGCTGCATATGCCTCTAGAAGGTGAGAAAAGCAATGGAACAAAACAGAAAAGAAAACAGTCCTGATATTAGTTGGCACCTGGATTTTGGTCCAGTGACGTTATTTTAGACTTCTGGCCTCCAAAACAGTAAAGTAATAAATCGTGTTGGGTTAAAACACTACGTTTGTGGTGATCTGTTATAGAAACAAAAGACAAATAATACAAAGGATAAGTAGCCTTTCACCAGATAAAGGAGCTAGTGAAGGTCTTGCAGTCAGGGGACTTTTTTTTTCTTTTCCAAATTTACTAGAGATGCATGTGCTTGACAGAAAGAGAGAGAGAGACTGAGAGAGGGGGAGAGGAAGAAAGCACCACCCATGGGCATAGTCTTGCCATAATCCCTTTTTCTCCATCCTGTCAGGATTTTGGACACGTGCGCGAGCACGCGCATGCACACACGCACACGCGCGCACACACACACACACACACCTGGCTTTTCTATCAAGCTGCTGGGTCTGGGACTCAAACCCCATGGTCAGCTACCTAGAATCTATCTTCCTCAACCACAACCAAGGGCCAACCGCAGGGGACATAACTTTAATTGACTTCTTGTGGTTGACTAGGCACTATGTCACATACATTTCATGCATCATACAAGAAAGGAGAGGTCCTTTTGCATAGTACCTAACTATTAGATGAGCTACCGATAAAGGCTACTAGTGACGTAGATGAGAAAAGGTGCTTTGGAATTAGTTAATAAACAGTAGCAACAAAAATGCCATTATCATACAATTAAGGACATGGTGTGTTTCAAACTCTACAAAGTCAAGCACTAGGATACAATGAAAGGATGGCATGAAAGCAGTCCATTAGTCTGAAACTCCCACTGCCATTATGACGCCCACACCTGAAGGTTCCATTTGTGTCTCATTTCAATAGCTTTTACATTAAAGTCACTATCTGTCTCCTGCAAAATTTACTTGTTCTTCAAAGTGCACTATTTATGTTCATGGCACCATTGTATTTATAATCACTTAAGTTTGAAATATCTAAATTCTCTACCCACTAACCTCTCTACACTCTAGCAATTATCTTGGCTTCATAGTTCCATGATTTCCAATATCATTCTTTTTCACTTTCTTGATACTACCACTATATATACCATTTTGACCTCTATTATTTATGCTCTTATTCCAATAAGTCATGTTTCCCTTTCCTTCATTACACCTTCTTCATGATGTCTTCTCTCTTTTTCTTCTCTGAAAAAATACTAACTGCTCTTTGTAACACTTAAGACTTCCTGAAAGAACATCTTTATCGTGTTTGCCCATGCCCTCTCTTCCTCACTCCTTAGCACACCCCTGTTGACCTCACTACTATTGGCCAGTCTACTAAATGACTTTTCCTAAAGTCAAAAGTGACCTTCTGGGGCCAGCAGGTGGTGTAGTGGTTAAGGCGTTGCACTCTCACATAGTCGACCACAGTTTGAGTCTTGGACCCAATGGCTTGAAACTCAAGCTGGGCATGTGCACACGCCTGCCCAAAGTCCCAAGAGAATAATGGAGGAGAAGGGATCGTGCCATGGTCATCCACACTGGGGGTTGATTTCTCACTTTCTGTCTGTCTCTCTGGTGAGTGCTCACACTCTATAGCAAAAATCTCTCTCTCAAAACAGAAAAAAAATGTGACCTATTTGCCAAATTTCAGGATTTTAAAAAAAATTTTTAAAGCCTCCCTCAACTTGACCTCTCCAAGTTATTCACAGCATTAACTACTCTTCGTCTGAAACCCTCCTCTTGTCTTGTATTCTAAATCACTCCTTTTCTGGTCTCTGCTTTTCCTGTCTTGCTAATTATTGCATCTCAAATAAATACCAAATATCTATCCTGTTATTGCTGATGCTTCCCGTTGTCCTGATGTAAATCCTCATAACCTTTCATCATATACTATTTATCTCTTCTCTGCGTATTGGGAATCTTGGATAATGGAAGAAAACACTGTGTTTCTTCTCTCTCTGATTATTAGAATTCTATATTTCCAAACAATTTTTGAGTACCTGTTGTTGACTCAGTAACATGCTAAATACAGAAGATAATCCTAAAGTGATGAAGATGTAGTTCCTTTTTTAAAATGTTATTTTAACTGACAAGAAATAATTGTATATGTTTACTGAATAAAACATCATGTTAAAAACATGTATATGTCGTAGAATAATTAAAGCAAGCTAGTTAACATATCTGTCATTTCACATACTGATTTCTGAAGGACATGATGTTAAGATATAGTTTATAACTTTGAAAATTATAATCAATTTAGAGAAATGCAGGATATTCATATAAAAATCATGCAAAATGATCTAAAGCAAGATTCATTCATTCACCATCAATAATGTCCACTAAAAACACTGGTTGACTGTAGTTACTAAATAAATATGAAAAGCAAAGAAATGACTTTTCATTTAGATACTATGCTAGCAGATAAACAATCTTTTCTCTCTTTCCTTGAATTGAGTCACAAAAGAGAAATTATATGAAGAAAATGGCCTCAATCTTTGAGTTGCATTCAACCTTTAACACTGCCTTCTCTTCTGTTTCCACAGTTCACCCGCAGCAATAAAAGTAACTTAAATTAAACATTAAATATATCTTTCTGGGTTTATTAAAGTGTGTGAAAATATATCCTCCTCAAAATTAAAACAATAGAAAAATATTTGAGGAATCATAGGAAGGAGAAGATTTCAAAGATAAATTATACTGCTTCAATAGGGTTTCAGCTCCTCTTCCTAAAATATTTATCTACGTCTTTGTAATTATAAGTTAGACACCTGCATTTTCAGGTATTTCTTTTACTAATAACATTGCCTCAAGTATCTGATCAGATAAGACAATTTAAAATTGGCATACTGGATTCACACTGTACCGTCCTCTTCTGTTCAGTAACCACTCTTAGAGAGCAACATGCAGTAACAAAGCCTTCTAGGTTCTTACCTGAATCTGAATGAGATGAACTCACCCATATCATGATGAAATTTCTCTTTCTGGTTGATTAGACTGTAGCTCCAACTGGTCTGGAACATTTGGAGTGCCATTCTTTCTTCCTGATTCTCCATCTGGAAATGTAGAGACTATATTTCTTATTACTCTACAAATCAGAAAGTTTCTGTTCTCCTACAAAAAAGTAAATATTCAATTAAACAGTTCTTTTTGGGCAGAGGAAAGGCAAGCAAATCTTCACATTGGTGTGTACCTAAATCCTGATATTAAAAAATATCAAAATTCATAATAGACATAAGATACCATCCTCAGAATAGATGTAATAAAGTTTTGTAAATGTAACTGGAAAAACATTTTTGTGCTATAACTAGTTCATACACAGTTTTCCAATATGCTAAGCAAGATTAAAAACAGGTTTCCTCATGTGTTTATTCTGATCAATAATCAATCAATAAGTAGTGTGAAATAAACTTTTAGACTGTTTCAAATTCAGATTCATCACTGAAATTTACTTTAGGTGAGAATATGCAGCCCAATCTATATAAATCTTTAGCATAGCTCTCTAGGCATAGATGGGACTGGGCACTAACTCCCAAAGGACAGCCCAAACTAGGCAATATTTACCAAGCAATTAACAAGAGTATGTAGAAACAGATCCTCATGTGCATGCCATCTGTATAAGGTGATACTGTAATGGAGCAGGAAAAGGATGTTCTTTTCAATAAGTGCTACTTGGATAATCAGATAACCAAAATGGAAAAATATTTTGACTGCTACTTCAGAGTATTCACATATATCAATTCCAAATGAATTATAGTCTACATGTGAAAGATAAAATAATAAAGATTTTAGAAAAAAATAAATATTTTTGTGGCTTTGGAGTACACAAGGCTTTTTAATAGATACAGAAAGCATTAAACATAAAGGGAAAAATGATACATTGACTACATTAATATGAAGGAATTCTGTTTCTCAAAAGACCTCTAAGAAATAAATAGGGGACCCACTGGGGGGGGGGGGAAATCTCTTCACAATACATATATCTAACAAAAGGCATCATCTAGAAGTATATAGATCAATAAATCAGTAAGAAGAAAATTGGCCCTCCAAGGAGAAAATGGGAAAGATTTTAACAGCCACTTCACAAAAGAGGACATCTGAATGGCCAGTAAACACCTGAAAGCTGCTTACCTTCATTAGGACTTAGATTGCAGAAATGGCTGTAGCCTGAATGTGAATCAGATTAACTCAGCGACATCATGAAGACATGCTTCTCTCATTCCCCTCTCCATGCCCTTTGCTATGTGACTTGATAGTACTGACCGGCTCTGAATCTGAGCTAGGGTATGTGATTTACTTTAACCAATGAGATATTAGCAAATATCATGCAAACAAAGGTTGGTAAAATATTTGCACAACTAGGTTTGTTTGCTTTTGCACCTGTGCCATTTCTTTGGGAATGTTGGTGCTATCCTGCTGGAGAATAATAGGCATATAAAGCAGAGATGTGTAACCCCAATCACTCCCACTGCAGTCAGCCCAGATTAGCTGACAATTAGTGGACACCCTCAGTTATGTGAGCAATCCTAACCAAGAACAGCAGAGCTACCAAATCATCCTCAGATGATTCCATACTTGAGATCAATACAAGCTTATTGTGCAATGCCACTGACATTTTGTGGTTGCCAGTTGTGTGTCATTATTGTAGCAATAGATAACGGATTCAATTAGTCATAAGAAATTACAAATAAAAACTCAATGCACTATTACTATGTACACACTGAAATTGCTAAAGTGGAAAAGAAGAGAACTCTCAGGTGTTAAAAAGAATTCAGAGCAATCATAAATCTTATACATTGCTGGTTTGGTCACTTTGGTGAACTGTTTGCAGCATCAATCACCATTAAACATATGCATACCCTATGACTAACAATCACTCCTAGTTACATAGCAAACAATACTCTCTCTCTCTCTCTCTCTCTCTCTCTCTCTCTGTGTGTGTGTGTGTCTTCATCACAATGTATATACTAAAATTAAATGATTGTAGTAGAACTGTGTGATATTAGTCAGGGTTTTCCAGGGAGACAGAACCAATAGTGTGTGTGTGTGTGTGTGTGTGTGTGCATGTGTGTCCATTTACTAGGGGAATCATCTGACACAATTATGGCAACAGAAGCTCCATGACCATCTGTATGCAAGTTGGAGTTTCTGGGATTCTGGTAGCATGGAATAGTATAAATCTGAAGATCTCAACAGCAGAGAAATGATAACATAACTCAGAGTCCAAGGCTGAACGCCTGAGAACCTGGAGGCTGTTGGTGTAAATCATGGAGTTTGAAGACAAGTGAGCTTTGAGTTCCGATGTCTATGGAAACAGAAGAAGTCTATATTACTCTTTCTCAAAAGACATCCATTTGTCTTCTGTATCTATTCTCTCTGGGCCCTTTGCTAATTGAATGATACTCAGCCACAATGAGGGCAGATATTTCACATCTCATCTGCTTTGCCTAGCATGTTGCTCTCTTTCAGAACCCCACCTCTACCCTCCAGATATACCCAGAGTAGAGCTGAATGTTTTATTGTGTTCCCAGGCAATTCTCAGACTAGTCAAATAGACACCTAAAACTAACCATCACAGTTTACAAGCAGTTTGAGATTTAGGACCTACTCAAGTGTCCATCAAAAGTAGAATGGACATAAATTTTCGTGTTCTGTAGTACAGTAAGGTACTATAGTTAGCAATAATTTATTGTATATTTCAAGATAGCTATAAGAGAGGATTTTAATTTTCCTAACACAAAGTAATGATAAATGCTTGAAGTGAAGGATATGTTAATAACCCTAATCACTACACACTGTATTTGCACATTGAAAAATCACATTGTACCCAATAATAATGTACAAATATATGTCAATTAAAAATAATTTTGGGGAACCAGCATTAGCGTAATGGCTATGTTGCTGGACTCCCACGTAGTCGACCACGGTTCGCGTCCCGGACCAGGTGGCTTAAAACTCATGCCGGGCGCATGTGCGTGCGTGCCCAAGATCCCGAGAGGAGAATGGAGGAGAAGGGATTGCGGCGTGACCATCCCCCCGGGGGGTGATTTCTCGCTTTCTGTCTCTATGTCTCTCTCTGTCTGTCTGGTGAGCGCACACGCCCTATAGCGAAAACCTCTCCAAAAAATAATTTTTTGGGGCTGGCAGGTGGCATGGTGGCTAAAGGCTCTGGATTTCCACATGGCTAACAGTGGTTCGAGACCCAGACCTGGTGCTTTGCTTTCTCACTTTCCCTCTCTCTCTGTCCCTCTCTGGTCAAATTTAAATGGATAAATAAATAAAGTTAAATAAAAAAATAGTTCTTAGAAAGATAATAATTTCTGGTCCAGTTCTGTGGCATGGTGGATAAGGCAGCTGGATCCCACATGGCTGACTCTGTGGTTCAAGTTTCAGATCTGAGCTTGAGAAACACTCTAGAGCATGCATATGCATGTCCAGAATCCTGAAAGGAAGGAATGATGGATAAGAGATGGGCTGCAGCCTGACTATTCCCTATTCCCCATGTGGGGATGCTTTCTCTTCTCCCTGTCTGTCTGTCCCTCTGGTAAGTATACATGCCATCTAGGGAAAAAAAAAAAAAAAAAAAAAAAAAAACTAAAAAAGCAGAATGAAAAAATTGTAGTATATTTACACAGTGAGATACCATATTTCAGTGAGAATGAACTGCCTGACCTATACTTTATGATATGGCTAAAACTCACATGCATTTTGTTGAATAAAAGAAGCCAGACATAAAAGGGTAAATGTTGTGATCCTATTTGTATAAAAAACAAAAGCAAAAGATAATTGATACTATTAGAATATGGAAGACTTAATGCGAAGTGAAGCAAGCCAGACAATAAAAGACATTTTATGTCCTTACTTAATATATACTGAATATTTGTACTTTATAGCAGAAACTGAAAGATTGGGATGTATAACAGCAGGAGGGTAACTGTACATACCAGAGACAGTATTGTAGGGAGTAGGCAGTAGGGGTAAGAGTGAGGGGATCAGGGAAAAAAAATAAACAAATAAAACATTCAATAGACACAAAAGTGAAAGGTTATCTGTTGATGATAATTATATGGTAATGTCTTTGTATTCATGCTATGAAAAACCATATTCTACATCATATACAGTAATTAAATGCAATTTTTTAAAAAATACAAATTAAAAAGAGAAATAAACATGTATTTTTCTCATAAAATATAAATGAAGTCAGGAACATATTTATTCTTGGGTGGAGGACAGCTATTCAAAAGGAGTGGGAGCACCCTGATAATACTCTGCTTCTCATCTCACTGCTGGCTATGTTGCTGTGCTCAGTTTATAAAAATTAATGAAACTATATATGTACAGCATAGGCACTTCACATATGTGTCACACTTTGGCAAAAAAAGGTTTTAAAAGTTATCTGGTGGGTTCAGACAGTGGCACGAGATTAAACACAACACATTCCAAGGCCACCCCACATGAGAAGGTGTCCTGTTCAGGAGACTTCCCTGAGTATATCAGATAACATGAGCTCATGATCTGGGGCTGGCTGATGGCTGGATCGTGGTGTTGGAAAACTGTTGGGGGTACTGATTCACTCTCTCTCCCAACTTCTCTTTCTTCTCTTGAGAGAAATAAATAAATAAATAAACATTATCAAAGGTTTACATTAAAAAGGGGGAGTTAAAAAGGGTGCCCAGAGCAAGAAAGGACAGGGAAATTGCAGGCCTCTTAAGCAGACATCTCCATCTGAAGCCCTTGCCCCCATTTCAGGGACCAGCATCAGAGCTGAGCAGCCAGAGCCACAGCCCCTTCCATCTAACCTCACCTCCCAGACTCAGAGCTAAAAAGGTAAGTGAAATTCTTTCCCCTTTATTTTGCTCATTCTTACTCTCCTACCTCCATACAGAACAGGGGAAGTGCAGGCCTCTTAAGCAGACATATCCATCTGAAGCCTCCAGCCCATTTTGTGCACCACACAAGTGCAACACATGATTTTTTTCTTATTTTCTTTTTATGTTTTCAATTCTCTTTTTCTTCCACCTTACTTTGTCATTTTGCTGCTCAGCCCGTACCCAATGAAAGGCTAGACAGGTCTAGGTGCATAGTAGCCCAACATTTGAATTTTGTGAGGCTCAAAGAAATTCTCACCTCCCACTGAACCAGCTGAAAAGAGGGAGAAACTCTTCTTCATAAATCTGAACTCAAAACTCCTCCTGTGGATACCACATTGCAAAACCCAGTAGATGAGAGAAACTGGCAAAGAAGTACCTAACAGTAAAGGGAAACACATGAGCTCACAGTTGCAGAAACCTTCTCCCACAAATTAGTCAAAAGTGAATACATCACTAGATGACTAAAAAATCAGAGAAAAGCCTCAACTATGAGAAAATCAGGAAATATGTCTCCAACAAGGGAACACAGAAACTTGTCTCCAATTGTGAAAAAAAAAAGAGGGAATTACCAAAATTCAGAAAATGAATTCAGAATATTTATGGTGACAAAACTCTGAGATGAAGGAAAAAAGAGACACTGATCTCCAAGCAATAAGGAAGTTCTTTCTTGACTTGAAGGAGATAGACAATATAAAGAAGAATCAAACAGAACTTCTAGAATTGAAGACTATAATGCAGGAGATCAAAACCTCCCTTAAAAGTATTAAAAGCAGATTAGATCATGTAGAAGATCAAACCTTAGATCTAGAAGACAAAACCTCTGACCCGGGGAAAAAAATAACCAAAAAGAATGAAAAAAAAAAAAGAAAAAGAGGATAATATTTGGGGAATACTAGATACCATTAAATGCCCAAATATCCAAATAATTGGTATTTCAGCAGGTGAAGAATCTAAGGGTATTGATAATCTATTCTATGAAATACTTGCAGAAAACTGTCCAAAGGTAGAGAACAATTCAAACATACAGACCCAAGAAATACAAAGAATCCCAAATAGAAGCAATACAAGAAGATTCTCTCCATGGCACATCATAGCCAGATTGACCAAAATCACAGAGAAAGACAAGATTCTAAAATGGCAAGAGAGAAATATCTAGTTACTTACAAAGGCTATCCTATTACACTAACATCAGACATCTCTCTAGAAAGGATCCAAGCAAAGAAAGAACAGAAAGATATATTCGAGTGTTAAAAAAATTTTTTTTCAACAAAGATTGCTATACCCAGCAAGATTATCCTTCAAATGGGAAGAAGAGATAGAAGCAGTCTCAGATAAACAAAACCTGAAAGAATTTACCAATACAGAGCAACTCTTCAAGAAGTCCTGAAGGGAGTGATATAGAGACAGAGAGGAATAAGAGAACAAAAAATAATCAAGAAAAAGGCAAAGACAAGTCTGGAAATATCAATAGTAATGTTGAATGTTGAATCTTGATTAAATTTTTCAATCAAAAGACACAGGTTGGATGAATTGATTTAAAAAGCCCAGATATCTTCTATCTGTTGCCTATAAGAAATGCACCTCTATGATATGATAAAGATATACATAGACTAAAAGTGAAGGGCTGGAAAAAGGTATTACATGCAAACAGAAACCAAAAAAAGGCTGGAGTCACAATACCAATTTCAGATAAAATAGGCTATAAGACAAAAACTAAAAGAAGTGACAAAGAAGGGCATTAAATAGCAGTAAATGGCTAATTCATCAAGAAGATATAATGCTTATAAATATCTATGCACCCAACTCAGAGCACCCAAATATGTGAAGGAAAAATTGTTAGATCTAAAAGGAGAAATAGACTGTATCACACTAATCATTGAGGATCTCAACACCCCACTATATCCTTTGGACAGACCATCTAGAAAAAATATGCAAAGAGATACAGGATCGAAACGATCCCACAAATCAAATGGTTTTGATAGACATCTATAGAACCTTCCACCTGAAAACCACAAAATACACATTTTTCTCACCCCCCTGCCATGGAACTTTTTCAAAGATTGACCAAATGGTAGGGCAGAAAACAAGACTTTTTAGATTCAAAGGCATAGAAATGAAATCCAGTATCTTCTCCGACCATGAAGGAATTAAACCTGATCATTGATTACAGAAAGAACCCTTGAAAATACACAAATATATGGGAACTGAACAACCTACTCCAGAATAACTTCACAACCACTAAAGAAAGTAAAACTGAAATCAAAAGATTCATTGAAACTAATAATAATGAGCATACAATTTCCATAACTAATGTGACACAGCAAAAGCAGTTATAAAAAGGAAGTTCGTGCTCACTTCGGCAGCACATACACTAAAATTGGAATGGTGAAGAGAAGATTAGCATGATCCCTGCACAAGGATGGCAAGCAAATTTGTGAAGCATTCCATATTTTTAAAATATGTGTCCCCCCAAAAAAGTAGTTCATTGCAATTATTGTGCATTAAAAAAAAGATGGAAAGGTGGCAAATAGACAACCTAACAACACACCTCGGAGAACTGGGAAAACAACAACAAAAACAACCCAGAAATGCCAGGAGAAAAGAAATAATAAAGGTCCAAGCAGAAATAAACAAAATAAAGAACAGACGAACTATTCAGAAAAGAAATAAAACCCAAAGCTGGTTCTTTGAGAGGATAAACAAAATTGACACACCATTAGCTAGATTAATTGAGAAGAGTGAATGGAACCACATATATCAGATTTGCAATGCAACAGGCAATATTACAACAGACATAAAAGAAATACAAAACATCATTAGAGAATACTATGAGTGACTATATGCCAACAAACAAGAAAAACTGGTTGAAATGGACAAATTCCTGGATTTACATAATCTACCAAGGTTGAATCAGGAAGATATAGAAAGCCTGTAAGACCCATAACAAGCAATGAGATCAATTATGTAATAAATAACCTCCCAACAAAGAAAAGCCCAGGTCCTGATGGCTTCACTTCTGAATTTTATAAAACTTTTAAAGAAGAGCTAATCCCCATTTTACTCAAACTATACTTAATTATTCAAAATGAAGGAGTGCTCCCAAATTCATTTTATGAAGCTTCCATCACTCTCATCCCCAAAACAGACAAGTACATAACAAAGGCTTCACTTCTGAATTTTATAAAACTTTTAAAGAAGAGCTAATCCCCATTTTACTCAAACTATACTTAATTATTCAAAATGAAGGAGTGCTCCCAAATTCATTTTATGAAGCTTCCATCACTCTCATCCCCAAAATAGACAAGTACATAACAAAAAATGAAAACTACAGACCAATATCTCCGATGAACATAGATGCAAAAATACTCAACAAGATAATAGCAAATCACATCCAAAGATACATAGAGAAGATTGTACACCATGATCAAGTATTCTTTATTCCAGGGATGCAAGGGTAGTTCAACATATGCAAAACCATAAATGTAATATACTATATTAACAGAGAGAAAGATAAAGACCATATAATCATAACAATCAATGCAGAAAAAGCATTGATAAAAATACATCCCTTCATGATTAATACTCAGCAAAACTGGCATAGAAGGGACAGTTCTCAATACAATAGAAGCCATATATGAAAAACCTATAGCCACCATCGTACTAAATGTGGTAGAGCTGAAAGTTTTTCTACTAAAAACTGGAACAAGACAAAGCTGCCTACTTTCTCCACTCTTTTCCAACATAGTACTGGAAGTCCAAGACAAAGCAATCAGAAAAGAGTATAAAATAAAAGGCATTCAAATAGGGAAAGAAGAAGTAAAATTATCTCTATTTGCAGATGACATGATTATATACATGAAAACACAAAAATAATCCATGAAAACTCCTGTAAGTGATAAATGAATATAGTAAAGTGACTGGATACAAAATCAACATACAAAAACTTACAGCATATCTATACACCAACAATGAGTGGACTAAGAACTAAAGAAAAAAATCCCATTTACAATAGCCAGAAAAAGTCTGATATTCAGGAATAAACTTAGCCAGAGAAGTCAAAGACCTCTACAAAGAAAACCACAAAAGTCTAAAAAGAGAAATGGAAAATAGAACAAAAAAGTAGAAGAACATTCCATGTTCCTGGGTTTGAAGAATTAATATTATCAAAATGGCAGTCTACTGAAACTACTTATTTAATGCAATCCAATCAAATTACCAGAGACATTATTCACAGATTTAGAAAAAACAATCATAGAATTTGTCTGGAATCATAAAAGATCCTGCATTGCCAAAGAAATTCTTTGCAAGAAGAGTAGAATAGAGGGCATCTTACTCTCTGATCAAAAACTCTATTACAAAGCTGTGGTAATCAAAACAGCATGGTACTGGCACAAAAATAGACATATAGATCAAAGGAACAGAAAAGACACTCCAGAAACAACCCCCAAAATGTACAGTCAACTGATTTTTTACACAGGGCACCAGTCTATCCAATGGGGAAAAGAAAACCTCTTTAGTAAATGGTGCTGGAAAATCTGTGTATCCGTCTGCAAAAAGATGAAACTAGACCCTTAACTCTCACCATTAACAAAAATGAACTAAAAATGGATCAAAGATCTAAACATAAGACCTCAAACTATGAAACTACTAGTGGAAAACACAGGGGAATCTCTTAGAGACATAGGAGTAAGCAAAGACTTCTTGAACAAGACCTTCAAAGTACAGACAATAATCTCCAAAATAGACAAGTGGGATTACATTAGATTAAAAAGCTTCTGCACAGCAAAAGAAAGAATAATTAGAGTGAATTGACAACCCTCAGAATGGAAATGTATTTGCAAACTATGCCTCAGATAAGGGACTGATAACTAGGATATACAGAGAACTCAAACAACTTACCCAAAAAGACAATGATCAACCAAATTAAAAGATAGGAAAATGAGCTGAACAGACAACTATCTAAAGAAGACATGTGAACAGCCAAAAAAGCATATGAAAAAATGTTCAACATCTCTTATCATAAGGGATATGCAAATCAAAACTACAATGAGATACCACCTAAGCCCTGTCAGACTGGCTAAGATTAAAAAAAATAAAGAAGAACAATATAGAGGTTCCTCAAAACCTACAAACAGAACCACCATAAGATCTAGCAATTCCACTCCTAGGCATCTACTCAAAGGATAGGAAAAGGCTCAGTCAGAAAAACATTAGCAGATTCATATATATTCCAGCACTATTCATGATTGCAAAGATGTGGAACCAACCCAAATGTCCACAAACAGATGAATGGATTGAAAAAGTGTGGAACATATACACTACATACTACTACTCAACTATAAAAAACAGTTAGACCCTGGCATTTAATAGAAAGTGGACAAATATGGAAGATTTACTACTAAGTGAAGCAAGTCAGATTATGAAAGAATGGCATTGTATGTCCCTAGTCAATATATACTGAATGTCTGCATTCTATGGCAGAAACTGAAATATTGGACAATATAAAGGGATGAAGAGCAATTGTGGACAACCAGAGACTGTGAGAGGAGAGTGGGAAAGGGCAGAGGGTGAGAAGGAAGTAATCAAGGGGAAAAAGATAAAACAGTTAAGAAACATAAAATGGAAAATTATCTGTTGAAGACAATAGGCATGGTAACATCTTTGATTAGGCCAATATTCAGCATATTCTGGATGGGAAAATTCATTAAATATGTTGTAATGTTGATAACATGTATGTTGATGTGCTTGATTGAGCCAACAGACAGTGTATTTTGGGTGGAAAAGTCATTTTGTATACTGTAATGATGTATAGCATATTAATGTTAAAAAAAGAAAAGTAAATTAATTTTAAAAAGATATACAGTGAACAAATATAAAATAAAAAAATAAACAAATGCTTCTAGAGTTCAGTAGTATCTAAAAAAAAAGAAGTCAAAATAACAGTAGCTTAACCACAATAGAATTTTAATTTTAAGATCAGATGATGGGTCAAAACTTCAGTTTGCTAATCCCCACTCTAAGTGCTCCAGAAAGCCACTAAGTCCCATAAGACCACAGATTATGTCTGGTTTATTTTCCACTGTGTCCCCGGGCTCTGGCATACAGTTATTAATTAAAACAGATTAATTAAAAAATATGGGTACCTTGTAAAAAGATATTCTTCAAGATACCATAATTTTCATCTGCTCAAAAGAAAAAAGTTTAATTTCATCAAGGGATAATATAAAGTTCAAGGTGAAAGGAGAGGAAAAAAGAAAGGGAGGTGTGTGTGTGTATCTGTCTTGTTCATTGTTGCAAAAGAACTAAGAAAATAATCCAAAAAGAAAAATTTATAAGCCTAAGAGGACCATGAATACTTTATAGTTAGTAAACAAACAAACAAACTAATCTTCTCTACTATTCACAGTCTTTTAGGTTCTTTTCATTTAAGGAGACTGGTAACAGAGGTCTAGAAAAAGGTGTTATTTCTCATAATTACTGGATCCATGCTGCAAGTCTGGGGGAATCATTATGTCTTCAAGTTGAGTAACTCTTTTCTTTTGGGGTCAACTTCCTCATTCCCTCTCTGAAAATGATCCAGGGAAACTGCACGCTCCTTCTCTTGGAGTTCCAGAAATAGAACAGAGCAAGACATTAATGAAGAGAGAAAACAATTTTCCATTTATTTTGCTTTCAGAAATACACTTGGAATGGTCTGTGCCAGAGTTGTACTATATCAAAGAAACCATAATCCAAAAGACTAACCCTTTTGAATGATAACCGACTGCATTTTATATTTTCATAGAATTACTTTATTTCCGTAAAAAACAGAATTTCCATTTTTCCAATCAAGGAGCTGAGTTTCTAAAGCTTCCTGTGGTCTATTTACATTTCCTACAGTAACCTTCCTAAGCAAAAGACTAAGGAAAATATGAAACTTATTTTTTTATTTCATTTTCTCTTTTTAAAGGAGCCTTTATATTTTTCTGACCTTGTGAAGGGCTCAGAAACAACAATTTTCAAATAAAAATTAGCAACAAATTTGCAGATGTCTCAGTAGTACAAAAATTATTGTCCACTTTAAGTCATACCATGGCTCCTGGCTACGTGCATTGGATACCAATGTTACTTTACCATTTTCCCCCACAAGGTCAATTCATTGGAAAAGAAGGTAATACGATGATTCTAAATTTCTATGACTTGACTTGTGGGGGTCCTTTAAAACACTGGCAGTCACTGTTAAGGAGTCTTATTCCTAACCATTTTTTTAAGAAGTTTATTTATTTGTTTCATAAGCAAGAGAGAGATAACTTACAAAGGGGTCGTAATGCTGTGATCTGTCCCAAGCCTCAGCCATTCCCAGATCATGGGCACATACAAGATGTACTCTGGGAGGCCATCAAACTTGAACCAGGAACTTTTCCATGAAGGATTGCCTTACAGGGTGTTGTGTTTTACTGATGTGCCACCATCTAGCTTCCTTATTGCTAACAATTTAAATGAGATGGTAAGGGTAGGAAATCAAATTGTTAGCTGGGTTATATTCATTTATTTGTTTAAACAATATGTACTGTGAACTTCTATTTGACAATTACCGTGTTAGGTAGTGTTAGAGGGAAAAGGGAAAGGTTGGTTGTTAGCCATGATGCTGAGACCCAAGAGTTGATCTCAAATCTTTCTTTGGATTATCACAAAAGAAACTATTATAAAGATAAGAAACCTGGAACATCATCAAACAAATTATTTTGAGAATGTTTTTTTGACTTTTTTACATCCTTTGAGGAGTAGCAGAACAGGACCACTATTTAAAACATAGAGATTTAAAATAGTTCTTTGGATGTCTTTAAGCCTAAAAACCCTGCTGGCTTCTTCCATCTCTTAAGGTATCCTCAGTTGCCTTATTTACAAAGTGGTCTTTCCAAACTCATGGCTTGAGCTGACATTGAGGGGGACACTTCTCCAATTAGCATAGCACTCCTGGAATCTCTTGGCTCCCCCTCTCATTCCTGCCCAAGCTGGGTAGAAGAGCTTAGCAGTATGGCAAATGTGGTCAAAGTAAGCAGAGCCCTATCTTCTCTCTCCTGAATGCAAACTGCCTGTGGGGAACGTGAGTTTTCAGTCATGGAACGTCTAAGTTTGCAACTCAATATGAAGAAGCTTGCTTGCCTGCAGTTAAAATCCACAGCCTTCAATCTGGCTTTTCATAGCAATAAAAATAAAATGTTGGTTTCCACATGCCAACTTCTTTGTTTTATTTCTCAATTAGTTTAGACCTTGGATAGGAAAAATAGATGTTATTATTGGTCCCCCCACCCCCTTCCCCATGATCTCAACATCTAGTGCAATGGACCATGACTTTTGAAAAAAAAGAGACAGAGAATGGAATTTGCAGATAAAAACAAAACAAAACAATTCTTACAGACATTTGATGGAGCCTGAATGCGTGCTTTGAGCCATGGGCTTTCATGAGTGACATTTACATCTCTGACCTTAACTGATTTTTAAAAATTCTTTTAAAGGTTCATTCCAGGACAACTTCTGTATTCCAGCTGTCCAGGCATTAGTGCAACAAATATGGCCTGCCACCTGCTTCCAAATAAAGCAAACACAGAAACAAAAAAACTTTATTGAGACACAGCTTTTAAAAGGTAAACTGAGGCACAATAAAAATTTTCAAGTTTATTTGAAAAAATATTTGGTGGGTAGTTCCAAACAAGGAGTGGTCTACAGGATCTGTCAAAGAAGCTCAAAGGACAGGGTTTTGCTGTTGTTTTATTTATTTATTTATTTATTTATTTATTTTTAGAATTATTTGTTTAATTTTATTTATTATTATTATTTTAAATTTGCCATTGGTTACAAGAGCTCACCACAGAGAGACAGAAAGAGAGAGGCAAAGTGGGAAAGCAAGCTGCCAGGTCTGGGACTCAAACTGTGGTCAGCCATGAAGGAGTCCAGAGCCTTTAACTGCCATACCACCTGCTGGTCCTGGGGCAAGTTTTCACAGAGTGAATGCAGAAGTAAAACAAACAAACAAAATATTTGGCTCCAGTTATAAAGCTGTGTTATTTGGTCTATCCCACTAGAGAGTCTCTAGTTATTATTATAAGTTTGTTGACTGCTTCTGATTGGTTGAGCTTATGCTCTGTTTATTTTATTTTTTCATTTATTTTAAAATAGACATCAACAAAAAACAGCTAAAGTTAAGTTTTGCTTATGTTTGCAAATCAAGCAAAGTTAAGTCCACTTAGGAGGCTTGACTGGCTTTGTCTCCTCACAGATTGTTCAGGCTTGATCTCCATTTCCATTTATTTTAACATAGTCACACCTATCCATGAATATGTTTGCCATCTATGACTGCTGCCACCCTACAGTGGCAGAGGTGAGTGTGTGTGACAAAGACCATATGGCCCTCAGCCTAAAATATTTACTATCCGGCCCTCTCCAGAAAAGTTACCAATGTACATATTACTGAGTTGAATTGTCTAATACCCTCTGCTGCTGCTTAGCCCAATCTGTAGGCCATTAGGACAGTTTTGTCTTGAATTTGTAGTATTGACTTTCATCCTAGGCCAAAGAAGGATTGATGTAGTAATTGGGCAGTTGGTGAATCTTTGATCTATCATGTGATAATTACATTTGTCAATCTTGGAATTGAAATTGTCATTTTATGCACAAAAGTAGAGAACTTTATTAGGAACCCAATAATAAGAAATGAAGGTCTCTTTCATACACACTGGAGAGATAACCCATATTTGATGAAGGGTAGAAGGAAAGATGACTGAATTATTCATTACAACAAAGACCCAAAAACCCTTAAAGAAAGTTGATACATGTGATGACTTTGCCCTAAGGACTATGCCAACACACAAACAGTGCCAACACCTTGGGCATCCAGTAGAGATATTACAAGAAGGTTCAGATGAACAGACTTTGCTATTTTAAGAAATAATTATTTTTCTCTAAAAATGCCAAAAAGCATATAACTAAGATCTAACTCAAATTGCACACTTTAAAAAGGTACCTGGAGGGACCAGCAGTTAGCGTAATGGCTATGTCGCTGGACTCCCACGTAGACGAACGCAGTTCACGTCCCGGACATGGTGGCTTAAACTCACGCCGGGCGCGTGTGCGTGCGTGCCCAAGATCCCGAGAGGAGAATGGAGGAGAAGGGACTGCGGTGTGGCCATCCCCCCTGGGGGGTGATTTCTCGCTTTCTGTCTCTCTGTCTCTGTCTGTCTGGCGAGCGCACACGCACCCTATAGCAAAAACCTCTCCAAAAATAAAAAAGGAAAAAAAAAAAAGGTACCTGGAAAAGTAGGAGAAAGTTTTTGTGGTTACAAGGTCAGGTAAATGACTGAAATCTGAAGAAAACTAACAGAAGAAAAGTGAAAATGAACCTTAAGGGAGAACTTTCTGAAGGAGAAAAATAAGTGAATTCAAAAGGTTTTCTGATTGGAATCTCAGAAGATAAAGCAACCAAGCTGGAGTGGGAGTTGGAGGCCATCTGAGTGAGAGAAGGAATCAATAGCTACAAAAGGAAGAGGCAGAGCCCTTCCAGATATGGAAGGGTGAGAAGGATGCTTTCACCTGACCAAGCCAAGCTATGACCTGACCAGCAAAATCCTTTCTGCACCAAGGCAGAGAACTTGGTCAACAGTCTTACTGTGTCCAGAGGGAGAGCTTACTATTGGTGACTGTTCAGGGTACACAGAGCTCATCTGAGTGCGGCTATTCTGAACCAGAGATGTAGGTCAGAAGCCCTGTCGAGCCCTTTCCACTTGTTCATGCACAATTTAAAGACCTATAATTTTCATAAACCCCACTACAGAGACGATAAGATGGTATCCCTATATGATCAATGTGGAAACAAATGAAATAATTCATCCTTTACCATAGAATTGGGATACTGAGCTTCCTGACTATGATTCTGAGATTGGAAAAGTTTAGTTTAATTCCATTTTATTTTCTCCATTTCTAAAAAAACATAAGTCCATCTATCTGCTCCTTGAGCAAGAGAAATGAAGACAGAGACAGAGAGATAGCACCGCAACAGGGCCTGGACACTGCAGTCATCTCCCAGCCCCAGCCAGCCCTGGTTCATGGCAATGTGCATGCCCAGCATACTCAGGGCAGTCTCCAGATGCAAACCTGAAACCCCCTCATGTGGGCCAGCCTCACAGAGGTTAGAATTTACCAGTGGTCCACCATCTGGTCCCTTAATTCCATTTTTAATACACATGTCTGTGCAAAGAATTTTACTTTTTTTTTTTTTTTTTTTTTTTGCTATATGGCACGTGAGCTCACCAGAAAGAGAGAGACAGAGAGACAGAAAGCGAGAAATCACCCCCACAAGGGGGATGGCCACACTGCAATCCCTTCTCCTCTATTCTTCTCTTGGGATTCTGAGCACGCACACACATGCATCCGGTGTGAGTTTAAGCCACCGAGTCCAGGACTTGAACCACGGTTGACTACATGGGATTCCAGCAACATAGCCATTATGCTAACTGCTGGTCCCAGGATTTCACATTTTTTAAGGCTTAGTTTCCTCATTAAAATGGGGAAATACCTTTTTATAGTGTTCTTGTCAAGAGAAATACAAAACAGTATGTGAAAACATCTCATACCACTACTGGCATATATGAAATACTCAATATTCAGTAAATACTATTTCCTTCACACTTTTTATAGTAACAGGAGATAGAAAATTAACAGTAGATCCAAACTTACATTCGTCATAGACTATGCCCAAAGATCAGTGTCCTCTCCTAATACCATAGCTTTTATTAAAACAAACATAAAGACTAAGAGTTATGTTACAATATACAGACATTATGCCTAATTAGGCTTTTCTAAATTTTCCACTAAATTAAAATATCCATGAATTCAAGCAAGAAGACAAAGTGAAGATACTGCTGTAAATAAAAAATTAAAAAAGACCATAAGTCAAAACACAGAGAGAATTTCCACTAGGTGAATCACTCATGAGAATGGAATAAAATGCATGTTATTGCGTTGCAAAACATATGCTCCACCCTCTGAATCAGAACTGGAGGGAAGGTCCCAAAAAAGGTAAGAGAAAGTTCGTCTCAATGCAGAGGAGGGCAGGGTGTGTGCTATTCAGGAAGACAGGAACCCATTCAACCAATGTTCAGGAATTGTGTGTTGGCCAAGTCATTGCCATTCCCTGCTCTCCATCCCATTCAGCCCTTCCAAATCAACAGCCTTTTCTTATTTTCTCCATTTAGAAACATTTCTGACATCACTACAAGAAGCTGAGGAGATCACACAGTTATATAAAGTTTATATCCTAGGATAATTTGCCACCTAAGGATAAAATTATTGCAAGAAAGGACATGAGGATAAGGCACAGTAGGTAATGGGGGAAGAATATTTATTTCTCTACTACAAAGTTTAAAAGAACAATGTAAACTGCATTGGAATATCTAGCTTAGTTACAGAACCAGGCCATCTGAATAAGAAATGTGGGCCCTACTGAGCATCACATTGAGTTGATAGAGAAAATCAACCTTGATGTCAGGAAATGGGCTAGGATGACAATGGACAGAGCTTCCAGCATTTATAGAAAGAAAAACTAGTTTTGGAGCATCTGTCTACTTAGAGCAAATTCTTGGCCTGGAGCGATCTCTTCCCAACAGAGAATGGGCAAACAAAATTAAGATGGCCCAGCTTCAATAGTGCGGGTAGTGGCATGCTAAACTGCAATGTTGGAAGCCACATGGTTGACCATGGGTTAATTTCCTGATTTGACCTGAAACATGCTGGGTACACACATGTGCTCCGGAACCTGACTAGTTGGAGTGCTGGAAGGGGATTACAGTTTGAAGAGACCCTGTCAAGAATGCCTGTCTCTTACTTTATCTTTCAAAAAATAAATTAAGTAAATAAGTGTTTTAAAAAGTTAAGAAAATAGGGCCAGCCAGTGGCATGGAAGTTAGGGTGGCTGGATATTACATGGCTAGCTTCATGGTTCAACTCCCAGACCTGGTAGTTTGAGAAACAAGTCAGGTATATGTACATGCATGCCCAGAATCTTGAAAGGAGAAAGGGAGAAGAGGGGATTGCAGCATGACTATCTTGCATGGTGTGTGTGTGGGGGGGAGAGGTGGTGGTTCATTTTCTCTCTCTCTCTCTCTCTCTTTCTCTCTCTCTCTCTCTCTCTATGTGTGTGTGTGTGTCCAGTGAGTGTACACACCTATAGCAGATTTTTAAAAATTTAAGAAAATAAGTGAAGTCTATGAAAAGATAAAATAGGCAAACAGAATAATCTCCTTAAAACAAAAAAAGAAAAAATGTTTTAAACATTTTATTATAAATAGTTCAAATTTCAAAATGAAAAATACAGTGTATTAGTTCTTTATTGCCATGTAACACTATTACCATAAACTTAGTACTTCAAAGAATATTTTTGTGTGGGGGGGTGGGGATGGGAGTTCAGAGGTGGCAAGTGGGCCCTCTGCTATGTTTTACAAGGTTGTAGTCAAGGTCCCAGCCAGGGTAGTGCTTTCATATTAGGCTAAGCTGGGGAAGGATACAATTCTATGCTCATGTAGGTCATTTTCAAAATCAGTTTCCTGTGGCTATAGAACTGAGGACTTCAGTTTCTTTCTTTCTCTTGGTCAGGGCCACCCTCAGGTTTTAGACATTATTGCATTATATAATGTAATCATATATACAGGTGGTCATATACAGTCCTCATCATCACCATATTCTATTGGTTAGAATCAAGTTAAAGTTTCTATTCACATTGAAGGGAGGGATAAAATAAAGGTATGCACACCAGATGACAGGAATACTTAAGAGCCATATGAAGATCAGTTGCCACAATAATTCATGTCCTTGTTACCTACAAAATAGGCTCATCCTCTCTTGAATTCTCTAAAAGTCTTACCTCATTATCACATCTGCTCAGAATCCCCAATCTCATATTTAAAACTTGGTCCAAGTATGAATGAGACTCCTTGGGTACCGTTTCTCTTGACCTGTGGATCGGTGAAACTAAACAGGCCTTTTATCTGTTTCTCCAACTTTCAACATTAATTGGCCTGACATGAATAGGACGATAGCTATAGACATTCTCATTCTTTATGGTCAAAGAGAAGATGTAAAGGAGTCACTGCTCTATAGCAGTGGAACAAGAACAAGAGACCACCTTGGGAAATCTCATACATCAGGAACTGTGGGTGCCAACTAGGAACTGAGAGCAGCCTCTCACCAACAGCCATCAGGAAACTGAAGCCCTCAATGAGGAGAGAATTGTGCCAATACCAGAGTAAACTTGGAAGCAGACTTCAGTAGCAGAGTCTCAGATGAGAGCAAAACTGTGGCTGCCATTTTGCTTACAGCCTGTGAGACAAAAGGAGGAGATTCACTGAGGCTGTCCCTGCTGTCCCAATATATTTTTCATATCATTTCATCTGAAAATAATTCAGTATGTATCTCTAAAATCTGAGATGTCATGAAAAATATAATAAAATTCCATGATTACACCTAAATGATGAAAAAATAACTCTTTAATATCAAATATTCTGTGGTCTCCTAAATGTTTTTCTACAATTTGCTTCTTCAAATCAAGATCCAAATGTGATCTATTCATTGAATGGTAAGTGAAAAAGCTGTTAGGCACCATTATTCCCTCATAAATTTTATTCTTAGAGTAGTTGTAAGCCACATAACCAGAACAGAATGTGTGTGTGTGAGGGAGAGAGAAAGGGAATGAAGTTGACAAGCGGGAGTCATATCCTACCGAGTCTTCATGGGCTATGCCATGGTTACTTTGGGGTATCAATTTTACTGGATAGAAGAATGCCTAAAAGGCTAGTGGCTAGTAAAACATTGTTTCTAGGTGTGTCTGTCAGAGCGTTGCCATGAAGACTGGTGTGTGAGTCAGTAGGCTGAAAGACCGACCTTCGGTGTGGGAAGGTACAGTAATTGGCTGCGTGTGTGGGAGGGCAAACAGGAAGCGGAGTTTTGTTTCCTGTCCCCCTCCCTTTCTCCCAACCCTACCTTCCAGATTGCTATGCCCCTCCAGTGGGACAGACTTTAAGATTTTAATCTTTTAACTCTGAACTCATCAGTGGTTGCCTAATTGTGCTTGGGTCTGTGACTCCCAAGGGACCATTTCAGGGCTCACACTGAAACTGTACCAGCTTCCCTGCTTCAGTCTTCCAGTGGCTTCTCCAGCTTGCAGGCAGCCTATTGTGGGACTTCTCCACCTGGTTATAATGTGAAATAATTTCTATAATAAATCCTTTCCTATCTATCTATCTATCTATCTATCTATCTATCTATCTATCTATCTATCTCCTATTGGTTCTATTTTTCTGGAGAACCCTGATCGATACAGGCCACCGCAAAATATAAACAACATTGTTACAAGTGTAATGGGGAGCTTTGTGTACTAGAAGATAACAACATACATATAATAGAAATCTCAGGAGAGAAATATATTAAAAAATAAAAAACAACGACCAAAAATTTCTCAAATTCATAGAAAAACATTGCTGTGAGCATTACAAAGCACAATGAACTGAAGAGTAGAATAAATGCTGAAGTTCCCCCCTTAGATATTTTAGAGTCAAATTGCTAAAACCCTAAGATTAAGAGAAAATCATGAAACTATCAAAAAAAAAAAAAAGATGTATGGCATAAAGTGGTCAGAAAGTCTGACCTTAACTCATCAATTAAAGAAAGAGAGACTAGAGAGTCAATAAATGATGGCAACAAGCATGGAGAAAGAATTGTGTAGATAGACATGATACAAGAGCTAATGTATATATAAAATATAGAAGAGGCATATTCTGCTTAAGGACTATGGTTGTTCCAGAAGAGACAGGAACAAACCATAGAGAGAAAAATGGTAAAATATAGCAAATAAGAAAAATGTTCTTAATTATACAAATATGTGAGTCTACAGAGTATAAGGATTCCTGAATTTGCTATAAAATTATGGGTACTACGGAGGTGTGAATTACAGGATGGAGGTGTCTCACACACGAATAAATTCTAGAACTTCTTTAAAATTTAAAGTAACAAAGAAGACGTTATATTCTTCCAGAGAGAAAAAAAAAAAAGTTTTCAAGATAGTTTTTATATTATTACATTTTTATAAGGGTAGAAGGCAATAGAAGGATATTTTTACATGAAAAGACTCAAAAATATATTTTTTTCCCTGAGAAAATAATTTGAATACTAATTTCAATGGAGTAAGAAATGAATCAAAATTAAAAATAGAAGTGTCAAAGTAAAATCAGTCCTACTATATTATGATAAATATGTTTTAAAACACATTATAAAAACAATCATTTAAACAGAAAATTGAGGTTCAGTCATTTTTTCCACAGGAGTATCACTGATAAAGATAGTTTAGAGCCATCAGAGTTTATAACTATGAAGCATAAACATTACTGAGGTATTTTAGCACTATATTACAATTTACTTTCCTTATAAATATTAGCCTTTGTTCTTCCTATCACCAATAACAGTAGCACATCACAATGCTTTATATGTATTATCACCATTATCAACCACTGTCATGACAAATTTAAACAGTAAAACTAAGCAGATGTTTCACAAAGCAGAGTGTTTTGCTTTGCTTCATTTTTTTTTCCCCACAAGCAGTTCATGCTAGATCTCTATTGGACTGGATTTATGACTAACAGTGTTTTTTGAATCTAAAATATGTTCTCCACTCAATGTTATTTTAAAAAAACACTCTACATAGAAAACATTTCTCCAATATATAATAAGAATGGAGCTAGGGACCAGCAGTTAGCATAATGGCTATGTCGATGGACTCCCATGTAGTCGACCGCGGTTTGAGTCCCGGACCAGGCGGCTTAAACTCACGCCGGGCATGTGTGCGTGTGTGCCCAAGATCTCGGGAGGAGAATGGAGGAGAAGGGATTGCGGCGTGGCCATCCCCCCTGGGGGGTGATTTCTTGCTTTCTATCTCTCTGTCTCTCTCTGTCTTTCTGGCGAGCGCACGCACCCTATAGTGAAAACCTCTCAAAAAAATAAAAAAAGAATGGAGCTAATCATAGAAAAGAAATAAAACATTGAGTTAAGAATAAATAATGGCTATGATCAATAAGAATGATAATGATTTGGGCCAGTTCTGTGACCTGGTGGATAAGGGCCTACACAGCTGACTACACAGTTAAAGTCCTGATGCTGGTGACTTAAGTGTATAGGTGCCCCAATTCTGACAAGATGAAAAAATGGAGGAGATGGGATTTTGTCATGACCTTGTCCCATAGGGGGTGGAAAGAACATGCTGGACCATAATTTCTACCAAATCATAGTCTTTCTTTCCCTTCTGGACAGAGGGGAGCCAAAGAACTAATGGCAAGGGGTAAGGATCAGATCCTTCTATACTTAAGAGAGATCCACAGAGCCCCAAGTTTGTGGCCCTAGAAAGACATGCTAGATCTCCCATACCTCTGGAGAAGTATCCCTATCTTGAGTCACAGAAGTGCTGAGGCAGAGCTCTTTCTGACAGTGACTCAGCTAAGGGCTTCTGGATGATTAGTGGATTCATCAATCATACACCAGAGCACAGAGTGCTGGGTCTTCCCAGCATGGTATCTGCTACTGGTCATAGACTAGTGACCTGGTGAGAGCACTGAACTAAATCAAACTATGAGTAGATAAAAGTAAATAGAAAGGTGCATATGTGTGTGTAACTAAAAAACTGGGAATAAAGGTTTTCACATTCAGTAAACATTTACAAAGATGGAAAAATCTGATAATGGCCACAATTTTTAAAAAATGTAAATCGAGAGAAAATTGATGATGTTCTAGGAAACCATAAATTACCAAAGTCAAGTCATGAGAAAGACATCAATTCCCAGGGAAGATATTAATACTTGAAACTAATGATCATTGTAATGGGATTAGTCCAAGTCATCTAAGTATTGTAAGAGATAAACCCAGAAAGCGCTATAGATTAATAAATGGAAGTTTATATCTGATTTATGTCAATTCTAAACAGATTGATTGACTCCCCCAAGAAATATTTCTGGGACACTAGCCCTTCCACCTGGTGAACCTACCATTCTCTAGCGCCTCAGAATCCTCCGCTGATCCTCTGCCTTTGGCAGGAAGGTGATGGAAGGGTGGAAGAAAGAATGCGAAAGATACATAGGAGGTGTTTTTATGGATTAGGCTAGAAAATGACTTAGATCAATTTTGCCCGTGATGACTTACATCAATCCTGAGCCAGATGTAGTCAGGCCACACCCAAGGGAATGGGCAAAGGAGGTTACCAAATCACTCGTGCACCAGAAAGAAAAGAGAAAAGGCTGTAGTGAACAACTAGCATGTCTTTACCACAATATGCTAATATTCTAATATATCCTGATGAGGAAAGTGGCCCGTGCCACAGCTCCTTATCACTAAAGAACTGATAATCCCAGTGGCCTGCTGAAGCTTCCTGGTACAAGTTGATGAGAGCTCACTGTATCTCCAAATTGACAGCTAATTGCACCTCCTTCCAACAATCTCTCTTTCCAACTTGTGATGCAATGGAATTACACTGGTAGCCCTGGCAGAAATTTTTACCCCACAGTAATTAGGATCCACTACAAACAATTCACCAGCCTTCTTCCTTCCTGAAAGCTGGTTATTTGCAATTACCAGCATACTACTGTGTAACTAAAATACTCTAAGTTATCCCAAGTCATAGAAAAAGGCAAAAAATACAATTCACTCTAGAAAACCAGAAAAATTGTCTGAGATAGAATGATTTTTTTTTAAAGTCACTATAGATAGACCAACATTCCTAATCCATATCAGTTCAAGTCTACATCGGATGTTAAAAGCGCCTCAGGTGTGAGAGTCTCAGGAAGCAAAGGACCAATTTCAGAGTGACCAAGGAGAGGTAAGAAGTAAATATGGAGAGAAGAGTTCAAACAAGATGAAGTAAGCAGGTTTGAGAGAGCAGTATGAATCCAACCACACCGGGGGACAGAGCCCTTTACCACGAGCCTATGGCTCAGCATTTCAGTGTTGAGGGCGCTGAGCCAACTCAGAGCTTCCTCAGGAGGGTCCCTCCTATAGTGAAGGGTTTCCTCTTGCTCACATGGGAGAGTCTTTAATAACTGTCTGGGGAGTACCAGACAATGAGGAGGTAAATCTCCAAACTCTCCTCTTCCCTTCAGACTGTTTTCAGGAGCTGACCATGGCATTACTGGTCAATGTCTCCCTACGACATTCTATAAGTTCTTTGTATATCTGCATAATTGCTGGGGTACAGTGGGGAATAGAGGGCCTCACTGCATCCAAAATGTGACATTTCTAGGTTTCAATTCTACTGATACAATTTCTTCGGTCCTTGGCACAGAAATAGGGCAGGAAAAAGAAATAAGATTCTTTTTTTGAGAGAGAGGTTTTAATGATAGGACGTGTGCGCTTGCCAGAAAGACAGAGAGAGACAGAGAGACAGAAAGTGAGAAATCACCTCCCGGGGGCATGGCCATGTTGCAATCCTTCTCCTCTATTCTCCTCTTGGGATCTTGGACATGTACGCACATGCACCTGTGTGAGTTTAAGCCACCAGGTCCGGGACTTGAACCATGGTCAACTACATGGGAGTCCAGCGACATAGCCATTACACCAACAGCTGGTCCGAGAAATAAGATTTTGAAACAAATAAAAATTACTACCATTTGCATTCAATATGATTATATACTCAGAAATCTCTGGAATAATAACAGAAAAATCTCTGGAATACATAAAAATGATAATGTTTATATGAGCAAATATAAAATTAAGCAGTAGGAGAATGAAGATTTAAAAACAAAGACAGGAAAGACTGGAGTATGGATCTCGGGTTGGCCTGAAACACAGTAGGCATATATGGGCACCTGTCATCCAGGCTGGACGATGGCAGGGGATCACTGTGTGCTAAAAGCCGGTTGAGGGTATCTGCCTCTCTCGCCCAAATAAATAAATAAATATGCATTAAAATGATTAATTTTGTGTTATGTAAAATTTCAATAGAAACCTGAAAAGAAAAAAGAATAAAGAGGTAGCATCTTCCAGGGTTTTTTAGTCTGTTGTGTGCAAGAGCTATTACTATGTGTTATGACCATTCTCATGTTTTGGTTTTAACATTTTCTAATGTTTATGTTCATACTTTAATTTTGTAGTTACTGCAATTAAACCATAAGCATCCAAAAGAATAAGAATTGTGAAAAAATTATGCCGAACGATAAATATGAGAAAAACATTAACTATTCAATAAAATACATGTGTGATAAAAGGTCACCTGAGTCTAGGTCATCTTACAAAAGATGACTCCTCATATACTCCCCTACATAGAAATGTCGCTTGTTCACTTTCAAAGATTTAATACTTCTAGAAACTTGTTAAATTGTTCAACTGATATTTTCCTTTCTATCTGTGAAAAGTGTGCATTTTGGGTTAACATGGAACACATCAAAACTTATCCATTAAAATAAACAGAAATAACTTCCTCTATTTAACAGCTTGGGGTTTAATGGCAGTGTTTGGGGAGTGAATCAGTCATGAAGTAAAGGTTAAGCATACTAGTTTCTCTCTCTCACTAGACTAAAAACTTCATGCCCACTCACACTTGACACTCAATAGGATTTCTTACAGAAAATAACATTTTAAAATTTAGTTGAAATTAACAAGTTTAGTTACTTAGCAAGAAAATAGCATTGAAAGAAAGTAAAGAGTAAGACATAAGGCAAAGGAAAGTATACGTAAGCGCTGTATTTTAGTTGGTAAAGTAGTTTCTTATGGGAGCAGCAGTCAAACACTCTGAAACCACTTTACATGAGAGTACTTTAGTGAATGGGACAAAATTGAAAAAAGATGGTGCAGGACCAGCAGTTAACGTAATGGCAATGTCGCTGGACTCCCACGTAGTCGACTGCGGTTTGCGTCCTGGACCCGGTGGCTTAAAACTCACGTCGGGTGCATGTGCGTGTGTGTGCAAGATCCCGAGAGGAGAATGAAGGAGAAGGGACTGAGGCGTGACCATCCCCCCTGGGGGGGTGATTTCTCACTTTCTGTCTCTCTGTCTGTCTGGCGAGCTCATGTGCCCTATAGCAAAAACCTCTAAAAAAAAAAAAAAAAAAGAAAGAAAGAAAAATAGATGGTGCATGCTTTTGGTAACAATTTAACCAGTGCTGGATCTCTTTTTATATCTGCAGAAGGAGATGCCTTTCAAGTGGTACAGGGATCAAAGACAGGCCCACAACAAAGCATTACTGAACAGAGTTTAATGAAGGGACTATTCGCAGAGGTAAGGCCGAGGTTAAGGAAAAGAGTAAGAGAAGGATAAACACACCGAGGCTAGCAACCACAGGGGTCTGTAGTCCTGAAAGGGAAGAGGAATCCCAAATGGAGCTATGGCCATGGCGAAGGCTGTAGGAGAAGGCCACTGACAGCAATGGTGCCTTCATGAGAAAGTATAGCCCCTGCCAACTCTGCCAGAAATGGAGGTGGCTGCAAGGGAAATGCTCCAGACTCTCCTCCTTCTCTCTCACCTCCTGCCAATGGCTTTCATTGGCCAAATGCAAGTGGAAGTCAGAGAACAGGAAAGAATGCCAGTTGATGAATTCCAGATAGATCAATCTCCTGGGCACAGAGAAAAGTGGAAAAGGGTGGAGTACAGTTCTAGCCAGACAAATGGAGAGTATCAAACGCACTGAGTGATTGAATGCAGAAACATTGGCTGAGTATGCCAAAGACCAGTCCCATTTATTTCATAATTTTTCCAATTACCTAGCCCTATTTATCTTGGTGTCTAGATGGATTAAGCCTTTGGGTAGAGGTGTTTTTATTTTGTGTGGTCATAATTTAGAAGGTATAATGTCTAAACAGTTAACTATATGTGTGGCATGGAACATAAAAAGAAACTTTCTATCTACCCCAAATTTTCCCATGGCAGATTTTGAATATCATTCTACATGTTAATCCCATGAGATCTTAATAAAAAGATTTTTTTTTATATTCTTGACAAACAGAACTCAGTCTGTAGTTTCATAAAAAGCTTCAAAACCTACTTAAACATTTAATTTACCATAATGATCTAGCTAAGCTTCTATTTCTCTCCTCCCTCAAACCCAGTCTAAAGGTAGAGTGGAAGGAGTTAAACTCTTTAAATTCATTTCTTTTGCTAAAGACGGGAGATCTTGATCAGGTTTCTAATATATCCAAATTGTCCCATAGCCTAACCTTCATCTCAAAAGAAGTTGAATTTTGTTCAGCATTTAGACTGAATCACCACTTGTTTTTAACAAAAGTTGTTTTTATTTCAGTCAAGTGCCCTTTAAACATTAAACTCTAAGGAGAGTTTGAATTTCCAAAGTAACAATAGCTCTCCCTATAGTCTGCAAGACATCTGGGTCTTCTCCTGCAGTCTGGCCAGCCTTTCATTTCTTTCCTAGCCTTTTTGGAAAAAAGGAAAAAGAAAAGATCTCTCTTAATTGTATCAAATAATCTCCATTTCTTATCACTTGAAGTTTATCAGTGCCTAATAAAGACCATTACCCTCAAACATTTGTATTTACCTGTTTATTTGATATTTTCTAATAAGCCAGACAGATTTATTGGTGCATTGGTCACTGCATCAACAGTCAGTGTGATTATCATACTCCTAAGGAATCCTTTCTATGAAATACACAACTCAGCTGCTGTTGTTAAAATCTGAAGAAATGATAGGCACTTGGCGACCAAATGTGCACTGCCTTCCTGTCTGTACTGAATTTCCCTGTTAATTCAAGAAAGAGGCTTCAAAACAGCCTTTTTTGTATGATTCTCACTAGAATAAGTACCAGCCTGTATCAGTCTAGTCTGCGACTTGAAGGAGAAAACTGAGAATCTACAAGTTTATTCAAACTTTCATGGAAAATATATTTCTTGAGAATGTTGACGAGATGCAGTGGGAATGCCATTCTCCATGAGCTCCTCTCCACTCTCCATTATGCCGCCATAGCTGTGGAGCCAGAGGCAACCCACCTAACTTTCATCATCTTTCATTTTCTTACTTACATCATGAAAACCATACATTCTATGCTAGGATACATTGAGAATGAAATAAGGTTACATGTATAATTTATATAGTGTATATGAATATGTTTTATAAATGCAAAGAATGAAAGTGGATCAAATGTGTCCCTATTTACTTCTACTTCATATACCTAGAAAGTGCTGACAAGATACCTTTCCAAATGAATAAGTCTGTAACTCTATAAAACAGAAAAAAGACTCAATAATGGCCCAGAAATTTGAGGAACACTATGAAAGACTAAAAGCAAGTAAGATCAAATTAAGAAAATAAATCACAGTCCAGATCTTATATCTGGTGAGAAAATGCAAAACCAAAAAAAAGGAGAAGTTCTGGCTAGCCTACATATTTAGAATTAAAGAACTTAAGTGGCAGAAAGGGGTTTTCTATAAGAACCATTTGCAGTGCTGGCAGTTAAACAGCATTCAGAGTATTTAAGCAGGTATGTCCTCTTCCCCAACTTGTACCCAGCAGTATCCAACGAAAATGCTTGAGTTCTGAATAGGACACCATGGATGCATGGAGTAGAGAGACCACAGAGAATCGGTCATACCCCAAGTTGAACAGGAATCCCTCACTTCTGGGGATGGATACTTGGGCCTGACAATATGCTTCTCTTCTCCTCTAGTCACAGAAAACAGACTACACTGAACAGAAATGGCATCTTTATCAAGTCAACAGAAATCACACAATACAAAGAAAAATGCTATGCGATAATAAGAAAGTAAGCTCATAAAATAAAGAAATAAAACTCAATACACTGATGTTGAAAAGTGTTTCTCGGGAACCAGCAGTTAGAGTAATGGCTATGTCGCTGGACTCGCATGTAGTCAACCGCAGTTCGCGTCCCGGACCCGGTGGCTTAAAACTCACATCGGGCGTGTGTGCGTGCGTGCCCAAGATCCCGAGAGGAGAATGGAGGAAAAGGGATTGCAGCGTGGCCATCCCCCCTGGGGGGTGATTTCTCGCTTTCTGTCTCTATGTCTCTCTCTGTCTGTCTGGCGAGCGCACGTGCCCTATAGCAAAAACCTCTCCAAAATAAATAAATAAATAAATAAGAAAGAAAAAAAAAGTGTTTCTCCACCTTAAATGCACATAAAAATAACTCAAAGAATTTTTAGAAACTTTGATGCCCAGATTGAACCACAAATCAATTACACTAGAATATATGGCTGGGCTCAAAGTATTCATATATTTTTTGAAGTTCTCAGTTGATTTTATTCTGCAATTAAAATTGATTATCAGGACCAGCAGTTAGCGTAATGGCTATGTCGCTGGACTCCCACGTAGTCGACCGCGGTTTGCGTCCTGGACCCGGTGGCTTAAAACTCACGCCAGGTGCGTGTGCGTGCGTGCCCAAGATCCCAAGAGGAGAATGGAGGAGAGGGGATTGCGGCATGGCCATCCCCCCTAGGGGGTGATTTCTCGCTTTCTGTCTCTATGTCTCTCTCTCTGTCTGTCTGGCGAGCGCACGCGCCCTATAAGCGAAAACCTCTCATAAAAACAATTATCAATAGAAAAAAGGAAATATCCTAGAAATTATAAATCAAGTCAAACCATGACTTTCACTTTTTTTAAAATTTAGAATCATGTCATAAAGCATGAGGATATTCGCAGATCCTTTTCCCAGGAAGACATCAATAACTGATAAATTTTATTATTATTTTTTGAGGGTTTTTTGCTATAGAGAGTATATGTTTGCCAGAGAGACAGAGAAACAGAAAGCAAGAAATCACCCCCCAGAGGGGATGGCCACGCAGCAATCCCTTCTTCTCCATTCTTCTCTCGGGGCCTTGGGCATGCACGCACATGTGCCCAGCGTGAGTTTAAGCCACCGGGTCTGGGACTCTAACTGCCATCGACTATGTGGGAGTCCAGCACTGCAGCCATTATGCCAACTGCTGGTCCCTAAAATTTTTTTTAAAAGATTTAAAATTGTTTTCTTTTTTTATAGAGAGATTTTTGCTATTGTGCATGCACTCGCTGGAGAGAGAGAGAGAGATGGTAACACCACAATCTTTTCTCCATTCTCCTCTCAAAATCTTGGGCATGCATGCACATGCACCCAGTATGAGTTTTAAGTTGCTAGGTCCAAGACTCAAACCACAATTATACAGCAATGTAACCATTATGCCACTTGCTGGTCCAAAGATTTAAAATGTCTAAAAAGTATCCTAAGGATGTATAGCAAATAGAAAAAAAAAAAAAAAAAAAAAAAAAAAAAAAAAAAAAAAAAAACCACTTCATTCCTGAAATTCTTTTAATCCTTAGCAAGAATAAGAAAAGTCTGTGGCCAGCAGGTGGTGTAGTGGTTAAGGCACTGGACACTCCACATGGCTGACCATGGTTCAATTCCCGGACCTGGTGGCTTGCTCTCTCACTTTCCTTCTCTCTTTGTATCTGTCTTTCTCTGGTCAAATGAAAATAAATTATAGAATAAATAAAAATTAAATAAATAATTCTTTAAAAAATATTGAAGAAAAGTCTGTGGCATTTGGACTACAGCTACCCTCTCTCTACCCTCAGCATGGTGTGTTTGTAGCTTTAATTCACAGACCTTCCTCTCCCTGCAGCTCCCAGGTTAGGGTGATAGTTTCTCCCCAAGAAGAGCATTTGGCCAATATTTCTAATCACTTTTTCCTTGGTGTTGCAGGAGCTCTGTTTCAGACAAGTGGGACTGGGAGGCCTTGGATTCTCTTCTTCCATCAGACGCCCCTATTCCCCGCTCCCCTAGGGTGAAAGCTCTAAAGCTGCACTTCTGGAGCCTGACCGTTCTTGTCCTACCTCACCTGTAAAGAAGAGGCTGCATCCTGGGAGAGGTGAGCCAAGAAGACCAGAGGCTGTAAACCTACATATCTCTCTGCCTGCAGAGCAAGAGAGTCACTCTGAGAGAAGGGAGACACTGTCCCTACCACGAGCTCAAAGCACAGATGTGAAGATTCTGCTCACGGGGAGAGGCAAGTCATAAGAATAGAAAACTCTGTATCTTTGCTTAAGGAGACTGATGTTACCTGGGACAGAGCATAAGGAAGTACAAGCTTAACAGCACTGTAGAAAAAAAAAAAAAGAAAGAAAGAAAGAGAGAGAGAGAGAGAGAGAGAAAGAAAGAAAGAAAGAAAGAAAGAAAGAAAGAAAGAAAGAAAGAAAGAAAGAAGAAAGAAAGAATGAAAGAAAGAAAGAAAGAAAATAAGAAGAAAGAAAGAAGATTTCGATTGTGAGCAGTTAAGAAGATGATACTGGCAAAAATAGATGAGCTAGAACTTTAATAAAGACACTCACCAAAAAAGGCAGATAAGAAGAGCCTCATGGTGGTCAAAGCAAGGCTGAAAGGCCATTCCTACAAAAGTCTGAATTTGGATTGGACCAAACTGAGCAGCAACATACGCCCCGGTATATTGTCAAAAACAATAGAGCAAGTAACTAGCAATTAATAGAGGCTATCAGTTGGGTGTGAAACCAATGGAGGTTGGACATCTATAGCAGAGAATTAAGAGGACAATCAGAAAGGGGACTATAAAAGACAGCCTGGAAACAACTATTATCATCTGGTAGAGGAGCTGGGTAGAGTGAATGTGCACACGTCCAAGACTGCACCTTTGGAGGAGCAGTCTTAAAAATCATAAAAGGCCTGGGAACCAGCAGTTAGCGTAATGGCTATGTCGCTGGACTCCCACGTAGTCGACCGCGGTTCGCGTCCCGGACCCGGTGGCTTAAAACTCACGCCGGGCGCGTGTGCGTGCGTGCCCAGGATCCCAAGAGGAGAATGGAGGAGAAGGGATTGCGGCGTGGCCATCCCCCCTGGGGGGTGATTTCTCGCTTTCTGTCTCTATGTCTCTCTCTGTCTGTCTGGTGAGCGCACGCGCCCTATAGCGAAAAACCTCTCCAAAAAAAAAAAAAAAAAAAATCATAAAAGGCCCAAGGAAAAAGTAGAGATTACAGAAATTGGCATCAAAAGTCGCTACAACACAGAACTTAAAAAGTCCAGTTTTTAACTACCCGCCCCCCAAAATTAAACATTATAAAATGAGGAAAATGTGACCCATACACAGAAAATAAAGAGAAACTGCTTTTGAGAGAGAAAAGATTTTTAACTTAACTGACAAATGAAGCTACTATAAATAATTTTAAAGAATATTCTAACAGAAGTAAGAAATGGTATCATGACAATGTTAGCATGGATAGAGGCATCAATACACAGGTAAAAATTATTTTTAGAAGGAAATTCTAAAACTAAAAAGTACCTAATTGAAATGAGAAACTTACTAGAAGGGCTTGACAGGAGATTTATTTGGAGAGAAGAAAGATCAGTGACCTTGAAGACAGACTGAGAGATCATACAATCTGAAGAATACAAAGGGGAATTAAATGCAGAAATATGAATAGAATCTCAGAGAAATGTGGGACATTGTTAAGGGCATCAGTATAGTTGTAATGGAAGTTTCAGGAGAAAAGATACAGAAAGGTATTCAAAGAAATAAAGGCTGTACATTTTCTACATTTCATGAAATACATTAATCCAAATGAATATCATGGTCAAAATGTTAGAAGACAGAGTGAAAGCTCTTGAAAGCAGTAAGGGGAAAATGATTCACTACATACAGAAAACCCTAGCAAGAGCAATAGCTGACTTCTCATTGGAAACTGTGGATACCAGAAAGCAGTGCTAGAAACAAACCAAAATGAAAAACCTGTCAGCTAAGAATCGAATATCCAACAAAATCCTTTTTAAAATGTAGGTGAAACAGACATTCTGCAATAATTGGTTTCTGATAAACCTGTCTTAGAAGATATCTTTTTCTTTAAGACGTTTTTGCCTTAGGGCACATGCACTTGCTAGAAAGAGAGACAGAGAAAGTGAGAAGGAAAGTGAGAAATCACCTCTCAATGAGATGGCCATGCCATAATCCTCACTCCTTCATTCTCTTCCTGGGATCTTGGGCATGTACACACGCCCAGTATGATTTTCAAACTGCTGGTCTGGAACTCAAATCACAGTCAGTCATGTACAAGCACCTTAACCACCATACCACCTGCTAGTCCCTAAAAGAAGTCTTAAAAAAAGTTTTTTGGACAGAAGCATGAGATACTAGACCAAAATTTCAATCCACATGAAGAGACAAAGCATGATGGTAAATGTAATTATGTTGCTAATTATCAGAAACAGTATAGCTACATTTTTTTTTCTTACTGGTTTAAAAAACAGCCATATAAAATAATACATATGTAATTAAAGGGCTATAACATATATTGGGTTGTTGGAAAAGTCATCATGCATGTTTGCATAGAAAAACACAGAAAAAAACCACTTTTTTTCCAGGGCTTTTCTGAGAACACAATAGAATTTAGTTTTTGACAATGATGGCACAAAAGAGGTGGTTCAAAGTAAAGCTGTATTAAAATAAAGATATGACACTAGACAGAGACATGAATTCACAGAATAGTTGAAGAAAACAGGAATAGTAAATAATAATAATATTATAAGCTATACATATACACTTACACTTTTGTCTTCCCTGAGGTCTTTAAAAGATAAAACATAATGCCTATAGTAATGTGTTACTGAGTTTTTAGCACATGTGTGTAATTAGCATAGCACTAATAGCACAAAAAAATGTGAAAGGGATAAATATTAGTAGTTGCATATCTAATTGGAATTAAATTAGTATGAAAAAGTTTTAAGAAGATCCTAAGTATGGTGTATACCGTAAGCCTCAGAGCAACCACTAAGAAAATAACTACAAAAAGGGACTAGCAGATGATATAATGGTTATGTCACTAGACTCCCACATAGTTGACTGCAGTTTGAGTTTCAGACTCAGTGGCTTAAAACTCAGGCTGGGCGTGTGTGTGTGTACTCAAAATCCCAAGGAAAATGGAGGAGAAAGGACTGTGGCATGCCATTCCCCTAAGGGGTGATTTCTCACTTTCTGTCTCTCTGTCTCTCTGGCAAGCACACGTGCCTTATAGCAAAAATCTCTCTAAAATAAATAAATAAATAATATGAAAAAAATAAATAAGAGAATTTAAATGGTACAATAGAAAATTTTCACCTAATGGACATAAAGCAGTAAAAGAGTGACGGAGGAATAATTAGTAACCCAGCTGTGGTGGCACCTCTGAGGGCAACATTGCATGACGCTGGAGCCATATGAGAAGGCCTGGGGTTCAGATCCACAGTCAACCAGGTCATGCCAGGTGCATCAGTGATCCTAGCTGGATGGAAATTTGGGAGAAGGATCATAGATGGCACCTGTTGGGAATCAATGTCACACTCTCTCTCTCTCTCTTTTTCCCCTTCTCCTCTCTCTCTCTAGACATAAATAAATTTTTTTAGAAAAGAGACAATAGGTAGTAAAATAGCAGATGTAAATGCAATTATATCAATATTAACATTATATGTAAAAGATTTATGGGACCAGCAGTTGGTGTAAAGGCTATGTTGCTGGAATTCCATATAGTCAACCACGGTTTGAGTCCCAGACCTGGTGGCTTAAACTTGTGCCGGGCATGTGTGTGTGCATCCCCAAGATCCCGAGAGCAGAATGGAGGAGAAGGGATTGTGGCATGGCCATTCCCCCTGGGTGGGGGGGGTGATTTCTCGCTTTTTGTCTCTCTGTCTTTCTCTGTCTTTCTAGCAAGCGCACACACCCTATCGCAAAAAACTCTCAAAAAATTATATGTAAAAGATTTAAACAATGTAATCAAAAGGCAGAGTTTATCAGACAGGATTTTAAAATGATCAAACTATATTCTATCTGAATGATAATAACTTAGATTCAAAGATGCAGATAGGTTGAAAATAAAAGAAAGAAAAATGATATTCCACTAAAATTAGAATTATACAGAGCTAGAGTGATTACACTAATATCAGACAAAACTGACTTCAACACAAAAGTTGTTACTACAGAAAAAGAGGAACATTTTATAATGGTAAAAAATAAAATCAATTAACTAGGAAGATAAAACCATTTTAAACATGTACATATCAAATAAAATGGCCCCAAATACATAAAGTAAAAATTTACAGGACTGAGGGAGAAATAGAGTCAATAAAAATAGCTGAATATTTCAATACCCCATTTTCAATAATGGATAGAACAACTACAAAGATCAACAAAGCAATATAAACCTTCAGCAAACTATAAACCAACTATATTTAACAAAATATCTATAGAATATTCCACCCAGCAATAGAATAATTTGGTGATAGTTGCACAACTCTATGGACATGCTAAGAGCTACTTTACATGAAGGAATTGCATGGTATTTGGATTCTATGCCAATAAAGACATTTAAATTTTTAAAAAGGAATAACGGATGACTTCAGAAAGCCACAGTTTCAAGGCAATATAATTTTGATCTATAGTTTTAGAACCACTCTGTGCTATTTACGTTCAGAATTTCATCATCTACCTTCTATGAAAGAATTATAGAACAAAAGGGAATCAAAGTTTTTTGAATAGCAAGAAATTTCGTAAATCTTAGTATAACTAATCAGTTATGTATAATGTAAGCTTAAGAACAATGCCATTCAAATTGAGAATCATAACATTTCAATATGAGAGTAGTAGGGAGTAGCAACAGTATTTTTTTTGTCTTATTTGTGGAGAATACAAAGACTAATTAAATCAAGATATATTAGAGTAACAACTATGTCACTGGAAGCTCTTATCTAACTTGAACAAGCATCTCATTCCTAGTCCTTAAAATAAAAAATTTTATACTCTTAGAGAAGCTCTAGGAAATTGTTCATGACATTCTATTGATAGAAAATGTTCTATTATTCAACCCACTCTGACTTCTCCACATAGAACTTTGTTATCACAGTGTATTCTGCATTAGGAACTATAAGTCCAGTGTCTAGGACTCATAAAATATGTTGAAAGTGTGAAAAAAGTATGTTCTTGAAGAAAGAAACCTGCAAAGTTGACATTTTTTTTGAGAGAGAGATTTTCGCTATAGGGCACGCGCACTCGCCAGACAGACAGAGAGAGACATTAGAGACAGAAAGCGAGAAATCACCCCCCAGGGGGGAATGGTCACGCCACAATCCCTTCTCCTCCACTCTCCTCTCAGGATCTTGGGCACGCATGCACATGCGCCCGGCATGAGTTTTAAGCCACCGGGTCCAGGATGCGAACCACGGTCAACTACGTGGGAGTCCAGCGACATAGCCATTACACTAACTGTTGGTTTCCCAAAGTTGACATTTTAATAAATTTATAACCATATTCATAACATGATATATATACCTTTATTAATATTAAGTGTGATATTCAAAAATTAATTAATTTTGGAAAAAATTTACAGATATTTACAGATCAATCAGTATACCTGACTCTGCACAATGATTACCAAGAAATCATAACTGAGCATAAATCTTAAGATTTATTCATAGTTAACTACCTTCAAAGCCAAAATATCAACCTAAAGAATAAGGTAAACTGGGACAAAATATTTAAAGCAGAAGTAGTTTTATTTAAGCAAAAATAGGAAAACTGCAGCCAGAATGTAGCCTGGATAAATATTATTCAGGTTGCTTCAAATATGCTCACCAAGGTCTTACGATCTTCGGACTTATTTTAAAGGTAAAAGTCACAAGTGGGAGGAGAGAAAAGAGGAGAGATTGTATTAGCTGTTTTAGGAGAAATTGATCCTGGCTATCAAGGTGAGTAACAGAAGTGTTATTAGCCCAAGGTTAGAAAATCAGTCCCTGAGCAAATATTTTCACAGAAGTATTCCTTGTGTAAGATTACAGAGATCTTTGTGCAAGGAAGGCTAAAATTTTGATATAAGGGAATTTCAACAAGTCCATGGAAAAATGGTTAAAAATACAAATTTATTTTGGTGCAAAGAATTTTGAAATCCATGTGTATTTTTAAATAATATGCATTTTTCATGAATTTTTGGAGACACCTCATATGTTATATATTATATATATCAGATATCAGATGAAGGTAATACAAGGAATATTAACTTTATACCAACAAGTTTCACTGTATTTCAATAATAGAAATTTTACTTGCTACCACTTGGAAGTATGTAAACAAATTTCAAATCAGCTTAATTACTGAATTTATTGTCCTCAAATAATTGCAAAGCAGAAATTCAAAAGGACAAATCAAAGTTGAAATTCCATTAACATATATCTACAAAGGAAACTTATGAAAAAAATTAATATATACCAAATGTTTCTTAAGAAGATACAGCAATTGCATTGGATGCAGAGATAGCCCTGGCATAGAATAGAAACACTTACAATGAGAGCATTTTTTTGTAACTGTGGTTCTCCTACTCTTATCTATGAGATTTATTTATTTAGGTAATAAATAAATTCATTTATTTAGGTAACAAATATTACCTAAAATAAACCTGAAGAACTCTCATTGGCTTTCATTTCAAAAAACGTATCATTACAGTGAACTACTCTTAAAACTTAAAACTGAATTCCACCCTAATTAAGTATCCTAAAATGTAAGGGTATTCTGATATGGTCAGTAACAGCCCTCTGGCCTCATGCAGCTCATGGCGCAGTGGCAATCCCACGGATCAGAAACCGTCTGGAATGGCACCTCTGGTTCTAACCCTTGCAATATCTAACTCCTGTAAATTACTTACATTTTCTGATCCTCAGATCCTACATCTATAAAGTTAGTAATAACCTAATAGGTTTTGGAGGAATTAGGTGAGATAATGTATGTGAAACAGATAAAACAGTTCTTGACTCATAACAAGTGCACAGCAAATGGAATATTTGTTAGGGCTGTATTCACAAAGCATTGCCACCTAGGTGGCTCAAACAATGGAGTTTGTCTCAGGGTTCTGGGGGCTAGAAGTCTAAGATCAAGGTATCAGCCAGGCTGGTTTCTTCTGAGGACTGGAGAAAGTGGCCATCTCCTTCTCCAGTATTCACATCATCTTCCTTCTATGACATCATCTTTCTTCCACACATATCTCTGTGTCTAAGTCTCTGCCTTTTAATAAGGGCACTGGTCATATTAGTTTAGGGCCCATCTTGCCTTACTGACTTGACTAACTCTATAACATCTGTAAAGACCATATCTTCAAATGAGATCCATTCAGACATACTTAGAGTTTAAGACTTTAAGATGTGAATTTGTGGGGAAACACAATTCAATCCCTAACAAATACCATTCTTTATTATCCCATCTAAATATGACCGTGAAAGAGGGAAAAAAAAATCGCTGTTGAGTCAGGTCAAAACAGGTAAATGTTATATGAGAAACGAATACAGAGATCTGAGTCTTCTGCATAAGAATAACAATTTCCTCCCTTAACTCGTTCACCGTCTTCCCTCTGTCCACAAAACTACTCTGCTCGGGACACCACAAAACCAAGGAAGTCCACTGGAGATGAGAGTCCCTGCCCAATGCAGAACTCAGAGCACTTCTCTTGAGTCATCTTGGTGAAGTCTGGCCCTAATTCTATTTGTATATGGCTCAACCTCAAACACCAGCTATAGATGAGTACTTTAATTTAGGCTAGTGAGTGGCATTTGTGGTCATTCTCCCCTGGAGAAACCTGAAACTGCAGTTTCTGGCAAACAGACAGCTACGAGTGTGTTTTTACTTAAAGGTTTTCCTTAGGAAGAGTGAATGAATCCTTTCATAGAAGAAAGTTCATTTAAAAAATCCAGACAACCTTAATATATAAAGAAAACCAAAGATAGATGTCATAGCATCTGTTTATAAATATATCTTGCTATTGTGGCAAGCTCTTAGCCACAAAATCATAGAGAATTAAACTGTTTTTTCCCTGGATAACGTACCCATCACTGTGAGAAGAAAATGGCAAAACCCTGGTGCTACTGATGATAAATTCACTTCTCTATAAATGAACTGAGAAATCAAGGGCAAAAGTTGCAAATTCATGCAATGAATTCAGACAGACTTAAATTTCAGATCTGCCCTGGTGGCCAACATATGAGCTGTCTGTATTCAGACTAGAGTCTTTTTTTCACTCTTTTCTTTGGCAAGAACACTTACCGTTGGATTATTTGCATTGCATATTTTAAATATTTGAACCAGCTTATATAGAATATCTTTAAACAGATATTCATTTATCTTCAAAGAATGAAGTACTCACTTGGCTGGATAAGAGAGCAGGGGAAAGTTTACCTCTCCACCCCTCCTGGTTGTTTGTAAAAATTAAGATTTTCTTTATCCAGCTTTCAGTCTATTGGTAGAATAAGGACATGGATGTGGACCTCTCCCCAAACGGGTGCTCTCATGCAAGTGTGCCGAAATAGGTTTTGCTGCACAAACCACAAAATCAGTTTCCCGGTAGATGTGACTCTCACATGCGATAGAGGGTGGGTGTGGCTGGAAAGAACACAGACTTGGGATTCGCATAGGCTCAGGTTGGTTTGAATCTAATGCCATCTATGAGCTCTACCCTAGGACAAATGCCCGACTGCATTTCTTTATTTCTAAAATGAGGAAGCTACCATTGGTATTTGGGGGAATAACAACAGTGAGACTTTAAGAGCAAAGTCTTCACTGAGAGGGAAGAGAAAAGGCTGGACCCGAGGAGTGAGAGCTGGAGAGCAAGAAAAGCAGGCGCTCTTCCTGATAAGAGGAAAATTTTGTCCGTAGGTCGAATGGTCAGTACTTGAAGCAAGAGGGAAGGCACCCAATATTTACAGAACGTCATTTGGAACAAGGCGCCTGGTCGGCACGTTCACATGAACCCTGAGATAGGGGTATCATCATCCTCATGCACAGAGGCTAAGTAAAGTTAAATAAATTAACCAAAGCCACAGCACTTATAAAACATGGAGCCAGGAATGAAAACTGTGTCTGTCTGACTCCAAAGTCTGTGGTTTTCTGTAATATTTCAGCTGGTCAATCTTCCCTAGCTGAGACAATGCCTTTCTTCTGAGTGTCTGCCCTGGTGTAGGTCTGATTGTTGCCTGTTGTCAGATACTCCTAACTCGGCGCTTCTCTGTTTTCCCAACTGGACTTCTGTCCTCCCCACTCTGCTGTCAGAAGTTTTGAATCTCTGTTTAGCCTTCACTATCCATCATTCTTACTGGACTTTTTGTGCTGCCAAGTCCTGATTTCGTCAAGTTATCCAAGGAAAACTAAGACAACAAGAGAAAGGTTTTGTTCCAGAGAAAGAATTTTTCACCATACTCACTCCTACTCCTGCTTTAAGAGATCTTATGAGCACCTATGGTGGCTTATGGACTTTACACGTTCTCCAAATTCTCTCAGCCCATCTCTATCACAAATTCTGTTAAATTCTGCACATTCACTTGACTATCTCCCTAATCAGAATGAGTACTCATAAGGGAAAGTATGTATCTCACTTATCATTAGCTCCCCAGCACTTCACACATACCAGTACACAAAAAATGCTTATTGAATAAATGAGTAGCTACTGCAGAGCACTGAATGAACCAATGAACATTTACATAATTATTATTGAGAAATATTATAATTATACCTTTCATGATTCATTCCCAAAGAGCCCTGATGTGGTAACGAAGTTATTTTAAAATGACTTTTGACAACTACATTTTAAAAAGTTTCAAGAGGAATCTAAATGTGAAGAGTATTTTGAAAATGACAACACTTAAGTTAAAAGTGGATTCAATTTTTTCATTCAACAGTTATGATATTTTGTCCTTTTTTTGTCATGAAGCACTGTCATGATTATAACAGTGTCCTTACTTTAATTTGAAGAGATACACAATTTGTTGTCATCTTATTTCCTTCCCTTTTCTATCACCTAAAAGCTTTTATTTCCCTTACCACTGCCTGTCTTAGATATACTTCAAGTAATAGATGCAATGTTATCCAAAGTTTACTCAAACTTATCTGAACCTTTTGGGGCTAGAAATTAGGTGGGAACTATTTCCTTCATGAGATTTCTAGTGCTTTTTGGCTTTGAAAGGCTGGAAATGCAACAAGAATAGCTTTTCTTGCGGTATTTTGGTTTCTACTCCCAACCCAAACCAGGAAGTGCAGAGATGCACAAAAATTAAAATAAAGGGGAAAAAGTTAACTCAACTTTTTGAACCTCAAACATGATTCAGGTTCAATTTCAGTTTAAGGCAAAGGTTCAACTAAGATCTTGTTTTATCCAAACCACTTGGCCCTCCAATTGAAGTGACTGGTTGACTCACATGTACAATTCTTTTCTAAGGTGAAGAGAAAGGAAATTGCTGGTATGTAAAATCATTAAATCAACAGGATAGTCTATAGTACAATCGTTGTGATGTTAGAGTTCACAGGACAGTGACTGAAGGGACAGCAGAGTCTTACAAGTACAAACTTTACATATCAGAACTCATTTTTAAAAATACACACACACATAGAATATGACACTTATAAGAGCTTTGCCCAGCATGAGTTTTCCACTTCTTTCTTTGGAAACATTCAAATAAACGAAAGATTAATCTGTTGCAATTCTTGTTTTGATCTAAACAGTTAAGGAGGCAATCAGGAAGACCATGAGAAGTCTTGCCTAGAAAGCGAAGGTGAGTGAGTGAAATTTAAAAACCAACTGATCAAATCATTACAATAATGAACATTTAAACCCTTGAAATTTTGTTTTATGTTTTGAGACTACAAAGTTTTGGTGAGCCCCTAATTCTAACCATTTACATCCAAGGATAGAATAGTAGGGACTTCTGAATGGTAGAAAAACCAAGTCTGCTATAAAGTGAAAAAAAAAAAAAAAAAAAAAAAAAAAAAACAAGATTCAAATACTCAGAATAATTGGTAGCCTGAGAAGAATCTTCAGGTTAAATTTATTAGCTGTTCTATTACAGTAGAACAACTTGACTACAGGAACCTATTTGCCTGATAAATGCCAAAGGAAATAAGTGGAGCTATTTTTCTCTTAGACTGTGTCTACATGAAAAAGAAGTTGGCCAAACAAGCAAGGCAGTCAACTCACTTAAGGATTGTCCATCAGACTAGTTGCTTGGCACCGAAATGCTTACTGCTCTGTTAGTGGCACTGGTGTCACTAAGATACCATCATAACCAAATCTCTACATGTAGCAGTTTTAATAAGTAAGCAATATAAAAATTTGAATCTTAGTTGAGTTTTAATTTTAATACTCTTGCAAGAGGATGCTGGTAAGAATTATTTTCTCAGCTATGCAACAAATTTTAGTACAAATCCCTATCAGAGATTTTTTACTATAAGACGTGTGTGCTCAGCAGAGACACGGAGTGAGACAGAGAGAAAGTGAGAAATCATCTCCCAGGGAGAGTGGCCAGTTGTTTCAAGTTGCCAGGTCCAGGACTCAACCCATGGTTGACTACATGGGAGTCCAGTGCTTTAATCACTATGCCACCTGCTGGCCCCTAGATATATTTTTTTATTTCTAATACTTTGATCTTGGTTATAGTCTCAAAATACTTACATGATGGATGTTTAAAATATGTTTTGGTATTAATATATTTTCTTTCATGGCTTTGAATAGAGGATCTCTATATATACTATTTTGTACAACATTCTAATAAATTATTTGAAATACTATGCTGTTCAGGAAAAGATAGAAAAATGTTTGGATAGCTACAGAGGTTGTTATAGCAAATATCACCAACGTTTTCAGGTTAGTTGCTGAGCAAATTTCTAGTGCTGCTCTGAGATATTTCTTGTGATTTAAAATGTCAGAATTTTTGAAGTACTATAAACCTATAAGGTGAGGGGCCAGCAAGTGGCATGGTGTTTAAGATGCTGGACTCCCCCATGGTCAATCACAGTTCAATTCCTGAATCCAGTGCCAGGCATGTGTATGTGTATGCCCAACATCATGAGAGAAGAATGGAGGAGAAGGGATTTCAGTGTGGCCACCCCTGTGGGGGGATGATATCTCACTTTCCCTCTCTGTCTCTCCATAGTGAGCACATGCGCTCTATGGCAAAAACCTAAAATAAATAAATAAATAAATTATATATTCAATTAGGATAAGATATAAACAAACTCACCTTATTTATATATTTATTTATTTTAAATAAAGTGAATTTATTTATATCTTATCCTAATTGAATATATTATAATTAAACTTGGAAAGACCCACAGCAGTGAGAAGTTGAATGATGAAGTGTATAATTTTCTAAAGAAAAAATTGTTGGTATTGTTAGACAAGAGGAATTGGTCAGTTGTCCTTAGTTATTACACAAAAAATAAAGACCTTTATTATATTTTGGAGTTGTCTCAGAAATAAATGGTATCGTTGTACTTGATCAAATGCAGAGGGAGTACCAGGTAAGAGAGGAAATTCTTTAGGATAATTGAGCAGTGGACAAGTTGGATGCATATTCTTTATTATTTGAAGAGTCCAGGTCCATTCCAGGCAGCCATGCCTCTGAACCCGTTTTAAAGCTTCTTTGACTCTTGGTGGAAAAGTAGACCTTTTGTAGAACTGCCTTAAGTGCCAGGTTAAAAAGAAGCCAGACTTTTCAAGGAAAGTGGATTTCCCTTGTGTGTTCTGGCTTACAGAATCTGTCTCTTTCATTTTAGGAATAAAATTGTCGCACCTTCTAAACAGCGGAATAAGCCAAACTCAACAACCAAAGTCTTGTTTTTCTGTGAATGGTCTTGACCAGCTGGGTGGAGAATATAAATGTATAACAAACAAAAAGATTTGCTCGCCTTATTAGAGTAAGCATTTCATTTGTTCACTGCCTCTATTACTAGAGGCAGAATGTGAGATGTTTCTTTATTAAGAATAGAAAGTAGATATAAAACAACCAAGGGAATTTTCTCACCCAGACATATCCAAAAACTTGACAGCTATCATCTATTAGATATGAAGAACATATGAGACTCATAAACAAACACCTTATTTGGGAAATTGGCTATAACATTGCCCAGTTATATTGGTGAGTTTGTAATACAGACCTCTTCCTACTTAAATAAGTCAAATCTAAATTTCCTATCCACAAAAATTATCAAGCAACAATCAACACCTGATGCTTCACATTGTAAGTGGCCCAAATCATTCTGTCCTTCAAATATGTATCTAAGTGTGTGTTTGTGTGTGTGCACATGTACATATATAAAAGTATTTTGTATATGTTGTCATGTGGTACATGTTTGTTTATGCAGAGACATTATCATATAAATCCATAGTCATTTTTAAGTAATTGCCTGTCTTTGCTGGGAAGATGTCAAAATGCAAGAAAGTTGACAAAGACAGAAATCTGAGTGTTACATAAAACCGAATAAACCATCACAATTTGAACTAAAGAGTCTTTCAATATTTAGTTTGCCTTCTGCCATGTGAAATCAATATGTCTTACTTTCATAAAAAATTGGAGTGGAAAGAATCGAATGGTGACCATTTTCTGTTGTTGATGTTAATAACTGTGTCCCACTGCCCTGTCCCACAGTGGTACTAGAAGGGTACAGAGGAGGAAATGTTTTCTAAGAGAACAGTGTTGAAAGGTTGTAATAGAGTTTAACATAGATTTAGAAGCCTGGCTTCACTTATTTTGTCTGATCCCTTTTTATGCATAAGATCAGGTTACTGAGGGAAAAACACACTTTTAAATGCTGAGATGAAGAATGAATTATGGCTAAAACACAGGGAGGGGATGAGGTAAGGGAATGCATACACAGAGGAGTCAAGAGAGTAAACCATTCTGGGACAGGAAATGATTGACGTGCAGATGTAGCCCTTCTCTCCTTTGTGAAGAACCATTTTCAGAGCATTCCATCACTCCAGATTCCTCTGAAAGTTCCTGTCCTGAAGGCCCACGCACAGTGAATGGTCCTCTTTTTCAAGACATATCACACAAACTACTTACATTGGGGCTGCCAGTTTATCATCACAACTGTGAGCATCTCAAAAACCGCACCAGCTTTATTCCTAGGTATCTTATATTTTTTGTGGGTATAGTAAATGGGATTGCTTTCTTCAGTTCTGCCTGTCTGTTTGTTTGTATATAGAAATGCTATAGATTTTTTTAAGTTAATTTTGTATCCTGCCACTATACTATATGCATTTATCACTTTGAGAAGTTTTTTCATGGATACTATTGGGTCTTGCATGTATACAATCATGTCACCTACAAACAGAGATAATTTCAACTCTTCTTTCCCTTTACTTCTCTTGTCTGATCACATTGGCTAGGACTTCCAGTACTATATTGAATAGGAGCGGAGAAAGTGGGCAGCCTTGTCTTGTACCAGTTTTTAGTGGAAAAGCTCTCAGCTTTTCCCCATTCACTATAATGTTAGCTCTAGGTTTTTCATAGATGACTTTTATTATGCTAAGAAATAATCCTTCTATGCCAATTTTATTGAGAGTCTTAATCATGAAGGAATGTTGTATTTTGTCAAATGCTTTTTCTGCATCAATTGAAATGACTGTATGGTTTTTATCTTTCTTTCTCTTAATACGGTGTATTACATTCATGGTTTTGCATATGTTGAGCCACCCTTACATTCCTGGATTAAAGCCTACCTGGTCATGATGAATAATCTTTTTTTATATGCTGTTGGATACAGTTTACAAGTATCTTGTTGAGAAGTTTTGCTTCTATATTTATCAGAGATATATGTCTGTAGTTTTCCATTTTTGTCATATTCTTATCCATTTTGGGAATGAGGGTGATGGAGGCTTCATAGAATGAATTTAGAAGGGTTCCTTTCTTTTGGATCTCTAGAAATAGTTTGAGTAGAATGGGGGCTACCACTTCTTTAAAAGTATTGTGAAATTCAGAAGTGAAGCCATCAGGACCTGGACTTTTTTTTTTTGTTGGGAGATTATTTATTACTGATTCAATCTTATTGCTTATTATGGATCTGTTCTGGCTTTCTATGTCCTCCAAGTCAGTCTTGGTAGATTATATATGTCTAGGAATTTGTCCATCTCATCCATGTTTTCTTTTTCTTTTTTGTTTTGTTTTTGTTTTGTTTTGGTGTACAGTCACTCATAGTATCTTCTAATGATGTTTTGTATTTCTATTATGTCTGTTGTAATATTGCCTGTTTCATTGCAAATTTGATTTATCTGGTTCCTTTCTCTCTTCTTCTTAATTAGTCTAGCTAATGGTGTGCCAATCTTGTTTATCTTATCAAACAATCAGTTTTTGCTTTCATTTATTTTTTAAGCCAGGAGGTCCAGGACTCACCGCGTCAGCCTTTTGGGAGCCCAAAACCTCAAGCACCATGCTACCTGCTGGACCCAGTCCTCAAAAATGTTAAGAGTACACACCAGTCCTAAAACCAGAGAGCCTGAAAATTCTTCATGTAGAGAAATGAGACAGTTTTTAGTTTTCAGGGAACCACAAAATTAAAACTATAATGTATTGATCAAAAATAATAAACACCTTGAAAAGCTATAAAATCCTTGGGAAAATGTAATTACAAAGTTTCAAATGTTGCTTAGTATTTTGAATTCCATATCTTCTAACAACTATTTAAAATAATATATATGATACAAGAAATCTACCTTGATATAAAAGAAACAACACATTTAAGAAAACAGTTCAAGAACTCCTCTTTAATTCTCTACTCTTAGAAAATGTATTTAGAGATTTCTTTCCTTTTCATTTCATACATTTTGCAAATAAACTTTCAGCCTTCAACTCTCATTTGTATGTTAGAAAAGTTTAAGCTATGACTTTTAGAATATCAGTCTCCTTACTATAAATACTGGTGTTTTGAGACTTGCTCATTTCTTCCCTTCCTTTGTTCATTTAAAAACTATTTATGGAGCAATTAATGTCAACTGAGCAACATGGACAAAATTAGTAAAGTCAAAAACCACAAGTTGGAAGAATTGTGTAATAGCAGAGAATACACAAAGAGATGAATGAAAGATAATCTTCACACTTTGGATGAGACAGCCCTTGAATATATTCATTTACTGTGGTATTCAAGATTTTAAAAATGATGGTCCCACACTTGAAACCTTCACTCTAAAGTGATGCAAAACCTCAGAGGAAGTGGATTCACACAGGAGCACGGGGTCCCATGTCATTGACAAGCTGGCAGGACTCCCCGCTGCTGTTCCTATGCTTGGTTCTACACCCATGTAGAAGACAGTGAGGTACCTCCTGCGCTTGTGAAGAGGAAATACATGGATTATGTTTCCATACCTAAAATATGAACTTGTTTTAAATCAGTATACGGTATTCATGTTTTTGGTTAAAATGTCTCATGGGCTACTTTTGGGAACACAAACATACCCGGGGGATGCTGCCTGACAGCCAAAAGCTGCAAAAGTCACAGTGCATTTCAGTCACATTCTGTTTCATGCAGTACCAATAACAAATGCGTTGCAAAGCATTTTTAAAGATCCCCAGTTTTCTTCAGAATTCCAGGTCCAATTACCAAATAGGCTGAAAGGTCTAAAAAACATATAGATGCTCACTTATGACATGGTAATTATGAGCTAATTATGGAGTAATTACACAGGGCCTTCAGTTTTTGTACCTGGAAAATGAACATGCTGACTACTGTATATATATTGGTGAGTGATATGCTGTGTATGGGGTAGAAAACTATTTTCTTTGCATTACTTCTTTCTTTTTTTCTTCAAAGACAACTCATGGCCAAAGAGAGTTATCATTCTCTATTATAGTCAAATAGTGTGTGTAATTTGTCTGATGTTCCTGCTCTGTCTTCTAATTCACCCTGACTGCTCTATCCCATTGAAACCACAGAGACGCCTTTCACCCTCCAGAGAAAGCCAGATAAGCCTCTCTGCTTCCAATATCACCACTGAGGGATGTTATTATTCAGTGTAACTCAGAAGTAGCAGTCATATCCCAGAGAACACATGGAAGGGCAAGAGCCAGCTGGCTGTGAGCCACATGCCACTCTGAGTCTCAGAAATCACTTTAGTCAATCATCAATAATGAGTAGAGGGAATCAGCAATTAGCGTAATGGCTATGTCGCTGGACTCCCACGTAGTCAACTACGGTTCGCGTCCCGGACCCAGTAGCTTAAAACTCACGCCGGGCGCGTATGCGTGCGTGCCCAAGATCCTGAGAGGAGAATGGAGGAGAAGGGATTGCGGCGTGGCCACCCCCTCTGGGGGGTGATTTCTCGCTTTCTATCTCTCTGTCTGTCTCTGTCTGTCTGGCGAGCGCACGTGCCCTATAGCTAAAAACTCTCCAAAAAAAAAAAAAAAATCTCTCCAAAAAAAAAAAAAAAAAAACACTTCCTACTTGGGCACGGTCATGTCACAATCCTTCACCCTCCATTTCTCCATCCTGTCATGATTTGTGGCATAAACTTGCACCCAGAATGTTTTTCAAACCACCAGGACCAGGATTTGAACTGAAGTTGGCCATGTAGAATCTGGCTCCCTTAACTAGTAGGTTATGGGGCCAGCCCTTGGGTCATTATCTTAGAGTTCCTGAAGATGGCTTAGTGAAGGCATTTCAGGTAAAGTAAGTAAGTTGGAATGGATGTTCTTTTTTTTTTTTTTTTTGGAGAGGTTTTTCGCTATAGGGCGCGTGCGCTCACCAGACAGAGAGAGACATAGAGACAGAAAGCGAGAAATCATCCCCTAGGGGGGATGGTCACGCTGCAATCCCTTCTCCTCCATTCTCCTCTTGGGATCTTGGGCACGCACGCACACGCGCCCTGCGTGAGTTGTAAGCCACCGGGTCCGAGACGCGAACCGCGGTCGAGTACATGGGAGTCCAGCAACATTGCCATTACGCTAACTGCTGGTTCCCGGAATGGATGTTTGATGCTGTCATTGGGACACAGGTAAGATGTTTCTCTTTTTTAGAGAATATGGCACATGATTGAAGCAGCTTAGAACTAGGACTTACAGAGAGATAGGGTCAAATTCTAGCTGCATGAGCTTGGAAAATATTTTCAGCCACTCTAAATTTTGATTTCCTCATGTATAAAATAATAATAAAAATGTCTATCTCAGAAAGATTTTTGTGAAGATTAAAGGAGCAAATGGGTGACTTGGATGAAGTTACTTCCCTTCCCCTTTTTTTTTCAGGTTATACCTCTGTGCCAGGTCAGTCACAACATTCCAAAAACACATTCTTTTTTGGGAGAGGCTATTGCTACAGGGCACATGCACTCACCAGAAAGAGAGACAGAAAGTGAGAAATCACGCCCCCCCCCCCCCCAGGGGAGAGGGCCACACTGCAATCCCTTCTACTCCATTATCCTCTCCATTCTCCTTCTTCTCCATTCTCCATTCTCCTCTCACATACATGTGCCCAGTGTGAGTTTTAAGCCACTGGGTCCGGGACTCGAACCACGGTCAACTACATGGGAGTCCAGCAACAAAGCCATTATGCCAACTGCTGGTCCCTCAAAAGCATATTCTATTATCTGCCATTGTCTTTCTGACACATGTGACAGATTACCCTACCATGTTTAAGAACCCAATAAGAATGTTAAGAATATTTTTCATCTCACAGGTTGTGTTGCATTTTAAATATAAGGAAATTTTCCAGTTCAACTTAATACAACAAGCAGTTATTGAAGATCCACCATGCACAAGGTACTGGGCTTAAGACAAATGAGAAAAAAAAAAATGGTGCTAGCACTTTACAAACAATGAGAGAGGAGAGATGTTCAATACATACACAACTGTAGTTGTGTCAAGAGGCACACCTGAGGGTAGAGGACTTCAAGGCAAAACAAATGCTCTCAGCATATATATATATATTTTTTTTTTTTTTGAGAGGTTTTCACTATAGGGTGCGTGTGCTCGCCAGACAGACAGAGAGAGACATAGAGACAGAAAGCGAGAAATCACCCCCCAGGGGGGATGGTCACGCCACAATCCCTTCTTCTCCATTCTCCTCTCGGGATCTTGGGCACGCACACACACGTGCCGGGCGTGAGTTTTAAGCCACCGGGTCCGGGACGCGAACTGCGGTCGACTACGTGGGAGTCCAGCGACATAGCCATTACGCTAACTGCTGGTTCCCGCTCTCAGCATATATTCCTTCAACTCTTCAACCATGAATTCTTTTGAAGAGTTTCCATCTGCTATGAACACACACATAGAGCTAGGACTCTGGGTGACTTCATTCAAAGAAGGGCTTTGCAGGTTGGTAAATGCGGTAGAGTGGCCCCATGTCCTACCCCATCATTAACACTTCACAAATGTATAGCCAGCCTGAGTTCAAATTTTAAACACATTAACACAATGCTCTAGACCCTTATTCTCTCCTGGAGTCAAACTAGTTTGTCTTCTATTGAGTTTAGGGAAAAAAGTTGGTAAATCTATATTGCTCCATAAACAGTTCAGCACAAAGTCTGTTGCAATTCTGTGCAATTTTCTATAATCATGTATACTTAAGTGAAATTTACGTTATCATTATGAGCGGCACTATGGAAATGATTCTTTTAGCCTACAGCTATTAGAACCACCCTGGAGCCAGGACTAAGTTGTCAGCACCAGGGGAAGTAATTTCATCAGGTTTCTTTTTACAGGGACACACGGCTCCTATTAGTGCTTGAGCCTCTTATTTTTTTCCCCCCCCCAACTCATGCAGTTTGCCTCTTTGAGTGGAAATGAAAACAATTTCAAGAATGAGAAGTTTCAGCTTGTTGCTAAAAATATACCCAATCATCAGCAGGGGAGGCAATTCCTCAGCCACTTGCAACAAAGATGACCTCTTTGCAAGGCTTGGCCTACAGCAGGAGATGTCTACTCAGGAGCTCCTTTTACATGGGCACAAAAAATAAATAGCCAGTTCCTCTCACTGGCCTCCCTCCTTGAATGGAGGCGGGGAACTTTCTGTACAAGAAAATTTTTTCCCATCAAGGTAGGGACCAATTCTAACCAAGTCAATTGAAGTCTCCCATGTAGTTAAACATTGATAACTTTTAATTACAGGTGCCCCAGTAGTCCAGTTATAGAGTCTTTCAACCCTGAGGACTATGTACATGGAGGTTATTCATATTACTGAGGTGAGGAAGTGGATTATATTCTTTAAAAAAAAATAGAATCAAAGACTTTTTCATATAACCCTCTACCTATACATCTCTCCCAAGGTCACAGAATAAATTTACATATTATAAGTCACCAAGTAAGCAAAAACTTAGAAAATAAATGCCAAAATCCAGGAAAAGTCATACGTAAAGTTCTTTCTTTAAGGCTGAAATTTACACGGCTGATCCAGTACTCTGTAAGATTGAAACTACATGTTGTCTACACCTCAGGTACCACTAGTGTATGAGAGCAAGACATTCCAAATGGCTTTTAAAAATAGAGACATTGAGACAAGACATCATAAGGAATGGATGAAAAAGAAAGAATTACAATCTATGGATTAATCTTTTTAATCTCTTCAAGCTGGTAGCTAAACAGACCTCTAACAGAGTATACACTTTCAGATGTTTAAAACGTTTACTGTTTTTCTACAAGCCACATGTCTATCTTGAATCCCCATTATATCTGGTGTTAGAAAATGTAATCTTGATCAATTCTAGGTAAAGCCACTAATCTAAGATTTATCATCTGTACACTCAATGTTTACCCCCTGGCTATTTCTTCTAAGGATGGTACCCAAGTCCAGTGGGATATACAAGGTTGTGTCAATGGAATGTGGGTGGGGCAAAGAGATGCATCCTTTGTCTGCTCATACACACATTATTAAATCTAATTCTTTATGATTGCTCTTCCTCCATGTTTGCATTCAATGAGATGTCTGAATTCCCATCTGCTGAGGGTATCCCCTTATCCTGACCATGAGACTCTCAGATCATCCAGTTCTCAGGATCACATCTGACCACTGGCTGTGATAAAATATTTGATTATATCTTCATTTTTGGAGGAGTCTCAGGGGCTCTGGGAAGAGACCTAAGATCTACCTCCCTTAGGCACATCATGGAGCTACTTCAATTCTTCTCTCCCATGCCATGATGGAGTAGACAGGGAACTTGGTAGCTCGCCCACCCTCCACTCTAAGAGGTTACTTTGGAAGGGAGGGCATTGTAAGATGAAGGTCTGACTCAGAGACCTGTAAAATTATTTTTTTCCTGTGCAGTATTTCTTTTCCTTTTTCAAATTTAAAGGATCTTGTTCTAACCTGAGGACTTGGGAAAAGAGATGAGAACTAGTTGTGCCCTAACAAATACTCCCAGATATTTAATTAATACTTCACAATATTGCTCTGCCACAGCAAAACCAGAGGTCATTAAATAAAAATCAAATACTCTCATTATTTTTCCCTTTTCCCAAAGAACTAATGTCATAAAATTTCACAGAAAAGAAGAAAAAATTAAAGTAGAAATGAAAAATTTAAGAATTTAGAGACTATTCATTTTATTTGAAAGACATCTTCTATACAATTCTAGCTCATTTTTATTTTCTTTATCTTTATTCCTTCTTGTCATATTGTTTTTAACAAATGATATTACAAGTGGGCATTATAATTTTACACTGACTGGTATGAAGGACTTTGAACAAGCTTATATTCCTCATTTACTGAGATTTCTCATCATTCTCATCCCATACTATCTTGTCCATCCTCTCTGTTCTGGTTATTTTTCTCACTGTGCTTACCTGTATTTCTCTCTCCTTCTCTTTATCCCAATAGTTCACAATCTTTTAACTTTATAACATACGATTCTATGTATTTGGCACTAAGGAATAAATGAATGACTACTGGTCTTTTTTAGCCCTACCCTAAATGTGAGGGAACTGGTATCTTAGACACATTTCTAAATCTATTATGAAACACTCCTGGACATCAGCAATTTAATTCAGGTGAGCTGATAAGCACTACCTGACCCAACTGAGCAAGGTTAATGTCAGTAGTGATAAATCATATTAATAATTGAATCTCCATTCTATCGGGTGTGAGGAAATGTAACCTTGCTATGTACCCTTGAGATGATGTGATAAGAATGACAGTCTTCCTCTCAAAAAACACATAACCTCATTCCAGTCCAAAGAAAAAGATCAGAAAAATCAAAATTAAGGGATATTGTACTATTTCCTGTCTTGTACTCCTCAAAACTGTCATCAAAAACAGGGAAAGTCTGAGGAAATGTCACATCCAAAAGCAGTGTAAGGACGTATGACTGCTAAATGTAGTATGGATGGGAACCTGGAACAGAAAAAAAAAAAAAAAAAAACATGAGCTAAAAACTAAGGAAATCTAGATAAATTGTGGAATTTAGTTAATAAGAAGAAATTGAAACTAGTTCATTATTCATCACACATGTACCATTTAATGTCCATTGCTAATGGAAGGACAGATCTGGTGTGGTGTATATGACAACTCTTAATACTATCTTCACAACTTTTCTTTCTGAAAAATCAAAAACTATTCTAAGATAGAAAGACTTTAAAAGGTTGTAAAAAATTAGCAGGCATTCAGAAAAATAATAAATCAACTTAAACTGATCCAGAACTGATGCAGATGCAATAATTAACAAGCAAGAACATCAAAACAGTTACAACTGAATTCTAGATGTTCACCAAGTTAAAGAGAAACATGGAAGATAAAAAAGGTCCTCAAACTTCCACAGTTGAAAACAACGATGTCTGAGATGCCAAATACACTAAATAGGATGAATGGTACATTAAATATTCCCAAAGAAAACAGTTCTTAATTTAAAGGCAGAGCAATAGGAAACTTTCTTGAAAAGAGAAGAAAAAGGGATTTTTAAAATGAGCAAAATTAAGTGAACTGTGAGATAACATTAGATAGCCTAATATGCCCATGAAAAGGAAACAAAAAAGAATATTTTAAAAACTAATGACTAAGGGACCAGTAGATGGTAGAAGGGTTTGGTAGAAGGGTTACATCACTGGATTCCCACGTAGTCAGCTGTGGTTCAAGTCTTGGACCCGGTGGCTTAAAACTTATGCCGGGCGTGTGTGCGTGCGTGCCCAAGATCTTGAAAGGACAATGGAGGAGAAGGGATTGTGGTGTGGCTATCACCCCTGGTGTGGGTGATTTCTTACTTTCTGCCTCTGTGATTCTCTGTTTCTATGGTAAGCACACACACCCTATAGCAAAAATCTCTCTTAAAATAAATACATTTTTTAAATGACCAAAATCTTTCCAAATTTGATTAAAAATATAATCTCATAGATCCAAGAAGCTCAATACATCCAAAGTACAAGAAACATAAAGAAAATTACACTAAAACACTTTGTGATCATGTTGCTGAAAAGTAATGATAAAAAGAAAAATCTCAAAAACAGCCAGAGTAAAAAGATACATAATACACTGAAGGACTAAGATAAGGATGGTGGGAGATAACTCATCAGAAACAATGTAAGCAAGAAGACAGCAACATCTTTAAAATGCTCTGAGAGAGAGCAAAACAAAAGTTCTGGAGGGTGGAAAGTCCAAGACTGAGGAGTTACATATGGTGAGGGCCTGTTGGCAACATCATCCCACGATAGAATGTGGAAAGGCAAGAGAGCACTTATGAGAGAAGGGAGAGGGGTGCTAAAATCATGCTTTTATAAGGAATCCACTCCCTCGTAACCAACCCACTCCCCCAATAATAGTGTTGATTCATTCATGAGGGCTTTTACCTCTTAAAGGCCTCATCTCAACACTGTTGCAATGGGAATTACGTTTCCAACACATGAACTTTAGGGGACACATTCAAACTATAGCATCTGCCAACCTAGAATTCTACATCCAGTAATAAATAGCAAGTACAACTCTTACGAAGACAGAACTTCGGAGGAAGCAGCCACTTGTTTGTCAATGCCTTTCTCTTTCACACACACAAAATAAAATTATAAACAAAAACAAACATAAAAACACACCACCACTGTGTTTTGTCCAGACATGGTGGTAGAACTGGGAACAGTGCAAAGAGGACCAGTTTTCAAGTATCAGACAGTCCTCCATTCCATCTCCATCTCAACACTGACTCGCCAGATAATCTTGGGAATTTTGTCAGCTTTACTTTCTCTAAATTTTTGAAATGATGTATAGTAAAATATTATTCCTTATCTATAAAGCTTCCTGTGAAAGGATGAGGAGAGAGAGAATGGGCTCCCTAAAAAGTTGTAAACTCCTTGATTCAGGAACACTAAATTACTCTTACTTTTCAAAAGCTATAAGTTTTCACCTTATTTGTCTCACTTTTTATGCAGATTGATCATTTTAAATTATATCCTTTATAATCTACTTTATTTCCCCAAATCAATTTTGATAGAAAATTATAAGTTAAGAATGATGTTGTTGGGACCAGCAGTTAGTGTAATGGCTATGTCACTGGACTCCCACGTAGTCAACTGCGGTTTGCGTCCCGGACCCGGTGGCTTAAACTCACGCCGGGCGCATGTGCGTGCGTGCCCAAGATCCCTAGAGAAGAATGGAGGAGAAGGGATTGTGGCGTGGCCATCCCCCCTGGGGGGTGATTTCTCACTTTCTGTCTCTCTGTCTCTCTCTGTCTGTCTGGCGAGCGCACGCACCCTATAGAAAAAAAAAAAAAAGAATGATACTGCTAATAAATTTGATTGGCAGATTCTGACCAAAGAGAAAACCAAGTGTCAGGTATCATTATATTAGATAATGAAATGGATCTTTAAAAAATATGGATTGGTCTCAGGCCAGTCAGGTGGAATGGTGGTTAAGGAGGCTAAAACCTCATATGGCTAGCTGTGAAGTTCAGTTCTCAAACACAGTGGCTTAAAAAACACGCCAGGTGCATATGAGTGCATGCCCAAAATCCTGAGAGGAGAATGGAGAAGGGATTGTGGCATGGCAGTTCCCCTGGAGAAGCTTTCTCATTTTCCCCTTTGTCTCTGGTAAGCACACATTCCCCATGGCAAATAAAAACAAACAAACAAAAAAGACTGGCCTCCAAATAAACTTAAAAGGTTTAAAAGATGTGTAATGCAGTACCTTTTGAGTGAAAGGAACACTGATGATTTATCTTGATTTCTGTGAGGTCTACTATCTAGGGTATCACCCTAGATTAGATTGGATTAGGGCCTACCCTAATGGCCTAACTTTTAACTTAATTGCCTCTTTGAAGATCCATTTCTAAATACAGTCACATTCCAAGGTATTGAGGGTTAGATCTTCAACATATGAATTTTATGAGTATGAAATTGAGCCTGAGGCCAGTAGGTGACATGGTGGTTGAGGCCATAGACTCCCCCAAGGCCGACTGTGGTTTAAGTCTCAGACCTGGCAGCTTGCTTTCTCATTCCACCTCAGCCCCATCTCTCTCTGGTGAGCACATGTGCCCAATAGCAAATTAAAGTAATAATAATAAATCTTTTAAAAAGTTTTTTTTAAAGAAATTCAGTCAAAACATACACCAAATGTTAAAATCCTACACCTTTTGTTAGGTAAATAGGAAGATACACTGAGACACAATAAAATTTATTTGAGCAAACAGTGATTCACAAATCAGGAAACAGAAAGAGGTTTTGGGCTCCACCAAAAAGGCCAAGGGATGGGATTTTATAGGGTAAACGCAGAAGTAAAGCAAAGATAATTTCTGACTGGTTATCGTTATATGGGTGTCTGATTTGGTCTGTTCTTCTAAAAAGTCCCTAGATATAGAACTATAAGGCAGTTGGTAGCTTCTGATTGGTTGAGGTTAAGTTTCATTTTTCTCTAATATAAGCATTTACAAGAAATGCGTTTAAATGTCACATTTTGCTTATGTTTGCAATTCAAGCCAGGTTACTTCCAAGGCCTAACTGGTTTGTCTCCTCAGGGATTTTCCAGAGCAGGTCTCCATCTTAAATCACTTTAAAAAAATTATATTTTCCAACCTCCTTTGAGACTAAGGAAGGTCATCTGACCCAGTTCCACCTACTGAGGTGTCAGAGGACATCTTTTGGTATGGAGAAGCTTATGAGAAAGCTTTTGGTTTTCATGATAAAAGGGGGAAACCCAAACAGTCCTGCTTCTAGCCTCTCTTTCAGCTTTGACCACAGATTTGTCTAATGCCTCTAACAATAAGAAAAAGATCAGAGAATGGAAGAGATGTCATCTTAGAATCCTGAAACAAACTGTCTTCTCATACGAGAAAAATACACTGTTTAATCTTCTGCCAGCCATGTTTTCTCTCACTGCTGAAAGCACTCTTAGCAGATGTACATGGAAATACCAGAGTAACTGTGTTCTCAGTCATGAAACTATAGGCATAGTTTTCATATTAGTCTCTTATCCTTTAAATATCAATAGGTCTTTAGAATCTCTCATTGTTGATATTTATAATTCATGTCTTTTCTCACCTACCTCTTGGTGAATAGGTTTATCAATTTAAACTGATGCTTTTTCCAGATGACCAGCTTTTGCTTTCATTGATGTCCTCTTTATTTTCTATTTTCAATTTTGATTGCTGCTCTTATCTTTATTATTTTATCCCTTATATTTATTTTGTTTTAATTTTTTATTTTACTTCCAGCACTATAAGAGGAGATAAACTGTCTTATAATTTGAGACCTTTCTTCTTTTCTAATATAAGAATTATTTTCTGTGTAAATGAATATGTTCTCCAAAAACCTGTATGTTGAAATATGGACCTCTATTGTGTTAGTATTAGCAGGCAGGGAGTGGTATGGGGGTATATTCTGGAGTAGCCTAAGGTAATTAGGTCAAAAGGGTGGAGCCCGCATGAATGGGATTAGCACACTTACAAGAAGCAGCATGAGACCTCTCTCTTTCCTCACTCCCTTCACCTGAGGACACAACTATCAATAGTAGACGGTCATTTGCAAAACAGGAGGAGTGTCCTCAATAGATAACAAATCTTCTGGAACTTTGACCTTGGATTTTCTAGTCCCCAGAACTATAAGAAATACATGTTTCTCATGTAAGTAACCCAGTCTACGGTATTCTTGTTATAAAGCCCAAGCTAAATGAAACATTTCCCTCTAAGCACTGCTTTAGTTGTGTCTTATAAAATTTGGGAATTTTCCATGGATCTTTTATTAATTTTCAGTTTACTTACATTGTGATATGATTTCAACCATCCCAAATTTCTTACAATATGTTTTGTGGCCTAAAATGTGGTTTATGCGTACTTATAAACAATGTTTATTTTCAGATTTTGTGTCCCATATTGTTAAGTTGTTATTCAGGTTTTCTATAAGCTTATGATTTTCTGTTTGCTATCTGCTTAGTCTATGAATTGCTATCTGCTTAGTCTATGAATTACTGAGAAAAGAATGTTTGAATCTTTAACTATCATCATGGATTTGTCAGTTCCTTTATTCAGTACTATCAGTTTTTGTTTCATGTATTTTCAAATTATTACTGGCATATATATTTTAGATTTGTATGTGTTTATGATAAATTTATCTCTTCATCATTGTGATGTATCCCTATTTATCTCTGATAATACTTCTAGTTCTGGAGACACCCCTCACTTAACAACCAAGTTCAATTCCTGACTACACCATTAAGCAAATTAGCCAATAACTGAGGAGCTTAAAGGCAGATGTCTTCTGGTGTGTCGTGATGCCACAGGGTATGCACTTTTCAATAGATACAATGTGATGCCACATTAGCTTAATGTAATTCTATCCATGCAAAAAACATACATTACATAAGCACCAGAAAACAATAAGGTGCACCACAACACAGTAATATAAATCCAGCATAACTGTTTTTATTTACTCTGAACACTACTACAGGTACACAATAAAGTACAAATTTTTAAATGAAATATGTATTAATAGTCTTACGTGATTGCAAATATATTGTGTAGTGAATACTAACCAATTACAGGAATGAGACAAACACTAAGAAATGATATTTCTGAGACTTAGACTGAGAAAAGGGATTCCCCACTCTGGAGAATAGGTCATAAGTCTGAACAGTCATTAAACAGGCAGGTCGTTAAGAGAGGAGTAGCTTATTCTTCATGTTTAACCTGTTTGTATCTTTACATTTAAAATATGCCTCCTACCAGGCTATGAAGGAGAGACACTGAATGTCCCCACTTAATATATACGGAGTGTCCGCACTCTATGACTGAAACTGATTGACTAAAGGATATCATGTGTGTGAAAGAGTAGGGTCTGAGGAAGGACATTTAGAAGAAAAATAGAAAGGCAAAGCATTAGTGGGACAAAGAAATGTGGTATTATCTGTTGAAGATATTTTATAGTTTCATCAACTGGACTAGGGAGAAATGTTCACCTGTTGAAATATTCACTTTGTAAGATAAATAATGTGACTGAATGTATAAAAGAAAATGAAATAAAAAATATGCTTCCTATAGACAGCATATACTTGGGTTTTTCTTTTTTATTCAATCCTACAATCTCTGATTTTAATTAGTGTGTCTAAGTCACTTATTTTTTAACTAATTATTATGGGACCAGGTTGTGTCACAGTAATAACAAAACTGGTCCAAGATAGGGAAGGTCCAGGGTTTGCATCCCAGAATGTTCCTGAACACAGCTGGCATGCACACACATGCCTGTGATCCAGGCATCAATGTCAAGACCTTATTGGAGGGCCTATCTTTCTCACTCTCTCTCTCCCTTTCATGTCTCTCTCTCTCTCTCTCTCTATATATATATGTATATATATATATATACATATATATATGTGTGTGTGTGTATATATATGTGTGTATATATATGTGTATATGTGTATATATATGTGAATATATATGTGTGTGTGTGTGTGTGTGTATATATATATATATATATATATGGCATATGTATATATATATATACACACTCTCATGGAAGGAGTAAATAAACTTTTGTAAACATGCTAATTATTCACACATTTGTATTCATATCTACAATCTAGTCATTTGTTCTCTTTGCCCCACCTGTTCATCATTTACTTTTCTTCATTTCCCCACCTTATTTTAGTGAGGAATATATATATATTTTTCAAGCAGTTTTTTTTTTTTTTTTTTTTTTTTTTTTTTTTTTTTTTTTTGCTATAGGGCACGTGCACTCACAAGACAGAGACAGAGAGACAGAAAGCGAGAAATCACCCCCTGGGCGGATGGCCACATTGCAATCCCTTCTCCTCCATTCTCCTCTCAGGATCTTGGGCACGCATACACATGCACTCAGCATGACTTTAAGCCACCGGTCCGGGACTCGAACTGCGGTCGACTACATGGGAGTCCAGCAATAAAGCCATTATGCTAACTGCTGGTCCCAGGAATATTTTTTTTTAAGATGCTATTGGGAGGATGAGAATAATATCAGTGGACTTTGTGTAAAGCAGATTGCCACCCATAATTTGGGTGAGCCTTATCCAATCAGCTGAAGGCTTAAACGGAACAAAAAGGCTAGTTCTACAACCACAGAAGATTCTCCAGCAGATGGTCTTTAGGCTTCATCTTCACAATCTGCTGTTCTGTGTCACCCAGAGGCCCACACTGCAGAACTTACAATTGCCAGCCTCCATAATTACACAACCCGATTCCTTACAACGACTCACTTTCTACATACATAGAAACTGCATCCCTTTGACTAATTTGTTCTCTCAACCTCTGGACTATAACCTGGTACAATTGTAAGACTCACCTTGTCCTTGCTTATTTCCCCTTTCTAAGGGATCATAGTTGCCAACTGTCCAATGTCTGAAAGATCTCTTTCATATATATTAACCAGTTTTTTCTTTATTTAAGGTATGTCAGTTAATTCAGTCCCTGTTATTCTATTGTTTATTGGGAACAGAAGTCCTGCTTGCATGTTTGAACCCCATACATACCACATAGAATTCCAGGATGATCCCAGTTAAAGCTCAAGAAACTAATCCAAATGCCTCATATTACAAATGAGAAAAACCGAAGCTCTCATTCTTTTTTTTTTTTTGAGCAAAGATTTATGAGTGTTTTTAAGGATTCTGAATTTACATATTTTGTGCTGAAAACTAATGGAGTGGTCTTTTTACCAAGGGAGTTTGCAAATTGACAGAGAGCTCTAATAAATCATTTACAGGTTCAGAGAAGATACAGGCCCATGGATTCCTTCTGCCAATTGTTCAGATTTAATAAATAGCATCTCTTTGCCTTCCCAAACTCAGACAAAATTAAGAAAAATAATTAATTGTGAAAGGTTGTATTAATGACTTTTTTAAAGAGAAATTTTTGCTATAGGGCATGAGTGATCAAGGGAGAGACAAAAAGTGAGAAATCAACCCCCCCCCCCAGGAAGGGTGCTGCACTGCAATCCCTTCTCCTCCATTCTCTTCTCAGGATTTTGGGCACACACACAAATGTGCCCAGTGTGAGTTTTAAGTCACTGAGTCCAAGACTCGGATTGTGGTCGACCACATGGGAGTTCAGCCACGTAACTATTACGGCATGTCCCGAATTAATGACTTTTTAATCCTAAGAGCTCATTAGAGAACAAGCATCAGCTTTATGTATAATGGGACCTGACACTTCATCTCTGGAAATGCAAATTTACTCACCAGTCAGGGTAGTGCAGGACACCAACAGGCCTCCCCACGTAGGAGCCCAAACAAGCTGACCTCACTTGGGTAAACGGTAGAGTCAAATGCATCCTCCTGCAGGCAGCAGTGTCCTGAAGCAATGCAGAAGGGTGTAAGCCATGCATTTCCTAAACTCAGAAAACCTGGGAAAGGGCCCATGCCAGAGCAAAGAGAGGTCAAATGGATTACTCTAGAAGTCTCTCCCACAGCACTCTGTGAGAGATGGAGGATCAGCGTTCTCCTTCGTGCCGATCATTTTTACCGTTGACAAGTCTCTTTTTGTTGTCTTATGCATATTTATCAAAGGTTTCTCAAACTCCAGACCTCTTGACAATGCTTTTTAGGCCTCATTGCCCCTAGTCTTGCCCCACAACTCACAAATGAGAGACCTCCACGTAGTAATAAAAACAGCATCCTTGCATGACTAATTAAGAAAGACTGAAGAAACACAAACAGAATTATCTTACAGAAAGGTGGCCTGTTTTACTGAATATTTCCTCAAAATCTGTAACTGTTCTGACACATATTAAATGTCCAAGAAATGTCTGTTGGACAAACATTCAAATAACTAGCACAGGCTCAAAGGACAAGGGTCTAAACCTACTTAAATTAGTGCCAAAATTTCAGAAGTACAAACTAATTCAAGCAATAGGCATTTGAATACATTGATTTTAGATCACAGGGTCAAATTGAGGAGAAGAACATGGGTTCTAGACTCTAGTCTTGAATTCTAGCCTTACTTGGACAAGTTGTTATAACCCCTCTGGGCCCAAGTCCTCTCATCTATAAATTAGGAACAATATTATTTACCCCAGAGTGGTTCTGGGAAAGTAAATGAGATCATTCATTTTTAAGTGCTTAATCCACAGTGCCTAACATATAATCACTCAATAAATATTAGCTAATAGTAATAAAACAGTTGTTTTAACCAGCTGAGCAAGACCACAGAACTCTGACCTCCAAAATAGAATAACTATAATCCCATCTTTAACCCAACAGTGTGAGGAGATGAAGTAAAATGTTCGTGGAAGGGCTGCATGTATACCATGGATACTAGATATCCCATTAGGTCATATTTCCTGGCTCCCACTATTCATTCACTGATTACCCCATAAAGATGTAGAAACCTAGGGATGTTTGAAGTGAGATAAGTGTTTTATAAGATCAGAGGCTCTTTTGAGACCATCTGCAAAGCTGCTGACAGTCTTTTTATTGGAGAGGGCTGTGCTTCTTAACAAGGCTGTCATCATTTCTTTTCTCAAACTGGGTGTGGGTCGGGGAGCCACAGCTGAGAGGCAGCCTCTCTGGGTGGTCTGTCTGCTGCTGCTCAGGCAGTTGCTGTTGTCATTCCTTAAGTCAGGTCTCTTCACCTTTTTTATATTTATCACTGACCTCCCTTGAATTCATTGACCTTGCATTCACTACAGACCATGCATCTATTAAACTATATCAAATATTGATAGTCAAATAATTGTAAGGGTGGAAAACCAATTTACAAAGCATAAATTCCCTAGTGAAGCAGATATACAGACTGAGAACTAAACATTCATTCTGGGTATGTGAAAAGAAAGGGAGTGTTAATTTAGTACAGTGAATTGCTTGATAAAATTTGCACTTTTTTTTTGGGGGGGGGGGGGGGAGAGGTTTTTTGCTATAGGGCGCGTGCGCTCACCAGACAGACAGAGAGAGACAGAGAGACAGAAAGCGAGAAATCACCCCCCAGGGGGGATGGTCACGCCGCAATCCCTTCTCCTCTATTCTCCTCTCGGGATCTTGGGCACGCACGCACACGCGCCCGGCGTGAGTTGTAAGCCACCGGATCCGAGATGCGAACCACGTTCGACTACGTGGGAGTCCAGCGACATAGCCATTACGCTAACTGCTGGTTCCCATAAAATTTGCACTTTTGAAACAACTTTGTGAACAAATGTTAGAACTCAGAAGACACTGGAAATTGCAACATAGTCTAATTATTAGCCCTTGGAAAATAAATCCTTTCAACTTGGATCATTCCAATCACTTACAATGAATACATCACTGTGTATGGCGATTCTCTCCCACACCTGCACCACGTACTGAGTTGTAAATAATAGAACCAAGCAGAAGGTAAAGACATGTAACGGAAGTTTGGATGCAATACACTTCATGAATTACATGAGGCTTAAAAGTGTCTTCTTAATCAAGGCTTTTCCAAAAACTCACATCAAATTAGCTTAAGAGGAAAATACATGTAGGTTAAGATGACCATCACTCCTAACTTGTTTGGGACTGAAGGGTTTCCCAGAACACAAGACTATCAGTGGCAAAATTAGGACCATCCTCACCAGCCCAGGATAGTTGATAGTGTCTTACTGGGGTGAGCTATACTGCAAAGATATTTGAGTATCTGTGGAATTAAATGGCAGGAAATACAGACCGGTTTCTTTTCTCTTTCTTTCCTTCTTTTTCTTTTTTTCTTTCCTTTTTTTTTTTTTTTTTTTTTTTTTGAGAGGTTTTTGCTATAGGGTGTGTGCGCTCTCCAGAAAGATGAAGAGACAGAAAGCGAGAAATCACCCCCCAAAGGGGATGGCCACACTGCAATCGCTTTTTTCTACATTCTGTTGGGATCTTGGACAAACACGCACACGCGACCAGCATGAGTTTAAGCCACCGGGTCCGGAATTCGAATCGCAGTCGACTACATGGGAATCCAGTGACTTGGCCATTATGCCAATTGCTGGTCCCCAGACTGGTTTCTTAAACTACAACAACAAAAAAACCTGGAAATCCTTTCCATTCAAACAGCTATTTTTGCTTTCTCTGCCTTTTTTGTATACTCTAGTTCTCCCGAAATGTATGTTTTAGACTTCTCTCTGATCTATAGATTACTTCACAATTTTATCCTTAATAAAAGGGAACAATGGGGTCAATGGGCAGTGTGGTGGTTGAAGTGCAGGACTCCCATGTGGCCAACTGTGGTTCAAGTCCCAGACTTGGCAGCTTGCTTTCTCACTCTCTCCTTCCTTCTCTCACTCTGTTGCTGTCTGTTGAGCACACATGCCCAATATCAAATTAAAAACTAACAAATAAAATAAAATAATTCTTAAAAAGAAAATAATTTTTAATAAGAATAAATAAATAAATAGCCCAGGACTATAACTCAGAATTTTAGAGTCTATATTCTCATACATAATCCTCAAGGTTTCCAAACAAGAATTTAAATTCATCAATATGTTCAAATATGTTCTGAAGTCTTTCTAAGGATGTTGGTTAGCCCAATGACTATAATCCTAAAAATGCTTATACTGACTCAAAATCCAGAGGTCACAATCTGAAATTGTTAATCACTGAACATATTCATCAAATTGACTATTAATCACAAGGTTTGAGGAAGAGTTACAGAAAATTATGAGAGTAACTTGTTCCTGATCAGTGCCCTTAAATGGAAATATTGGGTTGTCAGCAAAATCATGACACAGTTTTGCATAGAAAAATACGTCATGACTTTCCTGATGACCTAATATTTGTCTTCTCAGAGCACATCCTAATCCTGTATCTGTTATTACAATTCCCTTGAATATTTTAAAACATGAGACCAAATTTTCCTACAATTATTTGATCAATTGCCGCATGTATCTCAAATACATTGGCCTCAGATTTCACTGTTAGGGTAAGTCTATGATTATTCCAAAGACAGATGTCTCAACAACTTATTTGCATATTTGAAATTCTCACTATGAGAAGGGTTCTCTAAATGGTTAGTTGAGTTTAATTAAAACACAGTACGTTTGATGTTAACAAATCATCCTCAAAATTGCAAAGAGAAAAAACCAACGGGTTAGCTAATTGTGTGCTGGCTACTTTAATTAAGTAATCTGCATTTTAATTTTCTGTAATGAGCTATTAGCAGAAGCATAAAAATATATTTAAAAAATCAATTTATAAGCTTACCTGACAGGGAAGATACCATTATCATGAAGGTGGTTGTTCCCAGGGTGAAGCTTATCCCTTGTACTTCAGATGTGCAGACCCTTGTAATTTCCCCAATGTGGGAAACTCAACTGCATAATTCGTGATAGTGTGGAACTGCATTTGCGCTTTCCCCTATATGGAATTAAGTTGTAATTGTACATGGCAATCTGCCATTGTTTGATAAACTAAACAAGCTCCAAACAGTGGGTTGTAAATAGATTTTACTCATTGATTGGATAAAATTATTGTCTTCCCTAAAAAGTTAAATGGCACTCATTTATGGTGATTTCATCCTAAAGAATCAGAAATGCTTCATTACTTATAGCATTTTTATCCATCCCTATTTTCTTATGATAGTTCCTTCACTGATTTAAATACAGACCCATTTCCCACTGATCATATCTTAAAAATTCTCTAGAAATGTCCTATAGTTTTAACTCTCTTCACATACATGATTATAGTGTATCTTCTAATACAATGCTTTTTTAAATTTTATCTTTAGTAAAATATTACCAATACATAGTTTTACAAAGTTCTCAAAGCCTATGAAAACAAACAAAAAAATCCTATCTCATTATCCTAAAAAACAATTTCAACTCTCTTGCTATTTTTCTGCACATACATACTTAAATCTAAATAACATGATTATATTATCTTTTTTTAAAAATAGGATTCAGTTGTACTTATTATACTTTAAATTCCTACTACAGAATAAAAGGATTTAAAAGTCTTACATCTCATCTCCTATCTCATTTCCTACACAAGTATCCTCCTCCCTCCTATCCATTCAAAGTAGCTATGATTTGTGATTACATCAGTATGCCAAACAGTCATATGATGATTATGTTAATATTATTCAGAGATGAACCATATGAAATGCTATATTATATTCATTTCTTGTATAAAAGTTTCTTCCCTTTGAATTAAAACTTATCTAGGAATTTTTTTTTTTTAATTTTATCAAAGACCATCATGTACTCACAGGGTAAGTACATGGGTGGTGAGAAAGTACTCTCCATGGAGACTAGTGACACAATCCCTTCCCTCCATCTCTCTTGTTAGATTTAGGCCACATATGCACACATGTCCATTATGTCCCTCAACTGCTGGACCTGGTACTCAAACTGTGGCTGGTCATGTGGGATCCAGCTGCCTTGCCTACCGTGCCACAGGCTGACCCAATTGTTTTTCTTTTTCTTTTTTGCTTTTTAACCTCTTCTATCTACCTATGTTGGATTATTCTATCATTGACTTAGTTAGCCTGAAAACTGTTTCCCAGAATTCATTTTTCTGTATGAGCCAGATCTGAATCAGAAAATAAACCCAAAAAACAAAAAACACCTTGGTCAAGATTTTGAAGGTGGAGGTAAAGTGTTGAAAGCAAGTTTTTGGAGATCATTTTGTGAAGGGAATTATGACAGACACAGATGTGCTTGGCAGGTGCAGGTTGGGGTTGCTCTCCTCTGGATCACTGGTTCCACTGGCCAACAGTGCATCTATATAGGGGTAAGATCTTCCCATAGACTTTGTTATGAGCTCCTCTCTTGAGAGACCTTCTTCAACCGCTGGACAAACTTGGCTTGTCAAGTCCTCCTACTAACTCCAACTTGTCAGATCTTTAGGCAGGCTAGTTAGTGGGTTAATTATTCTATTCTTTTATTATCCTTTCCAAATTTCATATGCCCAGCTTCTCCCTCCTTGTGTAGGTTTAATCCTCTAATTATCCCTAAACTCTCATGGTGGTCATGTTTCCCTGACTTGATTCTAACTAAAACTGTGTTGCTAATTCTTTTAAACTACTGAAAAAATTATAAACTTCCTCTCAAAATATCTAATTTGTATCTCAGCACAATGTTTTTTCTTAGAAAGTCTATTGCGAAGCCTCTGTACTGATTCTAGGTGGACTGTTTCTCCAAAGGTCTGAAGCATTTATGTGTGCTAGGATTACCCTTTGGCTTTATTCACGAATTACCTCCACATCCCACCCATATTGAGATTTTTGTTTCCCAGATTCCATATATTCCTCTCTTGACTTGGTTTCTTGTTTTGTAAAACAACATCTGCAGTAGCTTCCTGGGAAAGGTGCTTGAGGGTAAAAGTATTCGTATGGCTGTACCAATTCTCCATTTTAAAAACTGGACTTCATATTTTTCATTTCCTCGCCTTTTTGTACTATGTTCTCTGAATAGCTTCAAAATTGTTCTCAAAGCTTCTATTTTTGTTATTTTTATTATAATATTTTGTTTTACTATTATCCATTTAGTATCCAAGAATTCTTGTTCCTTAAATACTTCTCTTTTATGAGTCCTATATCTATTTTGGGGATGTAATAACTATTCTCTACTCAATGAAGAAATTTAATTTTCAAAACTATTCTGCTTTATGAACTGTGTCCTTTCTTCTGTTAGTGGTTTTTTTTGTTTGTTTGTTTCCATCATGTTAGAACAGGGTGCCAAACAGGTTGAGCGCATGTTCTGCATTTACAGACAGTACACATGTACAGGTAGGGGTCCTGCGAATGTGACTGGTAGGAATAGCATGTTGTGATTTTGCTCATCTGTCTGTTTGGCCTTTGTTTTGTTTTGCTTTATTTTTAGAGACTCAAACAAACAGTCTTTAAAAAGTTTATGAAAAACTGGGCCAGTAGGTGCCATGGAGGTTAAGGCAATGAAACCCATATGGCTGACTGAATGGTTTGAGTCCCAGACCTGGAAGCTTGAGAATCACACCAGGCACATGTGCAAGCATGCCAAAAATCCCAAGAGGTGAGTGGAGGAGAGGAGAGAGAGATTGGCTATCCCCCATGGGGTGATTTCTCAATTTTCCTCTCTCTCTCTTAAGGTATCTAGATCTGTCTCTAGTGAGTGCAACCTCCCTATAGAAAAAACTTAAAACAAGAAGAGAAGTTAATGAAAAGCATGCATTATGAAAAAAACTATGCATGGATTTAAAAAATTTTGCCTCAAAGTAAATTTGCACTTTAATTCTATTTTCCACAAACTTTTTGAAGTACCCTTGTTTATAGATTTGAAAAATCGGATTTATCCACTAAGTAATCTCACTAATTTATGGAAATATTCATTCAGTACCTTACTGATGGAGGATCTAAAGAATGAATGGCCTTAGGTGATTGTGTGGAATGTATCCTTTCATAAACTCTGAACACCTTTCGAACACTCCATACACTAATCAATAAAAAAGCCCTATTTCATTTTTATGTTCTACTCAAGATAAAAACATAATTGACATGGTTTGGGAAAAAGAATCACCAGAATATCAGCAACACAGAAAATGGAGATATATGAGGAAGAAAATATGAGAATGTAGTTCTCAAACCTTGACTAAGCATATAAACAAAACAGTTTTTAAAGGGAAAAAAATGGTATCTATCCTCTCATTTGATAATTACATTACAAAATATAACATTATGAAAATAACCTCAGAGTTCATCTTTCTGAAAACTAGGCTATCTTATAAGTTCTGTGTTCTGACTTAAGAGTTAGGACAATTTCTTTGCATATTTAATTTTTATTTGAATCTCTTTATAACTCTTTATGTTTGGTTTCAAAGGGCTCACTTTCATAACTTTAAGTAGGAGGTCTTCCTCTAGGCAGATTCAGAAGAAAACCTCCTCAAAGTATATGAGAAATGCAGCTTTGCTGCGAGCATGCCGTAGCACCACTGACTTGAGAGATAAAGAAAATACTTCAAATTCATAGGCTAGTTTGTTCATTAGGCACCAGGTATCTGGAGGGAGCCCCACACCAGGAGCTCTGGGACTCAGAAAAACAGACCTCTCACTCAATTTTCTCTGACTGGCAGGAGTGTGAACAGCTTTGAAGTGTAGTCTCATTTGATCTTCACAGCTGTCTTCACTGTTTCATGGCTGACTCAAAGATTCATATGCTGTGATCTTACATCAGAGGAACAGCAGAACAGAACTCCAATAGGGACATGAGTGAACAGCAAAACCTGTCTCATAACCACTCTCCTACACAGTCTCATGGGTCTTCAGATAAACTTAATTTAACAAACATTACTGATCATTATACGTACACTAGCCTAGGTCTAGATACATAAGAAGGAATAAGTACTTTATATATTTAGCAAGAGCTATGAATAAAATGATAATGGGACACAGAGAAAGAGAAGAAGGGTATATTCTGGCTGAAAGAGAGCACATGGCAATTCTGAGGGTTTCATTCAGAAACACGTATTTGGATTTGGGCCCTGAAGGATGAGTAAAATTTCTTTGGAAAGTCACCCTCAACCTCTGGAGCTGGATTAGGAACTCCTTTTAAATTGCACCTTCATCATAGTGTTAACATTCCCGAGAAGAAGACTCCGCATGGCTCCTGCAAACAAGGTATTTCAGGGCGCACGAGAAATGAAGATTTTCTACTGATAATTCAGCCTCCAGCACACAAGTTAATGTGGCAGGAGAAGCCAGGCCTTCAGAAGAAGACTCCACATGGCTCCTGCAAACTAAGTATTTCAGGGCACACGAGAAATGAAGATTTTCTACTGATAATTCAGCCTCCAGCACACAAGCTAGTGTGGCAGGAGAAGCCAGGCCTTCAGAAGAAGACTCCGCATGGCTCCTGCAAACTAGGTATTTCAGGACACATGAGAAATGAAGATTTTCTACTGATAATTCAGCCTCCAGCACAAAAGCTAGCATGGTAGGGAGCCCCCCACCCCCAGCCTTCTATCTCTATGTCTCTGTCTCTCCCTGCTTCTGTCTTCCTCTTTTTTTTGTAATTTTTCCTTTTTACTTTTTTTAAAGGCAAAGTTTTTCTCTTGCTCTCAGCTCCACCTTTTATCTTGTTAATTATAGCTCTGGTCCTCACACCCAGGCAGGAGAAGCCAAGCCTTCAGAAGAAGATTCCTCATGGCTCCTGCGAAATAGGTTTTCTATTTTGTGATTTTTTTTTTCTTTTCTTTGGAGAGGTTTTTTGCTATAGGGCGCGTGCGCTCGCCAGACAGACAGAGAGAGACATAGAGACAGAAAGCGAGAAATCACCCCCCCAGGGTGGATGGTCACGCCGCAATCCCTTCTCCTCCATTCTCCTCTCGGGATCTTGGGCACGCACGCACATGCGCCCGGCGTGAGTTGTAAGCCACCGGGTCCGAGACGCGAACCGCGGTCGACTACGTGGGAGTCCAGCGACATAGCCATTACGCTAACTGCTGGTTCCCCTATTTTGTGATTTTTTTTTTTAAAAAAGAAAAACAGTAATTACAATTTTTTTCGTTTTTTTTTGTCTTTTTTTCTCTTTTTGTTGTTGTTTCTCTCTCTTTTTAATTTTTTTTTCTTGTCTCTCCACTCTCCAATATCCATTTAATGTGTTTTTAGATGGATCTACGAGCGCTGTAGCTAAACATCCAAATACTAATAGGGTTAAAATATTCCTCAATATCTACTGAATCTGCTGCACTAGCGATCACAACAGAATGGCAAAGAGATTCTATATCACCTCTGTCTGCTTGCTCCTGAACATTCAGACTGAACTTCAAGAATTTGAAAGAAACACACCATCCATCAGATGACAAGAAATCACTGCCGGATCATAAGAAATATGGGAAAACAAGAAAATACCTCTCTTCCAAGAGAAAAGAGTAACTTTTCTTCATCCACAAGCAGTTTGGTGAAAATCATGGAAATGTCTGATAAGGAATTTAGAGCATTCATAATGTCGAAGCTAACAGAGATGGAAGAGAAGAGAGATAATGAACTGCTAAAGAGAAAGGAGAAAGAAGCTGATGAGTTCCAGGAGATGAGGAAATTCTTGCAAGATCTAAAAGAGGAATTACACACTTTACAAAAGACTCGAACGGAACTGTTAGAGATGAAGTCTATAATACAAGAAGTCAAAATCTCCCTTGAAAGTATTGAAAGCAGACTAGATCATTCAGAAAATAGAATTTCAGATTTAGAAGACAAAATGGCTGGCCTAGAAAAATCCACCACGAGGACTGAGAAAATGGCCCAAAAATTTGAGAATAATGTACGAGAAGTACTAGATACCATCAAACGCCCAAACATCCGGATAATTGGCATTCCAGAAGGTGAAGAGACCCATAAGAGCATTGATAATCTATTCCATGAAATCCTGCAAGAAAACTTTCCAAACCTAGAGAGACATTAGAAGATCCAGTCCCAAGAAATACAAAGGACCCCAAATAGAATCAACCCAACAAGATCTTCTCCAAGACACATTATAGCCAGGTTGACCAAAACCACAGACAAAGACAAGATACTAAGATTGGCAAGAGAAAAACATCAAGTTACCTACAAAGGACATCCCATCAGGCTAATAGCAGATCTCTCATCAGAAACAATGCGAGTGAGGAGAGAATGGGAAAATATATTCAAAGTGTTAAGAGAGAAGCAATTTCAGCCAAGAATACTGTATCCGGCAAGATTATCTTTCATGTGGGAAGAAAAGACAAGAACATTCTCAGATAAACAAAACTTGAAAGAATTTACCAGCACCAGACCAGATCTCCAAGAAGTTCTCAAGGGTGTGCTATATCAGGAAAATTAAATACAGACACATGGAATTAAGAGTTCAAAAACTAAGAAAGTGGCCAACTTAATCATAGGGACAAGTCTGTAGTTGAATATTATATCCCAGAATTTAATCAGGAAAATTGAACCAGAACAGAAGATAAAAGTACATGAGACTAATAGGTTCATGCACCTACCATTTTTTTTTTTTTTTTTTTGGAGAGGTTTTTGGAGGGTGCATGTGCTCGCCAGACAGACAGAGAGAGACATAGAGACAGAAAGTGAGAAATCACCCCCCGGAGGGATGGTCACGCTGCAATCCCTTCTCCTCCATTCTCCTCTCAGGATCTTGGGCATGCATGCACACGCACCCGGCGTGAGTTTTAAGCCACAGGGTCCGGGACACGAACCGCGGTCGACTATGTGGGAGTCCAGCGACATAGCCATTACACTAACTGCTGGTTCCCATGCACCTACCATTTGAACAGAATCCTAACCTGTTTCCTGGCTTTAAGCAAAGTTCCTTGGCATTTCTTTGATTTAAGTTAAAACTGGTTTTCTTAATAGTAACAAGTGAACTCACCATTGAAAGTAGTTAGATTATGTAAGAAATTGTGTGATCAATTCAATGTGGGTGGGAAAGGAATGGAAGACAATTGTAGACACCAGAGATAGTATGAGAAGAGGGTGGGAAAGGACAGAGGGTCAGAAAGAGGGGTGAAAATAATTCTAGGAACTAGAAATGGAAAATTTTTTATAACATGCATGATTAAGTCACTATGCAGTATACTCTGGATGGAAAATCACATTTTGTATGCTGTGATGATGCTTAGGGAAAGAATGTAAATTAAGTTACAAAAATAAAAAAGTTTCAGGAAAAAAAAATCTATTCAATGACTGCAGTAATATATATAGCCTCAGCTAGGTGCTACTTTATAGGATGTGTAAAGTTAGACTTGTGTTCATGGAAATGTATATATCACCTGTGTTTGCTATGAAAATATTTAGATTAATTAAGGTCTTTAGTAATTCAATAAAATGTGGGGGGAAAAGAGTATAGAAAGCAAATGTAGATACCAGAGACAGTGTGGGAGGAGAGTGGGAGATGGCAGAGGGTAAGAGATAGGGAATCAAGGATGGGGGAAAAAAAGGAAAACATACAGAAAACAAGAAATGGAAAATTATTTGCTGACAATAACATGTTTGTTGATGTGCTTGATTGAGACAATGTACAGTGTACTCTGGATAGAAAATCTCATTTTGTATGCTGTAATGATGTACAGTGAATGAATGCAAATACATAAATTGAAATTGAAAAAAAAAAGAAAGAAAACACACCAAAATAAATAAATAAATAAATAAATAAAAGAAATAACCCATTTTTAAATAGTTGGTTTGCTTGATTCAGTTCCAAACAATCCCTATACATTCCAATTATTGTTATGTCTCTTAAGGCATTTTAATTATGTAATGCAAACCTCTCACTTTTCTAATATAAATAAATAAATAAATAAACAAACATTCCCTTATAACTACATTTTTTAAAGTAAGTATTTGATTAATTTTATTTACTATTATTATTATTTTTAAATCTTCTATAGTGCATGTGCACTCACCATAAAGAGACAGAGAGACTGTGAGAAAGCAAGATGGCAAGATGCCAGGACCAGGACTTGAACCAGGGTTGGCCCCGTAGGAGTACAACACCTTAACCACCATGCCACCTCCTGGCCCCTATAACTACATTTTAATTGTCCATTTCTTCAAATAGATTGTTTATCAAGTTCCAATTGTTTTCTAAAAATTTAAATATCTGATATGTAGGATTTATTCAATAAATATTTGTTAAATTGTATTCAATTCGTGAAAACAAATTTAGAAAGTAGGTAAGGAAGTTGGGGAGATATTTCAGGCAAAAGAAAGATCTGAAACACAAAGACATGGAAAATGCAATAGTTTTACATAACAATCTACACACAGATGTTTCCAGCAACTATTTTCATAATTGCCAACCAAAATGCCTGGCAATCAATGAAGGATGAATAAATTTAAAAAAAAAAACTTCAGCATACCTATACAATAAAATATTATTCTGCAATAAAAACAAATGATCCAGGATTGGATATGGAACTAATGCTTTCAGGGACTAAACTAATGAAGAATTTCTGTTGAGACTTCACCCTCCAAGCCCACCCACAAGTGGGTAGCATCTCCCCCCGCCCCCCACCATATATCCTCCTTTCTGTCTCTCTCTGCTTATGTCTGTCTCCATCTAAGAGAGGCAAAGACTCCATTGGAAATGGAACTAGTGCTTTTGCATGAGCCATGTGGTTTTAATTTTTTGATAAAAAAAGGAATTAAATTTTTTGTAAGTTTTTTTTTGTATTTTTTTCTCTTTCTCTATTTTCTTTCCCTTTTTATTTTACCTTCACCACTTTGTTTCTCATCCTCCATGTACAGAGTGTCTAGATAAGTCCAAGTGAACTGAAGTCAAATACCTGAATACTGTTAGGGTCAGAATATTCTTCAATTCCCGCTGAATCTGCTGCACAAAGGGAGAAAAATGGAACATCAATGAGTTTGCAGATCATCTCCTCCTGCACTCTTCTGAATGCTCAGATTGAATTTCAAAATATTAGGAAGAAATGTATAACCCATTAGATGACCAGAAATCACTGCAGAGGCACAAGAGATATGAGAAACCAAGATAATACCTCTTCCCCCAAGGGAAAAGAATAACTCCTCTTCATCCACAGACAGTACAATAGAACTCACAGAAATGTCTGATAAAGAATTTTGAATATTTACAGTAACAAAGCTAACAGAGATGCAAGAGAAGAGAGACAATGAACTCCAGAAGATACAGGAGAAAAAGAACCAATGAGTTCCAGGAGGTGAGGAAGTTCTTGCATGATCTGAAAGAGGAAATACTCATCATAAAAAAGAACCAAATTGAATTGATAGAGACGAAGGCTGTGATACAGGAAATCAAAACCTCCCTTGAAAGTATTAAAAGCAGACTAGATCATGCAGAAGATCAAATCTCAGATGTAGAAGACAGAATCTCTGGACTAGAAAAATCCACCACAGAGACTGAGAAAATAAAAAATAAAAAATAAATTAAAATTAAAAAAAAAAACAAGGTAAAGAATATATGAGAAATACTACATATCATTAATTGTCCAAACATCTGGATAATCGGTATCCCAGATGGTGAAGAGAACAATAAGGGCATTGATAATTTATCCCATGAAATCCTGGAAGAAATCTTTCCAAACCTAGAGAGGCATTCAAAGATCTAGACCCAAGAAATACAAAGGACTCTAAATAGTATCAACCCAAGAAGATCTTCTCCAAGACACATTATAGCCAGATTGACCAAAACCACAAAGACAAGATATTAAGATTGGCAAGAGAGAAATGTCAAGTTACCTCCAAAGGATATACCATCAAGCTCTCATCAGAGACCATGCTAGCAAGGAAAGGATGGGAAAATGTATTCAAAGTGCTGAGAGAAAAACACTTTCAACCAAGAATACTATAACCGGCAAGATTATCCTTCACATGGGAAGAAAAGACAAGAACGTTCTCAGATAAACAAACCTGAAAGAATTCCCGACACCAGACCAGCTCTCCAAGAAGTTCTGAAGGGAGTACTAGGTCAGGAAAACTAAATACAGGCACATAGAAATAAGAATTCAAAAACAACTAAGAAAATGGCCAACTTAATGGTAAGGAAAAATCTGGAGTTGAATATTGTCTTTCAGAGCTGAAACGGAAAGATCAGACCACAACAGAAGATAGATGAAGTCCATGAGACTGAACTGGTGAAATAGAATTTTATGACTTATAATTAAAATATTACTGATTTTCTTCTATCCTTTGGTTTCCCAATTTGGGGATTTTTTGTCTTCTTTTGAGCTGCCAATAGGTTCATGTACCTACTGTTTGAACAGAATCCTAACCCGTTTCTTGGCTTTAAGTCTTAAGTAAAATACTCTTAATTTTTTTATTTTGACTTATTAAAGCTAAAACTGGAATTTTTGAAATTAAAAATATATTTTAAAAAGGCCTATTTAATGACCACAATAAGCTATATAGCATCAGCCAGGTGCCACTTTATAGTATATCCATTCTACTTACAGTTTCATACCTAAAGACTTGTGTTCACAGACATCTATATATCAGATGAACTTGCTACTGAAAGCAGTTAGTTTAATTAAGGTATTTTGTGAATCAATAAAATGTAGGAAAGAAAAAATGAATGGAAAGCAACTGTGGATATTAGAGACAGGGTGGGAGGAGGGTGGGAAATGGCAGAGGGTGAGAAATAGGGGAAAATATACATATTTAAGAAACAAGAAATGGAAAATTACTTATTGATGATAAAATGTATGATTAAGCCACTATACAGTATATGCTGTAATGATTTTCAGTGAATGAATATAAAATAAATAAATTTAAAATTAAACAAATGAGCCAGGGCCAGCCGGTAGTATGGTGGTTAAGGGCTTTGGACACCCATATGGCTGACTGTGGTTCAAGTTCCAGACCTGGCAGCTTGTTTCTCACTTTCCCTCTCTCTCCTTTCTTTCTCTCTCACACACTCTGTCTCTCTCTGGTAAAGTTAAAATAAAAAATAAATTAAGTTAGATAAAGTAATTCTTTAAAAAAAACTAAATAAAACAAAATCAAATAAGCCATAAAGCCATGAAAGGACACAGAGGAACATTTAATGTATATTGCTGACCCAGCCTAGGTGGCACAGTCCATAGTGTTCTGGACTGCGGTCCTAGAGGTCACATGGTCAACCAGAGGTTCAGATTCCCAGCTGGTCTGAAAATACACCAAATGCATGCAGGTGTCCAAGATCATCAGGAGCTGGAGGGCTGGGAAAAAGGAGATCACAGCTTGATGAGGCCCTGTTGAGGGTGTCTCTCTCTCTCTCTCTCTCTCTCTCTCTCATATGCATACACTCTCTATCACAAAAACAAAATGTATATCGCTAAATGAAAGAAGCCAATCTGAAAATACTACATACTGTGCAATTCCAACTATATAACATTTGGAAAAGTTATAACTACAGAGACAGTAAAAAGATGAGTTGGCAGGTATTTAGTGGGAGAAAGGGAATATGTATAGCACAAGGGATTTGTAGGGTGATGAATCAACTCTGATACTATAACGGTGGACACATGTCATTATACATTTGTCAAAACCCATAGACTATTCAATGTAAAAGTGAACCTAATGTGAATTCTTTAGTTAATAATAATGTGTCAATTCTAGTTCATCAGTTGCAATTAAAATCCCTAATTGATGCAAGATATTAATAATAGGGGCAATTATGTTTGAGGGAGGTGAGAATGCATATAGGACTTCTCTATAGTCTCTGATAATTTTTTTCTATGAATTAAACTTGCCCACAAATTAAGGTATATTAATCATAATTATTATTATTTTAGGTTTTTTTTTTTTTTTGGAGAGGTTTTCACTATAGGGCGTGTGCGCTTGCCAGACAGACAGAGAGAGACAGAGAGACAGAAAGCGAGAAATGACCCCCCCAGGGGGGATGGTCATGCCGCAATCCCTTCTCCTCCATTCTCCTCTCGGGATCTTGGGCATGTACGCACACGCGCAAGGCGTGAGTTTTAAGCCACCGAGTCCGGGACGTGAACCACGGTCAACTACGTGGGAGTCCAGCGACATAGCCATTACACTAACTGCTGGCCCCCCATTATTTTAGGGTTTTATATTTTATTTTGTTTTGTTTTGCCATAGGATGTGTGCACTCACCAAAGAGAGACAGAAAGAGGAAAAGTGAGAAATCACCCCCTCAGGTACGCTAACCACGCCACAATCCCTTGTCCTCCATTCTCTCAGGATTTTGAGCACTCACAGACAGACACATGCCCAGAGTGATTTTCAAGCCTCCAGGTCTAAGAATCAAATTGTGGTTGGCCAGTGGGAACCCAGCACCTTAACCACCATGCCACCTGCTGGCCAAAAGTACATTAATTTTTTAACTATATTTTAATGTGAAAGGAATATGGCAGAATATGTAAGTGGAGAGAAATGGCAGGATATGGTATTGGAAAGGGGTCAGATTCAGAACTCTTAACATGCTAAAAAGATATAAATATGGATCCCTAATATAATACCAGATACACATTAGGTACTCAATATTGATTGATGAATGAAGGCACAAACATGTGACTTTACATGGAAGCAATGGAGATAAATCCATGGTTTTAATCAGGTGGTCTGTTAGCTCTGTAGACTTACTAAGACAACACTAGCAGCAGAAAAGAAGGTAAATGTAAGAGGTGTATCTGGGAAGTCAGGAAGTTATTCCAATAGGTCTAGTGAAAGAGGAAATGTCTTCGTTCATTCAGTGATCTTTGCAGTGGAATGGAACATCAAATTTGACATTTGGGTAAACTAGAATTTATAATTGGAAGTCAAGGCCAAGCCATGAATTCCCAGTTTTTCCTCTTGAATAACTGAATGAATGATAATGTGTTGTATCAAGGTTGAGAACACAACAGGATCAAGCTTGATGGAAAAGATCACCATGTGCTTTATCTTGAATAAAGTATATTTGAGGTGGTTATCCATCAGTCAAATGGTGATCCCAAAGGGATTTGAAAATCTGAGTTGAATCTCTGTAAAGAGATCAGTACTGGAGGCATAATTTGGAAAGTCATCAGTATTAAAAATAGAAGTAAATGGAAAAATATGAGTTTACCATTAAAACTTGACAGAAAGACATTGCTAAGTTTACAACATTCAGTCAGGAAGGGTGGTTTTGTACCTTTTAAAAATTGAGTCAAGGCAAGAAAAAGTAAGTATATGACTCAATAAATAATAAATGGTGAAAAGAATTTGAACCTTAGGTCTCCTGCCTATAGATTTTACTATTTTTCCATCAGCAATAATAATTAATAAGTCACTCACTAATAATTTCTACTAGTTTGGTGGACTGGAGGTCATGTGGGCAGCTAAAAAAAAACGCAATTAATTCTGATAGATGTACTAAATTAAGCCGTCTATATTTAAACTGTCAATTTTAATCAGCTATTTTTTTTAAAACCATACCAGAGAAAGAAATTTAATTTCTAGAATCCTTTAGGCATAAATACTGTTGAATCCACTTCAACAGTAAGAAAATTGTCTCTTCGGAAAGAGAAAGCTCAGAGCCACACAAGCAGAGTCTCATTATCAAGAGAATGATCTCAAAATCATGTCTTTCATTTTGAAGAGAGACATTCCATCAACATAAACATTTCAGAAGTGCAGCCAGTGGCACTCCAGGAACTTTTCTCTCTCTCTCTCTCTGTCTCTCTCTCTCTCTCTCTCTTTTTTTATACCACTTGCATTTTATTGTAACAAGTAAGAGAATTACTCCTATTCAATTTAATATCATAAGATGTACCAGTATTTAAATTTAAAATTAGAAATATAAACAAGAGTTTAAAAAATTAGAAAGGAAATACAAAAATATTCACTATTTGAAGGAACATATTATATATAACAGGAAGAAAGTTCTCTGTTATGTCAACTGTTCTATTTTCTCATTGGTTCTCATTAATATCTAAGGAAGTGACTTATTTTGGAAGCTAATTTTGATTCTAATTATCTTACTAAACCTCTGAATCATTTTAGTAGTTTTTCAGTTGGTTTTCTTGAATTTTATAAGTAATGGGGAGACAATTTTATGAGTTCACATAAATTATTTTATTTTCTTCCTAGACTAATCGGAGAACTACTTTCCCTTCCTCTCTTCCAGAAACATAAGGCAGTTTCTAAGTGAAAATGACAGTTATATATAAACTTCTGAGCTTCATCACAATCTTCTGAATTATAATTACACTGTCTTTCTATTTGCCTGCTTGATGACAAGTCAGAGGACAACCTGGCTGTCTCTCATTGATGATGGTGGCGTGTCTGTCAGTCTAAATTCTCAGAATGACAGAGAAAAGAATACCACTCAACATGGCCACACTGTACTGTGATGTGAGTGAGACAACTTTGTAACTGTTTGTACCTACAGCTAGCATAACCTACCAATATAGAAACTAATATAAAATTTTGTTTTTTTATTAAAATTTGTATTAAAATTAATTATTTATTGAAATTAAAACTACTGAAAGACATAAAACTATTCTGTATTACAGATGTATTATAGAGATACAAGATGAATCTATAAGACAATGCAATTCCAATAAAAATCTTAAACTAATTTATTATGGAAATACTAAAGATAAATCAGAAACTCTTATGAAAAGTAAAAAAAAAAATTAAAGGATTTTGTCTTAGGGAACATGCAATCACCAGAGAAAGAGAAGGACACAGTGAGAGGAAAAGTGAGATATCACCCTCCCCTGGTGGTGGTGGTGGGGGAGGAGGATGGCCATACAGCAATCCCTTCTCCATTCTCCTCTTGAGATCTTGGGCATGTACACACATGTGTCTGGAGTGATGTTCAAGCCACCGGGTATGGGACCTAAACCAGAGTCAGCCTTTTGGGACCCTGGTGACATAACTGCTATATACCATCTGTGGGTCCCCCCCAAAATATTTAGAAATAAAATATTTCTAAAAAGACTAAGAAAAGAGAACATTTGTCCCTACAGGACATAACAACATATTCTAAAGTCTCACAAATTATTAGCAAGGGACTTCAAACAATCTTTAAAAATTCAATTCAAGTGCAAGTTTATTTTGGTGTAAGAAAATTTGAAATCCATGCATATTTTTTCCAATACACATTTTCTATGAACTTTCTGAAGACCCCCATCATATACAGCTGCAATTTTTCAGGATTATTCAGTAGAATAAAATAGAAAGCAAGAAAAAGTTTCATACACACACACACACACACACACACACATATACATTTATACATACATATATATATATAATTTATAGACATAAGAACAAACTATTCAATAAGTGATCTTGAGATAAAAGACTAATTGTTTGAATAAATAAATAGCATTAGATCACCTCACAACATTCAAAGGAATTAGACTTGTATTAAAGTCAAAGTGTAAATTATAAAGCCTTACAAGTAGAATACAGAACTACAAAAGACTATGTTTATGACCTCAATATAGAAAGGCTTGCTTAAACAAGTCATAAAAATTAAAAATAATCAGTGTGCAGATTATTTAATGACAAATCAATTCAAAGGGTATAAGGAAATGCAATTGAATAAGAAATATGAGATACAGACCGGGTAACTTGCAAAAGAAATAAAATGTTAAATAAACAAGAAGATACCCAATCTCACTTATAATCAAGTATACACAAATTAAAATAATAAGCTGTATTATTTAGCCCAAAAATAAAAAAAAATTGTAAGAGGTTTGATAATTTCAAACCTTGGTAAGAATCTGTAGAAATGGGTATTGTGAAGCATTATGGGTGAAAGACTAAATGAGAGGAACCACTTGGGTAGGCAATTTAACAATCCTATATTCTATATTAAAATTCAAATGAGTATTTCTTATAATTTAGACTACTTCATTTCTATGCTGGCTAAAAATACTCACTGTGTGCCTAAGAAGGTCTGTAAAAATGTTGTTTTATGGTTACATGAACTTTTGTTTATTGTTATGTATTAGTTATAAAAACGCTGTCAACTTAAATGCTCTAAGAAGGACATAAGCTTAAAGTATACTACTGAAATTTAGAAAGAAAAAATAAAGGGGAAGCCATACTTTTCTTTCTGCCTCCGAGCAAAATCATGAAAGTGTTTCTTCTGCCCAATACCCAATTTCCTGACTTCATGCATGAGAATCAAGTCATGGGGCACAAGTTTGTTGGCTGGGATCAAGATTGCAGCAGTGAGCCCCTAAAGCAATAGTTGTGTCAGAAGTTTCCTGATATCCCAGCTTACTAACTGTCCCGACCCGCAGGACAGTCGAACAGGTTTCCTGGGGGAGGGAGTGAGAGATGGGACAAACACACGCAGACACACAGAGTGGAGACAATACAAGGTGCTAATCAAGTCTTCCATCTTCTGTTTATTGAGGAAGAATTACGAGCTTATATACTGGCTGGTGGGCACCGATTGGTTGCCCGAAATGCAAATGAGATACAACAGTATGAACCAATCATTGGTGTGGGTGGATCTCTCCCATTGCCTAGAAATCCAACCGCCCCACGGGGAGATCAGTTGGTTACATGATTTCTGAGAAACGGTTTGCTCAATGAGGAAGTGAAACCTAATGGTTTCCAAGATGTTGGATAGCTCAAGATGGCAGATAGCTCAAGATGGCTTCCGTATGCAGTGCCCTCCACAACTAACCACAGCAAAGACAACAGTTTCTCATCAGGCCAACACTGCAGTGCTCTTCACAGAATCCTTTACTAGAACTTCAGCCTACAACTTACTTTTCTAGTTCATCCAATTATTTCATAAGCATCTAATTTCATATGTATGTATACAGGTTAGTCATGGAGGTTTCTCTTAAGTTTATTTATTTATATTCATTCACTGTATATCATTACAGTATACAAAATGAGAATTTTTTCTAGCCATTGTATATTGGCTCAATCAAGGATATTTTAATCATATGTATTATTGCCAACAAATAATTTTCCATTTCTTGTTTCTTATACATTTTGCTTCTTTTTTCCACCCCTTGATTCCCTACCTCACCCTCTGTCATGTTCCACCCTCCTCCCACACGCTGTCTCTGGTATCTATAATTGCTTTCCATACCTTTTTTTTTTTTTTCACATTTTACTAATTCACAAAAGATCTTAATTAATCTAAATACTCTCAATAGCTAGCACAGCTGATATACACATATCCATGAACATGTCTGACTTTAGGCATAAACCTCAGTGAGTAAAATGAACATACTATAAAGTAGCACCTAGCTGGGGCTATATAACTTACTGCAGTCATTAAATAGGTATTTTACTAATGCATTTTTTTATTTCAAGAAGAACAGTCTTTTTTGGGGGGGAGGTGGGGGAGAGGTTTTCACTATAGGGCGCATGCGCTCGCCAGACAGACAGAAAAAGGCAGAGAGACAGAAAGTGAGAAATCGTCCCCCGGGGGGATGGTCATGCCGCAGTCCCTTCTCCTCCATTCTCCTCTTGGGATCTTGGGCACGCACACACATGCGCCCGGCATGAGTTTTAAGCCACCGGGTCCGGAACGCGAACCGCGGTCGACTACGTGGGAGTCCAGCGACATAGCCATTACGCTAACTGCTGGTCCCTCAGTCTTGGTTTTAATAGATCAAAAGAAAAAAGAAATTTAAGAGAAGTTTGCTTAAGACTTAAAGCCAGGAAAAAGGTTAAGATTCATTTCAAACAGTAGGTAGATGAACCTATCAACAGCTCAAAATACAAAAGTCCTTAAATCTGGAGAACAATGCATAGAAGAAAATCAGTAATGTTTTAGTCAAAAGTCATAAAATTCTATTTCACCAGTTCAGTCTCATGTAATCTCTCTTCTGTTGAATTTGCAGTGTTTGTGGTCTGATCTTTCCATTTAAGTTCTGGAAGTTAACATTCAACATCATTATTGGTAATTCTGGACCTGTCCCTACAAGTTAGCCATTCTCTTGGTTGCTTTTTATACTCTCATTCCTGTGTTTCTAACTTTAGTTTTCCTGGTATAGCACTCCCTTCAGAACTTCTTGGAAAGTTGGTCTGGTGTTGATAAATTCTTTCAGGTTTTGTTTATCTAAGAATGTTTTTGTCTTTTCTTTCCTTATGAAAGATAATCTTACCAGGTATAGTATTCTTGGTTAAAATTGTTTTTCACTTAACACTTTGAATATATTTTCCTATTCTTTCCTTGCTTGCATTGTTTCTGATGAGAGGTGCGATGTTAGCCTGATGGAACATCCTTTGAAAGTAACTTGATATATCTCTCTTGCCAATTTTAGTATCTTGTCTCTGTCTATGGTTTTGGTCAATCTGGCTATGATGTATCTTGGATAAGATCTTCTTGGGTTGTTTTTATGTGGGGTCCTTTGTATTTCTTGGGTCTTGATATTTGAATGTCTCTTTAGGTTTGGACGTTTTCTTTCAGGATTTCATGGAATAGATTATCAATGTCATTATTTTCTTCACCTTCTGGAATACCAATTATCTGAATATTTGGGTGTTTAATGATATCTAGTGTTGTTCATATATTATTCTCATTTTTGGAATTATTTCTCAGTTTTTGTGGTGAATTTTTCTAGGCCAGAAGTCCTTTCTTCTACATCTGAGATCTGATCTTCTACATAATCTAGTCTGCTTTTAATACTTTCAAGGGAGGTTTTTATTTCCTGTATTATAGCCTTTATCTCTAACAATTTCATTGAATTCTTTATGATTTTTATCTCCTCTTTCAGATTGTGCAAGAACTTCCTCACCTCCTGGAACTCATTGTCTCTTTTCTCTTGCATTTTCTGGAGTTTGTTGTCTCTCTTCTCATGCATCTCCGTTAGCTTTGTCACTATGAATATTCTAAATTCTTTATCTGACATTTCCATAAGTTTCCTTGCATTGTCTGGAGGATGAGGAATTATTCTTTTCCCTTGGGAGAGAGGTATTTTCTGGCTTCTCATATTTCTTGTGCCTTTGTGGTGGTTTCTGGTCATCTGATGGATTATACATCTTTTCCTAATTTTTGGAGTTTAATCTGAGCATTAAAAGGTATGCAGGAGGGGGGACCAGCAGTTAGCATAATGGCTATGTCACTGGACTCCCATGTAATTGACCATGGTTTGAGTCCTGGACCCGGTGGCTTAAACTCGTGCCGCGTGGGTGCGTGCGTGCCCAAGATCCCAAGAGGAGAATGAAGGAGAAGGGATTGTGGTATGGCCATCCACCCTGGGGGATGATTTCTCACTTTCTGTCTCTCTGTCTCTCTCTGTCTTTCTGGCAAGCACATGCGCCCTATAGCCAAAAAAAAAAAAAAAAAAAAAAAAAAAAAAAAAAAAAAAGAGGTATGTAGGAGGAGGTGATCTGCAATCTCTCTGTAATAGTTTTTCTCCCTTTGTAAAGCAGATTCCTTGTGAATTGAGGATTACTCTGACCCTGGCTAGATCTTGGGGTCAGGAGGATGAAGTCAAGGCAGAAAATTTTCAGTTGTCCTAGTCCCTGAAAGGGGCTGCTTAGAGTTCAAATGTAGACTGCTGTGATCGACCTGTCCTGTCTAGGTCTTGGGATCAGGAGGCTGAAGTTGAGGTTTCTGTTATCTGCAACTTGGACTGGGATAGATATTGTGTTTTGTGCCAGAACTGGTTGTGGGCAATAGGCTTTCAAGGTTGAAAGTCTGATATTGTTAACATCTGAGCTGGTCAGTTTGGAGCAGTGATAATAGGGGTAGCATTTTTGGATGTGATACTGACCATCCACAGTGGCATAGCATTAATGCGATGGTCTGAGATGCTGAGGCCACATGGGAGGATCTTGTGTTCATATCCAAGATCTCCTTGAGCATTTGGTTGCACACCCATGCCCATGTTTCAGGCTGACTGAATCTGGAGGTGTACCGTGGGGTGAGGACTCAGCTGCAGATACCGCTCTCTTTTTCTGTTTCATTAAAAAAATAAGTAAGCAAACGTTTTTAAAAAAGGGTATAATGCTGATGATCTAAGGAAATTTGAATTACTACGTGTTTTTATTTGTAATAAAATGCTGATTGAAGCTGTGGCATTAGTAGCTGAACTGGTGATTGCCTTTTAATAATACGTACTGTATAAAATACAAGGACTGTGGGAGATGAAGTGGTAGCTTGCAAAAGTCCCACTGAATATTAAAACAAAAATTACCAAATCAAGGTTTTAAATTTTTTTTTTGAGAGGTTTTTGCTATAGGGAACGTGCACTCGCCAGAAAGACGGAGAGAGACAAAGAGACAAAAAGCGAGATATCATCCCCTGAGGGGATGGCCGCGCTGCAATCCCTTCTCCTCTCGGGATCTTGGGCACGCACGCACACGCGCCCGGCGTGAGTTTAAGCCGCTGGGTCCAGGACCTGAACCGCGGTCAACTACATGGGAGTCCAGCAACATAGCCATTATGCTAACTGCTGGTCCCTTAAATTCTTAGTCCTCATAATGACCAGAGAATTGAGAAGTTTAAATGACAGTCTTAAAAAATCTACCTGTTACAACCACAGTGTTGATGTAGTCAAAAACAGAGGCAGAGATGAACCTTCACATATTTCAATTACAATGAGGGTTTATTTTTCTCCCTCAAAGGACTTCTTATTTGAAGGTTGTGAATGCTAGATTATTAGTTGTAGAAAACAGGAATCCTAAGAAATAGAATTACAAAATTTTGTTGGATATGGGAGACTGAGAACATCTCTAACTCCTAAGCCCCACAGAACATCCCTAGCTCTGTCTGATGAAATGGGTTCTCATAATTAGAAGACATGATTGACTTCACCTGCAGGGAAATATTTCCACTGGAGCTTCATTTTTCTACCTATCATGGGCTTGACATTCCTCAGACGACCAACTAGAAAGTCAAATATGGGAGAGAAGGCACCATTCCTTAAAGAGATTCAAGGGTTTATGTATAACAGAAAGCAAACAAACAAACAAACAAAAACAACAAAAACCAAAGCTGAAGAATTCTACAAGTTTTAGAAGGAGGTTGGAAATGTACGATTTTGCTTCAGACTGAATGTATCAATACAGGTGTTCACGAGCGAGATTCCAATTCAATGGGCTAACTGAAGAAACTGGGAGTGGCTCTGTGTGAACAATTAATTAAAACCTAGCTTAAATAGCAAATATATGCTTTACATGTAACTCATTTATTCTTCACAATGACTCTATAAAGTAACTGCTAATATTACCCTGTGGACTAGAATGGTTAATGATTTTACCTATATCATTTATCCAGCAACCAGAAGAGACAGGACTAAACAACTTTTCAGAAAGAATACAACTTTCCTACTTTTTACCCACAGTGTATAGCAACTGTCCAGGAAGACACTTCTTACAAGCATTAGTAAAAGCAATTCATGCTTTTCACTACCTTTCCAAGGAAAGTCACTTAAATGAAAGTAAAAAGCAAAAAAAAAAAAGGTAAACAGTGATGAGAAAGACATCAAAACAAGAGCAAATAAATAAATTTAAAAAGGGAAACAAGCATGAATATGAAGAGGCAAAAATCACAGGAAAATATAAGATAATAAAGACAAAGTGGGTGAATAAAAAACTGTTAAAAGCACTTTCCTCAAAAATAATGTGTTTACAAATTAAAAACTCAGCCACTAGGCAGGAAAATGATACTACAATGCTCTATTCCCTTTCCTACTGAAAGTAAATGAAGACTCACTGTTAATATCATAAAACAATAGATTATTAGAATAGGAAAGGCACTCAGAGTTCATCTAATCCAAACCTGCGTTGACAGTGTAGAGCCCAAAGTGTTACATAGGAGGCTCTTAACTCATTTCTACCAACTTACTTTCATGTGTGAGCAAATGATAAGTGGGTGTTTCAAGGGATTCTTTGGAATCATAAGCAAATCAGTATCATATACTCCTAGTCATTGTGAAACAGTCAAACAGATACCTTTCAAGTAGGGAAATCTGATGACATCAATTTCATAATTTTTTTTAGATGTGGTTTTTTGTTTGTTTGTTTTTTTTGCTATAGGGCACATGCGCTCACCAGAAAGACAGAGACAAAGAGATAGAAAGACAGAAATCACCCCCCGGGGGGATGGCCACGCTGCAATCCCTTCTCCATTCTTCTCTTAGGATCTTGGACACGCACGCACACATGCCTGGCATGAGTTTAAGCCACCGAGTCTGAGACTCGAACCATGGTCGACTACATGGGGGTTCAGTGACATTAGCCATTATGGTAACTGCTGGTCCCAACGTCATAATTTTAAGATGATGAGATTACCCTGTCTTGATATTACAGGAAAACAGTAACCTAGAAGTTTTTTTCTAGATGATGTAGAGAATAATATAAAATGTCTAAGAAAAAAATAGGTGAAGACATTTGAACTACAGGCATTTGGGAATCAGAAGGTAGAAATCATCAGCTCTTTTGGTTAAGGAGCTAATGGTTTACATGTCTACTAACTTAGTCATATTTGTTTATAGTGATTTTTTTTCATCAAAGCAGATACTTGAGTTAATTCTGACATGTTTATATCTGGTAATGGAATATTAATTGAGAAGATGTCACTTTTTTCTTAAGACATCACTTTGTTTACATACTCAACTGGCACTTAGTATTGCCTTACCACTCTCATCTTTCACTTTCCAGATCTGGTCAAATTTTTATTAGTTTATGGTTCAATTCATTACGACTAACAGATTGTCTGGAAACTGTCTTATGAAAATGTGAATATATGATGTCATAGTAATGATCCCTAAATTTGACAAGAATGTACTACAGGTAAAGAAATACCGTACTTATATAAAAATGCATAATTTACTATAAAAATAATGATAGTGTAAATTAAAAAAAAAATAAACCCAGTCATGTAGTGTAGTGGTTACATACTGCACATTGGGAGCTGGTTAAGGAATGTCAGACGGCAGTTTGAATCCTGACCTCAGCACTCAAAAAAAGGCACTCGGGGTACATGCTCCAAATTTTGACAGGACAGAGAAATCAAGGAAAAAGAATTGCAGAATGACCATACTCTATTGGGGACTGCTTTCTTTCTTTCTCTCTGTCTCTCTCTGTGTTAAATATATGCATCCTCTGGCAATTAAAAATAGATAAATGAAGATCAGTATAATTGGACTCAATCTTCTATGTAAAGATGCCAATCAGAAGGCAAAATGATTGAATTAGAGTTTGTCTAGACTACGGAATAGTGATAAAAGTGGATCATTACATTGGATGATGTATTTGGCAGACCTGTGTCATTCTTTTCTAAACATAAAGAATAAAAATACATTTAGAAAATAAAAGTCTAAAGATAATAATTTCAAAAATCCTAAGAGACACTATAAACCAATATGTCAAAAGCGTAGATGAAAATGACAGTTTTCTAGCTGAGTTGTGACGGCCTATACTACTCAGATACTGTGCTCCTCAGGCTGGGACCACATGGCTGACCCAGAACTATACCTGGTAGAAAGTGTCCATAATGTCAATTTAAAGATCGAAGCATGAGTATCATGACATGATAAGACTCCATATTAAAAAAAAAGAAACAACAACAAAATGATAGTTTTCTCAAAAAAAAACCTCAAGAAGAAAAATAAAATCTAGTAAACCAAAAGTAATTAAAGAAATTAGACATTATTTTATCCTAAAACACACACACACACACACACATTCAGAGGACTATTTTTTCAGACAGATTTTTCCTATAGTGCATGTGTGCTTGCCAAAGCCACAGAGAGAGACAGAGAGACAGAAAGTGAGAAATCACCCCCAGGGTGATTGTGGCCACGCTACAATCCCTTCTCTTCCATTCTCCTTTTGGGAGTTTGGGCATGGACAACACACACACACACACACACACACACACACACACACACACACCTAGCATGAGTTTAAGCTGCCAGGTCCAGGACTCGAATTGCGATTGACCACGTGGGAGTCAAGCAATGTGACCATTATGCCCTTGCTGGTCCCTAGATCCAGATAGCTTTATAGATGACTTTAACCAAACATTCAAGAAATAGGTAATCCCCATCTCATAAATTTGTTTTAAAGAACAGAAAACTAAAACAAGTTGCCAAATTCACTTTATGAATTTACAATAAACTTCATGCCGAAGTCAGTCCACGAGAAGGGAATTATAGACCAATTCCCAGATACAGAGATATAAAATTAAGTACTGAGAAACTATAAATTTAATTTGTCCATGCACAAAAATTACACTTTAAAAAACTGGATTTATCCTAGAAATTCTTAGATAACTCAATATCAGGATGTCTATTAATCAGTATATAAAATATAGCAAAATTAAGGAGACAAGATCTTATGCCTCAACATAGGTATTCACCAAAAGACAGGGGGAATATTAATTTAGATAAACATTTATTTATAATAGAAGCACATACTCTATGGAATACTACTCAGCCATAAAAACCAACAGTAACCTGGCTTTGATAGAAAGTGGATGAATACAGAAGATTTACTGCTGAGTGAAGCAAGCCAGGCTATGAAGGAGAGATATTGTGTCTCCACTTAATATATACTGAGTATCCGCACTCTATGACCGAAACTGAATGACTAAAGGATATAGAAAAACAGTAAATGGTTGTGAATACCAGATATAGGGTAGGAAGAGGGTGGGTGAAGGAATAAAGTCTCAGGAAGGACATTAAGGAGAAAAATAGAGAGGCATAGTATTAATGGGACAAAGAAGTGGGGTATTATCTGTTGAAGATAATGTTATAGTAGTATCAACTGGAATAGGGAGAAATGCACACATGTTAGAATATTCACTTTGCAAGCTAAATAATGTGAGTGAATGTATAACAAAACTTGAAATAAAAAAATAATAAATAAAAAATTACAAAATAAATGAAAAAAAATAATAGAAACACATAAATAGGAAAAGCTTTTTTCATACTAAAAGCACAATGAACCTAGAATGGAACTTCCATTGGCTTCATTCTTTTCTCATCTAAAGCAATAAAACTTTAAAATTATTTCCACTATGTCAAGAACAATGTAAAAGGCCACCTACGAGTATTGTGGCTGCTCCTCAACCTTATTCCATTTTTAAAAGGGAATGACAATTAGAAAGAAAAAGAAAAAAATCGTTATTCTTAGCTGATGATATCTACTTAGAAAGTCCAACAGAATGTCCATAAAACTTACTAAAGTCATATTAGCACTTAGCAACATTTCTGGATATATGAGGAACATATAAAAATTAGTACCATAGCTATAACCCAGTACTAAAATAAAGATGGAGTATTAAATCACATTTGTAATAGGGGAAAAGTACAATATTTGCAGAATTTTTAAGAAGAATTGAAATGAAATAATCGGTGAATATCATCAATATAAATAAATATAAATTTATGCTATGATCCTACATGAATAATTTTAAGGATATTAGTTTTCTCTCAAATTAACCTATGAAATCAATGCAATTGCCATTAAATTCTGCTCGTTTTATGTAAAACCTGGTATGATGACCCTAAAATTCATGTGGAATGCCATAGAGCCAAGAATAGCTAAAAACTGGATTTTCTAAGAACAAAAATGATAGTTTGCTCCACTAGCACTTTAGATTGTGAATACTGAGCAGAAAGATAGACAGAAAAGTCAATACAAAAGAAAAAGGAATCTCCAAACAGACATGTACATAAAACAAATCTCAATTTCAACAGAAATTTAGTCATTATAAATCAAGGAGAAAGAATGGATTATTAAAAAAAAACATGGGCACATGGGGCCAGAAGGTGGCATGGTGGTTAAAGGACTAAACTCCCACATGGCTGACTATGGTTCAAGCCCAGGACATGGTGGCTAGAAAATCATACCAGGTTCCTCTGTGTTTTCCTGAAATCCAAGAGGAGAATGGAAGAGAAGGGATTGTGGCATGGTCATTCCCCACCCACCCACCCCCACCAGGGGTGATTTCTCACTTTACCTCTCTCTGCCTTTCTCTGTCCTTCTCTGGAGAATAAATGCACCCTATGGCAAAAACCTAAACAACAATAAACATATGGGGATAGATGATTGCAAAGCAGTAAAATGTGAAACTCTGCAAGGCTGATGCAGATGGAAAGTTTCTGGGTTTGCATCTGAAGACATCCCTGAGCACACAGGGCTTGTAAATGCTCATGATGCAGAGCTGGATGAAACCAGGGGTGGATCACAGCATCAACATCCTGTGGTGGGGACCGTCTCTCTCTCTCTTCCTCTCTCTTTGTCTCTCTCACTCATGGAAGAAGCAAATTGATAAACTTAAAAAACAATTTTAAAAAGCGTTCAACTAAGTTCAAAGAAAACTTAGACACCCCACATCACATACAAAAATAAACTTGAAGCAGATTTCAAACATTAAGAGCAAAACTTTAAAATTATAGGAAAAAATAACAAAATATTATTATGACTTAGGGTTAAAGGATAATTTCCAATAAAAGAGAAAATACTAACCACAAAGGAAAACATAAATAAATGACTAGAACACAATTTAAACCTTTTGTTTCTCTTCCCAGAGCACATGTGCACTTGCCAGAGAGGGAGAGAGAAAAAGACCCCAGTGCCATAATCTCTTTCCTACGTTTCTCTAACCCATCAGGACTCTGGGCACACAGGGCACATGTGCTCATCTTTCAAGCCACCCGTGTTAGGATTCAAATGTCAAAGCATTAATGGCACAGAGAAAATGGCTGGCCTAGAAAAATCCACATGAAGACTGAGAAAATGGCCCAAACATTTGAGAAAAAAAGGCAAGTTACCTACAAACGGTATCCCATCAGACTAATGGCAGACCTCTTATCGGAAACAATGCGAGCGAGGAGAGAATGGGAAAATATATTCAAAGTATTAAGGGAAAAGCAATTTCAACTGAGAATTCTCTACCCAGCAATATTATCGTTCATTTGAGAAGAAAAGACACGAACTTTCCCAGATAAACAAAACCTGAAAGAATTTACCAGCACCAGACCAGATCTCCAAGAAGTTCTTAAGGGAGTGCTATGTCAGTAAAATTAAATGCAGACACACAGAAATAAGAGTTCAAAAACTAAGAAAATGGACAACTTAATTGTAGGGACAATGTTTGGAGATGAATATCATATTCCAGAATTCAATCTGGAAGATCGAACCTTAACAGAAGAAAGATTAAGTACATGAGACTGAACCGATGAAACAACATTCTGTGACTTGACTAAATTATTGCTGCTTTTCTCCTAAGCTTTGTTTTCCGGTTTTAAAGGATTTTTGTCCTGTCTTGAGCTGTTGATAGGTCATGTACCTACTATTTGAACAGAATACTAACCTGTTTCTAGGCTTTAAGTTTCAAGGAAATATCATTACCAGTTCAAAACTGCTCTTCTCGAAATTAACTGCTGAAAGTAGTTAGATTACTTATGATATTGTGTGATCAACAAAATGTTGGGGAAAAAGGAATGGAAGACAACTGTATATAGCAGAGATAGTGTAATAAGAGAGTGGGAAAGGGCAGAGGGTCAAACATCGGGTAAAAAACATATATACGTATACATGTGTATGAAAGTAGAAATGGAATATTATTGATGATAACTTGCATGATTAAGCCACTATGCAGTTTATTCTAGATGGGAAACCACATTTAGTATGTTGTGATGATGCTCGGAATGAATTTTAAGTAATTAAAAAAAAAAAGTTGCAGGAGAAAAAAAAAAAAAACGGTAAAACTGTTCATATCGAAATTTTTAAAAAAATTCATATTTGATGACTGCAGTAAGCTATATAGCCCCAGCTGGGTACTACTTTATAATATGTTCATTCTACTCACTGGGGTTTATGCCTAAAGTCAGACTTGGGTTCATGTATAGGTATATATCAGCTGTGCTAGCTATTGAATATATTTAGACTAATTAAGTTCATTAGCAAATCAATTAAATGGAGGGGGGAAAGGCATAGAAAGCAACCATGGATACCAGAGACAATGTGGGAGGAGGGTGGGACATGGCAGGGGGTGAGGGATAAGGAATCAAGGATGGCAAAACAAAAACCAAAGTATATAAGACATAAGAATTGGAAAATTATTTGGTGAAAACATGTATGTTGATGTGCTTGATTGAGCCAATACACAGTGTATTTTGGATGGAAAATTCATTTGTATGCTGTAATGATGTATAGTGAATTAATGTAAAAAATAAATAAATTTAAAGAGAAAAAAAAGCATTGATGGCACAAAGAGGTGTGGTATTATCTGTTGAACCTATTTTGTAGTTTTATCAACAGTACTAGGGAGAAATGTTCACCTGTTGAAATATCCATTTTGTAAGACAAATAATAATGTGATTGAATATATGAAAGAAAATGAAAAAAAAATGTCAGGCAACCTTGTGCGATCTAGTTCTCAGTGCATAACACTTAACCACTGCACTACAGAGCTGGCCCTAACAGATTTTTTTTTTTAATAAAAGACATCATAAGAAAGGTTCAAATAAACAACAAGTTAGAAAAAGTGATTTTAGAGCACATTTATATGTAGAAACAATATGCAATACCAGAGTAAATCAAAACTTTATAAACTCTTATTTATCAAAAAGAATAACTAAACTACACAATAAATAATAAGCAAGGGACATGCAACATGCAAGACTAGTTTATAGAAGAGGAAACTCACATAACTAATAAACATCTGGAAATATGTTCTCCCTCAATAATAGGCAAAACAATGCAAGTGCAAACAGTAAGTAATGAATTACTATTTCACATCTGTAATATTAATAAAAATTAAAACTTCTAATAAATAGAAGTGTTTGTGAGATGTAGAGCAACGGATATACTCATGCACTTCTGACTGGGCTGAAAATTGATATAAACATCATAGAAAACAATTTGGCAATACCAAATAGAATTGAAGACAACCCAGATCTGTATAGATAGGATCCCAGAGAAATCCTCCCACATGTGCACACACACACACACACACACACACACACACACAAAGTACAAGATTTTTTAACAAGGCTTTTTTAAGTATCAAAAATATGTGCGTAATGGCTATGTCGCTGGACTCCCACGTAGTCGACAGCGGTTCGAGTCCTGGACCCGGTGGCTTAAACTCACGCCGGGCGCATGTGCATGCGTGCCCAAGATCCCGAGAGGAGAATGGAGGAGAAGGGATTGCAGCATGGCCATCCCCTCTTGGGGGTGATTTCTCGCTTTCTATCTCTCTATCTCTCTATCTCTCTCTGTCTGTCTGGCGAGCGCATGTGTCCTATAGCAAAAACCTCTCCAAAAAAAAAATTAAAAATTAAAAAAAATGTGCATCAATATATGTATGAGCATATACTGTATATGGGTATATAGGCAGTCGTAATATACTCAAAAACAGAGAAGCCATAGAAAAACTGACTATCTCTGGGTAGCAAAGGAGAAGATAAGATCTTGAAAGTTTATACAACTTTATCCAAAATACAGTATTTCCTTCAAAGTACCTGAAGCAAACATGTCAAAGCATTAAGATTTGATAAATCTGAGCGGTAGATACATAGGTTCCCTTTCATTACTCTCTATTTTTCTCTGTGTTAAAATCTTTCATAATAATTTTTGAAAAAGATAAGTTCAACTATGATGTTGATCATAGGGAAATGGACACTTATAAAACAGGGTAATACCAACACTCAGAGGGGACATCCAAAAATCCCCCCTTTTTAGTTTACTATTGGTTGTCTTAATGATAAAAAAGACTGCCACACGATGTTTTAACTGCTGCATGAACAAACAAAAGCAAATGAGAAATTATGGGTTTTGATGGGTTTGCCAGTTCTTCCTCTGGGTAAATCAAAGACCAATTCAAACGGAAAAAGATAACAAACTGTCCACATGTCTTAACACCTAAAAGAAAGCATCTGACTCATATTTGCCTAGTCAGATCAGACCTATCCTTTTTTAATTTTTTTCTCTTGCAGTTTTATATTTTGTTGTATTTACATCTTTGTAATGATTCACTGACAATATATTAGGTTTATGGAAATAATTTAAGACAAAACTAACCATTTATTCCTTGAAAGCAGCTTTCTGAAAAACCAGAATCATGATAATAAGTTTCATAGTTTGAAGGAGGCCTTTATGGCTTTTAGTTTCTGCTTTGGGCTTAGAAGTTGCCACTCTTTCATGACAGAAAGATCTGAATAAACTGAAAGATATGTTAGAGAAGTGAGGTTAAGAAGCAAATTGCTGCCTCCCAGATTGGAGACAGGTGAACAGAGAGAATCACAGCTTACCTGAGCAGAAACTTCCACGGGAAACCACCACCAGGATAGGAAACCTGCACTGTAACGGACTCCTGCTGGAGGCTCAGAGTGGACATGTCTGAGAAATAAAATTTACAGGGAGTTGGTCATCAGGGGCCCTCACACTTTTACACGTTTTAATTCACAGAGTTCTATCAGGTTCTCACTGTGAATATCAGAGAAACCTCTTCTTGTGCTTCCAGCAGAAGGGAATAATGAACTATCTTGAAACAGTCCATAGAATTCTTTTCTTAACAAAGTCTGCCTCCAATAGAAACTTAACTTGAGCCCCTTCTGCTGAGGTCTTATCAGAGCCTATCTGATCTTGAAGAAAGGAAACGCCCAAGTACAGCTCACTCTAGTTGTCTTGTCCATCTAAGGACACGGGCTCAGGGACCAAGAAACTGTGAAGCTGACAGTTCAGAGACAAAGGTTCTCTAAAAGACTGAGACATCATCATAAGACTATAGAAGGCTGCTACTCCCCCAACACTTTACCACCACATTCTTAAATTGCTGTTTCACTTTTACTCAGTACCTCAAGTTTGGCTATTGATGGAACTGGCATTCAGCATGTTCCTATGCCATCATTCTCCTACTTTTCAGCCAACTGGTTCTTGTCTTCCACTCATTTCTTCTAAAGCTTCAATTACTCATCCTACACCTGTGCTCTTAGCTTATATCTTTGCTCATGAACACCTTACATAGCATTTACCCCACACATCTATTATGTTTACTGTCTATATCACCAGAAACCTAGAAACTTTTGTCTTTTCTTCAGTTTTTTTCTGTTACATTCCTAGCTCCTAGAAGAATACCTGAACTAAAGCGTATATTTCAAAAATTACATATAGATTATGTGTAAGAGGTACTACTATGTAAATGTTAGTTTGCAGTATTCATAAATCTTTACTTGTTGGATAAATGGTGAATTGACCATGATACAGAATTTGTTTTTGTATCTTTGAAGATTCTGAAAAGCAATTTTTTTAACCAAGTAATTAGCTTCCAGAGAACTTACTTGATAAACTATATATAGAAATAAGGAATAATAACTAGGGTATCATTTTATCCCTTTATATTAAAGAGATTTAAAAAACACAATTTTTTGTTCTTGCTAGAGATTACATGTATGAATAGAACAATGTCTCTTTTCCCAGATGCACAGCAACGTCAATAAGTAAATTATTATCTAAAATGTTAGTGTGGAAATACATTCCTTTGGCCATAACCAAAGCTGTGTTTTTATTGAACAAGATTCCTGACGAACCCGAAGGGAGGAAGTCCTGGAAAGCTAAAATATGAGCAGAGATTGCAGAGCCTTTATATACTTTTCCTCATACATTTCTGGGGAGAGATCATAGTTAATGCTCAGTCACAGCTCGCCCAAGCTAGAATGAACCACCCTTTATGAACACAAAAAGGTAAAGCTAAGACTTCTGAAATGCTATGTTGAAGGAGGAAAAAAAAACTCTCCAGGAATAAGGAATATACTAAAACAGGTCCACCCTCACGAAACCTGAAACCAAGACAACAGGGTCAAGGTTAACTACAAGTAATCTAATCACTTGTAAAATAACATTCAATATTAAAAATATCTAGCATAAGTAAAAATGTATTAAATTATAAAAAAGCAAAACAAGAACAGTTAATAGAGGCAAATTCAAATAGTAAGGAGATAAGGACTTTAAAATAACTATGAATAAAAATAATCAAGAAAAATAGTGTAAAAGATGGTAAAAAAAAAATGATGCATAAAAATAGAGTGTTTTTAAAAAGAAGTAAACTCAGGGCCAGCAGATGGCATGGCAGTTATGTTGCTAGACTCATGCTGGGTGCATGTGCATGCATGCTCAAGATTCGAGGAGGAGAATGGAGAAGGGATTGTGGCATGGCCATCCTCCCGGGGGTTGATTTTTCACTTTCCCTCTCACTGTCTCGGTCTCTGTCTCTCTCTCTCTCCAGTAAGCACACGTGCCCTAAGGCAAAATTCCTAAGGGGGGGGGGGAGAGAGATAAACTCTATAATAAAGAATTGAGAGCCTACAGGCCCAACCACTCCGGCACTTCGCGCATCCCCACCCTTCCTCCTCCTTGAACCCCAGGTTGGTTGTATGGGGCTTTAAGACAAACTCGCACCCCACCCCACCCGCAAACCAGATCGAGCCAGCCAGCAGTTCCAGACACCAGGCAGCCTGACCTGTCACTCATCCTCTGGCCCTTCACCACTAGCTTTTGGACTCCCTGAATTTTAGTGATTTGAACAGCGCACGGTAAAATGCGCACTGCGCCATTTCCTTTTTTGATTTGTTTTTCTTTGCTCTTGAGGTGTTGCTTATTAGGTCAGTTGGAGGCGCACTACTTCTTAGAAACAGAGACGACATTGGACCATCCAGGACTAGTGGCAACACTTAATGGTAATTGTGAGCAACAGGTAGGCCAACCATAAGAGAAATCATCAATTTTATAATCCTGTACAACTTTTAACACTCAGAGATACCTTAAATAAGTTAGGAGGCAACATATAGATTACCTGATGACTGGGAACAATCGCAGAGGCTCAAGAAATATGAGCAACCAACAAAAGGCCTCTCCTTCACGGGAAATCCTCAAGCCCACATCACCCATAGTTAGTACAATAGACATGGTGGACATGTCCGATAAGGAATTCAGAATATTTGTAGTGACCAAACTGACTGAAATGGAAGAGAAAAGAGACAAAGAGCTCTAAGAAATGAGGAAGTCCTTTCATGAGTTGAAAGAAGAAATGGATACCTTAAACAAGAACCAGATGGAACTTCTAGGGTTGAAGACTGTGATACAGGAAATCAAAACCTCCCTTGAAAGTATTAAAAGTAGGTTAGACCAGGCAGAAGATCGAATCTCCAAATTCATTTTATGAAGCCTCCGTCATCCTCATCCCCAAAACAGGTAAGGACATGACAAAAAAGGAAAACTACAGACCAATATCATTGATAAATATAGATGCAAAAATTCTCAACAAGATACTTGCAAGAAGACAAAACATCTGACATAGAAAAAAGTATCAAGAAGATTGAGAAAACAACCATGAAAAATGAGGATAATACACGAGGAATATTAGATACCATCAAGTGCCCCAACATCTGAATAATTGGTATTCCAGAAAAGGAAGAAAATAATAAGGGACTAGATAATTTATTCCATGAAATCCTGGAAGAAAACTTTCCAAACCTAGAAAGGCATTCAAATATCCAGACCCAAGAAATACATAGGACCCCAAGTAGAATCAACCCATGAAGATCCTCTCCAAGGCACATCATAGCCAGACTGGCAAAAATGACAGACAAAGACAAGATACTAAAGTTGGCAAGAGGGAAGAGTCAAGTTACTTACAAAGGTCACCCCATCAAGCTAACATCGGATCTGTTGGTAGAAACAATGCAGGCAAAGAAAGAATGGGGAAGCATAGTCAATGTGTTGAGTGAAAAATAATTTCAACCAAGAATACTATACCTGGCAAAATTATCTTTCATATGGGAAAAAAAGATAAAAACATTCTCAAATAAACAAAATTTGAAGGAATTTACCAACTCCAGATGAGCTTTTCAAGAGGTTCTGAAGGGAGTACTATACCAGGAAAAAACTAAAAAATCAGACAGACAGTTATACGAGAACAAAAACCAACCAAGAAAATGGCTCACTTAACGATAGGATCAGGTATGGAAATATTGATAATTACATTGATTGTCAATGGATTAAATTCTCCAATTAAGAGACATAGGCTGACTGAATGGAAAAAAAAAAAAAAAAAAAAAAAAAAAAAAAAAATAAAAAACAGAAACCCTCTGTCTGTTGCCTACAAGAAACTCACCTTTTGGATAAAGACAGACATAGACTAAAAGTAAAGGGCTGAAAAACAATATTCCATGCAAATGGAAATCAAAAAAGGGCTGGAGTAGCGACAGTGATCTCAGACAAAATAGATTTCAAGACAAAGACTGTAAGAAGAGACAAAGAAGGGCATTATATAATAGTAAATGGGGTAATCCAGCAAGAAGACATAACCCTTATAAATATCTATGCACCCAACTCAGATGCACCTAAATATGTGAAGGAAAGACTGCTGGAGCAAAAAGGAGAGAGAGGGAGAAATACTATAATTGTTGGAGATCTCAACACCCCATTATCTGCTTTAGACAGATCTTCTAGACAGAAAATAAATAGAGAGATACAGGACTTAAATGATACTATAAATCAAATGGGCTTGATATCTATAGAACTTTCCACCCTACATCCACAACATAGACATTTTTCTCACCCCAGCATGGAACCTTTTCAAAGATTGATCATATGTTAGGACACAAATCCAGCCTTTACAGATTCAAAGGCATAGAAACTGTATCCAGCAGCTTCTCTGACCATGATGGAATTAAACTCAAGATTAATTTCAAGAAACAACCCCGAAAATACACAAACACATGGAAACTGAATAACCTACTTCTGAATGACTTCTTCACTACTGAAGAAATTAATACTGAAATCAAAAAATTTATGGAAACAAATGATAATGAGTACACAAGTGTCCATAATCTATGGGACACAGCAAAAGCAGTCATAAGAGGGAAATTCATAGCAATTAGTGCGCATAAGAAAAGGATGTAAAGATGGCAAATAGATAACTTATCATCATGCCTCAGGGAATTGGAAAAACAACAACAAACAAACCCCAAAAATACCAGGCAAAAAGAAATAATAAAGGTCCAAGCAGAAATAAATGAAATAGAAAATAAACAAACCATACAGAAAATAAATGAAAGCAAAAGCTGGTTCTTTGAAAAGATTAACAAGATCGACACACCATTGGCTAGACTGATTAAGAAGAAGAAAGAAAGAAACCAGATTAACCAAATATGTGATGAAACAGGCAATATCACAACAGACATAGCAGAAATACAAAATATTATTAGAGGATACTATGAGCGACTATATGCCAACAAACAAGATAATTTAGAGGAGATGGGCAAATTCCTGGATGCATATAATCTACCAGGATTGAATCAGGAGGACATAGAGAACCTGAATAGACCCATAACAAGCCAGGACATTGAATCAGTAAAAAATAACCTCCCAACAAAGAAAAACCCAGGTCCAGATGGCTTCACTTCTGAATTCAGCAAAACTTTAAGGGAGGAGTTAATCCCTATCCTACTAAAATTATTTCTAAAGATTCAAAAGGAAGGAAACCTTCCAAATTCATTTTATGAAGCCTCCATCATCCTCATCCCCAAAACAGATAAGGACATGACAAAAAAGGAAAACTACAGACCAATATCATTGATAAATATAGATGCAAAAATTCTCAACAAGATACTTGCAAGGTGTATCCAACAATATATAACAAAGATTATCCATCACAACCAGGTAGGCTTTATCCCAGGGATGCAAGGGTGGTTCAACATACACAAGACCATAAATGTAATACAAAACATTGACAGAAAGAAAGATAAAAGCCATATGATCATTTCAATTGATGCGGAGAAAGCATTTGACAAAATATATCCTTTTATGATTAAGACCCTCAGTAAGGTTGGTATAGAAGAGTCATTTCTGAACACAATACAAGCCATCTATGAAAAAACCTACAGCTAACATTATACTGAATGGGGAAAAGCTGAAAGCTTTTCCGCTAATAACGGGTACTAGCAAGGCTGCCCACTAATCAATATCCAAAAATCTATAGCATTTCTATACATGAACAACAAGTTGAACGAAGTAGAGCTGAAGAAAGGAATCCCTTTCACTGTAGCTACAAGATGTATAAGATACCTAGGGATAAACCTAACTAAGAAAGTCAAAGACCTTTGTAAAGGAAACTATGAAAATCTTTAAAAAGATATTGAAAGTGACATAAAAAAGCGGAAGGACATTTCATGCTTCTGGATTGGAAGAATTAACATAATCAAAATGGCAATTCTACCCAAATTAATCTATTGTTTAATGCAATTCCAATCAAAATACCAGAAATATTCTTCACAGATCTAGAAAAGACAATCATAGAATTTGTCTGGAATCATAAAAGACCGCATTTTGCAAAAGCAATCCTGCGCAAGAACAATGGAGTAGGAGGTATATCACTCCCTGATCCCAAGATATACTATAAAGCTGTGGTCATCAAAACAGCATGGTATTGGCATAAAAACAGACATGTGGACCAATGGAATAGAATAGAGACCCCAGAAATAACCCCCAAAGCTTACAGCCAACTGATCATTGACAAAGGATATCAGTCAATCCATTGGGAAAAGGAAAACCTCTTTAGTAAATGGTGCTGGAAAAACTGGGTATCCACCTGCAGAAAGATGAAACTGAACCCCCATCTTTCACCATTAACAACAATCAACTCAAAATGGATCAAAGATCCGAACCTAAGACCTCAAACAATAAAACTACTGGTGGAAAATGCTGGGGAAACTCTGGGAGACATTGGAGTAGGCAAAGACTTCTTAAATAAGACTCCCAAAGCACAGGCAATAATCCCTAAAATAGACAAGTGGGACTAAATCAGACTAAGAAATTTCTGCACAGAAAAGGACACAGTAACAAGTGTGAGCCAACAACCTTCAGAATGAGAACATATTTTTGTTAAATATGCCTCAGACAAGGGACTGATAACCAGATTACACAGGGAACTCAAGTGCCTTATGCAAAAAAAAAAAAAAAAAAAGAGATCAACCCAATTAAAAGATGGGAAAATGAGCTGAACAAAAATCTCTCTAAGGAAGACATATGAACAGCCAAAAAGCATATGAGGAAATGCTCAACATCCCTCATCATAAGGGAGATGCAGATAAAAACCACAATGAGATACCACCTAACCCCTGTCAGAATGGCAAAAATTAAGAATATAAAAAGTGATAAGTGTTGGCGGGGATGTGGTGACAAGGGAACTCTCCTACACTGTTGGTGGGAATGTAAACTGGTTCAACCACTATGGAGAACAATATAGAGGTTCCTCAAAGATTTACAAATAGAACTACCATTTGATCCAGCAATCCCACTTCTGGGTATCAACTCAAAGGACAGGAAAGCACTCAGTAAGTAAAGTGCTTGCACATCAATGTTTATTGCAGCATTATTCACAATTGCCAAGACATGGAACTAACCTAAATGTCCACAAACTGATGAATGGATTGGAAAAGTGTGGTATATATACTCTATGGAATACTACTCAGCCATAAAAAATAACAAGACCCTGCATTTGACATGAAGTGGTCAGATATGAAGGATCTATTGCTGAGTGAAGTAAGCCAGGCTATGAAAGAAAGTTATTGTATGTATCCACTTAATATATACCTACTATCCACACTCTATGGTAGAGAGCGAAATATTGGAGGACAAGAAAGCAGTTAAAGTACTTAATGAGAATAAGACAGTGGGGAATTGGGGGGGGTGAAGAGAAGAGGATAGAGAAAGATAGCAAGAGAACAAATAGAGAGGCAGGACGTTAGTGGGAAACAGATATGGCTTAGGACATGTATAGTATTCTCAACTGGATTGGTCTGAGAAGTATTTCATGATGGATAAAGTCTTTTTACAAGCAAATGAGAAATAGTGATTGACTGTTTTAAAAAAATAATAATTAGAATAATAATAATAATGATTGGGAAAAACATTGAAAAGATATTGAATGATGAAGTGGGGAGATTAATGTCTCTGTATTGACTGACATGCATGGCATTCCCTTTTGAAAAAGCAATGTAATACACTGTAAAGTTATATGTAATCTAATGTAATATAAAGAAGATTATGATGATAATAAAAATAAAAAGAATTAAAAAAAAAGAATTGAGTGGGTAGTCTAGAAGTGAAAACTATAATAAATTAACAGCAGACAGATTTAACAATTGGCATTATTCAAAAATAGAGGGAATGGCAACTCGAATACAGATCAATAGCGTATATCCATATTGAAGTAGAGAAAAAAATTAGAGTATGACAGATATGTGGTATTAGTCAAAAGCACTCACATTGAGTAACTGAGAGAACAGGACAGAATAAATAATTGAACTTTGAAATGATGAAAAATATGAATCCTCCAAATCAAGAAGCTTAACAGAGTAAAGAAAACTACACATTAGCATATTTCAGTCTAACCTATTTAAACCATAATAAAGATACAATTTTATAAGCATTAAGAGAGAAAAGATATATTATATATAGGGAAAAATCAATAAAAGTAACACTGGAAAAAAAGTACTTTTCTAATGTATGAAAACCAACTTAAGGTAAGAAATGTGTAAAACCAAGAAGACAAATCACCAAAACACATAATAATCTGCCAGTAAAACAAAAATAAATGGAGACATACACAGTGTATGAAAAAGCATTCAAAATAATTAATTTTAGAAGCTTAATGAACTTCAATAAAATACAGAGAAATAATGATACAAGAAGTACAATAAATGAATAAAATGGAAAATTTAACAGAGATTGAAGTTATTAAAAAAAACACAGAAATTCTGGATCAAAAAAATACAATGAGAGAAATAAGAAATGCAATAAAGAACTGCAACAGCAGAATTCATCAAACAGAAGAAAATATTTGTACTTGAAGACAGATTATTTGAAAATACACAATCAGGACCAAAAAGAAAAAGAAACAAAAGAAATGAAGAAAACTTACAGGACTTATGAGACAGTGGCAAAACTTTAAGCTACAGGAGTGAAGAAGGAGATGAGAGAGTCTAGAGATAGGATTATTTTAAAATCTACTAACAGGGAGTTGGCACGTGGTCTGGTGGTTAAGGAAGTGGACTCCCAGATGGCTGATGGCAGTTTAACACCTAGACTAGTGGCTTGATTTCTCTCTCTTCTCTCTCTCTAATCGAGTTGAATAATAAAAATAATAAATAAGAATGAATCATTTTTAAAAATTAGGAATAGAAAACGTCCCAGATCTGGTGAAATTTATAAATATTCATACACAGGAAGGTCAAAAGTCTAAATTCAATCCAATTAAGATTACACCAAGCTATAGGACCAGTATAGGGCATACTGGTTGGACTCCTACAGTGAATACGGACTCCTGGACTTCTACAGTGAACATGGTTCGAGTTCCACACTGGAGGCTTAAAACTCACACTGAATGCATGTGCATGTGTGCCTAAAATCCTGAGAGGAGAATGGAAAAGGCATTATGGCATGGTCATCCGCTGGAGGGGTTATTTCTCACTTCCTGTCTCTCTGTCTCTATCTCTCTGACAAGCAGATGCACCCTTTAGCCAAAATCTCTCTTAAAAAGAAAAAATATTACACCAAGATATATTATTATAAAACTGTCAAAATTTAAAGAAAAGAAAGAGGATCCTGAAGACTGCAAGAAAAAAGAAGCAAATCACATATAAGAGAGTTCCTACGTGACTAGCAATAAAGTTCTCAGCAGAAAACTTATAGGTCAGGAGATAGTGGAATGATATATTCAGAGTGCTGAGGAGAAAACAAACAAACAAAAAACCTGCAAAGCAAGAATACTGTGTTCAGCAAAGCTGCCCTTTAAAAATGAAGAAAGACAGACTAGCGGGTCCAGGGCTCGAACCGCATTCACTATAGGAGTCCAGCAACATAACAAGTATGCCCTCTACTGGTCCCATAACTTGGTGTAATTTTAATTGGACTGAATGTAATTGGAGACCTTTGACCTTCCAGTATAAATATTCAACAAATTCACTAGATCTGAGATGTTTTCTATTATTCATTTTTTTAAATTATGTGTTCTTATTTATTATTCCTTTTTTTAAAGAATTTTTTAATTTATTTATTTTTTTTCTTCTTTTTTTGGAGAGGTTTTTGCTATAGGGCGCGTGCGCTCGCCAGACAGAGAGAGACAGAGAGATAGAAAGCAGGAAATCACCCCCCAGGGGGGATGGCCACGCCACAATCCCTTCTCCTCCATTCTCCTCTCGGGATCTTGGGCACGCATGTACACGCGCCCGGTGTGAGTTTAAGCCACCGGGTCCGGGACTCGAACCGCGGCCGACTACGTGGGAGTCCAGCGACATAGCCATTACACTAACTGCTGGTCCCAAGAATTATTTTTTATTTAACTTTATCTGTTTATTTATTTTAATTTGACCAGAGAGGGACAAAGTGAAAGATAGGTAGAGAGAGAGAGAGAAAGTGAGAAAGCAAGCTGCCTGGTCCAGGTCTTGAACTGCAGTCAGCCATGTGGGAGACCAGCACCCTTAACCACCATGCCACCTGCCAGCCCCCATTATGTATTATTCTTATTATCAATTTGATTATAGAAAGACAGATAGAGAGAGACAGAGAGAGAAAGGAAGCCACTAGACTGTTCCAGATCAACAAAGGCTGAGAGTGCATCACCACCAGAACTGTCAACAAGAAACTCTAAAGAGAATTCTTCAAGCTGAAACAAAAAGATGCAAATTAGAAACAGAAAAGTAAATGAAAGCACATAACTCATTGGTAAAAGTAACTACACAAATTCAGAAAGGTCTAATACCATAATGCTAGAGCTTAAATGATTTATATCTTTAGTTTAAGGTTAAGAAATAAAACTATTAATATAATGACAGATACAATAATTTCTTGATGGCGATATATGTAAGAAGATGTAAACTCTGACATCAAAAATTGTTTAATTGGGGAAGTAAAGTAAAAGTGTACAGTTTATGTACATAATCAAAGTTATATTGTCATGGTTTAAGTAGCCTATTAGAACTATAAGCTTTTGTAAGCTTAATGGTAACCAAAAGCAAAAGTGAAAAAAAAAAAAAAAAAAAAAAAAAACGTAGTAGACAAAAGTAAGGAATCAAAGCATATCACTATAGAAAATGACCTAACCACAAAAACTGACAACAGGAGAAAAAGGAAGAAGGAAGGAAGGAAGGAAGGAAGGAAGGAAGGAAAGAAGGAAGGGAGGGAGGAAGGAGGGAGGGAGGGAGGGAGGGAGGGAGGGAGGGAGGGAGGGAAAGAAAGAAAGAAAGAAAGAAAGAAAGAAAGAAAGAAAGAAAGAAAGAAAGAACGAACGAACGGAGGGAGGGAGGGAGGGAGGGAGGGAGGGAGGGAGGGAGAGAGAGGAAGGAAGGAAGGAAGGAAGGAAGGAAGGAAGGAAGGAAGGGAGGAAGGGAGGAAGGGAGGAAGGGAGGGAGAAAGAAAGAAAAACAGAAAACAATGAGTAAAAAGGCAGTAGTGCTTGCCATTTATTGTGAATGTAAATGAATTAAATTCTTCAATAAAAAGACATAGATGGGCCAACGCTATAGCACAGCAGTTAAGCACTGTATGTAGGGAGCCAGATCCCACATGATGACTGTGGTTCAAATCCTGGCTTTGGTGACTTGTGAAAACATGTTGACCACATATGTGTGCATGCCACAAATCCTTTTGGAATAGGAAAAACAAAAGAGAAGAATGGTGGTGTAACCACACCCCACTGAATGGTGCTCTTTCTCCCTCTCATAAGGGTACACACCCTCTGGAAATTTATTCATTTTGAGAATTTTTTTGCTTATAGGGTGTGTGTGCTCACCAGAGAGACAAAAAGTGAGAGATCACCCTCCCCCAACCCCAGGGGATGGCCACACCACATTCCCTTCTCCTTCATTCTCCTCTCAAGATTTTGGACACACATGCACACATGCCTGGTATGAGTTTCAAGCTGCCAGGTCTGGGCCTTGAACCTTGTTTGGTCATTTGAGAGTCTAGCACCTGAACCACCACACCATCTGCTGGCCCCACACCCACTGACAATTTATAAAAAGACACATAATGGAAGAATGAATAATAATAAACATAATAGAGACCCAATTATATGCTGTCTATAAGAAACTAACTCACTTTTAAGGACATACATATACTGAAAATAAAAGAATGGAAAAAGATATTTCATGGAAATCAAAAGAAATCAGGAATAGTTATGCTTACCTCAGATAAAATAGGCTTTACATCGAAAACTCAAAAATGAGACAAATAAGATCATCATGTAATGATAAAGAGGTCAATTCATCAAGACGAGTAACAATTGTAAATATACATGCACTCAACATCAAAGCACCTAAATGTAATTACCAAATATTAATGGATCTGTAAAGAAAGACAATACAATAATCAGAAGAGATTTTCATATCTCACTTTCAGCAACAGACAGATCATCCAGACAAAAATGCAATAAGAAAATATCAAACTTAAGACTACACTGTAAAACAAATGTACTGGGACCAGCAGGTGGTGTAATGGTTATATTGCTGGACTTCACATGGTTGATAGCGGTTCAAGTCCTGGACCCAGCGGTTTGAAACTCACACCAGTGTGTGTGCGTGCATTTCCAAAATCCTGAGAGTGGAGGAGAAGGAATTGTGGCATGGCCATCCCTCCTGGGGGGTGATTTCTCGCTTTCTGTCTCTCTGATTCTCGAGCAGTGCATGCACCCTATAGCAAAAATATCACTCTTAAAAAACAAACAAACAAAAAAACAAATGTACCTAACAAAAATACACAGAACACTCCACATAGTGGCAGAAATATATTTCTAAATAACACACAGGTCAAAGGATAAATCACAAGAAATGTTAGAAAATATATAGCATTGAGGGACCAGCAGATGGCATAATGGTTATACCGCTGGACTCCCACAAAGCCAACCACGGTTTGAGTCCCAGACCCGCTGGCTTAAAGCTCATGCTGGATGTGTGTGCATGCATGTCCAAAATCCCAAGAGGGGAGAATGGAGGAGAAGGGATTGTGGTGTGGCCACTCCCCCCGGGGGTGATTTCTCATTTTCTGTCTGTCTCTGTGTCTCTAGAGAGTACACATGCCTTGTAGCAAAAACCTGTTTAAAAAAAGAAAACATATAGAATTGAGTGATAATGAAAGCACAACATATCAAAATTTGTGAAGTGCAGCATAAACACTGCTTAGAGGTATATAAGTTGCTTTAAATGTAAATTAGAAATGAATAAAGATTAAAAAAAGAAGAGACTATTATAAACAACTTTATTCCAGTAAATTTGGCAACTTAGATACTATTTGCAAATTCTCAAAACTGGATAAAAATAAATGGAATATCTGTATGATGTTATACCTAGTAAAAAAGTAAAATCTATTATATAAAAAAATACTTCTCATAAAGACTCCAGGTGCAGATGACTTCACTGACAAATTCTTCTTATTACTTTAGAAGAAATGATAGCTAATCTTATGTAAACCCTTCCAAAGAATTGAAAAATAGGCAACTTACTACCTGCCAACTTATTTTATGAAGATAGCAAAACACTGACACTAAAATCTGAAGAAGACTTACAAGAAAGGAAAATATGGGCCAATATTTCTCATTAACTTACATGTAAATACACTAAATAAAACCTTAAGTAGCAAAATACATTTATATATAAAAAGGATTATAAATCAAAACTGAGTGAGATTGACTAGAAAATCAAGCAATGATTTAACATAGTAAGTAAACAAGGAAGTAAGCTATGTGGTTGATTCAATAAATGCAGACAAAATATCTGACAAAATTCAACAGCCACTTGTTATTTAAAATAACTTCTAGAAATAGGCAAAAATGTTCTTATTCTGATAAAAGGCATTTACAAAATAAAATTTTAATGACTTACACACAGTAAAATATTCACCAAATTCCCTTCTGTGAATGACAAGAAAAGATTCCTGCAACCATCTATTTTCTGTTCAGAATTGGCGATCCTAACTAGTTCAATAAAACAGTAAAAACAAAAAAATCTTTTAAGGTAAAAGGTTTGAAAAATAACAAAATTGTTATTATTCATAGATGGAGTAACTGTATATATGGAAAGTTAAAAATAATTCACAAACTCTTAGCGATAATAAATAAATTTAGGAAGGTGGCTGGATATAAGAGCAATATACTCTGCTTCGTGTTTACCCCAGAAAGGCAGAATGTAACCTCTAACAATTAGTAAGCAGATAATTGAGACTAATGGCACTCCATGTGTCTAAGAACTAGGAAGAAAATCTATTATTCACCTAAGAGATTTCTGTGGCTGGCAGGGAGGGCACAATAGATCTGGATAGGTTTGAGTGAGACAGAGAGTGAGTTGGGCTTTTTTAGAGACTAGCAAGTAGAACCGGGGAAATAGTCCCTGGGAAAAGCTAGAGATTTGCCAGGTTTGAGAGAGTTCACTTGGTTTCCTGTTCTGGAGCAAGACAATGAAGGAGGTAAGGAATATAGGAAATGAGAGGTCATACATCAAAACATGGAGTCAGATTCTTTGCTGCATAACCTCAATAAATTATATTTTTATATGCCAGTAAAAAATACTTTAAAACAAAATTTAAAAGGAATGTAATTTATCAGATTATTAAAGTGTATCAAACATCCAGGAGTAAATCCAATAATGTCTTTGTTATTTTTCTCTTGCTATAACAGAACACCATAGACTAGGTAACTTATAAAGAACAGATGTCTCTTTAACTCATGGTTCTGGAGGCTAGAAAATCTAAGGTTGACAGGCCAGCATCTGGTATAATGCCTTCCTCTTGCATTATAATATAGAAAAGGGCAAGAAGTGAGAAGGCAACTGAACCCTTGAAAGAACTAACTCATTCTTGTAAGAACTGCATTGACTCATTTGTGAGGGCTTCATCTAGTGATCTAATCACCATTTTTTTTCTTTATTTCTTGGACAGATTTTTGCTATAGGATGTGTATACTCACCAGAGAGACAAAGGGAGATACAGAGAGAGATAGTGAGAAATTACTCCCCAGGGGGATGGCCATGCCATAATCCTTTCTCCTCCATTCTCCTCTCAGTATTTTGGATATGCACGCACATGTATCCTTCATGAGTTTCAAGTCACCGGGTCTGGGACTTGAACCACAGTCAGCCATGTGGGAGTACAACACCTTAACCACTATACCACCTGCTGGTTCCTCTAATCACCTCTTAAAGGTCCCATTTCTCAATACTGTTACACTGGTAATTAATTTTCCAATACATGTACTTTGAGTGAACATATCTATACCATAGCATCTTACAAAAAATTGAAATATCTTTAAAAAATGGAAATATCTATACTGTGAAAGCTACAATCATTATTGAGGAAAATTTTAATAGCACACAATAGGGGAATATGCTATGCTAATGGATTGAAAGATTCAATGTTGTTAAGATGTGAATTCTCCCCAAATTGATCTATAGATGTAATGCAATCTCAGAATATCCCAGCAGGCCTTTTGATGAGACTGATAAAACCACTGATAAAGACAGAATCTGAAACAGAGGATTTAACTGGGTGAACATAATGCCAGCTATTATTAAAGTAAATTATCTGATGAATTCATCCCATGATGGGAAACAGTTTCCAGAAGGAACAAATACTCTGGTCTGCAAATTAGTGCACACTTTCTTCTCTAGACACTGCTGAAGATACCATGTCCGCATTTGCTACTCTGTCCCTTCTCTTCTATAGTGATCAGTCTCACATCTGATTGACATACTGATCCCCTTTAAAACCAGTGTGTTAAATGCCACAAACTCAGAGTGCAAATGAGGTCATGATGAATTTTAACTAATCATGAAATTTCTTCCACCTTCCATAATCTTATTATCAGGAGCAAAAGAAGCTCTGTTAGATTTTGTTTTCTCTTCCAACTAATTCTCAAATTATCTGAAAACTTTTGGACTTACTCTTCATACACAGTTCTCGTTTCAAAGACAATGCCAGGCATAGAGCTAACTGAAAGTCTCCACTAATGTTTCTTCCTGCTGCCATCTGGATATCTAGTCCAATAGTGGGCCTGCATTATTACAGAGGCAGCATGGGAGGATTTCCACCCAGACTGCAAAAAAGTCCTTGAATAGCATGATCTAATTAAATTCATCATTTAGTGCTCAGATAGTATTCCCAAAGCACAGTCACCATTTGGGACATTTGGTTTGGAGATCCTTCAAGCATCTGACATACATTGTAGTCAATCAGGCCGCTCTGTTATATCTGTACCCCATGATGTGAGTTTTAGCTACCCACTTAATGATTACAGAGCTAACCCTCACTGTTGACCCACCGTTATGCCACCTCATCCCTTTCCTTTTATTTCCTTGAATAAAAACATTTTAAGGAAGTTCTACTCAGTTTGGTCCAGGAATCTGAAGCATCAATTAGTTTCAAATGTGAGCTTGTCGGAGATGCACATTCTCATGTCCAACTTCTACCCTTCTGAATGAGAAACTCAAGGGGTAGGAACTAGGAATCTGAGTTCAACAAGCTTTTCAGGTGATTCTTAGCTGCAATAAAGCTTGACTAGCACTTTTTTTAAAAATGGATGATTATCTGTTCATGATAACATGTATAGTATCTTCACCTGAACTGGTGTGAAGTGTATTGATGTTGGGTAAATTCACTTTACAAATAGTAATGAGGTATAGTGATTCAACATATAAAATGAATTTTTAAAATAATGTAAGTTTAAAAAGATAATAAAATACTTTTTAAATATAGATTTAAAATTTTATTTAATATCTCTGCTTTTAATGAGACAGATTTGTTCATGATCTCAAATAGATTATAGCTCTCAGTAGGCCAAGAACCATTATATCTCTTCAAATACCTATTTCTACTTTGTATAAACCTTTAATTAGGCTCTTAGTACTTGGAAGATTTGAAAAGTACAGGTTTACCCTTAGACAAACATGTACACACATGGAAATCCAAAGGATTGTGCAAAAGAAAATTACCCTTTTCCCTAGTGTCACTTACCAGTCTAAACTGAGTCATTCAGGTATAAGGGGTGGAAGCCATTATTCTTAATTGGACTGCCATGTTTTATTCTTCATTGCAGTCTTCTCAGTATTTTCTTAAAATCCTCCTTTCTTCTGCCATACCCTGCCTCCTCATTGTCTCCTCATGTACATTCAAAAACCTTAGTATCATATGCAATACAATCTGTGGCCAAGGAACTCGGGTGTGTTTAAGAAACCATGAAGTTGATATTTCTAATTCCTCCCTATTCTGCTCTTAGTTTTAGAGCTTTTGAACCACAATTTACAGTTTTAAAAGTGTATGGGAAGGGTTACAAGCACAGATACACAGATGCTTGGTTATCAAAAGGAAAATAAAAACAGTTATATAAAATATACAGGTCATTGGGGACACTGCAGGATGGGTGTGAGACAGACACCAGCAGGAAAGGTATCTTTTCAATCCCCTTTGCCTTAACCATAAAAGTTAAGAGAGGAGATGTCCTCGCAACAATCTTATTTTTCAAACTGTCTTGTCCATGCACTGCAAAGCAGGTTCCTTGAATGATACATACTAGTTTCATTTTATTTTTGCAAATTAGTACATAGAAAAGCCCAAAAATGCAGAAACAAAAAATGAACCTTATTCAACCACATGAAGTTAAAAACAGATTTAACTGTCCTGCTTAGTTTATTCCAATTTTTTAGCTTCAAGAACTAGGGAAATGTTTCAGTGACCTAAAGTTTGTAAAAAATGTACTAATTTTTCTATGAGTCATAGGTATAGAGGCTGTATAAGTAGCCCCTGCATTTCTTAACGTAAAGTCACCTCTCCCCCCACCCCATCCCTCCATCTTATTCTGCTCTCCACCAGAAAGCAGTTTGGCAAATTACAAAGAATAATGTGCTCTTTTCTGACAGTTTGGCTTGGGAGTCCCAAATGTAAACTCACATCACTGCACCAATGAATGATTTTATTCATTTTAAAGCACTTATTTTCTTTTATTCAAATACACTTTTTAAGACATGTAATACACCAAGAGGAAGTGGAATAAATTTCAGTAGAGAGATTTACATGACTACCCCTACATTAAAAATATTAAAAATTACTCTGTCTAAAATTCTCATTTAAAACTGTGTTCTATTTTGCATATTCAATCCCTAAAACATCAAGGTGTATGTGGGCGTGTGTGTGTTTATGGCTGTGTGGGTCTGGTCTATGTAGGGAGAGGTTCCACTTCACCATTGCCACCCACTCTGTCTCTAAACCAAAGGTATTCTGAGGTGCCCCTGGTTACCTGGAAGTGAATTCACCATACTTCAGTACCAGCACGTCTCTCTTCAAAATGTGGCTCAGGAGTCACTAAAGGAAACCACACAGCGTTAAGACTAAACATTCTTGAGTAAGCCTCAGTTATGGCAAGTTCAACAGCCTGGCTGTTGAGAGAGCAGTTACCGAAATTTTCCAAATAAATAAAGCAAACAAGTTACTTCAGGAAGAAGTTCACATCTATATGATTTATAATACTGGGAGTTGGCCCATTGAGGCAGGAGGAACCCAGTGAACCAGCAGTAAAACATAGGCCACCCAGGCACTCAGGGCTGCCTCCAAGGTTTTAGTTCACGTTCAATCGCCTACTGAATCCTCACCTACTGAGTTGCTCTCTTGGGGAGGTGATGGTGTTATAATGTCCTTCAAGACTCACTGGCTTGAACTTTATCGTTCGGCCTCTAAATGGGTTAATATTAACAGGAAAAAAAAATAGGGCTCCTATTTAGAGGCTCCTGGCAGCAAGCAGATAGAGAAAAAAAAATACCCCTCCAAAATCAATGTTTGCTTTGCTGAGGGCCTCCTTAGGTGTACATTGGAAACAATTCTGTCTGTCTACCACAGTTAAGTCACTCTGCAGCCTCATATGCCAGCCAGGAGTACTTAGCAATCCAGAATCAACAGGTTGCTGCTATTGAGCAGTACCAGAACACAGGGGCAAAAAAGAATGGAAAATGTTCCATGGGACACAGCAGCCTGATGGATGATGATGATAAAAAATGAGAAGCGCCCGCGAGAGTCCTATATCTCTTCATCCCCATTCACTACTTCAAACTGGGCACCATTTCCAAGGATCATTCCAGCCATTGTGACAAACCTGCTGTTCTGGAGCTAGTCTCCATATACAGTTCTCAGGCACTTCCAAAGTAAAACACACACACACACACACACACACACACCCATGTGCACATGCACACACATACACACACTACATTAATATATATTGCATAGGAAGATATTATGTGTTGATGGAAAAGTTGAAACACATTTAGCATTCTTAAACATGCACCCATATATCTCTCTGCCTGGGTCATATTATTCATGTACAGAATCAGACAATAAAGCACATAAAGGGCATAAATTGTATTTGATTAAATTACCCCATATATATTTGAAGGTAGAAGGCCTAAACTCCTGAAAATGGACTAGGCATCACTTACTACAGCCTTATCATTCAACCCCAGTGTTTTATTCAGATTAGAAAGTTTTCTGTTAAATTAAATAGTAAAATACTTTATGTGTGTATCCCGAAACGGCCAAGTGAACTACAATAGTTTAATACCGTGATATTACTTTTTAATCAGCAGATCATCATTAGCAATTGATCTTCTTGTCATTGACATTAGGTCAACAATAAGATACAGCATTTCTAAGCTCTCAGGTAGGGGTGTTCTGTTTTAAGTTCATGAATATTATATATATTATATTATATTATATTATACATTTATGCAACTTTTATTAAAATTACACATAATCAAATAATAATTTATACCTCACAGAGAAGTAGAGGCATAAGTGTAGACAATAAGTAATAGAAGGAATATTTATAAGCATTTTATTTATTTTTTTTTTGTAGAGGTTTTTGCGATAGGGCGTGTGCGCTCGCCAGACAGAGAGAGACAGAGAGACAGAAAGTGAGAAATCGCCTCCCAGGGGGGATGGCCACGCCACAATCCCTTCTCCTCCATTCTCCTCTTGGGATCTTGGACACGCACGCACACGCGCCCAGCGTGAGTTTTAAGCCACCGGGTCCGGGACGCGAACCGCGGTCGACTACATGGGAGTCCAGCGACATAGCCATTACACTAACTGCTGGTCCCTTTATAAGCATTTTAAATAGCACTCCAAATACTCAAATGAGTAAATTCTTTGGGCATGCCAGATACATATATGTATCTTGGGTCATGTCATATGTACAAACACACACATTAAAAAAAAAAAAAAAAAAAAGACATGACATATTTTTCATTCTATTTATAGCACTCTGGTTATAGGACATCCAACAGGTAAGTTGAAACAATAGAGGCTAAAAGGTGAAAGAAATAGTTTTCTAAGACAAGACCACATGAATAATCATGAAGAAAGAACTACAAACTATAAAACTAGCAAATGAAAGCCATGCATGTAAAAGAAGTCTGAGTATCAAAAAATTTTGGGGAAGGTCGATATTCTTCAATGACACAATATATAAGAAAAAAATTAGGAAAACCTAAGAATATGGAAAAATTAAAACAAAAATGTTTTTTGTGAGGGTATAAATAATGAAAAAATATATAGATTAAAAAGATTTTAAAAAGTGGCAATGTAAGAATATCTTATGAATTTTAATAAACTAAATAGTGAAGAAGATAGAAAATGGAAGGACCTGAACTGAAAGAGATAGAAATTCTTAAGTAAAATTCTGACAAAACAAGATTATTCTGGTTTTTTTTTTCTTCCAATTGTATTTCTTTCTAAAGTGTTTTAAAAAAGGATTACCTGGAGACTAGCAGTTGACGTAATGGCTATGTCGCTGGATTCCCATGTAGACGACCATGGATCGAGTCCCAGACCCAGTGGCTTAAACTCATGCAGGGCATGTGTGCATGTGTGCCCAAGATCCAGAGAGGAGAATGGAGGAGAAGGGATTGTAGCAGGGCCATCCTCCCTTGGGGGTGATGTCTTGCTTTCTGTCTCTCTGTCTCTCTCTGTCTTTCTGGTGAGCGCAGGCAGCCTATTGCAAAAAACTCTTAAAAAAAAAAAAAAGATTATCTGAGGCTACAAAGGTGAACTAGAACCAAAACAATAGAAGGGTAGGAAACAATTCTGGAATACGTAAGATTATTACAAGGTTTAACACAAAATCCTCAATAAGAATCAAGACAGCAGTGTGTACTATATGCCCTTCAGATAAAGTGATCATAGGCTTAAGCAAGTGTGAGAGAAAGATTTTCCTTAATATGAAGCAGATTTCCAGATGGTCCTTAAAAAACACCTAGAACAAGGAAAAAATAATCTTTTGTTGTTATAAGCCCCTGAGATTTGTTTTTTGTTGCAGCAGAATATGCTTACCCTCACTGATACATGAAAGGTGAAAAATAAACTAACTTCCTATAAATATTCTCATTGTAATTATTGTATGGCCAAGGTCAGATTTCATCATGCAAACACACACACACATACACACACACAATGCACATACATACTCACAATGCTGTCTGTAGCATAAAACGAATGGTTTTATTCCCTCCAAAAACAGAGATGATGGTGTTTTGAGAAGACAATGGTGACATCATCACTATGTAGATGCCACTGATTGTGGGCCTTAAACTAAAACTTGGACTCTACAGTTGTAAAGAAGTTAGGGATGAACATTATGTAAAACAAAGGAGATGAGAGCAGCCAAATGTAACTCAAGCAAGCACGTAAATGATGAGTAGCACCCGTTATATAAAGGAAGGCTCAAAATAAAAAGAAAACAAATAAAGTGTGGTAGCAAGTAAAGTTGAAGGCAGATCATAATTTCTAATACAGACTTTTGATTTTGCTTGAAATATGGAGCGCACCCTTTCCTAAGCTGGCTTACTATTGTCTGTTTTTTAAAGAATTATTTAATTTGGGGGACCAGCAGTTAGCGTAATGGCTATGTCACTGGACTCCCATGTAGTTGACCGTGGTTTGCGTCCTGGACCCGGTGGCTTAAAACTCACACCAGGCGCGTGTGCGTGTGTGCCCAAGATCCCAAGAGGAGAAGGGATTGCGGCGTGGCCATCCCCCCTGGGGGGTGATTTCTCGCTTTCTCTCTCTCTCTCTCTCTCTCTCTCTCTCTCTCTCTCTCTCTCTCTCCCCCCTCTCTCTCTCTCTCTGTCTGGTGAGCACATGCGCCCTATAGCAAAAACCTCTCCAAAAAAAAAAAAAAAAAAGGATTATTTAATTTGAGACCAGCAGTTGGTATAATGGCTATGTCACTGGACTCTCATGTCACTGACCACAGTTCAAGTTCTGGACCTGGTGGCTTAAATTCAAGCCGGGCATGTGTGCTTGTGTGCCCAAGATCCCGAGAGGAGAATGGAGAAGAAAGGAATGATGCATGGCCATCCCCCCTGGGGGGTGACTTCTCGCTTTCTGTCTCTCTATCTCTCTCTGTCTTTCTGGCGAGCGCACATGCCCTATAGCAAAAACCTCTAAAAAAAAAAAGAATGATTGAATTTATTTTATCATTATTTTTGTTTTTTAGTTTATTATTTTAAAATTTATTTTCTATATTCAATCACTATACATCACTTAGCTTGTAAAGTGAATTCTTCCAACATGAATACACTTCACATCAGTCCAGTGGAAGATACTATACATGGTATCATCAATAGATAATTATCCATTTCTGTGTCCCATAATAGTCTTGCCTCTCTCTTTTTCTCCTTAATATCTTTCCTCACACTCTCTGCCTTCTTCTCCCTCTTCCCACACTCTGTACAGTATCTGTAACCATTTTCCATGCTTCTATATAGAAGGAAAAGGTCTTTAATTTTAGCATACAACCACCAGCCACTGGCAATTGATCTCCAATGATAAGTTGAGGTGGAAGACCATTAGAAAGATAACCAAGTGATGACTTGGTGAAGAGTGTATCCAAGAGGATCCACAAGAAAACAGCTAATAAGTTTCTTTTTCTTTCTACCAAATATAAAGAACCTTAGCAAGTGGTCAAAGATATATTACTGGGTTCTGGTCTGAATTCATGGGTGAAGAAAACAGCTCTGGAACCTCCTCAAATCTTATGTGCTTAGTTTTGATAGGAGAGTTGAAATAGAGCATTTGTCATCTGTTTGTGTATTCCCTACTTGTTTCTACAAATAACTGAAGTGGATAGAAACAAATCTCAGAAACTATTCTTGGTATCTAAGTTGGTATAGAAGTACATTTTCCTTGATTCTACCTCATTATTTGAAATCTGTACAAAGGGCATGTACTTTTATATTACTTTGGAATGTAAATGTTAAGGACTTAAAATGGCTATGAAACAGAGTACAGTCCATGTATTGCATTCTCTTACCTCTGCTCACTTCAGTGAACAGAAGCATAAAACACCTCATTGAAGTTATTACTGAAGTGGATAATTAGCAACTAATGAAAGATAATAAGGGGAAAATACAAGCAAAGCAATTTATCACAAACAGAAAATGATGTGATTTAGTGAGATTACAAGTCTTTGGGAAAAGTACAGGGTCACAGCTCAATGGGCATCTGCAGAGAAGAGTCCTTGTTAACAAATGTGCTGACCACACATCAGTCTTATTAGCCACAGCATACACAAGTACAGACTAAAGGTGGGCAAGTCTGCATGGGCATCCCACTCCACTACATGCTTATTATAAATTTGTGGTAAACATTTTGAGCATCCTGAACCTGCATCCTCATCTACAAGTAGAGCTAATAATATATAGTTTGTGGGACTGTTGTAAGGAGGAAATAAACTGATAAATATAAAACATGGAGAAGGTGGGACCAGCAGATGGCATATACTATAATACACCAAGTTTCGAAATAGTTATGCAGCAGAGTTAATGTGACTTTGAACTGTGTAGGAAAATGCAATGAGAAACACAAGAAGTTTAGATCAGAAGACCAATGAAGGCATTCATAGTGGAATAAAAAGTGTCACAAAACCAGAAAGGTAATGAAATGATTTTGATAAAGGTCTCTGTATAGCAAATGCATTTTAGTGGTTGCCAAAGCATGTTGGTACACCAAGAGGGAGAGAACTGGAAATTCATGATCAAGGCACGAACAGAGTGTTGAGGCAGTGACTCCTAGTTGGGTGTCGTAGTAAGGTGACTAAGTCCCCAAGGGTCTCTCAGACATGTAAGGGATAGAAAGACAGAGTGAATGAGAAGGTTATTTGCCAGTCGAACTCCCCCCCCCCCCTTGAAAGGAGCTGTATTTTCTCCCCTCCTCCTTCCTGTGAGCAAGAAAATGATATTTTCTTCTTTTTGGTTATTTTTAATTGACCTCCATCAGCGCACTTCAGAGAGCAGAGCACTGTCAGGATCATAACTCAACTTGAGAACCGTGTGAAGCAAGGTGAAAGTTTTCTCAACACTGGAAAATCTAAGAATGTGCCTCAAACACAGAGCTTAGAATGCTGGACTCTATGAAGAAATTGACGTTTTTACCTAAAATAACTGTTCAAACTGTACATTTGCTACGTTTTATAAACATCAGAAGGGCACCACTGACACCCAAGTGAAAAATCTCCACCTTGGCCAAAATGGTTCCACATAAAAACAACTCACCTACCAAGGAAAACTTTCTGCACTCCTTGTGCCCAGGGGAATTTGGGGCAGGAGAGCTTGTGCCTACCTCTGCAAAGAAGCAGAGACTTTAACCCCCAGTGGGAAAGATATTTTTAGGTTGAAATGCTGCCGGCATTAGCATCTCTGTTTTCCTCTAGGGAGAAGAGTATCTCCCAAACTCACCCTGAGAGCAGCCCTACACGGTTATTTGTCTGTTGTCTACCTTTTCAGTTGCTCTGTATAAAACCTTCCCCTCCGCCCTGCAGACGGCGGCCCACCTCTGCCTGCTGCTTGCTCCCCTGCTTGCTGGCCTCCCCTCCCCAGGTTTCAGCTGGAGGAACACCTCACAAACAACATGTGCTTTGGGGCTCAGTGTTCTTCAAGCCTGCCAGTTCTTTCAGGAGGTCGTTTACACGCTTGGCTCTTACTTCAATGAGCTACTCTGGAGCAGTCCGTGAAAAGTGCTTTTGCTCCTGAAAATATTGGAGTGCTTTGTTGCAAATGGTGAAACCATGGCTCTCGATCCTCAGAGATAAGAGACAAAGTAGTTGCACTAGTCACTTCTTTGGGGTGATTTTATTCCCCTAAAGTATGATAGGATAATTTCAGTGCTCAGATTATATTTTGTAAATAAGCTGTCATTTTCCTGTGATTCATCAAACTTCTTTTGGCCCTGCCTACCTGGTCACCCTCTTGTTTGTAGATTGCCATGGAACATAACTCTTAATGGGCCAAGAAAAGACACAAAGCTAACATTTACCCATTACATCCACATAGAGTGTGTGAAGAAAAACACCCCCTTGCACACATCCCTGAAAAAAGACATAAATTTTGACAAGAAAAATATTTCAAGGGGAGCTCCATGTATTTCTTCACTCAGTTGTAATGGCAATATTATCAAATTAGTTTGTGTTGCCTCCAACTTAATGTTTTTGTTTGGTTCTTTTCCCCCGTAAGTGTACTATAAAAAGATGATTCATCAAAAAAAGGAAAATAAATTTGATTAAGGAAGCTAATTAGGAGTGGCTGACTTGATGGGGGTGAATGGTATCACTCGGACCTTTTATTTTCTTCTCCATGGGAGAGCTAGAAAAATGGGCCACAGGAAATCCTACAAAGAAGGAATCCACTGAAATAGTAAAAACCTTGAAGAAAATTTCAACTTCCATTGCCACCATCAACAATGGTGAAAATGTGTCTTTGTCTACATTTTGCTACATATTTCAAGCCCCTTCAAGTGCTATACAAGCATTAAATATGTTTCCAAAATCTGATGATGAATTACATAAACAGTCACCATAATATTATACCCATTAAAAGTAGGGGAAGCTGAGTCAAAGGTGAATTATAAGTTTTCATTATTTCTGAGTTTATCCCAGAAGTCCCACAAAAAGTGTGTGAAGAGAGGCATGCCCGTTGGAGCAAAATGCCCAAGTTAGAGCCCCTGGTTCAACCTCCTTGTCAACTGTGCAAATAAATAACCTCTCTACAACTCAGTTTTCTCATATGTAAAGTGAGGGTAACAACAGTAATTTCCCTCAAGAGTTTGTTTGGAAGATTAATAGAGTTAGTTTGTGAAAACTAACTAGAATAATGCTTTACTTACACAGTAAGTGCTGTATACATGGTAGCTGGGTCATTATTATTGTTGTAACAGATCAAACTTTATGAATATAAAATGGAAGAAACTGTTGAACAGGAAAGACTCTAGCTCCCATGCATTTCTGTGTCTGACTTGTCTGTGAGACTTGAAGGGTTTCCCTAACTAAAGCAAAGTGTGTGCCCCAAGTGAAAGTCATTCTTTCATTTTATCCTGAGTCCTTCGTCTACTGGGCATCATTTTTCTGATGTGTCAGAAAAAAGCTTTGGTGTCAACAGCTCTCTGTTCCTTCTATAGAGGTCTAGCAGTCTTTGTCCAAGGACTATCTAAAGTGTTTTCAATGAGAATATCACTGGTTCACTACAATTGTCCCCACTTTGGTTACGATTGAGGAGAAACCTAATATTGCAATTTGTTCATCACACTATGAACTGAATCTGAGTCCAGAAACACATTTCTGTTTCCGAGGATAGCTCCTTGCCTCCAAGCCAAACTTGGTGTCTTTCACACTCAGTGGTCCTGTCCTCATGGTCTGGCTAGAGAGGTGCAAATGAACTTGGCACACACCAAGTGGACATGTTTTCTCAACTAAGCTCCCTCTAGGTGTCCAGTCAGCTCCTAATGGACCCCGAAAGTTCTCCATCTGGTTATATTCTTCGAAGCATAGTCTGAAAGTCAAATAAAGCAAAATGTTCTCCAAATGCCAACTTACTAACTTTCTCATGTGAGCTTACTGCTTTTCTGAAGAATCACTGCGGGAAGTCATCTTGGAGGACCCAGGGGCCAATGAGACCCTGAGTCATAGTCCACTCACCATCCAGGTCTCACTGGAGGAAGAACACCCCCTGTCCTAAGCCCTGGACACCAGGATGAACCTGTCCTGGCAACAGAGAGAACTTGCCTCCATTTCTGCTCTTCTTGCCAGCTTGGCCAGAACAACTTCCAGCCACTCCTCCAAAGTCCTCTTAGACTTTATGCCACCTTTATGCCTCTTCCCCACCCACACCACAGGCCCAGAATACCAGGACACCTGCGAGAGAAAGCAACCCAAGGGTGAGGGGAGCTTTGTGCTCAGAAGATAACTGAACTGAATGAACTTCAAGTTCAACTAAATGAACTAGCAACATTTCTGACATTTCATTATAAGGACTGGTTAGACCTGAGTTCTTGCCCCCTTGCCTACCAACCTGCAATAACGTAGGAGTAGAGTGAGGCATGGGAAATACTCTCCTCTATCTACTCCTCACGACCATCTCTGCATGCCCGGTGCCTGGAACACTTCCATGCCAGGCCCACAGTAGGGTATTTTAGTTATTCTCTTTTGCTTTAGGGAAATAGAATCACGACAGTAAACAGTTTCAGGCAAAGCAATGGCAGAAAAAGGAGTTCCATAGTGTATGTATATTTTACATGTACTTAATATATTGGATTTGAAGTTAGTTCTAAGAAAGGAACAGATTTCTTTAGTTAGCTGATGAGGACTTAGAATTAAAGGGTTCCTAAACAGTGGAAGAAGAAAAACAGATTCCAGAGAAACTTGCCCTATTTTGTATACAAGGTTTACCTTGGTCAAATAAAAAAATCAAAAGTCTTCTTAGCTTGTTTTTGGACACATGTTCTTGCCATGTTGTGATCCTCCTGTCTTAGTCTCCTGAGTCACCAGGATTACAAGCATATACCACTGTTCCAGCTTCTAGGTTGGGCAGAGAATCAAATCCAGGCCTTGCCTGTGGCTGTGGAGCACAGTATCTTAGTAGTCTGCACAACCATAACTGGGCCCAGGAAAGTCTTTTAAGGTACAATTGGCTTATACTCCATGAGGAGGTAGTCGAAGAGGGAGAAAATTGAAGTCTACGATTTTCCCTTTGTCAGTTTTCATTTCCTACCTATCCTGGATCTTCTGACTCCCTCCTTCTGCAGACACGTGTTTGGTGTTCACTAAATGCTGTATGCTATGCTGGAAAAGAAAATGCCTAGGGCCAAATTATTTTCTCAAGAAGCCACAGATTCTTCCCTGGGTTCCGAAGCAGTGTCTTCACACTAGCATTCCCACCCTTACTCATCTGAGGTATTTGGGCTTTTCCCTATCTGAGCAAAGGGTTGAGAGATCCCTTTTACAAGAACTGATTATAAGTGGATGACAGGGAGGAGAGTTGACAAAACACACAAACCAAATTGGACAATTTATTAAGTGAAGATGTCTGAACTTTTTTAAAAAATTTTATCTAAGCAAAGAATAGATTTTTCTACCATGCATTTGTAGGGTTTCTAGCATCCCTATAATTTCCTAAGTTCACATTTTCCAAGAGTGGATTCTAAGTAAACTTAGTTTACAATAACACAAAAGATAGTTTTAAGATGAGCTTCTAAGTCTAGCAAAGAATCGCACTTGTTCCTATCACTTCTCTTGTGGTATGTTAGTCTTCTAAGGCTATAGTAACAAAATAACACAAGCTGAGTGGCATGAAACAACAAATTCTGTGCCCTTAGAGTTCTGGAAGATAGAGCCTGAAATCAAGGTGTTGGCAGGGCCTTGCTCTCCTTTAAAGCTATAAGGGAAGATATATTCCATGCTTTCTTTTAACTTCTGGTGTTGCTGGTAATTCTTGGCATTATTTTCTTTTTCTTTAAGGTTTTGCCATAGGGCCCATGCACTTGCCAGAGAGAGAAAGAGAGAGATTGTGGGAAATCATCCCTCAGGAGGTATCGACATACCACAATCCCTTCTCCTCCATTCTCCTCCTGGTATTTTGGGCACGCACACACACATGCCTGGCCTGATTTTCAAGCCACCAGGTCCTGGGCTCGAACCAAGATCAGCCATGTGGGAGTCCAGCATGATAACTACCCTACCACCTGCTGGCCCCAGCGTTCTTGACTTGTAGATGCATCACTTGAAGCTCTGCCCCCATCACTGCATGATATCCTCCCTGTGAGTCTCTGCTGCTATGTTTCTTCTCTTCTTCCAGGGCCACCAGTCATATTATATTGAGGGCATACACTACTCCAGTATAACCTCATCAACCCTGACTCATCACATCTGCAATGATGCAATTTATAAATAGGTCACGTTCTGAGGTTTTGAGAAGGACAAGAATTTTTGGGAGGGAGAGGTAACCATTTAATTCAGTATTCTTGGTTACAACCCAAGATGAGAGTTCCTACCTATTCCTTTGCCCCAAGTAATTGTTCCAGGTATTGGAGGGACCTCCCTATATCCCAATGAAGATGATATTTAACTCTTCTGATTCCAAGGGATCTTACCCTGGACTTGAATCTTTTCAAAACTTGTGTTACTTTTTCCTTTTTCAAACAATCAAAGTCCTGGACCCATGGATATTCGATTCTCACAGCTGATCTGTTCTGTTTTCCTCACAGACATTGGCTGTGAAGCTTGTTTGATCATCAGTTATTCATAGACAGTATCCAGGCCCAGCTTCCCCATGAATGGGGCACTAACTTATGCTCTAAACTCTTAGCTTTGCCTGAATTTGCTTTTGAAAGCTGAAACCAGCTCTCACTGCCAACCTTGCTCCCTTTCAGGGAAATGCAGTATATTTCCATTTCCCATCTAAGGCACAGCGTCTGTTCTTTGTTCATCATGAGGCTATTGGGCAATCCTTGCAACTCAGGACATACTAGCTCAGATTTGATAGATCTACTATGCTCCCAGATTCTCTGAAAGGATTAGAGGTTTTCCAGAATCATATCACTAGCATTTTAAATAGCAAAATGCCTTTAGCACACAGAAAAAAAAAATAGCAAATGGATTATTCCCACCTAGGAGGAACAAAATTTTGTCACTGCTTTACAGAGCCAATAGGTCTTTCACTTTTAAGTAGTTTATATCTATATTACTTTTATGCTCTGTTGTAAAATAGTTATTATGATACTCAAAGAAACAGTCTTTCAAGTGACTAGAGTTTTACTCTACGCTGGTTGATTTAAGTAGAAAAAAATTTATTGAAAGGGAAATGGGTAGTTCTTGGATTATCTGGGATATTGGGAAACTGGCCTCAGAAAATGGGCAAGAACAAATAATCATGATCAAAACTGTATAATACAGAATCTTTCCAGGGAGGATATTACATCAGACCCCAGCTACCAGAGATTACACTACTGATGCTGTTAGCATCAGGTAATGGTCATGAAAAAGAAAAGAAAAAGCAGCTGTGACATTTGGGAACCAATCTGATACTCCCAGCTAAGCATCACTGTTCTGTGAGATATAATCTCACAGAACATCCACTTCAGATAAAGTCCTTTTGCAACGCAAAATATTAAATACCCCTCCCCTTGCTAAAAGAGTAATTGAAACTTCCTTATTAATTATAGCTTTATCTATACTCTAGCCTGCCCTCCCTGTAAGAGTTATTGAGATACTCAGTGACAGAACTATCCCTGATTTCTCACTGTGTATTACCTAGAGTGAAATCTCCGTCTTTGATTCTCACCAAAATTACCCAACCAAAGCCCAAAGCTAAAATAGATCCTTCCTAACACTGGCTTACTGAGACATCCCATGGTTATGGTTTGCATTTTCCCTTGCAATGAATAATAAACCCAACTTGCTCAGCAACAGGTCTGTTCCTTGGTGTCACTGACTTTCAAAAGGTGAAAGTTCTCATACTTGACTCCCTGCCATCACTACCCTTCAAAAATGCTGTCATCAACTACACCTGTCTCAAGAAAGAATTCTGTCATTCCTGCTTCATTAGTTCCTTATTCCAAACCCCAGGTGAGCACATCTGACTGATGCCTACAGGAGCTGAAAAGAGAACTGGTGTTTTTATGTTTCATTGCTTCTCATTAAAACGTATAGAAAGATGGACTTTTCGAGCATAGAAAAGAAGTTCAGAAGTTAACAGAGAGAGAAAGGGAATGGAAAGGGAGAGGGAGAGGGAGGGGTGGGGGGAAGAAGGGAGGGGAGGAGAGAAGAAACACAAGAAGAGGAGAGATGACACTGTATTTCCAAAATCATGGTCCAAGAAAGGTATTCCTCCCTCCAGTCTCCAGTTCAGGTGGCAGATCGGGAGGAAACCAGGATGGAGCAGAAACTGCTGCCATGTTTAACTCATTGCCTATCTTTGGACTTCCCATCTGTTTCAGGTAGGATTATGTTTAACAGTACATCATAAATTAGGAAAGCAAAAATAATACTGGTGTTAAAAAACAAACCTTTCTAATTTAGGAGAAGCTTCACTAGAAGCCAGCTCCTCTTTTGCTTCTTCTCCATCATCCTTTGAGCACCCCCTCATGGTGCTCACGTTTCAACATCTACACCTGCACCTCAGGGTGCAGCAAGGAAACACTGACCAAGAGGTTCTCTTCTTTCAAAAAGCCTTTTTAGAAACCTCAAGCAACACAACCTTATGTATCTTACTGGTCACACCTAAGTCACATGCCCACACCTAGCTAAATAGAGAAGAGGGCACACTGAAGAATCGATCTAGACTTTTATCTGGGCAAAAAATGAAAAGGAACTCCAGAATGGATTAAGTTAGAGCACCTAGGAGTCCTAGCCACCGCTCATTTAAACATTTTCAGTACACCTTATGAGCAAATACATGTGAAGTCTGGTTAACACAACAACTAGAGATAAATTCATTACCTCCAGAAGCGTATACACACAAGGTGACTTAGCTAGCTGTCTGGAATGGTTAACTTGCTGATGTCAGACTCATCAATAAGTTGTAAGTTGGATCTTAAAGCTAGTTTAGTCTTTCTCTTTTTTCCCAGCGTTTGTTTTCCCAGAACTATAGAAGGTGGCTGACTCTTTGCAATCAAATCAGGAAGGATAAGAAAAAAGTTTGTTTTTTAAAAGAAGATGAAAGCTGAATTAACAAATATGAGACATGTTTATTTCATTTTGTTCTCTGCCAGAATGCACATTTACTGTGGGATGGATGAATGGTTCTCCAATTGTGACCTCAGGGCCACTGGTGGTCTCATATGTCCTAGGTGGTCCTGTAGGCCAATTACAATACGTTCTAAAAAATTAGTCTACATGTGTGTTTTAAATTTATGATAATTTACTTGTTGTATTTAAGTCAAAAGACAAGAATCAATATTTTTTAAAGTGTAACCTCAGCAATGATTATTAATTTGAGAAAAGATTGCTCCAGATTTTGTATGTATGTGTGTGGTGTAGGGTAGGTGGTCCAATGGGCCTCTGCCCAGTATTCATTATCTACAGTTCAGAATGGTTGAAAGGACAAAATCTGTCTTCTTAAGCAGAAAATGATCTGTGGGGCTGTAAGACTAAAACCAGACATATAGGAATCAACAATAAGTTTATCTCAAAACTCAGGGCATGATACGAACCAACATGGAATGTATGGGACAAGTTTTCTACAGAAATGGACTACTCATAGTAGCCTATCTTTTATTGTGAAGTCATCTTACTGATAATATTAAAAGGCCAACAAAGACAACCTTATAATGTAACCAAGCTTAAGGAAGGTAAATTATAAGCTTGAAAATTATGGCATGACTACCAAGTAAAAGAGTAAAAACACATTTAAAACCCCAGATGAGTACATCTGATTGATGCCTACAAGAGCTGAACAGAGAACTGCTGGATGGAGTTATCAAAGAAAAGAGAGACAGAGAGAGAATGTGAAAGTAAGAAAATTTGGGCCAGTAGTTGGTGTGGTGGCTAAGGCACTGGACTCCCACATGGCTGACTGTGGCTTGAGTCCCAGACTCCGTGGCTTGAAATCCATGCCAGTCTCATATGCATGTGTGCCAAAAATTTCAAGAAAAGAATGGAGGAGAAGGGATTGCAGTGCAGTCATGTCACCTGGGGGATGACTTCTCACTTTCTCTCTTTCTGTCTCTCTGGCAAGGCATGTGCGCTATAGCAAAAAACTCTCTCTAAAAAAATAATAATAATGAAATTCTAGATCTATATAGCTTTTTCCAGAGTAGTGGGTGACCCACGTGGGTCATACCGTACTGGTTGGTCTATGAGCTTTGCTTCATGACAGTATGTCTTATGTCTTGTATTTCCAGACTCTGTTCTTTTTTTTTTAGGAATTATATATTTATTTATTTATTTATTTATTTATTTATTTTAATACAGAAATTATATTTATTTTCAAAGAATTTTTAAGAAGATATAGTGTTATCTGGGAAAATAAAAAACACCCTGGGGTTAGACAAGGCCTTTATCCACAGCTGAAACTGATGAGGAATTATTTATTTATTTATTTATTTTTCACATGAGCTTTTGCCAGCAAAAGACAGGGGGTGGAGAGAGAGAGAGAGAGAAGGTAAGAGTGAGAAAGCAAGCCTCCAGGTCCGGGACTCAAACCACAGTCAGCCATGTGGGAATTCCAGCACCTTAACCACCATACCACCTGCTGGCCCCAGACTCTAGTCTAATTCTAAATTCATCAAATAATTTTCCAATTTGAGTTTGGTTTACAAGTGGATATCAATCCCTGAATTAGATATGTTGACTGAGCTAAGTCTGGCATTTGGACTTTAAATGAGTTACTTTCAGTTCATTCTTTTATTCATTCATGCAGCTTTACTGACCACTCTATACAAGATACTGTGTTAGGTACTAGAGGATCACTAGTAGTCTCACAGGAGATAAATATCTATGCAATATATTTATAATACCTGAATAAATAAAATTATATTTCTGAACTGTGGCTGACCAATCTAAACAATGTCATTCTGTAAAGTCCTTGAAATAGCTTTTTTGTCCATATAGTTTGCCTTAAAGTGGGTTACCTCAAAAACAGAGCAAAATCATGTGATTAGGCATTTAATTTGGGATATGATTTTAGAAAGTAGAAATTAAAGTCAGGAGTAAAAAAGGAAATGAAGTTCAGTCTTGTAGGATTTTCTGAAGGAGCTCCTTCAAAAACATATGTGGGGGACCAGCAGTTAGTGTAATGGCTATGTCGCTGGACTCCCATGTAGTCGACTGCGGTTCGAGTCCCGGACCCGGTGGCTTAAACTCACGCCGGGCTCGTGTGCGTGCGTGCCCAAGATCCCGAGAGGAGAATGGAGGAGAAGGGATTGCGGCGTGGCCATCCCCCCTGGGGGGTGATTTCCTGCTTTCTATCTCTCTGTCTCTCTCTGTCTGTCTGGCGAGCGCACGCACGCGCCCTATAGCAAAAACCTCTCCAAAAAAAGAAAAAAAAAAGAAAAAAAAAAAACAAAAAAAAACATATGTGGATGGTTTGCCTAGGACATAAAATGAGAACGCATTTCTGGAGTCTGCATGCATATGTGCCAAGCTTGGGCCCACAAGCATCCCATATCATTGCATCAGAGAAGTCCCAGGATGGGAAGTAAGAAGCACCCAGCAAGGATCCAATACAAAGCATTCCATGTTATACCTGGCAAAGTGGTGAAGCCCACACAGAACTGATGGCTGCAATGGTTAATTTCAGTAAAAAGAGGATTTGAAATAGCACACAAATAGTAACCGATCAATAACCACACAACAATGACAATGATCAACAAGATCATCATCTTTGTACCAGCAGTTAGGGTAATGGCTATGTTGCTGAACTCCCATCTAGTCGACCGCAGTTCGAGTCCCGGACCCGGTGGCTTAAACTCACGCCGGATGGATGTGCGTGCGAGCCCAAGATCCTGAGAGGAGAATGGAGGAAAAGGGATTGTGGCATGGCCATTCCCCCCAGGGGGTGATTTCTCGCTTTGTATCTCTCTGCTTCTCTCTGTTTTTCTGGCGAGCGCACATGCCCTGTAGCAAAAACCTCTCAAAAAAAAAAAAAAAAAAAAAAACACACATCATCATCTTAAGGCCTATAACCTAAACATCCTCGCCATCTTTAGCTATTGCCTCTATGCTACCACTTCCACCATCTCCCTCACTATCACCTCCACCACCTTCAAAACCACCACTCTACCACCTCCACCCAGCATCACTAAAACCATGCCTTTAACTACCTCAGCTACTTCTTTTCCCTTCTTCACCAGTGCTACCACCAGAACTGTTAGATTACATTGGCACTTTCCTTCACCACCATATGTAAGTCACACCATCATTGACAGCGTCTCAAAATTTTATTATTCCAAATGTTGTCTCTGAGTTTTTATGCTTCTTAATAAATGAAATTGCTAGTACTGAACTAAAAGTTACTATGTTAAAATGGGAAAAAGTTGTTAAAATCCAAAGTAACTGGCTGGGACCAGCAGTTAGCATAATGGCTATGTCGCTGGACTCCCATGTAGTCGACCGCGGTTCGTATCCCGGACTTGGTGGCTTAAAACTCAAGCGGGGCGCGTGTGCATGCGTGCCCAAGATTCCAAGAGAAAAATGGAGGAGAAGGGATTGCGGCGTGGCCATCCCCCCAGGGGGTGATTTCTCGCTTTCTGTCTCTCTCTCTCTGTCTGTCTGGCGAGTGCACACGCCCTATAGCAAAAACATCTCAAAAAAAAAAAAAAAAAAAAAAAAAAAAAAAAAAAAAAAAAGTAACTGGCAAATGTTAAAAGGAAGGCTTTTAGATTTACTATACAATAACCTGTTCTTTTTTTTTCCACATTTTTTAATTTCATTTTCTTTTATATATTCAATTACATTATTTAGCTTACAAAGTGAATATTTTAACAGGTGAACATTTCTCCCAAGTCCAGTTGATAAAACTATACAATATCTTCAACAGATAATACCACATTTCTTTGTCCCATTAATGCTTTGCTCCCTATTTTTCTTTTAAATGCCCTTCCTCAGACCTTACTCTTTCACACACACTGTATCTGGTATTTACATCCATATACTGTGTTTCTATATTCTTTAGTCAATCAGTTTCAGTCATAGAGTGCAGACACTCGGTGTATATTAAGTGCCGATATACAATGTCTTTCCTTCATAGCCTGGCTTGCTTTACTCAGCAGTAAATCTTCCATATTCTTCCACTTCTTGTAAAAAGCCAGGGTTTTGTTGTTTTTTATGGCTGAATAGTATTCCATAGAGTATATGTGCCACAGTTTTTCTATCCATTCATCTGTTCGTGGGCATTTGGGTTGGTTCCATGACTTAGCAATTGTGAATAGTACCTCAATAAACATTGATGTACAACCACTTTTCTGATTAAGTATTCTTCTGTCCTTTGGGTAGATACCAAGGAGTGAGATTGCTGGATCATATGGTAGTTCTATTTGTAGATTTTTGAGGAATCTCCAAATTGTTCTCCACAGTTGCTGGACCAATTTACATTCCCACCAGCAGTGTAAGAGTGTTCCCCTTTCACCCCCGCCCCCTCCCCTCGCCAGCACTTATCACTTTTTGTTTTTTTAATCTTAGTCATTCTGACTGGGGTTAGGTGGTATCTCATTGTTGTTTTGATCTGTATTTCCCTTACAATGAGGGATGTTGAGCATTTTTTCATTTGCCTTTTAGCCATCTTTTAATAGGATCAATCATCTTTTTTCAGAATGACTGCTTGAATTCCTTGTGAATTCTGGTTAACAGTCCCTTATCTGACGCATAGTTTACAAAAATATTTTCCCATTCTGAGGGCTGTTGATTCACACTAATTACTGTGTCTTTTGCCATGCAGAAACTTCTTAGTCTGATGTAATCCCACTTGTCTATTTTGGGGATTATCGACCTTGCTTTGGGGGTCTTTTTTAAGAAGTCTTTCCCTACTCCAATGTCTCCCAGAGTTTCCCCAGTGTTTTCCAGGAGCAGTTTTATAGTTTGAGGTCTTAGATTTAGATCTTTGATCCACCTTGGCTTGATTTTTGTCAAAGGTGAGAGGTAGGGGTTCAGATTCATCTTTCTGCAGGTGGAAATCCAGTTTTTCCAGCACCATTTGTTGAAGAGGTTTTCCTTTTCCCACTGTGTTGCAGTCTATATCCCGTTTTAGATCTACCAGTATTTCCTTCACATATTTGGGTGCTCCTGTGTTGTGAGCATAGATATTTATAAGCATTATATCTTCTTGATCGATTGACCCTTTTTTTTTTGGAGAGGTTTTTTTTTCACTATAGGGTGCGTGTGCTCGCCAGACAGACAGAAAGCGAGAAATCACCCCCCAGAGGGGATGGTCATGCCGCAATCCCTTCTCCTCCATTCTCCTCTCGGGATCTTGGACACGCACGCACACGCGCCCGGTGTGAGTTTTAAGCCACCGGGTCCGGGACGCGAACCGCGGTTGACTACGTGGGAGTCCAGCCACATAGCAATTATGCTAACTGCTGTTTCCCATTGACCCTTTTACTAAAATATAGTGCCCTTCTTTGTCTCTTTGAACAGGTTTTGTTTTAAAGGCTATTTTGTTCGAAATTAGTATTGCGACTCCAGCTCTTTTTTGGTTCCCATTTGCATGGAAAACCTTTTTTCAACCCTTCACTTTCAGTCCATGTATGTTTTTATCTATGAAGTGGGTTTCCTGTAGGCAACAGATAGAGAGTTTCTCTTTTTTAATCCATTCAGCCAGTCTGTGTCTTGTGATTAGAGAATTTAATCCGTTAACATTCAATGTTATGATCGATTTTACTGGACCTTTCCCTACGTTTAAGTTGGCCATTGTTTTAGTTGCCTTTTATTCCTTTGTTTCTGGCTGTTACTTCTTTACTTTTCCTGGAACAGTACTTTCTTCAGGGTTTCTTGAAGAGCTGGTCTGGTGTTGGCACATTCTTTCAGGTTTTGTTTGTCTGAGAAGGGTTTAATCTTTTTTTCCCATATGAAGGATAATCTTGCAGGATATAATAATCTTGGTTGAAATTGTTTTTCTCTTAACACTTTCAATACGTCTTCCCATTCTTTCCTTGCTTGCATTGTTTCCTGTTTCTTAGTCCATTTGCTGTTGCTATAATAGACTACCACAGACCAGGTAATTTATAAACAATAAAAGTTTATTGTTTGGCTAAGGTTTTGGAGGCTGAGAAGCCTGAGATCATGGAGTTGGCATTTGGTGAGGTCCTCATCTCATAGCAGGAAGTGGAAGGAAGAGTGAGCACAGGAGACAGAGAAAATGGGAGCCAAGCCTATCATTTTATTAGGAGCCCACTCTAGCAAAAACTAACCTACTCTCACAATAATGGCATTAACCCATTCATAAGGATATTCACCTCTTACAGTTCCTGACTCTTAATATCACCACAATAGCAATTAAATTTCAACAAGAGCTTTGGAAGGGATGTTTATTCCATAGCAACTTAGAACGGAAATCTTGAATTTTGAACTATTTATTTAGTTTGTATTATTAGATCAAAAGGAGACTAAAAGAACAAATTGGACAAATATTTATACGAGGATATTAATTGCAACATGTTGTAAATAAGAAATATCCAACAACTGGGGAGTGAGGAAACAAAATATGGTGCCTATTTCCATGGGAAAAAAAAATGACATGAAACAAAATTCATACCAAACTGTCAACAGAAGAGCAAAATGCAATATTAAGTAATATTAGGTTGTCAGAAACATCAATTTTGCATAGAAAACTTTGTCATGACTTTCCCAACAACCTAATACCTACATAATCCTCACCTTTTTTAAAAAAGTGAGTTTGTGCCAGCCATGGTAGTATATGCTGCTGCTGCTAGACAGGCTGAGATCACATGGGAGGCTCAAGTTTAATTCCCATCCTGCCCTAAAAAAAAAAAAAAGAAAGAAAGAAAAAGAAAAAGAAAAAGAAAAGAAAAGAAAAGAAAAAGAAAAAGAAAAAGAAAAAGAAAAAGAAAAAGAAAAAGAAAAAGAGAAAAAAAGAGAAGGAAAAGAAAAAATCCAGGTGCTGTGGCCTGTGCCTATAGACTTAAATATCCAGGAGGCTGAGGCAAAATATTCAGAATTGTGACATAGCAAGATTCTATCTAATAACTCCACATACACATGGGGTAATTTACTTAGACATGATTTACATATAAAATTCACCCCTGTAAAATGTACACTTTAATGAAGGTTAGTATATTTGCTACAGATTGTTTTTACTTTATATGTTTGAACTTAGCAATAAGTATCATGTCATAGATAATACATGTGGATCTTGTACTACATATTGCACTAGTTATTTAAACTCTACATCAGGACACGATCCCTCTGACCCATGGAGTTAGGTGTGGCCACCTAAGGAAATGAAATGTGACCATAAGTAGAAGCTTTGAAGAGTCAGTGCCTGCAATTCAGCACTTTCTACCTCTTCCTGTATAATGATTGGCAGTGTTCCACACATGGTAGCTAACCCAGTCAAATGCCAGAGTGACGATGACACAGAGCATAGCTCCCCACCGAGCCAGGAGGAATATATGCCATAAAAAAACAGATTGTTATATTTAAACTACCGAGAATTTGAGGCTTTCATTTTATTATAATTACTATTGTTTTATAGCTATATAACCTAGCTTACCCTGTTCAATATGGCAATATATACTAAGGTTATACCTTCATTTGTTTAATCATTCCCATATATCACCATTTTATTTAGCTTCAATTTTTTTATATCGTAAGGAATCCTGAAATGAACATCCTGATACATATATCTTTGTGTATACATGAACCATGTTAGAATATATATGGAAAGAAGTGGAACTGCAGATCAAAGGATATGGACAACTTATATTCTACCAAAATCACCAAATTCCTTCCAAAGAAAGATTTAGAATATTCTCTCACAGAAGCAGAGTGCCCATATCTTGGCCATAGCACAAAACATAGATTTCATTATCTTTTTTTTTTTTTTTCTCAGAGGTTTTTGCTATAGGGCACGTGCACTCGCCAGACAGAGAGAGACAGAGAGCCAGAAAGCGAGAAATCACTCCCCAGGGGGGATGGCCACGCCACAATCCCTTCTCCTCCATTCTCCTCTAGGGATCTTGGGCACGCACGCACACGCGCCTGGCATGAGTTTAAGCCGCCGGGTCCGGGACGCGAACTGCGGTCAACTACATGGGAGTCCAGCGACATAACCATTACACTAACTGCTGGTCCCTAGATTTCATTATCTTCACTTCTGCTCATCTGACAGGCAGAATATGTTATTGTGCTTACACCTCTCTGGTAGTGAAATAGGCATTTATTTTCACATGATAGTTGACTATTTGATTATCTTCTCTGTGAATTAGTTTTTTTTTTTTTTTTTTTTTGTAATTTGCTTATTTTTCTTTACTTTTGTTCTCTTTAACTGTCTACCCTTTCTTCTCGATTTGTGAGCACTCTTAATATAAGTCTGAATATTAATTTTTACATCATTTGATACAGATATTTTCTCCAGCCAATCTTTCCTCTTTGCATCTGCTAAGTGGAGAACTATAAAAATATGGAACTATATCTATCATTTTTACCTTATAACTCCTCAATTATGTGTGTTTGGAAGGAAAACTTTCTCTTGCATAACTTAAAATGTTTTCCTTCCTTTTCTTTTAATACTACTATAATTTCATTTTTTACATTTTATACTTTAGTTCATCTGGAATTTTTTTATTTTTTAGAGAGATTTTTGCTATTGGGCACGTGCGCTCACCAGAAAGACAGAGACAGAGAGACAGAAAGTGAGAAATCACCCCTCGGGGATTGGCCACAACGCAATCCCTTCTCCTCCATTCTCCTCTTGGGATCTTGGGCACACATGTACACGTGCCTGGCATGAGTTTAAACCATGGGTGGCTTAAACTTGAACTGTGGTCGACTACATGGGAGTCCAGTGACATAGCCATTACACCAACTGCTGGTCCTGGATTTTTTTTTTTTTTTTTTTTTTAAGAATGATGTAAGCTAGGGAAAGTAACTTAATGTAATAATTTCCAAATCGACTACCGCTTTTCCCCAAAGCATTATTTATCCTGCTTTAATCATAATCAAAATTACTATGTATGAGGGCCAGTAAGTGGCATGGTGGTTGGGGCACTGGACTCCCAAATAGACAACCATGGTTTGAGTACTGGACCTGGCAGCTTGAAACTCATGCCAGGTGTCTGTGTGTGTGTGTGTGTGTGTGTGTGTATGCGTGCCCAAAATCCAGAGAGGATAGTGGAGGAGAAGAGATTGTGGCATAGTCATAGTCAAACCCCCAAGGGTGATTTCTCACTTTCTGTCTCTCTGTTTCCAGTGAGCACACATGCTCTATAGCAAAAATCTCTCAAAAAAAAAAAAGTATGTATATGAAGACTGATTACTGAAACTTTCCCTGTTTCAATGATTGATTTCTCTATTCCTATACCAGTACTAACTATTCTTGTACATGAGAAACGAGTTGTTCCGTTCCATAGAATTTTGAACTTATGTGCCATGTATAGATCACTTTGGAGCAATTTGACATCTTTACATATTGGACATTTACCTCCAAGAACATGTTGTGCCCTTTCATTTATTTCTGTCTTCTGTTATGTTCTTGGTAAGATTTATGTTTTTTTCATAGAAGTCTTGCACATTTCTTGCTCAACGTCTAAATGGATTATTTTCGAACTCTTATTCCCCCAGGTTTCAAGACAGAAATGAAGTCATTAGACAGAGGCAATGCTCCAGTTCATCACTCTGGTTTCTCTCTAGTGTTTCAGGTTTAGAAAATGTCTACTGAGTTCTTTCTTTCTACTCAAGAAACTATCTTTCAGTTGTGACAGTTTGGAAAAACCCACTGCATTTGACCTGCACATGTTCTTTCATCTGATACATATTTATGTTCTGTTTCATGAATGATGACAGGGTAGTTGATCCCAATTGGCTCAAACCTCATCAGCCAAATGGTTCTTAAATTCTTATGCTGTTTTAAATAATGGCTCCCTCTGAGTATGTTAGTTATTAAATCACAGTGAAATTCTTCCTGCACAACATGATGTTGCATTTACATTAAACCCCTGAGGGAAACAATGTAGGACATATTGTACACATGAGTCTGCAGACACAATTTATGGTCTAATGGGTATAGGAGAGTGGAAGACTAGACCCGTCTTAGAAGTGGAGACATTGACATATTTTGCTAAGATGCAGCAAGCAGGTGAATTGATGATGGCAGAATGGCTATTACTGGAGCCCATTTTCCATCATCACTGTGACACTTAACTGTTAGGCTTTCACAGATCAGAAATTCTAGACCTACTTTGAATTTCATAGTATGGCACCATTTAAAATGTTCATAACAATTTTGGAAATGTTCATAACAACTTTTATTGAGTCGTTTTCTCTTCCAAGTTTGACATGTATATCTGCTTCTGTGTTTTTGAAGTTCCATAAACTCTAAACAGAATATTAATCTTTGAATAAATGGATACATCTGTGATATTAAAGAAGTGTTTTGGAAGATCCTTTCTTTACTTTCCACTTATTCCCCCCCCCTTTGTCTGTACGATTATCTTTGTTTCTTCTTGTGATGATGCATTTACAAAGCGAGGAACACAAAGGATTGCAGCTGTCATAGTAGAAGCTAAGAGAATGTTTCCAAGTATAAACAGTAGGAGACAAATTGATTCATCACCCAGCTCAGTAAAGACTAGAGTAACTTCTGATTCAAATTAAGGCTCTGTGGACAGAAATGTGAGTTCTTTCTGTCATCTCTGACACTACTCCTCACAGTTGCCTGTGTTTACCAGTGACTACATTATGATTGAAATGTATTTCCCAAAAAGATATATTGAAGCCCTAACCACCAGTGCCTTGGACTTAGACTTTGTTTGGAAAGAAGGTTATTACAGATTTAATTTGTTGAGGTTATACTGAAGTAGGGTGGTCTGAAATACAATATGACTCATGTCTTTTTAAAAAGACTGCCGTGTATAGACACAGAGACACCCAGAGATCACCCCATGAAGATGGAGGCAGAGATGGAGTGATGGGCATCTACAAGGCAAGGGGAACCAAGGACTGTAGCCATTTCCAGAAGCCAAGAGAGAGCATGGAACAGACCCTCCCTAAGATCCTTCCAAAGGAACCAGCCCTGCCAACCCAATTTTGGACTTTTAGTTTCCAGAAACATGAGAGAGTTGATTTTCATTGTTTGAGCCTCTCACTTTGTAGCACTTTGCTATGGCAGCTTTGAGAAACTACTACAATATGCCCTGCTCAAGAACCTAAGTGTTGGGTCTTCTCTCAAGTGTACAAATTTAGAGCCCAAACTCAGTGCTGCCCCTCTCTTTGCATCTTCCTGCTCATCAGCACATTCTAGGACTATACATTCTGGATACAGACTGTGCTTTATTACAGTAGGGTACATTTAGAGATTTAAAAAATACATTAATAGACATAAGCACTCAGGCTGCCATAATCTAACTAATACATGATACTAGCTTTTAGAGACTGAACTTTCTCTCTCAAGGCAGTGGCTACCTCATGGAAAGAACTCAGTTGTTTAGATTTCCTTCAAGCCACATCCTCAGCTCCAGACTGAACTGTCCTCTCCGTTCCTATGTGATTTATTCACTCTATCACTGGATTCTGTGACAAATCTCTCTCTCCTAAGTGCAAGCCATAACATGACAGAAATCCATCAGCCAGAGCTTACACCTTGGATCACTTCACCAAAGAGTGCATTTCCTTTGCTGCACCCAGCCCTGCTCATCGTAATCTTTCCTACCTACTGGCTTCTTAACTGCCTACTGTTTGCCTCTACTTTTACAATCTTGCTTATCAAATATGTATGTATATATCTATATGCATATACATATTCATGTATATATACACACAGAGACACATACATATGTACTGTTGTGTCAGTGGCTGTCCCCAAAGCCCTGCTGTAGTACAGCCTTCTTCTGTAACACCTGGTAGGTGACTAGTGTCATCTCTGGCTCCTGGAGCCTGGTATCTTGGGCAGGATCTTGAGCCCGGCCAAGACTGAGGAGCAGAAGATGATTGAGAGGGTGGTATAGAGCTGTGAAGTTAAAGCAGTGCTGGCCTGCGTATGAGGATGTATCTCAGGGAGTGCATTGGGGGTGTTCACTGCTGGCATTGATACCAACGTGGGCCTCAAAGTTAAGGCTCTTACCTTATGCCAACCAGAAAAGAAGTTCTTAAAGACTTGGGACAGGGACCAGCAGTTACCATAATGGCTATGTTGCTGGACTCCCATGTAGTCGACTGCAGTTCAAGTCCCAGACCCGGTGGCTTAAACTCACACCGGGAGCATGTGCGTGAATGCCCCAGATCCCAAGGGGAGAATGGAGGAGAAGGGATTGCAGTGTGGGCCATCCCCCCTGGGGGATGATTTCTTGCTTTCTGTTTTCTGTCTCTCACTGTCTTTCTGGCAAGCACATGTGCACTATAGCAAATACCTATCAAAAAAAAAAAAAAAAAAAAGACATGGGACAGAGGGGAATGTCCTACACTAAAAAGTTTGTGTGTATAGTATTTTTAAAATAATTATTTATCTAATTTTATTTATTATTAGTTTTTTTTATTTTGACCAGAGAGAGACAGAGAGGGAAAGTGAGAAAGCAAGCCACCAGGTCCAGGACTTGAACCACCATTGGCCATGTGGGAGTCCAGCACATTAAATACAACACCACATGCCAGTCCCAATCTATAGTATTTTTAACTTGTTAAGTTTATTGACTCCATGTTCCTTCTTCATGTCTTTTTACTGTCCTCACAGACCTGTGCCTATAATCAAAAGTATATCTCTGGGACTAGCAGGTAGAGTAATGGTTACATCATTAGATTCCCACATAGTTGACCGTGGTTTAAGTCCCAGACCTGGCAAGTTAAAACTCATGCCGGGCATGTGTGTGTGTGTGCCCAAGATCCTGAGAGGAGAATGGAGGAGAAGGGATTGAGACATGGCCATCAGCCCTGGGGGTGATTTCTCACTTTCTGTCTTTCTGTCTCTCTCTGTCTCTCTGGTGAGCACATGTGCCCTATAGCAAAAATCTCTCTGTATCTATCTTGGCTCACTACAAAATTAATACATTCAAATCCCTTGTTTAATTCAACTTGCAAAAGGTCTGACGAGAAGAGAGGAAGTGCTCCTATTCCCTCCAGCATACACAGACTGGGGGAGGAACTTCATCACTTTGGCATTTAAATATATTATGTCAGTGTTTCCCTGTGAAAAATGAGTTTATAATATATATAACTCCATGGTGCACTGTTTGATCAAAGACACAAATGTAAAATTTTTAGTGAAGCTAATAGAGATCTACACTGGTCCCTTGATGGAAGAAATTAAATTCATATAGGGTAAGATCATTTCATCAGATGCCATATGCTTTCTTTGTAACAATTGAAATGTTAGAAATGATAAAATTAGCAAAAGAGGAAAATACTTGCGTTATTCGATATCCTTGTGTAGGGGCTATTAAAGAATAAGCAACAGGCTTTTTTGTCTGTAGAATCTTTGACACAAACAAAGACATTTGGAGCACTTTGAAATTAGAGGTGTTTTATTTCTGTTTTTCTGATAAGTATATTTCCTACCTCTAAGAATTCAGTAACGAGATTTTTAGTTTTCTGTTTTGTTTTGTTTTGTTTTGTTTTTTACTTCAGGTTCTACAGAGTACTCTGTGGGGCAAAGCAGCAAACTACCAAGAAATAACTAGTCTGGAATGGAATCTCGGAAGTTATCCCAGGCGTAATGTCCCTGCACGGCTTATGACATGCGTTATTTCTGCTCTTGCTGGGTAACTGACAAGAGTGAACTCCAGAGCATTGACGGGATGGGGAGGTGTGGTGTTATTGGTGGAAGATATTTTGATCAACTGGACTGGGGAGAAATGTTTACATATTGAAAGGTCCACTTTGTAAGCTGAATAATATGACTGAATGTATACAAAAAAATTTAAATAAATAAATTTTTTAAAAAAAGAGTGGACTCCAAGGCCTGACATGTAAGACCCAATCTCAGGACAGCAGGAGAGAAAGAAACTGAAGTCTGTGCCTCCTGCCTCAGGCTTCCACAGGGAATGATGACATGGACAAAGACTCCTCCAAGCCTGTGCACTGACAGGACATTTATGTTCCCTGGATCTGCCTCCTACCTTCCCCAAACCTGCTAACTGCCAGGCTCTGAGGAACTCTGAAGCTCACGTGCAAGGGAAACATTCCTTCCTGACAGGCCCTTTCTGCTGCAACACCTCCCGCAGAGCCCAGCTCATCTGTGGAGGTTGCGGGAGTACTGCTGTCAGTTGGTTTTCAGCCTGCAGGGGAAGGACTCTGTGACAGCATGTCAACGTCCACAAGAGCTCCTGTTCCGCACTTTGCCTAAATACGGGAAGGACTGGAGTCTCAGCTCCTAGATACAATGCCGACAATTTAAAGTTAACTCAAATATGAAGGGGGTTATTGTTGGGAACAGAGCAGTGTAACAGCAGTTTTATTTCATAAATATATAGTAAAGTTATTGTATAGATTGAAGTAAGTGTTGCCCGTGGGAAGAGGTCCAAGCTCATTAGTGAGACCATAAAAGGTCCTGCAGCTTCCCCAGCCCAGATCTGGCTCCTGCGGCCCCTCCCATGCTCTCCCCCAGCCAAACTAAACCACAGGCTGTTGGCCACAGTTTACCTTCAGCCCTTCCTTTTTCCTTGAATGTCCATCTCAGGGCACACCCTCTCTCCCTTCCACCCTAGGTAATTTTTACTCTCCTCAGCTTTAGAGCCCTTCTACTGTAGAATATCCCTCTTAGAGCTCCCAAAACTTGGAAGGAGGCTCACTATCTCTTCCTGTGTTAACTCCTGACAAAGCACTTGCTACTTTGTAATTTTGTCTTAACTTTCCTGCTCTCCCCACTAATCTGAAACCTCTCTGAGGGTAGGGACTGGGTCCTCCTAACTGTGGTACCCCCATACCCTGTGTGATATCTGGCAATAACAGGTATTAATGAATACTTTCCTTTCTTTTTTCTTTTCCTTTCTTTTTGTTTGGAGAGATTTTTACTTAGGTGTTTGCACTTGCCAGAGAGACAGAGAGATAGAAAGCAAGAAATTACCCCCCGGGGGATGGCCATGCCACAATCCCTTCTCCTCTATTTTCCTCTCGGGATCTTGGGCACACACGCACATGAGCCTGACGTGAGTTTAAGCCACTGGGTCTGGGACTCGAACTGTGGTTGACTACATGGGAGTCCAGCAACATAGGCATCATGCTATCTGCTGGTCCCTAATGGATACTTTTCTAATGAAGAATCCCTCCCTCTTTCTCTCAGAGCATTCCTGTAAACTACATCATCAGGAAAATTTTCTCCATACATTACATCTTCCCAGTTGCAGAATGTTGTAACTGGCTGATATCTCTGAGTCACCATGTTGAAGATCTAAGTTTAAAAGACTTAGAACAGGAATAAGGGATGAGGAAAAGTTCAGATAAAAATTAAAACAAAACAAAACCCTTACCTGTGATTTCATTGTCAGTTAAGTGGAATTACTGCATAGAATAATATTTCTTGTCCTCACACAGTCACGGGGAGGTTAAATGAGATAACCCACATTAAGCACTCCAGTGTTCCAGTGTATATCCAAATATCAGAATAATATATATTTGGGATAAACAATGAAGCTGATGTATTAGAGTTCATTTGAAAAGAAAACCGAGCGAATTGTTCAAAGGAAGAAAATCATTCACAGAAAAGTATGTGTATACTACTCCCATTTATGTTGAAATTTTTAAGGCAGACAGAAAAAATAACTATTTGTATTTGTAAAAAGAAGTACAGAAGGGATAAATCTAGCCAAAGAAGTTAAAGACCTCCATAAGGAAAACTATGAGAAGCTAAAAAAAAGAAATTGAAAATGACACAAAAAAGTGGAAAGACATCCCATGTTCCTGGATTGGAAGAATTAATATAACCACAATGGCAACTCTACCCAAATTAATCTACCTATTTAATGCAATGCCAATCAAAGTACCAGACACATTCTTCACAGATTTAGAAAAGACAATCATAAAATTAATCTGGAATAACAGAAGACCCCGCATTGCCAAAGCAATTCTACAAAAGAAGAGTGGAGTGGGCAGCATCTCACTCCCTGACCCAAAAATATACTACAAAGCTGTGGTAATCAAAACAGCATGGTATTGGCACAGGAACAGACATGTGGACCAATGAAACAGAATTGAGTCCACAGGAATAAATCCCCAATCATTCAGTCAACTGATTTTTGACAAGGGGTACCAGTCAATCCAGTGGGAAAAGGAAAACCTCTTCAACAAATGGTGCTGGAAAAACTGGATTTCCACCTACAGAAAGATGAATCTGAACCCCTACCTCTCACCTTTGACAAAAAATCAAGTCAAGGTGGATCAAGGATCTAAATCTAAGACCCCAAACTATTAAACTGCTTCTAGAAAACACTGGGGAAACTCTGGGAGACATTGGGGTAGGGAAAGACTTCTTACATAAGACCCCCAAAGCACAGTCGATAATCCCCAAAATAGACAAGTGGGATTACATCAGACTAAGAAGTTTCTGCATGGCAAAAGACACAGTAAGTAGTGTGAATCAACAGCCCTCAGAATGGGAAAATATTTTTGTAAACTATGCATCAGATAAGGGATTGATAACCAGAATACACTAGGAACTAAAGAAGCTGTTTAGAAAAAAGATGATGAACCCTATTAAAAGATGGGAGAAGGAGTTGAAAAGAACACTCACTAAAGATGACATATGAATAGCCATAAGGCATATGAAAAAATGCTCAACATCCCTCATCGTAAGGGAAATGCAGATCAAAACAACAATGAGATACCACCTAACCCCAGTCAGAATGGCTAAGATTAAAAAAACAAAAAATGATAAGTGTTGGTGGGGGTGTGGTGAAAGGGGAACTCTCTTACACTGCTGGTGGGAATGTAAATTTGTCCAACCACTGTGGAGAACCATTTGGAGAGTCCTCAAAAATCTACAAATAGAACTGCCATATGATCCAGTAATCCCATTTCTTGGCATCTACCCAAAGGACAGAAGAATTTCTCATTGGAAAAGTGCTTGCACATCAATGTTTATTGCGGCACTTTTCACGATTGCTAAGACATGGAACCAACCCAAATGCCCCCGTACAGCTGAATGGATTGAAAAACTGTGGCACATATACTCTATGGAATACTATTCAGCCATTAAAAACAACAAAACCCTGGCTTTTGACAGCAAGTGGAAGATTATGGAAGATTTACTGCTGAGTGAAGCAAGCCAGGCAATGAAGGAGAGTCACTGTATGTCCCCACTTAATATATACCAAATGTCCGCACTCTATAACTGAAACGGATGGGCTAAAGGATGTACAAACACAAGAGATGGATGTGAATGCCAGATGTGGTGTGTGCGGAGGAGTGGGGACTGGGGAAAAACATTTGGAGGAGGGATACGAAGACAGCATTGTTGAGACAGGGAGGTAGTGTTGTTATATTTTGATCAACTCAACCGGGGAGAAATGTTCACATATTGAAATGATCACCCTGTAAGGTAAATAATGTGATTGAATTATTTAAAAATGTAAATAAAAAAATAATAATTAAAAAAAAACTTGAACAAAGGAATCCAGACAGAATAAAAAAAAAAAGAAGTATAGAAGACAGTGTAAAGAACAGCCAAGAGTCATTATATTTGAGAAAAGAGAATGGGGTATGGCAGGAGGTGGGAAGATAGGAACTTTTATTTTTCATTTAATACCTTTTGAAAGTGAATTTTTTTGCTATAATCATGTATTAGTTTTATAGTTTAAATTTATTTAACTAAAAATTTTTTTAGTATTCAACCGCAAAAATCAACACATAAGAATTTGAGCAAAAATCCCCACATATTTCTTAATGTGCATATAATCCAATTAAATGGATTAACATTTTTGGAGCCTTGTCATTCAGAAAGGGGAGGAGAAAAGTCAGACCAAGAAAGAAGCATCAAAGAGAGAAATGGTTGCAGGGAAGGTTCCTGTATAACTAAGAGGGAATAGAGCCTAGAGAGTGGACTTCAACTCTTCCCATCCCAGTGCAAGGCCACCCCACAGTGATGAGGACAGTATATGTGGGCCCATTAGCAAGATCTTCTCAACTGTGAGGTAATTACATTAGACTCTGTTTAGCTGATGCCATAACTACAATTATGGAGCTACTGTAATCAAGAACGGAGGCTAGAGTATGAGGAAGGGAAGTAAATATGCGCTCCCTGGAGCTGGAAGAGTAAAGAGGTATGAAGAATGCAGATTGATGGCTGAGCTGTCTGATAGCCTCTTGCTTTGAATTACCATTAATTTCATCTCCCTAGGCACAGTGCCTGCTTCTTAAAAGAAGAAAGACTTATGTGTCTTGAGTGTATGCTAATAGCTTACACGACTACATAACCCTTCCTAACCCTTCCTTCTTGACATATGTTGCATGAAAGACACCCCAGCCATAAATTTCCAAAGGTACCTCTGTCATGGTCTGTGTTGGTATAAATAATAATGTTATTTCTTTCTTTACATCTTAACTAGTAATTCATTTAGATAAAAATGCTGTTTTATTCTACTGAGAAAATAACAAGTTAGTGTGCTACAGTTTGGTGGATGCAGGCAGAAGACATTACATTCATGAGACAGGATTTTATTGCTTACTGCACAGCAAGCAGCATAAGCTTCATATTGGTTTACATGATTCCCTATGCTCTCAGAGTCCCACTGGTGACATGAGTAAGACTAGATGCATGTCTGCACATGCATTTTGTTGGACTACAGTAAAGGAACAATGAGTTTGGGGTATCTACCACTTGCTTAGGGTGTCCTAAGGAAACCTACTCTCTGTGTAAAGGGAGATCTTATCTCATTCCTAAGATTACTACCACAAACACAATCCTAAGACTACACTCTGTAAACGTAACCATAACACTAGACTATGAGATGTCTGAGACATGGTCCAAGTAAAGAGGGGTCAGAGCATTGCATTCTTGGCTTACCTGGTGAAAATGTGCAGACACTCAGGGCCATGGAGGATTGCTTCTCTCAACACTTTCAGTAGGAGGAAGGGTAGGAAGATTAAGGGACAGCCTATTATTCTCCGCTGGTAACTAATATTATAGAAAGAGGTTTATCTTATTAAAACAAAATGAATCTCATCACTAAAAATACACAGATCTTCTGTTTGCAAGCGGTGATGACAGTCCAATCATGTTTCAAGTCTCTGGAATATCTTTTATAGTACCTTTTAAAGAGGTATCTTTGCAAGTGCTCAGAATCAAGGAAAGGAAGTGAGAAGAGAGAGTGAGAAGATACTCATGCTGGCTTGAGGCTGTAAGACCTATTCCTAGTTGCTACCATGAACTCAAGAGTTCTCTAGCATGGGATACCCTGTTGGCTTCTGTTAAGGAACCTTCTCCTCTCTGGTACCTTTTCCTTAGAGTTCTGCTCTCTTTGAATAGGTTCAGCCCTTCAGAACAACCAGTATCTCTGAAACTAAATCTTTATTTCTGCAGTTTCTCTCCACTGTGCACTCACTGAAACTTGTACTGAACATGTTTCTAGTACAAAATATTTACCACTCACTTTTTGATTACTACATGATTTTTTAAAAATTTACTATAGGGTGCATGCACTCACCAGAAAGAGGGGGTAGGAAAAGCATCCCCAGGAGAGATGGCCACACCACAATCCCTTCTCTTCCATTCTTCTCCTGGGATTTTTGGCACACATACACATGTGCCCGGCATGACTGTCAAGCTGACAGGTCCAGTCATTGAACCATGGTCAGTCATATGAAGTCCAGCATCTTATCCACCACGCCACCTGCTGGCCCCAATTCAGTAACTGTATTAATGGCTGTGTATATGATGCCTACTATGTACCAGGCAATGTTCAATAAGCTTTAATCTTCCCAGCAGCCCAATGGCATATATATTGTAACATTTTTATTTTACAGATGAATAAACTGAAATACCAGGAGATGAAATAACTTAAAAGGGCAGGGCTAGGATTTAAACTCAGGTAGTTGGGCTCAAGGGCCCACTGTCATAATTATTATGAAAAATTACCTCTTTGAGATATTAAAATTTAGTTCCATTTTTATTATATTATTTTCCCTCTAATGCTTCTTCTTCTTCTTTTTCTCCTTCTCCCTCTTCTTTAAGACAGGGTATCCCACTGAAACCACAGGTGCATGCCACCATGGCAGGCTCTGTTTTAGACAGGATCTGGCTATGTTGTGCAGGCCAGCCTCTAGCTCATGAACCTCCTGCCCTGGCCAACCCATGCTGCTGCAATTATAGGAGTGTGCCGCCACTCCCAACTAAGTCTTTCTCATCATTGTCCTTATTCACTGATATGTAGGAGGTTAGATAGTAAGAGCCATTTGCCTTTTCAATGTGAATCCAGTTGAAAACAGTTTTGAAAACCACAGCACTAGATGGTGAGATGATTGTGAATAGACAATACATCTTAAATCTCACCTCCCAGTGCCTCCTAGAGATCCATGGTAGAAGCTTGGAGAAGGAAGAGAAAGGAGGAAAATGAGAAATAAAAGGGTCAGAGAGGAGAGAAAAGGGGAAGGACAAGGGAGAAAGTCTGAGAAAAATAAGAATATGAGAGAAAAAGGAGGAAAATAACCCAATAATCTCCACGTATCACAGACAAACTTTGCTGATTGATCCAGTCTTAGTACCAAATGACCAGATAGGCAATCTCTGCTCAAGAAAAGGAGGTACTTTGTGTTTAGATGCTATTTAGCCATAGGTCTAGGACTAATTCATTAATTTGGATGTTTTCAACTATCTTTTTGTCTTTTTAGATTTATTATGTTTTCTGTGACCAGCAGATGGCATAACAGCTATGTTCCTGGACTTCCACCTAGTCGACCAGGGTTCAAGTCTCGGTCTCAGAGCCTTAAAACTCACACCAGGCATGTGTGTGTGTGTGTGTGTGTGTGTGGCCAAAATCCCAAGAGAATGGAGGAGAAAGGATTGCAGCATGTCCATTCTCCCTGGGGGTGATTTCTCACTTTCTGTCTCTGTCTCTCTGGCAAGTGCACAAGCTCTGTAGCAAAAATCCCTCTCTAAAAAAGAAAACAAAATAATATTTATTTTGTTCTAATACAAATAAATGAAAGGGATAGAATAGAAGGTAAAAAGATGTTATCCTACAAGATTTCAATACCATGGACTCAGAATATTTTAAACACAGCAAAACTAGATATATAGGCATTCCTAGCACTGTGCTTTTTCCAAAGTTTTACTATGCAAAATAGCAAATTAAGCCAATCTCATTCTGGACACATTTCAAAAAATCTAGTGAACCACTGTGTGGGAGGCTGCGCAACAGTGAGTCTGCCGAGGTTTCTCAGAGAGCAAACAATTGCCATGATTGGCCACTAGAAATCCCTCAGATTTGCATATCTGGCACCTCATGATTGGTCCAAAGGCAACCAATCATAACCCACCGTTTACAACCAATCACGGCCCACCGTTTACAACCAATCACGGCCCACCATTTGCAACCAATCATAACCCACCTTTGCGATCCACCAATGTGTATATAAGCACCATGCCTGGCCCACAATAGCCAGACGACCGGGAAGACAGCGAAGACAACACAGAAGACCAGGAAGACGACGACCCTGGAGAGCCTGCAGAGATGAAACACCGCACAGTCTCCAGACGACCCTGAAGAGCTGTAACACTACATCGTCTCCAGACGAGCCTGAAGAGCTGTGACACCGCGTCGTCTCCGTGCTGCTCACAACAGACGACGCGACCCTAAAGAGTTGTAACACTGCGTCGTCTCCGTGCTGTACCGTGCTGCCCACAATAAACAGACGACACTGTGTCGTCTCCGAGCTGTGACACTGTGACGCTTGTTCCGGCTCTCACTCCTTCCCTCAGGAAACCTGTTCGACTGTCCCACCGGGTCGGGACACGTGGCACCCGAACCGGGTCGGGACAAGTGGCGCTCGAACAAGGGACCTGAGTACGAAGGATCCAGTGAAGAGCACCCGAAGAGGGGACGGCAGAGAATCGTCCCGAGATAGGACGGCAGAGATTCGTCCGAGGAGGGGACGGCAGAGAATCGTCCCGAGGTAGGACGGCAGAGATTCGTCCGAGGAGGGGACGGCAGAGAATCGTCCCGAGATAGGACGGCAGAGAATCGTCCGAGGAGGGGACGGCAGAGAATCGTCCCGAGATAGGACGGCAGAGATTCGTCCGAGGAGGGGACGGCAGAGAATCGTCCCGAGATAGGACGGCAGAGAATCGTCCGAGGAGGGGACGGCAGAGAATCGTCCCGAGATAGGACGGCAGAGAATCGTCCGAAGAGGGGACGGCAGAGAATCGTCCCGGTGAGTAACAAAGATTGCTTACTTATAAGTAATAAAGGTAATAATGGGACAAGTAATAAGGGTAATAATGGGACAAAAGCTTAGTCAGCACGAACAAGGGCTTAGTCAGCACGAACAAGGGCTTAGTCAGCACGAACAAAAGCTTAGTCAGCACGAACAAGGGCTTAGTCAGCACGAACAAAAGCTTAGTCAGCAGAAATTATTTGTTCATGGCTTGAAAGAAGCCCTCAAGACACGGGGAGTTAAGATTAAGAAGTTGCTCTCCTTTTTTGATTTCTTAAAAGAAGTTTGCCCATGGTTCCCTCAAGAAGGAACCATAGATGAGAAAATGTGGAAAAGAGTACGGGACGCTTTAAAAGATTATTATACCACATTCGGCCCAGAAAAAGTTCCCGTGACTACTTTTTTGTACTGGAACTTAATAGACGAAATTCTCAGGCTCCACACCAGTGAACCAAAAATTGTCGCTATGGTCACTAAGGGAGAGCAGATCATGCAAAATGATCAACCCCAGGAGGAGGCTATAGCCGCCTCAGATCTAACCATGGATTCTAGAATTGAAAAAGAACAGGGAGAGGATCTTATTTCCCTAGATAGTGAGGAAGAAGTTAAAAGCCCTGAAGGTGAGACAAAACCCAAAATATCCAAAAAACTAAAAAATAAAAACAACCTTAAGTCTCTACAAGAGCCAAAGAAAAATGAGTCAAAAACTGGGTCAGTTTTTTGGATAATATGCTGCTGTTTATCATATTTCTATATGGTCTCTGCTTGGGGTGGTTATGTGTTTATCATCAACCTTATTCCACTGCATGTGTTTGTGTTGTTACTGATGCAGAGATATAGCAAAAGAGTCTACATAGCATATAGCATTTTCTACATTGTGGGTTTAATATTATCCATGCAGATACCTTTTGTATCACAATTAGAGAAACTAAAAACCAATACAGACAAAGAAACAAAACTAGTTCAGGGATCACATATGACAGACTTTGAGACATTCCCTGTTATGGAAACTATAGATCCCCAAGGACAGGTTTGGCGCCGTCACAGTAGGTTTATGGTAAAAGAGATTAAGGTGGCAGTTGCCCAATACGGAGCTACTGCTCCATATACCTTAGCTATAGTTGAAGCTATCACCAAGGGCTGGCTCATACCATCTGATTGGCAAACGTTAGCCCGAGCTATCCTTCTTAAATTTCAAAACTCTCAGCCTTTATGTTTCCCTAACCGCAGCTACAGCTGCCGGCTCCACTGGCTAGTGTTATTACGCCAAGTCACTGAGGGTCTTCTCTCAGACCAACTAGATTCCCCGGCTGAGGTGGTTCTTCAAAATAGACGAGGTTTAAATCTCCTCCTGGCAGAACAGGGAGGTCTCTGTCTTGCTTTACAGGAACGCTGCTTTTACACCAACAAGTCCGGCATCGTTCGTGACAACATACATCAACTCCAACAATCTCTCCAACAACATAGAAAACAACTCGCCAATGGTCTGCCTGGAACGGTCTCCTCCCTTTCCCGCTCCCCCTCTCTGGCCCATTCATTGGATTTTTAATTGTTTGCTTACTGGGACCTGTTATATTTAATAGGCGCATGTCATTCCTGAAACAACAAATTGACTCACTTATGGAAGACCAACACCCTTATACTGGTCTCGCCTGAGGTGCTGAATCGGTTAGCCAAAGACGGGTAAGAGAGTCTGATGAACCCAATAACTCTTCAGTCCTTCCACCTAAGACAGGAGGCTCATCATAGCTATGGGACTCTCCAATGACGGGTAAGAATGGACTTATGGTTCTATACACGACTCCAACCTAAGACAGGCACGATTCCCCCAGGCCTTTACCTCATCTCTCAAATTAAAACAGAGAAGGGGGATATGTGGGAGGCTGCGCAACAGTGAGTCTGCCGAGGTTTCTCAGAGAGCAAACAATTGCCATGATTGGCCACTAGAAATCCCTCAGATTTGCATATCTGGCACCTCATGATTGGTCCAAAGGCAACCAATCATAACCCACCGTTTACAACCAATCACGGCCCACCGTTTACAACCAATCACGGCCCACCATTTGCAACCAATCATAACCCACCTTTGCGATCCACCAATGTGTATATAAGCACCATGCCTGGCCCACAATAGCCAGACGACCGGGAAGACAGCGAAGACAACACAGAAGACCAGGAAGACGACGACCCTGGAGAGCCTGCAGAGATGAAACACCGCACAGTCTCCAGACGACCCTGAAGAGCTGTAACACTACATCGTCTCCAGACGAGCCTGAAGAGCTGTGACACCGCGTCGTCTCCGTGCTGCTCACAACAGACGACGCGACCCTAAAGAGTTGTAACACTGCGTCGTCTCCGTGCTGTACCGTGCTGCCCACAATAAACAGACGACACTGTGTCGTCTCCGAGCTGTGACACTGTGACGCTTGTTCCGGCTCTCACTCCTTCCCTCAGGAAACCTGTTCGACTGTCCCACCGGGTCGGGACACGTGGCACCCGAACCGGGTCGGGACACCACTGTACCCTTAAACAAACAAAAAAACGAACAAACAAACAAAAAACAATGCCAGCAACTATGCATTCATGAACAGTCCTACGATTTAAAAAATCAGTGTGAACAAATTAAAAAACAAAGTATTTGCAAAGAAACTAATTTGTTCTCAGAGTTTTCAAGGGTTTAGCATATAAAAACAGTGACTATATGTTTTGTTAAAACAAGAAAAAAAAAAAAGGCCTAATAGTGTTTATAACTATTTTCAAAAGGAAGTTGCATGGCCTAATGAACTGCACCTTGAATTGGGAGTCTGGAACTTTTTCACTATTTGTCAAACACTGTATTACTGTGTGGCCTTGGGTGAATTATTTACCCTCTCTGTTTCCTCATTTAAAAAAATCAGGATTATACTAATTGACAGCATAGAAGAAGTATTGTGTTCACCAACAAATTAGTGACTGAAAAGAATTGTTCAACTATGAACAAAGAAGGGCAATGTCTAATCTGGACACGTATTTTAAAGTAGTTGAGAACAGTTCCCTCATTAGATAAATACAACAGTTTGGCTAGTTGATTTTTAAAGTAAATTGCAATTATTCTAAAAGCCAGATTTCTAAAACAATCCCAGAAAATTCATAAATCACTTTTGATATTGAAGCTGTTTATCCTTTTACATAGTTTTCAAATGAGTATCATGTTTTTTTAAAATGATGTTTTCACAATGAAATGAGACGACAGAAGGAAAGTACTTCGGCATTTGTGCCCTTGTGTACTCTTAGCAAACTTTATTACCTTTTGGAATTCTGACCTTCATGTATTAATGACACACAGAAAATACTCAAATATGATAGACTCTAAGCATTCTTTCATGGTGCCCATGAAAGCAGAGCTAGAATAAGCCCATAGCATTTTGTACATACTTTCTGTTATTACGTGCTCAGATGCCTGTTCTCCATTAGATCATAATGTCATACAGGGTAGAAACAAATTCTCCCACTTTTGTACACACAATAGTGCATGGCACATAGACGATCTTAAATATTTGTTGAGCTAAACTGAAATTGGAGCAGTTAAAGTGGGATTTTTTTCATGAGAATTGGATTAGAAATAAATTTCTTGAATTGACAATTTTCTAACTAACAGAACCAAGAATCGCAGAGAACAGCTTCAGTAGTTTCGTCTATCAAATTGCTGGATAAAAGGACACAATGAGGCATAACTAATTTAATAATTTCAGTAACTTCTAATAACTTTCCACTGCTCACAGATTGTCCAAGCTTAGTCTGGCACTTAGGGCCTGTGAAGCTCTATCGCATCCTCCTCGGAGTATAAATTCTCTCCATGCTGACCCCAACATGGCAGCTCTGTTCGGTATACCCTTCCTTTGGGCCACATTAAACTCTGCAAATACATCAGATCTTTGTACATTTTAACATGTTCCATAACAATTCCCAAAGGGCAACACCTTTATATGTGTGAGCCCCTGTGATGGAGTATCTTCTCCTTTTTATTTCCTCATGAACTCCTACTCATCTCCAAGACCATCTCTGCAAAATTCTATCAAACCTTTCCCACTTTGGGATCAGCAGGTGACGTGGTGGTTAGGCACTAGACTCCCACATGGCCTGTCATGATTCAAGTTCCAGACCTGTTGGCTTGGAAATAATGCTGGACATGTATACGTGCATGCCCAAAATCCCAAGAGGAGAATGAAGGAGAAGGGACTGCAGCATTGCCATCCTTCCTGGGGGGTGATTTATCACTTTCCCTCTCAGTATCTGTCTCTCTCTGTCTAGTGTATGTGCTCTATGGCAAAAACTAGAAACCAAAACCCCCAAAAAGAGACCCCCCAAAAAATAAGAAAAACTGTCCCACCTCACTAGTTTAGATATGTATCCCTGCAATAACTCATATTTTTATTATTATTTATACAACAAATCAAAAACAGGCATTAGGTTCTATTGTTTTTTATGATCCCAATATTTACATGGCATGTGGCTTTTATTATATGGTCCATATATCTTTGCAGACTGAATTAATGTTTGTGGGTCTAATTCTTCAAATTAACATTCTCTGCCCAACCACTATTTTTTTTTTTTTTGGGGGGGGGGAGAGGTTTTCGCTATAGGGAGTGTGCACTCGCCAGACAGACAGAGAGAGACATAGAGACAGGAAGCGAGAAATCACCCCCCAGAGGGGATGGTCACGCCACAATCCCTTCTCCTCCATTCTCCTCTCGGGATCTTGGGCACGCACGCACACGTGCCTGGCGTGAGTTTTAAGCCACTGGGTCTGGGACGCGAACCGTGGTCGACTATGTGGGAGTCCAGTGACATAGCCACTACGCTACCTGCTGGCTCCCCCAACCACTATTTTTTAAAATCACTTGAGTTTGGGAGGTATCAATCTGTAATTAAGAAGTCTGACCCAACCTTGTCAGGCACACTAATGGTTTATTCATGCCAATGCATGTGGATGTCCATCTGGAAACAAAGGCTCCAGAAAATTGCAACTAACGCTCTAGAATGGTGGACTTTGGGGTACCTCTTATAAGGAGAATGGGAAAGAATGAGGGTAACAAAAAGTTCATTTTCCCCTAAGAACTTAGAACATGGGTTCCTAAGAGCAGCACAAGTTTCTGATTGGCTTTCTGATGTTTTCGACTTGATCTGATTTAGTAACATAGCTACAGGCAGGAAGTGGGGTGACAAAGAAAAATATGTAGCCTGTGGTAACTTAGGGCACTTTTATTTTAATGTCAATGAGTTAATGAATTATTTGTTCAGATGTGTCCCTGAGCAATTATTTTAGACAAATGTGTGTGGGAAGTAACCAAGACTGATGTATAAATCTCTCTGAGGCCAGTTTTAGTCAAACCTTCTAATTTTTTTAAGTTTTTTTTTCTCTTCTCAAGGATTTATATTGGTTAACGTTTTTAGCACAAGTCCAATTTGGTTCTCATAACTATAGTTTTTCATGCCACAGCCCAGAATATGCAAATTAGTTACAGGCCAAGTATCTCCAGGCCATCTGAGAGGGTCTTCTCAATTCCCTAGAAGTCATAAGATCACAGTAAGAATGGCCGATATTTTAAATGCGCTTATCACTCAAGGCCGATTTAATTCCAGGTGCCTTCCTATTCTTACTTCCTTTCTCAGAGGTTAATGAGGCAGCCCTGGTGACACTGGAGAGTTAAGACTGCATCAAAATAAGCTGTGACAGGAACCTCAGAGCTCAGGCTTTCTAGACCAAGGAGGTCAGTCATACAAGTTTATATGACAACAAAAATGGACCCATAATAAAATCATTTCACGTAACAAAGTGACTTTGCGTCATTGGTTGTTGAAAACTAATGCCCTCTCTCCAGAATGGGACTGTGAATTTTAGGGATGTATGTTTCCTGAGGATATTCTCTCATGGCATTTCTTGGAAAATGTAGATGCTTTTCCAAATCCTAATTCTCAGTAAAATCAGTTGAGAATCTGAGAAACTTCACAGAAGAGCCCTGAATTGTGAGAATTAAAGTAACATGAAGACATTGCTTGTTTGAAGAAGTCCACTAGCGTTGAGCTGAGTATAACACTGAAAAATGGGATGTCACGTGGTATAGCAGATTAAGTTCCACATTTCTAGGACCTGGGACTGATGAAGAAGATGGAGAATAGCACACGGGAACATGAGGGGAGACCCTCAAGTGCATGCTCCATTGCCAGTGCTAGTGGAGGCTGAATTAGTGCCTGTCTGTCCTTCCTTTTGATTGTGGCCAGCATAGGACCCATCAATTGTCCATTCTCAGTTGTCTGCCTCCCAAGAGTAGGTTGGTCACCCCCATCAGATCCCATTGGCTAAAGACAGTGGAAGCCCCTGGAAGAGGAGAAGTTGCTTGAACATACAGCAAGAAGTGACAGCATGAGGGGAAAGCCCTTCTCCCTGACCAACTTAAGTGCAGAGTCTGGAGTGGTGAGATCTACTGTCCTAGTCATGAACGATTTGTTTAATACTGTGAGCCTGTGGATGGGAGAACACCAACTCTTGGTGCTGTCTCTTCCCCCAAATAAACATATTTTATAAATATATAAATAAGATATAAACTATATCACACACACACACACACACACACACACACACACACACACATAAACATTTACCCAACTCTGATTATTTCTAAGACTAATCTGCCAGAACTGGAATGATGGAGTCAGGTAGTGTGACTATTAAAAGTGCCAAGTATACTGTGGTTAATCACTTTCAGTAAGCCTTGTGTCAATTAATACTTACATAAGCGGTATATGAACATACTCCCTCCAGGCAATGCCAGTTTTTTTTTTTTTTTTTGCCAGTTCTTTTCTGGAGCTGCACAGTGAGTCAGAAAGAATACGAGATCCGATTCCCCCATTCCCCCACCCCACCCCCCCACCCCACCCCCCTGCTTCTTAGTTAAGTATCTTTGGAAGAGTCCTATCATCTCCCCAGGCCTCAGTTTTCTCACCTGAAAACAAAATAAGGTTAGATCATTAGTCCTCAAAACATGGCCCTCAGATCAGCAGCATCACCTAGAATTTGATAGATGTGCAGATTTTAGGGCCTCACCTAGAGCTGCTGAATCAGAAACTCCAGAACTGGGTCCATTTATCTGCGTTTGAACATGTTGTCAAGATGATTCTCATGCAGCTAAGATTTAAGTGCTGTACTGGATCATCTCTAAGTTCCATTTGAACTCTCATGAGCCTCATCCATCATTTGCAGGGTAAGAGAGCTAGAGGAATTTTCAGTGTGAGTTTGTTGGCATGAGATTTGTTGTACACAAGACCTGAGCCTGACAGAAATGTGTGGCATCTGTTTCCCAAACATAGTCAAGAGCATCTCATAGCATCTCGTAACATCTTATGAGGTGATTCCCTATGATGATTTATTTTAAATATGCCTGATTTACTATAACAAGACAAGATCACCAACAAAGAGCATTGCTTTCAAGATGCATGATAGTGTGAGAGATGAGAGACTGTGGTGACATCAGATAAACTTGGATTTGAAGTTTGGCTCCAATACTAACCAGTCATGTGACCATGGGGCTCAGTGTCCTATTGAGTTGTCAGAAAAGTCATGATGCATTTTTGCATAGAAAAACAGAAAAAAAAACACATCATGACTTTTCTGACAACTCAGTATCTGCCAAATAGAGACAGGGTGTGTACTTCATAGAATTGTTGTAAACTTTACGTAAGATACTACATACAAACTAAACCTAATGTCTGCAGTACATTAAGTCTTTAATGGATGCAAGCTATTGCCTACTAAAAGCCAGCTAAGTTCATCTGCACAAAAGCAATGTTTGTTATAGCATAAGTCTACTAACAAATAGAAGTAATACTAAGAACCTGAAGAATCATGAATTTGTTACAGCCTGATTCCAGAACTTAATTTAAGTGTTTGGTCTCATGAATTTATCTTCTATGTCAATGTTTATATTACTTTTTTTTTTTGCTTTACATTCTGAGCAATTTTCATGAGTTTGCTTCCAGCCTTCCATTGAAATTCTAGCTTTAAATTCAAATAAATCTTCCTTGTTCTTAGAGTTCTTAATTTATTAAAAAATTCTCCTCAGTTTCCTGAGTTTTCTCTATTTTCTTCAGGATTCATTGTGTGTAATTCTTCCCAGTCCTTCTCTCTTGGGTTCAGTTGACTTTCCTCAACTATTTGATTGCCCATTCAGCTTTGGAATAAGATGACTGATAGTAGCTTGTACCGGTTTTCAGAGATGAGGAGTAGTCTGTTTTTATTTGTTTATTTTGTTTGTTTATGTGCTAAAGGGTATGTGTCCTCATCAGAGAGAGAGACAAAGTGAGAGAGAGTGACAGTGGGAAATCATCTCCAATAGGGATGGCCATGACACAATCCCCTCTTCCATTCTCCTCTTGGGATTTTTGGCACATAAGCACACATGCCTGGTATGATTTTTCAAGCCACTAGGTCTAGGACTTGAAGCATGGCTGGCCATTTGGGATCCAGCAGCTTAAACACCATACCACCTATCGGCCTATAATCTATTTTCTCAAGAGATCACCATGTGGAGTGGAGGGTTGTCCTTGAGTCATGTGCACAGCTCAGGGTTAGCTTCTTGTTTACCTTCACATTTGATGGCACTGAAGTGGGGTTGAAGGGGTACTGGTAGAGAGACCATCATTTCCCAAAATGCAAATAGATTTGCTTTGGGGCATGTACCCAAAGTCTGATTATTTATAACCAGCTTGTTACATTTTCAAAGAATTTTCGTAGTCACAATCTGTGGATATCAGTTGCTCTGTACACTGAGACAACAGAGGATGATCAGGTAGATTGGGTAGTCCAAAGCATACCTCCATTCATACCTGACACATTTCCCAGTTTGTACTCCTGCTCCTTTCGCTCTTTAATATCAACTTGGAATTCGTTTAGGGTGTTCAACTAGGGAACTGGATTTCACTTTCTCCAGTTGCTGCTTCTCTGTTCTTGCTGAGGCATCCCCAGAATCCACCTGCTCTCTGTAGTCTAGAAATTTATCAATGTATCCAGGCTGCTGATCCCACCCTGTTTCCAAATTGTTATGAATTTCCCCTGCTTTTTGTCATTTTTTACTCTATTTTGTGTCATTTCAATGATGCTTATAGAAACCATGAAGTAAAATTAGGTCTGTGTACACACACACAGACAAAAACATGGAATAAAATGATTCTGTGAGGTAGGAGGAAGGGGAAAATCAGTAGCTGCTCAATAGATACTTAGCCAATTGGTTCACGTATCTCATCCAGTAAGACAACGGTTTCATTATAGTATATGAAAAATGCAATTGAGAAGTTGCTACACGATTGGACACCAATTATTGAAACCATTTGGTGAAAACTCTAGGTAATGTTTTCCCTTAAGTAGGGCCAGTTAATGATTTCAAAGGCAACAGCATACTCCAGTTGAGGAATTTGAACATAGCAATGTGCTCCTAGTATTTTAAAGGAACACTTTGAACCACTTTCTCAGTTTTACCTATTCACATGGTCATGAACACTTATGCAAAGTTTATTGCAAATATATCTTGTAAGTAAAGTTACACGAAGCAATAAAATGTAGTAGTGCTTGTTTTACTAGGGTCACTCTGGACTTTACCAAAACCTTTTTATTTATTTTTTTAAATATATACAGCAGCCATTAAGCTGGGAGCCATAACTTTGTGTAATGTAATTAATTGGTGAAGAACTTTTAACATTTTTATGAGCTTATGAAATATTATTCCCCTGGTTCTTTGAAATCTGAAAGCTGCAGCCCATCAGTAATTTAAATTATTGAAGATTCTTTTAATTAATAGTTTTGAATGGAGAACGTTAAGAAAAAATTTAAACAACCAAATATTTTGGCATTATTTTATAAAGTATCATAAGTGTTAGTTATTTTAGACAGGTCATGAAAGAGAAGATTGGAAAATTTCACTTCTGTTATCAGTTGTGAATCTTCCAAGGTCTTCTTGCCTTTCTAGGTTTTGGTTCCTGTGCTTCTGTCTACTTTGTAGTCGTAAAATATAATAGCTGGGTAGATAATCTACTCCTGTCATTTTCTCTACCTCTTTATCTCTGTCTCACTCTTTCCCCCCTCCCCCTTTCTGGAAATTTGAAAAATACAGAGAAGTAGAAAGAATTAAATGGCAGATCTTCTTACCCCACTATTGACAATTACACACTAATAATATGTGCTTATTCACTCACAGTTTTTTCCCCTACAGATAAAATTTAAAAGAAATTATAGGGGTATCATATGACAACATTGTCATCTTCTTAAAAGGAAAAAAAACTGAAAAACTTACATATGAAACAGAAATCCTCTTTAACCTGTATTGTCTTTTGAAATAAACATCCCAGACTATCTGCTTATGGAGGGACAGTTATGAGGCAGTCTATTAATACATGGTTCCTCCGAAGGACCCTACTGAGATGGACCCACAGCTCCCAATGGTAATATTTAGGTCAGTGGAATGACTTTTATTGGCCTTTGCCCTCTTCCTAGATTTTCTCAACTCCACAAGTCTGTTTCCTGGGATGACCCCTCAAACAAACGACCTACACTCAAGCACTTGTCTCAGGCTATGCTTTTGGGTCATTCAAATAAAGACTGTGAATAAAAATGTTTTTCTTTGAAAAGGATAGGGATTTCAAGAGAGGCTAGCTGGCAGGAAATGTGGAGAAAAAAATGAAGCAATTAGCTTGGTAAATGCCAAATGTCAAGTTCTTGTGGTGATTTCCAAATTGTTGAGCAACAGAGGACATATAGTATGCTCTCAATAAAGATGTTAATGAATGGATAGTAGTTGAGTATTTGGAGTGAGTGAGATCTTAAGTCAAAAATTAGTTCATCCTGGGACCAGCAGTTAGCATAATGGCTATGTCACTGGACTCCCATGTAGTTGACCACAGTTCGAGTTCTGGACCTGGCGGCTTAAACTCAAGCCAGGCGCATGTGCGTGCGTGCCCAAGATCCCAAGAGGAGAATGGAGGAGAAGGGATTGTGGCGTGGCCATCCCCCCGGGGGGTGATTTCTCGCTTTCTATCTCTCTGTCTCTCTCTCTGTCTTTCTGGCGAGCGCACATGCCCGCTATAGCAAAAACCTCTCCAAAAAAAAAAAAAGAAAAATTAGTTCATCCTGAAAAGAGATCAAAGTCATGAACTACTGCTCCAAGAGATGTTTATGAAATCTGGTGCTCTCTTTCCTAGCATATTAGTTAGTGCATTTATAGGGCTGTCAAAATGACAAGTTTATGGATAAGGAGAATTTATATTTTCCTAGCAAATTTTATCTGTGCTGTATTTGAGTTACTTTCTTTCTTTGAATAAAGATAAGCTTAAGAAGAAAAGTTTCAAAATTACATGAAATAATTTGTACAATGATGGCATTGTGGAATTTTTTGGAAGACCAATACAGTGAAGGTGATACCTGCTCACTTCTTTTCCATTCAGTGATTGTTGTTAGCTCACTGTGAAGAAGTTTCTAAATTTTGTTGAGCTGATGTGAGGTACAGCTTATGAGTAAGGACTTTGTATATCAATTGTGCTGTCTGGTATGTTAGCAATTAGTCACATGTGGTAATTAAGTACTTAAAATATGGATAGTGAAACTGAAACATGTTTTGTTTTGTTCTAATTAATTTGAATAAAGATGAAGCAATATGAAATTATTCTTGTGAAATGCAGTTTTGTTCTGATAAGACTATACTTTTACTTCTTCCGCCCACCATATATGTACTTTATACTGCTGATGTTACAATTTACACCTTTTTTGAAAAAGGATTATTTTATTGAACTTTATTTTATTTGTTTATTTATTTATTTGTTTGTTTATTCATTTTAATTTGACCAGAGAGGGTCAGAGTGAGAGAAAGAGAAAGCAAGTCACCAGGTCAGGGATTCGAGCCATAGTTGGCCATGTGGGAGTCCAATGGCCTTAACTACCATGCCACCTGTCAGCCCCCACAAGTTACACCTTTTTAAAAAATTTCCAAAGGGCATGTGTGCTGTCCAAAGAAAGACGGAGTAAGAGAGAGAGAGAGAGAAGGGCCCCCAGTGGAATGTGGCCATGCCACAATCCTTTTTCTTCCATTGTTCCATCCATCCTGTCAGGATTCTGGGAATGCACACATGTGATAGCATGTTTTTCAAACCTCTAGTACCGAAATCCAAATTGTTGTTCGTCATGTGGAATCTGGCTCCCTTAACTCCCATGCTATATGGCCAGAGGACCAACTACAATTATTTTTTTAAATTATGTATCCCATATATGTTTTTATAGTTATACATTTTTCTTTTTCTTTTTTCTTTTTTTTGGAGAGGTTTTTGCTAAAGGGCACATGCACTTGCCAGAAAGACAAAAAGAGACAGAGAGACAGAAAGCAAGAAATCACCCCCCAGGGGGGATGGCCATGCCACAATCCCTTCTCCTCCATTCTCCTCTTGAGATCTTTGGCACGCATGCACACGTGCTTGGCATGAGTTTAAGTTACCGGGTCCAGGACTCTAACTGCAGTTGACTACATGGGAGTTCAATGACATAGTCATTATGCTAATTTCTGGTCCCTATGTTTGTTTTTAATACTTTTGTCTTTTAACTTCTATACTAGAATTAAAGTGATTTGCACACTACCTCTAGAGTTTTATTCTGAATCTGTGTATGTATTTAATTTTTCCAGTGCATTTTATACTTTCATTATGCTTTTATGTTGCTGATTAGTGTTATTTCATTTCAATTCGAAGAACTCCCTTTAGCAGATCTCGTAAGCAGGTCTAGTGGTAATAAATTCTTTCAGCTTTTGTCTGTCTGAGAAAGTATTTTCCCTTTGGGGCCAACAGGTGGTATGGTGGTTAAGATCACTGGACTCCCACATGGCGGACTGTGGTTTGAGTCCCAGACCTGGTAGCTTGCTTTCTCTCTCTCTCTCTCTCTCTCTCTCTCTCTCTCTCTCTCTCTCTTTCTCTCTGTCCCTCTCTAGTAAAAAATAAATGAATATAAATAATAAATAAATAAGTAAATAAATAAATTTACCCTTCATTTCTGAAGGACAGTTTTGCTGGGTTTACTTCTTGGTTGTCAGCACTTTAAAAATAGAATCTTGCCTCCTTCTGTTCTGCAATGTTTATGTTAAGAGACCCAGTAATAGTTTTATGGGCTCCTTTGTATTACAGATCTTCAAAAAGTTCAGAGAACTTTTATATATAAAATACTATTTATGAATTGCCATTTTTTGCACCATAATAAATGTATATTAACTTATTATATTGTATATGTATTGTAACATGTCTGAATAGTTTCCGGCACTAAGAAGGACAGTACATTAGTTTGAAAAGAGCCCATATCAGAGGAACATGAATTATTCTAAAAAAAAAAAAAAAGGCAAGAATAAATATTAAATTTATGGTAAGTCTTGGGTGGAAAATGGTGAAATCACTGATGTTTTAGGAGAAATTTATGAAAACAACACCCCAAAGTAATCAGCAGTTTACAAATAGATCACTTAAGAGAGGAGAAGATGATGATGAAGATGACGCCTTCGGTGGCAGACCATTCCCATCAATTTGTGAAGGAAAAAATTAAACTTGTTCATGCCCTGAGTCACGCCAGAAATGGTACCTAACATTATAGACAACTAAATTGGTTCAGCTTACACAATTCTGATGGAAAGTTGAGCAAACTTTCTGCTTGATGGGAACCCAAACTGTTGCACCCAGAGAAGCTGCAGATAAGAAAGAGCAAAGCAATGGAAATTTTAAACAAGTAGTACTGTTACGGTTTGTATCACGCCTTGTCTCCTAAAGTTCTATACTGTGAAATTTGATGTTGGGAGGTGGTGAGGCTTAGTAGGCAGGGATTTGTTCCTAATGATTGTATGACAGATATATGATTTATTCTCTTATGAATAAATCAATGATGTCTTGTGAGATCCAGTGAGTTTTAGATCTCTTGAGAACAGGCTAGTTCTTGTGAGAGTGAGTTGTTATAAAGGAGAAAGAAGTAAGGTGCTGGTTCTCCCCCTGTACAAGCCTGACATCTCTGTGCTTCCATCAGGCATGCTGAAGGGTAAGCATTGGGACTTTCCAACCACAAGAATCCTGAGTTTGTACATTAACCTCTTCTTGCTTTATTAAATTACCCAGGTTCAGGTATTTCTGTTAGCAATGAAAAATGAACTAAGACAGAGATCAAACATTTCTCTGAAGAATCTTGGTCTCTGTCTTCATATATGGTTAAGTCAGTGTTTTGTGGAGGAACAGGTGATGGGACTAACTGGTCTTCCATCTTGCTGACATCATTCACTTTGGTAGGATTATATTATGCTTTGCTGCAAATTTAGCATCTGAGTTGACATTGCTAAGGGTTAATATGAAAATAAACAAAGTAAATGTCATTTATACTTTTCTGAAGTATTTTTCAGTGATTATTTTTGGCTAAATAAAATATATTAGTTAAAATAATTTTATTATTTTTAACTTTTTTGAATATAGTTACTAAAAATAAAATTATATATGTAACTGACATACTTCTATTGACATCATATAGTATCCTAAAAGCAAAAGCCACAAGATTCCAAGCTAAAGGAGACCTCTTTTGGGTGCAGTGATATGGTTGGTATATCTCCTCAACAGTCTCTTGTTGGCCTTATGCTGCTCATGAATCCACTGTACTGATATCCCTTAACACTTTGAGGGCTGAGGTAAAAAAGGCATGAGTCGGGGAACCAGCAGTTAGCGTAATGGCTATGTTGCTGGACTCCCACGTGGTCGACCGCGGTTCGCGTCCCGGACCCGGTGGCTTAACACTCACACCAGGCGCGTGTGTGTGCGTGCCCAAGTTCCCAAGAGGAGAATGGAGGAGACAGGATTGCGGTGTGACCATCCCCCCTGGGAGGTGATTTCTCGCTTTCTGTCTCTATGTCTCTCTCTGTCTGGCGAGCGCACACGCCCTATAGCGAAAACCTCTCCAAAAAAAAGAAAAAAAAAAGGCATGAGTCCAGGCAGCAGATATACTGCTACAATGTAGCAGTTACATTGCTGGACTCCCACATGGCCAACCACAGTTCGAGCCCCAGGCCCAGTGGCTTGAAACTCACACTGGGCATGTATGATGGTGTGCCCCAACTCCTGGGAGGAAAATAGGAGAGAAGGGATTGCAGCATGGCCATTCCCCTGGGGTGGTGATTTCTTACTTTCCCTCTCACTGTCTCTGTCTCTGTCTTTCTCTCTGGCAAGTATATGTGCCATAAGGCAAAAAGCTCTTTTAAAAAAAAAGGCATGAGTCCTATAAAAATAGCAAAAGTTTCTGTGTTTCAGTTTTGTTTTGTTTTGATTTTTGACTCAGACTTTGGCTAATGTATTTGTCAGTTTGTTTTGTCGAGTCCTAGAGCAGTGAATTTTTTTTTTCCAAAATAGCAGGAAAAGGGTGAGGATGAGGTTTGAAGAAGAATAAATAAAACAAAAAACCTTCTGACTGCAGAGAATTGAGTGAGGGTGTGGCTGGAACTGAACTGGCATCTACTCCTGAAGCTCAGAGACAAGAGATCAGGTGGAGGACAGCCTGGGGTGAAGCCCTAGATAGTCAATGGAGAAAATGTATGCTAGGCCAGGGGAGTGAATGTTGTTCTTGGGACAGGGTCCAAGAGAGAAGGAGCCAAATGCAGCTGGTGCCAGGAAACCACCATAGAGCCAGGGCCGAATCACAATCATGAAAGCACCATAGAGGAGCTGCTAGAGAAAATACAGGGGTGGGGGGCAAGTCAGGTGGAGGGTATGGGAGACAGGGACAGGGTGTAGGCAGGGTGTCTTCCTAGAGTCCACATTATTCCTGCTGGGTGAGACGGCTTCACTGCCTATCCCTTATCTGGGACACAATAGCAGCCCCAACTGCTGAAAATGTGTTTATTTCCCCAAACCTCATATTCAGAGTAAAACCTGTAGAACTCTCTTAAAACTGATTTTTAATATTGAGTTTCTTGGCTCCTCTGCATACATCACACAGAAATATATATTTATTTTTCTCTTCTTCTAGCCTAGAATCATCTTAATCATCTCTTTATTGCCAGTGTCTGATGCTATAGTGGTCAGCTGACATGGAATCAGAATTTGGAAACAACATCTTTCAAGGATATATATCAGTTACAGTTTTTTTAAGTCTCTACAAATTCCCTTGAAACAATACAGATATTGAAGTATTCATATGCACACACACACACACACACACACACACACACTAAAATCCAGTATCTAAAATAATGCATCCATTTTGGTATCAGTCTAGAGACTGGCGTCCCCACTTTGAGGATGATGTGGGAAGGCTGTTTTCAAGAGCTGTTGTTTGCAGCTGCATCGTTCACTAACTTGATAGAGCTAAAGTTCTCCCAAAGAAGTGAACTGTCCTCACGGAAATAGCTGAAAGAAATACACCAAGTTTCTTGGCATGATGTAGCAAGGCAGGCTGCAATAGATTAGCTCTGCCCTTAACAACAAGTTTCACTGGGCCGATGAGAGATGTTATGGAAACGTATCAAGGGAAAGAGTACTCTAGCTTCAGCTGGCCAACAGACCATAGGGTAATCAGTGCAATGAAAATACTGAACCAGCACCAAGACTCACAAAGCAGCTTATTATAAGGATTTAATATACAGTATTACAGCGAATCTGGACAGCTCTTGTAATGGGATATGGAGCCTTGCTCTTCTCAGTCCTTGGTTCGAATTTGGATTAAGTCCATTTTCACTAAAATTAGTTGCCATCTGAGACAATTTGGAGGCCTTGGAAAAACAAATTGGTCATCTCATCCTAGCTACCAGGACAGCTGACCTCATACATGGGGGTTACCTCCCAAAATTAAAAACTCCCAACTGCTGCACATCGTCATGCTGCAGGTTTCCTTTTACAGTGGAGACAGGAGTCTCACTAACATATCTGAAGGATACTACAATGACGAACTCCAGTTTTGTGATCAGAAGGGTCTCCAGTTCTGGATTGAGACTGCAAAGATTAAAAAACAAATATATTTAAAAAAATGAACTCTTCTAAGGCAAGTTAAATTCTTCACTCTAACTTCTTTTAAGAAAGCAACACGGTAGTTTGAAACCTGTGAGCTATCAGGAGTTTAGCTCATTCACATGGAGGTTATTTCTCACAGGCCTAGTCTGCCCTGTATTCAAGAGTGCAATGAGGATTCTAGCAGTGACTGCCCACTTTCTCAGAATCATACTCTACCCTTGGTTATCAAATACTAACCTATAAAATGGCTAAATATCCAGAGTAAAAACAATAAAATTAAGTCAGCAGAGACTTGTCTATTTCCATCTACTAGGAAGCTCTTTACTGGCTATACAGCACTGCTATACCCTTGTTTCCAGAAGTCAAAAAATGAAATTATTGTTTTAAAAAAATGCATACCTGTGGGTGCTAAACTTCTAGGGAGGTTTCTGAGAGGCACCAAGGCTCTCTGAGCATCACTGTTAAGTCCACAGTTTGATAGCTACATCCATTGTTCACTCAGACAATGCCCAGCTTTGCCTCAACCACAATAGAGTAACAGGTGGAGCTGAAGGAAAGGCTGATGTTACTAACTCCGTGGGCTTCTTCTCCCCATCCTACATTAGCTTCTATCACCTGGCATCTTGGCATTCTTTCTTGTGGCTCTAACTTCCCAGTATGTTTGTTTGTGTGTGTGTGTGTGTGTGTGTGTGTGTAATTTTTTTTAATAGTGTTTGCTATAGGTCCCATGTACTTGCCAAAGACACACATACACACACCACACACACACACACACACACACACACACACACACACAGAGAGAGAGAGAGAGAGAGAGAGAGAGAGAGGGAGAAAGTGAGAAATCATACCATGGGGGAGGGTGACCATGCCACAATCCCTTTCTCCTTCATCCTCCTCTTGGGATTCTCCTCTTGGAATTCTGGGCATATGCACATAGGTGCATGCTGTTTTTCTCAAGCTGCTGGGTCTGGGACTTGAACCACACAGTGGTCCATATGCAATACAGCCCCTCAACTACCAAGCCACCTTCTGGCCCCAGTATATGATTTTTACTCTACTCACAAAACTGTTTTTGAGTGCAGTTTTTCAGTTATTCAAAGTCTAGATAGTTACATGTTTTCAGCAAACTTAAAAAATGACATAGCAGTGGGAAGTCATATTATCTACAATTCTTCAAGTTTCTAATTTTTGAAAGTTTATTTATTTCTTCTATTAGAAAAGTGAGATAGACAAACAGTGAGGGGGAGGGAGAGAGAGAGAGAAAGAGAGCGAGCTATGAGCACTCCCAGCAGGGTCTTCTCATCACAATCCACTCCCAGTCTTGATAGGCCTGGATCACAGAAGTGTGTGCAAACACCTGGTATGTTCAGGGAGGTTCCAAGACATGAACCCAGGACCTTTCCCATGTGAGTCCAATTGTGTTACACACTAACACCCCTTGACCCTATTTGTTGTTGTTGTTATTGTTGTTAAATCAGTCATCTCAAGCCAGAGTGATTGAAATACAAGAAGATTTGGAAGTCATTGAAACAGGAAGAAGATTTGGAAGTCCTCTATCTAAACCTGGAACCTTTGGCAGGCAGAGCCACAAAGATTATCAATTAAGGAACACCATCAATGTCATTCTTAAACACCAGAGAGGAGGAGTACAGTTATCTGTCTTGTGTTGGTATTTGTTCAGTTTTCTTCATAAGCCAATCAGAAATAAAATTCATAAATAAAATAACCTGCCTTTATCCATGGATTCAAAAGGTCAGCCAAAAGTCCTAACATAAAGGAGTAATAAAAGGAAATAATTTATCTTAAAATGCATTCTATGGACCTATATGCTCAGTCATCATGGCTGAGAGAGCTCTAAATGTAGACAGATGGAGTTGGATTTTATGGGCAGTGTTGCCACCAGATATCTACTTACATGCAATGGGGACTGTGCTCTTAAGTTCTGAACTAAACAGAATATAGTCTTCCACGTTACTCCTTGAATATTCAGTATATGCCAAAATTGTGCAAAAGATTCTTTATTGAGATCTGTAAATCAGAGTCAAGAGGGTAGGCTCAAAACAAGCAGATGGGGAACCAGCAGTTAGCATAATGGCTATGTCACTGGACTCCCACGTAGTCGATTGCGGTTCGCATCCCGGACCCAGTGGCTTAAAACTCACGCCGGGCACGTGTGCGTGCATGCCCAAGATCCCGAGAGGAGAATGGAGGAGAAGGGATTGTAGCGTGACCATCCCCTCTGGGGGATGATTTCTCGCTTTCTGTCTCTGTCTCTATGTCTCTCTCTGTCTGTCTGGCAAGCGCATGCGCCCTATAGCGAAAACCTCTCCAAAAAAAAAAAAAAAAAAAAAAAAAAAAAAAAAAAAAAACCCAGCAGATGGGGGACCAGCAGTTAGCGTAATGGCTATGTCACTGGACTCCCATGTAGTCGACCGCAGTTCGCGTCCCGGACCCGGTGGCTTAAAACTCACGCCGGGTGCATGTGCATGCGTGTCCAAGATCCTGAGAAGAGAATAGAGGAAAAGAGATTGCGGCGTGGCCATCCCCCTTGGGGGGTGATTTCTCGCTTTTTATCTCTCTGTCTCTCTGGCGAGCGCACACACCCTTTAGCAAAACCCTCTCAAAACAAAACAAAACAAAACAAAAAAAACAGCAGATGGCATAATGGATACATTACTGGACTTCCACATAGTTGACTGAGTTTGAGTCCTGGACCTGGTGGTTTAAGACTTATGCTGGGTGCATATGCATGTGTGCCCAAAAGTCCCAAGAGCAAAATGAAGAAGAAGGGATTGTGGTGGGCCTACCCTCTGGGGGAGGGGGGGAGCTGTGATTTCTCACTTTCTCTCCATCTCTCTGTCTCTCTGGTGAGTGTACACATCCTATAGCAAAAAAAAACCAAAACAAAACAAAAAAATGAGTCTAGGTTCAGGTAATTATAAATGGGTTTTTCACTTCATGAATGGCTACAGGGACTCAAAAGTCATGAGGAATTTGGGGCAACTTCCTGTATTGCAGGGTAAGGTGGTACAAAGCAGGAGACATCCAGCTATTGTGCCTCCTGATACCTGGAGGCAGTAGCATCCCTCTGGCATCGTAACTACCCCAATGCCCCATTCCTTCCCAAAATAGCCTTTCCAAGGCCATAGAACTTGAATCTCATTCCAGAGATGCAGCTCTGGGAAGGGTTTCCCATAGTTTATTGTAAACACTTATTTAATGCTTGTCACATAACTAACTTATACATTTTGAGAAAGTGAGAATTATGTCTGTCCTGTTCCCCACTATGTCACTTTACATGTAATTAATAAATATTCATTGGAGAATGAATGAGGAAATGAATGAATGGATGAGTATTGTAGTCACTGACCTGTACTAATTTATAAGCACATGTTAAGTCCATATTGCTATGCTTAAAGAAAACCTTTCTTTGAAAAATTGATTTTATGTAAGAATTAGTAACTATTTATGTTGGGTTTAATTTTAGTAATTTCCATGACATCTCAAGTGGACATTTGAAAACTCCTAGCTCAATATCTGAAGTCAGGTCCATTTCTTGGGTCACAACATTAGGCTGTTTTCTCAGACAGCCAAAGCCAATATTTAGAGGAAGCAAAGAAGGATGGTTTCAAAAATCCAAAATCTTCTTCTTTTCCTGCCTTGTTCCTTTTCTTTGTGGCTATATGTAGTACTTTCTGCCAATATTTCTGCAGTGATGGGTCACATCTTGGGAGAGCTCTTGTAATGTATAATATCTGGATTCCTACTTTGTTAGACTGGGAGTTAGGAAGTCTAAATTTTCATCCTAGTTTTGTTATTAACTAGCTGTGTCACTTTAGAAAAGTTACTTCATTTCTCTAAGTCTCTGTCATATCACTTATAAAATGAAAGAATGAGACTAGAAGTTTCCAGTTTTTTTCAGTTCTAGTATCTAACATATCAGTGAAAATTTCCACAACTGGGAATAACTAGAGATAAGCCCAAAGTTGTGAAAAAGCTACGATGTGGTTAAAAAAAAAAAAAAAAAAAGACAATGGTTAGAAATTGAGCTATGCCCAGTTAAATGACAGAATATTTTTGGAGTTTCACAGAAGAAAAAGAAGAAAAACATGTCTTTAAGATTACATGGTTTCTATAGAGTGAACTTAACTATTTTTTTCTTCTCTCCAGATCTGCTGCATGATAAATTCTTATTTTCCTTTATTTCCAGTGTTCATTGAAGGCTTTAACAGTAGGCCCTGTGCTATCCAAAATGAGCACCATGTTATCCTGCTAGCTGCTCTCATCACAAATGCAAATAAATTATTTTCTATGGAAACCTTGAAACATGGAGCTTTGATTTGAAAATTATCTATAAATTCTGTCTTGTTTAGGCCTAAGTACATACAAGATTGCTAATACTGAGATTTTAAAGAGCTGTAATTTAGGGCTTCTAAGATCATCTTAAGTTAGTCCATGAAATCAGGGAATCACTTTCACTGGGGATAAAGGAATTGAGATGCATTCATTGTGGCTACAGGATTTTATGTTGGGAGTCACCAGTCTCCTGTCACAGTTCCTTTTAGCAGGGCTGTCACCTACACTGAGGTACAGCGCCATAAGCTTGACGTATGCCATTCCACCTAGCTCCACTGGGAAAGAGAAACATCTCCATGGCCTCCTCAAGCATCAGGCTGGTCCTCTTCTTAAAGCATCTTCAGGGAGGTACTGATCAGCTTTTCTCTAAGTACTTTGGAATACCGGTGCTGCATTAGAACTACGTATCTGTGGCAGGGAGGGAAGTCCAGCATGCATTACCAAGCTACCCCACATCCAATGCAGCCTGCTGCTTCTACTGAAGGATTCAAAGAAGGAACAGAGAGTGTGGATAATTCACCCTTCTGTATCTACCTGTCATCAGATCTTAAGCTGAACAAATGGCAGAAAAAACTGTTTGAAAACTTGATCATTCTTCAATGGCTTGAACTTGGGTAGGAAAGTGGGGAGCTACAACAGCAGTGTGTGTGTGCGTGTGTGCGCGCACACACGCACACACACATGCACGTGCATGCATGCCTGTTATGCCCAAGCAAGGCCCAGGATTTTGGATAGCACCACTCAATCCCTGAACTACAGCAACACAATGCCAAATTGTGAGCACTTTTAATTCAGAGCAACAGAAAACCCCCGGATGCAAAGGAAAAGCTTGAGGCTAGATTCCTCTCTACCTTTAATGGAAAACTCATACCTTTGTTCTATCCCACTGATTGTCAGAGAGCTGGGTCACCTCCAACATAGGTTAGACGTGGTTAGAGAAGGACCTAGTAGAAATTATATGGATTGTGCATCAAATAGGCCTTCACTTCAAGTCCTCAAAAAAAAATGAAACGGACTGAGGCCAAGGTCTATCAAGGGCTAAGACAACAGACTCATCTGTCCCCATTAAAGTCTTTAAAGGCTTAACATAGTTTTTATTTTTCAGCATTTATTCAAATCTAAAAGCCTCTTGGCCCCCAACTCCCCACCCTGCCTTGAACTGGCTGCTCCAGGAGTGTCTTCTCTGCTACTATTAGTGGATAATTGCTTAACATTTTCTAGAGGTAATTAACCTTGCCTTTGAAATGAAAGAAATCCCTAAATTGAGCAATACGATGAAAGCCATTCTTTCATGTAATTTAGTCTCATCAACCAATACCAGCCATTAAGTGCATCAATTTCTAGCTCAAAGACAAGGCTGAAGAATAAGCAGTGGCAATATTAAAAAAAAAAAAGTAAAAGAAAAAGAAAAAGAAACAACTTGAGGCCTTTACTCTGTCCATCTCAATTTCTTCACAATAGGGTTCTCACTGCAGCCTCCTGATTGCTCGTGGTTTTGTGCAAGCTCCACAGGGTGGCTTTGATGGAGGGCATCTGTTAGAAGGCAGTCCCATGGAGCTGAGGGTATGCCAGGGGTTGTGTGCATGCCTGAGAACTCTAGAAGAAGTTCACTCAAGACTTCAAATTCTGTGTTAAGATGCAATTTCTTTTAACATTTTTGGAAAAACCAACCTGTCACATAAAAAACTCGGCTATTCCACTGGAGTTCGTAGCTTCCTACTAGCATATTCATGCAGGACTGTTGTGTAATTAGCTGGCTAAGCACCTCCTCCAACATCATAGGGTTCACAGTTGTGAGAGCCTGTGAACAACATGGTCACCTCCCTGCCTCCACAACAGGCTGGACCCAAATGATTTCAGACAGATGGATATCAGAATTTTCCCCTTGCTAAGGAAAAGACTTCCAAGATGGAGACTAAACAATATCTCCTGGTATCTTGTTCCAACGGTTGGGAAAGTTCTTTGCCAGCAAACCACTTTGTGGTTGTATTAGACGCTTTCTGCCGCCCTGCAGTTAGCTGGAAGTCAGTTTACCGCAGGGCTTTTATCACCCAGAGGCTGCATTTAGCTTTCTGGGTGACCCTGGCTCACACTCCAAACCAGAGGAAGGCCCCGAGGGGCTTTTTAAGGACTATCCAGAAACCCTCAGAGATGGAGAGACTGTGCCAGATCTACAGAGAGATACAAAAAAAATTAAATGAAAAAAAAAAAAAAAAAAAAAAAAAAGGGCGCCTGATCACTTTGGCGCCCTCTAGGGGCAATTTACTGCCTTCTTGCAGATTGTGAAATAGCACATTGGGGGAATTTCAAGTCAGTATAGAGACAAACATCTTGTTAGTGATTTCCTCATATGGCTTACCAGTACCCTTTCCTACATTCTTTTTGTTGATTATTTTACATAACCACAGGATCCCTTTTCTCATGGAAACTTCATCATAAAATCTTGTACCAAGGAAAAATAACCAACAACAACAAAATTAAAGCCAGAGATTTTGATTGTGTCTATCATTTCTGTTTATCCTGATGCTAGCATTGGAGGCAGCTCTTCAGCCATCCTTCTCAAATGCTTCCTATTCACAAACATGTGCTTTGAATTGGTTTGATCCTCTTTGAACAAATAGGGAAACTCTGGTATGATGCATTACATGTAAGCAAATGACACTTAGAGTCTGACTGCCTACAATTCTCAGTGCTTCTCCTTACTGTCTTTGGTTTAGTTGATTAACTGCCCCATGCCTCAGTTTCCTCAAGTGTAAAATAGGAAAAATAATAGCACCTTTCTCATAAGACTGCTGTGAGGATTAAATAAAATCATGCCCACAAAGCGCATCATCATACTTTATGTTTATAGAGGGTTTCTTTCTTTCTTTTTTTAAAGAATTATTTTATTTAACTTTATTTATTACTATTATTTTCCAGTTTGATCAGCAAGAGAGAGAGAAAGAGAGAGAAAGTGAGGAAGCAAGCCCCCAGGTCCAGGACTTGAATCATGGTCGGCCATGTGAGAGTATCCAGTGCCTTAACCACCACACCACCTCCTGGTCCCTTATGGAAGGTTTCTAAGTACCCAAGGAAGTAGAGACAAAAAAACTCAGGAGTCAAGTAACAAAAGTATCCACCTCATAGGGCTACTGAAAGCATCAGATTAGTTAATGAAGGCAAAACACTGGACTAAGACTTGGTGCCTACTAAACTCTACAAATGTTTGTTGTTGTTGCTGTCTCCATTTCACAGTTGAGTAAACTAAAACATACAGAGGTTAGATAGCTTGCTCAGGAAATGGATAACCAGTAAGCAGTGAGTCATGTGTTAAAAGCAGGCAACCGATTCCATGCTTCCTGCTCTTTTCCATTGTTTCTCTCTCTCTCTCTCTCTCTCTCCTCTCTCTCTCTCTCTCTCTCTCTCTCTCTCTCTCTCTCTCTCTCAGAATACATGCACTCACTGGAGAGAGACAGAGAAACAGAGAGAGGGAAAGTGAGAAAGCACTCCCCCACAAACCCCCATAGAGGTTGGTCATGCCACGATCCCTTCTCCTTAACTCTCCTTGCAGCATTTTGGGCATGCACGCACACATGCACAGCATGTTTTTTAAGTTGCCAGGTCTGGGACTCAAATTTTTCAGTCAGCCATGTGAGATACAGCTGCTTTAACCACCAGGCCACCAGCTGGCCCACCATCATGGTCTCTCTATGTATAGTACAGAATGCTGATTACAGGGTAACTTTGACAGTAGAGGTAAGTTTCAAGCAGATGTGCTGTCACCCTCCTGAAGAGAAGTTTCTAAATCATCATCCTGCAAAACATACACACTGCAGCATGATCCAGCAATGGTAAGACACTAAAAATATAACTACCTTCTGAGGATATAGGATAGAAATTCTCAACTGGACCCATCCTGGTGGTGCAGCCAATAACAAACTGAACTGCAGTGCTGGAAGCCAAATGACCAACCACTGGTTTGGATTCCTAGGTGGATCTGAAAACATTCCAGACATGTGCTTGTGTGCCCCCAATCCTGACAAGCCAGATGGCTGGGGAAAAGGGACAGCCAAGACCAGTCCCTACCTAGGATGCTTTTCTTCCCCTCCCTATCTCTCACTTTCTCTTGTGTGTACACAAGTACTCTCTATCACGAAAAGATTTTAAGAAAAAAATAGTAAGATGCTATTTTTCTCCTGCTAAAATTTTTGGATTGGTCAAGGAGAGGGGAGAGGGGAGATATTCATAGGAATGTAAAGAGGTAGTTTGCAGAGGATGGTAGGAACGTGCTGTTAGGGGGTTTCCCTGATGAAGTGAACTGAGTCAGATGCCCTGCTCATCTCTGATCTCTATCAAAAATCACTTTCTCTACCAAAAGGCTCCAGGCTACTTTCTAGTGGAAGGATTAGGCATGTCTAGCATGGAGGATGTTTCCTGCCCCTCTGAGAAGTATCCTGAGAATTTTCAGAGTTTGTATTGAAATTGGAGAGAGCCATTTTTTGCTTGTTACAGCTGCTAATGTTGTAATAAATGTTGCTCTGTGATACATGGTTCTTTCTCTTCAAGCTACCTTTGCTAGCACATTACCAGCACTGCTATCTATGCTGCTAAATCTCAGAGTCTCACCCAGTTAAGTGTGTTTCACTGACTTTAGTTTCCAAAAGCAAATTTCCACTGAGGTTATGAAGCATTTATCACCAGACCATTTCTGTTGGTGAAAAGTCTATTGCTATTCAGTGGACTGTCTATAACTGCTGAGGCTAGGGAAACTGCTGTCGTGGAGGTTGTCTTATTTTCTCTGAGGCCAGAGAGCTAAACAATGATAGTTTGGTCTTTTAGCAAAAATGCTCTGTTCTTAGACATTTTCTAACTATTGGATAGAGGAAACAACTGTATGGGAAAACACTGCATTGTTCTGTTAAGGTAAAATATAAAAATATGTATTGAAAAGAGATGTTTTCCTCAAAAGTAACACTCAGATGCATGCCTACTTTGAGTTTAACTAGGCCATGAAACTTCCTAGTACATTTTCCTATTCCTATTTAAGCAAGGTGAAAAAATACTTCATCAGACAATTTACTCTTCTATTCACATGTCATACAATGTAAGCCCGCTGAAATAAAATCATCTGAAAAATGGTTTTCATTGTTGTTTTTGGAAGTATTGCCTAGGTAAAAGGAAGATGTTTTAAGGTTGAATATTAGTTTAAGTTTTAAATCATCACTCTTAGATTATCTTTTATTTTTATTTTTCCATTCTTAGTTTTTTTATTTTTTTGTATTTTATTTTTTTATTTTTATTTTTTTGCCATAGGGCATGTGTGCTCACCTGAAAGAGAGACAGAGCAATAGAGAGGGAAAGTGAGAAACCTTTCCTCAGTGGAAATGTCCATGCCTCAATCCCTTCTCCTCCATTCTCTTCTCCAGACCCTCAGCGCACACACAGATGTGCCTGACTACTCTTAGATTATCTTTATTAACAGTAAAAGCAACGATACAAGAATAATAATGATGTTCTGTATCTCAGGTCTAGATGGCCTCTGAGATGTGTTACTGTTCCCAATAACAGATGGAGAAACTGAACTTGCAAAGATATTTGTCTCACCAAGAGACACAGAACGAGTTGGATGGAGACAAATGAAAACACAAGTTTTCTTAGTATTCGGCACTGTACCTTTCAATAGGTATTGTAATTCCCAGCACGGGGTTGGTAAGTGTGGCCGAACACAGTGTACTTGGACCCTGGGGAGCAAGGACACATGATATCAGCACATTCTTTCCTTACTTCAATTTATTGAGCACTCACTACATGCCAGGTATCACTCTACACAGAGGGAAGTGCAGCCCTTAATCTCCCTCAGTTTACCCTCTAGTGGGGTAGATGAAAAAACAAATAAAAATGCTAGACCTCCCCCACCTCCCATGACACAGATTCATACATTCACCTGGACCTGAGTATGAAGTTTGGTGAATGTAAATAACTGGGATGACTTGGAGATGCTATAAGATTTATATTAGAGGGACCAGCAGTTAGCATAATGGCTATGTCACTGGATTCCCATGTAGTCGACCACTGTTCGAGTCCCAGATGTGGTGGCTTAAACTCATGCCAGGTGTGTGTGTCCAAGATCCCAAGAGAAGAATGGAGGAGAAGGGATTGCGGCGTGGCCATCCCCCTGGGGGGGAATTTGGGGGGGATTTCTCGCTTTCTTTCTGGCAAGTGCACACGCCCTATACCAAAAACCTCTCAAGAAAAAAGATTTATATTAGAAAGCAAATGGGAATTGAGGTTGGAAGCTGAACGTGGGGGAATGCTTTAGAAAATATTAGTGTGGCTGGTATGAAAAGTGGTGAAGATCAAGAGAATGGATTTGTACCAGGTTTTGCTGCTTTTCTGGGACATAAAAATGTGCTTCATTGACCCTACAACCACTTTTGACTGCTTTCTGGGAGACTGAGAAAAAATATGTATTAGTTCACACTATATTTTAGTTGCCTGTTGGACTGTGCTGTACAGAGATGGGATCCTGATGCTTCCTGACCCATGCCTGTCTGGCACAGCCTTGTTCTGAAATACTCCCTTACACTAGGATGTTTCAACATGGAAACACTCTCCTGGGTAGCTGAGAGGAAAGGGAAGTGGGAATGTTGTCTCAAGTCTGGAGGGTTGGAGGAATGTCATGCTGAGGGAAGAAGCATGGACCGCCCTTCCACCCACTTGTTCGCTGGTTACTGGCAACCCTAAGAGAGAGTCTGGAGCAACTTTCACTCCCTTAACGCCCACTTCACTCATCCTCTATCTTCCACTTTTGTCTAAGCTTTCGGAGCCTTACCTGTGACTTTGCCTGCAAGAAGCCTGCACTTTGGTCCCTAGCTCCTGCCTTCCTTTGCATCCTCCAGGCTGATAACTAAACTCTTCTCTTCCAAAATACATCCTGCATGAAGGCTCCCATGCCATCACAATGTCTGAGTTACCTCCTGGGGAATCAAGTATATCCAAACTTTTCACTTGGCTGAGAAGGTGATGATACCATAATGAACAGAGGTCTCTGAGGACGAGGGGCAGGTAAGGGTGTAGGGAATGAACTTTTCATTTGTGTAATTTATAGTCCTTTTAGGGCATCCAAGTGAAATTGTTCAATAGACAATTTCCTTTTTCTCCCATCAAACCCTCTGACTGAGAGATGAAGTTAAGACAGATTTTGGAGAAGATTCTGATGGAAGAAGCAACAAAAAAAGCAAACAGCTGACTCCCTGAGGTCTAAGGCAAGAAGGCTAGTATGTGGATAGAGGTGATGTGGGATAGAAGAGAAAACACAATTTGTGACTCCATACTCTCTACTTTAAGAAACAGCACTTGTTGGGGCCAACAGGTGGCATAGTGGTTACAGTGTTGGACTCCTGCATGGCCAAATGCAGTTCAAGTCCCAGACTTGGCAGCTTGAAAATCATGCTGGGCATGTGTGCATGTGTGCCCAAACTCCCAGGCAGAGAATGGAGGAAAAGGGATTGCTGTACAGCCATCCCCCCAAGGAGTGATTTCTCACTTTCCCTCTCACTGTCTCTGTCTCTCTCAGGCAAGCACATACACCCTATGGCAAAAATATTTAAAAAAGAAAAAAGAAAGAGCCCTTACTCCCAAACATTAATGCCATACCTCCTGAAAGTCTGTAAGTTAGAGATTTAGTTATTCAAATGTCCTTAGAAATGACTAAGGAGAAAGACCCTCATTCTTCCATTCCTTCCTGTAAAGTGATTTAATAAAGACTTGTTGGGATCAGCAGATGGCATAATGGTTACATTGCTGGACTCCCTCTCTTGAACGGTGGTTCAAATCCTGGACTCGGTGGCTTAAAAACTCATGCTGGGTGAGTGCATGTGTGTGTGTGTGTGTGTGTGTGTGTGTGTGTGTGTGTGTATGTGTATGTGTGTCCAAAATCCTGAGAGGAGAATGGAGTTGGAGGGATTGTGGTGTGGCTGACCCCTAGAAGGGTAATTTCTTGCTTTCTGTCTCTGATCTCTCTGTCTCTCCAGCAAGCGCACACATCCTATAGAAAAAATCTCTTAAAAAAAAAAAGATTTGTTTCCCTTTCTTAAAAGTTTATGAGAGATGGAATCACAGAACCACAGAGTAGGGTTGAAGGCCCTAGATTATCCAGACTAGCAGAAAGGAGGTCGAGGTAAACATTAATGGAACAGGAAAAAAGTGACCATTGGTGTTCTTGTCCCAGTCCAAGCTCATATACCCAAGGTAGGCCAGTCCAGGCAGATGAGTGATAGAAATGTGCATCTGAGCACTATTCCTCAGTTTTCCAAAGCTCCAGGCTCAAGGCTCTCTGACCTTAGAGTCCCTGGCTATCAGCTCTCAGTCTTGGATGTTAGCAAAGACAGTACAAATGCCCAGGTATGCCCTCATTGATCTCGGGGGATGTTTTCAAATTTAATCCATGTTCTCTGTCCCATATTTAAGGTCAAGAATTGGATTTTCATTTGCTGAAAAAGGTCAGACTTCTCCAAGGAAGAACATATCTTTGTTAGAGAAGTCTGTGTTAGATTATTGCATCTGTTAGCAGCAGAATCAGAAGATAATGAGGACAATTTGATGGAGTCTAGCATTGACAAATGGTACACATTTTTGAACTCATTTCAAAGTACAAACTCCCATTTCAATTCATTTTCTAAGGCTCTGAATAACTTATAGACAATTTAATTGCCTGTATTTGGGATAGGGAATTCCTAAAATTCTGAGTATAATATTTGGATTTAAAGAAAAAGACACCATAATAGAGGCCATTGTTCAAGTAAGTAGAGACAGGTTCATGTATTTCAAACCTTGCATAAAATATAAAGAAGATCATTGAGCTCTAATTTGAAAGAATTCCACTGAAAGACTCAGAAAACAATCCACTGTGAGAATATGAGACAGAATTATAATATTTACTGGACAACTGTGTGCTAAGAAGCATTTATTTTATATCACTTTTTAATAAGACTAAATTGTCAAACTGTTTAAAATTCCATTGGAAAAATTTGGATTATCGCAAAAGTGTTTACTCTTTTATCCTTCCATGTATATTGGATTACTCATGGAGGACAACGGAAAGAATCTGAGAAACGCTGGTTTTAGCAGCAATTCAGGCTGTATTTCAGAAATATTATAGACTATGTAAACGAATGTGGCTCTTGGACATGTATTATCAGAGTTGCCGTATTACTGGTGCCATGTAAGGCATGAAGAAATGAAAATTCCAGCACTATCAGCGGAGATGAACCTTTGGATGATGATGGTACAAGGAAAACATTCTTCCCATATAAAGACCATGCTTGCCTAGGAAAAAAAGAATCATCTTCATTTTGTTTTCCTAAATACCACTGTCAACGGCAGAAGCTATGATTCATAACCCATGCAATAATATATGCCCTTTTAAAGTCACTCTTGAATTGTGGCACCTCTGAAGATTCTATAATCAGGGACCAGCAGTTAGCGTAATGGCTATGTTGCTGGACTCCCACGTAGTCGACCGCGGTTCGCGTCCCGGACCCGGTGGCTTAAACTCACGCCAGGCGCGTGTGCGTGCGTGCCCAAGATCCCGAGAGGAGAATGGAGGAGACGGGATCGCGGCGTGGCCATCCCCCCTGGGGGGGTGATTTCTCACTTTCTGTCTCTCTGTCTCTCTCTGTCTGTCTGGCGAGCGCACGCGCCCTATAGCAAAAACCTCTCCAAAAAAAAAAAAAAAAAAAAAAAAAAGATTCTATAATCATACATGGCCAAGATCACACTCAGAATGTCCACCCATGTAAAAGTATGTGGAGAATAAGACTGCACTTTTTGTTGACATGAATGTCATTTTTTATTATTCATTCTCATACCAAATGGGCATTTCTCCTTTTACCTTATAATATCTGAATTCTAGAGACATAGATAATTTACAGTGAGGGAAGAGCCCCAACTGCCTGAGAATCACTCACAGGGCTTGTAACCAAGGCCTGCAGGGTCCCAGGTACAGAGTTTCTGGTTCAGTACTTCGGAGGACTAGAGAATACATTTCTAAAAAGGTCCAGGTGATGGAGATGCCACTTTCCTAGGGACTACACTTTGAGAACCACTGCAATAATGAAAGGAGAAGGGTGCTAAAAGACAATTTTTTGGGGAAAAAATTTTTATGTTCTGGTCAGGCTCAGCTTTTTCAAAATGAAGAGAAGGTTAAACTTTCCCCTAAATGTCTAGTTTCTCTCTGGCCTTCCCACTCACACACAGAACTTTCTGTCTACTTTTATCTTTTCTGTCTTTATTATATCCAGTTTTAAAAGAGCTCCCAAATCCTGCTATATAATGTATATTAATCACAGTACTTATTTCTCTCAGAGACCTCAGCATTTAAACATAAATCAAAACTTCAATAGTCAATAAATGAAATTCAAACAAAACGTCATTCATCTGAAATGGGAAGAATTTTGTTACATTTCTACTCTTTTGTCTGATTATACCAAAGTGATCTAAGCATCAAATTTCTTCATGCTAGTTTCTCGTTCAGATTCTTCAATGACTACCCTTCTCCGACAGGTAAATTTAAAATTCATAGCAAGGCTTCCTAGTCTTTCGATATATGCCACTGCCTACCTGTTCACTGCCCACCTCCTCCTCTTCCCACTTTAGTACATTGATGTTGAACTATTTCAAGGTCTCTGAAAAAGTCCTATTCTCAAGGTCAGCTACATCATCTTCAGGGCCTAAATGAATATGAAATGCAGGGTCTTTATTTAAAAATTGCTGAGGAATTTCAAGATGGCAACAGCAGAACATTTATTCTAGTGCAGAGACCTCTGAGCAAGGACGCAGGTCACACACCCATGAAGTGGCCCTACTATTCCAGGGACAAGAACTCAGTTCCTTGGCACATGGCATACTACAAAGATTCTTTTTTTTTATTTCCTTTTGCTATACTGTCTTTAGATTTGTTAAAGTTCAAATGCATTAATGCAATTGAATTTCTTACCATGCATTCATTCCTTTTCCAGGAAAAACAAGGATAGCTAGAATATATTGATCCTGGCACCACTTAACTCTGTTACTGTCATATTTTCTTCCTCTTCTGTACCTTTGCAACATACTATTCCTCCTTTCAAAATGCCATTCACCTCTTTCTCATCTGATAAAGTCCCATTCAACCATTGGCCACCCAGCTCAGGTTATTCCTTTGACAGAAGGCCTTTATTGCCACTCCAAGGCAAACCTAAACACATGATATGCACTAGTTACTCAGTGATTAATGAGTTTTAATCTTGTGTGCATAGACAGCTTATTTAGTAGACTTTAAGCTATTCAAGGGTATCAGTCTGATGTCGACAGTCAATTTTCCAGGGCTGACCATCATCTATGGTGGGTGTGGGTTCTTTGCACCTCCTCCTTCTCATGACTTTTCCCTACTCCCATTGTTGCCCGCCATGGTGGTGGTGGGGGGGGGGGGTGCCTTACGAGCTGGAATTCAAACCAATACAGGCTATTCTCTGCAAATGTATGGATTTCACGCATCCAAGCTGGCTGTCTTCAACTCTGGGTGACATATAAAATTTGAGCATTTTGACAGGATAGCATATTTACTCAAGTATAATAAATTTTTTCAACTTGTACATACTATTCTGCATATACTGTTCTAGGGACATTTTGAGAGAGAATACAGGAAGCTTTATTTACTTACTCTTGATTTTTTTTTTTAATTTGCCAGAGGGCACATGTGCTTGATGGAGAGAAAGAGAGAGAAAGCACTCCCCATGGGGATGGTCATGCCACAATTCCTTCTCCTCCATTTCTCCCTCCTTTCAGAATTTCAATTTTGCACACATACATACTCAGAATGTTTTTCAAGCACTGTATCTAGGACTTGAACTACATGGTTGGATTCCAGCTGCTTTAATCATCAGGCAATAGGCTGCCCTACTTATTTTTAGTATAATCCTTTCACTTATGTTTTAGCAAGAGTATGTACCTTGTCTTTGCATATAGTCTCAGGGTTGGAGTAGCATCTGGTTGTTTTGTTTTTGTTTGTTTGTTTGTTTGTTTTTTCTGACCAGGCCATGGAGAGAGGAGAGTTCATTGTTGTTAATCTTCTTACAGTCTTGTTTCTTGGTCTTTCTCTTTCTACCTTGGTTTCCCTTTCTGTTTTTTTAAAGTTCACTTATTTATTGTGATACAGAGAGAGAAATGTACCCTCAACAGGGTCTTCATGTCATAAGCATCTTCAGCCTCAGCCAGCCAGGATCATGGATATAGACACATGTTTATTACACACAGGGTGACCTTAGGGCTTGAACCTAGGACCTTTCCTTTCCATGTAGCTTCAGCATTACAGAACACTGCAACTATTGCATCACTGTCACTGCCTCATTTTCTTTTGAAATTAGTGGGCTTTCATTTGTTCAGAGTACCTTCAGTCACACTGACATCACTAATGGGCTGGGAGAAGAGGTGGCTAAGTTCAGACATATATTCTCAAAGCAAGGAAATCTCTGACAGGTTAGATCAGTCTTCAGTAGGTGCTGAAGCCTTAATCTTCATTCAGATGGTACACTAATTAGGCTGCTCTAAAAGCAAATTCTAGGCTGCCTGAACCAAGCCACTCACAGGAAGCACATGAGAAAGCTTGGATTGAAACTTGGCTGAACAGGTGCCAGAAGTAGCATGGTGGTTGAGGTGCTGTACTCCCACATGGCTGACCATGGTTCAAGTCCAGGGCTTGGTGGCTTGAAATTCACACAGGATATGTGTGCATGCATGCCTAAAATCCCAAGAGGAAGATTGTGGAATGGCCATCCCCCCCGGGGGGGGGGGGTGATTTCTCACTTTCTCTCTTTCTCTGTCTCTCTGGTGAGTGCATGCACTCTGTAGCAAAAAGATTTAAAAACAAATCAACAAAAACATCTCTAAAAAAGGAGAAAGAAAGAAACTTGGCTGAATGGCAAGGCAATTGCATCCCCATTTTGAATGTTATTGGTTCAGTTTTACTTTTAACTGGTTTGAATGGATTTTTATTCACTCTTTCACTCTGAGTTTTGTCAATCATCCATTCTCAAATCCAAGTCTTATTTGTTGGGATACTTTAATCATTTAGGAGCCTTATGATTTGCGTTTCTAGATTTCAGAATTGGACTCTCAAGGTTGGGAGGGAATTCAACAGGAGATGATGTGGTCTGTCCTCATCTAACAGCTGAATTCCATCCACCACTGCCCTGCTAGGGTGTATCATTTCTGCCTAAACACTACTGGTGTGGAAATTAATTGCTCCCCCAAGTCACTCTTTAGAGCCTTGAGCAGTTCTATTAGAAACACCTTCTGGGACCAGCAGTTAGCATAATGGCTATGTCGCTGGACTCCCATGTAGCCAACTGCGGTTCGAGTCCCGGACCCGATGGCTTAAACTCATGCCCGGTGCATGTGCGTGCGTGCCCAAGATCCTGAAAGAAGAATGGAAGAGAAGGGATTGCAGCACTTTCTGTCTCTCTGTCTCTCTGTCTTTCTGGCGAGCGCACGCGCCCTACAGCAAAAGCCTCTCAAAAAAAAAAAAAAAGGAAAAAAAAAAAAAAAAGAAACACCTTCTTTGGGGACCAGCAGATGGTGTAATGATTACACCACTGGATTCCCACATAGTTGACTGTGGTTTGAGTCCTGGACCCAGCAACTTAAAACTCACAACAGATGCACGTGTGTGTGCCCAAGATCCCAAGAGGAGAATGGGAAAATGGAGAAGGGACCATGTCATGGCCATCCTCCTGGGGGGTGATTTCTCACTTTCTATCTCTCTGTCTCTCCGGCGAGCACACATGCCCTATAACAAAAATCTTTCTTAAAAAAAAAAAAAAAAAAAACCCTTTTTTTCACAAGTCAAAAGTCAGTTAAGGTCAAATTGCCCTTTCAAGATTTAAGTGAAATTGTTTTCAATGATCTTTCCTTATGTGGTGAGCCATTTAATAATGCTTTCAAACTCTCATAATCTTTGACATGTGGGCAGGTTGTTTATGATTTTCCTGGCTACCTCTGGCTAAGGCCTAATCACACCATTTATGGATACACTCTTCTCTATGCCTGCTCTCCCTTCTATGTCCTCTGCAACTCCACCGGAACATCCCTCTTCTTCCTATTTGAAGTTCTATCTGAGCCTGTCTCAAACACGAGGCTGTGTGACGTAATTTTACAGGAGAACTGGGACAACTATTGGAATTTACAGTGCAGCAACCAAATAAGCTATTATTATACTTTAGACATTCCTATTCTTCAAAATCTTCAGTCACTCCATCACCAGGAAATCTTTCTGGCCTCTTTTTTCTGTAGCTTTGGCCTTCTACCATGGCACTTTCCTCCCTATCTACCCCCTCCCTGCTGCCTTTCTTTTTTTTTTAACTCTTCCTCTCCTGTCTAGTTTCATGCTTCTGACCCCAAATCCAGAGAACTACCTCTACATAGAAATTTGCTTTTGACTTGCCTTCTTCTAGACTTTGATTTCAGGGACCTCATGCCCCACACCGTGGGCAGCTTGTACGTATGTTTTCCATATATATACAGCCCACTCCCTGAAAGTCCTGTGCCACCTGTTGCCTCCCTCCATGTGACTACATAAATCAGCTTCTCGCCCATTCATTAAAACTTGCCTTGTCTTGGCTATCCCCAAGCTCTGGAATCATTACTATGGACAGAAAGAACACAGGCTTTGCAATTGACCTGAGTTTGAATCTCAGATCTCCTACTCATGAGCTATGTGATACCTACCCTGTTACCTTTTAAGACCATGTTGCTCAGCTATGAAATGGTGATCACTTCACCCTCTAAAGAATTGTGTAAGAATTGTGTGAGGTCATGCACAGTGTCTGGCCCATAGCAGACACTGAAATTTTTGTATTTCCTTCTTTCTTCTCAGCCAACCTCAAAATTCAGCACTGGTATAGGTGAAACCTTCTCAGTCTGGTTGGATCCCTTTGCTTTGACCTCTGACCCCTACCCTACTTTATATTTTGTCTCTCAGTGACTTTTAATCTGATTCCACTTCCATCCCCAGCTTCAGATTTTGTTTCTCAGTTACTCCCCCTACCTGTTCCAGATGTGTGGACTTACTTAGCATTCTGAACTGCTCTCAGTCATCTATAGAATATTGCAATCCCATTCTCTGCTTTTATGCATGGACATCTTCTCTTCAGGTATCATTTAAACACTACCTTTTCTTCCAGAAAGCCTTCTCTGATTCCTCTAAGACGGAGCTGGGTATCACTACTGTCTGCTCTTCTCTAGCCGGTAGTTATTTATCTCCATGGAAATGCCCACCACACTGTTTTGAAATCAATTGCTACTTGACCATCACAGAGATCAGGAGCTTCCTGAGGTGGAGGTAGACTGTCAAAGTTTGATCCCTGGGCGGGACCAGCAGTTAGTGTAATGGCTATGTTGCTGGACTCCCATGTAGTCGACCTTGGTTCGTGTCCCGGACTTGGTGGCTTAAAACTCACGCTGGGCGCGTGTGCGTGCGTGCCCAAGATCCCAAGAGGAGAATGGAGGAGAAGGGATTGTAGCGTGGCCATCTCCCCCCCTGGGGGATGATTTCTCACTTTCTGTCTCTCTGTCTGTCTGGCGAGCACATGTGCCCTATAGAAAAAACCTCTTCAAAAAAAAGTTTGATCCCTGGGCTATGGCACATAGGAACCCTGCCAGGATGTCTGTAATTGAATACAGGCATCCTCCCCACTTCCTGCCGTGCAGTCCCTGCCCAAACATGGAGGTGGAAATCATCACCTCTTCCTCACTCTCTCCCTCACTCGGAAGCTATCTTCCTTCCCCCTTGCCATCCTGACCCCAATCACAAATGCATTACAATAGGAATACTTTGCAGCAATAAAGAACTGCTGAATGAAAAAGAAATGTTAGATTTATATTTCACCTAACGTTGCTAAAATAAGTTGTATAACATGGTGACATGCCCAGAGTTTAATAAATAAAGGTATGGAAAAAGATGGGGAGGAAAAAAAAAGCCTAGTGAAGAGGAACTCAGATGTTCTAGTTAAATAAAATTTGACAATTGATCGAAAACTGCGGAAAGAGGGGAGAATGTATGAAAATATCATATTGTGAAAAAGGCAAAGATCAGTGGGCAAGACTCTGAACACGGCAGAGACACAGGGCCTTAACCTTCACACGCAGGCCTGACACCTTTAGGCTGCCATGCCTGTGGTGAACACAGTGCATAAGCAGATGGAACAGAAACCACTTTTTCCACCTTTTTTCTCTTTGCCCAGATGACCCCAATTCATTTGGAAATGGCTTCAGAAACGATGGGCAGAACTACTCCAGTGTCCTGCCTTTCTCAACCAAGTTCAGAACATTTCCAAATGACATGAGAAGTGCTGAGATCCCAGAGGAGCGAAGGCCCTCTCTTTGTAAAGAAGTAGGAGCACTTGTCAGGAGTGACTAAGGGGAATGCAGGCAGCATTCGGCACCTCCAGGTACACTCGGTGCCCAGAGAGGACACGAAGTCAGAGCTCTGCAGCAGCTCTCGCCTCCTAGTTCCCACTGACATCAGTATTGTAAAAATTTAAGTGAACAAATGAAATACCTTTGTTTTGGTGCTAAACAACTTCGTTTAGATATGTAAAATTCCAAATATAAGCCCTTACATACTAGCAATGAATTTGGTGCTAAGTAAAAAGGATACTTTTTACAATTTATGACCTACCATATAGGTTTTCTTATTCCCAAAACTAACTCAGTCTCTGATGGGGTCAAAGTCTTGGACGGTGGTTAGTAAAGAGCACCCTGACATGTGCTCACTCACGTGAAAATCTAGCCAGGCAGGTGTTCCAGGAGGACACTTCATTCAGAACTGGGCATTCCTGGGACCAGCAGTAGCCATAATGGCTATGTCTCTGAATTCCCATGTGGTCGACCATGGTTCGAGTCCCGGACTCAGTGGCTTAAACTCACAACGGGCGCATGTGCGTGTGTGCCCAAGATCCTGAGAGGAGAATGGAGGAGAAAGGATAGTGGTGTGGCCATCTCCCCTCGGGGGTGATTTCTTGCTTTCTGTCTCTTTGTCTCTCTGTCTTTCTGGAGAATACGCACACCCTACAGCAAAACTCTGGACAAAAAATTTGTAGTAGTTAATATTGCTTTTTAAAAATAGGCAAGAACTTAAATCTATCCATTTTATTTCATTTTTAATAACAGGTTTTTTTTTTAAAAAAAGGTATGCATACCTCCACACAGAGACTCACAGTGAGAGTCAGATTAAAAGAATGACTAAGGTTTGGAGAGAAAGCAAATTACATTGCCTTGGCCTCCTGGCCCTGCTCTTAGTTCTAGATACTAAAGGCTTTATCCATGGGTCCAGCCTTGCCCAGTGCCTCAGCTAACTCCGATCAGGGTATCGTTATGGGGAGTCTTATAGTCTATGTATCTCGGGCAAGTACAAATTACAGCCCTCCCTAACACCCCATTTCTCAATTCATGCATCTGAGCCTCTGTCGCACTTGTTTTCCTTCCCCACTTGTCCAAACATAACTTACAATCATGCCTACCAGTGTTACACAAGGGACATACAACCCTCGCACCCTGCTTCGCTATTATTATTTACATCCACCAGCCTTTGAGGCTGTGACCCACAACCTCTTGTCAGCCCCCCTACACACAAATTCCAAGGAAAGGAAGCTGAGATAGCAGGATACCGTCCCAGGTCCACACACCAGAAATAGGAGTGTCTAACGGCAGTAGGAGTTACAGGAGGGAGCAGTCACATGGCGGGGCTCCGTGAGCTCCAGGACACAGTATGTGAAAGTCCCACCATACAAAGGAGAGGGAATGAGGGTGGTGGGAGTGAGGAGGAGGGGAAGCCCTGCATCCGTTCATTCTCAATGAATCTGACATGCTCAGCAGGACAGCCAAGAAGGACATACCCACAAAGTAGAGCCTATGTCTTTTCTAGTTTTCTAGTTGTCACTGAGTATCTATTAACTATCTGGCAGAGTTAATCCATATTCAGTGACAACTAAAAAATTCCTAATTAACCTTGGTTGTAGGTGTATGTAGGAATAACGGCTTACAATAGGGGTTTTGTCAGTCAAAAATGCAGTGGTCAGATGCATTAGAACATGGCCAATAACAGGAGAAAGCACTCATGGACTCTAACAGATAAAACAGGAATGTGACTAACTCATTGCGAGCATTGTGAGGGCTCTTCGTGATCACCCTGGCAGTTAGGCCATGTGGTTATTGTAAAGTCCAAACTGAAATGCAAGTCTTAGGGGTTCCGCATTCAGTGAGCCTAGAGAGGAACTTTCTGACATCAGAGGAATCTGTTATTGTGAAAAGAAAATCTCTCTTGTGGGAAATCATTAATATATTCCTAAGACTTTTTTTTTTAATCAAAAGGAACTTGAGATGATGAAATACATTCTTAGTGATAAATAATGTCATCCAACTGTTGTACAAACACATTCCCGAGGAGTTTGTGGAGTGACAAACGATTTCATTTGCTACCGGCTACACATGGTGCAAGTGGCTGCAGAAGAAATGTTGATTCAAGAATGCGGAGGAGATGGGTGATCTAAACCAGCCAGAATGAGGAGAATCCTAGGTTAGAGGACTGAAACAGAGAACAAAATAAATATTTATGAAATACCCCTTTCTCTCTGCCTGAACATGGTGGACGGTGTATACCGAAGCTATGCCCGAGTGGAGCACTGCTCTTTTTGGCCCAGGACCCGGAGAAGTGATTTGCCTAATGTGCGTGGGGAGGAGGGAAAGAGGAGGGAGAGAGGGTCAGATCTTCTGGACCTGTAGTTAAAGTGTACAGAACTGGCAGGTCGGTGGGGACTTTGGATGCAGCAGTTTGAGGTGAAAAGACCATTTTGTAAGGCTTCAGAGGACTAAGGTTCCAGTCCTAGGTCTTCGCTAGTTGTCCCAGAGTTGTGACCTCGGGCAAGTTACTTAATTTCTCTGATTTGGGTTCAGTTTTCTCTTCTGTAAAACGTGAGGTTGGGAGACCAGCAGATGGAGTAATGGTTACGGCACTGGACTCCTATGTAGTCAGCTGCTGTTCAAGTTCCAGAGCCAGAAACTTAAAACTCATGAGAGGAGAGTGGAGGAGAAGGGATTACGGTGTGGCCATCCCTCGTGGGGGGTGATTTCTCACTTTCTGTCTCTCTCTCTCTCCAACAAAGGCACATGCCCCATAGAAAGAATCTCTCTTTAAAAAAAAACAAAAAAAAAAAAAAACAAAACTGTGAGGCTTTGATTACATCCTTCCTAGCTTTGAAATTCTATTTTCCAGGGGTCACATTTGGCAATGTCACACCAGTTGTCACAACAGACAGCATTGTGCTACTGGCATCTGGTGAATATGGGTCAAACCTTCTGAAATACACAGGACAGCCATCCACAACAAAGAGTTATCCAGTCCTAAACATCAATAGTGAAGAGAACAACAACAACAACAACAACAAAAAAAAAAAAAATCCACCCACCGAAAGGACAATATAATGATAAGCCCATTTGGCTCAATATTGCCAGGTTGTCAGATCTACTGTATTTTTCATACAATCTGAAAATTTGAATTTTTATGTAAAATTTCCTAAATTTAAAATATAGCAACATGTCAAGTTTTTAAATAAAACACCTTAGAGACCCAATAAAACATGGCTTCAGGATAAATCCTGTCTTCAGGCTGCTAATTTGTGAAATCTTATTTAGCCATTTACCATCCAACTAATTAGTATACTTAGAAGAACACATGGGTTCCTTTATCTGTATCTGGTTATCTGAGCCAGAGCTAACCAGTAAAGCTTGTGCTCACAGAGGTGTGTGGTGGTGAAGAAAACACTTAATGAAACATCTAAGGATATTACTATATCTGTGTAACCTTGGAGGCCATTAAATTCTCTGAATAACAGGGTCCCCATCTTCAAGGAGGGCATTTATATCCTGTCTATCGCTCCATATTATCACAGAATAACAGTATGTTAGAGCAGGAAGTAATTTAGGAATCACCCTACACACAGTTACATACTCAGAAGAGCGATGTGGCTTTGCCCGTGACCTCAGTCAGTTAATAGGAAGACCCGGGGGTAGCAGCCAGGTGTCTTCCCAGTAACTCCACATCCAACTTCTCTGAAGAGGGTGAGAGGAAGGAAGGTGTCGGGGAGAGTTCAAGAAGTGCCTCCCGACACAGACTATTCCAGACGTGGTCTACCAGCACTTGGTCTTCCAGATGTGCCTAAGTAGCTCCAGATGTGATCTCAGGATGAAATGGGAAGGATGTGAAGCGCTTTGGAGCCTGTCAACTGTTACCATATCCCTGCAAGGGAAGGTCAGGAATGATATTAATCGTCTCTGATGGATAGTCACAGGCAGCTCTCCGGACAACAGCAAGGCAAGCGCCTCATACTGGTCACATGGAGGCCTGAGCCAGAGCGTGTGGCTGCCTCTGCCTGGATGCTTTACTCTGAGAAAACTATGCCAAGGCAGATCAGTACTATCTCCATTGCTGCTTAAAGGTGGTGGTGTTAGGATGTCACAGGACAGAAACTAAAGTTAAGTTGCCATTACTTACTGACGTGAGCTAATGGCAGTGGAAGCTAAATCTCCAAGGCTAGCCTTGGTTTATAGACATGAACGCTCAACACCTGTACCAGGATTTGTGTAACCTCCTCCTGTCTTCCCTGCCTTCTCTTCACTCCGACTGATGGCGGTCTTGCCCTATTCTGTTTATCTAAGAACGCCCATCTCTCAGGACAGGCTAGGAAGACTAACCTGAAAGCAGTGTATCCTACACCCACGATTCGGTCCCACAGCCAATTTTTCTATCTCATGATGGTCAGGGTCCCGCCACCATACTCTCCTGACGCAGGCAGAGGACCCTCCTATCAGTTATGTTCTTAGAGTCAGTTTTATATTTGCTTACATGCTCACTGTGGCTACATGAGAAAGACCAACGTTTTTGCATTGACTTTCTGAGTTTTTGTTTTCTTGTATAGTGACATGGCCTGTCCTAAGCCTGCTGTGGACATCACTGTGGTTGTGTGACTTGTGCTGCCTGTGCAGCGCATGAGCCAGAACACGCTGAAGTTGCAGCTGCCACCATGGGCCCGGCTGCTCTGGCAGCTTTTACGTTTTTCAGTGTAATGATAGAGGTTTTAGTTACTTACAGGATGTAATTATAAATACATATTTGCAATAGGACCCCTTAATGTGCTTACTTTTCCATTAATAGAACACCGCACTTATTGGAATGCATGTACCGCCCTTCCTTAAAGCTCAGCTGGAAACTCACCGCCATATTAGGCTTTCTAGCCAGTATCCTTCTCTTCTCATTTATCTTAGCTCTGGTGTTTGGCCCACTCGTTGGCCTATAGACTCTTTTTCATTGCTTCTATCCTTTATCTGTGATTGCAAAGTTCTTGAAGGAATGACGATTCACCCATCCTTTCTTCTTCTAGCTAAATATAAATTATTAGCCTTGCAAAACAACCAATACTTCTATTGTTTTTAATAAACATCGTGGTGCCTAGTGCCCTATATATTTAATAGGTGCCAAATAAGTGTTCATAGTTTTTGGAGTCTATGAGGTACAGAAAACTCATTAATAATATCTCACTCTCCTGTTAGAGTTGTCGACATTTTAAAAAGTGAGACACAGAGTAACAGAGATAAAGGCTGAGTTATCACAGATTAAGTGGGAAGATGGCTCAGGGTGAGAGACGACTGAATCCCCTAGAGATGATCCCAGTGATGGTACCTACTGGATGACGGTAGCCTGCATAGGGCCTGCCCAGAGTGCAGTGGAGAATGAGTTTTCAAGTACACAGCTCACGCCCCAAGAAGGAAGAAACAGGTTTTTTGGTTTATTGTTTGCTTGTTTTTAGGGTTTTGTCATAGGCTGTGTGTGTTCACCAGAGAGAGATAGAGACAGTGAGACGAAAAGTAAGAAAACACCCCCTCAGGGGTGATGGCCATGCTGCAGTATCTTCTCTTCTATTTTCCTCCTGGAATTTTGGACATGCACACACATGCGCCTGGAGTGAGTTTTGAGCTGCCAGTCTGTGACTCAAACTATGGTTGACCATGTGGGAGTGCAGCGCCTTACCCACTACGCTACCTGCTGGCTCTGATGAAACAGTTATTAATCTCAATCATACTTATCTCATATTGACCATTCTGAAATCCAGCTTAGCTGTCATGAGGCAGAGTGGGTTAAGAAACAGAGAGAAGGCAGGAGTTACACTAGTAATTACTTTCCCTGTGGAAGGCTACATAAGAGGGGAAGAATCATTCCCCTCATAACAATTATTTCTAAATGATGGTAACATGTAAGTTATTTTATAAAATTTCTTCATCAAATTTTAAACACACCTCTTTCAAACTGTGCTCAAATCCTTGAACAATCTGCTGACATTACCTCTCCCTCCTGAAACAATAAAAATAAAACAATTTTATAACATCATAAAATCTTCCTCTTACTAGTGAGTAATACACTAACACATCGTAATCTACTAACTGGACTAAATCATTTCTTCACTTACGGCTACAGTACGACCTACTTCTCCAGAGGCAGGAGAGGATATGAGGGAGGAACAGCTAAGATACAAGGCCTGTCCACCCCACAGAGACTGACAAGGAGGATGACCAGCATCTGTCCAAGAGCTTAACTTAAGGCCAATTCAGGGAATAAATTCAAATCTGTATCTAGGACTTTCTGAAGCCAAGGGAGCAGCAATATAGTTTTTTAGCCTAGTGTTTATTCTTAATAGTCCCAAGAACGAGCTATGACTTTGGAAAATGTAATACTGGGAGGATGAGTCCTGGGATGGTAACTCTTGTGGACAGAGAGTGGAATTTCCCCACCAGTAGGTTTTGTGGGGTGGAGCAACAGAGAAGAGAATTTGCTCTTGGAGAAAAATATAGAACTGGAGACAAGAAACAAGGGTAGGAACTGGGGGTGGCTACAGAATACAGCTTGTGAAGACTTAAGTTTGGGGATTTTCTTTTTCTCTTATTACAGAATTATTAGGTGGATGGTCATATTTTTTCCACCATATATCATAATTCTCTTTTATTTATCCTGGTGTTTCAGAATAGCTAGATACACATTTGTAAATTGGTATGATGACAGCAAAAAGGGTAAGGAAGAACTACCAATGAAAGTGAGGCCCATCCCATGTTCAACCACCATCTGCCTGGCCATCTCTCTGGCCAACCTTGGAAGAGGGAACAGTGCCACAAGAAGGAAAAGCAGGAAGAACTATGTATCTCAGATGAGTGGCAATTGGCGATGACCCAGAAACACCTATGAACTAAATTATCTCTTTTTTCCTAAATATACCATCAGGAGGTAACTTTTAATGCACAGAGAAACCCAACCCTTAGATTATTTCTGAAAAAGGCACAACTGCCTTAATAACATAATTATCTACTTTCTTTGCGTATCATAGACGAAACCAATCCATTCCATCTGCACATTTTTTATAAACATAGATACTAACCATCAGCCAAATAAGGGATGCTTAGTGATTCTTTAATCAAAGCATATTGTAGCGCTGCTTCCTTCCCCTAATTTGTTTCTATGAATAATCTCCATGGTTGTGCAACATGCAGATGACACATGGAAATTAGAATCCTGACTTTTATGTAGACCACATTGTTTTTTGCTTGTAAATTGCCTCCAAATGGCTTGGAAAGAAATATTGCTTTATAATGCTTTCAACCGAGAAGAGCTACCTGAAAGTATTTACATCGGACATTCAGTAGAGCTTACATCTGTGATCCCCCATCCTGCCATTCAGAAAGGCTGTACTGTTAGTGTTTAGTCCTGAGAAACACTCCTACAAGGGTGTAAGACAGTTGAAGTTCTTGTGCTGAAAAGGTAGAGAAAGAAAATATGAAATCCAACTGATTGGAAGAAATCTGGAGCATCCTAAAAGTCACTGTAATTAAAATACAGCAGTTTGTAATTATTCTGAAGCAAAACAACATGCTAAGAAAGGCACAAAATCCTAATGTGGTTACTCAAGGCCCTACTACATTAATTCAAATTGACTCAGGCAGATATGAAATCTTCAGATGGACTGAAATCTAGCTGGAAGGCTTAAAACAAAAGAAAATGCAATATAATTAGGTGGAAAAGGCAGTGGATTAGAGTCACTAGAATATGGTTGGTTCTGTGTTGACTAACCGATTGACCTTTGGCAACTTATGGAACTTCTCTATGACTCAAATTTTTAAACTGCAAAACAGGATATTATTACTTAACCTTGGGCTAAAAGAATGCATGCAAAGGTTATTTTCTGTTTTCAAATACTGTTCTCCACATCCTTTTACCCTCACCTCTGCTTCTCTTTTCTCTACACAGTAATCACCCTCTCTCTAACCACCAGGTACTGGCTTCATTTCCCTTTTATGTTCAAGTTCTTCTTTAGCATACCTGCCTAATTTACAAATTTTGATTTTTTTGTATTTCCTAAAGTCAGCATTCAACATATTTTGTTTTAAACTATAAAATAGACATTTCATTAATGACTTTTTTTCTCCTCTTTGTTTCGAAAATTTTAATTTTCATCTTATTTCTAATTGACAAATAATAATATTGTACATATTGTATATTTATGGGGTACAATGTAATGTTTTAATATATGTTTACATTGTGGAAAGATTAGATCAAGCTGACATATTCCTCACCTCACAGACTTATCTTTTCTATGCGAGTGTGTGTGGTGAAAATCTTTAAAATCTACTCTTTTAGTAATTTTCAAAGCATCATTACTAATTTGAATCACCATTCTGTGCAGCAGATCACTAGAGCTTTATCCTTCTAATGGAACTTTGTACTCTTTGATAAACGTAGCTCCTTAGCCCACCATCCCTCCCCAGCTTCCAGTGATTTCCATTCTACTGTCTACTTCTTCAACATATTTCAAAAGTAATCCATTAGTGTATTTATGGACAATGTTTCCTTGAACTACACTTCCAATTAGAGAAAACGTTTTCTTTTCATTGCCTTCTTTCTCTTCTTGTCCCCATTGCATGGTTTTGATTCCTACTCTTTTACTCTTTCTTTTTTTTGAGAGAGAGATTTTTGCTATAGGGCATGTGTACTTGTCAGAGAGACAGAGACAGAAAGTGAGAAACCATACCTGGGGGGGGATGGCCAAGCTGCAAATCTCTTCTCCTCCATTCTCCTCTTGGGATTGTGGGCACACATGCACATGCACCTGGTGTGAGTTTTAAGCCAACCAGTCTGGGAATCAAACCATGGTCAGTCATGTAGGAGTCCAGCACCTTAACCACCAAGTCACCTGCTGGCCCCCTACTCAGTTAAATTTAATTCACTATTTAGATTCCTGATCCAAACAAAATTTCTAACTTCAAGAGTCTTTTTAAAGGATTCTTCTGATACTGTCAGAGTTGCCTCTGGTAGATTAGAGATACTCCCCCTGTTATTCAGGGGTGTTTGTGCTTATGTTCCAACAGAAGTTCTTAGGCATTCATATGCTTTAGAGTCATCTGAAAAGTAAGTTAAAATAGAAGCATCTGAAGCCTTTTCAGAAGATTCTGACTCGAAAAGTCTGGGTAGAGAACTAGGCATCTACATTTTTAACAATCATTTGGGTAGTATGGGTGCACTTCCAGAAACTGTTAAGAGGCAATTTAAAAAATAATCTGTATTTCTGAATCCCTGTGATTCAAAAAAGTACTTTTTAAAGAGGAATACGAGCTAACAGGTTTTTTAAGTAACAATATTAAAAACGAAAGTTACATAGGAAACACAGACTTGAGTTTCAGCTTCTTTGTGCACTTGGTATCTGTGTACCAAGAAAGGTATTTAGTCCTACTTTGCTAACATGTAACGGCATAACATCCTTAGCCACTCCCAGGAGGTACTGTAAAGATGAATGAGATAAAATGAGATAAACATGTTAAAAACAAACAAACAAAAAACCCCACCTTAGTCAGAAGCATAATTGCCTCTTTAATATTGATCATTTCAAAAACTGGATTATTCCTCTACATGAGGAAAAGCTAAGCCCAGATTCCATAAATTCCTTTTCCATAAATCTGTGTTTTCACCCACGGGAAATGTGAAGGATGAGCTTGTCAACACCTAGTGGAATACTCAGGTCTGCGACAGGCCAAGGTGGACCAGCAAACTACATATGTGGTTGAAGAGAGGTTATCTGGCATTAATAGTACTTCAATAAAATACACATTTGATTTAGGACAAAGTGCTGCTACTGAATGTAAATACAATATAATAGCAAAATAATTTTTGCTTTTATTGCACCATTTCAGACAACTCTGTTTTATTCTGAAAAAATAAAAATAAAGAAAACTTGATATTCACTACAAGCTGTAAAGACATTATGTAATTTCCTATTATTTGGAAACCATTTCTTATTCTAGCAAGGTGGTGTTAGGTAAACCACATGATGTTGATTACAAATTGATTCTGTCTATAGATTTCAGAATGCAGTGAAAGACAAATGGAAGCATGTGATGCCTGTACTATTGTCTTCCCCATGTTTACATGTATTTATAATGTTCATACAGACTAGGTGCACAATAATGTATAACATTTACACTCAATGTACACAGACACTGTTTTAAATTAAGGACACTTTTGTTGAGAGAAAAAAGTTTTAGTAAAATTTCCCAACAGAGGAGGGCTCAGCATAACCCTGGAAAGTGCTTTTACAGAAATCTAAAGGTGGAAGGTTCAATCCTCATCACCCCCATATCCCAGGAATCTTGCAGTGCCTACAAACATTAGGCAATGAGCACATTCCCTGTTAATGAAGCTGATGTGACTTCATTGGAAAAAGAATCAGGTGGGACTCAGTGAGATACTGCAGGAAGAGGTATGTGAAAATGCCAGATTTTCTCCTGAGTTTTGTTTTGTCTGTCCTAGTTATATATTAAGATACATCAGGTTATACTGCCATAATAATTTTAAAAGTCCTAGATCTTTGTGACTTAGTACAAAAAGGGTTTATTTTTATTCAATTAAAACTATTTATAGACACAGGAGACTCTCCAAGTCAATGTTCCTCCATGTAGCAACTGAGAGATCCTGTTTTGACCTGATGTCTTCACAATCTCGATGCAAAGCCTTTTCCACCATCACGCAGAAAGAGAAGGCAGCTTTGGGCTGGAGGTTCTGGCAGAATCAGTGAATGTTTTAGCTTGGGCCTGATAGCCATCACTTCTGCTCACAGCCCTCTAGTCCCAGTGTTAGTACTGTCCCACCAACCTGCAAGGGTGTAACAATACAGGCCATCCAATGGACCCAAAGCAGAAGAGAGCTAAATCCAGAAATCTCTCCTGCCCTGTTTTACATGGTTCACAAGGAAATCCATGGCAGTGTAATAAGTTTCTTTTAAGAGGACAAAAAATATCATAAAAAAATTGATTAATAAACAGATCTTGGATGTTGATTATAAATGCAATTCTGGAGTTGGCCCCATACACAGTGTTAAGCACTGTGCATTGAGAGGGGATCCTCCATGGCTGACAGTAGTTCTGAATGTTTGAAAACCGGGCTCAGTGCATGTGCTTGTGTGCCCCAAATCCTGACAGGATGGAGAAATGAAGGGAAAAGGATTACGGTATGAGGAAACCCCACTTGCAGCATGGCTTTTTCTTTTTTTCCTCTTTCTCTCTCTGGTGAGTGCATGTGCCCTGCAGCAATAGAGAAAGAGGAATTCTGCAATTCTGCAATTTATCCAAATTGCAGAGCTTACTTTAAGATCAACATGTTTGTTTTAAGACAACTTTTTAAAAAATTCTATTTATTTCATGAGAGAGACAGAAACAAAGAGAGAGAAAATGGGGAGAGAGAGACAGGCACTTTGAACAGGATTTTCCTCTGCAGTTCCTCCCCCAGCCTCCCATCCAGCCAGGATCACATGCACATGTGCCTGGAATTTACAAGTCAATCTGGACACCAAACCTCAATTTTCCACATGGCTTCCAGCATTGCAGAATGTTTTGCTACCACTACGTCATATCAGCTCAGACAAAAACAAGTTTTAAATAGCATGTACCTAATACTGTAAGGCAATCTAATTTTTCTTTCTCAAATGTAGTTGAATAAAGAATTTTAAATAATAAAAAAAACCTTTGACAGCATGTCTAATCAAGAACTGATCGATAGGTATTGACTGAAATGAATCTTCACTTTGTCACTAAATACAGAGTATTTGATTATTGGGAGTTTGATTAAAGTAATTTTCCTGGAGCCAGCAGATGATGTGGCAGTTAAGGCACTAGACTCCCACATGGCTGACCACAGTTCAAGTTCCAAACCCGGTGGCTTGAAAATCACACCAGGGGCACATGTGCATGCATGCTCAAATCCCAGGAGGAGAATAGAGAAGAGACTGTGGCATGGCCATTTCCCAGGGGAGTAATATCTCTCTTCCCCTCTCACTGTTTCTCTCTGGTGAGTGCATGTACTCTATGGCAAAAACCTTTTAAAAAATCTAACTTTGGGGACCAGAAATTGGCATAATGGTTACATCACTGGACTTCCACATAGTGTGAACCGTAGTTTAAGTCCTGGACCTGGTGGCTTAAAATTCATGCCAGGCACGTGTGCATGTGTGCCCACCTAAGGTCCCAAGACGAGAAGGGATTGAGGCATGGATACCCCCTGGGGGGGTGATTTCTTACTTTCTGTCTCGCTGTCTCTGTCTGTCTGGGAAGCTCGCATGCCCTATAGCAAACATCTCTCTTAAAAAAAAAAAAATCTAATTTCCCCTTTCTTTGACCATATACATTTTTCCTTTTAGAATTTTTAGGAAAAGATTATAATGTAACATAATTATAACTTGAACTCATTCTGGGCCAAAGTATGAAGTATTGTGCCACAGTCGGTATTAGCTTCTGGTCTTCTCCAAATATCTATGAAAGGGTTGACAGAATTGATCCCAAGAGGAGAAGGGATTGAGGCATTGAGTTAGTTCCCTAAGATTTCTTTAGAAGAGGTTTTTCTCTAAGACTTTTCAAACCAGACACTAGATGAATTCAAAAACTGACCAATCCCAAACCTGACACATGAAGCTATCACAAAGAATTTAGAACTAAATTGGTAATATAATTTACCATATTTAGTTTCCTCTTTGGTCACAGAGGTGTGATTAAACTTTCTGGTCCAGACATTGGAACTGGTTACAGATACTTGAACAAGGAAAAAAAAAAAGTATGAATGTATAAGAAATAGACGCCAAGCTTAATTTTAACCTTTGTGAGAAATGGTCTTTAATCATATAATTAATCTTGTTTGGATGCCATTTAGGATAGTTTGAAATACCATCTGCTATGGCAAAGCTGAAACGCAGCACTCTCCAGTTGTGCTGAACTAGGTAAAGTCTGCAATTCCTCTCCAGACCTAGGATTTGATGTGTAGACAGAACGTGCAATTTTGTGATCTGCCGAGCCAGGAGAGGATTTAATATTACATTCAGAACTGTACTCAAATTGTCAAAAAATGTTCAATAAAATAACATTGGAAATCACACTCAGTGAAACTAGCTGGCAAAGGTAGCATGACAAAATTGAAAAATAACGCATATGGGACATAGTGCTATTTACATGTTTTCAGCGTTTTCACCCTGGGTGGCTTGCTATTTACAAGACAGCAGTTTCCACCCTTTCCCTCTGCTTTAGTGTTGAGACAAGGCCAAGTCCTCAATCTGACTTCATATGCCTGTGGTCTAGTTCACATTAGCATTTGTCACCACTCTTCACAGCAGACAGGGAGAGGAGGATGAGGAAGAGATGACGGGACCACATCTTTTGAAGGTGGACATACCCCTGATCTGTCGCCCAGGAGAATCACAACAGTGAAACATACAGGCTGTGTGGCAGCCAGACGCACACAGTTTATCAAATGTTAGGTATCTGCTGAAGGAGAGAGCATCTTGGAATTCTCAAAATAGTTGCTGCCACTCGGGGAAAGAAAGGTCATGCAATAAAACATTATTTTGCACCTTCTCTGAAAATGGGTCATAGAATTTTAAGCTTGTAACTTAGAAGCTAATGGGACATCTGGCTGAAAGATGACAGGTCATAAATGCTCTTCAAATAAGTTAAGACATGGTTTAACAGAAAACTATCAATTAGAATAAATGAATCCATATAACGAAAGTATTTTTGAAACCCAAACACATGATACTCCATAATACAAAAAAAAAAAAAAAAATGACAAAAGTGATACTGACAAATTTGAAAATAAAGATGATGTAAAGAGCAGCTTTTCCTCCTTTTATGGTTAGAGAACAAACTGGTAACTGTGGGTGAGACAGTGTTTTAATTGCTTTTCACGTGTGAACATTCAAACCACCTTAAATTCGATTGTCTTCTTTTTAAAACTGAGGAAACTGAGGCATTGGGAGGTGATATATTAAGCTGGTAAATGACAGACTTTAAGTTTTGAGCCTAGACAGCCTGGCTCCATCCTGCATAAACTGTGACAAATTATGAAAGGGAAGAACACAAATCTCTACATTTTGTAATGGGAACAATACTTATCCATGTTATTTCCAAATTACTTCATATGTGATACAATTTCTGATTTAAGTTCCTTTCTTCTGTGAAATAGACAGACAGACAGCTAGGGAGGGAGCGTGGCAGACTCACCAGAGTCTTCGTACTGTGATCTACCTCCAGTCATAGTCTACAAGCATTATGGGCACACGCAAGCACCAACTGTGTACAGGGTGGCCCTGGGAAAGTGAACCCTGGACCTTCTTACAAAAGTTCAGTTGCGTTTACCACTATGCCACCAGTCAGCCCCTGGTTTCTGATGCTGGTATCACTGATGAGTTCTATCAATTTTAATTAACAAGTAAAATCTGCGGAAAGGAGCTAGTGGTTCTTGGCTCTGTGTTGTGTCTTATAACTGAATAAGCTTTAGAACAGAATGAAACAGCCCTGCCTATTTTCTTCTCTGAAACAAAAAGGTTATAAAGTTCATCATGATATTTGGACTAATCATTTCTCTCAAGATTCACTAAGAACTTCAGAGAAGATCAGTCTTCTGGAAGGATCTTTCACATTACATTATACTAACTATATTGTAGGAGTTGAAGTCTTCACTTTGTATTCTAACTAGGCCTTCTTGTCTTTTAGGTTAACTCACTGCACTGGACCAGTATTGATTTGCTTGAGCTGCAGAACATAAATCCTTTCCCACCAGGTAAACAAAGTAATTAAATGGAATTTGGCTTAGAAGGGAAACATTTCCCCACAACTTTATCTTAGCCTGAGCCTTGATACTCCATAAACCTCAGGGCTTAGCGTAGACTTGGTGACACACCACTCAGCATAATCTAGGTGCCAAAGGCTGTGCCTGGAGCTCGAGCTGGAAAAGATCACCAGTGTCCTTTGGTGCGATATAGGTAACAATAGTGAACCTCATCAGAATGAGTGTCTAAGTTAAAGAAAAAGGTGAATGTAGCTGGCACGCTACAGCTCCAGCCTTTCTGAAAAACACAGGCCTGGCATCAGGCAGACTTGGGTTGGAACCCAGCTACACACCCTACTAGTGGTGATCCCTTGTGAAGAAGTGAACTAAACCTTAGGTTTCTGTTTTTTCTTACTAAAAGGGGATACTTGCCACATATAACTGCAAAAAGTATTAACTAGTCATATGTCTAGCACAACAAATAATACATAACAAAAATTTTTTTTAAATGAAAAGCTACTTTACAACAAATTCAACTATGGGGGGGGTGGTGTAAGCAAAATAGTTTTGCAGACTCATGACTAATTAGACTTTATTTTTTATTCATTCAATGTCTGTTTTGGAAGTCTGAATCCTAATATGGGGTTATTCATTTTCTACTTAATGTTTAAAACTGAAGTCATATTGATTCTCTAGGCTACTCTCAAAAGCAAACCAAGACTTAAAACATAGTATTTATTCAAATTTAGGTAGATGAGTTTCTAAATTTTTGGATAATTTTGGCCAAAGATCAGACAAATCTCTTCTTACTGGCACTAAACTAGGAATGTTTCTAGCTCCAAGAGTCATTCATAGAAACATTTTCCAGTAAGGCCTCTTTTACTCTGTACTCATGATACAATTAAATAATTTATCAATAGCATGGGTTTCTCAGCTTTTTGTTTTTTTTTTTTTTTTTTTTTGAAGAGGTTTTCGCTATAGGGCGCATGCGCTTGCCAGACAGACAGAGAGAGACAGGGAGACAGAAAGCGAGAAATCACCCCCCAGGGGGGATGGTCATGCCGCAATCCCTTCTCCTCCATTCTCCTCTGGGATCTTGGGCACGCATGCACACGTGCCTGACGTGAGTTTTAAGCCACCGGGTCCGGGACACGAACCGCGGTCGACTACGTGGGAGTCCAGCAACATAGCCATTACTCTAACTGCTGGTTCCCGAGCTTTTTGTTTTTCTTGAAGTGTCTCATGAGCATTTGTATTTATGAAATATATGCCTTTTCTACCTACCAATCTTAGAGGAAGAGAAGGAAACAAATGTGACTGTTAAATATTAGGGGAAATAAGATGCTTTCTGTTTCTTCTATTTTCTGGCCAGGTAATCTAGATTTGTACTCTCATAAATGGCAGTCATTAACCACATTTGGCTATATAAGTTAAATTTAAATAATTTAAATGTAAATAACTAGTCTCCTCAGTCACAACAGCCACATTTAGCTAGGGGCTAGGACGATGCATATATGGAAAGTTTCCACCACCTTGGAAAGTTCTATCAGGCAACACTGCTAAATGATGGACAGTGAAGATATCCAGTTACAATGTTTCTCACTCATTGAGCCTACTAAAACACAAGCCTTCTCTATTTTTTAGGAGAAAAAAACTATGCTAAGATACTTACAGGACAGACTGACTAGAAGATGGTGTAATGGCTATGTTGCTGAACTCCCATGTAGTCGACTATGGTTCAAGTCCCAGACTTGGTGGCTTAAAACTCTTGGAGGACATATGTGTGTATATGCCCAAAATCCTGAGAGGAGGATGGAGGAGAAGGGATTGTGGTATGGCCATCCCCCCTGGGGTGGGGGGGGGGTGATTTCTCACTTTCTGTCTCTGTCTCTCCAGCAAGCACATGCACCCAATAGCAAAAAATCTCTGTCTGTGTGTATATATATATATATATATATACATACACACACACATATATATATATATATACACATATATATATATAAAAGATACTTACATACTTACAGCACAGAATGTAAAACTGAACACCATCTCATACATTATACCCATCCTTTATTTTGACTTACTTAAATTATTCCATAGGAATAAAGTGAATGCAGCCTGGTGGACCCATGTTTTGCTAGAAAGCTTATCAAGTTTATCTACATCACAAGAAGCACAGCATGGCCACCGACAGTCATCTCGGTTTGTAGAAGCAGGAATACTCAAGTGTTACCTGGCATGCTCCACCTCTCAAGTATTTTTGTTAGTTAACTCAAGAGATAATAAGAACAGCTGACTGGGAAAGAACAGGCTGAAACTGTGACCCAAGTCAGGTGTCTTTAGGCAATGAGATAGCCCCCTTTTGTTATTCCTAATGCTCCTTCCACTTCCTCACAACTTCACCCTTTTTTTTTTAATTTTAGTTTTTTGCTGTAGAACATATGTGCCTACCAGAAAGAGAGAAAGAAGAGACAAAGAGAAAGGGAAAGTGAGAAATCATGCCCCAGCGGGGATGGCCACTCAGCAATCCCCTCTCATTCAGTCTCTTCTCAAGATCTTAGGCATGCATGCACACATGCCCAACATGATTTTCAAGCTGCTGGGTCTAGGACTTGAACCACACAGCCAGCCATGTAGGATCCAGTGCCTTAACCTACACACCAACTGCTGGCCCCCTCACTCTCATTTTATTTATGCTTTCTACCTTACTAATTGTTGTACCTCTGTGGAGTACAGTATGGTTTTTCAAAGCATGTATATATTATGAAATAATTAAATCAAAGATATTACTATATTCATCTTCAACAAAGAACATTACATTATATCGTGCACCTTTGTGTTCAATTTTTACACGCACACACACACACACACACACACACACACAGATTGGCAATGTGCCCTTTTTTGCCTGAGTCTCTCCCTGCCACCCCTATCTTGCTATTTATCAGTCAGTGCTCACCATGATGACAAGACTGATGGTGCCACGTATCAAGAAGATAGAGGCCAGTGAGGTTGAGAAAATACTAGACATCGGTTCCCTGCAAGAGCAATTCCTTCATCACCCTACACCTACATCCTATTTTCACCCTATTCCAACATCCAGAATAGTCTGATGCAGCGTATTCTTTTGCGCTCTATAGGAAAAGATCCATCACTGGGCAAAGGGCTAGGGAGGAGCAGACAATGGGAAGGAGTACCTTTTTTATTGCCAATTTTCTCACCATCATGAGTGAAATTCTAATTTTTTTTAGAGGTTTTTGCTATAGGGCACTTGTGCTCGTCAGAAAGACAAGAGAGAGACAGAGAGACAGAAAGTGAAAAATCACCCCCCAGGGGGGATGGTCACACTGCAATCCCTTCTCTTCCATTGTCCTCTTGGGATCTTGGGCAAGCAGGCACATGCGCCTGGCATGAATTTAAGCCACCAAGTCTGGGACTCGAACCACGGTCGACTACATGGGAGTCCAACCACACAGCCATTATGCCAATTGCTGGTCCCCTTTCTTCCTTTTTTCAACCCAACTGTATTTACATCTGCAGACTTGGTCCTGTTAACATCCCTGCCCTACTGACATAAACTACCAATGGCTTAATCTATTCCTACTACATTGTAAATGTTATAAACATCCAAAGTGCTAGTAGGGATATATTTTTCCACCGAGGCATAGTAGACTCAATTAACTTAGGTTTCAGGAGATCACTGGCTGTTCCTCAGGGAATTATGTGGGGGTAAGAATGGAACGAAGTGCTCACTTAGAAGGTTGCTTCAAATTCTAGCCAAGAGACCACTAAGACTTGGTTAGAGAGGTTGCAGTGAGAATGGGAAAAACGTAGAAAAAAATCAGAATACATTTTTGAGTACAGCTGACTGGACTGAGTTTGAAGCAAGAGTGGGGTAGGGGAAGAGGGATGATAAGGCTATTTACTAAGATGAGAAATATTAGAAAAGACAGATGAGAAATGACCTCTGAGTGGCAGAGGTGTAGTGCGGATGAAAAATTGTTTATATAAAGTAGTACTCTAAGTGGAAATATTAAGTAGACAGCTGAACATAGAACTCTAAAATTTAAAATGTAAGACATAGAAATTTGATAGTCTTCAGCATACCGGGCATATTTAAGCCATGCAGTCAGCAGAGATCACACAGAAAGAGGGCACAAAAGACTAAAGAGGGGCCCAGCTCTGTGACATCTCAGGCCAGGGATGACTATATGTGACGCTTTGGGATACGATTTGTAGGCTTCTCTATGGACTACTTAACATGCAGAACTGAAAACACGCATCGGAAATTCTAAGAAATAGACATAGAACACATTTCTGAAAAGTATTCTTCATGTGGACAGCCGTCATAACAAAATGCTTATATTGAATCATTATCGCACTTTGAAAAATTTCATTCATATAGAAGTGAATGCATCTTACTCTTTGGTAACTTTAGCTGGTTATCAATTGGGATTCCTTAGAACTATACAGATCAGAGTAGTCTAAAAAGAAAAAAGTCTGATTTTATATTTCTATCTAGTTTACCTCATTTTTGATATCTACTATCAACATGTCAGTTTTAATTTGCCCACAGAGTAAAAGTCTTTTCCCTGCTTTATTATAATAAAAGAAATTATAAGAAAAAGAAAAGGTTCTGTTGCTTATTTTAGCTACATAAAAGCTGTGAGTATAAAGACATGTTAATTTATCTATAAAATTATAACATATCATGAATTTTAATGACTTCACTCAGAATTTAACTGTACATTAACCAATTGAACCCCTAATTGTTTAAAAATTTTATAGTCTAAATTAAACATTTGCATTCTTGGCAGTTCTGTAAAACAAATAAAAGACAAAAAAGAAAAAAGAAGTGTAATAAAAGGTAGTGCTGTCCACAGCGTCCAGTGGTTATGACATTTTCGGAAAAAGAATACCTAAAGAGTCAAAAGCTAAAAATTCATCACATACATATCTTGCCACAAGGAATTTTCTATAATCTGTTTCAGTATCTGAGCTGTGTTGAAGTCAGCGATTTGTACATTCTGTGGCTTCATTTTTTTCCCCTTTTAAATCAGCTCCCAGACTTCTGAGAACTGAATGTTTGCCAGGACTGAGTCAAATTTTCCTACCTTTTAAATGAGTTTATTTCTTGATTTCTGTGTATTTTTCAAAACGATGTCGGTTTGCATCACAATTTTAAGTCAGAGATGGATTTAAGAAGACTATCGGATTATCTGTTGATGATAATGTATATGATGATACCTTGAACTGGACTAATATACAGAGTATTCAAGCTGGGAAAATTCATTTCACAAACTGTCATGATATATAGTGGTTGAATGTCTAAAAAAGAAATATATACATAAACTAACACCATGCCCCCCCACCCCCCGCCCCCCAAAAAAAAGACTATCAGAAACTCCTGGTGTCAGTTATCACCAGGACTCCCATGCTATTGCTGAGGACAGTCCTGGCTCTGATTCAATTCTGAAACCTATCTTCTCTTCACCCACAACTCCTAGGCCCTCTGAATCGTGGGTCTACTACTCCATGACCCTCTCAAGGGCAGACTGGATTTTCCTCTTGGCCAGGCACCTCTCTACACTGTATGAAAGGATTTTACGTATTATTCCCCACATGTTCTTCCCTGCTTATATTCTTAAAGGATCTTCTAAATTTGAGTAGCACATTTCTGTCAAGGGGTAGCATTTGGAAATGCAGAATTCATTTTAGAGTTTTTGGAAACTGTGCTGATTTTCAGAAGGAAGGTTTCTGTTTTATAAAGGTTATTTAAGTTTCTTAGGGAATCTCATTTAGAAAATAACTTTAGCTAACTCCTTTAAATCTGTAGTCAAAATCGTATTAGTTGGAGATGAGCTGACTAGTTATATTGCAGGCATAATGACGGTTTTAATGATTGATTCAATTATATGCTAAGTAGGCACTACGAAATGCCTTCAGGATGTAATAAACAAAACAGATGTGGGCTGTCTCTTTAGGAGGCAGATAAACATAAAGGAACAATATAGATTATCACCTGTAACTAGCACAAATGATTATTAATATTTAACTATTACAAGTGCTTGGAAAAGTTCAATATGTAAGGACACACTGAGGGGGAAAGTTTAAGGGGCATAAACTTGCTGAGAAGGGATGCTTTAGGATAAAAGAAAATGGAAAACTAGCTCTGAACAAAGAAAAAGTCACTATCTCTTTTTCTTCTGCTTATGAATACCCATAGATCGATGACAGAGTGGCCCCAACATTAGAGGGAAACAGTTTTACTTTGGTCTGACTTAAAAAACATCCTCTAGTCAAAGCTGAGGGTGCTCATGTGCTCTGTCTGCACACTTACTCTGATGCTGGTTCTGGTGCCTACAGTAAGTGGCCTGTGGATTCAAGGCACATGAGCTTTCTGCTTCTTGTTAGAAGAGTCTTTGAGACACAGTAGAGTTGTTTACTGGTATGTAAACAGAGTACTAGTGACTAAGTGCTTTGATCCAAGTCTCCTTTTTCTCCTGGAGTTTTATAAATGTTTTCCAGGTTTTTACATGCTTTAATTATTATTATTCAGAATTTATTATGCAGTCTCCCCCGTACCCCGAGAGTGAATAATGCCTTTGTTTTTACTATTATTTAATATACAGAGAGCGCTTCCTGATTCTATTCAATTTAATTGTCAAATTAAAAGAAAAAAAGTTATAATTATAGATATCTGACTCAGTGCAGAATAACACCAATCACAGGGACATTGTTCTGGTTTTTGATTTCAAAGCAATCACTGAGTAAGCCTTCTTTGAATTGGAACATGAGTCAGCATTTAGCAAAGCTGAGTTTTAACTTCGACTCTAGATTCTGAGTGACAGAAAACTTCTAAATAGGGCACTGTTTGTTCATAACTTTGGGTATCTGTGATTTACTTGGCTTTGTTAGACAATAGACGCTTTGGTTCAGTTATATTTTTAACATTCCTTAAAATAAATCAGTGTGTTCCCATTTTGGACGTGGATTAGTGTGGTGCAGGAATGAAGAATTAATAAATGTCGAGTATCTAGGGATTACACTACGGGTTCAGTGCTGGCTGCCTTTGTTAATATTTTTTTGTTGCAGATAATAGAAAATGGCTCTGGTTGGCTTAAGGGGAAAAAAGTAAGTGGTGCTAGCATATTGGAAGAATATCTCGGTATTTCATAGCATCCAAGACTCAAAAAAGCAGGGATCAGGGGACTCTAATCTCAGAAGCAGGGGTTCCTATCTGTTTCCTGAAAGTAAAGTAGCTGAACTGAGCCACCTTTAGGCTTTCCACAGGAGGCCTAAGGGGAGGAGGAGGGAGGGCTGGTGGCAAGGCAGGGCTTCACCTGTGGACCAATCAAGGTTAAAAGAGCAGACCAATATAGTTTAGCCATTTGCTTATAGGCTACCACACCTGTACTGTGTGGGCAGTTACCAAAGAAGGGAGAATTACTGTAAATTGTCAGCCATACTAGTGAGGTCTACAACGGCACACATTACAAGTTTAATTTAACTTCTGCAAAAAGCCTATAAAATCACTATTTCTGTCTCATAAACGAGAAACTGAGACTCGAATTGGCTGTTTAGGTAATTTTTCTAAGGTTCCACAATTAGAATTTGGCAGAGCTAGATACCAACTAGGTCTATAAAGAAGGCCAGTTTCCTTAAAATACTGAAATAACATGGTAAGAATATATGGGATGGAAATATTCAGGTATTTTCTCAAGGAAAGTGTATTAGACATCTATAGGTATATTAGTCTGTTATTGCATTGTTAACAGAAATACCTGAACCTAGGCAATACTATAAAGACAACAGAGTTTATTTACAAACTCACAGTTCTGGTGGCCAGAGAGTCCAAAGTCCTAAACCTACGCCATGGCTGATGGAAACATAGAGAACGGTGGACAGACGCAGAGTGAGAGAGTGCCTGACTGATCTCTCTTTTATGACAACCATCTCTTCTGAGAACTAACTACTTCTCTCAAGGGCTAAGCTCAGTGTGTAGCACAGGGGTCATTAATGATATGGTTGCCTCCAAGTTACAATCAACCTGAACTGATCACAGCCTACTAGATCTTACCCTGGGAAACCATGAAGGAATTAAGCTTTCTACTTAATATCTTTACAACATAGTCAATACAATTAAGTCCCAACAAATGAGTTTCCAAGAGACATATTCAAGCCACAACCACAGGGTAGTAGAAAGAGTAGAACTACATGATGAAAGCCCTAGGGTTGAATTCCAACTCCACCCTGTACTCATGGGCAAAAATAAACCTAATCTTCTCTATGAATAAATGTAGATGTATTATCCCCATCATGGGGGTTGTTATAATTTCACGGGGTTATTGAGATACTATGTAAAGATACTTGCCATCAGGCAGATACTAATTTGGGGGAAGGGAAGAACTTTGCTACTTCTCAAGCATGTTACTAAAATAGTCCACAATATGATAGTGGGTTTACCATTCAAAAAAACCTAACTAGGCCCAGCCATGGGATCCCAAGTAGTAGCATGTCACTGCATAATACTGAAGCCATATAAGAAGGTCCGGGATTCAGATCCCAGGTCAACTTGATCCTGGTCAGCCTGAAGGCACCCGTGATCCTGGCTAGCGGAAAGGCTGGTATGGGGAGGATCGCAGCATGGCAAGACTCTGTTAGGGGTCCCTGTCTCTCTCTCTCTCACATAAGAGAAAGAAATAAACTTTGGGACCAGCAGTTAGCATAATGGCTATGTCGCTGGACTCCCATGTAGTTGACCGCGGTTCGCGTCCCAGACCCGGTGGCTTAAAACTCACGCTGGGTGCGTATGCATGCGTGCCCAAGATCCCGAGAGGAGAACAGAGGAGAAGGGATTGCAGCATGGCCATCACCCCTGGGGGGTGTTTTCTCGTTTTCTGTCTCTCTGTCTCTCTGTCTGGCGAGTGCATGCACCCTATAGCAAAAACCTCTCCAACAAAAATAAAAAAAAAAAGAAAGAAACTTAAAAATAACAGAAACTAACTGAACTTCTACTTTCAGTCTCCTCAAACAGTGCCTTATTCCCCTAAATAAAGTTAGAAAATGCTATGTAAAACAGGATAAGGAAATTACATACTAGGCAAAAAAATTTTTTTTTTAAATACAACACATCTAACTATTTTGAGATCTGGGACTTCCTATTTTAGTGAGAAACGCTGATATTTCCCACAGCACAATACTTGATTACCTAATTTTCCTAGTAAGACTACCTGACATGGTCTCTGATCTTTATAACCAGAGCAAAAGCAGAATACAGTTCTTAATCTGGAAGTCTATAACTTGAACATCATTGAAATAAACTGTAAACTAATTCAGTTTGGGTGAATTAATGTTCTCAAATCAAAATTCTATGCCCAGATGACACTTCTCAGTTATCTTTAAAGATGCCTCCATGGAAAACGCATCATGGCATTCCAAAATAGTGTATTACTGCACATGGTCAGTGTTCTGCAAATACTTATAGACTGAGAGGTATCGATTTCTCCAAATTACCACAGGCAATAATTAGTCTATGTCAACAGCAAACCTGGAACCCCAACTGGAAACAAACAAACAAAAAACAACTGTAGTGGTCAGGGATGATGGAAAGGTGTAGATTATTATATTTTCTAGACATTTCCACTGTCTTTGGATATCAGTCTTTCTGGATCTTAGTTATAGTGACCTTTGATTATACATATATATATACACACACACATATATTTTTTTCATCAAAATCATATCTGAGTAACATGTAAAAAGTCATTCCTGTAAATGATTTATGTTATCTTCCTAGAGTTTAAATTCAAGGTTTGACTGATAATTCTTACCATATCTGTTATCACCTTACAAATTACTCAGATATGATTTAAGTTACATGAATAGGATACATATCCTACTCTGTAATTTGATGAAAAGGAGTCAGGTGACTTTAAATAATGATCGTAACACTGTATTATTGGCTTGTTCTTGAATTAAAAGCTCTTTTCTTTCATTTCAAGTCAGTGGCCTCTTTGCTTTAATTTTTATTAAAATTTCTAATATTTATTAATATTTAAATATTTGTTAATATTCATTAACATTTAAATAGTTGTTAATATTAAGAAGAGGTGTATATAGAAAATCATCATACATGTATATAGAGATTTGTGCTAGAAAAAAAGTTCTTAAAGAATAATTTAAAAAAAGAAAAAAATAACCAAGTGAGTTTTTAGAGCTTGTTTTATTGCATTGAGATATTCCAGAAAAGTACAAAGGCCATGAAAGTAGAAGCATTTCAGAAAATAAGACAAAATGTTTGCATACATACATTTTAATGACATTTTGGTTTTGATGTTAAAAATACTCATGATTTTGCATTGAAGCACAATGCTCATGAAGTAAGTACATTCTGAAGTTCTGGCAAAAGGCTTCATATATCTTATATTAGAAGCTGAATTTCTATAAATGACTGATTTACATTCTCCTCCTAGAGATTCAATTTAAGGTTTGGTTCATAAGAAAAGTTACTTTTACTGATTCATAGTGCCTTTGAAGACAGAAATAGGAAATAAGCATATATAACACATACTCCTTTAAATGGATACTCCTTTAAGTGGCAGAGCTGTTCAAAGCTGAATGAATATAGTAATTTTTAGTGTTTTTCCTTTTTGTGTGTTGTCAGTAGACCGATGAAAACATTAGCTCCAACTGTAGAAAAGCAGTTGGTAAGAGAATGATTCTCTGTCATATCAGCCATTTTACATCCAAGTTACACAGATACATAAGTGATGTTGAAATCCATGCTATTTCTATCCTCAAAATCAGAGAAATGTATGGTTATATTCTAGCCTCTTATCAAGAGTGATGGTGAGGTGGTAATAAAGATATTTACTCCTCTAGGCAAATACAGTTTAACAGGCCACCAGAGGCATATTTCCTTAATTAACTTTTGATGATGTGGCACTTTTTGATGGCTTTTGGGTCCTAGACCCTGTTGCTGCTACTGCTACTAGTAAAATAATAGCAAATGTAAAGGAGAAATAAAAGGAAATAAATTAGATTACTTGATAGTTCTTCTAACTATTGTTTTGCTTTATCCTTGAACTGGAAATCAATTCTCCAAGGTTTGGAAAGGAAACAAAAGCATCTTTATAATTCACAGCATGTATTTTAGAGGTCTAATAATTTATCCAATGCCAGTGTGGGTTAGCTTGTCGTGTTCTCTTTATTCAATGTCAACGGGCTCTGTAGCTATTAAAGCACTTAACTGTTTCTGAGCACAGGAGAGGAAGAGTTCCAAACTGGACAGACTTCTTTGGCGGATGACTTGATCAAGCTGTTGATTTTTTTTTTTTTAAAAAAGACAAAGAAAAAAATACACTTAGTTGAGGAACAAAGAATACTGTCACTGAAAACCACTAGAAAAACCTATTCAGATGAGATGATTTAGGAAATCAGGTAGTGCTTTAAAATGAATGAAAAATAATGTCGTAACTATTTCTGGCTTATCTAAAATGAGGTGATAATCATTACCATTTTATAACTGATGTAGCTATCCAGTTATTGGTGAAATACCATAGAGTTGATCAGAAAGACTTAAAAAATATAAAACAGTATATAAATTCCAATTCTAAATGAATACAACTAAATGTCTACAAAGATCATATAAATATCATAGATACAAACAAAAGAAATACAGTACAATAATAATTACATCATGCATAGGGCTTAATAGAACAAATGATAAGTGAGGAGATAATTTCTTAAAATTAGAGAAAATTTCTGGGAAAGGTATAACATAAAACAAATTTGAGATTCTTGAAACTTATTTGATCTAGCCCTTCTTATTATGGTAGAGATTTCCTTTTTTTCTTTAAAATTAAAAATTTTTTAATGTATCAATACCAAATGAATACAGTGAAGCTTGGTAAGGCAAGTTATTTGGATTATATATTATGAAAAACGTTCTGGATGGTTAAGATTATTAAATATATGAAGGAAAGTTTCCAACTTAGAGGACTTAAAAAATTTGTCCACAGTGTAAAAATGACCAAACAACTACCATGCATTGCATACAGATTTGAGAACAATGGAGAAATACATAAAGAGAGCCAAATAAATCCTATTTCACAATATACACCTACATATTTATGTAAAGTTGATATATTCTTCCCACAAGCCCCATTCAACAAAAAGAAAGGGAAAATCCAAACAAAAATTCTCTATTCTATAATACTTCTATAATCCACTGATACACAAAATGACTTAAAAATAAGAAGATTAAAATTTTTAAGTATCCTAAGAGTTAATAAAAAGTATATTATATAAATGTATTACATTTAGCAAACAGATAATTTAAAATGTTTGAGCTATACGCAGACTCCCTTCATTTCTAGTTTTCTAAGATTTTAATGTATAGAAATAGGATTTCTGCTTAGTATTATTCCTTTTTATATTTTTTTCCCTTCTTCTACTGGACAATGTCTTCAGGTAAATACATACTTTCTGCTTACAGACTTACTCACTGAGAGACATTTATGTTTATTCCAACTTTGTTTCTTTCTTTTTGAAGCAATAAGGAAATCTGCAACATGAGTACACACCCTTAAGAAGATATTACCAAATTGCTTTCCAGTGAATGCACCAGGTTATGAATCTCAACTAGAGTATGAGAGGACCAGTTTTGTCCATTCTTGCAAACAGCTGCACAGTATTCAATTGCATCTACTACATCTACAATTTGATATATTTTAGGGACTTCAAAAAGTTTATGAAAAATGAAATTAAAAGGTAAATATAGGGACCAGCAGATGGAGTAATGCTTACGTTGCTGGACTCCTATGTAGTTGAACACAGTTCGAGTCCCAGACCAGGTGGTTTAAAACTCACACCAGGTGAGCATGCATGTATGCCCAAAATCCTGAGAGGAGAATGGAGGAAAAAGGATATAAGGGACAGTGTGGCCATCACCCTTGGGGGGTGATTTCTCGCCTTCTGTCTCTCTCTGTCTCTCCAGTGAGCACATGCACCTATAGCAAAAATCTCTCAAAAAAGAAAAAGGTAAATATAAAAATATAAACTTTATTTTTCAACATAAGCCCTAACAAGTTTAAGAATACTTCCGTCAGCAATGACATTAGTCATTAAGCCCTTCTCTAAGGAACTGAGGGTACTGGGACTAGGCAAGTCAGTAGCTGTCTTTTATATATTGTTAACTGAAAAAATATGATATTCTTTAAAGACTTTTCTTTTAATATCATGAAACAAAAATAAGTCAGAAGGAGACCAAATCGGAATTGTAAGATGGATGCCTAATGATTTTCTATCCTAATTCTTGAAAAATGACCTTAGTTGAGAGGATTAAGTTGGAGCACTGCTGTGGTGAAGCACTCTCCAGTGAAGCTTTTCTGACCATTTTTTGCTAAAGCTTCAGTAAACTTTCATAAAATATTGTCATAATAAGAAGATATTACCATTCTTTGGCCCTCCAGAAAGTTAAGAAGAGAAAATCCCTGACCATCCAAAAACACTGCTGCCGAGACCTTTGCTCTTGACTGGCCCACTTTTACTTTGACTGAACTACTTCCACCATTTGGTAGCTATTGCTTTGATTGTGCTTTGTCTTCAAGGACCTTAATAAGGGTAAAGCCATGTGTCATGTCCCATTACAATTCTTTGAAGAAACACTTCAGGATCTTGATTCTACTTATTTGAATGTTTCATTGAAGGCTCTGCTCTTGCCTGTAGCTGATGTGGGAGCAACAATTTTGGCACCCATTGAGCAGAAAGTTTGCTTGATCTTCATTTTTCAGTCACAATTGTGTATATCTGACTTCAATGAGACAATTATGGTGTTGGTTATTGTGTCTATTGTCAATCTTCATTTAAGAGTTTAAGCCAGATTAATTCTTCCTTGCAAATGGTCTGTTGCTATGGGTGTCATCTTCAGCACAATCTCATTTCTCCTTAAAAGAAGTTATCCATCTGTAAACTGCCAATTTCTTTGGAGTGTTGTCCCCATAAACTCTTTATAAAGCATTCATGATTTCACCATTTTTCCACCAAGCCTCCCCATAAATTTGATGTTTGGTTCTTGCTTCAATTTTAGCAGAATTCATGTTGCTCTGATACTCTTTTTAAATTGTATTTTAAATTTTTTCCATTTAATCACTGTACATCTTTAGAGCATACAAAATGAATCTTCCCAGCATGAATACACTGCATATTAGTACAGTCAAAGATATTACCATACACATCAACAGATAATTTTCCATTTTGGGTCTGTAGACTGTTTTTCTTTTTTCCCCTTCTGATATTCTTTTCACACTGATGTGTTATTCTTCTTAGTGCCTTAAACTAGATTCATATCATACTAGATATAACTAGTATGAGTTGTAACAGGTTAGTATGAGTTTATTTTTGGTTTAAAAAGGTTGAAGTTGATAATTTTTTCATAATATTCATTTTCATTAATTTTTAAAGATACCCTTGTACACAATAAATGTTGTTTATTTTAAAATAATTCTATTGACGAACATTTGGATTATTTCTAATTTTTTGCTTTTATAATCAACACTGTAATGAACATTTTTCAACAAAGACATCTACATACATTTGCTCATGTATCTAGGAGGAATTGCTTAAGCCAAAGAATACTATCAGTGCTAGCTTCAGTCATCAATCGGGTTGCACGAATCTGTTTTTGGGCTTTCTATCTTGTTTCCTTGGACAATTCACCTATCTTTACACTAATATAATGCTATCTTAGTTTCTAAAGCTTTAAGACATCAACATAACACAATATATTGCCAATATTAAATATTTCAGAAAAATATAGTGGACACTTATAACAAATTGAGTTCAAAAGGATTGGCCACACTACCGATAGCTACATACTCTTTTTTCATAAAGCACAAAATAAGCAAAACTCAGAAGTATACATATATTTTGGGTTACGTAAGTAGGTGAAAAAAATTTCTTTTTATGGCATGAAACAATGCAGTAAAAACTGAGCATAGTTGTTTAGAGGGTGGAATTAGGATAAGATTAGTAGCTTCGGCTTAGAGTGGCTTCATGGGTGTTTGTTTTACTGTTGGGTTTATGTACACACATTATCCCCCTTTAACCAAGAGGGATAGGTTCCAAGAGCTCCAGTGGATATCTGACACTGTATATATAGAACCCTATAAATATTCTTTTTTCCTACACATACATACCTATGATAAAAGTTTAATTTGTAAATTAGATATAGTAAAAGATTAATAACTACTAATAAAATCGAATTATAACTACTTTGTATAAAAGTTCATGTAAATGTGGTTTCTTTATATGTGTGCATCTCTCTTTCTTTCAAAATATTTGATTGTACTGTTCTCACCTATTTTCAGACTGCAGTTGACTGCAGGTAATTGAAATGATAGAAAGCAAACCACCAAAGCGAAGGGTGACAATATATCATATGTGCTGGCTTTAACAATTCAAAGTTTTCTAGAAACCCCACAGAAAATCAGGACTTCCACTAAAAAGGTTGACTTAATATGCTAGAATTTATGAATGTAACTTTTCTCCCTTTGACAGCATATAGCACAAATTTATGTGTGTAACTAGTATTCAACCCGTGATGATTAAATAATCAGGATATATGCATTAGAATAAGATTCTGTAATGTAAAAAAAGGATGTGTGTAAGTTAAAAAAAAAAAGGGAGGGAGGTAGGGCTTATAGATTTCTATCTAAACATTCTATAAGCACTTCTCTTCTGTACTAGTTTCATAAATGACCCTGGAATTACTGATTGTAAGATGACGGACAAACTGGTTTGGGTTTCAGTCAGCTGCCAAGGCTCACTCCACATCTCTTCATCATGCCTCCCCAGAATTCCCTAAAGGTAAGAATCCATTAAAAAACAGGAGCTCAATTCTTTATAAAGCAACCAGTTATACTGATACTTCAAGAGGAGGAAGATAAAAATTAGGTCACCACAGAGTTTAGCTTCCAATTTAGTGACTTCTTCCTGGGCATGGTGTGTAAGATCATGTCTGAGAAAGGGAAAACTTATGACCTTTCTCTCAGAAGGATGTTGAATCCCTCTCTCTAAAACAAGTATGACAAACTGATGTCCCTGGAGAATTCCTGAATGTTAACAGTTTCTGTTTTATTAGGCATGGCCTTAATATACTTTATTGAGTCAAGAAAAATTTTGGCAAAATATTCAGCTTTTCTGCCACTTGAAGAATAGGACTTGGTTATATATTTGTGGTTTTCATTTCAAAGAGAATGAAAGATTTGTATTCTTTGACATGAGACTGATAAATATTATGTCCAGAGTAGTGGTGGCAAATACTTTTGGATATGGGATTTATCATCTCGTCATAACAGTGCAACTCTGCTTTGTCTTCCCTCCAATTTTCTGTTTATTCCATTTCTATTCATCTCTTATAAATAACTGAAAAAAGTCATGGAAATTCTGAATTCTCTGAAATAGACACCTGGGTTTTATAAATCTCCTCTACCCTCCACTCCATAATCTGTTCAGTTTGCTACCATACTACTGAATGTCATTTAGAAGGGTGACAATTATTAAAAGTTGTTTATTTTTATAAGCTTAGCTAGAAAAAAGAACACATGACTTCCCAATTATTCCATGTTTTAGATTTACTTTTCCATCACTGTTTTATACTACAGCAAAAGAAAACCAAAACATCTCTTGGGCTTAGCTTTTATTTCCCAGTCACCAAAATACAATAGGGAGGATGTAAACTTCAAATGGTTTAAAGAGTAATATTCAAAGTCAGCCACAATAAACTTGGCTTATTTTAGTGGGACTGTTCATTAAGGACACTATTCACATTCCCAAGCATCTGCTACACTATTATTCTCATTATTCTTGTTACCTTATTGCCAGTGGGTGCATACACTTGTTAGAAAGAGAACAGAAAGAAAGAGAAAGAGAAAGAGAAAGAGAAAGGGAAAGGGAAAGGGAAAGGGAAAGGGAAAGGGAAAGGGAAAGGGAAAGGGAAAGGGAAAGGGAAAGGACCTCCCCAAGGGACAGTGATCACACTGCAATCCTTTATTCTCCATTTCTCCATCCTGTCAGGATTTTAGATACACATGCACATAAGCCCAGCATGTTTTTCAATGCACCAGGGCCAGAATTTGAACTATGGTCCACCATGTGGGATCTGGCTCTCTATGCGTAACACTTAACCACTGTGCTACTGGGCTTAGCCCTGAAACATTATTTTTGAAATGTGTATATAATTACATATAACACTTATTACTAAATTTTGTTTTCAATATCTTTTGTGCCTCTATCCACAAAATAAACCAAGAAATGTGAAAATATTAGGTTTATCTTTACCAGTGTTACTTTTCTAACCTGCATTTCCACAAATGCAAATGTATGCTTTAAAATGATCTGATTTTTTTTCAATAAAGATACAATGGAATTCAGCAAATCCAGCAAATGCACTGTTATGAAAAGTGATTCATACACAAATGTTATCATTTTGTAATAATGGTTTATGAATTCAGTTTTCACATTCACTAACAAGCTCTTTCTTGGGCAATGAATAAAGGTCAAGTATGATGATCTGGATCTCTAAGTACACAGGCAGGTTTTCCAGTTAGCATCATCATATTGGGTAAGAAGGACTGTTTACCTTTTCTAATGAGAAATGAAACAGTTCTTAAGTCTGAAGCCTCTTATTTATTACAGTGTTGATCCTTTAATGCTGTTATTTGAATATGTCTCTACTTCTAACTTTATTATATATCATCCCTCCAAACATAGACATTCAAGTTGATGTTTTATTTACATGTTTTGAAATAAAGCCAATCAGTTAATGAATTAGTCAGTCAGTTGATCAATGAAAAGTTAAGACTATTACTATTTGTGAATTATTAGTGTAAGACTTGACAAAAAGCATCTAATACTGTCTCTGTATAGACACACATGCAACAGCTAAGGAAGAACTAGATGTGTAGTAAGCATTAAGTCCAATGGAAGATCAGAGAAGAGGTGAGTTATTGTGGGAGAGCACAGCAGAGTAAACTTAAGTGCTGGGACTTGAAAAGGTTCTTAAAGGATGAAGATATTTTTTAGATGAAGAAGAGCAACATGTAAAAGAATTTTCTGGAAAAGCAGATTAGCTAGACCAACGACACAGAAGTATTTAGAGACGATGAAGGAGTCTTGAACCTAGTGGAGAGGGTTTGCTTACATAGGTTTTTTCATTTGTGCATTTGTTCAGTACTTTTTTGACACCTGCAATATGTTAGGCATTGTTTCAGACAGCACTATCTATCTGCCCTTTCAGAATTTTCTTTTTTTTTTTTTTTTTTTTTTTTTGGAGAGGTTTTTGCTATAGGGCGCGTGCGCTTGCCAGACAGACAGAGAGTGACAGAGAGACAGAAAGCAGGAAATCACCCCCCAGGGGGGATGACCACGCTGCAATCCCTTCTCCTCCAATCTCCTCCTGGGATCTTGGGCACAAACGCACACGCGCCTGGCGTGAGTTTAAGCCACTGGGTCTGGGAGGCGAACTGCGGTCGATTACGTGGGAGTCCAGCGACATAGCCATTACGCTAACTGCTGGTCCCCCCTTTCAGAATTTTCTGCTTTTACAGAATTTATATTTCATCTTTTTCTTTTCTTTCTTTTTTTTATTTTGGAAAGGTTTTTGTTATTAGGTGCGTGTGCTCACCAGAAAGACAGAGAGAGACAGAGAGACAGAAAGCGAGAAATCACCCCCCGGGGGCTATGGTCATGCCACAATCCCTCCTCCTCCATTCTCCTCTAGAGCTCTTGGGCATGTACGCATATGTGCCCGGCATGAGTTTAAGCCACTGGGTCTGGGACTTGAACCACGATCGACTACATGGGAGTCCAGTGACATAGCCATTACACTAACTGCTGGCCCCTAGAATATATATTTCATCTTAAAGAGACAAATTAAGACTCTTCAGATGGAGATCAACACTATAAAAAACAACAAAATAGGATACACACAGAGGAGGGGAGATCTTTTGGGTAGGGTGATTAGAGAAGACCACCTAGAGGAAATGGTAATCAAGAAGCTTGAAAGAAGTGAGAGAGGAAGGAAGGCAGGCAGGCAGGAAGGAAGGAAGGAAGGAAGGAAGCAAGGAAGGAAGGATAGATCACCTAGTGGAAATGGTAATCAAGAAGCTTGAAAGAAGTGAGAGAGAGAGGAAGGAAGGAAGGAAAGAAGGAAGGAAGGAAGGAAAGAAGGAAGGGAAGAAGGAAGGAAGGAAGGATAGATCACCAAGTGGAAATGGTAATCAAGAAGCTTGAAAGAAGTGAGAGAGAGAGAAAGGAAGGAAGGAAGGAAGGAAGGAAGGAAGGAAGGAAGGAAGGAAGGAAGGATAGATCACCTAGTGGAAATGGTAATCAAGAAGCTTGAAAGAAGTGAGAGAGAGAGGAAGGAAGGAAGGAAGGAAAGAAGGAAGGGAAGAAGGAAAGGAAGGATAGATCACCAAGTGGAAATGGTAATCAAGAAGCTTGAAAGAAGTGAGAGAGAGAGGAAGGAAGGAAGGAAGGAAGGAAGGAAGGAAGGAAGGAAGGAAGGAAAGAAGGAAGGAAGGATAGACCACCTAGAAGAAATGGTAATCAAGAAGCTTGAAAGAAGTGAGAGAAAGAGGAAGGAAGGAAGGAAGGAAGGAAGGAAGGAAGGAAGGAAGGAAGGAAAGAAAAAAGAAGGAAGGATAGATCATCTAGAGGAAATAGTAGTAAAAAAGCTTGAAAGAAGTGAGAGAAAGGAAGTGAGAGAGAGGAAGGAAGGAAGGAGAGAAAGAAAAGAAAGAGAAAAGGAAGGAAAGGAAAGGAAAGGAAAGGAAAGGAAAGGAAAGGAAAGGAAAGGAAAGGAAAGGAAAAGGAAAAGGAAAAGGAAAAGGAAAAGGAAAGGAAAGAAGGGAAGGGAAGGGAAGGGAAGGGAAGGGAAGGGAAGGGAAGGGAAGGGAAGGGAAGGAAAGGAAAGGAAAGGAAAGGAAGGGAAGGGAAAGGAAAGGAAAGGAAAGGAAAGGAAAGGAAAGGAAAGGAAAGGAAAGGAAAGGAAAGGAAAGGAAGGGAAGGGAAGGGAAGGGAAGGGAAGGGAAGGGAAAGGAAAGGAAAGGAAAGGAAAGGAAAGGAAAGGAAAGGAAAGGAAAGGAAAGGAAAGGAAAGGAAAGGAAAAGAAAGGAAAGGAAAGGAAGAGAAAGGCAAAGAAAAGAAAAGAAAAAAGAAAAGAAAAGAAAAGAAAAAAGAAAAGAAAAGAAAAAAGAAAAGAAAAAAAAAAAAGAAAAGAAAAGAAAAAGAAAAAGAGAAAAGAAAGAAGTGATGATGGAGGAGCGAAGACATACAAAGATGTGAGGAAAAAAGAATTTCAAGGCAAATGAAACCACAAGAGAAAAGCCTGAAAGTGGGTTCAGATTTGGTCTGATGGGTACTAGAAGAAATGGAGTCCGGTAAAAGAGAGGCCTGGAGAAGCAGACAGTAGGCAAAGCATGCAGGGCCAACCAGTTGTACTTCAATTGGAAGACACTGCAGAGTTTGAAGCAGAATGTGACCGTGCTCCATATCTGAAATATATTTGTTATTATGTAGACAAGACTATGAGGGGGCAAGAATGGAAAAAGAGAACCCAGCTAGAAGACATAATATGGAAAAGATGTAAAGTGAACAGATCAGGCTGAGGATATATTTTGAGATGGTGCTAACTTGAATTGTTGATGGATTAAAAGTATGGATGAAAGGAAAGACAAGTAAGTGGCACTTCTTAGAAAGATGGTGCTACTTCCTGAAATACCCTGGACTGGAGGTAAAGTGAGTTGCCAAGCAGAAAATTAGACTTTTGGATGTGATAAATTTATCCAATCTTATCAGATATATTGAAGTCATCAGATATAAGAGTCTACAGTTTGGGGCCAGCAGATGGTGGAGTGGTTACATTGCTGAACTCCCACATAGCCAAGCATGGTTCGAGTCCCAGAACCTGTGACTTGAAACTCACATCAGGTGAATGTGTATGCCCAAGATCCCAGAAAGAGAATGAAGAAGGGACTGCAGCATGGCCTTAACCTTCCCTCTCCCCGGGTGGGGGTGGGGGGATGATTTCTCATGGGCTCTGTCTTCTGTAAGCACACATGCCCTAAGGCAAAAACCTCTTAAAAATAAAAGAATCTGCAGTTCATAGGAGAGATCAGGGCCAGAGATACAGATTTTTAATGCACAGATCAAGAATACCTAGGAAATGAATGTAAATAAAAGAGAAAATGTTAGAGGACTAACTTCTGGGATAACCTGAAGCATGCTCTTGCAAAGGGGCAGTGGAGCAATAAAACATGAGGTCCACAGATAATTACTGCCGTGGGTTGAACTGTGTCCTCCAAAGTGATATGCTCAAGTATTAACCCCCACATTTATTTGTGAATGTAACCTGATTTGGAAATAGGCTCTCTGCAGAGGTAAGATATAAGGTGAGGATATACTGGATTAGAATGGGCCCAAAATTCAATCACCAGAGTCCTTCTAAGACACAGAATGATAGACAAAGGAGAAAGGCCAAATGGAGATGGAGGCTGAGATAGGAATGATGCAGCTTGAAGTCAAGAAATGGCAAGGATGGCCAACTGCTATTAGAAGCTAGGAGAAAGGCCTGGAACAGATTATCCTCTAGAGCCTTGATTTCAGACTTCTAGTCTCCAGAACTGTGAGAGAATACATGTCTGTTGTTTTTAGACACAGTTATTGCAAATAGTTACAGGAGCCCTAGAAAACTAATGTCATTATTTTCTACATTATTAAGCTCCTTAAATACCTGAATAGTGTTTTCCATAAGGTGTCTACAAAACACCATTTCTATGTAACATGTCCTCTGTATAAAAAACAAAAACTACTTTGGGCTAGCCCATGGTGTGGTGTTTAAGGTGGCCAGATCCCACATGGATGACTGCACTGTTCAAAGTCCTGGACCTGGCAGCTTGAGGAACACACCAAGTATGTGTGGTTATATGCCCCAAATCCCAAATGGGGTGAGAGAGGGAGGAGAGGGACTGTGGCATGGCCATTCTTCATGGGGGGTGCTTTTTCTCTCTCTCTCTCCAGTGAGTGCATGTTGGCTCTGGCAAAAATTGAAAAAACAAACAAACAAAAAACTTCTTTAAAAAATAAATTTAAATACCTTAAGCTGAGTGTATTTTGTTCAAGAATCCTTCAATGTATCAAGGAGATTCTGAGTCTATGGTCACACTAAGTTTTGATACAATACCAGTTCTGTGGCCAGAGCTACTCTAGGTGAGAAGATATGATTACTCTTATTCTTGTAGTTGTAAAAAACAAAAAAAGTTTCTTACGGATTGATTTTCAAAATTAATATGTACACATTATTATAATGGCCTAGATTTTTTTCTCTAGTAAAATCATCACAATAATGACTGATAAACATGAAAAAGATCAACTTAGTCTTGTTTGGTGATTATTTTTATTGTGATATTTAAGTATTTTGCATTAAAAACCACCATCCTTACTTTCCTCCTGCATCCTTCAATTCTGCCTCTCATCACTGCAGCTCAAAAGTGAGAGTTATCTGTAGCATTACTGATCGCATTGAGAGACATTTTACAGTACCTACTTTCCTACTGGTACACTACCCATAAAGAATTTCTCTTTTAAAAATCGTTTTATACATTTTCAGATTAGTGCATTTGATGTGAGAGGGATCTACTGAGGGAAAGCTGAAGGTCAGAAATGAAACCCCATCTCTGGGAATATAACTATGTCATTAGTGTGAACTATTTTGGAAGATACTTTGAACCAACTTCAAGATAATACTATTTTAAAAAACACATGTTTAGAATAACTCCAACTCTAAAAGATTCTGTATAGTCTGGACAGTGGTTTGGACTACAGGAAATGCCACTGGCCCCAACTTTGAGCCTCAGAAAATTTAGGTTTAACCTCTCCACTGGAATATTCATGGACCAGCATTCATGTCCCAGGAGGATTTTCAATTCAGAATTTACATTTCCAGGCCAGCCAGTGGCGTGGTATTGAGGCAACTGGATCCCACATAGCCAACAGTGTAGGGTTTGAGTCCTAGATTTGGCAGTTTGAGAAATACGCCCAGGGTCCAGGGTATATGCATGCATATCCAAAATCCCAAAAGGAGAAATGCAGGAAAAGGGATTTACAGCATGGCCATTCCTCATAGAGGTTCTCTCTCTCTCTCTCTCTCTCTCTCTCTCTCTCTCTCTCTCTCTTTCCAGCAAGCATACATGCCCTCTAGCAAAACTAAAAGAAAGAAAAAAGTGTTTCTATCTTCTATACTCTCCAGAAATGCTTTTCAATTTAAAGTATATTTCACATCTATCTGACTAGATAGCTCAAAAATGTTAATATAAAAAGAAACTGAAACTTTCCAGCACAAGATGAATTACAGATGCTCTTTTAGAGCAAATGAAAGACGGGTATAAAGGGTCTTAAACTCTACTGGCAACAACTAAAGAACTGTTTTGTTTGCTTTGTTTTAAGGTAAGTAAATTCTGTTTTTGAATCATAAAAATTCTACATATTTCTGCAGTTCTGCTTTTTTATCCCAAACTACCATACACTCTACTGGGAATGGGAATACTCATCTTTGCTCTTCACTAAATCATCTGGGCAGAGTAAAGGAATATGTATTCCAGACCCATATTTGCAGGCACACTATCCTGGAATACAATCCCATTTGATTTTACAAGTTAAGCACCAGCAATTGTCCAGAGAAGGAGGCACTGCAGTAGTGAGTGAACATTTTAGTTTTGCTTGCCTGACGAGCAGATTTTCTATCAGCTTCCATATGTGTACTTTAGTGAATTGGAAATGAAAGGACTCTGGTAACAATGGTGGTTTTACTCCCAATTCTGACACTTCCAAAGAAAATCCCAAAATTTCCAAAACAATTTACAGAAAGAAAGCCATAGATTTAAGGGAATTTATCTTAAGGCTCTGATCCATAAGGCTATTTTACCTATTAATAAATGGGTTACATGACCTGCTCTCTAAAGTTCAGTGAAAAGTAAAAAAAAATTGTTTCGAAAATGAGATGTATTGATTCTACCAAGGCAGATGAACTAATTTTAATGAGATCCTACATGAAGTTTTTCATACAATTTGTTACATATTCTAAAATCATGAATAACCTTTGTCTATATTATTTTTTCAAGGTCATAATCTGTAAAATGGCCTCCTGTAAATTAAATAAATGTAGTGATCCTAAACATATATTGTTTTGTGCTAACAGGTGGCATGGTGGTTAAAGTGCTGGACTCCCACAGGACCAACCATGGTTTGAGTCCTGCACCTGGCAGTTGGTTTTCTCATCGTCCCTCTCTCTTTCTCTCTCTGGTGAGCTCACATTCCCTATGGCAAATCAAAAAATAATAACAATGATAAATAAAATTATAAAAAATAGTTATTTAACCAAAACAAATATTGTTCAAGTAACAAAAACACACTCTTACTATATTTTTATCAGTTCAACTTTTAATAATTTTAGAAGCTCTATTATACCAAACTAGGGAATAATATTTACCAATTACTATCTTTTGCTCCTTTACTTTGAAACTTTAGCAATTTAAACTTAATCTTATGTGGAAGTAGAAGAAAGAATTTACATGATCTCTTGGGGCCTTGTTTTCCTGCAGTATCTTTACGTTCTCAAATTATGGATATTGTGCTGTATGTGTTTCAGTTTAGAAAAATAAGCAGGGATTGTCTGTGTCCTAGTCATGCGCTCGCTGTACACATACTGACAACGATCTCGCAGTGCACCATGGATAGTCCAGCAGTGCTGGATTAAGTCGACCTTTTCTTGTTTTAAGAACACTGTTAACACTTTCTGACTGGTAGTGCATGCTATCTATTATACACAGGTGAACCTCTTTATGTAGCGTATTTTTTATCTGTTACTGTGTAACAAGTCTCCCCCAAACCTAGTGGTTTAAAACAAAAAGCAGCAAATATTTATTTTCGCATAGGTTCTGTGGGTCAGGAAACTGGGCACTGTTTACAGGGATGTCTCCAGGTCATGCTCTCTATTGAAAATATATCTGAGTTGGAGGCCAAGGCCCCAGTCATCTCAAAGTTCAACTGGGGAAGTATCTTCTTCCAAGCCTATTCAGTGGCATCAACAGGCCTCAAAGCGCCTCCTTCTAATCTAGCCCATGAGAGGCTGTCCACAAGGCTGCCTAAAGACCCAGCAGCTGACTTTTCCCAATGCAATGCAGGAGTGAATGAGAGGAAGCACGAGGGCATCAAGAAAGTGAGACAGTCCCACGACAGAAGTCACAATTTTTTAAGAGTCCAGTCTCACTCAGTCCAGCCCAGACTGAAGGGCCAGTGATCTACTAAGGAAACATCTACTATGTATGATGGCGTTTTTATTCTCTCCATAACTATATGAATGAGGCCACTGTGGCTTAGAGAGGTTAGGACTTGCCCAAGTGGCAGGGCTAGGACTCAAATCCAGGTGTGTATAACACCCAAACCTATACTCTAAACCACAATACTACATGGCCTTCTCAGATAAGAGCTTCAGTTATGGCTGGGGGCCTTGGCACAATATCTGTTTTGCTATAAATATGCAGGGGTTTCTTGTGTTGCATTACACTAATGCAAAAGCCTGTCAAGGTGCCAAATGCCTTGTAGATGCAGTCATTAAACCATGTAATTATCTTCTTTTCATAAACAGTAGATTCAGGAAAGTTTATCATATTAACATACAAATGGTCCCCCGGAAAACACAACACAAGCATTTAAAGAAAAACTGGCAGATTAAAGACATCATTTAAGAAACCATTGCCTTAAAGAATTGGTACACCACAGTGGCTGTATATAAAAACAAGAGACTACTTCCTTCTAGGTTCGTAATAAAAGAAAAGGGAAACATTCACAGAGGAACGAGTGGTACACAGATCTCTCTTTGTGGTACCTTCAAGACTTGGGACAATCTTTGCTCGCTTACTTTCTCATTTCCTTTACGGATAAAACTGGTGACATACCCAAGTAAAGCTGTGCCGCAGCTGTGATGGATACCTGATGGCCATTAGGGATTCTAATTCCTTAGCATCCAAACCATCAAACCAAGGAACACAGCACTATTTAATCAAATGAAAGTTACTATGAATAGTCTTTTTTTCATCTTTTTAAATAAATAAGACTGCCTTTCCTCATCATGCAGGATTTTACGGTGCATACTTGATTACTGAAGCCTTAAAAAGGACAGCAACAGTACCATTCCTCTGGCACGTAATCAAGGAGATTTATCCTACTGAAAGAACCAAGTGGGAAAACACCCTCCCTGTCATTCTCTTAAAAGTCCCTGCTGCCTCCCAGCTGGATCTAGGAATGCAAGGAAATCCTAATTCCTATCTTCTTGTAAACAAGTAAAGGAGGCTTGCTTTCAGTTAAGAAAGCTAAATTTGGATGTTTTACTTAAAAAGGGCAATTTTACCTGCTCGAATAGACGATGCTGAAAAATAATTAACACTAAACACATACTAAAAAAAAATCAGTAAAGTTCCAGTTTACCGCTAGGACAATGTGCATATCCTCCAGCCATCCAAACTTCCCAAGACTTCCTTCCAGCTACAGAGATCCAAAGAAATGTGGGGGAAGTGCTTGGGTAATATCTCCAAGAGAGCTCCATAAAAGAGGGGCAGACACCTGCTCTCATTTCCCCTAATGAGGGGTGTATGCTCATCAGAGACAGAGAGAGGGAGGTAGAAAGCACCCTCCAATGGGCGTGGTCATTCTGCAATCCTTTCTCCGCCATTTCTCCATCTTGTCAGGATTCGGGGCAGAGACCTGTGCTCAGTGATGTTTGTCAAGTCACTGGAACAGGGATTTAAACCACAGTTGGAAATGTGGGATCCTGTTTCCTTAATCACTAGGCTATGGGCTGGTTCTCTTTTTCTTTTTTTGTCCCTTGCATCCTTCCTTCCTCCTTACCAAAGTATTTGCTGGAGCTCCAACAGCCCTTTGGTCATTTTAATAACGTAAGTCTGTGCTAAGGATGAAAAAATACAAACACACAGGACCCTGAATCTTTATGGCTTTGTTTGTCTTCTGTACTAGCTCTAAATAATTTGGAAACTTATCTGAGGGCTAAAAATAACCAATGAAATATAATCTCCTGAAATAACTTAAGAGGCTATGAATGGTAAAAAATAAAAATAATTATAATCAGGTTGTGCTGATTGCCTAAACATAGTGTATGTATGAAAAAAAATGTGTTTCTCTTGCACTGGCAAGTGCATCTATTTTTCTTTTCTCTGTTATATAGAGTATGTGCATCTTTAAGCTAGAAGAGTAAAAAAAAGAAAGGAAAAAACCTTCTTCTTCTTTTTTGCCATAGGGCATGTGAGCTCACTAACAAGATACAGAGAAAGATTGAGAGAGGGAAAGTGAGAAATCATCCCGCATGGGGGATGACCATGCTACCCTTCACCTTCACTCTCCTCTCAGGATTTTGGGCAGGCATGCGTATGTGCGTGGTGTGATTCTCAAGCCTCCAGGTCCAGGATGTGGACCATGGACGGCCATGTGGGAGTCCAGCAACTTAACCATCAGGACACCTGCTGGACCCGCCTCAAAATGTTTTTAAAAATATCATGAGGATGCATTTAAACTACAGCAATGAAATTTTGCCTAAACAAATAAGTTTAACTTAAATCTGTTACAAAAATAAGATTCCTAATGAACTTAAAATTATTAATGTTATGGTTAAATATTATAGTAGTTTTGTTCCCAGGAAACACCAAGCTGATTCTGCAAAACAACTTTAATATGCAGACAGACCTCATAGCATGTATATATTTGTATTGAATTTCCATTAGTTTCAGCCTCATTACTAGATGCTCATTTTTTCTATTCAACAAGAGTTTTTTTAAACAGAATATATTATAAATTGCCATAAATCAGTTTTATTTAAATTAGGAAACACTTTAAGACAGAGGGGTAGAATCAAAGACAGACTGGTTACAATCTTACAGTTAGAAAAACATATCCCACAACAATTAATAGCTAACACTGAGTGAACTAAGTATATTACGGGCAATATCCTAAGCACTTCACATGAAACATTTAATTATCATGGTAATCCTAAACGAAGTAGGCAGTATTTGTATCTCCATTTTATAGAAGAAATTGCAGCAGAGAGATTAACACACTTGCCCGAGTTTTATACATCTAGTAAACAGGAAAGCTTGGTTTTGATCCAGGAGGTCTGATTTTAAAAATCTAAACTCAGGGCTAGCAGGTGGCATGGTGGTTAAGCCACTGGACTACCAAACAGCCGACCATGGTTCAAGTCCTGGATCAGGTGTTTTGATTTCTTACTCTCGCCACCTGCCCCTTACTATCTGTCTCTCTCTGGTGAGCATGTGTGCCTTATAGCAAATTAAATAATAATAATAAATAAAATAAAATAATTCTTTTTTAAAAAAATATAAATTAAATCACAAAATTAGTGTACTGCTCTTAGTAAGAAGTACTCCTATATCACATGGTGTGGTGGTTAAGGGTGCTGGACTCCCACTATGGCTGACTGCGGTTCGAATCCCAGACTTGGAGGCTTGCTTTCTCACTTTCCCTCTCTCTCTCTCTCTCTCTGTCCCTCTCTGGTCAAATTAAAATAAGTAAATTAAACTAAATATTCTTTTAAAAGAAGAGAAGTACTCCTACATCACGTTTTATTAGGTTGTTAGAAAAATCATGATGTATTTTTGCATAGAAAAACATAGGAAAGAATACATCATGACTTTTCCAATAACCCAATAGTTTAAGGCTACATGGGTTTTCATGGGAGTTAAGCAAAAAAATCACAATGATCTTTTCTATCAATGACTTTTAAAATCTATTGGGTGGGGCTGGCAGGTGGGGTGGTGGCTAGGGCGGTAGACTCCCATATGGCCAACTGCAGTTTGAGTCCCAGGCTAGGTGGCTTTCTCCTTTTCTCTCTTACTCTGCCCCTCCCTGGTCAAATTAAAATAAATAAATAAATAAAATTAAATAATTCTTTTAAAAAATAAATAAAAATAAAATCTGCTGGGCATTTGCAAAGCCAAATTGGCAGCATTTCGGGTAGAAGTTTCATAAATTGATTGTCTTTAATTCAGAAGCATTTATGAGGTTGGCATAAAAGCTATGATAGGACTTTTGTTTCTATTTTGGTAATTCTCTTTTCTTGTCAGCTAAGTAGCACTGGCCTACTATATCTGATTATTATGTGTCCTAAACAAGCAAATAATTAGTTGTAAACAGAACTACTACAGAAAGAGCTGCTTTGCCATTATAGCATTGTAAGATGTTATCTCAATTAATAAAACTTCTCCTTTCCCAACCACATTTTATAGGTGATGAAAAGATTCAGAAGAAAAACGGTGAAAGTTATTTAAAATGTCTTATATAACCAATCTTTATCAAGCATTTCTAATGCACTGGAGCTAGGAAGTAAGATTAATCAATGGAGAGTGTCTTAGTCCATTTCTGCTGCTATAACAGAATACCTGAGATCGGGTAATTTATAAACAAGAAAGTATTTGGTTTACAGTTCCGGAAACTGAGAACCCAAGAACATGGCACAACATCTAGCAAAGGTATCATGTAGTGAGAGAGGGAGCAGGTAAGAGTGAAAGGATACCAGGCAGAGAAAGTAGAAGGGGGTTGAGCTTAATAGGAACTCTTGCTAATGGCATTAATCTATTCATGAGAGCTCTGGAAGGCCCCACCTCTCAACACTTTTACAAAGACAATTAAATTTCAACATGAGTGGGAGGGGACATTTAAGCCATAGGAGAATAGGAAAATCATTTTCTTCAAGAAAAAGTTATTCAAGGGCCAGCAGATGTCATAGTGGTTACGTTACTGGACTCCCACACAGCCAACCACAGTTCAAGTCCTGAACCCAGTGGCTTCAAGCTCTCACCCTGCATGTGTGCATGAGTGCCCAGGATCCTGGAATGAGAAGGGATTGTAGTGTGGCCATCCCTGCTGAAAAGGGTGGGGGGTTGATTTCTCACTTACCCTTTCCCTGTCTCTGTCTCTCACTCTTTCTCTCCAGCAAGCTCACACACCCTAAGGCAAAAAACACTAAATAAAAAATTTTTGCTAAGTACATGCTATAATTAAGATGCCCCTAAACACACACACACACATAAATTACCTACATGGTCCCAAGAAATATGCTATGTCTGCTGCTCAGTGTGCTCTCTGAGGACCCATTTCATTAAGGCAATGCATCGAATACATTAAAGCTCTCTTTCTGCTTCTGTGTTTTAATGTAAACAAATGACATTATGCAAGGGAAGGATCAAGTAATCTAAATGGTGCGTGGTAAATCAAATGCAGACTATCATATAGAAATTCTATAGGTATGACCTATCCAAACGACTTGCCACCTCATTTACTATAGAGGTCTCACTATGCTTCAATGAAAATTAAAGGTAGTTTTGCTGGTATATTTTCAGAGTTCTCTAAATAAAATACACTATAAAGTTGAAATCTTTCAGAAAATATCAAAATAGAACACTGAATATAACTATGTATGTTAATGTTAAAAATCTGTTAAATTTAAGGATGCCAAACTGTAAATCTAATCACATCTCTAAATACTTGGAGGTTTCTACTGTCCTATGAAAACATAGCAATCAAAAGCTATATGGAGGTTTCATTCTACGGCTCTTTAGTTCTTTAAAGGAAACACCTAAGTATGCTTTTATGTGACAATATACAAGAATTTAAAGTTTTGCCAAAAAATAGTGAGGGGGGTGCTTGGTGACAGGAATATTTAGATAAAAGTGTCCAGCCTTTCCTGAGTTGTTTAGGTGACGGATAAATGGAGGAAAGTAGGGGTAATGTCTACAGAGAATGATCATTGTACTAATACAGACATCAGGGATTTTTTTTTTAACAGCTGTCTTCTTCAAATATAACATTCACACTAGGATTAATAAAAATTCGTTCATTCATGGATTAGTCTAAAAACGATACCAATTGATATTCTTTTTTTTTTAAGGCATCTTGAATCACAGTAAGAAACGACATATTTGAGTCTTGCTTAGTAAAGACAGCAGGAAAAGGACTGAGTCCTCTACAGAGTGACAAGAATAGTTCTACACGTATCCCATATATTGGAAACAAAATTGTCAGTGGTCAATTTGATTGAGAAACCAAACTATTTGGGACAATCATAAAGTGGGAAGGAGTCCCAGAAAGCGAAGAAGGCTGACTGGCATTTCCATGCCTTCTAAGACTTCTTCCCACTATTGGATGATCACACCACAGGGTTCCTTGTATTGAGAAAGCCAATGACCCACAATGGTCGTTGGTAACAGTCACTGGTATAAAATACTTCACAAAAAGTTGAGTAAGGTATTCATAGTAGGACTCAGCACTTTCTTCATTTTACCAGGTTCATCTACTATTTTCTTTTCTTTTTCTTTCTTTTTAAATTTTTATTATTATTTTTTTTAATGAGAGATTTTTGCTATAGGGCGCATGTGCTCGCCAGAGAGACAGAAAGTGAGAAATCACCCCCCAGTGGGGGATGGCCATGCTGCAGTGCCTTATCCTTCATTCTCCTCTTGGAATTTTGGGCAAGCATGTACACATGCCCAGCATGAGTTTTAAGTCATCGGGTCCGAGACTTGAACCGTGGTTAGGACTACATGGGAGACCAGCAACGTAACCATTATGCCATCTAATAATCCCATCAACTATATTTTCAAAGGAAGTCTCAAAAGTGGAGTGGAAAATATTCACCAAACAAATTATGACCATATCCCAATTTTACAAATGAGGAAATTAAAATATCAAAAAGTCCCATGTTTGTGAATCAGTAGTAAAACCATATTTAGAACTTCTAAGTTCCTGGCTTTGGAGTCTAAACTTGTATTGCCACACTGAATTAATGTACATAACTTTAGGATAAGAGATGAAAATTTAATGAAAATAATCTCTGTAGGGAGGTTATCATTTTAATCAGCTTTAATAAGTTGTATGGAAAGAATGAGTAAATACAGTAAAAGACTACTTAGATCTTAAAATATGTAAAAGTACAGGAAAAAATTAAGGAATGAAAAAATCTCATTACAAAATTACTCCAACATATCCATATGTGATAAAGAGTACAAAGCACTTCTGTTGCCAAGATTAAACAGTGAAGCTATTGGAAAGGCAAAGGAAACACCTTTACAATAAAGCTTTAAAGAAATTTTTAGCAAAGCAACATTTAAAAATCTGGTTCTCATTACTCCTCTTACTGCTTTATCTTTGGAGGGAATGGGAGCACAATAAATAAATATTAAGGATCTTTTGAGTGTTGTATTTTCTGCATTCTTGAAGTCTTATAAAGAGAATTACTTAGTTTTAAATCACACATTAAAATAATCTTTGATAATATAAAGAAGAGAAAGTAGAACTGAGTGATACATTTATCAGAGGATCAAAATATGAAGCCTTAGGAATCAGCAGTTAGCGTAATGGCTATGTCGCTGGACTCCCACGTAGTCGACCGTGGTTAGCGTCCTGGACCCAGTGGCTTAAAGCTCACGCCGGGCGCATGTGCATGCGTGCCCAAGATCCCGAGAGGAGAATGGAGGAGAAGGGATTGTGGCGTGACCATCCCCCCTGGGGGGTGATTTCTCGCTTTCTGTCTCTATGTCTCTCTCTGTCTGTCTGGCGAGTGCACGTGCCCTATAGCAAAAACCTCTCAAACAAAAAAAATATGAAGCCTATAGTGGCCAATGACACTTAAAGTGTGACTTATCTGTAAATTATTTAACCACAAATAACTTGAAAAATACAGAAAACCACAAAAATTATACTGGAGGCAAATAGTCAAAAGATAGTGCATATTTTATAGGCAATCAAACTATTGATAAAAAATGAAATGAGCAATTAAATGTAAAAAATAAAGATTATTTTCTTGGGATGCATAATCCTAATTAAAATTCTTGTGTCTAAAAGACAAGATACTAAGACTGACAAGAGAGAAATGTCAAATCACCTACGAAGGTTACCCCTTCAGGCTAACACTGGATCTCTCATAGGATACAATGCAAGCAAGGAAAAAATTGGGAGATATATCTAAAGTGTTAAATGAAAAACAATTTCAACCAAGAATACTATACCCGACAAGATTACCCTTCATATGGGAAAAGAAAATAAAAATGTTCTCAGATAAATAACACCTGAAAGAATTTACCAACTCCAGACCAGCTCTTCAATAAATTCTGAAAGGAGTACTATACCAAGAAAACTAAAGAGAGACAGATAGCAATAAGAGAACAAAAAAACAACCAAGTATATGGCCAACTTAATGTTAGGGACAAGTCTGGAAATATCAATAATAACATTGAATGTTAGTAGATTAAATTCTCTGATCAAGATATGCAGGCTGGCTGACTGGATTAAAAATCAGAAACTCTTTATTTGCTGCCTACAAGAAACCCATCTCATGGATAAAGGCATACATAGACTAAAAGTGAAGGGCTGGAAAAAGGCATTCCATGCAAATGGAAACCAGAAAAGAGCGGGAGTCACTATACTGATTTCGGACAAAATAAACTTTAAGACAAAAATCTTAAGAGACAAAAAAGGGCATTATATAGTAGTAAAAGGGCTAATTCACCAAGAAGATATAACACTTATAAATATCTATGCACCAAGCTCAGGAGCACCCAAATATGTAAAGGAAAGATTGCAAGATCTAAAAAGAGAGATAGACTGTAACACAAAAATTGTTCGAGATCTCAACACCCCATTACCTCCTTTAGACAGGTCAATGAGACAAAAAAAAAGCAAAGAGAACCTAAATGATACCATAAATCAGATGGGCTTGATTTACACACACACACACACACACAGAGAGTATACATTTTCCTCAGCCCCACATGGTACTTTCTCAAAGACTGACCACATGATAGGGCACAAAACCAGCCTTTACAGATTCAAAGGTATAGAAGCTATATCCAGCATCTTCTCTGGCCATGATTGAATTAAACTTGATATTAATCTCTTTAAAAACCCTCAAAAATAACAAATACAAGGAAACTAAATAACCAACTTCTGAATGACTTCATGACTACTGAAGAGATTAAGACTGAAATCAAAAGATTCATGGAAACAAATGATAATAAGTACACGAGTTCCCATAATTTATGGAACACAGCAAAAGCAGTCAATAAAAGGGAAGTTCATAGCAGTTAGTGTGCACAAGAAAAAGATGGAAAAGTGGCAAAAGGACAACTTAATATCATGCCTCAGGGAATTGGAAAAAGAACAACAAAAACATACAAAAAATGCCAGGAGAAAAGAAATAATAAAGATTTGAGCAGAAATAAAAGAAATAGAAAATAAGCGAGTTATACAGAAAATAAATGAAAGCAAAAGCTGGTTCTTTGAAAAGATAAACAAGATTGACACACCATTAGCTAGACTAATTAAAAAGAAGAAAGGAACCAGATAAATCAAATTTGGAATGACTCAGGCAACATTACAACAAACATATCAGAAATACAAAACATCTTTAGAGAATACTATGAGCGACTATATGCCAACAAACAAGAAAACCTGGATGAGATGAACAAATTCCTGGAGATGTATAATCTACCAAGATTGACTCAAGAAGACATTGAAAGCCTGAATATACCTATAACGAGCAATGAGATTGAATCAATAATAAATAATATTCCAACAAAGAAAACTCCAGGTCCTGATGGTGGCGTCACTGCTGAATTTAACAAAACTTTTAAAGAAGAGGTAACACCCATCCTACTCACACTGTTTCTAGAGATCCAAAAGGAAGGAACCCTTCCAAATTCATTCTATGAAGCCTCCATTACCCTCATTCCCAAAACAGGTAAGGATACGACAAAATGGAAAACTACAGACCTATATCTCTGATGAATATAGATGCAAAAATTTTCAACAACATACTTGCCAACTCTATTCAACAGCATATAAAAAAATTATTCATCATGACCAGGTAGGCTGTATTACAGGGATGCAAGGGTCGGTCAACATACGTGAAACCATGAATGTAATACACCATATTAACAGAAAGAAAGATAAACACCATATGGATCATTTCAATTGATGCAGAAAAAGCATTTGACAAAATACAACATTCTTTCGTGATTAAGACTCTCAGTAAAGTTGGCATAGAGGAATCATTTCTCAGCATAATAAAAGCCATCTATGAAAAACCTATAGCTAACGTTAAACTGGAACAAGACAGGGCTGCCCCCTTTCTCTGCTGCTATTCAATATAGTACTGGAAGTCCTAGCCAATGCAATCAGACAAGAGAAGGAAATAAAAAGCATTCCAATAGCAAAAGAAGAGCTGAAATTATCTCTGTTTACAGATGACATGATTGTATACATAGAAGACCCAAGAGTATCCATGAAAAACTGCCTGAAGTAATAAATGCATATGGTAAAGTGGCAGGATACAAAATTAACTTACAAAAATCGATAGCATTTCTATATATAATCAACAAGCAGACAGAGAAAGAACTGAAGAAAGTAATCCCATTTACCATAGCCACAAGAAGTATAAGATACTTTGGAATAAAACTAACAAATGAAGTAAAAAACCTCTATAATGAAAACCTTAAAAAGGAAATAGAAAAGGACATAAAAAAAGTAGAAGGACACCCCATTTTCCTGGATTGGCAGAATTAATATAATCAAAATGGCAATCCTACCCAAATTAATCTACATATTTAATACAATCCCTATAAAATTACAAGAGACATTCTTCACAGATCTAGAAAAGACAATCATAGAATTTGTCTGGAATCATAAAAGACCATGTATTGACAAAGTCATTCTGTGCAAGAAGAGTGGATTAGGGGGTATTTCACTTCTTGACCCCAAAATATATTACAAAGCTGTGATAATCAAAAAAGCATGGTATTGGCACAAAAACAGACAAGACGACCAATGGAACAGAGTAGAGACCCCAGAAATAAACCCCAAAACATTCAGCCAACTGATCTTTGACAAAGGGTACTAGTAAATCCAGTGGGAAAAGAAAAACCTCTTTTGCAAATGGTGCTGGAAAAACTGGGTATCCACCTGCACAAAGATGAAGCTGAACCCCTATCTGTCACCATTAGCAAAAATCAACTCAAAGTGGATCAAAGAACTAAACCTAACATTGCAAACTATAAAACTACTGGTGGAAAACACTGGGGAAACCTGGGAGACACTGGGGTTTCTTAAGTAAGATCCCAAAGCACAGGCAATAATCCCCAAAATAGACAAGTGGTATTACATGAAATTAAAAAGTTTCTGCATAGCAAAGAACATCGTAATTAGTGGTGAATGACAACACTCAGAATGGGAGAGAATTTTTGTTAACTTGTGCCTCAGATAAGGGACTGATAATCAGAATACACAGGGAACTCAAGCGGCTTACCCAGAATAAAAAGATTAACCCAATTAAAAGATGAGAAAATTAGCTGAATAAACAACTCTCTAAGGAAGACATACGAACAGCCAAAAAGCATATCAAGAAATGATCTACATTCCTCAGCATAAGGGAGATGCTGATGAAAACCACAATGAGATACCACCTAACCCCAGTCAGAATGGCAAAATTTAAAAAGCAAAAAATGATAAGTGCTGGAGGGGATGTGGTGAAAGGGGAACACTCCTACACTGCTGGTGGGGATGTAAATTGGTCCAGCCACTGTGGAGAACAATATGGAGGTTCCTCAAAGACTTTCAAATAGGGACCAGCAGTTAGTGTAATGGCTATGTCGCTGGACTCCCATGTAGTCAACTGTGGTTCGAGTCCCAGACCCAGTGGCTTAAACTCATGCCAGGCATGTATGCGTGCGTGCCGAAGATCCCAAGAGGAGAATGGAGGAGAAGGGATTGTGGCATGGCCACCCCCACAGGGGGTGACTTCTCGCTTTCTATCTCTCTTTCTCTGTCTGTCTGTCTGGTGAGAGCACGTGCCCTATAGCAAAAACCTCTCCAAAAAAGAAAAGACTTTCAAATAGAACTACAATAAGATCCAGCAATTCCACTCCTGGGTATCTACCCAAGGACAGGAGAACGTTCAGTCGGAAAACCGCTAGCACATCTATATTCATTGCAGCCTTATTCATGATTGCTAAGATGTGGAACCAACCCAAAAGTTCACAAACAGATGAATGGATTGAAAAAAAGTGTGGTGCATGTACTCCATGCAGTACTACTCAGCCAAAAAAAACAAGGCCCTGGAATTTGATAGAAAGTGTATGAATATGGAAGATTTGTTGCTGAGTGAAGGAAGTCAGGCTATCAAAGAGAGACATTGTATGTCTCCATTTAACATATACCAACTCTCCACACTCTATGGTAGAGATCGAAAGATTAGAGGACATACAAAAGCATTAAAAATTGTTATGGACACTAGAGACGAAGTGGAAAGAATGTGGGAGGGGAAGAGCATAGAAAAGGAAATTTGGGGAAAAAATAGGTAAGAAATTTGTGGGACATAGATATGGTTTATTATTTGTTGATGAGGACGTGTATAGTATTCTCAACTGGGCTGGACTGAGATCTATATCATGCTGGGTAAAATCTCTTTACAATCTAAATGATGTATAGCGATTAAAAGTATAAATAATAATTTAAAAAATTGAAAAAAAAACCTCAAGTGTCTGATTTTGAAATGAATAAACCAGGTGCGATTCTAAAAATCTCAAAACGGAAAACAGAATCAATGAAGATTTTTAAAACAGAATTATGCTATAACTAAAAGCAGACAACTTGATTAAAACTTTATGTAGACATGTTTTTACTTAAGTATAATAAATAAAGCATAATAAATATTAGTAAAATATACTGATATTATTATTCCTTAGATTAAATATAGCACTAGTGCTACCATAACTAATCCATAGTTTCTAAATATATTATATTACAAGGAAATAAAAATAGCAGATAATAAAAATAGAAGATAAAAATATTTATCTTCTTGATAAATATTTAAGAAAGGCCTGCTGTGGGCCAGCAGATGGCACGGTAATTAAGGTGCTATATTTCCACATTGCCTACCATGGTTGGATTGCCAACCTGATAGCTTGAAAATCATACTGGACAAGTATGGGGTAATGCCCAAAATCCCAAGAGGAGAGTGGAGGAGAAGACTGTGGTGTGGTCAATCCCTCTGGGGGCGAGGGGGTGTTGTGATTTCTCTCTCTCTCTCTCTCTCTGGCAACTGTGCACTCCCTATGGCAAAAAACTAAAATAGAAATAAAAAGAGGTCTGCTGAATTAATGAAAGCTACTGACTCATGTGCTTTCAGAAGTTTTAAAATAGAACTTACACTGACAGATCCTACCATTTTCTTAAACCGACATGTGGCCAATGCAACCTACCCATTTTCTTCATAGCTAATAATGGTTAGAGATACGCTGTATCATGTAGTATAGAGAAAACTAATGACACCACGCTATATTGAAAATCCAAATTGTTTTAGTTCAGTGGTCTATTTAGGTCTGGAAGCCCTATCACAGACTTTAAAGTTGACATTTAAAACTTTTTATCTTAAATGTCATAGTATAAAAGATGGAATTTCCAGTGTTCTATACATCTTTTTGTTGTATCCTATGTATACCCCACTATAATCCATTTAAAAAATACATTTATATAGTTAATCTTCTTTAAAACCTAAAATTTTACATTGTTCCTTCTCTTTCCTAAAACTTTACATTCATCCCACTGCCCCCTCCTATTGTCATTCTTCTAATGTATCTTATGCATTAGAACTCACAATCACCACTTTATCTTAACTTCCTTGAAATGTATAAATATTTTAAAATTTAAAGTAATTGTTTTGGCCATAAATCTACTACTCTTTTTCCAGGAACTACATTATAATACTTCCATTCCTTTCAATGTAAGATCATTAGATGTTAAATTAATTAAGGACTGCTCAATTAGCAGTCCACATTTTACTAAGAAACTAAGAACACAGGGATTCTGATGTAATTACTTCTGTTATTTCTGAGCATAGAGAAAAAAAACAGGCAGATAGTGGGGCTATTTAAATTTATCAAATAAAGGAAAAAATATAAAAAATAATTACCAAATTTACTTTGGCAATTGTTCTTTTAGAAAAATAAAATTGTATTTTTTAGAATTATTTATTTAATTTTATTTATTCATTCATTTATTTTCATCTGACCAGGGAAAGATAGACAGAAAGAAGGAAAGTGAGAAAGCAAGCCCCCAGGTCCAGGACACAAACTGTGCTCGGTCATATGGGAGTGTCCAGTGCCTTAATTACCATGCCACCTGCTGGCCCCTGTAATGTGTTTTCAAAATATTCAAAAGTCAAACAATATTTTTTGCCTTCAAAAATAATACGAACAAAGGTTATAAAATAAAATAAAATGCAAATTATTTTATAAAGTACTCAGAGCACTAGTAATGGTACTTTAGATATATTCATAAAATATAAAATCACATGAAACAGAAATGTGTATCACTAATGGATAGCAAATTGCTTTTATTTTTATGCTATATATAATTCAGCTGAATAAGGGAATAAGAAAATTAGTAACTTAATAATTCATAAAATTATGTGAAAATAAATGATATATATCTTGAAACTTATAACAATAATGTTAAAATATTTGTCAAGATTCTTCTTTTCCATCACCTGAAATTTTTAATGAAGATCATTTATATTCCAAACTTTGTTAGATCTATTTGATACAATGAGTGTTCTAACCTAATTTTTTATGGCCTTGCCAATTTTATTCTTGAGTATCTGACAAAATTCATAAATAGATGTCAAAATAACTCAGAAAAGCATATAAGACAGTATTCTTCATTGCTCCATCAGTCGGAATAGTATTCTAAATTCCTAAAACATCCTGGAATTTCAATTGCTTATTTGGACCCAAAGGAGACTCTTCAGTGGTCTCCAGATCCATGAACTTTGGCTTTGCTTTCTTCAGTAGTTTTTTTTTTTTTTTTTTTTTTTTTTTTGGAGAGGTTTTTTGCTACAGGGCGCGTGCGCTCGTCAGACAGACAGACAGAGACAGAGAGATAGAAAGCGAGAAATCACCTCCCAGGGGGGATGGTCATGCCGCAATCCCTTCTCCTCCATTCTCCTCTCGGGATCTTGGGCACACACGCACACACGCCTGGCGCCGGGCGTGAGTTTTAAGCCACCGGGTCTGGGACGCAAACCGTGGTCAACTACATGGGAGTCCAGCGACAAAGCCATTATGCTAACTGCTGGTCCCTCTTCAGTATTTTTTAAAATAACCAGTTCTTTGGTCACTCTTCTCTATGCATTTCAAATAAAATAATAGCTACATACGTCTTTTAAAAATTACTCTGGGGAACAGCAGTTGGTCTAATGGCTATGTCACTGGACTCCCACGTAGTCAACCATGGTTTGAGTCCTGGACCTGGTGGCTTAACTCCCACCGGGCACAAGCGTATGTATGCCCAAGATCCTGAGAGGAGAATGGAGGAGAAGGGATTGCTGTATGTCCATCCCCCTGGCGGGGGGGGGTGGGGGTGGGGGGGGTGATTTCTCGTTTTCTGTCTCTCTTTCTCTGTCATTCTGGTGAGCGCACGTGTCCTATAGTAAAAACTCCCCCCCCTAAAAAAATTACTTTTTGGATCCAAGTCAAACCATGGAGACATAAAATTATTTTTTCAAAAAAATCTGGTCCTTTTATGCACGTCCTTCCTCATCCACCTGAGTGGAGGAGAAGTGGCCCTGTACCAGTTACTATAGCTACAAAACAAGTTATCCCAAACTCATTGATATAAAACCACCATGTATTCTCTGGGTTAGGAATCTGAACATAGCACAGCTGGGACAGCTTGTCTCTGCTCCATGTTTGGGATCTCAGTGGGAAGACCAAGAGATTAGGAACTATTGTAGAATCGTCCGGAGGCTCATTCACTCTCCTTTCTGGTGATTGATGCCAGCTGGAGTCTAGAAGCCTCAACGCTTTCACATGTGGGCCTCCCTACCTGATCCCCTGTGTAGGCCAGTGTGGTTTTTCTCACAGCAAGTGGAAACCTTACTGATTTTATGATCTAGCTTCGTAAGTCATGCAGTGTCACAACCATCATCCTAAACTTGTTGAGACACTGAAAAATTATAACAGAGATTCAAGGAAAGGGAAATGGACACTGCTTTTGGGGGGAGAATATAGACTGAAAATACTCTGGCCATTTTTAGAAAACACAATCTGCTATAGGTCCTAGTTAGGTATTATCTTAGTATTCTCAACTCCTTGAGAGTGTTAATCCTATCTCTAGGTCTGTTGCAGTGAATCAATATTCATCTCAATTAGAAAAAGCAACGTCTAGCTATGATCTATAGTCAGGAAGAATAACTTCAATATTTATGGGACTCAAAATACAGGAAAAAGCAGAGTTGAGAAATAAAATATATAAAAGATTAGGAAAATAATGATGAAGATAATTTTGATAGAAAAATTATTTTCTAAATTAGCTTTATTTTCAACAAATCATTTACACTGTTTTTCCTCTATTCTGCTCAAGAATCACCACATTATAGCTCTCTGAAAAATAGGCCCTTGCCTACATAAACTCTTCTCTCCCTCCTGTCTCCCAGTACCTTTTTCAGCAAGTAGAAAACAAGGAGAACCAGGTGAATGCACTCATTCTACCCTACGGACTTTATATAAATCTCCTTCTTAATCCTGTGGGTTTATATTGCTGTGAGTTGAGCAGTGTGAAATGCTTCTGATGCTTCAATGTCGATATTTCTCTAATCTTCTTAAAGTTACAGAACAGATCCAGATGAATGAGTAAGAAACTGAGTTAAAGACCTCTCCCTGACCCTGACACCACTGTCAATTTTGTTGCTTAATCACTGGTTTGCATTTGCCCTTAAGCTTAGTGTGGCTCAAAGAAAACCAAAATATCAGCTTATTCTGTCTGGTACACTCCAGTCAATACTGTAGCCAAAGACCTGTGAAGGATTCTGAATAAACTTTTAAAATTTGTTTGTCTATTTAACTTACCAGAGGGCACGAGAGAGAGAGAGAGAGAGAGAGGGAGAGAAAGAGAGGAGTAGAAAGTGAAAAAGCATCCCTGTCCCCAAGCATGGATATGGGATGGCCAAGCCACAATCATTTCTCCTCCAATTTTCATTCCTTTCGGGGATTTTGGGCACATATGCACAAGCACCCAGTGTGTTTTCTAAGCCTCTGGGTCCAGGACTTGAACTACTCAGTCAGCCATATGGGATCCAGCTGCCTTAACTAACCTGTTACTGGTTGGTCCAAACTTTTAATATTTAAAGTAGAAACGCTGAAGGACGGAATATGTAAAAATTAAATATAAAACAACGGAACAGTCTATTTAAATTCGCTTTCTTTTGGCTAACCAATGTCATATATTGATATTTAAACCAAGTAGAAAGGAGAAAGCTTAGTTTCTCTAATCCTGCCTCCCAGAGAAGGTCATCAGTCATCTTCGCCTTTTGCTTAATTAAGTGTATTTTGTAATACACACCTACATAGAGAGTTATATAATAAAAAACATTGAAAAAGGCCAGGATCATGTGATTCAGGGGATTTTGCAACCACATCAACAAATATAAATATCATGTATTTTAACAGTATTCCACTGCAGTGTAATTCATTTAACTAATCCTCTACCGGTGGGCATTTAAGTTGTTTCTAATTTTGAAAAGTTCAAAAATAAACCTCTATTGTGTAAATATGTGCCATGAAATATCAAAAACACCAGCTCCCATTTGATAATTTACTCTAGTAGCTTAAAAGGTAGTTGGAAAGGAAGAGAAAGTTGTTTAAAGAAATCATGTATACAAATGATACGCTACTTAATAAAACAGAAAAGGCAGCCTGTTAAAATGTGTTAGCAGTAACATTTAGGGCTTGCATTCATTAATGAGGCGCTTGGGAAAATATAAACACTCCTGATTTCAAATCTTGAGCTTGCCCACCACATTCTTGTACCACATTTTAGCTTGAGCTTCTGGCACTTTGGCCTGCAATTGAGGCCTTGTATCAGATGCCAAACTAAACTTCTGGGAACAAGAAACGATATTTGTTTTTGTTTATTTGTTTGAAGTAACTTCAAAACATGTAACATAAAGTAAAACAAAGAAAAACTAGGATGAGAAAATAACTCTAAGAAATTGGAAACTTGATACATTTTTCAAACATTTTCTTGAATATGCGTATACATATTATTTAGAGGAAATAAGTAATTATTGGTGTAGATTAGCGTGGCCTTTAGAACTGAGAAGGAAGAGAAGGGGAGATATCAATTGTCTTAGACACTGATGAAACGTAAAAAAAATAAAATCACCTGGATGGATGGGGCAATGACACAACAAAGACTCATTCTAATTCACTTTTTCACATTTCTATTTCTTGCTAAGTTTGCATGACTAATAGGCATCTGTTATGATTTGAAATGCCCCTCAAAAACTCACACTGAAATTTAATTGTCATTGTAACACTACTGAGGTGGAACCTTTAAGAAGTAATTAGGTCCCTTAGGGTTCTGCCCTCCTGAATGGATTAGTGCTGTTATCAAGAGAGTAGGTTCCTTATTGTGAAGGCAGGTTGCTTGCACAAAACTAAGTTTGTCCTCATTTGCCTCTCTGTTTCACCCTCTCATTTTCCACCATGGGATGCTACAGCTATGAGGCCCCTACCAAATGTCAGTGCTTGGACCCTGGACTTCACAGCCTCCATTAATTGTGAGAAATAAACTTCTGTTCATTATAAATTACTCAGTCTCAGGTGTTCTGTTAAAGCAGCAAAAAATGGACTAAACATCCTAGCAAAACCCCCAACAGATTGATTTTTTTTTAATTATGAATTTTTTTCAGACAGTGAAACTCTGTGTCACTCCCTGTTTTAAAAAGATAAGAAAAGAACTGTCTCTCCCAGAAAGGTTTGACACTAAATACGCTCAAGCACATTACTGATGATGTAGAATGCACTTGGACATGTTCAACATGAAAAGCTGCAGGGTCAGTCAGAGACTATTCTTCTCGGAATGTCAGCTTGTTCTCAAAAGACATCTGTGGACTTTAAAAAAAAGTTAAACATTTTATTTATTTATTTATGCATTCATTCATTTTTAATTTGCTGTAGGGTGTGTATGCTCACAAGAGAGAGAAAGGGCAAGGGAAAGTGAGGAAACAACCCTTAGGGGAGATGAACATGCCACAATTACTTCTTCTCTATTTTCTGCTTGGGATTTTGAGCATGCACACACACGTCTAGTGTGTTTTTCATGCCAGTAGATTTGGGATTTGAACTGCACGGTAGGCCATGTGGGATCCAGCTGCCTTAATCGCCACATTACCTGGCTGGCCTGACATATGGACTTTTAAAAGAACCGTTAACTAACTGTTATGTTAGTCTTACAATGTATGTGCTTTATGGTAAGACAGTGGCTTCTGTTGGGAGCAGTAGGTATTGGCTGGAGATGAGGTAGGGATGGTGGCTGGATCTGGGATTTGGTAATATTCTGCTTCTTGACTTGGGCGCTGGTTACACACAGGTGCCCTTCCTTTGTGAAAGCTCACTGAGTGTGGTATTCCTAGAAGCTATGTTAAATTAAAATAAGTTTTTATTGAAGTAAGCTTCTGAGTAAAGGCATCTTCATATACTATAGCTAATTTCTATTGATATTTGATAATAAGCATAACCAAATAAAACAAAGGTTTCTACATGGTTGAAAATAATAGTTAGCTTTAGCTTTAGATTATTGTGAATCACTCTTTGTAGTCCCTAAATACAAAATGCTTTTTTTTTATATATCTAAGAGTAATAGTCAACATCAATTAATTTGCTTTTCTTACTTTCATAAATTTCAGTATAATTAGCACTCTCTCTCAAAGAAAATATAAAATTTCCTTTAAATAATGACAGAAAAAGCTTATATTAAGTGTTTACAATGTGTCATGGTTAGACACTGATTTAAGTGGTTTACTGATTCAATACCACTTAATCTTTAGGAATGGTATCTTTTCTGACATCATTTTAATATGGCATATCATGAATACTCAGTAATATTAGCTATTAGCTAATAAATCATACTTTATTATGTACCTGCACAGAATTTCCCTTCATTCATGGTTTGCATGTTCTTTGGTTTATTCAAACAATAGCTGAGGTTCCGTGAAATGACAGGACTAGTTAGGAACAATGTGGCACTCTTCATAATCCTGCCTTATTTCTCTCGCACATCACTTTGGGGGACTCATGAAGGACATGAGGCTGGGAAAAGCTTAGTTTAAAAAGTTCTGAATATTGGGACCAGCAGTTAGTGTAATGGCTATGTCGCTGGGCTCCCATGTAGTTGACTGTGGTTCGGGTCCCAGACCCAGTGGCTTAAACTCACGCCGGGTGCGTGTGCGTGCGTGTCCAAGATCCCAAGAAGAGAATGGAGGAGAAGGGATTGCAGCGTGGCCATCCCCCCGGGGAGTGATTTCTAGCTTTCTGTCTCTCTGTCTCTGTCTCTCTGGCTAGCACACGTGCCCTACACCAAAAACCTCTCAAAAAAAAAAAAAAAGGTTCTGAATATCTTTTAATTTTTTGGCACAGCTGGGACTGAAAGAAAAGCACAGAATGATGGGGAGAAAGGCTATATAAGGAATTTTTCTGTATTTCAACATATTTAACTGATCAGCTCCTCTATAAATGAGATTTATTTCAAAACCCAACAGTCATTGTGTAGTATCTAATCTCTTCAGTATCATACAATTTGCATTTATTGTTCCACTCATTTCTTCATGTTCTAACCATCAACCCAATTAGTTCATATGCCTTATGGGAGAAGTCGTCATCCTTTATATGCCAAGGGTTGGCAAACTTTTGTAGAGGGTCAGATAGAAAATATTTTAGACTTTGTGGGCCATATGGTCACTGTCACAACTACTCAGTTCTGCTACTGTCGCCATGCAAGCAGCCATAGACAGTAAGAAAACAAACAGGTGAGGCTGTGTTTCAATAATATTTCATTTTAAAAAACATGCAGCAAACAGGATTTGGCTCATGTGCCACGTTTTGCTGACCTCTGCGTTATCCCACAGTACATCTTACAGTGCCAAACAGACAGCTGGCCTCAGGAAAATGCAGGAAATAGGTGACATTAATTCTGAGTTCTCTGAGAATACATTCATGCACCCTGTACTTCTAACCTGCAACGTATCTTTCCTCTTCTGAATCAGATTCTAGATTGAGCTATAGCAAATATTCTCTGTACCAATTTAAGGAAAGGAAAAAAGAAAAAACTGACAAGAAATTAATATTAATGGAAAGCTTTGGTGCATACTCTGGTAGTTTTTTCCCTTGCAAATAAATACAAAACATTTGTACACAAGGTATGAAAATCCACTGGGGAAAAAAGAACCTATTCATAAAGAAATGCACCACAGAAGCCTGAATATGGGTGGTCCAAATGGGCAAAAGTGGTTGGCAGTAAGATTTAAAAAACAAGATTAACACAAGATGTTAAGTACTCAAATCCATCTAGTCACACACACGTCTGTTTTTAATGACATTCAGTGCCATTTCCATAAAACAAAAGAAGTTAATTTATTTCTTTGAAAACATTATGAAAAGTCCTAGACTATCCTAGAATTGAGAACCTTTTACTACTTTCTCATGGCTGAAAGTTAGATTCATCTGCCAGTGACAACCAGCACTTACGAGGTGGCAGACGGAAGCCTGCTAGCAGCATGTGATGACAGTAAAGGACCACAACAACAAAGTTTTCCAACAGAAAATTGACATAGGAGATGCAGACATGGTACAAGGGATCATTCATAAAACAAAGTAACAAAACAAGCACAACTTTTTCTCAGACTCTCCTGAGAACAACTAATTTAGTATAAAGCACCCCAGAGTCAGTCCCTACTGTAACCTCCACTCTCATTTATTCAGCAAATATTTATTAAGTGCCTACAGAATATCAGTCTCTGCTGTACGTATAGAGAACACCTGGCTCTTTTCTTTGAAGGCACTTCATTCTAGGGAAAAAAAAAAAGATATTGGCGGCAGAGTATGCCATGTGGGAGAGGCAAATAGGGAGTTACTTTACCAAAGGTGGCTATGGATGGTTTTTCTGGAGGATAACATCTGGGAACTCTTTAGAAGGTTTCTAGTATGGTAATGCAATGATCTACATCATGCTATGAGAAGATCACTAGCTGCTGAATGGAAAGTGTACTGCAGTGGGGGTGGGAGTGAGTGCAAGTAGTACTGTAAGGGTAACAATGGCTTGGTCTTGTGAATCAGTATTGAAGATGGTAATAAATGACATATTGATCAGATATTCTGAAGGCACATTCAACCTGGTAAAAGTCCATGGTAGTTTGCTCTAGAGAGGCTGCAACAAGATGGTGATAGGCTGACAAATTCAGTGCTAGTAGAAGGTATCTGTGAGTCCTGTCAGAGGACTACATGCAAGTTGTGAAAATAAGTTGACTTCAGGATTTTGGGTTCAATCACCTTCCAAAATAAGGAAGACTTGTACAGGAGCAAATCTGGAAGGAAATGGGTGGTAAAAATTGAAAATTCTGTCCAGGATATATTAAATCTTTCCTCCTGATCATGTCCAAATATAGTCTAAAGAGAGGAAGTTGCAGATATTGCATTCCTCAAGGAAAAAATTTTTTTCATAATTCCTTTTATTACTGAAAGAATTAAACACATGGCAGGTTTATTAAATACATGGTAAATTTATGCAACAATCCATTATCTAACTGTGATAGTTAATTTCTTGTATCATTTTGCCTGGGAAATGGAGTGACCAGATATTCGGCTAAAGACTTCTGGATCTGAGAGTGTTTCTGGATGAGGTTTAACATTTAAAATGGTATAATGTTTAAATCTGAATAAAAGAGATTGCATACCCTAATGTGGGTAGACCTCCTCTAATCAATTGAAGACCCAATAGAACAAAAAGGCTGAGTAAAAGGTGCTCCTCCTGCCTACAGAACTGTGACATTGCTTTTGTTGTTTTGTTTTGTTTTGTTTTATGGCACTCCTCAGATTTGAACCAAAGCACAGGCCCTCCCTTGATTCTCAGCCTGCAAGCTTTTGTTCTGGAACCTACACCATCTACTCTCCTGTCTCTCAGGCAAATGCACTCAGAGGGGAACTACACGTCGGCTATTCTGGGCTTCCAACTTGCTGACTACAGTTCTTGAGACTCTATAATCACATAAGACAAGCTCTTAATAATACATATATGTATCACACACATACACACAAACACCCATATACATGTACAAACATACATCCTATTGGCTCTGTTTTTCTAAAGCACTTTAAAACATCTATTTTCCTAAGTCTAATTATTTTAAAAGAATTTGCATATTGGGTAAGGAACATAAAAGTCTTTCAGGAAAACTATTTATTTCCATTATTTATCTAAAAACCAACTTCTGCACCCTTTGTAACTTCAGGACTCAGCCTTTGCTGGCTCTACTCCCTTCTACACTAGTAGCCCTATCTGCTGCTATTAGGTTGTCTGGAAAGTCATAATGCATTTTTGCGTTAAAAAAACACTTCATGACTTCCACAACAATCTAATGTAACCATACACTCAAGAGGAGTTCAAGGATGAGAAATGATGCGTTGATAAAGCATATGAAACTCTTATCAGGCTGGAAGCTGAGAAAGGTTCTTGGATTAAGACATACGGACTTTATAACTATTCCATGAAATGTTTTGAACTGCCCATAGTCTCAAGACATGAGACTACTATATTAATACTTACTTATAAGAAACAGAAATTTTGTAATTCTTTATTTCCCACCCTAGTTCCCAGAATTATAAGCCTTAAAGAGTAACCCAAATATTTTTATTTTTGGATACTACCTAGGCATCACACATACATCTTTATATATACGGTATAGCCTACTTAAAATACTATGTATATTTGATTATACAATGATTATACAGAATCATGTTTAAAGAGAATATACAAAAACAAACTGATATAAATAAAATATTTTATGCTACTGAGGTCATAGTTCACAAATAAGCTCTATTAAACTGTTATGTACATCATACTCCTTCCTAGAGACTAGCATCTCTTGTTGCTTTAACATAATAAACAGCCTTCTACTTTGCAAGATGCCACATGCACCTCCACTGCTACCATCTCTACCCTGTCACCCAGATCCACCCCTAATCCTCACCTGGCTCCCAGAACAATGGCCTGGATTGAGTTATATCACAATCTACTTTGGGAAGTGTTATACCTGTTAAGAGAAGAAAGGAACTCTACATCAAAAGAACTTTAGGACCTAGCCAACATGCACCAACAGGAGGCAGGAGACCATGAATGAAACAGAGCTGGACTAAGGAAAAACAGAACCTATAATTTGGATAATGAGAAGCTTACTGATACGGATAATGAGAAGCTTTCTGATATATGATATATGATATATGATATATGATATATGATATATGATATAAAGCCTTCTCTCATAGGCTTTAACAGTCTAGCAAGACTACATGAGATGATGCTATGACACTGCAATAATGGCTCTGAGAAGCATATAGAAAGTAATGCTCTACACTGTGTGAAGTAGAAATTCCATAATTGCTATGGCAGACAGAGGTCCTGTCACAAATTATACTACTAGAAGTTGCTGGCCTAAGAGAGTGATGGAATGGCCTAATAAAGACACAACTGAGATTCTGCCTTAGAGAAGATATCCTGAAATCTATTCTCTAGAACACAGTATACATGCTAATCAACAGCCATTATACGGAGTTGTGTTTCTAAGAAATAGAATGCATGGGTCTAGGGACAAAGGGGGTAGAAATAAGAGTGACTCTATTTATTTATCATTCTTTTAAAAATAGTTTATTAAATCTTATTTATTATTATTTCTAAATTTGCTATAGTGCACCTGTACTCATCAAAGAGAGACAGAGAGAGAAAGAGGGAAAGTGATAAAGCAAGTGCCAGTTCCAGACTCAAACCATGGCTGGCCATGTGGGAGTCCAGTGCACCAACAACCATGCCACCTGCTGGCCTTTATTTATCATTCTTGACAAATGGCTTAGGTTATTTTTGCTTCTCAGTCCTACAAACTATGGACTTATAAAGGTTCTGAGGAAGGATGATTTCACCAGAGGATAGAATTCAAATTTAAGCTATTAATACCATCTGGTCACTTCAGGTTTCACATGCCAAGAATTGTAGGCAAGGAAACAGGGCAGGAGTAATTGATCCTGCTCAACAAGGAGAATTGGGGCGGGTATACAATGGGACAGGGCAAAACTGTTTATCATCTGGTGGTCCAACACGGCATTTCTTTTGTCTAATTTTGACTGGAAATAAACAAATACAGCAGTCATAGTCTCAAGAAGACGTGGCAATTAGAAACTTAGAGGTCTCATGGATGTAAGTCTAGGTTATTCCTCAGGTAAGCCTCTGGAAAAGCAGAGTTCAACCAAGAGTAAGAGGAATATAAAAACCAGCAGAGAAGGGAGATGAGAATCAACTGTGCCCTTGAGACCATCTGTAGCGGTAGGAGTTACAGATCATTCTTCCACCTTTCCTCTTTTAAATTTCCTCAGAAAAGAAGATCAGAAGACCAAACAGAATCCTGAAGGAGCTATTAGAGGAACTTAACATGTAAAGAAAGTGGATCTGAGTGGCGGTGCAAGAGGCTGACTGTAGTGCACCACCCAGCCCACCTTCAGAACTAATACACTAATTCCCCCAGTTTCTGAGAGTGCTGGTGGCTGATAGCATTCACCTGAGTCTTTCTCCAGGAATTACTACATTGGCCAAGATCATACACTGTCCTTGAGAGACTTTTACAGTCAATGACTGGACAATGCAGAGGTACAGAGGCTCAAGCTCCCTGCCCCAAGGAGATTTACCTCTGAAGAGTCACCCCAGTTCCAGGGCTCCTTACAAAATTTGCTAAGCTCTGGTGCAACTGTATTGCAACTCTTCTCTTTGCCCAATTGTACTTCCTTTCCTCGCATAGGTGTTGATTCTAAGGGCATTCTCCAATGACTTTCTGGCACACGAATCTTCATCTTATAGTTTCTTTTGGGGATACCTGACCTAGGACACACTGTACGGCTGCACTAGCATCAGCTGAGTATTGCACCTTGATACAGCACAGTGAAAACCATCAGTTAACCCCTAGATCTGGAAGGTATTAAGAAGAACATCCTGCTCAATAGTAAGCACTCCCCTGCAACCAAAGATAAATTCCAAAAAAAGGGGGGGAGAGGGGGAGGGAGGGAAAACAACTGTAAAACATTTAGAATGGTTTGTATGCATCCCTTGGAAAAATGTCTTTATAACTTGGAGTACATATTTTAGTGGTTAGGGATGTCATTGAGAAAATTGACAGTGCTTTTGGAGTCAGTTATTTTTGTTGTCACAACTAGGGGGTGGTTGCTACTGGCATCTCCTGGGTAGATGTCACTAAATAACTGACATGACTTTATAGCTCCCCATACCAAAGAATTACCTGGTCCCAAATGCCAATTATGCCAGATTTCAAGTTTACCAGGCACATCACATTCACTATCTCATTTCATTCATGGGATTATTAATAGGATTATTAGCATCTCCAGGTGGCAGTCACCCTCTAATGAAGAACATGAAGTTTTTTTTAACCACCCTTAAGCTCTTCCCTACAAACCAAGAGCCTACAAGCCTCTATAAACCTGACCTGCAGGCTGAAGATATAATTCACTAACATATTCAAATCCTTCATTATATTAAGAAACTAAATTGTAAATCTACATCAGAGAAAAATTATCTGCATACTTATGGATTCTGCACTTACAAAAATTTATTTCTGCACTTATATAAAATTTATTTCTAAAATTTATTTCTAATAAAGAAACTCTACCTTGTATAGGGCTACTGGTGGAATCGATATATTCATATACCACATAATTTTTATCTTTTTTTTTTTAGATTTTTGCCATAGGGTACATGCACTCACTGGAGAGACTCAAAGAGAGATAGAGAGAAGGAAAGTGAGAAATCACCCCCCAGGGATGATGGCCATGCCACAATCCCTTCTTCTCCATTCTCCTCTCAGGATTTTGGGCACACTAGCACACATGCCCAGCGAGATTTTTCAGGCCACCAGTTCACTCGAATAGTGGTCAAAAATGTGGGTGTCTAGCACCTTCAACACCATGTCATCTGCTGGCCCCTTATTTTGTGTTTTTACCCCTCAGAGACAGACTCAATAAATGCTATCATGAGTGATAATACATAGATTTGTCAAGAGGGAGTACACAAGCTACTTGTTTTAAGTGGTCTCTCTGGAGTCTTGATTCTGAATTTCTAACAGTTAGAGCTTGAACAAGCTATGTAATCTGGGTTAAAGCTTTTGCTTTCTTACCTGTAAAATGAGGATTTTAAATAAGGTAACAGTATCTGACTACTGGGACTGTTAGTAAGAATTAAAGGAGAGAGCACATGTAACACAATGGCTGGTAAAACATACGCACTGAATGAACAGTAGCTGTGTTGAACATAGCTTGCTTTTTGGTTTCCAGTATGTATTATTTTTCCTTTCTAATTTAGGCAATGTGAATTCCATTTGGGGAGTTCATTCTTATTCACTGGACTGTAATTAGCAATCTTGCCTTTGCCTAGCCAAGGGACAGGCATGTAAACCAAACTAATCCAATTAGATGGGCCCTCCCTGGAATACTCAGCAGAGAAACACAGAAAGGAACGGCTGGTTCTGTCATTCCTAGTAATATATCCTGACCAGTTTGTTTTTCTTTCTTTCTTTCTTTCTTTCTTTCTTTTTTTTTTTTTTTTTTTTTTTTTTTTTGGAGGGGTTTTTGCTATAGGGTGCATGTGCTCACCAGAGAGACAGAGAGACACAAAGCAAGAAATAACCCTTCCAGGGGAATGGCCACGCCGCAATCCCTTCTCCTCCATTCTCCTCTCGGGATATTGGACACACATGCACATGCGCCCGGTGTGAGTTTAAGCCACTGGGTCCAGGACTTGAACTGCAGTCGGCTACATGGGAGTCCAGCGACATAGCCATTACGCTAACTGCTGGTCCCCTGACCAGTTTATTTTTCATTTTGATGACACTGTTAATGTTGCTGCCTCTGAGTTTCCAAAGATGCCTTGCTTCTTTTGACCAGTATTCACTCTGATACACAGCATCTCAATTCTGCAAGCCTCTGATGTCTTTTCAACGAATTCTTTTTCCTAAGGTTAGCCTGATCCAGTTTCTATTGCTCACAATTAAAGAATCCTACAGATATAAAATAGCTATGTCTATTCAGCATCATACATTTAATCTAACTGATATTTAACTAAGTACCAAAAGATTTAGTGATGTCTCTGTGCTTTCAGGAATATGTTTAATCATTAATTTGGCCTTTGGTTTGAGACCTAATACATATGCACACACAGTGAAATCTACATAGGAATGGAAAAACTGTTTACCTAAAAGAAAAGTTTTCTTGTGGTGCAAAGGTGCTGTGTAAGCAGTCATCACTGTTTGCTCTCTGTAGGAGCACTTCTTGGTAGGACTTCAAGAAATACAAGGCAAATGAAAAGAAACTGAATGTCTGATTGATGTCTGATTGCCCGAGTCCACAATTCTATAGGTTTACCTGAGATCTTAAATAAGAATCTTTTCAGATAGAGACTTTCATTATTTTTGGCTCTACTTCTGTGTCTTGGATGTGGTTGCTCTTTGGGATAGCTATGGGTCAAGATCACATGTGGTAACTCTGAATCTGCAATTACTGGCATCAGGGTCGGAGAAGAGTGCAGCAGTAGCCTACTGCATGTTTCTTAAATAAGGCAAGAAATGAAGAATCACTTTGGTTTTTGCTTTATAGATGCTTCGATGTACTTCATTTTTCACTGTGGGAAGACGGAATGATAATTCTCTGGGTTACTTTAGCATTTGCTTCCCAGAATAACTCTCTCAAGGCCATGGAATATTATGCTTCTATCAGCTGGATTGCAATATGAAGAAGCCAGGAGGATGGCATTTCAGCGCTGGTTACAAAACACTGTCCTTTCCGTCATTTGGTATACAGAATCCAGGTGTTCCATTGGTTTACCCATACCCTGGGTTAGATTATTTTAAAGCCAAACAGTACTAATTCTTTGAGTAGGGAAATCTGGAAAAACTGAACACATAAACTTAAAGTCAAAGACTCCTCGGTTCTTGCTGAACAATTATGTCAAACACCAGATTTTTTATTATTTTAAAATATATGGAGAAAGGAAGTCAAGTCATTAGATACTACAGGGTAAGAGTCCCTACTTTCAGTACAGGTTGAGTATTCCTTACCTGAAATGCTTAGGACCAAAAATGTTTCAGAGTTTGAATTTTTTTCAAATTTTGAAATATTTGTACACATGTAATATGGTATCTCAGAGAGAAGGCCTGAGTATAAATATGAAATGTAGTTATGATTCACATAAACACAGACTAAAAGTAATTTTATATAATACTTGTGTAGTGTTTTCACTGTAACCTATCAAATAAGGTCAGGTGTGGAATTTTTCACTGGTGTCATGTCAGCAACCAAAAAATTTAGTATTTTGGAGCATTTTGGATTCTGGATTTTCAGATCAGGGATGCTCAACCTGCTTCTATTAGCTAGAATAGGTATGCAGTTACTTGTTCGTTTTCTAGCACCACTATCTATCTGTCATTTTTATGGCAAGTTTTTAGAACTGAAATAGCAACACCAAAAGGATCTCTACAGATGAATATATAGCTACAGAGATGCTTCTCTTCTGTTACACTTCACTTAAGTCAGTGAGCTGTCAGACAAGGCATTTTTTTTCTTGACTTATATATGATAAGTGAAACATATCCCTATGAATCTTTTAAGTGACATAAGTATTCCCATGAATATAGTTCAATAATTGGTTCAAAAATATTCCTGGAAAAAAGCCTTGTAGAGGCATGGGAATATTTAGTAATAATAATTTTTCCCCTTTACTAAGAAATATTTTACCCTTTGGTAATAAAGAAGCAAATAATTCAGGATGGACGACCCCCCCACCCACCATCACCCCAGGTTTCTGCCATAGGATACATGCGCTCACCATAGAGACAGAGAGGGGGAGAGTAAGAAATCACTCCCCCGGGGAAATGTGGCCACACCATAGTTCTTTCTCCTTCATTCTCCCCTCTGGATTTGGGGCACATCCACATACATGTACCCAGAATGATTTTCGAGTCACCGGATCCAGGATTCAAACCGCAGTCAACCATGTGGAAATCCAATGCCTTAATCACTATGCCAGCTGCTGCCTCGCCCTACCCAGGGTGATCTTTTGATTATTCTTTCTTCCCAGTTTAGTACCTTCTTTTCCCAACAAGCGATTCTACTTTCTTTTTTTTTTTTTTTTTTTTTGGAGAAGTATAAGGACCCTGGTTGCAGGGGTTTCACTGTCTTATGGACAATGCAATACTAAATGCATAATATGCGTAATATAATTTACCAGTCAGAGATCTATATAATTCCCGGAGTGACAGTTCAATATTATGTATTGTGCTTATAGCCTTATTTGTAATAAAACTTCAATTGTCATCAGTAGATAATTTTCCAAACTCATGATCTATTTTGCTAATGTGCGACGAGACTTAGCCTTGGTTTAGCCAACATGTGCTACGAGATTAGCCAAGGTTTAATTTCAACCATAGAAGCAGCGTACTTGTTTTTCAGTATTCTGTGCCTGTTTGTTCTTTCACTCCCCGTGGGCAACATACAAATGAAGTATCTAGGTGAGCCTGATATTTCCTACATGAGAGCTCTACTAGCTTTTTCTCAGCAGAAGCAAGCTGAATGCTAACAACTCTTACTAAACTATAAGACTTCAGACTTTCCTCTTTTGGCAAAAGTGACATAATTTCAATTTCCATTACAAACACACTATTTATATACTGAATTACACCTGAGGATTCTCTCTTTCCTAAGCTTAAAAACAGAGACTACCATATTATAGCTAAAAACAAAACTAAAAATGGAGCTGGCCCCAAAGCTCAGTGATAAGGGAGCTGGATCCTACAAGGCCAACTATGGTTCAGATCCTGGCCTTAGTGACTTGAAAAACACACTGGAAATGACTACATGCATGCCCAAAGTCTTGACAGGAAGGAGGAGTGGAGGCAAAAGGATTGCAGTGTGACCATATCCCATTCAGGGGTGCTTTCTCTCTCTCTCTCTCTCTCTCTCTCTCTCTCTCTCTCTCTCTCTCTCTCTTCCGGTAGCAAACACACACACCTCTGGCAATCAAAAAAAAAAAAAAAAATCAGTAAGGTGGAGCCAGCAGATGGTATAGGGTTATGTCACTGGACTCTCACATGCCCAACCACAGTTCAAGTTCTAGACCTGGTGGCTTGAAAATCATGCCAGGCGTAGATGTGTGCATGCTCAAAGTCCAGAGAGGGGAATGGAGGAGAATGGAATATAGTGTAGCCATCTCGCCTGGGTGGGGTATGATTTCGCACTTTCCTGTCACTGTTATTTTCTCTCTTTGGCAAGAGCACATGCCCTAAGACAAAAATTTCTTAAAAAAAAAAAAAAAGTAAGATGATTGTAATATTTTTAAAAACTATGATTCTTTTGAAAGAATTCTCAGTGCAAAGGCCTGATACAGAATGGCCCCTGGTCATAACACTGCTGACAAACTACATCCAGCTTAAGTGACTAATTCCTGTCTGAATATAACATTTCTGTGGTGTGACCTTGCTTACAAGAGAGGCAAAATTACCGCAATGGATTACCCTTGATGACAGCTTAATGACTTTAAATGATGGGAGAATCTAGAAGAGGCATACAGTGACTGACAGGCTATTGAATACTTTTTTTTTTTTTTTTTTTTTTTTTTTTTTTTTTAAGTTTTTGCCCTTACGCCAGAGACACAGAGAGCTAATGAGAGGGAAAGTGAGAAATTACCTCTCAGAGAGGTAGGGCCATGCTGTAATCCTTTCTCCTCCATAATCCTCTCAGGATTTAGGGCAAGCACACACATGCGCCCAGAAGGATTTTCAAGCCAAAGGTTCTGGGACAAGAACCATGGTTAGCCATGTGGGAGTCTAGCATCTTAACCACTACGCCACCTGCTGGCCCCACAGTGCACTAATTTTAATATGTATACAGACTGACAAGTCCTTAAAAATAATGGCCAAGTTTTATTTTACTGAGCATCATATAAACATGATAAATATTTGATCTACTGATGAATTTACTTATAATTCTTTTCATCTCAATCCTAATCTATCAAACAGTAAATAACAGCCTGCCATTGTTGCTTTAAACATGTACTTCATTCTTGACTACTGCTTAAGCAATCTAACTGTTCTATGAACAGTTTTTAAATCTTACTGACTCTTTCCTATAATCTCTAAACTTAAAGCTCTCCTATCAACATTATAACAACAAAACAAATGAAAACAAATACTGTCTTGTATTAGCAAAGATCTTAGGGGACTGAGATGTATCCTAAAATCACTTTGTATCAAACCTAGTGTATGAATCACTGTGACACCAATCAAGGGTGATAATCATTTCTTATTTCTTTTTAATTGACTTTCCTTCTCACTCATGTGTTCCAATTAAGAGAAATAAAAGAATAGACTGGATAGTTACAGAGTCTTCAACGAGGCAGTGGAAATTTCTCAACAAGTGTTTAAAGGGACTCCCCTCTACACTGTCACTATTTAAAAAAAATTTAGGAGGGTCTCTACATATAACTGTGGAGAATATCTCTGATCTAAAACAAATACTTTATACTCTAAAATGCTTATTCATTAATTTATTAATACATATTATTCTACCAATATAGGACATACATCAAACATGTACTCTTTAAAAAGTGAGATTAATTAAATTAAATGATATTTGAAAATCTGGTTTAGTACTTTGTGATGCAGCAATTCTAAAGTTTGAATCAAGATATAGTTTAATACTATAATGGCTGTTATGGCTGAAAAAGATACCTCAAAATCCTATGTAGGTCAAAGCTGAAAAAAAAATGTAAAGTTAACTGTGCTTTAAAAAAATCATGATGCTCAATGTTTCAACTTCATCCACAGATTTAAGTTTAGTAAGATTGTGAAAGCTTTAAATTTAAATTATATAACTTTAAACACGTTCCCAAAAGTTGTAGTGCTTGAAGTTACATTTTGGGAATTCAGGAAGTGAGAGATGAAACAAGAGGCTGCTCATGTAGAATACTGTAGGCCCCTACAATAACTCTGGTTTTTACGAAGAGCCACTTCAGGGTTTTAAGCAGAGAATGAACATAATCTGACTTAGGTCCCCTGAAATGACTGTGCCTGCTGTGTTGAGAACAGGCTTAGAAGTGAAAGAGTGGAAGTAAGGACACGAGTTAGGAGCCTCTAGCAGAAGTACAGGAAAATGATGGAACAAAACTAACTCGAAGCTTGATTCCATTTCTCTAAAAGCTTTTGAAGAGCCCTTGTATTTTGAAGACAGATTATTTCCTAAGTACTGGATAGGGTGGGAGAGGAGCCAAGAGTCATTCTTGAAATTTTAGCTTAAATATTATTATGCTGGAAAGAGTTCTCGGATCCAGTAAAATGTGGTTAATCCTTCTTCCAGTAGTCCTATGGTAATCCCATCTCACTTCTCTCCTAGCGCTACATATGGCAATCTTCTGCTTGCTTTTACATGCTTCTTAGACTGCAAGCCCAGAAAGAGCAGAAGGCATGTCTACTTGTTTGTAATAAACACCTATATAAATGTCAGCAAATATTTATAAATAAATGAATAGAATAAGTAAAATCTACACAGCAAAACAATATTGTTGCCAATTAAAATATTTGGAAAGACTTACTGTAGGATTGTACAAAATGTGTATTCTTATTTTTCCATAGTGCTATAGCATTAATTCTATACAATGGTTGATAATCACTTATATTTTATTAGGAACCACTATGGCTAAATAATAGTATATTCTTCAGCAAATAGTGGTAGCTCTTGAATGAGGAACGTATCAAGAGCATCTACTATTTTTGGGGACCAGCAATTAGCATAATGGCTATGTCGATGGACTCCCATGTAGTTGACTGCGGTTTGAGTCCCGGACCAGGGGCTTAAAATCATGCCAGGCGCATGTGTGCGTGCGTGCCCAAGATCCCAAGAGGAGAATGGAGGAGAAGGGACTGTGGCGTGGCCATTCCCCTGGGGGGGTGATTTCTTGCTTTCTGTCTCTCTGTCTCTCTCTGTCTTTCTGGTGAGCACATGCACCCTATAGCAAAAACCTTTAAAAAAAAAAAGAGCATCTACTACTTTTCATAACCTAATGTATGAAAATCTTTAAGAACCCAATGTATAATAAGAATTGCTAAGACTTGTTCCATTTGAAATGTGAGGTTTACCAGACCAACTTCTATCAGACACTAACAAGCTGAACATAAAAATAAAGCAGTTTTGGAGATAGGGCGAGGAACATTCTTATGTCGCCTGCAGATGATAAAGTCCAAATCTCTATGTAACAGATCTATTCTAAGAATCTTGTTAAGTGTCTGCTTGGCTTTGTACAGTAAATACATATTCTAAGATGAAATTCTTCCAACAGAACTAAAACGTGCAGTGAGTAGCCTGGCTTTTTCACTACTTAAAACTCAGTAATGGTGTCTATTAATTTATGTATTCATGAATATTCTGGGTGGTTACTATGTATAAGCCCAATTAAAAATGACTGATATCTTATCATGAAAACTATTTACTTTTGGTATAACCTTTGAAGTAAAGATAACATATCTGAAGGGAGCAAAATCCTTGTGACATAGATGCCATATATTTCAAATAAAAACTTTGTATTCAGTATCTTTAATAACTACATCTGTGTAGAAGGGAATTAAAATATACTTAACCAATGGTGTTTATCTCTAAAGAAGCTGCTCAGGGTGGTTTTACTTTGGTGACCTTTCTACCAAAAAAGAATTTCAGTCCTGCAGATACAGATTTATCAAAATTACAAGCATAAATCTTTTAAAAGAGAACTTGGAGTAACTCAAAGTCATAAGATTGACTATAAAAACGTCAACGTTGGAAACTAATCATGGTCAGAAGGCTGCCTAGTGAGCACGGAATCTGTGAAATGGAGTTAGATTAAATAAATATTTAATGGCATTCTTCCATTCATTAAACAAAGTTTTATTAAATTAAGTGTCATGTCCCAGGCTTATTCTAGAATCTGAGGATACAGTAATGAACAAAATAGATGAAGTCTTTGCTCAAGAGTTTAGAGTTTAGTAGGGAAAACAGACAATTAGTAAGAGTTTTTGTGTTTCATTTATGAGTACACCCTAGTAAATTACTGTCTGGTATATATTAGGTATGTGATAATATTTGTTCATTGAATGATTTAAGTGATAACGACTATTACTATAAATCCACATAGATATACGTGCAGAAAATAAAATAAAACGTGGTAGTAAAATGATAAAATAAGGTTGGTAGGGGAAAGTGAGCTAATCTACATGGGGTGGTATATGATAAATTGTTTCGCAAATATCCATCCATACTTTCTTCCATCCTCCTTGGGAGGAATGGTCTTTTCCATTCTATTGATGTTGAGCTTGATGGTGTGACATGCTTTGACTTCATGGGTGTGAGTTCCTATCCCTTAATCTAAGACTTGGCCATACGGGTTACTCAGGAGAGGTCAGCAGATACGACACATTCAAAAGCCTAGATTTATGCAGTGTTCAGGCTTTCTTTCTTATACTTTTGCTATAGACATGAGAACAACTCTTGGGTCGCCCACCACAATTTCCTCCTGAGTTTTGGAAACTCTGTTCAAGTGGCTTAATTTCTTTCACTAGATTTAAGGGCTTTGGTTCTTAAATCTGTAAGTTATTTTCATTAATATCTTGACTAATGATGTGGAAGCCTTACATTAGAAAGAAGTGAACCAGACTGGATTCTGGTGAGAGAGTTGAAAGAAAGGAAAATTTTACTAATTATAAAGTATATAATTTTTTAAAAAGGTAAATGTAAAACTTCTTTTTGTTAACAGAATTCTTTACAAAGTTAACCAACAAAACTAAGAAAAGAAGGGGAACATGTTTGTTTAGTCCAGTGGCTAAGCTCCACCTCACACAAGATATTTTCATTTTCAACACATGATACATAAGAAAAGGAAAATGTGAACCACAGGAATGGAATAAATATTGAGGACAAAAGCAAAGTGTTGAATATATTATAGACACACTAAATCTTAAATGAATAAGAGCTCTACACTATAAAGGAAAATCTGAGCAACAAAGTAATTTGAAATGCCAAATGTCCCCATATAAATAAAAAGCAGACATTAAAATTCTTGTAAAATGGCAAAGATGCTATGATTAATATGAGGAACATATTAATGACATTAGACATGCAAAACATAATGAAAAACCATGGTGACAAGAATAGTGGGACCATTTTATGCATTGATCTCAATGTTCACTGACTGCTAGATATGAGATTTATCCTAAAATACTATACTTCAAGTCAAATGTTCATCTATATTGGGAAACAGCATCTGAAAAAGACTCAGGCGAACTGGAGGGACTTAAGTTTGAAACTTACTAGTGTCACACCTTGACTGGCAGCCAAGGTTTAAGCACCCATCACTCTCTGGATCAACCCAGAATCTCAAAGGAAGGTTTTAAGTGATGAGAACCAGTGAAAAGACACATCAGAAAATCTATATGCCTATTACATAGTTAAGAAATAAAGTTTCTCCTTTTTCAGGCTTATAAAACATGTGATAAAATTTAGTAAACCTTACTTTGCTGACTAGTTATCATTTTCTTTAGCTTTACATTTATTATCAGAATTTAAAAATAGCACAGGCCACTGATAATAGGTTTGGAAGCAAGAAAAGGGGAAGGAGGGTAGAAGAAACAGACTCAATGGTAAGAGATACAAAGACAGAAAAGATATGATGCTGAGGATAACAATTAAAATGTAATAAACATATAAAAACATAAACAAGCTTCAATAGGAAGTTAATCAAAGTTCTTTTTACTTTAGTAACCTTGAATTACCAATGATGAAGGGAGAATGAACTGCTGATTAACACAAGGATAACTTTAATCACTAAAACTTAAAATAATAAAACCTTCTTGGGACCAGCAGATGGCGTAATGGTTACATTGCTGGACTCACATGTAGTTGACCACAGTTCAAGTCCTGGACTCGACAACTTAACACTCAAGCTGGGTGTGTCTGTGTTGTGTGCCCAAAATCCCAAGAGGAGAATAGAGGAGCAGGGATTACAGTATGGCCAACCCTCCTGGAGGGTGATTTCTCATTTTCTATCTCTCCAGCAAGTGCACGTGCCATACAGCAAAAAATCTCTAATAAAAAAAAAGAAAAAGCCTCTCCCTTTTGAAAAAGCAATGTAATACACTATAAAGTTATATGTAATCCAATGTAATGTAAAGAAGATTATGATGATAATAAAAATAAATAAATAAAAAGAAACAGACAAAAAAAAAGCCTCTTTCTGTATCTTTAAAAACCATGTATTTTTAGTATAGGTACATGGAATTCAAAAACCTTATCTATCCAAAATATTGCATTATTATTCGAACAGTGCCACACAATTTAGACATTAAATGTAGTAAATCTCAGATTACTTGAAAAAGGATGATATTATGGTGGCCAAGTGGCAAGCTCTCTAGATGTCTGATAAACCTGGCAATTGCTAACGTCCTGTTTAGTAATAATGAAACCCACCTCGTTTGACTTCAAAGGATCTGTTTTAGAATTAGCCAAGAGACTAAAAAGCTAGAAAAATATTTCTGCAGTAACCATAGAAACTTACAAGAAATTCCAAAGTGTATAGTAGCCATTTGTAATGTTTTCTGATTTTTTTATACCTATTCTATATTTCATAGCCTTATGAGCTATGACTCCTTAGGTAAACACGAAAATCTCAGTTATCTAGCCTGCTCCACTTCGAAGGCTCTACTGCCAGAGTCAGTTGGGTAAGATTTTGATTCAGAAGCAAGCAATCAGAGATCTCTGCACAGCATACATTTTGCTTATGAAGATGGTAACAGAAACATCCAAATGTCAGGCATAAAAATGGTTGACTTAAGCTATGCTTTGCAGAGTGCTGGACAAGAATGTCACAGCAAAGGGGGTTTATCATTACTTCAGTTTTATGGTATATTTGCTGATACTGTTCATGGAGGAACCATCTTTTTCCTGTCTTGAGCCACTGCAAAAAAAATTTGCAGTGTCTTCTCCAGTTTCTAGTACTGAATCAATTCATAGACCCAGTGTTTTGTGAGTGAAAGAAGGATTGAACATCCTTGAAGATGCTTATTGCAATAACATCTCAGATAGTCACTGTAAATCTTCAGTTTGGCCTTCCTCATCAAGGCAACAGTAATATTAGTTATAGGGAAAGTCATGACATATTTTTCCATTCATATTTTCATGATGAATGGAATTATAACCTGAATCTGCTTCATATCCAGCCCCACAGATCCTTAAACACATACTATAGTTATCTCCAGAGTATGTGGTTGACACTGAAGAAAAAGAATGAATTGCAAGAGGCCTGATCAGATACTTACTTCAAATGCAGCTGTTGCTGCAGATGTGCATTCTATACTAGAGCTCTTAGTACCACCTGGGTCTAATTAAATATTAATCTGGCAAATGCTTTTTTCCCCTGCATACCAACAGGCAGAGAGAATACTATAATAGCTATAATAGCTATTTTAATATGACAGGTAGAATGGTAAACTATTTTATCTGAGGGATATTTACATTATTTAGCTCTGTGCTACAAAATATGTCAGAAAGAAAGATCATTATTGTGATCTTTGTGATCAGGCTAGCTATATTGATGACATATGACTCTAGGACCTGGAAAGCAGGAAGTAGTAAGTGCTCAAGATTCTTAGCAAAGCATATCTATGTGTTCAATAAGGTAGAATATGTCACAAGACAATATAAGAGCTGTACTTCAATGAAGTTTCTGATGGTCTAGTGATCTTGAACATATCAGCATAGCATTTACAAAGTTAAAGATAACTTATTGCACTGTTCTACTGCTAAGAAGGAGAAGCAGTGCTGGGTGGGCCTCTATGAAGGTGTTATCACTTTGGGAATCCTGCTTTGACCTATTTACAAAGTGACCTGAAAGCCTCTGGTTGTGAGTAGGTCCCAGAGGTAAAAGGAGGCTCCCTTGCTAGTTCAGGGTACATGGGATCTATCTGGCCTTAATTAACGACCAACACATTCAATGAGTATGAGAACTGTCAAGAGCTTATAAGGATGCTATATGGAGTGGTGCCAGGTTCTGGTAGAGGAATCCCAAAAGAGTTGTCTAAGGTTTCAGAGCAAAGTCGGCAGGCAGGAAACTCTTGCCCCTTTGAAACAGCGCGGAGTTCACTACACAAGTGCTGTTATGGATTATTTATTTGACAGTGAATCAACAATTCTGACATCTGTCCAAACTCCGCTTAGTTTAGCTGATCCACCAAACTATTCAAACAGGCATGCTCAGTAGAAAACCGTACCTAGTGACTGTGATAAGTGTGAAATGACACAAAAAGATCTCTCTGAGATGAGAATAGAAGATGAACGAGGAAGTGGAAGCAACAAGTTTTCTCTAATGCTTGGTACAGAAGCAGCAGCAATGGCCTTCCTCACTAGGCCAGGTTTATACCATGGTTGTGGACTTTGCTTCTGGAACCTGTTTCTTCCTTCCAAACAGCCTCTTAATGATTAAATTCCTTCCTTTTCTACTTAACCAATCAGTGTCAATAGCTGTTGCTTAAAATTAGGAATCCAATCTTAATAAAAACATATATATATGTGTGTGTGTGTGTGTGTGTGTATACATATATATATTTTTTTCAAATGGGCCATCAATCTGCCTAATATTAAGCACCTTAATCTAAGGGTAATTTCAAATTCCAGGATAAAGGGATGCAATGATAAAAATAAGTTTTTAGAGATTAAAGTAATATGAATGTTAGAGCCTGAGGTACAAAACTGAGAATCATGGAAGCTCATGGATGGAACTGCAAATGAACCAATCAATGATGAGGTAAATGAATAAAATATGATTAGGGAAAGAACAGAATGATAATAAATATCTTTGAAAAGATAAAGAAGAAATGTAAACTGGTACATCAATCCCAGAGAAGGAAAAGAAACGCTAGTGAAATTGCTGCCTTGACTATCCATTTGGAATTACTTGTTTCAAAAAAATAACTAAAATAATCTAATAATTAAGTTAAAAAAAGTCAGACATGGGATACACCCACAATCCAATGAAACTCATTCAAAAATAATGTGATGATAATAAGCTAAGTATTTTTTTCCTTTCTGTTATAGACTGGAGTTCACAGATATTTAATAATCGGTCTTCGTTTACAAAATGAGCACAAAGCTTCCAGACCAAGAAAGGAGCACAGAGAGGTCATGTCAGTGCACATGAATCAGCAATGAACAGAATGTCAAGAGGGTTTTCTCTGTTTTCATATGAGGAAGAAAAACACCGCATCTCTTAGCAAACAATTTTTTCATGCTGTTTCCAAGACACTGTTAGTTATAAACCAAATTTTTTTTTATTGATCTTTTTTTTCAGAGGAAAGAATTGATGATTAAGGCAATACATATGATGAAAGATAACTGCACAATGAATAGGTTAAATTAAAGCACTACCAAGTGTCTTTAAGTAATAGTACCCATCTCCTTTCCACTGAATATTAGAGATTTTGATAGTAGAAGGAAACAAGAAGTCATTTCAGGAGTTTCAGTAAAAACAAATATATGATAACACATTTGTCTCAACTATTTACATAGTTGAAAAATAAGTCAAAGAAGGGAGGCAACAGACTTTTATAAATAATGAGGATTCATAGTTTAAGAGAGAACTAACTTATAATGGAGTTAAGCCTAAAATTCTACAGATATAAATTTATGTAGTCCAATTATTTATAGTACCCAAATTACATTCCTGAATGTTTTATAAGAAACTCTTGAAATTAGCACAAATCTGAAATGTTTTCTAATCACTGTTTTTTTTTTTTTTCTTACAAATGACTGTAACTTTTTCTATTTACTTAGTAGATAGAATTAGGACTTAAGAGTCACTAAAGAGAAGCATCAGACTGTAGTAAATACTGGGGTTATACTGCTTAGCACCACACTACCCAAACAGAATTAAGGATTATTTGTTTTAATATTCTCCAAGCCAACTTAACTTCAAAATTTAATGAAATGGGTGACTTTCAAACAGAATATATTGGAATCATGACTCAATTTCCTTAATCTACTACATAAAACAACAACATCAAAAAATTACTTGTAATAATGACTTGTATATCTGGACACATTTTAAAGGACTGAAATACTCTGACATATTAGTGAATCTTTTTCTTAATTCCTAAAGAAAGGATCATTTTGAGAGAGGACGGCATTGGCCTAGAAACCCACATGGCCATGAATAGATAAATGGATTGAAAAAGTATGGAACATATACACTACAGAATGCTACTCAGCCATAAAAATACAATGAAACCCTGGTATTTGATAGAAAGTGGGCAAATATAGAAAATTTACTGGTAAATAAAGCAAGCAAGACAATGAAAGAGAGGCATTGCATGTCCCCACTCATTACATAACAAATGTCAGCACTCTATGGGAGAAACTGAATGACTGGAAGGTATAAAAGCATGGAGAGCAATGATGATAATGGAGACACTGGGGGAGGAGGGATGGGAAATGAAAGAGGATAAAAAGGGAGGGAATCAAGAGGAAGAAGAAAGAAGCAAAACGTTTAAGGGACCCACAATGGAAAGAAACCTGTTGTTATAATGTTTATGTTAATGTCTTTGGACCAATATGCAGTATATTCATGTTGGGAAAATTCATTTGGTATGCTCTAATGATACAGTGATTACATGTGTTAAAAAAAAAATAAAGAAATGTGCATTAATTCCAAGGATGTATCTATGAGAACTAAAGAAGGCAACTGGTTTTAGTTTTAAACACTGGTATTAATGGCTAGAAAGGATAAAAGGTACAGATATTAGTACCAAGAATAATGGAGCTAAACTTGGATAAACAAAACAAAGCAAACTACTGTCTACTTATCACAGGTACCACATCAACATGTAGGGACTTATAACGTAATACCCAAATTTATGCTGCATAGTTTATAGAAACTTTATCTAAGACTTCTTCAATATCTTTTTTCTAAATTGCCAGAGGATGTGTGTGCTCACCAGAGAGACAGAGACAAAGGAGAAGAAAGTACTCCTCAATGGGGCATGGTCACACCACAACCCCTGCTCTTCGATTTCTCTATCCGATCAGAATTTTAGGCATACATGCACATGTGCCCAGCATGTATGTCAAGCCACTAAAGACCACTAGATCAAGAATTAAAATATTCAGGTTTGAGCTTTGCCTTTTAGAGATTACATCTAAAAGATGTAATCCTAAAAAGTTAGCATTTTCATCACCTTTGAGTTTTGGGTTTGTAAGATGATATATATTTCATACACACACACACACACGCAAATACACACTGAAGCATTTTAGTATCTAGTCTAAGACAGGATAGAGAAGAGTATACACAGTTTTATGCTGCATAGATATATAGTTAGATCATCTGGAATACCATTTAATCCTCCATTTTCTTCTAAACAGTTTAATAGCTGTGGAGTAGCACAGTGAAAGTAATTGTGAGTCCTTAACAAATAGCTCATGAGTAAATCAAGTCCCTTCCCATGCATAGATACTTTTAAACTTTTATAAAAAATTCATTTTTTCCATGAGAGACAGAAAGAGAGATGGACATCCCAAACAAGGTCTTCACACCACCATCTACCCCCATTCTCAGGTAGACTGCGTCTTGGTCATGCATGCACCTTACATGTTCAGGGAAACCTCAGGAGGTGAACCCAGGAAATTCCCAAGTACCTTCAGCATTACCAAATATTGTGTTACCACTGTGGTACCACATACTTTCAAGTTCTAAGGTTGACTAAAGGCACATCAACATAGAAAACTATACAAATTCTATCTCCATTGTCCAAATAATCTGAGTTTCATAAACCAAGATATTCTATAACTACAATGAAAAGGTCAAGAATGCAGGATATAAATTTTTCAATAAGTCTTTACATATAAATTTGCTCATTCCTATAAGAAATTCAATCCTTTGATTTCATCCTATTGTATATCCCTCTTTATTACTACATACCTTGCTCCAAATTTTAGGTTCTATTTAATGGAAATCAAAGGCATGGTGGTTAGGGCACTAGACTCCCAAATGGCCAACCACAGTTTGAGTCCCAGACATGGAAGCTTGTTTTCTCATTTTCTCTCTCTCTGTCTCTTTTTCTCTCTCTGTCTCTCTCTGTCTCTTGTGAGTGTCTCTTGCCCTATAGCAAGTTAAATAATAAATAAAATGAAATTAAATAATTCTTTTAAAAAGTCCATCCTAATCACCATAGTCTTAAGTGATCATTTGGAATTCTAGTGTCAATTATTGTAAGCATAATGCATTTGACCTTAATTCAAGCATCTCACTTTTTATGGTGTCTATTATTGCATCAAATCATTATTTTGACCTCATTTGTTTTAACAAATACTTTCTCACATTTTCCTTCTAGGAAAAAACAAAACAAACAAACAGAACAAAACAAAATTTAAGCTTTTTAAAGGCACAGTGCTCCTAGTATTCTGCCACAGGTTTTTTTTCTGGTAGATACTACATAATGCCACACAGCTAACAATACATAAAAGTCAATATCCTTCTTTTTCTTATTGATTTTCCACCTAAACTTTCATTCCTCTTTTCTGACATATTTATGGACTTTTGTCCTTTAAAAGAAAATTAATTGCTAGCAGAAGGGAAAGAGAGGAAGAGAGAGAGAGAAAAAAACCAAACAAACCAAAAAGACCACCAAATGGGGCATGGTCAGGCTACAATCTTTTTTCCCCACTCATCCTATCTTGTCAGTGCACATGTGCCTGGAGTGTTTTCCAAGCCAGAGGGACTGGGATTCAAACTGTGGATGGCCATGTAGGATCCAACTCCCTTAATCACTGCACTACAGATCCAGTGCCTGTCCTCCTCCTCATTTTTTAGGTGGGGTGGGGGGGGGAGATTTTTGCTATAGGATATGTGCGCTCCACAGAGAAACAGAAAGTCAGAATCACTCCCCAGGGGATATGGGCACACATGCACATGTGCCCAGGCTGAGCTTTAAGCTGCTGGGTCCAGGATCTGAACTGTGGTAAACTACATAGGATTCCAGCAACGTAACCATTATACCATCTGCTGGTCCCTGTCCACCTCTTTTTTTTTTTTTTTTTTTTTTTTTAATGACACTGACTTTTTTTTATTGTTTATTTGATTTTATTCATTATCATTTTAAATTTTTGTACAGGACACATGAGCTTACCAAATAGAGACAGAGAGAGAGAGGGAAAGTGAGAAAGCAGGCCACCAGGTACAGGACTCAAACCATGGTCGGCCATGAGGGAGTCCAGGGCCACCTTAACTACATCACCTGCTGACCCTTGTTGTTTCGTTTTGCCATAGGGCACATGTCCTCACTAGAGACAGAGAGACGGAAAGTGAGAAATCACCCCCAGTGAGGATGGCCATGTTCCAATCCCTTCTTCTCCATTCTCCCCTTGGGATTTTGGGTAACTACGCAGATGTGTCCTGTGTTACTGTCAAGCGGCTAGCTCCAGGCCTCAGACTGTGGATGGCCATGTAGGAATCCAGTGCCAATACAGTGCCTTAACCTCCACTTCACCTGCTAGCCGCTTCTACATCTTGCCCACAGAGGTAATTTGCCTAATGATTAACAGCTCAGACCTCCACAGCTAGACTATCCCTTTCCAGTTTTGTGATTTGGAGGCTAATAATGTATATTACTGTGAGTAATGAACACACACACAGAGATTTAAATAATTTCTCTAGATTAGTCCCTTGATTGGTAAATGCCATGAAAGTATTAGTTTTCATTATCATTGTCTATTCAACTTTTGGGCCTTTCGATAGCTACTGCTTCTTCCAGGTCTGACCTCTGGTTTTTGTTCTTATCTGGTTGTTCTTATCATTTATATTATGAGATTTCTACTTATTCTGAGTACAGCCTTCGCATGATTTGACCCATCTCGAGAAACTATACTTACTTAATCATAGGTCTTCCACGATAGTATACCACTCAGGTATACCAATTCCTGAATGCCATGGCCTATTACTTAAATCTGACACTTTGATTTTGTTGCTTTATCTCTCTATTTGAATCAGCTCTCATCACCATCTAAGTCTTTAGAGCTTAAGTATAGTGTCCTAGTTGAGAAAAGCCATCTGAATATTCTTTTTAAAAGTTAAAAATGTTTACCAAACAATAAAGCTACCTGTCATTATAATAATTCCAAAAGCGATTATTTAAATTATATAAAATTATAGGTAAACACTTGTGAACAGTGAATGACTCCAAGGAAAGTCTTTATACTAAGTGTACTTTGATTTAGATTTTGTTTGCTTAAACAAAAACGCTACTCCAAAACCAATTTTTAAAAAATATATGGTTATAATAAACTAGTTCTTATGTTCACATGCATAAAACTGTATTTTGATTTTAAGCTGGAAATATATAGTATTCCCTGATACAGGAAACAGAGAATGAAATCTAAGTATTATCTTAAATAACTGTTCATTAACCCCACAGTTAAAAAGGAAATGAACAACAGATTTGCTTCACCAAAGTCTGATTGATCATGTTAGTAAGGTCTTCCAAGATTATTCTTATGCAAATAAGTCTAGCAAAACAAGAGCAAGAAGATTGTATATATAAAGTGGGAGGCAGCAATAAATTTGACTTTAAAGTATATTTTATGAAATAACCTTTCAAAGACTTTAGGAAAATAGTAAATAAGATTTCAGACCATACCTATATTAACTTTGGAAATATATAAAGCCTTCTTTTTCCTTTCTTAAAGTTTTTTTTTTTTTTTTTTTTGAGAGATTTTTGTTATAGGGAGTGTACGTTCATGAGAGAAATAGAGAAAGACAGAGAGACAGAAAGCAAGAAATCATCCCCTGGGGGGATGGCCAAGCTGCAATCCCTTTCCTCTACTCTCCTCTCATGATTTGGGGCACACACACACACACACACACACACACACACACACCCGGCATGAGGTTAAGGCTGCCAGGTCCAGGACTCAAACTGCAGTTGACTATGTGGGAGTCCAGTGACGTAACCATTATCTGCTGGTCCCTCCTTTCTTAATTTTGTCAGAGGGTATGTGTGCTAGCCAGAGAGAGAGGGGGAAGTGCAAAGGTGAAAACAAGGAGGATGGTCATGCCACAATCCCTTTTCCTCCATGTTTCCCTCTTTTCAAGATTTTAAGCACACATGCACATGCACCTAGTGTGTTCCCCAAACTAGCAGGTCCAGGACTTAAGTATGCAGTTACCCATGTGGGGTCCAGTCACCTTAACCACCACACCATTGGCTGGCACACTATAAAACCTTTTAAAACCTATTCTTTTCATTGGTTTTACTAACTCCTCTTCCAAACCAAATTTTCTACTCTGAAATTTAGAGAGAAAAATAATTTTATGACCTAGTTGAAATATCATTTAGCAAAATAGTTTGTACTGGCTACCTTTTAAAACAGAACTTACTTGGGGGCCACTTGAAATTTTAGAAAGTAAATTTCTGATGAATTTCTGAATTAAAATACAGATTATACCCAGTCAGTTAAATTCTCATCAGCACAAAAAAATTAGGTACAACTGAAAGCACAAACATTAGGGTATATCATTCATTTCAGTATGCCTCAGGTAAAAGTATTTTCAAATATGAGACTCAAGTCAAAACGTATAAGATTGCTTGCTTGAGAGCACTGATGCTGAATTCCAACTGAGCTGTTTCTTGTATACGTAGCTACAGAGCATGCCCCACGCTGAACAGAAGCTAACCCAATTAATAAGAATGAGAAGGAGAAAGGAGACTGGGGACTATCAGAAAAATGCCCCTATTCTGTGCTGATATGTAAGTGATGAATAAAATAACTGCTATGATATGACTGATTTAAACCAAAAATTAAACCCCACAAGAGATTCATAGGTTGTAAAGAAAAATGTAACTGGAGTCAGCAGGTGGCATGGTGGTTAAGATGTTAGACTCCCACATGATCAAGAGTGGTTCAAGTCCTGTACCTGGCAGTTTACTTTCTCACTTTCTCTCTCTCTCTCTCTCTCTCTCTCTCTCTCTCTCTCTCTTTCTCCCTCCCTCCCTCCCTCCCCCCTCTCTCTCTGGTGAGCTCACATGCCCTATGGCAAATTTTAAAATAATAATAATAAATATAAATAAATAAGTAATTAAAAAAAATAGGGACCAGCAGGCCGTGAGGTGGGTAAGGCACTGGGTACTGCCATATGGCTGAGCACAGTTTGAGTCCCGGACCTGGTGGCTTGCTTTCTCACTATCCCTCTCTCTCTCGTCTCTCTTTGGTCAAATTAAAATAAATGAATGAAGAAATAAATGAAATAACTCATACTCTTAATAGGATCTTAAAACCTACAAATCTGTGTTTTCATATTAAGATGAGAAAAATAAGGTACCACAGGATTGTTCTGAAATTATGCTGAATTCAACTTACAGTGTAACTAACTGAAAACTTCATAAAGCTCATATTGGTCAAATATTGCCATTTTACAGTTTAAAATGCAAGCATTCGAAGAAAGAGTTTCTTTATAATTAAGAAATTCTGACAATGCCTTGACCACAAAACTTCTGAAGTGAAGATAATTGCTCCTTACTCCACTCTAAAAATCAAAATTAAAAGAATCCTTCAAAAGAAAGGTTATTTTCCTGGAGGTGATTTAGAAAACACAGACTATAATTCTGGTTCCTAAGAGGAAAAAAAAATAGTCTTTTATTACATTTGGATGAGATTTTATTTTTTAGGAACACTGCTTGGCTGTGAGTAGTTGTTGCTTGCTGGATGTTATTCGCACTTCCTCTCTCATAACAAGTTCAAGTGTAACAGTCATAACTTGGGGATGGGTTAGAACTCTTCATTCTACTCCAAGGGCTATAGGTCATTACAAACCACAAATTCTTCCTCTCTAGGGAAATGTCAAGGATGTGGTCTTTCCCATCTTGTTTTTCTTCAATCTCCTTCATATAAAATAAAGCTTATGGTACATGTTACTAATAAGAACATCTGATACAGAATAATATATCAGGCTGGGAAGAAAGAAATCTTTTCCTGAATAGCACATAAAGAATTTCAATTGTCTAGTTACACTGAGGTCTTATGAAAAACTAAAAACAGTAAAGAACTGAGAAGATATTTCCTTCATAAGATGATTTTGATGGTCTAGAACAGGAGTTAAATGATTTTTTTTTCTGTTAAGAACCAGATGGTAAATACTGGGTCATTGGGAAAGTCATAACGCTTCTTTTTTTTCAGAGAGGTTTTTGCTATAGGGCGCATGCGCTCACCAGAAAGACAGAGAAGACAGAAAGCGAGAAATCATCCTCAGGGGGATGGCCATGCTGCAATCCTTTCTCCTCCATTCTCCTCTTGGGATCTTGGGCACGCACACACACGTGCCCAGCGCGAGTTCAAACCACTGGGTCCAGGACTCGAACTGTGGTCGACCACATGGAAGTCCAGCGACATGGCCATTATGCCAACTACTGGTCCCCATGATGTATTTTTGCACAGAAAAACATGACTTGACTTTGGCAACAACCCAGTATTTTACTCATGTGGTCTGATATTGTTTCTCGATCTATGCAGCTCTGTTGTTGCAGCATGAAACTAGACAACAGACAATACATAAATGAACGAATGTGGTGGTGGGTTCCAATAAACTTTATTTATGAAAATAGCAGGCTGGGTTAGAGCCATGGACAGTCACCAGTTTGCAATTCTGATCTAAAATTTATAGTGTTTCAAAAGAGTTTGAAACAAAAAAAATTTAGAGCAGGCAAGGACTTTTTAAATAAGAACCTCAAAGCACAGGCAATAATCCTCAAAATAGACAAGAGGGACTACAACATGTTAAAACACTTCTGCAGGGAACCAGCAGTTAGCATAATGGCTATGTTGCTAGACTCTCATGCAGTCGACCACGGTTCGTGTCCTGGACCCGGTGGCTTAAAACTCACGCCGGGCGCGTGTGCATGCATGCCCAAGATCCCAAGAGGAGAATGGAGGAGAAGGGATTGCGGAGTGACCATCCCCCCGGGGGAGTGATTTCTCGCTTTCTGTCTCTATGTCTCTCTCTGTCTGGTGAGCGTACACGCCCTATAGCGAAGACCTCTCCAAAAAAAAAAAAAAAAAAAAAAATTAAGCATTTTGTATTTTTAATGTTGTTTCTCTGTCTTTAAAAGTAAAAGACTACAGAAAAATATGTAGGAACAAAGATCTTCATTTCAAACTTGGGTGAATTTGCTAAAGGGAAGATGCTGTGTAAAGAAGGATTGTGTTTAGATTGTTTAGGACATAAGGCCAATGAAGACAGGACTTTTGAAGGATTAGACTCAACCTTCAAAGACTTCTGAAGAACTTCAAGAGAAGAAGGAGATGACTTCATAGACAGGAATGTAAGCCTATTTGGAAACAAGGTCTACAAAGGCTTTTGAAGTGTGTAAGGTTGAAAATCTCATGTCCATTCTCCAGTTTTAAAAAAGCTGGAGAGAGGAACAGAAAGTTTTTCTTCTGAAAATGTGCCTTCTCTGATGCAAACAGAAATTCATCTTCTAAAGGAAGAAGTAGAGATGAGTTGCCCAAATTTAATCTTTTGGAAAGAGAGAAGAAGATTATGAATTTGCTTTAAAAAAAAACAGTCTTTGTTTCTTCTAATTATTAGTTTATAAGCTCTGAGATGTTTTTCTGAAGTGTGAAAATTTCCCAACCTCAAGGTATGAAACACTGAAATACATTTTTAGAAAGAAAAGTACAAAGAATTTGAATTTTTAAAAAGTTGTATTAAAAAAAGGTCTAGTTAATTAGTTGGTGCTTTCATTTCAGATACTGTATCCACATGCTCTTTTTCATAGCTTTTCTCTTTGAAGATGTAGAAACATTCAAGTATTAGAAGTATTGCTACAAAAGCAATAAATTTTCTACTAGCTTATTGATTAGGTCAGCTTTAATCTTTTGTGAATTGGTATCAGAAGTAAAATAAAATAAAATTTTAGAATACATACTGTAAACTTCAGAGTAAATAGAGTATCAAATACTATACTGACAAGTATATTTTTAATTAGAAAAAATAATGCTACTAATAGTTTCTGGATTTTTAAAAATAATGTCAAGATGATAATAATTATAGCACATATTTACTGAATCCTTACAATAAATGTTTTCTTTTATTACATGTACAAGCTCAGAACAACTATGTAAGGTAGGTTATTAAATTTGTTTCCCTTAAAAATAAGAAAGTGGGACCAGCAGTTGGCGTAATGGCTATGTCACTGGACTTCCATGTAGTCAACTGCGGTTTGAGTCATGGACCCAGTGGCTTAAACTCGCGCCAGGTGTGTGTGCATGTGTGCCCAAGATACCAAGAGGAGAACGGAGAAGGGCTTGTGATGTGGCCATCTCCCCTGGGGGGTGATTTCTTGCTTTCTGTCTCTCTGTCTCTCTCTGTCTTCCTGGCAAGCACATGCCCCCTATAATGAAAAACTCTCCAAAAAAAAAAAAAAAAAAGAAGAAGGAAAAGAAAAAACAAAACAAAACAAAAAAAATAAGAAAGCAAGCTTAGAGAAAGATTTTTGGTTCACATGGAACAAAGGTTATGATTTGTTGCTATTGTCGTTTAGTGAACACCTCTACATGTGATAACTAATATACGTGAATATTAGTCCTTTAATATTAATATTAGTCGTTTAATATGCTTTTTCACAATACACAGAATAAAAGGCAGAGTTCATGTCAGTTATCTTTAAGGGTTAATTTACCTAATACAGGAACCAGATAACTCTTTTTTTTTTTTTTTTTTTTTTTTTTTTTTTGAGAGGTTTTTGCTATAGGGCGCGTGCGCTCGCCAGACAGACAAAGAGAGACAGAGAGATAGAAAGCAGGAAATCACCCCCCAGGGGGGATGGCCACGCCGCAATCCCTTCTCCTCCATTCTCCTCTCGGGATCTTGGGCACGCACGCACACGCGCCCGGCGTGAGTTTAAGCCGCCGGGTCCAGGACTCGAACCGCGGTCGACTACGTGGGAGTCCAGCGACATAGCCATTACGCTAACTGCTGGTCCCTAGGAACCAGATAACTCTTAAAAAGGCATTTTTTATTCTTATTTTAGCATTTCTACATAACTCCCTTGGTAAGAAATATGATTTTTAAAATTCTTCTTTAGGAATAATCTTCTACATTAATCAAAGAAATGTAAGTCTAAAATAATCTTACAAATGAGTTTGCTTTGCTATATTATTTCTTGTCCAGATTCAGAGCTCAAATAAGGATTGGCCATATACTATTCAGAGATAATATTTAAAATCTGGAAACAACCTGAAGGTCCATTCATAAGACAAACAGGTAAGGCACTTGTAGCATATACATACAACAGAAGACCATTCGACTTTTAAAAGGAAAGGAATTATGTAATATGCAACAACATGGATAAATCTTCAGGCATTATGCTAAGTGGAATAACCCAGTTTCAAAAAGATATCCATTGCAATGATTCTGCTTGTATGAAATGCAAAAGATAAAGTCATAGTATCACAGTGCAATAGTGTATATGAGAGACAGGAAGAAGGGAGAAAGGGGAATACTTAATGGGCAGCATAAAGTTCAGTGAGATGAATAAACTCTAGAGATCTGCTGTACAATAATACATAGTCAATGATAACATATTGTAGACTTAAAATTTTGTTAAAAGAATAGATCTCATGTGAAGTGTTAACACAATAAATAAAATAAATCATTAAAAAAGATAAAGATGGATATACCTACAATAAATCTTGAATTTATTTCAAATCTATATCATTTCACAACTGTTATCCCAGTATGCATGCAGAAAGTAGCTGTAATTTCTTTGTGACATGCCCACTTTTGAACCAGATAATTTAAAATAAGCTCTTCAAAGGGTACACATGGAAATGTGAGATTTATGAGAACATATTACTTCTTGGATAGCTAATTGAGTCTGTCTCTGAATTTTCTCTTTGAAAGGTTAAAAACTGATCAGAAATTTATTTGGGTGAAATGCTTTAAAAAATAACTTGAGGATGGGCCAGCAGGTGGAGTAGAGGTTAAGGCAGCTGGACCCCACATGGCCAACTGTGTGGTTCAAGTCTTAGATCCAGTGGTTTGAAAACACACCAGGAATGTGTTCCTGTGTGCCCAAAACCCCAAGAAGAAAATGGAGAATAAGAGATTACTGTGTGGTCATTCCCCACAGGGGGTGATTTCTCACTTTCTCTTTCTCTCTCTCTCTTTAGCAAGCACATATGCCATGTAGCAAAAAAAAAAAAAAAAAAAAAAAAAAAAAAAAAAAAAAAAAAAAAATTAAAAAAAACCCTGAGGTAAGATGCATAAAATTTAATCCCACACAAAATGCTTCTGTGCATAGTTCATTTATCTAAAAAGGCTCCTTAGACACATTCACTCTAGTAACAAATTCTCATTTCTTGAAATCAAAGGGTAGCCATTGAGTAGTGGGAATTGTCTTTGCATCGTACTAAAGTTAACTTCAAATTGATTATAGAATTAAAGTACTGTCACAAGTTTTGTTCCACTTCTTGTTTACTACTTATTTGCCAACTGCAGGATAATACCTAATATTTTCTATTTATTGTGCTATTTTGATCAATTAAATTTATATATTGGGGTCAAATGGTGGTAGAGCAGTAAAACATGACCCTGAAAGGAAATGCCACATAGGAAGGTGCCTGGTTCAAATCTGGAGACCTCCCTAAGTACACCACATGAGTCCACGATCTAAGCTGTCTAACAGCGGGGAGTTGGCTACGGCATCAAGACCACCTTAGGGTGCTGGCTGTCCTTGTCTGTCTGTCTCCCTCTCTCTGGGAAGAAATAACCTTTTAAAAAGTAAACGTTATGTCAAATTTCCTCACTCTTTTATGTCTGAAACATTAAATTATAAATACAGCATTGGTTTATATGTTTACCTGTATATCATGTATAACACTTAAATACAACATTTGTACATAATATATCATCTATACTAAACACTTTACTAAGAAATTTCTTATAATTGTAACTTCTTATATAATTGTTACACAGATTACATTAAACTTCTTATGTAAGTCATTGTTACACAGGATTACATTAAACATGTTCACGTGTTTCTTACCTGGCATATTACTTTAAAAATTATTAAAATTGTAAAATTAAAATGATAAAATTCATTGTTACACAGAGTACATTAAACATTTTAATGTATTTCTTACCTGGCATATTACTTTAAAAAACATTACTTTCAGACAACAAATTAAGTTTAATCCATAATTTTCAGCTACTGCTTGATGTCACACATTAATAAAATCACATTATTCTTCAATATTTATTTTGGAAAGATTTGCTATGTATTGAGTTGTGACAAGCATATTCTGAGTTCTAGTTCTGAAATGAAACTATGGCAGAAGATGCTTAACTTGTTAAGTGTAATGAAGTGCTTTAGGACCACAGTGAGTTAACATACTCACAAAGCTGAGAGGATGCCTGTAAAGTTCTACCACTGTTATAAGAAATTAGCAAACATATAAGAAAAAAATATCTAAAATATCTCAAACTGTTTGTTATCTTGGTGAGTATAAAGTTCAAATGAAATTGTTACAGGTCACTTCTAGGAGTCTAGCAAGAAATGATTTACTTTTTTTGTTATTGACAGATAGGACTTATGTTTATAGATATAACTTTTAGAATATATATCAGAAAAATGATTTTTAGATGAAGATTCTTAAATAAAAAATACATTTTAAATATTTTTAAATTTCATGTTACTGTATGGAAGTCATTGTTTGAGCTTATGGAAGTGCAATTAAAACTCTTCAGGAGATACTTACCCTTTTCTGTTCTTTTACATACTCTATCAATTCATCTCTTGTTCTTTTCACTGCTTCTTCCACAGCCTTTTCACTTCGCTTTTGCTCTTCTATTATTGCTGCCTGAACAGTTTCCTGTTTATGGGAGGAGGAAAACAGGGAGGTATGTACAATGACATATGTAAGATCACTTTATATACACCAGTAATCCTCTTCAACGGGTTCAACAACTCATTCTGTTAAAAGTGTGTCTTTAAACAGGAGTAAAAACTTACACAATCTTTAGGGATCTGTTAAGAGATTCCACAAAACTCCCTTCCTAAACTTAGTAAAAGGGGAAAGAAACGGAATAAGACATTTATTGCAGGGAGCGCCTGACAGACTCCAATGGCTTCCTTACCAACCTTTCATTTGATGTTTACATGATTGATTGCCTTCCTGTACTTTGCACTATCCACATAAGACTTCCAACTTGTGTTTATTCTTCCAAGAACACCCCAATGCTCTAGCTGTTTTATTCACGTTTAATTTTGCCATCATACAATAATCAAGTGTGGTCTGAGTGGTAAGATTTACAGCTAGTTTGGTCCTCTTGCCAGGCTAAGATGTTGAGAGCTGGACACCATGAATAAGAGGTAAAAATTCCGCCCTGTGTGCTAATATTTGAAATGGGATCTCGAGAGAAAAGTGGTTGTCCCTATTTTGTGGAAATGCCTAAGGGATCTTAGACTTTTCAAAACTAAAGATAGAGAGAAAACTAAAATTCTGAAAAAGAAATGCAACACTTTTCAAGAAGTAGCAATATGTTCTGCTATAATAGTATTGGATGGCTTAAGAGGAATACAACAAACAAAATTCTTTAACTTCTATTTATTTAAATGGGTACATCCTTTTTTTGAATTGGACAACAAAGAAATCAATTAGAAAATGCCTTGAAGTTCCCCAGAATATTTCCTTTACTTTTCTTTCTTTAGGGCTCTTCACTTACATACATGTTTTCCCTTAGTTTTTCTCAATTATTTTAGGTGTACATATATATAAACCCCAAAAAATATAAAACATTATTACAGATCCTCTATTCTGAATACATTTACTTTTGAAAATTTGAAATACAGAAAAATATGAACCTAAAGTAATACACATATTTAGATATAAAAAGGATGGGACTCCAAGTGTGCATACTATTTTTTAATCAGCATTTTTCACTTAAAATATAGTTAAATATATTCTTAAGCCATTATATATTCTTTAACAATATATTTCCTATTTTACTATATGTTTGCATAATAACGTACCAATCTTTATTCCTGAAAATAGATTGTTTTTAATAAAATAAAACAGTGATATACACCCAAATATGTATCTTTGTGGTACATCTTTGATATTAAGATATATTCAAAATGTGAAATTATTTTATCCAAAGGACATGAACTTTCTTATGGCTTTTGACATTTTGTACAAATTTCTTCCCAGAAGCAGTCCATGAGAACAGAAATCTGGATGCTTCTTTTTTCTTTCTCATAATAAGACTAAGAAAATGTGTTCTCAGGGACGAATACCATACAAATAAAGCATGAGTCTCACTGTGTCTCAGAGGGTATGTGGCATTAATGTAACACTAGTGATGTTAATCTTTGTTAATTGGTATCCATTTCTCTTGCATAAAGTTAACAAGTTTCTCCTTTCTATAATCTATTTTTTAGATAAAAATATTAGGTCAGATATTCAAAAATGTGTCATGATATTCCCAATGACTCAGTAGCTAAGTCCAAGCAACACTAGAGAGGAGGTGAATTATGTTCTTTCCGTGGGAAGGAGTATCTTTTTTAAAAATATATTTTAAAATTGTAGATTCAGTTACGTTTAAAACTACAGATCTACTCAGAATGTCTAATTATTGAGTCAGTTGTGAGATTTATATTTTTCCTAGAGAATAGTTCATTGCATTTAAGCTTTAAAGTTCATTAGTATTTAAGTTATTCATATGGTTTATATCCGCTTTTAAATTTATAGCATCTATGTTCACTTTACTCATTTCCTTAATAGTGTTCATTAAGAATTTCTTTCTTCATCAATTTTGTCAGAGATTATCAGTTTTCTCTTTTAAAAATAATAGTATAAGACCAGCCAGTAGTGTGGTAGTAGAAGTGACTGGATCTCACTGTTCGAGTCCTGGACCTGGCAGCTTGGAAAGCTTGCCAGGTACACAGGTGCGTGCCCAAAATCCTGAGAGGAGAATGGAGGAAAAGGAATTGCAGCATGACTTTTCCACCTGAAGTATGCTTTCTCATTTCCACCTTCCTCCCTCATTCTCTGTCTTGTCTACCTCTCTCTGGCTAGTGCACATGTCCTCTGACAAATTAAAAAACAAAAACGGTATAGTTTTTTTTTTTTTTTTTAAACTTTCCCACTTAGTTACAAATTTATTTTCTTTTCTTCTAATTTCCCAGAGAGTGTGTGCACTTACTAGAGACAGAAAGACAGGAGGGAGAGAGAGAAAAATGCCCTCACTATAGGGTATAGGTCATGCCACAATCCCTTCTCCTCCACTTCTCTATGCTGTTGGGAATTCTGGCATGCACACACCTGCCCCTGGTGTGCTTCTCAAGCTGCACTGGGTCTGGGACTTGAACTGTGTGATCATTCATGTGGGATCTGACTCCCTTAACCACTAGGCCACACAGCTGGTCCATCCAATCCAGCATGAATTTCTGTGATAACATATATTATTTCTTTCCTTCTACTCTCTCTTGATATTTTCTGTTATCTATCTTCCTTGGCCAATTACAAGTGTTACTCTGTTATTTTCCAGACTTTTCTATCATCTAATATAAAGAAAACTATGATTGTTTCTTAGAGTATCACTTTAGATTCCTCTCATTTTTTTTTTAAAGGTTTTTGCTATAGAGCATGTGCACTGGCCAGAAAGACAGAGAGACAGAAAGCGAAAAATCACCCCCCAGGGGAGATGGCCATGCCACAATCCCTTCTCCTCTATTCTCCTCTCAGGATCTTGGGCACACATGCACACGCGCCCAGCATGAGTTTAAGCCACCAGGTCTGGGACGTGAACCACAGTTGACTACATGGGAGTCCAGCAACTTAACCATTACACCAACTGCTGGTCCTCCTCCCCAAAATTTTTTAAGTTAATAAATATTTAAGAAAAACTGCATTTTTGTGCTAAGTTTTTAAAAATATCTACACTAGAAAAATGTACATATCTCAAGTTTCTGGCTCAGTGAATTCTTACATATATATACAACCACTTGGCTAAAAAAGAAAAGAAAGAAAGAAAGAAAGAAAGAGAAGAACGTATGTTCCCCAAAGAGTTCAAATACGCTTCTCCCCACCAGAGATAATCAGTAATGCAGATTTTCATCACAATAGAGGATCTTTTCATTTTCTTAAGTCATAAAATTATAAAAATGGATACTGCATGAGTCACGCAGTACACATGCTTTTGCAGCTATCTTTTATTCAACAAAATATTTGTGAGATTCATCCATATTTTAGATTGTATCAATGGTCTGCCTTTTTTAAAATGTTAGTATACTATTCCATGGTATAAATACACCACAATTTGTCCATTCTACTACTGATTGATGCTTGTCATGTTTCCATTTAAAACTACTATGACTAAAGAAATTTTAACATTCTTTTTTATGTATTGTCATTTTACTGGTTAGGAGCACCAGTTTCTGTTGAATTAAAGTGAAAAATAAAAAGAGTTTCAGGGTGGGGATGTATAGAGAGTTTAGTAAATACTGTCACAATCTTTTTCAAAGTGAATAGACAAGTGTATACTCCCACCAAGCATGTACGAGAGGTCCAGCTGCTCTACATCATCAACACTCAGTACTGTCAGTCCACTTAGTCAATCCTACGGTTGGGGCAGAAGTATACTGAGATCTCACATAGTTTTAATTCATATTTCTTGTATGAATAATGATAGTGAGCACTTTGTCACACACTTATGACAATATTTACATGTTATTTTGTAAATTGTCTTTACTCTTTTTTTGAGAGAGAGATTTTTGCTATAGGGTGCATGTGTTCACCAGAGAGACAGACAGAAAGTGATAAATCACCCCCCAAAGGCAATGGCCATGCCACAATCCCTTCTCCCCTATTCTCCTCTCAGGATTTTGGGCACACATACACACATGCCCACTGTGAGTTTAAACTGCTGGGTCCAGGACTCAAACTGTGGTCAAAGACATGGGAGTCCAGGAATGTAACCATTACACCATCTGCTGGTCCCAGAATGCCCTTACCCTTAAGTAGCCCTTATTCCAAAGAGTTTTCACAAGAAAGACCTCAATTTACCAAAGTCTATCTACTTTGGCAGGATTTTATTTCCAGCCCTTACTTCACTGGTCAAAGTGTACAGTCTACTCTTTATCTTTCAAGCTCTTTGTTTTTGTTAGCATTAGATTTTAAGTCTTGTCCTTTGCTTATTTACCTTGGGATTTGGCCAATGAATTAGGAGGAATCTTAACACTAATTTTTGTTGTTCTGAAAGTTTGTTCTGAATATATGCCCCTTAATGGGCCTGAACTCTACCCTCTGCCTCATCAGCCCTAAAATACTCAAGTTTTCTGCTTAGCTTTAACTTTATATACTGCAAAATAAAAAATGCCTTTAGAGAAAAAGCTTGAATATAAACTTCAACTTAAACATTTTTCCTTTCTCAAGTACTGAAATGATTTGAAAGCCCATTTATTGACAATAAACTGTTACTAAGGAACGATGACATACTGTGTTATGGATAAGTCAAAACACACCTTACATAGAATAAAAATATGTCATGACTTTTCTGACAACCCAATACATAAACCTCATTATTGTGATGAAAAATACTTATTTTGCTCACTTCTGTTATACAGATCAGGGGTACACTAAACATGGTTAATTTTTTGTTGCTATCCCCAAATAAAGGGTTACTGAATTATATTTATCAGAATGAAATATTGTCAGTCACCAAAATTTCAAGTCTTGGAGGCAAGTTTGATTTCATATACTACTTCTAGTAAATTTTCTTCCCTTATTTGTCCCTTTTCCATTCCAATTACTACCATTTGGGCTAGGTTGCCCTTTTCTTACATGTCAAGTATTCCAGCAACTTTCAAAGTATTCCTAACTTCAGACTTTCTCCTGCTTCAGTGGGTCAAATTGAAGGCCGCCAAATTAATCTTCCATAAGGAATATTTACCATTTCACTTTGGTGCCCATGAAGCCTTTAGTGGCATTGTATTTCAGATAATATTAAAGATGAACTAGCCTGTTTGACTTAAAATGTGTTTATAATCTGCTTAAGCAAATCAGTTTCATTTGGATTTTATTACTCTACAAAAGGTTTTCAACTTTTGTTATATTGATAACCACCAGCCACTAGTTGTGCCTTGTCATATCTTACTCTGCCCAGCATTAGAGCAATTTATGGACTGCCATAGTCCTGTGAGTTCACTATAACATCTTTGAAGACAATGACAAAGTTTATTCATGCATGTAACCTTTGTGGAAGCTACCATTTTGTCACGTGCATAGTAAGCATTTGGTTTTCACTTCCTTGGAAATGCCATGCCCTCCCAGACTGGAACAACTCACCCTTCTCCTTCCCCTCTGTTCACCCAACAGTTACCTGGTACTACTCCTTCTGCAATATTCAGGGTAAGCATCGACATCTCTAAGAGTCTTTTCTGAAATGTTCCTGATTGTCCACATCTCCTCACAGTATAGCTGAATCTAGTACCCTTCATGTGTGCTCACAGAACACCCCATATTTTGTAGTTAGCAGGTGGCATGGTGGTTAAAGCACTGGACTCCCACATGGCCAAATATGGTTCAAGCCCTGCACCTGTTGGCTTGAAAAGCATGCTGTAAACATGCACATGCATGCCCAAACTTCCCAGGAAGAGAATGAAGTAGAAGGGATTGTAGCATGACCATCTTCCCTGGGGGATGATTTCTCACTTTCCCTCTCACTGTCTGTCTGTATCTCTTTCTCTCTGGCAAGCACATGTACTCTATGGCAAAAACCTTAAAAAAAATATTTTTTTTAAAAAAAAGAACACACCACAGTTTATCATTCTCAAAGCATTTTATAACTCCAAATTGAAATAATAGGTTTACTTGTCCATCTTGCCAACTTGATATATTTTTGAAATCAAGGAATGTATTTATTACAACTCATACTATGACTAGAACTCTAGAGTACATAGCACAGCATACACATGCACAATTCTTCTTAATGAGTATGTGACTTTGTTCTCTTAATTCAAATAAAATCTTCTTAAGGGTAAGGACCATATCTTACTTTTGTGTGTGTTTCCCCATAGACCCTAATACAGTGGTTATGTATAGGGTATCGCAAACTATCTCAGTCCATGGTACCTTTTCTGCCTCAATTATTTTTTCATTACTTTTGCTCCTGCTAGGACAAAGAAATACCCAATTATTCCACTTATTAATTAGCCGAGCCATAACTTAGCAGCCATTTGGAAAGATAATATACCAGAGATAAAAATTTTGTTTCATTTCTTTCATGAGAGAGAATGAGATAGACAAGGAGAGAAAGAGGAATCAAATGCCCCCACCACACTCTTACTCCCATCGTCGGTCAGCTCAGATCACAGGTACACATGCACCCATTATGCCCAGGGAGACTTCAGGAAATAAACACGAAACTTCCTATACAGCCTTAGCATCACAGAGCAGTGTGTTATTCCTGTGCCACCATGGTTAGCCATGAAGATTATTTCAGTTTATCCTTAACTACAGCTCTTTACTTAGGAAAATTGTACATGCATTTTGCATTGTACAATTTTTTTTTTTTTTGAGAGAGTTTCTTGCTAAAGGGCACAAGCGCTCACCAGGGAGACAGAGACAGAGAGACAGAAAGCAAGAAATCAACCCCCACCCAGGGGATGACCATGCTGCAATCCCTTCCCTTCTGTTCTCTTCTCAGGGTTTTGGGCACACACGTACATGCCCCCAGGATGAATTTTAAGCTGCCAGGTCTGGGACTTGAACCATAGTCCACTACATGGGAGTTCAGTGATATAATCATTATGCCATCTGCTGGTCCTGCATTGTACAACTGCTTCAAAATTCTAAGTAAGATTAGATAGTAACACTCTCACGTCCTGTTCCACAAGGAATTTTGCATGTTACTTTCTTTTAATCTCAGCAACCTCCCCAAATTCAACTACACCAAGATGGAACACAAATTGATATTGACCTGCTGATACTCAACCTGGTTTCAATAGTTCTCAAGTAGCAATGTGTGGCCCTCCGATATGTAAAATACCCTGCAATGTCCTGAGTTCACTGCAACATTCCTTGGCATCCTGATGCATGGTCTGGAAACCAGAGCACCAGTAATCACCAGAAGCCATCCATTCGCCCTCTGCTTGTCAGGAGTGGCACTATGCTAGGTGTTAAAACTATAAAAGTGAGTATGATAGCACTAATAACAGTAACAATATTGGTTGTCAGAAAAAATGTGTCATGACTTTTCCAACCACCCAATAATATTAGCATCAGTGATAGTGGTCATCCTTGAAAAAACAATACTTACTATGTTCTAAACACTATGCTAAGTAAATTAAATGAATTTATGCCGGAGTATAAACTCTACTTACAGTTTAAAATCTGTGACCTAACAGAGGTATATGTAAAAGACACAGTAGACTTAGACAAAATATAATGTAAAAAGTATTGAAATAAGTAGATAAAAGCAATGCCTTACTTTTTTTTTTTTTTTTTTGAGAGGTTTTTGCTATAGGGCGCATGTGCTCGCCAGACAGACAGAGAGACAGAGAGATAGAAAGCGAGAAATCATTCCCCAGGGGGGATGGCCACACCGCAATCCCTTCTCCTCCATTCTCCTCTCGAGATCTTGGGCACTCATGCACATGTGCCTGGCATGAGTTTTAAGCCACCGGGTCTGAGACGCGAACCGCGGTTGACTACATGGGAGTCCAGCGACATAGCCATTATGCTAACTGCTGGTCCCAATGCCTTACATTTTGCTGCTTAAAGTTAATAGAAGCCACTTACATTTCCTTTTAGTCCTCCAAACTCTCATGAGAGGCAGGTACACCCTAAGAGTTAGGGCAGTTAAGTTACTTAACAAAAGGTATATGTTTGAGAAGTGGTGATATAAGTATTTTAAATATAAGCTTTAAGGGTTTGCAGTAATTATTTCTGAGAGAGAACGTTCTACAATTAAATTATAAAGATGATAGATCTTGGAATATTAGTAAATGGGTACAAATGTGTAGAGCAGGAAATCACCACGTGCCTATAATCACACAGAAACAGAAACAGGGATCTTTAATGCAGAAATGACAGTAGAGATTTATTTTCTAATTATTCATTCTTCAATCTTCTAAGAACCTACTGTTCTTTTAATTTAAATGATGTACTCTGCTAGATAATTTACAATGTGATAGTTTTAAAATAAAATATCACTTTGAAAAAAGAGAAGCATACTGAGAGGAAGCAATGTACATCCAAGATATTTCTATATCTACGTTTCTCTCCTCTGGAATACACACACAAATCTCTTCAATAGTGTGTGGACAGGTTTCGTGCCCTGTTCTTGACTTCACTGTGTCACTGACATTTGCACAACATAGACTCTAAAGCTGTTGCAAGAATCTATTTTTTTTTTTTTTTAAAGTGTTCCCAAGCCTCATAACTCCATAAAGCAGGTATCATTAAGCCCATTTTATAGATCTGGAAATGGAGCCCACACACTTTAAAATATGGTTAAGACATGTGTCACAAGTAAGGACTCCAAGGTAACAAAAGGAGGGGAAGGGATTGTGGAGGTACCATCCCCCATGAAGGGCGCTTTCTCTCTGTCTCTCTCTCTCTCTCTCCCTCTGTTTTTCTCTGGCGAGTGCACATGCCTCTGACAAGTTGTAAAATAAAAACAAAAACATGGCATGTAGTATTAAATGTGATCTTCCAACTGACCCAGTGAAAGAGTGTATGATTTAACTATGACCTGCAAGTTCTATTTGTTCTTATGCAGTCACTCAGCACCTTGGTGCGAATATATACTAGTCATTAAGTAATTCTTAATTCTCCCAGATTATCTTCTAAGACTTCACTGAATAACAATAATAAGAATCACTTTTGCTTCATGTCCACAGAAATTGATTAAAAAAAAAGGATTATAACACTCAAAGTACTAATTTACTGACCCTACTCTAGGTAAAATGTCCAATTTAAAAAACTATCAACTCTAAAGAACCAAATATTGGTGAAGATCAAGTTCATTCTTTAAAGATTAATACAAGAAGGTTTCAAATGGAATTAAAATAGGAGTTTATTTTGGTGCAAAAGTTTTTTGAGATCCATCCATAGGCTTTTCGTAGTATTAATTTTCCATGAACATTTTTGGGTTAAAGTTCATATAGCCCCTTAAAATCGTTCTGGTCCTGTACTATCTTATAATTGACTGCAGTTTTATTAAGACTCAGGTCCTACTTGAGAGGAACTTCTAGTGAGGATGACACAGAAAAAGATCCTTTGATGATTTTTTGGCTGAGAAATGAAATAGTTACATACAGCCAAAATCAGAATGCCAAAGAAGCAGAAATAACATCTGATTTAATCTGCAAGAAAGAAAGTTTTCTTGAGAGAAAAAATTAAAAAAGCTAAGTTATAAAAGAAGAGTAGGTTTTGGCAGTGAAGAAAGTAATGGCATTCTAGGGTGATAGCAGAGTGTAAAAGAGTAAAGGAGAAATAGCACTGAATAGCCTCGTATGTGTACTGCAGTTTGGTTCTGAAAGCATGAAATATGAAACAGAGTGAGTGAAGAGGATCTTGACAGGTATGGCGCAGATCACAGAGAGATTTGTGTTTTATGCTAAGTATCTTGAACTTTATCCCACAGGTTATGAAGAAACAGTGAGGACCTTGAAGTGACATTTATTTTTTTTATTCCAAATTGAAATGGGACAAAACTGGAGGTAAAAATAAGTCTCTGTAGGAGGCCAAGCTAAGCAATAAGAATATAAGTTAACACAATGACAGGATGGAAAGACATGCATATATTTAAGGATTATTTACCGGGTAAAATGCAAAGGTCCTGATGATTAAGAAGGTATAAAAATGGAGATAAGAGAAAGACAGAGAGCGATGGCATCATCAACAGGATCTTACATCACAATCCTCCCTTCTAGTCACCCAAGCTAGCCAGGATTGCGAGTACACACAAGTTGATACAGGAAACAAATCTCAACCTTCCAAATGGCTTCCAGCATTGTAGAGTAGCTGGAGTCTGAGATGAATTCTAACTCTCTGGACTGGATGGTAGTCTCTCTGACTGATTATAACAGGAGGAAAATATACCAGAAATAAAAAGGTCTTGAGGGATGACAAGATAGGTTGATGCTCCGTTTTTTTTTTTTTTGGTTTTTTTTTTTTTTTTTTTTTTTTTCCGTTTGTCCCTAAATATACTTCTAAAATGTCATTAAGATTTTACTAAGATTTAACTAGGTTACAAAGTATTGTAAACAAAAATTTAAAACAAACAAATGAATCAAAACTAAGGAAGTTGAGACAAAAATTTCAGTGTTGTGAAACTTTCTGGCCTGTGAAGCTAAAATAGAAATGTTATTTCCTTTTTTAAAACAAGGGTCAAGTGGCAATGCTAAATTTCTTAAAGAAAATTTAACCACTGATTGTAATGTCTGTGGCTTCTGGGGAAAACATAACCCTAAATTACAGTGGCTGTGGTTGTAAACTATTATGAAGTGCTTCCAACGTCAGACATAGTTTAAGTGACTATATGGGCTGGAGTCCTTTTACAGGACTTTGCTAGAACAGCAAAATTAATGACTACCCTCTTTTTGTCCATTTTGGTGTCAATACAAATGTACTTTCTTTTCCTTAACAAAGATTTTCAAGTGACACAGAATTAATTTAAGATGAAAGTTAATAAGCCAGTTATAAATGTTCTCTGTACCTTCTTTCCTATGCTCAAAAAAATGCAAACAATATTATGATTTAGCCTTAATTTATGACCAAGTCCAAACAAAAACATCTCCCAAATAAATTCTTGAGAACTCACTACCATATTCCAAAGGGACTGTGTTTACAGTTTAACATTTTAGCTCTTCAATAAATGCCAGCATTAGGACAGAGAAAATTAGAGGTAAAGTACTGGATCGTCAGATAAGTCATGACATATTTTTCCATGTTTTTCTACGCAAAAATATGCCATGAATTTTCCAATCACATGTAAAGGTGAAGCGACAGCTGTTTCTTCCATTTTCATTTCTCAGGAGTAATTTTAGTTGCTTACATTTACACAGAATATTATTGTTTTGTCACAAAATTCTTCATTTCCACTGTGACTTGGTGGCCAAAGAAAGATGTTAATTGCTGTTAATTATGTTTTAATTTCAGATTTCTTTTTTGTGTTTAAGTCGCCAGAAGGAACAAATGCTAACCAGAGAGACAGACAGAGAGAGGAAAGGAGGGGGAGAGAGACAAAACTCTTCAAAGGGGTGTGGTCACACCACAGTCCCTGGCCTCCATTTCTCCATCCTGTTGGGATTTTAGGCATGCATGCACATGTACTCAGCATGTTTTTCAAAAACACCATGGCCAAAATTCAAACAATGTGGTCAGCCATGTGCAATCTGGCTCCCTTATTCATTAGGCTAAGACTGGCCCCAAATTTGATATTTTATCCCCACAAAACTCAACCTGTCTTCACCATAATAAATGAAACCAACATCTAAGATAGTCTTCACCACAGTTAATGAAATCACCATCTTTACAGTAATTTATTCTGTAGTCACTTGTTTTTTAAAAATCAGCTTTATTAAAAAATGTTTACATATAACGATCACCAATATGAACTGTATAGTCTTGTCAAATATAACCACTATTACCATTAAGATATAAAACATTACCATCACCCTCAAAATGTTGCTCCTACCCTAGGTAACTACTATTTTGTTTTCTCTCATGTAATTTTATTTATTAATTATTTATTTATTTTAAATTTCTTCTTTTTTTTTTTTTTTGAGAGGTTTTTCGCTTCAGGGTGTGTGCGCTCGCCAGACAGAGAGAGACATAGAGACAGAAAGCGAGAAATCACCCCCAGGGGTGATGGTCATGCCGCAATCCCTTCTTCTCCATTCTCCTTTCGGGATCTTGGGCACACACGCACACGCGCCCGGCGTGAGTTTTAAGCCTCCGGGTCCAGGACGCGAACCGCAGTCGACTACATGGGAGTCCAGCGACATAGCCATTATGCTAACTGCTGGTTCCCTCATGTAATTTTATTTATTTTTGAGAGAGATATTTTTTGCTTTAGGGCACATGTGCTCGACAGAGAGACCAAATGAGAAATCAACTCCTGGGGGGGATGGCCATGCCTCAATCCCTTTTTTCTACTCTGCTCTCGAAATCTTGAGCATGCATGCACACACAACAGTGTGAATTTCAAGCCACCAGGTTTGGGACTCGAATAAGGGTTGGACACATGGAAGTCCAGTGCTGCAACACCCATGCTACCTATTGGCCCCATTCTCATATATCTTTTGTCTTACCTAGAATTTCATACAAATAGAATCATATGACAGCCATATTTTCTGAGTTTGGCTTCATTACTTTCTTATTTAAAGAAGCTCCTATCATCAAACACATAGCCTTTTTATTTTATTTTATTTTATTTTATTTTATTATTTTATTTTATTTTTCTTACAGGGTAAGAGAGGGAGAGGGAGGGAGAGGGAGAAATCATACCCTTTCAGGGAATGGCCATGCCACAATTACTTCTATTCTTCTTTTGGGATTTTGGGTATGCATGTACATGTGCCCAGAGTGATTTCCAAGCCACCATGTCTGGGGCTCAAACTGCAGAGTTGGCCATGAGGGATCCAGTGTCTTAACCTCCATACCACCTGCTGGCCTGATTTTATTTTTTTCATAGCCTTTATCACTATGTGATATTATCTTGTTTACTAAAGCTCATTCAACTGAAAATGAAAGCTCCATGAGATTTGTTTGATGCTGTGTGCCAAAATACCTAATAATGCCCACACATAGCCGATGCTCAAAAAATGTTACACAGCAAGTAAATAAATGGAAATAACACCTTCTTAAAGTTTTTCCTACTGAAAGTACCTGTTTATTTTCTACGATCATTTAAAGCTCACATTAAGAGATCAATTGGAACACTGAGAGGTAGAAGAGTACAGTGTAAATCTCAAGGCCTCTTGAGCCTGCTTGTTGCCACCTCCCAGGACTTCCATGGTATAGAACAAGTCAAGTCATATAACCTTCATAGGCTTTAGTTCACATACCTATAAAAATGGCAATAATAGTACCTGCCTCATAAGGTATTTATCAGGAACTAAGTGAGATCAGACCTGTAGAACAACTAGAAAACTGGCACTCACTAATTAAGAATAGACAATATTGTTATAATTATTGCTCTATTACCACTACCACTAGTATCTTCTACAGGCAAAACGAGCAAAATTTTCCATAAAAACATCTTTTATTCTACAATAATCTATTTGTTTAGAATAATGCTAAGTAAATGAAACTTGAACAGAAAAATAATTATTGTTTCTCAACTGTGTTGTTGAGAGAAAGTAATATTCGGTCAATTTTCATAATGCCTAACACTGGAGGGATTTTCCCAAAAGAAGTAACAAGCACATTAATTAAAAATCTGAAACTCACAACTAAAATCCTTCAGGGTTATGAACAGAATAAAGAGGCAGGATTTCAGATTGCTATCACTAGTAGCTCAGGGGTAAAAGCCTATTTATAAATTATAGTTCTGTCCTATAACATAATTAATTTCTGATAATGAATTAAACTCAGATTTTTTTTTAACAAACCAATTTGTAATAATTCATTACTTTAGTTAACTTGTTTTTCCTAGGGAATTAATATAATTCATTATCGATGATACCTACAACTTTATTTGAAAATATGGGATGAATACAATTGTGTTATAGAAAATATATTCAGGAAAGTGTACTCTTTAAATAGTTATTTATTACATGTTGCTTTTATATAAATGCCTATTTTTCTTGTAACTGGTTTTTTTATACCTAACAAAGTTTTTACTTTTTCTGAATGATTTTAGTCAGGACATTATTAAACTGTCATCTTTGTTTTTTCTTCATCTTGAAAATTCATAAGAATTTTAAAGTAGGATCATACCAGATGATGTCACTTACAGGTAGAGGAGGAAACTGGATCCCTTTGTCCCCCTAAATACTGTTTGTGAGAAATACAAACACAAATTGAGAAGCACGAAACCAGCCCCATGGAAGCTGACAGGAAGACTCAAGGCCTAACTCTCTACAACTCCTACTCTCTACACAGTGCCATATAATTGGAAGGAAACCCAGCTCTAATTTGTCTGTGGAAAAGAGAGATGAATGTGCCATACGATCTCTTCCAGGACTACAAAAATACTGGCTTCTGTCTCACCTGTCTCAGCATAATGATGAGACCTAGCATGCTCTAGACAGTTGAGGGCATGTTGAGAAAAAAGATGATGGCTTATACAATCAGGCAAGCGGTTACTACAGCCCCTCTCATCTGTTCAGCACAGAGCAAGTAGACAAAAAACATCCTTGGCTTGGGACCAATAGATGGCATAAAGGTTATGTCACTGGATTCCCACATAGTTGACTGCAGTTCAAGTCCCAGACTGGGCAGCTTTAAACTCATTCCAGCCATGTGTGCATGCCTGCTCAAAATGCCAAGAGGAGAATGGAGTAGATGGGACTATGGTGTGGCTATCCCCACCGGGGCGTGCTTTCTCACCTCCCATCTCTCTGTCTCTGTCTCCATGGTGAGCACATGTAGCTGATAGCAAAACTCTCTCCTAAAACAAAACAAAACAAAACAAAACTACTAAGTTTTTTCCTAGAAAGGGAAAGGAGTAGTGGACCAGAATCCAAAGTGGCAATTTTTCAAGGACTGTCTGAAGGACTGGTTTTTGTCTCACCTGTCTTATAGCACTGGAACACAGAATACCTTAGACAAATTGGGGCCACTAAAAAGACCTAACAGTTGGAATTAGCATAAACGTTTAAGAGGCTCCTGAAATCTTTGGTTTTTTTGTTTGTTTGTTTGTTTGTTTGTTTTAAAGCACAAATGCAAAGAGTCGAGAAAAAGAAAAAAAGAATGATGTCCCAAAGAATAAGCTATATCTCCTGAACCCAACCCTAATGAAACAGAGATATATGATTTATCTCATAAAGAATTCAATGAAGCTTAACTATGTAAGAAGAACAATATATGAACAAAATGGGAATTTCAATAAACAGAAAATAGAATATACTAAAAAGTGCCAAATACAAATCTTTTTAGAAGGCATGTACACTTGCCAGGGAGACACAGGAAATGAGAGAAAGGAAGAAAGCACTCCCCAGTGGGGCATGGTTATGCTGCAACTCCTTCTCTTCCATCTTTCCATCCTTTCAGGAATTAGGGAACACATGCGCACATGCTCAGTGTTATTTTTGTTTGTTTGTTTGTTTGTTTTTTAAGCCACCAGGCTCAGGACTCAAACTGTGCAGTCAGTCATGTGGTATCAGGTTCCTTTAGCCACTAGGCCATGGGGCCAGAAAACAAAAAGAAATCTTGGCACTGAAGAATGTAAGAACTGAACTGAAAAATTCCCTAGAGAAGACTAGATGATGGAAGAATGCTGGTGCATCTGGACCCACACAGGAAATGTCACTGGTACGTGTCCTACATCCTGCCTGAGCATGCTGAGTGCATTTGTGTGCCTGTGATCTAGGCTGTCTTGGACTTGTGGGGAGGCTGGGTTGAGATGGACTGCAGCGTAAAGACCCTGCTGGGGGTATTTCTTTCTCTGTGTCTGTCTGTCTCTTTCTCATGAAATAAATAAAAATAATACACACACACACACACACACGTGTGTGTGTGTGTGTGTGTGTGTGTGTGTGTGTGTAGTGTCATCAGAAAAGTCATGACACATTTTTTGCATAGAAAAACATAGAAAAATATGTCATGACTTTTCTGACAACTCAGTATATTAAAAGTCACTTAGAGGAGTTCAACAGCAGATTAGATCAAGCAGAAGAAAGAGTCAGAAAACTTGAATGAGCTTGTTGATGATTCCTCATATATGTAGCTTTACCAGGGGGCTTTATACTTCAAAAGCTTTCATAATGCTATTTAGCATTAATTTGAACTTGAATAATTTCTTTTAGTCTTTCTTGAAAGGCATATCTAATGGTAATGAACTCTTCAGCTTTTGTTTGTCTGCATAATTCTTTCTCTCCCCTTTATTTTTACTTAGGGTGTGGGGGGAGAACAAGAGTGAAAAGGCCTAGCTGAGGTGGCACAATTAATAATTCACATACTGGACTACAGTGCTAGAAGCTACATGACCAACTGTGGGTTCAGGTCCTCAGGTCAGCCTGAAAATACAGTGGGTGCACACATAGGCACACAGGATCTGAGGAAGATGGAGGGCTAGGGAAGTGGATTCCAGTGTAATAAGACCACGTTGAGGATTTTCTCTCTCATGCATGTAAAAGTTCTCCATCCAAACAATGAAAAAAGAGTGAAAAGAGCATAAGTGATTTATAGGACACAATCAAGCAAATATATATACACACATATATATACATACACACACATACATTATGGAAGTCCCAAAGGAGAAGAGAGAGAGAAATGGACAATAAGTTTCTTCAAATAAATAATGACTACAAACCAGTAAAATCTGAGGAAGGAAATGAACTTCCAAATTCAGAAAGTAAAAAAGAACCCAAAGAAAATGAACCCAAAGAAATCTACACTGAGACACTACAACCAAAAGAAAAAGCAATCATTTTGAAAGCAGCAAGTAGAAAGTGACCTTTCATATTTAAAGGATTCTCCAAAAGATTGTCAATGGATTTCTCATCAAAAATTTTGAGAGACAGAAGGGAACAAGATGATATAGTCAAAGTGCTATGGGAAAAAATCAGCACAGCTGACCAAAAATACTATACCTGACAAAACTGAGCTTCAAAAATAAAGGAGAGATAAAGAATTATGCAGACAAACAAAAGTTGAAGGATTCATTACCACTAGATATGCCTTCCAAGAAAGGCTAAAGGAAATTATTCAAGTTTAAATTAAAGAATGATAAACAGCATTATGAAAGCTTTTGAAGTATAAAACCCCCTGGTAAAAGTACATACACGAGGAGCCATCAACAACCTCATGGAAAATTAATATTATAAAAATCATGATGCATGTATCTAAAAACTTTTTGCACCAAAAGAAACCCATGCTTTAATTCCATCTTTACATGATATTTTTGAAGTACCCTCATACGGAATACTATAATGTGGTACATAAATCACCTATAATTTTTATAAAAAAAATAGAAAGTGTCTGAAATGACTACAACTATAAAAATGTTAGTAGATACACAATGTAAAGTTGTAAACTATGACATCAATAACACAGTTGGGGGCAGAGAAGTAAAAATGTAGAGCTTTTGTAATGATTAAAGTTAAGTCGATATCAGTTTAAAATGGACATTAGAGCCATAAGATGTCTCATGTAAGCCCTATGGAACCACAGGGAAAATAACTTATAGGAGAAATATGAAAGAAAAAGAAATCAAAACATACAAATATAAAAAAAATCAATGAAACACAAAGGAAGCTATTAAGGGAAGAACAAAAAACTGTAAGACAAATCCATTAACTAAGAGTAATACTAATTACTTCTCTACAATAATTACTTTATATTTAATGTATTAAACTCTCCAACTGAAAGATAGGGAAATGGTTAAATGGATTTAAAAAAAAAGATTCAACAATATGCTGCTAACAAGATTTATGATAACTTTAAAGATATATGCAGGGGGAAAGTGAGGTAATACAAAAGATAATCTACGCAAATGGTACATAAAAGTGAGCAGAGGTAGCTATACTTAAATCAGTCAAACTACACTTTAAATTTAAAAAAATCACAAGATACAAATAAGAATATGAAATGATAAACAAATGGGTCAATTCACTATGGTGACATAAAAGTCATAAATATGCATACATCCAATATCAAAGTACCTAAATATTTACAACAAACACTGGGGAAAAAAAAAAAAAAAAAACTAAGGGAGAAATTGAAGGGAGAAATAGGTAACAATACAATAATATTGAAATATTTCAATGTGCCACTTCCAATAATGGAAAGAAGAGGCAGTAGAAAATTAACAAGGAAATAAGAGACACAAATAACACAAGAGATCAAATGAAATTAAAAGACATATAAAGAATGCTCCAACCAACAGAAACAGAATTTACATTCTTCTCAAGTGCACAAAAACATTCTCAGGGACTGACAATGTTAGGTCGCAAAACAAAGTGGTACAAACTTAAAATTGAAATCATACCATATGTCTTTTTTGACCACAATGTAATGAAATTAGAAATCAGTACCAAAAGGAAAACTCGTAAATTCACAAATATATGCAAAGTAAACAACACATTCTTGAGCAACCAATGAATTAAGAAGTCAAAAGGGAAATTAGGCCCAACTGCAATGGTGCAGAGGTAGCACAGTAAAATGCTGGAACCATGTGATCGATTGGGTTTTAGTTCCCAGGTCAACCTGTACATCCAAGGAACTCATGCAGCTGGCTGGGAAGGCTGTGGGAAGGATTGTGGTCTGGAATCTTATTGCGGGTTCTTCTCATTCTCTCGCTCCCTTTCTCATGAAAGTAAATAAATAAATAAACTTAAAAAAAATAAAAACAAAAGGGAATTTAGACAATAACTTGTGGTACAGGACAGCACAATATAACCAGAAACTATCTGTAGTAACAGTACTAAGAAGAAAGTTTATAGCAATAAAAACCAATACTAAAAAGGAAAACAAAAATCTCAAAATAAACAACTTAACTACTAAGCAACTTAACTTTTCATCTTAGTCTTCAAGAAATTTGAAAAAGAACAAAGTCCAAAGTTTCAGAAAGAAGTAATAAGGATTAGAGAAGGAAAACACATGAAAGAGAGAGTAGAAAAATAATTAAAAATATCAATAAAACTAAGTTGGCTGTTTAAAAATATAAATAAATAAAATATACAAATTAAGCAAGATTAAGAGAGAGATAAGGGTTAAATAAATACCATAAGAATGGAAAGAAGGAAGTTACAATTGGTGCCGCAAAAATAAGCCTGATCATAAGAGACTACAACAACAAACTCTATCTAACCAAGCTGGGTAACACAGAAGAAATGGATAAATTCCCAGAAATAGTCAATCTACCAAGACTGAAACATGAAGAAATAGAAAATATGAACATACCTATAACAGACTAAATCACTACTAAAACACTTCCCAATGTAGAAAAGCCCAAGCCTAGATCAATGATGAATTCATGACGATGAATTCATCAATGATGAATGCTACCAAATAGGTTTTTAAAAATTAATGACTATCTTCAAAATCTTCCAAAAACTGAAGAGGCAGAAACCATTTCAAACTCATTTTATGTATTCAACATTACTTTGACACCAAAATCAAATAAACAGGCCACAGGGAAAGAAAACTGCAGGCCAATATCCCTGATGACTATAGATGCAAATATTTTCAGCACAAGGCTAGAAAACAAAATTCAACTGCACATTAAAAGTATTATTCACTATGATCAAGAAGTGCTTATACTTAACATTGTATTATATACTTGTAAGTTTTTTAAGAGGGTAGATCTAAGTTAAATGTTCTTACCATGATACAAAAAAAAAAAAAAAAAAAAAAAAAAAGTAGTCATTCCCTGCAGGCATATTATTACATCACTGGGAAAGTCATAACACATTTTTGCATGGAAAAATACGTCATGACTTTTCCAACAACTTAATATTTTTAAAATGTTGACAATTATTTCTTCCATGCTTATTACAATATATCTGTCCTGAATAATTAAATATTCAAATAGTTATAATATTTTTTATTTAACTAGCATGCATTAGTTTCATTTTATTCTACTGAAGTCAGACTGAGTCACATCTGCTTTTCAATGAGAAGGCAAAAACAAAACAACAACAAGCATATGTGTATAGATATTAACAGATAATAGGTCACAGTAAGAATGAGAAAGTAATCATTACTTTAATGGAAAAAAGCAAGAAAAAAAAAGTAAGAGCTGTTACTACACTATTGTTATCTTCCTATAGATGCTACCTACAGATCTGTTTAATTTTTACAATAAATGGGTAACTATGTGTTCTTGAAAAATGTAAGTTTTTTTTTTTTTTTTTTTTTTTTTTTTTAGTTTGCTAGAAAGCATAGCAAGGGAGACAGAGAGAGAAAAAAAAGAAAACACCACAGGAGAAGACCACACCTCAATCTGCTCTCCTCCATTTCTCCATCCTTTTAGGGTTTAAGGGATGAACATATATGTGCCCAGCATGTTTCTCAAGCCCCTGAGTCTGGGACTCAAACATTCCATGATCCCAGGAGGAGAATGGAGAAGGGATTGTGGTGTGGCTATCCATTCCAGGAGGTGATCTCTCACTTTCCCTCTCATCGTCTGACTTTCTCTGGTGAGCACATGCACCCTATGGCAAAAACCTCTTAAAAAAATGTAATATTTAACTTGGATATCAGAAACATTGAGCTTTTAGTGTTTTAAGATGTTATTGAATCATAAAAAACCTAGGTTGTTTGTTTTCAAATGTTAGTCATTTTAGCCATGATTACAATACATGGTTAAATAGACAATAATAGTATATTTAACACTTGATCATGTGAAAGAGACTTCTATAAATGTTATCTTTTGCTTATGGGAAAATTTATTCAAGTATCTCTGCCTACATAAAGAAGAGTACATCCAAGAAAAATAGAAGCATGCAAATTCCATTATGGGAAATGATACCAAGGTAGCATTTTTAATTGTTCAGACGAGTAATCAAAACTTATTTTGATTTGATAGAAAGTGGTCAGATATGGAGGATCTATTGCTGAGTGAAGTAAGCCAGGCTATGAAAGAAAGATATTGTATGTATCCACTTAATATATACTGACTATCTACACTCTATGGTAGAGAGTGAAATATTGGAGGACATAAAAGCAGTGAAAGTACTTAATGAGAATAAGACAGTGTGGAATGGGGGGGGTGAAGAGAAGAGGATAGAGAAAGATAGCAAGAGAACAAATAGAGAGGCAGGACGTTAGTGGGAAACAGATATGGCTTATTACCTGTTGATGATGACATGTATAGTATTCTCAACTGGATTGGTCTGAGAAGTATTTCATGATAGGTAAAATCTTTTTACAAGCAAAATGAGAAATAGTGATTGACTGTTTAAAAAAAATAATAATTAGAATATTAATAATAATGATTGAGAAAAACACTGAAAAGTTATTGAATGATGAAGTAGGGAGATTAATGTCTCTGTATTACTGACATGCATGGCATTCCCTTTTGAAAAAGCAATGTAATACACTGTAAAATTATATGTAATATAAAGAAGATTATGATGATAATAAAGATAAAAAAGTAAAAAAAAAAAAGAAAAAAAAACTTATTTTGTATGTAGGTCATGCTTGTTAATTTGTATATTTCCTTTATAAGACCTAGAGGATATTTGTGAGGTTTTATTTATTATTACAATCAATTAAAGGTATACAGATTTACAAGTTGGGCATATCAATTAATTGAATCGAACTCTTTTTCTATGCAAATACATTATTTTGTGGTGTGTGTGTATATGTGAGAAGGAAAAAATAGGAAATAATGTAGTAGTAATGACTAAACAGAAATTTAGATTCTTATCTTTTTTATTGTAATTTTTTTATATTACATTTAATCACATATATATTTTTTCTTTCTTTTCTTTTTTTGGAGAGGTTTTTGCTATAGGGTGTGTGCACTTGCCAGAAAGAGAGAGACAGACAGAGAGACAGAAAGCGAGAAATCATCCCCCATGGGGGTTGGCCACAACAAAATCCCTTCTCCTCGATTCTCTTCTCGGGATCTTGGGCACACATGCACATGCGCCTGGTGTGAATTTAAGCCACTGGGTCCGAGACTTGAACCGCGGTCAACTACATGGGAGTCCAACGACATAGCCATTATGCCAACTGCTGGTCCCAATCACATATATCTTTACAGTGTATTACATTTCTTTTGCCAGCAGGATTACCATGCATATCAGTCAAGACAAAGACATTACTATCTACATGATCATCATCAAATAGCTTTTCATCATTCTTTTTCAGATTACTATTATTATTTATTCTCATTATTTTATTAAACATCTAATCACTATATATCATTTGGCTTGTAAAGAGAATTTACTCAACATGAAATATATCCATTGCAGTTGAGAATACTCTACATGATCTTCTTAATAATAGAATAAAAAGGTAAAATGTTAAGTTACTGAGGTTTCAATATTGAAATATTAAAAATTACCTCAAAATATAAAAATTAGTGCAAAATATTTATATCGAAGACAAAATAATCACATACTGATATGTCCACTCAGGTAAATTAAAGGGAGATACAATAATAGTTCAGAAAAATAAGAACAAAGGAAATGTTTATAAAGAGTTCATTTTACTAACCTGACTTATTTTTCTTTGTTCTTCTATAGCTTCTTGAATTGCCTGAGATACTTTTTCTTGATCTTTTGCATGTTCTGTCTTCCATAATTCCCTTTCTTCAGCATGCACTTTTTCCAAATTTTTTCTTTCTTCTTCTATGGCTTTTAAAATTGCATCCTTCACTATTTCTTTTTCCAACTTAAATAATGAAAAAAACAACAATATTTTCAAGAGTGCATAATTATTCCCTGAATAAGTCAGACCTGGTTAACCTAAAAAAGACAAAATTCTGATGCTATAGGGTTAGTTCTGACAATGCTATGTTTATATACATTAAGTAATTACTGTAAAATAAAATCTATTTTCTTTTTTATACAAATATTCCTACTTAAACAAGTAGGAATTTTTTAAAAATATAGTCTATATGTTATGACCTTCCTCCCTCAGCCTCCTGAGCAGCTGGGACTGTGAGTGTGTTTATCACCTTACCTAACTTTCGGAGGCTGGCTGTGTATCCAACCCAGCCTTCCCTGTGGCCTCAGTCTCCCAAGTAGCAGCATCGACCAGTGCCTACTACTACTGCACTCAGCCTCCATATCATTTCTATACTTCCAAGAAATCAAACCTTAGGTCAAAGTAGCAGATTGCAAACAAGGTGGTCTTAAGATCTTTCTTCAATCTTAAAAATTACTGAGGATGCCAAAGAACTCTTGTTTATGCTGGTAACAGATATCAATGTTTACTGTAATAGAAATTCAACTCAAGAAAAAATAAAAATATTTAGTAATTTATTTAAAATAAAATACATAAAATGTATTATGTATGAATAACATTTTAGTTTTTAAAAAGCTTCTATTTTCCATAATTATAAAAATGAGGAGAATGGCATTGTTACATTTCTGTAAACCTCTTTAACCTTATATGCACATGCACCCTCTGTGTTGATGTCATACAAGACTGCTATATTCTTTTTTCTGACTTTTTTAGCTGACAATGTATGTAATGATGTATTTTTTAGTTGAAATAGATAAATAAAATCAGTCTTGCACTGACATGTAGTAGGAAAAGGAGGAATATTTACTGGCTAGTTTAGATCATTATAGAAATTCTTGATGGTTTCACACTAAAACCTGACAAACACACGATGATTCCCTATATTAACCATTTCTAGAGTTTGTCTATTTTTTTTCTTTTAAGCTACTAATATCAAATAATTTCACTACTCACCGTCTAAGGCTTTTGATTTATTTTATTCTTCCCCTATCTCAAGCTTTCATTTCCTCCTATTTTCCAAAAATTTAAGTCAATTATCATTATGCCACAGCTATGCTTAAAAAATTTCATCTCTCTTACCTGTGGTATAAAATTCAAATTCAACCAAGAATGCTTGCCATTCCTTAAAGCTCATTTCAAAAATAATTTATTGCTTCAAAATGTCTATGACAAAGACAATACTATTTACCCACTAATAATAATTTAATGCATTCCTTCATGCTTTACTGGTATATAAGTATTGTTCTTAGTAGCTGATTGTAAATTCTTCAAGAAAAAGACAAACGCATAGTCATTCTTCAATTTCCACCCATTATAGTGATAGGTACATATGAGATATTCAGTATTTGCTTACTATTTTTTAATTTAATCAGAAATTCAATAGTAGTGCTACAAATGAATTTGTTGGTATGTATATATTTCATATCTATGAATATACTATTTAGATTATTTTAAAATTGGCTTTTAAAACACTGATCTTGATATATTCTTTTTTTTTATTTTTTGAGAGAGAATTTCGCTATACGGTGTGTTTGTTTACCAGAAAGACAGGGAGTTAGAGACAGAGAAAGCAAGAAATCACCCCCCAGAGGGGATGGCCATGCCACAATCCCTTCTCCTCCATTCCCCTCTTGGGATTTTTGGCACGCACACACATGACCTGGCATGAGTTTCAAGTCGCTGGTTCCAGGACTTGAGTCACAGTTGACCACTGACCAACTAGGAGTCCTGTGCCTTAACCACTATGCCACCTGCTGGCCCTGATATATTGTCTTTTTATCAAGTAAATAATAACAAATATGCTACTTTTAACATATATGCACATGTGCCCTCTGTGTTTCTGTTTTGTTTTTCAAGCTGCAGGTCAGTGATGTGGGATCTGGCTGCCTTGGCCACCACACCACAGGTTGTCACTCTACAAAACTTTTAAAAAAGAATTAATACCAATTCTCCTAAACTATTTCTGAAGATTCTTGTGGAAAGAACTCTACAAAATTCATTTTTGAAGCATCCATCACCATGATACCAAAAGCAGACAAGCACACGAGAAAAAAAGGAAAAACAAGTATTTCTGATAAATACAGATACAAAAATCCTCAACGAGATACTAGTAAATCAAATTTAACACCACATTAAAAAGATTATACATCATGGGAATGAGCAGACAGTGTAATGGTTATGTTGCTGGACTTCCATGTAGTCAACTGTGGTTCAAGTCCCAGACCCGGTGGCTTAAAACTCATACATGGTGCATGTGCATGCATGCCCAAAATCCCGAGAGGAGAAAGGAGAAGTGATTAGGGCATGGCTATCCCCATGCAGGGGCAATTTCTCACTTTCTGTCTCACTGTCTCTCTGTCTCTCTAGCAAGCGCACATACCCTATACTAAAAATTTCTTTAAAAAAAAATTATACATCATGATCAAGAGTGTAATGTATCACATGAAATGAAGATAAAAACCATATGATTATATCAGCAGACACAGAAAAAAATTTATAAACTACAACATCCCTTCATGATTAAAACTCTCAAAAAAGAAGCCATATTTCTCAACACAATAAAAGCAATCTATAAAAAATATAGATAGATATACATGGTATTTTAAACATGTAAGTTCTTTTAACAATGAATAATTTAACAATGAACCATTTAAATGCCATCAGAATCTTGTATAATGTGAATAAGAATATGAATAGTTATATCCTAAATTAAATAGGAAAAACTTTTTAATTCTTATTTTTCTAAAATAAAAATTATACAAAACTAGACTGACAACACTATTGATGAATTCAACTTTTTCATTCCACTTACAAAGTGACAATATTACAGATGGAAATACCTTTGCAGCAGATAACAATGCCTCTTTATTTCTTTGCCTTTCTTCCTCCAAACATTTTTCCATTATTTCCTGTAAATGATAAGATGGTTGGAAAGACACTAAGTACTATTTGAGGTAATAGAACACATTCTTTCCATACTCTGAACACACTTAATGTATTACCTTCTGTTCTTGAGATTGCTGAATCAAAGCTTCCTTTATTTTTTCTTTTAACAGTTCCTTCTCGGTATCTAGCATTTCTAGGAGCCTCTGGTGCTAAAGGAAAGATAATTGAATTATGATTATGGCTTTGAGACAAATAATTTATCTGAGAAATCAGGTAGAATTCATTTGCCAAGAATTATTGAAGTAGTTACAGGAAGAAATTATATGAAGTTTGCTAAAATGAAGGTTTGGGGACTAAGAACAGTGAATTTACCTTTCCCCAATCCAATACATATTTTTTAGCCACCAAAGTCAACATGAATATGACATGAGATTTAATTTTTTTTAAAATAACTATGTTATTTATTAACTTGGTACAAGGTGTAAATAAAATTAACAGGAAAGTATCTCAGAGCTGCCAAAATACAAAGCTACAGTAGCTATCTTTTCCCCTAATGATAGAGGTGAATTTAGTTAAATACTTGTTTTCCATTTTCATCCAGCTAGTGGGAGAATTACTAATTTGGTCCATTTGAAATATTTATTATAAAATGTATTTGATTCTAAGACCAAACATAGCTATTACTAAATGAGTACAGTCTTATCAAAGATATGTTTTTAATAATAATGAACTCTCCAAAACACAAGACATTTCAATGATAGCCATTTCAAACACAGCTAAAAAATTTCAATACAAGGGAACGATCAGGAAGCCTAAATAAAGTCAAAATAACACTAAATTAGGTTCACTTTGATGAAAATGAAGAAACATGTAGCTCATATCTTTCTCAATTAAAAAATATGTTCAACTTTTTCACAAAAGACAAGACCAAATTCAGAAAGCTAATTTCCCCAAATCCAATCATATTCATATTTAACAACATAAAACCATTCCAAAAGAACATTCTGTAGTACACACACACAAAAAAAAAACATTTATAATGGATATAGCAAATAAATTGTATGTCACAGAAACTGCAAATGATAGACATTTTACTTCATGCAAAAAAAAAAAAAGTTAGGAATAATTGTTCTTCTTGTGCATGTAGTTTTTCACTCTGCATCTGCACACAGGATTCGAATGTTGACTAGAAACTGACCACACTCCTAGGTCATCTCAAAATGTCTTAATTACATCACCTCCTCCCTTTGACTCACATAGAGTTATATATTAACAGCTCAAAACTCACAGTTCATTGGACTCCTCAGGTTTTTGCTTTTTAAGTGCCAACTCTGGTGGGAGAGATATGCAATGATGAAGAGACTGTGAGCTGTCAGCAATTGTCCACCTGTCTTCAGGAAGGACTTGTTCTGGTGAAAACAGTCCCTGTCTGGTTCGGGTCACCTCTAGTTCGCTGGCTCAAGAAGAGAGTTCTTTGTCAATGTCACTGACCAAGCTCCTGATATAAAAAAACTCCTCCACATTCAACATTCAATGTGGAAAACAGTGGTTCAAATTTTTCAAGAGAAATACTATACACAGTAACAGGCCTGGCAGATTTTGCTTCTACTACTTCACCTCTTTTCATCAAAGTTCAAAGTCTCTGTCCATCTTCTTTAATGCAGAATAGAGAGGGGATACTTGCATTATATTCCCAGTAAATTTCTGAAGAATGTTTTCAGTACCTTCTTGTGTGATTTTACCATAAGGTTTTCCTTCCGTTATTTTCCCTGCAGAATCCAGTCAGTAGCTTTCCCAGGTCTCCAACAGCAGCATAGCTCTTGGACCCTGACAGCACACCAGTCAACATTTCAGATCCCCTTCCAATTCCAACCACCGAACTCCTTGGGCTGCACTGTCCAGAGTTCCTCCATGCCCAATTTTCAAAATCTGCTTTTTCTTCTTGGTCCATTCTGGAGAAGGCATTCGAGCTTCTGCCAAAAGCTTCTCCTTCAACCGATTCGGCAGCTCGGCTGAAGTGGGCTCTTTGGGTTTGTGCACAGCGAGCACGCCACTCAGGGACAGCAGCTTGGGAACCAAAGAGGCCTTGGAGACAGGGGCTTCGGATCCAGTCCTGGCGGTAGCCGTTACTGCTGTGGGCGGCTGCGGGCAGCTGCAGCAGCCGCTGGCCACGTTGCAGTGGTTGCTGCAGCTGTTCCTGCAGTTTCAAGGACTGAGGTGGTGTCTGTGTTCAAAGACGACGACGCCACCCTCCCATAGTCAGCAGTCATACTTTTGTAGCTTAAACCTGTGCTTTTTTATTTATTTGTTTTTATTCTAGAAGTGCTGACATGAGATTTAAGAACAACTATTCCAAATTAGAAAGCTAAGCAAAAAATTATAAAATTTTTTTCTCCAAAATTAAATTTGGAAAAATAATTCGCTAAAATGATTATGAGCTTGTAACACAAAAGCAATCAGAAGATAACTACAGAAAACAAAATATATGCTTGATGAACAACTATCATAATAGATTGTGTTTCTAGCAAAACACTGGTAAAGAAGTCAAAAGATGTTTTAGTAGTTTTTCTTGTCCTAGGATTTTACCACAAATTCAACAAATGCATCTATGAGGTCAGTCCAAAAATGTAACAGCTAATGTTTAAATATTATAGCTCCTGTGTTTACTTTTATTACAATGTACTATTTTAAAAAAGGCACATAGAATTATCAGCCAGTATCATGGACTAAGCACTTGATGTTAGAGTGGAACTTAAATTTGACTTTTGTACACTCAAAAGATAAAGATAAAACAGATACTGCTTTGGAAGTGTTCTGATGTGGAAACAAAACTACAAAATACATATTACTACTCACGCACATTTCTCTTTTAGTTACTAAAGGCAAAAAAGATATTTTCTCAGACTTAGAATGCCATTTGTATCTCTGCCTCCTTTATTTTTTAATTTATATTTAATTCCTGTACATCTTTTCAGCACACAAAATGGCTTTTCTCGGCATGAAAACAGTGCTTATTAGTCAAGTCATAGATATTACTGTATACAATATCATCAAAGGATAATCTTTTATTTTTGTTTCTGTTAAATGTTTTCCCCTTTAAATATGAACTCAGTATAATTCTAATATCTAATATTTTTAATTGATTTATGTTTAGGGCCAGCAGATGGCATGGTGGCTAAGGCACTGGATTCCCACATGGCTGATCACAGTTCAAATCCTGGACCCGGCAGCTTGAAAATCACACTGGACACGTGTGTGTATACCCAAAATCCCAGGAGGAGAATGAAGAAAAAAAGAGATTGTGGCATGGCCACTCCCTTTTGGGGGTGATTTCTCACTCTCCTCTCTCTCTCTGTCTCTCTCCAGCAAACGCACATACCCTATTGCAAAAACAAACAAAAAACAGACTTACGTTTTTCAAACTTGTTCTAATTTAAAACAATCTTAAGAAGATGGTATATAGACGTTAAATGACTAACAGTTTATATCTAGTTGAGATCATCTATAATTCATGCTTTTAACTATAATGTTATTTTATTCTATGTTTTTCAAGAGGCAAGAGAAATCATATGAAAGATGTACTTTTTCTTTAAAAACAAATCCAAACTATGACACGAATCATGATTCTGAGAAATTATCAGAACCACGTGCATTTGTGAAAGGCAACTGACTAATAAGTGAGTAGACTCAGCACACAGTACATAAGAAACAGTAACTGAGACTTTACTATTCTATTCTATATAAGCCTAGACGCGCACAGAGTTTCACCAGATCAGAAACAATACCTGATTCTATTTAAAATGCACATGAGAAATATAAACATAGCAAGAACTTAAATGTTAGATGCTATTACAAGTTAGATACTATTAAATGTCAGATGCCACTACTATTGGATTGTCAGAAAAGTCATATTTTGCTATGTTTTTCTATGCAAAAATGCATCATGACTTTTCCAACAACCCAATACAGCTAGTGTAAAATTTTGTTTTAACTACATTTAAGGGTAAAATTAAGTAGCATTATTTACATTCGCAATGTTGTATGACTATCATCACTATTTCCAAAAGCTTTTTCATGACCCCAATCATAAGCTCTGTACCCAGTAAGCAGTAACTTTTCATTCTCCCTCAGCCCAGCCCTTGTGAACTTATACTCTACCTTCTGTCTTTATAAACTGCCTATTCTAGCTATTTCATATAAACATCATATAATAGTTATGCTAAGTCTTGCTTATTTCATTCAGCAATTTTTTATTTTTAGTTAGTACATTTAGCACTTAGAAAAAGCTATTAAGTAGTTTATTATTATAGTCTACATTATATACAGGTAGTAAAAGGCCACAGCAGTTTTTCATCATATAAACCTTTTGAAAGCACAGGTACAATGAAAGATAAACAAGCATCAAAATGAAGTCCAGTAATAAGGGCATATACTCAGTGCAGCGTTTCTGAGGAATAACAAAGCAGATACCAAGTTATCCATATTCAATATATTCTTATAAATATTTTTGAGGTCTGTTAAAATTAGATGTGTCAAGTTGACACTTATTAAAAAAAACCCAAATGAAAGAATAATGAACTTATAGGGTACCCTTTCTGATTCTAGTCATTTATAGCTTTTCAAGAAGGAAAGACTCAATTCTTTATCAACTTCCACTTCTTCCTGCCATCAAGAATAGAAAAGCAAGAAATGGAAGAAAAAGCTCAACATTCCAAAACCTTCCTGTTTATCTTGTTTCCCTTTTCCACAGCAGTTTCTTCAATACATCAGGCCCTTTTAAGAATTAGCTGTGATTCCTAAACACATATTTTCAGTGTTCATCCATGTTGCTGGACATATCTGAACGTTATCGCTGCTATGGCTGCATTATATTCCATCGTATGCTTATAGCCCAGTTTTTTTTTTCCTCTGTTAACGAAACGTGGGTATTTTTTCTGCCTTTTCACTATTGTGAATAATGCTGCTGTGAACATTCACATGCAAGTATCTGAATCTCTGTTTTCAATTCTTTTGAGGACAGACCTAGAAGTAGAATATTGGGTTGTATGGTAAGTTCTAGGCTTAACTCTTTGGGGGCACTGCCAAACTGTTTTTGCAGCTGTTATATCATTTTACATTCCCATCAGCAATGTACAAGAATCCCAATTTCAGGTCCAGCTGATGGCAAACTGGTTATGTCGCTGGACACTCACATGGCCAACCACAGTTCAAGTCCTGGGCCCAGAGGCTTGAAACTCACGCTGGGTATGTGTGTCCAAAATCCCACAAGGAGAATAGAGGATATGGGATTGTGGTGTGACCATCCTCCAACAGGGGGTCATTTATCACTTTCTGTCTCTCTGTCTCTGTCTCTCCAGTGAGCACGTGTCCTATAGCAAAAATCTCTCAAAAAAAAAAAAAAAATTCCAATTTCTCCATACTCTTTACAACACTTTTCTTTTTCTTTTTGGCTTATAGTCAACTTAGTGGGTGTGAAGTTGTATCTCATTATGGTTTTTATTTGTATTTTCTTAATATCTAAGGATATTGAGCATATTTTCAAATTCTGCTTCTATTTCTGATACTACCAGTACAACTCCTCAATTATTACTAGTATTATCTGCACAACAGAAAAACTCATGAGGGCTCTTTTTTCAGCCTTTGTGAAAAACTGTAGTAGAAAAGGCACTGGATTTGGAATTTGTTTGCTGAGTTCTGCCAGAAGTAGGAATGCCTTTCCTCTTTAGCTAATTTTGATAACTTAATCATAATAAGCTAGAAATTATAAAGTACCAAGGTGAAAGCTGGTCAAAAAAGTCTCAGCCTCTTTTTACTCTATCTAAAATAAAGTCTAAAGTACATCCAAAGACTTCCTGTATTACTCCTGCCTTCTGCTTCTGTATGGAAGTCTTTAGTTGCCCCAGAATTTCAGCATCTCAGAAATGTATCACTTGGTCTCTGATCATAAAACAATGGCCAGTACTTTCTTCTGCACCTTACAGGCTGCCTATTCCAGGAGGGATACCTGGAAGCCTTTTTTACATACTTTGGAGCAGAAATTGTGAACCAAAGGAAATATCACGGAAAGGCAGTTTCTCTCTATTTTAGATGGACACATCCATATATTTATAATTTCTAAACAAGGAAGGTCTTTCAATAGCATCTGCAAATCTATTCTTATGATAGCTAATGTATATATATTGCAGTGAGCTACACAAGACATAATATTTCCCTACCTTGATTAAATCTATCAATTTCATCTGTTCTCTTTCTCTGTTAGAAAGAATAACCATATGATATGAGAAGATCTCAGACCCCATATAAATGATAACCTAATTTTCCCAAATCTCAGTTTACTTCCAGAGTTCCTAGTAATATGGACTCTCTCATAAGGAAGAACTTAATGAAATAGTATGTATGAAAACACCTTATCAACTGTAGCTGCACATACATTTAACAAGTTTCTCTCTGAATTTGCTATTTACAATTGTGCTTTTCTCTAAGCATAGTAATACAAAAAAACAAAAAGCTGCTTTATTCACTGCACGTACTTCATGTGCTACATAGTTTTGCCTTACCACATTTTCATTAGGCTCTCTACTGTTTCACAGCATACAAAAACAGCCAGAACCAATCACAACGAGGATTCAACATATATATTCAAAAAGACGTTGGTAGAAGGGCACAAGGTTTCAACCGTGCAGGATGAATAAGTTCTAGAGTGCTAATGTGTAGCTTGAAAACTATAGTTAGTAAGAATGCATTACATATTTGAAATGCATATTTGCTGAGACAGTAGATCTGAAATGTTCTTACCACATGTACACATACAAGGTATCTATGTGAGGGGACAAATAGGCTAATTAGCTTGAGAATAGTAATCATTTGACAAAGTGTATGTGTGTGTGTGTGATCGTATAAACATTGCATTGTACATTTTAATTAAAATAGGAAAAAAGTCAGAAGATGTTGTATTTTCTCAATTTAAATGGACTTCTTAAAAGCAAATATTCATATAACAACTTAACAATAAAACATGAGTATTTCATTGGGTAGTTTGAAACTTGAAATCAGGACACAGGACCTCCTGTTGTAATAATTCCCTGCTATAGTCAAATCTGGCTATGAACCCTCAGCCATCTATAAAACCTTCCTGAATAATAATAGTACCCACCTTAATATGCTATTATGAGGATTAAATAGTTCATAGTAAAGTATCAATTAAATTAAAATTTGATAATAGTGCATAAAATAGCATGTGCCGATAATAAGCATACTATAAATGTTAGATAGCACACCTTTGAAAGTAGCTCAAAATAAACTGATAAATAGCTATTATTAATATTTTTATTTTCTTTAAGGTGACACTAAACCACAATATCAGAAGCAGAAAGAGGGTATCACTTACCTAATGTCTAAGTGAGAAAGAGAAAGGAAATGTTGTGGGCTAGGATATTTTCTGACATAATGTTGTTATTGCTTTTCATAAATTCCTAATTTTCTATCCTCCCATAATTGAATAGAGAAACTGTTTAAAGAAATCTTAAAAGGGCAAGGAAGAAGCTCCATAGAATTTAGGTTGGTACCATTTTGTGGATGTCATCTCTTTTAGTTAGCTGTCCAAGTTTTATTTTCCTATTACTTTTCAAGACTATTACATTTATACAACCTTATGCAACACAATTGGATTATAACTTGTTCAGTATAAAGTAAATTTTTTAATTACTTTACCTATAGCTCTAAGACAAGTATCTGCATTTAAAATTGTGGTAGAAAAATTTTTTAAAGGTATACCACTCTCCCTGCCTCAACGAGTTTCATATATATCATTTAATTTTTTCCCAGATTGCTAACATACATATTTCTTTAGCACAGCAATTCCTTTAGGGGTGCAGTAAAAGAATCTACTAAGCTATCATTCATTTTGCTAAATAACCCTAAAGAAATAGAGCTATTCTATCCCTACAGGCCTAGGTTAATGATGTGTCACAATTTCTCTTCAATAAAAAACTTGGGGTTATAGAATTGGTGAGGAAAAAACAAAAAACAAACAAACAAAAAAAACAATATTCTTCAAACTAACAGTTACCATAGCATAGAAATTTAGAGTAAGTCTTCAGCAAGTTTTAGAGAAATTTATTAGAGTGACTTTAATATTTACTGGCTCTAATATAGATTACTGGGGGTTGTACTCTGTATTTTCTACTTTCTCCAGTAACCAAACTTTATTCTATTTTGAACAAGTATAAACCAGTGACAGGTTTTTTGTTTTGTTTTGTTTTGATGCTTCTTCATCTAATTAGGATAGGAAAAGCATTAGAGTATGCAACAATTTTGTCACATCCACAAGTGTCTGCTTAGTGCTATTTATCCACTGTATTGCTACTTCCATCTTTCTTTTCTTATCATTATAGCAAGTTTTTCATTGTAATTCCACCTCTTGGTACTATCAAAGATTTTGCTGTCTGCTAATCTGTTTACTGTTTCCATTTTACCTTACAGAGGTTCACCCAGTAGAGGCCCTCAATATACTTCTGAAAGGAATATACACACATATATTGTGCATGCATGAATGAATAAATCAAACTTTACAAATCACTTTATTCTATATAGCTTCTTTTATTTCCATTTTCTCAGCCTGTTTTTGTCTTTTGCTCTCTAAATTTCTTGGCATTTCAGTTATGCTAGTCAGCTTTTATTTTTTGTTGTAATTGTGATTTTTATAATAAAAATGCTTTTTTCCTTTTGCCTCATGAAGTTCCATAGTAATCAGTTGTTTTCAGTTCCCTTGCTTTTACAGATGGTTGAGGTTAAGAGAAAGTGTACCCTTGAGACTCAGATTCCTGTTATATTTTTGTTTTATATACCTAACACCTAGCACTAAGCCTAGAAAGTGTTTATTGAATGACTAATTGAATCAATGATTAAGTGAGTGAATAAGTCAATAGGCCTGTAAAAAAAAGAAAACAAATGGAGAAGGAAAGATTGGATCATCTAAACAAATGACAGAATCATGGAACAGTAAAAAGAGAAAGGAACTTACATTACTTGATCTTACTACTAAAAAACGCATAATGAGTGTAGAGCTTGAAGATCCTGGGTCTAGTTCTAGGTATTATCTTTCTCAGCAGGATAGAAGACAGGTCAGTCATCCACTTATTAATAAGATTTTATTTATTGGGACAGCAGGTGGCACTGAGTAAGGTGCTGGACTCCCAAATAGTTGATCATGGTGCAAGTCCTGGACCTGGCAACTTAAAACCATATGAGGCACGTGTGTATGTATAGCCAAAATTCCAAGATGAGAATGGAGGAAAAGGAATGTAGTATGCCCATTTCCACTGGCAGGATGATTTCTCACTTTCTCTCTCTCTGTCTCCAATGAGCACATGTGCCTTATGGAGGAAAAAAAGTATTTATTGCCTCCTTTGTAGCAGGTGGTCCTAAGAGCTAGGGTAACAATTTAAAAAGCTAGGGGCCTGCATGTATTGTGGAGGTTAAAGCAGCTGGATCCACATGGCTGACTCCACAGTTTGAGTCCTGGACCTGGCAGTGTGAAAATCATCCTGGGCATGTGAGTGTGCATGCCCAAAATCCCAAGAGGAGAATGAAGAAGAAGGGACTAAAGCGTGGCCACCCACCCTGAGGGCTAGTTCCTCACTTTCTCTGTCTCCTCTCTCTCTCTCTCTCTCTCTCTCTGTCTGTCTTTCTGGCCAGTGTGTGCACCCATAGCAAGCTAAAAACAAAAAACAAAAGACAGGTGCAAAGTATCTCTTTTCAGGAGCCCACATTATATCAGGTAGGACCAATTATTCCCCAAAAAAAGCAGTATTAATTTCAAAACTTGATATTAGCTATGAAAAAAATTAATTCAATTTTTAAAAGATAAGGGAAAAAAGGGAGATTAGCTCCTTCAGACAAAGTGGTTATGTCATGTAACATTTGTGAGTCTTTCTGCAAGATGAGGAAAATGCCACCTAACAGGACTAACATGAAAAACAAGTGAAATAATCTATGTAAAAATATTTAGTAAATCATGATGCTCCTTACAAATTTAGTATTTTATTAACAAGGGCAGTCCAAACAAGCATTCTCCTAGACTCAGAATAAATATCCTTGTATACCTGTAGAGAAAAAAAATATTTTTTTCTTTGGAGAGTTTTTTGCTATAGGGTGCATGCGCTCGCCAGAAAGACAGAGAGAGACAGAGAGATAGAAAGTGAGAAATCAACCCCCAGGGGGGATGGCCACGCCACAATCCCTTCTCCTCCATTCTCCTCTTGGGATCTCGGGCACGCACACATACACGCCCAGCTTGATTTTAAGCCACTGGGTCCAGGACTTGAACCGCAGTCAGTTACATTGGAGTTCAGCAACACAGCCATTAGGCTAACTGCTGGTCCCAAGAAAAAAATTTCTAAGAGCTTGTTCCACTGTGCTAGAAAGGTATAAGTTATATTGAACTACAATTTATTCTCATATAAACTGACTCTGTCTTCTAGAGTCACAGAAAATAGTTTTTTTTTTGTTTGTTTGTTTGTTTTTTGTTTTTTAAACAGGGGGAGGACTGTGAGACAGCAGTAACATGTGATGGCCACAAGGGGAGGTTCCAGACTCCTGTCTGGAGACATCCTGAGCATGCCGGGTATGCTTGTGCCCATTAGCCAGGACTGGCTGGAGCTAAGGGTAGACTACGTGTCAACACCCTGTTGGGGTATGCTCATGTCTTGCTAACAGAAGAAAGAAACTTAAAAAATCTTTTTTAAAAATCTTACCCTGCACATATCTACTCCAGATCAGACACTGCTATTTAGATTAGTGATTTTTTTCATGTGATACGGTTATAATTTCCTTAGAACCATGAATGCTTTCCTCAAGATGTATTCCCATGACAATGACTATCAATTAAAATAATCTATGCTGTGATAGGGCAATAACAGCTGCTGAAACCCCCTAAATCTAAATGTAGGGTCACTAGCTATAGTCACTCCTAAGGTAGAGAAGATAAGAGGGAAAATGAGTAAAGATGAGTAAGATCTGCAGTTTGGATTCCTGGACAAATGGTGAAATCCTAACAAGAAGAAAGGAAGAAAAGCAGGTTTGGGAACAGTAAAACAAATTGGGTTTGGAAATGCTGAATTAAAAATGCAATAAATATTAACTTTTGTATATTTATTTTTTAATTATGAGTATTTAGACAGGGTCTCCCTATGCTATAATCCTCCTGCCTCTGCCTCCCCAGTACTAGGACTATAAGGATGTGCCACCATGCTGGGATTTTAGGATTATAGGCCTCCTATATGGTCTCAGCCTTCCAAGTAGCCATGTCTACCATCCTGTACTACCACTGCTGGGCCAGAATATTATCAAAAATCTGTTGAAATATTAGTTTAGAGCTTATAAGAGAGGTCAGGGTAGCAAATTATAGATATGACAAGAAAATGGAATAAATCCTAGACTAAGAATTTTTGCTAACTCTTTTGTTTTCCCAGAACTCACTTTCTGGATTATCTCAATGAAATTAACTAAAAAGTTAGAAATCCTCATCACAGGAGATAATTCACTAAAGTACAACATGAACAAAAAAATGAAAACTGACAGAATTCTACCTAAACTAAATTACAAAGACCCTAAATATTCCCTTCACCCTCTGATTTTAAAAATTAAGCATAATACTAAAAATCTCTTTTACTGAGTGTGAGTCATAAAAGCATAGTATCATTATAAAAATATATAAACAAGGTTACCTTATAACCTTGGAGATATTCAATATTTTAAAATACAGGCTTAATGGGAAACCAACAAAACATTGAAATAAAAAACTGAGATAAGTTAGGCTCTTATTCTCTTTACTCATGCAAAAAGAAAATAACCTACAATAATCATACTTCTCTGTCTTATCCTAAGATACTTTAAAAAAGTTATTTGCTATAAGATGTGTGTGCTCACTGGAGAGAACAGGGAGATTGAAAAAGCAGCTCCCAGAGGGGATGACTATGTCTCAATCTCTTCTCCATTCTTTTCTCAGGATTTTGGGCATGTACACACATGCATCCAGTGTGTTTTTCAAGTTCCCAGGTTCAGGACTTGAACTACACAGTTGGCTATGTAGGATCCAGCCACCCTAACCACCATGCATCCTGGCTTGCCCTATAAGATACATTAAAACTGTGTTCCCCTGTAAAATACAAGGGGTATCCAGAAAGTTCACAGAAAAATGTGTATCATGACAAAAATTCATTGATTTCAAAACATTCTGCATCAAAATAAACTTATATTTTAATTCCATTATTACCATGTCTCTGTGTGTGTTTCTCACTCATCATATTAAAATAAAATGAATGAATAAATAATAAAATAAAATAATTACTTTTTAAAAAATCTAAATTCCTAATCATTTCATACAAATCTTTAACAATATGGTATTAACTAAAACATGCCACAAATTTTCACAACCATTTGTCTTTAAAATGCCAGAAATAAGCCTTTTCTCCACACCTCACTCATACTACTCAATTCATCACCTAGAAAATGCCTACATATTGCCCTGGATTGTGTTCTCTGAACACTTTGGCAGTGTTAATTGTTTTTTCATTTATACCTGGTCCTAAGCATATAAAAAAATATTACAGGATGTTTCAAATATATAGAAAACATTAAAAATGTGGAGTAATGATACTCTCTACACTATCACTCACCTTCAAAAATGATCAGTATTCTGCCAATTTTTCTATCAGATGTAATTTCAGTCACTACTTATTTGATAATACTGCCTTTAAAAGGTAAATTTAATACATATTAAAATATTTTAATAAATTTAATACATATTAAAATACACAAATCTTAAATATATTACTTAAGCTATAAACCTAGCTGGATGACACACATCTCTATCTTGATACAGAACATTTGCACTGGCTAAGAAAATGTCCTTCTCCTCAGGGCAACAAGTATTCTAATCTTTTTAAATCTTAGTTGCTTTTGCAGATTTTAGAACCTTACACATAGATGATCATATGGTATATACTATTTTGTGTATGGCTTCATTAGCTGTATAAGACTCATCCATGTAGTTAGGGACATGTATCAGTAACTGAGTGCTTTTTATAACTAAATAAAATTCTCTTTATGAATATACCATAATTTGTTTATCTATCCTCCTGATGATAGACATTTGCGTTATTTCCAGTTGGGGCTATAGAAAGAAAACAGTCACAGATATCCTTAGGCACACATATTTATTTCTCTTGTATAAATACTAAGGAAGACATATGCTTGAATTAACAAGAAGCTGCCAAATCTTTTCCCAAAATGGTTGTAATATATGAGAGTTCCTGTTGTTCTACATACTCATTATTTGCTGATTTTGGTCTGTTCAATTTAAGCCATTTTAGTAGGTGTGCAAAAGTCTCTCACTATGATCTTAATCTGAATCTCCATGATTAGTAATGCTAAGTATTATATCATTTACTTATTGGCCATTCTTGTATTTTAATTGTTGTCTTTTAAAAATCTTTTGTCCATACTTTTCAGAATTGTCCTTATTAATGATTTATAGAAGATATATATATATATATATGTATGCATATATTCTGGATATAAACGCTTTATGAGCTATATGGTTCATAAACATTTTTCCCAGTCTGTGGCTTGCCTTTTCATTGTATTAATAGAGTCTTTCACATACATGAGTTTTAATTTGATGAAGTCTAATTCATTAATTTTTCTTATATGGCTACTGTTTTTGTTTCTGTTTTACAACTGTCAGGGGGTGTATGTGCTCATCAGAGAGAGAAAGAAATGGAGAAAGTACTCCCCAATGGGGAGTGGTCACACTGCAATCCCTTTTCCTTCATGTCTCCATCCTCTCAGGATTTGGGGCACACATGCACATGTTCCCGAGTGAAGCTGCTGGGCCAGGGTTCCAATCAGGGTTGGCCATATGCAATCTTGCTCCCTTAACCACCAGACTACAGGTCTAGCCCAATGGCTATTGCATTTTGTGTACTAAAAATCTGTTGTTTACATCCAGGTCAAAGAGATGTTTGCCAGTATTTTATTCTATGGATTTATTTTCCACATTTAGGACTATATAATCCATGTCAAACTAACTGTGTAAACATTAACTATAGCTTTTGATTAGTATACTGACTGGCTTATAAACACACTGGGCTAAAGATAGCACACACCAAGGCTTTTGTTAAACTCACAAGCAGAGTTCTGTAATTAGACAATGACTGAATGGATCCATTTGTCATCCACTGAGAAGCCACATGAGAGAAACAAACCAGCACAAGCAGCTTCATTTCATTATGACTGATAATGAAATCAACTTATTAAGGCAGATTTAACCATTGCTTTGTTTTTACTGGGAAATAGGTGAGATGTGGTCACTTTCCTCTGTTTGTTCTGGTTAACAAACTTGGCTTTAAATTATTTTAATAGACTTTATGAAAATGAACTAAAGTCTAGACCAGTAAATCTCATCCAAAAATAGCAAGGAATATATTATATATTGCTTATCTAAGAAATTCTATTCATTATTTCTTCAGATTAAAATTTTGTTTGTTTTTAGCAAACTAAAGAAATAAATGTCAATCATAGAGTTTCATTGATCTTACAGAGTATTAATGAAATGGTATCTAAGGTCATCTTTTAAAATTTAGCCCAAAGTTATGCTTTTTTCCCCCTTTGGAAGAAATTCTTTTAAGTGAAAAATGTTTGATGCAGACCCAAATATAAATACAGAGGTTCTGTGGTTTTCAATTGAGTCTTGTCTTTAAAAAAAACAAACAAACAAAAAACAAAAAACAAAAATAGAGAAAGAGAAAAAAATTCTTGTCTTTCCTATAATGTAAGTCACAAGTGATACTATAAACAGATTTAATCATAATCACAAATGGAATTTATTTTTCTTTTTTTTTTTTTCTTTTTTTTGGAGAGGTTTTTCACTATAGGGCGCGTGCGCTTGCCAGACAGAGAGAGACATAGAGACAGAAAGTGAGAAATCACCCCCCGGGGGGATGGTCACGCCACAATCCCTTCTCCTCCATCCTCCTCTCGGGATCTTGGGCATGCACGCACACGCGCCCAGCGTGAGTTTTTTAAGCCACCGGGTCCGGGACGCAAACCGCGGTCGACTACGTGGGAGTCCAGCGACATAGCCATTACGCTAACTGCTGGTTCGCCATAAATGGAATATTTTTGTACATTAAATTTTAGACTAAGCAATCATCAAGCCTCCTGTTCAGGTATATGGCCATCCACTTAGCACACATCCACAAGCTTCCCACTATTTTGTGTTTCTGCGTGTAGTAGTATACATTCTGTACTATGAACTCAATAAACATCTTTTTTCATCATCTAGAAAGCTCAAATATTGAATGAAATCAAGTGATCTGGTAAGACAGTCTTAAAAGCACATGTTCATATATATACCACCATTTAACCTGACTTGGAAAACAGTTTAATAAACCTCTTAAAACAAAATGGGTCACAGACATTTCATTCATTTATAGACTAATAGACTACGTGTTATTTGGAAATCTTAAAGGAGATAAACTACAAAACTAAATCTACTTTAAAAAGTTACCATAAGCCCAATAATATCAGTAAGCTTCTTACTGAAAATAAAACTATAATACTAGCATATTAGCACATTTACTTCAACCAAATAGTCATATTTCTAATAGGCATGGAAAAACATGAGCATACTTAAATAGGCCGTTGAGTTAAGGGAGTGATTAAAGGAATGAAGCATAAATTGGAAAGCACATCAGCATCAAAAAGGCAGGCCTAGTTCATGTTTCCATAATGAGGTCTTTATATTTGGAGAGTGTACAATTTATTAAATGCCAAAGATTTGTCACAATCTTAAATTTAAGCAGAAGAATATTTCTGTTTCAACTATTTCCAAGTGAAATGGTTTTTTGAAATGCATCTCAATTTTATTCCCTCTGTGTGCCTCGGTACAACATAATAAACCTACTTTAACATAACAGTGGCCTTCAAATGTTCATGTAAAATGAACGATCCATGTATATACAATAAAGCTTTCAGCAAGCATCTTATCTCATTTGTGCTGCTATAACCAAATACCTGAGAATGGGTAATTTATTTTATTTATTTATTAATTTTTATTTTTTGTAAACATAAGCCTTTTTTATTGGCAAGAAGGCCAAATATATTTGATATTAAAACAGCTTTATATCATTACAATTAAAATGAAATATTATACAGATTAATGTGCATAGCAGTTGTATAAACAAATAAAAACAACTTTTCATTGTTTGGTGATATTCTGAAAGACTTTGTAAGAACTTGATAGCAATGGTAGCCATTAGGGAAGGAAGCATTTTAATTATTAAAACTTGTGTACCCATCACATTTCACCACAAAATTTCAATAATTAAGGGTTCTTTCAGAGATAAGTAGCACAAACCCTCATTGATATTAACCCTTAATTTTATTTATATACACAGTGTGTGGGATTATAAAAATAATCTTTGTGTCGACAGTCTTCAGCAATTGACTGTTTTTCTGAAATCTGGTTTACTCAGAAAGCTAAAAATAGCAAAATCAATTACAATGTTAATCAGAGTACTGGCAGGAAAAAAGACTTCACTGGATGTAATAAAAATTTTCATTCACTTTAATTTTGCAAATAAATGTTAAAAATTTTGTTTGCAAAAAACAAAAACAAAAAAACGTACTTATCTTTTTTTTTTTTTTTCCCGGAGATTTTTGCTATAGGGCACATGTGTTCACTGGAGAGACAGGGAGATAGAAAGTGAGAACTCACTCCCCAGGGGGGATGGCCATGCCACAATCCCTTGTCCTCCATTCTCCTCTCGGGATTTTGGGCACACATGGCACATGCACCCAGTGTGTTTTAAGCCACCAGATCCAGGACTTGAACTGAACCGCAGTGGACTACATAGGATTCCAGTGGTGTAACTGTTACGCCAACTGCTGGTCCCACTTACATATCTTTTAAAATTGGATCACATGCATGTATTATCCATAAGTATATATGTATTTAAAAAAAAATAGTGAGCTTTTATTATCCTCAACAACAGAGAAGAGTTAAGTGTGAAGTCTATGGGAATGAAGTCTCCCTGCTATGCGTGCAAAAGCTGCAGAAGTACCTGGAGGAGCTTTCTCCAAGATTCCCTTCCTCCTGTCACCAGGCCAGGTGGGCAGCAGTGCAAAAGAATTGCACACACTCTTATGATCAGCAGGAAGGAAGGCACTGAAAGTTTTCCTGGCTGAAACCCAACACCATCAAGAGCCTGCACCCAGGAAGAGACAAGTCACTCTCTTGTGGCTCAAGTCTCACTAGAAGTAGGTAAGAATTCACAGCTGTGAGGCCAACTCTGCTCCTCTCTTGCGGTCTCTTGTCCCATTTCTGTCTAGAGGCATCCTCCTCTGTTCTTTGGCCACAGTGTTTGATTTTGAGGAGAATGTTCAACCAGTGAAGTCCTTGTCACTCTGCATCTGAACTCTCTTCAGACTTGTAAGACTTGTGCTTCATTTTTTCCTTTCCTTTCCACCTTTTCTTATGTTTTTCTTTCTTCTTCTTGTGATGCTCTCTTCATTATGAAGAACTAGAGCTGCTCCCACAATCAATGGAGGTAGAATCTTCCAGTAACTGTTTTAGTTGCTGCATCCTTAAATTTTTTTCATGTCTTTTATTTTCCTGTGCAGTTGCATACATGGAATCTTCATGTGCTACTCTGAGCTGTTCTAACTTTTGGTTGCCTTTGATAAGGAATGAATAGGTATTTTTTGTTGCCTGTTCAGTGACCATAAGATTTATAATGCCAACACCGCATAAATTTGATTTCTTTCCCAGTGGCATCCAAAGTCCTTTCATTGGTTCAAGAGCCCAAAATTCACTCGCATGTTCATTGCCTAGTACATCTGGTACACAGTCTTCTGGTTAAGTCTTGTCTTCCTTGATAAGCTCAGGAGGAGGTTCTTCATAAAAGGATTCCAGGTGTTTGAGCTGCTGCAGCTGCTGTGCATCCTGCAACTGCTGCTTCCACTGGTGCCACTGCAACGCCTGCTCAGGGGGCTCCCATGGCCCCTGCATCCCTCACTCTCCCGGTATCACAGCACCCTGGCCAGACCTCCTATACTTTCATACTTGGCATGAGAATATCCCTAAACCAATTGGAATAAGACTGTGTGCATGTGTGTTTTGAGAAGAATCTCACAGACCTGATCCTCCTGCCTCAAATTTCCCAGCAGCTGGAGCGACAGGTACATGCCGCCAAGCCCACCTCCTTTAGACACTGGCCATGAGCTCACCCTCTTCTACCCTCAGCCTCCTGAGCAGCAGAGATTATAGGTGCGCCTGAGATTTTGGGGTGGGTGGGTGGTAAAACTTGGGCCTCTCGAGTGGCCTCTGTCTACCACGCAGCAGCATCCAGTGTGCAAATGGGGCCTGGAATCAGACTTTGGTGAAATCAGTTGACAAAGGAATACTTTATTGCTGAATGAATTATCTGTTAGACATGAAGTGAATTTCAGGAACATAGCTCTTTTCATTTGTATTTTGTTTCTCTGAAATGAAATTTAATTTAGCCCATGTTAGTTACTATAAAAAATGAAAATTGAAAAAAACCCAATTAAAGTATCTATACAGTGAAAGGAGGCATAGAGTTCCTAAGATGAATCCAACTGTGATAAACTGGAAAGCACTGGACTTTTTAAAAATAATGAACTGTCGGGGCCAGCAAGTGGCTAAAGGCGCTGGACTCCCACATGGCCGACCACAGTTCAAGTCTCGGACCTGGTGGCTTGCTTTCTCACTTCCTCTCTCTCTCTCTCTGTGTCTCCTGATCAAACTGAAAAATAATAATGGTAATAATAATAAAGATACTGTCAGCCTTAACTAGATACTTACCAACACGTAATAATCTACATAAATACCGTTAAAAGACTAGTACATGAGGGACCAGCAGATGGCATAATGGTTATGTCACTGGATTCCCACAGAGTTGACTGAAGTTCAAGTCCCAGAGCTGGTGGGTTAAAACTCATCCCAGGTGTGTGTGCGTGCATGCCCAAAATCCCAAGAGAAGAATGGAGGAGAAGGGAATGCAACATGACCACACCCCCTGGAGGGTGATTTCTCACTTTCTGCTTCTCTGTTTCTCTCGGTCTTTTGGGCACAAGTACATGCCCTATAGCAAAAATCTCTTGAAAAAAAAAAAAAAAAAAAGACAAGTACATAATACTGCATAACATAGATGAAAGAATCTACCTATAAAGGGGAGAAATAATTACTGACATCAAAATTTTTAGCTTTCTTGGGAATGAAGTCTTATACCCTCTAAGTTTATTGATGGGTTTTACCACAATCTAAATTATGCATTCTGTATAAAATTAGGGAACTTCCTAATAAAAGAATAAAGACAATAAAGATAAAGACATACACAGCAATGTTCCTTATAAAGTACAAAAACTAGAACCTTTAAAATGTCCAACAAGGACATTTAAAATGATAAAATTAATTAGGGTATGTCAACTAAAAGAAATATCATGAAGAAATTAAAATTTTAAGTATAAAAACCATGCATCAGACTAAATATATCCATAAAGTACTGTTACTTTTAAAAGCTATAAAATTATTTAAAGCCATCACAATATGTAAATTTTACTTAACTATGTAAAATAATGTGCACCTGAATAAATATTGAAATGACCACAAAAAAAAGAACACTGATTTACTAGAGAACTGAGGAAGAATTTTATTATCTAGTATTATTTTAATAAGAATTCAAAGCACAAAATATAGAATAGCTCTGTAGAAGGTAGCAGGACAAACACAAGAGGGGAAAAGTGGTGTGTACTTGATAATAACTGAATTATCAAATGTATTTTTTTGTCTCCATTTTTTTTTTTTTTTTTGAGAGGTATTCGCAATAGGGCACGTGCGCTCGCCAGACAGAGACAGACAGAGAGACAGAAAGCGAGAAATCACCCCCCGGGGGGATGGCCACACCGCAATCCCTTCTCCTCCGGTCTCCTCTCGGGATCTTGGGCTTGCACGCACGCGCCCGACGTGAGTTTTAAGCCACCGAGTCCAGGACGCGAACTGCGGTCGACTACGTTTGTCTCCAATTTTACGAAAAAAAATTTAATTAAAAACTGGTTAAACGTTGTATATGTGTGACCAAATATGATAATTAGGATTGAGTAATGAAAAGAGATTGGTAAGTGTCATTCTTGAAAATTTTTTAAATTCTAAATAAAATTCTGTACTGAATTAGACACATTAATGGGTCAAGCTTAACTACAGCACAGAGCAAGTACAAGTCATTCCTGGCATGAGCAGATTTCTCTAGGTAACCAAACACAAAGCCAAACATTCAGAAAGGTACTCTTCTCAGGTAAACAGATTCTAAGAAAAGCAGTGAGGAGAGATGAAACCAAGCCACCCTATATATTCCTTTAGGTCAGTGAATGTATTTGCTTTTGTAAATCATACAGGATCATTTTTAACATCTTTTCATCTGTAACATACAGAATGAATTCCACATGTTAGTCACTACTATCTTTAAGTTCCTATGTCAAAATGTGCATTTTTACTATTTCCTCCCATTATCCTATTTCCACCCTCTGCTTTTTAAAATACCAGCCTGTTCTTTGGACTGTCTTGGCCTTTTTAAAAATCATAAAACTAAGTTGTATATTGAAGATTGTGGATTTTATGCACATCATTTCCTAGTGCAACTGAAAATAGCTACTGTAAAATAAGATAAAAATTAATACATGTCTGTAACATTATTAAAAGTTAATATTTGTGGGGACAGTAGGTGACACAGAGATTAAGGTGGCTAGATCCCACATGGCTGACTGCATGGTTTGAGTCTTGTACTGGCAACAAGAAAAACATACCAGGTGCGTGTATGTGTGTGCCCCAAATCCCAAAGGAGCGTAAAGTAGAATGAACTGCAGTGTGGTCATCTCCCTAGGAGATGATTTCTCACTTTGTCTCTCTATCTCTCTGTCTCTCTCCAGTGAGCACACATGCCTTATAGCAAAACTTTTTAAAAAAATGAATATTTTCTATAGTCTTTTCTAACTTATATTAAGATGGTCAACTAAATAAGCCAAATTTGGAAGGCTGTATAAAAATTCTTGATTAAAATAAACCAAATAGAATAAAATCATTCAATATCAGAAAAGGCAAAAAAAAAAAAAAGTCCACTAAAATATTCTACATGGTATCTCTTAAAGATATACATGTAGAGATTGACTATATTGGGGCATGAGAAAATTTTTTGAGTGTGGCAGAAATTTTTTTTTAATCTTGATTTAGGCAGAAGTTACAAAACTGTTTTAGTCTACTGAATTCATAGAATGGAGTAAATATAATGAGTTGATTTTATTCTATGTGAATAATATTTCAGTAAACCTAAAGGAAAAAAATACATATGCACTTTAAGTAACTTAATTGTGTGTGTGTGTGTGTGTGTGTGAACAAAATATTTAACTTTTATTATATCTATGTTTTAGGCATCATAGTTTCCATACAACACATTTTACTTTTTATGCGTAACTGTTTATTTGTTTCTTCATCTGTAAAATGGGGATAAGAGCTATTAACAGATCCATCCCAAAGGACTGTTTAAGAATTAATAAAATCATTTATATAAAGCACTTAAAATAGCATAGAGGAAATATTTAATCAATGTAATATACTAAAAAGAAACTATTTTTAATCATCAAGAGTCATGTTTTGACATGTTTTTCCTGACTCGTATGTAATTTTTTTAACTTCCTCATTTCACGTTTTACATAGAGTCCCCATCATGATGTATAGAACGTGTATTTTTTTTCTTCAACACAGAACTTCACCTTTTTTTGGTCTGTTACATTTTTCTTCTTTTTCTACCTCCCACCCACCCTCTACCACCAATCCTTAACTTTAATTTTTAACACATACTGTTTTTCTGAACTCTCAAATACCATTACTTTACCTTCCAGTCAAAATTCAGTCTTTCAAGTCCAATTAAAATGTCACCACTTTTGAGAAGTCTTGCCTGAAAACTCAGAAAGACTACTCTCTTGCCTGCAACCCTAACGCATCTTGTTTCTATCACTAGCATAATGTTTATTATACTGTATTTTAATTCATTTCCTATCTGTTTCCCATAGTAAAGTTACCAGCTTTTTAAAGGCAAAGAATGTTTCATATTTTAAAAAATTCTTTGTAGTACAATGCTTGGTCTATTAAAAGGGTTTTAATTCAGGTTATACTACTATAAATACTAGTTCAAGTGAAGATATACTGGTTACCCAAATGACTCCATAAAGATAACTTATAGGGAAAAAAAAAGTATTGGGTTAATATCTGACTCTGATAAAGCAGTAACTGTCTTTTTCTGAATCATGATGAAAGAAAAAAAGTGGTGGTCACTGAAAAACTGTACACAAACATTATTGGGAAGCTAATTAAATAACTCCCCTAAGTGCAACCTGACCAATGCTTTAACAAGGTTACAGTTTGAACCACACCAATCATCTGGTTTGCAAGATTTCCTGCTGGACATCAACACCAGCCACTCGTTAGACCCAAAACCACCTTGGGAAATAGCTGTGGCTAAGATTTACACAGACCAGTAATGGACTAAATTACTGGTTTAGTGGAAAAACAGGTCAGAAGCATATATAACATGACAGAAATTGGAAGGTCAATAAAAAGATTTATGTATCAGACTCCCTACCCCACTCCTCAAAAGTTAGCTGAGAGTTTTAAGACAGTGAGGTTGTTAGAAGACAAGAAAATTCAAGGTGTTCTCTCATACAAATGCATAATTATCATGAGATGCAAACTTAGGAAGTAACATCTTGGGACAGATGATCACATTTTAATATCTTTTTAGATAGGGAACAAAGTAATCACAGCAAAAATCTTTAGCATTTTTCTTTAAAAAATTATTCAATCTAGAGAAGGCATGTGGAAAATAAAAAGACAATGCTTCTTTCTCCTCCATATGTAAACAATATTCATTCCCTTGATCAGGAGAATATCAAATGGAACACTGTATTATTTACTGTGACATAAAATACATACTTTAAAATACAACACACTGTTCCCTCCCCAAAACAAACTATATTTCTATGAATGATATGAAGGCAAACCATAAGCACCATGAGTAATCATGAATGGGTACAACATATAGTGAAGAATGTACTATTCAGTACTAACATCAATAAAGAGATTGAATGACCAATAAGACTGTTCAGAGGGATTTGGCCCTGATCCTGACTGGTCTATTCTAATTGCTGAAATTTATAATTCTGTCCAGCAGAGTACTAGATATATCACCTGGCTTCCACTAGAGCCACTATGCCTTTATTGGTCTTATTTGTGAGAACGGTATTTAATAAAACCTTTTCACTTAAGAAAGTATTTGGTGTTTGAGGAAAATTTATAAAATGGCTAAAATAGATCATGAAAATGTATATTCAGACTTTGGATTTCAGTCCTGGCATGTAAAGAGCTCCTTCAATCCTTTTAAAAAGAAATGACTCCCCCAAAACAAAGAAACAAAAATCTGAACAAACCAGACCACGGCTGATCTTTGAACCCATCATTACCGATGCAGGCGAAGTAACTAGCACCTCAAAATCGGGAGAACAGGCACACCCAGTGAATTACAACCAACACCCGCATACCTAGAGCAGAAGTTCCTGGAGACTGGCAGGAATACTAAATGACAATTTTCGGAAACTGCTGGAAGCTGAATAGGGATGAGTATGAGAGTGAAAATTACCAGGAGCTGAAATATTAGAGGGGTCCTCAATTTTCTGGATGTCCCTCCATGAATCCCATCAGGGTCTCACTGTGAAGAGCCAAGAAAGTTCCCCTCATGGTTCTGGCAAGAGGAAGAAAAAAGGAGCCACAATGATACAGGCCCAGAGCATTCTCCACAGCAGAGGCCTATGATTTGGGTGAAAGCGCTTGATTATAGCCTTATCTAATCTAGGAAAAGGGCATTAACAAGATCCTAGCTCCTTGTAGTCTTCCTGTCTCACAAGGCAGGGGTCTAACAAGCACTTGTGAAGGTCACAGATTCAATGATATCTCGCCATAAAATGATAGAACACTTCCCCTTCTAGCACCTCACTGTCCAGCCAAGAGGGCTCCGGGGTAATAAGAGCAGGTGATTCCCGAAGAACTGTGAGACACCGTTTGAAGAGAAGCAAAGACAACAGCAGAGACGAAAAATGATACTGAAGGAATTCGAACCCCCTAACAACTTACAGCAACTGACTACATTAAACAGAGCGCATCCTATCCAGTTAACACTCAACTTCCCATTAGAAGTCTGTTGATGTCAGCTCCTATTGCACAATACATCACTTTGGTCTTTTAACAAAAATCATAAGGCAGGCTAAAGGACAGAAAAGTCTGAAGGAGCAAAGAAAGCATCAGAATCAGTTTTGGATACGATCGACTGTTTTGGAGGGATCGGACTGGGAACTGAGAATGACAATAACTAATATGTTGAGAAATGTAATGGGAAAAGTAGACAATATGAAAAAAAAAGATAGATAAATGTACAGGTAGAAACTCAATGAATCAAAAGGAAATGCTGGGAAATGGAAACACAAGAGGAATGCCTTTGAAGGGATTATCAGTAGATTGGACATAATTAAGTAGAAAGTCTTAAGTCAGTAAAAACTCCCTACATTTGGTTCACAAATTTAGAATTAGAAAAAAAATGAAAGCAAAAACAAATCATAAAAGCCAAGAACTGAGACAACTTTTAAAAAGTGTGATATGTGTACTTTAAATACCAAATGGAAATGAACAACAGAATAAAGCATAGCAAATACTTGAAGTAGTAATTGCCAAGAATTTTCTGAAACTAATGACAAACACGAAACTACTATTAATACAATCCAGGAAACTCAGGGAGCACTAAGCAGGATAGATATCAGATAATCTACTCACAGGTCTATGTATCATATTATAATGGCAAAAAAAAAAAAAAAAAAAAAAAAAAGGAAATCTTAAAAGAAGCCAGAGATACAGAGCACTTTATTTATAGGTAATGCTGACTTATAGAGGAAAAGAATTATGGTAGACTTCTTTTCAGAAATCACATAAGTGGGAACCAGCAGTTAGCGTAATGGCTATGTTGCTGGACTCCCACGTAGTCGACCGCAGTTCACATCCTGGACCGGGTGGCTTAAAACTCACGCCGGGCGCGTGTGCGTGTGTGCCCAAGATCCCGAGAGGAGAATGGAGGAGAAGGGATTGCGGTGTGACCATCCCCTCTGGGGGGTGATTTCTCGCTTTTTGTCTCTATGTCTCTCTCTGTCTGTCTGGGGAGCGCACGCGCCCTATAGCGAGAATCTCTCTTCAAAAAAAAAAAAAAAAAAAAAAGAAAAGAAAAGAAATCACATAAGTGAAAAAAGAGAAGAATGAAGTATTTAAAGTGAAACATTAAAATGAAATATTTGTGGAGGGGAAAAAGCCTACCAGAAAAAAAAGCAGAGATTTCACAAACCACACATTAAATAATCCAGATCACAATAAAACCTATATAAGTAGTAAAAAAAATGATAGTGTTTAGGCAAGTATAAACAAGACTAACGGAAAAGACTAGGAAAGCGTATAGGCAGGCCCTCACACATAACAAGAAGGTCTTCAAAAAGTTCACAGAGGGACCAGCAGTTAGCATAATGGCTATGTTGCTGGACTCCCATGTAGCCAACAGCAGTTCAAGTCCGGGACCCGGCGGGCTAAATTCACAACGGGCACATGTGCGTGCGTGCCCAAGATCTCGAGAAGAAAATAGAGGAGAAGGGATTGCGGTGTGGCCATCCCCCATGGGGGGTGATTTCTCGCTTTCTGTCTCTCTGTCTCTCTCTGGTTTTCTGGCGAGCACATGCACCCTATAGCAAAAACCTCTCAAAACAAAAACAAAAACACAAGTTGACAGAAAATGAGCATTATGAAAAGAGCACCCATGACTTTCAAAAATAAAAATTTGCAAAAGTAAACTTGTACTTTTTTTTTTTTAAGACCTTTGCCATAGAGAACATGCACTCACCAGAGAGAGACAGAGAGAGATGGTGAAAGGGAAAGTGAGAAATCACCCCTGTTTAAGAATGAGCATGCCACAATCCTTTATTCTCCATTCTTTTCCTGGGATTTTGGGCACACATGTACATGTGCCTGGCATGTTTCTCGCCACCAGGTCTAGGACTCAAACCACAGTCAACCACGTGAGAGTTCAGCACCTTAACCACCAATCCACTAAGCTTGTACTTTTCCTTTATCTTTCTACCAATGCTTGTAAGTTCCCTCATATAGTAACTATAGCACATGATAAAGAAGTGGCATGAAATACTGTGTAAAGAAACATTATTTCATCATATAACAACATAACGTATAATTAAAAAATAGTACGAGGAAACACTGTTTATTCAGTGGTTCTCAATCTTTAGCATGAATCAGAATCACTAGTAGGGTTAGTTAAAACGGTTTGGGGGACCAGTAGTTAGCATAGTGGCTATGTCGTTGGACTCCCATGTAGTCGACCGCAGTTCGAGTCCCAGACCCAGTGGCTTAAACTCACACTGGGAGCATGTGCGTACGTGCCCAAGATCCCGAGAGAATGGAGGAGAAGGGATTGCAGCATGGCCATCCCCCCAGGGGGTGATTTCTCGCTTTCTCTCTCTGTCTCTCTGGCGAGCACACACACCCTATAGCAAAAAGATCTCCAAAAAAAATAAATAAATAAAACAGATTGGCAGGCCCAAGGACAGAATTTCTGATTCAGTCAGTCTGGGTGATGCTACAGACCTCACTTTTCTAACAAGCTCCCAGGTAATGCTGACATTGAAGCTGCTGGTCCAAGGACCACTTTGAGAACCACTGCCTTGGTACTATCTCCCAGTTTGAGAGTAGGCACTGAGATATGTCACTGTAACCACTTAAGCCACAACAAGCCTAAATAAAATAACAAGGAAGTCTTTAATCACTTACTACTGTGAAATAAGTAAGAGGTTAAAACTAAACAAAGCACAGACTTCTTGTTTCATTCTCCTCATAGAACAAGGCACGAGTTGAGGACCAGGTGGATCAGCAGACATGGTGGTCATCTCAGTGGTTTGAGAGTCTCAAAAAAAAAGATTCCAGCATTGATGGACACCAGGAAATATGAATATGAACCCTAAAGAACAAATGATGAAGGTGCTAGGAGTAGACACTACTGTATACTGAGCCAGAGTGGGGGAAAAGTGTCTTTCAGGCCCTTCCCACCTCTCCAGGCAATACGGCCTGAGCAGAAGTGCCTGCAGAAGACCTCTGCTAAAGGTCTCAGATAAAGAACCTAGGAATGGAGATGCCTGGGCTAGGAATGACTTAAATGTACACGTTGTACTGGGTGTTAAAAATACGGGATTTGTATGTACACCTAGCAACAGTTTGGAAGTTATAACACATAATGAGTAAGTAGATCTCAGAAGAATAGTTGTAAGGGAAACAGAAAAGACAATGAGTTCTATACATAATACCATTTTTGCAAAATAAAAATACATGCACACAAAATAACAACAGACTGCAATAACCCATTCAAATAAAAGCAGATATTAAATACTCTCAAATGGTTCTCCCAAAGGGAAGGAAGACATTGAGAGTGGGAAACGAAGATAAAGTCCCATGTGCACAGAAACACACACACACACACACACACATACATATATATAAATATATATATATATAAATATATATATATATATATATATATATATATATATACACATATACCTGTGCAAAGTATTTTTTTTTTAAGTTAAGAATATTCTTTTGGGGGCTGCCAGGTGGTGTGGTGGTTAAGGTGCTGGGATCTTGCATTGGGGACCACAGTTTGAGTCCTGGACTTGGCAGCTTGCTTTTTCACTTTCCCCCTCTCTCTCTCTCCCCCTCTAATCAAATTAAAAAGCAGTAAGTAAAATAAAATAAAATAAAATAAAATAAAATAAAATAAAACAAAACATTGGGTAATCAAAAAAGTCAGATGCATTTTTGCATAGGAAAACATTTTTTTTTAAATCATGACTTTTCTGACAAACCAATAATTATTTCAAAAAAATACTCTTTTCCACTTAAAACTAGAGGGACCAGCAGTTGGCATAATGGCAAAGTAGCTGGACTTCCATGTAGTCAACTGTGGTTCGAGTTCCGGACCCAGTCAGTGGCTTAAACTCACACCAGACGCATGTGCGTGTGTGCCCAAGATCCCAAGAGGAGACTGGAGGAGAAGGGACTGTGGTCCTGGGGGGTGATTTCTCGCTTTCTGTCTCTCTGTCTCTTTCTGTCTTTCTGGCGAGTGCACACACCCTATAGCAAAAACCTCTCAAAACAAAAACAAAAACAAAAAAACTAGGGTACTTAGCTTTTTTTTTTTTTTTTTTAAGGTTATTGTCATAGGGTATATGTGCTCATCAGAGAGAGGCAGAGAGGGAAAGTGAGAAATCACCCACCAAGGAGGATGGCCATATCTCAGTCCCTTTGCCTCTACTCTCTGCTGAGAATTCGGGCATGCATGCACATGAACCCAGCATGATTTTCAAGTCTCCAAGTCCAGAACTTGAACCATGGCCAGCCATGTGGGAATCTAGCACCTTAACCACCATGCCACTTGCTAGCCCCACTTAGCTTATTCCTTTAAAAATGTCTCAAAAAAAAAAAAGTCACTGTTTTCATTTGCACTTTTCTTGAAAACAATTCCCCCTGGAAAGGCAGTTATGTACATGTAAACAATAGCTTGGTTCACAAATGCACTCTCTTCACTAACCTAGGGTTTCTGTTTTCCTTTTAACAACGTCTTTTGCCAAAAAAAGATAAAAAATAAAAATAAAAGGTGATCTTAGTACAAAGGGAAATCAGTGAATGAAAAACATACACAGGAATCAGAGAAGAAAGAAATTAAGCAGGATTTAAGAAGTTCTAATTTCGCCTTCTCATCATTACAGTCTTCCCCAAGCAGTAAGTAAAATTATTCTTTCTCTGGCTTGTTCCTTCTTTCTTTGTTTTCTGTTCAAAATGGAGTGTGTGCACATACAAGAGTGAGAAGGGGGGGAGAGAAAGACACCACCCCTCTGTCACACTGCAGTGCCCTTCCTCCAGTCTTCCAGACTGCCAGGCCCCGGGTGTGCACTTACAGGCCCCGCGTGTGTCAGGACGACTGGGCAGGGGATCTGAACTACACTCGGCATGTGGCTTCCAGCTCCACAGTCCAGCACCTTACCAACTGTGATACAGAAGCTGGGCCTCTTGCTTTTTTTCTTAATGTGAACATTTACTTGTATTTTTTTTTTTTAATGAGGATAATGATTTGCCTATTCTCTCCAAGAATGCATTTAAGAGAAACAGAACGTGTGTGTTTGTGTGTGTGTGTAGTAGTAGTAGTAGCAGTAATAGATTTCAATTTAAAATTTCACTTACATATTAACTCTCTTAAATTTACTGTATGTGGGAAATAAAGAAACATGAAGTATGTGGTAAGAGAAAAACAATTTTATGGCTAGCCACAATCTGCTAACATATCACTATATACATTTGGGGCAATAATTAGCAGTTAATAAAATGTGTTTTTCCTGGCAGGTAAATGCTCTTAAGGTACACTTTTCTGCCTATTTTATGAGAATGAGACTCAAGTGACTTTGATGGTATGGTAAGAATGAATTAGTATAATAACACCATAACGCTTATAAAAAGTAATAAAATTAGTGTTTTATTGTTTTATAACCATTGTATATGAAGTTTAAAAAGAGCTAGTAATATCTGACGTTAATTAATTCTTAGAACATCTGAATTTTGATACCAACCCCTTTAGCTTGTTAACTATCTAAGTATCAGTGTGAAAATGTAATTTCCAAAAAATTATTGAATTAAATATAACTGGATAAATTCTTTTTGAATCAATGAGAAAATTAAATTTTGACTATGCTGATGTGGTTTATAGTACTTTAGGTTATAAGCAGTAAAGATGATGACCACAATTCCTCAACATCTATATAAATATTCAAATAAATGAATCATATGATTTATGAGAAGCATGTGGTATGCCTGGGTTAATAGGGTAATACAACAGATGCAAATACAGTTTTCCACCACTTTCAGGGACTATACTAATAGCCAAACAAAATGCAAATAGACAAGGAGCACACAGCATGTACAGACACAAATGAACAGCACCAGGAGTAACTAAGCATCCTTAAAAGGTTATATCAACATCAAAGATAAATTAAAACAAAATTACAAACTGTATAAGTCAAGGTTCTCAGGAGAAACAGAAACAATAATATATGTGAAGAGAAGAAGGGAGGGACATGTAGGAGAAAGGGATACAGACTGACTTTTTTTTAAATATGTTAACAGGATCACATGGACTACCTAGTAGGAAATCTTTAGGATGTACAAGAAAGATGGAAACTCAAACAGGGTTTCCATGTTTTGGTATTGAGGAAGAATTTCTTCTTTTTCAGGAAATTGCACTTGTTTGTTCTGAAGGCCTTCAACTGATTAAATGAGGCTCACCCACATTATTCAAGTTTGCCTCCTCTACTTCAAGAAAACTGATGATAAATGTTAATCGCAACTATAAAATACCTTTACAGCAACATCTAGGCTAATGTTTGATTAAATAATTGCGTACCATAAAAATCAATCATCATACAACCTAGCAGGCTTTACTTAGCAAATTAACAGGTTTTATTTGTTTGGAAGGCTTTTGATGTTGATGCTAATTTTGCTACAGGGCACAGAGACAGAGTGGGAGAAAGAAATAGAGAAAGAGAGAAAACACCCTCATGAGGAATGGTCACACCACAATCCCCTCTCCTCCATTTCTCTTTCCCTTTGGGATTCTGGTCACATACACACACATGCATTTGGCATCTCTCAAGCCACCGGGTCTGGGACTCCAACTGTGCCTTTGGCCATGTGGGATCCCACCACCTCAACCACCACACCACCGGCTGGCTTGAAGTAAATGGTTTTAAACTGTTGCTAAAAGCTTAATGAATGGTCACCTTCTTGTATTGTTTATGATTTGTAAACTGCTATACAAAGAATATTCTCCACATATACTAAAAGGTCTTAAGATGCTATAATAATATTACAACAAAAAATAATATATTTAACTACTGGGGTTTGATTTACCTTTATGTTCCGCAATTATCTTGATAGTAGAAATTATACTTTAAATTCTATAATAGCCAGGGTTAGCAGGTAGCATGGTGTTCAAGGTTGCATGGCTCCCACATGGATTTCCATAGTTCGAGTCCCAGACCTGGCAGCTTGAAAATCACACCAGGTATGTGCACTAGCTTGCGCAAAATCTGGAGAATGGAGAAGATACTGCAGTGTGGCTACTTCCCCCCAGGGGGTGATTTTTCACTTTCCCTCTCTCTGTCTCTCTCCAGTGAGTGCACATGGCAAAAACCTAAAACAAAAACAAACAAAAAATCTGTAATAGTCATATTAAAGTTCTCAACATTGTCATGTTTATCTAAATTTCATGGAGATGTATATTATGAAAAAATTCTAGATTTCAAAATATTTAAAACCAAAGTAAAGTCATACTTAAATTCCATTTTCCATAAACTTTTAGAAGCCACTTATATTTACAAGAATGTATATACACATATATATATATTCATATATTTTAATTTTACCCCAAAATATTTTCTTACTTATTATTTTTGGAAACTGTTATCACCTCAAATTTCCCTCTCAAAATTTTTTCTGGATTTTGATGGCTTCCTGTGTATTTTGCACTAAGCATTGCTCTTACTTGATCTGCCCTTTTTCTTCTTTGAAAATGTCCATTACTTACATATTAAGTTGATAGCTTCATAATGAAGCCTTTCATATTTCCTCATTAGTTCCATTCTTTACTAATTTTCTCTATATTACATATACATCCTCAAATTATTCTTCTATCGGTAATTTATGTTCCTGCATTATCAAAAGCCCACTGTCATAAGTTCCAAAATATATTTTGCTACTGAGTGTTTAATTTAATAATGCTCTTTTTCATCTGCCATTTTAAAATATGCACTCTGACCCTTTGAGGTCAGACCAAGAAATGAGTTTTCTAAGCCTTTATTTGTTGTATGAAGTAAACCTGTTTCAGGGTGCTATGGTTAAAATGCGTCACCCCAATATTCATGTGTTAAAATGTGGTGGTAATGGGATTAGGAGGATGAAGCTTAACCTGACATGAGGACTAGATGAGGTCATCAGAGGTGAGCGCGTGAGCAAATCCCAGAGCGTCCAAAGGGAGAGGGAATGACCGCTCCTGCTCGCCATGTACGGCCTGGTGCAGCCTCAAGCTCTGCGGGAAGGGCCAGACAAGAAGGCCTTCCCCAGACACAGCGCCTTGACCTTGGACCTCCAAAACTGTGACCTAAGTAAACTGCTATTCTTTATAAATCACCCAGCTCAGGTATTTCTGTCACTAGTAATACATCAGAGAATAACACAGAGAAATCACTTTTGAAAAATTTTACAGCTCTGTTCCTCCCTTTCTTGTACTAGGATTTTTTCATACTTTTTTTGTATTAATTTTCTGCTTATTTATATGCCTTAGATTTTACTTATTAATCTCCATTTTGTCAACCCATTGCCTGTTTGAACATTAACATGTTTATTTTATTTTTAAAAAGTTTCATTAATGATGGCGACTGCGTGAAAGCATATACATGTGTGCACAGAAAAGAGGATAGAGAGAAGCACCCCCAGCTCTCATCACATCAAGGCTCCTTCCCCAAAGGGTCCTGCGCACGTACACAGCCAGTGATCAGGAGAGAGAACTTCAAATGCTCACAAAACAAAAGTAATTAAAAAAACATTTGAGATACTATATATGTTTATTGTTCCATTTTGATCATTACACACTGTAATGAATATATATACATAGGGTTGTCAGAAAAGTCATAATGTAATGCATATGCATATATAATAAAAATAACACTATACTCCATAATTATGTAAAGTCTTATATGTTAATTAAAAATAATTTAAAATAAATAGGGGCCAATCCCAAGGTTTAGTGCTTAAGGGAGCCAAATCTCATATGGCTGACACTGTGGATTGGATACCAGCTCCAGAAGCCTGAAAAACACATCAGGAACATACACATGCCCATAAGCTTAAAATCCCTACAGGATGGAGAAATGGAAGAAAAGGGATTGAAGCTTGACCAATCCCCATTGGAAAGTGCTTTTTCCCTCTCCTCATCTCTCTGGATCTCTCCAGCAACCACACATATCCTCTAGCAAATAAGATAGAGAGACAGAGAGAGAGGAAAGAAGAAGGGAGGGAGGGAGGGAAGGAAGGAGAAAAATAAATACATTACAGAACAAAAAGTAATTAGTACATTTTTAAAATATAATAATATCCAGCACACAACAAACTAAAATCCACAATGATTACAATCTTATTGAAAATTAACAGGTAGGAAATGAAGCAGGAAAATATAACTCGTAACAACAAGAAATTCGTCCAAATGGAACCGGAAATTATATAGATGACAGAATTAAGTAACAAGGACATTAAACGGTTATTACAGAAATATCTCAGAAAGTGTTTTGTTGTTTTGTTTTGTTTTGTTTTGTTTTGTTTTGGAGAGGTTTTTGCTATAAGGCGCACACACTTGCCAGAAAGACAGGGAGACAGAGAAACAGAAAATGAGAAATCATCCCCTGGGGGGATGGCCACACCGCAATCCCTTCTCCTCCATTCTCCTCTTGGGATCCTGGGCACACACGCACACGCTCCCGACTTGAGTTTAAGCCACCGGGTCCAGGACTCGAACTGAGGTCGACTACATGAGAGTCCAGCAACGTAGCCATTACACAATCTGCTGGTCCCATCAGAAAGTTTTAAAAAAGAAAAAGGTATGTTAAAGAAAGATACCTATATATAAAAAGAAAGATATAGAGGATATAAAAAATTAAAATCAAATTTCTAGAGAAATGACATATCGGAGAGGAAAAATAAACTGCATGAGGTTAACAGCAGATTAGAAATTCTGTTACAGAAGAAAAAAGTTAATGGCAAAAGAACATATGCTTTCTTCAAAACGTAACAGAATATCAACTCTACCTTTACAATGTCTGCTGGAGATACTAACCAATGCATAAAGCAGAGAGAGAATCACTCATATTTTTGTATTTCAAGACAACATGATTGTTATGCAGGAAATTGGAAATTTTCCAAAAGAAACAAAACTCTTAAAACTTTTATCTCATGGATGAAATGAGTTTATCAAAGCTACCCAATACAAAGTATATAATTTCAAAAAATTATATATCTAACAAGAACCAATTGGAAATTGATATAAAAAGCAGTACCATCTTTAATCACACTAAATATAAAGTAGATATAGCAAAGTATGTATACAATTTGTACAATGAAAAGTAAAAAACATTGATAAAAAGAAATCTAAGACAGAAATAAATGAACAGATATATCATCATTCACATATTACAAGATTCAGTCAATCTATAGTTTCAATAATCCAACACAATTCAAATCAAAACAATACCATTAAGAATTTTTTTGATAACTCAGTAAGCTAATTCTAAAGTTTATACTGAGAAATAAAAGAATTAAAAGAGTCAAAAAAGGGCCAGCAGATGGTAGTTAAGGCACTAGACTCCCACATGGCTGACTGTGATTTGAGTCTCAAACAAGTGACTTGAAAATCACACCAGGCATATGTGCATGCAAGCCCAAAATCCTAAGAGGACAACAGAGAAGAAGGACTGCAGGGTGGCCATCCCCCCTCGGTGGGGGAAAGTGATTTCTGACTTTCCCTCTTACTGTCTGTTGTCTGTCTGGTTTTCTGGCAAGCACACATACCTGGTGGCAAAAACCTTAAAAAAATGAAATTTTCTTTAAACAAAAATGGTGAAGGGCTGGCTCTGTGGCCCAGTGGTTAAGGCAGCCAGATCCCACATGCCAACCCTATGGCTCAAGTACTGAACACCAGGCACTGGTGTCTGCATGCCTCAAATCCTGACAGGATGGAGGAATGGAAGAGAAAGGAGTACAGAGTTAATATTCTCAATGGGGGTGGTGGGGGGGGAATCTTTCTCCCTTTTCTCTGTCTCTCTCTAGAAAACACATATGTATTCTGGAGGAAAAAAAAAAAAGAAGAGAAGAGATGAGACAAGACAAGACAGGATGGGACAAAAAAGAAAAAAGTAGAGACATTATTACGGATTTAAGACTTAGCTGTAAAGCTACAGTAATCAAGACTATGTTGGTACTGTCATTTAAAACAATAAAGCAAAGCCTTAAAAAGTATCCACACATACATTGTTAATTGATTTTCAAAAAGATGCAGACTTAATGGAGAAAAGGAGTTTCATAATGGTGCTGAAATAGATACTCATAGGCAAAAAAAAATTTTTTTTTTGAGAGGTTTTTGCTATAGGGCACGTGCGCTTGCCAGACAGAGACAGACAGAGACAGAAAGTGAGAAATCACCCCCCAGAGGGGATGGCCACGCTGCAATTCCTTCTCCTCCATTCTCCTCTTGGGATCTTGGGCACTCACGCACATGCGCCCGGCGTGAGTTTTAAGCCACCAGGTCCGGGACGTGAACTGAACCGCAGTCGGCTTCGTGGGAGTCCAGTGACATAGCCATTACACTAACTGCTGGTCCCAGGGCAAAAAAATTTTAAAGAAATAAAACAAATCAATCCAAACTTTATGTAATATACAAAAATTACTCAACTATAAAACCTAAATTTATAAAAATTTCCAGAGAAAAATAACCTTTTTGGTCTTGGGTTAGGCAAGGAATTAAATATTACAACAAGAGTACAGTTAATGAAAAAGAAAATAAATAGAAATTTATCAATCTTAAAATCTTATATTCTTTCAAAGACATTGTTAGAAAATAAAACTTTGTGAGTGCATGTGCCCTATAGCAAAAACCTCTCACACATACAGAAAATAATAAAATAAAAATTTAAGGCAAAGACTAAGTAGAAAACACATGCAAACCACCTCTATGAAAAGAGACTTGGGGCCATCAGGTGGTATGGTGGATAAGGTGCTGTATCCCACTTGGCTGGTTCTGGGGGTTCAAGTCCCGGACCTGGTGGTCTAAAAATCACACCAGGTCCATGTGCATGCGTGTTCAAAGTCCTAAGAGAATGGATAAGGGATTGCTGTTTTGCAATCTCCCCTGGATGCAAAGGTGATTTCTCACTTTTCATACTTTCCCCCTCTCTGTCCAGCGAGCATGCATGCCATATGGCAGGAAAAAAAAAAAAAAAAAAAAAAAAAAAAAAAAAAAAAAAAAAAAACACTAAAAAAAGACCTGTTTAAATTGAGAAAATACAAGAACATCCAAAACAAAGTAATAAAATCAACAAATCAGAGAGTAAGCAAAGATTAAAAGCAGATATTTAACAAAGGAAATATACAGATAGTAAAATGCCACGAACTGTAAAACTGATTAAAGTACATAAGCTTAAAGTAGACTACCAAAAAAAAAAAAAAAAAAAAAGTTGAGTACCTTAGTCCATACATAATATCATGAAAAGCCAAACTAATTATGTTTTAAACTCTTAGTTTATTTCTATTTAAGTGTATTCCATGTTATCTGGCCAATAAGACAAATAATCTGTACCAAAGTAAAAAAAAAGTTTGATTTTCAGTTTGAAGGCATTAATGTCTTAAACAAGGAAAAAAGATTTTCTCATTGTTTCTACAGGATTCACAGGAATACCTCACTTGTTTGTAATTTAACATTATGTCACTTATTTTATTTCTACTTTCTTCCCCTAAGTTCTTTTCCCTATGGTCCTTTCTCTCTTTCTTTTTTCAATGTTAAAGTGCCAAGACCACAGTATTTTTCTGTCCTGCCCAAACAGAATGAGAGTGGATGTCTTGTAACAATCTATCATTACCAATTTTCTTCTACATAAATTCAGGGGATATTCTGAAACATCTCTCTGATCTGGAGCTGTAATGACTGACAATCATATGAAAAGCCAAGTGTGATCGAATGCCTGAGCCATACAGAAAAGAATCATGTGATGTGCAGGAGACCAGCATAAAGCACTCACTCCTTAACCTTAATTCAACCCAAATATAATATAGTCAGGTTGTGAAACAAAATTTTAGATTGAAACAATTATTTAAATGTTGGGATGATTCTCATCTTTTCAATTATAAATATGAACATTCTTAAATATTAATATTTAAATCTGAATGTACATCTACTTTCAAACCAAAAGAAACCCTTGCCTTCCTCTTTCTGTGTATGCAGAGAAAATAATGATTATTTTTTTATTTGCTTGAGCTCCAAGCTGTCTGACTTATTTCATATGTTCATTCATTATTAAACTATATGTCAACTTTTTAAAATTTATGACACACTTCTAGATGCACACATGTCAGTAATAAATTCTGGCTTCCAAAAATAGATATTTAAGGGCCAGCTAGGTAGCATGGTGGTTAAGGCAGTTGAATTCCACACAGATGATTAAGTGGTTCCTCATGTATAAAAGGTATGAAACATATTGTATCATTATAAAAATCATTTAATTTTTTTCAAGTTCATTTCTTTCTTACAGGAGAAAGAGAATTACAGAGAGGGAGACACAGACATCACAATGGGGCTTCCATGTTGTGATCCACCCCCAGTCTCTGCCTGCCTGGATCACAGACACAGCAGGTCAAGAGGTTTCGGGACAAGGACCTCTTCTCCTGGGCTTCTAGTTGCATTACTACTGTACCACACCTAGTTCCTAAATAGTGATACCACAACTCTAACATTTTTGTGTTTACCTAGCAGGCATAAAATCAGAAAATAAATCATTAACAGTAAATCACTAATTTCAAGTGGAAATAATGGAAATCTATAAACAACATACAATACCAGCAGAATACACACTCTTACTAACTCACATGGAATATTCTCCAAGCACATATACCATATTATGGACTATAAAACACACCTCAAAAAATATTAAAAAAAATCAAAATTATAAAACATCTGTTCTTAAAATGCAATGGTATTAAACTAGAAATCATTAATAGTAGGATAGCTGAAAAATCCAATAGTACTTAGACATTATACAACATTTATAAATAACATATAAGCCAAATACCAAAAGAAATTTTTAAATATTGAGAGTAGGGAGCTAGCAGGTAGTGTGGAGGTTAAGGCACTGGGATTCCATTTGGCTGACAGTACAGTTCATGTCCTGGATCTGAGAGCTTGAAAATCACACTGGGTACGTGTGCATGGGTACCCAAAATCCCGAGAGAGTAAAAAAAGACTGTGGTGTGGCCATCCCCTCTCGGGCATGAGGGCTGATTTCTCTCTCTCTCTCTCTCTCTCTCTCTCTCTCTTTCCAGTGAGCACATGAGACCTGTAACAAAAACTAAAAACAAAAACTAATAAAAATTAAAAATTGATAGTAAGTTCCATACATTGAGTTCTCCTCGCCCTCCCTTTCTGCACTGTCTCCTTGAGACCCAGCTGCTTATCTGGCTGAGCCTCCTGAACATATAGTGACCATTACCTTCATTATCACATTGAATTTATCACATTGAATTGGCCTCTGGCCGGGACTATTCCAAAGGTATGAGTACCCCTCCCACATTAACATCACAAGATTAGGGACACTAAACCCTACACATACTCTACTAATTCTATTAAATCAATAAGCTAATCTTTTACTGTAATCTTAAGGCAATGTATGTATAAATCAGACCCCTATCTTGGTGACAAGAAATCTGCATTGACTTTTAATTGACTTATGAATGCTTTGTTCTTATTGGTATAAAACTGAACCTATGCTCATGACAGCATGAACCATTCTCCACAAGGCCATCAATGGCAACATTCTTTTCCCAATATAAGTTAACTCATGTCTTCTCCCACTGGAGCTCTTGGTGTGTTCTTTGGAACTGGTAAACATTACAGGCAAGCCCTCTCAGATTTGGGGCTCCCCCAGAACAAATATTTTGTACTTAATGAAAACAAACTTGTCAACGTTTGTGGGATACAGCTAAAACAGTACTTAGAAGGAAATTTAGAGCACTGAATGCATATATTGGAAAAAAAGAAAACTAAATTCAATAATCTAAGCTTCTACCTTATGAAATAAGAAAAAGAAAAGTAAATTAAATCTAAACTAAGCAAATGAAAAGAAATAATAAAAATAAGAGCAGAAACCAATGAAACTGAAAAGAAAAACAGAGGAATAAACAAAATAAAAAGCTGGGTCTTTGAAAAATTTAAGAAAAGTTGTTAATTCTCTAGCCAGGCTAATCAAAAAAGAGAGATGTCACAAATGACTAATACATGGCTAATTCAGATATGAAAGAGGGAGTATCATTACAGATTCCATAGATAGCAAAAGAAAAACAAGACAGTACTATGAACATATCTATGCCCACAGATTTGATAACTTAGATGAAATAGATCAATTCATTGTGTGACACAATGTGGCAAAACTCATACAAAAAGAAATAATATGACTAGGATACAGTGGAAATGGCCAAGTTTTGGGTCACTGGAAAAGTCATGAGGCATTTTTGCATAGAAAAATACAACAATGGAATACAAAGCAGGCATTTATCATATACCAAACCTGCAGTGCCTTAATCTTAGACTTCCCAATCTTCAGAACTGTGAGAAATACATTTCAATTTACAAGAAAAGAGTTTATGGTATTTTGCTATATCAAACTAAAACAATAACCTTCCAAAACACAAAGCACTAGGCTAAGATAGCTTCACTGATGAACGTTAACAATTAGTGAAATTATTATATCAATTATCTACAATTTCTTTCAGAAGACAGAAATGAAGGAAAAACTTTCTAACTCACTCTATGATGTCTGCACTACCCTAATACTAAAACCAAAGGCATTACAAAAAAGAAAACCCTAGACTAATTATTTCTCACAGAGAAGATACATAAAAATCCCCAACAAAATATTTACAAATTGAATTTAGCAATATAAGGAAAAAAAATCATACAACAATATGGTGTTTATCTCAGATATGCAAGCCTTGTTCAGACTTTGATAACCAATTAATGTAATCTACCACACTAACAAACTAAAGAAGAACAAAATGATCATATTTATAAATACAAAGTAACTGACAAAATACAACATGCATTCATATTAAAGATTATCAAAAAACTAGAAATAAAGGAAAACTTAATCAACATGATAAAGAACATCTTTAAAAATCTACAGCCAAAATCATTTTTAATGGTGAGGAACTATAAACTTTCCTACTAAGATCAGGGATAAGGCAAGTATGTCCCTTCTTACCACTGCTTTTCAACATCATACTGGAATTCCTAAGTAATGAAATAAGATAAAAAACAGAAATACATGTATATGAAGATGGAAAATAAGTTAAAATATCTTTTTTCAAACATTAAATGATTATCTAGATAAAAAATATGAAAGAATTTACAAAAATCTCTTAGAACTAAAAAGTGATTAGAGCAAGGTTGTGGGAAACAAGTTTAAAATACAGAAGTCATCACTTTCTTAAGTCCTAGCAATGAACAAAAAGATTTTGAAATCAAAAACACATTTCCAGTTAGACTAATATTCCCAATATAAACTATTTAGTTATAAATCTAACAAAATATGTATAACATCTATATAAAGAAAATGATAACATTTTGATGAAATAACTCAAAGAACTACTAAATAAGTGGCAAGGTATATCCCATGTTCATGGATAGGAAGACTCAACACATTCAAGGTATTAGCAATACATGGAGAAATTTCTAATGATCGCAACTGAGGGTATGCCTCTGGCATCTAATGAGAAACGGCAGCTCTGTATCATACAATGGACAAGATAGTCCCCCACAACAAAGAATAATTGTCCCCAAATGTCAATAGTGCCAAAGCTGAGAAATACTAGATCAATAAAACAAAACTAAAAATCCTGAAACCTGCACTCATGGTCACAGACTTTCCCTAAAAGTGTTTGGGTAATATGGAGAGGAGGTAAATTAAAAAAAAATTTCATGTAAAATGTGCATTATAAAAAGAGATATGGGGATTTTTTAACTGCCTTTTGCACCAAAACAGACTCTTACTTTTATTCCATTTTCCCCAGAACTTTCTTAAATACCCTCATACAATCAAAGAAAGAATATCCTTTTGTATAAATGGTGCTGAACTAAATGGGCATTTATAAAATAGGGAGAGAAAAATTTTTAACTATCTCATCTCCTCATACCCCATGGTTAATTTAAAAATGGATCACATACTGGCATCAGCAGATGGCCTAACGGCTATGTCGATGGACTCCCATACAGTTGACTGCAGTTCAAGTCCCAGACCCGGTGGCTTAAACTCATGTTTAAGTATGGTTCACCACTCTTCTCACCTGGATAACAAATAGTTTACCGGCTTATCTACATCTAATATTCTCCCATCAATTTGATTTTTATACTGCAGTCAGAATAAAATTTCCAAAATACAGATCTATGACATCTGTTCAGATGTCACTTCCTTAATTAATGCCTTTTAATATCACCCAATTTCCTACAAAAAAATGCAGAAAAAAAAAGTTCTATATGATCCTCTCTATGGTATATAATTCTTTTTCATTTTTCATTCTAAAATAGCCTCACTCCTGACATTTATATTCTCTCAACTGAGGATTTTTTTTTTAAGAGTAATTTTTTGGTATAGGGCGCATGTGCTCACTGGGGAGACAGAGACAGAAAGTGAGAAATCACTCCCCCCCCCCACCAGGGGGGTAGACACACCACAATCCCTTCTCCTCCATTCCCCTCTTGAAATCTTGTGCATGCACACACATGCACCCAGCATGAATTCCAAGCTGCTGGGCCCAGGTCTTGAACTTTGGTCGACTATGTGGGAGTCCAGCGATGCAACCATTATACCATCTGCTGGTCCCAACTGAGGGATTTTTAATAAGCTAATCCATCTACTTCTTTCATGCTAAGCTCAGCTCTGATCTCACTTAGATACATGGACCTTAAGAGCACTCATAAATCAGGTAAGTCTTCCCTCACCTACTATGGAGGAGCTAATTGTGTTAGTGTATCCCTGGGTGTGCTCTCATTTAACTACTCATTCCATCATAATTATCACACTAGTGTGCAGTTATAAAATCAGCCCACATCGCTTACTAGACGCACTGTGTCTGGCTTTCTTCCTTACTGTTACATCCCTCTAACAAAGCAGAGTGAATGTCACATGACATTTATAATCGCAATAATTAAGGACTAAAAAGGAGCTGAGATAAAATACAAACTTTCAGCCCCACCCTATGTTGTCCAGTGATTTCATCAATCACATCTATGGTAATGAAACATCCATAAATCCTCTAAAGAAAGAGATTCAAGGACTTTTGGTTGGTGAACAAATCCATGTGTCAGGAGGCTGGTGCCTATAGAGAGCATGGAAGCTCCACATACCACTTCTCCTCCATAATGTTTCCCATGTATTTCTTACACCTAGATATTTAAAATGTAAGTAAAGTGTTTTCCTGAGCCCTAGAGCCATTCTAGCAAATTATCAAATCTGAAGTGGAAGGCAGCTGTGGGAACTCCTAACTCTGTAGCCAAATTAAACAACAGTGTGTATACCCTGGAGACCCAATACTTGCTACTGACATCTGAAGTCAGGGCAATCTTCTGGGACTAAGTCTTTATACTTATGGAGTCTGATGCTAATTCCAGGGACTTGGTATCACAAATGAACTGTACTGTATGTCACCCTTAGTATATAGATAGCTGGAGAACCAATTGTTGGTATGGGAAACTCCCACATATTTAATGTCAGATAGGTTGTAAATCAAAAGAACATGGAGGGACAAAAGGTTTTTCTAGTACTTATATACAGCAGTGGCCCCAAAGTACATGTTTAAAAATGTAGGGCTGGCTCTGTGGCCTAGTGGTTAAGGGAGCTGGATCCCACATGGCCAATCATTGACTCCTGGCCCTCAAGACTTGAGAAACACGCTGGATGCATATGTGTGTATGCCCCAAACCTAACAGAGTGGAGAAATGGAGAAGAAGGCATTAAGGCGTAAACACCTCTCCCTGGAAGGTTCTCTCTCTCAGTATCTCTCTAGCGAGTGTAACACCCTATGGCAATTTTGAAAAAGAAGAGAACTACAGACAGACAAGCATGAAGTAGGAAAGCATATAGGTATACTAAATCTAGAAATTAGTTCTCTAAAACTACTGTGGGTATGCCTTTTACAAAAAGACCTGACTATAAATAAATAGATAAGAAAACAAAAGAATCATTACCCTGAACAGTAACAATCTGATACTTAAAATGATTTTGGGCCCCTAATATTCCATAGACAGGAGGCAAGCAGAGAAACTGTATAAAATCCAATATCCATATTACATAGAGCCAAAATTGATACTGAAAAAAATGAAAAAACTTTAAGCACAAGGAACAATGAACTAAAGACCTGTTCTGAAACAGGATCACAACAAATCGAAGAGCAATCACTATCACCAGGGCAAGAACTCCTATTTAATCCATCCAGTAAGATTTCAACATTGCTGCATACTAACAGTAAACTATGTGTCTCTGACTCTTCACCATTCCTATTAGGAGTGTTTACAATAAATACCCTACTGTTATTTAACCACTGTATACTAAATATGCTGGGAGTATACAGTTTATATTCATTTTCGAGTTCTTCAGGTCAAAAGGACCATATAGCTCGACCTGATAATAATGTAGGAATCATAACCATCATTCCCCTCCTATCACCAAGAAATCCTGGACTTTTGAGTTTGAGGCCATGGCTGGATAGAACTTTCAGATTTTCTCCTGTAAGGACAGGATGTGAAAATTTGCCTGTAGGAGACAGAAAGTGAATGTTGGTGACCAATAGAACACAATGCAGTATATATAAGTCCAGCAATATTTCCTAGTTTATAGCAGGATCTCACTATCTGAGCCCCCTTACAATTAGGTGGGGCCATGTGGATATAAATTGGGACTAGAAGTATCATTTCATGTCAGAAAGTTTAACTACTGATAAGATAATGAATAGAGCTCGCTCTCTCTCTTTTTTTTTTTTTTTTTTTTTTTTGGAGAGGCTTATGCTATAGGGCATGTGTACTCACCAGAAAATACAGAGACAGGGAGAAAGAAAGCAAGAAATAACCCCCCGGGGGGATGGCAATGCCACAATCCCTTCTCCTCCATTCTCCCCTTGGGATCCTGGGCACGCACTCACATATGCCCAACCTAAGTTTAAGCTACCAGGTCCAGGACTTGAACCACAGTCGACTACATGGGAGCCCAGCAATATAGCCATTATGCCAACTGCTCGTCCTGAAAGCTCTCTTTTATTCGGTGATGCTAACAGGTAATGTTCCAATTAGGAATTACACTACCAGAAAATTTCTCAGGAAGAAGAAAACAGATGAGACAGAACCCAAGACAACACCCAGGGCATATGGCAGCATGAGTAAAACAAAACCTTTTTGCCATCTAAAGCCAGAGAGTTTCAAGTATAACCTAGACAATCCTGGAAAATAATATGCCTGATGCTGTTCTCCACAGTTCCATCAACTTAATTCTTCTTTGTAATTTTTCTGTATATTCATAAAGGTATGCACTTCATACCTCTGGCAACCTGGCATTTTCACCACCCAAAATACTAAAACCTGTTAGATCAAATTTGTAAGATTCTCTGTATTTTTTCTTCTAAGCCATTTATTAAAGTAACATTAAATGATATTTAATAGACTTGACCCCAATGTTGAGGATGGAGTGACATGTTCATAAATCTCTATTGTAATTCTATATTTTGTTTCCCAATTCTTAGGAAATTTATTTTCTCATTATATAAAACCACTCCTTTAAAGCTGATTTGGGCCCAATCTTGGTAGTGTAATCATTAGAGTAATGACCTACAGTGCTGGAAGCCAAACAGTCAACCATGGGTTCAGATCCTTATTCAATCTGAAAACATGTTGAGTGTGTACATGTTCAAAATCCAGGCAACCTGGAGGGCTACGGAAAAGTGGTAATGGAGTGATGAAACCCTAAGGAGAGTGTCTACCTCTTCTCTGTCTGGAGCATACCTGCCTGTCTCTGTCTCTCTCTGTCTCTCTCTCTCTCTTTCTCTGTTAGTTGTATGCATGGATGAATTTAAAAACTAAAACAAAAACACCTTAAAGATAACTTAATTTTCATCTGAGCCTATAGTTTATTATTGAAAAATGTTGCTAGGAACTCCTTGTATACATCATTTATAAGACAAATCCATTAATTCTCTTCAACTGACTGTTCAATTTAAGTGGGTAATCATTTAAGACATTAAATAAAGAAAAAAATAACTGAAAAACTCAAATAGAAACCAATGCCTACATGGAAGGGAAGATAAGTTAAACATATGTAAGTTATTTAACATTTCAAATGTTACTCAGCAATCTATGCCACTAAAACTCATTCATACGCCACAGTGCACTTATTGCTATCTCTTTGCTTCCTTTATTGATGAAGATTATTATAATACAAAATTGACATAAGAATAATAACTAATTTGAGGGAGATCCATGTATTTTAGGTCTTTAGTCCTATTTTGAGTATATCGTAAAATTCTCAAACTTTGAGTTTACATAAGCCTATTTTTTCTCCAAAATACACCAAGGAGAAAGTAAATGGCACAAAACTGAATAAACAGTTATAGAGCTCTCAGGGGAAGAGAGTCAGAAGAAAAGTATAAACATGTAATAGCTGTGCACTTTTATTACCTGCGCATTTAGCAACTCCTCACACTTGTGTGCTTGCTTCTCAATTGCAGAAATGTACTGTTTTTCAATTGCTTCTGCTTGTTGCTTAACTGAAGACTGCAGCAGTGCCTAAAAACAAGCAAACACAGTCATTTGGATGACAGACAAAACTGGAGTCTACTGTTGGCATGAGAATTTTTTTGACAGTTGTTCATAAATGAAATATGATCCCCTTCTGCATTACAAAATATGTATTTGTGAATCTTGAAGACCATTTACATATAACACTATTTGAAATTTTCAGTTTCAGGTTTTCCTATTGCCAAGATTACAGTTTTATTGGCTCAGATGTTCCTTCTACACACCTTCTCTTTAAAAAAGGCCAAGTCACAAAAGATGATAAAGAGAGTGAGTAGTTCTGTTAAATATAAATTCAATTCAGTGAAGACCACACAGGACGAGAAGTGTATGAAAGCTGTAGGAAAGAAAAGGGGAAAAAAAAAAAAGGGAAGAAAAAGCCAGACATATTTCACTGGCTGACAAAACTCCACATCCTCTCGGCAAACTGTAAGATCCCATGGGCCAAGCATGATCTTCAAGACCACAAGTCAAGTAAAAGCAGATGGAAACTCTGAGCAACTTCAAACACAAAACCCTGCCCCCTAGGAAGTTCACGCCCCTAATGCAAAAAGGTATAAGTCGAAGTATCTGAGTCAGAATCTCAAAGCAGTACCCAGAAAAAGTAATCATATTCAGGAGACTGGACCCAAATGGGTAGTGCAAATGCTAGAACATAAGTCAACCGAATATAAAGATGTCACCACTATTCTAAGGAGAGACAAATTAGCATTTGAATATATCCCACCCTTGAATGACTGGAGATGCTTAAAATATTACGATCTCCTTCCTTCCTTCCTTCCTTCCTTCCTTCCTTCCTTCCTTCCTTCCTTCCTTCCTTCTCTTTCTTTCTTTCTTCTTTCTTTCTTTCTTTTTCTTTCTTTCCTTCCTTCCTTCCTTCCTTCCTTCCTTCCTTCCTTCCTTCTTTTTTTAGCATTATGTGTTATACAAACATGTTCCAAATAATATCTTATATTCTATTTATAATTTCTAAATCATTCTAAAATATGCACTCAATCATATGCATAAGAACTCTTAGTAAATATTCTATTTTTAAAGATCTATCTGGATAATAAACTACTCATAATCAAAATAGTAAGTTAAAACAGACACATGTCTTATAGAAAACAGACTGTTGGCACATTCACCAAGAAAAGAAAAATAAGCCAAATCTCTTAATCTCTGTTTTGAAAATAGATTTACTTGGTTGGAAACAACATGCATTAAGATACTAAATAAACAAGTATGCATTTAAAAAACAAACTGAGGTAAAGATATTTTTTAAATCTCTGGATAAGGCTCAAATTTTCAAATAATTAACTTTCTTCTGCAAAAGTTCAACTGTCTGATGATGCTAGTATTCCTACATTTCAGTTGTCGTCACTGGGAAGCTGCAGAATTACTAGTAAACTAGTAAGGGAAAATCAAGCTATGATTGCTATCCAATCAAAATAGAAGGAACTGCTTACTAAAACTACTTCAGCCTTTGGTTTATAAAATAAGGATCTTCTAATTTTGGTTAGACACCAAAATTTAATTCTCTTAAACTCTGACAATATCAATCTCTCAATGACTTTTGATAAAATGTAATATACTATTTGTTGGACTTCAGAAAATTTAGATAAAAAATGATATAGTCATACACATATAAAGTGTATGTCCTAGGAATAATCGCAGCATCTTTTGTTAAGACAGAAAGGACAAGGGATTGGGGATATGACAGAACTGTTCTGCTTAATGGAAGACCAGTTCCCTATTTGTCACACAGATCCAAATAATCCCACAAACTAAATAACCAACTCTGATTTTTAGTAGATTATATTCTTTGGAGGGGAAGTAAATTAATAAAATAGTATTCTTTCTCTATAACCAAGACATATGATTTGATTGAATGCCATCTTTTTTCCCTGCCGTGACTGATCCGTACATCATACACTCATTGTTTTCTAAATTTCAAGGAGAATGATGAGTCGAATAACAGCCAAAGCTGTGGTTATGGAGTATAAAGAAAAAGTAACTGGCCTTGTAGGTCAAATGGCCTCCGTCAGCACCATGCAATGAGTTAAGATCCACATATCTTCAAAAGGGACACAAAGGTAAGTACATAAAGATTTAAGAAACAAAACAACAAAAACACACAACTCTTTCTTCCTTGGGTCCAGTCTAACATTGAAGACAAACGTTTTCTTGATAATCACACACATGCAGGCTTATACCAGAGAAAAGATGCCCCAACCCTGACTGCACAGCTCACCACTCTACACAAAGAACATGAAGCAGATAAGTATAGCTAGAACCTAGAAGCTTGAATTAAGAGTGAAGGTAGGGAACCAGCAGTTAGTGTTAATGGCTATGTCGCTGGACTCCCACATAGTCGACCGCGGTTCACGTCCCGGACCCGGTGGCTTAAAACTCACGCCGGGCATGTGTGCGTGCGTGCCCAAGATCCCAGGAGGAGAATGGAGGAGAAGGGATTGCGGTGTGACCATCCCCCCTGGGGGGTGATTTCTCGCTTTCTGTCTCTATGTCTCTCTCTGTCTCTGTCTGGTGAGCGCATGCGCCCTATAGCAAAAACCTCTCAAAAAAAAGAAAGAGTGAAGGTAAGTGGTAAGACAAGAAGATGGAAAAGTAGACAGAGGCCAGATATTAAAAGACAATATGCCACCAAAAAAAAAAAGTTTAAAAATTTAGACTGTACTACTCAACAGTGAGATTATTGGTAAAATCAATAATCCAAGCAAATGAGATAATTTCCAAAAACTGTTCCTACTATTAACCATTATGGACATACAAATACACAAGGGTACTAGCCATCTGCCTCTGTGGCTTGTTCTACTATTATATAACTGAATATTTATCATCCAATGGAATATATCAAAATAATTGCTTTTAAATTTCTCATATATTTTAAGTATAAAAATGAAAATTAATCTTAACATTTCCTAATTTATTATTTTCCTTTAAATTATCTATACTGATAACACAAACACAAGAAAGCTTTCCTTGGTTTTATATGACACTAGAATATAAAAAAAGTGATTCCTGGGACCAGCAGATGACATAATGGTTATGTCACTGGACTTCCATGTAGTTGACCGTGGTTCAAGTCCTAAACCCAGATGCTTAAAACTCACGCTGAGCACATATACATGCAAGCCCAAGATCCTGAGAGGAGAATGGAGGAGAAGGGATTGTGGCAATGGTGATTAAGATAGCTGGATTCCACATAGGCATCCGCCTGGGGGTGATTTCTAGCTTTCTGTCTCTCACTGGTGAGCACATGCACCCTACAGCAAAAAAGTCTCTAAAAAAAAAGTGATTTCTATACTTTTTGTTAAGTTTGCTCTAGAGCACATGCACTTGCCAGAGACAGAGATGGAGAGTGAGAAATCAACTCCTCAGGAGGGATAACCATGCCTCAATCCCTCTTCTCCATTCTACTCCTGGGATTTTGGGCACACATGTGCAGTGTGTTTTCCAGGTTGCCACAGCTAGGACTAGAACCACACAGGCGGCCATGTGGGAATCCTTAACCACTTTGTCACTAGTTAATCTTTGATTTCCATTACATTTAAACTATTTTCAATACACATGAGGCATTAAAATCCTGAATGTCTAATACAGGTAGAAAAGCCAAGATAAATAACAACATATTTTATATTTAAAAAAATGCTACCAAGGGCAAGAAACGTTTTGATGATTTTCAGCATATTTAGATATCAGCTGCAGTTCTCAGATATTTTCAGTATTAATTCAAAGGATTTAATTCACTAAACTTTAAGATAACTAATTACCATAATTTAATAATAATTTCTAAAGTGTGGAAAAGATTGTAGGTGATTTTATCACAAGAAGTATATTTATATTCATTTTTATACATCATGGACAGCTTCTAATAAAGTGCATTGTACACAGCACATGTGAGAGTTATTTGGTGAGTGAAAATTCTTGTGTGAAGAATAGTATTTCTTTTTTAATAATATTGGGCCAGCTGGTGGCACGGTGATTAAGATGGCTGGATTCCACATGGCCAGCTACACAGTTTGAGTCCTCGACCCAGTGGCTTGAAAAATACACGAAGTGCATGTGCATGTGTGCCCAAAATTGTGAAAGGAGAATGGAGGAGAAGAGACTGCAGCATGGTCAATCCTCCAGGAGTGTTTTCTCACTTTCTGCCTCTTTCTCTCTCTTTCTCTATGCTTCTCCAGCAACTGTGCATACCCTATAGCAAAATTTTTTTAAACTGTATTAACAGTACCAACATTTATCAGAAAACTTACTAAGCTTTGAATTATAACTACTGAGTTTATTTACCAAAAGTTTACCAAGTACATTTAATTTCAATAGATATCTCTCATTTTTTGTTTGTTCTTTTAGTTTTTGCTATAGGGCTCATGTGCTCACCAGAGAGAGAGAGAGAGAGAGAGATCACCTCCCCAGGGGGGATAATCATGCTGCAATGACCATCTCCTCACTCTCCCCTTGGGATTTTGGGCATGCATACACATTCAGCAAGATTCTTAAGCCACCAGGTCCAGTACTCAAACCACAAAGCTGGTCATGTGAGATTGGCACTTAACCTCCACACCACCTGTTGGCCCCAGATATCTCAATTCCTTTAAAATTATTTTATTCAACTTCAATTATTATTATTTTTTAATTCTGACTGGAGAGTAACAGAGAGAGAGGGAAAGTGAGAAAGGAAGCCACCAGGTCCGCGACTTGATCCATGGTCAGTCACGTGGGAGTCCAGCACCTTTAACCACCATGCTACCTGCAGGCCCCTCAATTTTTTAAGTTATTATTTCAGATTAGAAACATCCATTCCTACAGCTTCATGGGCTCAATTGTGAATAAATAAAATAGTGTGTGTGAAGGACAATAAATCCTCAGAAGGCAACTCATAGAAAATAAAAATCACACTGCTTCATCTAACACATATGAATAGTAGGTTTATATTTCTTTAATGGAATTGGAAATATGCTGGTATTTCAATGATCTAATAAAAGCCCAGCCAAAGTTGACTACTGCAATCTAGACTACAGTCTGCTATCCCAACAAATTTGCATTTTTTCTTCTCCTATGAGATATCCCAGTTGTTACAGATCTGATTCCAGTCTCATCAAATTAAATGTTTTGTCCAGATTTACAGAGCAGATCTGCCTAAAAACCCAGATGGTCTCAAACATCAATATCACATTGGCATGAACACTATGCAGCTAACTGTATGCAGCAGAATTCTGTAAGTCACAAAACTTTTTATCAAGTCTTTAAGTCACATTTTGCAAACAGAGAACAGTATAAAGCTATGGAATAAGCCAGAGGCAAACTGTGAAATAAATATAAAACCCCAACTAGACTTTAAGCCCTGGACTAAGAATCTTTGTTTTTGTTTTGTTTTGTTTTTATTTTTGGAGAGGTTTTTGCTATAGGGTGCATGCACTCGCCAGAAAGAGAGAGACAGAGAGACAGAAAGTGAGAAATCACCCCCCAGGGGGGATGGCCACGCCGCAATCCCTTCTCCTCCATTCTCCTCTCAGGATCTTGGACACGCACTCACACGCGCCCAGCATGAGTTTAAGCCACCAGGTCCGGAATGCGAACCGCAACTGACTACATGGGAGTCCAGCAACATAGCCATTACGCTAACTGCTGGTCCCAAGAATCTTTGTTTTATTCACTGATATACCCAATGTACCTACAAGAGTGCCTGACACATAGAAGACATTCAACAAAAACTTGTTGAATAAACTGTGTAGATAAATCATGACTTAGGCATGTTCAAGCCTGATTATTTGCCTATTCAGCGACATTAAGACTTATGTTCAAATGTCTATAATTATATTGTTAGTTTAGTATAAGCAGCAGTGTCACCTGAAATCAAGTATAGTTTTACTTTTCTTGAAAATATATCACTATTTTCCTTTCAAACATCTATTTCACTTTCATTTTAAAATTTTTATCTTTGTTTATTTACCTATGGTTTCATATTTTAAACTAAAAAAATAAAATCGAAAAGAATCTGTAAAATGGGTAAGTTTAAACTGATGGGATACTTTCATTTTTTTTTTTTTCTTTTTTTGGAGAGGTTTTTGCTATAGGGCGCATGCACTCGCCAGACAGAGAGAGACAGAGAGATAGAAAGCGAGAAATCACCCCCCAGGGGGGATGGCCACACCACAATCCCTTCTCCTCTATTCTCCTCTCGGGATCTTGGGCACGCACGCACACGCGCCCAGCGTGAGTTTAAGCCGCCAGGTCCGGGACTCGAACTGCGGTCGACTACGTGGGAGTCCAGCGACATAGCCATTACGCTAACTGCTGGTCCCAATACTTTCATTGTTTTACTGGTGTAAGCCTTCTTTCTGAGCAAAATACCCTTTGAATTTTGTAAGACTATTAAATTATTAGAATGTCTTATAATGTTTCAAAGCTACTATATGTGAGTTTGTTATTCAAAAGGAGATTCAAATGTCTACTTGACTAAGACATATGTGAGTTTGTTATTCAAAAGGAGATTCAAATGTCTACTTGACTAAGACATTTGTAAAAATGATGAATCATAGTCATTTTACTGAATCATTAAGCTATCTTTCTCCATGAGCTTTACATACCTGTGTTAATGATAATGAAACAAAAGCTGTGGTTAAGAAATGTGTCCAGTGGCCAGCAGGTGATCTGGTGGTTATTTCTTTTGTTAAGAGAGAGAATTTTGGTGTAAGGTATGTGTGTTCTCCTGAGAGACAGAGACAGGCAGAGAGAAAGAAAGTGAGACATCTTCCCTGGGGGGGGGATGACCATGCCATAATCCCCTCTCCTCCATTCTCCTCTTGGGATCTGGGGCACAGGCACACACATGCCCAGCATGAGTTTCAAGTCACCAGGTCAAGGACTCTAACTGTGGTCAGCCTTGTGGGAGTCCAGCAACATAACTATACACCATCTGCTGGTCCCCAAATAAAATAATTCTTTAAAAGAAAAAAAAAAAAATGTCCAAAATCAGATGAAAACACATGAGAACAAAGAATTGAATTTGGCTCTTTTCTTTCTTTTTCTTAACTATTCTAACCCAATAAAACCAGAGTTCTTTCTCCATGAACTAAGCACTTATTATCACTCAATTATTCATTCATTCTTCATTTATTTTACCATTATTTACTGAATGCATATTCATAGTCCAGACACAGCTTAAAGTACTAGGGATACAAAGTGAATGAAACACACAAGGTCCTTCCCTTGCTAAGCTTACAATATTGGCAAGGGGGTAGGGAAAGGAAAACAAGGAAGGATTGAAGGCAAATAATAAACAAGTCATTCTTGATGTGTTATATACTATGAAGAACATACATAGTGGTGGGAAGTTTAAGAATAGTGGAGGAGCAATTTTTCAGTGTGGTCAAGAAAGGACTCTTTAAAGAAATGGAAATAGAGTTGAGGTGTTGTAGGTAAAGACATATATAAAGTCTGGGGTAAAAACGTTTCCATCAAAGAAAAAAAGTACAGAGTCCTAGGGTAGATATGAGACTAATGAGGTCAGGACTAGAAAAGAGGCCAGGTATAGTTCACAGGAACCATGAAATTTCATCAGATGCTGCAGCCCAATTGGACATCTTTTTGTTCCTTAAAGAGACCAAACTCCTTAACACAGAGCCTGTGGTCTTTTGGGCCCTATGCCTGAAACGTGAATCGGAGATCACAAAAGGCCAGAATCAGGCAGGGCCATGGCAAGGCATTATAATTCTACTTTAATTAAAATGAGAAACTACTAAAAGCTTTAAACAACAAAGTTTTTACAGTCTGGCCTTTTTTTTTTTTTTAAAGTTTATCTATTTCTTTCTTCCATGAGTGAAAGAGACAGAGAAGGAGAGAGTAGAAAGAAAGAGAGAGAGCACCCTAGCAATGCCTTCAGCTTCAGCAGCCCAGGATCATGGGCACATGCACATCCAGCATGTAGAGGGATAACTCAACTCCAATCTGGAACCTTCCTACGTGAGTCGACCTCACAGGGTGTTGCTTTACCACTGTGCCACCACCAGGTGTGCCCCTGCCCTGTCATCTGACATAGCTTTGAAAGCCTTCAAACAATGTTGCAGCAAAGTACCAAAGACACTCAAATGCAATGAAAACTTTCTCCATCAGTGGACAATTTAGAAGAATCAAAATATGTAGCACTGCTTTTTGTAGGGCTGCACATATCCAAGTAATGAGAAAATTACAATGAATGCACCATGTGTGAACTTTTATGTGCATGCACATGCCTCTAGAATTAAAAGTAATACAATTATTCTCTCTGGTAATGAAAGAGTTCATCGTATTAAGAACTAAGGGTTTTTTCTTCCTCATCTATGTCCTTACAGGAAAAGTCTTATAGAAATACTTAGTATGTATTTACTTGCATTTCATCTGGATATTGCCTCTATTAACATGCAGTTCTTCTACAGTAATTACAATTTCCATTTTATCAAAGCTATTCTGGTAACAAAGACTATGAAAATGAAGAAACAGTATCCAAATGGTGACAGCTGGCTCTAAACATTTCTCCTGGTTATCAATTTGTCTTAAATAATGATGACTCTTAGCTATTCAAAGATTTTTTTGCTAATTGGGGGTCTAAAACTTCAAACTATGTATTTGTTGGTTTCTAATTCAAAAGGATAAACTCATACTTTGATTTCATTCATACACCCACACACTTCCCTTCTCCCCTCCCCCCCACAGGACGTGTGCAGTTTGCCAGAGACAGAGACAGAGAGAGAGAGAAAGTCAGGGCCGGAGGATTTCTTCTCTCAGGATTTTGGGTACATATGCACATGTGCCCAGGGTGTTTTTCAAACCACCAGGTCTGGTACTCAAATCACATAGTCACCCATGTAAGATCCAGCTGCCTTAACCAGCCGCCACATGCAGGCCCCTGCCACACACGTACTTTTAAAAGGGCTTTGGATCAGTAAGCCAACAGTACAACTGAGGCACAAATGTGGCTGTTACTGGAGAAACATTAGGCACATCTGAAAACACTAGTTAGACATTTTAGAAAATTTTGTTCAGTTGTGAAAAAATAATAAAGTGATTAAAACTTATTGAAAGATGATTTAGAAGTATAATGTAAAAAGACGTGGTAGGGAATATAATTCTCTGGACCTGGCTTTCAATCTGAATTTAAGGATTTCATTTTACTCAAATCTGACTCCAAATCCAAGTCCAGGTTCATGGTCTCCTATTATCCAGCCTGCAGGAAGCCAGACAACATTTAGACCCTGTGAGATCAACCTCTGGGGAGAATGAAGGTGCATGCTTCCAGATTTCTGAAGAGTGAAAGTGACAGATCTGATCCTATTTCTTTTCAGAAAGCAGGACAAAAACTATTAACTAAAATTTTAGAAAAATTGATTGAAGAAACAGAAGATGATTATTCGCTTCCTTTCCCCTAAATTAAAAAAAAAAAAAAAAGAGGAGAAGTAGCAAGATCTTATTAAGGTTTCTGAAAATATATTGTTATACATCTCAAGCATTTGAGATTGTGAGATTCTCAGGTATTCTATGGACCTGAATTTCAGTCCAGTGGTACTACAAAATTCAAAAAGAAAAAAGTGTTAAATTATGGGTGTAGACCTAAACATGGAAATTCAATATAGTCTAGCCATGCTATAAAGTGCTTTGGAAGCCATGAAAGCCAAAGAAAATCTTCAGGATAGAGGGAATCATTCCTGTTGGCCTTGTTGTTAAGGGATTCTAGTAACATAAGAGTTGTTACCTCAAACACCACAAAAGTCTCCCAGTGAAAATTTCTTTTGTGCCATGGACAACACATTAAAATTAAGAAGTTTCTAAAATTAAGTACATCACAGAGACTCTGCGTGTCTGCTTTCCAGATACTTTAGCCTTCTGAAAAGCTGCCATATGGATATGCCTCTCCCTCAGATGCCACAATATTGTTCCTTGTGACTTGAATAAGAGGTACAGTTTCAGTCTTAAAAAAAAAAAAAAAAAAAGGAAAGGAAAATGAATTCTGACTCACACAACTTCTTCAAAATTTTTCAAAGGATTAATAAAGCACCTGTATATTAATACAGTAAAGAACTATACATCTCATTTTCTGAAATATGAATCACAGACTACAGGAGGAAAGAAACTCATCTAGATATAAAAAATACTTGGCTTAAATATTCACATATTAACGTTGCAAGAAGGCAGCATATTGTGTTGACCAGAGCCCTGAATCATTTGAAACTCCTTCACTGTCTGTTTATATGCATTTTTCAAGGCATGGCACGTCTCTATATCTCAGATTCCTCACCTAGTTCATGAGGAGAATAATATCACCTTCTCTACCAATGATGAAGGAATTCTGTACAAAAATGACAGTTAATTTACTTCTTTACATAATGATACTGTAAAATAAAGACTGTTCTAATGATGTGCTTATTTTTAAGACCTAAATCCATGTGAAATATAAAACTCATGTTAGGTAGATTCAAGTTAGGATCAACATTCTTTAATTACTAAATTTAAGACCATTAAAATAAATATTTATCTCCTAATTAATCAAGATCCATTCATTGAATATTGATTTCAAGGATTAAAAAAGAACTTTTCCTCACAATGAAAAGCCATCAATATTAAGAGAGGTTTCAGTCAATTTTATTAGAGGAAACATTGATGAAGACTCAAGTTTTCTTTAGGCTTTCCTGTATCCATAAAGAGAATAAATGTATAAACTTAGATGAGAATTGTAAGATTGTTTTTTCTATTTTAAAAACATTTGCCATGGGACCAGTAGTTAGCGTAATGGCTATGTCGCTGGACTCCCATGTAGTCAACCACGGTTCAAGTCCCAGACCTGGTGGCTTAAACTCACGCCGGGTGCATGTGCGTGCGTGCCCAGGATCCCGAGAGGAGAATGAAGGAGAAGGGATTGAGGCATGGCCATCCCCCCGGGGGGTGATTTCTTACTTTCTGTCTCTATGTCTTTCTCTGTCTTTCTGGCGAGCACACACACCCTATAGCAAAAACCTCTAAAAAAAAAAAAAAGAGTATGAAAGATTATGAACTATATAACAGACTATATGGATCAGAATATTACAGAAATATATTCTTTATAGATACTACTATATAATCTCTCCTCCAGCACTATTACTCGGAAGAGAAACCCATTGAATAAGCTCAGGTAACAAGAAGATTAGAAAAAATCTTAACTCCATTGAAACAGGTCAAGCTTCAATCAAGTCAACATGGACAAACAATATCATTATGGACCTTGTAAGATTCTAATGATTAATCAATATATGGACAGACTATAAGCAACTTGAAAGTTGTATCAATGTTAGTCACAAACAGTAATCTTATACAGTATGAAAAGGAACTCATAACATTTAAAGTACATTTTAGAAGGTAAAAAATTTATTAAGGAGAAAAGGTGGGTCTTACATGTCTTATGAAACAACTAACTAAATAAACTCTATTCATTTTAATCTTTAGAGATTTTCTTTTTTTTGAGAGAGAGAGGTTTTTGCTATAGGGCGCGTGTGCTCGCCAGAGAGACAGAGAGTGAAAAATTATCCCCCAGGGGGGATGGTCATGCCGCAATCCTTTCTCCTCCATTCTCCTCTTGGTATCTTGGCACGAACGCACACATGCCCGGCGTGAGTTTAAGCCACCAGGTCCGGGACTTGAATCGCGGTCGACTACATGGGAGTCCAGTGGCATAGCCATTACACTAACTGCTGGTCCCTCTTTAGAGACATTTTTAAAGGTCTGCCCTGTAGCAAAAATTTCAAACTTGTATTCTATATTGGATGAAGCTTCTCCTTCATTCCTTTGACCATAAAGCTGGGGATAGGCTCACAACATAAAGGAAAGACTTAAATCTATATTAGAACAAGTTTTCTTGTAAGGCTTCCAGTGCCTTTTGGTTTTGGCCTGGCTAGAAAAACCACAAGAATAGCCTTGCATGCAAAATTTTGGCTTAGCCCAGGAAACTCAGAGGCGTGCAAGAACTGTTGTCAACTACCAAATCTTTCTCAATCCTCCACTGAGGTTAAGTTTGGTGGGAGAGATGAGAAAGGACAAGCCAAGTTGTTAGTTCCAAACCAATCACTAGTATCTAGCATGCTGTTAGGCCAAACTCTGTTGGCAAAAGCAACCATCTTTATTTGTCCAGGAAAAATCTGATCATATGATAAAAGCTGGAATTTATGAGAATCCTTGTTCAATCAAATAACTGAAACTATAAATTTATTTCATACCTTTGGGTCAACAAAATGGTAGAATTCAAATAAAGATGTGTCAGGTCTCAGGTATCTTAATTTTTATTTTTACCACACTTTGAAGAAAAACTAACAATATCTAATCAAGAGAAAATAATGAAAGAAGAGAAAACAAAATTGTTTCTCCTTCCTTGGAAAAAAAAGTTTTACTATACAAGAAATTCTACACCCTGGGAAAAACCGGTCTCCTAAATGTAATAAGTTCTCCCTTATAAAATAGTACAAACAATTCAAGAGTTCAAATAAAATACTAGCAAGTGGACACTCTGGAAAAATAGAATACAGCAGTCCTGTGATACCCGAGGCTGGCATATAGCGTATGTCACATGGCTAAAATTCAAAACAATCCTTACCGAAACATATTTAAATCTTATCTGACCTTTTCATAAAATCCACAGAGGACCACACTCTCAATTTTAAAAAAACATTAGTAACATGGGAGATTAGCTTATCAAAAATTTTAATCAAGATGATTTCAGTGCAATTTAAGTTTATTTAGAAGTTTTGCACAATTTTCATTATAAATTGCAAAAAGTTCATGTACCTAGGAAGTTAAAAACACTTTAGGGTACCTGATTCAACAGCCTAAATATTTAAACACAAGCAGAGAAAACATCATATTTGAAAATTCTCTTCATACAATGCTGTAGGATTTTAGAAGAGAATTGGCACATCCCTTGCATTCTCATTAAAGTACTCAGGTATTTACAAGCACTATTTATGTGCCCAGCACTGATTGGTTTTTGGCATCTGATCTAGAATACACAGAAGTAAAGATCAGCTACTCAGTCAAACTTCAGAAACAAATCCTGCAAAAGGAAAATGGGTGTGTATGTCTGTATGTATAGAGCTGCGGGAGATATCTTAAAGTGTGTGTATGTGTGTGTAAAATGTGTACAGTAAATGTGTGTAATAAATGTGTATAATATATATTTAAAAAAAGCTTTTAAAATGTATTCCACTCGGCTAAATGTATGCCAACAAATCCCCAAAGGAGAAAAGAAAGGCTTAAAATTTGAGAAGAGGATATTTAAGGGAGAAAAGAAAACAAAAAACAACTACTAAACAACAAAAAAAAAACCTTTTAGTTTCAAAATGAATGTGATGATCAGTAACTGATTTTTTTTTTTTTTTTTTTTTTTTTTTGGAAAGAGATTTTTGTTACACCACACATGTGCTTGACAAAGAGAGACAGAAAGTGAGAAATCAACCTTTGGGGGGATGGCCATGCAGCAATCCCTTCTCCATTCTCCTCTCAGAATTCTGGGCATGCACATACATGCACAAGGCATGTGTTTCAACCAACCTAGTCCAGGGCTCAAACTGCAGTCCACCACGGGATAGGCTAGAGCCTTAACCTCTACGCCACCTGGTGGCCCCATCAGTAACTAATTTTAATGTCAATCAAAAAATGATACAAAAATGTTTATTTTAGGCACCCACAAATGGGCCAAGAAACATATATCTTTAAGTCTTTAGGTTTACATATTTGGTGTTTGCATAGAAACATTAAAAAATTCTTTATCTATTTGCCCTTTTCGGGCTATTTTTGTTTCTTTTTATTTATTTAAGTTTATATTTTTCATGAGCATGAGAAACAGACAAAAAAAAAAAAAAAAAAAAAAAAAAGAGGGGCCAGCAGTTAGTGTAACGGCTATGTTGCTGGACTCCCATGTAGTTGACCGCAGTTCGAGTCCTGGACCCGGTGGCTTAAACTCACACCAGGTGCATGTGCGTGTGTGCCCAAGATCCTGAGAGGAGAAGGGATAGTGACGTGGCCATCCCCCCGAGGGGTGATTTCTCGCTTTCTGTCTCTCTCCGTCTTTCTGGTGAGGGCATGCATCCTATAGCAAAAACCTCTCCAAGAAAAAAAAAAAAGAAAAAAAGTACTTTGGTGAATGATTTAGCATTTTAAAATGATTTAGCATTTACTTCAAACATTTATATATATTGTAATTGAACTGATGTACACAAAGATAGTTCTGAAAAGAAAAACAAGCAGCATACATTTCTGTGCAAGAGGGTATTTTCTCCTTAAAAATGCAATTTATGCTTTAATTATACAATTACATCTACTTTAGCAAATAAGTTTATCTTTTTTTCCATGTATTACTTTTTTTAATAGTGCCTCTGTGCTAATATACCAATCCTTCTCTTTAAAGAATTTTTTTTCTTACTGTGGTCACTTATCCTATATCAAAGAAAATAAGGCCCAAGTTTAAAAAAAATATTTACATAGGGCAATTCTTGTTTCTTAGGAAGAGCTAAAACGTGCTTTTTCTTGTCTTTCAAAAATAGACAATGGTCTATTCTACATTTATTTAGTTTCTGTTAGATTATTTAATATTTTATAGGGAAAAATTTCCCAGTAATTTCAATGGGATACAACAAACACTCATATATGCAAACACATGTAACTTCAATCTTGACAAGTCAATACTAGATTATAAAAATTGGAAAAACGGTAACAAGCTGAGATAGAATAAACTTTCATATAAATCCATCAAAAAGTTAAGACAACAGTACACAATTCCCTTGGGATAGGAGAATAACTTATAGAACTTAAAAAAAAAAATAGCAGATACCCTTTAATGCTTAACATCTATGGATTTAGAATTTCCAGGGAAGAAATATATTGTACATTTATTTTTTAAAAAACAATACAAGTAATTTATGTGCTGTTAAAGTTGAGAACCAAAGGGTTATGCTATCCCAACCAAGGAAAACTGTTGAATGCACCTTAAAATAGAAAAGCACCATGCTAATAAAATTACTCATTGTGTTAAAAATAAAAATAAAAAAGGTACATCATGGATAGTTGACAGAAAAAACTATGTTAAAAACCTATGAAATTGAGCCAGCAAGTGGTGGTTAAGGTGCTGAATCCCACATGACTAATTTTGTGCTGGAGTTCGGGGCCCAAGGGCTTAAAAAATCACCCCAGGCATGTATGTGTGCATGCCCCAAATCTAGGGAGGAAAATGGAGAAGAGAGTGGAGCATGACCATGCCCCCTGGGGGAATGATTTCTCACTTTCTCTCTTTCTCTCTAGTGAGCACATGCACCCCACATCAAAAAGCAAACAAAAATAGGGATGTGGTAGTTAGTGTGCTAGACTCCCACATGGCCAACCACAGTTCAAGTCCTAGACCTGGCAGCTTGAGGATCACGCCAGGCATGTGTGTGTGTGCATACCGCATATTCCGAGAGAATAGAGGAGAAGGGATTGCAGTGCAACCATTCTCCGGGGGGGGGGGGGGGGATTTCTCACTTTCTCTTTTTCTGTTTCTCCTGTGAGTGCATACACATACACACACACACACACACCCCTGTGGAAACTCTGTTAGAAAATCTGGTCCAGCTCCACTGGCACGAGCAGGCAAGTACCTGTGGGCACTGGGTGAGGTCACATGGGAGGTCCAGTTTTGGTTTCTGACCTTAATTGTCACACTCCTATGGTCCTAGCAGGCTGGGAGATGGGGGCAGGAAAGATAAAGAAGCAGTAACACCCAGTCAAAAATCTCTCTGTCTCTCTCTCTCTCTTTTTCTTTTGTGCCCATGCACTAGTGTTCTTTAGCTCTCTCTTTTAAAAAAAATTGTGAAGTCTGAACCAGTGCATATATTGAAACATGTCAGTTTTAAGACAAAAGCCCAATTAAACAAGTAAAGGAAAATTCTTATGTTGCTTGTGGTAAACAATTTTAGATGTGGCATGCTCCTATGGAAAGCCTTCCAAGATCTACATCTACTTTACTGTTGTTAATTATCAGGATAAAAGATTTTAACAATCATGACATAAAAGAAAAAATAAATAAAATTAAGTAAACATTATGAGAAAAGATGGCATATGTAGCACATTAAGTTAGTTTTAGGTTTGTTTTCTTCTGTATTGTAACAGAATTTCGCATGTCCTTTTCATCAATCTGTAGTGAGCTATTTAATTTCTAAATGAACAAAAGAATGCTGGTTTTAAACAGACCCCAGGACTACAAAGGGCTGAGCTGCCAATTTTTTTAAGTTTTTTTTTGTTTGTTTTTTGGTTTTTTTGTTGTTGTTGTTTTTTATATTTTACTCATGACAGAGTGCATGTATGCACACACAGGGACAAGAGAGTGGGCAGAGAGAAGCAGCCCCTCCCAACAGGGTCTGGTCACACTGATCTCCCTACACTGATCTCCCTTTCCCACGGCCTCTGGCTTATCAGGATCCTGGGCACATGTGTGTGTGCACTCCAAGCACGTTTCAGGTTCACTAGGTCAGAGGTCCAAATAGCACTCAGCCACAGGGTCCTTCCAGCGCTATGATCTGGCATGCTACCAACTGTGCCACAAAGCCTGGGCCTCCATCACTTTCTCGTAGGTAGATATTTCAAAAAAGATTAAAACAAGAATCCGTATTCTATTACTTTGAGAAGTAAGCTAATCAGCAATCAGATACAAGATAATGAAAAGACACTGCCTATGTTAGAAAAGTGATACATTAAATAATAACTACTATATGAGGAGACTTTAAAATTTCCTGGAAAAATGAAATTGAAGTCAGAGTTTTTTTTGGTACAATTTTTTTTTTAAATCTACACACACCGTTTTTTAAAATAATATGCACTTTCCATGAGCTTTTTAACACCCCCTAATAGCTAATACTAAGTAAGGGCTTAATTATTAGCTATGTAATATTCATTTTCTTACTGCATCTCCACAACATTCTTATGAACAGGTTCCAATTTATTTAGTCATTTACTGATGAAAAAAATTAAAATTCCTATCTTAAAAAATGAAGGGGCTCGGGCCAGTAGATGGCATTGTGGTTAAGGCACTGGACTCCCACATGGTCTCCCACAGTTGTAATTTCAAGTGCTGGACCCAGACTCAGCACCTTAAAAATCACATGAAGCACATGTGTAAGCATGCCCAAAATCACAAGAGGAGAATGGACGAGAAGGGATTAGCGCTTTGCCATCAGCCCTAAGGAATGATTTATCACTTCCCCTATCTCTGTCTCTCTCAGGCAAGTGCACATGTCCTATGGCAAAAACCTAAAGAAAAAAAAGTAAAAATAAAATTAAAAGGGCCAGCTCCAGCACAGCAGTTCAACACTACTCAGAAGATCCCACATAGCCAACAATGGTTCTGGTCTAGGTCCAAGTAGCTTGAAAAAATATACTGGGCATGCCCACTGCAGTGACCAGACCACACTGGGAGTCCTTTTCTCCTCTCACCTTCTCCCTCATGCACACTCATACACACACCTTCTGGAATTAATAAAACAAATGTTACCAAGGTCACAGTAAACAGCAGAGGCACAGCTCTGATCTGGGTCTGCCATGTAAACATACATGCACCATCCAATCCAGGGTAACTAGACAGATATGATCCCTAGAAGCGAAGAATGGTGCAGGGAGGTAGCAGATTTCTGTATAATATTTGTACAGTTGAATCAATACCTGCAGAAGTGGGAGACGTAAAAATGTGAAGGCCTGAAAACTAAAATGTCGATGAAAGATATGATTTTAGGTTCCTTTCTTCCTGAATATATACTCATATGCATGAGTATATACATACTCATATGCAAGAGCACACAAAGATCTGAATATTTTGTTCAGTGCTATATCTACCAACAATCCCCAACATAAAAAAGGCAGTCAATAATATTTGTTGAATTAAGGAATACAAAAATACAAAGAGAATGTTAACATAACTTTTGCTAGCAATAGTACTAGAGGTATTTTGATTTCCTTTTCAGATATCTAATGACTATAAATTGATGTTTGTAAACTTGAATAAAGCTTTAAAAGATACTAATAAAAATTAACTTGCTATCTAAAAGAGTAACATACTAAAATAATCACCACATAAAGTTCTCATGATTGAATCTAAAACAGAAAAACTGCTTTTTTATTGTATAATCGATCAAAACCATCAACACTTAAATTACAAAGGCATCTAACCTACTAGGAAAACACTGCCTGTTTCTTCTACGTTAATTACATTTTTACCTTATTATTATGAAAGCTTAATCTCAGAATGCCCTTTGAACACCTCATTTGCAAACTTTTACATGATAACCAAAATATCTGATGATATATCTACTCAGAGAACTATAATATCGATGTGCAAGATGTGGAATTTATCAATGAGTCAAGATAAAAAGGGGGGCCAGGTGGAGGCACAGCAGTAAACACAACACTCTCCAAGGCAATCCCACATGGGCAAATTCGAGTCCACAGACTACCCTGAGTACTCTGGCACACACCTGCCCGTGATCCAGAGGTGGCTGAAGCTGAGCTTAGATGGCAGCACCAAGACATCATATGGGAATGCTGGCTCTGTCTGTATTTCTCTCTCTCTGACTCTCTTGGATAAAAAGAAAAAAACTTAAAAAAAAAATTTAAACCTATATGAATGTATTTCATATAAAAGTTCACTGATATAGCAGCATTTCTATTATATTATACTTATTTGTTATAAACTATAACCAATCATGACTTTGAAGGCAGTCAATTTGTTTAGTTTCCTAATTCCTTTTAGCAAATCATAGCACATAATGCCTGAAACTTTTAAATCCTCTCTTTTTAATTCAGTGTTAAATAATACCTATACACAGGCCAGCAGGTAGCATGGAGGTTAAGATACTCGATCCCACAAGGCTGGCTGCTGCTTGGATCAAGTCCTGGACTCTGCAGCTTGAAAATCACACCAGGCGTGTGTGCGTCCATGTCCAAAATCCCCACAAGAAACTGGAGGAAAAAGGATTGTGGCACGGCCATCCTCCCCCCAACCCCAAAAGGATTATTTCTCCCTCCTGCCCCCAGTCTTTCTCTGGCAGGTATACATGTCCTATAGCAAAAACTAAAATAATAATAATAACTACACAAATAGATCAAATGAGTAGCTGTCAAGTTTGTTAAAATGTTGTTTTCAAGAAATATTAGAAAAGTTTTACATATGGTTATAACTTTATTAATTGCCAGTGTTGAAACTGATATAAATATGTATACATAAAATACTGTTAAGCTACAACCAAAAAAGGATTTAAAACATGAAATACTGAGATGTTTAAGAAAAAAAATTTAAGCACATATAGAATACTTTCAAAACATTTGATATTGATATAAAATTAATGAATTTAAAATACGGAAAATACAAATTCACTCAAAAACAGAATTATATAAATCCAAATATTTAATACATCTGACCCTTAGTCTCATGAAAAAAAGAAAATAGTTCAAAATAAATACTGTAATAACATCGGAGTTTCCTTCAACTCAGTAACTGTAAACCTGGTTTATAGCAGAATAATAATCAACACTATTAAAAGAGTCATTAATCACAACTATAAAAAAAAACAGATTTTCTGTAGTGAATAGCTTAACAATGGGAACCAGTTGTTATATTGGAAGTGGTTTCAAAAATTACCTTTCAGGTCCCAAAACATATCTAGCAGGCTATTTTAATATCCTATTTCTTTTTTTTTTTTTTTTTTTAAAAAGGCACATTTTGCTTAAATTAACTGTGAATTTACTTCATTTTCTATTCTTTTTTTTTTTTCTCTTTAATTTGCCTGAGGGCACATGCACTCACCAGCTAGAAACATAAAGAGAAAGCAAGAAAGCACCCTGCACAGGGAATGATCATACCACAATTCTGTCTCCATTTCTCCTTCCTTTTGGGATTTCAGGCATGCATGTACATATACCCAGTGTGCTTCTCAAGACACTGAGTCTGACACTTGAACCACACAGTCACGTGGGATCCAGCCACGTTAATTATCTGCCACCAAATTGCCCTTTTTGTACTTATCCAAATGACTTCTTTACAGAAAGCATCTGACATTAAATCATTAAGCAACTGAAATGATATTGACTTCCATCAAGTCAGGTGATGAAGTTTGATCAACAATAAAAAAAATCATCCACGGTCCTAGTAGAAGGACATTTTTTTTTTTTGGTTTTTTTTTTTTTTTTTTTTTTTTTTTTCTTTTTTTGGGAGAGGTTTTTGCTATAGGGCGCGTGCGCTCGCCAGACAGACAGAGAGAGACAGAGAGATAGAAAGCAGGAAATCACCCCCCAGGGGGGATGGCCACGCCGCAATCCCTTCTCCTCCATTCTCCTCTCGGGATCTTGGGCACGCACGCACACGCGCCCGGCGTGAGTTTAAGCCACCGGGTCCGGGACTCGAACCACGGTCGACTACGTGGGAGTCCAGCGACATAGTCATTACGCTAACTGCTGGTCCCAGTAGAAGGACATTTTTTAACCTTTGTTGTAATAAAAAGTAATAAAAAACAAACTAAATGCCTATGTAGACATGTTTGGATAAACTCAGTTAGGATATACTGTGAAATATAAAGGAACAATAACAAAAAACAGTGTAAGTTTATAATGTACTAACATTAAAATATCTGTAAGTCATCCTGAGTAAATACAGCAAGAATGAAGAGTAATTGAGTAGGATAACTTTTTTGTAAAAACAATTAAAACAATGTAACATGATAAGAGCACATATGTATGTAAACAAGGAGAAAATCCTCTAAACAAGGTACAGGAAATTGCCAATCATGATTACCTCTGGAGAGAACTGTTCAACATTTATTTCAATAAGAAAATATTCCTCCATTAGTTATAAAAAAAATTCAAATATATAACCAAAAGAATAATTTTTAAAATAATTGTAAACAGTGTATCAATATTGACTGTATATCACTAATAGTGTTTATCATAAATTCTGTTATTATTTAAATGTACCCAAATGTATTTCTTTTGTTTAAGAAGATAAAGAAGGTATAATTATTTTTTAGATTTATATTATGCTTTATTTTTTTTCCTATATGGTAAAGGTAGAAGCCCAGAAGATATTTTTAAAAAGATAAAATAACAATTCTATCAGATTTTGTACTCAAACTTCACCTGCCAATACCGTATTCCCAAATATTCTGTAAGTTTTCCAAATGCAGAACAATGCCTAGCACTACCTTTGTAATCTGTCAAGTATCCTTTAGTGAGTATACTGAATTATCAGATAAGACATGATGCATTTTTGCATTAAAAAAATAGAAAAAATATGTCATGACTTTCTGACAACCCAATATATTGTTCAACTGAGAGCATTCTATACCGAAACAAGATTATATCGTTCACTGCCATTAATCTCAAGTCTGTGACATGGAGCAGAGAGCAGGAGCAGTCAGAGAGACTGACTGAAGCAGGAAAACTACCTCTGATAACTCCCACTGCTTTCCAACTGTCCCAGTTACACCCCAAAATGGCCCCTCCCACATTCCTTCCCTGCCATTAATACCCCAAGATGTAACACAGAGCAGGGAGCAGCAGCAGTGAAAGAAAATTAGGCAGGAAGACTGGCTCTACCTTCTGCCCATCCAGGAGTATTTTGAGATTTCATAGTTTACTGATTCCTACTCCCTCTTCCAGTTGAATCTCTTCAGCTCAGTCCCAAGTGAATACAGTCCCAAGAGACTGGGAAAGGAACCAACATCTAAAGCTGGCTACACACTACTGATTGGAAGACAAGGACCTCTACCAAAAACACGTCTAAGATATAGAGCTCTTCTTCCCATGTGACACTACAGAATCAACACCAGAAAAGTAAGAAGTATATAACTAACTCATCAGATGACTAGAAAGCAGTGCAGAAACACAAGAAATAAGGGAAAATAAGGAAACACTTCTCACTCAATAGAACAGAGCGACACTTCTTTAACCATTAACTGCACAAAGGATTTCACAGGAATGTCAGAAAAAGAATTCAGACTATTATGTGACAGAAATGAGGAAGTCTTTTCAGAATTTAAAGGAGGAGACAGACATCATAAGAAAAAACCAGTAAGTCCCTCTAGAGAGAGACCAGCAGATAGGATAATGGTTACGTTGCTGGACTCTCATGTAGTCAACAGCAGTTCAAGTCTTGGATTCAACAGTATATACTAACATCGGACGCATGTGTGTGCATGCCCAAAATCTCAAGAGGAGAATGGAGAAAAAGGAATTCAGGTGTGGCCATCCCCTGTTGGGGAGGGGATGTTGTGATTTCTTGCTTTCTGTCTCTCTGTCTCTCCAGTGAGTAAAATGTTCTATAGCAAAAATCTCTCTTACTTTTTTTTTTTTTTTTGGGGGGGGTGGTGAGAGGTTTTTGCTATAGGGTGTGTGCACTCGCCAGAAGGACAAAGAGACAGAAAGCAAGAAATCAGCCCCCAGGGGGGATGGCCACACTATCTGAGCCCCGTTACAATTAGGTGGGGCCATGTGGATATAAATTGGGACTAGAAGTATCATTTCTAGGTCAGAAAGTTTAACTGCTAATAAGATAATGAATAGAGCTCTCTCTCTCTCTCTCTCTCTCTCGCTCTTTTTTTTTTTTTTTTTTTTTTTTTTTTTGTGGAGAGGCTTTTGCTATAGGGAGTGTGCACTCACCAGAAATACAGAGACAGACAGAGAGACAGAAAGAGAGAAATCACCCCCCGGGGGGATGGCCATGCCACAATCCCTTCTCCTCTCAGGATCCTGGGCATGCATGCACACACACCCAATGTGAGTTTAAGCCACCGGATCTGGGACTTGAACCGCAGTAGACTACATGGGAGTCAAGCAACATAGCCATTACACTAATTGCTGGTCCCTCAGAAATCTCTCTTAAAAAAAAGTTCTAGAGATGAAGACAGTAATACAGTAAATAAAGACCTTCTTCTAAAGTATTAATAGCATATTAGACCACACAGAAGATAGAATCTCTGAGCTGGAAGACAAAACCCTTGCCTTCGATAAAAAATGAGGACAACATACAGGAAATACTAGACACTACTAAATGCCCAAATATTTAACAGGTGAAGTATCAGACAAAGGATTGAAAGATCTATCCCATAAAATACTTGCAGAAAACTTCCCAAATCTAGAGAAGCATTCAGACATCCAGACCCAAGAAATACAAAGATCTCAAATACAAGTAACATTAGAAGATCCTCTCCACAACACATCATACTTAGATTGGTCAAAAGACAAGATTCTAAAAATGGCAAGAGAGAAATGTCAAGTCACTTACAAAGGTTATCCTATTAGGTTAACATCACACTTCTCAACCAAAACGATGCAGGCAAAAAAAAGAAAGGGAAGACATAATCAAAATACTAAAAGAAAAAGAAGTTTAATCAAGAATACCATACATGGCAAGATTATCCTTCAAATGAGAAAAATAAATAAAATGATTCTCTGATAAACAAAAACTGAATGAATTCACTAGTACTAGACCAAGTCTTCAAGAAGTACTGAAGGGAGTACTATATCAGGAAAAAAAGACAGACAGAAAGAAGAGAATTAAAAAAAATAAAAGAAAATGATTAATAAAATGTCAGGGACAAACCCATAAATATTGATGATAATACTGAATCTTAATGAATTATATTATCCAATCAAAATACAAACTGCCTGAATGGATGGAAAATCAGAATCCCTCTATTTGCTGCCTATAGGAAACATACCTCATGGGTAAAGACATTCATAGACTAAAAGTGAAGGTCTGGAAAAAGATATCCCATAAAAATAGAAATTTAAAAAGACTGGAGACATGATACTGGTATCAGACAAAATAGGATTTAAGAGAAAACCTGTAAGAAGAGACAAAAAAGGACATAATATAGTACTAAGAGGGCAAATTCATTAAGAAGATATATTTATAAATATCTATGCATCCAACACTGGAGCACCCAAATATGTGAAAGGAAGACTGCTAGATCTATAGCTAGAGATAGACTGCAACACACTGATCACTGGGGATCTCAACACCACAATATCTCTTTGGACAGATCATTTAGACAAAATATAAGCAAAGAGATACAAGATCTTAATGACACCATAAATGATATGGACTTGACAGACATCTATAGAACTTTCTACCCAATAACCACAATATATACATTTTTCTCACCCCCGTATAAAGCCATGTCAAAGACTGAACACATCATAGGCCACAAAAAAAAAAACCTTTACAAATTTGAAGGCACAGAAACTATATTCAGCATCTTCTCCAAATATCACTAAATTAAATTTTGTATTACTTTCAGAAAATAACTATCAAAAATATACAAACATGTGGAAACTTAACAACCTACTCCTGAATGACTTCACAACTAGTGAAGAAAAGTAAGACTGAAATTAAAGGCTTCATTGAACCCAATGATAACAAGTACATGAGTTTTCATAACCTATGGGACACAGAGAAAGCAGTCATAACAAGGAAGTTCATAGCAATTAGTACACATAAGGAAAAGATGGAAAGGAGGCAAAGACACCCTAACAACACACCTCAAGAAACTGGAGAAACAACAACAACAAAAAATCCCCAAAATACCAGAAGATAAAAAATAATAACAATTTGAACAGAAATAAATGAAATTGAGAATAAGTAACATATACTGAAAATAAATGAAAACAAAAGCTGGTCCATTGAGAAGACAAATAAAATTTGGATAGGAATAAACCTAACCAAAGAAGTCAAAGACCTCCACAAGGAAAACTATTTAAAATAAGAAAAAGAAATTGAAAATAGCACAAAAAAGTGGAAGACATCCCATGTTTCTGGATCGGAAGAATTAATATCATCAAAATGTCAATACTACGCAAATTAATCTACAAATTTAATACAATCCCAATCAAATTACCAGGTATATTCTTCACAGATTTAGAAAAAACAATCAGAATTTGTCTGGAATTATAAAATATCTTGTATTGCCAAAGCAATACTGTGCAAGAAGAGTGGAATAGGGTGCTTCACACTTCCTGACCCCCAAACATAATACAAGGCTGTGATAATCAAAATGGCATGTTACTAGCACAAAAGCAGGCATGTGGACCAATGGAAGAGAATAATAGAGATCCCAGAAATAAACCCCAAAACATAATGTCAACTAATTTTTGACAAAGGGCACCAGTCAATCCAGTAGGGAAAAGAAAATTGCTTTAGCAAATGATGCTGGACGAACTGGGTATTCACCTGCGGAAAGATGAAATTGGACCCCTATCTCTCACCATTAACAAAAATCAACTTAAAATGGACCAGAGATCTAAACCTAAGCCCACAAACTATAAAACTATTGGAGGATAACATAGGAGATATTCTTGGCGACATTAAAGTAGGCAAGGACTTCTTAAATAAGAACCTCAAAGCACAGGCAATAATCCTCAAAATAGACAAGTGGGACTACAACATGTTAAAACACTTATGCAGGGAACCAGCAGTTAGCGTAATGGCTATGTCGCTGGACTCCCATGCAGTCGATCGCAGTTCGCGTCCCGGACCCGGTGGCTTAAATCTCACACTGGGCACGTGTGCGTGCGTGCCCAAGATCCCGAGAGGAGAATGGAGGAGAAGGGATTGCGGCGTGACCATCCCCCCCTGGGGGTGATTTCTCGCTTTCTGTCTCTATGTCTCTCTCTGTCTGTCTGGCGAGCGCATGCGCCCTATAGCAAAAAAACCTCTCCAAAAAACAAAAATACAAACAAAAACACTTCTGCAAAGCAAAAGAAACAACAACTAAAGTGAATTAGCTTCCCTTGGAATGGGAGAATCTATTTGTAAGTTATGTCTCAGATAAGGTACTGATAATCAGGATATACAGAGAACTTAAGCAGCTCACTTGAAGAAAAGAACTTAAAAAAGAACCCAATTAAAAGATGATCAAATGATGGATCCAGCAGTTAGCGTAATGGCTATGTCGCTGAACTCCCATGTAGTTAACCATGCTTCGAGTCCCAAACTCAGTGACTTAAACTCACACCAGTTGTGTGTACATGCATGCCCAAGAACCCGAGAGGAAAATGGAGGGAAGGGATTGCGGCATGGCCATCTACCCTGGGGGATGATTTCTCACTTTCTGTCTCTGTCTGTCTCTATCTTTCTGACAAGTGCATGTGCATTATAGCAAAAACCTCTCAAAAAAAATAAAAAATAAAAAAGATAGTCAAATGAGCTAAACTTTCTAAGGAAGACATACAAACAGTCAAAAAGCATAGAAAAAATGCTCGACATCCCTTATCATGCAGGAGATGCAAATCAAACTACAATGATCTCATTGTAGCCACAGACAGAATGACTAATATTAAAAAAAATAAAAATGGTAAGTTCTAGGAAGGCTGTGATGAAAAGGTAACAACACTCCTACACTATTGGTGGGAATGTAAATTAGTACAGTCACTATGGAAAACAATATGGAGGTTCCTTAAAGACCTACAAAAAGAACTACCACATGATTCAGCAATTCCACTCCTGGATATCTACCCAAAGGATAGGAATACACTCAGTCAGAAAAGTACTTGCACACCCATGTTTGTTGCAGCATTATTCACAACTGCTAAGACAACAGATGAATGGATTGAAAAGTGTGCACATACACAGTATGGAATTATACTCAACCATAAAAGAGACCCTGGCATTTGATAGAAAGTGGATAAATATGGAAGATTTACTGCTAAGTGAAGCAAGACAGACTACGAACAAGAGGCACTGTATGTCCCCACTCAATATATAGCAAATGTTTGTACTCGATGGCAGAAAATGAAAGATTGGAAGATATAAAAGTATGGAGAATAACTGAGGATACTAGAGACAATGTGAGAGGAGGGTAGGAAATGGGAGGGTGAGAAGAAGGGAATCAAGGGGAAAAAGAAAGACACAAAATATTTAAGAGACACGAAAACAGAAAATTATTTGTTTATGGTAATGTGCATGATAATATCTTTAACTGGACTAATACGCAATGTATTCATACCAGGAAAAATGATAAACAATGATTGAATGTATAAAAAATAAAATATGTATAAAAAGATTATATGTGAATCTATATAATTTGTAATGTTTACACATACCTATGTGCGTAAAATTTTTACTAATACTAAATAAGGTTTAAAAGTACAAACAACAGACTCAATCCTCTACCTTATATTCATCCACAATAATGCTGAGGGCTTCATGACCAGCTTTTCTCATGTCTTCCAATTCTTGTTTATGTTTTTCCTGAAAGAAAGAAGACATTAAAACCATCATTTGTAGTTTTGTTTTGGTTTCAAAATAATAATGCCATTGACTTTTGTGTCTAGTAATGATTGAGTAGTTTATGGCACACCAATGTTGCAACTGAAAACTTTGTTTTTATTCTTTTTTTTTTTTTTTTTGAGAGGTTTTTGCTATAGGGCACGTGCACTCGCCAGACAGAGAGAGACAGAGAGACAGAAAGCGAGAAATCACCCCCCGGGGGGAATGGCCATGCCACAATCCCTTCTCCTCCATTCTCCTCTTGGGATCTTGGGCACACATGCACACACGCCCAGCGTGAGTTTTAAGCTACCAGGTCTAGGATGCGAACCGCAGTCGACTACATGGGAGTCCAGTGACAAAGCCATTACACTAACTGCTGGTCTCTGTTTTTATTCTTTTTAAGTTCTGCTTAAAAGCACTGAAAATGGATTCCATGGTACAGCAATAATGTGCTGTTCAAGAGAAATCAGATCCTATAGGGAAACCACAGTTCAAATCCCCTAACCAGTTTAGACTGAAGACCCTTATACCCAAGATCTGATGTCCAGAGCTTGTAGAGGGTGCTCATCTCTCTGGCTCTATTCTCATATCCATGCACATGCTCTAACAAATGAAGATCATAAAAAGCACTGGGGAGCACTGAGGCAATGAGGAATTAAAGGAAAACAACTAAGAAAGGAAAACCACACTGAGAGGTGAGATAACACAAAGCAATGATGGTTGTCCTTGGGGCTTTTTGCAACTCTTGATTTGGAGTAAGAGACAGAATCACTTGCATTACTGCAGGAAGTCTTAGTATCTATACTTTTTTTACTTATTCAAATGTTCCTAATATATCTCAATATATAAAGGTGATTACCCCTCAACTCTACCTACCTATGAAAGGAGATAAACTATGGTAAATGTTAACATCCTACAGAAAACAAAAGAAATAGTCCCCTGGGTGATTCAGACATTAGATCAAATACCTGAAATCTAGTTGAGTTACATCATCTCAAACAGCTATCATTGCTTTCCATTGGGAACATTCAAACTTTTCTTTTTATGCCTATTTTGAAATATTAATAAATGAGTTATTGTTAACTGTAGTTACTATACTATGCTGCAAAACACTGTAACTTGCTCCCTCTATCAAGTTTAATTTTGTGTCAGTTAAACCAACATCTACCATTTTCTCCCTCTTCCCTTACCCTTCCCTGCCTCTCTAGTAACTACTGTTTTCCTCTTTATTTATCAAAGATTAACTATTTTAGTTTCCACATGAGAGTAAGAATATATTATTTTCTTTTTGTCTAGTTTACTTCACTTAACATAATGTCTTCCAAGCCTCTCTATATTACCTTCAAGATTTCACTCTTTGTAATGGCTGAATATATTACACACACACACACAACACACACTCTCTCCTGTATCACATTTTACTAAATCTATTCCTCCATTGATGAACAGCAAGTAAGTTACTGCAAACAGGGATAATTTTATTTCTTCATTTCTAATTCAGGATAGCTTTTGTTATTTTTCTTGCCTAATGTTATTGTTAGAATTTCCAGTACAATGTTAAATAGTAGTAGCAAGGCCAGACATCCTTGTCTTTTTCCTGATGTTACTGAAAACACTGTTAGCTTCCATCAGTAATATGTAAGCGGTGTTTTTTTTCAAATGCCCCTACCTTGTTGAGGCATCACATTCTCTGATTTTGAATTATAATACATTACAAATCTGTAGTAATCAAAACAGGATAGTATAAGAATAAAAACAGACACATACACCAATGAAACTTAATAGAAAGCCCAGATATAAACTTGCATATATATTGTCTACTAATACTTGACAAGGATACCAGAATACACATTGGAGGCCAGCAGCAGCGGTGCAGAGGTGATGCGACTCCACAATGCAAGAGTCACACAGGAAGGTTCCACACTCACATACCAAGGTCCCTATAGTTGCTGTACCATTTTTTTTTTTTATGTCACTTGTCCATTTTAGTAAAATACATTTTAGTTAAAAGTAGATGACACAGGAGGAACATACAATTATCTGGCTAATAAAATTTACTCCAAGTATGCAAGCATATGCCCATAATACTGGCAGGCTGAAGTTAAAGATGGATTGTAGTATCAAGTCCTTGCTAGGATGCCTGCCTCTCTTTCTCTCATGGAAGAAATAAATAAGTGAATACACATTTAGGAAAGGACAGTATTTTTAATAAATGATGGGAAAACTGGATTTCCACATGCAACATAATAAGATTGGATACCTATGTTATACCATTCAGAAAATTAACTTTCAGTAGATTAAAGACTTAAATATAATGCCTGAAATCACAGACCTTCTAGAAAAAAGTTTCTATAGGAAAAAAAGCCCCTTGACATTGAATTGCCATGATTTTTTAAAAATATCTTTCCCAAAATCACAGGCAAAAATGCAAAAAGAAACAAGACTACATCAAACTAAACAGGAAACAATTTGTAAAATGAAAAGATAGAATTGGTCTTGTGGTTTAGTGGTTTAAGTAGCCAGATCCACATGGCTAACTGTTGTTCGAATCCCAGCCCCCTGGGCGTGAAAAACACACCAGGCATGTGTGTGTGCATACCCAAAATCCTAGGAGAAGGAAATGGGGGAAAGGAGACTGCAGTTTGACCACGCCCTATCAGTGGTGCTTTTTCCTTCACTCTCTTTCTGGTGAGAACATGCACCCTCTGGCAATTGAAGGACAAGTGAAAAAACAACCTATGAATGGGAGAAAATATTTGCAAACTATATATTTGATAAGGGGTTATTATTACAAAATACACACATGCATAACCAAATAGCAAAAAAACAACAACAAAAAGAAAAACTGGATTTAAAAACAAGCAAAGTATTTGAAGACATTTCTTCAAAGAAGACATACATTAGGCAAACAGGTATATCGCATCAACATTACTAATCATCAGGGAAATGAAAACTAAAACCTCAGTGATGTATCTCACACCTATTAAGTTGCCTATTATCAAAAAAAGGGGATAAATAGTTTTGGCAAAGACATGGAGGAAAGGAGGCTCTTGTACACTGTTGGTGGGAATGTAAACTGATATAGTATTTATAGAAAATAGTAGGAAATTTCTCCAAAAAATTAAAACATATGATACAACAATCCCACTCCTAGATGTATATCCAAAGAAAGAAATCAATGTCTCAAAGAGATATCCTCAATCCCACGCTCACTGCAGCATGGTTCACAGTAGCGACATAAATGCAATCAAAGTGCCCATTGATGAATGAATATATAAAATGCACGGTGTGTGTGTGTGTGTGTGTGTGTGTGTGTGTATAAAATTCAGCCATAAAGATGAAGATAATCCTGACATAATTTACAACAATATGGATGAAACTTAAAGGCAATGGGCTAATTCAAGTAAACCAGATAAAGTAAGACAAATACTGTATGATCTGATGTATATATGTAATCCTATAAAAAGAAAATTACACAAACAGAGTAGGATGGTAGTTGCCAGGGATTGTGGGATGAAAAAAATGAGAAGATGTTGGTCAAAAGGCACACACTTTCAGTTTTTAAGTGAATAAGTTCTAGAGATCAAATGTTCAACGCGGTAACTATGATTAATGATGCCATATTGTGTACTTGAAATGTTTTCAAAGAGTTGATCTTACATGGGCTCATCACACACACACATGCACACTGATAAATATGTGAAGTGATGGGCAACTTAATAGGCAGCCATTTCACAATACATACATACATCATCCGTTTTGTGTTGAAGATTTTTTTAACTTATTTATACTTATTATTATTATGCTTATTAATCTTACTTATACTAATTTTATAAGAAAATCTATGAAGATTCAAATACTTGTTGGTCTCCACTGCTGCCATCATTATGCCAAATTCACCCCTTCCTTCTTGAAATAGTCTCTTCACTTGAATTCTTTCTTTGTTCTCTTTCTACCATATTCTTTCTTAGTCTGTTAGGTTGGCTCCTCTTCATTGTACCAACTTCTATATGCAGGAATTCCCTAGAAATGAGACCTCTTCTCTAACTTTTTAACCTCTAATTAATCTGATTCTATTACTTTAAATGTATTCTACATAAAAATATAATTTATATTTCTGTCTTTGCCATCAGAGATTGCCAGACTTATATTGATTATTAACATAGTTACATGTATATCTAAAAGGAACCTCAAAGTTAACAAGTCCAGTGTCAAACTCTTGATTTTCCACTATACCAAACTTCCAGTTGCTCAGAAAGAACTCTTGAAATTGTTTTTACTTTTTCTTTTGTTTTGCCCAACTTACATGCAATCCTTCAGAAAACCCTTTAAGACAAACTCCCCTTTTATATTAATAAATTCTAATATAACAATGTGGTAGGTACTAGTCTAAACCCTCTTAAAGATCTGTTCACTTCATTAATTTATTTAAACCTAATATACCCTTCTCATGATCCAGAATCTCAGTACTTATCAATATCTCCACTATTTTTCTAGTTCACACCAAAATCATTTCTCACAGAACTACTACAATGAATGTAAACTGATATAGCATTTATAGAAAAAAACCCTCACTGTTGATATTCCACCCTTGCTCCAATAAGGCAACCAGAACAATCTTTTCAAACTTCAAGATGATCATAAGGAGTATAAAATGTAATCTCTAGAATACAGGAATTATTCACCACTATATCCATATACTTAAAATAATATCTGGCACAGAGGATATACAATAAGTATTTGCTGAACAATGAAATACCACACACCTGACTCAATTCCTAAATGGCTTCCATATTACTGAAAATAAAAACCAAAATCCTTCCCATGGCCTGAAAACTACCACTCTCTTTCTCATTCCCTCTATCTTTTCTTATTGGCTTTCCTCAATCATTATAAGCACACTCTTGCTCTAAGCCTATTGCATTTGCTTTATTTGCTGTGCTTAAATGCTATTCTTTCTCGCCCATGCCTACTGCATTGCCTACTTCCTCTCGATCATGAGTAAAAATCATCTTACCAAGGATACCTTCCCTGAATACCCTTACATAAAATAGAACACATAATGGGCCAACAGGTGTTGTGGTGGATAACATGCTGGATTGCACATGCCCGATTTCATGGTTTGAGTCCCAGACACATTTGCCTGAAAAACACACGAGGCACAAGTGCACGCGTGTGCAAAATACCAAGAGGAGAACAGAGGAGAAGGATCTGCAGCATGGCCATGCCCCCTCAGGTGGAGGGTGATATTTCACTTTCCTTCTTTCTGGAAAATTCAATTTGAGAGGGCGTCATTTTATTTTATATTAACTATATGTATCACAAATGGTGCCTTATAAATCATATCCACTCAATAAACAAGGACTGAATAAAGAGGAGAGAAAATGGACAGGATTTTAAGGCCAAATGTAATTGGGAACTTATCAAAGAGAGACAGAACTATTTTAACATCAAAATAAGAACACTAAAAATGTTATTTAGAACCAGGTCTTGTAAAAGGAGGCTAATCAATAAATCCACATGTATGTTGGCTAAGAAATGAATAAGATTACCACCAATATCCTTTTATTTGATATAAGTAAAGTATATAAACTAACAAACATTTTTGTCTGGGAGTATTTATCTATTAAATGAGAGTTAGGTTAAATTATTTCTGAGGTATCCTCTGACATATTTTTAATATTCTTCTATGATACAGTGTGCTACAACAAGATCAATCAACCCTCCTTTGCTTACTTCAAAGATAGTGACAGCAATCATACAACCACACTGTAACACACCAGGTTGTCCAGTTACCAAAAGAAAAACACAGGACTAACCAAAGAGTCATACACGGCCTGAAATTTTTATTTCAAGAATAGAGCCAAAAATTTACAACCTATCTTCAAAGTAGTCAAAACCAAATTTGACCACAATGATAGCTTTCTTTTAAAATGTCAAACCCCAACACATCACTAGAAAGAGAAGACTTGGGAAAACATTCTCCCCTTAAATAAGACTACAAAATTTTTAAACATTAAGAGACCTCAGAAGTAAACTATTTCAACATACTGGAAGAAATGAGGAAACTGAGGCTCAGAGAGGTCAAGAAATCCTTTCAGGTCATGGAGTTGAATGAAACCAGGAGATGATCTAAAGCAGGTCCCTTAATAGCTATCCTAGTGGGGGGATTTTTGTTGTTGTTTTAATATCCTGTCAAAAACTGAACTTTTTGAATTTATTCCCAATTCCGCACCAACGACTTTGTTTTCTGTATAAAATTTAACAATATGTATACTTGCATGTTACTTCACACCCTCTAAAGAAACTAAGACACATAATTGGACACAGCTGGTAAAATTTAAAGTCGTCATTCATCAATTCATTATTGCCAACAAGAAATTTTGTTCTGACAAAAATGGCACCAAGTAAGGCACTTTTCAAAGATTATCAGAAGCACGTTTCAATCAACCTTCCATTACCAACAACCATTCCAATCCCAACTCCTTGCTTGCCAAAATGATATTATTTTTATACTCTTAATATGCCTAGATATGCTTGAGATTAAAAAAATAAGTGTTGAATAGATACATATGGAAACAGGTACCACATAATCAGCCCTCCAGAAAAATCAGAAATTTGCAAAAATGTTTTTACATAACCATCATTGGCATATTGATGACAACACTTTATTCATATATCTCAATCTAGATTTGAAACATGAAACAAATGACAAGCTATATAGCACAAACTGAAAAACATGTATAAATTCACATTCTATTATTGTTGGCTATTGCCATGCTGAGTAGAATTCATACTAATCACCTCTAATAAATTAATCCATGCATAGCAACAGGATCCTCTGCCAGTAGATCTAATTGATGTGTTTGGAATGAATTAGCACTATGTTGTATAAGAGAAAGAGAGAAAAAGAGAGAAGCTCCGAAGACCAACTAACCAACTATTATACTCCACCTACTAGAAAGCAACTGCTTCTCACTTTCCAAATTATTTGGCCAAGAGCTGGTCTACAATTAGCCCACCAAGAACGTAATTAGCTAATACCTTCTGATTGAGAACAGGTTTCCAATACAGATTTTACAACCACTTTCTCTAAAGCCACAAGTCTGCATCTCTTTCACAACAACTGATCAACTATATTGGAAAAGGCAGGCATAAACACCTCTAAATATTCCAGAAGGAAATTTGTGGGGCAAGAAATCAAAATAAAGATAGTGGAATAACATCCAACTAACGCACTAAAAGGTTATGACTGGGAAATATTATAAAATCCCCTCTTCCCAAAATCTAAACACCACAACACACCAAAGAATGTCAGAGTAGTACATTATAGACCAGATTATCACACATGCATATACTGTTACAACAAAAGAAAAACAGCAACACAACACCTGCCATCTTTTACCGGTCCCAACATTTGACAGTTGCAACAATCCTAGGTGGTTTTTCAAAGGAGCTATAATCCTTGCAATGAAAGTAGGCTTCATGGTATTACAAAGCATTATTTAACAAGAAGTCTTTCTCATTGAGTAAATGCTTAATCTCCACCTCTTGACTGTACCTCATTTTTCAGCTTCTCTATAAAATCAGAGAAAAAATTATCATGAGCAAGTAAAAATTGGTCTAACGGTATAAAGTAAAATTACAAATGGAAATAAAGCATTTTTGCCATAGTAAACTGTTCCAAATACTGAAATGTAAGTCCTTAACAAGACTCTCTTTAGCTTAAGATACTTGACCTTTCAAAGAATTATTTTTTATCTGTAGCCCTATCCCATTAATGGCTGCCTTAACACACTGAATGAATTACATCAGCACAATACAAAATTATCAGCTTGGTTGAATCCTGTCAACCAAAAATAAGATAATGAATCCAACTCCTCCTTGAATTTTCCTAACAGATACAATGATAAAGTTATGCAAAGAACTCCACAATGTGCTTATACCAGTACAGAGATAATTGATTTTTCTACATGCTAACTTACAAAATCCAGACATGACAATCCCACATCCATGTCTAACCCAGAACTTTAAAGAATTAGTAGTTGGCAAATGAGGAATGAATAAACAAGTCATACTAAATGTATCACTCTGAATATAAAAAGAATTCCTCAAGTGAAATTCCTAAGAGAATATGATATGTTTACAACACTGCCATTATTGACGCCACTGGCATTTCTTGGTTAGCACAACATCTCCTCTACCATCTACATTATGTTGAAGAATAACAACCAAATCCTGCACAGCCTGAGAAAGGAAGCATCTTGGCTGCAAAAACTTGGCTAAGATCCTGGCTAATTTGTTAATTGGATTGACTCTGTTCCTGCTACTACTTCGATGTCACCTTATTATTTGCTCCAATTGGAAAGAAAGAAACATCACCCTGAATTATATTCAGAAGATTATTATTTATCCTCAGCTTTATTAAGCTTTTCAAAGACAATATGCCTTGAGACATGAATGTTCAAAACTGACTCAAGCCAAGCAAAATGGGGGCGGGAGGGAAATGGAATAAAAAAATGAAGGGGGGACCAGCAGTTGGCATAATGGCTTTGGCACTGGACTCCTATTCAGTAAACCACGGTTGGAGTCCCGGACCCAGTGGCTTAGACACACACTGGGCATGTGTGCGTGCGTGCCCAAGATCCCAAGAGGAGAATGGAAGAGAAGGGATTGCGGCATGGCCATCCCCCTTAGGGTGACTTCTCGCTTTCTCTCTGTCTGTCTCTGTCTTTCTGGCAAGCGCACACACCCTATAGCAAAAAACTCTCTAAAAAATAAAGGAAAAGAAAAGAAAAAAATAAAGGGAAAAAAGATGAAGAAACAGGGGAATAGAAGAAAGAGAGAAGGGGGAAAGAGGAATGAGGAAAGAAAAATAAAGGAGGAGAAAGGAGTAGGAGGGAGGGAAGAGTACATAAAATTTCAGTTCTAAGAAGAGATGTGCATAGTGGTATCATGACAATAAAACAAATTCTCCCTACTCTTTGGTTCCAGGTGCTGGATCAGAGTAGTAAGGAACAATTTCCAGGCAGATAATGCTAAAGAATATCTATACCATATGTATACAATAAATTCTGCAAATATTTTCCCAATCAATGAGGATATAAACCTCTCCAAAATTCTTGTTTTATAACATTTCCCATTTTAAGTCTGCTCTCTGAAGTCTGATTGTATTTTCATCACAGTAACAGAAAGGAACTTTCTTATAACACAGCTTCCCAACACATTTAACACTGTAATTAAGTCATTTGAAAAAAGAAACTTAATAATAAAAATCACTTTTTAATGTTCCAGATGTTTCTGTCTACAGCATTATTATTTGGTCACATTTTTAAATATGTTGAAGTTCGTCTTTGGTACTTACAGTGGGTTGACTTCTGATACCACCCCACCCCACCCTCGCAAAAGATATGACCAACTCCTAATCCTGGGTAGCTATGAATTTGAACTAATTTAGAAATAAGAACTTTGTAGATAAGAATAATAAGATGAGATCATCCTAAATTTAGAGTAGACCCTGAGTTTAATTATTAGTGTCATTATAAGAGAAAGGAGAGGGAGATTTGAGACACAGAGTAGAAAGGCATATGAAGACAGAGATAGCAAATTATGGAAATTTGTTATAGAAGCCCTAAGAAATTTATCTTGGTACTAAGTAGATTGCTGCTGTAACAAATACCTAAAAATGTGGAACTGATTTTGTAATTAGACAATGAGTAGAGGCTGAAAGAATTTTGAGATACAAGAGAAAAAAAGCCTAAAGTGCTTTGAAGAGATAGTTGGCAGAAATACAGACGTTAATGGCAATACTAGCCAGTCCAGTAGCCTGGTGTTTCAGAGAGCCAGATCTCACATGGCTAATGGCAGTTCAAGCCCTGGCCCCAATGACTTGAAAAGCATGCCAGGTCCAAGTGTGGGCATGCTCAAAATCCCAACAGGCTGGAGAAATGGAGAAGGAATTTCAGCGTGAACATGCCCCATTGGGGGAATACTTTCTCTCTGTCTCTCTCCCTCTCTCTCTCCATTCCTCCCTCTCTCTCTATCTCTCTTACACTCTCTTTCTCTGTCTCTCTCTCTATGGCAAGCACATTTGCCCTTTAATAATTAAAACCAAAGGCAGAGACCAGTAGTTGGCTTGATGGCCATGTTGCTGGACTCCCACGTAGTCTACAGCTGTTCGAGTCCTAGAACTCGTGGCTTGAACTCACACCGGGCACGTGTGAATGCATGCCCAAGATCCTGAGAGGAGAATGAGGGAGAAGGGATTGGGTGTGGCCATCCCCCCAGGGGGTGATTTTTCGCTTTCTGTCTGTCTTTCTGGAGAGAGCACGCACCCTATAGAAAAACCTCTCAAAAAAAAAAAAAAAAAGAAAGAAAGAAAGAGAGAAAGAAAGAGAGAAAGAAAGACAAAAAGCCTAGGCAAAAGAGAACATACATGGGATCTAATGAAAGAAAGCTGATAGACTTTTGAGATACTACAAGAAATAGGATAAGGCTTCAAGACTATAAATACGCTCCAGCCTTTGAGAAAAATGGGTAATGACTGCAAGGCTATAGCCGTTTAGTGCACAGGCCATGGCTACAAATCCACAGGGAAAAGCCTAAACTGTAGATGCAGAGGCAGAGGTTGGCAAATGCAGAGGCATAACGGACAACAAAGCTACCAGAGCCAACAAGGACCAAGCCACAACCGTGGGCACAGAGAGCAACTGACCTGAAACACAGTCCCAGACACTGGCCCAGACAGAGCTACAGGCACTGTTTTGAGGTCTTAAAATCTAATGGAATTTTCCCAGCTTCTTCTAATTCTCCCTTATGCCTGTACCATATTCTGGAGGCAGATAACTTCTTTACCAGTTTCGCAGGTCTACTGACAAAGAGGAATTTTGCCCTAGGATTTATCATATGCAAAGTCTGAGGCACACTTGGTTGAGATGATTTAGATGATGACATTTGGGATTTTTGCGCTAAAGATATTTAGACAAGATTTTGGACTTATAACTGATGCTATAGACAATGGCAAAGGACTGATGGCTGACACTTTAGTAAGCTGAGATTTCTGGAGTCACTGGGACTTCGTGAATGGATTCTGCACAGTGAGGGACAGGAATTTCAGGGGCCCGAGGGCAAGACTATAGTTAAATCACTTGGCCCCTAAAAAGATATGTTCAAGTTCTGACCCCTGATACCTATAAATGTAATCTTACTTGAAAAAAAAAAAAAAAAAAAAAAAAAGAAGTCTTTACAAATATAATTAAATGAAGGCTTTATAAGGAAAGGATCAGGGGTTGGGCCCGATATCAAATGATTGATTCCTCATAAGAGAAAAGAGAGGGAGATTTTAGACAAAGGGTCAGTCTTGTGAAGATGAAGACAGAAAATGGAGTCCCAGAGCCAGAAGCCTAGCAATGTCAAAGTACCATAAGAAGCCGAAAGAGGTCAGGAAAAATTCTCCCATAGAACCTTCAGATGGAGCATGACCCTTTCAACAATAATTTCGGACTTTCTGACTCTCAAAATAGATTTGTGGTATTTTAATCCTTAAAGCTTGTGATAATTTTTTATGACACCCTAGAAATCAAATGTAGTACTTTTCCATTGTCCATCTTTAAGCAGGCTTCTTCCTTCACTTACCAACAAACCTCAAGTACTTTAATTTTACTTTGTCCCAAGTATGCCCAGGATAAAAACCTTTTTTTTTCCCCCTGATTCAAGGCAACAGGTATCATTGAACTTATGCAAATAACCATTCTGCCACAAAATAAGAATACTCCCAAATACTTTTCAATTCCAGAGGGGTCAGGAAAGGAAAAAAAGTTTATGCTTCCATTTAAAGAAACAAATGAAGAAAAAACATTTTAACAAATTGCTAAACCTAACAACAGCTCAAAAGAAAGCAAAATCCTGGGACCAGCAGTTAGCGTAATGGCTATGTCGCTGGACTCCCACGTAGTCAACCGCGGTTCGAGTCCCGGACCCGGCGGCTTAAACTCACGCCAGGCACGTGTGCGTGCGTGCCCAAGATCCCGAGAGGAGAATGGAGGAGAAGGGATTGCGGCGTGTCCATCCCCCCTGGGGGGTGATTTCCTGCTTTCTATCTCTCTGTCTCTCTCTGTCTGTCTGGCGAGCGCACGCGCCCTATAGCAAAAACCTCTCCAAAAAAAGAAAAAAAAAAAAAAAGAAAGCAAAATCCTTAAATTGGGAAAACAAAGCACAGTAAAGAAAAAGACAGTAATGTTCTTTACTCAAAAGTCATAAAATCCTATCTCACCAGTTCATTCTTAATATAATTAATCTTTCTTCTGTTGAATCTGCAGTGTTACTGTGGTCCAATCTTTCCATTTAAATCCTGGAAGTTAACATTCAACATTATTATTGATATTTCTTGTCCCAAGCATTAAGTTCATCATTTTTTTGGTTGCTTTTTGTTTCTTATTTCTGTCTGTGTGTCTTTAGTTTTCCTGGTAAAGCATTCCTTTCAGAACTTCTTGAAGAGCTAATCTGGTGTTGGTAAATTCTTTCAAGTTTTTTATCTGAGATGTTTTTTATCTTTTCCTCCCATATGTAGGATAATCTTGTTGGGTATAGCATTCTTGGTTGAAACTGTTTGCACTTTAACACTTTGAATATATTTTCCCATTCTTTCCTTGCTTGCATTGTTTCTGATGAGAGGTCTGATGTTAGCCTAATGAGATAACCTTCATGATGTTTCTGTCTTGTCAATTTTAGTATCTTGTCTTTGTCTATGAATTTGGCCAATCTGGCTGTGATGTGCCTTGGAGAAGATCTTCTTGAGTTGATTCTATTAGGGGTCCTTTGTACTTTTTGTGTCTGGAAATTTGAATGTCTCTCTAGATGTGGAAAGTTTTCTTACAGGATTTCATGAAATAAGATTATCAACACCCTTATTAGTTTCGTCATCTTCTGGGATACCGATTATCTGGATGTTTGGACATTTAATGGTGTCTAGTATTTCTCGTACAGTACTCTCATTTTTTCTGGTTATTGTCTGTTTTTTTTAGTTTTTTTAGGTCAAAAGTTTTGCCTTCAACATCCGAGATTCGATCTTCTGCATGGACTAATCTGCTTTTAATACTTTTGAGGAAGGTTTTGATCTCCTGTATTGTAGCCTTCATCTCTAACAGCCCCATCTGATTCTTTATTATGGTGCGTATTTCCTCTTTCAGATCGTGCAAGAACTTCCTAACCTCCTGGAACTCATCTCTTTTCTCCTGTATTTTCTGGAGTTCATTGTCTCTCAGCTCTTGCATCTTGTTTAGTTTTGTCACTGTGAATATTCTGAATTCTCTATCGGACATTTCCATGAGTTCCAGTGTACTGTCTGTGGATGATGATGGATTGTCCTTTTCCCTTAGGGGAGACATATTTTCTTGGTTTCTCATATTTCTTGTGCCTCTGCAGTGGTCTCTGGTCATTCTGTGACAAAAATCTCTCCTCTACTGTTTTTTACAATGTGGTATCCACAGAGATTATGAGTTCAGAATTATAAAAGAAGTTTCTTCCTTAAAGCAGGAGCTTCAATAATATTGAGGATTTCAATGATCATAAAATATTCAGATGCTTGGCTAGTGTGTATCTAGACTGTTATAGAAACTTAGTGTGTGGAGACTTGTCTGAGCGTTTCAGGGATCTAGGAGACGAGGTTTAGAGCGTAACTTTAGTCGCCTTGGTCCCTGAACGTGCCAGGACACATCTCAGATTTGAAATGGCTTCTTGTCTGGGTGTTTCAGGAGTCTAGGAGATGAAGTTTAGAGCCAATATTTTTTTTTTTTGAGAGTTTTTTGTTTTTGTTTTTTTTTTTTTTTTTTGCTATAAGGTATGTGAACTTGCCAGAAAGACAGAGACAGAGAGGCAGAAAGTGAGAAATCACCCCCAGGGGGGATGGCCACACTGCAATCCCTTCTCCTCCATTCTCCTCTAGAGATCCTGGGCACGCATGAACACGCACCCGGCCTGAGTTTAAGCCACTTGGTCCAGGACTCGAACTGCGGTCAACTACGTAGGAGTCTGACGACACAGCCATTACACCAACTGCTGGTCCCGAAAGCCAATACCTTAATAATAATAATAACACCAATCTCCTGATGAGGTAGTAACATAGCCTTTTTTGAATACCTCTGTGTTAAAAATAATAACTATTATTTATCTCTCCTGAATAGAATATTGGTGATATAATACAGATCTTTATAACAACAATAACACCAGGTCTTTAAAAATGATTGCAGATTATACACAGATATATAATGTTATTGCCACCCAAAATGCAACTAATTTACCTGGAAAGAGTCATTGTGTTTGTTTTTATTTTGTTTTGCTTTGTTTTTAACAGCACAAAGTCATAAAGGCAAGGAGTCAAAATTGAGAAAACAAAAGAAGGAAAGCAGATGCATGTGTTTTACTAGACAGCGAAACCAAAAAGCTGAATCCTTTTAAAGAAGCAGTATGAAAAGTTGAGAAGTAATTCAATGGTATTTCAGAAACACCAAAATAGTAATAAATTGTCAGCACCAAGTTCTGGAAGTAAATATGATAGGAAAACAAAAAATGGGGATTGAAAAGTTTAAGTAGTTGTCACCTCCAAATCCCTCCTACCACCCTGCAGAGTGGCAAGAATGTCTCCTTACAATTACAGTAGAAGAAATGAAGATAGATTCTCTGGAGAAAACAATACAGAAAGTCTCTAAACTGGGAACACAGGCATAGATGAGGTCAGGAGTATCACTGAAAACAGGAGAAATTTCCAATAGTAATTATGAACCCCGAGAAACCTCTGCTACTTAGCCAGCATTATCCTCACCAGGCAGGAGTCTCAACAGACCTATTCTAAGAAATGTAAGCAAACCTTGAAAAAAGATCTGTCTATGGATCTAGTACGAAATAAAAATGTGGAACTCTTTCTCAAAAATTAAGAATTCAAGAGGGCAACAGCAGATTAAACCAAGCATAGGGTCCTTCTAAGTCTAGAGCCCTGTGTAAATACACAGGGTGTACACACATAAAGCAAATCCTGATTAACGATACTGACAATGGCAAAGGGCTGGCAATTATCAGCTTTGAATTATCAGCCTTGACCGACAGTCGTGCATTCAATTTGACAGCATGCTCCAGTCATTAGCACAGCACAAACCCTCCAATCAACTTTTTGTGCCCCACTCCTGAATAAGAGGTAGATTAAAGAGAGCCTCTAACTAGAGCCCAAAAATCAGAAGACAAAAACGGGGGTGGGGGAGGAGGCACTATAAGTTAACAGGATTATATAGGATAAAAAATAATAGTATTAGGCCCAGTCACTGGGCAATAGTGGTGCTGATGTGCACCTCTGGAGACCATATGGGAAGGCTCTATCTGTGCCCTGGGTCTACCTGAACATGACCAGAATGCCCACAATCTTGGCTGGCTGCAGAGCTATGTAGATGATTATGGTGTAAAGATCCTGTCAAGAAACTTGCTCTCACTTCCTCTCTCTCCTAAAAAAGAATAAACTTTAGGGAAAAAAAATAGTATCCTCAAAGAAATAAAAGATATGACATCCACAAAATAACCAATGCTATAAAAAGAGAAGACTCAAAGGACAAAATCAACGAAAAAAAGCTCTTAGAAATTCAAAAAACAACAATACATATAAAAACATCAACTGGAAAACAAAGTTAAGAAAATCAGTCAGAAAGGAAAACAAAGGATTGGAGAACAGACATGCAAACAGTAGATACAGAAGCCAAAATAATAGTTATTGCAGAACGAAAACAAAACAGTTAATTCATCAAAAATAATTCAAGAAATTCTCCAGAAGTAAATATTATACATTGAAAGGATGCTTGGAGTTTCTGCACAATGGACAAGCGCGGGCTGAGGGACTTCATCTCCTAGCACAAAAAAGGGCCTCCAATAAAAACACAACCAAATCATACTACCACTTAATGTTTACAGTATTGCTTGGTTTATAGGAAATAAGGGAAATTTCCAAGGGTCCAACAAAAAACCTGATTTTTATATGGAAAATATTCCTAAAAGTAAAGGTTGCCTTAAGAATAAAGGTCTTTAATAAAGTTTTTCAATCAGAAAAACAAGCCTGGGGCAGCAGCAAATAAAATAACTAGTTATTAGACAACTACACTGCAATAAAGACTCTGGAGTGTACCAGTGTAATGCCATGATGGTTGAGACCCCAACCCGCACCCCAACCCCAAAAGAATCAAACACAAATCTACCTGAGGGAGACAGAATTCCCAATTAAGCTCCAAGAATTCATTTAGGATCAAGCATATATGAGCTCACAAAAATTAAACCAAAAAAATTGAATGAAAAAAATGACAATGAGTAAGACTACACAAAAGAATATGCACATCAAGATAAATACAAAAGTATTCAAGAAGGGAAAAATTAATAATAATGTGATATAACTCAGGTGTTAATAGCCCTTATATATTGATAGTATTTACCTACTGCTATTATATAAACACTGCATACTGGTCTAGTCAAAGGTATTATATAAGTATAGCAAGAAAATAAAAGGACTCCACGTGGGATGGAGGTAAGAATAGCAAAAGACAAAAAATCAAGAAGTAGAAATATTGCAAAGTATGTTATCTAGAAACATGGACATAAATACTAATTTAAAAAGTTGAAAGTAGTTGCAGTTGGGGTCACCAGAAAAATCGCAAGAGTAATTACCTGTGAATTTTTTTTTCATAATAAGTAGTTTAGAATTAACTCTTTAAATAATGTTCATTTATAATTTTGACAAGAATTTTCAAAAATCGAAATGTTACTTGGGCTTATATCTTACACTGCGGTAAGTATAGATAGTAAATGAATAAATAAACATTAAAAACCCACAAATTTCTCTATTAAGTAGCAGTAATTAAAGACATAAGAATATATGAACAAAGTAACTTGTAAAAGGTCAGAAACCACTTAAAAGCTTATTATAGAGAACTTGATAAATAAATGACTGTACACCCACTCAATAAATTATTAAGTAGCTCTTATTATACTGATGTGGAATAATTTAAATATGACCTTTGTGAAAGAGCACATGATACCTTTTGTATTCAAAAAAAAGGAGAAAAATGTATATGTGCATGTTAGTGTATGCACACACACATACACAAATATACACAGCATATCTGTACTACCTAAAATACTTTTGGAAGAATACATAAGAAACTAATATGGACTGACAACAGGGAGGGAAGCTGGCCAGCTGATATTACAGAAAGGAGATTCTGTACTATGCATACTTTCACATGTCTTAAAACTGAATAATATGAACTTATTGCCATTTAAAAAAATTAACTTTTAAAACAATAAAATGCAAAATGTTTTTCTTAGAAACCAAATTCAGAATTAGAAATAATTTTATTCTTTTTTTTTTTTTTGAGAGAGAGATTTTTTTTCTATAGGGTGTTATGCGCGCCAGAGAGACAGAGAACAGAAAGTGAGAAATCACTCCCCTCCCCCGGGTTATGGCCACACCACAATCCCTTCTCCTCTATTCTCCTCTTGGAATTTTGGGCAAGCACGCACAGCACCCAGTGTGAGTTTTAAGCCACTGGGTCCAGGACTCAAACTGTCGACCACATGGGACTCCAGAGATGTAACCATTACGCCATCTGCTGGTCCCAAAACTAGAAATAAATTTCTGGTGTCAGATTTCTGACATCATGGCTGAGAACTAAAGGTTGACATTCTGAGAGAAAACAATAATCTCAGCTTCCCCTAACCCAATGTGGACAGATGCCTTCTTTGTCTACTGGCAGCAGGCTGACTTCATGCAATGGATAGAAACAACCAACTGTTTAGTAAATATTTATTGAAGAAGAAAACCTTGTAAGGTTCCTGGCCTTTAATATAGACCTCATTCAAATGCCAATAGCTAAGCCTGAACTTCCTCATCTATAAAGAGGAGAAAACCTCACAGGGATATTGGGCAAATTAAATAAATAAATATGCAAAGTAGACAGGACAGTGTCTGCCATATTATTAACCAGTCAGTAAATACTAATCTTCCACATGATCAGGTTCTTTTCCCTTTTGATGGAATTTGGGAGCTTAACAAATCAAAGAAATTTTATCTTAAGTTTCTGTCTCACAATGAAGACTATATATACTGATAAAGCTTGACAATGAATACGGAGACCATATAATACATACAAAAGAAATCTACTTTTTTTAAATGAGGGAAGGAAATGTTCACAGAAATGGGGAGCAAGCTCCATGCTATAAAGAAATTTCTTCTGCTCCCTGCATGTGACCTCAAAGATGATATTTCTTCTAATACATATTCACTGGAGTTCAATAATGCTAGATAGGAAATATAAAAAGAAAAACAGGGAATACACTATCAACACAAAAATCACAAAATTCACTACTTGATTATAAAAACAATCTAGTACTGATTAATATGTGATCTTTAAACTATGAATTAGATACATTCTATGAAGATTTGCAAGTCAATAAACTGAATTCTTGCATAAATGTTACCTGGTATAACTTTGATTTCTTACAATTATTATGTGCCTACAATTTCACAGTATATTTTTCTTTAATAAAAATACCTATTGATTCCAAAGTGTAGGAACAGAAATGATCTTAGTTGTAAAATTTAAATATCAGAAGAAATTATTTGTGACTTACAAAATATGAATCACATCCTTTAGATGCTAAACTATTTTTTTTCTCTCTCCAATTCTGGCAAAAGGAATTGGCAAGTCAACAAAAATATTACCTCATTTTTAGAAAAATCATGTCAATTTTTCTGAAATTAATGTTAAAATAATGCATACCATCTGTCAAAAAACAGAGCCATCAGCCATGACAGAACTATAAAATCCTCAATGCACAAAAAGACCAAATAGCACATATAATGGTCTTCAAAAACTTACTGACAACTGTATGTAATGAAAAAAAAAAACTATGCATGGATTCAAATATTTGTACCAAATAATTACTTGTATTCAAATATCTGTACCAAAATAATTCAATTCTATGTGAACTTTCTGAAGTCCCCTTTTATTTCTGAAGAAGTTATCATATAATGAGACACAAATATTGTATAGTATTTATTGTATTATAAAATTTACTCTCAAACTGGTGAATTATTTACATAATTACAGAACTAAAAAAGATCATGAACATTATAAAGGTGTTATTTCTCTCCACATTTTATTTATTTGTTTTTGTTTTAGTTTTTGTTTTGCTATAGGGCATGTGCACTCACTGGAGAAAGAGAGAAATAGAGGGAAAAGTGAGAAATCACCCTCCCAGGAGGGATGGCTAGACTGCAATCCCTTCTCCTCCATTTTCCCTTCATGACTTTGGGCACCACACTCATGTGCCGGGTATGTTTGTCAAGCCATGGGGCCCAGTACTTAAATCACACAGTAAGCTATATAGGATCCAGTCACCTTAACCTCCATACCACCTGCTGCCTCCCCCCATTTATTCATTTAAGGTTTTTGCCATAAAGTGTGTGTGTACTTAACAGGGGGAGAGAGAGAGACAGAGAAAGCAAAAGTGAGAAATCATCCCCCAGGGGAATGGCCATGCTGTAATCAACCCCCTCTCCTCCATTCTCCTCTTGGGATTTTGGGAACACACACAGACACAAAACACACACACACATGCGTGTGCACACCTGTTGTGTTTATCAAGCCACAAGAAGTGGAGCTCAAACCAGTCTTGTGGGAGTCCAGCTACCTTAATAGCACACCATCTGTTGGCCCCACTTTCTGTATTTTATAAATGATTGAAATATAGATAAAGAAATTAAATAGCTGGGGAAGTATTTTCCTTAAATTCATTGTTCTACATGATAGGAAATTCAGTAACTCTACTGGCCTGTGATCCCACCCAGCCATTTATTTCCTCCCTCCCTCCTTCTCTAAACACAGAAGGTGTGATAATTTGCATAATCCCTGAGTTGGTAAAAATTAAGCCTGGGCAGCTCAGCACCTTTCCCCTCAAACTCTCTCCATTAATCTCATTCCTTCAATCTCTTCTGTACCTGCCTTGACATATAAATACATTTATCGATTATGTGTGTACATGCGCATACATATGTGTTCATGTTATATTGTTATATATGATATATAACAAATTAATAGTGATATTAAACAGAATATATACTCACGCATTTGAGTATATATGCATATGTAATATGTATGTCTATGTATGCATATATTTTCTCTCAATCCTTCCCTCTCTCTTATCAATCTATTTCTTTTAGTCATTCTCAATCTATTTCTCTCATCTCTCAATCGTACTCTCTCATTAAATAGAAATTACAGGAGGTCATTACTTTGGACTAAGGCTAAAATGGAGTCACTCATGATAAAATATCACATCATCAAACTGAAACTTTAAGACTGCTGATAGAGGGATCAGCAGATGGCATAAGGGTTACATCAACTGGACACCTACATAGTTAACCATGGTTTGAGTCCTGGACCTGGAGGCTTAAAACTCACACTGGGCATGTGTGTATACGATCCCAAGATTCCGGGAGGAGAATGAAAGAGAAAGGATTGTGGTGTGGCCATTCCCCCCGGGAGGTGATTTCTTGGTTTATGCTTCACTGTCTCTCCAGCGAGTACACACGCCCTATAGCAAAAATCTCTCTTAAAAAAGAAATAAGAATGCTGATAGATACTAAAATAGATTAGTTTTTCCTGAAAACTGCAAATTCCAGCCTATTTGAGTTAGTATCATATGGAAATAAAACATGTACATCTTGTGGCTTTCTTAGGAATGTGCACCTGAAATAGCTCAATGTGTTGGGCTGGTTCTATAGCAATAATATTGGGTTGTTGGAAAAGTTATGATGCATTTTTGCATAGAAAAATATGTTATGACTTTTCTGATGATCCAATATGTTGCTCAAAAGATGCTGGATCCCACCTGGTGACCTTAATTCTAATCCCCAGCCAAGTCAGCCTGAAATATGCCAGGCAAGCATGTAAGTGCCTAAGATCCAATAGGCTAGACAAGAGGAAGGGAACTACAGCATGACCAGAACCTGAGGAAGGGATGTTCATGTCTCTCTTTTCTTTTCTCTGTCTTTCCCATGCACATACATGTACTCTATCAAGAATAATATTTTTAAAAAGCAAATTAAAAAAAAATTTATGTTACCTGGACTCATTGGACTTTATTTTATGAACATCCTTACTGCCCAAATACCTCTCTCCTTTACCTTCTTTCAGTCATGTCAATTAGATAATAATGGCCCCCTAAGGGTACTTACTGACATTGCAATTCATAGAACCTGTGAATATATCAAGTTGCATGGTATTTAGTTTGTTACTGCACTGCTATCAGAAATATCTGAGACTGGGGACCAGCAGTTAGCATAATGGCTATGTCACTGGACTCCCATGTAGTCGACCGTGGTTCAAGTCCCGGACCCAGTGGCTTAAACTCACGCCGGGCGCGTGTGCTTGCGTGCCCAAGATCCCAAGAGGAGAATAGAGGAGAAGGGATTGCAGCATGGCCATCCCCCCTGGGGGATGATTTCTCGCTTTCTGTCTCTCTGTCTCTCTCTGTCTGTCTGGCAAGCGCACGTGCCCTATAGCAAAAACCTCTCCAAAAAAAGAAAAAAAAATATCTAAGAATGGGTGATTTATAAAGAAATACATTTTTACTGACTCACAATTCTAGTGGCTAGAACATGACTCAGAAGCAGAGAGGATGATGGGCACGTGCAGCGAGAGAGCATGCGCAAGTTGCCGGCAGCTCTGATTCTTAGCAGCCTGCTCTCACAAGAACTAACCACATGAGAGCTAGAACTCACTGAACCTTACGAGATACCATTAATCTATTGAAGAGAGTATTACCACCACGAACTAATCACTTCTCAAGGACTCACCTAGACTCCATGATTCAATCACCACATCTTGGAGTCTAATTTGAAAACAAGAACCCTTGAGGCTCAGACTAGCATCCAAATCATAACACATGCCAAATGGAAATTAAGGTAGTAGATGAAATTAATGCTGCCAATCAGACAACCTAGCCAATCAGAACATGCCACTGGAATACTCTGGTGAGTCTATTTGTCATCATGAGTCTTCAAATGTAGCAGAAAGAGGCAAAGCAATCAGTGTCAGATTAATGTGACATGAGAAAAACTCAGCCATTTCTGGCTTTGAAGATGGAAGGCGCCATGAGCCAAGAAATGCAGGCTGTTACCAGGGCAATGGAAATCTAATTCACTGAGTGTCCCTGCAACCCCTTCAGGGAGTTCTCAAGCTCAAAATTATTTTCTTAAAACTTCTAAGATGTTATCTGTCTTTTCCACTTTCATTCTCTCTTGAATATACAGTGGAGTTTTCCAGAGGTTATATGACCCGTGATATCACCAAAGACTGAATAAACAACAAAATATGAGAAACCAGTTTCTTCCATGAAGCTAAAAAGTAAAGAATTTTCAAAATTATAGAACTGTTCTCCTCAACCTGTTTTTATTTTAGCAAACAAAATTAGGTCTTAAAAAATGTAATTTATCAAATGGGCTCATGATTGTCTCTTAAGCAAATTACATATTTTTAAAATTTTATATAGCCTATATAAATAAAATATCTTTAAGATCTACAATAATTATTAAGACAATTTAAAAAAGAGAGAGTAAAGGTGTCCTAATACCTTTCTCAGAACTGCTGAGAGTCTACTGTATACAAAACAGAGCTCTAAGTAGTATAAATATTAATATGGTGTTTGATCCTCACGGTAACCCTAACACTTAGGTGCTGTATTGATCCTTATTTTACAGATGGTGAAACTGATGTTCATTAAGAGTAAAAGCATGCCCAGGGCTGGCTAATGTGAGGTACTAGTTTGCGCTGTCAGGCTCAACAATTAGCGTAAGTACTGTTGCTCAGGCCTCAAACTTCTCTATCTGTACTTATTCTGAAGATGATCCCATCTAGTTACATATTTAAATATCCAAGTCCCTCCAGACTCATTTACCAAATACCTATTTAACATATCTAATTGGATGACTAAAATTCTTCTCAAATTTAGCTTTCCCCAAAGTGAAACAAATCCCTCACCTTCCCAAACATTTTCTTCTCTCAGATTTCCCAGGTCAATAAACGGGAAATGTTTCAAACCTTTCAGATCAAAGATATGATCTACTCTTTCCCTCTTGTTTCATGTTATTCTGACAGAAAGTCCTGCCAGCTCTGCTCTGAAATATACCAGAATATAATCACTTCTCACCGTCTCCATGGCTACTGCCCTATTCCAAACCATCTTCTCTGGAATATGATACTAGCCTCTGACTGGTCTTCTCCAACTACAGGATATATTTTCTTAACAACGAAGTTTTTTTCTTTCTTTCTTTTTTTTTTTTTTATAATTAGAGTTAATCAAAGTCCTCTTTTGCTTAAAGTAGCTTTCCATGTCAATCAGAGTAAAATCCATAATCTTTACCTTGGTCAACAAGATCTTATATTATGTGGCTTCATGGTATATTTCTATGACCATAGCTTCTAGTACCCCAACACTCTTGCTCTTTCTAAAAACGTATCAAATACAACCTTACCTCAGGGCCTTTACACTTAATAATTTCTCTGTCCTTCCTCCCAACACACCCAAGATTCATAAGACCTTTACTTCCTAAAGGTCTCCATTCAGATAATACTTTTTCAGAAGTACCTTCCATCACCTCCCTACAAAAATATCATATCCTAATCTTTTCCAACTCCCTTATTGTTCCTTATTTCCTTCATAGCATTATCACCACATGACAGTACAAATGTTATTAGCTTTTTATGTTTACATCCTCACTAAAATGCGAATTGATAAATCCAGGATTTTGTTCCTTGAATTCTGAATTTCATCTGCTAACACTTTCTTAGGAGTTTGTGTTCAGTATTTATTAAGTATCCATTAAATGATTAATATAAAAAAGTCTCAATAAAAATATAGATTGATCACCTTTAATGTGTAAATCCAAAATCCAAAATGCAAACTTTTAGAGCACCAACATGACACTCAAGTGGAAAATACTTTACATTATCTCACATGACAGGTCAAAATCAAAACACTGCAATAGATCTGGAAGCAGAGGGAAACAGGCCTCCTGACAACCGTTCCCCAACCATTCCCCACCAAAACCCTCTGTGCAGTTTAGGGTATGGGAGTAGGGGCTATTCAGTGTGTGAGTTTAGTTATAGTCTCGCTTTGCTGCTCAGCCCCCAGCAACTTACAGAGGTATATAGGAGCCAACCATCTGAACATTGTGAGACTCTGGAATTATCCTACTCCCACACTGAATCCAACAGAAAAAAGAGAGAAACTCCTTTCTATAAATCTAGACCCAAGACTCCCAAAATGGATATCACCCTGCCACTTACAGTAGAAGAGAGAACTTGGCACACAGCTAATTCACAACAAAGGGATGCACAGGAGTACACAGCTATAGAAACCCACTGCAAAGAATTAGCAAGAAGTGACTACATCACCAAATGACTAAAAATCACTGCAGAGCCTCAAGAACTATGACCAAAAGAAAAAAGAAAAAAAAAAAAAAAAAGGAAATACATCCTTCCCTTGGGAAAATGATGGTAATAACGTTGAATGTTAATGGATTAAAGTCTCCAATTAAAAGACACATACTGGCTGAGTGGATAATAAAAACAGAGGCCCTCTATCTGCTGTACACAAGAAATGCACCTCACTGTTAATGACATACACAGACTGAAAGCAAAGGGCTAGAGAAAGATATTCTATGCAAATGGAAATTCTTAAAAAAGGCTGAAATCACAATACTGATATCAGACAAAATGGGCTTTAAGACAAAAACTGTAAGAACAGAAGGACACTATATAGTACTAAAACGGCTAATTCACCAAGAAAATATATAACACTTATAAATACCTATGCACCCAACACTAGAGTACCCAAATACCTGAAAGAAAGACTGCATGATCTAAAGGGAGAGATGGACTATAATACAATAATCACTAGAGATCTCAACACCCCCCTATTGCCTCTGGATAGACCGTCTACACAAAAAAATAAGCAAAGAAATACAGAATCTAAACAATACCACAGGGACCAGCAGGTGCGATGGTGGTTAAAGTGCTGGACTCTCACATGGTTGACCATGGTTCAAGTACTGGACCCAGAGGTTTGAAACTCATACCAGGCCCATGTATGTGCATGCCCAGAATCTCAAGAGGAGGATGGAAAAGGGACTAATGCATGGCCACACCCCTTCCTCCGCCCCCTCCCGCTAGGGGTGACCTCTCACTCTCTCTGTCTTTGTCTCTCCAGTGAGCACCCGCACCCTATAGCAAAAGAAACTCTCTTAAGAAAAAATAATAACATAAATCAAGTGGACTTAGCAAACATCTATAGAACATTTCACTCAATATCCACAAAATATACATTCTTCTCATCCCTCCATGAAACATTTTCAATGTTTGACCACATGATTGGGCACAAAATAAGTCTTTATAAATTCAAAGAAATAGAAACTATATCCTACATCTTTTCCTACCACAAATGAATTAAACTTGAAATTAACTGCAGAAAGAACCCTGGAAAATAAACAAACAAAGGAAAACTAAACAACCTATTCCTGAAAGACTTCACAACAACTAAAGAAAATTGAAATCAAAAGATCTACTGAAATCCATTTTAATGATGACATGAGTTTTCATACCTTATGGGATATAGCAGAAGCAGTCTAAAAAGGAAGTTCAGAGCAATTAATACTAAAAAAAAAAATTGAAAGATGGCCAATGGACAACCTAATAACATATCTCAGGGAACTGAAAAAAACAATAACAAAAATATCCAAAAATTAAAAAAAAAAAAACAGGAGAAAAGAAATAATAAAGATTAGAGCAGTGGAACCAGCAGATGACATAATGGTTATATCTCTGGACTCCCACATGTCAACCACAGTTTGAATCCCAGACTTGTTGACTTTAAACTCACACCAGGCTTGTGTGTGTGTGTGTATGCCCAAAATCCCAAGAGAAGAATGGAGGAGAAGGGATTGCAGCTTGGCCATCCACCATAGAGGGTGATTTCTCACATTCTGTCTGTCTCTCTGCCTTTCCAGTGAGCACACGCAAAAATCTCTCTCAAAAAAATAGATCAGAGCAGCAATAAATGAAACATAGAAAAAAAGAACTACACAGAAAATAAATGAAACTAAAGTTGGTTCTTTGAGAAGATAAACAAAATTGACACACTGTTAGCTAGAGTAATCCAGAACAGAGAAAGGAACAAGGTAAATAAAATTAGCAATGAAACAGACAATATTACAACATAAATAACAAACATGCTAAAGATTTCAAGAGCAATTATAAGTCAACAAATAAGAAAACCTAAATGAGATGGACAAGTTTCTGGACACATATAATCTACCAAGATTGAATCAGGAAGACAGCCTGAATATACCAATAACAAGGAATGAGATTCAATCAGTTTAAGTAGTCTCCAAGGGCCAGCAGGTGGTGTGGTGGTTAAGTTGCTCGACTCCCACATGACTGACTACGGTTTGAGTCCTGGACCTGGAGGCTTCCTTTCTCACTTTCCCTCTCTCTTTCTCTGTCTCTGGTCAAATTATAATGATAATAAATTAAATTAAATAGATATATTTTTTAAAAATAATAAAAATAAGTAGTCTCCCAACAAAGAAAAGCCCAGGTCCTGATGGATTCACTTCTGATTTTTACAAAAAGTTTTATAGGAGAGCTAACCCCATTCTAATCAAACTCCCTTTAAAGATCTAAAAGGAAGTAACCCTCACAAATTCATTCTATGAAACCTTCATCACCCTAACCCCTAAAACAAACAAGGACATAACAAAAAAAGAAAACTATAGAACAGTATCTCTAATGAACATCGATGCAAGAATTCTCAACAAGAAATTGTATGCAGCAAGTCAATAAAATGTAATACACCATGACCAGGTAGGCTTTATTCCAGGGATGCAAGGGTGGTTCAACATATACAAAACAATAAATTTAATACATCACATTAACAGAAGGAAAGACAAAAACCATATGATCATATAAATAAATGCAGAAAAAATATTTAATAAAATATAACATCCATTCAAAATTAAAACTCTCAGAAAAATTGGCATTAAAGGAACATTTGTGAACATAATAAAACAAGACAAGGTTGTCCATTTTCTCCACTCCTTTTCAACATAGTACTGGAAGTCCTAGCCGATGCAATCAGAAAAATGTAAAAGACCTCTACAAGGAAAACTAAGAAAATCTGAAAAACGAATATACAAAATGATACACAGCAAAAGTAGAAAGACATCCATGTTCCCTGGAACAATTAATATTAATTAAAAATTAATATTAATTAAAATGTCAGTCTTACCCAAGTCAATTTACAAATTCAATGCAATTCTGATCAAATTACTTTTAAAAGAATACAGGAAATAATACACAAAAGTGGAAAGACATCCATGTTCTTCAGAATAATTAACATAATTAAAATGTCAATTTTACCCATATTAGTATACCTATTCAATGAAATTCTGATAAAGTTACCAGAGATATTGGTGCTGGGAAAACTGGGTTACCCACTTGCAGAAAAAATCAAAGTGGATTGCTCTCTCTCACCACTAACCAAAGTCAACTCAAAATGGACTAAAGACCTAAACATAAAACCTCAAACTATAAAACTACTTATAGAAAACATAGGAAACTCTTGGAGACGTCAGAGTAGGCAAAAACTTAAGACTCCCAAAGCACAGGCAAGAATCCCAAAAATAGACTGGAGGGACTACATCAGGCCAAAAAGGCAAATCAGCACAGCAAAAGAAATAATTAAGGTGAAGAGACAACTCTCAGAATGAGAGAATACAGTTGTTAACTCTCCTCAGATAAGGGACTGATAATGAGAATCTAGAGAGAACTCAAGCAGTTTACTATCAAAAATAAATAAATAAACCACCCAATTTAAAAAATGGGCAAATTACCTGAACAGACAACTCCCCAAAGAAAACATGAATTGCCAAAAAGCATATGAAAAATGGTCAACATCCTTTATCAAAAGGGAAATGCAAATAAAAACCACAATGAGATACCACCTAACTCCTGTCAGGAAGACTGAGATTAAAAAAGTATCAAATGATTAGTGCTGGCAAGGCTGTGGAGAAAAGGAATCTTCCAACACTGTTGGGGGAATCAGAATGTATATAAGTACAATCATTGTGGAGAGTAACATGGAGGTTTCTCAAAAAACTACAAACAGAATTATCATACAATCCAGCAATTCCACTCTTGGGTATGTACTCAAAACACTGGAAAACCTTCAGTTGGAACACTTGCAGATACACATTTATTGTATTATTCACAATTGCTAAGACATGGAACCAAATATCCAAAAGCAGATGAATGGAAAAACTGTGGTAAATATACACATTATGGAATACTATTCAGCTATAAAAAATTTTAAAATGAGATCCTAACATCTGATACAAAGTGAATGAATATGGAACATTTAATTCTGAGTGAAGCAAGTCAGACTATGAAAAGAAAGGCATTGTGCGTCCCCACTTTAGATATAATGTCTGACTCTGTGGCACAAACTGAAAGACTGAAAGGTGTAAATGCAGGGAGGGCAACTGTATGTACGAGGGTAATAGGATGTGAGAAGGAGGGAATAAGAGGGAGAAAAACATTTAAAAGACACAAAAATGAAAAGTTATCTAGCAATGATAACGCATATGATAATATCTTTGATTAATATATACTCTATTCATGCTCAAAAAACATTGTAAACACTGTACAGATGTACATTGATCAAATATAAATTAAAAAATGAATAAGAAAACACTTCAATGCAAAAAAATATTGCATAAAATTACCTTCAGGCTATGTGTATAAGGTATATTCAAACTATAAATGAATTTCAGGTTAGGACTTGGGTTCTTTCCCTAAGATATCCCATTATTTATATGTAAATATTAGAAAATCAAAAAACATTCATGTTATGAAATAAGTTATGGTCCTAAGCATTTTCACATAAAGGATGATCAGCATGTAATACAGTTGAAATAATGGAGTTTAAATTAATACCCATAACATAAAAATAATACAAGAATTCATGGAAATAGTACAATCCCAAGAGGAAAATATTCAAATGATGGGAATAACTAATTTTTTAAAAAGTACCTGATGAAAATATTGGGTTGTTGGGAAAGACATGACATATTTTATATGCAAAAATGCATCATGACTTTTCCAACTACCAAATATTTTAAGTGCAAGGCTTGTATAATTTTTGAAAATTCAAATTTAAAGGTGATACTATTTTCAAATAACAAAACTCTTTTTAAATGTAATTTAGGTGACTATCAGACAAGCACTGACAATATAACTTGAGCCAAACGTTCATAAAATCAGTTTCATCGTATGTATTTATTTCCATCCTCTGATCTAGTAATTCCTCCTCTACAAACTCAGACTAAAAAATAAAACAAGATAGAGTCTTCTGCATAAAGATATTCACTTAGAGGCCAGCAGATGACATAGTGGTTAATTTGCTGGACTCTCACATGGCCGATCATGGTTCAAATCCCAGACCCAGTGGCTTGAAAATCATGACAGGTACATGTGCATGCATGCCCAAGAACCCAAGAGGAGAATGGAGAAGGGACTGTGGCGTGGCCATCCCTCTTGAGGAGTGATTTCTCACTTTCCCTCTCATTGTGTTTCTCAATCTCATCATCCACCATCCCACCGAGTGCATGCACCCCAAGGCAAAACCCTCTTTTTAAAAAAAGATTTCATTGATAACATGGTTTTAAATTATAAAGGAAGCAAAAAAAAATCTAGATGTATAATAAGGAGATGATTATAGAAAGAATGGTTCATTACTACAATGGAATATTAAGGAGTTGTCTTGTAAAGATTTTACAGTAAAATGAATGTCTGTTACATTAGATGGATAGAAGTATACAAATAGTAAGAATTCAACCACATTCAAATTAAGAAGAAAAACACACCAAATGCATGTTTTTACTACAGATATTATGACTGATTCTTAGCATGAAAGACACTTATCCCTAAGGAACAGTGATTAACTTAAAAATGCATGTGGCTGACTATGCTCTGAATCCCAGACCCTGTGATTTGAAAATCACACAGGGTGCATGTGCATGCATGTCCAAAATCCAGACAGGAGAATGGAGGAGAAAGAATTGTGGCATGGGTATCCCCTTAGGGAATGATTTCTCACTTTTCCTTTCTCTGTTTCTCTCTCCAGTGAGCACAAGCTCCCTATTGCAAAAATAAAAAAATAAAAATAAATTTAAAAATTACAACATTTAATTTTAAATTGAAGAAAACTGGCCTAGAAAAGCTACTTGATCCTGAAGCTACATTAAGTAGTATCTTGAATCAACAATGTTTTTAGGAAAATATTTCGTATGTCATCCACATAAAACATTGTTACTGAAATAAAGATTTTCTTATGGAAGGAATAAATTTGAATAAATACACAGAAAAATGGAAACTATCATCTTCAGCTAGTAGAAACTCTATTTTAAAAAATACAATGAAAATTACAATGATACAAATAAACATACAAAATTGGAACAGTTATCAAATTCCAATTTAGAAAAATAAAATTTTTCTCATAGGTCATTGTGGGAAGGACTACTTGTCCTCTCTGCTTCAGGAATGGGAGTATTACATTAGCACCAAATAAGTGATCCAACAATGGATTGATTACCTGTAAGTACAAAAGCATGAACAATGATAGGTCTCCCTATTCTGTCTTCTTTCACATTTATAATCATTCCCGAAAATGATTATTCATGTCTAGGAACAAAAAAAATACTATGTATCCTAAAAACAACTATTAAAATTAAAAACAAAACAAACAAAAAATCTTTCAAACTTTAGAAAATAATTACCAATAGACTAAATCTAACCTTGACAAATGTTAGCCTAAAAGGAAATTTTTTTTTTTTTTAGAAATTTTTCGCTATAGGGCGCGTGCGCTTGTCAGACAGACAGAGAGAGACATAGAGACAGAAAGCGAGAAATCACCCCCCAGGGGGGATGGTCACGCTGCAATCCCTTCTTCTCCATTCTCCTCTCGGGATCTTGGGCACGCACGCACACGCGCCCGGTGTGAGTTTTAAGCCACCGGGTCCGGCACGCGAACCACGGTTGACTACGTGGGAGTCCAGCGACATAGCCATTACGCTAACTGCTGGTTCTCTTCTAAAAGGAAATTTTGAGATCTATTATTAAGCCTTTAACAAGTTTTCTATAAGAGATAATATACTGACTAGCGGGTGGCATGATGGTTAAGGCACTGGATTCAAATGGCAGGAGTTTGAGTCCCAGACTTAGCAGTTTTCGATCTCACTTTCCATCTCTCTCTGTCTCTCTCTGGTGCAATTAAAATAATAAGAATAATAAATAAAATTAAATAAATAATTCCTTTTAAAAAAATAGAGATAATGTAACAACTATAAAAATCACATTGTAATTATCACTAAAATGTACACTATGTAAAATAATATTCAGTATAAATCTTGTTTGTTCCATAGGCCTTAAGGAACACTTTTAAAAATCACATTGTGCAGGATCATATGGATATGCACCCATTTTCCAATCATTATTATTCTGATTTGCATACCTATGAATCAGATTCTCTTTCTACACTGCCATCAATTACTAATTATTTTCTGTTCACACTTAACCAAGCTAGACAAAAATAAAGTATTCCAACCAAGTCCACTCAGGGAGTATTTTGTTCTTTTGAATTAGAGCCCGAGTCACTGGGAGTTGCCTGTTTATTTTTTCCATTTATTACTAAGAAATTAGATTAAATGATCTATTTGTGTTTCTTTGGGAAGGAAATTAAGGGTAAAAAGAAAAACCCAGAGGAGCTATTTTTTTTCTTTAATATTTTAAATCAGTCCCATAGAGTAGCTCATTTACTCTCTAATCATAAACTAATAATCATTTCTAAGAAAGTGAAAGTCCATGGCAAATATCTCTTCTGTAATTAAAATTTTTTTAAGTGTGATTTTCTTTCCCCTCTTGTTTCCCTTGAAGGAAGACAGAGTTGTGTCTCCTCTACAAGCTGTGATGGCAACACTGTGTACAGGTCAGTGAAGGAATTAGTGCTCAGGAAACTGCCCTTCCACCAAACAAATGCTAACAGAAGATAATATAATCTCTAAGAACAAACAAAACGAAAATAAGGGGAGAAGGATGTGTGTGCTTTATGAGAGAGTTCTATGCAAAATGGTTAAAAGTGTTAAATAAAATACTCAGAGAATTAACTTCTAAACAAAACAGGAGCTAATACTTGGTATGTCCTCTAAGCAAATAATTACTATCTCATATAGAGTAAATAAATTTGGAAACAGTTTGAATGATGGAACAGCACAACTGTATTCACGCTCCAGGGCATATGTTAATCCTGTCTATTTGAAGAGGGAGGATGTTAATGATGTTTGCTTGTTTACTATGGGCCCAAGTGTTTTTTGCATTTGCTAGTACTTAAGAGAGTGGTAACTTAACTGCACCCACACAAGAAGGTCCTAGGTTTGGGTTCCAAGCACTTGCCCACATGCCCATATCTGAAATGGCTAGGGCTGGGGCTGGATGGTTGTGTGGAGACCCTACTGGGACTCCCTATCTCTCTCTCATCAAGAAATAAATAAACACATTGGAAGAAAAATGCCCTCTGGAAAAGTAAAATACAAAATAAAAAGAAACGGTCTGCAAGCACAGTGTTAAAATATAGATCAATGTTTGTAAGTACAAGAAGGCTGTTTTGCACCTATAGACATAGAATCTGAATAAGTTTTGTACTGGTATAAGTTGAGTGCTGTTAGCCATGAGGTCAATAAATCAACTACATATATTAAGTAAGGTTATTTTCATAGAAACACACATTTAAAAAAATTATCTTTTAATCCATTGAGGAGAATGACTAGAAAAGCTACATCCTAGAAAAGTCAGAGGGGAAGAACAAGACATCAAACTTGAATGGACGGTTTTTATACGAATCAACAATTAATTCTTCTAATTTTTATTATCTTTCACAAAATACAAAAATAAATGTCTAAATGAAAAATCAAGACGAATAGTCTGAACAAGATTTTTTTCCTCATTTGTTAATTTATTCCTATGAAAGGCAACATGCAGGTATAAAAACATGTATCATCATTTTTCAAAAATACTCTAAAAATGTAAGATAAAGTTTATCATAACTTTAAGTTAAATTTTCCCTTTAACTATTTTGGGAGCCCTTTTCTGAAGCTCACCCAGGTTTCCCGCTATGTTTCTTTAAATGTAAAATGCAAAACTTAGGCATAAAAGAAATTCTTAAAGTACTCAAGATATTCAGATATATTTTAACTCAAGCTAATGTACCATTATGCTACTATTTGAACTTTTCATTTACTGGCTTTGTCCTTTTTTTTTTTTGGTCATTGCTTAAACAGTAAGTCTCAAATTGGGTTTCATTATACCTATGTTGCCATTTTACTTATAATATCTATATAGTTTAATTACATATCTTATATTTATAATATTCTAGTAAGTATAATTAGCCATCTTAAATCCTTTCTGAAAGAAAGGTAAAAATAAGTTTATATATTAGTTTGTATAAATCCTAATTAAACATTTAATTAAATTATTTTAAGTATTTTCTTAAGGGCCCCCAAAATAGTTAAAGGGAAAATATAACTTAAAGTTATGATAAACTTCATCTTACATTTTTAAAGTATTTTTGAAAAATGATGATGCATGTTTGTATACCTACATGCTGCCTTTCATAGGAAATAAACAACTCTTTTTATGATGATGATGATGGTAAGAGTGTACACATGCAAGGAAGAGAGCATCCTTGACAGGATCTCATCACACCACAACCCCCTTTCTCCAGCCCTCCAGGCCCTTGTGATCCTTCAACATGTATGTTTTCAGGCCAACCTAGGATTCAGAAACCATGGTCAATCATATAGCCTCGAGCCTAACAGGATACTCGCATCACCTCTGTCTGGGCCAGGGCAAATAGACCTAAACAATTCTTTTAAGATAGGATAGAGGATTGCAGCTCCCACCTGAACTCTATCTTTTAAAATATATCACATACTGGTTTGTCTTAGACACATAATAACTCCAATATTATATTTATTTATATACACATACACACACACACACACACACACATATATATATATATATATATATATATATTTTAGAGAGAGGTTTTTGCTACAGGGCGCATGCGCTCACCAGACAGAGACAGAGAGACAAAAAGTGAGAAATCACCCCCCAGGGGGGATGGCCACGCCGCAATCCCTTCTCCTCCATTCTCCTCTTGGGATCTTGGGCACACATGCACACGCACCCAGCATCAGTTTAAGTCACTGGGTCCGGGATGCGAACCGCAGTCGACTACATAGGAGTGCAGCGACATAGCCATTACGCTAACTGCCGGTCCCTCCAATATTATATTTTTAAGAGTAGGGATTCCTAGAACATAATAGTTCAGTTAACAAGAATAATTCATTTCTTTTCAAGCTTTAAGCAAACTGTTCACAAAGAGGCACACTCCAATAGGCAGAGCTGCTAATGATGATTTTAAAGACATTATGTTAGTGAAAAATATTTAATTACTGATTTAATAAAACATTTGCTACTTTTTTACATTTCATCTTAAGCTTACTAAACAAGTATATCAGGGCGAATCTAATTGCACAGAAACTGTACTGTCTCCTTGCGCTGGGTAAAGAACTGCGGCACACAAAGTAATCTTTTCAAAAATGGACAAATTTGTCACGACTATCATCCCTGTAACATCCTAGGCTTCAAAACAAGGGGAAAATTTTTATTTCAACATCTGTGGCATTTCCTTGTTCAAAAAATTATTTTCCAAAAGGGCAGATGGCACAAACTACACCACCATCACCATTTTCATTGAATGCAATACTTTTGCTTTACTTTTGTCCTGTAATTTTAGCCCAGCCTGACTTTTTTCCCTCACATGAACCTCTGTCAGGAGGACAGCTATGTTGGCTACAAATTACCAGTCTACAATATTCATCCTGGAGATTACTGACAACTTGGAAACCACAGCATGGAGTTAAGATAGTATTTAAACACGCCTTTGGGTTTAGAAAGTAGTATTTAGCCTGTAGTTCATTAGTTTTTATATGACCAAGGTGAAATAAATGTAAGGGGAAATCTACGAATAATTGGCTTTGCCTTACAGTATTTCCTGATTTTTAAAATAAATTTAGAAGCCACTATATTACAGCTTCAACAGATGCCTTTGATTTGGATATTTAATTGGAAACGCAAAAATAAATTCTAATCTGGATGAATGACCTCCTATTTGCTGAAATAAAAGAAAATCCCAAAGAACAGGATAAAATCAATTCTACTATCTTTACTAGTGGTAACTAATAATCTCTTCTTATAAAGCGTACTTCCATGACTAGTAGTGTTTTTGTTTACTTTTCTAAAAGAAAACAGGACAAAATTTTAAAGTATGCAAAGTGATAGGAGCTAAATGCCTATAACCTATCGGATTTTGAGGTTTTGTTGTTGGTGGTTAGGTTTTGTCATAGGACATGGTCCAGAGAAAGAGAGATGGAGAGTGAGTAATCACCCCTCAAGGGGAATGGCCACTCCACAGTCACTTCTCCTCCATGCTCATCTCAGGATTTTGGCTTTACACACACATGTGCACACACACGAGCACACACATGCACGTCTGGCATGATTTTCAAGTTGCCAGGTACAGGACTTGAACCATAGTCAGTCATACACGTGGGAGTCCAGCACCTTAACCTCCATGTCACCTGCTGACCCCTAACCATTAGTTTTAATTCACTCTTCAGAGCAATATAATCTTGGGTGTCTGCATCAATCCAGCTGCAACTCTCTGTAGTGTGCCTATCAATGCACTCTACGAAGCTTTTCGTAGCAACCATCTCAGTGTTATGAAAAACGTCCTTATCCTTATAATCTGTACCAATTTATACTATGTGTGTATATACATACACTATCTCTAACTGATTTGGTCACTAGTTACTGATTCAACTCCTATTTAAATAAGAAGTATGCCAAGAATGTGTGGACCTGGTGATATAAAATTAAATATAATACAGTTAGATATATCCAAGAGGGTTCATGACTTATGGAAAAATGGTTTAGCTTACAAAATATATCTTTAGGTTTTAGGTCCTGTATGTCCACATTTTTTTGCCAGGTATGCAAAAGGAAGAATTCAGTAAAAAATGAAAAACATGCCACAATACTATAAACAACTCTAAAAGGAATAAAATGAAGGAAGTCAACCAAAGGACATAGATTTTAAAATCCAACCCAAACACCTTGCTTCAGTAATACTTTCATAAAAATTATTGGCCCTTGAAATCCAACATTGAACTGAATCATTATTTACATAACAGGCAACTGATTCACATTTTAATTTGCTTCTTCAGTATTATTTCAGGAAGACTTCTTCATTTTCCATTCAATACCATATGTAGAGCTCAGGTATGAAAAAAGTATTTTTATTTTTAAAAAGGCAAATTTTATGAGGTTTGTGGAAAGTAAATGGATTACAAATTTTTTCCAAACACCATCGTTTCTCATTTCTTTTCCATTGTCTGAAGCTAATCATTTGCTTCCACCTTCAAACCACTAAGAGAAAGTAAATGCTGTTTTTAAGCATCTATCTTCAATAAACTATTTTGCAGATGAGTGGCCTAAAAAGGAAAACTAACAAAGCAATTCCCAGCCAATAAACAAAAAAAGGAAGTTAAAAAATTGACATCTGTTTTTATCAGATCTAACACCTTTACAAAAAAATTATAATTTTTTTTTTTTTTTTTTTTTTTTTTTAGTTATTAGCAGATGGAAAATGTGATGCTCTTCCATCAAATGACCAACAATATGGTAGAAGGAAAAGTTCTATTCTCCAGGCCATTTGGTGGTGTGGTGGTTAAGGTAACTGGATCCCAGATGCTCAACTGTGCAGTTAGAGACCCTGACCTGAGAACTTGAGAAATACCCCCAGGGGTGTGTGTGTGTGTACACATCCAACCTCCCCAAAAAGAAATGGAGAAGAGATTATGAGATGGCTACTCCCCCCCCCCCCCCCAGGAGGTGCTTTCTCACTTTCTCTCTCTGGTGAGTACACACACCCTATAACAAATTAAAAAAATAAAAAAGTTTCACTACACTTTTTAAGCATAAACACTATCCTCAAATTCTAAGGCCTCATTATTACAAATTCTATGTAACTTCCACCAATAAAGGGCTAGATTTTTCATTAAAAATTATTGTCCTTTTGATTTAGTAAAATCAGCAGTCCAAGGATAAAAGCTTCAGCTTAATTTTAGTAAATGTTTAAAAAATAACTATATATGTACTTATTATTTTCTTGGTATTAATATTCTATTTTATGTGTATGTTCAATGATACTGATTATTTTTTAGTTAATAGTTTTCTATTTTGATATTTAAAAATCATGAGACATCCAAAGCTTTTATAGAGAGAAATTAGTTGTAGAGAGAAATTAGTTGTACATAAGTAAATGTAAATATTGCAGTAAAAATGTGCTCACAGAAAACAAACAACAAACAAAACTACAAGTAAGTGAAGTGGACGCCTGAGGAGAAATGTAGTCCGGATACCCTTCTTTTTGGAGGGTTATTTATTTATTATTTTTTTTTTGCTATAGGGCATGTGCACTCGCCAGACAGACAGACAGAGAGACAGAAAGCGAGAAATCACCCCCCCCCCCCCCCCCCCGGAGGGATGGACACGCCGCAATCCCTTCTCCTACATTCTCCTCTCGGGATCTTGGGCACGCACGCACAAGGCGCCCAGCATGAGTTTTAAGCCACCAAGTCCGGGACGCGAACCACGGTGGACTACATGGGAGTCCAGCGACATAGCCATTACGCTAACTGCTGGTCCCCCAGATACCCTTCTTGAGATAACACTATAAAGTAGGTGGCAATGTGTCCAGGGCTCATTTTTTCCTGCATTCTCTGAAAGACTGATAACCATATAAACATCAATTAAATCACAAGGCCTCAAAAGACAGAAATTTAAAAGTAAAATTTAGCAGAATGCTTCTATATTATCTATGACACAAAGGTATCTTTTGAATTCTACTTACAATAAAATGTTTCATTTATCACATTTCATTTCTTTAAAAATATTAGCTGTGAGATTCTCTATAAACAAAATGGAGATTTAAAATGATCTCAGAAAATAGCTCTAAAAATAATTGAAACACTAAATCTGCTGTAACTCTATATAAGAAATATCCCAAATGGTCTAAAGAATTTAATCTCACTCAAAAACAAATCCTAGAGTTTGAGCCATAGCCATGTCTCATACCTATAGAGGAAATAAGTGGACAGGTGGTATTATTTTAAGTAAAATCTAAACATCATGGTCATACTGGAAGAAAGAACAAAATAAAGGATCCACCAGGAGGAAAAAACAGTAACACACAAAAATATTTTAGACAAAAAGAGCTTTTGGAAACAAAAGCATCAGCCATAAAGCTGAATAAATAGTGTCACTTTTGCTAACCAGGGTTCATTTGCGAAGGAGAATATATGTGGTATCAAACAACTACAGACATCCTGTCAAAGTCTGTTGCTATTTCTTATGGTACTTCTTATCATAGCAAGCTTCTTAAACACACTTCAATTATATATATACTTTTAAAATTTTAAATTAAACACACTTTTATTAAAATAAAACAGTATTTCCTAAATAAAAACAGTCACTAAGCCCTGCCCATCCTCTGCCAAACACTATTGTTAGGTGACTTCATCTCCTACTCCATTTCTCCCTCATCCACTCTGCTTTAGTCACACTGGTCTTTTCACATATTCCTACTTTGTTCCTATTTTCATTGGCTGCTACTTATGCCTAAAATATTCTCCTCCCCACCATCTTCAATTCTTTGCTCAAAAGTCACCTTCAAATAAAACCTTGATCACTACATGTAACCCATCCCTTGCCTCCCCCCCAGTATTCCCAATCCATGTTACTTTGCTCTAACTTTTTCATCACTTATTTACCTTTTACTTTAAAAAATAACTTTTTATGTTTAGGACATACTATTTCATCAAATAAAATGTAAATCCCATAAGCTACAACTTTTTTTTTCTATTAATACATTCTAAGCATCCAAAATAGTCCTGGCACATAGAAGACACCTAATAAATATGTGTTAATGAATGAATACAAGAATAAATTTATTTCTTAACCATTTTAGGAGCACTAGTAGATTCAAACTTCTTAGTAAATCAACTTTTTCTTATATAATAAAGTCACAAGATACCTATTCATTGTAGTTAATCACCCAGTGCTGCCCTTGTTTTTCTTTTGTTTGTACATATTCAATTACTTTCATGTAATTTCCTATATATCTAATACCTTTCTTCAAACAAATACATTTTATCAGCTACTATCTTACAAAAGAAGCAAATAAATGCAATTTGTCCTTTTCTCAGCAACACAGGATATGATGAGCATTCATTCTTCTATTACATTATAACAAATAGTGCAATTCTGCTTCTGCTTTAGTATTTCAATGCTTCATTATCAAGTATCTAGATGACATTCATTCATTCATTCATAAAATATTAGGCATTTACTATTACTATATTATGTGCATATACTGAAAACAAAACAAGAAAAGACACACATGTCATTTCTTTTCTTTTCATTTTTTTCATTTATTTTCACATTTTTCCATAATCATTTACTTTACATATCAAAAAATTTTAACTCATACTCCATAGTTCTTGGCAGTTAATAAGCAACTTCCAAAATTTCAAAATACTGAATTTTAATGATAATGTTCAAAATATTCCTTATAATTTTGTTTGTGACTCTATAACACATGTCATTTCAAACCTCATAGTTCTTACAAGTCTAGATGGGAAGTCAAATGCTAAATAAGTAATAAAAATAACATGAGCAGAAATTTCTATAGTATAATATGCCAGACACTGCTCTTAAACACTTTGGAATTTGAATTGATTTAATCTTCACAGTAATCCAAAGAGTCTTATCATCATCATCATCATTATTCCTATCATGCAAGTAAGAAAAACAAGACCTTATTATCCTATATGAAAAGCTGGTCTTGATCCTAAAGAAAAATGAGAGCGACTGAAGAGTTTTAAGTCAAAGAATAAAATGATCAGATCTAAAGTATTATTACTTATTGCCTTATTTTTCAGAAGGAAATCTAGAAAATGTAGAATCAACATTATTACCATTCATTAAGCTGCTTTTTTCAAATATACAACATAGAGACAAGCCCGGGGGTTATTTGAAAAACAATATAAGGAGCCCCCCTCTTAAACCTGAATCCATTGATCTGACCTATGAAAATAAATTAAGGAAGCTCTATTTTCTAGAAAATTTATTAGAGGCAGAAATTCAAGAAAAAATTGATGAGGTCAAAAAGAAAGAAAAAATTGCCATGCTTATGCAGTCTAGACTTTTGGGCCCCACGTTGGGCGCCACCTGCCGGAGCCAGCCGGTAGGTAATTGTGGGTACCTGAGTGCAGGGGTGAGGATAAGAAAGAAAGACAAGAGACAAAAGATGGGGTTGGGAGGGCTACAGTCAAGACCGTCCAAGACTGAAGCCCCGAGTTTATTGCTCCTCATTCTTTTATGCAGAGGGTATAAGGAAGTTCATTTGTTTATTCCAAGATCTCTTGGTAACGGTTTCCTACACAAAATCATAGGTAACTATCAAACTATAATCACGAGTACGATCACGGGTTAATGATTTATGATTACCTTATATACAGAACACCCCGGCCTTTTCCATTCAGGTGATTGTCTCAAGCCAGCAAAGTTGGGAAGGAGTATGGCAACCAGTTCCTCAGGCCACCCTGACCTAAGTCAGGGTCAACATCACATGATGCTAGGCCAAGGAAGCACTAGCTCTGCAAGCCACCCCGACCATTGCCAGGGTCAACGTCAAAGACGCTAGGCTTAGCAGGCCCCTGTCACATGTGCTCTGCAAGCCACCCCGACCGTTGCCAGGGTCAACGCCAAAGACGCTAGGCTTAGCAGGCCCCAGCCATGTAACAGGGCAATGCTTTGTAACTGGCTCCCTACATGGCCTCAGCACAGATTCAAGATTAGAGTAAATGGCAATGCTGAGGACACAAGTGCTAATGATTCAAATTCAAGAGAATGTGAGGAAGAAAAGCAAGAAGATTTAATAATCACATGTACATAGAGGTCACGTATTCACTTCTAACAGCCCCCTACCCCATCAATTTCCCATCACTTTACTGTTACTAATTTGCAGTATGGTAAAAGAAACAATCATTATTTTTATGAACCAAATATTTTCAAAAGAAGTTTCACAATCAAGTTTATAAATTAGGACCTAAAAATTTTAACAAATGTAAAAGCCAAGTACTTAGAAATTCCTCCTCTTCCTCACTTCCAATAGTTATTAAATTATTTAAATTGTCTTCCTAATTATCCTTCAAACATTTCTTTCTCCAATCCACCTTTATTTGTATTTCTACACTTCATTAAGATCCTCACCATATTACTCTTTGACCAATGTTTCCAATTTTAAAGAGGTTTCTTTAGCTCCATTTCGTCTTCTTCCAACTTGTCTTTAGCAAGTATCTTTCCATAATGCAAGTGTATTCCACGTTACCCAACTGTTCAAAAACATTTTCTCAGCTTCTAACAACCTTTTCAGATTGAGCTACAAAAATGCCTCCCCCTAACATCCTGTGCTGACTTAACAAACCAGATGTGTCCCTACTACTGAAACCCCAGTACCAGCAGTTTTTAAAAGGGCATGCTATTTCATAACTGCAGGACTTCGCTTATGCTGTCCCTCTAAAGACCCATTCATGTTGAGTCTAAATTCTAATGAATTGCTTCCCTTTATGATACCTTCCTCATACACTGTTTTTATGAGAAACCTTACTAGAGTGCACAGCAATAGCTTACATTGATTCGTTCAATTCATTCCTTCACTATCCTAACGAATACACATGTTTGTGTCTTCACTGCTGGACAAAAGGTCCTAGTATGTTGCACTGAATTTAGGCATAAAACTTACAACGATTTTAGGTGCTTAAAGAATGTTGAACTCTTTAGCTAAAAGCCAGGGTAAGATTATATGAAATGTGATTTCTAAATAAAGAGAAATATTATATACTATATAAGAAGCAAAAAATAATTTTAGAAGCAAGTTAACAATAAATGTCCAGGAGTTGTAAGAAAAAAATTATAAAACTGAAGAATCTTAATGAATGAAATAAATGGAAAAATAGACTAAACAGGGAATAACGTCAATTTTTCATCTATAAATCTAAAATTAACAGAATTTTAATCAAAATCTCAAGTTATTCTTTTTAAACTTGATAAAATAATTGTTAAATTCAACTGTATGATTAACAAGTAAGAACAATCAAGAAAAGGAAATATAGCCTTATGAAACATTTAAACATGGAATAAAATAGTAATTAAAACAATGTAGGTGGCTCTTCTCCAAGGACACACAGACACATACTAATAGAAATAAAAATAAAACCTAGAATATATCCAAGTTTGTACAAAAATTTAGTATATAGAAAATATGTATTCCAAATAAGGAGAAAAAGTATTATTCTATATTGTCAGGGCAACGACCTAGACATTTGAGGAAAGAAGTAGTTGGACTCTTCCTCATTTTACCAATAGAAAGTCCAGAAGGATTGAAAGTTAAATGTAAAATGAAACTCTAAATTGACTGGAATAAAACATGGCTGAATATTTTCTAACCTAAAATTCATATATAATCAACTATTTTTTCATTCATTATTCTAAAAGATATCATTAACATAAAAATTTAAAAACAGAAAAATATCTCATAATACTTGGAAAAGTATGAATAACCATAATGCATAAACCTTTCTATTAAAATAAGATAAACAGAATTTTTTTTCCCTTATTTCAAAAAGGAAAGATACAGGAAATGCTAGGAAAAAATAAAATAATCAATAGTCACAGAAAAAAATTAACATATGAATAAGAAAACAAAATTTTAAATATCAGAAGATATATTTTACTTTTCTAATTAGGAATTATTAAAAGACCAGTAATAATATAGGTAAGGATTTGATAAAACAGGTACTCTTGGGTATTTTTTGGTAAAAATGTCAATTTGTGTAATATTCTATAGGATAAATTACAGCATCTGTGTAAAACTTGTTATATGTAAGATGTAAAAATATGGGCATCATTTAATTCTTAAGCACAGATTTCTACATTCGAAATTTTAACTAGAGGGGCTGACAGGTAGCATGATAGTTGGGGTGCTGGACTCCTTCATGGCCAGTGCTCGTTCAAGTGCCAAACCTGGCAGCTTACTTTCTTGCTTTCCCTTTCTCTCTCTCTCTCTCTGGCCAGATTAAGGAATAATAATAAATCAAATAAAACAATTATTTAAAAAATGTTTACCAATAAGTGTATTTTAAGAAGACCAAGAGCAAAACACAGAAAAAAAATGAGAAAGCAAAGAAAGTATATTTAGCCACATATAGAATATACACATACCAAAACTAAACTGTCCAGGAAGCCTATTATTTGAGAACAAGAAACTCTGACAAAATGGAAGAGACTACAAAAACCAAGTAGGAAACAAGTCTGAAATGACAGGCAAAACGGTTTCATGAAACTAAAAGCAAAAGAGGGGGGGTCAGTGATTTCTGAACTGTGTGCGGTTCTTGGTAAAGCCTTAGAGCAGAAGCCGGACTGGAGCTGTTGCCACATCCATAAATTCCTAAGCAGTAAAGAGCAGGCCAGTGTTTGCCATGAAGGCTGCCTTTTCCAGACTCCGCAGGTTTCATGCTGCTCTGTGATTTCAGGCACCGCATTAACTTGAGAAACTTCCTGGCAGCTAGTCTTTAATTTTAGACGCAGATGGAGCAGGAAACATATTTACATCTATTTTTTGTAATTATGAGTGCATGAACTCTGTACCTACAGCTAAAAGCAAATTTAATATCTTTTTAATGATCTTATTTAATAGAATACAAATCATATAAGTCTGAAAGAAAATAAATAGTTCTGATACTTTTATCATAAAATCTTCTCCAAAACCTATAAATTCCTTTAGTAGCTTTATAATGTGAACTAAAATATATTTTTAGTTTGTTGAAAAACTGAATCCAACTAAATTCTAGAAGATAAATCAACAGGGCATGTTAAATGAGTGACCAAATACACTACAACATTAAATATAAGTCATCTAGACTCCATGTCTTAGATTGTCCAGGCTTCTGGAACAAAGCACAATAGATTAAATGGCTTAAACAATGGAAATTTACTTTCTTGTAATTTTGGAGGATAGAAGCCCAGGATCAAGGTGCAACCAGGGTCAGATTTGGTGAAGGCTATCTTTCCAGATCATAAGAAAGTAACTTTTTAACTGTGACCTCACTTTGCAGGGAGAGAGAGAGAGAAAGACAGAGAGGGAAGGAGGAGTGAGAGAGAGAAAGGGAAGGATCTCTGGGGTGTCCTCGCATAAGGGCACAAATCCCAACATGAGGTTTCTACCCTCATGACTGCATCTAAATCCAATTATCTCTCAAGGGCCCATCTCTAAATATCATCACATTAGGGTTTAAGGCTTTAATATATGAATCTTGAGGGGGATACATTCAATTCATAGCAGTCTACAAACCACGTATTTCAGTCTACCAATAAACATGAATTTTTTATGTGCAATGCACTATTGTAATAGCTAATAATATAACAGTTATAGAAGACAGAAACTATCTCCCTCTGGGAATTTACAATCTGAGAATGAAAAATAACCAAACCAAAAAAATAATAATAATACATAAACAATCAAGATTCTGCTAAGTGTTGAGGAAAACAAAATAGGAGTGAGACTAGGGATGAAGAACCATTGTACTTTACCTAGAGAAGTCGGAAAAAGACTTTCTCTGGAAGTGGATGTGAAATTGAGATCTAAATAATGAAGATGAAGTAGCAAAGAACAAGCTAAACAAATCACAAAATGCTCAAAAAGCATTTATTCTATATAATCATCCTTTCTACGGATTCAGGGCACCATTCTCCATACTGCTAAAAAGGTTTCAGATAGTAGTTTCTTTGTGCCTATTCCTTTCAAAAGTTGCAATATCATATCTTCCTTCAGATAGAATATATGACGACTCAGAGCCTTCTCAATCAGTAAATGTTCAAAGAAGGAAGAGTAGAGCTTTCAAATCACCTCTCATCAACACAAAGCAAAAATCCCTTATATAACCTACTTCCACATGAAAAATTTATACTTGACAAAAGTTGAAAATTCATCAAATGAACATATAGAAAATATAAACTCTCAGAGCCACCTAACCCAGGTCAAACGTTTGGATATGTCTTCTCCTTCAACATTCTTTTCAGGCTACTGTGAGTGCAAATGCATCCTTTCTCCTTTAGTTATTTATTTATATGGCAAGAGAGGAAGGGAAAAAGGAAGAAAGAAGAAAAAAAGAGACAGAGAAAGAGAGGGGCATTTTAGAAAGAGTTTCACTATGTAATTCTCTGTCTCAGCCTTCCAGTTAGCCAGCACTGAACCAGGTCTATTTAGATTAAAGCATCTGGGACCCAAAACTGAGCTCTTTGATTTTATACCCAACTGTCTGGATTGGAAACAAACAAAGGCTCCTTGACTCACCTGGCAAACAACGTATATAGATTTTATGAAAATTTGCTTTAAATTTGCCTTTTCATTTACTGCTGAGGTCTGTGGCTTCTTTCTAGAATGGCTGAGGTCAGAGTCTGACCTCAGATAAGTAGGAAAATACAGTAAATACATCCCTTGAGCTTGTAAACTAGAGCATTCAGAAATAACAGGTTTGCCTCACCACTGGATAACAGTGAGGCTTAGCCACATTATAAATCCATGTTTTCCTATTTTGCGGCAATGCCACATTTAAAACAAACAAACAAACAAACAAAAAAACACCATCACTAGACATTTCTAAAAAACACTTACTGAGTAAAATAAAAACTGTATGTACTCTTAGAATGCTCCTTGGATGATTTACAATCTAGTAAAGAAGATACCCCTTAAAGTGATGTACTTATAAGTATCCTAATACACGGAATGATTATAAACATTAAAATTATATTTTATCAAATTATACATTTCTGAAAAGATCATCATAAAAGGTCATTAAACTTACAAGACCACTAAAAGATCAAACAATAGCACAGAGTAAGTATCACGATTACAGTTCAAGATCATTTCTGATATATGTTCATATAAATCTTTGTATTAGTGTAGATCTGAAGAGGCCATGCATGTGCTAACTTTTCAAAAAACTATAGCTCTGAAGTTTCAGCATCCAGCCTTGAATTGGTCACAATTAAAAATGAGTTAAATGTGAGGGCCAGCAGGTGTTGGTTAAGGCGCTGGGCTCTCATATGGCCGATCATGGTTCAAGTCCTAGACCTGGTGGCTCGCTTTCACACTATCTCTCTTTCTCTCTCAATCTCTCTTTCTCCCCCTCTCTGTCTCTCTCTAGTATGCACATGTGCCCTAGAGCAAATTTTAAAAAATAATTTTTTTTTTTTTTAATGAGTAAAAGTGTTAAAACCAAGTGAACATACGGGTATAATATATGTCTTCTGGGAAGACTTAATGCAGCATATGATGAGATTGTAGGTACTTAAGATGGACTTTTAATCTGTTTTTGAGCATTAATATTTTTTTCTGCAGAAAGTCTATTTTTTTTTTTTTTCATTTTCAAGAGGGCATGTGAACTTGCCTGAAATAGAAACAGAGAAAGAGGGAAAGCAACAAAGTAGCCCCTATGGGGGATGGTCATATCAACCCTTCTACAAAATCCTTTGTGAATTTGGCTCATACACACAGGAAACCAGTGTGTTTTTCAAGCCATCAGGTCTGGGACTCAACCAAGTGGTTGTCCATGTGGGATCCAGCTTTCTTAAACACCAGCCCATTGAGTAGCCTGCAGGTAATCTCTTTAATGAGGCTTATTTATTTATTTATTTAAATATTTTTATGTATTTATTTAATTCCATTTGTTATTATTATTTTTTAATTTGACCAGAGACAGAAAGAGAAAGGGAAAATGAGAAAGCAAACCACCAGGTCCAGGACTCAAACCATGTGGGAATCCAGTGCCTTCAACCACCACGTCACCGGCGGACCCGAGGCTAATTTATTTAAACAGAACTACTTTAAATTCAAAAGTGGGGTGAAAAAAGCATTTCCATTTATTAAAATATCTAAAGTTCATTTAAACTCACCAAAACAATTCACTTGATTCAAAAATTTAAAATTTTTATATCTCTAACTAAATGATTTACAAATTCTAAATATCATGAAAAATCTTTGGAACAAAAAACCTCACGTTAGATACTAAATCAATAAATCAAATCTAAGATGCATATTTCATCATGCATTAAGATTTCTGTAACTGTCAGGACATCTTGAAATATACATTTAATATTGTCTTATCTTCCCTCTAAACCCTATTATTAAATTGAAGGTGGTATCTCTGAAAAATCCATTTCATCCTGGACATGAGAAAGTATTGTAAGCATCAGCTTTACATTTCTACCATGTGGATGATGACCAATGTTCAAGAGAAAGAAAAAGCATTCTCACTATGGCCAACTAGTCTGTAAATTTTGAAAATGATACTTCCACAGTGAGTTTAAAATTGTCCTATTTAGTTTCAATAAGTAAAATGATCACTTGATTTTATAAATTCTCAAACTAGGGGTAAGAATAAAAGCAAACTCTGGTAGAAGATTGAGAGCTGAAGAACCAAGAAATGTCTTCAATGACTGGAAATTAAGAAAATAGAATAAAGAACATGAAAGACCAGGAAAAAAAGTTATTAAAATGATGCATTGCTGGCCTCTTCTTCTCAAAAGGATGGTGTTTAATAAATTGTGGTATTACTTGTAATTAATGCCCTGTGTACTTTTTTCTTTTTATATGAAAATTTAATTAAAGATAGTTTGTCCTAGGCCAGTGGGTGGCATGGTCATTAAAGGTGCCAGACTCCCACATTCTGACTATGGTTCAAGTCCCGAATCTAGTGGCTTGCTTTCTCACTTTTCTCTCTCTCTCTTTCTCTCTCTCTCATCAAACTGAAAAATAATAGTAATAAATAAAGTTAAATAAAAATACTTCTTTTAAAAAAAAAAGCTTGTTCTGTAACTCTATCTTGAAATAAACTACTCTTTAGTGTTCACCAAAAAAAAAAAAAAAAGACAAGAAAAGAATATGACACAATGCCCTCAAAGTATAAGCTAGCACAAAATTCCCAAAACTGTACTTATATTGCTGGTTTTCAAAAACACCCCAATTCTTAGAATTTTGGAGGACTACAAGGTCAGTTTTTTTATTACTACTGTTATTTAGTAACAAATAGTTCAGTGTGTAAGGTATAGATTCCCCACCCTTGGTTAGAAAAGTACTAAAGGGACCAGCAGTTAGTGTAATGGCTATGTCACTGGACTCCCATGTAGTCGACCGTGGTTCACGTCCCGGACCCGGTGGCTTAAAACTCACACCGGGAGCATGTGTGTGCGTGCCCAAGATCCTGAGAGGAGAATGGAGGAGAAGGGACTGCAGCGTGGCCATCCCCCCTGGGGGGGTGATTTCTGTCTCTCTGTCTCTCTCTGTCTGTCTGGTGAGCGCACGCACCCTATAGCAAAAACCTCTAAAACCAAAACAAAACAAAAAAAAAAAAAAAAGAAAAGCACTAAAGAAATAATTTTTGTTTCTTTTAAAAACTGCTCATTTGGATGGTACAACTGCAATGGGGTACCTTCTTAATTTTTATTATTTAAATTACATCCAATAAAGTAGTTTTTAAGAGATTAAAAAAATTAAAGCTATTTTCATTTTGAAAATGTAAATTTTTACTTTCCTAAGATAGTTCTCATTAAAAAATAAAAAAAAGTAAGAGTTAGTAACCACTGAGGTATGAAGTAAAGACAGTGAATAAGGAGAAATAGGTTAAAACTGAAGTGTTTTGTCTAAAGACTAATAATCTGATGGTGAAAGAAATGCTCAGCATTCTTATTAGGAACATCAATCATGGTGCTGGTGATCTGTATCCACAGATAGAAATTAAAAGGCACAAATATAAGTTATGTGTTTCAGAGCAAAAAATCAAGTAAATAGTAAGCCCACAGATTATATATGCATATATACACTGTTCTGTCCTACCCCACCCAAAACAAAAGAAAAATGTCTTAGTTTATCATCTTATCTTAAAAAGTAGAATGAAGCATATGAAATTCAATGACTCTTGAGTAAATGTAATCTGACCCACTTTCTATAAAACTCAAAAGGAAAAATAGAGAAGTGTTTCTCAAACAGTTTTTTAATTCCCCAAATATTTCCTTTTAAGTAATTCTCACCAACATCTACAGGTGTCAAACAATACTATACAATATGAATAAAACATGGTATTTTCTTCAAATTTTACTGAGATCTCCAAGTTCCTCTAATCTACTGGGCTGTCAGAAAAGTCATGACACATTATTCATAAAAAATAAAAATATGTCATGACTTTTCTGACAACCAAATACTACTAATTCCATAAATAGGTTAATTTCCTCAGGGAAAGTAGACAGTTAACTCTTATCATCACAAATAATTCCCTTTGGTGGCAATTAATAGTGAGAAGATATAGCTCATATAGTCTTTATAGCTGTCAAGATCTCTGCACAAAAACATAGGACAGTTGAAAAGGAAAATAAAAGAGAACAACAACAACTAACAACTAATGGAGCCATTCCCACAGCACAGAGGTTAATCACTGCGAGTAGTGGATCTCACATGGCCTACCACAGCTCAAATCCCAGCACTATTAACTTAAAAAACATGCCAGGCACATGGGAATGTGGAGTGTGTGCACAAAATCCTGACAAAATGGAGCAATGGAGGAAAAAAGACTAGAGAGTGATCGTGCCCCAATGGGGGTGAGGATGCTTGCACACATGTTCTCTCTCTCTCTCTCTCTCTCTCTCTCTCTCTCTCTCTGATAAGTGCATGCACTCTCTGGAAATGAACCAAAGAACAATGTTCATATCCATCACAAAACAGATGTTACAGTATCACCTTCAACGCCTAACCAAATCACCAATTGCTGCAAGACCTAAATGGCATCAGAATCTGTGCAGGAGGAAAGATAAATGCAATAGGACATCAGAAAGTGAAGAACTCCTAAACGGCTAGCAGATATTCACAAGAAAGGGCAGTGTGCCAATATGAGGACAGCAGCTGCAACTGGGAGGGACCCGTGTATGCTAACTAGAAGTAAGGGCAAGTGGGCCTTTGTAAGGACTCAGTATCCGAGGATACACTGAACCTAATACATTCTACATAATTTCATGTTATACCTTGCAATGAGGAAAACTTCTGGGAATAAAATCTAAATTAATCAAGCCAGAGACAATAGAGAGAAAAAAGAGAGTCAAGATAAAGTAGAAGAGACCAAGTCAGGAAAATCTAAAAATGTTGCCATCATGTTTTTATTTTTAATCTGATAAAAACATACATAATATAGGGACTGGCAGTTGGCGTAATGGCTATGTCGCTGGACTCCCACATGGTCGACCGCGGTTCGAGTCCCAGACCCGGCGGCTTAAACTCACGCCGGGCGCGTGTGCGTGCGTGCCCAAGATCCCAGGGGGAGAATGGAGGAGAGGGGATTGTGGCGTGGCCATCCCCCCTGGGGGGTGATTTCCTGCTTTCTATCTCTCTGTCTCTCTCTGTCTGGCGAGCGCACGCGCCCTGTAGCAAAAACCTCTCCAAAAAAAGAAAAAAAAAAAAAAAAAAACATACATAATATAATTAATGCTCTCATTTACATCATTTACTAACTTGTTATTTCTGTTTTATATTTTACCAGGATGTCTAAAAGCTACATTTTAGACATATTTCCTTCAGCAATCTCAACTCCTACATGAGACATACTGGATCATTTAACTAAAATGTTCAGCGGTATCAAGTCACTGATCTACCTACCATTAACCAAATGCCATAAAGCACAATTACCACAGCAGCCTCTTGCCAAGGACTCAACTACCCAACCCCTGACTAGCAGTACTCATTTTGAAATAGTACATAAAAGGATCAAGAATAATGTATCTACTAATACTGTAGTTATATAATTTGTAAAACCAGCAACAGAACACAGGTAATGCTCTGTAGCTGTACAAGTCCATTTACGAAATAAATTTTAGGTCCTCTGAAACACTTCATTGTCATGAAATAGTATGGGTTTCTTTCTCATTTTTAATTAAATTCTCAAGCAGAAGAATCAAGCTACAGTAAACAGGAGGCATTTCAATAGAAAATGAAATGTGAAAGAATAGGCCCTGTCTTCAAAATGCTTACAAAGAAAATTCCCAAAGCTAGCCACAGCTACCCATACTAACAACTATCAAAGATGATAATTTAACAACCAGCTGTGCCTGTTAATTAAATTTTCTACAATATTGCAGAATAATGACATGTGCTATCTGATAAACTGCCAGGTTTCCTTAGTGCTTTGTCACAGGTGTTGACCCACTTGCTTTGGGAGTCAGAAAAAGGAGACAAAGCAAATTGGAATCCAAGTTGTACTAACCGGAGGAGCTGTCTATTCAAGTTTCATGAAAGTCCTTTAAATAGCCATCTCTGACAAATGTGACATGACTCACTCCTCTTCCTCTGGGCAGACTACATATCCTGGACAGAACAGGAAAAGGGGACGTAACACACACCCATTGTACTGTAGCATCCACAGAATTCGTTATTTCCTCTTGTTCAGGTACATTTGCACCTCTCCACCTATTCTAATAATTAGATCATATATGAAATAACACAGAATTCTCTGTAGTATTTAATGCTCTAAAAGCAAAAAAGCTGTTGAAAGGCTTTATAAACATTGCATTTACAAATTACTCTTCTCTGGTCAGACTATAATCTTGACAAAGGCACATCTAACACTGGCCTAAGTAAGGGGGTAGTTTCTTTTCAAAATTGAAAATTAAAAGCCCTATATACTGAAAATGCATGGTTATGAATAGGTTTTTATTTTCCTTTTTACCAAAAAATATGTAATAATTGTATTGACTTTCAAAATCCTGAGAGGTGACTGTCAGATTATAATTCAAGCAAGAAATTTACTACATATTCACTGTTTAAAAACTCACCTTGCTACGGGGATCAGCAGTTAGTATAATGCCTATGTCACTGGACTCCCATGTAGTCTACTGTGGTTCGAATCCTGGACCCAGTGGCTTAAACTCACACTGAGTGTGTGTGTGTGTGTGTGTGTGTGTGTGTGCCCAAGATCCTGAGAGGAGAATGGAAGGGAACGGACTGTGGCGTGACCATCTCCCCTAGGGGGTAATTTCTCACTTTCTGTCTCTGTCTTGCTGGCGAGCGCACACACCCTATAGCAAAAACCTCTCCAAAAAAAAGAAAAAAAAAAATTCACCTTGCTAATATTTCATCTCATATGTATTTTGCCTATAATGACCTCATCTGACAATCACAAATTTAATCACATCCTTACTCCTAAAAAATTATTAGGTAGAATCAACTTTGTACTGGTTTGAAAATGGCTATATCCTCAAAAGAAATGGATTACAGAAAGCAGGTCAAATAGGGAAGCCTAAGATTTTCAAACTCCAGTACTGGGGCTCAGAAGACAATACCCGAAACATGAACCTTTTGGCATGTTAAGTGCTTCGAACTATAGAACCAAGGTCCTTCTGAATTTCTTCGTCTCTCCTATCTCTTGTCCCCTTTTCTCCCAGAAAGAACAAAAGGAGAGTTTCTCTGAATTTCTCTTATCTGGTTGGAGACTCAATCCTCCAGAAGGAACTCATTTGTCCTGAATTCCCTTTCCCCTGGAATCGCACCACCCAGGAAGACAGATTCCTATTACAGCAGAGACTACCAAAAGTTAGCACCATGCCTAGAAGGACTTTGTCACAGGTTTTCATCTGTTCTTTGGGCCCATTTACTCTCTCTCAAAAGTCATTTAATCTCTCCTAAACTGTCAACATCCCCTCATCCCTCCCATAAACAGAGCACTATACATGAGCTTCTAAACATCATTGGGTTGTTGAGTTCTCACTTTTCTTTGTGTGATATCCCATCCATGTAACAAATTCATAAATCTTTTCTTGCTAATTTGACTACAGTATATTTTATAGACGATAAGATCAAACTTTCAGAGTTCCCTACACAGACAGTGACTACATCATTTAAATATTTTTGTTGAGTGTTTATCTCTGAATTGTCTAACATATACAAAAATGTTTGCACAAACTTGGTAATTACAAAGTGGACATAGAGACTTGTAAAAACTGTAAAAGGAAGAGTTTTCTTTTTCTTTTCTTTTTTTTTTTTTTTTTTGCTTTTTTGGCTAGACAGTCATGCACATACCAGAGAGAAGAGGAGAGGAAAAGGCACTCCCCCTACTTGAGGAATGGTCACACTACAATTACTTCTTCATTATTTCCCCTCTTTTAGAGATTTTGGGCATGCACACACATGTGCCTGGCATGTTTTTCAAGTCACCAGGTCTGGGGTTCCAACAACGGGTCAGCCATGTGGGGTCAGTCATGTGGGATCTAGCTGCCTTATCCACCAGGCCACAGGGCCAGCCCAGGAAGAGCTTTTTGAACTGGATATTAGTCTTGAAGACTTGCTTCATCACTCTTAGATGATCATATTAACAGTAAATGCCATGTGATTAAAAAGATAGTGCCACCTGACGTTTATATTGCTCTTTACTGTGAAAAATTCAAAGTGCTATCTGTCATGCTTAGTTGGTTTCTCCAGTACATTTCTGTTCCCATTGATAAATGGAAAAAAATGAATTTTCCAAGACATGTATCTTACTCAAGAGCCCAGAACAAGTCACTCTTTGGAGACAGAAGAAAATACAAACTTCTCTCTCAGTATTTAGTACTGTGCCTTTTAAAGTATCATAATTTCAAGTTTGGGGTCAGTGAGTATGGCTGTACATAAGGTAATAAGCCCCTGGGGAACAAAGCAGATGATAGTAGTTCGTTCATTCACTCATTCATTCATTCATCCAGCTGTGCCACTTGAGCCCTCACTACATGCCAGATACTGCTCTGGAAACTAGGGAGGAAAGTTCCTAATGTTAAGAATCCTATACCCTGACGGGGAAAAGAGAGAAAATAAAAAAGCCAAAATAAAATAACAATTGGCTGTAAGTGCTTTGAGAGGGAATAAACCAAAGAAAGGGGGCAGGGAATGCTGAACACATTCACAGCATCTGAAATTACACAGCATGGTAAAGGAAAGCTTCCTCAAGAAGGTAGCATTTGAGTAAGTATCAGAAGGAAGCCAGAAATCATTATTGGAAGTATAATTTTCAAAAGTTGATATGTAGCTTGTAATTAAAAATTGAATGTGTACCAAAGATTTATTCTACTCATCTATGAATAAATGAATAATTTATATTAGGACTAAATGAATCAGATATTAAAACTGGCTCAAAAAACAACTGCAGAGCTGGTATCTATATAGGAAATTTTAACAGTAGAGAGAGTAAGAAAGAATGCTAAGTTAAAAACAAATCTGGTACAAGTCTTGCAGGGCAATAAACATAGACCATAACCCTCCAATAATCAAGGAATACTCTCCCCCACATGGACTTGCACATTTGCCTGGACCTTATTTGTGAAATTTGGTACAAGTAACTGTGGGTGAACTAAACAAGCTGGACTAGTTAGAAAATTTACATTGGAAAGGGAACAATAATTGATTTTAGGATCAGGTCTTATTTACATTTTTAAAATATTATCTCCTGAAATAAAAATTCATTAAGAGGAGGAGCTAGGGTAGAAACTGGAAGACTACTTAGGAAACTATTACCATAATTTGGGCATATAAACAAGTAAATATATATCACATGTAAAAAGTGCTATATGGGTGGTGTTGTGGTTAAGGCACTGGACTCCCATGGTTCAAATCCCAGACCTGGCAGCTTGCTTTCTCACTTATCTCTTTTTTTTCTGTCGTTCTCTACTGAGCGCATGTACCCTGCAACAAATTAAAAATAATAATAAATGAAATGAAATAAATAGTTTTTTTTTTTTTTGAGAGGTTTTTCGCTATAGGGCGCGTGCGCTCGCCAGACAGACAGAGAGAGACATACAGACAGAAAGCGAGAAATCACCCCCCAGGGGGGATGGTCACGCCGCAATCCCTTCTCCTCCATTCTCCTCTCGGGATCTTGGGCACGCACGCACACGTGCCCGGCGTGAGTTGTAAGCCACCGGGTCCGAGACGCGAACCGCGGTCGACTACATGGGAGTCCAGCGACATAGCCATTACGCTAACTGCTGGTTCCCAAATAAATAGTTTTTTTTTGAAGTGCTATGGAGACAAATAAGCAGAACATGGTAAAGTTGGTGGAGAGAATGGCGGCACTGTCTGAAAAAGCCTGCCTGGATAAGATGATATTTGAACAGAGACCTGAAGGATATAAAGAAGAAAATAAGGCAGGTGTTGACAGGAAGAGTACTCAGACAAAGGGATAAAACAAAACAAGGAAAAAGAAGTAGAGAAAAATACAAGGAGATAGATCAAAAGAGAATGGACTGTCTCAAAAATCATTTTAAGGACTTGACTTTTAGGGTAGATGAAATGAGAAGCCACTGAAGGTTTTGGAGAAGAGAAATGACATGATCAGCTGTAAGTAATTAACAGATTTCTGTGGCTGCAATGTGGGAAAAGATTTTTAAGTAAGCAATGACAAAAGCAAAAAAGATAGAAGATACTTTGACATTCAAAGACAGAAATAATGGTGGTATAGAATAGTAGTGAATATGATAATAAATAGGTGAAACCTATATACTCTGAAGGTAGAGTAAACAAGTTTTACATAAGAGGCAGACACGAAGCAAGTAGGAAAAGGGATCAATAGGTTTTAGCCTTAGCGATTATTAAAATGGAGCCCAGCTATGGTGGGGCAAGAAGTAGGGTGCTGCTATACAATACTGAAGTCCAATGGAAAAGCTCTGTGTTCCTGTCCCAGGATCACCCTAACATGCTAAGTGTTCTGTGGGCTCCCATGCTCCTAGCTGACTGCAGGGCTACAGGGAAAATAGTGGCATGGGGACTCTGTGTGTGTGTGTGTGTGTGTGTGTGTGTGTGTACATAGGTACACATAAAGAAAATAAACTTTAGAAAAGAAAAAAAAAAGACAGAGTTGCCACATACAAGGATAGGGAAGACTACAGGAAAAAAAAACTTTATTAAAGAAATTTGATAAAGTGAAGAGGAGAAACTGACTACAATTTATAAAAGTGGTAAAATATCTCGGAATGGCCTAAACTCTTCTAATGATATTAAAATAATAAAAATTAGGCATTTATGGGACAAAGAAATTGATTATTATCTATTGAAGATAACTTTATAGTACTGTCAACTGGACTGGTGAGAAATGTCCATGTTGGAATTTTCACTTTGTAAGCTAAGTAACATGTGATTGAATATATAAACGAAAGTGAAATAAAAATTTTTTTAAAAAATAGAATTATCAGCTCTAAAATTTATTCATCAGACACAATATTTTTCATCAAACTGTTTGAGCCACAAACTACTAATCCTCAGGTCTTCCCACGGAGTCACAATTTTCAAAATAGCAGTCTATTTCATCCTCATTGACTGATAATTTACGTACTTGTGCTTAAGCAAGTTTTGATTATTCAGTCACAAAATATTAATTTAGCACTCTTGAAATTAAAGTATATGTTTCATCAAAAGGCCCACATTTTAAATTTTATGTTCACTGGCCTTACCTGAAGTTCTTTGTATCTGTCTTGAAAAGAAATGGCCTCTTTCTCTTTTTCTTTTAAGAAGCCTTTTTCTAAGACACTGTGCTTTTCCATCAATGATTCCACATCCTAAAAGAAAAATTCAAACACGACATATATAATATATTTAATGGCATAGAATATAGTTTTTTTTAAAGAATTATTTTATTGTTGTTATTTTAATTCACTAGAGAGAGACAGAGAGAGGAAAAGTGAGAATGCAAGGCACCAGGTCTGGGACTCAAAATGTGGTCAGTCATGTGGGAGTCCAGCACCTCAACCACCATGCCACCCTCTGGGTCCAGTTTTTTTCAAAGAAAAATTCAGAAAACATTTGTATGAGAAGAAAACCCATACAAAGTATAGTTTAAAATCTAACAATATTATAAATTGTTATGCTTCACTCTGATTTCTAGATAAATATCAAACATTATTATAACACTAAAATGATACTAATAAATAACAGCATTTTTTAACTTATTTCAATCAACATAATCAATCTCTATATACACTTTTTATAAGTTTGCTAAGATCTTTTTTACAGATATATTTGTAAGAAAGAAAAATAAAAGCATAAATAAATAATTTACTAAAATGATTGTATATCTAAGTACTGTTATCAAACATCCCATGAGACCTAACTTCTAATAAGAAGTCAGCTCAGGAAACTTCAATCTGCATAAAAATGCAATACAACCTGCTTTCAAAGTAAATGAAAGTAAACCAGAAAGGAAATCATTAAAGAGAAAAATATTAGAGATTTCTTGTCAAAGGATTTTCCAAGTGATAAGTTCATTTGATTGATTTAAACCTCTATCCAAAGGAGTACAAGATCTTTCTCTGGTGAGTATTTAAGAAAGTTTTACATCAAATTTTCAGTATATGCAATTCAACATTTATTTCTTAGGTAAATGTAAACAGACCTTTTTAATTCTCTGTTTTTCTTCTTCAGACATCTTGAGTTTACTCTCCAGACTTGATATTTTTTGCTGAAGCTGTTTGTTTGATACATTGGCTCCAGGATCCTCAGCATCATCCACAATGGCAATTGTTCCATTACTTTTCTCATCGGTTAAACCCAATGGAAAAAGTGAGATATCCAGATGAGTGTGTGTTGATTGCTGAATCTAAACCACATTAAAAAAAAAAAAAAGTAAAAATAAAGAAAGGAAAGTTTATACTATACCAATAATGAAAACATCCAAAGGGCACCAGAAACCACATTTGGAAATTAAGTTGCAGCAAAGGTTCTGAAATTATTTCACCCTTAAAGTAAATCAACAAAAGACCTCAAGCCGTCACAACCTGATTTTTGTTGTAAGATACAAAATTTCCTCGCAACCTTAAAGATTAAGGCATTTATATTTTGCTAGCAGTACACACACACACACCCCTCAAACTCAAAACTTTTTCTTATGCTAGAAAATAAATGAAGTATAACACATCTGATACCCAACAGTGTTTAAATGTGTTACACAGGTTCAGAATTTGTTCATATTTTAAGTTGAAAATCTGAATTCAAAATTTATCAATGACCTCTAATTGATCAGTACTTTCTAGAAAAATGAATAGGTAACTGTAAACTGTTTACAACACTTTGAGAACCAGAACTAACTCCAGCACCTAGCACAATGACATCCAATAAATATTTGACTACAACTGATATCTTTTCTGAGTTTTATTCTTAAATAGAAATAAATATGCTAATACCTGAAAACATATAACAAGATTACCTGAAAAAAGAAATAATTATTATTTTTTCTAATTACATTCTCTTTGAAATTCAATTTTCAATATGCAAAGCTATGTCAATTTTAACAAATGAGATATTCAAGACACATTTTGGTAACTAAGGCTACTTAAACATTTTGCATTCATGGCACAAAACAAAAATATTATCCAGTTTTTGAATTCCCGATATTAGCCTCAAATATTTTGAATTCCAGATAATAGCCTCTAGAAATATTGTTTAGGAAAAAATAGTTTAAAAAGAATTTTAGAAAATCAATTAAATCAGTAGGCAATATTTTAAGTATGTTGACTTCCTTTAAAACCACACTTGTCTTTACCTGTGCTTTAGAAACAGTCTGATTCATGATGCTGTTTTCTACATGTGTATTCTCAGGTGATGAAATGATGGCATCAGGAGAGAGGCAGCCAACTGAGCGAGAAGAGTGGTCATAGTCCAGAACACTCTCAGGAGACGCTGGCGAAAGACGGACTCCAGATACTAAACAAAAACAGAGAAAGTACTAGTTTAAGGGAAGAGAGTAGGAAAGAAAGAGAACAAGGCAAACAAAGTAAAGCAATGAGATTATTCCTCGGGGATCACTATCTGAAATTAAAATTAGTGTGTTTGACTTTAACATGGTATTGGGTCATCAAAAAAGTCATGATGTATTTTTCTGTTTCTCTATGCAAAATAGCTTTCTGACAACCCAATATCTCCATGTGAGACACAGCCAAACAACATGCTTTTGTAACATCTGAGTGTTTATATACTAACATTGCTGTCATAAGAAATGCATCTTCATCTCAGCAAAACTATTCATACATGTCACATATTCATTCATTTAGTTGAGAAAAAGGCATTTTGTTAAAAAAAATTTTTTTAAAAGCACTATAGTGCCCACTAATACCACCCCGAGGTATTATGCAGTGAGGAGGAGACAGCAGCAAGAAGACAGACACACTCATGTACTCAAGGACTCTGTCACCCAGTAGGCAAGTCAACCAACAGACATGCATTACCACGGAAAAAGAGTAAGAAGAACAATTTCTTTGAAACAACTAATCAACCTTTCTCTGTATTAAGTTATAACAAAAGATTTAAAATTATATATAGTCAACTTTTGTTTGCAGCTTTCTACAGAAAAATAATGTTAAAATACAATTTGTGACCAGTTTCACAACAAATCATCACTATACTTGATTAGAGTCAAAATAGAAAGGTCATGAAAGGAAAGTCAATTGTCAAGCATGGTATAAGAAAAAAATATTAATGAGGGTAAAATAAAATACACAAGTTACATTTACATTATTTTTTTAATTTCAAATGTTCTTTCTAAAAATTTAAATAAATTTCTATTACATGTTTTAGAATGTAAGAGTACTGAGTCATTTTTAGCATATAATCCATTTATACTTCTTTACTTTCTAAATTATAAAGACCTTTATTCCACATTGGCATCAATAGCAATGTCAGCAAAGTTCTACCATAAATTCTGGAAGGCAGCTCACAATGTAACTTGCATTTTTTCCTGAAGAAAGATATGCATAAGGCCATTAAGTATTTAAAAAATTATGGACTATATCAATTTCTGATATTATTTTAAGGGATTAATCAACTGATATATACTGTAATTATATTATTGTGTGTTTGAGATACTATATGCCATAATTGAATATTCTGGCTCCATCCACAAGCATTTCAATGAAGATACTCAAATACAGAAAACTGGAAAAAAATTTTACTTCCATACACTCATCAGAAAGAGCAAGAGAAAATGAGAGTAAGACATAAACAGAAAAAGCACGCCCTATAAGGCACCAAAAAAATGGAATTTTAATTCACATATGTAGTTAGTATATCTTTTTCAGAAATTATTTTTTCTTATCTTCACTACTCTACAGACTGAAAGAGAGGTCTCTGAAACATCAAAATATTTCAATGTCTAATTCTGAATCACAATGTATAACAAAAATATTACTAACGAATTTTTAAAGGTATGAAAATACGTTGCATAGTATACTGACCAAGAATATAGCCTGCAATTAAAGACTATAGACTCCAAAATTATATGGCCAAACCAGGTGTAGAACAATGGGGAAAGTTACTTAACTTTCCTGTGCTTCAGTTTCCTCAGCTATAAAAATGAACATAAAGTTGCCAGTAAAGTTTAAACTGGTTAAAAAATAAAAGGATTTAGCACAGCCTTAATATTATTTTCATTATTATTTTTAAGATTGTTACTAAAATTTACTGGACAAGTATGTCTATTCAAGTATGTTTATTTAAGGGCACAGAGGGTATACATGGCTATGATCCTAGATTCAAGAAACTTAAAATATCGTTCTGAAGGAATACCTGAATATTTTAACATCTGTTTATGTCACTCACACTTATAGCCATAAATTAAGACAAGATGTCATTTTAGCCCAAATTCTCATTCTGTAACATCAAATATTCAAATGTATCACATTAGTGAAAGAATAGGGGAAAGTGAGCAGAATACAGGTGGGTAGGAGAGAGGAAGAAAGGAAAGAAAAAGGGGGGGAAAGGCTATATAAAGAATATATCCATTCCTAATGTGGAGGTTGAAAGAGGCAAGTTGGGGGTGGAGGAATGGAGATACCCTCAACCTCACACTGGCTACCACCATCCCATCATTATTTTCCATCATAATTAAATATCTCAAATAGTTTATAAATCCTGTCTCCATTTTCTCTTCCTACACCCAATCTTGTCACTCTGCTGGACCTGTGGTTGAAGATACTACTTGTCTTTTCAATTATTATTAAGTCAAATGAACACTTCTGATCTTGTCTTTTTTTCGTTCTCCAGAACAAATGTTACTAAAAACCCTCTATTTTTCTTGAAACTCCTTCCTTGGCACCTATAACACCATAATCTTCTAGATGTCCTCCTGACATTTTGAATATTTGTTCTTTGTTTCATATTTGACTATTTTCCACTAAATCTTACATTTTACTGTTTCTTAAGGCTTCTGATCTTCTCACTACATATTGCATTCAGTTACCACTCTCATATTCATTATTGAAGTTACCATCTATAAACTAATGTCATCCAAATTCACATTCCCAGAACAAATCACTCTGCAGACCTCCAGATTCACATACTCACCTTGTGACCACACAGTTCCATTTAGCTGTCCAGCAGGAACATCAAACTTACCCATCATCTTACACAAACCCACTTTGCTTCATGTTTTTCATCTCAGTAAATAGCATCTCAATGAACTAATTTCCCAAGCCAGAAACAAAGCCAGTAAGTGCCAACTCCTCTCCAGTCACAGTACACTGTTAACATTCTCTGATGATGCTATACTGTTCAATTCCTCTGTGACCTCACAATATAACTGCCTAAGCAAAAGTCATAAGCTTTAGAGTCAGAAATGAATTGCAATTTGAACAAAAATAATTTCCTTATTATTCAGCTTCAGACAAACTACATATATTCCTTTAAGCCAGTTTCTCTTCTAAAAGTGGGAAGATAATATGTTCCTCAAACATTAAATGTGATAATGTATATAAATCACTTAGCTCAGTGACAGGTACACAGTAAATGTTCAGTAAACGGATATTATGGAAGTTATCATTTAAATTTGTAATAGTATTGTGTTAGGCAACATTTAAAACAAACTTTTTCATTAATCTTTTCATCCACCCAACTCACAATATATAACCATTTTACCTACCCAATCACATTAATATTAATTTTCCACTGTCAAGATATGGCAGAATTTCTATGAAATAATAATATTGAAACCATAATATATCAGAATCCACAGGATATATTTAAAGCAGTAATTAGAAAAGACCTATAGTCTTGAACACATCAATAAATTAAGTCCCAGCTCAAACCAAAAAAAAAAAAAAAAAAAAAAAATTTTAAAGCAAACTAAGGAACCTAATAAAGATAATCCAGACATTAAAGTAAATTAGCAAGAAAAGAGCATATCAGATTAATCAAAATGCTAAATTTCCAAACATAATAAGTAGTTGCTAACTTAACAGTAAAAAGAAAAGAGCACAAATATATAAAATTAAATGAAAAGAAAAACAATCTATTAAGAAAAGAAAGTTAAATGAATTCCAGACCAGGTAGCTTGAAACATACACTGGGCATGTGTGCATGTGTGTCCAAAATCCTGAAAGGAGAATGGAGGAGAAGGGATTACAGCATGGCCATCCCCAATAGATTGTGTGTACTCTCGTTCACTCGTTCTCTCTTTCTCTCCAGCAAGCACATGCAACCCCTATCAATTTTTTTTAAAAAAAGAAGAAAAAGAAAAGAAAAACTTTAAGAGTATCATCTGTAAATAATAAGATAAAATTCTAAATGAAATATCAACAAACAGAATCCAATACCATAATGAGAAGATGGTAAGCAATGAAGAAGTAAGATATAGTCCAGAAATGCAAAGCTGGGTCATTATGAGAAAATTCATCAATATTATGCTTAGAATTAACAGGCTTACAGAAAAACAAATGATATAATTAGTTCCAAGACAGTGAAAATGCCTTTACTAAAATCAAACATTTTTCTGTTAACAATAATCAAGAAAGTGGGAATTGATTAATTTCTTAACATAATAAAAGATACTAATCTTAGTCTTAAAGCTAGCATGTTAATGTATGGAGAAAAATTATAGGCACTTCCTCTAAGATAAGGAATGAAAAAAGTATGCTTACTATTTCCACAGTATTCAACATTGTACTAAAGACATGTGCAAGTGCAATTAAAAAAGAAAATCAAATAGCAGCATAAAAACAGGAAAAAGAGGAAAACTGTCTCTGTTTCTATTATAGAAATCCATAATAAAATTAATTCAAACAATAAAAGCATTTAAGTAAAGTACCAGGATAAAAACTTCAACAGAAATCAATAATATGCATTTGTAAAAGCAACCGTTTAGAGGATGCAATGGTACCAAAAAAATACTATTCTTCCTAGCAAAGAAGACAAAATACTAGGAATAAGTTTAGCAATGTTGTGGGATGGCTTCTGTGATGTCCAGTTCTTGGTGTTTCAGACAAAGAATTGAATGAAACACACCAATTTGTTAAATAAAAGTTAAAGAACACTCCTGAGAGGTAGGAGCAGGCCTGAGTGGACAGAGAAGGTGTGACTTAAAAGGTTCAGGCAGATACCCTCTGGGGGGTTGATTTCTCACAGACCCTCTCACTGTTTCTCTCCAGACAGCATACTCACCCTATGTTAAAAACTTAAAAAAAAAAAAAAAAAAAAAAAAAAAAGGTCTCCTGCAGTTACACTCCGTGAGGTTTACAATTTTTCAATCTAGGTCATGTCCACTGATCATTGGCTTGACCCACTGATTGTTCTTATCTCACTGGCTCTATCAAATGTGGCGGTGCCCACTAATTCATCTCACCAGTTATAATGAATGTGGCTTCATCACTAGATATCCTCCAATGGAAATCTGCCTATATTAACCTTGGGCAGGGAATTTTTTTTTTTTTTTTTTTTTTTTTTTTTGGGGAGAGGTTTTTGCTATAGGGTGCGTGTGCTCACCAGAAAGATAGAGACAGAAAAGGGAGAAATTATCCCCTAGGAGGGATGGCCATGCCGCAATCCCTTCTCTTCCATTCTCCTCTCAGGATCTTGGGCATACACGCACATGTGACAGGCATGAGTTTATTTAAGTCACTGGGTCCGGAACTTGAACCACAATCAACCACATGGGAGTCCAGCACCATAGCCATTTCACCAACTGCTGGTCCCTGGGCAGGGAATTTTCTCCCCCGATCAGTTTTTCTATCTAGCCGCGTAGGCAGATGCTCTAGCTCCCTTACCCACTTCCACTTCCCAGCTTTCTCCTGCCTCAGTAAGAAATGTGAAGAAAACTTTAAAACACTCCTGAAAGACACAAAGACAGACCTTTAAAGAAAGGTAAATATATCCCTTGTAATTGGGCAGTACAATTGAATATCATAAAGATGACAGTTGTGTCTTAGTTCATTTATGGGCTTAATACAATCTCAATAAAATGGTAAGTTTTTATAAATTGAAGCCAGATTAAAAAAAAAAAAATTGGGCCCGCGGCGCCTGCGCGGCCCGCGGTGGCGGCTCGGCCTCGCGTGCCGCGGCCGGGGCTCCACCTCGTGTGCCGCGGCCCTGACCGCCCGGCCCCCGCTGCCTCTCCAGTGCTGGGTGTGTCCCGCGCTCAGCGCCGACGCGGGCTGGCGGCGTGGACCGGACGAGCTCGCCATCCTTCCTTTCTCGGGCCGGGCGGGCTAGCGGGAGGTGGCACTGGATCCCACGCGCATTCACGTGCTCGGGGCTGGCGTGTGACTGTCAGGACTGCGTGTGGCCACCAGGCCTGCACGTGGCCCCCACGCCGGCGCGTGGCCGCCGGGCCTGTGCGTGGCCGCCGGGCCTGCGCCTGAGCATGGCCGCCGGGCCTGCGCGTGGTTGCTGGGTCTGAGTGTGGCCGCCAGACCTGCGCGTGGCCGCCGGGCCTGCGCCTGCGCGTAGCCGCTGGGCCAACGCATGGCCGCCGAACCTAAGCCTGGCCGCCAGGCTTGAGCGTGGCCCCCAGGCCTGAGCGTCGCCACCAGGCCTGCGTGTGGCCGCCGGGCCTGCGCCTGCGCGTGGCCACCGGCCGCAGGCAGCAAACTGAGGCCGAAAACTAGGACTAAGAACTTGCAACTACAAGCAACAGAAAGAAACTTTGGCTGTCTTTAACCAGTTGAGAAATATATTATATAGGAGGATTTTCTCTGCCTATGGACAGTGAGAAGATGATGGTTACCAGCCCTGCATTACCTCAGGGAAAAACAAGAACTAACCTACCATTCTTAAGGAAGCCAGATACCCGAGGATGACTCACACTGCAGATCCCCGCAACACCATTCCCGGTAATCACAAGATGGATGCTGTGCCCCATCAACTGATAATCATCTCCGCTTTCCAGAACCGCTTTCCTGAAACTGTATTCTATGGAGATTCACCTACAATTGCATAACTGCACGAGACCCACCCTTGATCCAACCCTGAATAGAATCTATGCTCCCTATTGTTAAAAACTTTATGTGCTGATAATTGAGAAAAAAAAAAAAAAACTGAAAGAACTGGAAGGTATAATGGCAGGGAAGGCAACTGCAGATACTAGAGACAGTATGGGAGAGGTAATGGAAATGAGTAATTGAGGGCGGAAGGGAGGGATTCAGGGAACAAACAACACACTTAATAGACACAAAAATGAAATGTTGTCTGTTGATGATAAAAAAAAAATTGAATGTCACATGAAAAAAGTAAACACGTAAAAATAGGAAAATCCTAATAAAGAAAAGCTACAAAAGGCTACAAGAAAATCACTAAAAAAGTAAAGTTAGTCACTCTCATTAAACATATACTGACCAAGCAAGTGGCATGGTGATTAAGGCATATGGATCCTTATGGGCCAGATGGCATGGAGCTGAACTCCCACAAGGCCAACCTCAGTTCAAATCCCAGACCTTCCTCACCAACACCACCACCACTACCTGCCCTGCCCCCGTCTCTCCCTGGTGAGTGCATGTATCCTATAGCAGACTTAAAATAATACTAAAAAATAATTTAAATAAAAAAGGGGGGCACCTGGACTCACATGGCTGACTACGTACTTTGAGCTCTACATCCATGAACTTGAAGAACATGACAGGTGCCTGTGTATGCATGCCCAAAATCCAAAAGGAGGGAGAAATGGAAGTAAAGGGATTTGGGCATGATCAATGCCCCCTGAGCGAATGTTTTCTCACTTTCCCTCTCTCTTTCTCTCTCTCTCTCTCTCTCTCCCCTCCTTTTGTCTCTCTCTCTCTGTCTCTCACCAGCAAGTGAACATGACCTCCAGCAAATTAAAATAAAAATCCTATATAAAGATAAACCAGCCCTCTAGCCTAGTGGTGGTAAAGGGAGCCAGATTCCACATGTCTAGCCATGGTTTAAGTCCCAGCTTCAGCAGCTTGAAAAAACACCCCAGGGGGGTGGCAGGTGGTGTGGTGGCTAAGGGCACTAAACTCCCAAGTGGCCAACCATCATTCAAGTCTCAGACCTGATGGCTTACTTTCTCACTTTCCCTCTCTCACTCTGCCACATCTGAAGAACTAACTAACTAACTAAATTATGGGGGGGGGGGGGCGCACAGGACTGACCCTGTAATGTGGTGGTTAAGAGCTGTAGAGCTGTGTGTCAGAAATCAGATACCACATGGTCAACCATGATTTGAATCCTGGCCAAGGCAGCTTGAAAAAGAAGGCAGGCACATGTGCATGTGGGCCTAAAAAACGGATGAAAATGAGAAATGGAGGAACAGGATTTTGGCATGACCACATCCCACTTCATGGGGTAGTGTCTCTCTCTCTCTCTCTTTCTCTCTCTCTCTCTCTCAGACACGACCCTCTGGTAATAATATATTTTAAAAATTTTTAAATAACTACACGTGCTTAAAATATAATTCTAATGACTTTTTGTTTCAATATTCTTCCTAGTTGTAATAGCCAATCCTCGTAAGTCACCTTATCTCACCAATCAAAACTTGCTCTGGGTTAATAGATAGTGAAAGACCTTAATGAAAACTAATGACTAACAGCAGCCAATTAGCTTTCATGGAAAAAAAAAAAAAAGGCCAACAATCAGCAACACATCAATTAATACAAATTTTGGAGGTGCAAGCCTTTCTGGAATCCTGCTAACCACATCAATACTTATTCCAGACATAAGGAAAGTTGACCCTAAGTCTCTACAATTTAGTTTTGTTTTTTCAACTTAGGAGATGCAAAAGAGACTTTCAGAAATTTATTTATAAGCGTTCAAAATGAGAAAACAAATGAAAGGTTGCTATGAAATAAAAGAAAATATGTATTTCCCTCTAAGTGAAAACTAGACTCTTTTCCCTCTAAGTAAAAACTAGACTTTTTCAGTTAAACCTCTAAATTTCTCACTATGGTAGAAGTCACATATCTTCTCTAAATTTTAGGTGACTGCTCTATAACAATAAGTCATCCACCTCTTAAACACACACGAGTGCGTGCATGTTAGCAACTGTGGGCCACAGATGGACAGTATACAATTTAATAGTAGTGATGGTATACATATTTTATATACAAGAGCTTAACAAATACAAATTTTTTTTCTTCTTTTTTTTTTTTTTTTTTTTTTTGGAGAGGTTTTTCCAGACAGAGAGAGACAGAGAGACAGAAAGCGAGAAATCACCCCCTAGGGGTAATGGCCACGCTGCAATCCCTTCTCCTCCATTCTCCTCTTGGGATCTTGGGCACGCACACACACTCACCCAGCATGAGTTTTAAGCCACCAGGTCCAGGACGCGAACCGCGGTTGACTACATGGGAGTCCAGCGACATAGCCATTACGCTAACTGCTGGTCCCAACAAATCAAAATTTTCAACATAATTTAAAAATCACAAATTTTAATATATAAAATATTATTATCCTCCCATCACAGTCAAAAAAATATAATTTTTTGAAGAGAGAGAAAGAGTATGTTTGGGAAGCTGGTAGGGGAGAAGTATTTTGACAGAGTCTTGCCTTGCTGCCATCCTCCTGTCCCAACCTCCCAGTTAGCTAGGACCACAGGTCCATGCCATAGCACCTGGCCTGTTGAGGTTGGACAAAGAAAGAAACCCAGACCTCCCATGGAGACTGAGCCACAGGGGTGCCCTCCTGTTTATGCCAGGAAGATATAATTTTTAAACTTTCAAACCGCTGTAGTATTCTTTGGTCTGTTAAGAATTGACTGGTGTCAGTCCTCGTGCCCAATACTTTTCATTCAATCAAGTGTACCTAAAGGCACCAAGAAAACTCAGACAAAATTTTTTATAAGAACTAAAAATCTACAAAATTTCATTTCTTTGGGTATTTTGTTCACTTGCTTGCTTTTAAGTTGTGAGCAGGGTCACAGAAACAATTGGCGTCATTCTCAACCTGAAACTCTTGGTTTCTAAGAGCAAGAGGATGCAAAGTCAGCACAACACTCTTTTCCAGCTGCAAAGCCAATCACAAGTGCAGTGAAGGGCAGCTCTTCTTTTATTCTGTAAGGGTAATTAGCAAAGTCACTTGGGCATATCATTTTTCATTGACAGACCTCTTCTAAAACACAAAAAGACCGCTATTTCAAAAGACACCACAAGCAAAGGAGCATGAAGTTTCCAAACAGTATGCAATTTTTTTTTCCAGTAATTCTGTTTGTGGTCAATTCTGTTTTGTTGTACATTAGCATAGTAATTCTTATAAAAACTAAACAAGAAACAGGTATAAGAATCCATCCACTTTACTACAATGAAAAAAAAATTTGTTTATCTCCCTTTATTGTTAAAATAATTTGGAGAAAAGCTCATTAAAATAATGATGTTGTAGCTTTAAATTTATAAACTACTTTTGACCTTTCATTTTCATTCAAGTAGCCAGCTACCCGACCCATGTTCTCCTTTTCCCCCTACCTTTCATCTCTCAGGTAAGTTACATGCTGATGGCTTCCCCCTTTGACAAACTTTCATCTGACATTTCAAATCCTCTGATACCATGGCTCATGTTCAGGTCTTTGTTAATGAACCCAATTCTTCCTGCTAAATGTTTATGGTTGAGACTTTTGAAAATCACTCATGTAGGGAAATCACTGTCAGTTATGGAAAACGAAGATTCGCAAGGACATGCAGAGATCCAAATAGCATATTTACATACAGACATCTTTAGTAAAACAAAAAATAAATGTATAACTGAGTGAAAAGAGGGTAAAAGTTAGTGTTCATACAATTACTGACTGTATCTAAGGAGAACTCCCTACATGCAACAACCCTGGATTTGTAAATTAATGAATGAATAAAACTTAGCAAATAATCAGGATATATCTAAGCTACCTTGGTTGGAGACTAAAAGAGGAATATAATAGTTGAAAAAATTAAGATGGGGCAGGTCCTGTAGCCAAGTAGTAAAGAGAACACGAACCCACATAACAAACTGCAGTTTAAGTTCTGATCCCAGAGGCTTAAAAAACATGCCTGGTACATGTGATTGTGTGCCCCACAACCTGAAAGGAAGGAGAAACACAAAAAAGGGATTGTGCCCTGATCATGCCCCACTAGAGGGTTTTCTCTCTCTTTCTTTCTTTCTCTCTTTTTCTCTTTCTTTCTCTCTCTCTCCTTCTCTCTGGCAGGCACATGTACACTCTAGCAACTTCAAAAAGACTAAGAATCAGGAACATAAGAAATAGGAATGATCACTTTCTTAATAAAAGATGTATTATGTAACTGATAAAATTTCTATCATTTTAAATATTATCCAATATTCTATAAAAGCAACACCTTCATTTGCTTTTTTGAGGAATAAAGTATGTCCCTGACAGCAGTTTGGACATTATATATACCACAACATATAATGAGCAATTTTAGAATTATGCAAATGAGAAACTTTTCATCTCTAAAAAAGTCATGCAGAGAAGTTCTCATAATTCACCGTTAGCTTAATCAACACAAAATTATATCATAAAACATAAATAAAACTTTGTTAACAGAAAAAGTTAAAAGTATGGTATTCATGGGAACCAGCAGTTAGCGTAATGGCTATGTCGCTGGACTCCCACGTAGTCAACCACGGTTCGCATCCCGAAGCTGGTGGCTTAAAACTCACGCCGGGCGCGTGTGCGTGCGTGCAGGAGAGGAGCACGGAGGAGAAGGGGTTGCGGCGTGACCATCCCCACTGCGGGGTGATTTCTCGCTTTCTGTCTCTATGTTTCTCTCTGTCTGTCTGGCGAGCGCACGCGCCCTATAGCAAAAAAAAAAAAAAAAACCTCTCCAAAAAAAAAAAAAAAGTATGGTATTCAACCCTCACTGCTTCTTTAAGTATTGTCACAGCAGGGAAGAAAACATCTCCCAGCAGTCTTGGGCCAGCCAACAGCCTAGTGGTTAAGGCATGGATCCCAACATAGCCAACAGGACAGTACAAGTCCCAGACCCAGCAGCTTGGAAAACACACTAGGCTGTATTTGTGTGTGTCTGTGTGTGGGAACACGATTAAGAGAGAACCTGAGGTGTGGGGACATGCTCTGAGTAAACACCACATGCTCTTTTGGGGTTTGGCAGAACCTTGTAACTTGTCTTTCCTTGACCTTGGCTGCAGACAGAGCAAGGGTGGAAATTGCTAGGGGCGTTCCAACAGACACATCTGATGGACTTCAAGAAACATCTTGGCCCCAATTAGTAAAATCCAATCCCTGCTCTGTATCTGAAAGGTTCTTTAGCCTACTCTGGGTGTGGTGGTGTGAGAAGATCTTTAGCTCCTTCCCCACACCTTACAGCTAGTTCTTTGCATTAGAAAGGAAGATGAGATTTTCTCTTGATGGGATTACCAAGGGATATACCTGGCCTGGTGTGACTAAGCCCTCATAGATTTGTTAACTGCTTCTTATTGTCTGTAACCTGGCAACCAATGTATGAAGTGTTGTAAAACATACATATGTAATGTCTCCTTGTTCTATAAATAAAGACGTCCAGTTCATCTGGGCGGCACAAGTTGCTTGGGTTACCTAGACTCAAGCTGCCTGTGTCCGGTTCTACTCCATCCCTTTGCCTCATTCTTCCCAATTCCCAGGTACTGGTAAGATGGAGGGCTTTCTCTTTCTCGTCCTCTTTCTCTTCCTCACCAGCAGCCCCCTGATCATGATTCAGCCAGACCCAAGCCCTGGGGCAGACGCCGACATGTGTGTGTGTGCGTGCCCCAAATCCCAAGATGATAATGGAGGAGAAAAGACTGCAGTGTGGCCATCCTCACTAAGCTGCTAAAGTGTGCTTTCTTACTTTTCCTTTCCCTTTCTCTTTCTGTCTTTTTCCAGTGAGTGACTGTGTCCTGTTGGCAAGTTAAAAAAAAATAAAGAAAAAGAAAAAACCCACAGTATCTAAAAATGAAAAAATACAGGAAAAGAACAGAAATTAATAAAGTAAAATAGAATAATAAAAAACTGGATCTAAAAAGTTAATGAAATATTTAAAAATCTTAATATATTTAAGCCAAATTTTATCCAAAACAGAAGGGTTTTTTTAATTCTTGCTCACATGGAGTGACCAAAATTGTAAACAATTTTTGAAGTAGAAAAAGAAAAGGTATCACAACTTAAAGTGATATGTTTGAATACATCATTTTAAAATGCTAAGCACCTACTGAGGCAGTTTTTGGTTTCTCAGTCTATGAAACCAGATTCTTAGAATTTCCTTTAAAACTCATTACAGCATGGCCAGATACTTAAGCCTGATCTGGTCAGGCCTCATAGGTGAGCCAGCACTCAGAACCTGGGAGCAGCTTTGGGCCTTCTGGTACACCATTGCCCACTGGTCTAGCAGCCTGGGCTTGCCCTGCCCACCACCTGCTGGGACACTTAAGCCTGGTCTGGACAGGCCTCCTTGGGTGAGTCCACACTTGGGGTCTAGGAACTACATTAGGACTTTTAGTACACCAATCTGCATGCTACACTTTACAATAGACTTGACCCTCCTCACTAAGTTATATCTTTTTTAGCTTATTACCAACTCGTCAAGAGCTGAACACTGGCATCTGAAGTTGCCACTAAGTGCTCTGACCTGGGAGACAGAGCCCTCCAGTAGAAACACACTAGAGGGTGAAATTTCCTCTACCAGCAGTACAGATTCTACTCCAATAAATAGAAAAAAAAGTAAATACTGCATCAGATAACTAGAAACCAGCACAGATCTCAAAGAAACATGAGAAAACAAGGTGGTAACTCTCCCTAAGGTAAGCATAGTAGCACCTCACCAACAGTGGACAGCACCAAAAACTACACAGAAATGTCGGAAAAAGAATTCTGAATATTCACAGTGACAAAACTCAATGAGATGCAAGAGAAAACAGACAATCAGTTCTAGGAAATGAGAAAATCATTTCAAGATATGAAAGACAAATTCCATAAAGAAAAAGATACCCTAAAAAGAATCAAGCAGAACTTCTGGGATTGAAGAATACAATACAAGAAGTTAAAGTCTCCCTAGAAAGCATTAACAGCAGATTGGACTATGTGGAAGAAATTGTTTTTAATTTTTTTAACTTTATTTATTCATTCATTTATTCTTAATTTGACCAGAGAGACACACACAGAGAGAGAGAGAAGGTGAGAAAGCAAGCCACCCGGTGGTCAGCCATGTGGGAGCATCCTGTGCCCTAACCACCATGCCACCTACTGGTCCCTGGAAGAAAGAATTCTGACCTGGAAGACAAGGTCTCCAATGTAGACGAAATTAACAAAAGAAAAAAGAAAGAAAGAAAGAAAGAAAGAAAGAAAGAAAGAAAGAAAGGAAGGAAGGAAGGAAGGAAGGAAGGACGGACGGACGGACGGACGAACGAACACCCAAAAAAAAAAAAAAAATGAAGACAACATACAAGAAATTCTAAGACACCATAAAATGGGTATTCCAGAGGTGAAGAACCTTCTAATGGCATGGAAAACATCTTTCATGAAATACTATCTGAAAATTTTCTGAATATAGAGAAATATGGAGAAATTCAGACCCAAGAAATAAAAAGGACCCCAAATAGAGTCAACATAAAAAGATCCTCCCCTCAGCACATCACAGCCAGATTGGTAAAAATTAAAGACAAAGACAATATTCTAAAAATGGCAAGGGAGAAATGGCAAGTTATTTTTAAAGGTTATCCCATTAGGCTAACATCAGACCTTTCAACTGAAATAATTGGGAAGATGTGTTCAAAACATTAAAAGAAAACCAATTTCAACCAAGAATACTATATCCTTCAAATGAGAAGAACAAATGAAAGTATTCTCAGCTAAACAAAAACTGAGAGAATTCGCCAATACTAGACCAGTTCTATAGGAAGTACTGAGGGGACAGTGGTATCAGGATAACTAAAGAGAGACAAACAGAAAAAGGAGAACAAAAAACAACTGAGAAAATGGATAACAAAATGACAGGGATAAATCTGCAAATATCAATAACTCTAAGTGTTAATGGATTAAATTTTCCCATTAAAAGACATAGATTGGCTGAATGGATATAAAAACAGAAGTCATCTACATGCTGCTTACAAGAAACACACCTCACTGATAAGGACATACATAGACTGAAAGTAAAGGGATGGAAAAAGATATGTCATGCAAATGGAAACCAAAAAAAAGCTGGAGTAGCAATATTGGTATCAGACAAAATAAACTTTTAGATGAAAGATGTAAGACAAGACCAAGAAAGATATTATATAGTACTAAAAGGACTTGTTCACCAAAAAGATATAGCACTTGTAAATATCTATGCACCAAATGCTGGAGTACCTAAATACATCAAAGAGAGACTTAAATCTCAAGGGAGAGATAGACTGCAACACAATAATTGCAGGGGGTCTCGACACCCCACTGACTCCACTGGACAAAACATCATGACAAAAAAAAGAAAAAGAGATATAAGCTCTCAATGATACCATGCATGAAAGGGCCATGAAAGACATTTACAGAGTATTTCACCCAACTACCACAAAATATACATTTTTATCATCCCCACATGGAACTTTTTTTTTTTTTTAGGGGGGGAGAGGTTTTAGCTATATGGAGCATGTGCTCGCCAGACAGACAGAGAGAGACAGAGAGACAGAAAGCGAGAAATCACCCCCCAGGGGGATGGCCATGCCGCAATCCTTCTCCTCCATTCTCCTCTCGGGATCTTGGGCACCCACGCACACGTGCCCAGAGTGAGTTTAAGCCATCTGGGTCCGGGACTCGAACCACGGTTGACTACATGGGAGTCCAGCGATATAGCCATTACACTAACTAATGGTCCCCCCACATGGAACTTTTTTGAAGACTGACCACATGAGAGGGCACAAAACAAGCCTTTACAAATTCAAAGGTATAGGAACTATATCTAGCATCTTTTCTGACCACAATGGATCAAATGTAAAAGAGCCCTTGAAAAATCACAAAATGCATGGAAACTAAACCTATTTCAGAATGACTTTACAACTATAGGATAAATTAAGACTGAAATCAAAAGGTTCGTAGCAATCAGTGATAAAGGAAAAGCAAGTGTTTATAACCTATGGGACACAGCAGAAGCAGTCATAAGAGGTAAATTCATAGGGGGAACCAGTAGTTAGCGTAATGGCTATGTCGCTGGACTCCCACGTAGTCGAATGCGGTTCGCGTCCCAGACCCAGTGGCTTAAAACTCACGCCGGGCACATGCGTGCGTGCCCAAGATCCCAAGAGGAGAATGGAGGAGAAGGGATTGTGGCGTGACCATCCCCCCTGGGGGGTGATTTCTCGCTTTCTGTCTCTCTGTCTCTCTGTCTCTCTCTGTCTGTCTGGCGAGCGCACGCACCCTATAGCGAAAAACTCTCAAAAAAAAAAAAAAAAGAGGTAAATTCATAGAAATCAGAAAAAGAAGCAAGCAAGAAGGTGGCAAATAAACAACCTAATGACACAACTCAGGGAACTGAAAAGACAACAACACAACAAAAAAATTCAGGAGAAAAGAAATAATAAAATCAAGTAGAAATAAATAAAATAGAGACTAAAACAACTAAAATAAATGAAACCAAAACCTGGTTCTTGGAGAAGATAAATAAAATTGACACACTACTAGCTAGATTGATCAAGAACCAAGAAAGGAACCAGGTAAATCAAATTAGCAAGGAAGCAGGTGTTATTATAATGAATATAACAGAAATACAAAGTATCATCAGAGAATATTATGAGTGGCTGTATGCTGGGGGGAAAAAAAACACCTAGATGAGATGGACGGATTTCTCGACACATATAACTTACCAAGATTGAACCAGGAAGAAATAGAAAGTCTGAATGGACCCACAGCAAGCAATAATGGAATCAGTAATAGACAATCTCCCAACAAGGAAGAGCCCACATCCCAATAACTTTACTTCTGAATCCAACAAATCCTTTAAAGAACTAACCCCAATTCTTCTTAAACAATTTCTAAAAATTCAAAAGGAAAGAACTCTCCTGAATTCATTCTACGAAGCCTCCAGCATCATAATTCCAAAACCAGGCAAGGACATGACAAAAAGAAAAAACAAAAAAAAAAAACAAAAAAAACAACCACTTCATGTCCATATCCTTGATTAACACAATGCAAAAATTCTCAGCAAGATACTAGCAAATTGTATTCAACAACATATTAAAAATATTATATCCCATGACCAAGTAGGCTTTATTCCAAGCATGCAAGGATGGTTCAACACATGTAAAACAAATGTAATACATCACATTAACTAAAGGAAAGATAAAAGCCATATGATCATATCAATTGATACAGAAAAAGCATTCGATAAAATACAACATTCCTTCAGGATTAAGACTCTCAGCAAAATTGGCATAGAAGGGATATTCCTCAACACAATAAAAGCCATGTATGAAAAACTCATAGCTAACATAAATTCTGAATGGGTAAAAGCTGAAAGCCTTCCTACTAAAAACTGGAACAAGACAATGCTGCCCACTTTTTCCACTCTTTTTTGACATAGTACTGGAAGTCTTAGTCAATGCAGATAGACAAGAGAGTCAAGTAAAATGCATCCAAATAAGAAAAGAAGAAGTTAAAGTCTCTCTATTTGCAGATGATATGATGCTATACATAGGAAATCCAAAAGAATCCACAAAGAAAATTTCCTGGAAGTGATAAATGAATATAGTAAAGTGGCAGAATACAAAATCAACATACAAAAATCTGTCACAGTTTTATACACAAACAATGGGTAAACACACAGAAATAAAGAAATCCCATTTACAATAACCACAAAACCAGTAAGATATTCAGGAATAAGCCTTACCAAAGACATCAAAGATCTCTACCAGGAAAACTATGAAACACTAGAAAAAGAAATTTAATATGATACAAAACAATAGCAAAATATCCCATGTTCCTGGATTGGAAGGATTAATATAATCAAGATGTCAATCCTACCCAAATTAATCTACAAATTTAATGCAATCCCAACAAAACTACCAGAGATATTCCTTACAGAAATAGAAAAAAAATCACAAAATTTGTCTGGAAGTATAAAGGCTCTCATATGACCAAGGCAATACTGTGCAAGGGGAATAAGGTAGGAGACATTTCACTTTCTGATCTCAAAACATATTACAAAGCTATGATAATTTAAACAGCATGGTATTGGCATAAAACAGACAGGTAGACAAATGGAACAGAATTGAGAACCCCCAAATGAATCCCAAAACATACAGCCAACTGATCCTTGACCAAAGGAACAAGACAATCCAGTGGGAAGAAGAATATCTCTTCAGCAAGTGGTGCTGGGAAAACTGGATATCCACCTGTGGAAGAATGAAACTGGATCCTTATCTCTCACCACTAACAAAAAGTAACTCAAAATGGATTGAAGATCTAAACCTAAAACCTCAAACTACAAAAATGCTGTTGAAAAACACAGGAAAATCTCTTGTAGACCTTGGAGTAGGGCAAAGACTTCTTAAAGACCTCCAAAGCACAGGCAATAGCCCCAAAACTGGACAGATGGAATCATATTAGGCTGAGAAGCTTCTGCACAGCAAAAGAAACAATAAGTAGAGTGAGAAGACAACTCTCAGAGTGGGAGAATATATTTGCAAGCTATACCTCAGATAAGGAACTGATAACCAGAATATACAGGGAACTCAAGCAGATTATGTACAAAAAATAATCCAATTAAAAGATGGGAAAATGAACTGAATGGATAATTCTCCAAAGACACATAACAACCAAACAGCATATGAAAACATGCTCAAAATCTCTTATCCTAAGGGAAATGCAAATCAAAACCACAATGAGATATCACTTAACACCAGTAAGAATGGCTAAAATTAAAATAATGATTAGTGCCAGCCAGGCTGTAGTGAAAAGGGAACTCTCCTACACTATTGGTGGGAATGCAAATTAGTACAACACGTTGGAGAATGATAGGAACTTTCCTCAGAAACCTACAAATAGAACTATCGTCATACCCTATAAATATTAAGTATTAAATACTCTTAAGTATTTACCCAAAGGATAGGAAAAAACCCTCAGTCGGAAAAACACTTGCACAGCCATGTTTACTGCAGCATTATTTACAATCACTAGACATGGAATCAACCCAAATGTCCAAAAATAGATGATTGGATTGAAAAAGTGTGGCATATGTATTCTATGCAATACTACTCAGGCATAAAAAACAATGATACCCTGACATTTGACATGAAGTGGATGAATATAGAACTTAATGCTAAATGAAACAAGTCAGAGTATGAAAGACAGACTTTGTATGTCCTCACTTAATATATAAGGATTGTCTTCACTCTATAGCAGTAATTGTACATTTGGAAAGTATAAAAACAGAGAAGGCGACAGAGGATATTAGAGAAAGTAAAGACAGGTGTAATACGAGGGTAGATAATAGATGGAGGGAGGGAAACAGGGGAAGGAAAAAAGATTATGTTTAATTGACAAAAAAAGGAAAAGCTATTATTTGGTCCAGCAATCCCACTTCTGGGTATTTACCCGAAAGACAGGAGAACGCTCAGTCAGAAAAGTGCTTGCATATCAATGTTTATTGCAGCATTATTCACAATTGCCAAGACATGGAACCAACCTAAATGTCCACAAACTGATGAATGGATTGGAAAAGTGTGGTATATATACTCTATGGAATACTACTCAGCCATAAAAAATAACAAGACCCTGGCATTTGATAGAAAGTGGTCAGATATGGGGGATCTATTGCTGAGTGAAGTAAGCCAGGCTATGAAAGAAAGATATTGTATGTATCCACTCAATATATACCGACTATCTGCACTCTATAGTAGAGAGCAAAAAATTGGAGGACATAAAAGCAGTGAAGGTACTTAACGAGAATAGGACAGTGTGGAATGGGGGGGTGAAGAGAAGAGGATAGAGAAAGATAGCAAGAGAACAATAGAGAGGCAGGACGTTAGTGGGAAAACAGATATGGCTTATTACCTGTTGATGATGACATGTATAGTATTCTCAACTGGATTGGTCTGAGAAGTATTTTATGATGGGTAAAGTCTTTTTACAAGCAAAATGAGAAATAGTGATTGACTGTTTTAAAAAATAATTATAATAATAATAATAATGATTGGGAAAAGCATAGAAAAGATATTATTGAATGATGAAGTGGACAGATTAATGTCTCTGTATTGACTGACATGCATGGCATTCCCTTTTGAAAAAGCAATGTAGTACACTGTAAAGTTATATGTAATCCAATGTAATATAAAGAAGATTATGATGATAATAAAAATAAAAAATAAATTAAAAAAATAAACTGAAAAAAAAGAAAAGCTATTTGTTGGTGATAATGTATGTTGCAATGTCTTTATGACTGATATGCAGGGTAATTATTCTGGAAAAAGCAATATTGTACACTGTAAAGATACATGTGATTAAATGAAACTTAAAATAAAAATTCCTTACAACATGATGAGATACTAACAAAGAAAAAAATTATTGTTTTCCTTTTTTAGACTTATTGATCTGTTGACTCATTCAAAATACACTTGTAGAAAAGCACCATATTCAAAACATTATAATGGAAGATAAAGAGCAATCTTTTAAATTGAAAACTTTACCCTGAGAATATCAAATTAGTTTCTGAACAATAAAAAGATAAATAAATTCCTATATAAAGTACTTTGTTGATGTCTATTATAGAAAAAATTGCCATTGTTTGTAGATTTGGTATCAGCATTGGGAAACCTCCAAATATTGAATGATTAAAATGAAATATTAGTGAGCTATATGTAACATGTCTTCAATAAATCAATCTATTTTTAAAAATTTATTTAGACTTTTCTTTAAAAATTTTAAATATTAAATATTTAAATACAATATAGAAAGATTTTCAGAAAAAAAGGTAAAATCTTGACTAATGTAAAGTCGATACATATTAAAGATTTCATTCTTCTCTTATAATGAGGGATCCAGGAAACTGGTATAATCAGTTCAAAGAAAAGTTCTAGTCTTTCAAAATAGAACAAATTTATGGAAGTGAAAGAATGTTGATATGAATTGCAAAAGGAGGTGAAACTGCTTTTCTGCAAAAGTGGTGAGTCAAGCAAAATCTATTAACAACACAGAATTTTCTTGTCTATCAGTTATAATACATGAAAGCTATAAAATATAAAGCAGAACAAGGACACTGAAATAGGCTAGAATTAGATAATCCTAAAACTAGTGCAAAAGGTAAACAATCCATGGTTTTCATTTAAAAACACTTTTTGTACATGATCCAAGAGAATAACTCAAATCTCTACCAAACAAGAGAAAATGAAGAAAAGACGTGCCAGTGACTGGGTATATGCTATATTCCAGGCACTGTAAAAATGTTTTATTTATCTGACCCTCACGATAACAACCATTTAATAAATAAAGATCCTAAGTTTCTGGATTTACTTGTCAGCTAGAAGAGTGTCAAGTCAGAATCAGAATTTGTCTATTTGACTCTAATGCTCATTCTTCACTCCACACTGGCTGAAATTAGACAGTGTTTTGAGTTCCCAGGGGTAGGGAGGAATGTTTTCTAGTATTATAGACCAAAAAAAAAAAAAAAAAGGAAACAGAATACCGACAACCTAACAGCAAAAAATAAAGTCTAAAAATAAAAAGGAACGAGGATGAAAATTTAAGAGTTTAATGTTCTTGAAGTATTTAAGTTGATAGCGACAATGTTCTGCCATTAAAATCCTAAAGGAAAAATTGTATGACTAGGTAGCATGCATACAGTGACTTAACAATGCCAATTAAAAGTAAAATAAAACCAGCAGTCCTCAAAGTAAACTCTTAACTGTATCCTATTGCCAATGGAAAACAAAAAGGAATTAAGTAAAAACAACTGTAAAGTCTCTCTTGCCCTTCCAGGCTACCAAATGGAAAAGGAAATCTAGTTATAGTATGTGAATACTGGCAAACTGAAACACAATTATTTCTTCCTTCTCATTCTTTAAACTTTTCAGTAAAACTTTACCACAATTTCCACTCTATTTATCATACCCAGTGATAACATTACTGGATTATAACATAATTCTTGGGTTTTTTGGAGTGTTGTTTTGTCTTGCCAGAGGACATGTGTACTCACCAGAGAGAGAAAAAGAAACAGAGAGAGAGAGAGAGAGAGAGAGAGAGAGAGAGATGGATAAAACACTCCCTAATGGGATGTGTTCATGTCACAATCCTTTTTCCTCCATTTCTCCATCCTGTCAAGATGACTGCACACACATCCAGTGTATTTTTCAACTCAAAGGGGCTAGGGTTCAATCCAGCTCCATTAAGCAATAGGCCATGAGGATGACCCTATTTTTTAGATTTTGAGGAACACTATACTGTTTTCTATAATGACTATACTAATTTACATTCCCACCTACAGTGAATGTGAGTTCCCCTTTCTCCACAACCACATCAGCATGTTATTCTTTCTCATTGTGTGTGTGTGTGTGTGTGTGTGTGTGTGTGTGTGTTTATATGGTAGCCATTCTAATAGGGGTGAGGTGATACCTCAAGGTGGCTTTGATTTGCATTTTAGTGATGTTGGGCATTTTTTCTTGTATTTCTTTTTTATATGGATTCTATACCATCTTTTGAGAACTGTCTATTGGATCAACTGCCCATTTTTTAAGTAACTTTTTTTTCTTTTTTTGCTAAAGGGCAAAGTTCCTTATATATTCTGGATATTAATCCTTTGATGTATAACTTGTGGAAATTTTCTCTCATTATGTAAATTGTCTCTACATTTTGTTGATTATTTCCTTTGCTATGAAGAATCTTTTTGATGTAATTCCATTTGTCTATCTTCTGTGGTTGTTGCCCATATTTTCAAGTCTTGTTTTAAAAAATCTTTGACTAGACCGACAACATAAATCATTTCACCAATATTTTTTTTTTTAGTAATATGACTTCTGGTCTTACATGTAAGTCTTTAATACATTTAGTCACAAATAAGGATACACTATCATGCTTCTGCAAATAGATAACCATTTTCTGTAGCACCATTTACTGAGAAGAAAATCAGATGTCAATATATTCATGGATTTATGACCAGGTTCTCTATTCTGTTTCACTGGTCTATGGGTCTATTTTTGTGTGAGAAGAGCATAGTTTTGGTTATTATGAATTTGTGGTTACTACAAGTATGTTTTAATCCAGGTGGTGGGCTGTCTGCAACTTTCTTCTTTTTGCATAAGATTGCCTGGACTATTTGGAGTCTTTGGGCTCTCATACAAATTTCATGAGAATTTTTCTTCTATTTCTACAAAAAAAAATGTCATTGATATTTCGATAGGGATTACACTGACTGCAGATCACTTTGGGTAATAGCAACATTTTAACAATATTGATTCTTTCAATCCATGAACATCATGTTTCTTTCACTTTCTTGTGCCTTCTTCAATTTCTTTTTATCAGTGTTTTATAGTTTTTGTTGTAAAGATCTTCCACTTCTTTGGTTAAATTTATTCCTATTTCATTTTTTGTTGCTATTACAGATGAGATTGCTTTCTTAACTTCTTTTTTGGCTAGTTTGCTATTGGTGTACAAGAAAGCCTTTGATTGTGTATATCAGTTTTTATATGGCAACTTTACTGAATTCATTTATCAATTCTAAGAGTTTTCTGGTGGATTCCTTAGGCTTTCCAATGTATATGAGCATGACATCTGCAAACAAAGACTATTTAATTTCTTCCCTTCCAATTTGGATACCTTTAATTTCTTATCTTGACTACCTGTTTCTGCTAGGACTTCCAATACTACATTAAATAAAAGTGGGAAAGTGGACATGCTTGTCTTATTCCAGTTCTTAGAAGAAAATATTTCAGCCTTTTCCCATTTAATATGATGCTAGTTGTGATTTTTCATGTATGGTCTTTATTATGTTAAGATATGTACCTTCAATGCCTGATTTGTTGAGAGTCTTAATCATAAAGGGATTCTATATTACTCCCTGAAGACCTGCTTTACAAATTATTTACAATGATTAAAATCATTACCACATACGTGATCAAAACGTTTATATGGGAACAGTTCTGTGGCCTGGTGGCTAAACACATGGTTGACCACACAGTTCAAGTCTCTGAGACTTGAGAAACATACCATGTGCCTCTGCATGTGTACCAGAAATCCTTAAAGGATGGAGAGAGGGAAGAGAAGGGATTTCAGTATGACCATTCCATGGTGGAGGTCCAGGGGGTGTTGTCTCCTCTCCCTATTTCTCTGACTCTCTCGTGACTGCAAGCATCCAGGAGCAAAAAATGTTTAAAAATAAAAAATTAAAAAATGGGGGAACCGGCAGTTAGCGTAATGGCTATGTCGCTGGACTCCCACGTAGTCGACCGCGGTTCGTATCCCGGACCCAGTGGCTTAAAACTCACGGCAGGACTGCAGCGTGACCATCCCCCCTGGGGGGTGATTTCTTGCTTTCTGTCTCTACGTCTGTCTGGCGAGCGCACGCGCCCTATAGCAAAAACCTCTCAAAAAAAAAAAAAAAATGGATACGAAGCCTCCTAACTAAGAAAGAGCTACTCCCAAGAAAAAGACTGAAATATAAAATGTTAATTTAAGGGGACCAGCAGGTGGCGTGGTGGTTAAGGCACTGGATATTCCACATGGCCGACCATGGTTCAAGTCCTGGACCTGGTGGCTTGCTTTCTCACTTTCCCTCTCTCTCTCTCTCTCTCTCTCTCTTTCTGTGTCTTTCTCTGGTCAAATTAAAATAAATGAATGAATAAATGAAATAATTCTTTTTAAAATGTTAATTTAATATAGTTAAAGTAATAATTCAATCCATCAAGAAGACCAGTTGATCAGCCATAAAGATGTAAATTAAAAAAAAAAAAGATGCACAAACATTGGCAGGGTTCATCTAAGTTTTATTCAAGGAAAAGAATACTTAAGTCAACATTTTAAATTAATTCAAACCCATTGGCAATTCCATTTCTGTAACGCAATAGAAATACATTCAACCTCACTGTACTGTCACTAAACACAATTTACTTAATTCCCTTTATTCTGATTCCATGTTCACAACACATCTGTAGATCATAAAGTGATTTACCATTTGTTCTGCCTATAGGGAGAGAATGGACCCAGAGCATTTAAGTCTCTAGCGCAGAAATTTCTCTCTGTAAATTATTAACATTCTGTTTTTATATTTATGTTTCAAAAGCTTAGTCTGTCTCTGAGAGACTAATCTAGTCTCAATAAATAAGATGACTGAATCTGCAAACATTAGCTCCCAACCTTTAACAGAGGTAAATTTAATAAGAAAATAACTGCCCATCTCTAAGATCTCTTTAGAGAAAGTAGGCCGAACATTTCACCCAGATATTACTATGAAAGTGTTTTGTGTGTGACTGAAGTTCATAGTAAGTTGACCTCAAATAAGAGAGATTCTCCTAGATAACTGTTGTGGGTCTGATTCAATCACTTGAAAGGCCTTAAAAGCAGGCTTCTATGAACAATAGGGAATTCTGCCTGTGGACTATAGTTTTAATCTGCCCCTCCTGAGAGCCTACGTTTTGGATTTCAGACTGGGCTGGCCAACTCCTAAAATCATGCAGGACAATTACTCATAGCAAATCTCTTAACATACTATATATATATGTGTGTGTGTGTGCGTGTGTACCAACTAAATATATATTACCATTCAACAAATAAGGAAACAAGCACTTGAAAGGCTAATTAACCTGGCCAATGTCACACAACTATCAATAATAAAAGCAAGATTCATAGAAAATCTATATACTAGTTTGTAAGAAAAGTCATGACATATTTTTCTGCTTTTCTATGTAAAAATGCATCATGACTTTTCAGGAAATCCAATAGTTCAGGAATTTTTAGGCGAAGAAAATAACATATTCAATAAAGGCCACAGAGTCATTAAATCACAGGAAGTATTTAAGGAACAGCAGGCATTTTAGTACGACTGAAAACTTAAGAGCCCAAAAGAATTATGGTAGTTACAAAGGTCCTGTACTAGATAAAGAAAAGACTTGTGAACAACTTACCGGGTTTGTGTTCTAGACGAAAACTGATTTTATTTAGAAAAGAAATATATAAATGCAGGTTTGAAATAACAAAAAGTGGGATATGTTGTAGTCATGTTGACTTTAAGGTACATATGTTATAAACCAGGAACAGAGAACCAGAGAACAGATGAAAAGCTATGAGTCTGAAGCTGCAGAGTCAAGAGTGAAGATACAAATCTTGAAATCTTCAATTAAAGGGTCGAGGATAAAACCCTAGAAAACAACGGTTAAAAGGGACAACGAAAATAATCAAGAGAAGCAGACAAAATGGAATATCACAGAAGTAGGAAAGACCCAGCTGTATGCAGTGTCATAACTGACAACCTAAAAGAGAATAGCTAACAATATAAAGTACCATAGATAAAATAAAACAGTAATTAATTAAAAAAATCACTTCCAGATTTGTCTAGGAATGGACAGATTGGAGCAGTGACTGAAAAAGGTCTTGAACGAAAAGTGTGATTTGTTCATGCAGAGCTAGAGAATAATATTCTAGCTGGAGCTAGTCAAAGAACCAGAAGTAGGAATAACTGCAAAAATGTAATGGAAAGAGCAAGTAATCTCAGTTTTTTTGGACCACTACTATGAGGGTACTACAAAAAGTTCATTAAAAGATGTAATTAAAATATGAGCTTAATTTGGTACAAAATTTTTTTGAAATCCCTATATAGCTTTTTTATAATACATGATTTTCTGTAAGCTTTTTGAAGACCCCCTTCACATATCAAGGGTACTAATAAGCAAAAATCTAGCTTAAGTCACTACCAGATCATAGTGGCCCTAGAAAGTCAGACAAAAAATCTTAGGGTTTTGAACCCTAGGAAATGAAGATTATTCAAGAAACCATGTGCAGAAAAAAATCAGAAGGTAAAGAAGCCAGGTAAGTTACTATTAGCCCAGATAAGGTGTTAATATAAACCTGAATTAGTTTGACAGAAGTGAAAACAGAAGGGACTAATACAAGAAACAGAAAATTCTGATTAACAGTATTAACCAGTGCAGTTATATTCGCTTTTATTGGTTAAATAATTGAATTACCAGACTGATCCCATGACATAGTGGACTAAGGGAACCAGAGCCCAAATGGACAACCACCTGATTCATATCCCAGCCCCAAAGACTTGAAAAACTCATCGGGCACATGTGTATGCATGCCCTAAATCCCAACAGAATGGAGAAATTAATGAGAAGGGACTGAAGTGTGACCAGGCCCGTTGGGGCATGCTTTTTTCCTCTCTCTGTCTCTCTGTCTCTCTCTGGTGATTGCAAAGCACTCTGAGCAAGGAAACTGAATTAACCAAAAGACAATGTAATTTCAAGACAAGACTAAAATAAAGATCATTTGACATACCAAAAACTAAATACTCTCATTTTAAAAAAAAAGAAAAATCTATGGCTCAGGTGCAGTGTCACATGCTACTAAGATGTTATGCTCTCTGCAATTTGGGACAACATGGGAGGTCCAGATTCTATTCCTGGTCCAACCCACAGGTCAGATTACAGGTGTGTACCTGTAGTCCCAGTGATCAAGAAGCTGAAGCAAGAAGCTCAAGGCTGGCCTGAGCAACACAGTAAAAACAATCTGTAACTGCATCAACATAGTACCTACTGAACCCATGATGAGTATTAGAAAGTCCCTTTGTTACTGTGTCATCTATTGATACAAATCTCTAAAATGTTCACTTACTCTGAAGTTATTAAGAAGGTGAATTTATGACTTACTCTTATAAAAATATATATGAACATAAGGTTTTTTCAGTTTCAAAATATTTATTAATTTTACTGTCCATTTTACATAGTCTTAAATAGAAATGTTTATAATACTGACCAATTACCAAACCTGTAAATTTATTTCTACGAGTCATGGGCTTATAAAATACGTTATCAATTAGTCTTTAGGAAAACTGATAGCATATCTGTGAAATTTAATTTCCTGTAAATCTTGGCAGGTAACTAAAACATAATTATAAATTAAAAATCTAAAACAAAAGAGCTAAATTTCTCTAAACTACATATATAATAACTGAATATAAACCTTTAAAAATATACATATAATTTTCAACAGATGAACAAAAAAAGTTTATAAAATGGATTCTGTTACATCAAGTCTTTGGTTACCCTACCAACAAAAAAAAAAGCTGTAGCTAATATTTGCAATAAGTAAACAATAAAAGAATTTTTCAAAACTAAATTTAATCAGTTAAATTTTATACTTCCAAATTTTGAAAACATTGTCCTTTTATAAAAACTAAAATCAGTCTTAAAAGATTGATTCAGCAGGGAGTTTAGTTCTCTTTCCCACTATACAAGATGGCAGGCGATAAAGCTGCAAAGCAGGATACTAAGGAGAAGAAACCTGAAGCCAAGAAGGCTGATGCCAGTGGCCAGGTTAAAAAGGGTGACCCCAAGGCTAAAAAGCCCAAGAAGGGGAAGCCCCACTGCAGCCGAAACCCCGTCCTCGTCTGGGGCATAGGTAGATCCTCCCGGTCTGCCATGTATTCCAGGAAGGCCTTGTACAAGAGGAAATACTCGGCCACTAAATCCAGGATCGAAAAGAAAAGGAAGGTTCTTGAGACTGTCACGAAACCAGTTGGTGGAGACAAGAATGGTGGTACCCGGGTGGTTAAACTGCGTAAAATGCCTAGGTATTATCCTACTGAAGATGTGCCTCAAAAGCTGTTGAGCCAGGGCAAAAATCTTCAGTCAGCATGTGGGAAAGCTGCGAGCTAGCATCACTCCTGGGACCATCTGATCACCCTCACTGGACGCCACAGAGGCGAGAGAGTGGTTTTCCTGAAGCAGCTGAGCAGTGGCTTGCTACCTGTAACTGGACCGCTGGTTCTCAATCGAGTTCCACTGCGTTGAACACACCAGAAATTTGTCATTGCCACCTCCACGAAAATTGGTATTACCAAAGTAAAAATCCCAAAGCACCTTACCGATGCTTACTTCAAGAAAAAGAAACTGCGGAAGCCCAGACACCAGGAAGGTGAGATCTTCAACACAGGGAATGAGAAATACGAGATTTCAGAGCAGCACAAGGTTGATCAGAAAGCTGTGGACCTGCACATTTTACCAAAAATCAAAGCTGTTCCTTAGCTCCAGGGCCACCTGCGATCCATGTTTGCCCTCACAAATGGAGTTTATTCTCACAAATTGGTGTTCTAGATTTGTTGCCAAGAACCTAATTAAATAACTGATCATATATGTGTGTGTGTGTGTGTGTGTGTGTGTGTGCATATATATATATATATATATATATATATATATATAATGAGTAATTCAGAGTAAAGAATCCAACATCACTCAGCAATTTGAATAAAGTAAAAATTAAAATATAGCTCAACCATTTTATTTATTATTTCATGAGCTTTACAGAGAACTACACACTGTGTAAATTAGGAACATGAACTATAAATAACTATATACAGTGATCAAATCATATAATTCATATCCTTGTTAAGAGAAAAGCAACTAATTATTTTCATTATATACTTATGAAGTTTGAGGATGTTTGCCTATTTCACTTTACTATAATAGATTCTAGAAAACAAATAGATATCTTCTGGTAATACACAATACAGCTAAAGTGACATCAGGTTTAAACTCTAAATAGTATCATTATGAATATTAACAATACCCTTACTTTCTAAAGATGTGCAACTTGAAAAGGAAAATGAATTTTAATACGAGCATATTGAAACATGTTTAATTAACCCATAAGTATATATTGGGTATATATTGGGTCATCAGGAAAATCATGGCACACTTTTGCATAGAAAAATACGTCATGACTTCCCCAACAACCTAATATTACAGTGATGACAAAACACTTCTGGTGCATTAAAGAACACAAATGTCTGAGCAACAGGAACACATTAATTATCAGAGTCTATTATATCAAGCAAGAGCCTCATATGCTTCATTTTTCATATCGATATTTCTTCATTTTCAACAAACTAAAACAAGGCATCAACTAGCAGACTATATAGATAAAGGTTTTTTTTTTTTTTTTAATCTTATAAGATTAAGATGTTTTCAAAAGTATAGGGAGACTGGGACCAGCAGTTAGCATAATTGCTATGTCGCTGGACTCCCATGTAGTTGACTGTGGTTCAAGTCCCGGACCCGGTAGCTTAAACTCATGCCGGGCACGTGTGTGTGCATGCCCAAGATCCTAAGAGGAGAATGGAGGAAAAGGGATTGTGGCATGGCCATCCTCCCGGGGGGGGGGGGGGGGTGATTTCTCGCTTTCTATCTCTCTGTCTCTCTGGTGAGCATACGGGTCCTATAGTAAAAACCTCTCAAAAAAAAAAAAAAAAAGTATAGAGAGACTAATTACCTAGGTAAATCACTCATAGAAAGCAATTGGAATTACAGAGTGATATGTTTTTAAAAATCAAATTAACTAAAAATTGGTCAGAATAATAAGAAACATTCAGGTAAATACTAAGTAAAGAAATTAACAAAGAGAAGTAAGCAAATATTTGGTTTGAAGACATCTGATAACCTTTAATAAAAGTCCAAGATCTATTCAAGGGCCCTCTCACATAAATCTGGGACCCTGAACAACTATACTCTCAACAGTGAACTGCAGAAAAATTAAACTGGACTCCTATCTCTCACCATTAACAAAATCAACTCAAAATGGATCAAAGATTTAGACATAAAACTTCCAACTATAAAACTACTGGTAAAAAATATAAAACTCTTAGGGACAGTGGAGTAGCTAAAGATTTCTTAAATAAGCCTCCTACAGCAGAGACAGTAATTCCAAAAATAGACAAGTGGGATGATATCAAGTTAAAAAGCTTCTGCCCTGTAAATAAGACAATTAAAGAGACAACCTTCAGAACTGGAGAAAATATTTGTAAATTTTGCCTCAGACAAGAGATTGATAAAAGAATATATTCAGAACTCAAGAAGTTCATCAGTTAAAAAAAAGATCCAATTAAAAAATGAACAAATGAGCTGAAAAGACAACTTTCCAAAAAAGATACATGGATAGCCAAAATGTATATGAAGAAATGTTCAATGTCTCTTATCATAAAGAAAATGCAAATCAGGGTTAGCAGGTGGCATGGTGGTTATGGTGCTGGACTCCCACATGGCCAACCACAGTTCAAGTCCTGGACCTTGTGGCTTGCATTCTCACTCTCTGATCAAATTTGAAAAATAATAATAAATAAAATAAATAATTCTTTTGAAAAAAATGCAGACCAAAACCATAATGAGATGGTCTATAATCAAAACAATAAACAATGGCAAGTGCTGGAAAGGCTGGGATGAAAAGTGAATCCTCTTACACTGCTGGGAGGAACATAAAGTACAACCACTGTAGAAAACAATATGGAGGATCCTCAAAAACCTACAAATAGAACTACCATATGACCCAGTAATACTATCTCTTGGTATTTACCCAAAGGATAGGAAAACAGATGGAAAAACACCTGCACACTCGTATCTACTGCAGCATTATTCACAATTGCTAAGACATGGAACCAACCTAAGTGTCCAAAAACTGATGACTGGATTGAAAAATTGTGGCTCATACATACTATGGAATACCACTCAGCCATAAGAAATAATAAGACACTGTCATTTGATTCAAAATGGATGAACACAAATGATTTAATGCAGAAATTAAAAGATCTGAAGATATGATAGTAAAGAGGATAAGTGTAGATACCAGAAACTGTAAAGGAGACTAGGGGATGGTAGACGGAGGGTGGGAAGGGCAAAGGGAAGAAACATTTAACCAACAAAAGAATGCAAAGTTCTCTGTTGAAAACGATGTACATGGTAAGAACCTTGATTTGATTGTCATATAATGCATCCACACTTTGAAAAGCCATATTGTACAGTATAAAGATGTACAATACTGAAATGTAAATAAACAGTCTCAACTCCTAACTTCAAACTGGATTTTGGATCATCCAGTCTATTTTTATTAATTTATTTATTTTTTAGTTGGAGGTTTTTGCCTTAGGATGTATGTGCTTGCTGGAGAGAGAAAGAGAAAGAGAGACAGAGACAGTGAGAAGAAATGTAAGAAATCACTCCCCAGGGGGAATGACCATACCAAAATCCTTTCTCCTCCATTCTCTTCCCAGTGTCTTGGGCACACACTCATGGACACAACATGCCTGGCATGATTTTCAAGCTACCAGATCTAGAACTTGAACCACAGATGACCACGTGGGAATCCAGCAACGTAAGCACTACCCAAGCCATCTACAGGCCAAAAGTCTAATTTTTTTTAATGAGCATCTAGTCTAATTTTTTAAAAATCATAAGACATAAAATTTACAAATTTCATCAGGTATATTCCATCAAAACAAAATACTTGTGTTTAGATTATAAGACCGAGAGTTTACAGTCCTTTAAGACTGCTCTTTTAGAAACCTACTGTATTGATAAATTGAATAAATGTTTATTCATTAACTGAATGAACAATTCTATTGAGAAACATTTCATTAAACATTTCATTAAAAAAAACTTAACATTATGTTAATAAAATTCTAAAGGAATAGTTGAAGAAGAAAAGTAACAGTTCATTTATCTGGCTAAAGCATTTCTTAATAACCTGTGTGTACTGTTTGATTACAGTGTTTGTGGTAAACTCTGTGTTGTCACCCAAACTAAATTAAAATTTTCTTCAAATTAGTTGAATCATCTCTTATTCATTTTTCATTTTCTTTTTTTTAATTTTATCATTATCATAATCTTATTTACATTACATTGAATCACATATATCTTTACAGTGTATTACATTTCTTTTTCCAGAAGGAATACCATGCATATCAGTCAAGACAAAGACATTACTATCCACATCATCATCATCATCATCATCAAATAGCTTTTCATCTTTTTTTCCAGATTATTATTTTCATTATCATTATTTTTTAAACATTCAATCACTATATATCATTTTGCTTATAAAAAGAATTTACCCAACATGAAATACTTCTCACACCAGTCCAGTTGAGAATACTATACATGTTATCATCAACAGGTAATAAACTATTTTTGTGTCCCACTAATGTCATGCCTCTCTATTTATTCTCTTGCTATCCTTCTCTATATTCTACTCTTCTCCCACCCCACCCACACTGTCTTCAGCATCCCTAACTATTTTCACTGCTTTTAAGCCCTCCAATATTTCAATCTCTACTATAAAGTGTGTTTAGTTGGTATATATTAAGTAGATACATACAATATCTTTCTTTCATATCCTGGCTTGCTTCGCTCAGCAATAGATCCTCCATATCTGATCACTTTCTATCAAATGCCAGGGCCTTGTTTTTTATGGCTGAGTAGTATTCCACAGAGTATATATGCCACAATTTTTTAATCCATTCATCTGTTTGTGGACATTTGGGTTGGCTCCATGTCCGATGCTGTAATAAACATTGATGTGCAAGCGTTTTTCCAACTGAGTGTTCTCCTGTCCTTTGGGTAGATACTCAGAAGTGGGATTGCTGGGTCAAATGGTAGTTCTATTTGTAGATCTTTAAGGAACCTCCATATTGTTCTCCACAGTGGCTGAACCAGTTTACATTCCCACCAACAGTTTAGGAGAATTCCTCTTTCACTGTATCCCTGCCAACACTTACCACTTTTTATATTTTTAATCTTTGACATTCTGACAGGGGTTAGGTGGTATCTCATTGTGGTTTTAATTTGCATCTCTCTTATGATGAGGGTTATCGAGTATTTCCTCATACGCCTTTTGGCTATTCGTATGTCTTAGAAAGATTTTTGTTGGGACCAGCAGTTAGTGTAATGGCTATGTCGCTGGACTCCCACGTAGTCAACCACAGTTCACGTCCTGGACCCGGTGGCTTAAAACTCACGCCGGGCGCATGTGCATGCGTGCCCAAGATCCCAAGAGGAGTACGGAGGAGAAGGGATTGCAGCGTGGCCATCCCCCCTGGGGGGGTGATTTCTTGCTTTCTGTCTCTCTGTCTCTCTCTCTCTCTCTGTCTGGAGAGCGCACACGCCCTATAGCAGAAACCTCTCAAAAAAAAAAAAAGATTTTTATTCAGCTCATTTTCCCATTTTTTAATTGTGTTAATCATTTTTTTTCGAGCAGTCCACTTGAGTTCCCTGTGTATTCTGGTTATCAGTCCCTTGTCTGAGGCATATTTTACAAAAATATTCTTCCATTCCAAGGATAGCTGATTCACACTTGTTACTGTGTCCTTTGCTGTGCAGAAACTTGTTAGTTTGATATAGTCCCACTTGTCTATTTTAGTGATTATTGCCTGTGCTTTGGAAGTCTTATTTAAGAAGTCTTTGCCTACCCCAATGTCTCCCAGAGTTTCCCCAGTATTTTCCACCAGTAGTTTTATAGTTTGAGGTCTTAGGTTCAGATCTTTGAGTAAATCCATTTTGACTTGGTTTTTGTTAATGGTGAAAGATGGGGGTTTCTTATTCATTTCCCAATGACCTCAGAGTTGACAGATACAAAATGATCAAAACCTTCACTTTCTATAGGATTAAGTTTAGGTTAAAATTTCATTATTCACAGTTCTAATTCTTAAACATTGTTCTGTTCGAATTTCTAAGTAAATTAGGCAGTCTTTGTGTTATTTATTCTGAAGTTACTTGGCAAGGACCATTAATGGAAACAATTCATCTGAGGTCCACAATAAAAAGTCCTTCTCATATTCACTACAAACAAAAGAAGTTAAAAAAAAAAAACTACAAGACTTCGCTTTCAAATTATTTTATCTTTCTTTAAAAATATTACACAGTGGGGCCGGCAAGTGGCATGGTGGTTAAAGGTGCTGGACTCCCACATGGCTGACCACGGTTCAAGTCTTGGACCTGGTGGCTTGCTTTCTCACTTCCTCTCTCTCTCTCTCTCTGTCTCTCTCTGATCAAACTGGAAAATAATAATGATAATAATAATAAATAAAGTTAAAATAAAATAATTCTTTAAAAAATATATATATATATTACACAGTATCCTAGAAAGCACACCACACCAGAGTCCTTATTTTTAATTGCCTGAGGGTATCTTTTTTTGTTTGTTTGTTTGTTTTTGTTTTGTTTTGTTTTCAGAGGTTTTTGCTATAAGGCATGTGCACTTGCCAGAAAGACAGAGACAGAGAGATAGAAAGCAAGAAATCATCCCCCAGGGAGGATGGCCATGCCGCAATCCCTTCTCCTCCAGTCTCCTCTCGGGATCTTGGGCATGCACATGCACCCGGCCTGAGTTTAAGCCACCGGGTCCAGGACTCGCACCATGGTAGACTACATGGGAGTTTAGCGACATAGCCATTACGCTAACTGCTGGTCCCGGCTGAGGGTAACTTTGTGCTCTCCAGAAAGAAGAGAGACAGAGACAGAGAGTGAATGGGGGGAAGGGAGATAACACCCCAAATAGGGCGTGGTCAAACAACAATCCTTTCTCCTCTATTTCTTCAATCTGTTGAGATTTTAGACACATACATACATGCATGCAGCATGCTTATTAAGCTGCAGGACCAAGACTCTAACCATAGTCACCCATGTAGGATCTGGCTTTCCTTAACCACTAGGCTCTAGGGCTGGCGTGAAGTCTTTTCTCCCTGACTGAGAATGCTTACTTATTTACTACTGACATACAATAATGTACATGTCAATGAAGTCCAATGCAATTTTTCAGTTCAAGAATACAATGCTTATTGATCAAATCAGAGTGCTTAGTATTTCTATCATCTCAGCTATCTGTCATTATATTGGGAATATTTAAAATCCTCTTTTTTTAGTTATTCAGTAAATTGCTGTTAACAGTATTCTACAGCCTTTCAAAAGAAAAAAAAAAAAGAAATTAGGACTAAGATGGAACAAATAAATATGGTACCATGAAATACTATACGAAAAATCCGTTTACACAGCAACTTATAATTAAGAGACCAGTAGATGATGTGATAGTTATGTAGCTGGACTCCTACGTAGTTGACTGCAGTCTGAGTCCCAGACTGGTGACTTGAAACTCACATGGGGCGTATGTATGTGCATGCATTCCCAAAATTCCAAAAGGAGAATGGAGAATAAGAGATTGCAGCATGGCCATCATCCCTAGGGAGTGATTTCTCACTTTCTGTCACTCTCTGTCTCTCTGATGAGCACACATACCCTATAGCAAAAATCTCTCTTAAAAAACAAAAAGTAACTAATAATTAAGGTATATAGGAAAGGATCAAGTTTCTCTTCAGTATTATAGTTCTTTACATTAATATTTGTATTCTATGTTTATGCATTCTATTCTTATGTTTATAGCTATATTTTTAGAACAAATGTAATTTATGAAATTAGTATTCTATCAGTTGGATATGTAGTCAAAACTGGGCACCATGATTCACCTAAGTAGAAACGATTCAAATTACAGACACTGTGACCAGAAAAATAAATAAATAAATAAATAAATAAATAAACAAACAAACAAAAATAAATAAACCAGAACTCAAAACTCAGAAAAACACTTGGTATCACCTATGTGGCAATCTTCCATTCAATTAATTTGTGTAAAGACACTATAAAATTATACTACAGTGGAAATCATTTGTTTTGACAAAAACATCTCATGTTGATAGAAAGCAGAAAAGAAGTTAAATATTTAACACTATCTATACTACCTTTTACGATGCAGTTAGTGAATACATAATGACATATTTACATTTTACCTCAAATACATATCAAAATAATTCATTTGGTTAATGTTTATTATTACTATGCACAAACTACAGATTAACCCGAAGAAAAAATATTGCGACAATTTTTCCTCAAACAAAAATTTGTGGACTCAGGTTCCAAGATTTCATAGATGTGTAACACAGATTCTACTGGAAAAACAGGGTTAGCAAGGAGAGTAATGGGATATTAATAAAATGACCGATTTGTTGTCCTAGGTTTTCCTGGCCAGGAGAATGGAGAACGGAAAAACTGAACCATGAAATCAAAAAGGCATCTGTCTTCCAGGTTTCTCTCTGCCAATGTCTTGAGAAAAATGTTTGAACTTTCCTGTTGGCTTTGTATGCAAATAGCTCCAGATGCAAAGTGAACCACATCTAAGTTCCTTGGTTCAACATCTGCTGGTCCAATTCCCATTAACCTTCTAAAGGGTCGGTGTGTGACAGACAGTTTAGTTTGCCCTCTATATAAGCTATTTTGAAGGAGCTAATTTGGATTAAAGTATCTATCTGGACCACTTGTTTTTCCCTTTGGTGGTCAATGCATTCTAATGTGGTCTGTGTAGTTCTACTAGGAACTTCAAAACATATTGGAAAGGACAGTATTCAAGGTTTTCGCCTCCCACCTCGCCTTCTAGATAATTTATATTTATACAGTTAAAAGTAAAAAATGAACAGTCATTTGCCTCTAAATTAGCACCACCCACAAAGTATACAATGGCAACATGACAATACTTTCTGACCAAATATTCTTTTCAGGCAATCATGCAAACTAACATTTCTGATGAAAGTGTTTGCCTAAATTAAGAATACATTTCATGGAACTTTGAGATGACAACTTCCATACTGCATCTAACACTACTGAATGGAATAAGATCCACAGTACCCGGCACTTAGTGGCCAAGACACAGTACACTTTCAAACCCTGTATATGATAATTGAGCGAATGAATGGACAAGTGAGCAAACAAACCAAAGAATTAATTAAATTCCATGGATTCTGAAACTTTGGGTCTGCTGCAATCAAAAACAATCAAAAATATATACTGATGCCAAACTAAGTAACAGTTCTTAAAAATGAGAGATAAAGATACAATATTTCTTCAAAGAGTATAGGTAGAGGATCTGTACTAGAGAGTAAAAGCAGAAAGAAAGGGAAAAAAATCAAAATATGTATCTATGAGGGACTCTTTAAAACATTCGTGGAAATGCGTATTATGAAAAACAAAATATAAATTTCAATGTTTTTGCACCAAAATAAATTCATATTTTAATTCCATTTTGCCACAAACTTTTTGAAATACGCACACACACACACACACATACACACACACACATACACACACTCACACACACACCAAGATGTATGGACATAGATAAACATAAGTAGAGATGTCTGTACTTATAAGTACATATATGTGTATATATCAGAAGATAACCATTCATTTTGAAAAGTCTCTGCTCTTACTTTCATAAAAAGTAGAACATTATCGGTCTAAAAACTACCTATAAGACATATTTTATTGTTTGAGAATAATTTTAAAATAACAAAGGTTTCTTAACCAAAAAATCTAAATAATATAGTACATAAGTAGTCAACTCAAAACTTTCTTATATGCTATGCAAATCTAGATACAGTTTCCTTAAAAATATTTAGAAGAATAAATAAGAAAAAAGGAAGTAAGAAAACTAGGTGACTGCAATTATTACTTCTAGACCTGTAATATACTGAGCTAAAATTTAGTCTAACCTCCACTACTACCTCCTGATATACAGGAAGACCAGGGAAGAGATGAGAAAATACCAGTAAAATAGCTAATCCTTCTTTCAGCCAATCTATTACTATTCTCATTAATCACTATTTCTAGGACATATTTCTAAACTCAGAAAGATCTAGAAAGATAACTGAGCCCTAGAAGAAGTAGCTTTTTACCTATCTTTGAGCAATTACCTAAGATTTCCAAGATTAACATATTTTGTCTTCTACCTTAAGACTGAAAGATAATCAGCTATACCCAAAGAATTAAAAATAATCAAGAAGAGCAAATTGAAAGAAAATTAGTTCTATTAATCATCAAGAAACAATTACTGTGCATTATTTATGAACAACGCACAATCCTGTGCTAGGCACTTAGGATTCAAAAGGAATAAAACAGTTTCTGCCTTCCAAACCTTGGATGAAAATAGACATATAGAAATGGGAGTACCACAGGAAATTTTTAAGTACAAATTCGACACTCATGTTCATAACAGCATTATCTGCAATAGCCAAAGGTGGGAGCAACCTAAGTGTCTGTCGGCAGAGGACTGGATGAACCAAACTTGGCCTATACATACAATATAATACTCAGACTTAAAAAGGAAGGAAAGCATGACACATATTACAACATAATGAACCTTGAGGACATTATTTTAAGTGAAACAAGCTAGTCACAAAAGGACAAATACCGTCTGATCCTACTTATATGAGGTATCTAAAATAATCAAATTCAGAGAGACAGAAAGTAAAATGATTACTAAAGATTAAGGGAAGGGGGAATGGGAATTACTTAATAGGTATAGAATTTCAGCTTTACAAGATACAATATTGAACTGTACATTTAAAAATGGTTAAGATGATAAATTTATGTTATATGTGCTTCATCACAGTCCACAAAAATGGAAATTAGCATAAGCTAAACACCGTGGAGCACACCTAAGAACAGCACGGAGATCAGTCTGGCTCATAGGCTTAAAGTAGAAGAGCCATGGAAGGCCATCTGGTGGGTAAGGCTGGGAAATAGGGAGGAAAACACTTGTATACAGTAAAGGAAATTCTCCTTGGGGAGATTTCACTACAATAAAGTAATAATCTCCACGTTTATGAAAAACAAAGGCAATAGGAAAATAAGAGATTGATAATTTCATATCCATTTTTTATTCTCATTCTCCATCTCCAGTAATAATGGAGGAATACATTTTATAAGTTAGATGCTGCTACAACAATGGAGGCATAAAGACACATTTTATAAGTTGAATGTCATACCTTAATGAGACTGGAGCCTAAAGATAATAATTTTTGTAAAGAGCCAATGTATGCATTTTGTTTATTGTGACTGGCAATTCACTAAATTAGTGAAATTGCATATAAGCTATCATTTTTAAAAGATCCATTTATTGGGCCAGTCAGGGGTATACCGGTAAAGGCAGTTGGATCTCCTATGGCTAACAGTTCAAGTCCTGGATCTGGTGGTTTGAAAAATATACTAGGCATGTGTGCATGCATGCCCCAAATTCCAAAATCCCAAAAGGAGAAATGAGGGAGAGGCATTGCAGAGTGACCATTTCCCACAGAAGGGGGACTGGGGGTGGGGAAGACGGGGTGGGAGGAGCAGGGGGAAGGAAAGTGCTTTCTCACTTTTCCTCCCCCCACCTCTTTCTCTCTCTCTCTCTTTTTCCAGTGAGTTCATGTGCCCTCTAGTTAATTAAAAATGAAATTAAAAAAAAAAGGATCTATTATGTAAATGGTGGTAAATATTGTGAGATGCATGTTTTGAAGCATCTCAACCCACTGACAGAATTTCAGGCCATTAACAGATACATTGAGAGATACATTAATTATTGCAGTTGCTATTAGGAAAGCAACTCCATGTTAACAGTCCTGAAGTAGTGTAATGACTAGGCACATTAAATCCTCTAAGGTCTTGTCTTAACAAAATAGTTTATCCTAACCCCATGAATGAAGATTTCTACTTTCCCCCAAAGACTTTAAAAATTTAAAACAAATATTTGTAAGTAATCTTTTCAGATATTGAGGTGTGATAAAACATAGTTAATATTCATCTCTTTTAAAAACATTTTCCATATAGATTATAGATAGCTAGAGTGTAGATAAGAGAAATAGACAAATATATATATATATATATATATATATATATATATATATATATATACACACACACACACATACACACACACACACACACACACACATTCTTACCTTAAAAGGAAAAGAAAAGAATCTGCCTTAGGTCTCTCAAAGGTTCCTATCTTCTCTGATCTTTAATGTAGAGATGATTAAACTGTCATTGCTAATTAGGCTGTCTACATTGCTCTCACCTAAACAACTTCTAGATGTCTGAATCTGAGGCAAACTTCTCCAGCACTGAGAAAAAAGACAAACCATCCAACAAAGGGAAAAGTTTGCTTTGGTCAAGTGAGCACCTACCATGTCTTCAACATCAGTCCCTAGCCTGGTTTGTTTTTCTCTGTTTCTGCAAGTCACTGAGGAAATCCAAAAGGACTACTGTGTTCAGATCCAATTATTTTTAAAGGGAGTGAGGGAGAGACAGTAAACGTGTGTGTGTGTGTGTGTGTGTGTGTGTTTGTGTGTGAGTGTGTTGTGTACAAGAAGCTTTAGTCTTCAATTCTCTTTGGTTTTGAGAACTTGAACTCCAAATATACAGACATGTACAGAAGTGATATATATTGTTAATTCCTAGAGATCAAAAATGAGATCTTTTGCCCACAGTATATAATTCTTTACTATACTGCCGCAGTTTATTATAGAAAAACAGATTCCATTACTAGTTTCACAAAAATACAGGAGTACAATTTGGCTTTGACTTTCAATCCACTGAAACCACCTCCTCAAAAGCCACTTACAACCATCGGAGGGCTTATCCTGAGCCTCAAATCTCATTTAACCTCTCTACAGCCTTTGACACCAACAACCATAGCTTTTCAAAATGTTCTACCCTGGGTATTTGTTGCAGCACTACCTTCTCCCCCCCTTACTTTCAAACCTCTTTTTTTGCCTCCACCTGTTCTCTAACTAAATTTATCTCATCAATCCTACTCTCTGTACACACAGTTTCTCCCACTGAGCTCCTGTTGTCAATGAGAAAACTCCCAATTGAAGAACTCCAGCCCAGACCTTTGTCCCGAGTACCTTAAATGTACATGTCTAAAACAAACTCATTAAAGCCTCATGCTTTACTCAACCAACTCCCAAATTCTCTATTTCTGTTCATGGTAACCATCAATGTTTCAAAACCAAAGACTAAAACCTCAATTTTGACTCTCTACTTCATTCTCATCCTATATTTTTTTAAGAATTTTTTGTTTTTATTTGACTAGAGAGAGATACAGAGAAGAGGAAGAAAGGGAAAGTGAGAAAGCAAGCCACTGGATCCGGGACTTGAATCACAGTGGGCCACATGGGAGTCCAGTAGCTTAGCCACCATACCACCTGCCAGCCCCGAAGAATGGATATTCTAAGTATTCTATTCTAAATATATCATCCCTTCCCCTTGTTTGCACTGTCCTGCCATTTATTTCTCTCCTTTCAAAATCTGCCTGTTGAAACCATATGCATTCTTTAAAGTCCAGATTAATTATATATATATACATATATCTCCAGCCTCAAACCTAATATGTGACTCATACCAGGCATGAAATAAACATTTGCTAAATGACTGGATGACAAAAATCATCATTCTTTCTAAATGACAAATCCACATTCTACTGCTAACATGCATGTACCTGCCCTATCTACCTTCCTACCATTAAAGGACTGACTATACCACGTACTTCACATCTCTGTGTCACCATCATGCCTAGTACATAACAAGCACTCAGTTTTTTGTGTTTTTGTTTTGTTTTGTTTTGTTTTATCTTTTTAGCTTTTTATATATGGCATATGCACTCACTGGAGACAGACAGAGAAGGGGAAAAAGAGAAAGCACCCCCCACCCCCAATAGATGACCATGCCACAATCCCTTCTCTTCCATTTTCCTCTCAGGATTTTGTTGATGTGGTTTTTAAACGGTAGGGGTCAGGTCTCAAACTGGGCAGTCTACCATATGGTATCCAGCTGCCCTAACTACTTTAACTACCACTGGCTGACCCAAAGATTCATAGAATGAATACCTCTAATAATCTAGGACTAAGCAGAGCTGTTAAAGAAAAATACTGTCATCTTCTACTCCCGACTTTCCAGTAATTTGACAGATAAGTCTAGAAAGTTCAACATTTTTTAATAGTGAACATTGGGTCTTCTAAGAAATATCTCTCAATAATAAAATTTACTTTTGTATGTCATTTCTTAGATGATTTAATTCTAACTTTCAATGCCTTCACATATTTCACATATTTTTTGCGAAAGGAATTTCCAAATCTAAATAGTGGAGAATAATAAATTATTTTTAGAATATAAAATGGGAGTCTTTAACTAAAAATTTGGACCACCTGAAAAAGTCATTTAGCACTTCACCTTCCTAAAACTGTTTAAAAATTATAAGTTATATTTTAATTTCATTTAATATTCATGATATCATCTTTAGAATCAGACCTCAAGCTACCATCAAAGAATGCGATTCATTTTCCGTTAAAAGAAAGACTTAATGAATAAATGTGGATTATTCCAATTTTCCAAATCAAAGAAAGTCAAGTAAAAAGGCAAAGAGACAGGCTTTCAAAGAAAAAGGAAAAATGTGAAGTGCAAAAAAAAAAAAGAAAATTCGTAGTTCCTATACACCAGTACCTGTAGGAAAGGCAGCCCAGGGAATAGCAGGAGATGTTGCTTCACCATTTCCATCATCGAAAGTCTCTGCAGCCTAGAAAACAAGGGCAAAATTATCTTGGGAAATCTAAAAGAGTAGAAAGCCCCTTAAGTCATCAAGTATCCTAATTCTACAAGCACACTTTCTATGATACGCCACAAAATTCCAAAGACCTTTAAATACCTAATCGCTTCTCAGACTTTACTGTCACCCACCTCCACTTACCACTCCAGCATACATGCCCTCTGATCCTCAAGTGAAAATTTTCCTTCTTGGCCTGAGGCAGTGGCACAGACAGAGGGAATGCTGCTGGTGCAATGCTGGAGACTGTGCAGGAAGGTTCTGGGTTCAAGTCTCAGGTCTCCCTCAACATGCTGGACACGCTCACAGGCATGTCTCTGATTGCAGCTGTGTGAGGCTGGGTGAGGCTTATGGTATGAGGAGTCTATTGGTAAGTCTCTCTCTCATTCTCTCTTAAAGGTGATAAAATTTTTAAAACTTTCTTCCTTATTCAAATAAATCTCCTGTCAATGAAATTTTTATTTTATATATCCTTAATCACATTTTCACTTGTAAACTTTACGTCTAAATACTCTAATTTAACTCACATTATTTACCCACTTATGTAAAGAAAATTTTTTTTTCTTTAAAAGTCTAGAGACCAAAATATTTAACCAATCAGCATAAGGCCTAACTAAAGATTAATCCAAAGAAACAGGACTCATCTATCTTCCTGTTTAATACACTAGCTGGACATATAAGCATTTAACATTTAGAGAATTCCTAAAACTGATTTCTTTTTTTTTTTTTAAGAAGTTTTTGCCTTAGGGTGCGTGTACTTAACAGAGAGAGACAGACAGAGACAATGAGAAGGAAAGTGAGAAATTACCACCCAGCGGAAAGGCCACACCACAATCCCTTCTCCTTTACTCTCCTCCCAGGATCTTGGTCAAGCATGCACAAGCGCCCAGCATGTGAGTTTCAAGATACTAGGTCTGAGACTTGAACTGCAATTCGCATTGTAGGGGTCCACCAATGTAAGCACTACACCATCTGCCGGTCCCCTAATAGTTTCAATGAACTAGCTCTTCTATTTTGGGGACAATTACTGAATGTTAAGTTTATAGACCAAGAGTGCAGAGTTCGTCTTTTAGATGTCTGCATCACAGCAAAATTATTATTAAAAATTCGAACCAGAATTACAATTAGGATTCTGTACTGAGTTATCTGTTAAGGAAAAGTCCAATGATGCATCTACCATAGAAGCTAAGCCACAAAGAATACAACAGCTACTTTTTTAAGTTATGAAAAATGAACATATTTTATATAACTGAGGACAGAGACCAGCCATATTTCTGCAGCAGGGCTGGAGAGAATAAAATCTATTAACTACAATTAAATTTTAATGTTGGCTAACAAGGTACCTACGTAATACTGAAAGGAATAGATTTATTGAACATAAAGTTGAGGTGAAATTGTTACTCTAAGGAGTATTATCCACTCTGTCTTTTTTCTGATATACCAAGCATGCTTTAAATAAACGAGTCTATGCTAGATTGTAACCATCAAATAGCTGACAACCTCTAAAGAATAAACTAAGCTAGATGATCTCTGAAACATATGTTCTTTGAGATGGAAGAAATTTACCAGTTTATTTTTTTCAGTTTATCTATTTACTTCTTCCATAATAGAGGAAGACAGGGAAACAGGCACCCCCAACAGGGTCTTCACGATCCCACACCCAGTATCAGCCAGTCAGGGTGACAGGCACCAGACATGCTCTCGGTGTACACAGAGAGACCTCTGGACAGGAACCTAGGACCTTCCCATACGGCTGCCGCTTGGCACCACGGTGCCCCCACACTCACCTCCACCGATTTTAAATATTATTTTACAGTATTACTCAACACCCAAAATATTAAACAAAATGCAGCAAACATATGAATGTGTTAAACAAAAACCAGATTTAGATAAAACACTGAAAATAGGTATATCTGTATTAACAACCTCCATATTGAATTAAAAAACAGCAATAAAAGAACATGATCTCAACCTAAGGAAAAACTCATGCCATTCGTTCGAGAAATTTAGAAAACTAAATATAGCCCTAATATCTCATTTCGTCTACTAATGTTATTAATTACACTCCCTAATTTTTATTATTCCCTTTTTACCAAATCTAAACTAGGTAAAACTTCTACTGGGAGGAAAAAAAAAAAAATCTCAACACTCACATGTGGTAGTTTCAGCACTTGAGCTCAGGCCTCCTGACTCCTAATCCAGAGATTTTCCTGCAAGCCTATACTGGCTCCATAAAAATAACTGAGTTATAAAATATTTCAATAAAATGAACACACACTGAAAAGGATTAAGGAAAAGACAGTGCTTCTTCAGCTAACAATTTCCACTTACAAAGTAGAACCCAAATCAGAGAGAATAATCTAACAACACAAACGTACTAATTAGCTTCATAAACCACCCAAAAGCTGCGTACTTACTACACCAAATCATCTCATTATAGGTGTAACATACAAATATGTGACGGGATCCTTAACACTCAGCCCTCATCTCACGAGTATTTCCCAACAGACATGAATCCCAGCAAAATCATCTGCTGACGATTTTTAAAACCTCTTCTTTAGTGCTTCCTTTGGTAGCACTTAATTACCTCAATTTAAACCATTCCTATGAGCAAGACCAAATGTTCAATAATAATAAATCGGTTTTAAGTTTCAGAGGGGATATTTTTAAATTTTCCTTGATTTCTTTTTTTTATTATTCCAGAGTTATATTCAAAATGATCAAGAAGAGATTATGAATTCCAATGAAAAATAATACATTTTCAAAATAGTTTATTCAATTATAATCCCACAAGGTTAAAATAAACTAACATAAATAATTGTGCATACCTCAAAACCACCAAAATCATCATCATCCATTCTTCAAGAGGCACCTAAAAAATAGAAAGAGACATTGAAATAACCCCACACACAACCCGTTAGGTCAAAATATTCCAACTGAAATGTATACATATTTTGATTTATAAACTACAACTATTTCATTTGCATTGGAACACCACAATTAAAAGGTATGTGTTTGTGTGTTTTTCAATGCAAAATGAATTGATAATTAGCTTTTTACTCTCTGGCAAAATTAGCAATTTCTGTAACTTTTTCAGCAACCATGTATTTTGCCATTTTATGTCGAGATGCCAGGAGTGGAAAAATATTCTTTTACATTTTAATTTGCTTTTCCCAAATTGGCGCTAGGACTCAATTCAATAATGCTTCCTGCTTTTTGCATCTATTCCTCAGTTGTCTGGCAACATCAGCACAAACTCCAGCTAAGAACAGGACTGTGGTGAATTTTTGGAAATCTGTCTCCTACCACAAAGGTTCTTCCCTCGGTTTCATGGCCGAGGCTGATTTAGATTTTCAAAATTGATCAGCATTTTTGAGCTGTGGCCACAACGTTTGGAGCATTTTGATATGTGTATTTTTAGCTGAAACTGCTTTGCACTTTTGGAAAAATGTGAAGCAAGTTACTAGGCTGATCAAGATAAATCAAGTCATGTATTCATGGGAGTCTGGGGATGAGAAAAACACAAGACAAGTGAATATCCAGAATCGCTTTCTCCTTTACTATGAAAATATGTAAGAGAGACAAGCAGTAGGACATTATGTGCTGTATTTTGTCCTAAATATATATCATAATAATGGAAGAATAAAACTACTAGTTAAAAAAAAAAATCAGCTTTATCTAACAAACCATGAAAGAACGAAACACCTGAAAAGGTGAGACAAGTGACAGGTAGTATACATTAAAATGAAAAATAAATTCTCACAGATTGTTTCTCAATCTATGATTTGAGCCTATAAATGTAAGTTAGTACCTCCAAGCGATACTCCAGTCAATAATAACTGGTGTCCTTTTCTATCTTTCAATAATGAACATACAAAAATATTAATTATATTTTCTTTGACTCAGTAATAAAAATGGACGTGAATACAGGAAAACAATTATCTTCTATGTCTAACAAAACAGCTATACAAATTAAACCATATGTGAAGCAATAATCCTAAATGTATTAGCTAAGGTTGCTTGCTTTAAGGAGTCATCTATAGCCGTACCTTGCCTTCTCACTGAAATTAATACTGATGCCTTTAAAAAGAGAAGTCCAAAAATTGTCAAGGAAAAACATTCAGCTCAAGCACTGCTTCATTTTAATAGGTGAAACAAATTTATTTTCACAGAAATTCAGTGAGTACTGACACTGAAAGGAATATATGCAAACAAAAATATAAAAAGAAAGGCCATTAATTTAACCAGAATACAATAACAACACTGTCACCGTTGCTCACAACTTAACAATCTGATGAAAAAAGATTCATTTCTCCAAAAATATGAAGAAAAGGAAGTTATGCATGTACAACACTTAAAAATATAAGCCAGACTTTTCAGAAACTTGATGGTGGTCAGTGTGAAATAGAATTCACATTAAGTTTCTGGAGTGAATGAAAAGAAATCTGTATGTGATTACATTTTTCATGAAGAAATGATGAAACAAGACTGATAGGGATACTGGGGATTAACCAAGTCAATTGACAAATGCCAAGTCCATCTTTTCCACATGTATCCCACGAATCTCAAGTGACAATTAAAATATTTTTAGCATCTACCAATGTTGTACTCAAATAATATGGTTATAAAAGAATGGAATTTTAGAGTAATACTTCTAGGTGTTTTTGTAAATCACATCCTAATAAATTATATAGAAGGTGTTTGAAAACAAAAACAAATACTCATGCCTAACAATTATTTCAGCTTGTTTTCCTGTGGTAATAAACCAAATACTATCCATTTCTTAATACTGATTTAACTCTACAAAAGAACTTATTAGTGACCACTGATGTTTCCCATACCCCAGCAACTTGTACACATTAAAGAATAGATGACAGCCGTTGTCTTTATTCTCAAAGAAATATTAGTACATTTAAAAGAAAAATGTGCCCTGAGTTTCTTAAAATATAATACAGCAGAAATAAATATTCCCTTAAAGCAATACTGCTGGCCCAGATAACTTGGATTTCAAATCCTGCAATCGTTTCTGTTTTCTTCTGAACATTTTATAGAGTAAGAAGAAAATAAGTTAACAGCATTAACTTGTAAAAACCAATTTTGCAAAAACAAAAATTAAAGTTGGTTTTCAAAAGAAAATGCCAAAAATGTAAAGTTCTTTACAGATTTAGCTACTCCAATACATTTAAAACATTATTTTATCTAAAGTACATTTCTATGAAACTTTTTAGAAGATTTCTGGCACTTAACATTACAAGCCCAGTAAAAACTACAAATATTAATTAAATATAATTATCATCTAAGTTATAGAATCAGAAGTCTGGCCAAAAAATTGACAGGTCATGTAATTTGTTATTTTGTGTCATGGCAGGAGAGCTGTATACTTATAAGGATTGACACTGAAAGTTTTCATGCTATTTAGGTTTAATAATTCTAGGACTTCTTTATACCTAAATTTAATCTCTTTTGCTACTTTAACATATTAATTCCCTACCTCACTATCTTCGGAATGTAAGATGTTCTGGTATTCTAAAAATATTTTACAAGAAAAACATATGAAAGAGCAAAAGATATATAGAACACACAAAGTAACAAACTTAACACTGAGCCACTATGTACAATTTAAGAGTTAAGGTCCTCAAGAAGGTACAGTATGATGAGAGGGGGGACAGCAGAATGTTAAGGAACATGTAAATATAAATAATAAAAGAGCCTGAAAAGAAAAAATTGCCAGTGAGAGAGATAAGGTTTTCAGAAGGTAACATTTTGTTGGACATTTAAGATAGATACCAACCTACCTCTCAGAGTATTTTTAATGGCACATTAAGAACGTGTATTTTATTCAAGTCTTTATACAAAAGCCTTCCTCTAAAATAACAAAGATTTGATTTGATTGTTTGCATAGCCAATATAGGTGCTTAAGTGCCTCTCTGACTAGTTAGAGGGCTTAAAGAAGAGATCATTGCATGACATGGCCCTGTTAAGGGTGCCTGTCCATCTCTTGCACACACTCTCTCTCCCTCTTTCCCTCATGAAAGAAATAAAAATTTAAAAACATATTAAAAATCAAGAATATTTTCAAGAGGTCATCCAGGTTATTCAATAATCCCAAATGCCCTATTAATTAGCACTGCCCTCTTAGCATCTAACTGAAATCTTTATCCCACCTGGAAAAGTACTTGCTCACCGATACTGTCATAATCACAGAAATATTTTTTTTTTCCATTTGATCCTGTTTGGTGTCATGTTTCCTAGAAGCAAGAAAGACAAGGTTTTTTTTTTTCTTTCTTTCTTTTTCCCTGACGCTCCTGAGCAAACATAAATTGGAAAGAGTAAACAGGAAAAAATCTCTCTCTCTCTCTCTCTCTCTCTCTCTCTCTCACACACACACACACACACACACACACACACACCTTAAAAGTTAAAAACGAATAGCCATTAAGACTAAGAAAACTATAGGAATCTAATCACATAAGATTAGAGCTTTCACACTGTTAAAAATAAATTATTAGATAACAAATTTTCAATAAGAAATTTGAAGGTAGTGTAGGGACTAATTGTTCATCTGTTTTTATTCCTTAGCACCTTGAACTGAGCAGTTCTTAGAACATGGTAAGGGTTCAAAGTATATTTTTGAATTAATGCTTTTGGAATAAATTACTGAATTAAAGCTAATGAGTTGTTCATAGTTGCCACATGACTTCTTTTCCCCTCTTATTTGTCCAAGAAAAATACACTGGAGCTTTGGGCCATAGACAGTAAAGTTGCTAGCACTAAAACAGCTCTACCCATAAGGCATGACTCTCAAGGCCTATATGCCTGTATGTTCTAAAGAACTATATTGCTACATTATGCTCTCTTCAGGCATTCAATTATTAGGGCTAACGATAATTCTGAAACTGAATTAAAGAACTTATTATAGGGCCAGCAGATGGTATAGTCATTAAGGTGCTGGACTCCCACATGGTCAATCGTGGGTCAAGTCTTAGACCCAGCAGCTTAAAAGTCATGTCACATGCATATGGTGCGTGTGTGTCCAAAATCCCAGGAGGAGGGTAGAGGAGAAAAGATTACAGCATGGTCATCCCCCCCAGAAGGTAATTCTCACATCTCTCTGCCTCTCCCTCTCTGGTAAGTGCCCTAAGGTAAAAATCTAAATGACTACTGCTAAAATACAAATTCTACTAATCTTTGCAAATGACAGAATATTGTCCCAAATAAAAAAATGAGAGTTGTATAAATTCATTACCTGAAAAATATTATACTTATAAATGCTCAGACAGGAAAATACTCTAATTATTAATAATTCTAAAAACTAGGGACCAACGGGACCAGCAGTTAGCGTAATGGCTATGTCGCTGGACTCCCATGTAGTCGACCACAGTTCGCGTCCTGGACCCGGTGGCTTAAACTCATGCCGGGCGCATGTGCGTGCGTGCCCAAGATCCCGAGAGGAGAATGGAGAAGGGATTGCGGCGTGGCCATCCCCTCTGGGGTGTGATTTCTTGCTTTATATCTCTCTGTCTCTCTCTGTCTACCTGGCGAGCGCACGCGCCCTATAGCAAAAACCTCTCCAAAATAAAAAAAGGAAAAAAAAAAAACTAGGGACCAGCAGATGGCATAACAGTTATACCACAGGACTCCCACATAATCAACCATGGTTCAAGTCCCATACCCAGCAGCTTAAAACACACCAGGCACATGTGCAAGCATGTCCAAAATCCCAAGAGGAAAATAGAGGAGAAGAGATTATGGTGTGGCCATCCCCCCACCCCGGGGGAGTGATTTCTCACTTTCTATCTCTGTGTGTCTCCAGCAAGCTCACGTGCCCTATAGGAAAAATCTCTCTAAAAAAATTAATTAAGACAAATTCTAATAACTAGATATTTTCCTTTACATAACTTTCATCTGTATAACCAATTAAGTTTTTGTCTCCACCAACCTTCAGTCAGAAAATCTACATGTCCAAAGACATAACAAGAAAAATAAAAACTGCAAAGCAATTGCTCTCCAAACCCGTATCTATTTTCAACCCTCTTGGGTTAATTCTTCTACTTCCTCCAACTTCACAGTAATGTTTCCAGGCAGATGGACCTCTGAGCCTATCTCATCCTCTCCTTTGAAGAACATATGCACTCATAGTCCTAATCGTTTCCACAAATTTTCCAGAATTAACCACTTCTCTGGGTCAGTCTTATATTCCCAACCAAATAATGAAAATTGTTTATGTGGCTGTTCTTCCGTCAACTCATAGTTCAAAACACTATCAACTGCATTCTTATCTGGCAAACCCGCACCCATTGATGAATGTTATCACTTTCTTTTCTCACATCTTAAAAGAGAACACAGGCCTTCACTTTGTGTGAGGAAACAGAATAGAAGCCATACAACAGTCCTCTTCTTTACCCTCTTTACTTTTCTCCAACAGCAAGGCAAGAATAATGGTGAAACAGGACATGCACAGGTATCTGGGCTAGATGGCATTAAACACACTAAGTTCCACAGGCACACACAGTACAAGTTCTTTGGTTCCTCACTTGGAACCTTGTGTCCATAAACAATGTATTTTCTAGTCCAGTTCCCATAAAGAAGCTCACAGGAAAAATCTTCATTCTCTTAGCATGGAGACCTGTTTTCTAGCTACACTGCCTCTGGCTATGTGGGTAAATTTAATTTAGGAAAAAAAAAAAAAAAAAACATGTGAATGACCTCATTTCAGCCTTAGGTCCAAGCAATGTTTACATTAATGATGTAACAACAGAGACACTACTCTGATTCCCATATGTCTCTTGATTCTATTTCTCAATTGATTCAGAATCCAGAGTGGTTACAAGGCAACTGACAATGGCTACCCCACAAGAACCACCATCAGTATCCAATTACCAGGCTTCTGCTGAGAACTATAAGAGAAAATCACTATAAAATTCATGTTTCCTGTCTTCAACTAGAATCATGGTGCTGCCTGTCACAACCAGTATTTCTCTTAAATATTCTCTCTCATTCTCCAAAGATGTTTCTGTTCCTAATGCAATCAAAGCAAATGGTCAAATCTTCTGCTAACCAGAGAAAACAGAGGAGTTGTAGGTTAAATCCTTTAACTTCTTAATAACAAAACTATAGTTTCGAGCATCTATACCCTGTTCTTACTCCACTGCATTCTGCTCAGAAAGAAAAAGGCATCCCTCCACTTACGTACTCAGGCACTTGGCTTTCTCAACTGCTTCCTCTTAAATATTCAATGTCCCCCTTTTATTTGGTTCCTTCCCATCAGCACTGAAACATGCTCCAGGTACTGTAACTTTAAAAATGAAACAAAACAAAAACAAAAGCAAAACTATCCTCAACTACACATTCTCCTCCAACCACAGTCCACTCCTTTCCACAGCTGAACTTCATAGACACTCTACTCATATCCCATGCCTGCAACCAATTACCTCCTTTTCACCAAATGGAAAAAGACATTTTCAATTCCTTGTCTTATTTGAACACTAACAGCATTTGACCAGTCTTTCCTTCTCAAAACACTCTTGCCTCAGCGTTTACAAGACAGCCATATTCTGTCCTTCTTTCTGTTTCTCTGACTGCTTCTTTCTAATCTCTCTTCAAAGTTCTTCTACCTACCCCTTAAATACAGGTGTTCCTAAGGCCTCCCATTCCTTCTTTGCTTTCCTCTTCAGATACTCTTCCTGGACTACCTCATTCACTCCTTTGGATTCGTTTGCAAACATAAGCTAAGATATCTCTAATGTAGATATGCCTGTTGAGATCCAGATCCATACACCAAAGAGACAAGTGACCAGTTTCTATTTCAATCTACGAGGCACTTCACTTTCGGCACAACCAAAACTGAACTCTAGATCTCCCCCCATAACCTCAAATTTACCCTTCCTCCAGAATTCTTTACCCTGGTGATTGGTATTTCCATCCACAGCACAGTTGTTCACAACAGAAATCTGGATTCATCTTTGCCTCCTTTCTATCTCTCACTCAACACATAAAATCAATAATTGAATCCTAGCTCTTAAATACCTCTAGAATCCGTCTATTCCTCTCAACCCCCAATACCTCTACCCCAGTTAAGACCAACATTATCTTTCATCTGATTTATAGCATCGGCCTCCAGAACAGTTGCCTGCTTTCAGTTTTCCACTTTTCTAGTCCATTCTCCACTCTACTACCCACTGACCCTTCTAATACTTCCCAGATTTAAAACTTTTCAATGGCTCATCAACTTATGAAGCCAAAATTAACATGATTTACATACTGCAGTGACCACAGCTCAGTCACAGTGTGACTCCAGGGAACCTGTGCATGATGACTGCAAATCCACCATTAAAACATCTTGGGGGAAGGGCCAGTGGGTGGCGTGGTGGTGAAGGCACTTAACTTCCACATGACCAACAGTGGTTCAAGTCCTGGAGCCAGCAGCTTGCTTTCACACTCCCTCTCCCCCACCCTCCCCCTGTCTCTCTCTCTCTGGTGAGTGCACATGCCCTATAGCAAATTAAATAATAATAATAAAATAAAAATTAAATAATTCTGAAAAAAATTTTAAAAAGGAAAAAAGTTGCTTAGGGAAAACCTGCAGGAAACCTGCATGGATAAAACCCTGAGTCCCAGTAAAAGCTTTGGTCTATGGTTTTTTCATTCTCCCACTCCCCTCACTCCTCACCCCTTGGTTGAGTATGTGTGTCCTGGATGACTCTGTTTCCAGTTGGCCCTGCAAAGCATTCTGCACTTTTCTTTCTGGACCTGTAAGTAATATACTGCTTCTGTTATTTCAGAGGTTTTTGTAGTACTGCCTCCTCTGTGCCTCACCTGACTGACACACTTGAACCTAGCTTCTTTCCTGGTGTGGGCCCTGCTGCAGAGTAGGTAGCTTGGACTAGACGCAGATCAGACAAGAGACACAAAGACATCTGTCAGAATAAACACGTTTCCTGGGAGAGAGAGATCTGGGTGGAGAGGATACTTAGCCATGAACCCATCCCTCAGGGGTTAGAAGTATCCCGTGCAAAAGGCACATTGCAAACATCCATAACCAAATCCTCTGGAGCTCCATCAGGGCAGGGCTAGAGTTTATAACCACTCACTAGACAGAGACCTCCCAAACCAAATTAGAGAAAAAATATTACAGTAAACTTAACGTTGTATCATAATAAGGTGATGAAGCCCTAATATGATTTTTTAATTATTTATTATTTGTACTTATTCTTTCATTTATTTTTAATTTGACCAGAGAGAGAGAGGGAAAGTGAGAAAGCAAGCCGCCAGGTCTGGGGACTCGAACCATAGTCAGCCATGTGGGAATGTCCAGTGCCTTAACCACCACGCCACCTGCTGGTCCCAATTTTTTAAGTTGATTTTGTATAATATTAAAATATCAATAGCTAAGGTACTTCAGGGGAGGTCTCTCTTTGTAATGTTTTGTTTTTTAATATTTCAAGGTTCTGAATGGCCTAGTCTCTCAACTTAGGATGCTCTTCCCTCAGAGAGCTGATTAAGTAAACCTCTCACCTCTATCAAGCCTTGGTTCAAATCACTGTCAGTAAAACTACCCAAATAAAGCCCTCCCTTCAGCTCCCTGATTCCCCATTCCCAGATCTCTTTTCCACATCACTATTTTCTAACCTGCGATATTATCTATTTCTTTATACTTAAGTATTATTTATCTGTCTTCTCACCACTAAGTATGCAGCTCTACAATGACAAGCATTTTTATCAGTTTGTTCACTAATGTATCTCACTAATGTATCTCCAGGTGGTGCTCAATGTATTCTTTTTTTTTTTTTTTTTTTTTTTTTTTAGATGCAGTTATTTATTATGCAATGTAGTTTTATTTTCTTTTTTTTTTTTTTATTAATTACTTTATTTATTTTTGTATATACTTTCAATCATATTGTTTGGCTTACAATGAGACCATTTCGATATGTGAACATTTCTCCCCAGACCCGTTGATCGAAATATCTTCAACAGATAACACCACACCTCCCCATCCCGTCAATGCTCTACCTCTGTATCCCTTCTCCAAATGTCTTTCGTTGGGCCCCACTCCTCCACATACACCTCATCTGACATTCAAACCTATCTCTTGTGTTTGTTCAACTGTTAGTCAATCAGTTTCAGACATAGAATGCAGACAAACGGTATATGTTAAGTGGGGACATACAATGTCTCTCCTTCATAGCCTGGCTTGCCTCACTCAGCAGTACATCTTCCATATTCTTCCACTTTCTGTCAAAAGCCAGGGCTCTGTTGGTTTTTATGGCTGAGTAGTATTCCATAGAGTATATGTGCCACAGTTTTTCAATCCATTCCTCCATACGGGGGCATCTGGGTTGGTTCCATGACTTAGCAATTGTGAATAGTGCCGCAATAAACATCGATGTGCAAGCACTTTTCCAATGAAGGATTCTTCTGTCCTTTGGGTAGATACCGAGGAGTGGGATCTCTGGATCATATGGCAGATCTATCTGTAGATTTTTGAGGAATCTCCAAATTATTCTCCACAGTGGTTGGACCAATCTACATTCCCACCAGCAATGTAAAAGAGTTCCCCTTTCACCACACCCCCGCCAACACTTATCATTTTTTGTTTTTTTAATATTAGACAATCTGACTGGGGTTAGGTGGTACCTCATTGTTGTTTTTATCTGCATTTCCCTTACGATGAGGGAGGTTGAACATTTTTTCATATGCCTTTTGGCCATTCGTATGTCATCTTTAGAGAGTGTTTTCTTCATCTCCTTCTCCCATCTTTTAATAGGGTTGCTCGTCTTTTTTCCAAACACCTTTTTTAGTTCCTTGTGTATTCTGGTTATCAGTCCCTTATCTGATGCAACATTTACAAAAATATTTTCCCATTCTGAGGGCTGTCGATTCACACTAACTACTGTGTCTTTGGCCATGCAGAAACTTCTTAGTCTGATGTAATCCCACTTGTCTATTTTGTGGACGATGGACTCTGCTTTGAGGGTCTTCTTTAGGAAGTCTTTCCCTACACCAATGTCTCCCAGAGTTTCCCCAGCATTCTCCAGGAGCAGCTTTATAGTTTGAGGTCTTAGATTTAGATCCTTGATCCACCTTGACTTGATTCTTGTCAAAGGAGAGAGGTAGGGGTTCAGATTCATCTTTCTGCAAGTGGAAGTCCAGTTTCTCCAGCACCACTTGCTGAAGAGGCTTTCATTTTCCCACTGGATTGACTGGTACCCCTTGTCAAAGATCAGTTGACTGTATGTTTGGGCACTTATTTCTGGGGACTCTATTCTGTTCCATTGGTCCACATGTCTGTTTCTGTGCCAATACCATGCTGTCTTTATTACCACAGCTTTGTAATATATTTTTGGATCAGGGATTGAGATGCCACCCACTCCATTCTTCTTGTGTAGAAGTGTTTTGGCAATACGGGGTCTTTTATGATTCCAGACAAATTTTAAGATTGTCTTTTCTAGATCTGTGAAGAATGTGTCTGGTACTTTGATTGGCATTGCATTAAATAGGTAGATTAATTTGGGTAGAATTGCCATTTTGATTATATTAACTCTTCCAATCCATGAACATGGGATGTCCTTCCATTTTTTTGTGTCATTTTCAATTTCTTTTTTTACCTCCTCGTAGTTTTCCTTGTGGAGGTCTTTAACTTCTTTGGTTAGATTTATTCCTAAATATCTTATACTTTTAGTGGCTATGGTAAACGGAATAAGTTTTTTCAGTTCTATCTCAGTCTGCCTGTTATTCGTATATAGAAATGCTATCGATTTCTGTATATTGATTTTATATCCTGCAACTTTACTGAATTCATGTATTACTTCCAGTAGTTTTTCCATGGAGACCATTGGGTCTTCTATGTATACAATCATGTCATCTGCAAATAGAGAGAGTTTCACCTCTTCTTTTCCTATTCGAATGCCCTTTATTTTTTCCTCTTTTCTGATTGCGTTGGCGAGGACTTCCAGTACTATATTGAAAAGGAGAGGAGAAAGTGGGCATCCTTGTCTTGTTCCTGTGTTTAGTGGGAAAGCTTTCAGCTTTTCTCCATTCAGGATGATGTTCGCTATGGGTTTTTCATAGATGGCTTTTATTGTATTGAGAAATGGCCCTTCTATGCCGATTTTGCTAAGAGTCTTGATCATGAAGGGATGTTGTATCTTATCAAATGCTTTTTCTGCGTCAATCGATATGACCATATGGTTTTTGTCTTTCTTCCTATTAATATGGTGTATTACATTTATGGTTTTGCGTATGTTGAACCAACCTTGCATTCCTGGAATAAAGCCTACCTGATCATGGTGTATGATCTTCTGTATAAGCTGTTGAATACGATTTGCTAGTATCTTGTTGAGAATCTTTGAGTCTATGTTCATCAGAGATATTGGTCTATAGTTTTCCTTCCTTGTCCTGTCCTTATCTGTTTTGAGGATGAGGGTGACAGAGGCTTCATAGAATGAATTAGGGAGAGATTCACCCTTTTGGATCTTTAGAAATAATTTGAGCAGAATGGGAGTTAACTCTTCTTTGAAAGTTTTGTAGAATTCAGAGGTGAATCCATCGGGTCCAGGGCTTTTCTTTGTTGGGAGGTTACTTATTACTGATTCAATCTCCTGGCTTGTTATGGGCCTATTCAGACTTTCTATTTCTTCCTGGCTCATTCTTGGTAGATTATATTTGTCCAGGAATTTGTCCATCTCATCCAGATTATCTTGTTTCTTAGCGTATAGATGTTCAAAGTATCCTCTAATGATGTTTTGAATTTCTACTATGTCTGTTGTTATGTTACCAGCCTCATTGCAGATTTGATTCACCTGGTTCCTTTCTCTCTTCTTCTTAATAAGTCTCGCTAGTGGAGTATCAATTTTGTTTATCCTTTCAAAGAACCAGCTTTTGCTTTCACTTACTTTCTGTATAGTACGTTTATTTTCTATTTCATTTATTTCTGCTCGGATCTTTATTATTTCCTTTCTCCTGTAATTTTTTGGATTTTTTTGCTGTTGCTTTTCCAATTCTCTAAGGCTTGATGTTAGGTGATCCATTAGCCTTTTCTCTGTCTTCCTCTTATGTGCACTAATTGCTATGAACTTCCCTCTTATGACTGCTTTGGCAGTGTCCCAAAGATTATGGAAACTTGTATCTTCATTGTCATTGGCTTCCATGAATCTTTTGATTTCGGACTTTATTTCTTCGGTAATAGTGGAGTCATTCAGGAGTAGGTTATTTAGTTTCCATGTTTTTAGGTATTTTTGAGGATTTCTCTTGAAATTAAACTCGAGTTTAATTCCATCATGGTCAGAGAAGATGCTGGAAATAGTTTCTATGCCTCTGAATCTGCAGAGGCTTGCTTTGTGTCCTATGATGTGGTCAATCTTCGAGAAAGTTCCATGTCGGGGTGAGAAAAAACTATATCTTGTGGTTTTTGGGTGGAAAGTTCTATAGATGTCTGTTAAGTCCAATTGATTTATGGTATCATTTAGGTCCTTGATCTCTCTACCTATTTTTTGCCTAGATGATCTGTCCAGAGGGGATAATGCGGTGTTGAGATCTCCAACAATTAGTGTGTTGCAGTCTATCTCCCCTTTCAGATCTAACAATCTTTCCTTCACATATTTGGGTGCTCCTGTGTTAGGAGCATAGATATTAATAAGCGTTATATCTTCTCGATCTATAGAGCCTTTTACTATGATACAGTGCCCTTCTTTGTCTCTTTGGACACTTTTTGTTTTAAAGCCTATTTTGTCAGAAATTAGTATCGCAACTCCAGCTCTTTTTTGGTTCCCAACTGCATGGAAAACCTTTTTCCACCCCTTCACTTTCAGTCTATGTATGTCTTTTTCCATGAGGTGGGTTTCTTGTAGGCAACAGATAGAGGGTTTCTGTTTTTTTATCCATTCAGCCAGTCTGTGTCTCTTGATTGGAGAATTTAACCCATTAACATTCAATGTTATTATCGATGTTATAGGGTCTGTACCGACATTTAAGTTAGCCATTGTCTTAGTTGCCTGTTAGTTCGTTGTTTCTGGCTGTTGCGTCTTTAGTTTTCCTGGAACAGTACTTTCTTCAGGATTTCTTGAAGAGCTGGTCTGGTGTTGGCAAATTCTTTCAGGTTTTGTTTGTCTGAGAAGATTTTAATCTTTTTTTCCCAAATGAAGGATAATCTTGCAGGGTATAATAGTCTTGGCTGAAATTGTTTCTCTCTTAACACTTTCAGTATGTCTTCCCATTCTTTTCTTGCTTGCATTGTTTCTGATGAGAGGTCTGGTGTTAGTCTTATGGGATGGCCTTTGTAAGTTATTTCTCGTTTCTCTCTTGCCAGTTTTAGTATCATGTCTTTTTCTGTGACGTTAGACAGCCTGGCTAAGATGTGCCTTGGGGAAGATCTTCTGGGGTTGATTCTATTTGGGGTCCTTTGTATTTCTTGGGTCCGGATGGTTCGGTGCCTCTCTAGGCTTGGGAAATTTTCTTCCAAGATGTCATGGAATAGATTTTCCATTCCGCTATTAGTTTCTTCACCTTCTGGGATGCCGATTATTCTGATGTTTGGGCGTCTAATAGAGTCTAGTATTTCTCGTATATTATCCTCATGTTTTTTAGTTATTTTCTCGATCTTTTTGTAGTTTTTTTCTAGATCAGAGGTTTTATCTTCTACATCAGAGATTCGATCTTCAGCATGGTCTAATCGGCTCTTAATACTTTCCAGAGAGTTTTTGATTTCTTGTATTATAGACTTTATCTCTAATAGTTCCACCTGATTCTTTCTCAGAGTATCCATTTCTTCTTTCATATCCTGGAAGGACTTCCTAATTTCCTGTAGTTCGTTGTCTCTTTTTTTTTCTAATTCACAGAATTTGGTCACCATGAATGTTCGGAATTCTGTGTCTGTCATTTTGGTAACGTCCTCCATATTTACGATACATGGAGGGACATTTTCCTTTGTTGGAGACATATTTTCTTGTTTATTCAGACCTGAGGCTCTTTTTCTACCTTTAGCCATTGGAGGATTACTTCCCTTTTAAAGACTTCTTGGGAGAACTTCTGTCCCACGAGAAGTAAGAGTCTTTCCTTTTTGATGTGAATAGCTGTTTGTTGAAGTCTCTCTTCTGTTGTTTTTACCACTGTGTTTTCAGGCGGGGAACTCTACAGAAGTGTCTAACAAGCAGAATCTCCTTTTTCAAAGGGGATCAGTACTAGGGAGGATCCCAAAGACACTTACCTTCCTAGGAAATTTCAGATATATGATTCTAGACCTGTCTAGTCTGTCTGGCACGGTAAAAAATAAGGAGGAGAGGACAATATGCAATGAAAGGAAAGACAACACAGAAAAATTAAGAAAAAGTCACGCGCCGCGCGTTAGCGCGGCGCGCGATTTCGCCAGAGGCTTGCAGGACACGCTATTGCCTGCTGGCAGTCCAGGAAGGTCTGGGGGGAGAAGGAGGGCTAGGTGTTAAAAAGAGAATGCAGGGGGGTCAAGGGAAAAGAAAAGAGAAAAAAAAACCCCGCCTTAAGGAGATCCTGGCTACCTACCTAGAAGGTGGAGTCTGGGGCCTGGGGGTCTGGAAGTGAGGTGGGGGTCAGAGGTGACCCTCCCTCAGTATCCCTTGCTGGCCAGAGGCTTGCAGGACACGCTATTGCCTGCTGGCAGTCCAGGAAGGTCTAGAAGGTGGAGTCTGGGGCCTGGGGGTCTGGAAGTGAGGTGGGGGTCAGAGGTGACCCTCCCTCAGTATCCCTTGCTGGCCAGAGGCTTGCAGGACACGCTATTGCCTGCTGGCAGTCCAGGAAGGTCTAGAAGGTGGAGTCTGGGGCCTGGGGGTCTGGAAGTGAGGTGGGGGTCAGAGGTGACCCTCCCTCAGTATCCCTTGCTGGCCAGAGGCTTGCAGGACACGCTATTGCCTGCTGGCAGTCCAGGAAGGTCTCCTCAATGTATTCTTGTTGAATAAATAAAAAATTCACAAGCTCGAAGATTACCAGGGAAATACAAATTTTATTTATTTATTTATTTATTTTTGGAGAGGTTTTCGCTATAGGGCGCGTGCGCTCACCAGACAGACAGAGAGAGACAGAGAGACAGAAAGCGAGAAATCACCCCCCAGGGGGGATGGTCACGCCACAATCCCTTCTCCTCCATTCTCCTCTCAGGATCTTGGGCACGCACGCACACGCGCCCGGCGTGAGTTTTAAGCCACCGGGTCCGGGACGCAAACCGCGGTCAACTACGTGGGAATCCAATGACATAGCCATTACGCTAACTGCTGGTTCCCCCAGGGAAATACAAATTTTAAAACAATAAGATGCTTCTTCATACTACTGAATCGAAAAAAACTTTAATGTAGATAAAAACAATGCTGGAAGAGTGGCAGCTACTATTGGGTCATCAGAAAAGTCATGACACATTTTTGTATAGAAAAACAAAAGAATACATCCTGACTTTTCCAACAATCTAGTATTTACAGATAGTGGAACAACCACTCTGAAAAGCAAATAGGCACATTTAAACTTGAATACCAATATACCTTAGCAAGAAATTCCACTTCTAGTTATATGGCCTTGAGAAACCCTCACACACGTGTACCGGGGATCTTCCACAAGAACATTGAAAACAATTATGTTAACAACAAACCCTAGAAACAACCCAAATGTCATCAGGACAAAACTCCACCTTGCTACACAAGCGAAAGACTGGGTGGGGTAAGGTAGACATCTTGCAAGAACATTATGCAACAGTGAAAGAAAATATGAGCTACCCTCATCCCAAAACTAATCCTCATACAAAGTAAAAGCAAGCTGCCATTTAGGAAAGAAACTGTAGAAAATTCTCCTGCCCTCTAAACACAGGCAAATATCAGGAGCTAATAAAGAAAATGCTACTTCTACACAAACTTATTCAAAGAAAAACAAAAAGAACAGAAAATACTCAACTTCCTGAAATTTGTTTTATAATCAAGTATGTGGCCTGTGTTGATGAAAATTTTATGTACATATGAAAAGAATATATATTCTGAAACTCCTGAGTATATGGTATCTAGCAATGTTATCTAGGTCAAGTTGGTTGAAAGTGCTGTTCAAGTCTTTTATCCTCTATTACCTTTTTTGTCTACTTCTCACAAACACTGAGGAGATACAGTGTCCTCAACTACTATGACTTTGTATTTTCTCCCTCTCTTCTGTCAGTTTTTTCTTTGTGTATTTTTAAACTCTCTGATTATATGTTCTAGATTAACTAATATTTTAATCATTATGAAATGTTCTAGCTCTGGCACAATTATTTTCATGAAGCCCAAATTGTGTGATATCAATAACAATGCTCTTTCTTATATACTTTAACATTTGTAACATATACCTTTTTTCCCATGCTTTTACTTTTTAACCTATAATTGCAACTCTAGGAAATAGAATATAGAGTTGATCTTACCATTTTTTAATCAATTCTGATAGCTACCTTTGAAGTGGAGTATTTATTGAATTTGCATTTAATATAATTGATGTTAGAGGCATCTTCAAGAAGATACTATTTGTATTTTCTGTTCTATTAATCCTTTTTTTACTTCCTTTCCTACCTTCTTTCTGGATATTACATTATCTTCAATATATAATCTTATTTCCTCTCAATAGTTTAGCTATACCTGTTTTATTCTTCAGTAGTAGCTAAGTATATATCCTTACTATCACATTTTATCATGTATTATATCTCTTCATTTATAAAATAAAAAATAACAGTATGCTTCTATTTACTCCTATCCATCTTTTGTACTACAATAAAAATGTTATATCTGTGTGTGTGTGTAAAGCCTCATATTATTATATTTACTTTGAAAGTCAGTTGTCATTAAAAGCAACTAGGAAACAAGGGGGAAAATATCCAGCTGCTATCTGCCACTAATTTACTCACATTCTTTACTCCTCCACATGATATTAAAATTTTAAGGGAAACCTGGGCAAACAGGTGGCGTGGTGGTTAAGACACTGAAATCCCATATGGCCAACCACGGTTGGAGTCCCAGACCTGATGGCTTGAAAATCATGCCATCACATGTGCGTGCATGCCCAAAATAATGAGAGAAAAATGGAGACGGCATTGTAGTATGGCCATCCCTACCAGGGGTTGATTTCTCACTTTCTCTCTCACTGTGTCTCTGTCTCTCTCCAGCAAATGCACATGCCCTATGGCAAAAACCTTAGGGGAAAAAAATCTAATGTGAGGTAAATACAATATGAACAGCCCAAACAGGAGAAAGCATGAGTGTTTTACAAAGATCTCCCAACAAAGGAGATAAAATAGAAACTCCTATCTATCTCCTCTAATAAATAACAAACATTTGTTACTTATCCTCATAAATTTTTTTCAGGTTGAGAGTGTGTAAAAATTTTGATCACTGAATAGTTGAATAATTTATAATAGCTAAGTTTTACAAAATTGGCTGTCTAAATCTGTATCAATACAGTGACTTAAAAATGTATTAGAATAATTATTTCTAGAGACTCAGTCCAACTTTTTTCTCCTGGTTAGAAATATGACCCACTGGACCAGCAGTTAGCGTAATGGCTATGTCGCTGGACTCCCACGTAGTCGACCGCGGTTCGCGTCCCGGACCCAGTGGCTTAAAACTCACGCCGGGCGTGTGTGTGTGCGTGCCCAAGATCCCGAGAGGAGAATGGAGGAGAAGGGATTGCGGCATGGCCATCCCCTCTGGGGGGTGACTTCTCGCTTTCTGTCTCTCTGTCTGTCTCTGTCTGTCTGGCGAGCGCACACGCCCTATAGCAAAAACCTCTCCCAAAAAAAGAAAAAAAAAAAAAGAAAGAAATATGACCCACTAAAGCAAAAAGTTCTCATATAAGTAAATCATGAAGAGACTGCAATTTTCAGACTATATTGACAGAAATGCTAATCTGACTCCAAATTTAAACATTTTGCAAATGCACATAAAAGAATTACAAGATTTTTTTTTTTTTCTCAAAGAAAATCCATTCCATGGACTTAAGGGAGCTGGGTCTAAATTTTTTTTAATTTGACTATTTATCCTAAATACTGCTTTCTAATATTTGAATACCAGTTTTCTTCAGACTTAATTGTTTTAACAAGATAAAAACAATTCACTATTATCTCACCATAGTGTTTTCATTTTATACTATTTTCTTCTAGTACACAAATATATACACATATATCTAAATTGTACAATTATAAATTCCTTCTCATTTATTATGCTGCAAATAAATTATAGTTCTTGTTATCAATGGCCTTGATAACTATGCTCAACTGTATTATTTATATTTTTGTATAATAATCAATATGACAATTTAGCCATTTTCCTAATTTTCTAGTTTTGCCTTAGGGTGCATGCACTAGCAAGGGGCCAGGAAGTGAGAAACCATTGGGAAAGTGTAGGCATGGCCATGCCACAATCCCTTCTTGTCCATTCTCCTCTTGGGATTCTGGGCACACATGCATGTGTGCCCAGGGTGTTCTTAAAGTCACCAGGTCCAGGAATCAAACTGCACACTTGGCCAAGTGGGATCTAGCCACTTTAACCACCATGCCACTGGCTGGCCCTCATTTTCCTATTTTTAAATATTAAAGTTTATCCAACATATTCCCTGTTACAATTAACACCACAATGATGTCTTAGGACATTCACTTTTTCTTTCTTTCAGGTTTGGCTGAATATAAACACCCAGATACAGAATAATTAGCTCAAAGAGTATGATAAAGTTTACTAAATCTAACTTTTCAAAGGAGCTACACTAATACCATTGCATGCAATTTTTATTTTTAATTGCCACAGGATACATGTGATCATAGACAGAAGGAAGAGGGCAGTGGGATGTGGCCATGCTTGTGCTGCAATCCATCCTCCTCTACTTCATCTTCTCATGACTTTGGGCACTCACACACATGCACCCTGCATGATGTTTCAAGCTGCCAAAGTTGGGATTCAAACTGCAGCCAGCCTGTGGGATTCAGCTCCCTTACCCACCATGTTACAGAGCTAGCCCACATGCAATCTAAAAAAAAAAAAAAAGAAAAAAAAAAAGAAAAATCATTGAACATATACACAAATACATACATGTTAATTTTTTAAGAATTATTTTATTAATATTTATTTATTTATTTTAATTTGACCAGAGAGAGACAGCGTGAGTGAGAGAGAGAGGGAAAATAAGAAAGCAAGCCGCCAGGTCCAGGACTTGAACCATGGTAGGCCATGTGGGAATCCAGCACCATTAACTACCACGCCACCTGCTGGCCCCCATACATGCTAAATTTAACTTTAAAACATATGTGTGCTCATACCATCAAAATTGTGTTTGTAATGCATTCTCTTTTTCTTTTGTGGACACAGTTCCCTACCTCTTATACCGTCCCCATTTTCCCTGCTACCACATGGCAACTCCTCCCATTCACTCACCCAGAGGGTCCAAGCTACCAACTTAATATGGATCTAGCCTGTGTTTCTTTTCACATAAGATCATACACAAATATGTACTCTCAAACACGTCAACATATAAAATGGCATGGTGACCATATTTTTTTGTAATGTCACACACAGTTTTCATCATCTTATTTTTTCTCACATAGTAATACCCCATGGAAATCCCTCCTCGTCTACTGGTGTGCACCTATTTATTCTTTTTAAGAGCTGAAATCCCACTGTATTGATACCTAATAAATATATATTTATTCAACTGTTCCACTATGGGCATAGACTGTGGTTCCAATTGTTTGGCATTACAAATGAATCCCTTACACAGAAATCCTTACATATGGAGGTATCTTACTATGCAATATATTCTAAACAGTAAGATTCCTTAGTCAACTCGATATACATATTCTTAATTTTAATGGATGTTGTCAGATCCAAAAAGGTTCTACTAATTCACATTTCTATCAACAGAGTATAATAACTTTATCCCCTAGGTTCTCAGCAACAAAACATTATTGTTGGTCCTTTTCTCTTTTTTTTTTTTTTTCCCCCATGAAGGAAGGGGGACTGAAGGCAGTTTGATGGGTAAAAGTTTATTGTTACTTTAATTTGCATTCCTCTACTAGTGAGTTGAAATTTTTTCATATGGATCTGCTTCTTCATATCCTTTGCTCATTTTCCCATACTGCTGTTTGTTTTGATACAACAGATGACAACTTTGGCCACTGTCAATATGTTGCAAATATTTTTAACAAGCTGCTGTTTGAATTGTATGATTTTTCATCTAAAAGTTAGGTTTCATACAAATATTTCTTTTTTTCTTTATAGCCTATGGACTTACAATGGTGGTAAAGAAGGTCTACCCAACCCCAAAAATGCATTTAAGTGCACGACTTTTACTCTTTATGTGGAATTTAGTTTGTGTATAACACAGAAATCAATTTGATTTCGCCCAAATGCATAGACAGATATGCCAGACATATTTACTAAATAATCTATCCCTATCTTCTTAACCTGAGCTCTCAGATTAATACAATTCTCTCTGTATTGTTATATACACAGAAATTTGTTTTACACTCCTCTGCTCTATTTCTCTGACTTACTTTAATTCAAAGATTTTCAATACTTCTTATTAGACATCCTCTCTTGACAGTCATTACATCCTCGGCAAAGAGCACAGTGGTTGACATGATATGAATGAGTGAATGAGTGAATCTATTATTTTTTTAGGAGAGATTTTCGCTATGGGGTGCATGCACTTGCAAGAGAGACATAAAGTGAGAAATCACCCTCCGGGGGGGATGGCCACACCACAATCCCTTCTCCTCCTTTCTCCTCTAGGGATCTTGGGCACGCATGCACACGCACCTGTCGTGAGTTTAAGTCATCAGGTCCAGGACTCAAACCACGGTCGACTACATGGGAGTTCAGCGATATAGCCATTTCTCCAACTGCTGGTCCCCGAGTGAATCTATCTTAGTAAATGCTTTGTTTGTCTCTTTGTAGCCAACTGACACTACTGCCTAGTCCATTGTCTAACTGTATGTTCTAGTCCTCCTTCTATTCCCCACATATGACAGAACAGGAATACTTCACAATTAAATGAATGATAAAGCAAGATTGCGGTTGAATCCTAATAAATGTTTCTTTTTCTTAAAAGCCACTAACCACTGAATCACAGCAGTCCAACAAGATATTTCCTAAGAGTTAATAGAGTCTAGTTACAACCATGCTACTACTATATAGGTACTGCCCACAAATTGTTTATAATGTCAAGGTTTTGTTGTTGTTGTTGTTGTTTTGTTTTTGTTTTTGTTTTTTTGAGAGGTTTTCGCTATAGGGCACGTGCACTTGCCAGACAGACAGAGAGAGACAGAGAGACAGAAAGCAAGAAATCACCCCCCAGGGGGGATGGTCACGCCACAATCCCTTCTCCTCCATGCTCCTCTCGGGATCTTGGGCACGCACACACACGCGCCTGGCGTCAGTTTTAAGCCACGGGGTCCAGGACGTGAACTGCAGTCGACTACATGGGAGTCCAGTGACATAGCCATTACGTAACTGCTGGTCCCGTCAAGGTTGTTAATTAACATTTTAAAAAATACCCAAATAGTACCCATTTAAGGTATGTGACTAGTTTTAATCTAAAACATTTGAACTAAAACAATATATGTAAGAAAATGAGGCCAGAAGGTGTCTGGAAATAAAGGCGGCTGGATCACACATGGCTGACTTTGCGGTTTGAGTCCTGGACCTGGGGGCTTGAAAATCACACCAGGTGAATATGCATGCATACCCAAAATCCCAATAGGAAAATGGAGGAGAAAAGATTTCGGCATGGCCATTCCCTCTAGGGGGTGATTTCTTACTTTCCCTGTCTCTGTCTCTCTCCAACAAGTACAGGTACCTTTTTTAAAAAAGGAAAGGAAAGGAAAGGAAAGGAAAGGAAAGGAAAGGAAAGAAAAGAAAAGAAAAGAAAAGAAAAGAAAAGAAAAGAAAAGAAAAGAAAAGAAAAGAAAAGAAAAGAAAGAGAAAATGACATCTTAATATAGAATCAGGCCTACAAACTATAAACTTAACATGCTATTTATATATAATAGAATAAATATAAACTATAAGACCTTAAAAATAACAATTATATGTCCACACAAAAATCTGCTGGAGAACAGTTTTACCAGCTTTAAATATAATCATAAAAAACTGGACAAAGACGTCCTTCAGCATGTAAAAGAATAAACAAACTGTGATATACCCATACAATGGAATACTTTCAACAACAGTAATTAGCTACCAAGCCACAAAAAGACAAAGATGAATCTTAAATACACAGTGCTAAGTGAAAGAAGCCAGTATTAAAAGGCTACACACTGTACGATCATAACCAAAAGACATTTTTTAAAAAGAAAAAAGAAAGAGGTGGTAAACAGATCACTGGTTGCCAGGATTAAAGATGGGAGAGTTGCATACGTAAAGCATATGGGATGGTCTTAATAAATATGGGATGGTCTTAATAATTAAAACTAGAGGGACCAGCAGTTGGCATAATAGCTATGTCACTGGGCCCCCATGTGGTCAATCACAGTTCAAGTGCCGGACCCGGTGGCTTAAAATCATGCCAGGCGCGTGTGTGTGTGTGTGCCCAAGATCCCAAGAGAAGAATGGAGAAGGGACTGCGGCATGGCCATCCCCCGTGGGGGGTGATTTTTTTTCTGGCAAGTGCACGCGCCCTATGGCAAAAACCTCTCCAAAAAACAAAAAGCAAAAGAATGTGAAACAAGTCAGTTCTGATGAATGATATAAAAAATAAAAACAAACAAAAAATACTGATACAGGGGGGGAAAAAAGGAACTGGATGATAAATGAAAGCTCATCTGAAGGGCTGATACTTATTAAAATGGACAATGGATAAGGAGGTGCTAATAAGAGGAGTAAGTTCATCTGTGAATACATTCTGGTCATACAAAGAGAAAAGCAGATTCTATATAACTCTCTCATGGACTATAGAAACGTATTATGATAGATACTAGTTTCCTGTGGCCACTGTAACAAATTACCAAAACCTACATGGCTGAAAACAAAAGTGTTATTTGCTCACAATTCTGGAGAGCATAAGTCCAAGCTTGGCTGAAATTAAAGAGCTGGCAAGGCTGCCTCCTTTAAATTTTAAAAGAGAATCCATTCCTTTTCTCTTCCAACTTCTGGTGACTGCCAGAATTCTTGGTTTGTGGCCATATCCCTCTTATCTTTAAGACTACTACAAAACTCTTTGACTCTGTCTTCACATTGCCTTCTCCTCTGTATGTATATAAAATATTCCTTTGTTTCTCTCTTAGGAGGACAACTATGATAGAATTTAGGACTCACCCAGATAATCTAGGAAAATCTCTCAAAATCCTTAATCACATTTTTTTTTTTTGGAGAGGTTTTTCGCTATAGGGCGCATGCGCTCGCCAGACAGACAGAGAGAGACAGAGAGACAGAAAGCAAGAAATCACCCCCCAGGGGGGATGGTCACGCTGCAATCCGTTCTCCTCCATTCTCCTTTTGGGATCTTGGGCACGCACACACACGCGCCCGGCGTGAGTTTTAAGCCACCGGGTCTGGGATGCGAACCGCGGTCCACTACCTGGGAGTCCAGCGACATAGCCATTACACTAACTGCTAGTTCCCTTAATCACATTTTTAAAACCTCTTTTCTTCATAAGGTAACAGTTACAGGTTCCAAAGATTAGGACCTGATATCTTTGAAGAACAAATTCTGTATACCACATCTTAGTTAAAAATAATAATAACATAACTAGATGACAAAGATCGACATAAGCACTAGTGAATGGTGTATTTGGAACTGCATAAAAATTAAATAAATCACTTATGAGATATATAAACAAAATCTTACTGATTAATTTTCACTATCTATTAATGTACAATACTGAAGTTGCATACATGTCTACTTATTGATTTTCTATGAAAGAAGTCTTTAAGAACAATACCTAAAAATCATATTAATATAAAAGAGACACAGAGAAATAATCAGTTTTGTAACGAGATAGAACTGTGAACAATTAAAATTTATTATTACCAGAGAATTATTTGGGTAAAAGTAAAAAATATTTGAAGTATTGAAAAATAATCTCACAAACATTACATATATTATATGTATACCTATATTACATGTAAAAGTATATTTTTTCAACCAACTTTGGAACAAAGCAGTCTACATACAAAATGTGAATTTTTTCATTATTTACTTTAATTTTAATCAGTTTCCATAAATTAGGTTTGCACATTTTATGTGATTCTAAATTGTGGCTCACTTGCATTGTACAGCTTAAGATACCTTAGTAACTAATAAAGGTTCTTATATTTAACCAAGTGGTTAATTTAAAGATAACAATAACAATGCATCACTGCTGTATTTTATTATTTTTTTAGAGGTTTTTTCTATAGGGTGCATGCGCTCACCAGACAGACAGAGAGAGACAGAGAGACAGAAAGTGAGAAATCACCCCCCAGGGGGGATGGCCATGCCGCAATCCCTTCTCCATTCTCCTCTCGGGTTCTAGGGCACACACGCACATGCGCCTGGCATGAATTTTAAGCCACCGGGTCCAGGACATAAACCGCGGTCAACTACATGGGAGTCCAGCGACATAGCCATTATGCTAACTGCTGGTCCTTTTTTTTTTTTTTAGAGGTTTTTTACTGCTGTACTTTAAATATGACACCAAAGTTCATGTATGGGAAACTTCTTCATTGCTAAAGTGACAGTATTAAGAAGTGAGGCCCTTAAGAGGTGATTATGCCATTAGAGTCCTGTCTTCATAATAGAACCAATGTCATTAAAATAGGAACGGGTCAGTTATCATGATAGTAGGCTACTGTTATAAAGGATGAGTTTGGGGCTAACAGGTGGCCTGGTGGTTAAGGTACTGTATTCCCAAATGGCCACCACGGTTCAAGTCCCAGACCTAGCAACTTGAAACTCATGCCAGACCTTAATGTGTGCATGCCCAAAATCCCAGCAGTAGAATGGAAGAGCTGGGACTATGGCATGGCTATTCCCCCTAGGGGGTGATTTCTGACTTTCCCTCTCACTGTCTCAAAGTTCCTAACTTCATATAAAGAAACAATACTTCATCATAAAAATATTAAAGCAATTTAATGGAATAAAAATAATTTAAGCCAAGAAAAACAAAATGTAGACAGAAAAGCAAATTACAATACTACAATGGCATTAAACTTATAATTTATACAGCCATTCTGAATAACTATATTATATGTAAAATAACATAAAATAGAAAAACTCTGCCACAGAAAACTGCCTCTACCTTCTAATATGTCATATTTATATAAAATGGGAATGTTATTGACTACAAGAAATTATTAATTTATTTCCAAGAATTATGTAACAGAATAAAAGTACATAAGAAGTAATGACTCATCTCCAACAACATCGTTTTATAACTCTCTGGAAATAACCAGTCTTTGCCTAAAGAGAAGAATCACTTAAAATTACAGAAGTAACATCTGAAAGTAATTCCTCTTGGCACCATCAAAAAAACAGGTGCCAGTCCCAAACAATCACAGGGACAAAAAGAATGTTTCCATTCTTGCTGTATGCAAAAAAATAATCCAGGGCTAATCTCTCAGTGGTTAAGGAGGTCATATCCCACATGGCCATTTACAGTTCGAGTCCCAGTTACAGCCTCTTAAAAAATACACTAGGCATGTATGCATGTGTGACTGAGGTCTGAAAGGAAGGATATACAAATCAAACTTCTTGGATCTATATAGTTTTAGCATCTAACAATGTGTGATACAAACATTTGGTGGGGAAAAATACTACCCTTGTATAAAAAATTTGACTATCCTGAATCCACCATGTTGAAAACTAGCTATATGGAGAGATGGCATGAAGGGAGAAATACCTGACTAATCAAACCATCTACCAATTATCCTAGCCTCAAGGCTGCACATGTGTATGAAGATGCCTTCAGACATCTCCACCACTTAGCACCACCTAACTGCAACAATGTAAGACTACAGCACCCTTGCCAAACTCCTGGCCCACAAATTATGAGCAAAATAAAATATGTTTAAGTCACTAAGAATTGGGGTGACTGAAATAGGTGCTGATGGTTCAATATATACAAACCTTGTTCCATGCACAAAGTTATTAAAAATAGCAGATATAACTACCTTCAGGCTATGTACGTAAGGTATATATAAAACCTATAAATTACATGTCTAGAATTGGGTCCCAAGATAGCTCTATCTATATGCAAAATATTCCAAAACCCAGAAAAGCTCTGAAATCCAAAACACTTCTGGCCCCAAGCATTTTAGACGAGCGATACTCAACTTTCACTGTTTTAAGGTGTGTACATACCATTACATAAGGTATGTACACGTGTATCATTTTCATTACTACCAACTCTACCAAAAATATTTTTATAAATGTAACAATTAGGACAGTTAGACTAGATAAAAGAGCTTGAACTATAATCCCTTGTTATAAAGATTTTTAAATTAAGAAATAAAGTTTCAGTTTTGCAAGAATTCTATGGATAAATAGTGGTGATGGTATATGACAATGTGATTGTACTAATCCCACTGAACTGTACACTTTAAAATGGTAAAGATGGAGTTCCAACTGGCCAGTCAGGGAAACTGAAGCAGGGGCTTTCACTGGCCCTGGCCCCAAGTCCAGCTCCAGCCCCAACCCAGCTCTCCCAACCTCAGAGCAACCCCTCCTGCCAGAAAGGTAGGCTGTTTTGGGTTTTTTTTCTCTTTTTTCTTTCATTAATTTCCTACTTCTCCTCAACTCTTAGGGCAGCCCCCAGCTCTCCAGCAGAGCCCAGTTATATCTGCAGCCCCCTGGCGAAATCAAGCATGGTGCTAGCTCGCAGCATGCAACTTTTCTTTTTTCTCTTTCATACGCTTTTTTCTTCCCTCTTAAATTGTCATCTTCTCCTCATCCTCCATCCACCCAGAGGGACTAAACAGGACTAGAATCATAGTTTACAAATACCCTTGTATTGTGAGGCTCCCTGGGATCCTCCCTTTTACTGAGCCACCTGCGAAAAAGGAGAAACTGCTCTGCAGACACCTAAATAGACTCCTCCTGTGGGGACCACATTGCTAAACACAGCAGAAGAGAGACTTCAGCGCCATCAATCCAGAGCGAAAGGGAAGCAAACTTGTTCCCAGTGGCAGAAACATTCTCCAAAACAGTATCCAAAAGTGAATATATCACCCAATGGCCAGAAGTAGAAGAGCCTCAGGTTTGAAGAAACCAAGAAATATGTCTCCATCAGTCTTCAGCATGCTCAACCACGTGGAAATCCAGCACCCTAACCACCATGATACTTGCTGGCTCCAATAATGGTAAATTTTAACACCAGAATTATTACACAGAGCAGCTTATTGAAAGGTAAATTGCTAACTGGTAGCAAAACAAGGCCATGCTACCATTTCCGATGGCTCAGGAATGGTATTTCTATTGCTCCAGGCATTTCTAATCAACTAAATTGTATTACACAAGTAGATACCAGTATAATGGAAAATTCTGTGGTCCTTGCAATATTTGAAATGAAACCTGGTGCAATTCAGACTAGTAAACTGAAAAGTGAATTTTTAAAAGTAAGGCAAAAGATTAAGAAGTGTTTTGTACTCTAGGCTTATTCCCCACTTTTGGTTTTTAACTACCAGTGCAGGAAAACTTCTTAAGTATCTCTGTATTTCTGTGTTTCTAAAAAATTTTCAACTGCAAATACAAAGGGCCTCCTGCAGTCCCATAAATAAAAGACACAAAATTCATGTTGATAATTCTCTGGGTGGAAGGTAGGTAAAAGGACCTGCCATATTTCTAATAAAGAACATTCAGTTTAGTTCAAACCATGGACCATCAGAGTACCTGGAAGGACATGGAATATCACAGATTTCAGACTTTTCTGTAGTGTACTATCCAGCTTTAAAAACCGAAACTCTAATATTAGAATCATGAAGTGACAAAAAACATCACAATCAGAACTCTACTTACACAAAACCACAAGGTTTTCAATGCCAAGTTCCTAATTTATAACTGGTAAAATCACCACTGAAGATGACTGGGTGTGGATCAGAATCATTTAACATAAAACCAGATGAAGACCTCCAATTACATGTGGCATCTCCAGCTTTTCACATAAATAAGCATAATGCAAACTGAAATAAAATAATTTAAAACTTTCTAAATTTAGCCACCCTAACTGTACTACAATGTTCCTTTCCTAAAAATTCCCGAATAAATTACAAGAGGAAAAAACATACATATTTTCATGTTAAGTATTGATTTTAAAAAGAAAAATCTAAAATTACACACTTTAATTATTCTAGGAACGTTCTGTTAAAATAAATAAATAAATAAATAAAACCAAGACAGTCTAGATCTTGAAATACACCTGTCGTTTCAAAAATATGACTAAAATCCACTAGGCTTTTAAGATATAAGGTCTTGGCACACCATCTCAGAACTCTTCCCCAAACAAACTGTCTCAAGTGAACTGGAACAAGTTGTACTAAGAATGTACGAAGATGTTTCTTTAGTTGTTTGCTTAATCAGCTATTGATTTCCCACCATAAGTTAAGAAACCAAATGTATGTCAGCAGGAGTCTGTCTGCAACCATAAAATGATTTTATATTATTTGGCCTGCGAAGTTTGGAGCCTATGGAAAGTCCATTTAAAAATTACCTGGCACATACATGCTAAAATATTTTGTTTGCCATTTGAAGCCATACCAGATTCCAACCCACAGCGACAGGATTTCCAGTTTATTTCTCATAACCCACATGTAGAACCCAAAGTTACAACATAGAAAGCGTTGTTAAAATGCTGTAATGGTAAAGCAAAGAAATTCACCATAGAGCTCTACCGCTTAGAAAGTTTTTCGAGCCTTTAATATAGTATCCTACCCATACAACATCTTAACACCTAAATTAAGTACTGAAATACATGAGGCTCATCTTGGAACTGTAACGTAGGTGTTCTTGCTTTACAATGGACCCAAATGTAACCTACCTTGAACACTGTAAATCAGATAAATAATAGCATGATTTCTTTTTATTTATTTGTTTATTTATTTTTGGTTCTTCCCATAAGACACAGACACTCACAGGAGAGAGACAGAGAAAGGAAAAGTGAGAAATTACCCCCAGGAGAGATAGCCACACTATAGCCCCTTCTCCATTCTCGGAATTTTGGACACGCACACACATGCCCATTCTGATTTTCAAGTCACCGGATTTGGAGCTTGAACCTTGGTCAGCCATGTGGCAATCCAGCACCTTAACTAGAACCATGCCATCTAAGGCCCCAGGCCATGGTTTCTTAAAAAAAAGTAAGATCAAATGATGTAATTATTTAGCTGTAACTGCACAGCTTAGTAACAATATACTTCATATTCAAATATTCTAATTTTCTTCATTTTTTCCCCTTTGTTTATGATAGAGCACACTCATGTGAGAGAGAAAGAGGGGGTGAGGAGCACCTTCCACAAGACCTGGGCACTCTGTGATCCCCTTCCTCCAGTCCTGAAGTACATCAGATCTTGGGCCTTCATTCACGTCCCTAGCTTGTCTCAAGCTGACAAGTGTAGGATTCTAACTGCAGTTGCCATGTAGAATCTGACTTCTCTTGGGCAGCATATTATTGGTTCAACATGGAGCCAGCCCATTCATATTCAGTTCTTTACAAAAACTAGCCTCGTACCTCCTTATAGGTATCTATCCTAGGAGACTCCCAGCAATAAGACTGTCACATACTTTCGTATTGCTGACAATGCTGCAACCACACCATTTCAAAAGCATCAAAATCTGATACTCAATTTTGCTCTTAATAGTGAATAGCACTATGAGTTAATATTGTGTCCACATACTACAATACAGAATCAAATCATGCAGCCCTCATTACTATATTGGAGCAAAGTTTTCCATATTGTCAAAGCCAAGAAATGGTGCTAGGAAAAACTGGATATTCACATGCAGAAGAATGAAATTATACACCTATTTTTCAACATATATAAAAATCAACTTAAAATGGATTAAAGATTGACATATTGAGACACCAAACCATGAAACTACTATAAGAAAACAAAAAAAGAGGACCAGCCTGTGGCATGATGGTTAAGATAGCTGGATCCCAAATGGCTGACTGTGTGGTTTAAGTCTCAAACCCAGTGGCTTGAAAAACACACCTGGCACAAATGTGTCCATGCCCAAAATCCTGAAAGGAAAAATAGAGAAGGCAACTACAGTATGGCCATCTCCCATGGAAGTTGATTTCTCACTTTCCTTCTCTGCTTCTGTTTCTCTCTCTCTTTCTCTCTCCCTCTCTCTCTCTGTACAGTTAGTGCATGCACCCACTAGCAAGTTAAAATAAAGAAAAAGAAAAACATAAAGGAAATACGATATGACTTAAGTCTGACCAAAGATCTTTTTAGACAATACCTCAAAAGCATAATCAACAAAAGCAAACTTACAATTAAAAGACTAAAAAGACAACTTACAGAAGAGGGGGAAATATTTGTAAATAATACATCTGACAAAGGTTCAATATTCAGAATTCATAAGGAATGTAAACAACTCAATAGCAAAGAATAACCCAATTTAAAAATCGGCAAAAGAGGGAACCAGCAGTTAGCGTCATGGCTATGTCGCTGGACTCCCACGTAGTCGACCGCGGTTCGCGTCTCGGACCCGGTGGCTTACAACTCACGCCGGGCGCGTGTGCGTGCGTGCCCAAGATCCCGAGAGGAGAATGGAGGAGAAGGGATTGCGGCGTGACCATCCCCCCTGGGGGGTGATTTCTCGCTTTCTGTCTCTATGTCTCTCTCTGTCTGTCTGGCGAGCGCATGCGCCCTATAGCAAAAAACCTCTCCAAAAAAAAAAAAAAAAAAAATCAGCAAAAGACCTAAATAGATGCTTTTCCAAAGAAGATATGCAAATGGAAAACACATACATGAAAAAATGCTCAACATCACTAATCATCATGGAAATACAAATCATAACAACAATAAGGTGTCACTTCATTCCAGTTCAAATATTTATCAAAAAGACAAAAATAAACGCTGATGAAGACATGAAGAAAAGAGCTCTTACACACTGTTGGTGGGAATGTAAAGGAGCAAAGCCACTATGGAAAAAAGTAAGCAGGTTCCTCAAAAAATTAAAAATATACCTACCATATGTATAATCCAGCAACCCCACTACTGGATATATATCCAAAATAAATAAGAATCTTGAAGAGATATCTGCACTTCATGTTTATTACAGCAGTATTCACCATAGTCAAAATAGGGAACTGAAAGAAAATATGGTATATATACACACAATGAAATACGATTTAGCCAAGTAAAAATTATATCCTATTACTTGTTTTTTTTTTTTTTTTGGAGAGGTTTTTCCTATATGGCGTGTGCACACGCCATAAAGACAGAGACAGACAGAGAGACAGAAAGTGAGAAATCACCCCGCAGGGGGGATGGCCACGCCGCAATCCCTTCTCCTCCTTCCTCCTCTCAGGATCTTGGGCACGCACGTACACACGCCCGGTGTGAGTTTAAGCCACTGGGTCCGGGACTCGACTACATGGGAGTTCAGCGACATAGCCATTATGCTAACTGCTGGTCCCATATCCTATTACTTGTGACAACACAAGAGAGCCAAGAAAACACTATGTTACATGAAATAAGCCAGACACAGAAAGACAATTTAGAATCTTTAAAAAACCTGATCTCTGTGGACAGCAGATGGTGTGGTGATTGGCCAACTGAGCGTTTTGAGTCCCAGACCCAGTGGAATGAAAAATCACACCAGGCTCATGTGTGTGTATGCTTAAAACCCTGAGAGGAAAATGGAGAAGGGAATGTAGTGTGGCCAACCCCCTTGGGGGATGCTTTCTCACTTTACCTCTCTCTGTCTTACTCTTACCTCTCCAGCAAATGCAGGTCCCTTAGAGAAAAAAATTAAATAAAAATCAATAAACTGATCTCATAGAAGTCAAGAACAGAAGAGTGGTTTACCAGAGACTGAGAAGTACTGGTTAGCATAAATGAGAAGAGGCCTGCCAATGTGTATGGTTATTTTTTTTTAGAGGTTTTTGCTATAGGCTGTGTGCACTCGCCAGAAAAATGGAAAGAGACAGACAGAAAGTGAGAAATCACCTCCGAAGGGGATGGCCATGCTGCAATTCCTTCTCCTCCATTTTCCTCTTGGGATCTTGGGCACGCACTCACACGCACCAGGCTTGAGTTTAAGCCACCGGGTCTGGGACTTGAACCACGGTCAACTACATAGGATTCCAGCAACATAGCCATTATGCCAACTGCTGGTCCTCAATGTGTACAATATTAAAGTTAGCTAGGAGGAATAATTTCTGGTACTCTAATGTACGGTAGAATGACTACCAATAAGAAGGTGCATTTTATAGCTTACATGGCTGAATGAGAATATTTTTAATGTTCTCACAACACATAATAAATACTTAAGGAAGTGGCTATGCTAATCACCATGACTTTATTATTAATATAAACATTGAAGAAACAAATCACATTGTATCTCATAAACATTTACAATTATTAACAATTATTTGACAATTAAAAATAAATTCAAGTTTGGCTCTATGGTGCAATAGTAATGCACTGCTCAAAAGAAGCTGGATCCTGGGTGGCAGCTGAGATTCAAATCCCTAGCCTGAGTATACCTGAAACACTGGGCACATGTATCAGTGCCCAGGATCTGAAGGGCTGGAAGACTGAAAAGGGATCACAGTACATCCAGACTCTACGAAAGGTCCTCCCTTCTCTCTCACATTCTATCATGAACTTAAAAAAAATTTTAATTAGCTAATTTGATTTTAAAAATATTAAAGCCAATAAGTAGAAGTATGCTCCCCAGAACTTTCTAACTAAGAATATTTGGAGCATGAAACATTATAAAGTAACAAAATTTTCTCTTAAATGTAGAGATACTTGGAAACTCATTTTGTTTTCAACTTAATTTAAGTGCTTTCTAAAATACACTGGCTATTTCCCTGTGTTGGGAAATAAATAGCATGTCCCTAAATCACATAAATCCTTTAAACATGAATGGTCATCTAGGGAATAAAATGGATATATTCATAAGATACACCTGAGATCTTCATCTTCCCTTTCTACCTCTCCCCCTCACTCCTACTATGCAATGTTAAAACAATACGTATGATTAAAATTCATTTCAGAATAATAAAGAAATATTGAGTAGTTTAGCCTTGGTAAAAAGTCAACAAAGATTAGAAAAAGTATCTTCAAATACATAAAGACAGAACTCTTAGCTAACATAATGAAAAACTCTTGTCCCACGGTAAATGGCTTCTCTTAATATTGCCAACACAACACCTTTTCCTTCAATATTCCTCTAGCCATGTAAACTGTAGGCAGTGAACTCAACCTGAGCTAAATAAAACAAAGCATTTCCCTAGCTATAATAATTAGTCTTAGGGATAGGAAACTGACTTAAGCTGGATCAGGCCTCCTCTGGGATGTTTCCAACTGTAGACAGAAAGAATAAAGCCCCTTTTCTTAACAAAACTCTCCCCATCATTCATTCTGAATTCAATTGCTTTATTTTGCTTCCTCAAACATGCAAATTCAAGTCTGCTTTAGAAATCTTGCCTGAGCTAGCCTCTGCAGTACTCTTTCTTCTGATATTTGCCCAGCTGGCTATTCCCTGTGATTCAGGTCTCAGCTCTGGACAAAGGATTCCCTAAAGTAGCCATTGAATTACTGTCCTATCACCATGTTAATTCTCTGCAAGCACTTATCACTTTACTATCATTAAAGTATATTTTACTCCCTGCTCTATCTCCAATGCCTAGAATAGTTCCTCACACATAGTATGTGCTCCATTCATAATTTGTTGAATAAATAAATGCAAGCTATGAAGAAATTAGACTAAAGCCAGCAGCTACAGTCCTAGCCCTAGGGAGAAGCCAATCTAAAAGGACAAAGTCATTAAAATAAAGAAGCAGAGAAAAAGTAGTACAACTCTTTTTTTTTTTTTTTGGAGAGTTTTTGGTTTTTTGGGGTTTTTTTGTTTTTTGTTTGTTTGTTTGTTTTGCTATAGGGTGCATGCGCTCACCAAAAAGACAGAGACAGAGAGAGAGAAAGCGAGAAATCACCCCCCAAGGGGGATGGCCACGCCGCAATCCCTTCTCTTCCATTCTCCTCTTGGGATCTTGGACACAGGCACACATGCGCCCGGCATGAGTTTAAGCCACCAGGTCCAGGACTCGAACTACAATCGACTACATGGGGGTTCAGTGACATGGCCATTTCGCTAACTGCTGGTCCCAAAAGTAGTACAACTCTTAAAGGCCCTTGAGTCTCTGTAGTCATCTCTAAAATGACTCTGCCCATGGCACAGTGGATTACAAACATAAGTGGTTTTTACTATGGTGTACACACACCTCCCTGTGAAGGGGAGGTGCAGGATGATCCATCAAACATGAGAAGAAAATACAAAACATCATTTTGTATTATTCATACAAAATACTACATATTATTATGTATTATTCTCTGAAAAATGTTATATTTCTATCTGTTTTGTAATGTAACATATTATTATAGTTACATGTACATGTAAGGTAGAGATAGGAAAATATACCCATACCAGGGATTCATTCTCAAAAATTTTTACATAATAAAGTTAATCAAAAAACTCTGGAAGCAACCGGTATTAATTAACAAATCTGTTTTTTCTTTTTTGTTAATTTGCTAGGGGGTGGCAGAGACAGAAAGGGTTCACACAATGGGGATGGTCTCTATTTCCACTTTCATGATTTTGAACATACAACACGTTCACCCTGAGTGTTTTACAAACTGCCGAGTCTGGACTCAAACCACACAGTCAACCATTGAGATCCAGCTATCTTAAGGACACCACAGGCTGTCCCCAGATATGTTTTTTTAAGCTAGCATGTTTCAGGTTTATTTCATTTTCAACCAGACTGCTGTAATGTGCTTCACATATATATATATCTGGTACTCGCACATGTAAAGTGGCTGAACGCATAAACTCTACAGCTCCAGAGAACAGACAAATGAAAGCTAAAAATAAGCAGGTTTCAGATCTGTATAAAAACAACTACCTAAAATTTAAACCTGTCTGTTAAATTAAACTACTTTGGTTAAAACAGCTGCTATACTCCCACACTTGGATTCCTAAAGATAAGCCAAAATCTTACATATTAGGCTGCTTTTCTGAGCTGACTGCTAAGTTAGAGCCAATCATAGCAGCGAGGCTTCAGTCAATCACAGACAACCCGCCTTTTAAACCAAGTTAAACAAACTTCAAACTATAATCAATGATTTCTCTAACTCACTCCCTCACTTACGTTTTGTGTGCAACACTTCCCTTTTACTACACACGTCACTTTCCTGTTCTGCCAACTTAAAAGGCGGAGTTGACTATGAGGCTGGCCGGAATTGTTCGCAAGTTCGGAGACAACTGCCCAATTTAAATTGTGTTAAGATTTGGTCTATTAAAACTCTACTCTATTAAATTGTCTGGCTTATTTTTCTTTTAACATGTCTAAAGTAACCACTATCTCTCCAAATATAAATTTCCTAGTATTGAATGGGTTCAAGTAGAATCCTAATGACAATTAGTAGAGATACTTAAGATTTCTGCATTCACAAGGTAATCTATGCAACAAACAATGACTGAGTGAATTCTAAGGGCTGGGATGCAATGAAGAATTAAGTTCAGTCCTCATTTCTTGGAGATTACAGTTTATAATACAGACTTTCAAACATATATATAGCACATAAATATATCTATGCATATGATGCGGTGACAACAGAAAAAGAGTGATTTACTTTCTTTTAAATTATTTTATTTATTTATTCATCTTATTTTAATTTGACCAGAGAGGGACAAAGTGAGAGAGATAGAGAGGGAAAGTGAAAAAGCAAGCTACCAGGTCCGAGACTCAAACTGCGGTAGGCATGGTGGGAGCCCAGCGCCCCCAAACACCATGCCACTTTTCATGGGTGAGGATATCTAAATTAAATATCGAAAATGAAGTAGAAGCCAATTGTCCTGTGAAGCATGGAAATATATGGACATTCCTAGCAAATGACCATGAAAGGTCCTGAAACAGAGTTTTGGAGGAGCCACAAAATAATAAAAATCACTATCTTCTACAGTATACTACTTTGCCCCAGACACATACCTGAGCTCTTTAGTTACACTGTCACTTTTAACCCTCGAAAGTTATCTATCATCATCTCTTCTTTTTCAACAAGGAAATTTAGGCTAGACACAAATCAAGGAGTTTGCCTAAATTCACAACCCAACTCACTCACTGGACTGTCAGCAAAGTTGTGATGCATTTTTACATAGAAAAACATAGAAAAATACGTCATGACTTTCCCAACAACCTAATGAATTAGTGGCAGAGGAGGATCAAAACTTCATTAGGAAAAAAAAAAAAAAAAAAAAAAACCTTCATCAGTATGCATTAACAATTTTCAAACACTAGGCTTAGTAAAGAAAAAAATAAATATCCATGAGACTATATGATATAAATGATAAAATAAATAAATGGGGATGAACAGAAACATTTTCTATGCATAGGAATTCTACATAATTTATGTAGCCAGTTCACCTTCCAGGAAGTAGAAAATAACTCCCTACACCGTTGTCTGTACACAGTTAGTACCTTCCTTCCAAAAAGTAAACAATGGAGTGGGGGAAAGAAGTATTTCTGAGGAGAAGCCTCACAAAAAAAACACCTCAGCTGGCTGATCAAAGTCAAATCAATGCTAAGTCATATAGATACTGATAGTAGGTACCTTTGATATCATGTGATAAAAGTGGCATTTTACCAGTGTTTTGAGAGAAGTGTTCTTCTCTCAAAAATCTTTACTCTTGGTCTAATTCTGAGAAAAACACTGGACCCATCTCAATGAGGGACAGTCTACAAACTGCCCTACCAATACTCCTCACAGCTGCCAAGATCACTGAAAACAAGAAACTGTCACAGCCAACAACAGCCAAAGACGACATGTCCACTGAACGTAATATAGTACCCTAGACAGGTGTTTGAAACAGAAAATAACATTAGATGAAAACCAAGGCAGACCAGGCCCATGGACCAGTGTTAAGGTAAAGCAGATCCAACCTGGCCAACTATATATTCAAATTCCAGCCCCAATAGCCTGAAAAATACACCAAGAGTGTATACGTGCATGCCCCAAATCCTAACAGGGTGAAGAAATAGAGAAAAAGGGATTATGATGTGACCACGCCCCAACAGGGGAGATGCTTTCTCTCGGTCCCTCTCTGTCTCTCTCTGGCAAGCACACTGTCCTTTGGCAAACAAAAATAAAACCCTATAAAAAAATGAATAAAGTTGAAAATTACTTAATAATTTATAAATACTGGTTCCTTCATTTCAACAGGTATGATGACTCCCCCCAACATAATTCTATGATTTTCCCAGTCATAAATTTCTGTAAGATTCTCCTAGTTACAAATCTATTGTCTTCTTCCTTCTTCCTTGAATTTACATCCATTTTGTTGTCAAAGCCTACCTTTTACTGAATTTTCTTTGTCAGTGTAAAGTATTGGAAGGTGCATCTGACAGAATTAGTTTCATCTGGAAGTAACAAAATCCCAAACTGAAACTGGCTTAACCAATAAGTAAATGTATAGTTGGTTTCTCGTATAACAAGAAGTCTGCAGGTAGACAGGATCTCAATACTGAAAGTTGGAGCTTCAAAATTCTCTCTTATTCTTTGGATCTGAACTCCTATATGTACATTTCATCCACAGGTTGGAAGCAAGATAATGAAGATATCTGAGACTGTGATCTCCCCATCCTTCAACCTGTTGCCAACAATGAAAAGGAATTACCATATTTCACTTAGACTTCCTAGAATCAATCATGGGATCTAGAATAAGGTCATCATTCCCTGAGTAATGAAGGGGTAAGATCCTTGAACAAAACAGGGATTTAGAAAGGTAGCAAGAATAGGAATAATACTAAATAGGCAATCAACAGTAGCTAAAGCAGGAGATTCTTCTTTGCATGTTTTCCTAGCTTGAGAACTTCTAAAAATTACTTTAATACAATGAGGAATAAGGTCAACCAAAATAAGAGTCACACAATTTTTTTTCTCAAATAACCAATTACCTCAGAGACTATCAGACTGTTGAACAGGTAAAAGGGGGAAATTTAGCAAAACTCCCTAAGACTTAACTCCGGTATCTTGAGATATTTTCAAACCAGTACACTATTGCATTTTGCATTTTAAATTTTTATTCTGTGGGTGATAGGATGGCAAGAGATCCCCAAGGTGGTAGAGAACTAATCGTTGAATCAGGGTACTAGGCTCTACTCCTAACTCTTCCACTAAATTACAGTGTTACCACAAATGGTCACTTAATCCAGGGTTGTTTCCTCCTTTATTAAGTTAGCATTTTAAGAATAGAGATATCTCTGATCTTATTGCTGATTAATTCCTAATTAGAAGTAAATTCATTTGTTAACTAGAAGATTTATGCAGACTATTTAAAGTTGTAACTCTGGGCTAGCCAAATCCTGAAGATCTTTTCCAAGACTATGGGCTAATGACACATGAAGCATTTTCCTACAAAACTTCACTTTCACAAAAACTTTCACTGTGGCCAGAAATGTAAATGGCATGATGTTACAAGTTCTGAAATAACTGAAGATTTTAATTCAATTTCTCTTTAAACCTAAATTGATTATTAAAAGGTTGCAGTGTACCTACAGATGCAAACCCTCACTGTTGGACAGGGGAATGGAAAATGACAAAAACTTAACCACTCTGAAATTCAATTAAAGACAAGATTTCTAACCACGAAGTCTAAATGAGGAAGAAGATGGAAATCAAAGCACAATAAAAAACTGGAATTTAAGTCACAATCAGAAATGGAAATTTCTACATAAAGGAAGGAAACTACTCCTCCCCAAAATGAGTATATAGGCATAGAAAAACTTAAATCCAAAGGTCTCACAAGTTTCTCTTAAACATTATTTATTTACATGAAATGGGTAGAAATAATTCCTAAAAATAGGTTGGTAACAGTGAGAAGCAGGGGAGGAAATCATTACTATGTCCTTTGGGAACCTCAGATTAATAGGTTTTGGCAAAGCAGACATGAAATCATATGGAAGATTCTGGATAAAACCCCATGACTTTAGCCAACTGCATTATGACCTAGAGTTGGTTCTTTTCAAAATTATTAATAATGAAAAATACTTATACAGGATACACAAGATTGCCAGGAAAAAAAAAAAAGGAACTTCTTTGAAACAATTTTTAAAACAACAAACTACCCACAGAAACCACTTGGGCACAAAATGAAAAGATTCTGGTCATTGATTTGTAGAGCACTTAAGCATTCCCCAAGTGAAAGACTCACTTCTAGGCTCTCCCTTTCTGAGACAAGCAGACTATCGATGAAAATACCTGATTTAGAGCTACCAGAAAAACAGTACAAACATATCACCAACTGCCCGAGTTTCAAGAGAAATCATTTTCTCCAAGAATCATCATACAGTTTTACAAGACTAATGTCTTATTTTAATTAGATCTTTATGTTCCTCACTGTAAACATCTAGATACGATTTAAAAGTGGTGTGCAGGTCTGGCCCTGTAACAGGTGAATACTGTGCATAGAGGAGGCAGCTCCCACAGAGTTGACCTCAGTCTGAATACTGGCCCCACAGCTTGAAAAACACACCAGGCTGATAAGCATCTGTGCTCAAAAGCCCGACAAGATGGAGAAATGGAGGAAAAAAGGATTGCAGCATGACCTTGCCCTAACTGGGGGGTTGCTCTGTCTGTGTGTGTGCGTCTATCTCTTTCTCTCTCTCTCTTTTCTCAATCTCACACACACGAACACACACACACGCACACATACATCGAGCACATGCTCTCTGGCAATTAAAAAAAATGGCTCTCAAAATAAAATTAAATAAATAAAATGTCACAGTGCTTTTCATTGCTATGTTAATAATAAGTTAACACCTCCTGGAATTGTCAGTTTAAATGCTCCAACTCCTTGCTATCAGTAGCAGTATCATTAACACATTTATACCTCTCACTTTATCAAATTACATAATAATACACTAGCAATATGTTATATCAGACAAACCATCTTTAAGTAAATTTTAAACGAGGAAGGAATATTGTTCAGGAGACAGACAAAAGGAGAATGAAAACATGAGTCTTAAGTGGTCACACTGGAACAACAGGAGCAATGGTGGACACACTGACCAGGTAAACAGATGGAAAAGAGGAAGCCAAATTAAACATATGATGTAGCGTGGCCCAGGGTAAATCACAAAGGCTACATAACGAAGTCATTTACATAAGGAAATATCAGACAAGTACTAGATCTATTAACGGGAAATAGTAAGTCATCAGGAAAGTCATCACATATTTTTCTATGTTTTTCCATGCAAAAATGTGTCATGACTTTCTCAACAATCCAAAAGAAAGTTTATCCTAATCCTCAGCATCACAAAAAGTCCACCTGTTCCTCAGGACCAGCAGTTAGCATAATGGCTATGTCACTGGACTCCCATGTAGTCGACCATGGTTCAAGTCCCAGACTCAGTGGCTTAAAACTCACACCGGGCGCATGTGCATGCGTGCCCAAGATCCCGAGAGGAGAATGAAGGAGAAGGGACTGTGGCATGGCCATACCCCCAGGGGGTGATTTCTTGCTTTCTGTCTCTCTGTCTCTGTCTGTCTGGCGAACGCACACACCCTATAACAAAAACTTTTTCTTCAAGTAAATGAGGAAAACAAGATTCCTTTAACCCATGACCTATGTTATATTGTCCCTACAAGAGATATGAACATGGTAGAAACACAGCAACAAGCGTGAACTGCAAGTTCACATACATCTGCCCTCATACCCTTTACCACAATTTCAGTTCCTGACACAATGCCATGCAAATGGAGTTTTTTTCTTCTTTCCTTTGGCTCTATGTAAGGTGCTGACTTTTCCCTTGGACACACTGGCAAAGCTCAGCCTGTCAGAGCCTGCATAATCTTAAAGAATACACATAATTTCCAGAATAGAGAAGAATGGAAAACGATGAGTTTCCAAAAGAAACAATTTTAAATTGCATATATCTATAGTTCTCATCCTTTAGAGATGATATTTCTGGTGGCATCTGTTACCACATGCATGAATCCTTGAAACACCAAAGTATTAAGAGCTCTCCAAGTGCAATTGTAGCTATCTTATAAAATACAGTTCCAACACAATGAAAACGATAATAATGTCAAGGATGGAAATCCCTGGGATTGACACCTAGTCAGAAAAAAATACAGAAGTGAAGAAAGACCAAATTAGATTCATTTCAGAAATGAAGAGAGAAACCCTAAAATGACGCTGAGAATCGTTAATTAAAACAACATAAAATTTGTACACCAAAATTCTTCACATTATGGCAAAATAACTATTTTCTAAATAGTTGTTAATCAATGATCTATTATGAATACAGAAATGAAAAATGTCCATTTTTTTTAATTTACTAAGGATAGCCAGTGATATGTCTAAAATACAGAAAACTATCCAAAAATGTAGTACATATACCTAGCATGTAAGTTTTATGCAAAGATAGAATGATGAGCTGAAAGAAGATTTACTTTTTAAAAAGTAGATACCTGATAAAGTATAAAGTACAATAAAAGAATAATAAATAAAAAATTAAAACACATATTTTCTAAGCAGTAGCTTATTTGCAGACATCTTCACCACCACCCACCCCTGCAGTTTCCATTATCTTCTGCACTGTGATTACTTCAAAGTCAAAGAATGATTAAGGTTGGAGGAAAATTTAACCTATAGTATACAGATAACATTCTACTTCCAAGTAAATGGAAACTCAGGGACTAGATTTAACTTCCCACATAAAACAATTAGAAAACTGAGAAAAAAATATAATAACGGTTTTCAAATATTGGACAACACCACAAAATTACAGGTCCTGAAGGAAAGTAAATAAACAAGGTAAACTCTGTAATTGCCAAGATTACAAACGAGTCAGTTTCTAGACCAGGGCACACGGTAGGGGAACCCAAGCAAAGATGCCCTTTCACTAAGTTAAAGGGACAGAGTTAAGAATTTACATGGCAGCTAGAACCTGCCAGGAACCTGAGTGTCAGAGCTCCAGGGACAAAAAGACCTTCTCAAGTCCTGGACTGAGTAATAGCCTATACACACATCAGAGAAAATTACGTAAGAATGGGAAAAGAAGAAAAGTGAGTGGACAAAACAATGTCTAGAACTCACTTATAGCTGGCAATCATTTGTGTTCCTACCAGTCAGAATAAACCTCATGATACGTCGAGTGCTCGGCTGAGTCCTCAGGAAGGTATCTCCTTAGTACTGAGGCTGTTTTAAATCTATCCTAATGCTGCTCCAGGTCTGGCCCTGTAGCGCAGCAATTAAGTGCCATGCATAGAAAGTCAGATCCCACAATTGAATCCCGAACCCTGTGGCTTCAAAAACAATGCCCACCCTTGGTGGAGCATGGCGTCAAAACCCATTTTGATTGCTGCTCTCCTACCTCCCTCTCTCTCTCTCGGAAGAAACACTTAAACTTTAAAAAATGATAATAAGAGGGGCCAGCCAGTGGCATGGTATTTAAGGTAACTGGATCCCACCTAGAGTCCCGCACCCAGTGGCTTAACAAACACATCTGGCTTGTGCTAAGTTCAAGACCAAAATCCTAAAAGAAGGGAGAAACAGAAGAGATGGGATTGCAGCAAGACCATTCCTCATGGAGGGTGCTTTATCTCTCTCCCCTGTCATTCTCTCTCTCTCTCTCTCTCTCTCTCTCTCTCTCTCTCTCTCTCTCTGGCAAGTGCACACACTCTCTGGCAGAATATATTTTAATATGCTAAAAAAAATGGTGCCAATACATATCATATTCTAATTTCAGAAAACTTAGAATATTTAAATAAAGCAGAAAATAGGATTCATTGCAGACAAAGGAGCTACTGTATAATAAGAATAAAAGTAGACTTCTTGCCAGAAACTATATAAGCTACAATTGATACAAGCCGAAAGATAGTTAAGAGATATCTCTGAAGCATTTAAAGGGACAAAAAAAAATTGATGTCAGTGTAGAGTTTCCTACCCGCCAAAAAAAATTTTTTTAATTTAAAGAGAAATAAAGAATTTTCCTCAGACAAACAAAAGGTGAGACAATAATATGTCCCCAGACTCACATTAAGAGAGAGATTGAGGTGAGGTCAGCACGTGGCCTGGTGGTTAAAGGCGCTGGATTCCTACATGGCTGACTGAGGTTCGAGGACCTGGCAGCTTGCTTTCTCCCTTTTCCTTTCTCTCTCTCTGTCTCTCTCTGGTCAAAATAAATAATAATCACAAATGTAATTAAATAAATAAATAATTCCTTTTAAAAAAGAGAGAAATATTAAATAAATTTCTTCAGGGGGAAAAAAAAATAAATAAACCAGGTTGAAATCTAGACCCACATCAAAGGAATTAGAAGTGCCAGAAATGGTAAATATGTGAGTAAATATAAATATAAAATTCTTTAAGGTAATTGACTATATAAAACAAAAATAATGAACCATCCAGATAGCATGGTAGTTGAGGTCAGCTGGATCCTACCTGGCCAACTGTGTGATTTGAGACTAGACCCAGTGAACCAAGAGAGAAAAGAAACAAGACTAAAACACTACGGATTCCAGCTCCAGCATCTTGAAAAATACCCTAAACATGTGTGCATGAGAGTCTCAAATCCCAAGACAATAGAGAAACAGAGAAGGAATTGTGGCGTGACCATGCCCCACTGGGAGATGTTTTCACCCTCCCTCCATCTGTTTCTCTATGGTGAATGTACATGTGCTCTGGCAAATTAAAAAAAAAAAAATCAACAAAATAAAATACTATGGTCTAGGAAAACAATATGATAATTCCTCAAAAGATTAAACATAGGTTCTGCTGTAGTAGCTGTGTTGAATTCTTTTACTCAGCAGGCTGAGGACACATGGGAGCCTTGAGTTCAATTCTCAACCTACCCTGAAAAGTTGGGTAGCATGTGCCTATGGGCCCAATTACTCAGAAGGCGGAGGTAGAAAGATTGCAACAAACCAAGATTCTGTCTGAAACACCACACATTTACATACATATACCACACCAAAAAATTAAACATAGAATTTCCATTTGATACAGCAATTCTGCTTCTAGATACGTAAAAGAATGAAAGGAAATTCACACAGATATGTGTACACCCATGTTTATGGTAGCACTAGTCACAATAATCAAAAGCCAGAAATGACTCATTGTCTATCAATAGAAGAACAGATAAACAAAATATGGTTTATAATACAATAGACTATTATGCAGTCTTAAAAAGGAATGATACTCTAATACATGCTGCAACATAATTGAACACAAAAATCATAATGCTGAATGAAAGAGGCCAGCCAACAAAAGGACAAATTATTGCATGATTCCATTTATCTGAGGCACAGAAATAGTCAAAATCATAGAGACAGAAAGTAGAATGACCACCAATGACCTAGGGTTGGGGAGAATGAAGAGTTATTGTTTAATGGGGGTAGTTCTGGAAATAGACAGTGCACAACACTATGGATATACTTAATGATAATGAATTGTACACTTAAAAGGGGTTAGAATGAAAAATTTTGTTATGTATTATCAGAGAAAAGAAACGCCATGCTTCTAGAATATCATGGATCTGTGAACTCTGAGTGAATGAATGAATGAATGAATGTTCAGGCAATACGGCCTTCCTGTCTGCAAACAGCATGAGGCCATTAGATGTATGTGTGATGTGAGAAATGAATTTTTCCAGATTCTAAGGTGCTCTGTCCAGTCTCTGGTGTTATTTAGTCTTGCCCCCTACTTGATACCAAAACCAACCTGTTCTGGATATCCCCTTATTTTTCTGATTCTTCTAAAAAACAACTTTCCCTAAAAAGTAACTTCCCTTCCTTTTTTGCCCTAATAAATGCAGAGGATGAGAGAAACTTAACAGGTATATACCTGGTATGGTCCCTCTCTCTTGAATCTGATCTGTGCCTCGAGTAGTTATTCTGTGAGTACTTCCGGTGACTCTGCTGGTCAGAAGAATCACAATGCATGTTTTGCAACAATTTTATAATTAAATATATCTATATATTTAAGAATATAAAAAGGCAAACCAAAGCTTGCAAAAAAGTATTTGAAAAACATATCTGGTAAGGTCTAATATCCAGACTCTGAGGAGTCTTCAAAAAGTTTTTAGAAATATGGAATTTTGAGTTTACTGTGGTGCAAAAAATAAATTAAATCCATGCATAGTTTTTTCATTTCATTGTCAATGAATTTCTTGAAGATATTCTTCCCACACATAGTAAGAAACCTTGCTAAAAAGAAAAAAAAAAACACAATGTTTTGAATGATTATTTTAATACATACTTCATTTTAAAATATCTATGAGTGTCAACTAAGCACATGCAAAGATGTTCACCTTCATTAGTAATTAGAAAAATGCAAATTAAACCCAAAATGAAGGTAGTACAATCTACTAAATTGGCCAAATTATAAAGACTGACAATATCAAGTGCTGATGAGGATAACGAGTAACTGGAACTCTAATATACTACTTGTGAGAATGCAAAATGATAAAACCACTTTACTAAACAGTTTAGTAGTTGTATATAAAGTTAAATATACACTTGCCACAAAATCCAACAATGCCACTTATAGCTATTGACACAAGAAAAATAAAGTTCATACAAACCTATCAGAGAATGTTTACAGCAACCTTATTCATAAGAGTAAAAACCTAGAATCAATTCAAATATGTATTAGCTAAAAAATGTATGAAATAATTGTGGTATGTCCATACAAAAAATACAATTCTGCAGTAACAATGAACAACCTACATAAATGAAGAATCCTCAAAAATTTCATGAGAAATATGTATTATGAAAAAGCTGTACATGGAGTTCGAAACTTTTTTAATGTTAAAAAATACTTATTATTTTAGTTCCATTTGTCCATGACCTTTGAAATCCCCTCATACATATTATACCTAGATGAATCTTCTTTACACCAGTGAAAAAAGCCACAGACACAAACTATCTGCAATGTGTCTTTTATATGCAACTCTTGAAAAGGCAAAACTCCAATGACCAAAAACAAGTCAGTGGTTGTCAGGGACTGGGGATGACAGGTTTGAGGGAGAGAGAGATTTTTGCTCTAGGGTGCATGTGCTCGCCAGAGACAAAGAGAGAGACAGAGAGACAAAAAGTGAGAAATCACCCTCCAGAGGGATGTCCACACCACAGTCCCTTCTCCTACATTTTCCTTTTGGGATTTTAGGCACACACGCAAATGCACCCAGTGTGAGTTTTAAGCCACCAGGTCTGGAACTCAAACCTCAGTCAACTAACTACAAGGGAATACAATGACATAATCATGATGCCATCTGCTGGTCCTACAATTAAAATTATTTTAAAATCACTATAATATATAGAAATAAGTACAGGAACAGAACTTACTCTTAGAGGTTTCATGACAACCTCAATGCTAACCAGTGCTAAGTCCCTTCCTCTCGCACAGGTGGCAGTAGAAAGTGCACATTAGGCTGATAGTCTAATGAGCATTTCTTGAAAACAAGGCCAGAGGAAAAGACTATCTCTTAGGCAGAACTATAGTAACTACCAAAGTTAAGGGGGCATGGGGCTGGGACATACGGGAGAAAGATACGCAGTATGTAAAATGCCTTAGGTAAGTTCCTTGAAAAAGGACATCCAAAAGGATGGAACACAGAGGACAGAGGATGTGAAACAGAACATGAAGTCACCATGGGAAATGAGAGAGACTAGAAGAGAAGAAAACAGATGTAAAAGATAAACAGACAGCCTTAGATGATAAGGGACATTACCAACATCAGGCTTTTATATACTCTACAGTAAGCTAGACTGCCAGAAACAGTGTTATCACACGCAGCCAAATTATACTCATCTTCCTGCTTAGTGAAAATGTTTGAACTTTCTGTCTCTCCAGTGAGCGCATGCACCCCATAACAACAATCTCTTCAAAAAAAAAAAAGAAAAAAAAAACAAAAAAAAAACAAGAAACAAAAAACAAGCATTTAATATTAAATAACTCTTTCTATGCAAGCAAACAAGCAAAAGCAGCCTTTTCACCATGGCAGAAAGAAAAGCAAAGATGTGACTGTAAAGAGAAATTTGAGCAAGATCATGAAGGCACTCTAGGACCTCATGTTCAGACTGATGACCAATATAATGGGAAGAAGTAGAAATATGGGCATGATAAAAGTCAACTGCACCCAGGATGGCATAATTGCCCTTGCTTGGGAAATGAAAGGTAATCATTCTATTATGTAACAATCTGAAGGGAAAAAAAGGGGGGGGGGAGACTTTATTGTGGATGAAAGGTGATGGGATGCTTTACTTTCATTTTTATACATTCGATCACATTATTTAGCTTACAAAGTGAATATTTCAACATGTGAACATTTCTCCCTAGCCCAGTTGATAAAACTATAAAATTATCTTCAACAGATAATACATTTCTTTGTCCCATTAATGCTTTGCCTTTCTATTTTTCTTCTAAATGTCCTTCCTCAGACTCTCCTCTTTCACACACACTATATCTGGTATTCACATCCATTTACTGTGTTTCTATATCCTTTAATCAATCAGTTTCAGTCATAGAGTGCAGACACTCGGAATATATTGAGTGGGGACATACAATGTCTCTCCTTCATAGCCTGGCTTTTATCTTTAAATTAAAAGAAATCCCCCTCAGGAGAGACAGCCATACTGCAATCCCTCCTCCTCCATTTTCCTCTTGGAATCTGGGGCATGCACGCACACACACCTGGCATGACCTTTAAATCAGCAGGTCCAGAACTCAAACCACGGTCAACTACAAGGGAGTCCAGAGACATGACCATTACACCATCTACTGGTCCCAATACTTGATATTTTTGACTGACTTGCTGACTTCACTTCTCAACATGGGAAATAATCTGAAGCCTACCTCCTACAATGATGAATGTAAGATTGGGTAATCAGTTCAAAATTGTTATTTCAGAAATTTTTCTAAAAACTTTTCTAAAAGCTACTTACAACTCAAAAACATACAACCAAACTTAGTTCATCTGCAAACTACTACTATCCTAGGACATAATAAGGATACAATGAGTTGAAGAATTTCAATATTCCAGGCATTTCAATATGGTATGCACACCCATATACATATGTACGTACATATGTTTATATATACACATATTATGTATTCTATTCTGTGCAAGTCCATCAACTGTCACAATACTACCATCTTGTTCATTTTTACATATTTTCTAGTAATATGTTAAGAGATTAGTCTGGGGACCAGCAGATGGCATAATGGTTACATCGCTGGACTTGCACATAGTCGACCACAGTTCAAGTCCCAGACCTGGCAGCTTAAACTCATGCTGGGCGCATGTGCACGTGTGCCCAAAATCCCAACAGGAGAATGGAAGGTATTGCGGCAGGCCATCCCCCCTGGAGTATTTCTCACTTTCTATCTCTCTGTCTCTCTGGTGAGAGCATGTGCCCTATAGCAAAAATATTTCAAAAAAAAATCTCTATACATTCCTACCATAAGAAAAATATGTGAACACTACGGTAATAGGAAAGCAATGGTAACGATGTGAACAAAAGTACAATTATCCTAAGTGTTGATATTTTTACTACCATTATAAATGGCCCTGATGTGTCACGATATTCTGAATGGCTAAAACAGAATCTCTTAAACATGGAAGTAACATTCTATTCACTTCCCTCACAATGCTGTTCTCTCTATTAACACACAAATACTCTTTTTTTTTCCCATCCTGAATATGCGGTATACTGGTTCAATCAAAGATATTACCATGCATATTATCATCAACAGATCACTTTCCATTTTTGTGTCCCTAAAATGTTCTGCCTCTTTTTAGCCTTATTCCCTCCTTTTCACCCTCCATTTCCCATCTTCCTCCCACACTGTCTCTAATATCCACGGTCGATCTCCATACCTTTATACTGTCCAATCTTTCAGTTCCTGTCATAGACTGCAGACATTCAGTGTATTTTGAGTGGGGATATAAAATGCCTCTCTCTCATAGTCTGGCTTGCTTCGCTTAGCAGTAAACTTTCCATATTCATCCAATTTCTACCAAATGCCAGTGTCTCCTTAGTTTTTTTTTGGCTGAGTAGTATTCCGTATGTGCCACACATTTTTCAGTCCATTCATCTGTTTGTGGACATATGGGTTGGTTTCATGTCTGAGCAACTGTGAATAATGCCACAATAAACATAGATGTGCAAATGTTTTTCAAACTGAGTGCATTTCCATCCTTTAGATAGATACCCAGAAGTGAAATTGCTGGATGGTATGGTATTTCTATTTGTAGGTCTTTGCAGAATCTCCATATTGTTCTCCACAGCGGCTGTACTAATTTAGATTCCCACCAACAGTATAGGAGAATTCCCTTTTCTCCACAGATTTGCCCCCACTTTTCATTCTTTATTTTTTTATTCTTAGGCATTCTGACTGAGGTTAGGTGGTATCTCACTATGGTTTTGATTCGTATCTCTTTTATGATAATGGATATTGAGCATTTTGTCATATAGATCTTGGTAGCTTATATATCTGTTCAGTTCATTTGCCTGTCTTTTAACTGAATTAATTTATATATATATATATATATATATATATATATATAATTTTTTTTCAGGTAAGCTGCTTGAGTTCCCTATATATTCTATTTATCAGTCCCTTATCTGAAGCATAGTTTGCAAGTATATTCTCCCATAGCAAGGGTTGTCAGTTCACTTAAATTATTGTTTCTTTTGCTGTGCAGAAGATGTTTAACCTAATGTAATCCCACTTTTCTATTTTGAGAATTACCGCTTTGAGGGGTCTTATTTAAGAAGTCTTTACCTATGCTGATGTCTCCAAGAGTTTCCCCTGCATTTTCCACCAGTAGTTTTGCTTTTGTTTTGTTTTGTTTTTTTAAAGAATTATTTTATTTGGGATCAGCAGTTGGTATAATGGTTATGTGGCTGGACTCCCATGTAGTCGACTGTGGTTCAAGTCCCGGAACCAGTGGCATATACATGTGTGCCCAAGATCCCAAGAGGAGAATGGAGGAGAAGGGACTGTGAGGTGGCCATCCCCTCTGGGGGGTGATTCTCGCTTTCTGTCTCTCTGTCTCTCTCTGTCTTTCTGGCAAGTGCACACACCCTATAGCAAAAACCTCTCAAAAAAAAAAATCATTTTATTTAACTTTATTTATTTACTTATTTGTTCATTTGACCAGAGGGACAGAGCAAGAGAAAGTGAGAAAGCAAGCCACCAGGTTCAGGATTTAAACTATGGTTGACCATGTGGGAGTCCAGTACCCTTAACCACCATGCCATCTGCCAGCCCCCACTGGGAGTTTTAAAGTTTGAGGCCTTCAGTTTAGATTTCTGATCCATCTTTGAGTTGACTTTTGTGAGCACTGAGAATTAGGGGTTCAGTTTCATCTTTCTGCAGGTGTATACCCAGTTTTTCCAGGACAATTTACTAAAGAGAGTTTCTTTTCCCCACTGGATTATATGATGCCCTTTGTCCAAAATAAGTAGGTATTGGGACCAGCAGTTAGCAGAATGGCTATGTCACTGGACTCCCATGTAGTCGACCACAGTTCGAGTCCCAGACCCGGTGGCTTAAACTCATGCCGTGTGCATGTGCATGCGTGCCCAAGATCCTGAGAGGAGAATGGAGAAGGGATTGTGGCATGGCCATCCCCCCCCCCCCGGGGGGTGATTTCTCACTTTCTGTCTCTCTGTCTCTGTCTTTCCAACAAGCTGTGTGCTATAGCAAGAACATGCCCTATAGCAAAAACTTCTCAAAAAAAAAAAAGTAGGCGTATGTTTTGGAGTTTATTTCTGGGGTATCTCTTCTTTTCCATTGAGTTACATGCCTGTCTTTATGCCAGTACCATGCTGTTTTGAGTATCACAGCTTTGTAATATATTATGGAGTCGGGAAGTGAGATGCCTCGTACTCCACTCTTCTTGAGCAGTACTGCTTCAGCACTCATTCCAGACAAATTCTATGATTTTTTTTTTCTAAATCCATGAAGAATGTCTCTGGTAATTTGGTTGGGATAGCATCAACTCTGTAGATCTGGCAGATTTGACATTTTCAATATATTAATTCTTCCAATTTAGGAACATGGGATGTCTTTCCAACTTTTTGTGTCATTTTCAATTTCTTTTTTTAGTTTTTCATAGATTTCCTTGCAGTAGTTTTTTTTTTACATCTTTCATTAGATTTATTCCTCATTATCTTATACTTTAGGGGGCTATTTTAAATGGGACTTTTTTCTTCAAGTCTACCTCAGTCTGCTCACTGCTTATGTATAGAAATGCTAAAGACTTTTGTATGTTGACTTTGTATTCTGACACTTTACTGTATTCATTTATTATTGAGGATTTTTTGCGGATTCTTTTGGGTTTTCTATGTACGTAATCATGTCATCTTTGAATAGAGATAATTTCACTTCTTTCCCTATTTGAATGCCATTTACTTTATTCTCTTGTCTGACTGGACTAGCAAGACTTCCAGTACTATACTGAAAAGGAGTGAAGAAAGTGGGCAGACTTTTCTTGTTCAGGTTTTTAATGGAAAAGCTTTCAGCTTTTCCCCATTCCACATATTAGCTACGGGTTTTTAATAGGTAGCTTTTATTGTGTTGAGAAATATCCCTTCAATGCTGATTTTGCTAAGTGTCTTACTCATGAAGGGATGTTATGTTTTATCAAAAGCTTTTTCTGCATTGATGGATATTATATGATTTTTTTATCTTTCTTTTTGTTAATATGGCTTATTACATTTATGGTTTTCCATATGCTGAACCACCCTTGCATTCCTGTCATAAAGGCTGCCTGGTCATATAATCTTTTATGTCATTGGATATGATTTGCTAGTATCTTGAGAATTTTTACATCTATATGCATCAGAAATATTAGTCTGTAGTTTTCCTTTTTTGTTATGTTCTTGTCTGTGGAAACAGTGATAGAAGCTTCAGAAAAGGAATTTGGGAGGGTTCCTTCCTTTGGGATTTTTTGAAATAGTGAGAATAGGGAATAGCTCTTCTTTAAAAGTTTTGTAGAATTTAGAAATGAAACCATCAGGAACTGGGCTTTTCTTTGCTGGGAGGTTATTTGTTGCCGATTCGATCTCGTTTCTTATGGGTCTATTCAGACGTTCTGTGTCTTCCTGATTCAGTCTTGGTAGAATACCTATGTCCAGAAATTTGTTCATCTCATCCAGGTTTTGTCTGTTGGAGTATAGTTGCTTATAGTATTCTCTGATAATGTTTTGTATTTCTATGATATCTGCTGTAAAATTGCCCGCTTCATTACATATTTATCTGGCTCCTTTCTCTCTTCTTTTTAATTAGTCTACCTAATGGTGTATCAATTTTATCTTCTCAAAGAGCCAGCTTTTGTGTTCACTTATTTTCTGTATAATTATTTATTCTCTATTTCATTTATTTCTGCCTGAATCTTTATTATTTCTTTTCTCCTGCAATTTTTTGGATATTTTGTTTTTCCAGTTCCCTGACGTGTACTGTTATGTAGTCTATGTGTACTGTTATGTTGTCTATATTATATATTGTTATGTTGTCTGTCTCTCGTCTTTTTATCTTTCTCTTATGCACACTAATTGCTATGAACTTCCCTCTTTTGACTCTTTTAGCTGTATCCCATACGTTATGGAAACTCGTGTAATCATTATCATTGGTTTCAATGAATCTTGTGATTTCAGTCTTGATTTCTTCAGTGGTTGTAAAGTCATTCAGGAGGAGGTTGTTTAGTTTCCATATGTTTGTGTATTTAAGGTTTTTTTCTGAAGTTCAAGTTTAATTCCATCATGGTCGGAGAAGTTTCTGGGTATAGGTTCTATGCCTTTACATTTGTAAAGGTTTGTTTTGTGCCCATTCATGTGGTCAAACTTTGAAAAGCTTCCACGTTTGGGTGAGAAAAACATATATTTTGTGGTTGCTGGATGAAAGTTCTATAGAGTCTGTCAAGGTCATTTGACTTATGGTACTACTTAGATCCTGTATCTCTTTGCTTATTTTTTGCCTAGATGATCTGTCCAAAGGAAAAAGTGGGGTATGAGATCCCCAAGGATTAGTGTGTTACAGTCTCTCTCTTCCTTTAGATCTCACAGTCTTCCTTCACATATTTCAGTGCTCCTGAGTTGGGTGCATAGATATTTATAAGTGTTATATCTTCTTGGTAAATTAGCCCTTTTAGTACAATATAATGTCCTTCTTTGCTTCTTCTTACAGATTTTTGTCTTAAAGCCTATTTTGTCTGACATCAGTATTGTGATTCCAGCCTTTTTATGGTTTCCGTTTGGATGGACTACTTTTTTCCAGCCTTTCCCTTTTAATCTATCCTTATCCATAAGGTGCATTTCTTGTAGGTAACAGACAGAGGATTTCTGGGTTTTATTCATTCAGCCAGTCAGTGTCTTTTGATTGGAGAATTTAACCCTTTAACATTCAATGTTATTATCAATACCTGCAGAGTTGTCTCTGTCATTTTGTTAGCCATTTTCTTGGTTGTTTTTTGTCCTCTCATTTCTGTCTGTCACTCTTTTCCTGTTATAGTACTCATTTCAGTACTTCTAGAAAACCTGCCTTAGTATGGGTAAATTCTTTCAGGTTTTGTTTATCTGAGAATATTTTTATCTTTTCTTCCCATTTGAAGAATAATCTTGCCAGGTATAGTTTTTCTTGGTTTTTTTTTTTTTTTTTTTTTTTTTTTTTTTTTTTTTTTTTTTTTTGTATTTTGAATATGTTCTTCCATTCTGCTTTTGTCAACATTGTTTCAGTTCAGAGGTCTGATATTAGCATAATAGGATAACCTTTCCAAGTGACTTGATGGTTCTCTCTCACCATTTTTAGAGTTTTGTCTTTGTGATTTTTCCTATTCTGGCTATGACGTGCTTTGGTGACAATCTTCCTATGTTGATTTGGGGTCCTTTGTATTTCTTGGGTCTGAATGTCTGAATGTTTCCCTAGATTTGCAACGTTTTCTGCAAGTATTTTATGACATAGATTTTCTATGCCCTTGTCTGATTCTTCACCTTCTGGTATACCTATTATTCTGATATTTGAGTGTTTAATGGTATCTAATATTTCCCATATATTGTCCTCATTTTTTAAAGTTATTTTTTCATTCTTTTTGGTAGTTTTACCTAAGTCAAAAGTTTTGACTTCCAGAACAGAGACTGTATGTTCTGCATGGTCTAATTTGGTATTAAAACTTCCAAGGGAGGTTTGATCTCCTGCATTACAGTCTACATCTCTAGAAGATTCTTTTTTATGTTGTCTCTCCTCCTTTAAGTCATGAAAGGACTTCCTCGTCTCCTGGAGTTCAATGTCTCTTTTCTCTTGCATCTCATTGAGTTCTGTCACCATGAATATTCTAAATTCTTTTTCTGACATTTCAGTAATTTCCTCTGTTTTTTTTTTCCACACTTTGAGGTGAGTTACTATATTTCATTGTTGGGGGCATATTTCCTAGTTTCCTCATACTTGAGACTCTTCGGCTTTTTTAGTCATTTGGTGATGTACTCACTTTCTGCTAATTCTTTAGAGGTTTCTGTAGCTATGAGCTCAGGTGCTTTTTCTTGTTGTGAATTATTTTTCTGTCAATTTCTCTCATCTACTGTGGTTTGCAATGTGATACACACAGGAGGAGTTTTAGTTCAGATTTATGGAGAGGAGTTTCTTTCTTTCAGCTAGTAGTTCAGTGAGGGGAGAGAACTCCTCCAGAACCCCACAGTGTTCAGATGTTTGCCTACTATATACCTAGACCTGTCTAGTCCTTCTCGGGGTGGAGGCTGAGCAGTAAAGTGAGAATGTAAGGTGAAAGAAAGAAAACAAAGAAGAAGAAAAAAAAGTCGTGGCATGCAAACTGGACAAGGGGCTTCAGATGGAGCTATCTGCTTAAAGAGCCTGCAATTTCCATGTCCTGTGTTGCAGGAGGAGAGCAAAGAGTTAGCAAAAGGGAAAACTGCCTATCTTCTAGCTCTGAGACAACTTGAGGTTGGAGGGTTGGGGCTGGCTCAGGCTCAGTCCTGCCTCGGGTCCTTGGCAGAGCAGAGGTATTCAGATGAAGATGTCTGATTAAGAAGCCTGCAACTGGGAACCAGCAGTTAGCGTAATGGCTATGTCGCTGGACTCCCACGTAGTCAACCGCGGTTTGCGTCCCGGACCCGGTGGCTTAAAACTCATGCCGGGTGCGTGTGCGTATGTGCCCAAGATCCCGAGAGGAAAATGGAGGAGAAGGGACTGCGGCGTGACCATCCCCCCTGGGGGTTGATTTCTCGCTTTCTGTCTCTATGTCTCTGTCTGTCTGGCGAGCGCACGTGCCCTATAGCGAAAAACTTCTCAAAATAAAAAAGAAGCCTGCAACTTCCTGTCCTTCTAGCTCTGATACTGCAAGGTCACAAATACACATTTAAAGCCATCAATAAATTTTAGTTTCAATTTCATGAATGAAAAGCTTCTCCACAAACATATATAATCAATTACTGTTATTTATTCAATTGCATGATTGCCTTCTTCTCAAAGAATAAACAAAGTCCACAAATACACTACACATAAGTTTCCAAAAAGATGGCAGAGTATTCATGGTTAGAATAACTGAATTCTGTAATATTTTTATGGCACAATATTTTTTCTTTTAATTACTAAAATTAAGTTAAAATAACTAAATTGCAAGAGAAAATAATATATGCTCTGCTTAGCAAATGATTATAGATTTTCTAAGACTGAGAATCAACAAAAGGTTATGTAACTCAACAACAGACACACAGAGAAAAAGTCTGGTGAGACTTGGTGAACTGAAGAAAGAAAATAAGGGAAGGAAAGAAGAAGGGAGGGAGGGAGATTTTAAATGATTTGCATGATCCAGACCTCAGCATTGCTACACAATTACAGTGGAAAGAATGTGCGGCAATTAACCAGCTTTAAATGCAGAAAATATTCAAACAATCATTCTTTTTCTCTAAAAACTTTTCTTTTAGCTTGCTATAGGGCAAAGATGCTTGCCAGAGACAGAGATAGAGAGACAGGGGAAGTGAAAAATCACCCCCTAAAGGGAATGACCACACTGCACTCTTCGTCCAGGATATCTGATTCACATCATTAGCACTGGACTGGGACAATAGGTACATAATGACTATTCTCCAGGATGTAAAATGGGATTGTGGTGAAAGTAAAAGCTCAAGAAACAATTACATGGCTATAGTAATGTCTGAGTCTTAATATATTTAAGCCAAACAGTTATTTGTATTCACTTTAGACCATTGTTAAATGTCAATATACTTGATAGTACAGGTACACAGCTTGAATGTGTCTATTGTGAGATCTCAGCCTATTTCTAAAAGATCTACTATAACTTCTCCTTGTACTAGGACTTAGGACCATAAGCATTTTATTTTTCATCCCCCTTCTATATAATATATAGTCATTTACAAGGTGCCTTTAGGATATTATAAAGAAGAAAGTTATGAAGTAAATTACTAAACCACTATTTTTGATAACTACAGAGATAAGATGACCATGTACTACTTTACATTTTATTAGCTCCATAGTTTACATTCTACCATACCAACCACAACCCGTTAGTTATACTGGAAGTATGGAAGTAGAAATATTTAATAAATTTTTCTTTTTTTTTTTTTTTGGATGGTAAGTGTATGAGGCACAGTTTTCCAGAGAGAAACAACTAATAGGGGTGTGTGTGTGAACAGAGATAGATTGGAACAGTGAATTGGTTCACAAGGTTATGGAGTTCTCAAGAAGTCTCAAGATCTGCAGCCAGCAAGCTGGAGACCTAGCAAAATCAGAAGGGTAATGCAAATTCCAAGTCCAGTCTAAAGACCTAAGGACCCAAAGACCCAATAGAGGGATTTCCAGTCTGAGTGCAAGGGAAGACTAATGTCCCAGCTCAAACTGTCAGGAAGTTTCCTCTTCCACAGTTGTTTTGTTCTATTCATGTCTTTGAATGACTGGACTGCCCCCCACTAGAAAGGGCAATCTTCTTCATTCAGTCTACCAATTCAAATGTTAATGTTGTAAAAAAAACACCTTCACAGACATACCCAGTACAGTGTTTAATCAAATATTTGAGTACCCCATGACCCAGTCAAGTTGATATACAAAATTAACAATCGCAAGTCCATCCCTTGTCACCTTCCTACCTATACACGTCTCCTAAAACCAGTCTACAAATAAAAAAACCAAGTCGTAACTCCACCTAACACGATACAACTATCCCAAGTACAACTAGAAATGCACTGACCTTTTCCCAGAAAGAGGAAGTAAAGTCCTGAGTGATATTTACTCTTTTCCTTGTTATCCTCTGACTTAAAACATGATTCAAATGATGAAAAATTTACAACATTTAAACAATGTAAAATTGGGCTGGCAGGTGGCGTGGAGGTCAAGGGCACTGAACTCCCACATGGCAGACTGTGGTTCGAGCCCTGGACCTGGTGGCTTGCTTTCTCACTTTCCCTCTCTCTTGCTCTTTCTCTTTCTCACTCTGTGATATATAAAATCAAAATATGTTACATAAGAGAGTAAAAGAGAGAAGGAAACAAAAATATTTGCTTTATATATATTACATACACATATATACACAAGCATACTCAAAACAAAATGAGAAAATATACATAGCAGTTACAATCTTTGTTTCTGTATCTGATAAATGCATCATAGCTGCTTTTTTTTAAAAGAGATTTTTGCTATAGGGCTCTTACACTTGCTGGAGAGACAGAGAGTCAGAGAAGTTACCCCACAGGGGTATGGCCATGCCACAACCCCCTCCTCTATTCTCCTCTTGGGATTTTTGGGCACACATGCACACATACTCAGCATGAGTTTTAAGTCACCAGGTCTAGGATTCAAACCGTAGTCAACCATGTGAGAGTCCAACAATGTAACAATACACCATTTGCTAGTCCCATAGCTGCAATTTTTAACTACCTTCTTCTGCTACTTATTCTGCAATTTATTCTGCATTCCCTTTGTCTTCAGCAAGCACCTCAGCTTGTTTTGTTTACCTGTGGGGTGACTGTAATCTTTCCTAAAGAATCTAGACCACATGGGACCAATAGTTAGTGTAATGGCCATGTCGCTGAATTCCCATGTAGCAGACCGTGGTTCGAGTACTGGACCTGGTGGCTTAAACTCACGCCGGCCGCATGTGCATACATGCCCAAAATCCCAAGAGGAGAATGGAGGAGAGGGAACTGTGGCTTGGCCATTCTCCCTGGGGGGTGATTTCTCTCTTTCCACCTCTCTGTCTCTGTCTTCCTGGCAAGCGCACGCACCCTATAGCAAAATCCTCTCAAAAATAAATAAATAAATAAATAAATAAATAAATAAATAAATAAATAAATAAGAAAGAATCTAGGCCACAGTAGTCCTGTCTTAGTTGGGTTGTTATAGTTTTCTATCAACCTTATTCAAAGAGCATGGTAATGTTAAAAGACATCCTAAGGGATTTCCTGAATTCCATACATATTCTTCCTTACCTCCACTATGATACACAGTCCAATTTCCCCATGAAAGTCAGGATCAATCATCCCAGTCACCACAGTAACTCTCTTCTTTGTTTTTTGATTCAGAGGCATAAGGAATACAAGGTGGTCAGGCTAGAGTCCTAAATTCTGTTTTAATAAAATCATTGGTGTGTCTTCATATAGAAACATTTCTCCTTCTATAACTAAGGTAAACAGAGCAAAAAGTCATAGGAACAGGAAGCAAAGGTTGTACTACTAGGTTACTAGAGGTAATAGTGTGTGATGTCACTCTTGTTGCCACCCCTGGATCTCTAGATCCATGAATTCTGCAATAGGAGAAAAAGCACCATCTACTAGATGCTGATTTGGTACATAAACAGCCTTTCAAGATACTGCCTACTATCAAGCTAATGGAACTGAGTCTTCTCAAAAGGCCATTTAACTGTTGCATCAAGCCAGCTGCTCCAGGACTGTAGAGACATTATAAGTGAACAACATAAACATGGGCGCATTGCTGAACTTCTTTTACTATAAAGTGAGTTCCCTAATCAGAAGTAAGGCTGATGGATAAAGCATTCTGTAAATCCACAGATGGAAGTTTCAGCAAAAGCACTGCAAGCAAAGATTAAAAAAAAAAAATTTATCTAGAATAAGTGTCAATTCGGGGACCAGCAGGTGGCGTGGTGGTTAAGGTACTGGACACACACACATAGCTGGTCATGGTTGAGTCCCAGACGTGGTGACTTACTTTCTCTCTCTCTCTCTCTCTCTCTCTGTGTGTGTGTGTGTGTGTGTGTGTGTGTGCCTGGTCAAATTAAAATGAACAAACGAATAAAATTAAGTAATTCTTTAAAAAGAAAAAAAAAAGTGTCAATTCCAGTAAGAACAAAATGTTGCCCCTTCCATGCTGAAAGTCCAATTCAATCTACCTGCCACCAGGTAGCTAGCTGGCTGATCATCCTGGGCAACAGTGCTATATCAAGGACTTAGTATTGGCTGCTGCCAATGAAGGGCACTTAACGGTGGCTATAAACAGTTCGGCCTTCATGAATGGAAGTCCATGTGGCTAAGCCCATGTCTAACTTCCATCTCTGGCACTATCGCCACTTTGTTAGTAAATCCACTGGATAACAACAGCGGTCATTGGAGGGAAAGGCTGATTAGATCTAGATCATCCTATCATCCTATCCACTTGACTACTAAATTCCTCACATTTGGGTGAGCAGTCACAGGGGGAAAAATTTTTATTTTACTTATTTATTTATTTATAGCCCATTCTGAAGTCTACCTACATACTTCTTCCTTAAATATCCTTTTGCCAGATTTCTAATCATATTCCTTACAAGACCCTAACCATCCAGCCAAATCACTGGCCACAACTTAAGAATGAGAATATAATTACACATCTGGCCATTTCTCTTTCCAGGCAAAAGAATAGCCAACCAGGTGTACTGCTATAAGTTCTGCCCTCTGGGAGGATTTCCTTTTACTACTGTCCTTCAGGGATGTCCCAGAAGAAAGGTGTAGTGCTGCAGCTGGTTCCACTGGTTCCTGTGTATCAGGCACAGTCATCTGTGAACCAGGCCCAAGCCTTTTCTTCCTCTGCCAATGACCATAAGCAACTTGCAACTCCTAATGAGGCCACAGGTACAAGCCTGGGAGCCAGAATGCATTGTAGCAGTGGGGACTGTGGGCATTTGCCACTTTTTCACGTAACTTACTTGTGCATTCTGGGCCTGCTTGCACCTAATCACAAAGGTACTACACTTCCATTTGATGATGGAATGCTGCTGTTGAAGAAATTAATATGCCGCCCCAAAAAATATGCTGCTTTGGCATACTGATTGTTTTGAATTAAAAGCACAAGAAAAAATAGCAGGTACAAGACAATCACTGACCTTCGCTTCTTAAAAACAAGAGATAAAATTCCCATGTGAAAGATGTGCTCTCTTCACCAAAAAGAAAGTAATGTTCTTATCATCAGGATGGGAATCTGAAGCCAAGAGAAATCTGTACAAACAAATCTTGTTAAACTAACCCTTCCCTTCTCAGTCACTTCTCTATCCAATTAACTAGCCTGGCCCAAGCCCATCTGTCTTATCACATTTCACGACATTCTATTCTTTGCCAAAGTCAGTATGTGTCCACTGTCACAAAAAAAAACTTACATATTAAGTAAAATCATACACTTTTTCTCCTGTTATCTGTCTTATGAGCCCAGCAAGAAAATAAATAAAAGTAAAAAAGTACAGTTCTTGCCTCCCTAACATTGCGTGCCCAATTTTGTCTTGATAAGTCAGACTCAGTTCACTCAGATCACATGATACTCCGGTGGCCCATGGGTAAGCATTAGTCTCTACTAAAGCCCACCAACAGGTCAAGAGAACTGTGTCTGAAAAGGGAAGCAGTTATCCCTGGAAGAGAGCAGGGCTTTGCTCCAAAAAGTCTGATGGTGTGAGTTGTAACTCACCTATAACAGCCTGCCAGAGGCTCCAAACAGCATTGCCATCTACCCCTGAAACTTCAAACACCACTGGCTACGCTGATCTTAGAGCCCAAAAGAGCACAGCAGCTTGCACAGTCATCTAGACCTGCTGCAGAGCTTCCTCATATTTTGGGCCCCAGTTAAAACTCACAGCTTTTGAAATCAGTAGATGGCAAAATGGTTATGTCACTGGACTCCCACGTAGTCAACTGCAGTTGGAGTAACAGACCGACAGCTTAAAACTTACCCATGCCTGCCCAAAATCCTGAGAGAATGGAGGAGAAGGGACCAAGACATGGCCATCCCCCCTGGATGGTGATTTCTCTCGCTGTCTGTCTCTCCAGCAAGCGCACCCACCCTATAGCAAAAATCTCTCATTAAAACCAACAACAAAACTAGCAGCTTTTGGGTTACATGGTAAATAAGTCAAAGTAACACACCCAAATGAAAATATGTTGCTTCCAAAATCCAAAGAGACCCAATAAGCAGTAAAGGAGGGGCCAAAGGCAACAACATGTTCTTCACCTTAAGATATTCTGACATTTCCTATACCATTGGACTCCTAGAAATTTCAGACAAAGGGAGGCCCCTGAATTTTAGTTGACTTCCCACTATCTGACATATAAATGTCCTACCAATAAGTCTAGTTGGTATTTCTCACTCACTAAGTCCAATAAGCATAATGCCTTCAATGTAAAGGACCAGTGGGTAGAAGAAAAAGGCAATCAAGGTCCTTGTAAACTTGATTATGACTCAGGGCTGGAGTTCATATACCCTAGCCCTGAGGTAGGACAGTTAAGATATATTTTTGGTTTTGCCAGCTGAAGATAAACTGCTTCTGGTGGACAGGGATGGAGAAGACATTTGCCAGATCAATAGCTACATGCTAGGTAGCAGGAGATATGTTAATTTGCTCAAGCAATGAATCCACACCTAGTACACAGCTACAACTGGAATTGCCACTTGGTTAACCTCATGATAACCCACTATCATTCCCCAAGGTCCATCTTCTATACGGGCCAGAGTTGGGGGTGTGGTAGGAATCACCACCTATCTATCTTTCAACTCCCTGATGATGGCACTAATCTCTGCAATTTCTCCTAGAATGTGGTACTGCTTTTATATACTAATTTCTAGGCAGAGGCATTTCTTTTTTTTTTAAAAGAATTCTTTTTTATTTAACTTTGTTTATTTATTTATTTAAATATGGCCATAGAGTGACAGAGTGAGACAAAGAGAGAGGGAAAGTGAGAAAGCAAGGTGTCAGGTCCAGGACTCGAACCATAGTCAGCAATGTGGAAGTCCAACACCCTTAACCACCATGCCACCTGCCGGCAAGGTAGAGGCAGTTTCTTTTTTCTTTTTTTTTTTTTTTTTTTTTTTTTTTTTTGAGAGAGAGATTTTTGCTATAGGGCATGTGCGCTTGCCAGACAGGCAGACAGAAAACAAGAAGTCACTCCCCAGGGAAGATGGCTGCACTGCAATCCCTTCTCTTCCATTCTCCTCTTGGGCACATAAGCACACACGCCTGGCATGAGTTTTAAGCCACCGGGTCCAGGACTTGAACCGCAGTCGACTACAAAGGAGTTCAGCAATATAACCATTATGCCATCTGCTGGTCCCAGAATAGAGGCAGTTCTAAAGGCTTCCACTAAGTCTTCCCCATCATAACTTCCACTCTATAGGTCGCAGAACCAATGTGGAGATTCTGCCAGCTGCTGGATATTTCTCTTCATGTACGCATTCCAAAATCTAAAAAATAACCACAGGATAAGTTCAGGGATCCAGTAGGTCCACTATAAGATGGCCTAAATCAAAACTCTACTAATCTTGACTTGTATAAGGCCCTATTCTGACTTTTGGACCACAATGATATTTTGAGTTTCCTGGGATTAGTGTCAGTTCAGAGACAGTGCTCAGTTGTCCCAAAAAGTTCTGATTATTTCCATTTCCCAAATGCCCTGGTAAAAGGCCATAAATCCTTTGAGAAGGCTGGGAAAGAGACTGACAGGTTATTTTTGGTTTAGATTTCCCAATTCAATAACTATAGTTACCACTGTTAAGGCTTGGCCTACTCAGAGGAACAATCACAGAACACTTCACGGATGCCAGAGCTCCCCTCAGAAATTTACTCACGGTCGTGATGAAAGATAGGTCATTCGGATCCTCCCAGTGTGGATACATAGGTTTTAAATGGCATAGCCTAACATCTTAATCTCTGTAAGCCTCTGAGTTCCTTCCTCCGCATTACACTATGGCAGGTGCAGTATTTCCAACTCATTAAACCTTTCGGTCCATGTTTTTAGCCAACCAAACAAAACAAACTTTCAAGAGTCTTTTCTAGTTCTCCAAGCTGCAACATTTAATGCAGAATTTTGACTCAGTGAGCCATATCAATAAATCTAACATGTCCCAAATTTATGTTCCTGCACTATTATCCCTAAGTATCCATTCCCACATCATGTTCTCCAGATTTCTGGCTGTGTAAATTAGAAATTCAAGTTCTTTTGGAATGTAGTACATGTCCTCATAAGTAACACTTATCTTAACTCATCTTTAAAAATCTGCTGGGACTTGGGTATGGTTATAGGTCTAAAAGCAAAAGGAGTGGGTCTTGAGTTGTCTTGCAGAGCAACTTTCCTCAGGGAAAGGTATCACAGATTCCTCAAGGAAAGGCAGAATTAATCCCCTTGGTGGGTGGAAGTCTGAGAGAAAGGGTCACTCTCACTAGGGGTTAGGAGGTCTCTTCAACCTGCGAAGAAAATGTCAGAATTTAGGCACTCAGTGTCCTCAGCTCAATCAGGTTCTTCCCACATGTCTCCATTCCTACTTTCAGGATCTCATCTCTCCCAGTCTATGTCCTCACTAAAACATGTATTTTTATTACTACATTACCATCACATACTTGACTATGAGGTTCTTGAAAACCCAGGATAGCATCTACTGCTGCTGTATCCTCTAATGCCTAGAACAGGTATCTGAAATTCAGTCGAGGCTAGGTAAAGATTTCCACTGAACTGAATGTTGCTTCTCAAAATATATCAGTTCTCCATTATTTAACTTTCACAGACTTTGTTTTGACCGTTATTACATCCTTATATATGCATCTATCAAAGGTATTAGTCTGGTAACAGTAGCTCTTTTATGGAAAAGATTTGTTTACCAAAGGAAAGACATAAAGGACTTGTTTGCTCACATTCTACTAAGATGACATAAAATTTATTCTAACTGCTCATTTTCACTTCTCCCTGAATTAAGAGTACTAGTATCCTCAGCACATTTTTTAACACATCCTTTTGTATGAGTCACCTGTAATTTTTCTCCATCTCCATAACAAATAAGTAATTGAGTATCAATTCTAGAAAGTCATGACTTTTTTCTTTTCTTTTTTCTATTCAAAAATGTGTCACGACTTTCCCTACTACCCAAGATATAGGTCATAATTACACTTACATGTTAAAAGGAAAAACAAAATACCCATGTTGGAAGTACACCTTCAGTTCTCCTTTATCTAAGCATAGTTCTAACAAACCTCACACATACCACAATATTCAGAAAAGATTTACTCTTCACTATGAAGACTAGCTGGGGCATTACCTGAAAATTCAAGGCTTTGGGGGCCTATAGAAATATCAACTGACTCTTGTTCCTCTAGTAAATAAAAATGTAATAAAAGCCAAAAAGAGGGGGCCAGCAGGTGGCATGGTGGTTAATGCGCTGGACACTTCCACATGGCTGACCATGGTTCAAGTACCAGACCTGGTGACTTGCTTTCTGGGACCAGCAGTTAGCATAATGGCTATGTTGCTGAACTCTCATGTAGCCGACCGCGGTTCGAGTCCCGGACCCGGTGGCTTAAACTCACGCCAGGTACATGTGTGTGCATGCCCCAGATCCAGAGAGGAGAATGGAGAAGGGATTGTGGTGTGGCCATCCCCCCGGGGGGGGGATTTCTCGCTTTCTCTCTCTCTGTCTCTCTCTGTCTTTCTGGCAAAAACATGCACCCTATAGCAAAAAGAAAAAAAAAAAAAAATCTCTCCAAAAAAAAAAAGCCAAAAAGAAATGTTAGCTATTGGGTGACAGCAATGACACTAACTTAAAGTTTTATTTACTAAGTTCCTTTAACTTCACATAAATATTCCTTAAATTGAGTACACATGACTTTGGTTTTGTGTTGTTTGTTTGTTTATTTTATTTTATATTAACACAATACCACAGAAGAATTGGCTAAACTCATAGACACCCACCCTAATATCTTCAGTAACTTAATGGTGAACTTTGGCAGCAGTACAAATCACCCCAACATGGGACATCTGTCTGGAAATAAACAAGTAAATACATAAGTAACCGAAAACTACACAATGCAAAAGTAATAGCAAAGAGAGACACATCTTACAGGTACCTAACTTGAATCTCTCTTGTGAAAAATTCAAAAATATAAAGCAAGTCCTTTGCATCCCTAAATTCATTATGAGTATGGAAATTTGAAATTTATTGTGCTGTGAACTGCTAATTTTGCACTTTAAATGGTGATATTTACTTCCCAAAGAAATGCAAGTACACTCCATTGTAATAAATAAATAAATAGAGCTCAGAACAGGCTAATTGTTGGCCGCCGCCTTTGGCCGCCGAGCCAAGATAACACGGCTGGCTGCATAGGGAGGCGTGTCTCCAGTACTTGCCTCATACAGGCAAAGGAACTTGCGGGCAGGGCCGTCGTCGGGAGGATCCTATTTATACGGGGGTAAAGGGAGGGAGAGGGGAGAAAGAAAGGGAGAAAGAAAAAAGTAAAGGAAACCTGTGAATAAAGACTGTGTGAAGAAGAACCGGGTGTCGTGTCGTCTCTGCAGAAGTGACGCCGACAAGTGGTGGCCCGTACGGGGAAAAAGGCGAAAGACCTCGGTAAAGAGGCGGAAAGAGGAGAAGGTTCAGAACCTCCGAGTCTACAGGGCAGCTAGCTGGTACCGGGCGGGGGTCCCGGAAAGAAGACCTCGGCAAAGAGGCGGATAAAGGAAACCTGTGAATAAAGACTGCGTGAGGAAGGACCGGAGAAGGTTCAGAATCTCCGAGTCTACAGGGCAGCTAGCTGGTAAGTACCGGGCGGGGGTCCCGGATGGAAGACCTCGGGAAAGAGGCGGATTCAAGACCTCGGGAAAGAGGCGGATTCAAGACCTCGGGAAAGAGGCGGATTCAAGACCTCGGGAAAGAGGCGGTATACAAGACCTCGGGAAAGAGGCAGAGTAAAAAAAAAAAAAAAAAAAGAAAGACCTCGGTAAAGAGGCGGGTACAAGACCTCGGTAAAGAGGCGGATAATAACCTCGGTAAAGAGCAGACTGAAGCCACTGGCAAAAAGTAAGGAATAAAGAGAACAAGGACAATGGGGGCTGGGCCATCCCAGCCGATCGTCAAGGCGCTCAGAGAGCTCCTAAAGTTGAAAGGGATTAAATTGAGGGATAAAACACTTCAGTACTTTATAGATCAGGTGGATGATGTGGCCCCCTGATTCCTCCATTCGGGGCAGCTCACGCCCACATACTGGGATAAACTAGGCAGGGACCTAGACCTGGCTGTGGAGGACGATAGGCTTTCTGGAGGGGTTAGGCCGCTCTGGAGGCTTGTCCGAGCATGCCTTGAGGATCAAAGATGTGTACGGAAGGTGAGGGAGGGTCAGGAGGCGTTGGAGTCCCTGCGGGAGCAGCGCTCTCAGGAAGAGGACCGGGCTGCCAAGATAGCGGAAGACTGCGGGGAAGATGACGATCAAGAACTAAGACAATTAGTTGAGGAAGTTAAAGGTTGGGAGGTTGCCGAGGAGGAGGAGGAAGACCGGCCTCTACCCACGGCTCCTCCCCCTTATAATCCCTCCACCCCACAAAAGGAGAACCCAGAGGGTGGAGCTTCTTTCTGCCCAGGGGCTTGGCGGGAGGCCAGACAGCTTGGGCCTATTCAGGCATTTCCCGTTTTTGCAGATAATGCTGGGAATACATATCATGAGCCCCTAGATTATCAGACCATCAAGGCTTTAGCAGAGGCCGTAAAGACATACGGGAATGGTGCAGCTTTTACTCTCGGCCTCGTTGAGACTCTACAGCGGTACTGTATGACACCCAGTGACTGGGGAACGCTCGCGAGGACTTGCCTGTCCCCGGGTCAGTATCTTGACTGGAAAGCTATTTACCTTGAGGGGGGCGCAAGCCCAAGCCGCCTGGAACAGGACCGCAGGGCAGGCAGCCTGGGATGTGGATATGTATATGGGACAGGGCAGGTTCGCTAATCAACAAACAGGCTACCCTCAGGCAGTTTACGATCACATCAATACAATAGCCATCAAGGCCTGGAAAATGCTTCCCAACAAAGGGGAACCGCAGGCCAACCTTACAAAAATCACTCAGGGCCCCACAGAACCCTTCTCTGATTTCGTGGCCAGAATGATGGACACAGCGGGCAGGATGTTTGGTGATGCGGATGCAGCCATGCCTTTGGTTAAACAGCTTATATTTGAACGGTGTACAAAAGAATGTTGCAATGCAATCCTCCCCTATAAAAACAAGGGCCTAGAGGTGTGGATGAGACTCTGTAGGGACTTGGGAGGGCCTCTGAGCAATACTGGCCTCGCGGCAGCAGTAGTACAACTCTCACGCAAAGCTCATAACAATATCGCAGGGGCTTGCTTTCACTGCGGACGGCCAGGGCATATGAAACGGGATTGTCCATTCCGTCGGGGCCAGGCATATGCAAGTCAACCTACCTTGTGTACGCGATGCCGCAAGGGCAACCACCCGCCCAATGAGTGCCGATCCCTCAAGGATATTGATGGTCGACCTCTTCCGCCTCTCCAAGGCCACCCTAGAGGAGTCCAGTCAAAAAACAGGCGGTGGGGCCCCCGCTCCCAGGGCCCGCAAATGTATGGGGCAATGGCCAAGAGTACCACCATGCAGTGGCCGAGTCTCCTCCCACCTCAGAGGTCAAGAGAGCCACTCCCGGCTCAGCCGGACTGGACATCTGTTCCGCCACCAGATTGGTATTAACCCCTCAAATGGGGGTACAGCCGATTGACTCTGATTTCTGTGGCCCTTTGCCCGATAACACCGTGGGGCTACTGCTTGGTCGATCATCGGCAACCCTTAGAGGTCTGGTGGTACACCCCGGAGTGATTGACTCCGATTTTACGGGAAAAGTCAAGATCCTGGTCTCCTCACCAAGAGGGATCACAGCCATATCTCCGGGAGACAAAATTGCCCAAATTTTAATATTGCCTAGCAAACATGCCCAATTCCCCGCCATAGACAACATTAGGGGAAAAGGCGGGTTGGGGTCCACAGGGACTCCAGGAGCCTTTGCAGTCATGGACCTAACGTCCCGGCCCATGCTACAGTTAACCATTGAGGGGACCCGATTCTTAGGGCTCCTAGACACAGGTGCAGATAAGAGCATTATAGCCCTCCAAGACTGGCCAACGGCCTGGCCGGTACAAGAAGCCACCCAGGTCCTTCGGGGCCTGGGGTATGAACAATCACCAAGTATCAGTGCCCGAGAGCTCAGTTGGCAAGATGATGAGGGACATAAAGGGGTCTTCCAGCCCTATGTTCTAAAGCTCCCATATCCCTCTGGCAGCGGGACCTCTTACAGCACATGAACTATCATTTAACAAACAAAGGGGCCTATTCCTCCATTGTCCAAGATATGATGTTAAAGCAAGGCCACCACCCCTCATTTGGGCTGGGGCCCCGACTCCAAGGCCGGACAAGCCCTGTTCCAACCTCAGAAAAACAAGACAGAACAGGGCTGGGTTTTCGGTAGTGGCCGCTGAGAAAGGACTCCCCATTACTTGGCTTTCAGAGGAACCTGTATGGGTATCTCAGTGGCCCCTTTCCTCTGAAAAGTTGCGAGCTGCCCATGAGTTCGTCCAAGAACAACTACAGGCAGGACACGTGAAACACTCCGCCTCGCCTTGGAATACCCCCATCTTCGTTATTAAAAAGAAATCGGGGGGGAACCAGCAGTTAGCGTAATGGCTATGTCGCTGGACTCCCACGTAGTCGACCGCGGTTCGCGTCTCGGACCCGGTGGCTTACAACTCACGCCGGGCTCGTGTGCGTGCGTGCCCAAGATCCCGAGAGAATGGAGGAGAAGGGATTGCGGCGTGACCATCCCCCCTGGGGGGTGATTTCTCGCTTTCTGTCTCTCTGTCTCTCTCTGTCTGTCTGGCGAGCACACGCGCCCTATAGCGAAAAACCTCTCTCAAAAAAAAAAAAAAAAAGAAAGAAAGAAAGAAAGAAATCAGGGAAATGGAGGCTCTTGCATGATTTACGGGCAATTAATGCACAAATACAACCCATGGGACCGATCCAACGGGGTCTCCCCCTCCTGACTGTGGTGCCCAAAGAGTGGTCTGTCATCACAATAGACATAAAGGATTGCTATTTCTCCATTCCTTTGGCTAGCCAAGACACTGCCCGGTTTGCATTCACTCTTCCATCCATTAACCATGAAGAACCTGATCACAGATTCGAATGGGTTGTTCTCCCACAGGGCATGGTTAATAGCCCTACAATGTGCCAAATTTATGTAGCTCGGGCAGTTCTCCCCATCCGAAAGAAACACCCGGATGTCCGCTTCGCCCATTATATGGATGACATCCTGATTACCGCAGAACAGGAAGATACTCTTCATCAGGCTTTCGTAGACCTAGTGACAAACCTCAAATGCTATGGCCTCTATATTGCCCCAGAAAAAATTCAAAAGGGACAAGTTATCGAGTACTTGGGATATAAACTTACACCCACGGAGGTCAGGCCACAAAAAATTAGTCTACGGTTAGATCACCTCAAAACCCTAAATGATTTCCAAAAATTGTTCGGGGACATTAATTGGATTCGCCCCTCTCTCCACATCCCCAATCATGTTCTCCAACCACTGTTTGATACCCTGAGAGGAGATCCAGGGCTGGACTCCCCCAGACATCTGACCCCAGAAGGGAGAGCAGCCCTCCGAGTTGTGGAGGAGAGCCTCGGTTCCGCTTGTCTACAACGTATCGATCCTCATTTACCAATCATTTGTTGCATTTTCCCTACTCTGGGCCAGCCGTCTGCCGCCCTGTGGCAGACGGCCTGCTTCTGTGGGTCTATCCCAAATCATCGCCAGGAAAAACATTAGAATACTACCCCACTGCAGTTGCGAGTCTGGCACACCAGGCCATTACTAAGTGCCTTCAACATTTCGGCTGTCAGCCAGACAAATTGATAGTCCCCTACACTGCCCAACAGATCATGATCTTGGTCGCCACAATTGATGAGTGGACCGTCCTCCAGTGCTCGTTCACCGGAACTCTGGATAACCATCTTCCCAAACATCCACTCCTGACTTTCTTTAAAGAACATCCCATTGTCTTTCCTAAGGTCACCCACACTCAGGCCATTTCTGGGGCCCCGAACATATTCACTGACGGGTCAAAAACCGGGATTGGGGCCTTCCTGGTGGAGGGACAGGCACCCCGTACTTTCTACTTCCAGCCTGGGACGCCCCAGCAAGTGGAGATCCAGATAGTTGTTAAAGTGTTTGAGCTTACCCCCGGACCGTTCAACCTCATTTCTGACTCCCATTACATAGTCTCCATCTTAAAATACTTAGAGGCAGCAGGAGGACTTAGCCACTCCAGTCCCATTCACAGCCATCTTATTCACCTTCAGCAGCTTATCCGGGCCCGGTGCGAACCATTTTTTGTCACACATGTCCAAGCACATACCGGACTTTCCGGGCCCCTTAGTGAGGGCAATAACATTGTTGATCGCCTCACCCGTAGCGCTCAGGCTTACCTTGCGTTGCCTACTGAGCAGGCACGGGTTTTCCACCAGAAATATCATGTCAATTCTAAAACACTTAGGGCCCGCTTTGGTATCCCACGCAACCAGGCTCAAGAAATAGTCAAAGCATATCCCCAATGCGTTATTCATTTCCATCCACCGATATGGGGGGTAAATCCCAAGGGCCTCAAACCACTCCACCTTTGGCAAATGGATGTCACACATGTCCCAGAATTTGGGACACTTAAGTATGTCCATGTTTCGGTGGATACCTGTTCAGGCGTCATTCATGCTACTGCCCATACAGGGGAAAAGGTAAAAGATGTCATAAGTCACTGTCTCAACGCCTGGGCAGCCTGGGGGCAGCCTCAACAGCTTAAAACGGATAATGGCCCCAGTTATCCAGCCCGGTCATTTTCACAATTCTGCAACCACATGGGAATCATGCCCACACATGGCCTACCATATAACCCTCAAGGTCAAGGTGTAGTAGAGAGGGCTCATCGCACCCTCAAGGAGCTCCTACAAAAACAAAAAGGGGGAGTCAGCAAAGGTCACTCCCCGAAAGACCGCATCGCAATAGCACTCTTAACACTCAATTTTTTTCAGCTCGATTCCCAAGGGCGCTCGGCTGCCGACAGGCACCATGCACCGGGGCCGAGCAAGCAGGGAAAAGTAAAATGGAAGGACGTCCTCACAGGGCGCTGGAGGGGATCAGACCCTGTGTTGGTTTGGTCGAGAGGATCTGTTTGTGTTTTCCCACAGGACGAACCAGACCCGGTGTGGGTCCCAGAGAGGTTGGTACGACGCCTTCCATCCCAGGAGAACCTGCCTGCTGATACACCGAGCCCTGATGATGGCCTGGGGATGCCTTCTTCTCCTGGGGACACTGACGCTCCCCCAGGGGGCTCAGTCTGAACAACGACGGACTTTCCCAGTATCTTATAGGTCCCTGGAATCAGAGCTTTGATACCCTCTCTGAGGAGCTCCGGTGGAGCATCATCCACATTAACTCAACGCAAGTTGATGTCACCTTCGCCAGCGGAATAGCTGCGTGGATCTCTCAAGCTGCTCTCCATCTTAAGGAGTGGGCAGGGATGGGGTCCCTTGGCCCCCTCCTTGTCTTCCTATGTGGGGGTTGCCTTCTCTGTCTGTGCAGAGTGAGGGCCCAATGCAATCGCGACCGCGCCTACCTCGTACAAGCATTTGCAGCTATCGAAGAAGGATACTCCCCTGCAGCTTGGCTGGCCCAGATGCAGTAAACGCCTATCAGCTCAGGATGGGAGGCAAAGCACTGCACTCTGGGGGCCCTTGATGGGACCTGGAGGAAGGCAAGTCCGGGTGCATATGGGTTGATGCTGACAACACACCCATCCCCATAAAAAGGCATCGGACAGGCTGACCTGGGGAATGCCCCTGGGCTCTTCCTCAGGTCAGTAAGCAAGTCCACCACATCTTGGGCCCGTGACCTCTACCTTCTCCTGACAAAAACAAAAAGGGGGAACTGTTGGCCGCCGCCTTTGGCCACGGAGCCAAGATAACACTGCTGGCTGCATAGGGAGGCGTGTCTCCAGTACTTGCCTAGTACAGGCAAAGGAACTTGCGGGCGGGGCTGTCGTAGGGAGGATCCTATTTATATGGGGGTAAAGGGAGGGAGAGGGGAGAAAGAAAGGGAGAAAGAAAAAAGTAAAGGAAACCTGTGAATAAAGACTGCGTGACGAAGAACCGGGTGTCATGTAGTCTCTGCAGAAGTGACGCCAACAGCTAATGAGTATAAAAAAGCATCTCCAGTAATCATTTATAACATCTGCAAACCATTTATGTCTTCCTCATGTAGAAAGGTGATACAAACTAAGTAAAATAAAAAGTCACATACATTTTCACTATAAGAACCCAAAGGTATGACACAATTATACTTTATCTTCTTATTCTTTTATTTATTTCAAATGTATTAATTTTATTTCTTCCATAAGAGATGAACAGGCATCCTCACCAGGATCTTCACACTATAGTCCACCCCCAAGTCTCGGCCATCCAAGATCACGGGCACGGATGTGCATACCAAGTATGGACAAGGTGGCCCCAGCATAAGAACCCAGAAGTTTTCAGGTTGCTTCAGCAGGAGAGTGTTGCATTATGACTGCACCACTGCAGCTGCCCCCCTCCCCCACCTTCTTATCACAACTGGATGGCGACAATCATGAGATCCTCTTCTAAAGCACTAGAAAGGAATATCCTCATTTACTGGCCCAGGTACTACAAGATGCTAAGCATTTAATGAATACTTAAAACAAAAAATGGTTCAATTACCTTCACTAACTAAAGTATCAAAATCTGCAAATACATGTCTAGAGATTTTCAGCAAATCAAGATAAAACAGGACTTTTGGCTATCTTTTCTTTATTAGGAAATCCCCTTAACCAGAAAAATCCAATATCCTCACTGTGTTCATACAGTCCACAGTAAGTGTTCAATAATCAGTGATTACATTCAGCATAATCATTTTGGCAATTCAATTAACTTTTTAATCATAGTTCACAAACCTACACAGAAGACCGCCTCTAATTAACCAAATTTTATAAAGATGAAATGTCCTAATATAATGGCTAATGTCTGTGGTATAATGTTTATTATCAATAAAAGGAGCTTGCATTCTACTTTATCAGATCGCTTTCACTCCTTTCATCAATAATTTACTTTTGGGGGCTAACAGCGTAATGGCTATGTCGCTGGACTCCCACATAGTTGACCGTGGTTCCCGTCCTGGACCCAGTGGCTTAAACTCATGCCAGGCGCGTGTGCGTGCATGCCCAAGATCCCGAGAGGAGAATGGAGGAAAAGGCATTGCAGCGTGGCCATCCCCCCTGGGGAGTGATTTCTCGCTTTCTGTCTCTCTGTCTCTCTCTCTCTGTCTGGCGAGCGCACGCACCCTATAGCAAAAAAAACTCTCAAAAATAAATAAATAAATAAATAAATAAATAAACAAATAAATAAATAAATAAAAATAATTTACTTTTGTATTTCTATCTACAGTGTAGCCACCTTCCTAAAGGTAGGGACACAGTGTAATTTGATCCGGTGGTACCCTCACAACACTTAGTAGATGACTAATATTGTTAAATAACTTTGATACACATGGGAAATTTTTACACACCTGAATTAGAATAATCCCCAAATGATCTCTAATAAGAAGCTAGTATATACCATAGTTGATGAAGATGAAGAATAGTAGAAAATAACTGGGGTAAGACGACATTAAGAAGAATCTGGGCCATTAAACTATTACAGTAACAACACTAATAGAGGAGTTAACTCCAAAACACCTCTCCTCCAAAAAGCAAGAAAAACAATAGCAAAAATTGTCAACTTTTTCAGAACTCTAAAAATCAATCAAAGGTTTGCAGGGCAGCAGGTGGCATGGTGGCTAGGGCACTAGACTCCCACATGGCCGATTGCAGTTCAAGACCCAGACATGGCAGCTTGCTTTCTCACTTTCCTTCTCTCTCTCTCTCTCTCTCTCTCTCTCTCTCTCTCTCTCTCTCTCTCTTCTTCTCTCTCTCATGAGCACATGTGCCTTATAGCAAATTTTAAGATAACAATAAATAAAATCAAGTACTTCTTTAAAAAAAATAGTTTGCAACAATCGAGGGAGAATATGTTAAGAAAAATGGATGAGACTTTGTAAGAACAGCAAGTAGTTTTGTGGCATTTTAACCTTTCAGATTCTCACCCTCCCCCTGCCCCTCCCCAGCATCTTGATAGCCTTGAAAACCAACAGGCTCACAATTATAAAGAAATCCAGCAGGCAAGCAGTCACTAGAAGAGGAAGAGTAGAGTTGGCGCTAGTCCAAAGCCCATTCCCAGAAATTGTCATTACTGACCTTTCTGGCAGTTCCCTGGAAAATCGCCACTCTTATGCTTGTCTTTACTGGACCTGACTCAGAGTTTCGTATAATCTTTTCTCCAGATGGCATGTGTCAAAAACAAACAGGGCCAACTGTATGACACCCTAACTGCCAGAGGTAGCGTAACATTTGGGACAAATAAGCTGATCAAAACCTAAAGAGAATAAACTAAGTAATGAGATGTCTATAAGAGGTTTTGAAAAGATCCAAAACACTCCTGGAAATCAAGAAGGCCAAACTCACTTGTAGGGTTACATGCCTGCCTAGGGATATATGTGTAGTGAAGAAAGATTGGAAATAGCCCTAAGATCTCACTTCTGGCCAATCTTTAGGCTTTGCATGAGTAGGAAATAAAAGCTGAGGCAGAGTTGTAAACTGCCTGCTAAAGCATCAAAGGCATGCCCCATCATGCACACACAGATCTCAATGGTTCCAGGCATTTAAGGAAATAACTCTCCAATCATTAACTAGCTGTTCAGTAAACTAAGCATGCAAAGACTTCAATAGCCACACATTAAAAACATACAAGAGTTTACATGAAGAGCTCAGGAAAGTCACTTAGCAAATAGCAACAAAAACAGCAACAAGCTACAGTACCAATAAACCTTGTGCAGGAAAGACAATCAGTTTTCCAGAGTTACCACAGTATATGTTTTTCGTTTGTTTGTTTGTTTGTTTGTTGTCGTTGTTGTTTTTTGAGAGAGATTTTTGCTATAGGAAGTATGTTCTCACCAGAGAGAAAGAAAGTGAGAAATTCTTCCTGAGGGGGAATGGCCATGCTCCAATCCCTTCTCCTCCATTTTCCTCTCAGATTTTGAGCACACATGCAAAGTCACCCAGCGTGTTTTAAGTCTCCCAGTCTAGGACCTGATCTGCAGTCAACTATGTGGAAGTCCAAAGACATAACCATTACACCATCTGTTGGTCCCAGCATATGTTTTTCCAATACCCAATTTCAACAAAAAATTGTGAGACTTGCAAGAGACAAGAAAGTGTAGTCTACACAGAGAAAGAACATATATAATTAATGTTAATTGCCCCTAAAGAAGCCCAGGCATTGTATCTATTAAGCAATGACATTTAAATAGAGTGCTCTACATATGTTCATGGATAGAGTCTCAAAGAGCTAAAGGAAACCACAACTAAAGAAAGTAAAACAGTATCTCACCAAATATTATTAATGAAAGACATAAAACAAATTATAAAAATAAACAGAAATTACAGAGTTGAGAAACAGAACGACCTAACTGAAAATTTCATAGAGAGGATTCAACAGTACATTTGAATGGGCAGAAAATTCAGCAAGCATAAACATAGGCCAATTGAGGGAACCAGCGGTTAGCGTAATGGCTATGTCGCTGGACTCCCACGTAGTCGACCGCGGTTTGCGTCTCGGACCCGGTGGCTTACAACTCACGCCGGGCGCGTGTGCATGCGTGCCCAAGATCCTGAGAGGAGAATGGAGGAGAAGGGACTGCGGCGTGACCATCCCCCCTGGGGGGTGATTTCTCGCTTTCTGTCTCTATGTCTCTGTCTGTCTGGCGAGCGCACGCGCCCTATAGTGAAAAACCTCTCCAAAAAAAAAAGTAAAAAAAAAAAAAAAACATAGGCCAATAGATATTATCCAGTATGAGGAACAGAAAGACAAAAATAATGAAGGAGAGTGGATAGAGCATCAGAAACCTATGGGAGGGACCAGCAGTTAGCGTAATGGCTATGTCGCTGGACTCATGTAGTCGACCGCGGTTCGAGTCCCAGACCCGGTGGCTTAAAACTCACGCCGGGCGCGTGTGCGTGTATGCCCAAGATCCTGAGAGGAGAATGGAGGAGAAGGGATTGCAGCGTAGTCATACCCCTGGGGGGTGATTTCTCGCTTTCTATCTCTGTCTCTCTGTCTGTCTGGCGAGCGCACATGCCCTATAGCAAAAACCTCTCAAAAAAAAAAAAAAAAAAAAGAAACCTATGGGAAACCATGAGGCACATTCCAACACACCTACAATAAGAATACAAGAAAAAGGTGAGAGAAAACAGAGTGGTAAAAAATAAAATTTTTTTGAAGAAATAATGCCAATAAACAGCCCAAATTTGACAGAAAAGCCCCAATTATACATCTAATTAGCTCATCAAACTCAAAATAGAATAAAACATAAAGAGATATACACTGTAACACATCATTCCCAAACTTTCAAAACACAAAGACAAGCAAACAATCTTGAAAGCAGAGAGAAGCAGCAAAAGAAAGAATTCACCACAAGGAATCCTCAATAAGATTTTACATCTGATTTTTCATTAAAAAAAACATGGGAACCAGAAGGCAATGGAATGATACATTCAATGTCCTGAGAGAAAAAGGCCGACAACGAAGAACTCAAAATCCAGGAAACCTAATCTTCAAGTAAGAAGAAATGAAGGCTTTCCAAGTAAACAAAATAGAGAGACTCTGTCACTACCATATCTTATCTCAAGAAATACTAACGGGGGACCAGCGGATGGCATAATGGTTACATAGCTTGACTTCCACATTGTTGACTGTGGTTCAAGTCCCAGACCCAGTGGCTTAAAACTCATGCCAGGAATATGTGCATGCATGCCTAAAACCCTGAGAGGAGAATGAAGAAGGGATAGCAGTGCGGTCATCCCCCCTGGGGGGATAATTTCGAGCTTTCTGTCTCTCTGTCTCTGTCTCTCTGGTGAGCACACACACTCTAGCAAAAATCTCTCTAAAAAGAAAAAAAAGAAAGAAAGAAAGAAAGAAAGAAAGAAAGAAAGAAAGAAAGAAAGAAAGAAAGAAAGAAATACTAATGGAACTCCCTCAGGCTGGAGTGCAAGAACAATAAACAGCAGAGTTGGTCCTCCATATTTGCAGTTTCCACATCCCTGGATTTGACAGTGAATGGGAAATGTTCAGGATGGATGGAAAATGTTGTCTTGTTGTTGACATGTAGTATAGTTGGGTCTACAACAGCTGTGTCTATACTGAACATATACAGGCTTTTTCCTGTCATTATATTCCTTGAACAATACAACTATTTACACAGCATGTACACGGTATTACGTATTAAAAGTAATCTAGAGATGGTTTTAGTACTGGGGAGGATATGCATAGGTTATATACATACATTGTGTCACTTTAAGTAGAAATTTGAGCATCCATGAATCTTGGTATCCACAGAGCTTCTAGAACAAATCCTCAAAGGATACCAAAGGATGAAGGTACTTGAGTCCACATAAAGAAATCAAGAGCACTGGCAGGGGTAGCTATTATATATGGGTAAGTGTAAAAGACAATATAAATGTATAATAGAAAAAACAATATGAGTGCATACTTGCTTATGACTCATTTCTCCTAGATAACTTAAAAGACAACTACATAAAGTAAAACTTACAAATCTGTATTGATGAGCATACAATGCAGAAAGATGTGAGTTGTGCAATAATAGCACAAAGAAGGAGAAAGAATACAACTATACAGGAATAATTTTTATAAACTACAAATTAATTTAGTATTAATTCAAACTAGATTGTTACAAATTAATATGTTATTAATAATCCCCAGGGTAACTATTAAAATAAAAATTTAAAAAATAAAATCTCTGGGTCAGCAGGTGATATGGTAATTAAGGCACTGAACTCTCACATGGCCGACCACAGTTCAAGTCCCGGACTTGGTGGCTTGCTTTCTCATTTTCTCTCTCTCTCTCTCCCTCTCTCTCTCTCTCTCTCTCTCTCTCTCTCTCTCTGGTGAGCACACACACCCTGTAACAAGTTAAAAAGTAATAATAACAAATAAATTTGGGGCTGGCAGCTGGCATGATGGCTGGGATGCTAGACTCCCACATGGTCAAACACAGTTTGAGAATCAAACCTGGTGGCTTGCTTTTTTGCTTTCCCTTTCTCTCTTTCTCTGGTCAAATTAAAAAATAATAATAAAATAAAATAAATAATTATTAAAGAAATAAAGTTAAATAAATAATTACATTTTTAATTACAAAAACATAAACTCAAAAAATATTTAGTGGGGTCAGTAGGTAACATGGTGGTTAAGGCAGTTGGACTCCCATGTGGCTGACTACTGCTTGAGTTCTGGATCTGGCAGCTTGCTTTCTTACTTTCCTTCTCTCCCTCTCTGGTCAACTTCAAAAGAAATGAAATAAAATAATGACAATGAATAAAATTAAATAAGTCTTTTAAAAAATATTTAGTAAAAGAAACAAGAAGGGTATTAGAATGATATAAAATACTGTTGGCCGCCGCCGTTGGCCACCGAGCCAAGATGGCGCCGCTGGCTGCATAGGGAGGCGTATCTCCAGTACTACAAACAACTCTTTCTATGGACATGTTTTGGAGACAGCCAATCAGGACTTGCCTCTTACAGGCAAGAGAACTTGCGGGTGGGGCCGCCGGGAGGATCCTATATATACGGGGGAAAAGGGAAACAGGGAGGAGAGAGAAAAAAGAAAAAGGAAACCTGTGAATAAAGACTGCATGAGGAAGAACCGGGTGTCGTGTCATCTCTGCAGAAGTGACGCCGACAAGTGGTGGCCCATACGGGAAGCACACCATTGAGCACAGAAGGTTCAGAACCTCCGAGTCTACAGGGCAGTTAGCTGGTAAGTACCAGGCAGGGGTCCCGGAAGGAAGACCTTGGTAAAGAGGTGGATAAAAGACCTCGGTAAAGAGGCGGATAGAAGACCTCAGTAAAGAGGCAGATAGAAGACCTCGGTAGAGAGGCGAATAAAAGACTTCGGATAAGAGGCAGACTGAAGCCATTGGCTGAAAGTAAGGAATAAAAGAGAACAAGGACGATGGGGGCTGGGTCATCTCAGCCGATCGTCAAGGCGCTCAGAGAGCTCCTAAAGTCGAAAGGGCTTAAATTGAGGGATAAGACACTTCAGCACTTCATAGATCAGGTGGATGATGCGGCCCCCTGGTTCCTCCATTCGGGGCAGCTCATGCCCACGTGGTGGGATAAACTAGGCAGGGACCTAGACCTGGCTGTGGAGGACGATAGGCTTTCTGGAGGGGTTAGGCCGCTCTGGAGGCTTGTCCAAGCATGCCTTGAGGATCAAAGATGTGTACGGACAGTGAGGGAGGGCCAGGAGGCATTGGAATCCCTACGGGAGCAGCGCTCTCAGGAAGAGAACGGGGCCGCCAAGATGGCGGAAGCCTGCGGGGAAGATGACGATCAAGAACTAAGACAATTAGTTGAGGAAGTTAAAGGTTGGGAGGTTGCCAAGGGGGAAGAGGAAGTCTGGCCTCTACCCACGGCTCCTCCCCCTTATAATCCCTCCACTCAACAAAAGGAGAACCCAGAGGGCGGAGCTTCTTTCTGCGCCGGGGCTTGGCGGGAGGCCAGACAGCTTGGGCCTGTTCGGGCATTTCCCGTTTTTGCAGATAATGCTGGGAATAGATATCATGAGCCCCTAGATTATCAGACCATCAAGGCTTTAGCAGAGGCCGTAAAGACATACGGGAATGGTGCAGCTTTTACTCTCGGCCTCGTTGAGACTCTACAGCGGTACTGTATGACACCCAGTGATTGGGGAACGCTCGCGAGGACTTGCCTGTCCCCGGGTCAGTATCTTGACTGGAAAGCTATTTACCTTGAGGGGGCGCAAGCCCAAGCCGCCCGGAACAGGGCCTCGGGACAGGCGGCGTGGGATGTGGACATGTATATGGGACAGGGCAGGTTCGCCAATCAACAAACAGGCTACCCTCAGGCAGTTTACGATCACATCAATACTATAGCCATCAAGGCCTGGAAAATGCTTCCCAACAAAGGGGAACCACAGGCCAAACATATAAAAATCACTCAGGGCCTCACAGAACCCTTCTCTGATTTCGTGGCCAGAATAATGGACACGGCGGGCAGGATGTTTGGTGATGCGGATGCAGCCATGCCTTTGGTCAAACAGCTTATATTTGAACAGCGTACAAAAGAATGTCGCAATGCAATCCTCCCCTATAAAAACAAGGGCCTAGAGGTGTGGATGAGACTCTGTAGGGATGTGGGAGGGCCTCTGAGCAATACTGGCCTCGCGGCAGCAGTAGTGCACCTGTCACGCAAAGCTCATAACAATATCGCAGGGGCTTGCTATCACTGCGGACGGCCAGGGCATATGAAACGGGATTGTCCATTCCGTCGGGGCCAGGCATACGCGAATCAACCTACCTTGTGTACGCGATGCCGCAAGGGCAACCACCCGCCCAATGAGTGCCGATCCCTCAAGGATATTGATGGTCGACCTCTTCCGCCTCTCCAAGGCCGCCCTAGAGGAGCCCAGTCAAAAAACGGGCAGCAGGGCACCTGCTCCCAGGGCCCGCAAATGTACGGGGCAATGGCTGAGAGCACCACCATGCAGTGGCCGAGTCTCCTCCCACCTCAGAGGTCAGGAGAGCCACTCCCAGCTCAGCCGGACTGGACATCTGTTCCGCCACCAGATTGGTATTAACCCCTCAAATGGGGGTACAGCCGATTGACTCTGATTTCTGTGGCCCTTTGCCCGATAACACCGTGGGGCTACTGCTTGGTCGATCATCGGCAACCCTTAGAGGTCTGGTGGTACACCCCGGAGTGATTGACTCCGATTTTACGGGAAAAGTCAAGATCCTGGTCTCCTCACCAAGAGGGATCACAGCCATATCTCCGGGAGACAAAATTGCCCAAATTTTAATATTGCCTAGCAAACATGCCCAATTCCCCGCCATAGACAACATTAGGGGAAAAGGCGGGCTGGGGTCCACAGGGACTCCAGGAGCCTTTGCAGTCATGGACCTAACGTCCCGGCCCATGCTACAGTTAACCATTGAGGGGACCCGATTCTTAGGGCTCCTAGACACAGGTGCAGATAAGAGCATTATAGCCCTCCAAGACTGGCCAACAGCCTGGCCAGTACAAGAAGCCACCCAGGTCCTTCGGGGCCTGGGATATGAACAATCACCAAGTATCAGTGCCTGAGAGCTCAGCTGGCAAGATGATGAGGGACATAAAGGGGTCTTCCAGCCCTATGTTCTAAAGCTCCCCATATCCCTCTGGGAGCGGGACCTCTTACAGCACATGAACTATCATTTAACAAACAAAGGGGCCTATTCCTCTGTTGTCCAAGATATGATGTTAAAGCAAGGCCACCACCCCTCATTTGGGCTGGGACTCCGACTCCAAGGCCGGACAAGCCCTGTCCCAACCTCAGAAAAACAAGACAGAACAGGGCTGGGTTTTCGGTAGTGGCCGCTGAGAAAGGATTCCCCATTACTTGGCTTTCAGAGGAACCTGTATGGGTATCTCAGTGGCCCCTTTCCTCTGAAAAGTTGCGAGCTGCCCATGAGTTCGTCCAAGAACAACTACAGGCAGGACACGTGCAACCCTCCGCCTCGCCTTGGAATACCCCCATCTTTGTTATTAAAAAGAAATCGGGGAAATGGAGGCTCTTGCACGATTTACGGGCAACTACTGCACAAATGCAACCCATGGGACCGATCCAACGGGGTCTCCCCCTCCTGACTGCGGTGCCCAAAGAGTGGTCCGTCATCACAACAGACATAAAGGATTGCTTTTTCTCCATTCATTTGGCTAGCCAAGACACTGCCCGGTTTGCATTCACTCTTCCATCCATTAACCATGAAGAACCTGATCACAGGTTCGAATGGGTTGTTCTCCCACAGGGCATGGCCAATAGCCCTACAATGTGCCAAATTTATGTAGCTCGGGCAGTTCTCCCCATCCGAAAGAAACACCCGGATGTCCGCTTCGCCCATTATATGGATGACATCCTGATTACCGCAGAACAGGAAGATACTCTTCATCAGGCTCTCATAGATCTAGTGACAAACCTCAAATGCTATGGCCTCCATATTGCCCCAGAAAAAATTCAAAAGGGACAAGTTATCGAGTACTTGGGATATAAACTTACACCCACGGAGGTCAGGCCACAAAAAATTAGTCTACGGTTAGATCACCTCAAAACCCTAAATGATTTCCAAAAATTGCTCGGGGACATTAATTGGATTCGCCCCTCTCTCCACATCCCCAATCATGTTCTCCAACCACTGTTTAGAGGAGATCCAGGGCTGGACTCCCCCAGACATCTGACCCCAGAAGGGAGAGCAGCCCTCCGAGTTGTGGAGGAGAGCCTCGGTTCCGCTTGTCTACAACGTATCGATCCTCATTTACCAATCATTTGTAGCATTTTCCCTACTCTGGGCCAGCCGTCTGCCGCCCTGTGGCAGACGGGCCCGCTTCTGTGGGTCTATCCCAAATCATCGCCAGGAAAAACATTAGAATACTACCCCACTGCAGTTGCGAGTCTGGCACACCAGGCCATTACTAAGTGCCTTCAACATTTCAGCTGTCAGCCAGACAAATTGATAGTCCCCTACACTGCCCAACAGATCATGATCTTGGTCGCCACAACTGATGAGTGGACCGTCCTCCAGTGCTCGTTCACCGGAACTCTGGATAACCATCTTCCCAAACATCCACTCTTGACTTTCTTTAAAGAACATCCCATTATCTTTCCTAAAATCACCCACACTCAGGCCATTTCTGGGGCCCCGAACATATTCACTGACGGGTCAAAAACCGGGATTGGGGCCTTCCTGGTGGAGGGACAGGCACCCCGTACTTTCTACTTCCAGCCTGGGACGCCCCAGCAAGTGGAGATCCAGATAGTTGTTAAAGTGTTTGAGCTTACCCCCGGATCGTTCAACCTCATTTCTGACTCCCATTATGTAGTCTCCATCTTAAAATACTTAGAGGCAGCAGGAGGACTTAGCCACTCCAGTCCCATTCACAGTCATCTTATTCACCTTCAGCAGCTTATCCGGGCCCGGTGCGAACCATTTTTTGTCACACATGTCCGAGCACATACCGGACTTCCTGGGCCCCTTAGTGAGGGCAATAACATCGTCGATCGCCTCACCCGTAACGCTCAGGCTTACCTTGCGTTGCCCATTGAGCAGGCACGGGTTTTCCACCAGAAATATCATGTCAATTCTAAAACACTTAGGTCCCGCTTTGGTATCCCACGCAACCAGGCTCGAGAAATAGTCAAAGCATGTCCCCAATGCATTATTCATTTCCATCCACCGACGTGGGGAGTAAATCCCAAGGGCCTCAAACCACTCCACCTCTGGCAAATGGATGTCACACATGTCCCAGAATTTGGGACACTTAAGTATGTCCATGTTTCGGTGGATACCTGTTCAGGCGTCATTCATGCTACTGCCCATACAGGGGAAAAGGTAAAAGATGTCATAAGTCACTGTCTCAACGCCTGGGCAGCCTGGGGGCAGCCTCAACAGCTTAAAACGGATAATGGCCCCAGTTATCCAGCCCGGTCATTTTCACAATTCTGCAACCACATGGGAATCACGCTCACACATGGCCTACCATATAACCCTCAAGGTCAAGGTGTAGTAGAGAGGGCTCATCGCACCCTCAAGGAGCTCCTACAAAAACAAAAAGGGGGAGTCAGCAAAGGTCACTCCCCGAAAAACCGCATCACAATAGCACTCTTAACACTCAATTTTTTTCAGCTCGCTTCCCAAGGGCGCTCGGCTGCCAACAGGCACCATGCACCGGGGCTGAGCAAGCAGGGAAAAGTAAAATGGAAGGACGTCCTCACAGGGCGCTGGAGGGGACCAGACCCTGTGTTGGTTTGGTCGAGAGGATCTGTTTGTGTTTTCCCACAGGATGAATCAGACCCGGTGTGGGTCCCAGAGAGGTTGGTACGACGCCTTCCATCCCAGGAGAACCTGCCTGTTGATACACCGAGCCCTGATGATGGCCTGGGGATGCCTTCTCCTCCTGGGGACACTGACGCTCCCCCAGGGGGCTCAGTCTGAACAACGACGGACTTTCCCAGTATCTTATAGGTCCCTGGAATCAGAGCTTTGATACCCTCTCTGAGGAGCTCCGGTGGAGCATCATCCACATTAACTCAACCCAAGTTGATGCCGCCTTCGCCAGCGAGATAGCTGCGTGGATCTCTCAAGCTGCTCTCCATCTTAAGGAGTGGGCAGGGATGGGGTCCCTTGGCCTCCTCCTTGTCTTCCTATGTGGGGGTTGCCTTCTCTGTCTGTGCAGATTGAGGGCCCAACGCAATCGCGACCGCGCCTACCTCGTACAAGCATTTGCCGCTATGGAAGAAGGATACTCCCCCGCGGCTTGGCTGGCCCAGATCCAGTAAACTCCTATCAGCTCAGGGTGCGAGGCAAAGCACTGCACTCCGGGGGCCCTTGATGGGACCTGGAGGAAGGCAAGTCCGGGTGCATATGGGTTGATGCCGATAACACACCCATCCCCATAAAAAGGCATCGGACAGGCTGACCTGGGGGATGCCCCTGGGCCCTTCTACAGGTCAGTAAGTAAGTCCACCACACACCTGGGGCCCGTGACCTCTACCTTCTCCTGACAAAAACAAAAATGGGGAACTGTTGGCCGCTGAGCCAAGATGGCGCCGCTGGCTGCATAGGGAGGCGTGTCTCCAGTACTACAAACAACTCCTTCTATGGACATGCTTTAGAGACAGCCAATCAGGACTTGCCTCTTACAGGCAAGAGAACTTGAGGGTGGGGCCGCCGGGAGGATCCTATATATACAGGGGAAAAGGGAAACGGGGAGGAGAGAGAAAAAAGAAAAAGGAAACCTGTGAATAAAGACTGTGTGAGGAAGAACCGGGTGTCGTGTCGTCTCTGCAGAAGTGACGCCGACAAAATACCAGGACCAGCAGTTGGAGTAATGGCTATGTCACTGAACTCCCAAGTAGTAGACCACGGTTCGAGTCCCAGACTCAGTGGCTTAAACTCACACAAGCTGCGTGCGCGTGTATGCCCTAGATCCCGAGAGGAGAATGGAGGAGAAGGGATTGCAGTGTGGCCACCCCCTGGGGGGGATTTCTTGCTTTCTGTCTCTCTGTCTTTCTCTGTCTTTCTGGCAAGTGCATGCACCCTATAGCAAAAACCTCTAAAAGAGAAAAAAAAGAATGATATAAAGTATCAATTTAATACAAAAGAAAACAGAGAAGGCAGAAATAGAGGAATTACTTTAAGTTCAACAAAAAAAACTTAAGACCTACAAAAAATAAAGAGTAAATAACAACCATAAATCCTATCTCTTCAATAATTACATTAACTATCAGTAGCTACAACACTCCAATCAAAAGGCAGAACTTGAAAGAAGAGATATAAAGAACTATTAATGAAATAGGTATCTTCTACATAACATTCAAGAGACAAACTTAAACTATCAGTCTCATGAAAACTGCTGGCAATTATTAAACATTCTTTTCATTTGGCAGAATGGAAATAAGTGTTCATTTCAACCTGTCTTCTGATTCAGGGTGGCCCAATTAATGCCACTGAGCTTTCACAGGCTTAGTTTGTTTTCATGCCCAAATTTGGCAAACTGAACAAAAGGTACAACCTCAATTTAGGTTGGCTTTATTAAATTCATAACTAAAATAACACTTATTCTCCCCTTTAATTACTCTCTTTTATTGATGTCTAAGTATGTCATTTTAAAAATAATATTCATGTAAACCCCCATCTACTAATGCAACATATTCAGAGATTGATGGACTTTGCATAAACTGCAGTATTGCCTTTACAGTAATTACAGAAGTGCTGAACTCTCATACTATAAAAGAAAAGCAATTTTTTACAACGATCCTGTGAACCCGCTCATGCTACAGAAAAAGCAATTCATCTGGCCTCTCCATTATCTAGTTTTACTTTTGGTAGGAGAAAGCAAAAGGAGAAGAAAATCAACATTCTTTCAATACAAAGAAAATGTGATTTCACATTTCATAAAATAAAGTGATTATTTTCATTCATATAATTACCTGTGTTGAACTGCATCATGAAAATACCAAAATGCATATATCCCTCTAAGGAAAACAAACTGTTTTACCAGAATTATAATATGGTGCTTTTAAAAATAGCTAATATTATCTGTGATTGTCATTTGTTAAACTTGTAATAAAAAAAAATTCTCCAGCCAACCTGTGGCCTGATGGTTAAGGCAGCTAGATAACCCTGGGTTTCAGGTCCCAGGTACTGGGAGGTTGAAAAACATGTGAAGTGTACGTGGCTGTATGCATGTGTGCCCAAAATTCCAAAGGGAGGAAGTAGTGGGGAAGAAGGAATTGCAGAATGATCCATGCTGAATGCAAGATTAATATAAAAATATTCTTTATATAACAATTAGAAATTGAAATTTTTAAAATTTTCCATTTACAACAGCATCAAGTAAGAGGAAATGTTTAGATACGAATATAAGAAAATATGTGCTAAAAACGTAAAAACCCTGAGAGAAATAAAAGACCTAAATAAATGGAGAAAGGTATTTTATTCACAGATTGGAAAACAGTTACTTTTAAAAGTGACAATTCTCTTCAAGTTTATCTACAACTTCAATGCAATGCTAACTGAAATCCTACAATGCTTTTATAGAAACAGATACGCTAATTCTAAAAATTACATGGAAAGGTGCTTGAGCGTCTAAAACAGTATGAAAAATAACAAAGTTTGAAGACTCATGCTTCCTGATTTCAAGATATATTATAAAGCTATAGCAATAAATATAGTGTGGTTTTGGTCAAAGGAGAGACACCCAGAACAATGGAACAGAATAAAGTCTAGAAATAGATCCATGCATACACAGGCAATTGATTTTTAGAAAAGGTGGCAAGGCAATTTAAAAAAGAAGGAATAGTAAGAACAGTCTTTTTAACAAATGGTGCTGCAAGAATTGAGCAACCATATAGAGAGACAGAAAAGAGAGAACACCTTGATGTATATCTTGTACCACACACAAAAATTAACTAAAAAGGGGCCACAGACATAAATGTAAAATCTAAAGCCATAAAAATTCTAGAAGAAAACATGGGGAAAAAAATCTTAGCAACTTTTAGCTACACAAAATTTCTTTAAAATCAAAAGCACGAGTTATAAAAAACAAATGGATAAACTGGACTTCATCAAAGTTTAAAACTTCTGCTCTTTGAAATACACTGTTAAGAAAAGGAAAACACAAACCGTAGACTCGAAGGAAATCTTTTTAAGCATATATATGACAAAAGATGTGTACAGTTTGTTTCTTGCAACTCAATCATAAGAAAATAAACAATCTGATTAAAAAAATGATCTAAACAGTACTTCACCAAAGATACAAACATAGAAACAGCATAAGAAAAGACAATCAACATTATTAGTCAGTAAGAATATTCACATTAAAACATCAATGAGATACCACTAAATACCTATTAGAATAGCTAAAATTAAAGATGACAACTGCTGACCAAGATATACAACTGGAATCATCAAACATTATTAGTGGGAATGCAAAATGAAACACTTACTTTGGAAAACAGTTTGGAAATTTTTTATAAAGTTAACACTAACTTGTCACATGACAAGAATCTCACTTCTAAGTGTTTAACCAAAAGAAATGAAAACATGTTTACACAAAGATTTGTACATGAATGTACAAAGAACCGCATGTGAACGTTTACAGCAGCTTCATTCCTAAATGCCAAAACCTAGAAGCCTAAAAATCCATCAAATGGCAAAAATATAAACATATTGTGATATAGTCATACAATGAAATACTACTCAGCTATAAAAAAGAACAGAGCACTGATACACACATCAACACTGATAAATCATGAAAACAGTGGGGGGGGGGGGACAGAAACAAAAGCCTACATACTATGCATTATAATTTCACTTATAGGACTATTCCACAAAAGACAAAGTTATAGGGACAGAAACAGATCAGTAGCTGCTAAGACCTATGGGAGAGGGGAGGAACTGAATATGAAGGGACATGAGGGAAGTTTTCAGAACAATGGAAATAGTTTTTGTCTGGATTGTGGTGGTTTCATTACAATACGCATTCACCACAGTTCCTATGATATACCAAAACTAATTTTAATCTTGTCCCTCAATAGGCATAAATTTTTTAAAAAGCATCATATTTTATTTTGAAGAATACGCAGCTCCAGCTTACTAAGTATGACAGCAGGGCAGGAGGGAACAAGAGAGACCAAACATTCTTAAAATATTACAGATCATTACACAGCTATAAGAAACAATGGAGATCCTATTGTCTGGCTCAAAATGGATGAGTATAGATTTACTGTTGAGTGAAGTGAGCCAGACTTTAAAAGATACACATCGGTATATCCCCACTCAATTTGTACTGAGTATCTGCACTTAATGGCAGAGAAAGATCTGAATGTGATTGTGGAGGGGATCGGTGGGGATACTAGTGACAGTAAGGGAGGGAGAAGTCTTAGTATTTGGTAGAGTGGGTGGTTCTTTTTTTCACACACATAAAATATCCCTCTGTGATATTTGCTTTTGTCTTGTATTAAGATGATGAAAGTTAAAAGATCTGAGAAGTTCTGAACTGATTACTCCAATTGATACGTTTTTCCATTTAATAAAAGTTAAGAGGTAAGTTGTGACATGCATCGCTTTGTTTTATGTTTATTCCTCTTGGCTTATACGGTTGCTATGAAACCATTTCATAATAAGATTTCCCAGCCCACAGAACAATCTCCTAGCCAGGCTAGAGGATACCAAACTTCGTAACCAGGGCAATTCTCGACCACACATCTTACTGGCTAGCAGGACCGAGGCACGTGCACTCTTCCCGTGTTCCATTTACCTAACAGGTACCATATAACCAATCCCCCTCAATGCAACAGAAATTGTAGCCTAAGACAAAACAGATGATCACTAACGTAGAGCACTCCGATGGCAGAGAATACAAGGAATTTATTGTCAGTCCCTGTCACCCCACCCAACTAAGTACTCTGGGTTTTTTGCTTTAAATTGTGAGGTGAAATGTCAGCCCACCCCGATCACTCCACCAGGCAGCATGCAAACTGCTTCCAAATGTCATCATCCAACTGCTGCCTGGGTAAATATTTGGAGAGGAAGGTGGCATCAGTACGTCCACAGTGGACAGGGGGAGGAAGGAAGGAGCCGGAGTCGTAAGGGCCCGCTGAGTCACCTACAGCTGTGTCCAAGACTTTAACCTCCAGGAAATCAGGCTCTGCCCCAACTCTCGTCAGGGAAGCAAGTGAGAGGAGCAGCAGCAACATCATCCTACCAAAAACACACTAGGCGCTGCTTTTAATAGAGTTGCCACTCCTTAAAGTGAAGCCAAAAATAGGTTTCATGTCCAAAGCTTTCCTCTGCAGTAAGCGACACGCGCAGATGGAGGAAACATCTTTATTGAGGGAACGGAGGCGTGCTTACAGGGACGAAGGACAACCTCAGCGCTCAGCAAAGCCACTGGCTCCCTCCTTAACCCCGAAACGCCACTTTCATTGCAACCAGTGGCCCAAGCAATAAGGAAATGTGCTGGAGGACGCTGGGGATCCTTCACCCTGGAGTACTTGGCAAAGCAGAGGGGGAAACGGACACCAGGCGCGTTCGGCGAAACGGCCACAAGGATAAAAGCCTCCGTTTAGTAGAAGCCTCGGTGACACAATGATCACGTGGCCTCGTGCGTAGACTTTCGAAAACACTCGATTCCGGAACGTGCAGGTGCCGATACCCGCCTGCAACACCAAGTCGGCATTCACCGCTCGGGAGCCACGCTCGGTTCCGGCTGGAGGCTGGTCACGCCCCCGGCCTCCAGGCGGGGCGAGGCCGAGCAGCGGGGCGGCAGAAGCTCGGCCGCGCTCCGTGCCCGAGCGGGGCGCTCCCTGCCCGGCTGGCGCGGCCCCAGCCCCAAGACCCAGGCCCGAAGGCGAGTGTCCATTTACCTGCTCCCCGCTCTCCCTCGCCGCCGCTGCCGCCGCGCCGCTCACCCGCGCCGCCAGGTGAGCCACCCCCAGCACACAGACCCGCACGCGCACCCCCGAGGCACGACCCCACACCCTCGCAGGAGACGGCGGCCCCAGCCACAGGAGTTGGGGGAGCCCACACACCACCGGGCTTCAAACACCTCTGCCCCCGGAAGTTGATTTCCGCCAAGGCCCGCCCAGCCCTGTTTCCGTCACTCAAGGCGAACGCGCGCGTCACGTGGGCCCAGACTGTGGTCGGAGCTGGGGGCCCCAGGTTCAGAGCCCGGCTACCCTTAGCTAGCACGATCCGCGGAGGGTCGTTCTGCGAAGGAGAGTGAATTTGAGAGTCAGGTCCTTGCTCAAGAGTTACTAGGTGTTAATGACAGCTTCTCATTCCTCTTGAATAACAAGGCCCTGTTTCTATCCTTGCAAATAAAGCCATCTCCCAAAATGGAAGTGACACCCCCATCTGGGACTGTGTAGGATCGACCTGGGAAAAAGAATAATCCTGAAAAGGAGGTACATAAATATATTCACCTTTTAGATGAAGATACAGAACCCACCCAATATCTACCGCCACTTACTGACAGAACAATAAAAAACGAACTGAGCAAATTGGGTGCTCAAGAAACTTTGCTGTCTGGGCAGCTGCTGGTTCTCCTCTTTGCAAACTCAAGCACCTGAATGACCGCTAAAAGCCTCTCCAACTGCTCCTGCGACTTCAGGCAGAGAACTCCGCTCTGGATATACGTTCGTTCTTATTGTAACTCCAGATCACAGCCATTCACACATGCCATCTCCGTTGCAGACAGTTTCTTTTCAGCTGTCAAGCCACTCCCTAATTTTCAAAGCCTTCAATCAAATTGCTTCTCTTGAAGAAGAAAAAAAAGAATGACATAATTGACAGATTTTTATTTGAAAGGAAGACTATATGGGTTTGGGTTGTCCATTTCGGACAATTGATGGCTATCAGATAGGAACAGTCAGCTAACTGTCTGCTTGCTAGAGTCTTCCACTTTTGCCATGGAAAGCAATGGAGAACATTCAACTTTTTTTTTTTTTTTTTAATTTCATGTATTCCCTAAACCCAGTACTGGACCATATTGTAACAAGATACAAGAGTGAACGAGATTGGGACCAGCAGTTAGTGTAATGGCTATGTCGCTGGACTCCCACGTAGTCGACCGCGGTTCGAGTTCCGGACCCGGCGGCTGAAACTCACGCCGGGCGCGTGTGTGTGCGTGCCCAGGATCCCAAGAGGAGAATGGAGGAGAAGGGATTGCGGCGTGGCCATCCCCCCTGGGGGGTGATTTCCTGCTTTCTGTCTCTCTGTCTCTGTCTGTCTGGCGAGCGCACGCGCCCTATAGCAAAAACCTCTCCAAAAAAAAAAAAAAAAAAAAAAAAAAAAAAAAAAAAAAAAAAAGAGTGAACGAGATACACTCTGACTTCAAGGAGTTTGCAGTTTAGTGAGAAAGATGAGTACTTTGAGCATAACTTTTTGAAATACTAATGCTTTTCATATAAGAGGTGTTCTTCAACATCTCAGACATTGTTCTTATTTTTCCATGAACAAGTTGGCTTAAATGTAATCATCATTCTGTACTGAAAGTAGAAGGTATCAGGAAGAGCTTGTAACAAACCTCCAGTACATGCAGGCCCACTGAAGGAGTAGTTTTACTACTGAACAGTCATCTATTCTACACCATCTTTCCACCCCCTTCTTTTACTAATACTTCTAATATAGGAAATATGATGCTTTCTTATACACACTTGTTTGCCTGTCTACCAGGGCATCCAATGAAGAACCAATTCTCATTTGTATATGTGGCAATCTTCTCATTTGTCCTTGGATATCCAGTGAGCTAGCACAGTCTAGTAATTAGAAAAAAGTAGATCAAAAATGTTTCTCAACCTGAATCTATTTACCTTTATATAATTTTCTTTCTCATCTCTGCTGGAAATTTTAGATAAGTTTCTGGGAATTTCCATTGATGTATCTACATGCTCTTTTTGTCCCACTTTAATATTTAATATTAAACAGATTTATAATAATAGCAGCTAATATTTATTGGTAATTTGCTGTGTGCCTGGCATTGGGCTAAATATTTTTAAATCTTTATCCAATTTGTCATCAATAATCCTGAAAAGGAGGTACATAAATATATTCACTTTTGAGATTAAGATACAGACTTACAGAGAATAAATTAACCAAGTGACAGAGCAGGATTGAGAATCAGATCTACCCAATGGAAGGATAAACTTAATGTTTATCCACTATAGCTCAACATCTCTGTTTTTTCATGTCACTTGTTTGTCAGCAAATCTAAATCCCACCAAACCTCCACGAGTTACCCTCCTCATAATAATCTTTTGTTTTTCAAGTGTATAATTTAGTGGTGCTTACTATATCCATAGAGTTGTATAACCATTACCACAATCAATTTTAGAATTTTCATACCCACAAAGTAGGAGCACTTAAACTTTGGTAGTCACCACCCATTTCTCCTACTCTCCCCTCACCCTCATCCCTAGCAACCATTAATCCACTTTCTATCTCTATGCATTTCATATATATGGAATCATGCAGTGTGTGCTCTTTGTGATTGGCTTCTTTCATTTAGCATCAAGTTTTCAAAGTTCTTTTATTCATTTATCAGTTGTGTTGTTTCTGTTTTTCTGGAAGTTTTAAATAACGCCTCTATGGAAAGTCATGTCCAAGTTTTTGTGTCAACAACATATATTTTAATTTCTCTGGGTATATAACTAACCAAAGAGTGAGGTAATAGGCAAACTTTTCTAAGCATTTTAAATACCCACCAGCAATGTTTGAGGACTCTTAAGTACCCCAGTGTGCCTTTTCTTGTCTCCTCTAGAACAAATGCCCCTATTACTTTGTAGGTACTTCCTATAAGCCATCTTGTATTGTTAATTTCCTTTGTTGTTAAGTATCTGTAAGTCCTTCCTCCTAATATGTTGAGACCTTTTGACATAAGAAACATGTTGCCTGCCCTTCAGAGGATCAAATCTGTAGAACGATACAAGCAAACCAAATATTACGGAGATAAGCACTGAAATCGAGTTTATGGCTAAAATGTGAAGGAAGAGCACGTCACTCAACCTAGATTAAAAAGGAAGTATTTCTCATAGAATGTAAAGTTCAAGGCAGTTCTTACATAATCAGAAATTGGCCAAGTTAAGAAGAAACAGAAGTGTGCTACAAAGGAACATATATGCCTTCATGTGTATCTCCCTGCCTATGAACTGTGGAAGTGAGAATATTTTTTTAGGTAGATGTAGTAGAAGCAACAGTGGAGGTGTGTATGAATGTGGCAAAAAAATGGAAAATGAGGATGGGGAAAGATGACAAAGAGTTTGAGTTTGAACTCTATCTGAAACGTAATGGAAAACTGCTGGACTGTTTAAGCAACAGCAGGGGAGAATTACTTCAGCAGCAGTGTGGAGAATAGATTATTGGATCCAGGAGAGGTGGCAGAGACAAACACAAAAAAAAAACAGAAGATATAAAATAAGTAGAATGAGGAATTGTGAAGACCTAAGCAAAATGGCACCATGAAGCTGACAAAGAGGATTTAAAAAGCAGCCAAAACAGGAAAGAACTAAAGATGTATTAGGTTTCTAGTACTATTCAAAGAGGTAGAGGATTCAGGAGGGAAATGGTGCACTTGTTGATAAGAAAAATGAAACACTATAATGGTAGAATCTTAAGCTGATCTATCTTGAGCTAATATAACAGAATATTGGGGAGTTTATAAAGAACAAAAATTTACTTTGCACAGTTCTGGTGACCCGGAAGTCCCAGATCAAGTGCCAGCAAATTCAGTGTCTAATGAGGACCACTTTTTTTTTTTTTTAAGAGAGGCTTTTTTTTCACTATAGGGCACATGCACTCACCAGAAAGACAGAGAGAGACAGAGAGACACCACAATCCCTTCTCCTCCATTCTCCTCTTGGGATCTTGGGCATGCATGTACATGCGCCCGGCATGAGTTTAAGCCACCGGGTCCGGGACTCGAACCGCATTCGACTACGTGGGAGTCCAGCGACATAGCCGTTATGCTAACTGCTGGTTCCAGGACCACTTTCTGGTTCAAAGACGGTGTCTTCTCGCTATGTCTTCACATGGTGGAAAAGATAAGGCAGCTCTCTGAGGCCTCTCCTGTAAGGGCTTTAATCCTATTAATGAGAGCTCTGCCCTTATGACCCCATCACCTCCCAAAAGCTCTACCTCCTACTAACATCACACTAGTGATTAAATTTTGACATTCGAGTTTTGGGGATACACATTCAGGTCATAGCAAATTGGTTACACTCTCTTAAACTTATTACCATTTCAGTCTATATACTGTTGATGTCACCCCAACAAATGAGATAGAACCTGCAATGAAAATGTGGCTCATATTTCAAGACTTATGAATCACATGCACCAAGAGGATATAAAAATGCTTATTACACACATAATGAGCTTTTCTAAGAAGAGGATGACAGGTTTTCTAAGCAGGTGTACAAAAAAAATGGCTGGAAAGAGTAAGAGTATAGGGGAAGGCTTTAGGGATTTCTGTGTTGTGTTTGAGGTGAAGAGGAACTAGGATATGGACTTAAAATGAAGATTTCACACACACAGTGGAGTTTATGTGGCTTGAATTTCCCACTAGCACTAAAATAGGGAATACCCCATCTTTCCTACCAGTTTGTCCACATTTAAGGAAACGGAACCACTGAGGGATAGGACTTGAAAGCTGTCAACAAACATCAAAAATGGAGTCAGACTTGTTAATTATATATATATGTGTAGATCTGTATTTAACTTCAACTAACAAAATAATGTAACTGTTATATATTTATACACTTGGACAATGATTGTAATGGACACTGTAGTTGCCTTCCCAATATTTATTACACTCTTCCCATATTGTACAGCACACACCTGACAAATTCGGGCATAATAAAACTCACTCTTATCTCCAAAGTTAGTCTAATCGGGATAATCCAGACCCAACCTGTAGTGTCTCTGGCCATAGGAAACTGTTTAGGATGGAGCAGATCAGCACCAATCACAGAATTTTTGCTCCAGCATTGTAGGATATGGCTTTCTTTGTCTCTAGTGACATAAATGAGAAAGTGTAGTCCTTTTTGCTGAGGGTAGTAATCTCATGACCGAGAAAATTAAAGAGACGTAGAGGTGGAATGCTTATCAAGTCATGCTCATTATAAACGAAGGATTATAGTGTTGTGTATAGGCAAAATGATGTAAAACGTAAACTGTGAAAGTTTTAAATAGGCACTTTTGTGCTGTTTTCCTTTTCATTTACTAGATTATTCGATTATGGGAAACTTCACATAAAGTCAGCATGAAGTTTGATTTTTCTATTATCCCTCACTGGTACTAAATATTGGTGAAGTCTCTTTGAATGTGTTGTTATACTTTACCTCAAAATATCTCAGCGTACATAATCCGATATAACTGTGTACATGTATTGGTAAATTTACCTTACCCTTTAATAGTTGTCAGTTGCACTAATCTAATATTCATACTTTACAAGTATGCAACTGGTATTTAATTTGAAAGGCTACACTTTAACTGTACCCAATATAAGTGTTTCTCTTATTGACTCCTATTAATACCTGAGACCTTGCTAATTGATAGAATGGGTTTTCATTGGTGGTTTAATTAGCATCATAGGCATTAAAAATTGGCTTTCATTGATGAATTGATGGTATTCAGAATACATAACTTGGATAAAATATTTCAGAGTCAGTCCTAATTGGACATGACCAGGGTTACAAAAAGTTACAAACGGGGCCAGCAGGAGGCATGGTGGTTAAGGCACCAGACTCCCATGGGGCTGACCATGGTATGAGTCCTGGACTTGGTGGCTTTCTCTCTCTCTCTTTCTCTTTCTCTCTCTCTCTCTCTCTCTCTCTCTCTCTCTCTCTCTCTCTTTCTCTCTCTCTTTCTCTGGTTAAATTTAAAGACTGATACTAAATAAAATTAAAGAAATCTAAAAAAAAAAAAATCTTGAATCTAGGGGCCAGCAGGTAATGTAGCTATTAAGGCTCTGGACTCCCACATGGCCAACCATAGTTCAAGTCCCAGACCTGGTGGCTTGAAATTCAGGCTGAGCACATGAGTATGCATGCCCAAAATCCCAAGAGAATGGAGGAGAAGGGATTGCAGCATGGCCATCCCCTCTGGGGGCTGATTTGATTTCTCACTTTCTGTCCCTCTGGCAAGCACATATGGTCTATAGCAAAAATCGCTTAAAAACAAAGACGTATTTCTCTGTTTTTCTATGCAAAAATGTCATGACTTCTCCAACGACCAAATAGTTCTAAAACCTAAACAAACTTTTTGAAGTCTTCCTCTTTGTGAACAGAGGAAGGTCCTTCTTTTTACTAGGTCTTTTTTTCTTTAGGTTTTGAATTTTAAATGCTAATGATAAAAGAAAATTTTATGTCCTTATGTTAAACTTCAAACCAGCATAGGGAAAAAGAACCATCCAAATGTCTGAAAAAAAGTTCTGCCTAATAAAGGCCAACAGTGCTTGCATATTTGTTAGATTGTCGATTCAGAAGTGCTTTGCATACATTTTAAAGTACTAATTAAAAACTAGCGAAGGGCAGGAGGTGCCATGGTGGTTAAGGCACTGGACTCCCACATGGCCAACCACAGTTCAAGTCCCAGACTTGGTGATTTACTTTCTTATTTTCTCTCTCTGATAAGCAAATGTGCCCTATAAAAAATTTTTTTAATAATAATAAAATTAAATAATGTTTAAACTAGTGAAAGTGTTTTCTTGATAACATTTTTGTAAGTTTGAAAGCATAGTTAAAAAACATGAAGTCACAGAGTGTATCAAGCCTGCCATGTCTAAATCTGCCTATGGTAATAAACCGTAAACCCACTGCCTTTTTTTTTTTTTTTTCTTAGGTTTTTCCCATAGGATGCATACACTTCCCAAAGAGAGACAGTGAGAGACACAGAGAGAGAAAGTGAGAAATCACCCCTCAGGGAGGATGGCCATGCCACAATCTCTTCTCCTCCATTCTCTTTTTAGGATTTTTGGCACACACACCTACTATTATTATTATTATTATTATTATTATTATTTTAATTCATGACAAGGCATGTGTACTCACCAGAGAAAGACAAAGAGAGGGAGAGAAAGTAAGAAAGCAAGCCACCAGAGTGATTTTCAAGCCACCAAGTCCAGGGCTACAACTGTGGTCAACCATGTCAAAGTCCAGCGCCTTAACGACCATGTTGGCACCCACTGCCTTTAAAAAAATAAAAATAAAAATAACTTTGTTTCATGGGCGAGAGGGAGAAAGAGCCAACACCCCCAAAAGGGTCTTAATACCACAAACCACCCACAGCCTTTAGCCAACCCTGGACCATGAGCAAGTTCTAGACTTGAACTGGAAACTTTCCCATGGTGGATTGCCTCACAGAGCACTGAGTTTTGCTGCTGTGCCACCATCTGGCTACCCACTGGAGAAAGGAAAATTCACTAAAAGCTAAGGCATTGTTTAGCATATTATTCATATTATATGTTTTGTATTATTTTAATTTATCTGAATCTTTGCTTCTGATATATATCTTAGAACTGACCCAGTTGCCTAGTGGTTAAGAGAGCCAGCTATTACATGGCCAATAACAGTTCAAATCCCATCCCCAGTGGCTGGAAAAATACACTGGGCACCTGTGCATACATGCTCAGAATTCCAACAGGATGGAGAAATGGAGGAAAAGGGATTGTGATATGAACACTCCCATTGGAGGGATGCTTTCTCCATCTCTGTCTCTGTCTCTCTCTGGTAAGCACATGCACACTTTAACAATTAAAAAAATATATATATATATATCTTAAACTTCAGCATCAAATAAGAATTTTATACATGATAATATTGTATCACATATGATACTATTTCCCTATTTGATAAATATTTTATTTTAGAAGGTTCAAATAGAATATAAAACACAAACACACCCTGTTTAATTAGATGGTGACTAGACATAGAGTTGGTAGGTATTTAATCAGAGACCCAATCTTTGATCATGAAAAAAATAAACTAGAAAATAGTCAGTCATTTATCATTTTAAATGTTGTACATTATAGTGAAACAAGTTGAAAAGACTCCTGTGTAAGCCAGAAACTCCCCCTCAAATATAATTGAAAATGAAGTTAAAAATAAACACAAACAAAAATTAATAACATTATTTCTGTGGGGAAAAATAAATTTGATTTATACTATTTTTCTTTATGGAACTTCTTTCACTACATTATATACAACAATATAGATAACATATTATATAGGGACCAGCAGTTGCCGTAATGGCCACATCGCTGGACTCCCATGTAGTCGACTGTGGTTCTAGTCCCAGACCTGGTGGCTTAAACTCACACTAGCGTGTGTGCGTGCATGCCCCGAATCCCAAGAGAATGGAGAAGAGGAGAAGGAATTGTGGTGTGGCCTTCCCCTCTGGGGGGCTGACTTCTCACTTTCTGTCTCTCTGTATCTCTCTATCTTTCTGGCAAGCACATGTGCCCTATAGCAAAAAAAAAATTCTCTCCAAAATAAAAAGAAAAACATATATATATATATATATATTATATATATATATATATACACACACACACACACACACACACTTAATATATAAAGATTTAAAATAATTATTAATGTATGATATTAGAAACATAGAACTTTGCAGATTAAGGAAACATTATTTTATTTAAACTTTTCTCTGAATTCAAGAATCTGTTTATCCACATTTAAGCAACATATCATCAGAAATCAACATGAAACCTCCCACAGTAGTCTTTCTTATTTGAAAGTAAAATAAATTAGCAATAATTAAAAATCATTTTAGTGAGTTTGCATATAAGTGGTCTCAGAAAATTAAAAAATTGAGAATCAAGAAAGGGTTCAGTTCTAGTATAAATGTTCAACTACACAATAAATTTCATAAATAAAAATTATAATTTTCATTTTAAAAGGTCCTGGATGATAAATTAATTGAAGTTTGAAGAGTCCAATTTTTTTTTTTTGAGAGACTTTTGCCATAGGGCACATGCGCTTGCTGGAGAGACAGAGACAGAGTGACAGAAAGTGAGAAATCATGCCCTGAGACAATGGTCATGCTGCAATCCCTTCTTCTCCATTCTCCTCTCAGGATTTTGGGCACATATTCACACATGCCTGGAGTGAGTTCTATGCCACTGGCACTTGAACCACAGTCAACTATGTGGGAGTCCAGCCACAAAACCATTATGCTATCTGCTGGTTCTGAAGAGTCAAATTTTAATAGAATTTTTTTAAAGGTTAGTGCTTAATTAAATAAGAAGGTACTTATTTTATATCTCTACAAGTATTTTTCTCTTTTTTCCTTCAGAAAGAAAACTTCCACTTATCTGAAGATCATCCATTACCAGTATTGCTCTTCTAAAAAGGTAGTTTCTGGAAGTTAGGAATAGGACATAAAAATAATAAATGTATTTGTGTATAATACAAAGAGCAAAGTTGATTACAGAAGTTAATGAAACACACATCATTGGACACTGGTTATTTGTATCCTTCCTCCAATGTGTGGTTTGGATCAAATAGTTACATGTCTACTCTGAAACTTTTCATTATTGACTCAACCATAGACGATATTCAGTCAGATGGTCATGAGCAAGTGAACAGTATCACCCAGCGACCTGGCAGTTTTAATATGGTCAAAAGCCAGACATACTTGTGGTCCTCCCAAATCAAACAGTGTTTCTGATATTATTAGATTGGTTGTGTAATTTTTGGCCTTCTCTTTAAGAATCAGAAAGCTCCATGTTTTCACACATGAAATAGGACTAGTTTATGTGGAGGTAGAAAACCTTAGCATGTCAAGTACTAAGAGTCCATTTCATTGCAAACGAAAGAGAATATTTTTTTACCATTGTTTTCATGTAATGCTGTGGGGCTATTTGAAGGGGAAATGTGGTGGTGGAAGTAATAATACTATTTTAAAAAAGAAAAAAAGCCTAGGTTAGTAAGACTCATTACAATATTCTGGATCCATTTTTGGCCAAATGGAGAGGAAAATTTTACCAACTGATGGCCGTTTCATGACCTGCATGGAAAGAATTGTTAGACTCAGGGGAGCACACAATTGAGAGAAGTGATCACATCGCAAACTGTGACATCATTCTTTGGCACAAGCTGGCATGCTGGGCATGGAGAGTGAATTACGCTCCCAACCCTGAATTTTGCGTCTAGAGTACCATTGTGGCTCACCAGAGGGCAGTGTGCAGTAATCGCCTCTTCTGCTTCCTGCATTGGATGTCTCTTATGGAAAAACCAATGTCAAATAATCAGAACCAGACAACAGGAAAGAAAATATGTTATGGAAATTGTTTATTAGATTTGCTATATCTGTGCCCTCTACATGGAATTTTCAATATTGAGTAATTAACCAATCACCACAGGAGATACTAAGTAATGAGTTTTTAGTAAATTCTGTGTTACAGATGTGAGTTCATGACAGACATTTTAGGAATCACTGAGGTCAATTCTCCCTTTTAATCCTACAAATGCATAGTATTATCCATAGTGGAAAAATTGCCTCTCTTCATGTATCTCACACATGAATTTACAATCTTACACAGATTAGTTTAGTGACTATTGGTTGAAAAATTAGAATGTAGGGTTTAACATAATAAAGCACGTGATATAAATTCTGATCATAAGGAGACTGAAATCTATCAAGAGATCAAAGTGTAAGTGAAAAACCAAATGCATGATAAAAATGGTTTAAAGTGGGAGATACATACCAAGTACTGTAAGAATTTAGAGGCTGGAGAAATGAAGGCTTTAGAGAAGGGTTCAGAATTTGGGCTGAGTCTCACAGGTAAGGCAAGAATCACAGATATATTGAGAGAGATGAAAGTATATCCTACATAAAGGAAAAATGGATGTGCAAAATTAAAGGACCTAGAAGTTTGAAGTGTGTGAAAGGTAATAGTGGGGAATAATGCTTGATAGAGTGCTATAGTAAATAGGTACTTGGATATATTGAATACCAGGCATGCTCCAAAGTCTGTACTGACAGTGTGAAGTCATTACTGGACTAAATGATCAACAGCAACAGCACTGTGTGCTAAAACACTGATATGGCAGTATTTTTTGAGATGGACTCAATGAGTAAGAAGCAAAAGGTAGATCAGTGGAATGGCTATTTCAATAATCCTGTAGGCTTTGTGATTGAAAAAGAAGGCAAGTAAGAGTGCAATTGGTATGATTAAAAACTAAGTAGATGAGGCTAGGGAAAAAAAGAGAAAAAGAAGATCTAGGGGGAAAGTGATTCATTTACTAAAAATTTTAAAGACATCCTTCTCAAAATCTTGATAAAGCTAAATAGTCCTTTATCTTATCTTTCCCAAATTAGTTCATAAGAATTTGGAGAACTCATACTCTTGATAAACCAAAAAGTGTGCTCAAAAAATAAATTTCTGTTTATTAAAATGTTCTGACATTTTAAAACATGAAAGTCAAAGAATAAGTGTGTACTCAAGGTTAACAGACTTGAATTGCATCATCATGATAAATAAGAGGATCCATAAGTTATTTAAAAGGTTTGTTAAGCTTTATTGTTATATAAATTGTAAGAATATAATAATTTTAGCAAATGGTAAACTTTTACTTAAGAAAAAGGAATCTTTCCCCTGATGCAACCATGTTCTATGCATTATTTTCTTTCTAATAGAAAAAATATGATAGAATATTGAAAGGAATCAATAAAAATGTTATTGAAGAAAAACACAATAAAACAAAACTGTCTTTAATACTTTTAAACATCTTCTTTATGCTAATGGAATAAGGCTGTGAAGGAGTCCCATTTGGTCAAACACATTGTAATATTTTTCTCCAACTTGGTCGACAGTTATAAAACCCAGAGCCCAAGCTGTGACAGAAAGATTTCCAGTTGAAACATTTGCTTTTATGGAAATTTTTCCAATCAACCATATAGGAAGTTTCAGACTTGCCTTAAGTTCATCTGTTTGGTTTTTCTACTCAAATTAATGATGTCAAATGTGGCATACACTGAATTTTTGGCCACTAAGAACAAATCTAGTAGCAAATTTTTCTAACTTCATTGAGGTCTATCATCCTATCTTTTTCTTTTTACCCTTAAAACACCTTCTAATCAGATTGCAGGTCATCTCCTCCTACATGCTTCTGAATGCTCAGATTGAACTTTTAGAAATTAGGAAGAAATGTATAACCCATCAGATGACTAGAAATCACCGCAGAGGCACAAGAAATACGAGAAACCAAGAAAATACCTCTCCCCCAAGGGAAAAGAATAATTCTTCTTCATCCACAGACAGTACAATGGAACTCATGGAAATGTCTGATAAAGAATCTAGAATATTCATAATGACAAAGCTAACATAGCTGTAAGAGAAGAGAGAATGGACTCCAGAAGAGGCAGGAGAAAAGAGACAATGAGTTCCAGGAGGTGAGGAAGTTCTTCAAAGATAGGAAAGAATAGAAATATGCACCATAAAAAAGAATCGAATGGAACCGTTAGAGATGAAGGCTATAATAAAGGAAGTCAAAACCTCCCTTGACAGTGTTAAAAGCAAACTAGATCATACAGAAAATCAAGTCTCAGATGCAGAAGACAGAATCATTGGCCTAGAAAAATCCACCACAAAGACTGACAAAATAGCCAAAAAAATGAGAATAATATATGAGAAATACTAGATACCATTAAACGTCCAAATGTCCAGATAATTGGTATCCCAGAAGGTAAAGACACTAATAAGGACATTGATAATCTATTCTATGAAATCCTGGAAGAAAACTTTCCAAATCTAGAGAGGTATTCAAAGATCCAGTCCCAAGAAATACAAAGGACCCCAAATAGAATCAAGCCAAGAAGATCTTCTCCAAGACATATTATAGCCATATTCACCAAACCCATAGACAAAGACAAGATACTAAGATTGGAAAGAGCAAATCATCACGTTACCTACAAAGGATATCCCATCACACTAACAGCAGACCTCTCACCAGAAACAATGCAAGCATGGAAAGAATGGGAAAATACATTTACAGTGTTGAGTGGAAAACTATTTCAACCCAGAATGCTATACCTGGCAAGATTATCCTTCATCTTCGAAGAGAAGACGACATTCTCAGATAAACAAAACCTGGAAGAATTTACTGACACCACCATTCCAGTTCTCCTAGAAGTTCTGAAGGGAGTGCTATATCAGGAAAACTAAAGTCAGACACACAGAAATAAGAGTTCAAAAACAACTAAGAAAATGGCCAGCTTAATGGTAGGGACAAGTCCAGAGTTGAACGTTATCTTCCAGAATTTAAAGGAAAGATTGAACCACAACGGAAGATAGATTAAGTACATGAGAATGAACTAGTGAAATAGAATTTTATGACTTTTGACTAAAACATTACTGATCTTCTATGGTTTGTTTTCCAGCGTTAAGGATTTTTGTCTTCCCTTGAGTTGTCGACAGGTCCATGTACCTACTATTTGAACATAATCCTAACCTGTTTCCTGGCTTTAAGTCTTAGTCAAAGTTCTCTTAACATTTTTTGATTTTTGATTTATTTAAGCTAGAACTGCCTTTCTTGAAACTAAAAAATATATCTAAAAATACCCATTTAATGACCACAGTAAGCTATTTAGCCTCAACTAGGTGCTACTTTATAGTATATTCATTCTGCTCACAGAGTTTCATGCCTAAAGTCAAACATGTATATATCAGCTGAACTTTCTATTGAAAGTAGTTAGATTAATTAAGATATTTTGTGAATCAATAAAATGTGGAGGGAAAGAAAGGAATGGAAAGCAACTGCAGATGTGAGAGGAGTGAGTGTGACAGTGTGAAAGGAGGGTAGGAAATGGCAGATGGTCAGAAATGGGGGGGGAATATGTGTGTGTGTGTGTGTGTGTGTGTGTGTATATATATATATACATATATATATGAAACAAGAAATGGAAAATTATTTGTTGATGATAATATGTATGATTAAGCCACTATACAGTGTATTCTGGATGGGATATCACATTTTGTTTGCTAAAATAATGTTCAGTGAATGAATGTTAAAAAAAAAAAAGACCATTCAATGGGAAAAAGGTCTTTTACTAAAAAAGTTTGAATATACTATATTAAAAAAAAAAAAAAAAAAAACTCTGAGTGAATTAAAACCCTAAATGTAAGGGCAAAAACTATCACAATCTTAGAGGAAGCTTAAGAGAAATGTTTTGTGGGATCAGCAGGTGGCGTGGTATTTAAGGCGCTGGACACTCCCACATGGCTGACCATGATTCAAGTCTCAGACCTGGTGGCTTGCTTTCTCACTTTCCCCCTTTTTCTCTCTATGTCTCTCTGGTCAAACTAAAAATAAATGAATGAATAAATAAAATTAAACAAATAATTTTTAAAAAGAGAAACGATTTGGGACCAGCGGTTGGCGTGGTGGCTATGTCGCTGGACTCCCACGTAGTCGACCGCGGTTCGAGTCCCGGACCCGGCGGCTTAAACTCACGCCGGGCGCGTGTGCGTGCGTGCCCAGGATCCCGAGAGGAGAATGGAGGAGAAGGGATTGCGGCGTGGCCATCCCCCCTGGGGGGTGATTTCCTGCTTTCTATCTCTCTGTCTCTCTCTGTCTGTCTGGCGAGCGCACGCGCCCTATAGCAAAAACCTCTCCAAAAAAAAAAAAAAAAAGAAAAAAAAAAAAAAGAGAAACGATTTGTAACATTATTAGTAACAAGAATTTCTTGTCCGAAACACCAAATGCACAATCAGCAAAAGAAAAAAATAGATAAATTGATCTACACTCAAATGAAGAACTTCTGCGTATTAAAGGACACAAAGAGAGCGAAAAGACGGCTAATGGAGTTGAGAGAAAAATATTTGAAATGTATATGTCTGATAAGGGGTTAATATTTGAATGTGTAAAGAACTACAAGTCAACAACAAATATTCCAATATTAAAAATAGGCAAATGTCTTAAATATTTCTCTAAAAGGATATAAAAATGGCCATTGAGAACATGAAAATATATTCATTGTCACTAATCATTAGGTTAATACAAATCAAAGCTACAGTGAAATATCACTTCACACTCATTAGGATGGCTATTACAAAAAAGAAATAAAAGGCAGAATATAGCAACTGTTGGCAAGGACTCAGATAAACTAGAAATCTTGTGCATTATTGGGAATGTAATATCATGTACTCAATATAGGAAACAGTATGGCTGTTCCTCAAACATTAAATAGAGTACGATCTAACGATTTTACTTCTCCCTTTGTGTGGTAGATTCAGTGGGAATTGAGAAATATGTTGACCCTAATAGTATTTGGACGTTTGGCTACGGTTCATTTAGACCTGTCTAGATACTCAGAGTGTGGAGGATGAACAGCAAAGGAATGAGGTAAAAGAAAAAGGATAAGGAAACAGAGAAATAGAGAAAAAGAAAAAGAGAGAGAGGAGGAAAAAAAACTGAAATTTTTTTTTAAAAGGCAAAATAAATGCAAAACATGCAGTGCAAGTTCTTAGCTCCCATGGAGGAGTGAAGGAGTCAGACTTCCTCTGAAGGCCCACCCTTTGCCTCTCCTAAATGAGAGGGGGAAATGGAGATTATTAGCAAGATAAAGGAAGATCTGAGAGCCAAGAAAATACTTTTCCTTAAAATTTTTTTAAAAAGAAAAACTATAAAAAAATGAAAAGACAGAAAGGGAAAGAAAGAAGACTACAGGGGGCCCTACCATTTGAGAACGGGGATGGGAGGAGAGAGGAGGGAGGCTGGAGGATGAAGTTTCATTACTCTAATTCCCTGAAACCACTAGTTCTCAGCTCCCATGGAAGAGTCAGTCTTCTTCCAAAGGCCTGCCCTTTGCCTTCCCACTTGAGGATGGGGACTGGAGGGTGAAGTCTCAGCAGAAAATCTTCATTACTCTTATTTCCTGAAACCAGTAGTTCTCATCTCCCATGAAGGAGTCAGTCTTCTTCTCCCCATTGAATGGTCTTGCACCCTTGTTGAAAATCATTCAACCATATGAGGAGTCTTCAAAAACTTTATAGAAAAATGTGTTTTGTGGAAAAAAAAAACCTATGCATAGATTAAAAAACTTTTGTACCAAAATAAATTCATATTTTAATTCCATTTTTCCATAAACTTTTGGAAATCACTTAATATATGTAAGGGTTTATTTCTAGGTTGTATATTCTGGTCCATTATTCTATAAATCAGTCTTTATGTCAATACCATTGCTTTGATTTCTGTATCTTTGTAATAAGATTTGAAATTATGAAGTGTGGTACCACCAACTTCATTCTTCTTTTTCAAAATTGTTTTGGCTATCTCTGGACTCCTGAGATTCCATATACATTTTAGGATAGATTATTTTTTTCTAATTTTGCAAAAAGAAAAACTGTAAACATCAAGATGACTTTTGGTAGGACTGATATCTTTAAAAATATTTATATATTTTTAATTGCCAAAAGGCATGTGTGCTTGCAAAAGAGAGAGAAGAAGAGAGAAAAAAATTACTCTGCAGTGGACCATAAATACAACACAATCCCTTTCTGCCATTAGGATTTTGGGCATGCACACACATATGCCCGCCATATTTTTCAAGCTGATGGGGCCAGGATTCAAACAACAGCAGGTCATGTGCAATCCAGATTCCTACAGTATTTAATCACTGCATTACAGAGTTGACCCAACATCTTAACAAAATTAAGTCTTCTAGTCTCCACTTATCAGTAAAGAATAAAGACTTTTTCTAGTTTAAAAATCTTACTTACTGTGTCATGGCCATCTCCCCAGGAGGTGTTTTCTCACTTTTCCTCTCTCTGTCTCTCCTGCAAGCACACACACCGTGTAGCAAAACTTTAAAAAAAAAAAAAAAAAAAAAAAAAAAAAAAAAAAGCACAGTGACCATTTTATTCCAAGCATACATGATGTTACATTTTAAATGAATGGTAAAAGAGTGAGGATTGGACTAGCTATCCATTATAAAACTGAAACACAACCAATAAAATTTACCAGTCTGAGGCCAGCAGGTGGCATGGTGGTTAAGGCGCTGGATTCCCACATGGCCAAACACAGTTCAAGTCCTGGATCTGGTGGATGGAAAATCATAACTGGCATGCATGTGTATGTACCCAAAATCCCAGATGAAGAATGGAGGTGAGGGGGGACTGTGGTATGGCCATCCCTCTGAAGAGGGATTTCTAACTGCCCTCCTCCCCCAGCAAGAGCACATGCCCTTTGGCAAAAACCTAAAAAATAAAATAAAATAAAATTTTACAGGACCAGCAGATAGAATAATGCTTATATTGCTGGACTCTCATGTAGTCAACTGCAGTTCAAGTCTCAGACCCAGTGCCTTAAAACTCATGCCAGGCTTGTGTGCGTGCGTGCCCAAAATCTTGAGAGGAGAATGGAGAAAAAGGGATTGCAGCATAACCATCCCCCACTAGGGGGATGATTTCTCACTTTCTGTCTCTTTGTCTCTGTCTCTCCAGCAAGTGCACACACCCTATAGCAAATATCTCTAAATAAATAAGTAATTAATTAAAATTTACTAGTCTGGTAGAGAAGATAGTAAAAATGGTTAAATATATAGCTTTACTTCATATTAAATTCCTAGTTATAACTGTTCTTACATTTTTATTCTATTTCTGTTGATCCAACATTCTAGTTTACACCATATCACACTTTCTTTCAATTACTGTAATTTTGTAATTTAAGTAGGTGAATTACCCTAACGTTGTTCTTATCTTGTAAATAATCTTGTTCACGATTTTTTCGAGAGAGTGTTAGCAAAACTTTATCAAGTTTTTAAAATTCTCATTACTATTTTAATTTTGAAGTGTTTTTTTCTTTATTCATGATAGGGCATGTGTATACACATGAGAGTAAGAGAGAGAGAAGCACTCTCCACAGGGTCTGGTCCCCTTCTTCTAGTTCTCCAGTTCATCAGGTCCTGACTACGGGCATGTGTGCATGCTGCACATGTGTTTCAGGATTACCAGCTGGGGATTCTATCTAAGGTCTCCATATGGGATCCAGCTTCTGTTGAGCATCTAATTACTGCTGCACTCAGGAGCCAGCCCTGATATCTTTATTTAAATCTTATCAAAAGTATAAATTAGGGACCAGCAGTTGGCATAATGGCTATCTCATTGGACTCCCATGTGGTCGACCATGGTTTGAGTCCCAGACCCGATGGCTTAAATTCACACTGGGCGCATGTGCGTGCATGTCCAAGATCCTGAGAGGATAATGGAGGAGAAAGGATTGTGGCATGGCCATCCCCTTTGGGGGTTATTTCTCGCTTTCTGTCTCTCTGTCTCTCTCTGTCTTTCTGGCAAGTGTACATGCCCTATAGTGAAAACCTCTCCAAAAAATAAAATACATATATAATTGAACTTCATAATACTGAACTTCAACACCAAAGAATGTGATATGACTCTCCATTTATTCAAGACTTAGTTCTCTAAGAATAGTTTTGATTTGTGATTAAGTTTGATCATACTATACATAAAGATAGGTGTACCTAGATGATAGGCACACATATACATGCAGAATATATATATATATAGGTATATATATATATATGCAGAATATATATATACATATATATATTTACAGTAAATTGTTCTCATTATGTTTTCTAACTTGATCTTGTTAGCTTGTTAAAAATATAAATTTTTACTGATTTTAATTCATTTTATTTTAAAGAATAAAATAACACCTCTGACATAGTGAATATTTTATTCTTATCTTATCCTGTAATTGTACTTCATTGTTCATGGGTTAAAGATTACAGAAATATATAAGTAATTAATAGAGGTATTCACAGACTCATGTACTGTTTCTGATTTTTACTGTGGTCCCTATAATATGTCACCATAAACTATGAGAAACCCAGTGAACTATGCTGTTACATTTTAAAGGTATATAGTGTTTGTTTATTGTGGATTTTATTCTTTGATTAAGAAATGGATGTTGAATTTTATCAAATGTAATATCTGTATTGTATCACTTAGGGATAGACGAGGAAAACAAAAGCTACTCCATGAAATTAAGGCATAAAGAGTGTATTATAGTAATTATGAGCCTTTGCAACTCTTGGAAGCCCTACAGAAACATAGGTCAGAAAGTTCAAAATTGAAGAGCCTCAGTCTGAAACACCATAGTAGGCTCGCAAGAACTCTCAAGAAAACTACTGTGAATATCATGTTTGTTCACTTGTCAATTTGAAACTGCCTCCAGAGAATATCGGCCTTTTTTCTCTTGAGTCTTCTAATCCCACATGAGTACTTCTTAGGGCAAATCCTAACCAGAGTGGTAGCCTTTGTCCTCTTTGCAGTGCCAGGACACCACACAAGGAAGCAGAAGTGATGGCAGACGAGCAGCTATCCAGCCCAATTTATTACTTATTAAGTTGAACATATGGTTTTCCTTTTATGTGATAAAAATTATTAATGGATTTTCTAATATCAAGCCATATGTAAAATAAAGTCTACCTTGTCTTGGTACATTTTAAAATAGATTGTCAATTTAATTTATTAAAACTATATTTTATATGTTGGTGTGTTATAGTTATGAGAGACTACCATAGCTGTATTGTATCTTTGTCTGATTTTGCTAGCAAGATTTTGCTTTATAAAATGAATTAGGTGGGACCAGCAGTTGGTGTAATGGCTATGTGGTTGGACTCCCACGCTGTCGACCGTGGTTTGAGTTCCGAACCTGGTAGATCAAACTCACTCTGGGCGCATGTGCGTGAGTGCCCAAGAACCGAGAAGAGAATGGAAGAGAAGGGATTGCAGTGTGGCCATCCACCCTGGGGGGTGATTTCTAGCTTTCTGTCTGTTTCTCTCTGTCTTTCAGGAAAGCGCAAGCACCCTATAGCAAAAACCTCTCCAAAAAAATCAAAAATTAAAAAAAAAAAAAAAGAATTAGGAAGATTCATCTGTTCTCTATGTTCTTTAAAGAGTTTTAACTTAACACCTAAAAATTACTTGTTACTTGATAATTAGAAATGACTCACAAAACCATCTGGGCCCCAATACCCTTTTCTTAATGCTATAAGTAAATACTGATTTGTGTTCATTTCACACCAATATTAGCAAAAAGAAAAATAATTTTCTGAAGCTGAAGAAAGTGTACTTTTGTAAGTTCAAAATCCAAGTTAGGCAGAAGCAAAAATACTAGACCTAGACATATTAGAATGAACATTTTCAAATTTACATTTCAAAGACGAAGAAAAAAGAATTCTACAGCATGCCAGCCAAATAGCACAGACTTGCCTTAAAGGTATAAAACTCAGATCAGCGTTGTGCTTGACTTTTACAGTACATTATTTTTTAGAAAGTATCCTTTTAAGAGAAAAAGAAAGGATATTTTATTACCCAAAAGTTCCAAATGCAACTAAATATGAAGGTAACAAAAAGATATTCTCATACATGCAGACACTCAGAGAGTATACCACCCAAATATCCTTTTTAAAAAAAAAAAAAAAAAAGATTTATTTATTTAATTCCATTTGTTATTACTATTTTTTTTAATTTATTTTTTTTCATTTCATTTTCTTCCATACATTCAATCACATTATTATTTGTCTTGCAAAATGGATATTTCAACTGGTGAACATTTCTCCCTAGTACTGTTGATAAAACTATGAAATATCTTCAACAGATAATACCACTCCTCTTTGTGCCATTAATGCTTTTCCTCCCTGTCCCTCCCCCAAATGTTCTTCCTCAGACCCTCCTCTTTCACACACACTATATCTGGTATTTACATCTATATACTATGTTTCTATATCCTTTAGACAATTATTTTCAGTCATAGAGTGCAGACACTCAGTATATATTAAGTGGGGACATACAATGCCTCTCCTTCATAGCACGGCTTGCTTCACTCAGTAGTAAGTCTTCCATATTCATCCACTTCCTGTCAAAATCACCCAAATATCCTTAGTGAAAAATCTCTCGGGACCAGCAGTTAGCGTAATGGCTATGTCGCTGGACTCCCACATAGTCGACCGTGGTTCGAGTCCCGGACCTGGTGGCTTAAACTCATGCCGGGCACATGTGCATGTGTGCCCAAGATCCCAAGAGGAGAATGGAGGAGAAGGGATTGCGGCGTAGCCATCCCCCCTGGGGGATGATTTCTCGCTTTCTGTCTCTCTGTCTTTCTCTGTCTGTCTGGTGAGCGCACACGCCCTATAGCAAAAACCTCTCCCAAAAAAAAAAAAAAAAAAAGGAAAAAGAAAAGAAAATTTCTCAGAAACAGGCCCAGCTCAATGAATGAAGCATTAAAATAAGTAATAAAAGGGAGAAGAGATTATAATAAAAACAATTTATATAAGTATGATGTGCAGTTCAACACTGAATTAAATTTAATTTTTTGTTGGAATTGCTGATGCAAACTTAATGCAACTGCCAAAAAGATTTTTTTTCTTTTTTTGAGAAATTTTTTTGTTGTAGGGCACGCGCACTCACCAGACAGAGAGACAGAAAGCAAGAAATCACCTCCCCAGGGGGAATGGCCACGTAGCCATCTCTTCTCCTCCATTCTCCTCTCTGGATTTTGGGCATGCACACACATGAGCCTGAAGTGAATTTTAAGCAGCCAGGTCCAGGACTTGAATCACGGTCAGTGACGTAACCATTATACCATCTGCTAGTCCCACAACTACCAAAAAGTTTTAAAGAGATGTATAATGTATTTTCCAGTATTCAAAGTGTTTTAGTCCATTTTGTTACTAATGACAGGAAACATCAGAAACTGGCAGATTGTTTTTTCTATTAGAGATTTTTGCTAAAAGGCACATGCGTCTCAGAGAAAAAGAGATCAAGAGACAGAAAGTGAGAAATCACTCCCCCGGGAGAATGGCCATGCCACAATCTGTTCTACATTTTCCTCTCAGGATTTTGAGCATGTAGGCACAACACCAGCGTGAGTTTTTTGTTTTTCGTTTTTTTAAGAGGTTTTTGCTACAGGGCACATGCGCTCACCAGAAAGACAGACAGACAGAGAGAAATCACCCCCCCAGGGAGGAAGGCGACGTCACAATCCCTTCTCCTCTATTCTCCTCTCTGGATCTTGGGCACCCACGCACATGCACCCAGCGTGAGTTTAAGCCACCTAGTCTGGGATTCAAATTGCGGTCGACTACATGGGAGTTCAGCGACATAGCCATTATGCCAGCTGCTGGTCCCCACCCAGCGTGAGTTTTAAGCCACTGGGTCCAGGACTTGAACTGCAGTCGTCCATGTGGAAGTCCAGCGACGTAACCACTATACCATCTGCTGGTCCCGAAACTGGCAGATATATAAGAATAGAGGTTTAATGCCAGCCCAGACGTTATTCTGAGGAATCAGATCTTTCATGGCTAAATTCATGGTTTGAATTTCAGCCTTGGTTGTTTAAATAATACCCTGGGCTGGGACCAGAAGATGGTGTAAAGGTTGTTCTTTTTTCTTACTTCTTTATCTCTTTCCTTTTTCTCTGAAAGCTAATTTTATTTTTGTAATGTGGGCTCTTTTCTTATATAGGCTAAAAAAAAAAAATCCATTGTCTTTTTAGCTTCTACCTCCTCTTTTTCCATTCAACTATTTTCAGATTTTGTCCCTTTTGAAATGTTTTAGATAGCTTCTCTTAATCTCAGTGAATAGACTTGCCCTCTGAACTTTCCTGTTATTTCCCTCTCACTGTCTCTCTCTCTCACTTTCTCTCACTCTCTCTGGCAAGTGTACATGCTCTAAGGCAAAAATCTCTTTAAAAAAAAAAGTATGGAAATATAAAAATATTCTATGGGAGGGGACTAGCAGGTAGTGTGTGGTTAAGGCGCTGGACTCCCACACGGCAGACTGTGGTTTGAGTCTTTGACCTGGGGGCTTGCTTTCTCGCTCCCTTGACCCCCATCTCTCTCTGTTAAGCACACATGGCCTATAGGAAATTAAATAATAATAATGATGATAATGATAAATCACTATTTTTAAAAAATTAGGGGGAAAAAGATAATGAAGGTCCATACTAACCCTATTTCAATGCAATTGAGAAAAAAGAATAAATTTAAGAAATATTTCAATGGTACTAATGACAATCATGGTGGTTTACTGACATGGGAGTTGAAAGGAAAAAGGACAGAACAGAGTATTATTCAGAAATGCCTACCTGAGATGACTAGATTAAGAATAGATTGCTAATTGAGATAGGAAATAAAAGAGAAAAATCAGACTTTTAGAGTTTAGACAATAATTTCAGTCTGGATCTTATAAAGCTTGAGATAGTTATAGAAAAACCAGATGAAAATGCCAAGTAGACAATTCGAAACATGACACTGGATCCATATTTTGGATGTGGGTTTGAGCATGATTGATAGATTGTAGCTTAAAACCTCAGAATCAGATTCCCAAAAAGGACTAGAGAAGAATTTGGGGATAGAACACAGAACACCACCAATATTTAACAGGTGGTTAGAAGAACATTGAGTGGAAGGAGTTGAGAAGGAATAATTTGTTAATTACAATTACAACCAGGAGAGTATGCTGTCAGAAGATCAAATTAGGAGAAAATTTTAAGTAAAAAAATGGCCATAGAGTCAAAGGAACCAGAGTGATCCTAAGAGGTAAAGATAAAAGAGTGACCATGGCAGTTGGTGATTCTGTCTCCAAACCCTTACAGACAGCAGGATCATTGGACTGCTATGTGAACTTATTATAGTGGGACATTATAGTGGCTTTAGGAGTTAGAAAAAGCTGAGGAAGCTTGAGTGAAAAGGAAAGGAAGACATATGCTTTAAATATTTAGTAAACATCTCCCTGCCTTTTTTCTTTTTAATTTTCTATAAATCTTTATAAAAGTCAGAATTTAAGGAAATGTACACTTCTTAAGTGTGCAACTCAACAAATACTCGTAAAGAAAATCCATTCATGCACACTCACGTAACCAACACACAGTCAAGAAACAGCTTCCAGGATCTCAAAAATGTCCTCCACGTTCCCTTCTTTTACCCATCACCCATCCCCACCAAGTGGAACCATTACTTTGACTTTTGACACGGTAGGTCTTTTTGTTGTCTCGGTACATTCAATTTTTTTCAGGTATTAATGAAGTGTAGCTAATCACATTTTTTTCAGGTATTAATGAAGTGTAGCTAATTACATTTTTTCAATCGTTCAGCATCATTACAGGATAAGGCAATAACATTATCGGCCTTCATATCTGTAAGCTCCTGGCAAAAAGCCTCAAGTATAATAGGTAGTACTAAATTAGTTGAAGGAAAGAAGAGATCTTCATAATCATTTGCCATGCTACTAAACTGGCTACTGCCCAATCTTTATATAGCCTTTTCAAGACCCTTGCAACTTCTTTGGATTTAAAAAAAGAAAAAATAAAATAAAGGAATCACAGTCTCCTACATTGCATAAATATTGGCAAGAAAAATGCTGTAGCAAAATAATTATACTGCTCATTTATTTCCATTTGAGAGAGAGCTTTTAGCAGGCCGCTTCCTTCAGCATTTGCATCACATCCTGCTCATTATTTCTAGCACTGCTCAGGACTGCCTCCTCACAGCCTTCCCAGATTCTCTGTTCATGTTGCAATTCATCAGAAAAAATCCCTGACTCATTTTCCTCCTCTAGGCTTTTTTTTTTATAGCATTAATAAATATAACTGTGGTTATTAATAGCCAGATTTTTAAAAACTAGGACTTATTTTAGTCCTGAAATCATAAAGATATACTTTAAAATCATATATACAACCCCAAAATATTTATCGGTAGTATTTCTGTGATAAAATACATTTATTTGCAGTGAAAAACCAGCTGAGTAGAAATCTGATTAAAGAGCAACTGTCATTGATTAACGGCTCTATTAATTGTCTACCATTCCCTCCACATGTTCTCCATTCTATTTAATTGGAGCTAATAAATTAAAATAGTGTCCTCAAGGAAACTTAGAGGGATTCAAATGTGATTAAAACCATAACCCAAAGTTGCTTCTTTGCCCATACTCTGCATGCATGTTCCTTACAAAAGAAAAGATGAAATAGAATTCTTTCTCACACTTGGGTAGTGTGTTTAACTCACTTTACCTGAAATCATGTTATCATGACAAAATGCCAAGATTACTTTTATGAATAGGTATAAAGATATATATATTTTTTTCCCCTATTCAGGAAATCAAATCCTTTTCTCCAACAACTACATCTTATTGTTGCATCGAAAGCTCACTTGTAAACAAAGGGACTCTGTTATCAAAACAAAGCAAAATGTTGTTTTAAAGAGCTATTTCACTATGGTGAACTATAAGAAGTAAAAAAAAAATTTTCAAATATGAGATACACCACGGCTTTAGGAAGAATAGCATTTTGAATTGTTAATTTTTAAAATTAAAAAAAAAAATTAAGTTGCCAAAGGATGCTTGGGCTCACTGGGGAGAGAGAGAAACAGAGCAGGAAATTGAGAAAGCACACCCCCGGGGCATGGTCATGCCACAATCCCTTCTCCATCTCTGCCTCCTTTCGGGATTTTGGGTTTGCATGTGCCTGGAGTGTTTTTCAAGACACCAGGTCTGGGACTCAGACCTTGTGGTCAGCTCAATGGCATCCAGCCACTGTAACAACCAGGTCACAGGCTAGTCCTGTATTGTTAATATTTTATATAGAAGAAAGTGAACTGGCAGAAAGTGAACTAGGCATTATAAACTAGACTATTTGTTATTTAAACCCTACCTACATTAATGCATATACAAAACACAGATATAACTGATTGCTGAAATAAATATGAAAGGCAGAATTAGAGAAATATAAAAGGGGAAATGACAGATAAAGCAATTTGGTTGAACCATATAACTGGGGCTTAGGATAGCTACTGATTTAAGAAAAAAGTTAGCTTTGACTTTTTTTGGTAACCAAGCCAAAACAAACAAAATATAGATATAAATATGAGTTATACTGGTTTTGTAAGTATAATAAATAGAATCATACTAGTTAGGAAAAAAATTTAACTGGCATTAAACCCTAAAACAAGTTAGTTATATGGCTCATCATATTGAGCATATACAACAAAATAATAGCTATTTTTGAAAGTAGAGATTGTATAACAATATCTGAGATACATTATTTCAGAAATATTGAGGGCATTATGAAAACTTGTATCACTATATATTGATGTAAGTTGAGGTAACATGAAGAACATGAAGGCAAATAAAAACTTTAGTTGTGTCTTTTTCTTTCTTTCTTTCTTTTTTCTCTCTCTTTTTTTTTAAGAGGGCTTTTTGCTATAGGGCATGTGTGCTTGCCAGAGAGAGAGAAAGAAACAGAAAAACAAAAAGCAAGAAATCACCTCACCCCACCCCACCCCACCCCCAGGGGGAAGAGCCATGCCGCAATCCCTTCTCCTACATTCTCCTCTTGGGATTTTGGGCACACATGCACACATACCCGGTGTGAGTTTTAAGATGCTGGGTCTGGGTTTCCAATTGCAGTCTACTACATAGGAATCCAGTGACAAAACCATACACCATGTGCTGGTACCTAAACTTTGGTTTATTAATTGGGTTTTCATTATTTAATTTTAAAATATCAACATTTAATACAAGAGCACTTCAAAAGGTTTAAGAAAAAAAATGAAATTAAAGTAGAAGCTATTGGGGCCAGGCTAGGCACAGTGATAAAATGCAATGTTCTGTGAGGCTGACCCACATGGCAAGGTTCCATGTTCACATCCAGAGGCTTCCCTGAGTATGCTGGGCATGAGCACCCATGCTCTGGGGCTGCCTGAAGATGGGATAAATTGTGGCCTCAAGGCCTGTTGGGGCATGCTGTCTCTCTGTCTGTCTCTTCTTCTCATGGAAGAAAAAAAATAAACTTCAGAAAAAAAATAAGTACAGGTTTGTTTTGATGCAAAAATTTTTGACCTCCATGTGTAGTCTTTTCATAATACACATTTTTTTGAGAGATTTTTTGCTATAGGGCGCGTGTGCTCACCAGAAAGATAAGAGACAGAGAGACAGAAAGCGAAAAATCACCTCCCAGGGGAGATGGCCACACCGCAATTCCTTCTCCTCCATTCTCCTCTCAGGATCTTGGGCATGCACGCACACGTACCTGGCGTGAGTTTAAGCCACCAGGTCCAGGACTCGAACTGTGGTCGACTATGTGGGAGTCCAGCGACATAGCTATTACACTAACTGCTGGTCCCCATAATACACATTTTTTATGAACCTTTTGAAACCCTCATACCTTTAAACAACTTTCCATTTGCAAATCTTTTTTAAAAAGCAAAAACTCAAAGATAAGAGGAGTTAAGGGGAAAAAAAATAAGGAATCGGCATTAATATTAATATATCTTGATAGGCATTCGGCATACATCAATTCATTTATATTGCCTACAACATTCTTGCAGTAACATTTCGGTTACTTTTCCCTGGAGTTATGAGGTATAAAAGTCCAGGTTAAACATTATTCTAGTGTTATTATTCTACACATTATTCTAACTGTGAGACCAGCAGGTGGCATATTGGTTAAGGCGTTGGACTCCCACAGGGCAGACCACTGTTCGAGTCCTGGACCCAGTGTCTTGAAAAATCACAAAGGGCTCATGTGTGTGTGTGTGTGTGTCTGTGTGTGTGTGTGTATGTACCCAAAGTCCCAGAAGACTAATTGGAGGAGAAAGAATTGTGGTGTGGCCATGCCCCCTGAGGGCTGATTTCTTACTTTCCCTTTGTCGCTGTCTCTCGCCAGTGAGTGCACATGAGCTATGGCAAAAACCTTAAAAAAATTATTCTAAATGTTCAAGAATCTGTAAGCAGATATCGGACCAATATGTATTTTCTAATTAGTCTCCTAATTTTCTATGGAACAGCCTCTTGGTCTCTTTAAATACATAGTTTTATAGTATATCATAATTTCAAATATTTTTTATCAACACAGTAAGTATTCAAGATTTACAGCATGAGAAACTACTAGATGTTTTTCTGAAGAAATAGAAATCTATATTCAACTGTCTTCTTTTTCTAAAGTGCTTTATGTATAAATGTTAAAGATATTTCTGTGAAGAAAATACTTTGTCAGTAAAAGAAGATATAAAAGACAGAGTTTTTTTTTCTGTATATGACGTTTTTTATTTCCTTATGATTCTGCTATTTCATCATATGTTTTCTGCACTTTCCTCTTTCATCACAAACTGTTAGAACAGAATCAGAAAACAAGATTCCGAAGCCCAAAACATTGCAGTAGAATAAGAAATGGTACTTATAAACTGCCCTGAGTGCTACAAACTTCTGGCAATTAATTTCAATTAAGTTATTTACAAGGTGTGTCACTGCTAACTTTGCGCCCAGATGTTTCATTTGGCAAAATGTGATGGCCACCAATGAAGTCAATTTCAGTAACAATCACTCATTGATGGAATTTTCACACTGAATTCATGGCCCCTTCGTAACATTAGCACATGATGTCATCACCCTTTGCCTCATCATAACCGTAAAAATGCCAATACGAGTTGCAACAAATTACTACAGGCAACTGCTGAGTTCTAGAGATGTAGTGAACACCTGGGCTGGCTTGGCATCTAGCAGCTTTCAAAGTTTCGGTACCAGATGTTTGTGGAACAACTTATGCATGTATGGAAAACATACATTTTTTTTTTCATTTGCATGAACGATTACCAGAACTTTGGAAGTAGTGGAAACATTGTTTTATTAAAATTTTTAAAAGGCTAATAAGAGTGTATTAGGGAACTAGTTTTATTAAAATCAGCGTTACTCTTAAACATTGCCAATCAAATCTGCATAATCATGTGTATGCAATTTTTGTCTGTATAATAAAACACATCTTAACAAATTAGGAAAGTGGTACAGTGATTATAACTTTCTTGGGTAAAGGAAATAAAAATTTATAAAAGTTGTATTAATATTAAAAATTTACAAATTGGTCTTTTCAGTGTCTGATTTTGTTTAATAATTTTGTGTATTTTTTTGAATAATACTCATTTAGTAATATCTAGTGACATGGCCTTCCTTTTAAAACTATCTTATAGTCTCCTTAAAAAAAGGATTATTTAAAATTGCCTCCACATGTTTATTTTCATCATTACTTTTTTTGATATATCTATTTCTTCTAAGATAAGTGATAATTCTTAGTTTTTCAATTAGCTGAAATGCTACTACTTTGAAAATAAACAAGCCTCTCCTTTATTAAACTATTGTTCCCATTGTAACTGACTTTATTTTATACAAGGACCTAAAATGGACCACATTTTCCCCCTGTGGGCAATTGTAAAAGTTGTTAAAACTATTAACAGCTGTAGGGTAACTGTTAGATTCTCAGTGATTTCATTTAGTTCAAAAGAAGTCTGAATTTATCCAGGTGTTAAAAGTTATGTTAAGTCCTGGATAATATCAAAGAATATTCTATTGGGGATGCATTTTAGGATTTGATGAATACGTTATGTTCATAAAATCCAAAGTACGGTGTAAGGAAATCTATTTCAGCTACTTACTAAATGAACAGATAAATGATTGTAAAAAAAAATTAAAAACATAAAAACCCCTCTTATCTTGTTTAAGAAGCCAACACTTCAACACCTTTGCTGAGAAATGAGAATGACACATATTAGTAAGCCGACCTGTTCACTATCAGGGTATAAACTGAATGAAGTGCCTCAAACACACACACATTACTAGGCTGGAGAGTAAATTGGAATGAAAAACAGCTTTGCAGTCTTAACACTTAGAAGATGGATACACTCCATCGTTTACGTTGCTCTGAAGTTCACGGTGGTCCTGGGGTACGGCCTTTGTGACTCAGTTTGCCTCTCCTTCTTTCTATGTGCAGGAATCCCTCCACCTCTCCAGGGAGCTGCTATGAGCTGCAGGTGGTGCTGCACACAGGCGCCTGGTGGGCATCTCTAGGGAGGCCCAGACCTAAGCTATACTGAGAGTCACTGTGGAACCCACATTTTTTCATTCCTTGCTTGTTGTAAGACATGAGCCCAAGAGGGTGTGAAAGAATGCCACGTAAATATAGTCCCCTGTTTTGTTAAGAAAATATCTCATTGTAGCATTTTTTTTAAACCTGAAATGATCCTGAAAGTTTAATCTTTACCCAAAGGCAAGCTAACAGAGTACCACTTAATGCATATATTAAAAATGAGCTGCAATTTGTTTTCAGTTCTTGGGACATTTTTATACTCCCATTAAATAAAAGAAATAATCACAAAGGAAATTAAACCACAAAGAAAATATGTTAAAGCCATGTTAAGCGTCTGACCTAAATATATAAAACAAAGGAAATACATGTTTGTGGTTAGAGTTTGCTCTTTAACCATCTATTGCATTTACAACACACAGAAACGTGGCAACAATATGCTAAGGAGAGTCTTAAGCTGTATTTATCGAAGCAATATACTGGGAAGAGGAAAAGATTCACTGAATTACTCAATATTTTATTCATTTGAAATACAGCTTCCAGTTTTGCTTTGTTTTGTTTTTAAGGTTTTTACCAGAGGGTGTGTATGCACTCTGTAGAGAGAGAAACAGGCAGTGAGAGGGAAAGTGAAATCATCCCGGGGGGGGGGGGGGGGGGGGGGGGGGGGATGGCCACTCTCACAAACCCTTCTTACTCTTGTGGGATTTTGGGGCACTTACATATGTGTCCTACTTGATTTGTAAGCCAGGTATGGCTTGAAACTGTGGCTGACCATGTGGGAGTCCAGTGCCTTAATCACCACACTGCCTACACTGCCTGCTGTCCCCCAACTTCCTTTTTTTTTTTTTTTTTTTTACAGGTGTCAGGAGTGCTGGCAATGTCAGAACTGGCCATTTGGGGCTATTCACTAGCTCTGTCCTACATGCAAATACAATATCTACTGAAAAAAGGTGACTATCCCTCATAGTGTCAAAAGATAAAAATGACAATAAATTTGGTTTTAAGCTCTAATTGGCTCTCATTTATGATTCATTGGGTCATCAGAAAAGTCATGACACATTTTTGCATAGAAGATACATCATGACTTTTCTGACAACCCAATAGTATCAGGCAATACCTCATTCTATTACATAAAATCAAACGAACATTCCAATGATCTAAGCAAAGGAGTTTGGCTATATAGGCAAAGTGCTGAAGAAAGCAGAAACAAAGAACAAAAAGTGGATGGGTGATTTCAAAGTTACTTTTCTTGTAAAGGTTAAGGCAAAGTAGACTTCATCATGCCAACACTAGCCTATTTTGGGGTTTGATTCTCTTTCTCTCTCCTGATTCCTTGGAAGGACTAGGAAAGCTCTTAGTTTCATCTTGGTGGAAGGGAACTTGAGCATGAGTGACTCCATTTTGGTTTGGTCTATTGGGCCTAGCGAAGGAGCTCAGTCCAAACAAATGGCCTTCTATCAACTATATTTAACATTAGTGCACATCACCCATGTTGGTACATTGAGAAGCTCTTGTCTCCAAAGGCAACCTGATTAGAGGTATTCCCATTTCAACTCACCGCACCTTTATATTTTCTCCCAAATAGAACAGCTAGAGTTCAAAAATTGGCACCCAAAATATCTCTCAGTAGTCTGACTTTTTATTATATGCTAGAGGCCCTATAACACATTTACACTCGACTCCATTTGATGGCCACTGGCATAGATACGAATGAAGGCAGGACAACGTGAGCAGCACTCACAGTCTTTGCTCCATACCTGAAGTGTAATCCTGACGTTGGTCAGTCTGCAAGCTAGGCTCTGCCTATTGCGTGACTTTACCTAGAATTAAACCTTTAGAATTTTAGCTGTTCTACAAAATTTCATGCAGTTCTATTTTACAGTGGTCACACACACACACACATTAGATCATACAATAAAGTAGAAATTATTCATGGGCAATTAAGCTATTCACATTATGAAAAGAGGAATACAGAGTTTTTATTATTACCTGGAGGCATTTCACAGGGAGTCTGATATTTATACAGTACATTGCTCTACAGATTAGTATATTGGATTGCTAAAAATTACGTATGTTCTGGGTAATCTAGGACAATCTGGCAGTTAAAGATTCTTCTCATACGTGAGAGAGTAGCTGAAGAAATCCATCACATTGGGAAGACGCGCTCCTGTCTAAGCATGTCATGCCTACCAGGGTGCAAATGGAGGCGGAGTTTAGCTACCCCCTTGGCATCAGCCTTAAAAAATTTATAAGTGTGTCTTTGAGACATTTGTTTTTGTCAAAATGGTACTTTGGTAATATCTCCAAGTTTCCTATGTCTTTGCAAAGATTTTTTAATATGTATTTTCTCACTGAATTACATTTCAGTTTTTCCATACAGACGCAGATGGACCGATAATTTCAGAGTTGTTTAATACCAATAGAAAAAAGAAAAATTGAGTTCTTTGAGTACTTACTTTTTTTCTTTAAAGAAAAATTTATTTTATTCATTATTATTTTTTTAATTTGACTAGAGAGAGAAAAAAAGAGAGGGAAAGTGAAAAAGTAAGCTGCCAGGTCTGGCAACCAAACCATGGTCAGCCATGTGGGAGTCCAGCGCCTTAACCACCATGCCACCTGCTGGCTCCAGAATATTTATTTTTATCATTATTAAATTTGACTTTTATTTGCAGGTGCCATTAAAAACAACATTGAAGTAAGGAGGAGTCTAATGGTTTAGCTTGACATGTCTATGTCCACAGGGAGTTATCCTAGGAAAAGCCACAAATGTGTACTGTGATTGCCATGTGCCTCACCAGGCTATGCACTGAAACCCTCACTGATCAGCCGCTGGAGTCCTGACAGACAACCCACAGGGACAAAATTAAACTTGGGAATTTCCTGCCCCTTAATTAAATTTAAACTGCTTTCTGCAGTGACAGGGCTCCAATTAGAAGACAAGTTCAAAGAAAATCTAACATAGTTACCTGTGGTTATTTTATAAGCTTCCATGCAGCCTAGAGTTTGCAGAATACAATCTTCAGTGAGCTGCCTGTATCTACCTTAACAGTGACAAATGTAATTCATATAAATCATGAAGCCCAGAGGGAAAGTGTCTTTCCTTTGTTGTGTTTTCCCCCCCATGCGGTCTAATCCATGTATATGAATCACACATAAAGGCAGTACTTGGGGAGACTGTTTCCCTTTGTTCAACATGAGGTATATTTCCCATAAAAACTGAGTCTAAGATGTTCACATACTTCAACAAATGCACAAAAAAAAAGGAAAAGAAAATGGCATGTTATAAGTATTTCCTATATGTTAAACGTTTTCAAAGAGTAGTAGAGATACTAGAAAAAACCATAAAGACATTAATACTCTTTGTGACGATCTTCATGAGGCTTCTAAATTCTCAATGTCTCAAACCTTCTCAAAGCAGAATGTGTAATGATTTCTTCGAATGTCACTTAAAATTTGTTCCCCTTTCCCTCTACTTAAAATGAGCATAGACCGTCCATTTTAAGTCAGCATTTTCAAAAAGAATCAACTGAAATTTGAACAGGCAGAAGGAAAAATGTTTCCACTTCTACCAGACTTAAAAGAAGCTGGGCATCTTTTCATATTTTTCTTATTAGTATTGTAATATGAAACATCTGTAATAATTTAGTAAATTAAATACATTAAAACAACAAATAAAAGAAGCTGTAATGAATAAAATACAGAAGACCCCATACGGCTGCCTGTTCCTTTTTTGACAAGCAGCACAGGCAAGTAGCTAGAGCCATGAGTAACCATGCTGGTAGGCGATAAACCAGAGAACAGGACTCTGAGCTGCTGTGTGCTCATATGAAAACCAGCTTTTCTTCATTTCACCGCCTTTGTAACCAAATGTTCGACTTTCTCCCCAATGTTCTGTCTTTAGAAACAGCAGTCTTATCACTCATGTCTACATAGTTCTTGTCTCTTTTTCTCTCACCTGTCAATTCTTTTTCATATTTCTTCCCATCTTCAGAAAAAGCATCTTTATCCAAACTTTCCTGTCCAACCTAGATTAAGCACGTATTCCAGTTCATATCTTTCTCGTCAATTAAGTTTAACCATGATACAATGGCCAAGCATCTTTTATCAAATAGTGCAAATATTCCTCAAACCCATGGACTTAGAGTAGCTGACAAATGCATAATGGGGACCATCTAACTTTTTTGACCTACTGTCTATCAGTGTCTATCACCTGGTACTTCTCAAACTACCCATTTTGCCTATTGTAATTCCACCAATGGCATCTCTTAGCTTCCTACAGGTCAGTTTCTACTACATCCCTTTTTTACAAACACACTTAAAAATTTTTAAATTTCATTTTAATTTTTTTTTTGAAGAGGTTTTTGGTATAGGGCGTGTGCGCTCGCCAGAAAGACAGAAAAAGACAGAGAGATAGAAAGCAAGAAATCACCCTCCAGAGGGGATGGCCACACCTCAATCCTTTCTCCTCCATTCTCCTCTCGGGATATTGGGCACACAAGCACACATGCCCGGCGTGAGTTTAAGCCAACAGGTCCGGGACTTGAACTGTGGTTGGCCACATGGGAGTTCAGCGACATAGCCATTTCGCTAACTGCTGGTCCCCATTTTAATTATTTTTTAAAATTTGTGATAGGGCACATGTGCTCACCAGAGAGAGAAAGTGAGAGAGAAAGTGAGAAAGCAGGCTCCCAGGTCCAGGACTCAAACCGCAGTTGGCAATGTGGGAATCCAGTGCCTTAACCACCACACCACCTGCTGGCCCCTCACTGACACACATTTATGGCTCACATCTCTTTGCCTTCACATATATTTGTCTCCCAAGAACAAAGGATTGCCCACTTCTTATGGCAATCTACACCCAGAGGCTGTAAACTCAAATGTCCCCGAGGGTCCTGCAAGCACTATATTTGTGATGAGTAAATGATGCAATAGAATAAAATATGTAGTGGTACAGAAAGTGGCTAATCTGGAGAGGGCAGGTTCTGTGTAAAAGTATTCTTTTTTTTTAGTAAACAAAACATCGTGCTGGTCCTACTTAAATATAAGTAGGCTTAGTTTGCACTGTGGGCCACAAATTTAGAACCTCTGAAGTATAATCAAAGTCACATGTTTTGATTTTTTCCTGCCTTCAAGCTCTTCAGCAATCTCCCTCCACTTATGTATGTAAAAGCATGCTAGTTGGGGCCAGCAGGTTAGCATGGTGGTTAAGGCACTGGACTTCAACATGGTTTAAGTCCCGGACCTAGTGGTTTGAAAATCACAATAGGCATGTGTGCCCGAAGTTCCCAGAGGAGAATGGAGGAGAAGGGATTGCCATCCTCCTGGGGGGTGGAGTGATTTCTCACTTTCCCTCTCATTGTCTCTCTCAGTCTCTTTTCAGTGAGTGCACACACCCTATGGCAAAAACCAAAAATAAATAAATAGATAAATAGAAATAAATAAATAAAAGTGTTCTAGTTGAGCATAGAAAAGAACTGATAGATCAGTATACCACCAGGCTGGGACTAGCAGATGGCATAATGGTTGCATCGCTGGACTCCCACGTGGTTGGCCACAGTCTGAGTCCTGAACCTGGTGGTTTGAAACTCATGCTGGGCATGTCTGCATGCTTGCCTGAAATCCTGAGAGGAAACTGGAGGAGAAGGGGTTGTGGCATGGCCATCCTGCCTAGGGATGATTTCTCGTTTTCTGTCTGTCTGTCTCTCTCCGGCAAGTGCGCATGCCCTATAGCAAAAATCCCTCTCAAAACAACAACAAAATATACCACCAGGCTAAGGTCTTCTGAAAAATATTGTCTCTCTAATTTACAACCAGCATATTCTCTAATTTCCAACAGAAAAATAAATAGAAAAACAAGGGAAAGGGTTTAAAGTGATGTTTAAAAAAGCAGACTAATATTTTTATAGAACTTATTGTTAATCAGCCTATTCTCAGGAAATATAAATCACATAGTGAAAAAAGAACTGGATTAAGAATTCTCACTTTAGGGACCAGTAGTTAGCATAATGGCTATGTTGCTGGACTCCCATGTAGTCGACCACGGTTTGAGTGCTGGACCCGGTGGCTTAAACTTATGCTGGGCACGTGTGCGTGTGTGCCCAAGATCCTGAGAGGAGAATGGAGGAGAAGGGATTGTGGTGTGGCCATCTCCCTTGGGGGGTGATTTCTCGCTTTCTGTCTTTCTGTCTCTCTCTGTCTTTCTGGGGAGTGCACGCGCCCTATAGCAAAAAAAAAAAAAAAAGAAAAAAAAAGAAAAAAGAAAAGAATTCTCACTTTACAATCCTGACCAAATAATTTAATATTTTCAGGGTAATGTTTTCATATCTAGAAAATGGCAGGTTTGGGATGGGGTGTGGGGCAAGATGGGAACAGCTTCTCTGAGGGACACGGTTTTGCATGTGCACTTAGCCTGTGGGGTGATCCCTGTAACCCTCTCCCCTCCAACCACACATAGTTGCCTGCGAGCCATGGTTAGACAATACCTCCACTTCTGGACCAGAGCTGGCTGGACTGTGAGAGGACACAGAGTTCAAACTGAGCCGATCGACATTTCTTTCCCAGGGGTCTAGAAATGTGGTTAGAGAGAAAGAGCTTTTACATTTAATGATTTGGGCACATTTACTACTGCAGCATATAAACTTGGGCGATACACTTTCTGACTGGGATTGGAGTAAGACAGAAGATGAAGTAGAGGCAAGAGATGAGAGAGAGAACCTGCCTGCTGTCAAGACATCCTTCCTGTGCCCAGTCCCGGTCCTTCTTCTTTCAGTTATCAGCAATAAGCAGTGTGCGTCTTCGACATTCCTCTCTGCTCTAAAATTCTGTGAAGACAACATTTAAGATTTTTCCATCTGTAAAATAGGAGCCAGAGGAGTCAGTGAGTAGAAAGTCAGTTAACAGTAGTTTATTCTAGTGGGACTTGAGAAACTACATAGTCAGCCAGAACTGTCTGCAAAAGTAGTATCTCCTGGGGCAGAAGGCAGAATTTGTCACAATGACACGTTCTCTTACTTTCTACTCAAGGTGATGATATAGAATTTAGAAAAGAAAAAAAAAATTAAAAAGCTATAGAGACTACTAAGGTCACATTGAAAAAAGGTCTGATGTTTCCCAAATGTAAGAACCATATAGACTCAAAGTCATGCATTGGGAAACTGACAGAGGCTCAGGGAAGTTAGTACATAATTATCATAAAACTACCCATAACACTTTCCACTCTATACAAGACTGATGTTTATTAAGCAGTTTAAGAATGCTTGGGGACCAGCAGGTGACATAATGGTTACAGTGTTGGACTCCCACAGAGTCCAGCATGGTTTGAGTCCCTGACCAAGTGGCTTAAACTCACGTGGGGCATGTGAGCATGTGTGCCCAAAATCCTGAGAGGAGAATGGAGGAGAAGGGATTGTGGTGTGGCCATCCTCCCTGGGGGGTGATTTCTTGCTTTCTGTCTCTCTGTCTCTCTCTATTTTTCTGGCAAGTGCACATACCCTATAGCAAAAATCTCTAAAAAAAAAATTAATTTTGGTCTAGCAAATGAATTTAATAAAGAGAAAATAATACGAAATACTAAGTAGGTGTGTAGGTATTACAGTCTTACATATTGAACTGAAAGAAAGGACTTAATATTATGGAGGAATATTCAATTTCAGTATTCTCGGCATTTCTAGTTAGTGGTCTCACTCCATGTACTCTTGTGTAAGAAGAGTCAGATCTTATAGGACAAAAGTCTGCACAGAGCACAGATCAGTTGTGCCCTAGAAACACAGCTATAAATGAGAAAAGTCTCAGATGAAAGAATGATATCCAAAAGCAGATGTTTATAGAAGCCTCCCAAATCAGAAAACTTCTATGGAATAGTATATCCCTCTATTTTAGACCAAAAATATTTCCTTTCTTAAAAACAGAGAGGTGAGAGAGAGAAGAAATATGATGAGAAGAAAAACTCTCCTCTTTTTGGAAAAGTAATCCCCCCTGACATTCCTCCCTTCCTCTGTTCTTGATAGAGCATACTGCAATCTGCCCCTTGCCCTCCCCCCCACACACACACATTACTCCCAGAAAAGTGTTCCTGTGATGGTCTTCAAAGACTCTAGGTGCATATTTTGTGAGCACTTTCCAATTACAATGTCAACCTTTTTTTCTTTTTATTTTAAGAGAGGTTTTTGCTATAGGGTGCATGCACTCACTGGAAAGACAGAGAGACAGACAACAGCAAGAAATCAAATCACCCCCGGGATGGATGGATGGCCACCCTGCAACCCCTTCTCCATTCTCCTCTTGGGATTTTGGGCATGCACGCACAGGCACCTGGTATGAGTTTTAAGCCACTGGGTCCAGGATTGGAACCGCGGTTAACTATGTGGGAGTCCAGTGATGTAAGCATTAGCCATATTTTAATTCAGAATATTTGCCAAAAAACATTTGAAATGTTTGCCTTCTTTATGTGGCGACTACTCTTTTTCTACTTCTACTTGCTCTATCTTCTCCTTCTTCTTCTTTTTGTACCTTAGACTCTTTCATGCTCTGGTTTTCCTCCAAAGTTCGGTCCGTGCACCCATTCTCCTTACTCTCCCAGGGCCAGCTCATGCACTTGTATGGTTTCAGGTACCATGTGCTTACGACCTTGAATTTTATCTCACTTGAACTTCAGACTGGTATTTGTAGGCTCCTAACAGACATCCTGTTAAATTTATCACTAATACCTTAAACTTAACATTCATTTTCTTTTCTTTTATGCTCTTTCCAATGCTGTTACTCTTCATTTAATCATATCTTAGTGTCAAAATCAGAACTTCAGAATCACTTCCTTGTTACTCACTTATTTAATCAGTGATTAAATCTAGATGTGTCTATGGATAGATTTGGAATCCACTTCACAATCATCACTTTCCCTCTTTTTTTTTTTTTTGGGGGGGGGGGGTGGAGGTTGGTTATAGGGTACATGGTACATGTGCTCACCAGAGACAGAGACAGAAATGGAGACAGAAAGAGGGAAAATGAGAAAGCACCTTGGATGACCACACTGCAATACCTTTTCCTCCATCCTCCTTTCAGCATGTTTTGGGCACCTATGGATACAAGCCTGGCATTTCTTCAAAGCCACTGGGACTCAAACTGCACAGTCAGCCATGTGGATCTAGCTGCCTTAACCATCACACCACCTGCTCCCCTAGACTGTTGCTTTCATCTTGCTTCAGACCCTCATCAATTTCTTGCCTGTTCTGTTGCAGGAAAGGTCTTACCAGATCTCCCTGACTGTAGGCTTTCCCATCTTTCCTCTTGAATCTGTTGTCTGCATTTTTGCCTCTGTTATCTAAAAGACAAAATAGTTACAATTTGTTTACTTAATGTGCTTCCATGACTTTTATCACCCAAAAGAAACATCAGCTCCTTTCCTTGATGAACGTAAGTGGCCCTTTGCAATACGACTCTTTCCTCCCGTTAATTTTATCTTACTGCATTCTCTTGCTCACTTTTTATGGTTCAGCCTTAACTATCACCTCTGGTTTCCTAAACATGCCATGCTATTTCATATCTTCAAATTTGTGGACAAGCTGATGTGCTTGCCTGAAATTCTTTCCTCTCTTGTGCATCTGGAAAATTCTTACTCAGTCTTTGAAGATTCCATAAACATAGCCCCTTTGTGCTTCTTCCCACGATCACTCTCACGCATAGGCATGGGGAATCCATGTCTCATTAGCAATTTTCTCAGTGTGGTAGTTCTCAACATGAGGGAGCCTCAATCAATCCTTGAGGGCCCTAAAAGTAAAAAGCATGTCTTACTCATTTTCATTTCAGTGTTTTAGATTATGATAAATTATTTAAATTATGCTTAGTGTATTATACATGACCAATGCATGTTGGCTGAATAAATGATAAATGAATCGAAAAAATGACTTAGGGAGGGAGGCCCAGCTGTGGTGGCATGCACTGCAAGACATTGTATATGCTCTGCAGGCTGGACCCATGGGAGGCTGAGGTTCAATTCCTGGTACAACCCAAGGGCTAGGCAAAGTAGTAACCATCTGTAATCCCAAGGACTATGGAAGGCTGAGGCAGGAGGATCAAGAGCTGGAGACTAGCACTGGCAACACAGGGTGTCCCTGTCTGAAAGAGCTGGGCACAGTGGCATGTGCCTGTGGTCTCAGCGACTCAGGAGGCTGAGGCAGAAGGATTGCAGCAGTGGGACTGCTTCGTTTTGGTATGTTTCTCTAAAAATGACTAAAGAGAGAGAGTAGCTAGCTGAAAGTGTTCTATAGACTTTTCTGGTACCACTTGGACTATATGTTACACTATGCAATCATGTTTTAAAAATATCTTCAAAGTAGAATTGCAGAGAAGTGGAGAATTGCATAATAAAGTAATGGTTTGAAAACCAAATACCTTCATAACAAAAGAAATGGTTTACTTAATGCAAGACACGTATCTGAACTAATTTAAAAGAAAAAAACTTTTGCCTGTTGTTACTAACTGATGAAATAAGAGTAATTAGTCTGGACTTTCTCATTGCTAATTCTTCCACTAGAAATATTTGGAAAATAGTAACCAATCTTACAGCCTGTGGGGTCAATTCTGCCCAGTGAACAAAACATGGACGTGTGCGTCACCATGTACCTTGCAAAATCCTCTAGCAGGCCTGCATCTACATGCACGTCGCTGATTTTATAAGATCCTGTACGTGACAATAAACACATCAACAGTAAGTCTAGACTACGAGGTCATATTCAGAAACTTATGACTTCAACAGGGGTGGAGATTGTGGGGGAATAGAGCCTAGATCGGATGAACTTTTAAATAGAAAAGGCATTTGTGTGCTCATGCAAAAAAAAAAAAAAAAAAAGGGAACAAGGAAAGAAGCGTATTAACAAAAGAATGACTTGTCATGATTCTGGGAACTATTGGAGCAAAGAATTGTGAACTTGAACAGTCCAGTGCCTGGATGATTGCAGGAAGGAGATTGCTACTAATTCTTGGATGAGAATAAGTTTTAAAGAAGCATCACAAGTGCTGATTAAGATCAGTTTGCAAAAGAAATTTCCATAGAAAAAAAGAAAAAATTTTTCTGGACAATACATGATATAAGATTGAAAAAACAGTGACAAGCCGGAAGAATAGTTCTCTGAATAGAAAGCAGAAATAAAGGAACATTTAGGATCCACAGGCCGAGCCAGGATCTTTCTTTATTGAACATATTTTAAACTGTTCCCTTATCTCTCTCTTGGCCTACCCCACTTTTAACCCTGTGCTTTCCCCCTTATCTGCATTCATTGTTCACATCTTCCTTAATAACGTTTCTCTTTTAATCTGAGGAGAGGGGTGGCTTCACCAATTTCAGAAACCAGAAGCACCAGGCACCAGCGCAGCCACATTCTGTTAAACCACAAGTCCAACTTGAACACCAAATGCACAGAAAACAAAAAACGGAGTAATGTTACTTTTTGTGTTATTTTTGAATCTTCTTAGCAAAGCTATAAAAAAAAACTATTCCACTAATATTTCCACTTAAATCCTTAAATTACCAATTCTGAGCACAGATAATAAATGGTAAGCTATTATTACTTTGTATTCCATCAATCTGGAATTTATAATGGAAAAAAAAAGTCTTGCCATTTTGGTCAGACCCAGATTCATTCAACTCAGGTCTCTGTCCCTGGCAGGAATATTAAAAGATGTTTTATGGGAAAATGTGCAGCTGAATTTCCTAATGTCAGGGTAAAATGTTTAGAGTTATACTTTCAAACTTCAGTTTCTCTTAGCATTTAGTGGTAATTTTATTATGCACAAGTGCTTTTTTTAAAAAAAAGAATTAATTTTGTTTATTATTATTATTCCTAGTTTAGAATTTACTATAGGGCATGCATGCTCACCAGAGCACAGAAAGAGAGAGAGAAAGTGAGAAAGAAAGCTGCCAGGTCCAGGACTGAAACCACAGTGGGCCATGTGGGAGTACACCACCTTTCCCACCACACCACCTGCTGGCCCCAGGAATTCTTTCTTTAATCAGTTGATACACACAGTCTCCACTCTATTCTGGGAGTAATTAATTCCAAGTTTTCTCTTCAGATTTACATTTTTGTCCTAAACGTCTAACACATTTTGTAGGGATGTTCCCGTCTTTAACAGGATTATTGGTGTACTTTGTCATTTTAGAAAACTTAGGTATCTTGATTCTTAGACATTATTTTCCAGCTATGGATTCTTAACTTTTTGTGCTTCTCTAGATTATTCATGCTATGTACTTGACTATCTGGCTTCTTGAGTTAAAACATGTAATTATGGCTTAGTACAAAAGATATTCTTTGTTATGAACTTTTTTAGCTTGTTTGGATTGTGGTTTCATATGGGGCTGCTGTCACCTGGTTTTCAAACAGTAGTTTTCAAGAAGTTCAAGTTTCTTGTTTAGTTGATTTTTAAAGTGAAAATGTTGTTTTTATTAATAAAAAGCCAACAAATAAAAAACCCCCAAAATACAAAAATGAAAATACATATCCTGGATATCTTCCCTGGAAAGAAAATTACAGTTGACATGCTTCTGGATAATTTTTCTATGTTCATATTATATATGTTATTTTCCTAAAAGGAATAATGATACAGCTCAGCTTCTCAACCTGGGAAGAGTTTGGAAGGAAAAGGGTTCCGGGTAAGGGGGATGATTATTCAGACCATTTGGGAATCTAAAAATGTACACGATTCCCCACTTTACTCTAATGTGACTTCTCAAAGTCAAATTTTCGTGAAAAGGGAGAAAAAAATGGATGATATATTCCCCTCTTCACGTCTTCATTCAATAATCCCTGCTATAATGCCATTTTGTAACTTTTTTTTTGCTCACTCATTATTTTTCCATACCAGTGATGACAGAAAATCCGTTCAGACAAAGGAAGATGTCCACAATATATTTTAAGTAAAAGAACAAATTACAGAACATCTAATATGTTCTTGTTTCTGTTCATGATACAGTTATAAAAATGTTAATATATACATAAAACCTTTAGAAAAGACATACGGCTAACTGTTAATAGAAGTTATTGCTACAGTTTTTTAGGTATTTGGATATTAGAGGCACCCTTGCATTGCTTGAGAATACAGAGAATGTGTGCAAAAAAGAGAGAGAGAGAGAGAGAGAGAGAGAGACTGTTTTGAAAAAGATGAATATGGAAGCAGAAAACCATTTTAAGGGCTGTGAAATTTTGTGTGGGTCAACCGTAATTTTTAAATCTGTCACCTTTGCTTGCTTTTGCTTTTTAAAAACATGGTAAATAATGCTGCTTTGATTAACAATGTATCTCTTAGTTCACTTGTTTGTTCTTAGATAGAATGCTTCATCTAGAATGAGAAAAGGGAATATGTCTAAAAACATTTGTGGCCCACCATGATGGTGTAGCAGTACTGTAACAGTAGTTATCATGCCCTGCAATGCTGGAAGCCATATGGAGAGCAGAGGTTCAGTTCCCAGGTTTTTGTGTAGATTCTGGGCATCTGTGTGCATGCCAGCGATCCTGGCTGGCTGGAAGGCTGGATGGTAGACTGCAGTGTGAGACGCTGCAGGGTTCTTGTTTCTCTCTCTCATAAAAGAAATAGATAAATAAATATAAAACAAAATACTTTGGAATTTATTTTCAGATTACTACCTGACAAAAAAGACTATCATTTTATCTTTCAAAGAGCAGTCTCATAACTTCATCAACACTGGGTATATTCAGTCCTTTTCATCTTTGGAAATCTAATTGCTACCCACATAGTTATCACTCATATAGTTTTTTCTTCTTTAGTGAATTGCTTGTTTAGGTCTTTGCTCACCTTTGTATTGGCATGTACTTACAATTAGTTTATAAATTATTCTTATCTTAAGTATATTAATAATAACCATATACTATGCAAATAAGAAACTTATGTGCAGTTTGCCATTAGGTTGTATAGCTTTTCTTTTGATTAAAAAAATTAAAATGCTTATCTATTTATCTATTTATCCTTTGTTTTATGGTTGCTAGCTTCTTTGACTCAAAGTTACAAGATGATTTGCCACTATTAATGTTATTATTTCTTACATTTATTTAAATTCTTAATTTACCTGGAATTTATTTAAGGATTACTGTTTTCTCTTTTTTCCCCCGCAACTTGCCAGTGGGTGCTCGCACTTGCAGGAGACAGACAAGGGGGGGGAGGGAGTTGAGAAAGCACTCCCCATGGGGGACAATCCCACTACAATACCTTCTCCTCCATTTTTCCCTCCTTTCAGGATTTTGGGCATACACATACATGTCCTTGGCATGTTTTCAAGCTGCCCAGTCTGGAATCAAATTATGCAGTTGGCCATGTGGAATCCAGCCCCTTCAACTACCATGTCCTGGCTGGCCCCATGCTGCTTTCTTTTAAAGCAAACTATTCTGCAATATTTTTACCTTAATTTTTGAATATTCAACAAAGTCTAAATGGACACTACATTAATACTAAAACAGGCCATTTTGCATATACTATTCTTATTTGCTTAATGCTATTACAGTATTTTTCCTCATTCTTTCTTACATTATTTCCTGTTCTTTTTGTTCTCAATGATAAGCAAGTTCTGTTAAGTCTATGCATAATATATATCTTATTCTAAAATGTGTAGTTATTAGTTTATCTGTTTTCATATGCTCTACATAATTGCAATGCTTATCTATTTATTTCAAAGGTTATTTCAAGTACAATATCATGCACACGTTGATTTGCCATAATGCCTGACACACTACAATACCTATTTAATATTCTGGGCTTTTCTATCTCCGTTTGCCACAGGAATCTAGATTTTTACAAACTACTTCACAGGATGGTTGGGAGATTAATAAGAGACAGATTCTGTAACTACTTGGAAAGAAAATAACTTTTTATATGAAAAATACTGCCATATAAACAAAGAGCAGTGGCCATGGATGGTCTTTTGTTATAAAAACAAATAAAAGCACGATAGACTATCAACATGTTTCCAACTGGTCGCTAAAGGTTTGTGACTTCAATTCTGAAATAAAAATGAGTTCCTCACACAAAAATTCATGAAGACAGGTATCACCTGCCCTGCCAGACCACAGTGAGGAGGAGATTGATTGTAGGTTAGGTGTTTCCTTTGGGCTCAGCTGTATCTATGATTATAAGCGGTGAGTACTCATTTTTCAGAGTTGATGTGTGTTGATGACACTGTCTGAGCCTGCGGCTTGCCTCCAAGGCCTTCACATGACAGCCAACCCATGGTAGGAACAGCAGCATTATGTAATAATGACCTACCTCCCCTCCATCTTACATAATATTTCACACTCTCAGCAGTCATCTGAGACTATTTCTCACAGAGTTTTGAGGTAGGAGGTGAGTTTCATTATTACATGTGAGTAATAGTAGTATAAGGAAAATTTCAAGAAAGTTTGTGGAAGATGGAATTAAAGTATGAGTTTATCTTGGCATAAAAATGGAAATTTGTGCTTTTTTCATAATGTGCATTTTCCACGAACTAGAGAAGACTCTCTTGCCATATGTGCCATCTTAAGTCTTTCATAGAAAAGCTAATTTACAGGAGTCTGACTTCACAAAGTTAAAAGTAGATAATCCATTATTACTGTTCCAGTGGCAAAATCAGTATCCAAACTCAGATTCATTCGTAAGTATTTACTTGGAAGCTGCTATGCATCCATAGCTATGGTGAATGTAAGAACCAGTTTTTCATTGAGATTCATCATCTGACTTATAAAGACTTAAAAGTAAAAAATACATGTAATTTAACAATCTGTGATACCTCAAGGATTATAGCTACCCACTGTAGGTTTAAAATGTATGTCTCCCCAGACTGATATACTGGAAAATTAATCACTAATATGATGGTATTAGAGGGTAGGGCCTTTCGGAGGTAACTAGATCATGAGGACAGAATCCTCTTGAATGAGATTATAAAAGGGGCCTTATAGAATTCCTGTTTTTTCTTCCACCACGTGAGGACATGGTGACAGGACCCCATCTATGAGTCAGAAAGTGGGCCCCTACCAGACACCCAGTATATTGGTGACTGATCTTGAATTTGCCCCATGAAAAATAAATTTCTTCTATTTATAAGCTACCCAGTCCAAGATATCTTATTAAAGCAACTGAACAGACTAAAGACACCACCACAATGTAGAAATCAATGTACTTAAAGAACTGAATGCACCCAGACTCACTCACTTCCCTACATGATGGAGGATTTTAGGATTACTGCATTCTCTCTCGGGGAACATTTTGAAGCTGTTTCTCTATGATCACACTATTGGATTTTTGAGTGCAATAATTCGTTGTGGTACAATAGTGACATAGAAAAGGCAGAATCATCAGAGTGAAAGCTAAAGATTCCCCATACCCTCTTGGAATTAGGTTCCAACTTAGGTGAGAACCACTGGACTGCAATATATACCAAGAATATATTTTGTCTCTTTAGCTCGTTTTAGCTGTGAAAAATCCACAGGGAGTCACTGAAGGGAAATTTTCCTTTGGTTTAGAATGGTTGTTGCTATTCATTCTTCTGGCCTTCAAGATAGATCACTCCATTTTTTAAGACAACTCTAACTGTTAGAAAGGTAATAAAAATAAGCCAACTAGGACTTCTGGTCAAACATAGTGGACTGAATTCTTATATTTATCTGCACACCAAACTAAACCTCAAAAATATTACAATAAAAGGATGAAGATCATGAGGACAAAGATGGGCCAGCAGGTGGTGTAGTGGCTAAGCCACCTGACTCCCACGTGATCGACTGCAGTTTGAGCCCAGACCCGGTGGCCTGAAACTCACACCGGGTGTGTGAATGTGCATGCCTAAAATCTGGAGAGGAGAATTAAGGAGAAGGGATTGCCGTGTGCCCATACTCCTAGGGGTGGTGGGGGGTGGGGTGGTGATTTTTCGCTTTTTGTCTCTGTTTCTCTGGTGAGTGCATGTGCTCAACAGCAAAAATCTCTTTCTAAAAAACAAAAACAAACAAAACACTGGAAGAAAGACAACACTGTACAAAAGGTTTAGGCCTGATCATATCACTCTCTACTCAGTATCCATCTATGTCTCCCTATTTCTCTTATATTAAAACCCACTGTTCTTATCTGTTGTTCTTATCAACCTGTAAGACCCCACAAAAAGTGTGACCACCAGCATTCTTTGTTTTCACCTGTTACTTTTCAGTCACACTGGCTACTCTGCTGTTCGTTACACAGGCTAAGCATGCTCCTGCTTCAGGTTCTCTGCCTTTACATGCCCTGTGCTTGGACCACACTGCCCCTGGCTAGCTGAACATCTCCATCCCCAACTTTCTCCATTTCTATCCAAATGCTACTTTATGGGAGAGGTCTTCCCTGCAGTTCCCATGTAAAGTAGCACTTCCACCACTGTCTCTCATCCTACTTCACATTCCTTCACAGCATTTATCGCCATTAGACAATTTGATGCTTCAGTTATCTGTCTCATCCTCTAGAACATATGCCCTAAGGAGAGACAACATGATGTCACTTACTTGTCAGTAAGTCCATTAAGGAATATAATTTTTTCCTTCAAAAAATGGAAAATGGATATATGGATGGTAACTGAGTTAATAGAGGTGAGGAAGCTGAACTCAATGTCTGTAGGTGGAGTGTTGGCATCAGTTCACCAAGTCACACCCCAGAACCTTAAGAAGTCTCAGCAATTGGAGGCACCAAACTCCTCAGAGGAAAGGAGTAGACAGTAGATTTGAGAAATAAGATGGTGCTGATCTATTGAAATTCCTAAAAGAAAAACTGTATCTCTAGACCCCTCTTTAACTTCATATAAGCAGTTGACTAACCCTCTTCACACTTAGCAGAAGACTAGAAGTTTATATTTTGGAGAAGACAAAAGAAATATGCCAAGAAATACATTTTAAAAGTTTCCCGGTATTGAGATATATGCATTTTTGTTTTTTTAGGGGCCAAATTCCTACTACCATGAATAAAAATGACTCACTTCAAAGAAGTTCATTATAAAAATGACTATAAAATTTTCCAGTGGTAAGGGTTAAAAATTAGGAAGTCAAATCAGCTACCGTGGACACTGATTGACACTGCTGCTCTGCAGGCTGAGGCCACATGGTAGGCCTGGGTTTGATATCCCACCTGCCCTAGAAGCTAAGTAAAGTAATATGTACCTCTAGTCCAGGTACTTGGGAGGCTGAGGCAGTCAGATCTCAATATAGTGAGATTCTGCCTTAAAAAAAGGGGGGGGGGGGCGGAGGAAGAAGGTAATACATAAAGTACTATGAATCAAAATAGCAACAAATTTCTGAACAATACTAGAAACTAGAAGGCTGCTAGCAAAGACTCCAAAATTCTGAAAGATAATTTCCAGCTTAGAATTCTAAACTTGAACAATTTTTTTTTTTAAAAAAAAGTTTATTTAATTCATCCATGAACAAGAGGGACAGAGACAGAGAGAGAAAGAGCACCCTCACAGGGTTGTGATACTGCAAACCACCCCAGCTTCAGACAGCCTGGATCATGGGCACACATTTGCATGCCCAGTGTACTCAGGGAGGTCTTTGATCAGAATCTGGAACCCTCCCATGTGGGTCAATCATGCAGAGTTTCATGTTTTACTGCTGTGCCACCATCCAGTCCTTCAAACAAATTTTCAATCAAGTATAAAGGTAAAGAAATTTCCATACAGGGGCCAGCAGGTGGCATGGCAATTAAGATGCTGGACTCCCATATGGCCATCCAGGATCTGAGTCCTGGACCTGATGACTGTGGCTTGCCTTCTTGCTTTCCCTTTCTTACTCTCTCTCTTGGGTCAAACTGAATAATAATAATAAATAAGAGTTAAATAAATAATTCTTTAAAAAGAAGTTGCCACACATGAAATAAGATCAGTTTATTCTTTAGCATGGAAGTTATTTCTCTTATATATCAAAGTAGAGGGTTATGCCAGCACTGGTGTAGAGGTGTTGTTCAAGTGCATCCTCAGGCACTCAGGCTCCTTTCAACACCTTCCTTCCTCATACCTATATTTGACCCTTGTCCTCCTAGCCATGGTGGCATTCACACTCTAGGGATGAAAAGGATGCACCACAGCTCTCCCTCAAGGAAGGTTGTGGGGGGATACCATATGGTAGTTTGGCTCCTAGGCCATTCTTTGCCATTTAATCTCAGTATTCCTATATAGCAGCTCAAGAGAATAAGAAATGTAGTTTTCCTTCTGGGCAAGTAGCCATGGGTTCAACTAAAAGTTCTATAATATGAAAGAAAAGGAGATGAAGAATTGGTAGCAACCAGCAACTTATACTATGCAAAGACTCAAACCTGCATCTTTCTTACACAGCTACTAGAGTATGTGTGTCACCAAAACAAAGAAACCAAAAAAGAAAGGAATATGTGTGATCTAGGAGAAGACATTCCAACAGAAGAGAAATTCCCCAGACAATGACAAAGGAAATCCCAGGACAACAGGTATGTAGAACACCCAAAGATCAACCAGTGTAGATTAGAGCTGAGTAGCACAGGGAGGCACGCATGTGGTTCGGTGATGGGGAGGAATTTCTAGATTATCCAATATGTTTGAGATTGTGCTGAAAGTAGTTTTATAGATAAATCAGAGAAAATAAGTGTACATCAATATTTAGAAAACAAAGAACTGAAAATAAAAAACATGTTATAGACTGAATGTTTCCTTTCAAAATTCATATACTGAATTAATATGCATTAACTCCCAATGCGTTGTTATGGTATGTGTTATGAGGGGGCACTTTCCGGAGGTAGTTAGCCTCAGAAGGCAGAACCCTCATGGTGGAGTTAGTGCCCTTACCAGAGGGAGGCCAGCAAGCACTCTCACCCTCTTCCTGCCATTGAGGGTATAATAGGAAAAGAGTGGTCTGCAGCCTAGAAGAGGGCCCTCAGCAGACACCAGGTCTGCGGCATCCCAGTCTGGACTTCCAGCCTCCAGACTGTGAAAAATAAATTTCTGAGGTCTATAAACTGCCAGCCTATGGCATTCTGTTAAAGTAGCCTGAAGGACCTAAAACGATATGCTACTTCTAAGGAAAAGCAGTCATGTAATAAGGGAAATGCAATCGTATGTAGTATATGGCTCAGAGAACAAAATGTACAAAATAGACATAGAAACTGAATATAATGTAACTCATCCAGAAAGGAGAGGTAAAGTGTGTGTATGTGTATTTGTGTGAAATTAATAGCAACATTCTTATCTCCTAAACTTGGAAGTCAATAGGTACATTCTAATATTAAAACATAAGGAAAGAAAGAAAGAACATCATGATAAGTACATTATTTAGAAATGCCAGAAGAAATAGTAAAAAGTTAAGAGAATGCCTTCAAGAAGCAGGATTTGGGTGGAGATAAAATGGTATCAGTAGCTGCTGTTTTCCATCATCATTCTTGCAGTATAGTTTGACTTTGTAGCTTATATTTCTATGGTACTTTGATTTAAAAGGAATAGAAAAAAGACAATGTGATAGCTGAACTCTTTTTCTTTTCTTTTCTTTCTTTCTTTTTTTTTTTTTTTTTTTTTTTTTTTTTTTAGAGAGAGAGATTTTTGCTATAGGGGTCATGCACTTGCCAGAGAGACAGAGAGATAGAAAGTGAGAAATCACCCCCTGGGGAGATGGTCATAATGCAATCCCTTCTCCTCTATTCTCCTCTCGGGATCTTGGGCACGCGCGCACATGCGCGCGCACACACACACACCCACACACACACGACTTAAGTTTAAGCCACCAGGTCCAGGATTCAAATTCCGGTCGACTACGTGGAAGTTCAGCGACGTAACCATTATGCCATCTGCTGGTCTCAATAACTAACTCTTTCTATTAAGGGTACTTTGTAGATATCTTCCACTTTCTTTGCTGTAATAAGAGAAGTAGAGAAGATTTCCAGGGGTTTATTTCATTGTCTCAAAATTAATAGTGCACTGGTAGAATTATAATTATTAGGTAGTTAACATTATCTGAGGGCTTACAACGTGCCAGGATTGTTTAATTTTATCTTTAAAACAAATGAGTGAGGAGGTATTATTACTTCTACTGTACAGATGAAGAAACTGAAGTTTGGAGCATTTACATACCTTGCCTAAGAAGGCACGACAACTTAAAAGCAATGCAGTAAAGAACCATAGTTCATCAGAGCAACTCATTTCTTGAGTTAGACCACAGAAGTCTCTTACTTGGAGCTATGAATATGATTTATCCTTTTAAAATTTTATCAAACAAAAGACAAATAAAATTTAGAAATTTGTAGCACCTTTAATCTAAGCCTGATCAGATACCTAAGCAGCTTCCCACAGACAGACCTGCCAACATACCTCGGTCCTGACCTGCAGCACCCTTGGTTTTGGTCTCCTCTGAATGGAGTTCGCCAAGAACACTAAATGGTGTAAAATGATGTCAGTGCTTTCTTAATACCCAAGGCTTTGGGGCTACATCAATAAAAGTTCAATTTCATAAGGGCTCCAATGAAAACTCAGATTATGTAATTATCACTTCTCTGTCATGTCTAGTGGAGATACACATCTAAAAGGTCAAAGGAGTAGTAGAGATAAAATAATGAAAGAAACCCTCAAGTTCTTCCAGTTAGTGTTCCAAAGCTCGAAGCCCAGTTCCTTAAGACCTACTCCTTCAAGTACGAAAAAAAAGGAAAAGTTAATTTTTTTTTTTTTTTTGAGTGTCTTTCTAATTTTCCTTTTGGGAGAATTTTATTCTGACCCTCTTTTCTCTCACACACAAAAAAGTGTTTTTCCAGTGTTTCTTCCTACATTGCTGTAAAGTGATGGGGCTCAGTCTGACAACCCTGCGACTGCAGCTTACTATGTTCCCCAAGGGCCAACAGTGTCTTTTTCCTCCCATAATGGCAATGACAGATCTTTATTCAAAGAACTGACTCATTTGACTGTTTGAGTAGAGAAAGGAGAAGGTAGTACAGAAGCAGGAAGCTTGAGGGAAACATTTTGTCACTAAAACCTAAGACCAATTCTCATTTAGGTGACCGGATAGGTTTGGTATTGGCCAACTGTAATGGTGAATACTGAGAAAGGAGTAGAATTTTGGGAGGAAGATGATGAGTTTGATTTTGATGAAGCAGAGTTAAAGGTTCCTACAGAACATCCAAACGGAGAAGTTCAGTAGGCTTTTGTCCAGGTCAGGGCAAATCAGTAGTGGAATCCAGGAGATGCCACTGAATCCAGACTAGGGAACAGTGCTGAGAACAGTTTCGGTCTTATCCAGGGTGTGGTACCAAAGTCTGAACCAAAAAGACTGTTTTTCCAGACATCAAGGGATTGACAGAAATAGCTCAATTTTGTTTTAGTTTCACTGCCTCCTTCTACCCTTCGGAGTTGTCCCTTCTAATTATCCTCATCTGTTTCTGCTTTAATTGCTTTTCTGGCTCCCTGTTTACACTAGACTGGGACATGCAGATACCAAGCTACCACTCCCCATTCTTGTGGAAGACACTGCTGATAGGACAAGACCCTGCTCTCATGGTGTCCAGGTAACCAACAACGCTTCTCTATCTAGCAGTCCCAGCAGCAACCATCACACAGAGCTGGAACAAAAGAAGAAACCCACCTCTCCCCATTATCCTGGTCCAGGCTTAGGTTCTCCAATCTGGATCTAATTATTTGAGTTTTCTTTGAGTTTTCTTCCTCTTATTTTCTCAACATCACTACACATTTTTTCACATTTCTGCTTTTCCTTGGTTACCAGCCACTATCTGGAGCTTTTAATTTCCAAACCAATACCACAAATTCAACAAGTTGGAAATTATGGAAGTACAATAGAAAAGGTATGGGCTGTGAACTCAGACAGAGACGAATTCGAGCTTCTGTTTCATTATCTGCAAGCCATGTGGTGTGGGTATCTTACCTGATACACTGAGCCTCTATTTTTATAGCTGTCAAGTGACAAAAATAATACCTATCTTGCAAGATTGCTTGGAGTCTAGCTAGTTTACATATAAAGGGGCACATAGTACTTGATTGGTAAGTATTTATTTTTATTATTGGGATTCTTCTCTACTTTATGGATTTTCTTAGACGGCTTCGTGTCCCTGAGTACTGATCGTATTTTATTTGTATCTCTCACAATGCCTGCCACAGTGAAGGTCCTCAGTATATCCTGAATATATATTTCCTGAGTAAATGGGTAAATTACTTAATGATTCTTTTTTGGAGGGGGAGAATAAGGATTCCTTATTTTTTTTTAAATGAATGCAGAAAAAAATGAATGATTATCTTCAAAATACTCAGAGCTAACATCTGTTGCATGATCACTGTAGGCCAGGCTCCATCTGAGTACTTTATTTGGGTTAATTCATTCCATCCTCACAATAACACTAGGAGGAGAATACTATTGTCATCTCCACTATTCAGATAACATAATTGAGGCAGGGTAACAATAGACTACCTGTTCAAGTAAGTGGTAGAACATGAATTCAAGATTAAACCATTTGACTTCCAGAGCCTATATTCTTAAACTCTATGCTATACATTTGCGGTCTTCAAAAAGTCTGTGGGAAATGCATGTGATGAAAAATGATACATGTATGTCCATTTTTTTGCACCAAAATAAGTATATATTAACTTGATATAAAATATCTGAATAGGACCTAGTTTGAAACACTAATAAAGATAAGACATAAGTTTGAAAAGAGCCTTGATCAGAACATGAATTCTGCTCAATGGAAGGAAGAACAAACATCAAACTTACAGTGAAGCTTGGGTGGAAGAATTGGAAAATCACTGACACTTTATGAAAAGTTTATTGAGGGGGGCAGAGGTGGCATAGTGGTTAAGGCACTAGATTCCCACATTCCTGATCACATTTCAAGTCCTAAACCTTCTGGCTTGCTTTCTCACTTTTTCTCTCTCTGGCGAGTATACATGCACTATAGCAAATTTTAAAGTAATAATAATAATGAATAGAATTAAATAAATATTTAATAAAACAAAAGTTTATGAGGGAAATGTCCCAAAGAAAATTGGCAGCTTACAAGTGGATAACTTCTCAGAAAGCATAAGATGATACTGAAGATGATGTGTACAGTGATAGACCATCACATCAATTTGCAGAGAAAAAATTAATCTTATTTGTGCCCTAATTTAAGAGGACCAATGATCAACATCATAAATAAGAGCCAACACCATAATCATCTCAACTAGTTCAGCTTACACAATTCTGATTGAAAAATGAAAGTTGAGCAAACTCTGCTTGATGGATGCCAAACCTGTTGCACATACTTCAGCTGCAGACAAGATCAGAGCTTACAATGGAAATCCAAAACAAGTGGGATCAAAATCCTGAAGCACTTCTTTGAAGAATTGCAACAGGAGGTGGCACATGGTTTTACCAGTGTGATGTGGAGGACAAAGCACAATCAAAGCAATAGCTACTGAGAGGCAGAAGTAGAGTCTAGCTAATTCACATATAATGTGGTCAAAGCATAGCAGAATGGACAACAGAATGGTCATGGCCACCATTTTGGGGATGCTCTAGGCATTCTGCTTGTGGCTTTTCTGGAGGACCAAACAAAGGTAACAAATGTTTATTAAAAGAGTGCTTTGAGAAAGTTAACTGAACTTCCATAGGAAAACTGTGGGGGAAAGCTTCACCAAAGAGTCCTTCTCCACCATAACAATACTTTTGTTCATTCCTCTCATCAAACAAGGGTAATTTTGTGAGAGTTTACATGGGAAGTCATTAGGCACTCACCTTACAGTCCTGATTTGGCCCCTTCTGACTTCTTTTTGCTTCTTAATTATAAAAAATCCATAGGAGGCACACATTTTTATTTAGTTAATAATGTAAAAAAAGACTACATTGACATGATTAGATTCCCAGTACCCATCATTTAGGGATGAACAAACTGGCTGGTATCATCACTTACAAAAATGTCTTGAATTTGGTGATATTTATGTTAAAAAATAAAGTTCATATTTTTAATTTAAAATTTTAATTCCATTTTCTACAAATTTGTTGAAGTCCTCTTGTATTAAAAAAAATGCAAAAAATGTTCTGCTTCTGAATGACCTCTTCAGGTTTTGTCCCTAACCCTTGGCACTCCCTCTCTGCTGTGGTTCAGGCTACTTTAGTTAAAAGGTTGTAGAGACTGTGCCTAAAGAAATCTTAACGCAAACATCCAAATCCAATCAACTTCCTTTCAGCAGACACCCAATTTCTAACATTCAAAATAGATTCAGAAAATTTCCTCAAAACAAAACAAAAACATTTACTTCAAATAAGAAAGCCACACTAGTTTATAAAGAGAGTATCATGTTCCCTGTTCCCAAGGTCTCACCGAAAAGTTGTTTACAAGCAGAAATTGATGGCTTGCCCATGTTATTATCCATTTGCAGATTTGACCAATCCATCTTCGTATGCAAATATATCCACCTTCATATCTGTTTTTGGTATGCTGAGTGCACCTGGAGTTGTGACATAGGAGATGGAGTAGGTAGGGGCTCCAGTGGGTGGTGAAGTTGGGATGTGCAAAGAGATAAACAGAGAATGAGGTTTAATATATTCTCTTGTACAAGTTTGTCTTTGCTGCTTCCTATCTGCAGGAAAGATTTCCTCAGGGAAACAATGCAAAGAGGTCCCTTTTCTATTTATCTGCACCCAGAGTGCTCTAATTGTATGGCTATGCATTGCAGGTTTGGGAAGAGGTCAGCATAGTCTGCTCTAGTGTCTCATGAATTATTTGAGGGGTAAGCATGATTTTTATTTCTTCTTAGAATTTCTTAATCTTCACCTCTTGATTTGTTTGTTGCATGACTAAGTAAGGAAAAGTCATAGATAGTAGCTGAGCACACATGTCAAGCTCCATCTAGTGTAGAATTTATTTTTTATAATTTTTTTAAATTTATTTTTTTAAAGAGTTTTTTTCTTTTCTTCTTCTTTTTTTTTTTTTTTTTTTGGAGAGGCTTTCGCTATAGGGCGCGTGCGCTCGCCAGACAGACAGAGAGAGACATAGAGACAGAAAGCAAGAAATCACCCCCCAGGGGGGATGGTCACGCCACAATCCCTTCTCCTCCATTCTCCTCTCGGGATCTTGGGCACGCACGCACACGCGCCCGGCATGAGTTCTAAGCCACCGGGTCCGGGACACGAACCGCGGTTGACTACATGGGAGTCCAGCGACATAGCCATTATGCTAACTGCTGGTTCCCAAGAGATTTTTTGATAGAGGGCACATGTGCTTGCTGGAGAGACAGAGAGAGACAGGCAGAAAGCAAGAAATCATCCCCCAGGTGAGATGGCCACACCACAGTCCTTTCTCTTCCATTCTCCTCTCAGGATTTTGGACATGCATGTATTATGTGCCCAGCATGAGTTTTAAGCCTCTGGGTCCTGAACTTGAACTGCAGTTGACTATATGGGAGTCCAGTGACATAACTATTATGCCATCTGTTCATCCCATCCAGTGTAGAATTTAACCTTTCAGTGTCAAAAGTTTATCTTTCTACCACATGATCAATAAAGTTCAATGATTAGAACTTACATATTCAATGGTTATGACATAGATAATCAAACAAACTCTTGCCCAGAGTGGAAGAACTAAAGCATATCTATGGGCAAGGCCAAAATGAAGAATAAATTGGTATTAGAACAGAAAGAGAAATAGACTAAAAATCATTAAGTCCTGGACCCTGCTCCTTACCATCCACTAAAATATGATGCTGGGAATCTACTTCCTCTCCTAAAATGTAGTGCGTACTAATTGCAGATGTCAAGCACTATTTGTTCCTTAACTGTATTAACTCAATTAATAATTTTAACAGTACTGTGAGGTGGGTGCCAATAACACCACTACCTTGTAGTTGAGAAAACCAAGGGACAAGAGGCTAAGTAACTTGATCAAGTTCTCACAACCAGTAAATGATACTGGTAGTATCATTAGTCAGGATTTTCACCCAGGTATCATAGAGTCTGAGTCCAGAGTCTGTATATAGTACAGTTGCATATTTAAAGTCTTTTCAATCCTAAAATTCTGTTTTACTCTACAGTGTCTTCTCTACCATCACAGCCAATATTGAGTCCAAACACCCATATCTGAGTTTTGAAGTCATGCTTCATAGAGTTAAGAAAAACTTTGGAATAAAAACAAAACCCAGCAGTTTAATAAAGTTATCCAGAGTTGCATTGTATTACATTGTAAAAATTAAATATAAATAATTTTGTATATTTCCTTTGGATGGAGATTATCAATTTCATAGAACTATGAACAGGTCAACTTTTATTATAATTCAGAATGAGAAAACTCAAAAGGACTTTTGGCATTGACTCAGAAATTTTAAAAATATTCAGATATTTTCATCTATGTAAGGAATAATAATGATTTAATGTTTATTAGAGATCTTAAATTCTTTCAGACATTGTTCAGAGCGCTTTACATGTACTATCTCATTTAATCCTCACTTGCTCATAAGACAATGGTATTATATTATTCCCATTTTACAGAAAATAACTTATTCACAGTCAAATAGCTCAGTGAAAACTTTGAATGCCGTCATGGCCTTGATCCAAAGCCCTCTTACTTAACTTCTCTGTGTGGAAGGAAAGTGAAATAATGAAAAATGGATTTTTGGAAGAAGATAAACACCAGAGTCTAGGGAGTACTGCATTAAGTATTTTAAAACCTGCTCAAAGGTTTAGAATGGCAAAACTAAGACATGAACAAAAACCAGTCTATAATGACTACTGATCTTTGCCAATTTAAGCATATCATTAGCATTAAAATTAATTTTCCGTTATCTATGTCATCTAGGACTTGGAAAAGCACAAGGAATTCTAATTCTCAGAAGAAAACTCAGACCTCACTTTAGTTAGTAGTTTCAGCCCTTTCCCTGACCAGACATTTTATAGAGCAGCCTAGTTATTACACTTTGCAAAATGGAATGCTATGAAATTATGTGAGTTCTTTTTTCCTTTCTGATTCATGCTGCAGTATAAGGTGAACTTGAGATAGATAAAAGTGTATTTAGAGAACGTAAGGTAGGGAAGACATATCCTGTACTGGGATACCCTTTGGATGAACACTCTATTAGTCTGTTTACCAAAATGCCTCTAAAATCTTTAACATACGAGATACCACGTTAACTGCTATTCATTTTCAAATTTCTATCTTAACATGTGGAGGGTTGGGCAAGTCCAAAAGCCGTTTACAAAGCCCCCAGAGTACACTGGCTAATAAATACACCACACACATGGAAGCCAACACAGAAATGCGAGATTGGATAGTCTTTTCTTTTATCTAAGAAACCACAAAGCTTTCCTTTCTTCTGAAATATTTCACATTACCCATCATGGAATCATTGTTTCATGGTCGCTACAGCAAATAAGTTCAGGGTATTCCCCACAGAAATGTAAATATGCCTTGCTGGAGATAGTTGAGTATTATAAGCATGCTGCAATAGGAAAAGATTTGTTTTTTCAGTCTGATGCTTCCTTCAAGTTCTTGCTGTAGCAAATTTACATTTAAATGACTGAGTTTATATGCTTTTTTGTTTCATAGCCACAAAGAAAACCCACCTTCTCTTAGCTTTTAGTATCATGAGTCAGAGACCTGTTATTTCCTCCTTGCATGTACATTCTACAATTTTCAGACAAATAGCACTGACTCCAAAAGAACAGTAATTTCATTTCTGCCAGTTATGTTCTTTGTTCACTTTCTATTCAATTTTCCCAAATTATAGAACAGAAAGAAACACTGAGAGAGCCATCATCTGGACCAATCACCTCATGAAGTCATCTTACAACATGCATTTCATAGCTAGATAAGAGATTTGACACTTGATTCTCTTCCATAAAGATCACTATGTACTTAAATTGGTCAACCAAGTATTTATATTTTTTTCATGTTCAGAACTGTTACAGACTTTACAAGACTTGTTAGAACAATAACCAGGAAAAACTATGACAACACATTTGTCTTACCCATAAAACAACAGGTAATGCTGCCTACTGTGTAGAGTTGATGTTACGTGCACAGAAGTCTACTGGCCTCATTAAGTTCTATTTACCCATTCTGTAGATAAGGAATTTATAGTTCAGAATTAGTGCCATCAACTAATTATTGTATACCAATGTCATTAAGCTAGTAAATGGCAGTCTTTTTTTGGAGAGGTTATTTTTTGTTTTTTTTTGTTTGTTTGTTTGTTTGTTTGTTTTTTTGCTATAGGTCACGTGCACTCGCCAGACAGACAGAGAGAGAGAGACAGAAAGTGAGAAATCACCCCCCAGGGGGGATGGCCACACCACCATGCCACAATCCCTTCTCCTCCATTCTCCTCTTGGGATCTTGGACATGCACGCACACGTGCCTGGCGTGAGTTTTAAGCCACCAGGTCCAGGACGCAAACTGCAGTCGACTACATGGGAGTCCAGTGACAGCCGTTACACTAACTGCTGGTCCCATAAATGGCAGTCTTGATCTCAGATCTTATGAGGGTTTTTTGGTTTTGCTTTGTTTTTCTTTCTAATCTCCTGTTTTGCTCCCCTCACTCCAAATACCTTCTATTTACATAGCAGTACACATTTTATAAGGTTCTTCCACATATACCATTATTTTGCACAGATATTATTTTTTTTATTTTACAATTGATGTTACTGAGACATAGAGTAAATGGTGCATCTGTGGTCATTTGATTGGAGAGGCAAAACTAGGTGTTTCAATTAGCAATAATCGCGCCTCGGATAAACCTCATTGGCTACGATACTGCCACTGCGCAAAGCTAAAACTAGGTGTTAAAATCTTTTCTGATTGCAAATTAATGTGTTTTCCAGTGCACCACAGCAGTTATGAAAGTTTACAATCTTGCTTAGGAATCCACTTAAACATCCTTGAAACAAAGAGAAATTAAATCTTAAAACTCCACACTACTAATAATAAATACAATGGGAGATGACGTTTCATGAGCTGAAGAGATCTTTCAGTTTCATACTTCCTTCCTTCTTACTAGTTCTCTTGTCATTTTCTTAGAGCTAGTAAGAAACCTTTTCATTTCTTCAAATAATTTCAGTCGATCTGCATCCCCCTGAACTTCATTTGACTTGTCTATTAAATAGTCCCAAGTGCAAGTATTACATTCTTTTCACCGAAACATGGTTGTCTTCACAAATGTCCAAACTGGTTTATTACTGACTATTTCTGTTTTTGTGAATGTAAGTGACGGATTGCTCACTATTGCACAGGGTTTACATGTTCATACAGATTGTCAAATACCTTCCATGTTATTCCCCAGCTTCTGTGGCTATGCAGGAAGTTCTCAATGACTCAACTGCAGCTACGTGCCAAGTACTATAGCTGTGAGCAACCGTCTCTTAATGGCATGTTCTATGTCCTACCTTTGCCTCCCACTGAAAAGCACATCTGCCGTGTCCAGTCTGATCATGGATTATTGCTATTTGTCCAGCATTTTGGCCTAGCAGAAGGCCTTGTATCTTTATGTTATTCCTAGTGGTAAAGAGAAGGCAAGTCAAGAAGTAGCTTAAGCAGCACATAGCTGCGGGCTCATGCTGCCTGAGTTCAGAACTCACTTCTTCCAAAGCTTTGGAACCATTATTTAGCTCAGTTTCCGACCAGCAGTTAGTGTAATGGCTATGTCGCTGAACTCCCATGTAGTCGACCGCAGTTAGAGCCCTGAACCCAGTGGCTTACGCCAGGCACGTGTGTGTGCGTGCGTGCCCAAGATCCCGAGAGGAGAATGGAGGAGAAGGGATTGCGGCATGGCCATACCCCCTGGAGGGTGATTTCCTGCTTTCTATCTCTCTGTCTCTCTCTGTCTGTCTGGCGAGCGTACGCGCCCTATAGCAAAAACCTCTCCAAAAAAAAAAAAAAAAAAAAAAAAAGGTAAATCCAGATCCATCTGATTCTTGTATGCCAAGTAATAAGAATAGCTAATATTTATTTAGTGCTTATAGGATACCAGAGTCTGTGCTCCTTTGTCCCTCATACTAACCCCTTAAAATAATCACCATTATATTGGATCATTGGGAAAGTCATGATGCATTTTTGCATAGACAAATATCTCCATGACTTTCCCGATGACCTAATAATTTTCTCTCTTTCCCTTTTTTTTTTTAGAGAGAGATTTTTGCTGCGGAGTGCGTGTGGTCACCAGAGAAACAGAGACAGAAAATAAGAAATCGTTCCCCAGGAAGAATGATCACACCACAGTCCCTTCTCCATTCTCCTCCTGGGATGTTGGGCATACACACAAATGCACCGGGTGTGAGTTTTAAGCTGCCAGTCCGGGACTCAAATTGTGGTTGACTACATGGGAGTCCAGCAACATAACCATTGCACCATCTGCTGGTCCCGCTTTTTGGTAAATAACTTTTAACACAACAGAACGATAGCAAAAACAAAACAAACAAAAACATCCATCCCTAATGGAGATTAAACGTGTAAATATTTTAGGATATATATCATAGGTTACCTACAATTTTAAAATGGAGTCTCAAAGAGTCAAGTACTTCCTCCACTAAATTACATCCTAAACTGTGTTTCTCTAGCTCCAAGGGACTTTTTTTTAATTGCATATTTTAACATTTCCTATATTGAGATACTTATTACAATTGGGAAAATTTTCTCTTATTATTTAAGTGATACTTAAAATAATAGTGACTTTTTAAAAACAAAATTAAGGTAGCTTTTCACCATGTCATGATCATCCTACTTCAGCTTTCCTGCGATGACCACAGGGGCATGCCATCACATCCAGCTCTTTTTTTAGACAGGCTCTCACTATGTTGCCCAGACCCATCTCAAGCTCATCCTCCTCCTGCTTCAGTCTCCTGGCTGGAATTACCTCCCATGTAGCCCCAGCCTGTGGAGGCCAATGACTTAGTAGCATGCACCACCATGATTAGGCCAATACTAGTGTTTTGTTTTGTTTTGTTTTTTATAGCTGACAGCTTTGTAAGTGCATGTGCCCATGCCTACTTTCTTTGTATTTATTCTCTATTGTGTGAGCTCATTATTACAGGCTTCAAGTTTTGTTTATAATTTCGCTATAGCCGAGTACAGTAAGAGAGAGGGAGAGAAAGAAAAGGGAAAGAAAGTACCCTCCAGCGGGGATGACCATGCCCCAATCCCTTCTCCTTCATTCTTAAGATTTTTGGGCACATCTGCATAAGTGCTTAGCATGTGTTTCAAGCTGCCAGATCCAGGAATTGAACTGCAACACTTGGCCATTTAGGATTCAGCTGCCTTAACCATTATGCCACCAGTTGGCCTCTTAGGTTTTTTTTTTTTTTATTTAAAAGTAGACACATTTCTTATGGGGGCCCATTAAGGAATGAGAACTTTCACAAACAAACAAACAAACATACAAACATACAAACAAAAAACTTTCCATTCACAAGGCCTCATATTTCGCTGGTGGTTACAATACATCACAAGCTAATGCTTCCCGGAGGGAACTATGTAAAGGATTTTCCCTGGGCAGATTTAGTTTGATTCTGTACAAGAAAAATGGTAATCAGATATAAAAGTCAACATACTGGCTGAATACTTCTGTTCTCAAAGATTTCTTACGTTTTCATGAAGTCACACGTCAAACATTTTCAGACTCTGATTTTCAAAAGGTATTACTTTCAAAATTCCCCTAATACAGTCAGCATTTAAAAATTTTTTTCTTTAACTCTGATATATTTCCAATTCCTACTTCAAGTTTAATTTCAGGTTTTGTCTACCCCTGGGAAACAAGAGTTTTAAGGGGTGCTCTTCTCTCATTTGCTTGAAATAAATTTTGTATCACTCTGCACGCCCCAAAAGAACATTCTTCTTCTTCGTTTTTTTTTTAATTGCCAAAGGGCCTATATACTTGCCAGAGAGAGACTCAGAGAGAGGGGGAGAAAGCGCTGCCCAGTGAGGCATGGTCATACTGCTGCCCCCTCTCCTCCATTTCTCCATCGTGTGGGGATTTGGGGCATGCATACACATGTCCAGCATGTTTTTCAAGCCACCAGGGCTGGGATTCAAATCCGAGTTTGCCATGTGGGATCTGGCCCCGTTAACCATATGGGGCCGGTCCTAGGAGAATATTCCTTACTCATGTTTTCTTAATCACTTTATTTCTTTCCTGGATAATCAGGATGATGTGCATTCTTACTCTAACCCTTTAAGGCTGAGGCACCTATAACAAAAAAAAAAAAAAAAAAAAAAAAAAAAAAAAAAAAAAAAAAACAGATTAATAAGTGAAAAGCCTGTGCATTTATTTAATGCAAGTTTCACATGACACAGAAGTCTTCAGAAATGAAGACCCAGAGAAACAGATAAAACTGTACATTTTTATGGTTAGGTCTGAGAAAAGATGGATAGTTCTGGACAAAGGGGACATGAGCTAATGGTAATAAACTAGGGGAACTTAGCAAGGCCTGCTTGTTCAGATTTTTCTCTGTGGCCTTGTGTCTTTTAAGATAAGGATTGTCTTTTCTGAGTTTAAAGAGTATGCTTCTTAAATTAGGATCTTAAAACCTACTTCAGAGGAGGAGAATGGAGGAAGTTCAGACAATGACCTTCCTAGGTTTTATGACCTCCGTCTGTGGAGAGGGGCTAGGGGAATGTAGGAGTGGCTTTCTTGTTTCTGATATTTTCTCAAATCCCAAGGTGCCAACTTACAAGGTTGTGTGACCTACAGCCCATCGTTTATAACAAATGAATCACAAGGTGTAAGTAAGAGGGGAGATTCTGCGTGTTTGTGTGTATAAAATAACTGTACTTTCGGATAAATATTTCCATAAACTTAAAACTGATTCTTAAAAAAAAAAAAAAAAAAAAAAAAAAAAAAAGCCTATTACTGTCCCAGCCGAGGTGGGGTGCACTGCTAAGGTGCTGCTGCTCCATAAGTGAGTATCACATGGAGCCCCAGGTTTGATTCCCAGTCCAGCCTAAAGGCTAGGCACATGGTTGCCAGAAATCTGGGCAACTCAGGAGCTGAGGCAGAAGTATTAGGAGCTCAAGGCTGGCCTGGACAGCACAGTGAGACCCTGTCTAAAAAAGAGCGGGCCAGGGACCAGCAGTTAGTGTAATGGCTATGTCGCTGGACTCCCACGTAGTCGACCGCAGTTCACTTCCTGGACCCGGTGGCTTAAACTCACGCCAGGCACATGTGCGTGCGTGCCCAAGATCCCGAGAGGAGGAGAAGGGATTGTGGCGTGGCCATCCCCCCTGGGGGGTGATTTCTTGCTTTCTGTCTCTCTGTCTCTCTCTGTCTGGCGAGCGCACGCGCCCTATAGCAAAAACCTCTCAAAAAATAAAAAATAAAAAAAGAGCAGGCCACAGTCATGTGCACATATAGCCCCAACTGGGAGGCTGAGGCAGGAGGGTTGTGAATTGACAAAACTCTGTCTTAAAAAATAAGCAAAAAAAAATCTCTCGGGACCAGCAGTTAGCATAATGGCTGTGTCGCTGGACTCCCACGTAGTCGACTGTGGTTCGAGTCCCGAACCCAGTGGCTTAAACTCACGCCGGGCGCATGTGCGTGTGTGCCCAAGATCCCGAGAGGAGAATGGAGGAGAAAGGATTGCGGTGTGGCCATCCCCCCTGGGGAGTGATTTCTCACTTCCTGTCTCTCTGTCTCTCTCTGTCTATAGGGCGCACGCACCCTATAGCAAAAACCTCTCCAAAAAAAAAAAAAAAAAGCAAGAGGGGGCCAGCAGGTGGTGTGGTGGTTAAGGTGCTGGACTCCCACATGGTCGACTGTGGTTTGAGTCCTGGACCCAGTGGCTGAGACTCATGGTAGGCATGTGTACATGCATGCCTAAAATCCTGGGAGGAGAATGGAGGAGAGGGGATTGCAGTGTGGCCATCCTGGTGGGTGAATTCTCACTTTCTCTCTCTGTCTCTCTGGTTAACTCACCCACCCTATAGCAAAAACAAAAACAAAACAAAACTTTTCTTAAAAAATAAACAAAAAATGAATAAACAAAACAGGCAGTGAAACAAAATCTTTTTTTTCCCCCAAACTAAGAAAGTAATGCAGCCATGGCATCACAGTTTTTCACTTCAATCTTCTTAATTACCTTTCAGGGACAGGCTCAGACTTAGCCATCCTGAAATCGCTTTTTTTTTTCTTCCTTCAAGAAATGACCACAAAGGACTGAAAGAAGGAGAAGGAAACAATGCTGATGATTCAATGTACACCATGCTCCCTTTCCTCACTGAGTCAGTACTATTAACACTTACTTTGCATTTTTTGTTTTAGGTTGCTTTGCAATAGCTTAATCACTGAGCCTCACAATGCTTCTGTGAGGGTAGGTGGTCAGCAAATACCTTGGTTAGCAGTTTCATTTGAATAACCTGGTGCCCAGAATAGATAATGACACAGCCAAGGTTGCCATGAGCCAAAGAGTGAGGAAGAGAGTGGACATGGGACCATCTCCATCTGAATTCCCATCACCTGGGTCTTTAACCAGAGCAGTGTGCTGGCTGGCAGGTGTGTGATAACTATAGTCTGCTTCTTCTGGGGTAGCTATTAAGAAAGTAAAGGTGGCTTAGTCGATCAGAAATGACAGGCCTTTGTACCTCTACTTATTTTGTAAGCCGAACACATGAACCTAATACTAGCAGAGAGAGGTGACCAGAAATCTCCGTGAAGACAGTTTTCCTGTAGGAAAACAAAATAAAACAAACAAGCAAACCCCAAAATGGAAATTGATGGGGAAACTCATACTCCCTTTAAAATGAAGGTGCTACTGTCACTGTCCTTATGGTTAAAGTAAGAAGCAAAACAATGAAAGAAGATTTTTCTCAGTAATTCCTTAGCATTTCATTGGTATGGAAATGGTACTGCAGAATGAAAATGATAGGGTATATTGGGGCTATCTTTCACAAGTCATAGAATTTCAATTCTAGACCACTTGGATTTCTAGAGTCTTTTAGAATGAAGAATGTTACCTTTAGAAAGACATTTTTGGGGACTAGTAGTTTGCGTAATGGCTATGTCACTGGACTCTCATGTGGCTCAAGTCCTGGACTCGGCAAGTCAACCTCCTGCCAGGAGTGTTAATGCGTGCCCAAGATCCCGAGAGAAGAATGGAGGAGAAGGGACTGTGGCATGACCATCCCCTCTGGGGGTGATTTCTCGCTTCTGTCTCTCTGTATTCCTGGAGAGTACATGCACCCTGTAGCAAAAACCTCTCAAAAAAAAAAAATAAAAGACATTTTTGTTGTGAGGCAATGCATTCAGTGCTTTTTTTTTAAGTTGTTTTTTTTGTTTGTTTATTTTGTTTTGTTTTGTTTTGTTTTGCCATAGAGCATGTGTGCTCACTATAGTGACAGAGACAGTAAGAAGGAAAGTAAGAAATCACCCCCCAGGAGGGATGGCTACATGGTAATCCTTTCTCCTCCATTCTCCCCATGGGATTTTGGACATGCATTCACATAGCCCAGCATGATTTTTTATTTGGAGAGGTTTTTGGTATAAGGCTTGTGCGCTTGCCAGAAAGACAGAGAGAGACAGAGAGACAGAAAGCAAGAAATCACCCCCAAGGGGGGATGGCCACACCGCAATCCCTTCTCCTCCATTCTCCTCTCGGGATCTTGGGCACACAAGCACACGCACCCGGCATGAGTTCAAGCCACTGGGTCTGGGACTTGAACCACCATCAACTACATGGGAGTTCAGCAACATAGCCATTACGCTAACTGCTAGTCCCCCGGCATGATTTTTCACGCCAGTTTGAGTCCAGGTTCAGGACTCAAATCATGGTTAGCCATGTAGGAGTCCAGCACCTTAACCACCATGCCACTTGCTGGTCTGCATTCAATGATTTTATACTTGAAACTGCTCGGTATTTTCTGAAAGACATCAGTTATTAAGAGTGAAAGAGGTATACACATGTAATTTGGCCTTTACTTGAAGGGCATATCTTTTGACTTTTTTTGCCAGTGAAGCAGAGAAAAATAAGACTGAGCAGTCCTTGAGCCATTTGATATAAATTAGGTCATTGTCCTTACCTGCATAATAATCTCTTAGGGGGAACAGGGAATATGTATGTTAGCACGAATAAATGAAACACTAAATGTGAAAGAATTGACAAACATTGAAGTGGAAGAAAAATCCATGTTAAAGGCTGACAAAGGAAATGACTGAGGTTGAAGCAAGGCTAGACAGAACTGTTCAATATCTTTTCTTTCTAGGAAGCAAGCAGGAAAGTTTGCCTGAGATCATTTTACATGAAATTATACAGAGTTTACATATTTTCAGAGAACAATTAGTTATTGAATATGTATTTTGTGCAAGGTTATGTCTAGGCATTATGGTCAATATAAAGAAAAATTCTCCATAAAATTACCAGGGTGTTTTATGTTAGTAAGGTAAAAATTTCTCTGTATGTAAATAATAGAAAATATACTTCAAAAAACCTTATTACAACATTAAAATTCAATATAGAGTTGTGATTAATTATAATATTTAATCTATAGGATATTTAGAAGATTAAAACTTTCTAATTTTCTTTAAGGAATGTCTTATCATAATATTATAACTACACGAACCTTAAGAAAAAAGTGTAATACAAACTAAATCTTAAGAATCCATAATTACCAAGATGGCCACATATTATTTAGTGATTAGCTTTTAAAAAATAAAACATAAGGAATGCACACACACACACATATCTTTCATTTCATCTATACAATGAGATCCGAATTACTTTCATTTTTTGTCACAAATTTTTTTCTCTAAAAATTAACAAATCTCTATATCTTGAATGGGATGTTGCAACTTTTTTCTTACACAGAGGGAAAAAGTAATTTAAAAGTGTTTCATAATTAAAATAGAAGCGTTTTTTGGAAACTGGAAAAAATACTTAATGCCACTAATTATTAAGACTAATGACATATCACTTTTCAATTGAACATTGTATAATCATCAGTTTCTAATCTAGAGGATCATTTTAATGAATGAAAGCAAGATATTATTGCAATTAGTTAAAATAAGAACTTTTAGTTACTATGATCATTTTTAAACAATAAAAGAAAAAATTATTGCACCGAAGTGACTAAAAAAAGTAAATGCTCAAACGAGTTATTTTTTTCATAGTAGAAATAGCTATCTAATTCATTGTTAAAAGAAATCTTTTTTAAAAGAATCTCCTTTAAAGGCCCAGTACTTTGAAAGCTACAGCAAACCAGATGCTTAAAGCATTTTAGTTTTGTTTATTTTGGACTATACATGATGTGTGGATAGCTTTTTTTTCCCTTCTCTAATCTGAAACACAGAAAGAACTAGAGATCCTTTTGTTATCAGTATGCATCAGAAGAAAGAAGGTTAGACAGAAAATATTTCTTGGAGGAAGAATAAACACATTATGCCAGTTAGAACAAGCCAAGGAATTTAGAACTATAATATTTGTAACATTATTAGTAAATTGGGTAGAGCATGGGGGGTAATCCTATAATCAAAATGTTTGCGCTATCCTGAAAAAGAGACAGGAAGATAATGTAAAGAAATTGTTATAATTTTACTGCATATGGATGTTTTCAGCACAGCTGGGAGCTGCGTGCCCAAGCCAGCTGTCACTCTACCCCATCTGTGTAGAATTCTGTGGCATTTCTCAAACTATGAGAAATTTGATTAAGCCTTATATTTGTTCCTTACAGCAAGAAAATCTCTTGTCTGCTATGAGTCGGCTATTTTCATTCGCTTTTCTAAAGAGAAACTGTATCAATACAAAGGTCCACTTTGTTCAATAAAGAATTAAACCCACTCTCACTATTATTAACATGAAAAAAAAAAATTCAACCTGACCTTTTCCTATTCCTGTTTATACCCTGGGGCTTGAATTTGATCTTCTTCATCGCTTTGAGGATGTCAAAATATAAACTTCAAAGGTATAAAATGATTGATATATGGTATTCACAATAGATTGTTTTAAGTAATACATGTATGTAGTAATTCACTTTAAGCATTCCTTTGATAATTAAAACCTCATTCTTAAAAAAAAGCACTTCTAAATAGGACATCACAAAGAACTACTGTTATAATATCTGCCTCTTCTGGTAAACATCTCTTGTAAGAGTGATTATTCCCTAAATTCTTTGAATTTTTGTAAATTTTTTTTCACTTTTTGTTTCCCCTCTTACTTCATTATTTTCTACTTAAATATTTTAGAGATTATTTCTTGGCTTCATATAGAAATTGCTTTTTCGCTTTGATGTTGTTACATCCTGTACATACATGTATTAATACTTCCCTACTCATTTAATTTTATCTTAACTAATTTTATCTTAAAAGTCACAAATTTTGTATACTGAAGGTTTTTTAATTGTTAATGCCTTTGTTTTTTTACTCTTTTCCAAATTTTATAAAAAGAAAGAATTCGCAATACATGAGACAAATACTTAGATTAAAAGACTCTAAGTAAAGATGGCACTTTTCACATTTCAGAAAAAAAGAAAACAGCCTGGATTAAAATTAATGAAGAATGACATTAATTATAGCTGTTAAAGAATGGAAGAATTCAGTCAGAATTAAAGATCTTCATGATTTCAGTCTTTCTTTACATGGAATCAAGTCAAATCTAACTGATGTGGGAAAAAGGAAGAAGGAAGTAGAAAACGTTCAGCTGTGCTCTAAAAATGTGCACAGTCTTGATTTGGTAGGCAAAACACTAATCTTGGAATACTCTTAAATAGATAAATCCCAAATTTACAAACTAGACAATTAGGCAAGCAATAGCACATACAAATTTCAAGAATATATTGAAAAACTTAAAAGAATTTCCACTTTATCTTAGAGTCGAAAGGGCATTGCTTTGAGCCAGCTCCATGGTACAGTGGTAATGCACTGCTCAAGACGAGCCAGATCCCAGGTAGCAACTGTGGTTCAAATCCCCAAAGGTCAGCCTGAAACATGTAGGGCAGGCGTGGGAGTGAGAGCCCAAGATCTGACAGCCTGAGGCACTGAAGACGGGGATGGAGTTATAACCAGACCTTTTGAAGGGTCTCGCTCTCTCTCTCATATGTATGCGCACAGTCTACCCTGAATAAAGAAAAATTTTAAGCAAACAGGGCATTGCTTTGGTGAGGAGGGATCTAGGAGAAACCACTGAAGTGTCGTTTGCTGTCTTGCCACTGATTCACATAAACCTGCTTTGAGCAGCCACCCTCTGACTCCAGTCAAATCCACGGTTTCATCTTTTCTTTAGTCTTTACACTAAAAACTAACACAGTGTAAAGACTAATACTTACATGGGAACATTTTAAATGATTCCTTTTAAAAGCAACAAGAAAAATAAAATTTCAGGTTAATGCAATTTAGTATTGCTGAATAAATGTGTTATACGATATGTATTCTTTTCTAGTAGCGTTGATTTAAAAGCTCAGAAGGACAAATTCAACCATGAGGTTATTTATTTCATTACAATCAGAAATTACCTCAGCGGGAGGAAGGCGACTGCCGCTTCCCTTCCTCACTTTCTTGTAATCCCTTTTCCTTTTAGAGGTGCTTTTCTTGCGGAAAGAGAAGGGAGGACGAATTGGAGGATGGCAGTGGTGGTGTGACGGTTTGACCAAAATTGAGACTTTTATCACTCACTCTTTGTCATTAGAGTCAGACGGTTCTCAGAAGCTAATTAACCCAATGGGCTCTAAGTAACAAACTTTTCCCATTTCCCTGTCAGGAGAGGGCAGGTGGCAGTCTGCATTTGGTTCCTAAAAGTTCTGTATACTGGAATACTATCACAGTGACCACCCTGCCCAGAGGGGGCACCAGTTCACCCTTCACTGCCACCAGGTGTGCAACCGTTCTTAATAGTCCCTTCCCTTCTGATATTCAGAGCAGAATTCATTCATACTAGGTTCGGTATTTCTCACCCCTCGTGGACACTTGCATTTCTTCTAATCAATGTGTACTTTATATACATATACTTCTTTCATATTCCTGGAGGTCAAGTCCATTTTCTTTCTTTCTTTCCTTCTCTTCCTTTCTTCATTTCCCCTTGTGAATCCTTCCATCACCCCCTTCCCTCTCCTCCTCCCTTTTCTTCTTCTTCCTCTTTTGTCTGTTTTCTGATCTTAAACCATGAGCGAAGGAGCAGCTAGTCTGAAATCTTTTATGAGCCTTTTGTTAATTTACTAAAAACACTTTCTTCAGAAGTGAATCAGCTCTGGAGTTACTTCCATTTCTTTCTTTAACAGAGCGGATTTATGCCACTTGGAGCTATTCTGTTTGAAGTCCATGAGGATGTTTCTAAGTGACGAAGACAGTACTGATCGGCAAGCGTTTACTGGGCAGTGCGCACTTACACCTATTTCTGCTAGTACTTACGTTAGCCCTGCAAGGAAGGGCAAGTACATTATTCTTATTTCACAAGTAAGAAAACAGGTTCCTAGAGATTAAATATGTTGCTTCAAATTAAATAATAGTATCTTTATAAAAAATCAGACCACATATGTATTTGTTATAGTGAACATATCTCAGACATAGTAACTGAGAGGTGAAACTAGAATTAAAATCTAGGTTGGTAAGATTCCAAAGTCCCTCTGTTTTGCTACATCCCACAGCTTTTAAGTCCTACATTAGAAAGAACTGAAGAAATGAATTAAGAACCATACCAGAGGGAACCAGCAGTTAGCGTAATGGCTATGTTGCTGGACTCCCATGTAGTCGACCGCGGTTCACGTCCCGGACCCAGTGGCTTAAAACTCACGCCGGGCGCGTGTGCGTGCGTGCCCAAGATCCCGAGAGGAGAATGGAGGAGAAGGGATTGCGGCGTGACCATCACCCCTGGGGGGTGATTTCTCGCTTTCTGTCTCTATGTCTCTCTCTCTCTCTGTCTGGTGAGTGCACGCGCCCTATAGCGAAAAACCTCTCAAAAAAAAAAAAAAAAAAAAAAAGAACCATACCAGAGAAAATGTGACCAAATTAGATTTATTTGCTCTTAAAAAAAAAAAAAAGAAAAAAGAAAGATCAGCTTTACTGACAAGGTTATTATAGCTTCTATCATTTTATTAAAAACAAAGCTGATGCTACCTGTAGTATGTTAAAATGTTGTAAGACTCAAACCAAGAAACTGTGAGAACAGATATTATTAAATGGAAATAAAGGAAATGTATCAACCTTTAAACAAGAGTAATCACTCAATGAAGAGACCATGAATCTTTCATTTAGTTCCTACTTTTCTATGATACTCCAAATTTTCTGTAGTAAAGTGTGAGTTGTTTTTTCAATGAAATAAACTTTCAGAAAATTCATTGGTAGGTTAAATTAATGAAAAAGGAAAATAAAATGATTTTTGCTGCTATCAGCTTACATTCTTGCCACAAGATTTAAAAAAAAAAAAAGGAAAAGAAGAAGAAAGAAGAAAGAAAAGTACAGCTACATAATATCAGGTGATTGTGTATTGTGTTTATAAAAAAAAATTTTAATCAGGGCTTAGAGACTTTAGAAGCCCCCTGCCACGACAAGCATGCTACCTGTCCAATGGAAGAAAAATATGTCAGCCGAGTTAAGCTTTGGAGTTTAATTACTATTTGAATGAAGAATTAAGACTTTAAAACCCAGCTGGGCATTAACTCATCAAGGCCTCTGACACACTGTTCTAATAAAGCTCTGAAGTTGATGCCACACAGGAAACGGGAGGGGAAAAAAAAAAACCAACTCGGTGAATTCCAGTATTAAGTATGAACTTTATGAAAACTCTAGCCTTAAGAAGTGGTAGGGAGGGAAAATCTGTTCAATTCTTTTATTTCCAGACTACTTCGATTATAAATTTAGAAGCCTCACCTTCTAAATTTATTCCCAAGTTAAAGGGAAATATTCACTAGAGGAAATTGTTTCATAACCTCAGTACTTCCAGTTTAAATCATTTTAATCGGAATATATTTAATTTGAAAACTGCAGGTATCTGATTTTCTAACAAATCATCTTCCATGAAGCTAGTTCAGGTCTCTCAGAGGTACTCTCACATTCACCCTGAAAGCACATGGTAGATATGAACAACTATACTGCAGATATAAAAAATAATTTATGAGAGGTGTCACTTCATTTATTTCTTCACCAAACATCTCTTCAGATGCAAAGCATAAAAAGACAAATGTCAAATGGATCTGGTCTTCAAGAAAGCAGGTGGGGGGGTACAAAATAGTCGCGGCCTGTAGAGTTCACATTAAGAAGTTGGACCACTCAACTAAGGTCTCAGGTTCTTCAAACCATTCTGTGGCAAAATGGAGGACGTGTGTGTGTATTTGTGTGCATGTGTATGTACATAAATACACATATAGAAGTCTTAAAAACTCTAGTATTGGTGTTGTAAAATCCAATTTCAAGTCACAATAACTCAACTTACTGTGGAATCATGAAAATTTGGACAAATTACAAGGCTCCTGAAATAAATATACACGTGTGTGTATGTGTGTGTGTGTGTGTGTGTACAGGCACACACACACACTCATAACAAATATATGGACCTATAAATAAAAAATAACATATTGATATGTATACACATAAATATATATGTATTTTATATGAATGGATGTATTTATACTCAAACTCTTTCTTAAGTTATTGAATTGGGAACGTATAATAGATTTGGGGAGGAAGAAAGAAAGGTGGCTTTTTTGGGGGGAGAGGGAGAAGTGACTTTCAGCTAAAGGCATTATGGAAAACTACAAAATGAAAGTACATAATATACTTCTTATAGTTAATTTTTAAATTGTATTTTCTTTTTAAAATAAATGATGCAGTTAATGGGTACAAAATGATGTAATTAATAAGTATACAGTAAAAACAAGTCTTTCTCATTTCCTTCGCTCCTCCAAATACAGAAAGCATAACTGTTAACAGAATCTTGTTAGTCATCCAGAGATAGGTTATGGTTATAAAAACATAAATGTATGAAACAATTAGATACTCTACACTCTTTTAAGTACTTTACTCTTTAACCTCATAAACATTTTTAAAATATTTTGTAATGTTTCAAACATACAAATGAGATCATTCTGCTTTATGTTACCCTGCAGGCTCTGGACCTCATAGCTCTGTAAGGTAATCTTGTATTACGATTACGATGCAAATGGTTCTCTCTGGCATAGGGCAGCCCTCTACTGAAAATAGCAGAAGTACCCTTGCATCCCACTCACCACACAGCTTTATGGAAGCATTAAAAACACCCATGTTTGCTCCCTTTTTTGGGAAATTTAACAGATGCAGTTGAGATAATTGGAATATACCTCTTGATCTCTTTATAACCTTGCCCTACTACCAACCATAGTCACCAGTTCAGTGTTTTGTTAAGTACCATGCAGAATTTTTATCTTCATGTGACATTTAGGTATCATTAGCATAGATAATACTACATGACGTAGTTATGTTTACTAGGATTACAGTTTATACAAATGGCATACTACTGAATACATGTTTCTACAACTTGCTTTTTATTTATTTATTTATTTTACATCTTTCTCAGTACTCTTTATTTAATCACAGATTTAAAATGTCATCTATAATCATATACAAAATTCTGGGCTCTGCTCTCTTCTAGAAAGAATAAAACATATTGATTTTTTTTTCATTGATTTATTTGTTTTTTTTCTTTAGTTTTTATTTTTTTTCTAGCTGAAGATTTTTTATACACATTATCATCAACATTTTTATACAAAGAGATCACACATTTATCTCAATGATTACATAAATTTCATTTTATGAATATACCATAATATTGACCAACAATACTGATTAACAAGTCAATATTGGTCAATATTAGTTAATATTAGTCAACTATTGATAATATTCTTGACTAATAGCCATTTATAGTTTTTTTCATATATTTTATTTATTTACAAAACATCTTAACTAATCTAAATACTTTCACTAGTAGGTGCAGCAGATAAAAACATACATGTGAATACATGTTTGACCTTAGGCATGAAACTCAGTGAATAGGATGAACATAATATAAAGTAGCACCAGCTTACTTAGTCATTAACTAGGATTTTTAAAAACTTCTTTTTAATTTTTTTTTAGATTTTTTTGTCTTAAGGTTTTTGCCATTGGGTGCTATGGAACTCACCAGAGAGAGACAATGACAGGGGAAGTGAGAAATCACCCCCCAAGAGGGGATGACCATGCTACAATCACGTTTCCTCTATTCTTCTTCTGGGATGTTGGGTATGCATGTGCATGAGCACGTCATGGTGTTCAAGCTGCCAGGTATGGGACTTGAACCCCAGTCTGTCATGTCGGAGTCCAGCACCTTAACCATCATGCCATCTGCTGGCCCCCTAACCTATGCTTTTGACAGTTTATCTTTTTTTAAAAAAGAATTATTTATATTACTAATTATTATTATTTTGATTTGCTATAGTGCATGTGCACTCACCTGAAAGAGACAGAGACAGAGAGAAAAAGTGAGAAAGCAGGCTGTCAGGTCCAGGACTTGAACCACAGTTGGCCATATGGGAGTCCAATGCTCTAACCATCATGTCACCTTCTGGACCTGATAGTTCATCATAACACATGTATCTTCAGTACATTTTTTAAATGCTATATAATGTCTTACCTATTATATGACCATATCATAATTTGTAATCTAGTCTCCTGTTAAAGGACATTTCTATTTAAAAAAATTTTTTTTTCATTAGAAAACATGATACAGCAAATCTTCTTGCACCTACTGGCTTCTGCACATGTAAAATTTTCCCCACATTCTACATCTACCAGTAGAATTGCTAAAGTGGAAAATAAAAACATCATCAGCTTTATGAGATATTTTTAAATTACTCACTAAAGTAATGATACCAATTTACATGCTTACAGCAGTGTATGAAAGTAATCATTATCCTACAACTAAACAATTCCTGATGCTGTTATAACTTAAAAGTCAATCTGAGATTGTTATTTTTTTCACTTTGTTAATTATTGGAATTCTTCTCATGCTTCACATCTTCCCATATGTTTCTTATTCATTTAAATTACTCTCCTCTAAATGAGCTGTTCGTAGATTCTTCATTCTTTTACTGAGTTATTTAGCAAAAAGTCCTTTTTCATATATATGAGTTATGAATGTCATTTCACAGGCTATGGTTCATTTTTTCACTTTGTGCCTTTGTGTTCACATAAACTTGTGTGTGTATGTGTGTGTTTCAAATCTTAGTGTCTTCGAATTTACTTATCATTTGCTCTACTTTGTGTGTCTTGTCTAAGAAATTTTCCACAACCAAATGTTATAAAGATATTTCACATTTTCTATCAAAAGCTACTTTTAACATTTAAATATTTAATCCATCTGGAATTTTTTTGGGTATGGTGTGAGGATGGGATCCAATATTTTAACATTTTTTTCATATTGTTAATCACTTATCCTTGTTTCACTTATTGAATAGCCTGCCTCTCCCCATTCATTTCTTTTTCTTTTTTTCTTTTTTATTTTTTGAGAGGTTTTTGCTATAGGGTGTGTGTGCTTGCCAGAAAGACAGAGAGAGACAGAGAGACAGATAGTGAGAAATCACCCCTCCCCCCCCCCAGAGGGATGACCACACCGCAATCTCTTCTCCTCCATTCTCCTCTTGGGATCTTGGGCACGCATGCACACACGCCTGGAATGAGTTTAAGCCACTGGGTCTGGGACTGAACCGTGGTCAACTACATGAAAGTCCAGAGACATAGCCATTATGCCAACTGCTGGTCCCTCCCCATTTATTTCTTGTGCCAAATTTCAAGTTTCGACATGTAGTAATATCTGTTCCTGGGCTCTCTATTATGTTCCTTTGGCTTATCTGACTCTATGCCAATATCACGATGTCTCATTTTCTATACCTTTATAAATTATTGATATGTTTGGTCAGGTAAATGTCTCCCTACCCCGTTTATTCTTCTTTAGATTTATCTTGGCTCATCTTAATTCTTAGTGCTTTTATAATAATTTTAGAATTCATTTGTCAAGTTTCACAGTTTCTTTTGTATTTTGGTTAAAACTTTTATTATTATTATTATTATTTAGAGAGATTTTTGCTATAGGGCACGTGCACTTGCCAGAGAGACAGAGAGAGAGAAAGTGAGAAATCACCCACCCTAGGGACATGGCCACACTGCAATCCTTTCTCTATCATTCTCCTCTTGGAATTTTGGGCATGCAAGTACATGCACCCAGTGTGAGTTTCAAGCTGCTGGGTCCAGGGTTCAAACTGTGGTCAGCTACATGGGAGTCCAATGCCTTAAGCATGCCACCTACTGGCCCCTAGATTTTTATTGTTTATAGAATAAACTTGGAAGTTGTACTGTATCTCTGTATTTGGATTTTTTTGTTGTTCTTCAGAAATATTTTACTTTTCTCATAGTGGTCTTCTCTGTATCGTTCCAATTTTAGTATATGTACTGCCGAAGCGAGCACCTCATAGTGGTCTTAACCAGCACATGCTAGGTTTATTCCTAGGTATTTTGTAGGTTTTTCCTCCCTATTTTATTTGCTAGCTAGTTATTATTATTTTATTGAAATGATAATGATTTTATTTTATTGAGAGAGAGATTTTTGCTATAGGGTGCACATACTTGTCTGAGAGACAGAAAGCGAGCAATCATCCCACAGTGGGGATGGCCATATCACAATTCTTCCTCCTCCATCCTCCTCTCGGGATCCCAGGCATGCATGCACATGTACCCAGCATGAGTTTCAAGACACCCGGTCCAGGACTTCAACCATGGTCTACTACATGGGAGTCCAGCAATGTAACCATTACACCATCTGCTAGTCCCAACAATGATTTTTTAAAAGAGGTTTTTGCCTTAAGGCGTGTGCACTCACCAGAGAGAGAGAGACAGAGACAGTGAGAGGGAAAGTGAGAAATCACCTCTTGGGTGAATGGTCACACCGTAGTCCCTTCTCCTCCCTTCTCCTCTCTGTGTCTTGAGTATGCATGCACATGCACCCAGAATAATTTTAAAGTCACTGGGACTGAGACTCAAACCATGGTTGGCCATATGGGTGTCCAGCAACATAATCACTATACCATCTACTGACCCCAACAATGATTTTAATATGTTGATTTGGGTCCAGTAAACTTATGAAACTTTCTTACTAGTTCCAGTAGTTGAAAAGCACTTAGATTTTCTTTGTTTGCAATCACATAAGGACAGTTTTATTGCTTCTCTTTTACATCTTATACTACTTAACCTCTTTTTTCTTGTATTGCATTCGATGAAACTTTCAATGCACTGTTGGTTTCAAGGGGTTATAGTGATATCTTTGTCTTGCTTCTGGGAACACCTTTAAATTTTGAAACTTTACGTGTAACAGCTTTAAGTTTTTCAGAAATCTTCTTTATTAAGTACTATTCCTAGTTTTCTGTGTTGATAATTTTGTGTCAGTCTGACCTGGCCATGTGGCATCCAGAAATTTTAATCAAACACTATTCTAGGTGTGTCTGTCCAGGTATTTCTGGATTAGGTGAACACTTGAATTAGTAGGCTCAGAAAAGCAGATTGCCTTCCCTAATGTAGGAGAGCCCCATCTAATCCATTAAATGCCTGAATAGAACAAAAGAGCGGACCCTCTCTAAAGTATTATAAAAAGGAACCCCTCCTGCCTGACTGCCTTCATTCTGGACCATCAGTATTTTTCTTGCTTTAGTACAAACACTAAAACATCAGCATAACCTAGCTCTTGAGCCTGCAGCCTTTACACTGGAGCTACAGCACTGGCGTTCCATGGTTTCCAGCTTGCTGATTAAAGATCTTCGGACTGCTCAGCCTCCATAATCACATTAGCCAATTTCTTATTATAAGTCTCTCTCTCTTTCTCTATCTCTCTCTCTCTCTCTCTCTCACACACACACACACATACACATACACACATCTACATCCTATAAATTCTGTTTCACTGAAGAATATTTTTTTGTGGGGGAGCTGGTCTTCTTTGGCTAGAAGACAGCTTTTTCTTTTCTTTTTTTTTAATAATTATTCATTCATTCATTCATTCATTCATTCATTTTTTAATTTGACCAGAGAGAGACAGAGGGTGAGAGTGAGAGAGAGAGGAAGTGAGAAAGCAAGCCACCAGATTCAGGACTCGAACCCTGGTTGGCCATATGGCAGTGTCCAGCGCCTTAACCACCATGCCATCTGCTGGTCCCCAGCTTTTTCTTTTATTTATTTATTTTAAAATTTGCTATAAGGGGGACCAGCAGTTAGCATAATGGCTATGTTGCTGGACTCCCACGTAGTTGACTGCAGTTTGCGTCCCGGACCCAGTAGCTTAAAACTCACACCAGGCGCGTGTGCGTGCGTGCCCAAGATCCTGAGAGGAGAATGGAGGAGAAGGGATTGCGGTGTGGCCATCCCCCCAGGGGGTGATTTCTTGCTTTCTGTCTCTCTGTCTCTCTCTGTCTGTCTGGCGAGCGCACGCGCCCCATAGCAAAAACCTCTAAAGAAAAAAAAAATTTGCTATAAGGTGGATGCATTCATTAGAGAGAGACAGAGACAAATAGAGAAAGTGAGAAGTCATCTCCAGAAGAGGCCATGCTACAATCCTCTCCCCCTCATTCTCCTCTCAGGATTTTGGGTGCACACACGTGCGTGCGTGCGCGCACACACACACACACACACACACACACACACACATCTCTCTAGTATGTTTCTCAAGCCTCTGGGTCCTAGACTTAAACCACAGTTTGCCATGTGGGACCCAGCCACCTTAACCATCACATCCCTGGAGAACTTTGACTAATCCATTTTCTTTTCCTTTATTTATTTATTTTTTTAGAGAGGTTTTTGCTGTAGGGCACATGCGCTCACCAAAAACACAGAGGAAGACAGAGAGACAGAAAGAGAGAAATCACCCCACAGGGGGGATGGTCATGCCACAATCCCTTCTCCTCCATTCTCCTCTTGGGATCTTGGGCATACACGCACACACACCCAGTGGGAGTTTAAGCCACCGGGCCTGGGACTCGAACCACGGTCGACTACATGGGAATCCAGCAACATAGCCACTATGCCAACTGCTGGTCCCGACTAATCCGTTTTGTAACATAAGTTATTCATGAATCAATTCAATCCCTCTTACCATTGTAACTACCCTAATAAAAGCAACCAAGTCATTTCATCTGAGGTACTGCCCTTGCTTCTAAACTGGTCTTCCTATTTTGATTAACTTTGATATCTACTATATTTGCCATATTATAGATTATTCTCTACATAGGAGCCACAGAGGTTAATTAAAACAAAAATCAGACCATGTCAAATCTCTTACAAATGCCCTCCAAGTTTTTCTCATCATATTTAGAATAGCATGTACACAGAACTTTATAATATGCATTCTTCACATATCATTACTTTTATTATTATGTGATATATACCCTTATTCCTATTGATGGTTTTTGCTTTAAATTCTAACTTATCTGATATTAATATAGTTTTCTTTTGCCTAATATTTCTATGTATCTTTTTCCATATCTGTAACTCGTAGCATAAAAAAGTATGATACTTGCCTCAGGTCATGCAACTAGACACTAAAGATACACTGAGATTTGACTCCAGACAATCTTTTTTTTTTTTTTTTTTTTTTTTTTTTTCTGGAGAGGTTTTTGCTGTAGGGCGCGTGTGCTCACCAGAAAGAAAGAGAAAGACAGAGAAACACAAAGTGAGAAATTATCCCCCAGGGGGGATGGCCACGCTGCAATCCCTCCTCCTCCATTCTCCTCTTGGGACCCTGGGCACGCAAGCACAAGTTTAAGCCACCTGGTCTGGAACTCAAACCACAGTCGACTAAGTGGGAGTTCAGCGACATAGCCATTACATTAACTGCTGGTCCCTTGACTCCAGACAATCTTACACACCAAAGGTCACATTCTCAGTTGCTAATCTATGCCATTTTCTGAATGTTTTCCAGTCTGGGAGTCCAGTAGGCCCATATTTTCAGACCCTTTTATTCTATTGATTTTATTTTCATGGAGTTGTTTATCCTGTGCTTGATACTCTCTCTGTCCTTTTATTTTTCTCATTTTGTTTCTGATGAATCATTGCCATGCACTTCTTAACCTGTTTTTAAATTTTAACTATTTGTTAATTATTATTATTACTTTTAAGTTTATATTATAGGGCATGTGTGCTCACCAACGAGAACCAGAGGGAGGGAAAGTGAGAAAGCAATCTACCAAGTCTTGTACTCAAACCACAGTTGACCATGTGGGAGTCCAGCACCTTAACCACCATGTCACTTGCTGGCCCATCTTGACCTGTTTTGTACCTTGCTTAACAATATTCTTGGAGATTCCTTCATATCATTACATATGGAGTTGCCTCAGTATGTTTTAATGGCTGTGTAGTATTTTATTATATATGTTTTCATATTTAATCCAGTAAAAATGGGAATTTGAACTATTTCCAATATTGTGCCATTACCAAGAATATGGAAACAAATACCTTGTACGTAAGTATTTGGAAATATTGGAGTCTATCTGTAGAATAACTTTTTTAATTGCCAGAGGGTATATGCACTCACTAGAGAGAGATGAAGAAACAGAAAACACTCTCCATGGGCATGGCCACACCATAATCCTTTCTCCTTCATTTCTCTATCTTGTCAGGATTTGGGGCATACATGCACACATACTGGTCTTTCAAGCTACAGAGATCAGGAATCAAACTGTGGTCAGCCATATGGGATGCAGCTCCTTTTGTAAAGCACCTTACCTTTGCATTACGAGGCTGGCCCTACCATTCACTCTTTACATAAACTTATCATCCTTTAACTGTTAGCCCAAATAGTATTTTTAAGTCCATAAAGTTTACTAGGATGTGTCTCTGTGTTCATTGTTCTAAGTCAATTTTTCCTAGGTCATGCTCTATATCCCCTTTCAAGCTACATATCTGAGGCTACTTCTATTGCAATAAGTTGTTTATTATTATTATTATTATTATTATTACTATTTTAATTTGACCAGACAGAGAGAGAGGGAAAGTGAGAAAGCAAGATGCTAGGTCCAGGACTCGAACCACAGTTGGCCATGTGGGAACCCAGCACCTTAACTACCACACCACCTACCGGCCCCTTTTTAATTATATCTTTAAATACTTTTCCTCTTTCATAATTCATATTCTATTTTTAGGGACATTATTTATAGGTTTAATATTCTGTCTACTGGATCTTTCACTTCAGTTTTTCACTTCTATCCTTTCTAAGCCTTTTGATTTCCTTCTAACTTTCCATTCTATTTTGCTCTCTTTACGATATTCCAGATCCTTTACTGTGCTTTCTGTACAGTCTGTCCTCCATTGTGCTACTTCTGATGTGGCCTTTATTTTGGTGACTTTATTTTCCTTTCTACTTCTGAGTTTGCCAATCCACATACATATTTCAATGTGTTCTGTTCCCTCACCCTATTTTTCCTACACGATTGTGTCTGTGTTTAGAATTCTTTTTTTTTTTTTTTTTTGAGAAAGAGTTTTTGTTATACGGCATGTGCGCTCACCAGAGAGACAGGAAGTGAAAATTCATCCCCCCAAGGGGGATGTCCATGCCGTAATTCCTTCTCCATTCTCCTCTTGAGATTTTGGGCATGCACACACCCGTGCTCGAGTGAGTTTCAAGCCTTTGTGTCCGGGACTTGATCCATAGTCAGCCTTGTGGGAGTCCAACAACATAACCATTACACCATCTGCCAGTCCCTAGAATTTCATTTTATAGAAGCAACGACTTCTGAATATTTAAAAATGGTTGACAGGGACCACAGGTTGCATGGTAGTTAAGGGCACTAGACTCCCACATGGCCGACAGCAGGTTTGAGTCCTAGACCTAGCAGCTTGCTTTCTCAATTTCCCTCTCACTATCTCTCACTCTGTCCCTCTCTGGTCAAATTAAAATAAGTAAATAAACAAATAAAGTTAAATAAAATAATTCTTAAAAAATAATAAAAGTTAAAATGCTTGACAAATACTTGTTCACAGTTTTTTTAAAAAAAACTGTAAAAATATTTTTCTGGTGAGTGTTTATTATCTGGCATTCTTTTCCCTTTTTTCTTGTATTTGTATAGTTCTATGTTAACAAAAAAAAAATCCTATTTGAATGAAGTTACATCTTCCTGAAGGAGTTGTTTATAGGCTGATATTTTTAGGAGGGCGAGAATTATATTCTAGCCTAGCAGAGATTCTCCTGATGGTGCTAGTTTGTATTGGGTTACTTCTGCCTAGCTACTTGAGACTGACATTTAAGCACTTCTCACAACCATTCTTTCTCCTCTACCCCATCACACCAAGAGACAGATTTCTAACAATACACCTTACCCTTGTGTTTATGTCTCCTCATTTGTCTCACTCCTCCCTTCTCTTGATGGATCTGTCTAGGGATGCTCACGTTATTAGACCACGCATCTACCTATTGTCTCAGACAAAGAAGAGTTGGGCGTTATCAGCCTACAGTTAGATCTTCAGGCTTCCAAGCCCTCTCTCAATGTCTTCCTGCATCCCTGTTTTACTTCAAAGAAGTTGGCATCCTTTCTATGTTAGGGTTCAGAGTTGGGGTATTGCTTAGTGTCATAGAAGAGGAGGTTTTGGTTTTTATTTCTTGGTAATCTTGTTGATTGATTTGGGTTATTTATAAGAGGAAAGGTTAAAATTTTTATTCTGCCATTTTAATATGGTAAATCCTGTATTAAAATTTTGGGACCAGCAGATGGCATGATTTTTAAATCACTGGACACCCACATAGTTGACCACAGTTTGAGTCTGCATCTGGTGACTTAAAACTCATGCTGGGTGCATGTGTGTATATGCTCAAGATCCCAAGAGGAGAATGGAGGAGAAGAGATTGCAACATGACCATTCCCCTGGGGGGAAGGGGGTGATTTCTCATTTTCTGTCTTTCTGTTTCTCTATTTCTCTGGCAAGCACACATACCCCTATAGCAAAAGTCACTCTGAAAAAAATTTCAAAAAGAACTTTTATGATCAATAACTTTGAATTTTTAAAATAATTTTTATTTTTTAAATTTTTTATTTAACTGTATTTATTTGAATTGAACCAGAGAGGGACAGGGCAGGGGAGAGAGAGAGGGAAAGCGAGAAAGCAAGCAACCAGGTCCAGGACTCAAACTGCGGGCAGCTATGTGGGAGTCCAGCGCCCTTAACTACCACTCCACCTGCCGGCCCCAACTTTTAATATTCTTTTAATTTCTTCATCTCTTTTATTTCTAATTCTCTAGTCACATTCATTCCTTTTATAGAAAAATTATTTAATTTTATTTATTATTATTATTTTAAATTTTTTTTTTCAAGGCTCACATGCTCACCAGAGAGAAAGTGAGAAAGCAAGTTGCCAGATCTGGGATTCTAACCATAATTGGCCATGTGGGAGTCCAACAACCCAACCACCATGCCACCTGCTGGCCCCCATTCATTCCTTTTTAATGACTATCTACAACTTATTTTCAATTCTTCACAATTAAATTTTAGAATGAGGGCATGGTCTCATTTTAGAAATAGTCTTTTAAAAAACATAAAGAGGAGTTTACTTTAGGGCCTTGTCTACAGCCTCTAACATATATTTCAGAATATTATTTCTATAAATTATCACATTTTAGCATAAAATTAGTTATGAAAAGTTTATAATTATGTATCCAATAAAAAGATCACAGTAAAATTGTGAACAGATTTTTTTTCCTCTCTCTTAAGCAAAACCATCATGATGTACAAGGGACAAGACTAGATGTCAGCTCATTCCAAATTACACACATTATCATAAAGACCATTATATGAAAGTGATGCTCTATTTGAAATTGGTAAGCTGATTATATGGCATTGTTTTGCAATAAAACATCAATTAATGATAAAACATATGTCTAAATACATCGTCATACGAATGACTACGACCATTGCCAGGATCTTGTATTTTATTCACTTGAAGAATTAAATATATTTAGAATAATAGGCAATTTTAAGAAATAAAATGTCCAGATCCCACGACACATTTCGGACTACATTTTATAGAAGTGTAGAGTTTTATTAAACTTCCTGTTTCTGCTGGCTGCTAGCTGGAGTAGCTGTGGAGGGCCGTGTGATTGTAGCAAATGCTGGATGTAAATTTATATCTTTGGCATAATATGAAAGATAAAATTATCGGAAATCTGAAAATGTTTTTGCTTGTCTAACAACTTGATCTTAAAAGTTACAGTACACCACCTAGAGAGGGAGAGGAACAGAATAAATGTCAATAGTCTAAATATTGGTTTGGGCTGCTGGCACATTTTCCATGGGAGCAATGGGGTGTGATTAATGCTTACCAAGAACCCTTAGATATTCTCTATCATAGACCACACGTAATCAATCTGCTAGAAAGGGTTGAATGCTAAATATCCTGATGATTAAAGCAACCTGGCCCAAAGTGATGTTAAATCTAGACCCTAGAACTCAATAATCTGTTAAAATAGTAAATATAAGAGGTTTAAATTTGCATCTTGATTCTTGGAAAAAAAATCAACATATGCACAGAAGACCCATAACTTACTAAACATTTCCTACTAAACAAAAAATCTCCTGCTTTGATATGCATAGCTTTTTTATTTTTTACTGAAACTTCCTAGCTACTTTTAAATTAGATATCTTTGTTTTCTAATAATAAGGTTGTTGCCACAGCTGCACAAGTTCTATCTGCCCCTTCTCTGATTTTTGGAGGGATTGGAAATCAGTGTGGTTTGTTTTGGTACGTAGTAACTTGGCCTGAATCAGAGGCAGACCACAAAGAGTCTGATAACATCCTGGGACTCAGACTGTACACGTACAGATAAGTAGACTTCCAAAAACTACTTTTTTCATCTCACCCGCAGAGAGGAAATATTGCTGCCTTTAGAATAATCAAATGTACCAGAACATGAAATGCCATTTTAGGACGATGCTATGGAGGCATACCAGGCATCTGGTGTGATTCTCAAGTCACCAGGTCTGGGACTTGAACAGTGCTCAGCCATGTGGGAGTCCAGTGCCTCAACCACCATGCCACCTGCTGGCCCTTGCCTTGCTTTTTTAGGCCAGTCCTCTGCTTTTTTTCTTTCTTATCTTGCTAGAGGGCACATGTGCTCACAGGAGAGAAACAGAGAGAAGGAAATTAAGAATGGACCCCAAGAGGGATAGCCATGCCGCAAACCCTTCTCCTCCATTTTCCCTTCAGGATTTGGGGGACACAATTGCCATTTTTATTATATTAATTCTTCCAATCTAGGAACACGGGACATCCTTCCACTTTTTTGTGTCATTTTCAATTTCTTTTTTAAGCTTCTCATAGTTTTTCTTGTGGAGTTCCAAAATTTCTTTGGTTAGATTTATTCCTAAGTATCTTATATATTTTGTGGCCATGGTAAATGAAATAACTTTTTTCAGTTCTATCTCAGTCTGCCTGTTGTTCATATATAGAAATGCTATAGATTTCTGTATATTTATTGTGTATCCTGCAACTTTACTGTATTCATGTATTACTTCCAGAAATTTTTTCATGGAAACCATTGAGTCTTCTATGTATATAATCATGTCATCTGTGAATAGAAAGAATTTCACCTCTTCTTTTCCTATTTGAATGCCTTTTATTTTTTCCTCTTTTCTGATTGCATTGGCAAGGACTTCCAGTACTATATTGAAAAGGAGTGGAGAAAGTGGGCATCTTTGTCTTGTACCTGTTTTTACTGGAAAAGCTCCCAGCTTTTCTCCACTGAGGATGATGTTTGCTATCAGTTTTCATAGATAGCTTTTATTGGGTTGAGAAATGACCCTTTTATGCCGATTTTGCTGAAAGTCTTGATCATGAAGGGATGTTGTACCTTATTAAATGCCTTTTCTGCATCAATAGATATGACCATATGGCTTTTATCTTTTTTCCTGTTAATATGATGTATACCTTTATGGTTTTGCGTATGTTGAACCAACCTTGCATTCCTGGAATAAAGCCTATCTGATCATGATGTGTAAACTTTTTTATAACTTGCTGGATATGATTTGCTAGTATCTTGTTGAGAATCTTTGCATCTACGTTCATCAGGGATATTGGTCTATAGTTTTCCTTCCTTGCCCTGTCCTTATCTGTTTTAAGGATAAGAGTGATAGAGGCTTCATAGAATGAATTAGGGATTCACCCTTTTGGCTCTTTAGAAATAACTTGAGCAGAATGGGGGTTAACTCCTTCTTGAAAGTTTTGTAGAATTCAGAGGCAAAGCCATCAGGGCCAGGGCTTTTCTTTCTTGGGAGGTTCTTTATTACTGATTCAATGTCTTGGTTTGTTATGGGCCTATTCAGGCTTTCTATATCCTCCTGGCTCAATCTTGGTAGATTATATGTGTCCAGGAATTTGTCCATCTCATCCAGATTGCCTTGTTTCTTGGCATATAGGTGTTCATAGTATCCTCTAATTATGTTTTGTATTTCTACTATGTCTGTTGTTATTTTGCCTGCTTCACTGCAGATTTGATTCACCTGGTTCCTTTCTCTCTTCTTAATAAGTCTCGCTAGTGGTGTATCAATTTTGTTTATCTTTTCAAAGAACCAGCTTTCACTTTTGGGGACACACACACGGGTGTATTTTTCAAGCTACTGGATCTGGGGCTGGAATTGTGTAGTCAGCCATGTGGGATCCAGTGCCTTAACCACCATGTCACCACTGGCCCTTTGGCTAGTCTTAATCAGTCTAAATATAACTAACATCCCTGGAAATTATATTTAAAACATAATAGCTATAGTTTTTTTTCCAGTATATGTGGGGAACATTTAGAGAGAGAACCTGAGGTGTGGGGATATGCTCTGAGCAAACACCACCTGTCCTTTTGGGCTTTGGCAGAACCTTGTAACTTGTCCTTTCCTTGACCTTTGCTGCAGACAGAGCAAAGGGTGGAAATTGCTAGGGGCGTGCCAACAAACACATCTGATGGAGTTCAAGAAACATCTTCGGGACCAGCAGTTAGCGTAATGGCTATGTCGCTGGACTCCCACATAGTCGACCATGGTTCGAGTCCCGGACCTGGTGGCTTAAACTCACGCCAGTGCATGTGCGTGCGTGCCCAAGATCCCGAGAGGAGAATGGAGGAGAAGGGATTGCGGCGTGGCCATCCCCCCGGGGGGTGATTTCTCGCTTTCTATCTCTCTGTCTCTGTCTGTCTGTCTGGCGAGCGCACACGCACCCTATAGCAAAAACCTCTCCAAAAAAAAAAAAAAAGAAATTGACCCCAATTAGCAAAGTCTAATCCCTGCTCTGCATCTGAGAGGTTCTTTAGCCTTCTCTGGGTGTGGTGGTACAAGGTTTATAGAGAGATTATTTAGTTTAAGCTGGATTTCTCTCATTAGAAAAGAAGATAATGGGATTTTTCTCTTACTGGGATTATCACCAAGAGATACACCTGGTCCAGTATGACTAAGCCCTTATAGATTTGTTACCTGCTTATTATTGTCTGTAACCTGGCAACAAATCCATGAAATGTTGTGAAATATACATGTGTAGTGTCTCCTTGTACTATAAATAATGATGCCCAGTTTGTCTGGATGGCTTAAGCAGCGACTCAAGTACGGCACAAGTTGCTTGGGCTACCTAGGCTCAGGCTACCTGTGTCCACTTCTACTCTCTCTTTGTCTCATTCTTTCCAATTCCCCGGTTCTCTCAAGATAATGGGTTTCCTCTTTCTCTTCCTCACCAGCAGCCTCCTAATCATGATTCAGCTAGACCCAAGCCCCGGGGCAGACACCAACAAGTATATATGATCCTCTCGGGATCTTGGGCATGCACGCACATGCGCCCTGTGTGAGTTTAAGCCACTGGGTCCAGGACTCAAGCCATGGTCGGCTACATGGGAGTCCAGCGACATAGCCACTGCACCAACTGCTGGTCCCACTAGGAAAATGTTTTTAAAGTTGTCATGGTTGTGGAATCCTCTCACGTGAAATCTTATATATAAGTCCAAGTTGTTAGATGCACAACAGCAAAGCCCTTCTGACTGCAATGGTAATGGGACTCCATGATTTTCTCCTGATAGGTTTCTCTTTTTTTTTGGAGAGGTTTTCGCTATCAGGCGCATGCGCTCGCCAGACAGACAGAAACAGAGAGACAGAAAGCGAGAAATCACCCCCCCAGGGGGGATGGTCACGCCGCAATCCCTTCTCCTCCATTTTCCTCTCAGGATCCTGGGCACGCACGCACACATGCCTGGCATGAGTTTTAAGCCACCGGGTCTGGGACACGAACCGCAGTCGACTACGTGGGAGTCCAGCGACATAGCTATTACGCTAACTGCTGGTTCCCTCCTGATAGGTTTCTTATCTTCATTCCTCTCAGCCCTTAAGCATCTCTAATGGAGTCTCTTAGAGTTTGGGAACACAGTTCAGGGGATTGGGGGAGGGAACTCTCCCAATACTTACTATACACATATGTACATTTATTTTGTCTAAATAATTTGAGACAGATATACTAAATCTATACTAGTTTTCAATAGATAGCAATTCCCTACTATGTAAGTTGAACTAGCCATGCCATAGTCATGAGTATGAATTTTTAAAATTATTATTATTAGTTTGACCAAAGAGAGACAGAGAACAAGCGAGAAGGAAAGTGAGAAGGAAAGTGAGAAAGCAAGCTGCCAGGTCTGGGACTTGAACCACAGTTAACCACGTGGGAGTCCAGCATCTCAACCAGCATGCCACTTATAAATGAGGACTAAAGAAAAGGTAGGGGAAAAAAAGGAGTGAAGGATGGCAGCTGATAAAGTTTCTTTCTCATATTACAAAAGTAATCAATGAATGACTAACGAATGAATAAGCCAGACTTTTCATAGCGGAACTTCTGTAGATAAAACCTTATGAGCATTATTGCCAGTTCTGTCCTCAATACTCCAAGACAGTGGGCACAGATGGATACCATGGGGCACTAATCTGTTGTCTCCAGACAGTCAAAGAATTCATGTGCTGAGTAGGAGGCAGTATATCATTCCAGATAGTCTAGCCCAGATCTTAGATTAGAATAAATATGGTCTTATTATAGAAACCATATTTTTAGATGTTAACTAAGTTCTGAGGGACCAAGTCAATTTGTCTTGTCCAAATCAGTCAAATGGGTGCCTGAGTATAAAGGTAACCTAAAGTTTCAAATGTAGAGGTTTTCTGGTCATTAGATGTTGAAGGTAGACTAGAAGATCCTCCTTACTTCAATTTCCATTCATTTTCACCTCTCTCTCGTGTCAGCAGCATATGGCAAATGTGGTAGAAAATATACTTAGACAGGGAAATAGTTTGGGATTATATGAGTCTAGAATTCCCATGACACAAACATTGTTTAGATACTTTGTTCAGTGGTCTAGTACTTCATGGTCAAGTAATTCATGAACTTTCTCATTCATTTGATTTTGAAGAAGACATCTTGAAAAGAAGCTAGCCAGAAATACAGATAGGTTATAATCCATAAATAGCAAAACAAAATTAGATTAGTTGGAGGAGCAGAAGTTTCAATCGAGAAAAAAAAAATCTAGAAAAATTTACAGAGGAAAGAGTAATTAATGAGAAAGGATAATAAAAATAGCTTCTGTTTAAATGTTAAAAATAGGCCCAGATTTCCAAGAAGATATGTGTTTGGGAGAAAACAATGTAATAAACGAGATCTTTTGGAAAGGTTTGGTAACAGAATTTTATTAGCAGATGTTCCTCATTAGGAAGATACGTGTTAATATCGATGTGTTGTTCCAGTTCAGCCCTCCAATCTATCTGATACAGTTACCATGTAGAAACACTGCATCTGGTGGTACACTGCACCACAAAGGATATCTACAGGTGATATTTACATCATTAATGTCATAGATTGTATATCCATTACGTCAGTATTCACTATTGAAGTCAAGTGTTATGAGAAAGGGGCATCTTTTTCTCATTTCTTATGGTCACATGTACAAGCAAAGGTCCTACAACACATTATGAAAGAAGAGTTCATTCCTCTGTAGTATCACTTCGACTCTATCCAAGATGTTCCTTGGCGAGATAAACATATGAATCATTCCTCATTTCCTCCTCTTATCCTGCTCACAAGTAAAGTCTAAAATGTTCATTGGGTCTTTGGACTCTTTTGGCATCCTGAGAGAAGGTTGGCATCCAAAAGAGTGAACCCAAAACAATTTGTTTTACTAATATAAAATGCAGATTAGGTAGTTCCAAACAGAAAAAGGATAACCGAATTTGGCAAAATAAATTATATTTTTTGTTTTTTTCTGGCTTCTTACTGCTTGGTACATACCAGCCACTTTAAAGCCATGCTTTGAAGAATAAATTTTGTATGTGTCCACTTAACATATGCTGCATGTCCACACTCTATGGAAGAAACAGAAGGACTCAATGACATAGAAGCAGAGAGAATGATGGTGGATACCAAAAGTTGCATGGAGCGGGGGCAGCTGGTGGTGTAGTGGTTAAGGCACTGGACTCCCACATAGTCGATTGTGGTTCGATTCCTGGACTCGGAATCTTAAAACTCCTACTGGGCATAGGTGGGTGTCCAAAATTCCGAAAGGAGAATGGAGAAGAAGGGATTGTGGATGGCCATTCCCCCTGGGAGGTGATTTCTTGCTTTCTTTCTCTCTGGCAAGCACACACACCCTGTAGCAAAACTCTGGGGGGAAAAAATGCTGCATGGGGCATGAGGAAGGAGATTTAGGAGAAAATGAAAAATAGACACAAGAAAGCATGTAAACAAGGTGAGTAGGTGGATAGGTTATGGAATAGTGTGCTACAGAAGAGCAAAACTGCCACTGACTAGTAGAACTATTATCAAAGCTACACAAATTTAATGGTGAAGAATGCTAATAATGAATATGTCCATATCCTTGATTTGATTACTACATACTGTATGCATACTTTTAAAAGTCATTCCATACTCAACAAAGATGTACAATGATGATATGTAAGCCAAAAGTCACAATTAATAAAAAAGAAAATATTTTAGGAATTAACTAATATTCTTAGAAGCTGATCTTTAGAATCATCCAAGGTCTCCTTTAGTTTCAGGATCAGTCTAAAGACTACTGATAACTTCATGGAAACACATATTAATGACAATGATGATGAACCTGATAATACATTGTAGTATTTACATAGATTCTACAACCTGATCTTCACTGTATCTTTCTTTAATTGTCTATTACATGCCAGTTCTATTACACCCTGTCAGCTCTTCTCCTTTCTCTTCATTTAGCCCAATGTCCATTTTCTGGCTGGGTTGTCAGGCACACTTGACATTTTCATCAAGAGAAGGAAAATCAGTTCAAGTCCAAAGGATAAGCACCATCATAATAAAAGGTCATAAAACACTAGGAATTGCTCTTTAGCAATAGATTTTGAAGGCAAGCCCAAAGAAAACATGGGACATGGTTTGGAACAAGCTTGCGTATACTTCATCATCAGGGCTGGGGTGTACAGTGTGAGAAGGCTTCAGGGGAATTAAAACACCACTGGAAAGGAGGGTTTTGCTTGCATTGGCTATAACAAATATATTTTTACAATAAACAAATGGGTGGCCATAAGACACGCAGACTTGATGTTGAAGGAAAGCTTGTTTGCACCAAATAAATTATAGAAACAGTTCAAGAGCAGTTCATCCTAGTGAAAATATTATCCCTGAACTACTGGCAGGGTTAGTGTCAGGTTAGGTTATCTTTTGTCTAAGTGCCAAGTGCACTCGCTAAACCTGCCTAAGGGTAGTCTGTTGAAACTTGTATATACTTTGGTGTTTTTCAAAAAGCTTGCACACTTCTATTTTGGTCACAGCCAAATCTTACTTAGATTTTTGCTCTTAGAATTGAATTGCTTTAGGGAGTTGACTATCTTTTATCTTGAAAATCATCTTTGGCCTTTCATGTCTCCTTGCCCTTCTTTCCCCTTTCCCACGTGACTGCATTCCAGGTGACGGTCTGAGATGAAAGCCAGGCTGGTGGATGCCAATTCCATCCAAATCACAGAGCAGACACAACTGATCCAAAGGCCATCATTTATTCAAAGTCCAGTCCTTCAGTTCAGGGAATGGCTTTTAAAATATGGCCAGCAAAAACAATGAAGTAAGAACCTTTGGGGGGAGGGGCATTCATTTCATCAAATCTTGAAAATTTTCAGATGTTTATACACTTTTTAGGACATTATAGGAGTATTATACATTATTATCATTTCTAAATATTTGTAACATAAATAAATAAGTTACAGATGTCTGAGCCTCTGTGTAAAAATGAACATGGAGTGGCAAAGAGATATTTTCCAGACCTGGTTATTAGTACTCCAGCAGGATTTGCAAAATTTGCAAAGAGAACAGAAACTGCAAGTTGATAATCATTTACCAGGTGTTCACTGGACATCCACAAATTGGAATAAGTATTTGAGAAAGTTATCTGTAAACATTGCTCTTAATTCTCTTTTAGGCAATTATTAATAGGTCATTTAGGGAAAAAAAGTGTCAAATAATTGGTGTTATTATTATTTTAATGGTATATTTTTTCTTGACAATAAGTTCCTTTTTAATAGTGTTTTTTTCAAACAGGAGGAGCAGGCATTCTTCATTCCCAACTTGTAGAACATTGGTTTTATAGTACCAGAAGTCCAGAGCTCCAACGCAAAAGAGCAAGATTTGAGTTCCAACTCTATCATTTAATAACTAAACAAATTACTAAAATGCTTTGAGCCTCAATCCTTTCAACCATAGAATTTGTTCCATCATAGGATGATAGGAATAGGCCCTTCATGTAGCTTTTGGTGAGGATTGAAGAGAAGAATGTGTAAGATGAAGTAATCAAGGCTTATATAATAAGCCACTTCTAATTATCTTTTAGAACCTGGTGAAAAGTTCATGATAGCCAAGTGATTATTTAAATGAGTGGGGCACAATGAAAACTTTGGTGCACGTCAACGTTACCACTGGTGCTTGATAAAAATACAGCACTATAGGCTCCACCATCATCGATTCAGAATTAATAGACTAAGAGGGGATGGGCAGTAGGTCGTGTGGAAGTGATTAAGGTGCTGGACTCTCACATGGTGGACAATGGTTTGAATCCCACATCTGGTGACTTCCCTTTTTACTCCCCCACCTTCCACCTCCATGAGCACATGCCGTATAACAAATTTTTAAAATAATAAATAAAATAAATTTAAAACATATATAGAGAGAGACTAAAGAGCTGGGCCAGGACATTTTTATTTAAAAGTACCACAGATAGTCCAAAATCAGAAGACAACTACTGCTTTAATAAATAAGATTCTCTTTTCCTTCAAGATGCTTTTGTGATTATAATTAATGTACCTTCTAGATGGGGTTGGCTTAAAAATTCTGGGACAAACTGATGATCCATATGCTAAAAACTCTGGTAAACTCTAACATGTTCTAAACTTAGATTTGGCTTAAAAACTCTGGGACAAACTGTGATAATCCATATGCTAAAAGCTCTGGTAAATGCTTAACAATACATTCTAAACCTCCAAATGTAAGAATCCACAGAAATGCACTTTGCATGGTGATAGAAATTTGAATTGAGGGATGATAAGGAGAGCTCATATTACTTCAGTAAATATCTACTATGACGTTGCTAATGACAGGGAAGATATGTTAATATAACTGACCAATAACTTTACAAATTATATAGTTCAAAAAAATGATACTTTAGTAAGACAGTGTGAAAATAAGAAGAAATGGTCATTTAAATTAACTTCTTCTCTTTCATAGATGGATTGAATTATCTGTAGTATCCTAAATCACATTTAATGAAATTAAGGCCCACAGTTGGTAAGACTGATGCAACACGTTCTCGGAAAGATCTTGAATAGTATCTTTCTAAAGTAGCAATAAAAAAAAGAAAGAAAGAAGAAAGGAAAAAAAAGTAAGAGAGAGAGCAAGAAAGAGAAAAGATCAGTTACCATTTCATTATTTTTCATTCTCATTCACCTCTGAACTTCCTGGTTCTATCTGGGGCCAAAGTAAAAATTGCCAAAACACCACGGGAAAGGCTGCTCTCACAGTATTTCTGGCTCACCAAAAATTTCTTGAGAAAGCCAATTTCCATGAGATTTCAGTTCCAATTTTATAGACCCAAGAAAACTCAGGATAGTTCAGATAAAGTTCAGATAAGCATTCAAATTTTCAGTGACTTATGCCAGATGAACCACGAAGTCACTTGACTTATTCACATCACTGCTTTTGGAAAAAAAAAAAAAAAAAACAGAATGTTGATTTAGTGTAGACAACTTCAGTTGAGTACAACAGTGAGAGGCCACTAGAAATTAATGAATAATTTGTTTATTTTTTACATAAAAATGCAAAATAGAAATAATGACCCCGTGACTTGTTTTAGGTGTATATTTAATTTAAATGAAGTGACCTAGCAACATCAAACATTGATCAATAACTTGTCTGAGAAAAGCTACTATAACTAACACAAGGTATGACTTGGAGTCATAATAATTCTTTGCCCGTCTATTTATCTTTCTTAGCTCTTTTCTTTCCCATCTTCCTTAAAAATGGAAAGGGGGCCAGCAGTTAGTGCAGAAGTTAAGTCAACTGGATCGCCCAGGGCCAACTATGTGGTTTGAGTCCTGGACCTGGTGGCTTGAAAATCACACCAGACCTAGGGACCAGTAGTTAGCGTAATGGCTATGTCGCTGGACTCCCACGTAGTCGACCGTGGTTTGAGTCCCGGACCCGGCGGCTTAAACTCACGCCGGGCGCGTGTGCGTGCGTGCCCAAGATCCCGAGAGGAGAATGGAGGAGAAGGGATTGCGGCGTGGCCATCCCCCCTGGGGGGTGATTTCCTGCTTTCTATCTCTCTGTCTCTCTCTGTCTGTCTGGCGAGCGCACGCGCCCTATAGCAAAAACCTCTCCAAAAAAAAAAAAAAAAAATCACACCAGACCTATGGGTGTACATGCCCCCAAATCCCAAGAATAGAATGGAGAAAAAAAGATTATAGAGTGACCATCCCCTTTAGGGAGATTCCTCACTTTCCTTTCTCTCTGTGTCTCTTCTGGTATACACATGTGACCTACAGCATACAGAAAGGATGGACGGACAGACAGACAAAAAGAAGGAAAGGAAGGAAGGAAGCAAGCAAGCAATATATGTTACATATGCCAGGAGGTACAGTGAACTACTAATAACCCCAAGACCTTAAAATTCTTAGAGAAGTGAGTTCTTGCATCACATGAGTAGGGCCAGGAGGAAGAAGGTTAATTTAATTTTCAAATAATTCCATTTAAAAAAATCACCTTTGGGGCCAGAAATTATCCTCTGATGCAAGAAATAAATTTGAATTTTTCAAAGTGTGAGTAATTTGAACATAAACTTACTCACCAGGATATCGGCATATTCTCATAAACTATCCTCAAAGAAAAATCGTGCATGGACACCAAAGTCTCATTATAACATGATTCATCATGGTGTGAAGTTTGGTATAGCCAGTTTTTATTCTTGGATCTCATCCAACGAGATTCAGTTTCTGCAAGTGCCAGAAGGAAATTGTTATAGCATGATTCCTCCTATAATACTTTTTAATGGCATAAGCAAAACCTTATTATGCTCAAATACAGTAATCGAGAAAACTAAACCATAAGAAACTGGCAATAACTGCCATTAAAAAGGAGTTAAGTATGTTTATCATTTCACTAAAATTTTTACTGGTCTTCTCATCTCCCAGGAGATACGTAAGCATTAGCAAATCAAATCAGCATTTTCCTCATCCAGCATAAATCGTTGCTTGCTCTTAGCTAATGGAAGAGTTCATACTTGTAAGGATGGTAAAATACTTTTTACTCTTAAGTTATTGCACTTATAATTAAAGAAACATTGAAGAAATATATTTTCAGTGTAGACAGTCATTTTGAAATATTTAGGAAAGGAACAACTGATTAATACCTACGACTTTAACATCTGCTTTCTTTTTGTACCACAATCTTGCCATCCAATTAGGGAACAGAATTATTCAAATTATTTGTCTAATTTTACCACACTTGATAAGTAATTACTGAATCATACTTCAGAATGATAGATCTGCCCTCCAAATTTGAAGCTAACTACCTTTTAGTATTGCTAGTTCTTCCATTTTCAGGAAGATTAATGCTATAGTTGGAATGTTCCTTCCAAAATGCATGTTGAAATTTAATTGCTGTTGTGATAGTATTAAGAAGTGGGACCTTTAAGAGTTGATCCGGTCATGAGATTTCTGCCTTGAAAAATGAACTAATGTCTCTCTCCAAAGAATGGGTTAGTGATCACTGGAGTAGGTTCCTGATGAAAGTATAAATTCAAACCCTGCCTTCCTCTTGTTTCATGTATTCTCTTGCCCTTCTGCCCTCACCATGGGATGATGATGCAGCAATAAGGTCCTTACTAGAGATGTCAGCCATATTCTTGGACTTTCCAGCCTCCAGAACCATGAATCAAATATATTTCTGCTAATTACAAACTATCCAACTTCAGATATTCTGTTATAGCAGTAGAACACAAAGACAATGAAGAAATTTATTCTGGTCATGTGCTAGTCTTAATAACTATTTTTAAAGAATTGTTTTATTTAACTGTATTTATTTATTTAATTAATTTTCTAAAAAAAAATTGACCAGAGAGGGACAGAGCGAGAACAAGGGAGGGGCGGAGTGAAAAAGCAAGCTGTCAGGTCTGGGACTCAAACCACAGTCAGCCATGTGGGAGTCCAGCGCCCTAAACCACCATGCCACCTGCCAGCACAAATAACTATTTTTAAGAAGTATGAACAGGGCCGGCAAGTGGCGCAGGGTTTGAGATGATCAACTCCCACATGACTGACCACAGTTCAAGTCCCAGACCTGGAGGCCTGCTTTCTCATTTTCCATTTCTCTATCTCTCTGTCTCTCTCTGGTCAAATTAAAAATAATAATAACAATAATAAAGAAAATAAGTAATTCTTTTTTTAAAAGTATAAACTAGCAATAATTTATAGTACAGTTGGCCCTCCATATCCATGGGTTCTGAATCCACAGAGTCAATCAACTGTGGATTGAGAATACTTTTATAAAAAATAATGATAAAAAATAAAAGATAAATAAAAAGCAGTATAGTGTAACAACAATTTACATAGCATTTACATGGTGTGTGTGTTTGTGTGTGTGTGTGTGTGTGTATGTATATATGTGTGTATATACACACACACACACACACATATAGTGTGGTGTTCTTTGTTGAAAACAATGCAAATGGTACTACTACCCTATCCTTGATTTGATTTTGCACGCTGCACACATGCTTTGAAAATCTATGCTGTGCCGCATAAAGACGTACAATTAAATGTAAAGAAGAAATTATGAAATAGAAAAAATTATCTCTTCGGCTTTTTTTATTTTATATTTATACCAATAAACTCATTGCTCATAGAGTTTAAATGATCTCCTACATACCAATGGTTTCAGATTTGTCTTCAGACCTAACTACTTACTCCGTTATCAGGTAAAAAAATTTTCTTTCTGTTGAAAAAACGAAGAGGGACCAGCAGTTAGTGTAATGGCTATATCGCTGGATTCCCATGTAGTTGACCATGGTTCGAGTCCCGGACCCGGTGGCTTAAACTCACGCCGGGCACGTGTGCCTACGTGCCCAAGATCCCGAGAGGAGAATGGAGGAGAAGGGATTGTGGTGTGGCCATCCTCCCTGGGGGGTGATTTCTCGCTTTCTATCTCTCTGTCTCTGTCTTTCTGGCAAGCACATGTGCCCTTGCAAAAAAACAAAACAAAACAAAACAAAACAAACAAACAAAAAACTCTCCAAAATAAGTAAATAAATAAATAAAAGGAAAAAAAAGAAGAAAGGTAAGTAAGACAATGATTAGAATACAGGGATAATCAATGAGGCAAACAACCTGAGCCATGCAGTTCATAAAATGAACTGAATACAGGTTGTAAAAAGATGATCAAGTGGAAGATTCAATGAAATACAGAACTTTGAGATATGCAGAATTGATAGTCTTTGTTTAATACTGGAGAGGTGGTTCCTGCAAAATGGGATCCAGGAAAATGGTGACAGCCAAGACCACTTTGATGGTAGAGATCAGGTTCAGAGGCTAGATTGCTTGACTCAAGAAGAGACAGGGGTAGAATGGTGGCACAGCAGTAAAATATGGTGCTCTGAGAGGTTGACGCACAAGGAAAGGTTTTGAGTTCATGTCCAAATATCTCACTGAGTACCCTGGACAAGTGTATGCTGAGGCAAGGGGTGGATTGTGGTGTTGGGACCTGTTGGAGGGGCTGTCTCTCTCATTCATGGAAGAATAAATAAATAAATTTAAAAGAAACAATCGGTCTGGATGTACAGTTTGTAACTAGAGCTCAGACAACCTGAATAGTGAAGAAAAGGAGTCAGTAATGAAAAGAACCCTCTGCATGGGACCAGCAGATGGTGTAATGGTTATGTCGCTGTACTCCTACGTATTCGACCACCATTTGCATCCTGGACTCGGCGGCCTCAAACTCACATCAGGGGCAAGCACATGTGGGCACACTCCCAAGATCCAGAGAAAAGAATGAAGAAGAAGGGATTGTGGCATGGCCATCCCCTCTGGGGGAGGTGATTTCTCACCTTATGCCTCTCTGTCTCTCACTGTCTCTCTGGAGAGCACACACACCCTATAGCAAAAATATCTCTCTGAAAAAAAAAAAAACAATCCTCTACAGGGATGGGCGAAGTGAAAAGGGTTACCAGGGAGACAGCAACTCGAAGATCCTCAGGTATATAAGAGCAGATTAAAGACCAGGAGGGAGATCTTTGGGAAAAGATCTAGAAATTCCTGCAGCATCCGGTAGGCCAGAACCATGAAGAGACAGAAGGGGAAAGTGCAGAGGCCCTTGGGCACAAAGGCACAGCCCCAAGAGCCCCAGTGCAAAGGTGAGGGTGACTGAAAGCTGCTATTGGCAGGAGGGAGTCTCTCCAAATCCATAGGCAGTAGGCATCTTTGAAAGCTCCCTGCCGTACTGGTTTAGTATGGCATTGTCTAATGTCTAAAAATAATTCAAGTTAAGGAAAGGAGGTAAAGTCCTAATGTTCCCATTAAATGTTCTAGTTAATCTGATGTGAAATACATTTCGATAAAAAAATCTGTACCAGCAAAGTCACATTTTGGTGAGTTTTAACTTTTTCAATAGATTTTCTATTGCTATAGGTGAAAGGTCACTACGTAAGAACTTTTGGAAGAAGTTCGGTGTTGTCTCTATGAACTGAGAAGGAAAGGAATGTGTTCGCTTCCCCACTGAGAGAGCTGAAAGGGTAAAGTCACCTAGGGGTTGGGTAACTGGTAGTTACCTTGAAGTAGCTATCTATTTTTTTTTTTTTTTTTTTTTGGAGAGGTTTTTGCTATAGGGCACGTGCGCTCACCTGAAAGACAGAGCAAGACAGAGAGACAGAAAGGGAGAAATCACCCCCCATGGGGGATGGCCACGCCACAATCCCGCAATCCCTTCTCCTCCATTCTCCTCTCAGGATCTTGGGCACGCACGCACATGCGCCCAGCGTGAGTTTAAGCCATCAGGTCCGGGACTCGAACCGTGGTCGACTACATGGGAGTCCAGCAACAAAGCCATTATGCTAACTGTTGGTCCCTGAAGTGGCTATCTTAAAGTGAAGTTGTTATTCATAATTCTCCAAGGTTGACTTTGGAAGGAAACTCTCAGATGGGAAGAGGCAGTTGATCAGCAGCTTCACATCCTTTCTCTCTGGTTTTCACTCTACTTCTGTGAGCCTCTCACTTTGAGTACTGCTGCGTTTCCAGAATGGACAGAGTGGCAAAAGGTCCATTAAATCTCAGAGATAGTTTCAAAGCCCATGGGTCCTCTGACATAGCAGGTTACCTGAAAAGCTAGAGACAGAGGTAAGTTTTGCTTCCATAGAGAAGGTAGATTATTGTTGCTTCTGTTGATGTCTCTTATCCCAGGGACTCTGGTCCTTCTGCCTTACAAGTCCACCATTGTTAGGGTATTCTCTGTCTGCAGAGTCTTAGATAGCTTCTCTCCACATCCACATGCCAAACAACGGATTATAGAAAGGAAGATAAACCTACCCCTTCCATTAAAGGAGAGATGAATAAAAGATTAGTCTCCTCTGTTTGCCCAATAGGTGGAACTTCAGATAACTACTCCACCTACAAGAGAACTATATTTTTCTTTTGTGTGCCCACTTAGAATCAAGAAGTACAGAATAGATCTAGAGGACCAACTAATAGTATCAGTCACATTTCATCACTTTGGTGGAGTTTGTATTTTTTTTTTTTTCCACACAGAATACCCCTCATTTCCTTTCTAAGAAAGTCAGTCTCAAAACCTCATCCAGTTTCTGCACCTACATCAATGTCTGGAACTCTCTGGATAAGATCAACTCTCCAGATCAGTTCTCAGTGTGGCTCTTTGGAATATGGCAGTCTATAAACTATCAGACAGGTAAATCTTCCCCAAAACAACCAATATAAAATGAAATAGTGGGGAAAGGGTGATCAAACTAAAAGCTTCTATGGGAAAATGGAAAATGAGAAACACACAGCGGTCATGAGTCTCCAAGAATGATCAAGTCCTGTTGGAAAGGAATTGTGGAAACTTCCTAGCCTGCTGGTGGCATGAGTCCTATGGTCAGCCCAGCTGGCAGCGGTGGCTTTGGCTTTCCGGGAATATTCCTTTTGTCTGTCGTCTCCCGTGGTCCCATCTACAGCAAGCAAACATTGAAGAACAGTCCTTCCTGGGACTACCACAACTTACACATGCTGCTTCTTGCCGATATCGTGTATGGATTTGGGTTGATTTGTCACAGGTTTTAGAAGGCACTTTTTTTTTCTTCCTCAGGGATATACAGTTCCCTTACAACTTTAAGAATGCCTTCCAGGCCATTTGTTTCTGCTCAGTTCCATGTGTGAATATTACAGCCAAGGCTCTGGTCTTGATATCGATGTTTTAAGAGTAAGGGTTCTGGTCTTTATAAGGCACTCGGTGTTACTTAGCTTCCCAGAGGAAATATTCTTTCTTAGTAGAGGCTCTCTTCAGCTCTTCTGCTCCACTTTGGCAAGGGTGTTAAACATAGCCCACTCCTCGGTTACCAGAGTGCTTGTGGGTGATACACTCCTAGCCGCAGACACTCGGCTCCTGGTTGTAGAGATACAGTCTTCCAAGCTGTCTCTAGGCCCGCAAGCATGTATCAGTTCTCATCTTTCTGCTCTACTCTTCAGCAGAGTCTGTTTCCTTTCACTAAGCCTCCAAATAAAAGATGTTCTCTCTTAAGCTTGTCCAAATGACCACCTATGGTGCAGAAGTCACACCCAGAGCTTTAGAAATGGGTTCTTTTGTGGTTTATTTCCCAGAAACACATTTCCTCCGGCTCTGCCTGGCAACCTAACCTACAGGGGCCAGGGAAGTAACTGTGCTGGTCAGGGAATTAAGACACCTGGAATAAAGAAGTATTTACCTCTTAATCCCTTGAGGCTTTAAAAAACAAATAAACAAACAAACAAACAAACCCAGCATTACCTTTCTAGGTCTAATTTCTTCATCTTTAAAAATTAACAAATTTGGAAACTGGATGGTGGTGCAGTAGTAAAATGCCACTCTGGGCACAGTGGTTAAGGTGTTGGACTCCCACATAGTCGACTGTGGTTCGAAAATCATGTTAGGAGTGTGTTGGTGTGTGCCCAAAATCCTGAGGAATGAATATAGGAGAAGGAACTGCAGGGTGTCTATCCCTTCTGAGGAGTGATTTCTTGCTTCCTCTCTCTGTCTCTCTGGCGAGCACATATGCCCGATAGCAATAATCTCTCTAAAAACAAAAAAAGAAAAAAGAAAAGAAAAAAGCCACTTTGTGAGGCTGGCCCACTTGGGAAGGTTCCAGGTTCACATCTGAAGACTTTCCTGAGTACACCAGTAAGCCCAAGATGTGGAGATGGCTGAGGCGAGGGGCTCTCTATCTACCTCTCTCTCTCTTGCTCATGAAAGAAATAAACTTTTTTAAAAATAAAATTAACAAATTTGAAAGGATGAAAGACAGAGAGACAGAAAGAAATCACCCCTCAGGGGGATGGCCAAGCTGCAATCCCTTCTCCTCCCAGGATCTTGGGCATGCATGCACACACGCACATACACCCAGCATGAGTTCAAGCCACCGGGTCCAGGACTTGAACTGCTGTCAACTACATGGGAGTCCAGGTGATAATCCCTAAAATAGACAAGTGGGACTACATCAGACTAAGAAGTTTCTGCACAGCAAAGGACACAGTAACAAGTGTGAACCGACAACCCTCAGAATGGGAACATATTTTTGTTAAATATGCCTCAGACAAGGGACTGATAACCAGAATACATAGGGAACTCAAGTGCCTTATGTGAAAAAAAATGATTAACCCATTAAAAGATGTGAAAATGAGCTGAACAAAAATCTCTCTAAGGAAGACATACGAACAGCCAAAAAGCATATGAGGAAATGCTCAACATCCCCCATCATATGGGAGATGCAGATAAAAACCACAGTGAAATACCACCTAACCCCTGTCAGAATGGCAAAGATTAAGAATATAAAAATTGGTAAGTGTTGGCAGGGATGTGGTGAAAAGGGAACCCTCCTACACTGTTGGTGGGAATGTAAACTGGTTCAATCACTGTGGAGAACAACATAGAGGTTCCTCAAAGATCTACAAATAGAACTACCATTTGATCCAGCAATCCCACTTCTGGGTATTTACTCAAAAGACAGGAGAACGCTCAGTCAGAAAAGTGCTTGCACATCAATGTTTATTGCAGCATTATTCATGATTGTCAAGACATAGAACCAACCTAAATGTCCACAAACTGATGAATGGATTGGAAAAGTGTGGTGTATATATACTCTATAGAATACTACTCAGCCGTAAAAAATAACAAGACCCTGGCATTTGATAGAAAGTGGTCAGATATGGAGGATCTATTGCTGAGTGAAGTAAACCAGGCTATGAAAGAATGATATTGTATGTATCCACTTAATATATACCGACTATCCGCACTCTATGGTAGAGAGCAAAATATTGGAGGACATAAAAGCAGTGAAAGTACTTAACGAGAATAAGACAGTGGGGAATGGGGGTGGTGAAGTGAAGAGGATAGAGAAAGATAGCAAGAGAACAAATAGAGAGGCAGGACGTCAGTGGGAAACAGATATGGCTTATTACCTGTTGATGATGACATGTACAGTATTCTCAACTGGATTGGTCTGAGAAGTATTCCATGATGGGTAAAGTCTTTTTACAAGCAAAATGAGAAATAGTGATTGACTGTTTAAAAAAAATAATTAGAATAATAATAATAATGATTGGGAAAAACATAGAAAAGATACTGAATAATGAAGTGGGGAGATTAATGTCTCTGTACTGACTGACATGCATGGCATTCCCTTTTGAAAAAGCAATGTAATACACTGTAAAGTTATGTGTAATCCAATGTAATATAAAGAAGATTGTGATAATAATAAAAATTTTAAAAAATTTACCTCCCAGTGAGGATGGCCACACTGCAATCTTGTTTCCTCCATTCTTGTCCTGGGATTTGGGGCATGCATATACACACACCCAATGTGACTTTCAAGCCACCAGATCCAGGACTTGAACCACGGCCAGCTATGTGGGAGTCCAGCACCTTAATCACCAAGTCACTTGCTGGCCCCAGCCTGTAGAACTTCTTTAAAAATAGAGGTACTTATCATCTAGTATTCCCAACTTTTAGGTTTTAGCTGAAACCTGAGATAACAGTCTTATCCAACATTCTGTTGCTAATTACAATAATAGTGACAGTGGCGCCAGCAGCTGGTAGAGTGGTTAAGGCACTGGATTCCCACATGGTTGTGGTTCAAGTCCTGGACCTGGACCTGGACCTAGTGGCTTGAAAATTATTCAGGGCACGTATGTGTGTGTGCCCGAAATCCTGAGAGGATGGAGGAGAAGGGATTGTGGTGTGCCATCCCTGGGGGTAGTGATTTCTCACCGTTTCTCGCACTCTCTGGTAAGCACATGTGTCCTAGAGTAAAAACTTAAAAAAAATAGTAATAACAATAACGATGCTAGCTAACATTTAGAACTACGTATCAAGTATAACTCTAAGCAGTTTTAAGTTTATTAAACGGTTAACCTGCTATCAATCACATAATGCTGGGTTCCTATTTCACAGCTGCATAGAAATCTTTTTTTTTTTTTTTTTTTTTTTTTTTTTTTAGAGAGGTTTTTGCTATAGGGCGCATGTACTCGCCAGAAAGACAACAGACAGAGAGACAGAAAGTGAGTAAGAAATCACTTCCCACGGGGGATGGCCACGCAGCAATCCCTTCTCCTCCATTCTCCTCTCAGGGTCTTGTGCACACGTGCTCACAGGCCTGGCATGAGCATAAGCTACCAGGTCTGGGACTCAAACCGCGGTCGACTACATGGGCGTCCAGTGACATGGCCATTATGCCAACTGCTGGTCCCAAAGTCTTAATTTGCCTGAGTTGGTATAACTAGTAAGTGGGAGATCTGGTATGCAAAGTCAGGCAGGCTACCTGTACAGCTTGTAACCTTAAATACTTTAAACCTTTTCTTGCCTCTTCCTGCTAAGAGACTTGGAATGTACCCTAAAAGTGATAGAAAAAACTTGATTTTTCCCCTTTTATCTATAAAATAAGGCTAGTAAAGCCTAACTTGTTCAGTGATATGGAGGATAAGAGAATATATATCAAGATTCTGAAACCAGCCTTGATACAGAGGGGAATAATAAATGATAATAATTATTACTATTTTTCCTTTTTTGTGTAAAGGAATTGGTACCAAGTCCACACTAAGAAAATACAGATCAGTCATTCCTTAGAAATAAGAGAGAGCCCGGGACCAGCAGTTAGCGTAATGGCTATGTCACTGGACTCCCATGTAGCCGACCGCAGTTCGAGTCCCAGACCCGGTGTCTTAAACTCACACCAGGTACGTGTGCACGCGTGCCCAAGATCCCGAGAGGAGAATGGAAGAGAAGGGATTGCGGTGTGGCCATCCCCCCTGGGGGGTGATTTCTCACTTTCTGTCTCTCCATCTCTCTCTGTCTGTCTGGCAAGTGCACGTGTCCTATAACAAAAACCTCTCCATTAAAAAAATAAAAGAAAAAGAAAGAAATAAGAGAGAGCCCACCCCTAAGCCCCAAAATCATCTGGCTGAGATAGTCAGCCCCACACAGTGACTTTCCTACATAATAACCAACAGATAGGAATTGTTTCTCAAATCAAGATACAACCAGCCATGACCATATGCAATCGTTTGTTTCCCATTGGGTTTATTTCTTTGAAGAAGCAGCCAAAGAATCAGAGGCAAGTTGGAGAAACTGAGACAGTCTAAGCTCTCTGATTCCCTTGATCAAGTTCCCAACAGAGTCTGGATTGGGCAGCAACTAGAGAAAGACTAAATTTTATCTTCTCTGGCAGGCAAACTGTCAAAATTAGTCCCAGACAAAGAGCTACGCAAAAAAACACTAGAGTGACGTAAATCCCTTCCATGGGTTGAGCTGACCAGAGCTTTAGAAAATTCCAGTTTGAGGCTACTGGTACCTGTACAAACCGGATGAGCTTTCGTTTCTATAAAGCCCTGGGTATTAGGGGAAAACTTGATTACCTGCAGCTTAGTCTGAATTAAAAGGCAAAGCAATTACACAAAAGCTCTCGTTTAACTTTTAAGTGGGATTAGGCCCACACTAACTTTACGATGCTAGGTTGCTAAAAACAAATGGCAGTTTCTTACATGTCCTAGGAAAACTTTGGGGCTTATACAGTTTTTCCAAATTATGAGGCACTGTGCCCAAGGCAGGCAGATAGAAAGCCTAGAACCAAATGTACCCACACTTATGGCTCAAAGCAAGTGACAAGAGAACAGCAGTTTAGTTTTTTTGCCTTTCCACTCACACAGAAAGACAGTGTGTATAAAGGAAGAACAAGATTTTAGTCCAGTCTTTGATATTGGAGTTCCACGTCCTTGGGGAGAAGAAAATCATTGAACTATCAGGACTTGCTGTCTCACTGTTTTCAATCTGCAAATAGGAGGGTATGCTTTAAAAAACTGAATTTGTACTCTTAGGAACTTAAATATTATTACTCAAATACAGGAGGTATAAACACAAAGAGAAAGAACGTGAAGGACAGAGCTAAAGAGATGGAAAGGCTACTGGAAAAGTAAGCATCCTCCATCTGTAGAGGGTTCTTCCTTCCCCTTTGTAACCTGATCTTCCTCAGGAAACTCTCCAATCCCCACGGGAAGAGGAATGAGGGTGTGTGCAGGGGAAGTCACAGGGCGATTTAAATGCTTTCCCAGAACCCACGGAGAGTCTGTACAGCCTGATCTGGGGGATGTGGCTGGTCTCTCCTGAGAATACATATATTTTTTTCAGTGTATGCACAAATATCAAATTCTCTATTTCTCTAGCATCCAGAAAAATTCAGGAATTAAAATCAATTTAACTTCAAACGCAGATTAAGCTAATATTGTGTAATCCAATACCTCTACCTGGGCTGATACGGATTCTGGTGGGCACTGAAACAGCTTTTTGGTTGCCAGGGACATCTTACCAGGAGTGTATTAAAAAATAAAATAATGCACTGGCTTTGCAGGACGAAAGCAGAGTCCATAAACCACAATATCTCTCTGTGAGGAAATAGACTTCCTGTCTGCTGTTTTTTTATGTGCCCAATTAAGTGCAGATTTTTGGCTGCGTGAGCAACATAACTGCAGCATTTTTTTTTTCCAGAAAAACCAAGAAATGAACTAAAAAGCTAAACAAGAAAAAGTCTCAAAAGAAGATGGTCTGATAAGTGCTGTGAGATCATTTTTTTTTTCTCGTTTTATACTTGATATCTTCTAGTCTGGCTGTGCCCAGGTTATAGAATTAGGGACTTCAGATCACATTTCTAATGCCCTGGCAGCTCCCCATCCTGGATGGATTTTCATTGAGTAAGGTGAGTATGCTGCAAGGCCTTATATGGAATAAAATAGCAAGGCATTAAGGCAGGGCGGGTGGTTCAGCAAGAAGGGTGTTTGAGATTTAAAAATCAAAGTTAACCAAGATCCTCTGATGAAAAATAGAAACTGGCTGACCTGGTTCAAAAGAAATAAGAACCTGCTGAAAATCTAGTTGCCAAAATAAAATTGAACCTGAACATGTGAGGTCTAAAAAAGTTCAGAGACTGACATTTTAGTACTGAGTTACACACACCTGGGCACTTCCTGGCATAAGCCAGAATCTAAAATACTCGAATCCTGTAAGATAGACTGATTTGAAAGGCAGCACTAGGAAAATGACCGAGCGTCCCTCTCTGTCATCTCAGAGAGACCCAACCAAGTCCAAGTAAGCTTACATTCATGCCTCAAATCTGGATAAAAGCTTGAGTGGGTTCCACAAGGTCACTCGTTTCCCTGTAAGTAGTTATTGAACAAAGAACTTCAGTGCTAGGGATGGAGTCGGCACCAGTTTGAAGATAGAAGCAGTTTGGAGGCAGTGAGTGTAGCTTTGTCTAGGTGGTAAAAGTAAAGGGCAGCAGCAACGTTTCAAAGAGATGCCCAGACCAGCTGGAGATACCTTTGCTCTTATGTGAGGGTTCCAGAGTTCTCCCCAGAATGCTCCTTCCAGGTAAATATAATGAACTGTTTTCTGAACGTTTGGCTTCTCTGCTCTGGGTTACTAAATTTCATTTTTTCCCCTTCTCTTATTTAATTCTTCTGTGAGAGAGAAAGAGACAGACGGACACCCTCGAGAAGGTCTTCACGCTGTGACTGCCTACAACCTCAGCCAGCCAGGATCACAGGCATGCACATATGTGCTTGGTATGTGTACAGGGAGACTTCCAGATGTGAACCCAGGACCTTTCCATGTCACTTCAGCATCCTAGAGTGTGGTAATACCACTGTGCCACTTTGGCTGACTTCTGGGTGACCAACGTTCTGAACTAAGTATCAAGATACAGGATATGTCAAAGTTTTAATTTGCTCAGCCCTTATTTTTTTTAATTTTTCTTGCTGTAGGGCATGTGTGCTCACCTGAGAGAGACAGCGAGGAGGTTGGCAGAAGGAGAAATAACCCCCTAGGGGGATGGCCAAGCCACAATTCCATCTCCTCCATTCTCTCAGTACTTTGGGCATACACACACACACACACACACACACACACACACACACCTGACATATATTCAAGCTGCCAGGTCCAGGACTCAGACCATATATTTGGCCACGTGGGATCCAGTCACCAAGCCACCTGACTGGCTCCTGCTCAGCCTTTTGGATCTGAATAAAACATAGGTAAGATTTTCCTATCTCTCTCTCTCTCTTTTCTCTCTCTCTCTCTGCTTCTTAGCCCCATTTCAACTCGAATACCCCTAAAACTTTACTATTGGCTTGTGCAAGCTACTGATCCTCTGCCTTCACTTTCCCTTATCTATTTCAACATGTTAGTAAGCATGCTGTATTACTTTATACCGATGGGGTGATGGAAAATCAGATAGTATAGCTAAAAACGATTTAAGAGCCTCCAGAAAATAAGATATTATGAGCTTTTCTATGTGTAAACTTCAGCCCCTTGGTAAATCCAAGCCACAATTGTTGTTTTCAAAATACAGATTATAAATAGGGAAGCAAAATAAAAACATATGCTTCAGTGTAGACTGGTATGTGGATTTTAATGCATTTGTAGGTTCAATAAAAAATGTTGACTTATAAGAAGAAGGGGGAGAAAAGAAAAGAAAAAGCAGCAGCCCAGTGCCTGAGCCCTCACATCAAGAGTTGGCCTTTGTTTGTAATTAATGGATTGTGGCAATTCTGCTAACATCCAATATCTGTGTTTTGCTCCACCTCTTATCATTTATAGTTTCATTGGAAGCCCTGTTTTGAATCCTGGTTTGCAATGTGATATTGGATGTGAAATAAGTTTGTTAAATTTCGACTCACACCCTCCGAGGTTTGCATGCTTTATGAACCACCACACTGTTGTCTAAAAAGTGCCCTTCTAATGAGGCCAATTCTGACTGATGCATATTCCAAGAATAATACTTGACTAAAACTGAATGCAATTCTCCTGTACTTATTGTAATTTTCTATGACAGAGAGCAGAGGCTAAATTCGGTAAAAGTATTGTTTTTCTTCTAAGCGTGGGTCTGCCAAAATTTGTTTTTATTCATCCTTCTGCTACCCCCACCTCCAAGCATCCCTTCTGGAGCGATGTGGTTATTGCGACCAACTGGGAAACTTGCTGGCATCTGTGTAGTGCCCAGTTTCACCACTTTCCCTCACCCCTTAGATAGGTTTTTGGTACAGAACGGAAATGTTTCCAAATGGAAGAATCATTAACAACAGTAATGTCGAGAGCAGCCTTGAAATGAGGCATCTGATATTCCATATGTACCGTTCACTTATCATGCCAGCAATGTAAAAGCCATTTGAGGTCTGTAGTCTGTAGCTTCCTTTTCTCCACAGAAAGAAATGTGACATTGAGTCAAATTGATACAGGAATTTTAAATATGTGTGGTCACTTGAAGTTAGGGAAGATTATAAATTCAGCACTAGAAACCAAAAGAAGAAAAAAAAAAAAAAAAAAAAAACAAGCCACAGGTAGTATTCTCATATTATATTTGTTTGAGCTGTCAGGACAAAATAGTAGAGAGAAATATTTTTATGACATGGAAACTGAGATCTGCTTTCCAAAATTATTTTCCATTAACTTAACATTATGTATCATTGCACAAACCTAAAGACTCCTATCCTTGCCGAACCAAGCATTTATAACTGGCCAATGGATGCCCATGTGAGATTGGCAGGCACACATAGTGGTGATGTATGGAGTGTGAGCTCTCAGAGGAGGGTGGTGCCTCAGTGGGACAGGGCCACACGTCTTCACAGATCTTTAGTAGGTTTAACATAAGGTTGAGGACTCTAGTCTAGCTTCCAAACATACAGTAGACTTTGCTCTGTGTGTTTGTTTCTTAAGAAATGAGAATTGGTTCCAGCAGAGGGTATAAGGTTATGTCACTGAACTCCCACATGATTGACCCTGGTTCAAGTCCTGGACTTGGTGGCTTGAAATTCACACTGGGTATGTGGGCATGTGTGCTCAAAATCCTGAGAGGATAATGGAGGAGAAGGGATTGTGGCATGGCCATCCCCCCTTGGGGGTGATTTCTTGCTTTCTGTTTCTCTTTCTCTCCAGTGAGCACATGTGCCCTATAGCAAAATCTCTGTAAAAAAAAAAAAAAAAAAAAAGAAAGAAAGAAATGAGAATGAATACTAGAGCTTAGCAGAAGCCATTATATGGTGATTCCATAGGCTTGGATTTCTTTTTCCCCCAAAGGTCATTGCATGTTTTTCCTCACTTGTCCTATAATCCCTCGTCATATCTCTAAAAGATCTTCAGAAGCAAATCTTCAAATTCTAAAAAATATGGCTGTGAAGTTATATAAACATTGCCATATGCTTAATCTATTATTACTATTGGGCTTTGCTTTCCAGACATGGAGCATAAAGCAGGTATCTTTTCCTTCCTCTTATGTGATATCTTCCCCTTTCCTGGGCTTGTTAATGCCAGAACCAGAGTGCAAAGGACAGCAGCCCCACCTCTGTATGTGCCCACAGGAGAAGCACTAAAGAGCTAGTCAGAATGTGCCCCAGACTTGTCATGGCTGCTGACCCACTCCTTGTCCTGGTACCTTGACAGGCCTCTCTGGTTCTCTCAGGATTCAAGTAGCATACAAGTAGTATCATAGCCCCAGGATGCCAGGGCAAGATATTAAGAGATTTCCTGCAAGTGTGGAGACTATAGTGGACAATAGTTTTGGAGGATGGTGTTTGTGCTTCCCAAATATTTATCAACAAGGGGAGATCTATGACAACAAACCTTTATTCAGGGCCTCGTAGTTTAAAAGGGACTTTCACATTAATGATTCAATCTTCACAATTTATCTGGGATGTATTCTCCTCCTTCTTATTCATATAGAAAATCTGGGCACTGAATAGTTCATTCAACTGACAAATATTTATTAAGGGGATGCTATGTGTCAGACATCATTCTGGGCACTAGGAGTAGAGCAGTAGACAAAACAGAGAATTTCCTGCTCTTAGAGACCTTGCATTTTAGTTGTTGGAAAGAAGGCACACAGAAAATAGATGAATATGAAAGTAAAATGTATAGCGTATCAGATGGAGATAATACAATGGAGAAAAACGATGATTGAGGACAATGATTAGAGAGTACCAACAGGGAAAGGAGAAGAGTTTCTATTTTAAATAGCTCAGTCAGAAATGCCTTGAGATGGGACACTGGAGCAGATAGTTGCAGAAGGTAAAACAATTAGTCAGATGGATATCTGGTATAGGAATATTACTGGCAAGTGCAAAGGGCCTGGGGCAGAAGCATGCTTAGCTTGACGAAGAAAATGTCAGGAGGCATGCATACTTTATAGGGATAAGTCTGGGAGCTGTAGGAGATGCAGTCGAAATGCAGAAATTCCTGTCAGTGTGGGGACTTGGGCTTTTATTTTGAGTAAAACAAATATAGGTGTGCAGTGGTGGAAGTGGCGCAAGGCATGAGACTGAGAATATATTTTTAAGTCAGATTTGAGAGGAGTTATTATGTATTGGCTCTGGGGTAAGAGAGAAAGAGCATGTCAAACATGGCGTGAATAACTAGAAGACTGGTGTTGCCATCAATTGGGAAAAGACAGACTGGAAGAGATAGGATAGAAAGACAAGATGAAAAATGTGACTTTAGGGACCAGCAGTTAGCGTAATGGCTATGTCGCTGGACTCCCACGTAGTCGACCGCGATTCGAGTCCCGGACCTGGCGGCTTAATCTCACGCCAGGCACATGTGCATGCGTGCCCAAGATCCCGAGAGGAGAATGGAGGAGAAGGGATTGCGGCGTGGCCATCCCCCCTGGGGGGTGATTTCTCACTTTCTATCTCTCTGTCTCTCTCTGTCTGTCTGGCGAGCGCACGCGCCCTATAGCAAAAACCTCTCCAAAAAAAAAAAATGTGACTTTAGACACATTAAGTTTCAGATAAGTTCATTTTATGGACACGTATTATGCACCAACACAACAGCCCCATGAGCTAAGTCCTATGTTACTGCCTTCGTTTTTCAGTTGAGATGATTTGGCTCAGAAAGGTGAGATGCCTTACCCATAGGCACACAGCATGTAAATGGCACATCAAAGATTCAAACAAGTTTTTCTAATTCTGAGTTGAATGCTTTTCCTAGGACACCACAGCTGAGAATCAAACAGTGCTACCAAAATAGATAATTGATGAGAATTTTCTTTTCTTATTCCCAAGCAAAAGAGATTTAAATCTTCAGGGAATCTGCCGTAAAAGGGGAGAAGAGTTTAATCTGAAATTCACTTGAAAAACCAAGAATTTTTTTTTTATTATTTCCTTAAAAAATAAAACAAAACCGAGGTGAGCCTAAGGCCAGCATGCTGATTGCATCAGAGAGACCAAGATGAAAAGACGAGAGAGGAAAACGGGCATGAGCCCTAAATCAGCACGTTAGAGGGGCTGGCCTGGGAAGCTTGTATTATCAGACGCTAGTCAGAGAGGGACGTTCTTTTGCTGGCTTAGGAGAACACTGAAATAACACATTAATTCTAGATCCTTTGATATTTTTTTCCTGGAGATGTTTTGTTTTGATACATCCAACAACAGCCAAAGAGAAAGCCTCAGAAGACAGACATAATAAAAACAGCTGATGATCCATAGTCACTAAGCATAAGTTCCACTTTCTCAGTCTTGCCCAGCTCCAATCAGCAGCTCACTAAGAACTTACAAGACATTCTAGAGGATTTAAAGAGCAAGCCTCAATGTTTTAAAGTTCCAGCCTGAGGACTTTCTTCAGCTAATAGCTTTGAGACCTGTTGAAACTCAGATGTTTCTTAGAAGGGTAATGCTATTTACAATGAATCAGGAGATCCACTGAGTGTGTTGGGAGGGATTTACCAACAACAACAACAACAACAAAATCACTCTGCTTGGGAAGCTCTTTCCTTTTTTGGTTGAGAGAGGGCTAGCTTCCAGTGGTTGAGAAACCAGGGTACCATTGTTTGGGGAAAGAAATGAGGGAGGAAATTGGAATGTGCCCTTACCCATTCAACCAGCATTTGTTGTCCAAAAATAGTAACATAAGTATAACAATTGGGACCTGAAAGGAAGAGTTGGGAGATGGTACAAATGAGAATAAGTAAAATAAATTCCTCATCTCTTATAATGTAGAGTTGAAAATATTGTATAAAACTGATAAATCAATAAATAGAAAAACAATGAGCAGAAAAACTGAAGTAGGAATTGTTTTTTAATGTGCTTATGGGGGACGGTGGTATAGAAATGAGAAAGGGGTCAAGAAAGTGAGGATAGGGGACCAGCAGTTAGCGTAATGGCTATGTCGCTGGACTCCCACGTAGTCGACCGCAGTTCGCGTCCCAGACCCAGTGGCTTAAAACTCACGCCGGGCATGTGTGCGTGCAAGCCCAAGATCCTGGGAGGAGAACAGAGGAGAAGGGATTGCGGCGTGGTCATCCCCCCTGGGGGGTGATTTCTCGCTTTCTGTCTCTCTGTCTCTCTGTCTGTATGGTGAGCGCACGCGCCCTATAGCAAAAAACCTCTCCAAAAAAAAAAAAAAAAAAGAAATTGAGGATAAAACACCTTGTATTTTATACTCTTCTGTACTGCTTTCCTTTTTAAAAAATTTATGTACATATATTAATCACAGTAAAAATGTTAAACTGAATAAATGTATTAAAATTGTATTTACATAAGGAAGACTATGGTAAATAAAGCACACACGTTCCTTCCTGCCATGGACCCTTAAGAACTGAACAAATTAAAACAGGAGTGAAAAATAGGAGGTATAATACAGGAGCAATAGGAATAGAACAAAAGGGGAAAAACCTAGATCTCATTCTTGCTAGTGTCTCATTTCTCAGCTTTGGATTAGATTAAAATGAAGAAAGGATTCAGATAAATTAATTTCCAATCGGTAGACATTTTATAGCTATACCGAAGCAAAAAGTCCCTGGTTCTACCATGTTCCCTACCATACTCCTCCCACTTCCTTTTCTGTTTCCTGAAAAGAGTAACTTTGGAGTTCATTCCTCAGGAGGGACTGATCCACACACTCAGAAGAAAGTATGTAGAATGAGTGGGAAATAGGCACAGGAGGGGAAGTCCATTCTTGGTTTCTTTTTGATTCTACAACTCTGACCTGCCTGTGTACTTACATGCCAGTCTTCCCAACTGGGTTATAGAGAAGACATTTCCAAAAATTAGTTGCCAGAAGCAAAAGGGTTAATTAATTTAAATATGATGATGGTGACTCATTCACAGAACTTCAGACTTCAAACATGGAATCATTAAAACTACGAGGTTGACTATGAGCTTTAGTCTCCAGAAGCTGGGGGTGTCATGCTGCCTCCGTCTTAATACTGGTAACTCTTTGGTTTCAGTGTATCAAGACCTTCGTAGACTATACTGAAGGATTCCTGATTTGATTAATTCCCTAGAAAACCTTTACAATCAATGGCCCATAATCACTATCAACCTAGAATCACCAGCATAATTTTACTACTAGAACTTAATATTTTTACTGATAATAACATGAGTTTACATTTGTACTCGTGTATTCATGCTCAGCATTCAGTTAAATTTTAAAAACATTATTTATTATTGTTTTTTCATTTGCTATAGGGCACATGAACTCACCAGGAAAGACAGAGACAGAGAGAAAGAGAAAATGAGAAAGCAAGCTGCCAGATCTGGGACTTGATCCATGGTTGGCCATATGGGAGTTTAGTACCCCAACCACCATATCACTTGCTGGTCCCCAGCAAGATTTAATTAGTGTCTATTATGTGCCAAAATAACAATGGGTATAAGGAAACTAGGATGAAATAACAAATTCTTACTCTTAAGTAAGACATAGATTAGTTAAAATTTTAAAAATCATAAAAGTGCTTTAATAAAGTTGTAATAGTGATAATATTTTTGTATCTTTCCTAATAAGTAAAGTTCTCTGCATTATTTTCTATCAACCTTGATGGATTAGAAATAGAAGAATAGATGCCAGTATAGGGTATCAGGGTAATCCACCCCGAGTTATGCCATTTTGGCATGAGGATTATTCTGAATTGAAGTCAATTGAAAACCAGCAGATGCAGGCAAAGCTCTTACCACCCCTCACCCTCACCTTCAGTCTAAAAGTAGGACACAAATTTCCCTTTGTAAAGGTAACATATATTTTCATTTATAAAAGTGTCTCTTTCTCCCATTCAAGAGGTAGGATAACTCTTACCAGTGGAGATGGCATTAACTTGAGTCTGCATAACAAATCTTACTAAATAAACCTTGACTTTCATTCTTCCCCTTACGTATTATCTTTCCCACAATTCACTACTCCTAAAAGACCAGACTTCTCCATTTCTTTTATTTAGCTACTTCTCTTTTAATAAAGGCTTCCATACACATGTGTAATAAACCTTTTCTCCTCCTAATTATCTTTTTTTTTAAGAGATTTTTTATAGGGCATATGCACTTTCCAGAAAGACAGAGAGAGACAGAGACAGAGAGACAGAAAGTGAGAAATCACCCCCAAGGGGGATGGCCATGCCGTAATCCCTTCTCCTCCATTCTCCTCTTGGGATTTTGGCCCCACACGCACATGTGCCTGGCATGAGTTTCAAGTCTCTAGGTCTGGGACTTGAATTGCAGTTGGCCATGTGGGTGTCTAGCGTTACAACCCTTTCACCATCTGCTGGTCCCCCTAATTATATTTTGACAGTTTAATTTGCAGAGCCCCAGTCTCTAAATCTAACAGGGTAGAGGAAAAGGTCCCTTCCCCACCACACACACCTAAGATGAATATGATGTAGGAAAAGTTTATTTTATAGAGAAAAAGAAAGTAGAAATCCTTTATCATTCATCCTGGAGGGTTATGAGAAGAAATGGTAATATAAGTTGAAGAGGTCAGATTCACACAGCACTGCTATTTTCCACCTTGAAAAAGAAGCTTAGTTTGGGTGGGTTATATAGAAATATAGGAATGAAGACATGAGAGATAAAGGTAGCCCAGAGATGTTGCCTGCTTCTAAAAAAAGCCAGCATTCAGCTTGACATACTGACAAAAGTTTATATTGGAATTCTTTTCCAAAATGACTACAGTCATTTATCATGGTGACTATGCCTTGAGGAAGGTGGAAAAAAAAAAAAAAAAACAGACTTGAGAGAAGATTATAGGACACTGATCTGAACTGTCACTAATTCCTGAGACCCAGAGTCATTGTAGCTCACCAATCAGTAGAGGCAAACGGAGGCCAGGAGATTAATGTAATTTTGGCCCAGCGCTGTCTCACAGTAGACCACTGGGTCTCTAAAACTATGTCATGTTTATTTTCAAAATTCTGGAAGGTGTAGTTGGAGTATACACTCTCAACAGAGTCTCCGTATTGGCTTTCTCACCTGTGGAATAAGAGCTATTATGGTAAGAAAGGCCACATAGAACCCCCTACAACTTTCTTCATCTACCAGAATCTTAAACCAAAAGTAATGCTACATTCCTGGAAAGACTGTAGGGATCAATGATATCATCAAGGACTTGCAAGATACCAGGGTGGTGATTCCTAACACATCCTTATTCAAATAACTACTTAATCCTGTGTGTATAACACAGATGGATTCTAAAAAATTAGTGTCTCATCACAAGTTCAATACAGTGGTGACTCAGATTGAAAGCTGCTGCTACAAAAGTAGTTTCTTTGCTGGAAAAAAAATCAGTACATCCCTTGGCACCTCCTATGTAGTTATTGATCTGGTAAATGTTCTGTTATAGTAGTTGTTTCGCCTGTTAGTAAAGAGAATCAGAAGCTTTGTGGTTTTAACTTGAAGGGCCAACAACAGACATTCACTGTTTACTACTGTTCAGTGTGATAGTAACTCTCTATGCTCACACAAAACTTAGCCCACAGGACCTTGGCAATATCTCTATTTCAAAGAATAAAAACTGTTTAAATATGTTGACAATGTCAGGCTAATTAAATATGGAGAATAAGAACTAGCAATTATACTGGAAACCTTACGACACATATATGTGCTAAAAGATATGACCAGCAGGTGGCATGGTCATTAAGGTGCTGGATTCCCACATGGTCAACCATGGTTTGAGTCCCAGACCTGGTGGCTTGAAAACCACAACAAATAGATAGATAGATAGATAGATAGATAGATAGATAGATAGATAGATGATAGATAGGGAGGGAGGAAGGGAAGAGAAGAAGAGAAGAAAAGAAAAAAGGATAAAAATCTCACAAAATCTAGAGGCCTATGACACAGGGATTGACACCAAATTTAACTTCTTCCATAAACAGTTTTAAAACTGGCAAAATATACGGATCAGTATTGTTCATGCTCTGGAAAAATTGGCACCTAAAGACTGTGATCTCTAAAATAAGAAACAAACTAGGTAAGACCTGGGATTACCCTGGATTTCTGCCTGGAAGCACTTTCCAACATGCTGCACAGAATAGTCTTACTGAGTTGAGGAAACAGAAATTAGAATTTGGTGAGGATGAGACAACTAGAATTTCTGGGGCTGAGAATCAGAGAAAAGGGAGCTATGGACTGAGGAGGACAGAAAGAGAGAGAAAAAACATGCTCTAGAAACTTAACTACAAGCCCCCTTGAATCTTTTCCTGTGTATGTCCTCCTCCATGAGATCAGGCAATGAAGAAACTTTTGGGGAGATACATGATAAACAATTCTCATTGTTCACACAGGGCAGAGAGACATTCATGATCTGACTATCTAGAATACACAGACCTCGATGAATGCTGGTAGTATTCAATAGAGACTCCACAAGAATCACATGTGAATAGTAGGACTGAACCAGCCCTAGAGTAATGTTTATATTAGGACTACTTTTAACAGATCTTAAAATGGAGCCTATAAAGGATCAAACTAATCCAATCCACAGGTAATTTGCCTGTCTACTAGAATTAAGTCCAAGAAATATTAAAGACAAACAAAATATAGCATTCAGCAACATAACATTCACAATGTGTGACATCTAAGAAGAAGCAGTAAAACCAAGAAAAAAAATTAGTCAACAGAACTAGAACCAGAAATATCAGAAGTAACAGAATCAATACACAATTAATTTTAAACATATGTTAAATATGAAAATAAAAAATGGAATCAATAGATATAGATATATTAGAAAAGAGGGGAAAAAAAACTTCAAGAGGTGAAAAAAGTGTTTTATCTGTAATGAAAACTACTGGTTGCAATGGACTGAATATTTGCATCTTCCCCAAATTTATAAGTTGAAATGCTAACCTCTCACTGTGATGGTATTGGTCCAGTGGGGCCTTTGAAAGGTAATTAGGTCAAGAGGGTGGAACCCTCGTGACTGGGATTAGCGTCCTTATGAAAGAGACTCCAGAGAATTCTTTCTCTCTTTCTGCTAGTTGGGAATACAATGAGAGGACAGCAGTCTGCAAGCTGGAAGAGAGTTCTCGCCAGAAACAGACTATGCTTGTGCCCTTATCTCATATTTCCAAACTTCACAATTCTAATAAAATTCTGTTGTTCCTAAACTACCCAGTCTATGACACTGTGTTGTAACAGCCCAAACTGTAAGACACTGATGTTATGGGTTGAATTTTCCCCCCAAAAAAAAGATATATTGTAGTCTTAACCCCAGGTATCTTAAAATGTGTCCTTACTTAAAAATATGGTCATGGGACCAGTTGGAGTAAAGGCTATGTCACTGGACTCCCATGTAGTCGACCGTGGCTCAAGTCCAGGACCTGGTGGCTTAAACTCCCGCTGGACATGTGTGCCTGCGTGCCCAAGATCCCAAGAAGAGAATGAAGGAGAAGGTGTTATGGCGTTGCCATCCCCACTGGGGGAGATTTCTCACTTTCTGTCTCTCTCTGTCTTTCTGGCAAGTGCACATGCCCTGTAGCAAAAACCTCCCCCTACCAACAACAACAAAAAAAAGTAAAATAAAACAAAACAAATGGTCATTACACATGTAATTTGTTTAATTAAAATGAGATCACATTAATCAAAGTAGACGGGGCCCTTAATCTAATATGACTGGTGCTCTTTTCCCTTCTCAGAATATACTTCCATTGTTAAGTGATGTATTACTATACTTTTGATATTAACCCTTTATCAAATATATGGTCTGCAAACATTTTCTCCCACTGCATAGGTTGCCTTTTTAAACTATTGATTCTTTTCTTTGCTGTGCAGGTTTTTAGTTTGTACAGTCCCATTTGTCTGTTTTTGTTTTCGCTACTTGTGATTTTTGGTATCATATCCAAGAAATCATTGCCAAGCCCGATGTCGTGAAGTTTTCTTCTGTTTTCTTGTAGGTGTTATAAGGTTCTAGGTCTTATGTTTAAATATATAATCCATTTTGAGTTAATGTTTATGTATGATTTAAGTCCAATTTCATTCTTTTACATATAGAGATCCATTTTTGTCAACATTTGTTGAAGAGATTGTCCTTTCCCCCTTGTGTAGCCGTGGAAACTTTGTTGAAGATTAGTTAACTGTACAACTGTGGCTATGTTTCTCTTCTGTTCTGTTAATCTATCTATATGGCTGTTTTATGCCAGTAACATACTTTTTAATATCTACAGCTTTGTAATATATTTTGAAATCAGGAAGGATGATGCCTCCAGATTTGTTCTCCTTTATCAAGATTGCTCTATTTGATGTCTTTTCTTATTCTCTTTGTATTTTAGGATTTTTTTCTATTTCCATAAATATGACACTTGGATTTTGATAGAGAATGCATTGAATTAGTAGATTGATTTCATTGGTATGGACATTTTAGCAATATTATATCTAATCCCAAAACACAAAATGTTTTTCTACTTTTGTGTATGTCCTTCTAAATTTTTTTTTAATCAATGATTTATAGTTTTCAAGTCTTTCACTTTCTTGGTTAAGGTTATTTTTAAATATTTAATTATTTTGATTGTTCTTATAAAAGGGATTATTTCCTTAATTTCCTTTTCAGAGAATTCATTATTAGTGCTTAGAAAGCAACTGATTTTTGCAAGCTGATTATATGTCTTTCAACTTTATGTATTTATTAGTTCTCACAGGTTTGTGGGGAGTCTTCAGGGATTTTTACATGTGAGACCATATCTGCAGATCATTTTACTTCTTCCTTTATGATTCACATGCCTTTTTTTTTTTTCTTGCCTAATTCCTCTGTCTAGGACTCGATTAGGTTGAATTGAAGGGCAAGAATAAGCATTTCTGTTTATTTTCTGGTCTTAAAGGAAAAACTTCCAGTTTTTGACTGCTAAGTTTGATATTACCTTTGGGTTTTTCATATGTGGCCTTGGTTGTGTTGAGGCAAATTCCTTCTATACCTAATTTGTTGAAAGTTTGTTTGTTTTGGTAATTTTTGCCAGAGGTCACATGCACTTCTCAGAGGGGTTGGTGGGGAGAACCTCCCATGGAAAATGGTCACACCACTATCCCTTCTTCTCCATCTCTCCCTCCTTTTTGGATTTTGGACATGCATGCACATATGCCCAGCACATTTCTCAAGTCACCAGGTCCAGGACTCAAACTGCACAGTAGGCCATGTGAGATCCAGCCCACCCTACTCCATAGGTTGACCCTGTTAAGAATTTTATTATGAAAACATGTCAAATTTTGTCAATTTTTCCCCACATCTATTGAAATGATGAGAGTTTTATCCTTCAGTCTATTAGTGTAGTGTATCATGTTAATTAATTTGCACATGTTAAACCATCCTTGCATCCCAGGAGTAAATCCCACTTAGTCATGGTATAAGATCTTGTTAATGTGTCTTGAACTCAGGTTGCTAGCATTTTGTTGAGAATTTTTACATCTATGTTTATCAGAGATACTGGCCATCAGATTTATTTTCTTAAATTTTCTTTGGCTTTGGTATGAGGGTAATGCTGGCTTACATAGAATGACTTTTTAAATGTTTCTTTTTCATTGGATTTATGAAAGAGTATAAGAATTTGATGTTCATTTTTAAATGTCTGATAGAGGGCCAGTAGGTGGTATGGAAGTTAAGGCACTGGATTCCACATGATCAGTGGCACAGTTCAAGTCCCATACCTGGCCACTTGAAAACCTAGCAGGGCACATGTGTGTGTATGTCCAAAATCCTGAGAGGAGACTGGAAGAGAAGGGATTATAGTGTGACCATTCTTCCTGTGGAATGATTCCTTACTTGTCCTCTCTCTGTATGAGTCTCTCTCTAGCGAGTACTCATGCCTAACAGAAAAAAAAAAAAAAAAAAAAAAAAAGTTTGATGGAATTCACCAACAAAGTCAACTAGTTCTGGAATTTTCTCTGTTACCACCTACCAAGACTGAATCATGAAAAAATAGAATTTTAGGACCAGTTAGTTAATTACCCACTATATTAGTTTTCTATTGCTATGTACCAAAATTACCACAAACTTTTAGTTTAAGACAACACAACTTCTTATCCCCACAGCTTCTGTAGGTTGAGTTTGGCATGTTTTAGCTAGGTGCTTTACTCAGCCTTACAAACCTGAAATCAGAGTATCAGTTGGGACGGTGATCTCATCTGTGCCTCCTGTCTTCTAGTTTACTAATTGTTGCTATTAATAGAATTCAGTTCCTTATGGTTGTTGGACTGAGCTCTTCATTTTCCTATTGGCAGTCAGCCAGGGACTGCTCTCAGATCCTAGCAACCACTGTCACTGTCTTGTCACATGGCCCTCTTTATACTTCTTCAAGGCCAATAGAAAAACAACTCTCTTAGTTAAGGAGTCTTAACTAATATAACATTCTCATAGAAATGACTATCCCATTACCTTTGCAAAGAATATTACCTAATCAAAGGAAGGCTATTAGGAAGTAACTATCCCTCATATTCACAAGTCCTGATCACTCTCTATTATCATTTAGTCCATCGGGAATAACACCAAAAATAAGAGTCTTAGAGGATGGATAGAATTTGGATAAAGAGATAAAGGAAAATAATTGCAAACAAGGGAGCAATGTAAGATATTAGTCATACGTTGTTGGTCTGAGAGAAGGATAAATTTGGCTTATTAAAATTATAAGCCAAATGATGTAGGGCATTCATGGTGGAGATCCTGGGAAGCAGACTTATCACTGGAGAATGGAGTCAAGTCCTAAGAGCTTTTACCACTGTACCAAGAAATGTGCTCTTCAACAGGAAGGCAGAAAGAAAATGGCATATAGACTTTTAGTACAGAGCATGAAACAACAAAAGATAAATCTTAGGAAGACAAGTGAATAAGATTTAGAAATCATTAGTATAGGTAGAAATTATCTAATGCAGGTATGAGGTGAAACATCTGACCTAGCTGAGAGTAGAGAGAAGAATGCTGAAGCTGTTTAAAGGAAATCTACGACACTTATCCTTGAGTTTTTCTCAACTTGTGTTGTCCTTGATTTTATTACCTTGCTAACATTTGCTTTTAGCTTCATATTCTTTTTTTTTTCTCCAACTTGCCAAAAGATGCATATGCTGGTTAGTGAGAGAGGGAAGGAGGGAGAGAGAAAGCACACATACATCTCTATGGGGAATGGTCATACCACAATCCTCTCTCCTCCATTCCTCCCTCTTTTCAGTATCTGGGCACACATGCACACATGCCCACTCTCTTTCAAGTCACCAGGTCCAGGATTTGAACTGTACTATTGACCATGTGGGGTCCAGGATTCTTAATCACCAAGCCAGGGCCTGGCCCTTAAACTTTATATTCTAAGAACTAGTATCTGCTTATGCCATAGACCTGGTTAATTAATGATCAAAATGCCTACCACTTATTGAGTGCTATTTCATATTTAATTTTCACAACAATTCTAGGATAAGGTACTATATTTAACTCCATCACACAAACAGAGGATAGAGAGAGTTAAACAACTCACATCCCTCATAGGTATAAAGTTCTAAATAGAATTTAGGCCTTTCTCCCTCCTAACCACTGCGATATATTGTCTCTATTAACTATTAAATTTAGGGGCCAGCAGGTGGCATAGTGGTTAAAGTGCTGGACTCCCACATAGCCAATTGCAGTTTGAGTCCCAGACCCAGTGGCTTGAAACTCACATCGGGCATGTATGTATGTGTGCCCAAAATCCATCCCCTCTGGGGGTGATTTCTCACTTTCTCTCTGCCTCTCCAGCGAGTATGCACATGCCCTATAGCCAAAACAACAACAACAACAACAAAAAAAAAAAAAAAAAAAAAAAAAAAAAACCTCTCTTAAAAACAAAACAACTATTAAATTTACTAAACTTATGTATCCAAAGTAAAGACTTGATCTATAATATCTTAATTGCAGAAGTTTATGAGATAATGTTCATAAAATGCCAAGCAGACTGCCCGACTCATAGCAATTCTTCAATATCAGTTCCTCTTCCTCTCCTCCCCTTCATTCTCTTCTGCTTGGTACTCCTGTCCTACATTAATAAATTAAAATATAGGAACCAGTGAATTTCATGCTATTTTAAGGACCACATGTTGTTTGGAAAGAAAAAGCATTAAGTTCATGAAATTCACATGCTGCCAAGAGGATGTGAGAAAGGAACCAAAAGAATATTTAGTATATTTATTAGGAAAAGGCAAAAGGAACTGATCAAGATGAGGTTTGGGGGGACAGAGAGATAATTATGGCAAAGAAAGGGAATACATGGGCTCACCTTCAATAATCTTTTGTAGTGACCTTAGAGTATGAAACCACCTGTGGTTTGCTTTACCCATATAATTTCCTTGGCTCTGCATTTGGCATAACAAAAGACAACGAGTGTAGTTCTCCTGCAGACTGAACTGCTGTTTGGAAATGGACTTTTGTCCCTGAATGAACTGTGTAACAGCAGTTCAGCCCCAACCCCAGCTGACAGAGACCCCTCTGCTCTACTAGCTAACAAGTTCAGCCTCAGCTCCTGGCCCACATAAACCCTGGCATGTATCAGTTCCTCTCCAAACACCCAGCACGTCTGCTCTATCGATGAAAAAGCATTAGGCAAGTGACCAACTAGAAAGTTCGCACATGATTAAGTAGTTACCGTTCATTTTTAACATCTCTATAATTTCAACTAAAGTTTCTAGTTATTAATTTTGTTTTTAAAAAAGAAAAGAAAGGAGAAGAAGAAGACACAAACTTGCTTCCCAGACAGGTTAATACAAGCTCCTCTTCAGCTCTCTATTCTTGATTTAAGGAACATTCCCAGAGTGAGAGTAAGGGAGTTTTGGGTTGTATGGAAAATTTGACTCAACCCAAAAACCCAGCCAACACCACAAAATGGATTGGAGTCAAATCAGATAAATAGAAAAGGAAAAGAATACAAAATATCTTTGAATGACAGTATCAAAAAGGTTAAAAGCTTAATAGATTCTGGTTCAAAACACACAGACCACAGGTTAGCTTCATCCTAACACAGTGTTTTGAAGGATTGATTAAATGATGTATTCTTTCTTATGCCAATAGAAATGTAATCAAATGTTCACAAACATATACATTCCTCTTGGGTTTGGTTTCTGTAACTACCAAAAATAATGTTTGAGAAATCACCCAAACCTCCCAGTATATTATTCATGTAACCTAGATATCTCATGAAAACAAAACGTACAAGACTCTAGTGCCAGTTAACATGTGAAAATATCCGGCAACAGTCGGTTTTCACTTCTTTGATAAACTATATTGTCTTTTGTTATAATAGAAAAGGATTAGTAAGGCTTACCAAATAAACAGCAGCTTCCTTAGAGAAGCTGAGCCTTGTATTTTACAAAAACCAAAAAATCAAGCCTAAATAAAATATGGGGGTCTTTGACAGACTAATGGAGGGCAACCGTCACCCTCTATAACCATGGAAAGATCTGGGTTAGAGGAAGGTTTAGGCCAGTGATACATTTTGATATTTTCTATTTTAAGCACCCTAAAATTTAGATGTTTATGCATAGCTATTCCGTTTTTTTCTGAAATAAAACTGCAAAACTGTGTTCTTTTACGCCTTTTTGCCTGTGTTTGGCCTGGAAATGATAACATTTATAATAATATATCTCGAAAGGCAGAGGTGCACCCAAAGGGAAAATAATGACCAAAAAAAAAAAAAAAAAAAAAAAAGTGAGCCAGACACTTTCAAACCTCAAAAAAGAGTGAGAGAGAGAAAAGTCTGGTTTAGTGAGTGCTTTGGGTGAAGGCTCAAAGAGTTGGGGGTAAAATACATTTTGAAAAGTCCAAATAAATTTTCCTTTTCCCTTGCCAAAACAAGGTTAGTATTTTTCAAACAAAAATTTTACTATATATTGAATAAGGAAAGGAAAAGGAAAGAGATAAAAGTGAACCTAGTTTAGAATTTAACATTTTGGGGGCAGGGGGGACTTCGAACACTTAAAGAAGGAGAATCTAAATAAACATTTGCAAATACGCGTGCACGCTTCTGCTGTCTGAGGTTACATTACCTGTATGAAGACCAAGACCTAAATTACCGAACAGAATTGCCCCTTTCAGCAAAGTCCATGTTTGCATCAGCCCTTCTCTATCGCTCTATGAGTAACCTGCTTTCTTGACCACCAAAGTCTGGTCTGAGCTCCTGAAATCAACATCTCCATCCATTAACCCAGAAAACCTGTAATTGATGCCCGCACAGGGTTATCATTAGATGATAAGACTTTAACTTCATTTTCTTCCATCATTCATAAGGAGGAAGTTCTTGCTTCCGAGATAATTAAAGGTCGGCAGATTTATAAGTAGGTCTGCTATGCCACTTTTTTTCTTTATATGGTTTCTTTTCAGTTTCTCTTCCCTTAATAACTGGCTTAACACCTTTATATAATAAAAAGGTCAGATAGGCTCCATACAAAGCACCCATAATAGCTGGCAGCCTATTCCACTGCTATTAGCCATCCCTGAGCTCAGCAGAAGTGTTGGAGCATGTAGGAACAAAGAGACAATGGAGGGTTTCTAGAATCATAGCAGTGAGAGAGCAAAAAGAAAAGGCATGGAAAACAGCATACGGAAGGAGAACTGCTTGGAAACAGTGGCACAGTTCTTTTTGTTTTTGAAGTAGGTAGCTGGCTTCCTTGCAATACCATGAGATTATCCCAAAGAAATTAATGCTCTGGTTGGGTAAAAGTACGCATTTATAGAGGTCAGGATGAGACAATGTGAATAGATCGGCCTGGCTTATGCATTCACTGTTATTTTTCAGAATCAGTATCACTTCACTGTAGTCATCTAAAACGTATAATAGTGTGATTCATTTCTAAGGAACCCAGTAAGAAAACAAAAATCATGTACAGTCATGTGTGTATACACACACACATATACATAGGACCAGCAGGTGGTGTAGTGGTTATGGCACTGGACTCTTACATGGCCAACCACGGTTCAAGTGCCAGACTCGGCAGCTTGAAACTCGTGCTGGGCACACGTGTGTGCATGCTCAAAATCTTGAGAGGAGAATGGAGAACAAGGGATTGTGGCATGGTCATCCTCCCTGGGGAGTCATTCCTCACTTTTACTCTTTCTCTTTGTCTTTGGCAAGTGCACACATCCTATGGCAAAAAAATCTCTTAAAAAAAAAAAAAAATACACACACACACACACACACACACACATTCTAGTCTCCCAATATTTTTATTATATAATATTAGGTTGAACTATAAGGAATTACCAATATCTGACCATTTTGACCTATTTTTAAAAAAGGCAATTTCATATGGTTCTATTTATGCTTATAAATAGAAGAGTGTAAAGATTTTCTTTGGACTTGAAAATTAGTCTAATCCTGTGGATTTTTAGACTCGGTAGATTTAAAAGCTAAACACTGAGATATTTGTGTTTCTCCTTTTCCTGGAGTATCTCTAGCTCTTCCCCATTTTCATGGATATCAAGTGTTTCATAGATATCTGGCCCCTCATGCCAAATTGTGGGAAAATTTAACTCTCAATTTAATATGAAATCAAGGATGCAATTTCCGGTTAAGCCAGTAAACTCTGCTCAGGAAATAGTCATGTCCTGGATATCTTGTTGTAACCAATTTGCCAGTAAACGTTAGTCTTCGATCTGAAGAAAACTGAGAGAAAATTTCTTGGCTCTGAAAAAGCAATTATGGAGGCCAGCAGGTGGCGAGGTGGTTAAGGGCCTGGACTCCCACATGGCCAACTATGGTTTGAGTCCCAGACCTAGTGCCTTGCTTTCTCGCTTCCTTCCCCACCCCACCTGCCCTGTAAAACTAAAATAAATAAATAAATAAATAAATAAATAAATAAATAAATAAAGTTAAATAAAGTAATTCTTAAAAATAAAAGGCAATTATGAGTGGAGTTCCAAAAGATCATGGAAAATGAGATTAAAGTATGAGTTTGTTATTGTGCAAAAAAATTTTGTAATTCATGCAGTTTTCTGTAATTCGCCTTTTTATAAGTTTTTTGAGGTCCCCTTAATACTGTGTCTTCTTGGTATCAGAGAAATTTGATTTATTCTGTGACATCTTTAAAAAAGAAGAGTATAAGAGTCTCTGGGTTAGAAGACTTCGTGTAATTTCTCTGGGCCTCTGGGCCCTTATGGGGCTACGTGACTAAGGAGTATCTCTCTTGTTCTAAATTCTGACTCCTGTATTTATGATTTTTAATTTTAGTGGAACTGCTAGGGTGGCCTAATGGGTCAACATAAGGCTTGCTGTAATCTGCCTGAATTTGTCCCATATCTTTAAAAGCACATAAATATGAACCAAGAACCTAAATTATAGTATATTGTCCATTTGCTGAAGCAAACTTCCTATTATCGCTACCTTTATATAAGTGATTGCTCACCATGTAAGTAGGAAAAAAAACACTGAATTTCCAGGCCAGTGAACTTTCGGGTGAAAGTTCTAAATAAAATTGTTATTCTCCTTTCAATAACAATTTAGGATACATCAAGCCTAACAAGAATAAGTTGCAAAAAGGAGAGGGAGAAAAAAAAAAAGGCTGTGTCATCAATAGCAGCACTAATGATGTTAGATCAAGTAGCTCCATGAGTTTACTTTTCCACACTATGTCTTCACAGGTGTTCATCTCAGTGAATACTGATCTGACGGTTAGGGAGCTACCATTAGGATGCTTCTATCTAGACTGCATAAAGGCTCTTTAAAAAAAAAATAAAATAAAAAGAACAAAGAAGTTTATAATAACTTTAAAATAACATTTTCAGGAAATTTTTCCAAGTATCTGTATTGCAAATTGCTAAGAGTTGGGCTTAAGTCTTGATCCCTCTGCTGATATTGCTTTGGGCCTGGAAACAAGTCAATTTCTCCTTCTCTCAAGGTCTTGAAATTAGTATTTTATCTGGATCATCTATGTCATAGTAATCAAGGTTTCCCAAGAATAAAGTGGAATTATATAGCATCTTAGATTCCTTCCAAAGGTGGTGTCACTGTTTCTTTCTCCTTAATTAGTTGATGGCATTGCCAACTTCTCCTGAAGGCATCATATTTATTCCAGCAAATTCTTATTTATAAAGCTCATATTACAATGATCCTATGCGCTTTATCTGGATTGGCAAATTTAAGCCCCCATCTACTAATTTATGTTTTATTAAAACTGATTCAGTTGAGAGAGCATATCTAAAACTCCTGCAAGTGAATTCCTTGGAGGTGAATTTCAAATTAAAAGTGATATCAAATCCCATCTATAAGAGTAAATATGTGAGTGTGGATATCTGAGTCTGTGCATGTATGCACAACAGGGAGATACTCATGGTATGAATTAGGAATACCCTCCAATACTATGTTGCTAGTCAAAACAATTTTATTCTAGAATAAGTATGTTCAGTGATGACCGAAAGCACCTGATGGTAAGGTAAAGCTCTCGCCAACATAGGACTGACTGTTCCACTTCCTGATTCAATGTTAGCCTGTTGCACTGAAGCAGAGAAAAGTATGCCTTATCCTTTGTAGGTGTGGAAGATGCATTTAAAATTAAATAGGAAGAGTCAAGACTGAAAGACAAAAGAACTGGAAATCAGTCCCAAAGTTGGGGAAGTATTCTTTCCTTTTCTTCTTCTTTTTAAAAATTGGCCAAAAGGCATGCACTCTTGCCAGAGAGGGAGAGGGAGGAAGGGGCAGAGAGAGGGAAAGAGAGGGAGGGAGAGAGACAGAGACAGAAAGTGAGAAAACACCCCCACCATGGGAAGCAATCATGCCACAATCCCTTCTCCTCCATTTCTCCTTCCCTTTGGGATTTTGGACATGCACACTCAGGTACCCAGCATGATTTTCAAGCTGCTGAGTCCAGAACTTGAACTACAGTCAACCATAGGGGACCCAGCCACCTTAACCACAAGGCCATGGGCTGGCCCAAACAAGCATTCTTAAAAAGGAAAAAGGATGACTGTGAAAGAGAAGAATCCAGGAGCCAAAGAGGCGGAAAGAAGTGACAAAAGAAAACTACATGGAAACAAAAATGAGAAGGGAGGAAATGAATTATTAAGGGAAGAAGGTGAGGCATAAAGGGGAAAATCAATTAGTGAAGAAAAATCTACCTTCAATGCCTACAAATATTGAACAATACCCTTACTAACCATAGTCATTATAAAAAGAACTTCCAAGAACCCTCAATGGTTCAAATTGATTTTTTTCACTTAGCTACATATTTTTTGCTGTACTTATATTTTTGTTATAATTTATGATTTACATATGCTCACCATATATCTTCCTGGGGACAGTATGGTTTTTCAAAGCATGCATACAGTGTATGATCATCAAAATCAAGGATAGAAACATATTCATCACCTTCAACAGTGAACTTTACATGATATTATGCACCTTCAATATTCCAGTAGGTTTTTTTTTAGATATATATTAGATTATTGACAATGCTCTTTTTTACCCTGTTTTAGTACACCATTTAATAACCTACTTGCCTTGTTTACATGCACACTTGTGTCTGTTAAATCAGAAAATGAGGCAAATATACACAATGGAATACTCAACCATGAAGAACAATGGCGTCCTGTCGTTCAACACAAAGTGGATAAATCTAGAAGACACAATGCTAAGAGGAAAAAGCCAGGATATGAAGGACAAAAACTGCATGTACTCCCTTAATATATACCTAATGTCCACACTCTGTGGTAGAAAGGACTCAATGGCACAGTAATCAAGAAAGCAATGATAGATGTAATCTTTTTTCACAGTATCAAAAGAGCAAAGTATTGAGCTGTAACAGAATCCTACTGCTAGAGTGGTGCCTGATGGAAGGTACTAGTCCTCTGGTAAGATATGAATATTATCCTAAATGAGTGATAGAGCATCTTCTAGAAACATCCAGACGAAGAAGCTTAGGAACAAAGAGTGTCAACATCATTCTCCATTGTTTCAGCCTTGAATTCCATTTTTCCATCACTAAGAATGGTGGCATTTGATGCTCTATTTCAGAAATCTCCTTGAGTCTGAATGTTTCCTTGATTAATAACAAGTGCAGTGACTGAAAGCCCCTTGTAGACTACCCATCTAAATAGTGTGACCTAAGGGCAAAAGGAAGTTCTAGCCACTGAAAGCGTCCCTCACTGGTAATGCCATACCTGAAGTCACTGTCAATGAGAAGAAGCTTTTGTGGAAATGAGGGAAGAGAAGAGGAAACACATAAAGGCAATACTGGTCATTAACTTATTACGACAAATTGGTTTAGCAATTTTAGCAATTGTTACCTTAGAGAAAACCAGGGTTGAGGTGAAGGATAAGACCAGATCTGAATGTTTAACTGTGGAGAAAAGAGATGGAAAGGTTCAGGACAGGGCTGCTTCTAGAAAGGACTGGCTTATGTGGGAGAGATTCAGGTGGGGGAGGGGCAATTGAAAGAAGGGGGGGTGGGAAGGGGGGCTGAAAGAGACGAAGTTTGCTCTGGGTGTGTGTGCATGTGCGCATGTGTGTGACATGCATGAAGGCATGTGTGTCCTCCCACCATGTGCAGTGCAACCAAGAATCTATGCATTTGAGGGATGGAAGAAGGAAATAACATATACCAAGTCTAGACAAGGTTTCACTATGTTTTAAGATTGCTCATAAGATAACCCTCATCTTTTTTAACAGCCACCACAAATGCCAGTTTCGTCACAATGTCAGTCTACATTCCAAATAATGCAACTTAATCCAGGTTGTTTGACAGCAAAACTCTAGAGGTGTTGTCCATCATAATCTGTGGTAGAGGCTGCTTTGAATAAACGGAAGTGGATATTGCTCTATCTGTAAGTCACCCTTTGTGTCAGCAGTTCATCTTCACCATAAATCTCATAAAAGATCACTGCTCTGATTGAATACTGATGGAATGCTGTGCTTGGGTTTTGCTACCACTTTTCTGACAGTTTAATAAATTATCTCCGTGATCAAATTATTTCCATTTCACAAGAAATTAGGGAAAATAAAATAACTTGCCCGGATTACCCAAGAAGCTTGGGTCTTGCATAGAAATCAGGGTTCTCCATCTAGACATTGAGTCCCAGTTCTTACAAAGGACTCAGCAAAAGCTGATGAATTTTTCATTTGACTCTGGATACCCCAACCTCAATCAAATTTTGTAAAAACAAGGGTAATTATCAAGAGTTTATCTCCATGTAGAATTTTGTTTACTGATCTTGGAATGGTGAGTTGTATCTTGCATGTTGCCAAGAATCAATTGCCAGAGTTACAACTAGACTCAAGAAAATACCATGGAGTAAGGACGAGGAAAGTTAAGCACTTTGGCTCCAAAAGAGAGAGGTGCCCCTTCTCACAAGTGTTTCCAAGAAGAAAAATTGCTTAAGGAAAAAGCTGATGGGAACTGCCTTGGGAGCCTTGCCTTATTCAGTGCAAAGAAGTAAGAAGATTGAGAACATCTGGATGGTTGCATTTATCAGATTTAAGAGTTCATCACAATTGAATTCAGATCATAAATAATTTTTGAAATGCACATCTCCAGTGTGTCCAATTGAAATCTTTACAAGTGAGTCTGGCCTTTAGATCTTAGAGGAAAAAATCCAGGCTGCTGTACAAACCATAACTAGATTTTCTGGGTGGATAAACTCTGTATTAAAAAAATAAACAACAACAACAAAAAAAAAACCTTCAAATTATTTGATCAATTAAAGGAAGAGAATAAAACAATTAGGCCCACATAAGCACTTGGACTATTTCACCACCAGTGATTGTGTTTCAGGACACTGATAGGAACAACTTCCTTCCCTTCTGTAAGGAGCACAGAAAATCTGATTATAGGATGGGGGTTAGGAAGAAGTAGGAAACTAGAAAGATCAATAGAGATAAGGAGCCTAAGTGCCCACTGTTGAAACACGTAGCAAGAACTTTATGATGAAAAGAATTATAGACGTTAAAAGGACAAAAGTAAAGATACCATACTTTAAGAGTAATATATAGATTCCTCATATATATAAAGATCAAGAAAGATTTTAAAAAAAAGGCTGAAGAATTATTACTAACTAAAGAACGCTAAAGAGACATGACAAACGCTACCCGTGATCATAGACTGGATTCTGTGTGATAGAAAAAAATTCTGTGAAGAACAATATTGGGACAATTAAAAACTGGAATATGGATAATAGGGTAGATAAAAGTTTAACATTAATGTCAATTCTTCTAAACCTGATAACTGTACTATGGTTATATAAGATACGTTCTTGTTCTTACACACTGAAATATTTAGACATAAAGAGACATGATACCTTCTACTTGCTTTCAGATAGTTCAGGAAAATAATAGGGATATATATCACTATACCTATCTCTTATCTTTCTCTTCATGTATTTAAATATAAATCTACATGTGTGTGTGTGTGTGTGTAGAGCAAGAAAAAAAGAGAATAGTAAGGCAAGTAGGACAAAATAATAATTTTCTTATTGAAACTGAATAAAAGATAAATATTAGTTCCTTCTACTATTCTTGTAACTTTTCTGTAATTTTTAAATTAAAACGAAATAAAAAGTTGCAAAGGGTTTACAGAGTAGAGTAACTAAGCAATTTCTTAGACAAATAGCCTATTGTATGCTTAAACACTTCTTACTACCCAGACATCAAAGTCTTCATCCACCCATTACAGGATACATAGTGAGAGAAACAGGAAAGCAAAGACTCTAGTGTATGCTCTTTAAATTTCCTGTTGACTTTCAACAGCAAATGCATACCCTGTCATCACTTGAATTGCCATTTCTGTATCTTAAAAATCTTGAAGTTCAAACAAAAATCCTTTGTTCCCAGACCTAACCAGCTTTACTCAAGGTATTGTCGGCTGCTGAGGAACCCCAAACAAATGCGAGGAAGTAAGCCTAGTACTCTCCAAATGGCTATATGTACTCCAGTTGAAGAGGCCAGAAGATTCCAGTTTTTTTAAGCTATTAAAAAAAAAAAAAAAAAAAAAAAAAAAAAACCTCCTTTCTCAGTGAGACCATAAGCCCTGGTACTTTATGGTTTCTCCTAGCAGTTTTGGGGGGATTCTTCCAAGCCCTTAGGGACATGATATTTAATTACCATTCAGAAAGCCAGTAATGGTATTTTGTGGTCACAGACAGATTACACACAGGACAGACACACACCTTCTCATGAAAGTGAGTTTCCGAGGCTGCATGACTCACTGTGTCTTCTGTTCAGATCAGTGGTGTATTGTGTTTGGCTGGGACACAAAAAACAGGTAGCTTAACTAGTAGCACAAGCATGTGGCCTTTGTCCATAGCCCAAAGGAGATCACCTGCTGGGCCCTCAGTGGAATTTCCACTCCCTGCCCTAAGTCAAAAGCATAATTGAAAAAAGATGTTGTTGGTCTCCAGGTGTCTCTTTGAGTTGGCCAACTTCCGCCCTCTCAACTGTGTTTCTCAGGAATGGAGATTTAAAATTGTGTAGTAGATAGTGAGGTTAAATAGAAATAGCATCCAACGAGTCATACTGGAGATCTCCTCCGAAGGCATTTACCAATTCTCATTCTGTTTTCAAATAATGGCTCCTTTTAAAGGCGCCAGAACATAACTGACATGCTTTTCACTTACCCTGCCTTAACACCTTCCCCATACTTATCTGTATCTGCTGGTGCCCCCCAAGCTCTGCTAAAACACACTTCTGGGAAATCTCTACAAATCCATCTCATTGATCCCATCTACTACTCGCTTTTATATCACTTTAATACTAATTTTTTTTCTTATATACTTTACTTCTTATTTTCCCCCCTTGATTCCCTCCCTCTCACCCTCTGCCATTTCCCACCCTCCTCCCACAGTCTCTGGTATCCACAATTCCTCTCCAAGCTTTTATACCATCCTTATGCATAGGTGTAACTTACCTCACAAAATGTGTGTGTGTGTTTAAAAGAGATTTTTGCTATAGGGTTCGTGCACTCACTGGAGAGACAGAGAGACAGAAAGTGAGAAGTCACCTCCAGGGGGATGGCCATGCCGTAATCCCTTCTCCTACATTCTCCTCTTGGAATTCTGGGCACACATGCATGAGTTTCAAGCTTCCGGGTCAAGGACTTGAACCATGGTCAGCCATATGGGAGTCCAGCAACATAACCATTATGCCATCTGGTCCCAAAATGTGAACTCTTGAAAAGTTGAATGTATGTAAAATTTTCAAAAACTCATCATGCATAAGTCAGGTCTTCATTGCAAGCAATAGAAATAATTCTGACTTAAGGAAAAAGGAAATTATTAGAAGTATATCTAAGTTTTATGACTAAATCAATAGGGCGACTAGGAAACAAAAACTTGGGAAAAGGATAAGAACCCAGGAAGAAGAGGCAGTAGGAACCATGGGTCAATCCACATGAGAATCCATGTAAAGCATTGCCAGGCACCTTAATCCCAGCCACTGCCAGATACCACACTAGACAATAACAACTTTGCCCTACCCCCTCAAAATTGAGAGTCCCAGGTAGAAGCATCCAGGTGGCTGAGCCTAGGCCCTATGCATCAACCCTAGCTAATTGTTCTCTGACAGGGAGAGGCTCAGATACTAAGGAACAAAAACAAATACCAACACGTGTAAAAGCTTCAAGGTAGCTACAATTGAGAAATTCTATTTCTAATTCATTTGCAAATATCTGGCACATTAGAATTATACCCTTAATCCTGTCTTGGTAATCTCTTTCATTCTCTAGTGTGTTTACTTTAAAATAAGGAAAAAAACAATTTCAGCACCTTGGCCTTAGCTTACCAAAATACTGGTGAATTTTCATGCATGTAGCATCATTTCAATAGGCGAAAGAATAGAAATAAATGTATCTAATCAGAAACGAAGCTAATTGACCTTTGCATTTCCCTGGGCAGAGTATAGGATTAGTAATGTTCCTAATATATCTCTTGCTCTTTCTAATAGAGGTAGGAGTGCAAGAGGACTTCAGAAAGTTCATGGAAAAATTGAATTAAGGTACAAGTTTATTTGGAAGCAAAAGATTTAAAAATCTATGCATAATTTTTTCCATGCACACACATTTTCCAAGATTTTTGAAGAACCCCTGTGTGTATTTTATTTGTACTTATATATGTATAATATTTATAATATAAAAATATATAATATATAAATAATTATATATATTATATGTAAATAAAATAAAAAGTAAATATATAAATATTATAGGTGAGGGAGGGGGAAGAGGGAGAAAGGGAGGAAGTGAGAACAATCCCAAGGCAGGATCACCTTTAAAAGGTGCATATATATATATATATACACACATATATATATATATTTACACACATACACACAAACATATATGTATACATATATAGTAAACATAAATATATATACATACACATTGTGTGTGTGTGTGCATGTAGTTTATCAATTTATCTATCGATGAACATGTAGGTGTTTCCCTGTTTGGCTACTATTAAAAAGGCTGCAATAAACATGAGAGCACAGATATCTTTAAAAGATGGTGATTTCATTTTCTTTGGGTATAAACTTAAAAGACAAATTGCTGGGTCATATACAATTTTTACTTTTTATTTCTTTAGAAACCTCCATTCAGTTTTCCTTAATGGCTACACCGATCTACATTCCTGTCAACAGGACGCAAAGGTTACCTTTCTCTACAACCTTGCTAACACTGGGTATCTCTGGTAATAGATACCCTAACAGGTGTGAGGCGGTTATCTCGTAATGGTTTTGATTTGCACTTTCCTGATGCATAGTGATGTTTAGTAGTTCTCATATACCCATTGACCATTTTTATGTCATCTTTGTAGAAATGTCTATTCAAATCCTTTGCCCATTTTTTAATTATGTCTTTTCAGTTGAATTGTATGAATTCATAAATCTTGAGTATTACCTTTCATATGTGGTTTGCAAATAGTTTTTTCCCAGTTCATAGGTGGTTGATTCTGGTGCTTTCTTTAAGGTGCTTTTGAGTTTGAGGTTGCCTCGTTTGTTTATTTTGCTTTTGTAGCCTGAGTTTCAGATGTGAGACCCTAGAAGTTATTGCCATGGCCAATGTCAAGTGGGTTTTTCCCGTTTTCTTTTAGTTTTATCATTTGGGGTCTTCTGTTGAAGTTATCAGTTTTTAATTCACTGAGTATGGTATAAGATAAAAGCCAATTTCATTCTTTTGCATGTGGAAATCCAGTTCTCCTAGCACCATTTACTGAAGAGTCTATACTTTCTGTATTGTGCTTCTTTGGTGTGCTTGTCAAAAATTAGTTGACTACATATGTTTGGATTTATTTCTGAACTCTTTATTGCATCCTACTGGTCTATGCATCTGTTTTTATGCCAGTATATACTGTTTTGATTACTATTACTTTGCAATATAATTTTAAATCATGATGTATTATACCTCCAACTTTGTTTTATTTTTGTGTTTGATTGGTTGATTGGAGGGTGGCCTCTTTTTCCTCAAAATTCCTTAGCTATTTGGGGTCTTTTATGGTTCCATACAAATTTCGGATAAACTTTTTTGTTTCTATGAAGACTGCCATTGGGGTATTGATAGTGATTGCACAGAATCTATACATTATTTTAGGAATATGGACATTTGGAAATTTATATTGACAATATTCTTATGATCCATAAACATGAATACCTTTCCATTTATCTGTGTCTTCTACTCTTTCTTTCATCGTTGTTTTATAGTTGTCATTATGCAGGTAAAAGACCTGTTAAATTTATTCCTAAGCATTTTTTCATGTTAACTTATGGGATTTTCTTCATTTTTTTAGTCAAGCATTATTTTATTATAGAACTACCACAAATTTTTGTGATTTTATATCCTGCAACTTTACTAAATGCATTAAATGTAGTAGTGTTTTGGTGGAATCTGATGGAATCTTTCTGCTGAAGAATCATATCATTTGAAAAAAAAAATTATTTTACTTCTTACTTTCCGATCTAGATATCTTTTATTTCCTTTTCTTGTCTGATTGCTGTTTTATGAGAGACAAACAGAAAAAGACTTTGACAGGATCTTGCCATATTGTAATTCTCTTGCCCCAGCCTCTCAGTTAGCAAGGACTACAGGCCCACACTACTGCGTCCAATCTGTGTAGGTTGATCCAGGGACCAAACCCAGACCTCACACATGGCCCCAGCCTTGCACAGTGACACCCTAACACTTGCACCACTACAGATGGGCAATAATTGCTGTGGATACTACTTCCAGCACTATGTCAAATATAAGTGGCAAGAGTGGACATCCTCGTACAAGATCTTAGACAAAAACTTTTCAGTTTCTCCCCAGTGATGATGTTAGCAGTGTTTTTTTCATAAATGGACTTTATCATATGGAGAAACTTTCCTCCTATCCCTAAACTGTTGAGGTTTTAATCAAGACGTTGAACTTTAATACTTTTTCCACATCAGTTGATATGATCATACATCTTTCAGTTTAATATATGTCACTTTGATTTACATATGTTAATTCTTTATATGCTAGGCATAAATTCTACGTAAGCATGATGTATAATTGATGTGTATTAAATTTGATTTGTTAATATTGTATTAAGGATGTTTACATCAGTTTCATCAGAGATATAGGCCTCTAATTTCCTTTTATTATGATATCTTTGGTTTAGGTAGGAAGGTTATGCTAAAATGTGTTAGGAAACATATTCACACTTCAGTCTCTCTATTGGTCTGTTCCACCTTTCTATTTCTTCCTAAGTTAACCTTGGTAGATTGTATTTTTCTAGGAATTTATTCATTTCATCTAGATTATCAAATTTGTAGGCAAATAATTGTTCATAGCAGCCCTTAATGATCCTTTTTATTTCTGGGGCATCTTGATGTCTCCACCTTCATTCCTGATTTTACATTTTATTTTTTTTTTTCCTAGTCTTACTAAGGGTTTGTCAAATTTTTTTTCAAATAATTTTTTTTTAAGAGAGAGATTGTTTCTATAGGATGTGTGTGCTCACTGAAAAGAGAAAGAAACACACACATAAACAGAGAGAAAGCAAGAAATCACCCCCAGGGGGAATGGTCACACCACAATCTCTTTTCCTCCAAACTCACTCTACACACTCGCCAGGAGTGAGTTTCAAGCTGCTGGGTCCAGGATTTGAACCATGGCTGGCCATGTGGGAGTCCAGTGCCTTAACTACTATACCACCTGCTGGCCCTAAAAAAATAAATTGTTGGGACCAGCAGATGGTATAATGGTTATGTCACTGGACTCCCATAAGGCCTACCATAGTTTGAGTACCAGACTCAGAAGCTTGAAACTCATTCCTGGCGAGTGTGTGTACAAACCCAATATCCTGAGAGAAGAATAGAGAAGAAGGGATTGCAGCATGACCATTCCCCCTAGGGGGTGATTTCTCACTTTGTCTCTTTCTCTCTGGTGAGCACTCGTGTCTTTAGCAAAAATCTCTCAAAATAAAACAAAACAAACCATTCTTGCTTTCACTGTTTTCTATAGCTTTTCTATTCTCTATGATTTATTTCTGTTCTAATCTGCATTATTCCCTTTCTTCTGCTGAATTTGAATTTAATTAGTCCTCTTTCATGTTCCTTGAGGCATAATGTCAAGCTGTTTGTTTTATGGATTTCTGTTTTTATGTAGACATTTATTACTATAAAATCCTCTTAGAACTGATGCTGGTTAGGCCCAGAGGGTCAGGTTTAACTATGAAACTGTGATTCCAACCCTGCGGGCAGGCATAGCACTGGTCTGGCTCTGGGGAATAAGGAGCGATCTGGGGTCTGGAGAGAGACACAGAAAGAGAGAAAGCAAGAAATCACCCCCCAGGGAGGATGGCCACACCACAATCCATTTTCCTCTATTCTCCTCCTGGGATTTTGGGCATGCACACACACTGGGCCTTAAGAAGAGCGTACAACTGGAGTTTAGGAACAGGAACTAAAATGGCAAAGTGGCAAGTTAGGCCCCAGGGGATGAGGGATCGCTTAGTAGTAACTCTGGGTACTGGCAGGGTAGATAACAGCATCATGCTAGACTTTGAGGCCAAGTGTAGTGACAGCAAGGACCCTGAAATGGCAGAACACAGCTGGTGCTTGGGTTCTGAGAAGGGAGGAGCACAGAACGGGAGGTATCTCAGCCATTCAGTCCAGGGAGCTAGTCAAGTTCCAGAGAAGTACTTCAGGTTCCAGCAGGTGGAGCAGAGCGTTTCAGCTCGGCCACTGCTGTCTTTCTGGGATAGAGTATTATGTCATCTGGGCCCTGGGAAGCATAGCTGGTCAGCTGAGTGAGGGGCAAATCCCTGGGAGGCACTGATTTCCTGCTGCCTCAGTTCAGGCACCAGGGGAGGTGACTCTGGTGATCAAGGCACTGATTCTCTCAGGACAGTGTTTTAGTTCAGTTGCATGGAACATGACTGCTCTGGTCAGTCAAAGTCCCATTTCTGAAGAAGACAGTGTGTCACTTTGGCCCAGGCCCCAAGGGCCAGGGTGCATCAGCCACTGGAACAGGTCAATGGAGCAGCTCAGTGGCAGCTTGGCCCCATGATGAGGATGTAATAGCAGCTTGGTTCGAGCATGGTAGGCCACCAGAGAGGGGTGGTTTAGCAGAGAAAGCCTCAGGGATGGAAGCATGCCAGGATTACTCATCCCATAGCATGACGCACTCAAGAAGTGGCTCCGGTTCCATGATAACATAGTAGCTTCATGGGCCACAGGGGCGAGCACAGTATCAACCCTTTCTTTGGTGGGGGAGGCAGCTGTGTGGACCCCAGGCAGCTTCCTCAGCTGGGATCAGCACCTGGAAGGACTACAGGGGTTGAAGGTGCCGATGGGAACTGCTGGGTGTGTCTTGCTTACATTTTCCCCACAGGAGCAAGTCCCTTCTGGTTCTGAGATGATCCTGGTTGGGAGATGGTGAAAGTGAAGTGTTTGCTATGTGGCCATCCTGGGTTTCTGTGCTCAAGAGGATTTCTGCTACTCCTTTTACATACTCTGGCACCTCTCCTTCAGGTATTTGCATCAGAATGTAGTGGTTTATTCATTGTTATTGCTGTCTTTGTGGGAGGGATGAGCATCACAGGAGCTTCCAGTTGGCCATCTTGCTGATGTCACTGCAGGGTCACATTGCTTGCATTCTTGCACAAAGTATCTTGTTTTGCCCTTCTGTACAGCTAGATGTGCTAGTTAGGCCCTCAGGAAAGAAATTAGGTCATGCCTTCTACATGCTACATATTATTTGAAGCCCAGTTTCAGTGGGTAATGTTTTTCCTTTTTTTTAAAGTTATTTATTTAACTTCATTCATTCATTCTTTCTTTCATTTTTAATTTGACCAGAGAGAGAGAGAGAAAGGTGAGAAAGCAAGCCACCAGGTCCAGGACTTGAACTGTGGTCAGCCATGTGGGAGTGTCCAGTGCCTTAACCACCATGCCACCCGCTGGTCCCGATGTTTTTCCTTTTTTTTTGTTTTTATGAGAGAGAGAGAGATTTTTGACTGGGTCTCACCATACTGCAGTCCTCCTGCTCTACCCTCCCAGTGAGCTAGGGTTATAGTCATACGCCACCAGACCCAGTCTGTTTAGTTTGGTCTGGGAACCAAACCCAAACCTCTCATGTGGCCCCGACCTCACACTGCAGCACCTGTCCACTTATATCACTGTGGCCGAACCCATTTCCATTTCTTTTTCTGATTAGAAAAATAAACCCATGACATAATTAATTTAGAAAATAGAACAATGTGTAAAAACAAATTAAATCATCCATAACAGATGGATGGTTTGATTTGGTTACTATATCTAAGTTCAAGAAAATCAAAAGACCTTAATTGTACACAAATGTCTTTGGTATGGAACCAAACTCAGATTCATTTAGTCTGACTCTTCAAGCCCCCAATAAAGTAAGAGACTAGATGTGAGAGTGCAAAAGAGTCCAACATCAGAAACATTATATTCACTTAACAACTGTTCAGTTAATTAATCTTACCTAATTCAATCCCTGGCAAAAGAGGCAAAATAACAGTGTTCGCTATGAAAGGCTAATATAAATCAAGCAGTGGTGGCAATTAGTTGTCCTTTCTGCAGCTGAAGAGAATACTAGTGGAAGACAGCCCAGCCTTGTAACCATTGCCAGGCCTCCCCTGCATTTTTCAGCTTATAATCAGAGGAGATGTGTGACAGAGATGGATTCATTTATCCACTCAACAAATATTTATTGAGTGCCTATTATATGCCAGGGCCTGGCAAGTACTCTAGGTGCTGGAGATTTAGCAGTAAGCAACTCAGACAAAGCTCCACTCTTACCAGAAAACAAAAAAGAAATGTTTTCAGAGGACCAAAGTCCTTGTATTTGAATTTTTCAAATGAACTTTGAATCTTTTTATAATTTTTAGACTTATGCCCCTCATCATGCTTTGCTGAAAGACAACATCTAGTGAAATGTTGAAATAGGAAACACATTAAGCGAGCACGGTCAAATGAGAGTGATACTCCAGTAACAGAAGAGGCTCCAGGTATGAAGGTAGCTTAAACCCAATGTGCTGAGATCACAGGTTGGTTCATAGGTTTGTTCTTTCCCACTAGCTTATGGACCTGGAACTCAAGATGCAATATCCAACTGAAATGGAGCCTCAGGAAGTAACTAGCTTCCCCCACAGTCTTAGAGAACACTGCCTCTTTTTCATGGAGACTTCTTGATGCCTTTTACATGCGTGGGTGTCCCCAAGCATGCTTTAAGCTGATTTCTGGGTGTAGCAGGTCTCTTTTATCTTGTCAACACCACACACCCAAATTATCACATGGAGTTCCCATCTTCAAAGCATTGAGTCCTTTTTGCAGAAAGGTTCCTTTGGCCTTTTAATACTTGGAAGGAGAACTGTTAATTAACACCTTCTTCCCCCAACCATGATTGCCCAACAAGGATCAATTACAAAACTCTTAATTTGGGAGAACCAGTGCTACCAAGCTACAAAGCTGCGTGTTGGTAGATTAGTTGTCTCCCCACCCATTCCATTCCCCTTTATTTGTTTTGGAGGTTTTGTTTTGTTTTGTTTTTGGTTTATTTATTTATTTATTTTTACCTATCTTGGACTCTCTGTTTCCTGTTCATGAAGTGTGAGAACTGATGCTTAGAAATGGAGATAGTGATTTGAACGCTGGGCACTGTAAGTTTTTGGATGGTATCTACTTTTTTTTTTAAGCAAATGTTTGTAGCTACAAATAAAGGACATGGTGAATATTCTCTTTTATCATTTATCTCCTAGTTTCTCTCCTATTCTTCAATGACTGAATCATCAATGTTGGGAGGCAAGAGGTTTTGCATAGAAAGAGTATAAATGAAATGCAATCTCCTTGCAGTATGTAATCCCCTAATTCCAGCAACAAAGAAAAAGATGCAAGAAATACACCTAATTTCTAATTCCGGCATTGTCTAGCACTACTAGATAGTGCTTCCCAATATTTTTGCATATAAAGATAATTTTTTTAATTTAAAAAAGAAATAGTCATGTGGTCTGTAGAGGCGTACAGTGGTAAAATACGATGCTCCGACCCACATAGGAAGGTTCTGAGTTCTTATCTGTAGACCTCCCTGAGTATACTGGGAAACATGTGCCCATAATCTGGAACTGGCTAGGGCTGGGAGTGGATTGTGGCACAAAGACCCTATTTGCGGTAGTGTCTCTATTCTTTTCTCTCTTTCTTTCATGGGAGAAATAAACAAACTTTTCAAAAAATGTCATGAACATATTACCCTCCTGTTACATACTAACACACACATTTGTAGTTGAACTTTTGGTATGTCTTAGTTAGTAAAATATATAGTAGTCAGATGCTACTATAGGAAGTTTAAATGAGCTTATATATATATAATTTTTTAATAGTTTTTTTCCTCTAGGGCACACACCTCACCAGAGAGGGAAAGTGAGAGATTATTCCCCATGGTGATGGCCGCATAGCAATCCCTTCTCTTTCATTTTCCCTTCAGGGTTTTGGGCATGCACGCACATGCACTTGAAGTGACTTTCAAGTTGCTAATCTGAGACTCGAACTGCAGAGCTGGCCATGTGAAAGTCTAGCACATTAATCACTACACACCTGCTGGCCCCTAAATGAATTAGTATTTTAATGAATCATAAGGGCATCTACATGGATTTGAAAAATAACAATGCATAGAAGATATTTTTAAGCCACAGCATGCTTGCTACCCCATGTACTCACAGATTTCTAATAGCAGTACTGGGATTTCAGAGATCTGTATTGGCCCATAGGTTGAAAAGTTCAGTGGGGAGGAAAAATACTATACTCCACTTGAGTTGGGCCAGAACTAGGGTAGGCAACTGGAGACCTCAGGATTGACTATGTATATTCCACACAGTTATGTGAACTTAGGCAAGTTGCTTAATCTCTTTGAGCTGCATTTTCTTCATCTGTAAAGTGCTAATGGTAAGATCGAATAATGTCAGTATGATTCTAAAGTCAGTTAATAGATATGAAGATAAGGAGGCTAAATTACTAAGTCCAAAGCTAGTCTTTCCCTATGTATACCTCTCAGCCTTGGCACTATCACTTATGGACTGGCCTCGTAAGACCAGAATGAGAGATATTTCCAAAGGATGCTAAACAATATGGGTAGTGACATTTATCTACCACAAGCTGTGCTGAAATTAAATGGATGACCTATTCGTGAAAGCTTTGGTGTCTGTTTTCCAACCTATCAAGTCATTTCCCAAACAGAAGCTCTATAATCCCTAAATCTCCTGATATGATGTGCAATGTTGCCCTCTTAAGAACTGGCCTTTCTATTTATTACAATTCACATAGAGGTCTTCAGAGAGTTTGAGTTCATGACAGATGAACCAAGGAAGTACTGTTTGTAGAAGAGTTGGCACCACCGAAATTTTAGCATTTCAGGTCCATAAATAGCACCCCTTATGTAATCTAGTACACTCAATAAGAATCTGTAGGCTAGTGCTTATTTTTTTAACTATTTTTTTTTTCTCATGTCATCTGGTAAGATTTAGCCATAACTGTAGCAATTGCAGTCCAAATTACCATGCTACTCTGAACAGGCTTAGAATGTGCTGTTCTGTGATGATTATGTCTTTCTATCATAGCAAACTTAAGAGTGTGGGTCCTGTACTGAGTGTATATTCATATCCCACCAGGATTGAGAAGGGCAGTGTGTGAACAGGTAGCATCCCAAAGAGCATCGCTCAGTGAGCTGCAGTTGCTCAGCCCTTACCCCCAGGGCAGCCCAAATATCTAGATCAAAGGGAGTTCAGAAAGAACAAAAGTACAACCCTAATTCAATACAGGAAAATTGCCATGTAGCTTAGTTCATTCTTCTAAGAAAACAACAACAGAAGAGAGAGAAAGAAAAAAAAAAAAAAAAAAAATGGAGAGAGAGAAAAAAATCCCTAAGATCAGGATCTGGCATCAGGAATTAGTCTGCCAAAGCAGAAGGCATTCCCACTAGGGAAGGTAACTCATTTTCCTAGATTAATCAGAGTGCTTTGAGTCTGCTTTTATTTCCAAATGTACCACTGCCAAGGTACAACATAAGCCATTTAATTCCTTCCCACAAACTAGAATTATTAGCTGTCATACAAGCTAAACAATTTTAATAAAAATCCCAGGAAGAGTAAAACTCATCTAAGGTGGAAGAATTGAACCAGGAGATAAGTAATCAGTCTAAGGCATTTCCATCTCATTAGGAGCTTGATTCAAAAGTCATCCCAGGGTGCTGATGAAAAGCAGTCACCCAGGTGGTTACCTGTTGACACCTGTCCCATAAGTTGGTTGGTGAGTCTTTTCTGTGATGGAAAACAACCACACAGAGCTGGGAATAATGATGGCTGAAGTCCCTCTATGGAAAGACTGCAGACACAGAAGATCTATGAAAAAAAAAAAATAGTTTCCACTATACTAATTACCTTTACAGGCTAGTTGGGGCAAAAATATTGGGTTGTCAGAAGAGTCATGGTGCATTTTTGCATAGAAAGATATAGAAAAAATATGTCGTGACTTTTCTGATGACCCAATAGTTTTGAAAGTAGATAAGTGGGTAGAAATATAGGATTAGAAGGCCTTTGTCCAGAATGTATTCCCACAGGGACTGATACTGAACACACCTCCCCTATTCCCATTAGTCACTCTTCAGAGTCAAGGCGAGCTGGAGGGACATGTTAAATGCCCATACGTTACTGGGAGAGTGACACGTGAATATCCATGATCACATCAGTCTACCAGGTTACTTGGTGATAATGGATCTAGGCTCTAAGCCTTAAGAAAGAAACATAAAATCACCAGACTCTAATAGGACAAGGATTTTGCCAAGGTAGAAATGAGTGCTCCTGGGGATGAGAATTCCTGCAGTGAATACTCCAGGGGGAGCCTCCTTCCATCCAGAAAAGGTGGGGAGGAGGGCAAGGAACAACATGAGGGCAGCAGACTACAAAAGAAGGCAAAGAGGATACAGGCTCTGGACTGGACTGACTCTCCCTTTTATACTGGAACACGAATGCAATAACTGAGTAGTTTTATTTTGAACCAAATCTTAAATTGCTACCTTTCATAGTTTTCACAGTGACATTTTTCAGTTTGATGTCATATTTGATTGGGATCACTAGCAACCAGACCCAAATAGTTTATCTCAAAATAACAACCTTAACCAAAAAGGTAATAGTGCATAGATTAAACCATCCTTTAATATATTATTTTAGAGCAAGAAAATTCTGAATCATAGTAAAGCTCCTTGAATTTACTCAGATCTAGTCATTTTTTACTGTGTGTTAGTATTAGGAAGAATTTACCATGGGAAAAAGGATGCTTGTTGTTTAAAAAGCTGAAAATATGTTTGTAGTTTTTGGATGCCTACCTCTTGTCAATACTATAAAACAAAAGATAAATCAGGAAAAGATTCGTATTTACTATGTTTTTCAAGATTTTTTTTTATATTTAATCTGTTTAGGTTTGTCTTTACCTTTCCTATCACTGCTGTAAATATTCATATTTCCTCTTACACAATTTCTAAATTGGAAAAAAATTGAAGCAACAAATCGATGTGAGTTTCTAAAATTTCCAAGAGAATGAATCCATCAATATTAGATGAGAGGGGATGAGAGGGAAAGGAGAACTTGAAACAGCTGTCCCACTGCAAAGGCCTCATCCTTGGAATTTCTGGAGAGGCTCAGGACAGGTGAGGGACAATAAGCTTTAAAAATAAGGTACAATAAAGATCATTTTTCATTCCTTCTACCTCGCCAGCCCTGGCCCGAGGCTCCGGGTACAAAACTTTATCCTCAGAGCCAAAACTACTCCACTCCCTGCTAACTTGGGGGGGAAAAAAAAAAAAGGTCAATTTTACCATCTCAATACATCATACAATTGTTTCAGACATCATTTTTACTGGTTTGCATGAAACAGTACAAAGGTCCTACAATCCAATCTTTTCCTGAATTGTTAAATCACGTTCTTTCTCAGGACTCTGCTTGTCAGATGTTTTTTATGATAGAGAGCACATGTGCACACACAAAAGAGAAAAAAAGGAAGAGGGAGAAAGCAACCTCAACAGGGTCTTGTCACATACAACAGCTTTTCCCCAGCCATGCCGGCTTCTCCAGCACTCAGAATTATACCCAGGGTGTTTTCAGGCCTGTGTGGAGATCTGAACCCATGGTTGGCCATGTGGCTTCCAGCACTGTAGTCCACTATGCTATGGGACTGTGCTACCCAGGCTGGCCAGGACTCTGTTCTTACGGTAGGGTACATCACACCACAGAACTGTAAGACTCTTTCCAATTTGTCTAAGGAACAAGTTGGTTCTTCAGAAGCTTACTGAAATCTTCAGTGTAGAGCATCCAACCTCCCACTTACAGGAGTAGGAGAATCTTCCACACCATGTCCCCAACAGATGGCCTGTTTACACTGTATTATTTTCAGTGAGCCGCACATATAACCCACGTTTCCAGAATGGCCCATTTCTGTTTTTCAACACCTCCAGTGTTTAGTTTCATATCAACATTATGCAGTTTTCTCCCTCTCTATAATTCCATTCACCCAATTGCTTCATTCTTCTACTCAAAAGACTGATAACACTCCAATGATTTCAGAAGAAATACAGATATGTGTTTCTTAGAACGCGTGACGTTCTAGGAACTTAATGACTTACATCTCATTTTTCAGCCAAACCTACTTCTATTCCCCTACTTCAGCCATTTATCCATTTATTCCCCAACTGCAACATTTATTCATATATACTGGGTTATTAGAAAAGTCATGATGTATTTTTCTATGCAAAAGTGTGTCATGACTTTTTTTTAAGTCTTTTTCTTTTTGGAGAGGTTTTTGCTATAGGTTGCATGCGCTCACCAGAAAGACAGAAATAGACAGAAAGCAAGAAATCAACCCCCAGGGGGATGGCCACACCACAGTCCCTTGTCTTCCATTCTCCTCTTGGGATCTTGGGCATGCACGCACACATGCCCAGTTTGAGTTTAAGCCACTGGATCCAGGACTCGAACCGCCGATGACTACATGGGAGTCCAGCAACATAGCCACTATGCCAACTGCTGGTCCCAGACTTTTCCAGTGACCTAATAGAATCACATGTTTTATGTTTGTCAGGCACTGTGGTAAATGCTGGCATTACAAAAAAAGAAAAAATACAGTTTTTCAAATTTTGAGAGCCTCCTAGGAGCACATTCCAAGTATATTGGGCACTACTAACGCCAGGCTGTTGAGTGCTCCTCCAAGATGCAATATATTCTTGCAAGGCTCAGGGATTGTTCTCCCTTCCTGAAATGCCCTTCGTCCTTACCACTGCTGGGAGAAAATCTCCTATGAATACTGCCTCCCATGAGAACCCTTCTCCAACCTCAAAGTCAGGATTGAGGACCCCTCAATGTGTGCTGCCACTGCACTTACCTTCTAGAAAGATCGAACCTGGGAAAAGGAGAAACTTAAATAGACCTTTGGGGGAAACCTGGCTTATGTAAGCAAAGATAGTAATTCATGGAAAGGATATGGAATAACTCCAAGAATGAAAAGTGAAGCTGAAAAAACAGATTTTAGAGTCAACAGGAACCAGAGTTATCTCTTGGGTTCCAGAGAAGAGACACTAATGATGGTTTTTTTATTGGCCAGGAAGGGTCAAAACATTTTGATTGGTTGACAAGACCAGCAAGATTGAATCCAATGATGGTACCAGCAGTTAGTGTAATGTCTATGTCACTGTACTCCCATGTAGTCGACCGCAGTTCACATCCCGGACCCAGTGGCTTAAAACTCACACCAGGCGTGTGTGTGTGAGCGCCCAAGATCCCAAGAGAAGGAGGAGAAGGGATTGCGGCATGGCCATCCCCACTGGGGGGTGATTTCTCGCTTTCTGTCTCTGTCTCTCTGTCTGTCTGGCGAGCGCACGTGCCCTATAGCAAAAACCTCTACAAAAAAAAAAAAAAAAAAAGAAAGATCGAATCCAACAAGACTGGGGTGGGAGTGGGGAGTTCACGACTGTTTTCTGAAGCACAGTGCATGTACTGTTGCCAGGTAAAGGATAATATGAGGCAGGAATGCAGCAGATGCCCACTCCAGTAAATGTTACAGCTATAAGAGTTATCAAACTTTTCAGTATAAACTTGCTTAGAACTTCCTAGAGTCCAGATTATATTTTTAAATACAGCTAAATTCCTATATGGTAGATTCATAATAGAATGTTAACAAAGTAAAAATTATAAAGTATGGCCTAACTTAAACCCACCCAAAAAGTATTTGCTGCATATATACATTAATACAAAAAATTTCTTTAAGACAAAAATCACTCATTTTCTTTTTACTATGTTCTCTTCCAACACTCAATCATATATTTAAAGCCCTAACATAAACATGGCTATGTTTTCTGAATTTACCCCCTTTTTCTATAGCATGCACATTTCTCCAGGCTGCTTTGGTCTTTCAAAATGTTATTTTAATTATTTCATAATATCCTATATGTTCCTAATACAAAATTTGTTCATTGAATCTGATGGATATTAGAATGTTCCTAATGTTTTGCTCTTATACATAATTATATAATTAATGTCTTTGTGTATACAGGTTTTCCTTTCTTTATATTATTTCCTTAGGATAAATGCCAGTAAATGAGATTTGAGCAAGATTCACAAAGTAGAAACATTTTATGGTTCTTGAAATGCTTTGCCATTTTGCAATAGTAGATGTGTGCCAGTTCAGATTTGCCATCAACGTTTACTTTTTCCAATTTTTCCAGATTCTCCAAGTTACATAGCATTAGCATTTTGCTAGTCAGTGGTACTTTAAGTTTAGATGGACTTAGTGCATTTATTCCCTATGCCAATGCAACAGGCAGCTTGGTTCACAGCCTCCACTTACCGATCCTGATATTATGTTTCTTTTTTTTTTTAAAGAAATATTTTCTGTAACTTTATTTATTTATTTAAATTTGATCAGAGAGGGACAGAGAGAGAGAGAGAGAGAGAGAGAGAGAGGGAGAGAGAGAGAGAGAGAGAGAGAGAGAGAAGAGAGAGAGAGGAAAAGTGAGAAAGCAAGCCGCCAGGTCCAGGACTAGAACTCTGGTTGGCCATGTGGGAGTCCAGCACCCTTCACCACCATGCCACTGCCGGCCCCACCTGATATTACATTTCTTACGTGTGTTTTTCATTCACCTAAAACTCATCTCTAGTCCAGCAAAACCAACTTTCTAACTTCCCAATGTACATCATTGTGTTAGCATGACTTTTAAAACAATTGTTTATTTTTATTTATGATGATTATTTTTTAATTTGCTATAGGGCATGTGCACTCATCAGAGAGAGACAGAAAGAGAGAGAAGAAAAGTGAGAAAGCAAGCCTCCAGGTCTGGAACTGGAACCATGATCAGCCATGTGGCAGTCCAGCACCTCAACCACCATACCACCTGCTGGCCCCAGTGTGACTTTTTGAGCCTTAAGTGTTTTGTTAGGCAGAGAGGATTACCTGAAAGTTAGTTCATTTAAGTTCAAAAATGTTTCAATTTGCTGAAGTTACAAGCTTAAAAACCTAATGCTTTTATTTATCTATTTATTTTTGAGCAATTTTTGCTATAGGGCATGTATGGTCACCAGAGAGACAGGGAGAGAGAGAGTCAGAAAGTGAGAAATCACCCCCCAGGGCGATGACTATGCCGCAATCCCTTCTCCTCCTTTCTCCTCTCGGGATTTTGGGCATGCATGCACATGCGCCCAGTGTGAGTTTTAAGCTGATGGGTCTGGGACTCGAACCGCAGTCGACTACGGGAGAGTCCAAGCGATGTAACCACTATGCTATCTGCTGGTCCCAAAACCTTATGCTTTTAAATTTACTTTAGAAATCTTATTTTATTTATAAGCCAAAAAATGTTTAGTAGTTTCTTTGAAAATAATTTCGAATCATTTCATTTTAATTATAAACTTTGTTAAAAAGAAAAAACAGAAAAATCTTAACTGCCTTAATACATTGAATATAATGTGTTATCTTTGTAGGTACTACTATTAGGACAGTTTTTATAATTATTTTTAGAACCTTATCTTTTTTAATAAATTTAAACTATAAAATACAATGGGCTGTTTGTTTTCTTTACCTCTTCTACTACTGTAGATAAGCACAGTGAGATTTAACTTAAAAGCACAAATCGAGGGCCAGCAAATGACATGGAGGTTAAGGCAGCTGGATTCCATATGGCCAACTGTATAGGGGAGTCCCAGAACTAGCTGCTTGAAAATCATGCCAGGAACATGTACATGTGTTCCCACAGTCCTAAGAGAATGGATAAGAAATTGCTGTGTGGCCATCCCCCCGGGAGGTGATTTTTCTCTCTTTCTCTAGTGAACACATGTGGCCCATACCAAACTTTAAAAAATAAAATAAAACACAAATCTATTGGGTTGTTGGAAAAGTCATGATACATTTTTACATAGAAAAATACATCATGACTTTCCTGACAACTCAATAAATTACTTGTGTAAATATGCATTTTTAATTGGAAGTATAAGACTGATCAATTATTGCAATAGGCAAAACTATTCTTAAACATTAAAATATAAAATGTATATCAGATTATAAATGTTTGATTATTAAATATATGTTTGATGTTTTTAAAATATCTATAATTAAAGCTAAATCTACTCACTAGGAAATTTTGTCTGGGGTTGTTCCTCTATCCCAGAGACAACCTGAGATACTGCCATGAGTCTTCTTGGCAATTCTGGGGGGACACATTGAACCCCATTTGTAGTCTGTAACAGAGACCTGTAACTTAAAAGAAGTATCGGTTTCATGGCCTTCCTAGTCTCCTACTCAGTACAGTCTTCATCTCTTCTTACTCACAGAAGCCTGAAACTTCTCCAAACAGGCCACGTGGTTGTCCTGGGCACTTCTTTAGCTTCCAATTCTAAAATTCTTTTGTATACTTATTTAGGTGTTTGACATAGGTGTGTGTGTTCTCACAGGAGAGAGAGACAGACACAGTGAGAGGGAAAGTGAGAAATCACACCCCCAGGGGAAAGGCCACACTGCAATCCCTTCTCTATTCTCCTCCTAGGATTTTGGGCATACACGCTCATACACCTGGCATGAGTTTCAAGCCTCAAGGTCTAGGACTCAAACCTTGGTTGGTCATGTGGGAGTCCAGCACCTTAAACATCAAGCCATCTGCAAGTCCCCTAAAATCCTTTTAATTTTAATCAGTTCTGTAATTCCTTTTTCACTTTTATCCTATTATATCTGCACAAGTCTTATGGATACTAAACTGATATCTAATTGAAATCTTAATAACTGGTATGGTTTTGCAGACCACTCAGTCACAACTTCCAAGTTCATTCTACTGACCATAATAGATTAATACCCACTTTTGAGATTTTGTTATCCTCACCTTTCATGTCTTGCTTTCTCTTAACAATTCTTTTAGGTCAAATCCTGCAGAATTTTTACTTGATTAATTATTAGAACACTGCATGACTTTACATTGTACCTCTCACATTGTTGGGATCATTAACTAATTATACTGTTATTAAAATAGTAACTCGTCAGGCCGACAGGTGGCATGGTGGTTAAGGTGCTAGACTCCCACATGGCCCACCACAGCTTGAGTCCCAGACCTGGTGGCTTGCTTTTTCACTTTCTCTCTTTCTTAGGTTAGATTAAAAAATAATAATAAATAAAATTAAATAAATGATTCTAAAAAGAACACAAAATAATAATAAAAAAAAACCAGTAATGTGTAGCTAAAGCACCTAGAAGTATATACTACATAAAAAGGTGTAGCAATTTCTGTAGGACTGGAATTATACATTTGTCCTCATTATTCAAACACTTGGTGAGCTCCAGGACTTCCAGGTTTTTAATGAATATAGGGACATTTTAATAACTACATAATTACAATAAAAATAATTATAATGGTGGCCGTCAGTTGCCATAGTGGTTAAAGGCGCTGGATTCCCACATTGCCAACCATGGTTTGAGTCCCAGACCTGGCAGCTTGCTTTCTCACTTTCCCTTTCTCTCCTTTCTGTCTCTGTCTTGTCAAATGAAAAGATAGTAATAATAACAAATGGAATAAAATAAATAATTCTTTAAAAATTAATAATAATTACAATGTATTAAGCATTTACTCTTATACAACTATCATTCCCTGAACTCTGATCATATGCTAGGGACTCTGCACATTTCTTTTTATCTGTTATCCACATTAACATAATCAATATCGAGCCCATGAAGTGAGTTTTCATAACCTTCTGGCGTTTTTGATGTCAGGAGGAGAAAAGGAGAACGTGTAAAGAAAAAAACATACCCATATTAAAAAGCAATGCAAACTCAGCTCTGGGAATACGTCAGAGTTCATGGATAAAGTGTTCTGTGAACAGTTCTGGTTATTTTTTCTTCCATGTGTTAATCAGCAATGAACATTACATGCACAACAGAATACCCACCACTATAAAATCATGTGAATCTTCAAATTCAGGTTTCAAACCCTGTCCGAGTTGAAAGAGGACCCAACAGTATATCCAGTTACAAGAAATTCGATCATGTGTCACTTCACATAATAGTCCCATTATGACTGCCAAACTGAGGGATCATCTAAAGATCGTTCATTTCCATCCTGTGGAGGCAGAATGGCTGCCAAACAACAGGGAAGGGAGTGAAGAACAGTATGTAAGCGTACAGACAGCCACCTTGTTTTTGTTATCCCCTCACCACCCCGACTTGCTAAAATATTATCACCAACACTTCTACTTTATATGATTTTCCCCTAATTCTACCTTCCCTAGGCCATTTTCCATTTCTATCCCAAAATAATCAAGAAAAGCTACCATGCATCGTCCAGGATAGGCTAATGATTTAATTCCTCTGGGTCTACAAAATTGAAATTTAGTCTCTGTACAAACCTTTTCTAACATGAACGAGGCTGGAGGAAGTGGGGCTAGAAGCCAAGGAAGGATGGGAGCTTCTACAACTCAGAGGAACCGGGGAGAAAGTCTTTTCGGGCAACTGGAATTGGAGCAGGGCAGCTGATATGAGGACAGAACTCCCTCAAATAAGCTTTCCGATTCATAATGTGGTTCACAGATGGGTTTTAATAACAAGAGTGAACCATCTGGTAGCTTCCTATTTTAGCTAATTATTCTTGGTAAGTGCTAAATGTTTAAAATCATTGTTCAATTTTTTTTCTTTTTTTCCCTGGGCCACTGTCCCTCTATATTTTGATTTCCTGGGAGGGTAAATCCCTGCCCTGTTTCTTTTCAGGGGAAAGCTTGGCTTGCCTACTATTCTTAGCAGAAAAGCCCCTCAGAAAACCTCAAAAATGTTTCCATTAGAACTCTGATTCTCTAAGTTTTCCACCGAAATACACTGCCCTAAACAGCGGAGTTAATTAAGTGCAACACCCCAGGAGTCTAGGGTTGAGGTCCAAAGCAGCTCTCGCTAGCAGTCTTGTAGTATACCCTAAAATTTCACACTGAGTTTGCTTTTTGCCCTTTTATTATATAGGTACCTTAAATGGGGGGGGGGGGGGAAGGGTTGGTTACCATTTGAGTAAAATTGAATCTCTAGGAAGATACCTCAACTTGCCCATTGGACCTTGGGCATGCTGGCATATGTGCCTGAGATGTTTCAGGCAGACTGAGCCAGGGATTCAAACCACAATAATCATGCAAGAGCTGACTTCTTTTGAGCAGTGCAGTACCACTACACCATGGTGCTGGCCTATTGTGTGACATTTTATACCCTTCAGAATACTGCCACATGGAAAAAGCAGATTAAGGAAAAAGACTTCAGGAATGTAGGAAATAACAAATGAGAGACTCTGGTCTGGTGGTAGCCATTGAGAAAAAAGCAAGTAAGTGATTTTTGAAGAAATAACAAAGGTATCTAGAAGCACCCTAGAGCTGAAAAAGTATTACTGGGAAATTACACCAGCCTGAGGCCTTGGTTCTAAGGCTTCAACCTCATTCTTCATTCTCTACACCTTGATTTCATCCATTTTCTGCTCCAGGTCCTGGGAGCCACCACCTAGGGCAACTCTGTTTCCTTGATCCAGAAAAAAGGAAGTAAGGAGAACATGTGCTCCCGACACTCCAAATTATAGGTCACTGGGAAAGTCATGACATCTTTTTCTATGCAAAATTGTGTCATGACTTTCCCGGTGACCCAATATTTCTCTGAATTTTCTGAAAGCCTCCAAAGAAAACTTTCAGAGTATGATCAGTCTTGATTCAACCCCCAACTCTCCCTCTCAGAAGCTGAGTAACTTTGGGCGCTATTGCTTCCATTTCCTCTGTAGTAAAGATATATTTATTCCATAAGACTCTTCTGAAGAATAATTGAAGCCTACAATAGGTGCACATGGTTTGTACTTTTAAAACAAATGATTTATAGATTTATGAAATACACGGTGACTTGCAAGGAAGTTAAAGGTCCTTTAGTTCATGTAAGTAATCAAATACCCTAAATTAGCTCTCTTCTTGGGGAGTAGTGAAATGAAGAGACATGAATCAGACTTGCCCAGTGACAGTAACTTTGTGCTTTTTGGGGGGCTTGTATCTGTGTTTGGTCCCTTGGTTTTCACTGCTCTCTACCACAGAATGTCTCAGCAAGTCCCGGGAGCTGTCGTGCTGGAGTCTTCTGAGCACTAGCAGGTGAGTCCGAGGTCTGTACTCTGCTCGTTCAGGCCTGATCCATGGCCAGTGGTAGCCTCCCCACATTGCAGCAACCAGCCCTTTGTGCTCATCCCCTTCTCAGAGTTCAAAAGTTCAACATGGCAGATAAAATCAAACAGCTTGCTCTCTTTAGGCTGTTTCCAGAATTCCTCAAAATCCTTCCTTGATCGTTAACATCCAAGACTTGCTTCTCTTCTTGTCCATCTCTCTTATTCTCCTCACCCCTTCAGGGCTGAAAAGGTAAGCTCTTTCCCACTCTGCTGTGGTACTCAGAGCACTCTTCATTTCTTGCTAATAGTACCTTAAAGGTCTAACTCTTGGTGGATATATATAGATATGTAATGGGTGTTCATGACCTTTAAAAATCAGCAGCCAGATGATGGCACAGTGGTAAAACATGATATTGTGAGTTTGACCCACATGGGAGGGTTCCATGTTCAAGTCCAAATACCTCCTTGATTTGGGCAGGCATGAGGGTGCCCATGATCCAGCGCTGGCTGGAGCTGGGGCAGGATTATGGCATCAAAACCCAGTTAAGGATTCTCTCTCTCTCTCCCTCTCTCTCTCTCTCTCTCTCTCTCTCTCTCTCTCTCTGACTCTTTTGTTCACAGAAGAAATAAGTAAATGCGCTTTTTTAAAAGACTACATTTTAAAACCTTCCTTCTCTAGATAAATTTTAGATTTCAAGACTATTGTCTTCTTGTGGTCTCAAAAATTCAACCCCAGCTGTCAAGCGCTGAATACAGATTACATTCCTGTGGTAATAATCCCAAATCTCCCTGATACAAAAGGATGCTGCTGGCAAAACAGAAAGAAATGCAAACAAGAAAAGCACACTGATACATTTAAAAATATCTATTATTCTCATGACATTATTTCTTTTTTTCCAGAAAAGCAGTGTTTTCATTGGGTAGGAGGTTACATAACACTATACTATCAATACCATATTTTGTGTGATGGGAGTAAAACAGGGTTTTATGGGCTAGCCTAGGAGTGTAATCATCAGAAATAATATTACTTCTATGGGAAAATTTCTTGAGAGTGTCTAATAACTGACTTCCAAATGGATTTTTGGAACACAACTCGTTGGTAAATTGAGAATGGACAGTACTCCACTTTAATACCAAAAACTTCCCCGAGTTACACAAAATGAAACCTAAGGAGGATGATTATCTTGGACTAGAAAAATTAATATTTCTAGTCCCTCTGTTTTTATAACTTACTTCCCTTACTTTTTAGCACAAATATAATAGATCAGAGAGGCCAAATTTGAACTATAAACTGGGGGCTGTGGTGAATTAAATGTATTTGCTTTGTTCTGCAGATGTTAAACACAATTCCCACAACATTTGAAAGGTGGAGTTAATTCTGACTTAGACGAATCTAATGAGCATCTGTTTTGATTTTTCTAACCATTGATCTGATTTTCTTTTAACTTGATACTGGTTGGTTTACACAAGTCCTTGTGATAATTGCAAATAGCCAAAGGTAAAGTCATTCCAGAACCCCTAATACAGATTTTTTTTCTTAAAATGTCAAATGATTCTTTAAAGACACTGCATAAATTTGTATGAGTGCAGAATATCTGATACATATATATATATTTACATTTACTTCTATAAATGTCTGAACACATAAATGTATAACCGTACAAAAATGGAGACATCATGTATTGCTTTCTGTAAAAGAAAGAAGTTTCTTGGATAGGAACCTAAAAAAATCATGAAACTCCATGTTATGGGCTGACTGTGCTCCTCCTACCCCAAATTAATATGTTGAGATTCTAATCCCCAGTACCTCCAATGCACAACGTGGCTGTATTTGGAGATAGGTTCTTTAAAGAGTAACTCAGTTAAAATCAGGTCACTTGAGTGGACTCCAATAATATGACTGGCATTCTTATAAGCAGTAGTTTGGACATAGACACATGCTCAGAGGGAAGACCTCAGGAAGAAGAAAGTCATCTGCAAGCCAAGGAGAGAGGCCTCATTAGGACCAAGCCCTACCAATACCTTAATCTAAGATTTCTAGTCTCTGGAATCACAAGAAAATAAATTCTTGTTGGTTAAGCCACCTAGTCTAGGCTACTTTCTTATAGCAACCCTGGCAAATCAATATATTCCACAACCTAAAATTATGTCTGGAGGTATAAAATGTACTTTAGGTTACTTGATAGAATAAGTATTTCATACTATATTGACAGGTCATGAATGCTTAAAGTAGCCTATATGGTGGTATTTTGCAAATTCTTTATTTGAATTTTACTTTATATTTTAGGTTTTGAAAAACTATACAAAAAATCTTGAAAAAATTAGGTATCAAAATTTGTGGTCTATTTCAGGTCTTCATCCCATGAACTGGCACCTGGACCATTATAGCACTATTGTACAAGAGGACTTTAAAATGTTTATGAATGGGCCAGCAAGTGGTGTCGTGCTTGAGGTGCTGGACTCACACATGGCTGACGGTGATTTAAATCTCAGACCCAGAGGCCTGAAATTCATACTGGGTGTGTGTGCATGTGTGCCCAAAATCCTGAAAGAAGAACGGAGGAGAAGGGACTGTGGTGTTGCCATCGCCCATGGGGAGTGATTTCTCACTTTTTCTGTCTCTTTCTCTCTCTCTGTGTCTCTGGTGAATGCACGTGCCCTATGGGGCAGGGGAGAGAAACATAAATAAAACCACTTCAAAATAAAAACATTTGTGGGGACCAGCAGATGGCATAATGGTTGTCACGGGACTCCCACATGGTCGACTGAGGTTTGCATACCCAGTCTGGAGGTTTGAAATTCACACCAGGTGTATGTGTGTGCATGCCTAAAATCCCAAAAGGAGAAAGGAGGAGACGGGATTGCCACTTGGCCATAATCCCCCAGGGGTGATTTCTTGCTTTCTGTCACTGTCTCTCTGGTGATGCCCTATAGAAGAAAAGTTTAAAAAAAAAAAAAATTTGTTGGGACCAGTTAATGGCATAATGGTTATTTCACTGGATTCCCACATAGTCAACCATGGTTCAAGTATCAGGCCCGGCAGCTTGAAACTCATGCCAGGTACATGTGTATGCATGCCCAAGATCCCAAAAGGAGAATGGAAGAAAAGGGATTGTGGTGTGGCCATCTCCCCAGGGGGTGATTTTTCTCTCTCTCTCTCTCTCCATCTCTCCAGAGAGTACACATGCCCTATAGCAAAAACCTCCCTGAAAAAAAAAAAAAAAAAAGTTTGTGGGAAAAAAAATTGAATTAAAGTACAATTTATCGTGCCAGCAAGTGGCATGGTGGTTAGAATGCTGGACTCCCAAATGGCTGACCATGGTTTGAGTCCTGGTTCTGGCAGTTTGGTTTCTCACATTCCTTCTCTCTTTCTCTCTCTTCCAGTCTCTCTCTGGTGAGTGCATGTACCCTCTAGCATATTTAAAAATAATAATAAATGATGGGGTCAGCAGGTGGCATGGTGATTAAGGGTGCTGGACTCCCACATGGCTGATCACAGTTTGAGTCCTGGACCTGGCAGCTCGCTTTTTCACTCTCCCTCTCTCTCATGCTTTGTCCCCCTCTGGTCAAATTAAATAAATAAATAAAGTTAAATAAAATAACTCTTTAAAATTTAAGATAAATAAAATTAAATAAAATTTTTTAAACTACAACTTATTTTGGCACAAAAATTTTTTGAAATTCACACTTTTTTTTTGAGAGGTTTTTGCTATAGGGTGCGTGCGCTTGCCAGACAGACAGAGAGAGACAGAGAGACAGAAAGCGAGAAATCACCCCCCAGGGGGAATGGCCACACTGCAATCCCTTCTCCTCCATTCTCCTCTCAGGATCTTAGGCACGCATGCACATGCGCCTGGCGTGAGTTTTAAGCCACCGGGTCCAAACCACGGTCGACTATGTGGGAGTCCAGCGACATAGCCATTACGCTAACTGCTGGTCCCCACAAATTTTTTTATAATACATACTTCATGAACTTTTTGAAGACCTCTCTTACATAGCTCTCACAACAAAGCTTCTTTTGATATTACTGTAAATACATTTTGCTTACCTACAAATATCAGTAATGCTGCATCTTTTACCTAGTCTTTTTAAAGTGCAGCCTTGCATTAAATGTCTATATTTGGTAATAATTCTTAAACTTTAGGCCATTATATAAAGATTGGTAAACCACCAAAAAAGTTACATGTTCTTATAAGAAAATCTGGAAAAGCAGTTAAAAAAAGTTCCCATAGTCTCACCTCTTAGTCATATTAATGATTTTTCTCTGCAATTTCTTATTGGGCAATTATTTTTATATTATGAGTATTTAAGACATGCTTATGTGGATAATTTTAAATAATATATAATTTCTGAGAACAAAGTTAACATGCAATATGCTTATTGTGAAAAATGCAGAAAATAATGGAAAGAGTAAATTCACTCAGGATCTCTCACACACACACATGTGGTCTCACATATATATCGGTTTACATAAAAATTATCGGTGTGCCACTTTTGTGCAGAAAGGTAAGAACAGATTTGCCACATGCAAATAAATGTCAAGAAAGGCCCCGGCATGTCCATCGAGTGAATGCCCTTGGTCATGGTACATATAATAATCAGTTGCATAAAAAGAAAATACCATAGCATGTTGAGTCATGATGGCATCATGTTAGACACAGTTTTGCCATATATTGTAAGCTTTCTATATGACTTATTAGGCATTAAAAGAAAAGCAAGCAGTTTACATATATATTAATAATAGCTCAAAAAAATTTTAATACCAAAGAGCGCATGCTTATGCTAGAGAGTAAGAGCGAGAAACTGTTTTCCAGTGGGGTCTAGTCATGCCACAATACCCCCTCCTCCACTTTTCCCTCCTGCCAGGATCTTGGGTATGTGTACACACATACCTGCCATGCTTTTCAATCCTTAGGACCAGGACTCAAGCCATGGCTGGCCATGTGGGATCAGGCTCCCTTCCTACAGTGCTTAACCACACGTGCAGGGACCAGCTAGAGCAGTTACATTTTGAAACAAAAATGTTCTAGTAATTCTCTCTCAAACATTTGCATTAGTTTAATTAAAAAGAATCCTAGATGGGACCAGCAGTTGGCGTAATGGCTATGTCGCTGGACTCCCATGTAGTTGACTGCAGTTCGAGTCCCGAACCTGGTGGCTTAAACTCATACCAGGCGCGTGTGCATGCGTGCCCAAGACCCCAAGAGGAGAATGGAGGAGAAGGGATTGCAGCATGACCATCCCCCTGGGGGGTGATTTCTCACTTTCTGTCTCTGTCTCTCTCTTTCTGGTGAACAGACAAACCCTATAGCAAAAACCTCTCCAAAAAAATAAAAGAATCCTAGAATTGCAGGAGGAACTGTTTTTTACAACTCAGGATTTCTTCAATATAGAACAGAGGATGGCGATGTGGCTTTGCACATCATCTACATGCTTCCATTTCATTTTTCTATTTTGTTTTTGATGTATAGCCCTATTACTATCTTTAACTGATTTATAGTAAAGAAATATTAATACACTAATTAAACCCTGATTTTGCCCCCTCATTTCAAAGTTTCATTTGAAAACAATATGTGAAAACCATTGACATAGTGGAATAAGTACAGGAACCAAGATCTAAAGAAGAAAAAGTAAAAGGGAAGGCCAGTTGGTAGCATAGTGGTTAAGGTGGCTGGATCCTACATGGCCAACTGCGTGATTCAAGTCCCATACCAGCAGCCTGGAAAACACACCAGGCTTGTGGGCATGCATTCCCAAAATCCTAAGAGAATGGAGAAGAAGAGATTGCAGCATGGTTATTTCCCCTGTGGGCTGCTCACTCACTCATGCATACTCATGCTCGCTCGTTCTCTCTCTCTCTCTGGTAAGTACATGAATCCTATAGCCAAAAAGGGAAAAAAAAAAATGGGGAGGCATTCAAGCTGACTATATATGTGAAAGAGACACTTATCCTGCTTGCTTCAAAAAGCAGAGAGAGAGCGAATTGACAGTTGCAGAAGGACAAATCTCAGTACAATGTAAGAAAAAAACTTTTTCAGGATTATTTCTTTTTAAAAGCAAAGAATGGAAACCAGCAGTTGGCATAATGGCTATGTCTCTGGACTCCCATGTAGCTGACCGCCATTCCAGTCCCTGACCCAGTAGCTTAAACTGATGAAGGGTGCACATGCGTGCATGCTCAATATCCCGAGAGGAGAATGGAGGAGAAGGGATTGCCAGCATGGCCATCCCCGGGGGGGGGGGGGTTGATTTCTCACTTTCTGTCTCTGTCTCTCTCTGTCTTTCTGGCGAGTGCACACTCCCTATAGCAAAATCTCCTTAAAAGAAAAAAAAAAAAAAAAAGTAAAGGATTGCTTTGTGAGTTCCTAAGGATGCCTGAATGGGAAATATTCAGGCAAAGGATGGCTCTTTAAGGGTTTTTATATAAAAGAGTCCTCCTTGGGGAAGAAAAGATTAACTCCAATTCAGAGCTCAGAATCCACAGAGGGAGAAAGCAAGCATGTTGGCTCTCCTCTTATAGGGATTTGGGAGAAAACCCTTGCATTTTCTGCATGCTTAATCAGGTAAACTGGGAGATCACAGCCACATCTAGCCGGAACGCTGTGCTGAGACGGCAGAGCTCCAGCGCACAGAGCAGCTTGAGGAAAGCTCCTCCTTAAGTGGGATAAAGTGGTGCTTGGGAACACAACACTTCAGGAACTGAAGTTTTTAAGGTAAGAAAAACAAGAGACGGGATTGAAGAAATTACAACCTGAAGAAGGGAAATCATTTTGAGTTGACTTACATAAGAACAATTTATACACCCAGATTTATGTAACTGAAGAGAGAAGCCCTGTCAGTGAGGATGTTCCCAAGCCTACCCTAATATTAATGGCTTATTCAAACTCTTCAATATTTACTTTGGGAAGATGTTGAGGCATGCCCATTGCAGACTGTAGCTTACTTTGAATCCATCTGAGAGAGGCCATAGAATATGATGGATCGCAACATATTCTCTGAAGTCTGACTTCCTGGGGCCCCGTGCCTGGCGCTGCCTAAAGGCACCAACTTATCCCAGTCTGCAGGAGACTTTCTCAGTTTGATCCCTAAAAGTCCCATTTAGAAAGAGCCCCTCAGTCTCAAGGGAACAGAACAGTTGGTCATCCCAGCTCTGCAACCTGCCAGTGGGAAAAACGTGTATGCAGTACCTAAATTCTATTGGATTAATAAACATACCTACCTCATAGGGTTGCTCCGAGGATAAAGTGAGAAAGAAAGTATGTAGAACATGGTTACTATATAAACATGAGTGATTTTTATTATCTGTGATCTGTTCAGTCAACAATGTGACCTTAAGTAACCTGTCAGTTCTAGTAAGTGTTTACATGCAACTATCTAAAACAAGCCACCTCCCTGTGTTCATCATAGTCCTACTAATAGTTGAATTATTAGCCAATTTTTTTAAAAAATTGATGTTTTCAAGCATTTTAATCAATAGAGAAGATCCAGGTATAAACTACGCATGCGTTACTCAAATCCACTAATCAGAAGACTATACTCTTCAGGAATTTTACTAAAGGGTTTTTTCTGTAGAAGGTAACAGTGGGTTTTGAATCGTCTAAAACATCCCTGAATAGGGACCAGGAGGATGGGGGATGATAAATGGTACTGGGAGGAGAGAGAAAAGGGACTAGAAACAGGTAGTTTATTCCACCTGGTGAATCAGTGATGATGTGAGCCAAGCAAATGGAAATAGCAATGCCACACTAGGGAAAATGCTTGCTTGGTTCCTCATCTATGTAATTTTCTGATATTCAATCCAAGAGGAACAAAAAAACTTTAATATTAAATACTCAACACAAACAATTTGAGATGACAGGTATGTTTATTACTCTGATCCGATCATTACACACTGAATTCTTGTACTGTACTCCTCCAAATATGCACAATTATTACACGTTAAGAACTTTAAAATTCCTTTTATAAGATAACAAAAAAATAAAATGTCAAGTATATATTCTATTCTTTTTTTTTTTTTTTTTTTTTTGGTGGGGGAGAGGTTTTTGCTATAGGGCACATGCGCTCGCCAGAAAGACACAGAGAGACAAAAAGCGAGAAATCACCCCCTAAGGGGGATGGCCACACTGCAATCCCTTCTCCTCCATTCTCTCGGGATCTTGGGCACACACGCACGCACACGCGCCCAGCGTGAGTTTAAGCCACTGGGTCCGGGACTTGAACTGCAGTCGACTACATGGGAGTCCAGTGACATAGCCATTACGCTAACTGCTGGTCCCAGTATATATTCTTTTTATAAAAAGAGTTATTTAACTTTATTTATTTTAATTTGACCAGAGAGGGACAGAGGAGAGAAAGAGAGAGAAAGAGAAAGAAAACAAGCCGCCAGATCCTGGACTCGAACTGCGGTCAGCCATGTGGGAGTCCGGCGCCCTTAACCACCAAGTCACCTGCTGGTCCCAAATATATATTCTTAAGTAGCACTGGCACCAACTGGCCTTTTCAGTCTGAAAAGGGCACTCATTCCATTTGTGGCAAAAGACTGCCAGTGGGAGAGACCACACCTTGCCAGAACCATCATGGCATCTGATCATCTTTGGTGTGGCACCACCAGAGCCACTGCCATCCTGTCATGGTTTCCACCTTAATAAAGATGGCCTGTCTGATCACTGAGCAGCCTTTAAAAGGGGGGAGAGGGATGGGGAAAGTTTGCTGATTCGGAGCTAAGAAAGTAAGTAGTAATCACTAAAATACAGCAATTTAGCAAAGTTGATGAATAGCCAGAAGGTGTGGACAGGCTCCTACAGAGCATGTTCCTGGAGGACTGGATCCTGCTTTGCCTTCTAAGCAGCTGATGTGAGTTATAAGGGATGGTGTGGTCATGCTGCCAAGCACCGCACCCATCACCAACCCTTCTGGAGACAGGAAGTTTGCAAGTTGCTGGCCTTTTAAAGTATTGTTCCTTAGGATTATCCAGAGGTAACAGACCACATGGGTTTTGTTCTTTCATGGAATAGTAACATTTATTCACCCTCGAGATTGGTTTAGACAAAATAAAGCCTTAGTCAACTGGAGCCTGACTTACTACAACCATCAATTAACATTTTTCCTTTTTATTTAGCTTGGATGAGTAATAAAGTGAATCATAAGAAAGTCGTTTGACATTAGGGATTTATCTTTTTAACCAGCCAATTCCAAGGTGTAACCAGGTGTTAGTAAATTTTTCTTTCTGGCTCATCTTGGACATCATCTATCTTCATGAGCAAATAAAAGACATGGATTTATACTCAGATCAAAGACCCTGATAGTGGCGTGAGAATCCAGAATAATTCCTACAAAAAGGTTAACTTCCGATCAAAAAGCACACGGTAACCTTTCAAAATTGGGAAGAACTTGAGAGAGAGTGTGTTTCAGTTAATGCCGCTTTCACCTTCAAAAGGTGTCCAGGTTTGAATAACAAATCATTTGTTCATTATATAAGACACCATCTCTCACAGTACTTATAAAACAATTTTAGCAGCAGAATCTATTTTTTTTTTCTCCCAAGCTAAAATCATACATGGAGCTCTGATAGAGAAGCAGAGTAACTGGCCATCCCAGTTTGATCAGAAAAACTGAGGCATTTTAGAATGAAGGCCAGTAAGACCAACCCTGGGAAAGTCTCCCAATCAACTGGGAGCGTTGGTTACCCTATTACCAACTACACAAGAGCTCCTTTTGCCAGTGAAAATGTACTTTATAAATACAAATTCATAACATTTAATATTAAGCCAATCAATGAAAACATAGGGTCATTTAAATAAACACACACACACACACACACACACACACACACAAAGGAATAATATCGAAAATGATTGTTTTATTCTTCTATGACCTAAGAATCTAGTTGTTGTTTTTTTTTTTTTAAATCTGTTTTGGATTCATAGTACTGGAGAAATTCTGATTCGCATGAATAAATAGCTGTAAATGGCAGTTTATTGTGATTTTTAACAATTCCCTTTATAAGCTCAGGATTCTAATTAGCCTGGCCCAGAGGTTTACAAGAGAAAAAGCAGAATATGGTTGTTTTCATGGTAAATGATTAACAACTGCTAACACATTTTTTATGACCAATGCAAAAGTCAGATCAGAAGCATCCAAGATTTGTGAAGTACGTAAAACTCACTGTCACACCATATATACACATAAACCATGTGACGCACCAGCGGCCACCTCTTCCTGCTCAGCTATGGCAGTGTCAGAGGGGTACCCAGGCCTGGCTGGCTTTCCCATGATTGAATGGAGGCTCTGGCAAGGGTGCTACAATCACGTAGCATCCTCCTCAGGGGGGTCCATGAGCAGGCCTGTATTTTAAGAAACACCATTTCCAATCCATATGGCAGGTAGCATAAATGACAAGGCTGTTGTCAGTGTAGTACATGTTCATATGTAACATAGTTTTGTTTGCATGTTATTTTTAGTCATCAAAAACACTCTTTCAAATGACATTCAAATTTTGTATTTGCACAGCTGGGTTCCAGAACTTGCAAAAGTAACTGTGATAGGGAACTATTCTTTATAAAGAGTTTTCTGTGTGCCAGGCTCTGACTATTAACTCATTTAGTCCTCACGGCAGACCTATGAGATAGGCTTTAGGCCTATCTTTAAGCTCATTTAACCAGAACAGAGGCATCTACTGGAGGTCACAAGGCCATGAAATGACCCAGCCAGACTTGAATTCAAATAAGATGAGTTCACAATCTGAGCCACCAAACTTGGCACTACTACATATCTCCATTTAAAACCCTGCTCCGAGATGTTCCATAGGCCAGAAATCCTGCTCCTGAAAGTTACAGGACTAGACCAGGGTCGTGCAATTTGTAAATGGCAGAAGGTCAGGAACCTGCCTCCCTGACGCCCACTATAGCCCTCTTGGCCACAGCTGGACCTCTCTCTGAGCACAAAACCTAATCTACCTGTGCAGGCACTAGGACCACGTGACTGTGCCAGCTACACCCTGCCTCTTCGCTTTATGACCGTTTGATCAGCAGGACACACGGACTCACACGCTACAGCCAGACTCACACGCTACAGCCTCAACAGGCAGTTACAGAGGGAGTACACGAGGTCCTGATTCCACTACAAACACTAAAGAGGGCCCTCGTTCTTGTACAGATTATCTGAGCTATAAAGGATCTAAGGATCTGTTTACAATTACACAAATATTGCCTGTTTTGCTCCAGGCAGGCATCTTTAAAACATCATAAGCAAGCCGCAACAGCCCAGAGGGTGGCCCCATTTCTTCCTGAGTATTAACTCCCTTAACTTCTAGAGGACAGAGCCATTCTCCTTACCTCAAAAGCTACAGAGAAAACATGTTTGTCAATTTCATACATTTTGCTAGATTATCCATCATGGGAGGGGACTTCAAAAAGTTTATGGAAAAATGGAATTCAAGTATGGGCTTATCGGGGGTGCAAAAAAAAAAAGCAAATTCATGCACAGCTTTTCCCTAATATGCATTTTTTCTACATTTTTAAAAGAGGCCTAATTTATACCCAAAAAAGCAAATGAATGAAAAATTCACAACTAAACACATTCATGGATTCCCTATTTAATTGACGTACACTAAAATTGGATTCTAAAGTGAATAATTTCTAGTATGCCAAAGAAATGCCACAAATGGTTCTTTCCCAGATGTAACCAACGGTAGCTATCGTACATTTGTAAATAAAAGGAGAACATGACGTGCGATATATTGCCTTCATTCTAGATGTCATTTGAAACTATACCTTGTAAGTATACTTTAAAGATAAATGCATACAATAATCTCTGAAATGGGTTGGGCCATTTGTAATTAAATAACTGGTCTTAGTTATCTTTCATTCTGATGCTTGATAGGAAAACAAATTTAATTTGAAAAGCCAAGATAGTGAATGGCAATATAAATGCTGAAGGGAACTTCCAGGCACTGTCAGGACCAAGCCTAAGGGAGTGCCTAGTTGTCCTTCGACTGTCCTCCTCCTCTCAGAGGTGTATGGGTAATGACAGTCACTTACTGTCTCACGTCGCTGTCTTCTGGTACACTTCCTCCTTCTCTGCCTGTTGAGGCCCACAGCCTCTTAGTGAGGTCACATGCTGACCATGGGTTAGGTGGGGTCACTGTGGCCTTCCAGACTCAGCTCACAGTGCTTCTGGAAGCTGCTTTGTTCTAGTGTTTCCAGCAAACTAAGTCCAGCTGCTTCTACTTATGGCCAGTGACACGAGAGGCAGAGGCTGGAGAAAGAGGGAGTTTATTTCTGCAACCAGATTACAGAAAGACAGCCAGCAAGCACCACCAAACTCACAAATCTCAGCATGTGCTCTTTATTTATAGATACAAGCACGTGCAGGTCATTCCCCACTACATCCAATCAGAGCTGATCATTTTCCTTTGAGCAATTATCCTGATTCCCGATTTTCTTCAACGACCCATTCCTGGTTTTCTCATCCAACCATTCCTCCAACAGACCACCGCATGACTCAGCACTTGGTCAGTCAGGTTGTTCTTAGTGAGAGGCCTTTCTTAATTTCAAAATGCTAAACCTCGAGCTGGCCTTCACTGCAGGAACAGTCATAGCACCGATGGGAGGCTGCCCTGTGGCCATCATGCTGCCGCCTGTGTGACTGCTGACCCTGGTCACATCGACCCCCACCCACTGCCTCACAGCTGAGGTAGTCTCTGCAGACAGTGACCAAGCATATCTCATCTGTATATGAGGAGAACTTCCAAAAGTTCATGGAAAAAGAGAATTAAAATACAAGTTTATTTTGGTGCAAAAACTTTTTTGAAATCCACAATTTTTTCATAAAACTCATTTTCTAGAAACTTTCTGAAGACCCCTCATATTTTCAAGGTAAGAAGATGGGTCATAAAGAATCCAGGCTCAGGCCAGCCATGTGGTCTAGTACGTAAGGAAGCCAAATCTCATATGACCAATGGCAGCTTGAGTTCCAGCCTCACAAGTCAGGCATGGTGCACGTGAGCTCCAAATCCTAACAAGATGGGGAAGTAGAGGAGAAGGAATCGTGGCTTACCTCCCAGTCGTAATGTTACTAATGTATACTACAGTAATTACTTAAATTCCTGGAGGAAAAATGCCCTGTTTGTTGTGGTATTATCAGTTCCTGTTGTGGTATCTGGCCCAGAGAGAGTAGTCAATAAATATGAATTAATTAAATCAATGGCCAATGCTCAGCTAACCAAGGCAAAACAGTGCCAGATATGAAATGACAGTCTTCCATAAGGCTGCAGGTGCTCAGTTAATTCCCACGAAGTTTTCATGTGTCTACTGCTTTTAAGGATGGCAAGCGGTCTTAGCTATTTCAAGTGTTGAAGGGCATCCTTGCTCGGTGGAATGCTGTTTCACAAACAGGCCACCATCTGCCACAGTGATACAAACATTTGCTGGGGTTGTCAGTATCACCATTCTGATATTTTGAACACTCACTTTTTTACGGAGCTGATTTGGGAGCACAGAAAGCTTCTGGGAATACTGCCCTACATAGCTGCCCTTTATAACCAGAACAGCTGTGCCACGGTTTCGCCGTTCGGAGGCTGAGAATAGGGAATTAGAGAACCTGACAGCCAGGCTCCTTCCAGAGCCCTCACAGGACGCTATTACGGGGCAGTGCACACGCCAGTCTACACCTAGCTTACTCTCAGTTCATTCTAGTTTAGTGTTGCCTGTCACCGCAAAGTTATCAAAGTACGATAGCAGACATACATCCCACACTATAATCCTGATGTGCAAGGAAAATGTTTCCTTCATTTGTTTTGTTTGTTTTTAATCACCTTATTTCCTGTGAGTTCCCAGTTCTTGGGAGCTGCAGAAATACAAGTATTAATTGTGTTGGAACCCCCTTTTCTCAAACGTCAATGACACACGGAAGAACCGCAGGGACGCACAGCGCTGAGCTGTTGTGGTGTCTGAGTATGTGCCTGGCTCTCAGCGTCTGTCTTTGCTGAGTCATCTGTGGACCCTTGGGTGTGTACACTCCAACTCACTCCTGGGATGCCCTAACCTTTCTCACCTGGCCACTTCAGGTGCTACCCTTAGAAACAGGGCCATCAGTTCTGTGGCTTCCTAGCTGGGCTGGAGAGTAAGAATCTCTCTGAGGCTCTCTATAGTCCTGTTTGCCAAGCTGCAGCAAAGCCGCTGCCTTTCTGAGGCTATGCCATGGCCTCTGCGGGCTCTGCACATGTCCCCTACAGAAGGTGAGCTTAGGACTGTGTGAGCACTGCTAAGACCAGTGCCTCACTCTCCCTCCCTACCCCATCTTTCCTGAGAGGATTGTCACTGCCAGGTAGCAATCTGGAGAATCCCAGCATTCATCAAATTCTCAACATTCTGGATAATTCCAGAGTCCCTTCCATTCCCCTAAGGCTGTGGAGTTTTGATATAGAAGAGACTCCCTTCTTTCCCTTTTCTGAGCTCTGGCACATTCTTATCCTGAGGCAAGCAGCTGGTCTAGCCGCTGAAGGAGGAGACTGCGGTAGGGACAGAGAAGAAGGTGTGGAGGACAGATTGGGAGGTGGGGAGAATCGGTTAAGATTTCAAAATTTATCTTGCCACAATGCACTCATTGCCTCATTTAATCATCATGCAGGTCTATGAGGGAGACCTCACTCTTCAGGTGAGAAGCTCATGCCACAATCCCTTCTCCATTCTCTTCTTGGGATTTGGGGCATGTATACAGACACACCTGGCATGATTTTCAGGCCACCGGGCCCAGGACTTGAACCGCAATTGACCGTGTGGGAGTCCAGAGCCTTAACCACCACACCATCTTCTGGGCCTCTCTCTCCCTCTCCCTCTCTCTCTCTCTTTCTCTCTGTAATTTGTGAAGACATATGCACTCTGTCATGAATATAGAGATTTAAAAATTTAAAATATCAAGGACTGTTTTGGTTTTTTGTTTGTTTGTTTTTTTTTTGTTTTTTAGTTTTTTACCATAGGGCACATGCACTTGCCAGAGAGAGACAGAGGGAAAGTGAGAAATCACCCCCCAGGGAGGATGGCCATGCCACAACTCCCTCTCCTCTACTCTCCTCCTGGGATTTCGGACATGCACACACACATGCGTGACTTTCAAGCCACTGTGTCTGGGACTCAAACTGTGGTTGGTCATGTGGGAACCCAGTGCCTTAAGCACCACGCCACCTGCTAGCCCCCAGGACTATTTTCATGACTTCTAGACATCCATATGGAAAAAGATGTTCAAAAAATATGAGGAAAATTTTAAGTTTGTGAGACTGGAGGGGACCATACAGATATTTTCTAAGTAGCCTGCACAAGGACTTCGTGGTTACCCTGTAGAAAGACTGAAGAGCGTAAGTAGCTGGCTGCTAAGCGTCGTCCTTCCATCAGCATACCTCTGCATCAATGACATCACACAAAGCAAGATCATTCTTAGGGCCCTGAACTCAGGGCTTCTCTCAGGGAAGCTCATCCTAGGAGCCTGGCATGTTAGGAATTTGTAGCCAGCTGGTAGGTGGTTGATCAACACAAACCATGGTTACAATCAGATGTATACCACCACCTGGTATGTCATAAAAGGTATTTGTCTTAACTGGCTAGTTGTCATTTCATTTCTCTCTCTTTTAAATGTGTCAACATTTAATCATTTTTATTGGGTTATCAGAAAATCATGACACATTTTTTGCATAGAAAAACAGAAAAATATGTCATCATTTTCCCAACAATCGAATAAAAAGAATACAAAGCTCATTCTAGGGCAATGTAAAGAGGGAGACTATGATAATGAGAAATTCTCAGGTAATTAAGTGATGTGTGTAAGTGTCCCCCATTTTTTTTAGTCTAGCCACCTGTTGCAAAGGTGAGACTGGCAGCTGCCAATATTCTTCCACCTTCTGTGGGTGTCTTTCCTTGGTAATTGCTGTTCCCCTAAGGTGGAACAACAAAACAACATCATGTGGGCAGCTGATAACTATGAATCCCTCAGACTTTCTAGAACTAAGAAAATCCTAGCCATGGGGTAAGATTTGTTGAGTCAGATACTGTGTCAGGCATTAAAAACTTAAAAACAGAAAAAGTGGTAAGTGAACTACTGCCTTCTTCTTGCCAGGCAGCTTCCAAGACGGCCCCCAGTGATCTCTACTTCCTGGTCTTCATGCCTTCCTGTAATTGCCTTGCCTTGAGTATGGGCTAGACCGAATGACTTGCTTCTAATAAATACAATAAGTAAAAAAATGATGGACTGTCACATTTGAGATTAGATGGCCAAAAATCCATGACTTCTGTCATGGGCCTCCCCACTTGCTCTCTCACTAGTTCTGAAGGAAGCTGGCTGCCATGTTGTGAGCGGCTCTACAGAAGTGGCCCAACTGGCAAGGACGCAGTGGTTCACAGTTGCAAAGATCTGAAGGCTGCCAAGGGTGACATGAGTAAGCTTGGAAGTGTGTCCTCTCCCTATTGAGCTTGAAGATAACTGCATTCCTTAGTCAATATTTTATTTCTGCTTTAAGTTTATGAATTTATTTCTTGAGAGAGAGAATGAAATAAAGACAGAGACAGAGAAATAGACACTACCAACAGGGTCCCCACACTGTCATCTACCCCTAGTCTAGTCAGCCCGAACCACAGGCATGTGCTTACACACTTTGCATGTCCAGGGAAGCCCAGGGACACAAATCTAGGACATCTCCCATGTGGGTCCAGTCACACCACAACTGTGCCACAACCTGGCTCCTTTGGTCAATATTTTAACTGCGGCTTTGTGAGAAATCCTGAGCCAGAGGTACCCAAGTAAGCTGCACCCAGATTTCTGATGCACAGCAACTGAGAAAACAGATGTTTGTTGCTTTAAGTCACCAAGTTTTGGGGTAATTTCTTATGTAACAATAGATTAGGAGTAACAATTATACGGATAAAAAGTAACTAACATTGTCTGTATTATATGTCAGACACTGTACTAAAGGTTTAACATGCCTTATTTCACTTTTTTTCTTTTTTAGAGGTTTTTGCTATAGGGCGTGTGTGCTTGCCAGATAGAGACAAAGAGACAGAAAACAAGAAATCACCCCCCGGGGGGACGGCCACACCGCAATCCCTTCTCCTCCATTCTCCTCTCGGGATCTTGGGCACGCACACACACACACCCGGCGTGAGTTTTAAGCCACCGGGTCCAGGACGTGAACTGCGGTGGACTACATGGGAGTCCAGTGACATAGCCATTACTCTAACTGCTGGTTCCTTTCACTTACTTTTATAATAATGCTATGTGATATTATTGTCACCCCTCTTTCACAGATAAGACGACTGAGACAGAAAGAGGTCACTTAACTTGCTCAAGGCTACCCTGCTAATAAACAAGGAGCTAGGGCTTAGCCAGTGTCTGATATAAGAGTCCTTTTGCCACAGACAATGAAACTGCCTCCCAGGCACAAGCAGGCAGGTTCCTGTAACAGAGAAGGCACATAGAAACTCCAGAGGTGATAAAGGAAGAGTGAAGGTGATAGAAGGAAGATGCCTGATGGTTTTTCTTATTAATTTTTTCTTTAATTGCCAGAGGGTCTGTTCATTCACGAGAGAGAGACAAAGAGAGAAAACATCCCGCCCCCTCAGTGGGACATGGTCATGCCACAATTCCTTCTCCTCCATTCCTCCTCTTGTCAGGATTTGGGACATACACACATGAGCACTCAGCACGCTTTTCAAATTTATGGGACTCAAATTTGAATTGTGGTCAGCCATGTGGGATCTGGACCCCTTAGCCACTGAGCTACCACATCTCTAAAAATGGAAAGTCCATCCCAGGCAGAAGACTTACATGTGGAAAAATGTGTGATAGAAAAACTCTACAAATTTGAGAACTTTTTTATATTATTTCTTTCGGCTCTTAAATATTAGGTTATCAGAAAAGTCATGGTGTATTTTTCTATACAAAAATGCGTCATGACTTTCCCTACAGCCCAATATAAGAAGTCATTTCAAAATTGTGTCAAAATATGGAATTTAAATTCGCAGATTATGCAAATTAGGCAGTACAGCTCCCCAAGGTTTTTATTTGAGGTTTTATACAGCGACAATAGAAACCGTTCTAAGAAATATTTGATGACAAGTAAATACACATTGAACAGACTTACTGTTTGTGGACATTAATAATTCTGTAAATATTATCTCAGCCTTTATGATTTCATTGATTCCACACCCGATGTGTGGTTTCCTCTTAAAAACCTACCTCAAAAACCTGCAGATCTAGTGTGTCCTATTCGGGCAATCTGTGGCCCTGAATAATGAAAAGAAAACACTAACAACATTGAACTCTCATGTCTGAAGGCAGTAACTTTTTTTCTTATAAAGAATTATTTTATTTAACTTTATCTATTTTTATTTAAATTTGACCAGAGAGGGAGTCCAGCATCCTTAACCACATTGCCACCTACCAGCCCCATGAAGGCAGTAACTTTTATTGTAAAAAAAAAAAAAAAAAAAAAAAAAAAAAAAAAAAAAAAAAAAAATATATATATATATATATATATATATATATATATATAATTTTGACTGGTATTTGTGATGTCAAACGTTAAGTTTCTATATACCCAAATAGATCTCAGATAGTTTAAATAATTGTATATTGTCATACAATAGAAAAACCACCACCAATGCTATATTTAACAGAAGTGTGAGAGAACAGTAACTTATCCAACTTTAAAACACAACGGAAAAAGAAAAGTAGAAAACTTTCATAATTTAAGATTGTTATACTGTAAGTTGAAAATAAAGGAGCAACATGTGGGAGAAGCTATTTTCATCAAATAGGACATAAGTTTAATATGGAAGTATTCCAGAAATCTATTAGGAAAACATCAACATGGAAATAAGCGATAATAAATTACTGCAAAAATACGTGTGCTAATCCAGGTGCTCGATGTGTTTCCTCATTTAATCTTTTCAATAATCATGGAAAGTCTAGTATTGTTACTCCAGTTTTACTGTTGGGAAAATTGTAACTTAGTGAGATTAAATAACTAAACCCTCTTAAAGGGACTCCATTCTATTTTTTTCTGCCATGTCCTGCCATGTAAGTGAAATCCTGAAGACCAAAGTCTGCATAGATACTATATTATCTTCCACCATTGTCTAGAAATTAAAAGTAACTTTGAAGTAAATTTTATAAAGATTTATTTATTAGTAGTAGTAGTAGCATTAAAATTTGACGAGAGAGAGAGAGAAAGGGAAAGTGAAAAAGCAAACCACCAGATCCAGGACTTGAGCTGTGGTCATCCATATGGGACTCCAGCACCTCAACCACCACACCTGCCAGCCCCTTGAAGTGCATTTTAAGTATTGTAAACTTTTTTGAAAGAGATTTTGCTATAGGGCAGGTGTACTTGCTGGAGAGACAGAGAGACAGAAAGTGAGAAATCACCCCCCCCCCCCCCCGGGGAGGATGGCCACACTGCAGACCCTTCTCTTCCAGTCTCCTCTCGGGATCTTCAGCACACACGCACATGTGCCTGGTGTGAGTTTAAGCCTCTGGGTCCGGGACTTGAACCACAGTCAACTATGTGGGAGTCCAGCAATGTAACCATTACACTATTTCTACTGGTCCCATGTAAATTTTTTTTAAATTTAACAATGACACACATCAGCATAGTTTTAAAAATGTAGAAAAGAAGAAAAAAGTTTTATTAAATTGACATGATCTGATTAAAAAGTGTATAGAAAGAAATTTGGCATGCTTTTCTTTTTATTTTTTAAAGAGAGACAGAGAAAGGGGAAGTAAGAAAATACTCCCCAGGGCAGATGGCTGTGCCACAATCCCTTCTCCTCCATTCTCCTCTCAGGATTTTGGGCATGCAAGTACATACACCAGGTTGATTTTCAAGCTGCCTGGTCCAGGACTCAAACTGCAGACTCAGCCATGTGAGATTCAGTACCTTAACTGCCAAACCACCTGTCCAAAAATCATACTCACTCTGAAGGCTTCTTTTGGCATCTCCTTACCCATGCAGAGTTATCCATTCTCTGTACTTCGAGAGTATTTATCTCTGTTTCCTCCATGCATCACGAATGGCTAACACACACAAAACATTTCTCAAAAGTTACTGACTAAATGAAGAAGTAATTCATTCGAAGAGAATGGAAGCAGTCATTGCAGTGTTCTTTACAATAGTAAAATATTATAATAAACAAAACTGAAATGTTTTAGTAAAGGACATTATAGTAATATGACTATTTGCGGTCTGAAAACCAAATGAATATGAAGGCATTGGTGAAACCTGAAGACTATTTAGCCAGTGTGGAAAAAAACTGAGCACAAACTACAGTGTGATTGTCCTAATTTTAAAATATGTTTGCAAAGGACAACAACAAGTTAATATATTTGAAAGTAAAAGTTAATGATTCTGTTAGAGTGAAAGGATGAGAATGTTTAAAGATAATCTCTTAAAATTTGCTTCAGTATCATTGTTTAATTGCTTTTTCTCAAAAAAAAAAAAAAAAAAAAAAAAAAAAGACCTAACGTGCTGTTGATTATTTGGAGGCCAGGAAAGAAATGTTAAAGTTACCAAAACTTCCTGTCTTAATTATTAAGAAGTTCAGAACTGTAGTAGTCTTCCTTCGCTATTTATTTCTCTTACTTTAAGAATTATTGTATACTATTTTATTTATTTTAATTTGACTAGAGAGGGATGGACAGAAAGAGAGAGAGAAAGCAAGCCGCCAGGTCCGGGACTCGAACTGTGTTCAGACATGTGGGAGTCCAGCACCCTTAACCACCACGCCACCCACCAGCCCCAGCTATTTATTTCTCACATAATTATTTCCTCCCACCTTTATGTCTATTAATACTTAATCCTTACCTTTTACTTTTCTTTTAAAGGTTTGAGAAGCTTTTATAATAAACTACTTTAAATCCTTTTGGGAAGTAGAGGATTAGAAGTAAATAACAATAATTACCATAAAGTAAGTAATCCATACATAATATTGAGACATTATTTAAAGAATTAAGCAGATGCCATTAGATGTCTAGAAAAGCCATCTGACTGCTAAAGCTAACCCCTTTAAATTTGCAATCTTTACCTCTCCTCCTGCCCCCAAAAGGAGTAACACCCATACATGAAACTCTCCTGCATTACTTACCAGTGATGTCTTTTTATTTTAAACTTGTAACGGCAGTGACTACCTCAGCACAGGATGTATTGGAAGCATTAATGACCTGCGGGACTACATGGCATCATCTTCTCCTAGTAGGACATTACCCCCTTCCCTTCCATGACACCACCTCCTCCCTCCCCCACAGCCCTTTTTCTCTCAGGATGTGACCTATACTTTAATCCTCTTGCTCCGTTTTAATGCTTTGTATTTTTAGCTGTTTTGTCATTCACTAAAAGTAAGAGTCACATAACTCAGTTGTTCATTTTACAAGAAGCAAGTCCACTCCAGAACCAAGTTGCTCATTTTGATACAACTTTTAGGCTTATTAACAAGGCTTATTAACACCTCTTTCCATGTAGGTTCCTTTAAAAGAAGTGATTTCTAAATAAAACCAGACTTAAAACATATAAGAAGAGACTAGTTCAGGTACACTGTCAAAAGGCTGAATTGAGGAAGGCAGATACAATGATTTAGAACCTCTAGAATGATTGTCAACCCTGCCTTCTACCCTCCCCATCTATCCTGCCACCATGCATATGAATTGATATTGAACAGAAAATTGGAAAAAAAAAAAAAAAAACTACAGCATTTTATGCTATTTCATATTCAAAAATGAATTGGCAAACTAAAACTCAAATAATATGTATATGGCACAACTCTGTCCTACTGTGTAATTTAAAGATCTTTCAAGAGTTTGAAAGATTAAATATTATTTTTAGTATGCAAAGAAAATAACTTACCTGATACCTGGCAATTAAGCCTTTGCAAATTCACACGTTGACATGTCTTATTTGATTTATACCAAACAGAGACATTGTTGAAAAGAGTTGAAAGAGTTTATTTTGCAAAGTTAAGTACAATCTTAAGCAAACTTAATCTTTTCTAAATACCCAACAATATTTCCCTGGCCATCTTTATTAAAGGGAATAAATGAAGAGGATGTCTATACATTCCACATTGTATGTCAGGATGGGGATTACATTTTTAATAGTGTAAAACAGAAAGCCTTCATAGTCATTTCAAAGGAACTACTAATAATAATTTAAAAAAATAATAGAGTAGAGAGAAAGTCCGTTATGGGCATGTTCTTACTTCTTGTGGCTGACTAATGAGAGAAATACCATTTGGGATATTCCTATGCAATAAACGCCAATATGATTTTCTTTAGCAATGTGTACCCATGGATGAATCAAGTTACATCAAGAAATCAAGTAGTAAGCAATTCTTGCTACCTGTGACACGCTCTGATTATTAGCTATGGAATCATAAAATTTAGCTCAAAGAAAGCCTGAGACTACATCCAGCCAAGTACCTTTATTTTACAGGTGAGAAAATGTGGGTAAAAGAGCCAAAGCAGCTTGCCTAAGGTCAATTGCTGAGTCGTTGGGAAAGTCATGATGTATTTTTTCTATGTTTTTCTATGCAAAAATTGTCATGACTTTTCTGATGACCGAATAAATATCTATAATCAGCATCAAAAAGTAGAATTTCTCATCCCATGTTCCAGCTACCATGCCACACTGCCTCTACTCCATCCTTCCATCAATCCATTCACCTATCCATCCAGTCTATTCTTTTGTGGTGGTCTCTTGGGCCCACACACACATGCATCCTATGTGAGTTTCAAGTCACTGGGTCCAAGACTCCAAGCATGGTCGGCCATGTGGGAGTCCAGCAACGTAACTGCTACACCATCTGCTGGCCCCAGATCCATTCGATCTATTCTGTGGGCATTTAGGAACTTAATTATGTTCCAGAAACAATGTACAGTGGCAGTGAATCATTCCCTCTGTGTGCACACTCCTTTGCAGTTTGTCTTTTCTGTTTCTCTTTAGAGATAGTTTATTTATCCACCCATAGAATCTGTACTGCCTTGATCCTTGCTTTGATTTTTAAAATGTAGAAGAAGTAGCATTATACCTCTTCTAACTCTAGACTTCAAGATACCTTGCAACTTCTGTTCTCTTCCTTTTGCTACTCTGAGGCTGCCATACCCAGAAGCCTGGGCAAGCCACCATAAAGATAGTAGCCATATGGCAGAGAACCATGACACCCCAGCCAACAGCCTTGGCCAACTGCCAGACATACACAGGAAGCTGAATTAGACCAGCCCAGGCCCCAGCTGATGTGCCAACTGACCACAAATGCATGAATGAGGTTAGCCAATGCCACGCGATGCAGAGACCAGCCACTAACAATAAGCCCTGACCTACCGACTCATGAGAAAATAAAAAGATGTTCTTTGTAGCCTGTAAGTTTTAGGGTGGGTTGTTATGTAGCAACAGGTAACTGATCACACCATGTGAAGTGCTACAGAGAGACAGAGAGCTGAAGAAAGAAATGAATAAAATAGCCTTTGCCAGGACTGGCAGATGGTCTAGAGGTTACATTGCTGGACTCCCACATGGCTGACCACAGTTTGGGTCCCAGACCTGGTGGTCCAGATATGGTGGCTTGAAAATCACACAGGGTGCGTGTGTGTGCCCAAGATCCTGGGAGGAGAATGGAGAAGTGATTGCTGTATGCCCATCTCAACCCCCCACTTTGGGATGATTTCTCTCTGTCTCTGTCTCTGTCTCTCTTTCTGGTGAGCGCACGCACTGTAAGAAAAAAAAAAAAAAAAAACACAAGAAAACAAAAAGACAGCCTAAGCCACAGGCACTGGTTAAGTTAGCCAGGAAAAGTGTGTGAAATGAGCTACAGAAAGGAAGTGAAGACAGTCAGCATATCTCTTTATTGAGAAATTTTCCAGGGTCAAAGGAGAGACATGGAGAAACTCATTAATAGAGGGCAACTTTATTGTTTGCTTCGTACCAGACTCAGAGTAAGATTCTGCACTTAATTTGCTTTCTCCCCCTTAAGAAAATCTACTGCACAGAGCATTAGCTTCCCATACAAAATTTGCTTAAGAATTTGAGAATACTGAGCTAGAGTTATATTACTTAGTACACCGCATTTTTCCCCCAAAGATCCTCAGTAAATAAGTCTGTTCAAGTCACTCATTGGATCACCACCTATTGAGCTTCATTCTCTTTCCAGACCATTCCCTCACATGACCCTTACGTCTATGTCACCTCCTTTCCTGCTTAGAGCAATTTACTCTGTCCAGGTCTCTCCAGGCCCCCCCAAGGCCCAGCCTCTAAGTGGGATCAAGGTATTCACACAACAAAATACCTCATAGGATATTGCTAAGCGGTGGGGGTGGGGGACACAATTTCTTCGTTTTGGTACATACTGAGATGGGTTTCCAGGAGGCACAGTGGAAAGACAGTGAGTCAGGAGGAGGACGCTAGTGCAGTATCAGGATGGGCATTAAGGAACTAGATGATCGAAAAGTATGCAGCTGGGTCCTGGCCAAGGCTGAGGGGGCTGAAAGCACAGTGAGATAAGTTGACCTCAAGGCTTTTTTGAATTGAGCATTGTTGATTCTTATTTAACTAACTTGACCTACTTTGTCTCTTTTTCACTGAAATATGTTCTAGTTCTGAGAAGAGCTACAAACCCAAACGAGGAACTTCTCGTAATTTGAAATTTAACTTGGAAACCATAAAAAAAAATTTTAAGTTATCCTTCAATTTTTAATTAACATTGCACACCTACAAGGAAGTCTTTCTATCTTCTTATTTTCATTTGAATATCTTCCTTTCTTTCATGAGAGAGAAACAGGGATTCCTGACCGAGTCTTGCCACCTGCGATCCCCACGCCCAGCCTTCCAGCCAGCCAGGACCCTGAGTGCCCACAGCACACCTGGTGTGCTCAGCTCAACCTGAGGACCAAACCCTCGGCCCCCCATATGGTTCCAGGACTGTACAGCAGCATCCTGTACCTGCAGCCCTGGAGCTGGCTTCATTCAAGCTTTTTAACCAGTGTTTCCTCTTACAGTGACAAATAAGTTGGCAACAAATTGCTGAGAAAATACTTGTCACTGTTTTAATTAGCTACTACACTACACTGGAATCTTCAAAGATCTCTAGTTCTCTTTCCTATGCATTTGGGATAACCTCTGCCTTCAAAACTACCTCTTGTAAAATCATTTCTGTTATGTCAATTATGATCATTCAGAAATTTTTATAAAAATATCTGCTGAGGTAAGAATTAGTAGAACAGCCAAATTCTCCATCTTTTACTCAGAGGAATAAAAATTATTCCAAGATGTATCCAGTGTATGTCAAGGGAAGTTTTGTGATGGTTTCATATTTTACCAAACCACTTAAGAGTTTTGTGACACAAATGAAAATAGTAATTTTAGCTGGCAATAAAAATAATACTTCAACAATGGAAAAATTGGCTAATAACTAATTATACTAATTAGAATTTAGAAACTATGACACTTTGACTAATACTTTAGAATCTGGTATAAAAATCATTATAAAATTTCACTTTTTTCCCAAGAGGTATTAATACAAATATTTAGACAACGGGGTATGCACTGCTATTAAATAAGAATCACGTATCTGCTACTTTTCAGACATATAGATGGATACGGACACAAATATTCATTAACCTCCAGAGTCCAGGAAAACTGTTTATGGTGAAGTTTATTTAATTTTATTTTTGGTTAGTGAGCACATACACTTGCCAGAGAGAGGCAGAAAGAGAGGGCGACCACTCCTTCATGGGGAATGGTCATGCTACAATCCCTTCTCCTCCGTGTCTCCCTTCTTTTGGGGTTTTGGGCACACACACACACACACACACACACACAATGTGTTTTTCAAGTTACTGAGTCCAGGACTCAAACTCTGCAGTAAGCCATGCAGGATCCAGCCTCCTTAACCACCAGGCTATGGAGTTGGCCTAGGAAGATATTTTTTAAAAGACCTAAAAGGAAATTTAGATACTATTAGAAGACCTGAAGTCCCTTCATATTTTCCACACAGTATTTAGGCCTCATGTTGAATTTATCTGGTTTACTTATTTATTTCTCCTCTCTTACAATAAAATTCTGCCTGAGGCCAGAACGGCCACTGACCACAGCACCTCCAACAGAGTCTTCATGCCATGGCCCACCCCAGGTCCCAAGTGGCATGAATCAGGGCACACATGTGCATGTCCAGAGAAGCGCCAGGAGGTGAACCTAGGACTTTCCCATGTGGGTCCAGTTGCATTACCACTATACTACTGCCTAGCCTCAGCCTCATATTTGCTATTTCCATTGCAACAAGAAAATTTGGGTCATCACTGAAAAGCTTGTAGTTCTGAAAAGTTTCTAGTTCTGTACACCCTATATACACTGCATATGTGACTGGAAGTATAAAGAAGGCTCTTTTTCCAAAAATAAAAAATCTTGTATCTTTATGTCAAAACAATTGAAATTTTATCAGTAGAGATTTTATTCTTTGGCTTAAAACAAACAAATAAAAACATCGTTCCCCCTGAACAAATAACTTACTAAGTTTTATGCTTAAGTTCCTGGTGTGTGCTCTGAGAATTATAAGAAAATATAGGGTAGAGTTGTTGCCATTAAAGAGAAACATTCAAACTGAAAAAACATGGATATCATATGATCTCTTGGTCTGTTGAAAGAGAAAAGACACCACAGAATACAGAGAACACTGGAGAGGGAGGGGTGTGTGAAGCAGTACAGGGGACACGCAAATAAACCTCTCTTACAATAAAATTCTGCCTGAGGCCAGAACGGCCACTGACCACAGCACCCCAACAGTCAGAATGATTCACCTGGGAGGGTCCAATCCCAACATACAGGCTTCTCTTTACTGAATGACGTGCTGTGCGTGCCTTACCAACCTCCAACCTTTCTTCCTACTTTATACCACCCTACACCCCCACTGTAAATATACACATGTCTAGAAGTAGAAGGGGGAATGGAATTCAGGTAAGGCAGACCTTGTGAGAAAGAACTGAATGTGATGGTTCCAAGGGATAGGACGCAGCCAATTGGGAAAGATTTGTATGGATGCAGATATTAGATTCCTTTAGGGCTGCCTGAGTCATGCCAAGACCAAAGGCCAGGCCCTCAATCTACTGTAATACTCCCTTCTTATATCCTGAGGTTATAATGTAATTGAATTTCTTTATGAATGGAAAGGAAAGGGGAAGAAAGGAGGTTGTTTGGGATGGGATGGTGGTGATGCAGAGTAGATAACCCATAGGCATTTCCTCAGGTGCTTTCTTCCCCAGCTCAAATGCCAACGGTCACTTGGATGTCTCTGTGCCTGGGCAAGGAGAGCCAGTTCTCTAAGATGGTTCATGAGCCTCATGACTGGAGTTCAGTCCTAAGCTCATAATCTAGTGTGAAAATAAATAAAACAACACTTTGGCCTGTGCAGGTTTAACAATGTGTTATATTTCAAGACAATATTAAAATAAAAACACAGTCCTCATTATGGGTTCATGTCTTCTCTTTTTAATGATGCTATAAACTTACATAGAAAACACGTTCAGCCTTAACTACAAAATACAAAATGGGAGGAGTCAGGGAATCCTGTAAATACATTTTAAAATGTGTTTCTAAAACAGGTTCAAGGGTTTATGAGTTTATTTTACCCACCTTCGGCTTGCTGATTTATGGGCCAGCCTTGAGCAAAAACCCTGAACAGGCCTCATACTTGGCTTCGCTTTCCCAAGGAAAGGTGTTACCAATTGCAAGTGCTCACAGGGTGGGAGAGGGGGATTAAAGGGATTCAAAGTAGATTCGCTGGGGGAGTAGTTGTGGAGTGTAGATTGATTGTTAAATTAGACCCCCAAATTAGAAACTATTGAAAGCAAAATTATGACTTCAAAGAAGGCTAGTAAATTAATTCCTTCATTTTCTTGCAAATGCAAGAAACTTTATGGCCTATGTAGCAGAGATAATAGGAAGCCTGTCCTCTCTCCCATGAAATCAGTCAATAACTGCACTGTAATACCTTTCTGCCCAGATAGCATCTATATCCATCATTTTTTCTCTCAATATGCTCTCTAGGAAGGCCCAAGGAAGTTATGTTATGCAGGGAATAACGGTTTTCCACTCTAAATGAGGAATGAGAAAGTACAAAAAGGATCAGCGATTCGTACGCTCCCCATTTTCACCTCCCTCTCCAACCACAAGGTACACAGGTCTTCTGTCTCCTGAGGAGGACTTAGATGAAACTTTTCTTATGCTCTCTGTTCTTGCCCCACATGAAATGTCCTTCCTTCCTTCTGTTCAGTCTGTTTTCCTTCCTCTGCCCAAAGCTCACCCAACCACCCAGTCCAAGGTGATTGCTCTCTCCTTGGAACCCTTACATCATGATCACCTGTCCTCCCCACCTCATGCCCACCAAAAATTACTGAATATTGTCAAAGAAAGGTCATTTTTAATGGATTTCTGGGCTTTGAAACCAATTTGCAAAACCTTCACTTAAGGATCATAGTGTAGATATGGATTTCCGGAGGCTTAGTAGGATGGAATCTAAGAATGCACATTTTTAACCAACGCCCCTAGTGATTCTGGTGCAGCTGGTCCAAGAATCACACTTAGCGAGACTCAGTCCTAGACGCACTCACAGAGACCAGGGAAACTGTCTTTGGAATTTGCTCACACCTTCAATAAACAAACAGAAGTTTTATAACATCTATTTTAAAAGAGAGGAAAAGAATGCCTACTAGAGAGTCCAATATTTTAAAACATTTTCCCCAAAATTTCTAATTACTAGTAAAATAAACCTCTTTAACTAAGAAAACTTCAGTGTCTTCATCCACTCACCCCATTCAAACCCATCTCTATTTACTAACTTTGTTATTCTCTAACTTAACCCCAAACATTAAAATGTAACCTACTGCCTTCAGAAAAGTAAATGAGAAGCTTTCTATTATCTAGAGAAAAGAAAGCGTTCCCTTATTTCTGGAGACTGAAAAAGTTGGGAGAACCATATCCTGTTTATAGATGCTCTTTTCATCCTTCAAAAGCCATTACAGAATTACAGAAAAGATCATGAAAGTTAGCAAAAGACCACCTCTATCTTGCTGATGGCCCTACAAAGTGCTGGACTGTGAAGGTTTGGTACTTATTCTAGTCAGTTCTGTTGCTATTAACGTGAATGACCTGAGTTTGGATAATTGAAGAAAATAGAGGTCTATTTAGCTCAGCTCACAGTTTGGGGGGTTTAAGGTCTAGGGGCCTCATCTGGTGAGTCTTTCCTTTGGTGGACACCATGACGAGAGTGCTGGTGAGAGCATAAGCATTCATGGCTTTGTCTGTGTGTCTCAGTCTCCTTATAAACCCACCCAAAATCAGTAAGGGGGGCCCACCCTAATCACCTTCCAAAGGCCCCAACTCTTAGTCTCATAAATTTTCCTTCATGATACTACCGAATTCCAACACTTGAGCTTTCAGGGGACACCTTCAAACCATGGCTGTACTCAGAGTAAAATGTGAATCAATTTACCTAAAACAAACATCATAAACTCTGTTGAAGGAGATACTTTTTCCCTCCTTGTGATTTCATGTAGAGGAGCGTCACTGGACACCACTCCGCCAGCTCTCCCTTGTCACTCACGCTTTGACTCTTTCTGAGAAGACCCCACACACTTCTGTTGGATCTGCCACCTCTTCTGCTCCCCACTGTGCAATGGACTGAGTGGGCAGGTAGCAGTCCACCCAGCAGCCTGAGAGGCTCCAAAATGACCCATAGCAACGGGGACCAGGTGGCTGGCTGTCTCGTTCATGAGTGACCCAGGGGTGAGCTCGTGAGGCCTCACATCTGGATCACCTTCTCCCATCAACTCATCAGTAGAAAAGCCAGCATTTTATCTTCATCTCTCAGTATCCTGTGTCATATTTCTCAACCAGAGAAGGGGGAAAAAAAAATGAGAAAGGTCCAAACAAGAGAGGCCAGTCCACTACTGCATTCACAAAAATTACTAAGCATTTCCTGCTCCAGGCAGGTGTGTTTGTGTCTGACTTTTGTGGCCTGATCTTAGCACTTCACATAGAAACTTCCTGGTTGTCTGTTTTCCTGGAGAGACTATTGGTCCTGTTTTTCCTCCCCAGAGGATTTTGCCTTAGGGCACATGTGCTCATGGGTGAGGAGAGAGGAGATGGTCAGAGTGAAAGTGAGAAATCACTCCCCAGGGGGGATTGATTTGCCATAATTGACTAGGCCATAATCCCTTCTCCTTCATTCTCCTCCTGGGATCTTGGGCACACATGCCCAGGCCATTGGGTCCTGAACTCGAACCACAGTGGACCATGCAGGAGTCCAGTGACATAACTGCTATGCTATCTGCTAGCCTGAGACTATTGGTCCACAAGGACATGAACTACATATTATTCACATGTAAAGTCTCAGAACTTGAGATCTCAAGGCCAGCTTCATGGGTGTGTGACCCTTGTCCTCAGTCACACGGAGTCCTACATTGGGTTGAATGCCCTGCTGTAGCCATCTTGACTTTCTTAATAGTTATTTAACTAGGGGCCCACATTTTTACTTCACAACAGGCCCTGCAAATTGTATATCCAGTCTTGGCTATAGCAGGCACACAATACTAAAATAATATTTCAAGTTAACATAAACCACAAGATAGGCTCAAGAACCGACTCCTGACTCATTACTTGCTCTCTGTGTGACCTTGGCAAAGTTATTTAACCTCTTTAAGCCTCAGTCTCTTCTTCTCTAAACTTAAAATAATAATAATAGTTATAATAAATATTAGACAGTCGAGGCTAAGTGCTTGCTGCAGTGCCTCGTACATAATAACGTCTTAATAAATATTTAGTATCCTGCCTGCTACTTCTGTTATTACGACTTATATTCCTGCTGCTACAACTAGCATGAAACCCAACTATATTCCAAGGAGACAATATTGACATGGTCATAGAACATGAAACTTCAGGAATGTTCTCTGCTTATGTGGATTCTAGCTCCTGAACTTTCCTCTGCTAGCTTTTAAGAGACCTCTGACAGAACTGAAGTTACTAGTTCACCTTTAAAAAACAAGAGCCAAGGCTAGCACCATGGTCTAGGGGTTAAGAGAGCCATATCCCACATGGCTGACTGTGCAGTTCACATCCCAAAAGTAACTTTAGAGACACACCACATGTATGTGTATGTGTACCCAAAATCCTGAGAGGAGGGAGCAGTGGAGAAGGGATTGCAGTATGACCATTCAACACTCCCTTTTTCTGTCTCTCTGGTGAGTACCATGTGCACACTCTAACCAAAAAAAAAAACGGGAGAAAGAAAGGAAGGAAGGATGGAAGGGAGGGAGGGAGGGAGGAAGGAAGGAAGGAAGGAAAGAAGGAAGGAAGGAAGGAAGAGCCAGCAAAAAAAGCACTGACAATTTCTACCATGAACAGTAATTATTAAAACTAGATCTCTTGAGGGAACCGGCAGTTAGCGTAATGGCTATGTCGCTGGACTCCCACGTAGTTGACGGCAGTTCGCGTCCCGGACCCGGTGGCTTAAAACTCACGCTGGGCGCCTGTGCGTGCGTGCCCAAGATCCCGAGAGGAGAATGGAGGAGAAGGGATTGCGGCATGACCATCCCCCCTGGGGGGTGATTTCTCGCTTTCTGTCTCTATGTCTCTCTCTGTCTGTCTGGCGAGCGTACGCATCCTATAGCGAAAACCTCTCCAAAAAAAAAAAAAAAAAAAAAAAACTAGATCTCTTGAGAAATTCTTGAAAGTAAGAATGCCTATCCACAATTCCTCTGTCCCATTCTGCAAGTGGACATTTATATTTTCTCTCTCATCTCATCTAAGGAAAAAAGAAGCTTTAAGAGGTCCTAGTGTTGGGGATGTGGAGGTGTGGCTTCCTAGGGAGTTGATAGGAGTAGGCAGGCAGACCCTGCAGGGGGCCATAGGCAGTAGGGCGCTGCTGAGTCTGTGGTTCTGACCTGAGTTCGACCTGCACAGGCCAGGAGCACTTGCGATCCTGCCTGGCAGGAAGGCTGGATGGGGCACAAGCAGCTCCATAAGGCAACACACTTCTCCATTGTTTAAAAGACAACTCTTTTCCTGATACTTTGGTCTCTCTTTCACTCTTTTTTAAAATTTCAATATACTTAATACCCAGAGAAGTCATGTCATTCAAAGTAGGTTTTCTGAGAATGTTCTCAATTGCCACTGCCATGCTGATTCTCCTATACTTTTCTGAGCCTTTTGAACAGTTGTGTATCTATTTTCTCTTGACCAGTTGGGTCAGGCAGACTTCTAGGATGACCAGAATCAAGATTTTTCTAGAAGTGTTAGGTTAAAGATCTTTATTCTGTAACCAATGAGTTTTTTATGGTTTCTCTCTCAGCCACCTTAATTACCATGTCAACTGGCTGGCTCTCTTTATTTTTTATTTATTTATTTAATTAGTTAGTTAGTCAGGGTTTTTTTTGGTTTTGTTTGTTTGTTTGTTTGCCACAGGGTGCATGTGCTCACCAGAGAGAGACAGAAAGAGGGAAAGTGAAAAATCATCCCCCGCAGTTAATGGCCACACCCCGATCTCTTCTTTTCCCCTCTTTCCTCAGGATTCTGGGCATGTACACGCATCCCATGTGATTTTCAAACCAACTCGAACCACGGTCAGTCATGTGGGAATCTAATGCCCTAACCACCATCTTTTTACTTCTTAAATGTAGTTAATAGAAATTTTAAAATTATATATATGGCTTGCATCTGTGGCTTACATTATATTTATATTAGACACCATTGCTCTAGCATAATAAGTAATGGAAACCAAAAATAAATAAGTAAATATTTAGAATCTATTACCACACAACATACACATTATATCCTGACCAGACTTGCTGTTCAACAGACACTAAAATTCCATGATGATGAAATGTGTGTACTGTGCCATATCTATATAAGAAACTGAAAAAACAAGGATAAATAATATATTATTCTTTCCATCAAGGAATTCACAAGTTGATAAGACAGAGTAGTGAGAGAAAAAAATAAAGAATGCTATGCGACGAGCTGGGGCGGGTGGGGGCATTCCTCTCCCCCTTTCTGGGCAGAAATGGAAAGAGGTAAAATGAGGAATAAAGTTCTCAGAGGAGTTTTTGTGGGAGATGTGTAGACCTTGGTAGGAAGAGGTCATTCCAGCAGAGAGACCTACACAGAAGAGTGAGCGTGTTCAGGACATGGCGTGCAGCTCATGGCCAAGGGCACCCAGGGTCAGCAGAGAAGAGCTAAAACTTCGCTTGGGACCAGAGAATGAAAGGCCTCAAGGGCTGAGCTGCAGGGATTAGACTTTATCTTCTAAAAGGAATGATGATCCATCAAAGACTTAAGCAGAAAAGTAACATGATTAGATTGGAATTTTAGAAAGATAACTGGCAGAAAAAAATGGAAGATAATCCAAGGTGGGGAGAACAGTTGCTGGTGGGTGAGTTAGTCAGAGCTTAAGTTTACATCTCTCAGACCTCTGTGACTTTCCAAGATGCGGATTCCGTAACATATCTATTTGGTCTAGCCACTACTCATACTTGGAAATAAAATGAAAGGCTTTTATTTTATTTTATTTTATTTTTTCTGAAATCTTAGTTAAAACAGTACCTCCTAGTCTTCTATACAAGGCTGGCTTGACAATATTCTTTTTTGGTTGCTCAATAATCAACTGCTGAATGAAAAAAGCCTGTCTAGTCCTGGAGAACACTCAATCCACTTATGGCTTGGACTGATTTTATACATTCCCAAATTTTCCTAGTTCCATTTGCAGAGCTGATATGAAAGAGCAATGGGGAGGGGTGAGCCCTGTATGAAACTTACTCCTCGACATACTCTGTAGAGGTGAGCAGGTATGAGTTCTCTCCAATCTGATCTGAAAGTGGTCCAGTTGGTTCGTCCCTCTGAAATACAGCTTCTGCCCAACACAAAACACAATGCAGGAGCAAATATCAGCCCCACACTACCTCTCAAAGCAGTGATAGCTGATCAATGCAGCTACAGGAGTGAAAAGAGCCTGGAAATGTTACTTAACGATCTTAATTCCCATTGTTGCCTTTGTGACCAGTTCATCTTATCAGTTTCTAGATGAATCTGAATTCTATATCAGCTACTTTAATAACATTTAAGATCCTTTCTGAATATGCAGGTTTGGTTGTGTAGATATGTATGCATTCTCTGGAGGTGATTATTGGCAGCAGTAAAATAAATACATCTGAAGCAGGGGTAGAAATCAGCAAAGAAAAATTTTTGATTCTCCCATTGTAAGATGGCTCTTAGTTCTCCTGAAGCTAAATAACATAAATAATGAACAACCCATACTCTAGTGTATCACTGTACACTGTGAGCAGCATGATGGCTTCTGTATGCACGATAGAATGATGAAGGAGATAATATTGACAGGTGGCTCAGAGTTTGACATTTTTTTCCCAGTAAACATCTTGGAAAATCTTATAGTCTGTGTCAGGAGGGTTCTTGAATATAAGTATCAGACCCAGATAAGTTTGAAAATTATACCAGATATATTCAACTCTCAAATGTGCTGTTGTTGTTGGGTTTTCTTTTTTTTTTTTTTTAATTACATTTGGACCTCTTAGAAACATAAACCATCAGATATACCACTATTCAGTAAAAATCTATTTTAGTTTTTGGGAAGCATGTGTGTCACAAGCTATCTTGCTTCTAGTTTCCAAGACTTTACTAAGAGTTTATAAAAAAGGTAGGCTCTGATCTATGGGCTCCTGAGCCTTGAGGTTTAAAATGTTTTGATTACTGTAAAACAATTCCAAGTAGATGAACTTATTAATTCCCAGCTGTTTTTCTTCTGAAATGGGCCAACCATTTTGAAATTATCTAGTCCATTATAAGAATATTAAATTCAACCAGCAGTTGGCATAATGGCTATATTTCTGGACTCTCATGTAGTCGACCGCGGATCAAGTCCCGAACTCAAGGCTTGAACTCATGTAGGGCAGGTGTGCGTGTATGCCCGAGATCCCAAGAGGAGAATGGAGGAGAAAGGATTATGGCATGGCCATCCCCCCTGGGGAGTGATTTCTCACTTTCTGGCTCTCTCTTTCTGGCGAGTGCACCCACCCTATAGCAAAAACCTCTCCCCAAAAAAAAGAATATTCAATTCCTTAAGCTTTATGATCTATTCTTTGGAAAACTTGGTTAAAAAAAAAAAAGGATTAATTTTTCTGTACAAGAAAAATGTGAGTTTACCAGAACATACCCAATATTGGTTATAACACAAAGCAGTATAGATAATGTATATGTGTGCTGTGTTCACTTTAATGATGATTACATAAGCTAGTAACTATGGAGACTATTCAGGATCAATGCGATCCAAGTGTAGTTAGTTGCAGGCTACACTCAACTCCTTAACACGACTCTTGGTAGCTGATATTGATTAAAAATGAAAATGGGTAAGCAAACAAAAACATACTCATACATGATTACATTTTCAAGAAGCTACTCTTTACAGAAGTAAACAAGAGGGATTCTCAGGAAGCTGCTAAGGTGGACTGGGAAATTTAAAACTATGGTTTTGGTAAGCACCTGAGTGAGTGGTAGGAAGGCATCTGTAAGAGTAGGTTCTGCAGGATCAAAAGATAATTTCTTTAAGAGGTACGTATTTTCTCGATCTAAATTCTGAGGCTTTCAGTAGTTGAGGGCTAGAAACAAGATCCAAAGAAAAGAGTCACTTCCCAACGCTTAAGAAAGGTAGGTGACCATTAGACTCATGATGCTAAATGGTCCAAAAGCCTTTGGTGGTGTGATAATGGGAAAAAAAAAAAACCTAATACACAAAACACATAACAGCATTAAACCCAAAACATGCTTTTTCATTTTAAAAAATATTTAGTACACATAAAACAAGGCAACATTTATTATTTTTTCTCATCTTCTGGTATGAGGTCTGTTGGTGGCTCCTCCACTGTTCCACTGTTGCTCTCCGGGCCAGCAGGTGGCAAAGTGGTTATGGTGCCAGTCTCTCATGTGGTCAACTGCAGTTCCAGTCCTGGATCCAGTGGCTTGAAATTCACACCAGATACGTGTGCATGTGTGCCCAAAATCCTGAGAGGAGAATGGAGGAGAAGGGATTCCATGTGGCCATCTCCTCAAGGGGATGATTTCTCACTTTCTGTCTCTGTCTCTCTGTCTTTCTGGAAAGTACATGTTCCCTATAGCAAAAATCTCTCTTTCTCAAAAGAAAGAAAAAACTGCTATGATCAAAATCTAAGAAGCCGCTCCTATAGTCATAGGTAGATGAGCAATCACTGGTCACAACCCAACTTTGTCTCAGTTCACCTTTAAAAGGAAGATGTAAGATACTCTGAAAGCAAATAAATACCTTGACATATTTTTGGAGGTAACGCATAAATCAAGCATAAACTTGTTCAAGTTGACCTAGACGTGAGAACTTTTGCAATTACGTGGTATGACTAAGCCTGCTAAATGCCTAATTTTTACACAGTACCATAAACTTTCTAACTTGAAGCACTGTTAACTGTAGTAATTTAGTAAAATGATCAGGTTTGTCAGCAATAGTATAGACTTTCATGTGAATCAGAAAGGAAAAATTAAAGCTAGACAAACCCAATAGCTCTTAAGACAAGCATCTTGGCTGATTTCAACACTAAGCACATAGTCATGCTTTCTTCCATTGTGTTAAGTGGAAAAATAATGTATTAATAAAAGGAAATTTGCTTCATAGTTCTAACTTACTCCAAATATTGTTCTTTGATTTATTATAGGTAGCCAAGATGGTTTTAAAGATTTTTAAAGTAAATATTGATACTTTTCTATTTTAAAACACTGATACTTAGTTTAAATTCTGGAAAAAATTTGAAGTCTAATTTTAGACTCCTGACAATTACACAGATCTGGAATGTGTGACAATAAGAATCTTTTTCTTCTCTACTTAAGCCACATTTTAGACCATCACAGATTCTCTTACTATGTTCAAACAACATAGAATTAATGTGTGTAAAACAAGACCCTTAATGTCAACCAAAATTCTAATTCTTAATAGTATGCATTTGGAAATCATTCCATACTTTTGTTGTGGAATCTCCCATCCCTTTTGTGGGCATGGGGTTTGCATATCTTGAGAATTAAAACCACTTTAAGCTATATAATCTCTGTAGATCATTGTTTTGTTAGAACATACCATGCTGGTTTCATAAACCCAATCAAATCTTTGCCTTCAGGCAGACATCTGCAGTTGTTGGCCTCCAGGTGCTTGGGAGTCCCAGTTCTTCAAGACACTCCCCATAAGAAAAAGAGAAAGGAAGAAAAAAGAAAGAAAAAAGAACCTCCAGGAAGTCTGCAGGTGCAAGTGTGTCTTGGGGGTAATTAATGATGGATTGCCCTTTTATGTTGTGTATTCAAATAGGCAGTTGTGTGTCTGTACCAATGTTCTGACCTTAAGTACACAGAATATGAATTAGGAGCTATTTCTGGGTACTTGTGTTGGAGTTCCCCTCTCTTGGCCAAAACACCTATCTTTTCATAATTTTTTAAGAGAAATTTTTGCTATAGGGTGCATGCACTCACAAGAGACAGCGAGAGACAGAGAGACAAAAAGAGAGAAATCATCCCCCAGGGTGCTGGCCACACCACAATCCCTTCTCCTCCAGTCTCCTCTCAGGAAAACCATCTATCTTTAAGAGTACCAAATGAGGTATTTGAGGAAACGAGTTTTCTGGAAAAAAGTACCCGAAGAATTTCAGTAAAAGACTAACACTGAAGATAATAATTGTATTTATTTATTCTGTCTCTCTAGCAAGCACAAAAGCTCTATGGCAAAAACATAAAAAAAGAAAAGAGAGGGACCAGCAGTTAGCGTAATGGCTATGTCGCTGGACTCCCACGTAGTCGACCGCGGTTCGAGTCCCGGACCCGGCGGCTTAAACTTACGCCGGGCGTGTGTGCGTGCGTGCCCAAGATCCCGAGAGGAGAATGGAGGAGAAGGGACTGCGGCGTGGCCATCCCCCCTGGGGGGTGATTTCCTGCTTTCTATCTCTCTGTCTCTCTCTGTCTGTCTGGCGAGCGCACGCGCCCTATAGCAAAAACCTCTCCAAAAAAAGAAAAAAAAAAGAAAGAGAGAGAGAGAGAACGGGAGAGAGAAAATTATTCGTAGGGCTGTTTTGTCCAGAATCAGAGAGAATGTGAACTAGGTAATTTATGTCAAGGACCTCCTCAGATCCCAAAGCCGCTGATGGTCACACGTTTCATTGCAGTTTTGTTCCTTATCCTCTTGTTTTCTTCTTTCTCTGCTAGTTCAAAATTCCAAATTTTTGTAGACACCCTTATTCTTTAATCATGGTACCCCCAACATCCTTACTCCTAGCAATGATTAAAAATAGGTTCACCCTCCAGACACAGGCCAAGTTCAACCATCTATATCAAATCAAAGGGAAAAAAGCCAGTGGTTTTCTCAGAAGTAACTGAAAAGACATGAGTAATGCTTCTCCTAAGTAATGATTCTTGCCTCCGTGTTTTTGTGTTGCAATCACTGAGTATAAATAACATCAGAGACACTTTACTCTAACAGATTTCACAATTAGTGATCCAACAGAAAGATTCAGAAGGCCTGTCACTCAAGACAGTGAACAGTCAACACATGATCACCACCACTGAACAGTGATACAGATCTGAACTCATTGTTCTCCTGGAAGATAACCGTCTATTCTTCCATTTAGGCTGAAGAATGACCAAAAAAGGAGTCTGAAAAATGTTAAAAGGGCCATGTTTGCAGCTGGTTTTTGAGGTGGATACTAAGGTTTAGACATAAATCACAATTTGCAAAACTGCACAACTCACACAATAAACTGTACCAAAATATAATACAAGGACATACTAAGCTCAAACTCTTAACACCAACTCATTCAGGCCCATCAGTTTTGTTTACAATCACACACAATTGCTCTAACAGTAACTCCACAGGGACTTGTGTATTCTTTCTTTGAGAGATTCTTGCTATAGGGTGCATGTACTCACCAGAGAGACAGAAAGCAAGAAATCACACCCCAGGAGGGATGGCCATTCCACAATCCCTCCTCCTCCATTCTCCTCCTAGGATCTTGGCCACACATGCACACATCCCTAGTGTGAGTTTCAAGTTACTGGGTCCAGGACTTGAACCATGGTTGGCCAGGTAAGAGTCCAGTGACATAACTGGTACACCATCGGCTGACCCCAGGACTCATGTATTCTAAAGATAAGATCACTGACCATTTTCTTGTTTGGTTTCTATGACCCAATAGTATCTCACCTACTTTATCAATTCTTGAGCTATTCCTGCTAAGATAATTCTAGAATCCAGTTCTCCCTGCACTTCCTTGATTTCGTTTTTGGAGGAGCCCCACTATTTACCTAATGTGCATTTCCCTTCCTGCAGCAACAATGAAACTTCACTTTGACTAAGTTACTTTCAGGTACTTTACCTACAAGCCCACATGGAAGAAAGTTACCTATGGTATTATTAAAAGCATGGACTCTAGACCCAAATTGCCAAGGTTTGACTGTCACTCTGCTACTCACCGGTTGGGTCACCTTGGACATGTTACTTAACCTCTCTGTACCTCAGACTCCTCATCTGTTAACTGAAGATAATAGTAGGTTGTACTATATAAGATTTTTGTAAAGATGAAATAACTATATATGTAGAAAGAATCAAGTTCATGCAAATGTGTACATGAATAAAACTAGCCCACAGATTTCAAAAGATTTTTGCACTAAAATAAAGTTGTACTTTATTTCCATTTTGCCACAAGCTTTTTTGAAGCCTTTCTATATATACATTCAGCTTATAAATAATGCCTGGCATATTGTTGTTGGCACCAAAAGTAAATAAAGAGTTTGGAAATAAGAACCAGGTACTTGGGGGAAATCAAGGCAAAGGTAAAAATAATCCAAGAAAAGCAAAGATGAAATGGAACAAGAGATAACAGAGATCTCCCTCTTGGATATCATCTTGGACTGAACCATGTTCCCACAACGGCCGTACAGGGCAGTTGCTTTTCCTTGGCCAACGTGGTGCAGCTGTAATGCAATGCTGCATGATGCTGATGCCACATGGGAAGGTCCTGGATTTGTGTCCTGCCATCTCTCCATACACACTGGGCACATGCATGTCTCTATGATCTGGGTTGACAAAGGATGGAGGGAATCATCGTGTGAGGACCCTGTTTGGAGTATTTCAACCTTTCTCTCTCTCTCTCTCTCTCTCTCTCTCTCTCTCTCTCTCTCTCTCTCTCTGAAGAAATAAAGAAACTATAAAAAAAAATCATTCCCAACCACCTTCTTACTAGACACCTCCCACTATGGAGTCTGAGGAGCTACCTACTCAGACTTTCTTGCAACTAAAATGGAAAGCCAAATTATGGCCAAGAACAAAACAAAGTCTTCTGAGAGAACTCTTGGGAGAGAATTTTTATTTCTGGATAAAAAGATGAGCCCTTCACTCTTCATCCGGCCTTGAATGTGAATACAATGCCTGAAGCTGTGTTGACTTTATGCAAACATAAATTATGAGCACAGGAAGAAAGCAAGCTTATGGGGATGGTGGAAGATAAAGGCAGAAATAACCTGGATCCTTGGTGGCATTGCAGAGATGCTGAACCAGCGCCAGAAAACACTCAACTTCAGATTTCTTGCTAAGAGAAGCAAAAAAAGCACCTATTGTTTAATCTACTGTTCATCAGATTTTGTTGTTGTTGCTTGCCCTGAGAGCACTTCTATCAGATACGGCACGTTATTCACAGACTTGTGCATATTCATGTAGAGAACACGTATTAATGCTCGCTTTGTGTCCCAGCATTCTAATAATGAGTCCCTCACACTCTGGTGCAAAATTGGACACTTAACAGAATGATCTAAAGGTATTTGAACAGATAGAAATTACTAGAACTAATGCCCAGAAATATTGCTTCAGTACATCAGACATGTTGTCCAATGAGGTACTTAAAGTTTGAGAACCACATCGAGATCCACCTTAGCTCGTAAGCTAGGTAAAATATATTCTACTTTGTGAAACACCGTCTTTCCAAGACAAGTACTTAACCCATAGCTATTATCCAAGAAAATTCAGTCGATCAAGAAAAGAATGCACACTTGGGGCTGGTTGGTGGTGGTTAGGGGCGCTGGACTCCCACATGGCCAATTGCAGTTTGAGTCCCAGACCTGGTGGCTTGCTTTCTCTCTCTTTTTCTCTCTCTCTTTCTCTCTCTCTCTCCTTCTCTCTCTCTCCTTCTCTCTCTCATGCTCTGTCGCTCTCTGGTCAAATTAAAATAAGTAAACAAATAAAGTTAAATAATTATTTTTTAAAAAAAGAATACATACTTCAGATTTGTTGTTGTTGAAACAGATTCTGAGGTAGGGACACAGGAACTGACATTGTATTTTATTATTATTGTTGTTGTTGTTGTTGTTGTTATTTCCTTATTAATTTGTAAAGAGAGATTTTTGCTATAGGGTGCATGCACTCACCACAGAACAGACAGAAAGCAAGAAATCATTCCCCAGAGGGGATGGCCACACCACTATCCATTCTCCTTCATTCTCCTTTTGGGATTTTGGGCACGCATGCACACATACTCAGTGTGAGTCTTAAACTGCTGGGTCTGAAATTCAAACCATGGTTGACTACGTAGGAGTCAGCAACATAACCATTATGCCATCTACTGGTCCCCTAACATTGTAAATAAACTCTGTGATAGATTCTGAGTCCCCTCCTCCAGATGATTTTACAGACTGTCATTCATTCCTTCAACAGTATTTACTGAGTGACCACCATGTACCAGGCATTGTACTAGCTATTGGGCTTTCAGCTACGAACAAGATAGTTCAGATCTTTCCCCTCATGTGGGCAAACAGTTGGAATCCATAGCTTAGCCAAGTTGACACATAAATTAACTAATGTGTGTGTGTGTGTGTGTGTGTGTGTGTGTGTATGAAAGAGAGAGAGAAACGAGTTGTGCTCTTCAACATTCACCCACCACTCCATAACTATAACCCATTTCTGCCTGGCTCACTTAATATAAAAGCTCTGCATGTCCCTTCTGCCTGATATCCCTTTTGTTAGTCACTGTGGTTGCTTGTGACCTCTCTAGGAGGTTTGCATTCTTTTCAACTGCCCTGTCCTTTTGCTCCAGTCTGTCTTTCTACTTGATTTTCTTTCCCTATTGCCTCACTGGATGTTTTTGGAAGACTACTACATGTAAGCCTTAATTAAAAAAACAAAACAAAACTTTCTCTAAGTATAATAGGCCAAAGAACTATGACCCTTTGAAATATAGCTTTGTTAATATGGTATGAGGTTTAAGCATATCTAAGTTATGCAGAAGACTGACCAATGAAGAATAGGCAACTGAACAATTAAATATTTTTTGTAAGCCTTTGCTACTTAAGAGTCCATAGACTGGCAACATTTGCATCATGTGGGAACATACTAGAGAAACAGAATTTCAGGCCTCACCCTTAACTTCCTAAATCAGAGTTACATTGCAAAGTTCTCCAAGTGGATCAGATGCACATAAAGCTTAAAAAGTGCTACTGTAAGCCAATGACTGTCAACCATGGCTGTGCACTGGAACTGCCTCAGAGGTTTAGAAACACTGATGCCTGAGTCCCAACCTCAACACTGTTGCCTGAGTCCCAACATCAGTTGGTGGAGGGAAGGACACCTGAGTATCAGAATGTTTATGAACTCACCAAGCATTTAGGCAAGATTCTTTTTTTTTTTTTTAAGGTTTTTCCATAGGGTTCATGCGCTTTCCCAAGAGAAACAGAGAGAGACAGTAAGAGGGAAAGTAAGAAATCTCCCCTCAGGGGGAATGGCTACACGACAATCCCTTCTCCTCCATTCTTCTTCTGGGATTTTGGGCTTACATACACATGATTTCCAAGTCATGAGATCTAGGGTTCAAACTGTGGTTGGCCATGTGGGAGTCCAGTGCCTTACCACCTACTGGCTCCTCAGGCAAGAGTCTTCAAGATTCTGTGCAAAAGCTTATCTAGGAAGCTTGTACAAATGTGTACTCTTGAGGTCTCCTTAAAGATTCCAATTTAGGAGGCCTGGGACAGGTGTTAGGAACCTGCCTTTCAACCAGCACACCCAGCGGATTCTAGCATAGGTGGCCCACAGACCACACATGAGAAATATGGCATTAAGGAACTGCTGAAGGAAAAAAGAAAGAATTACTATGCAATGAAGATACCAATTAATTTGGTTGCTGATTGATGTATCTCTGGGTGAATCCTCTTATTAACAGAACATTTTTGGGAAGCATAACAAAACAATGTAGATTTCTGATGATTATCTTCTAGATCAGAGATACCCTCCTGTCAGAAATTGCAAAGATCCTATAAAACATCCTCTAATCTATAAAAGGCCAAGGTCATGAACAAGTCTATACCAAGGAACCCTTACATGTAAGGAATGTCCTTACAGGCTAGGGAAGGAATTCTGCTTTTAAACTACACATTTGTTACAAATTAACAACTAAATCAAGAAGACCTTTATTTTGGGGGGAAGCCTAAAAGGCAGGATGGTCAAGGCCAGCAGATGGCATGGTGGTTAGGGCACTGGATTTCTACATGGTTCGAGTCCCAAACCTGATATATTGCTTTTACTTTCTCTCTCTTTCTCTCTCCTGTGTGCATGCACAAGTACACACACTGCCTTATGGCAAATTAAAATAATGAGAATAAATAAAATTAAATAATTCTAAAAATTGAAACAGGGGCAGGATGGTGCTAATCACATTCACCACCACAGAGAAACCATAGCAATTGCATTTACCTCTCCCCTCTCCTGGTAGCCAGTTCTTCTTGACCCATAAGGTCTCACCCTTTCCACAAAGATTTCACGGCACAGTCACACCCCCAGCATCTTCTCTTCTCCAAACTCCAACTGGCTTCTGAGATTGCTTATTATTTAATTCATTACAATTTCATTCCTTACTGATTGGCTTGTATATTTATTCTAACTAGTTTACTCAACTGCTTAAAGTTAAGAATGATGGGAGCCAGCAGATGGAATACAGTTATGTTGCTGGACTCTCACATGGCCAACCACGGGTTAAGTCCCAGACCTGGTAGCTTGAAAAGCACTCCAGGTACATGTGCATGCATGCCCAAGATCCCAGGAGGAGAATGGAGGAGAAGGGATTGCAGCATGGCCATCCCCTATAAGGTGACGATTTCTCAATTTCCCTCTCACTGTTTCTCTCTCTCTCTCTCTCTCTCTCTGATAAGGGCAGGCAGCTTAAGGCAAAAACCTCTTAAAGAAGAAGATAAGAGTGATATCCATCTAGTACTTTCATTTCCCATAGTGCCTAAAACATGGCTGGAGTCACAATAGAATCTTAGTAAATAGTTGTTTAAATAATAGCAATAAACACATTACACGGTCTTTCTGAATATTTTAAACGATGATGATTAGTGGTCTTTTTTTTAAAAGAATTATTTATTTATTTAATTCCATCTGTTATTATAATTAGTATTATTATTTTAATTTGACCAGAGAGAGAAAGAGAAAATGAGAAAGCCAGCTGCCGGGTCTGGGACTTAAACCATGATTGGCCATGTGGGAATCTGGCGCCACACCACCTGCTGGCCCCAATGAGTGGTCTTTAAAATGGTAAAGATACTGTCATTACCAGGAGATTCTGAAATAAAAGTCATCCACCAAAATGAAACAGTATTAAAGAGTGATAATAATAGCAATCACATAGGCTTATTGCACTTTCAAGTTTTTCAGAGATTTTATGGGAATTATCTCATTGGATCCACATGACAACCTTATGAGAAAGGTAGGGGAAGAGTTTTTCTTTTATTACTGTGGTAAGAACACTTCCAAATGATATCTGTCCTCTGACAAAATTTAAGTGCAGACTCTCCTTCCAGCCCAACACTCAGCAAAAAGCCAGTGCAGGTTTCCTGGTGAGGATCAGAGAAATGGAACTGCAGAAATATTGCAGGTCATCTCCTGCTGCACACCTCTAACACTCAGAATTAACTTCAAGAAGGTAGGAAGTAATGTATAATCCATCAGATGACCAGAAAACACCATAGAGGCACAAGAAATATAAGAAATCAAGAAAATATCTCTCCCCCAAGGGGAAAGAACAGCCTTTCATCATCCACAGTACAATGGAAATGTCAGATAAAGAATTTAGGATATTCATAGTGACAAAGCTAATAGACATGCAAGAGAAGAGAAACAATGAACTCCAGAAAATGTAGGAGAAAAGAGACAATGAGTTTCAGGAGGTGAGGAAGTTCTTCCGCGATCTGGAAGAGGAAATACACACCATAAAAAAGGAATCAAATGGGGGACCAGCAGTTAGCGTAATGGCTATGTCGCTGGACTCCCACGTAGTCAACCGTGGTTCACATCCCGGACCCGGTGGCTTAAACTCACACCGGGCATGTGTGTGTGCGTGCCCAAGATCCCGAGAGGAGAATGGAGGAGAAGGGATTGTGGCGTGGCCATCCCCCCTGGGGGGTGATTTCTTGCTTTCTGTCTCTCTGTCTCTCTCTGTCTGTCTGGCGAGCACACGAGCCCTATAGCAAAAACCTCTCCAAAAAAAAAAAAAAAAGAATCAAATGGAGCTGTTTGAGATGAAGGCTGTAATACAAGGAAAGAAAAACCTCCCTTGAAAGTATGAAAAGCAGACTAGATCATGCAGAAGATCGAAACTCAGGTGTAGAAGACAGAACATCTGACCTAGAAAAATTCACCAAACAGGCTGAGAAACTAACCAAAAAAAAAAAAAAATTAGTATAATATATGATATATAAGTATACCATTAGATACCCAAACATCTGGATAATCCCTACCCCAGAAGGTGAAGAAACTACTCAGGGCACTGATAATCTATTCCATTAAATCCTGGAAGAAAACTTTCCACACCTAAGGAGGAGTTCAAATATACGGATGCAAGAAATACAAAGGACCCCACATAGAATAACCCAAGAAGATCTTCTCCAAGGCACATCATACCAGACTGACCAAATCACAGACAGAAACAAGATACTAAAATTGGCAAGAGAAAAACATCAAGTTACTTTCAAAGGATATCCCATCAGGCTAACATCAGACCTTTTGACAGAAACAATGCAAGAAAGGGAAGAATGGGAAAATACATTAAAAGTGTTAAGTGAAAAACAATTTTAACCGAAAATACTTTATCTGGCAATATTATCCTTCATGTGGGAAGAAAAGACAAAAACATTCTCAGGGGACCAGCAGTTAGCGTAATGGCTATGTCGCTGGACTCCCATGTAGTCGACCGCTGTTAGCTTCCCGGACCCGGTGGCTTAAAACTCACGCCCGGCGCCGGGCGCATGTGCGTGCGTACCCAAGATCCCAAGAGGAAAATGGAGGAGAAGGGATTGCGGAGTGGCCATCCCCCCTGGGGGGTGATTTCCTGCTTTCTGTCTCTCTGTCTGTCTGGCAAGCGCACGCGCCCTATAGCGAAAACCTCTCAAAAAAAAAAAAATTCTCAGATAAACAAAACCTGAAAGAATTTTCCAACACCAGACCACCCCTTCAAGAAGTTCCGAAGGGAGTATTATACCAGGAAAACTAAAGACAGACAAATAAGAAAACAAAAAATGACCAAGAGAAAGGCCAACTTAATGGTAGGGACAAGTTCAATAATAATGTTGAATGTTAACGGAAAGGTCAGACCATAGTAACACTGCAAATTCAACAAAAGAGAGATTACATGAGACTGAACTGGTGAAATAGAATTCTTTGACTTTTTTCTAAAACATTACTGATTTTCTTCAATGCTTTGTCTTCCAGATTTAAGGATTTTTTTTTTCTTTTGAGTTATTGATAGGTTCAGCAATTTGTTAGAAAGAAAGAAAGAAAGAAAGAAAGAAAGAAAGAACGAACGGACTTTTCGGGACCAGCAGTTGGCATAATGGCTATGTCGCTGGACTCCCATGTGGTTGACTGCGGTTCAAGTCCTGGACCCAGTGGCTTAAACTCATGCCGGGCACATGTGCATGCGTGCCCAAGATCCCGAGAGGAGAACAGAGGAGAAGAAATTGCAGTATGGCCATCCCCCCGGGGGTGATTTCTCACTTTCTGTCTCTCTGTCTCTGTCTTTCTGGCAAGTGCATGCACCCTATAGCAAAAACCTCTCAAAAAAAAAGGAAAGAAAAAGAAAAAGAAACAGAAACTTTTCTCCCTTCCTGGACCCTTTGCAATTGGAAAATATTTGTGAGCATTTTTATTTTGTGGCAGAATGGTTATTTGCATAAGTTCAATAATACAATAGTATCCATTGCCTTGCATTGGAAATTGAATTCTTTTGGGGCTTTGTGCAAATAACAGACCAAATTGAGATTAACCTAATTTTTTTTTTTTTTTTTGCAAATAAGTTAGTTTATGCCTCTCTTTAGTAAATGGGAATGGAGAAAGAAAAGAAAATGTTTCCGAAGAAAATTACAGTGCACCTGTCACTAGAGTCTAGCTTTGTCCATACTTACAGCTTAAGATCTTTTGTAAATCAATAAAATGTGGGGAAAAAAATTAAAAGCTTAGTATAGAAGGGAGATAGGGGAAAGGAAAAAAAATGGTAAAAGTATGCTTAATTGACAAAAAATGAGAAGCTATTTACTGATGGAAACGTATATAGTAATATCTTTGACTTGCCCGACATGCATGGTATTTGTGCTGGAAAAACAAATGCATACTGTAAAGACATGTGATTAAATGTAAATAAATTCTTAAAAAATTTAAGTGCACAACATAGTATTACCAAGCATAGACACTAGTGTACAGATGACCTCTAGAATGTATTTATCTTGCATAACTGAAACTATGTATCTCTTGAATAATTTCCTCCTTTCCCCCTTCCTTCAGTCCTTGACAACTACCACTCTACTCTGTTTTTTATCATTTTGATTATTTTAGATATTTTTTAAAGTAGATTCGTGTGCTATTTGTCCTCTTTATTTCATTTAGTATAACATCTTCCAAGTTCATCCATGTTGTTGCATATGGCAACATTTCCTTCTTTTCAAAATCTAAATAATAGTGCTTGTAAGTACATACCGTGCTTTCTTTTTCCACTCATCCATCAATGGGCATTTAGGTTGTTTCCCTAATTTGTCTGTTATGAATAATGTTGCAATGAACATAAGAGTGAAGAGATCCCTTCCCGGTCCTCACTTTAATTCTTTTGGATATAGACCAAAAAGTGAAATTCTTGGATCATACGGTAGCCCTATTTTAATTTTTTAGGAAACTGTATATTATTTTCCATAGTGGCTGAACCACATTTCATTTAACATTCCCATCAACAATGTACAAGGATTTTAATTTCTCCACATTCTCAACAACACATGCTATCTTTTGGGGTTTTAGTTTGTTTATTTGTTTGTTTGTTTTGATAATAGTCATTCTAACAGGTATGAAGTAATTTTCATTGTGTTTTCAATTTGCATTTCCCTGATGATTAGTAATGCTGACATCTTGACATGTATCTATTGGCCATTTTTATATCTTCTTTGGAGAAACATCTATTTAAGTCCTTGGCACCCCTCTTTTTTTTGAGAGATTTTTGCTATAGGATGTGTGCTCTTGCCAGAGAGACAGAGAGACAGAGAAAGAGAGAAATCACTCCCCGGGGAGGTGGCCACTCCACAATCCCTTCTCCTCCATTCTCCTCTTGGGATTTTTTTTTTTTTTTTTTTTTTTTTTTGGAGAGGTTTTTTTTGCTATAGGGCGCGTGCGCTCGCCAGACAGACAGAGAGAGACATAGAGACAGAAAGCGAGAAATCACCCCTCAGGGGGGATGATCACACCGCAATCCCTTCTCCTCCATTCTCCTCTCGGGATCTTGGGCACGCACACACACGTGCCCGGCGTGAGTTTTAAGCCACCGGGTCCGGGACGCGAACCGCGGTTGACTATGTGGGAGTCCAGCGACATAGCCATTACTCTAACTGCTGGTTCCCCATTCTCCTGTTGGGATTTTGAGCTCACATGCACATGCACCTGGTTTGAGTTTCAGCTGCTAGGTCCAGGACTCGAACCATGGTCAGCCATGTGAGAGTCCAGCACTTTAACTACTATGCCATCTGCTGGCCCTCTTTCCCCATTTTTTTAAAGATATTTTTTACTATAGGGCACATGTGGTTACCAGTGAGATAGAAAGACAGAAAGTTAGAAACATCCTCAGTCCCCCACCCCCCAACTCACTCCCTGAGGGGATGGCCACATGGCAATCCCTTGTCCTCCATTCTCCTCTCAGTATTTTGAGCGTACACACACACACACACACACACACACACACACACACACACATTCAGTGCGAGTTTCAAGCTGCCAGGTCCAGGACTCAAACCACAGTTGGCCATGTGGAGATCCAGCACCTTAACCACTACTCCACCTGCTGGCCCCACCTTTTCCCCATTTTTCAGTGGGATTATTTGCTTTTTGGCTATTGAGTTGCAAAAGTTCCTTACAAAATTTAAATATGGCACCTTTATCAGATATATGGTTTGCAAATATTCCTTCCCATTGTGTAACTTGCATTTTCACTATTTATAGTTTTTCTTTGTTGTTCAAAAGGTTCTTAGTTTGATATAGTTTCACTTGTCTATTATGATTTTGTTGCTTATGCTTGATATTATATCCAAGAAATCATTGTCAAGGCCAAAGTCATGAAGCTTTCATTCTGTGCTTTCTTTTAAGAGTTATTCAGTTTCAAGTCTTACATTTGAGTTGATTATGCCTATGACATAAACAAGGGCCAAATTCCATTCTTTTGCATATGAATATCCTATTTTCCCAACAACATTTTTTGAAGAGACTAGCCTTAACTCATTGTGTGTTCTTGGCACGCTTGTCTTAGATCAATTGACATACGTGCATGGGTTTATTTTCTGAATTTCCTACTCTATTCCATTGGTCAACATATCTATTGGGTCATTGGGAAAATCCTGACACATTGTTGCATAGAAAAATATGTCATGACCTTCCTGATGACCTAATACCTTAAGTAATTAAAGTGGTATACCAGTACATACTGCTTTAATTACTTTAGTTTTGAAATATAATTTTAAGTCAGAAAGTGTGATCTCTCCAGGTTGTTCTACTTTCTCAAGTTTCTTGGGCTCACTATGTATCAAATCATGTCCTCTGAAAACAGAGATCATTTTATCCCTTCATTTCTGATTTGAATGCCTTTCTTTAAAAAAGAATTATTTATTTATTTATCTATTTATCTATCTATCTATCTATTTATTTATTTATGTATTTTGAGGGGGAGAGAGGTTTTTGCTACAGGGCGCATGCGCTCACCAGAAAGACAGAGAAAGACAGAGAGACAGAAAGTGAGAAATCACCCCCCCCCCAGGGGGGATGTCCACGCCACAATCCCTTCTCCTCCATTCTCCTCTCGGGATCTTGGCACGCACGCACACGTGCCTGGCGTGAGTTTAAGCCACCGGGTCCGGGACTTGAACTGCAGTCAACTACATGGGAGTCCAGCGACATAGCCATTACGCTAACTGCTGGTCCCAAGAATTACTTACTTTTTAATTCCATTTGTTATTATTATTACTTTTTAATTTGACCAGAGAGAGAAAGAAAGGGAAAGGGAGAAAGCAGGCTACCAGGTCCAGGACTTGAGCTGTGGTCAGCCCTGTGGGAATCTAGTGTCCCCGACCACTTTGTCTCCTGTCGGCCTTTTGAATGCCTTTTATTTTTTTCTCACTTAATGGCTTAACTGCTCTGGCTTGGGCTTCCAATAGCATGTTCAATCCGACTCACAGAGTGAGGACCTTTGATTTGTTCCTGATCTTAGGAACAAGCATTCCTAAGTAAAACATTTAGTTTCGTTTTCAACCCTTCAGTTTGATGTTAAGCTGTGGACTTGTGATTTACAGATTTTATTATGTTGAGGCAAATTGTTTCCATAGCCAGTTTGTTAAGGGTTTCATTTTATCATGAAAAGATGTTTTGTTTTGTTTAGTTTTTCCCTTTGAGAACATAGATGGCAACAACCTGCTGGCACCTCAAAGTAACTAAAAATGAGGATTCTGAGTGTTCCCAACATAAGTAATGACAAATGGCCAAGATGATGGGTATCCTGATTGAATCATTACACATTGCGTTCTTATACTGGAAGATCACATTGTATCCCCACAAATACACACAATTGTCATGTATTACTAAAAAGATTTTTTTCCTTTAATTTGCATTGAAATCAGAGCTCAGAGAGCTTTTCAATATGATGCCACTGGCCTATATGGTACTCGTGTATGAATTTTCGAAAGAAGACCTTTCCTTCAGATGGAAAGAGCTGGGATGCGAATCTAGTAAGTGGAGGGCCTACTCCACTATTGGCCAAGGGACCTTCTGCAGGGCAGAAACCTTACTTATAAGAATTCTCTCACTGGCTATTGACAAATCAAAATAAAGTCAATGGTTTTGTGCTCTTTTTACTACCCTCTCTGTCTGGGCCAGGGTATAATTGTTTAAATGTTTCAGGAGTAGGAAAAAGAATAGAAATGGCAATCTATTATCAGATAACCACCCATAAACAAGATGAATAGTGAGAAAAAAACTTTGCATAGCATAGACTTTGCAATTGGAAAGCTATAGAAGACATAACAGTCAGGTACTTTACCTTGAGAGAAAGAGATTGTGGTTCATTTCACGAATGGCCACAATACTTTGCGATTCCTCCAACACCCTTTGAATTTGGTCTGATCTTCCGGCTTACGGAGAGTGATGGAATGTAGAGGAATTTACAACATAAGAATTCTGTGCTTGGGCCTCAATGGGCCTGACAGTTTCAGACTGTTGGATGGTGAGAAATATGTGGCCCATTCACTCCCATCTTCTAGCCCACAGTGAAATAGTCACTAGTCACACAAAGGAGTCCACCCTCTCTCACATGCAACCTCCAGCCAATGAGTGTAGCTACTCATGTGTCTACTTCAGTCCAGCAGAAGCCCCAAACTGACTCACAGCTCATGAACAATAATAAGTGGTTGTAATTTTTTAAGAGGTTTTTGCCTTAGGGCATGTGTGCTTACTGGAGAGAGAGAAAGAGACAAAGACAGTGAGTGGAGAAGTGAGAAATCACCACCACCACCCCCAGTGGGGATAATCACATTTCAATCCCTTCCACTCCATTCTTTTCCCAGGACCTTGGGCATCCACGCACATGCACCCAGCATAATTTTCAAGCCACTGGGTTTGGGCCTTGAATCATGGTTGGCCATGTGAGGGTAAAACAACGTAACTGCTATACCACCTGCTGATCCCAGTGGTTGCAGTTTTAAACCATTGTTTTTTTGGGGGGGGTACTTTGTCTACAGCAAAAGCTGATTCAATGAGTGACCCTAGAAATAAAAGATTCAGGTAGACCATGACACTAAGATGCTATCTGCAAATAGCAACAGCCATTGCAAGTAGCAACAAAATTAAAGAACACGAAGACATTCTGCATGACATAGAGACTACTAATTACATTAGCTTTCTATTCTTAGAGTTAATAATTGCCATTAGCAGTACATTTTTAAAAGAAAAAATGTACTTAATGAATTTAAGTATAGTGGCTCGTTTCTGAAAGTACTAACAGAAAAATCATAAATAACTATAGTGGCATCAACCGCTTGATTTGTTGATAACAAAAACTGTGCTTCCATAATACTTGGTTCCATAATACTTCCGTGAATTTAGAAGTGATCTGAATTGAAATTTAATTTTTCTTTGCAAATAGATTTTTCTAAGGTACTAAAAATAGGCCTATGCTTAATTAGATGGCTTAGTTCCTGGGCAACTTTATGCAATGTTCATACTGTATGATTATTTTCTAAAACAGCCATTGTGGGATTTGGTATGGGTGTGATTTCTATCCTTTATGCAGCCTCCTATCTTTTCTTCTGCCTATCAGGAAGAGAATTTGAGGTGTTTTTATTCAGTGCATCATTTATAGAGAGCTAAGCTGGTAATAAGTAAAGGAGGTGGCTCTTCTCCCTTATTGAAGTGACTGGATTCAGCTCTTCCAAGTTTAGATATGGCCCTTTTCATATATCCATTTTTTTTATCACTGTGGAACTTCACTTACAGGTGTTTTTTAAATAACTATTTTACTTAACTTTATTTATTTATTTATTTATTTATTTATTTATTTATTTAAATTTGACCAGAGAGAGACAGAGTACGAGAGAGAGAGAGAGAGGGAAAGGGAGAAAGCAAGCTACCAGATCCAGGACTTGAACTGTGACCGGCCATGTGGGAGTCTAGTGCCCTTAATCACCACACCACCTGCCGTCCCCCCACTTATAGCTTTTATAGCATAAAATAAGAATTATAGTTTGAAGGCTAAGAGGAGAAAAGAACAAAGAGAAAAGGAAGAAATTATGTCAACACTCATTCAATTATTGAAGACTGACATGCTTGAGCATGCATCCTCCAACTTTTCTTCCAAATCTCAAACCACCTCAAATTCTCTTCCTGGTAGGCAGAAGAAAAGACAGGAGGATGTATAAAGGATAGGAATCACATCCATACCAAATCCCACAATGGTTGTTTTAGAAAATAATCATACAGTATGAAGATTTCATAAAGTTGCCCAGAAGCTAAGCCATCTAATTAAGCATAAGCCTATTTTTAGTACCTTAGAAAAATCTATTTGCAAAAAAAAAAAAAAAAAAAAAAAATTAAATTTCAATTCAGATCACTTCTAAATTTACAGAAGTATCATGGAACCAAGCCTGTCTTTCAAAATAAGCTGAGTCCATGAACTACCTAAGACTAAAGCAAAGAATCTTCCACTCCCCATGCCCAATGGTTTCAGATGGCCCCTGAAATGCGCACAAACTCCTAAACCTGAAACCTCTCAGCTATCTAGCGCCAGTACACTTTTTCTATAATTCCCACAAGTATGTCATTCTCAGGTCTTGTCCCCAAACAGGCAATGCTTTCCCAAGTCCATGCTAATTTTTCTGCTAAGAAGATCTTTCCCACTAGCTTGACTTGTTAAAAATGGCACCTAACTTTTTAAGTTTATCTCAAATCTTATGTCTTTCTTGAAGCATAGCAACTTTTCTACAATTTGAGATATTCTCATGTCATGAGTCTCATCTCTCTACCATATAAACTGGAAATCATATCCCCAGATTCTTATGTGGCTAAAAAGCAATCACATGACTGAGTCTAGCCAATCAGAAGTATCCACTCAAGACTCTGATTTTTAAAAATTTAAAAAAAAAAAAGAGCCACATAAGCGATGACTATGCTCAGAAGGAAAAAACTGGCAAGAATGTAGCAGGAACACCCTGTTCTTCAGTGACAGTTGGGTCTAAGCTTCTAGTTACCATCTTTCATTGACTCTAAGATTTATCAACTAAAGATGTACCATTGTTTCACATACCTCTAAAATAATTTCTTAGTGATACCAATAAAGCTATGATTTACACTTATTTTAAAAACCATATTAGGCATATAGACATAGGTTTTATCATAACGCACAGGTTAGGTTACTCATGTTCAGAGTCTGCCTCTTTTGGATGACTTTTAGACTTAGAATCAACCATGTCCATGTTTTTTGCACACAATAGCACCTTTGGGCCATTGAGACTGATGATGATGCAGCATTTCTTAAAAGACGTTTCCACCATTATCTCTAGATACTTCTTGCAAGCCACCAGAGCTAATTCCACAAGTGCTCACGCATGTGCACAGGTAAGAACAGCTGCACTACTTAACCAACAGCAACTGTGAGATACAGTCCGACTTTAGACAGGTAAACATGTTTTAAAAAAAAGAAAAACACCTTAGAAAAAAAGGAATATGCTCTGTCTTTCCTGTGATTTCGGCTATATGGGTCTCTCTCCTTTGCTATGATATAGTACCATCTATCCAATGAAAAATTAGTCAGTGGGCCCAAAATAGAGCAAATACCTCTACTCTTGGCCCTGTCCTATAGTTTTCACCAGCCTAACACATTAGACTATGCAAAAATGCATCATGACTTTTCCAACAACCCAATATATATCGAAAGTACTTTACTGAGGGGAATAATAAGCAGTTTCAGAAGGGAGTAGCAAAAGCTGTAATTTTAGCTAATGTGAATCTACATTGTATTGTAGTAGAAAAAAACATTTTAAAACTTAGATTCCCATGTACATCACTCTTCTCAAGTCTTCCAAACCAACCAACTCCAATTTCCTCTTCAGGAAAACTTCACTATTTCCAAGGACAAAGTCTGCAGTTTGGTTACTTTCTGGGTACTCCAGCACAAGGTATACCAGAGACTTTAATTAGATCAACCTCAACATTCACCATGCTCAATCTCATGGCCTCCAAGTAAAAGATGGGTTTCCAGTATGGACAAGGTTGAAGGTAGGTTCTTCAAGACCACAGAATATCAGTGAGAAATAGGGATTTTTGTTCTGTCACTCAGTAATTGTTATCTGTTAGAAATTCCTTAGCTGTGGGGCCGATAGGTGGCATGGTGGTTAAAGGCGCTGGATTCCCACATGGCCCACCGGGGTCCAAGTCCTGGACCTGGCAGCTTGCTTTCTCACTTTCTCTCTCTCTCTTTTTCTCTCTCCCTCTCTGGCCAAATTTAAAATAATAAATAAATAAATAGTAAATAAAAATAATTCTTTAAAAAAATAAATTCCTTAGCTGTAAATAACAGAAAAGTCAACTCAAAGTGATTTAATATTTATAATATTTTAATATGTCTAATGGAAATTTCACAGGTGAGTCAATGTCTAGGTGCCACACGAGTGGTATTAATTCTGCCTCTCCAAGACCTGGGTTTGGAGAAGCAGAGTTAAGGCCACTCCTGTGGCACCTAGACATTCTTCTGTATGTTAGCTTCATCTTCAGGATAAAAATGAGATGACTGCCACAGACCCAGGTGCCATATCCAGATATGCCAGTGTTTACAGAAGGACAAGAGAATACTCTGTGTTTCTCTTGGATAAAAAGGAACTCCTCCCTGATTTTCCCAGTTCTCATCCTCCCAAAACTTGATTGAACAGAATTGGGTTACATGCCTCCAGCTAACCAACCACTAGTAAAGGGATATAACCTCCATGATTGGTTTAGACCAGACAAGACCCCTCTCTCCCCCTGCCCCCTCGCCCCCGCCTCCGCAGCTGAGGGTTGGGACCTGGGTCTGCACACTTCAGCAGGTACATCCCAGACTTCTACGCACACACTTAAGAAGTTGAAATTAAATTCTCTATGGCTGAACAAAATCAGAGTTCTGTTAGAAAGGAGAAATGATATGTGTAAAAAAGATGTTAAGTAACCAACTGTATCTACTAAGTAATCTCTCTAAAATGTTAATGTTTCATAGAAATAGTATGCTGCAATCATTTCTAATCAATGAATACTCACATGAGCAGAGCTCTGCTCTCCTCTTTAAGAATAAACATTATTCGGGCCAGCAGATGACATAGTAGTTAAGGTGCTGAACTCCCACATGATTGACCACGGTTCAAGTGTCAGACCTAGCTTGAAACTCATGTTAGGTGTGCATGCATGTGTGCCTAGGATCCCAGGAGGAGAGTGGAGGAGAAGGAAGTGCAGTGTGGCTATGCCCCTTGATGGGTGATTTCTCACTTTCTCTATGTCTAATATATCCTGTGGAACATAGTTCAATAAACAAATGAGTTAAATTATCAATCATATTCGTTCCAGGCCTAATATAAACCTTTAAGACAGGGAGAGTTAAGGCTCCAAGCGTGGTGAGGTACATAACGAACCTGTGTGCACTGGCAAAAACCTTTGTCTTTAGGACCATAACTCCAATGAAATGACACCCAGAAGCAAGAGCTTTCAAAGTAGAATTGTCATGGCCATGGTGTGCACTTAGATGGGTAAAAATGACCATTCCTAGATCAGATAATCAGTATCTAGAGAAATTCATACTTTAATCATGCCTTACCAACCAATGTCCTTTCAGCTTCTCCCATTCAGGTGGGTTGTCATTCCTAAGAATTAATGAACTGAGGGGCAGGCAGGTGGCATGGTGCTTAAGGGCACCGGACTCCAACATGGCAGATTGTGGTTCGAGTCCCAGAGTTGGCGGCTTGCTTTCTCACATCCCCCTCCCCCTTGCTCTGTTCCTCTCTGGTCAAATTAAAATAAATCAATAGATAAAGTTAAATAAAATAATTATTTTTTAGAAGAAAAAGAATTAATGAACTGAAAAATCCCTTAGGAGGGAATATCAAATCTCAACCTGTTCAGACCTCTACGCAGTCAGATAGTAAGTTGAAATGAAATTCTCTATATGATTTGATATTCTTTCCCTTTCCTTTTTACTATCTTGTTCCCTTAATTAATCTCTACAGTTTAAAAGCTTTGCAATTTTTTTTCACCCTTTCTTTATGGTGCAGTGTATTTGCTGAATATCCTGACTAGTGCCCTTTGGTTCTTATTCCTTCATTTCTAACTTTTATCTCTCTATTCTGACTCCAGACTCAAAGTTTGTTATGTCTGGGAAGTCCTTAGATGCCATGGCTACCCAAAGGGTCAAACTGACTCTCCCCAAAACTGAACATTGCTGACTCATGGGATGCCAGAGGGATTGTAATAGCCACAGCTGAAGTAGCTGTCCAAACAAAGATGCTTAGATAATAGCAGCTAGTGAAAAAGACAAAACCCTGTTACAAATCAATTAGCTACCCCTTATTTAAAAGACATTTGGTATGATATTCATCCTGAAAATTGAGGAGGATGGTATTTTCTGAACTATTTTGCACAGTGCTAATATTTATGAGGTAAAAGAAGGAAAATATTGACAGAGTCAAAGCCCAACAGAAATCTTCAGTCTTAAGGTCATTTTCATTTTCTAATAATCCTAAAGTGTTTTGAAATACTAATCTGAATGCCTGAGCAAGGAGCAACGTCGATTAAGATCTATATATTTCAGGGTAAGCAGGTGGCATGATGGTTAAGGTGTTGGACTAGCACATGGCCAACCACAGTTCCAGTCCCAGACCTGGCAGCTTGCTTTTTCATTTTCTCTCTCTCTGTCTGTCTCTGGTGAGTGCACATACCCTATAACAAATTAAAAATAATAATAAATAAAATTAAATAATTCTTTTAAAAACTGTATACTTCTACATGGAATAATGGTCAAATGTAATACATGCTTTGAATTAAGCATGTCAATAGGGGTTTACAACTTATAAAGCTGCTTTACCTGTATTATCTCATTTGATCATGACAGCCCTGTGAAGTGTATTTTAATACCGTCCCCATTTCACAGGTGAATAAACTCAGGCTTTGTGAGGTTCTGGGCTTTTTCTAAGTTTATAAAAGTATCTGGTAAAAGGAAGAGCCAGGACTAAAATCTAGGTCTTTAACTTTCTCTTCTCACAGCCTGCAGTGCCAATATATAATGACAATTGTATATTCGTATCACATATTCATGACAAAAAACATAATCTTCATAACCTAAACAAATAGAGCAAAAATTGCAAGCTAGTACGTTGCAATCCAGACGCCCCTTTCTTTTTACAGAGCCTGTAGCTTTGCCTTACTGCCTGGTTTTCTTTGGTTCAATGTAAAATAACAATTTTTCTCTAAGGACCATTTTGGAGAACCTAATGAAGGAGCAGTATTACCAAGGAGGCTTGGAAAGTACAAAATGCTGATAGTTGGCTGAGTGACACCAGGGAATATTCTCCTGTTGAACTTGTCAAAGCACTCCACCATGCACTAGATTTCACTATTTATCCACTCACTGAGGCCCTAATTATCTGAGCTTCATCCTCTAAATCAAGACTATGACAAGCAAGGTCAAGCTTAAGTAAGGTCACGCTGCTCATTTACGTCAGATTTTTGTATGATGAAAGTAGTTTCCACTACCCTTGGTTCCCTGCCGAAAATGTTGCCAACTTTTATTATTCCAACAGCTTCTCTTAGAGCTTGAGATAGGCTCCATTCAAACAGTCTTCCTGCCAAGAAGTCTGAGCCAGGATCTATGATGACTGAACAAGATGGCAACTATGATTTTCGAGTCCTATCCAATGATGTGTTTCTAACAGGCAATGTAACGTTGCATACATCTGAGGTTTTAGCCTATTGGACTCTGCAATCACCTTTCTTGATAGAATTGAAAAAGAACTCAATAATAAGGCTTCACACATCACAGATGTCTGTAAGCCCGATGAAAAAATAATGTGTAGAATTATTGAGACAGGATTTGTAGTATGGATTTATTTTAGATTTTAAGGAGAATTTTGCATTCTTCTGAACTAACATAGCCAATACAGCAAGCTCATAAATCCAAAGAGAAGTGAAGGATATTGCTCAGAGCTATTGTAAGGAAAATGTAGCACTTAAACCACAGCTATAATAGGTCATTTGAGGGGAAAATGTGGTTTTTAAAAATTACTGCGAATACATTCATAGGCATTATTATACAATTGGATGTGGCAGTCAGGGAAAGGAGTGGGGAACTGACTCAGGTATGATACTATTCTGTCCAACTCATCTGCCATGACAATAAAATGTGTTCACGTACTGTAGGAAAGAAAGACAAGTTCAACATACGTAAGGCTGAATGATTCAGCTATGATGGTACCCTCTCAAGGACAATAGCCAGTCTTTCCCATTAGCAGGAATGTTTACTGGGGTGTGGTCATATTCTCCACTTTGGCTACATAATCTGCTGATAGAGACTATTCTAATTGTGCTACAGTTTGGGAGGTAAATCAAATGTACACAAGAATGAAAATGGAACTTCATTTCTGGACAAGTCTAATTATTATAACATAGGCTATGTTAAAATAACATGTTTAACCTGACATTATTTCATTCATCAGTAATCCATTAGAGTATTTATGTGAGTGTATGGCAATCATGAAGAAAATTTCAACTCAGGGTAAACATCTCTTATTGAAGAACTAATATGTATATATGTACCAAGTGTTTATAGGGAAAGTATTTGCACCTTTCAACTTTCATTCATTCTTCCATTTTTATTTCATTTATTTATGAGCTCACCAGAGAGAGATTGGGGGGGAGGAGGTGGAGAAAGTACATTTCAATGGACATGGTCACACTGCAATCCCTTCTCCTCCGTTTCTCCACCCTTTCATGATCTTGGACATACATGCACGCATGCCCAATGTGTTTTTCAAGCCACCAGGGCTGGGACTCAAACCACAAGGTTAATCATGTGGAATCTAGCTCCCTTAACCACCAGGCCATGGAGCTGGTCCCATTCGTCTATTCTTTAAAATATTTATGGAGTTCTTTTTCCATGTGCCAAGCAAGCATTGTTCTAGGTGCTAGAGATACAAGAAAACAAAAAATTTAGTCTTCGTGAAGTTTGTATTTATTTTAGTGGGAGGGAATAATTAGCCAGAAATAACAGTAAAATATTTCATATGTCAACATTCAATAATTTATAATAAAAAAGATTCATCAATATTTATATTTTATTTGATCTAGTAAGCAAGAATGAAAAGATTTATAGTTCTGAAGGAATTGCAAATCTATGTCATCAGTGTAACTCCAGAACCTATCACAATGTGTGACCCATACACATTTATGAAATATTTATTGAATGACAGAATGGACAAATGAACAGACTTTAAAGTCTCTGTATATAATGCGGACACCACATTTTAACCACATACTAGGTCTCCTTTTTGTACTACCTGCTTACTTCCAAAAAATATCTGAAGTAACTTAAAATGAAAGGTAAAGAATATAGCCCAAGTGATAAAAGGAAGAAAGTCATGGTGTGTGGTTTTTTTCTTTCTTCAATATAGGGTAGATATAGTTGGTGATTAATAGTATAAGTGAAAGTATATTTGATAGCATATACTTTCTCAAAAAATATACACATAACTGTCACATGACTACTCAAAATTATAAGGTTGTCGGGAAAGTCATGACATATTTAAATGCATCATGACTTTCCAGATGACCTAATATATTATATCCCTAACAGTAGCTGAGATGGGCAGGTCAAAATGTGATTTTGAAAGAAAAAAGGGACCTGTATGGTGTTTAAGGTGCTGGACTCCCACATGGATTACTGTGCTTTGAATCCTGGACCTCTAGCTTGAAAATCATGACAAGCATGTGTGTATGTGCCCAAAATCCTAGAAGGAGAATGGAGGAAAAGGGATTGTAGCATGGCCATTCTCCCTTAGCGGGTAATTTCTCACTTTCCCCCTCTCTGTCTCTCTCTGGTGAGTGAACATGCCCTGTGGCAAAAACCTAAAAGAAAAAAAGCATGTCATAACAAAGCATCTATGTGGACACTAGATAATATTCCAATGCTTGTGGCTTTTTTTAAAGAATAAAACTTAGCATAAAGTAGATTCTCAACAAACATCAACCTAAGACTCTCCAAGGAAGTTGAGTTTTTCTGCAGCATAGAGGTAGACCATGTAATCAGCAAAAGAAAGGATGTTCTCTTATTTTGCTCTGTAGATAGAGCATCCTATGGTGTGATTTCCAGCAAAAGGACTCAGCATCTCAATAACCTTGCTCAAATAATGGTTCTTCTCAAACTCTTCAGCTGAGTACATAGTTTTCAGGAATCTACATGGATGGGTAAGAGAAGACACCAGTTGCCTAGCCAGTATATCAGCCAAATCAAGAGATCAATGAACATAAGATGTGGCAGCCAGAACCCGAAGAATACTAAAGACCCAATATAGTGCCAGACAAAACTGAATGTGAATCCCAGGTCAAGTAATTATGTATTCTGGTCGTGAATAGTAAGGCAGCAGTCTGCTGTGAATGAAATAATAATATTTTGGCATGATCACAGTGTTAGGTATATGAACGCGATACTATTTGCAATTATTATTATTGAGTGTAGACAGTATCCTGTAATATTTTGGAGGCTTGGTTTATGTGCTATATCAGCAGAAAGAAAATTTAAGAAAACCATATAGTGGTTGAAAAAATAAGTTCCATGAAACTTTGGAGTATTGTCAAGATAGGCTCGTTAGATAGAGCAGTAATCTCAAAAGGGAGTCAGGTGTTGCTTACACAGAGGAGAATTGGGAAGTTTTAGATGATTTATATATATTTATATGTATATATTTATACTTATATATATTTCTATGTAATATTATTATATATACAACATACATAATATATAATGTAATATATATTTAATATATACAATATAATATACAATATGTTGACACATAATGTATAATATATTAATATATCATAAATATATTTCATATATAACTAGAAAATATATTATATTTAATATTATATATTAATAATATAGTATATTAGTATTAATGTATTTTAATGTACTAACATTATATATTACACTATATTAACATATTAATATATATTAACATATTAATATAGTGTAATATATAAATACAATATATTAATACATTAATATTAATATTAACATATTATTTTAACATATTATATTCTTTATTCTCTTCTTTCTTTCATTCTTCCCCTCCCTCCCTTTCTTTCATTCTTCCCCTTCTCTTCCTCCTTTTTCTCTTTTTTTTCTTACCTCATTTTACTAGAGTCTAAGATGGAGTACTTTCTTCATTGTTATTTGCCACTGGATTCTGGATCGACCAGGTGCTGAAAAAAATGTTGTTCAGGTTCAGATTGCTTGGATTCGACATAATGTATTTTTTCATCCTCCCTTTCCACATCTCCTAATGTAGAAAAGTGCAGCATTTAGATGAAAATATATGGGTCATCAAGACAAGTTTTGCCATTGGAGAACAGGAAGCTGGACCTGTGATGACTGTGAATGAACTCTCTGAGAACCAAATGAAACTCCTCGGAATAGAAACCAGATGTAAGCAATCATGAGTCCAGGGCACTACTCTGCCTCCGGTTTATTTTTAGCAGAAATGTTGCTGAAGTCTTTTCAGTATGATAATTAATTCCCAAGGATTGCCATTAACTTCATAGTGTAAGACAGGACAAGAGAATTTTTGCATATGAGGTTTGAGTGGAAAATAATGATTGCTAAGTAGTTTGCTGTACGTTTGGTGGAAGCCTCCTATGGTTTTTAGTTTCCCCAGTTTGATCTAGGAGTAATGTTTCTCCCCAAATGTAATGCCTGTTTAGATCATAGTGGCTCTTTATATATTTAGGATGTGTCAACCTCCTTAAGGCTGGGAAGTATCATAGCTTAATGTAATATTTGGCTTTCATGTTTCGGGTGTGCAATGAGAGGACCCAGTCTTGTTAGCTAGAATCAATCCAAGGTATTAAAGTCTGGACATGAACTTGGCTTGCCCATGCCAGAGGGAACACAAGTACCTTTTTTCAGACTCCAAATAAAATCATTACTGATGTCAGCAGCTCCAACGATAGACCTGGAGACACTTTGCATTACTTAGCAAACAAGCAAACTTCTCAACTATTTGGAAGTCTGGGGAAGAACTTAAAGATCTGTACCCACCGTACTTACACAACCTTTTCCTTGCAAATCCTCAAACTTTCCTTGATCCTGTGTCTCTTTGGTTTTACCACACCGGGGTTGGAAAGAGATGAGGGAAATATGTAGTTATGATGCCCAGACTGTGTATTATAGACCTAAAAGTACATCCCGGTGCACCTTGACAATGAAACTCTTTTTAAGACGTGGGTGTTTGGCACCATATCAGCCACACTTGAGTTCCTGCTCCATTTAAGGCCATCATAGGTCTTTTCAAGAGCAATTTAACTGCTATAGACATGTATATTTTTGCCTATTAAGAACAGCTTTACAAAGAATGTGACCTGTGTTTATAGGACAAAATAAATTTTTATCCTTTTCACAAAAAAGTAGCTTCCTTTTTTAACCTCGAAAATACCTTGGCAGTTCTCTGTATAATTAACAGCTTAACCAGATGAGAAGTAAAAGAGCAAAGTGCAACAGAATTCTACCAAGGTCAGTTTAAATGTTCTTAGTATACATACTGACACATAATAAGTGGTCTCAAAATATTATGATGTATCAAGATTCCACATTTCCCCCCATCATTTACTAGTCTCTGAGAAAGGAAGCACAAATGAAAGGGGCAAATATCTTTAGGAGAGCACATTAATACCCGGCATTAAGCATAGGAAAAGAGACTTTCAAGACTGAATGAGACGTAGGTTGCACTCCAAATCGACCACACTCTCTGAAAGAATATGTTTTATGAAAGGTTCTCAGCAACAGATCAAAGGGCTTCGTATATGAATTTTGGAAAACAGGTCTAAAATAATTTAAACTGTACTTTCATCACTCCAAAGTGAAAAAGCAGGTACAAAGAACTAGAACTCATTTGACCTTTTTTGATCTTCAGAAGTCCTACTCTGAGCTCATTGCAGTGTCTGATGCTTTGGGAAGGTGAGCAGAACACCAGCAAGACACCAGTGTGACTTGGTTTGCTGTTTGGTTTTCAGCTCATGAACAATTGAGTGCTTTCCTCTGTAAAGCAGGGAGGGGGGGAAGTCTAGCAGCTTTAACAGAGCTGTTGGTGGAATGGATGAATATCTTCCCTAATGTATTGAATTTAATGGGTAAAGAATGAGATCTTACAAATTTAAAAACATACTGTGTGGGGAAAATTTGTTTTAAAAAAATTAAGAAACTGGGACCAGCAGTTAGTGTAATGGCTATGTTGCTGGACTCCCACGTAGTGACCACGGTTCAAGTCCTGGACCCAGTGGCTTAAAACTCATGCCAGGCACGTGTGCGTGCGCGCCCAAGATCCTGAGAGAAGAATGGAGGAGAGGGGATTGTGGCGTGGCCATCCCCCCTGGAGGGGTGATTTCTCGCTTTCTGTCTCTATGTCTCTCTCTGTCTGTCTGGTGAGCGCATGCGCCCTATAGCAAAAACCTCTCCAAAAAAATATATATTAAGAAACTGAAAGACATTAAATGGAAGTTTGAAAAGCAACCTCTCAATATCACCAAGAGAAAGAGAGAAATGCTAAGCTACCAAGAGAAGGAAGCAAACAAGCAAAGTGCCCTAAATTATATGAGCAAATAATGTTTAATATAATAAAATTTATTTATACTTTATATCTTTCTTCTTTGTGTAAAAGAGGGTAAACAAATGCACAGAAGAAGGCTAGCTACCAATAAATTCAGAGAACAAAATTTAACTGAATTGCAAAATAATAATATTAACATATTATGCTGATTTATTTCATACTTTTAAAGAAATTGGGTGTACAGTCAACCCTTGCTTCATTAATATTTGTAAACAGAGAGAGGGAAAGTAAAATATTTTACATCAATTTTATTTACTTGGAAAAATATTTAGAAGGATATATAGAAATACCCTGTTTTTCCCCACTATTTTTATATTATAGACCCAGAAAGTAAGAGTGAGAAAAGCTACTAACATGATTAAATCATAATACTTCTGTTTACCATCAGGCATTGCCAAAGTCATTTATAATCATACACACACCAACATACACACATATGTGCACGCATGCGCCACACACACACACTTTCTCTTACATACCACATCATGATTGGGAAAAACGGAAAAAGCAGCAAAAAATGATGTGTTCCTCTGATGTCATGTACCAAAATACAGATTCTCTTATGTACTGGGAGTTAATTTAACAAAGCACAGCACACAGATAAGAATTATCAATGTTTACACTATTTGTTTTTTTTTTATAGTGTTTAAGGTCATTTGCTATTTACATGGAAATGGGAATCTCTTTTAGAGATGGGGGTGAAAATGCCAGGAGAAATTAAAACACAGTACGATAAAATATGGTGATAATTTAAAAACGCAAAAGAGCCTTCACCTTAAGCATGTATAAGAGAATGGAATGGAGAAGGGATTGCGGCATGGCCATCCGCCCTAGGGGGTGATTTATCACTTTCTGTCTCTCTGTCTCTCTCTGTCTGTCTGGCGAGCGCACGTGCCCTATAGCAAAAACCTCTCCAAAAAAAGACAAAAAGAAAATGGAGTTGGTAAACGTTTCCTTACAAGAGTGTGTCTCAATAACTGGAGTTGGTAAACGTTTCCTTACAAGAGTGTGTCTCAATAACTGGGCAGAATGGCCGCGCATCACAAAGAATGGACCCACCAGGAAACTCCATGGCAATGCATTCCCTCCTTTGCTAATCTTGACGATCAGACACCGTGCAGGACTATGGGAATACTGACGTTCCTCCTGTGGTCAGTAATATTTACAAAGGGCCACACAACGCCTAGGAAAAGAACTGACCCAAATTCCTGATAATATCCGTTAGCAATTTCCCCACTCAATTAAAGCGGGTATTCTGCATGGCACAAACGCAGTGATCAGTCCGTGGGTGCTTTTTCCAAACATGAGAAGCACGACAAGATTATCAACTGGCTTCTCAGAACAGAACCTTAGAAAAAGGAAGAGAGGGAGGTTGCTGAGATGGACAAACGTTTCTTAAAGCACATAAAGTGTTCCTGAGGAGGAAAAAGACTCTATCCGAAAGGACCTAAGAGGAAAACCACAATTTGGACTGAGGAGTTTTTTCTGTCTTTAGAATTGTACCTCCGTGCAACAGCGCGTCCCGGAGTCGTGCCAACGAACACGTCCAGCCTCGTGCCAGGCGTACACTGACTGGGTCGCGGGCAGATTCTGCTGGAGGGCGTCGCGGCCTGGTGTTGCGGGGGTCTGCGCCTAGCCAGGACGGCCCAAGCACGCACGTCAAGGAGTCTTAACCACCATGGACAGCTCACTGGCTTCCCCCAGCCAGCGCCGCGCGGCTTACAAACTCCTTCCGAGCCACCACTGAGGTTGATTTGCAGCCCTGGAGAGATGCCACGTGTTCCCCGGTCTACACCCACTACGATCACCAAATGCAACCTCTGAACAGTTTTGCAGACCGACTGGGCATCGGGGATTAATAAACGTCTCTTTGACCTCGAATCAGTCCTTTAAGGTGTCACTGGACCCTAAGAATCAGACGGGGAGGGCTGGCAGAAAGAACTTCGTTCCACTTCCCTTTCTTTCCTCTCCCCTTCCTCCGCCGCCCCTCACCCCACTCTGGCTTTGCGGATCGTGTTAAATGAAATGAAACAGACTGGGTCCGGGGCTCCAGCAGCGCGGAGCTTTAAGGGCGCTGGGGAGGCAAGCCGGGATAGAGCCCCGGGTTCCCGGAGGAGGGAGTCGTCCCTCCACACCCCCACGCAGCCCTGGACTCAGACCGGACAGGGCCGGGCGGGGGAAGCGAGACCAGGGTACATTTGCTCCACCCTTCTCCCTCCCCGCCACCCCTCACCCCGCCCGCTCTCTCGTCACCGTCTGCCTGGGGCTTATCTCATGTTTGAGTCATAAATGGACCTGGAGGGAGAAGGGAGAGCCCAGCTCCTGGGAAGTTCGTGCGCGCCCTCAGGCCCTGCCCTTGGGTCACTCTGTTCCCGAGGCTTTCTCTGGTTTGCAGCTGGATGCGGGGCTCTCCCCGGAGGAGTGGGGCGCGCTAGGGCCTGTGAGTCTGCCCACACCGGGGTGCGGAAACCAGGCGCCCAACCTGGCGGCATCCGGCCGGGCGCGAAGTCCTCAGTAACACTGCTTTGGGCCAGACGGTTCTGCACCGCAATTTGGAGTCTAACCCTTAGGAAGTCCAAGGAGAACCCTGAGAACGTAGCGAGGCCCGCGAAGGGGCTCCCAGGCCTCTGACGGCTCCGTCTAAGGTCCCCAGGAGATTACAGCTGGGTCCTCTCGGCAATGGGTGACCTAAGCCTGTCCCAGGAAGTGGGAGCTAATGAGGATCCGCTGATTGGCCTCTCCCAAGATCCTGGCTGGACCCTTGCCCTCAGGGGAGACTCGGTTCTGCTCTAACTGCATCCCACAGGCAACAAAGAGCCCGTTAGACCCAAAGACACAGTAATCACCAGCTCAAAGTGAAATAGGCACAACTCCCGGTCTAAGTCTGGAATGCCTTCCTGCCTGAGAGGATGAGCACTTCAGCCCGACGATGCCTTAGGGAAGGACGGAGAACTGGCTGGTTCTGCAGGGGCAGAGAATGGGGTTCGGGGAGGGTAAAGGGCTCCAAAGCCCCGGCGACGCCCCAGGTCAGCGCTTCAGGCAGTCCCAGTCCAAAATTTTAAAGTGACAATTCCTATTCACAGGTGCGGCTGGGCTGCAGCCAGGAGGATTCGACAGCGTCATTCGAGCTCGGTTTCAGGTGGAGGGGCTGTCGTCTGGATCAGGTGGGGCTTGGAACGCCCTCTGTGGTCTCGCACAAATCCAGAACCGTCTACTTCCAAGAGCCCAGAACTCAGCCCAGACAATGACACGGAACTGACATCAGTCCAAAACATCAGCTCTCAGACACCGCACGTTCTCGCTCTCCTCCTCCCTCCCTCCTCTTCCCCTCCCTCCGTCTTTCTCACACACACACACACACACACACACACACCTGAGAAGAGACTCCTCTGTTAAGTTTCAGTGATGGTGATGTTTGAATGATCATGGTCATGGTCATGGGCTTGGGAGGTACACAAGTGCTTGACCTTAGTGAACTGGTCTCAAGAGAACCCTTGTCTTCTCCTTGGCTTGGGCTCCTCCCAGGAAAGCCGTCTCCCTGCTGGGCTTTCTGATCCTGTTTAGGGAAGCTGAACATTGCCCAGGAAGTAGGAGAGGCTGAGGATGGGTGTGAGGCCCATTTTCCCAAGGGGAGGATCCATCAGCCTGATGCATATCTAGGCACTCTTCCCTGGGGCAGTTCCTCCAGATGTTAGCAGTTCCTGGAGAAGGCCGGGTTTGAGTCTTATCCTCATCTATTATAACTACAACTACAAAGAGATTTAATAATGAAACACACCCTTTCCCATCCCTACTGGGGATTTAAAGGCTACACAGCCCTTTTTCTTTTCTGCTACCTTGAGGTCAGCTGGGAAGAGCCAGCTCAAATCTCCACTCAAATCTCAGTCCAGGCAAGGGATGAGAGCCACCTTCTAATGGAATTAAATGAGAGCATTGCTTGAGCTGATTTTGCAACTTCTTCATATAAACATAGAAAAAAAAATTGAAGAGTTGAGTTTAGTTGTTTGATTTCATAAAATTTTAGAGATGTGTCTTGGAGCCACACATTGGCAAATAAATATGGATATTTATTGGTAATGTGACAATTCTTGAGCCCAGGTGCACTGCTGACTTAAACAGTGCCTTTAAAGATACTTTTTTTGGTTGTAATGTTTGGTTGCTTCTTGATTGGGCCAAGAATGGAGAAGGATAAAGAAGCTAAATGTAACGCTAGTTTATTTTTTCTTTAAGTTAGAAGAGGAAATATCTCTGGATATATATATCAACTAGCTCTTCAACATTTATCGGAGAGTAATACACTTAAAAATTCAGAAAACTTCCTTTAAATTGGGCTATAGCAAACTGCCACTGGCGATGGGAAGATGGAAGTCTGGAGCTTGCTCATGGCCTAGGCATTCGTGTAGGTGTAAACCTCACAATGCTAAACTATCTTCACATGGAAACACTCCAGATGAAAGACCAGCCTTCAAATCCTCCGATTTGCTAAGGTGCATTTATGTGATAACAAGGCCTAAGCAAACATTGAGCTTCTACTGGCATCTGTTCTATTCCTAAGCCTCAAAAAAGTGTGTGTGTGTGTGTGTGTGTGTGTGTGTGAGGCGGGTGTCCCTACTGTGTCTCATTTGCTACCAATTTAGTTACTGAGTTGTATTAGGAGCTAGATTATGATGTCAAAAAATATCCTTTTCAGAAGAAGTAAGAAGCCAGGGTCTGGGGTATATATTGAGGAGAATTTTCACTGAAAGTAATAAACAGGCACCTTGGAAGAGGCACCTGTTTTCTAATCATTACCTTTAGCAGGAAAAGAAAAGATTACTTAGGAGACGTTTTTAATTCATTTAAGACTTAATTTTACTTTTTGGAAGAACAAAAAATTACTTCTGGAAGAGACTGCTGAGGTCTCCCTCCTTTGGCCAGAAGACCAGAGAGAAGACTATAAATCAAGGAAAAAGTGAAGTAATAAATTATGAGGAAACTTCAGTACCCCAAGTATATAAACACTATTTATTTTTCCTGTGTCTATATTTTTTCTTTTTGTGGAAGAGAGTAAATTCTAAAACTATGTGATAGATCTGTTGCCATTAACACCAGAAAAGTGTGTCGAGAAAAAGAGAGTCCATTCTGTTTAATTGGTAGAAAAAGCAAAATAAATCCAAGTCTATTGATGTCTTTATAATATTGTGAGAGAAAAATTAATTTATATACAACCTAAGTGATTTAATGTGTTCAATCTAATTTTTGTTTTAACCTTTTATTGGGGGAGGGTTGGCTTCTTAAAGCCTGGGTAGTTTGAAACTTGGCTAAGTACCTCTGATTTTTTTTTTTTATTGTGGAAGTAAATATTATCATTTTAATGTTAAACAACTTGTAAGTATTACATGGCTTATTTGTGATTTACTTTTTAACAGACTTCCCCTCCCCCCCTTCAGACCTAGTGATTACATTAAGACTCCTTAGTCTTTTTGGAAAGAATTTATTATAAATCAGAAAGTGTTAGAGGTTCAAAGGTTGACATTTCTGAGTGCTAATACTTTGTCCTTTTAGGCCATGCAAACAGGTCTCACATTGAGAAATTCTTAGACGTTCAAGGAAAGTTGTGGAAATTCCCAGGGTTTTTTTTTTTTTTTTTTTTTAAGTGGGAGGAAGCCAAGTTTTTTTTTTAAGTAACCAACTCAAGGAGATAGGCGCTTCTGCGAAGGGGTGCCCCCGCCCCCACTCTCAGCAGCAAACTAACTGCTCGCTCGCTTTAACGACTGAGGGGAAAGGGAGCCCAGACCAGCCAGGGTCGGGGAGAGGGCGCTATTTCACTCACCCTGGGTAAAATCTGTGGAGCACCAGCCGCAAAGACAGGCTAGGTAAAGGTCAGACTCCATCATCTCAAATCTCTAAGTCACACCCACCTTCTAGGAGAGTAATGAAACCCATGGGCAGGATTGTCTAGAAGACAAACATCCCTCAAATGATTCCTAGACACCCGCATTCGTTTCCAAAAGATAGAGAAGCCTGTGCGGCAAGTATCCACACCCGCTGCAATTCTTTCCCATAGGATACTACCCTGTAATTCAGAGCAGTCCTTCTTCCCCGCCCGATAGCTCTGGGAAGAACCCCTGCTTTCTCTTCGCTTCCGGAAGATAGTTCCGCTGCATCTGCCGGCTGAAGCGACTTGGATACAGCCATCCTAGAATCCGTAGTTGAGGACTTTGGGGGGAGAGGAGGACGACAAAGTAGGATATTCGAGACAAGGTGGGTTAGACGCCTGTTGCTGGTGAAAGGGAACGTACGCTTGCCTCTGGAGGGTCGGTTCACCCCTGCACAGTTCAAAAGGGGGTGTCCATTCTGTGCGCGGTGTTCTTGAACGGGTTCCAGATGCCCCCAGCTGTTCTCAGACAGCCTGGAGTGCCATCTCGACCTGAAGTCGAAAATCATTTTTTCTCTTGTAAGCCGAACATCTCCCCCTCCCTAGCAGAACTTCGCGCTCGGCTCGTCCCAAGAAAGGGCCAGACAGGAGGGTTCCCCCATCTAGCGCCCGGAGCTGAGCCGGGCCCGCTGAGGGCTCAGATCACAGGCCAACGGCCCGCGTCCTCTCCGCCCAGGATCCGGGATCCCGCGGTTCTCGTCCCGCTCCTTGCCCGTCCGCTCTCGCGGCCCCGCGCACAAGGGGGCCGCGGGCTACCCCGGGCTGTCAGCAAGCCCTCCGGACCTCAGCTCCCGTTTCCGTGGCGCTAGTTTGAGCCGCCGGGCAGGGAAGGGCAAGCAGATCCGCCTACGCCCCCGGCCCGGGGGATGGCGCAGTGCAGCCCGGCTCCAGGGTGGGGCTCGGCCGGACTCCGGGCAGCGCCGGGGGCTGCAGAACCGGAGAGGGGCAGCTCGGCCGCTCGCCGCGCACACCCGGCTCCGGGCTCCCCTCTGCTCGCCCCGGCGGCTCGGGGCCCGCTCCGGCCGCCCGTCGCCGCCCCCGCCCCTCGCGCGCCCTCCCGTCCGCCCGCCCGCGCCCTCGCTCGCCCCGCGCGCGTTCCTAGGGCGCCACCTCTTTGCGACTCGCTCACTTCTCCGGCAGGTTTGCGTCGGAGCGTGTGAACATTCCTCTGCTCGGCTTTCAACTCGCCTCCAACCTGCGCTGCCCGGCCAGCATGTCTCCCCGCCAGTGAAGTGGGGCTGCCGCCGCCCCTCCGCGCCGCTATTAACCCGCCCTCGCTGCCACCTGGCCCTCCTGATCGACAGCGCACGCACTTGAAACTTGTTCTCAGGGTGTGTGGAATCAACTTTCCGGAAGCAACCAGCCCACCAGAGGAGGTAGACAGACAGCTATGTATATAAATGTGGGTCTCGCTACAAGTGGCTCTGGAGGGAGAGGGCCTGGATCGCGAAGAAGCTGACTTCAGGGGGAAAACTTTCTTCTTTGGAAAAGGGGGTGAGCCTTGCTCCACGAACCTAGGAGGACTGCTGGCCAGATTAATTAGATATTGCTATGGGAGACGTGTAAATACACTACCCATCATTGATGCATATATAAAACCATTTTCGCTATTATTTCGGAGGAAGTAACTCTTGAGTTTGGGTTTGTGTGTGTATGTGTTGGTTTTTCTTTTCTTTTTTTTTTTTTTTTTTTTTTTCTTCCCCTTTTTGGTTCTTTTTGCCTGTGTGGTTTGGAAAAAAGCACAGCTGGAGTTGCTAGTTCTGAAGTAAGTGCTGAGAGGCTCCAGAAAAAGTTTTTTTTTTCTTTTTTTTTTTCCTTTGCAACTTGGGAGATGCCCTTGAAGTTGAAGAGGCTAGTTCAGAGCAGGCTGAAGGGGAGTGGAGCGGTGCTGGGAGATGGAGGGTGTGAACTGACCCTTCGAATCCTCTCCCAGTCTCTTGCAGGTCCCGAGAGCGAGCGGAGACGATGCTGCGGAGGCTGGTTCAGCAGTGGAGCGTCGCGGTGTTCCTGCTGAGCTACTCGGTGCCCTCCTGCGGGCGCTCGGTGGAGGGGCTCGGCCGCCGGCTGTAAGTGCCCCGTGCTCTTCCAGGCGCCGGGTTAGGGAGGCCAGCGGGAAAGGCTGCCAGGCTGGGGCGCTGCCGAGGGCTCGCAGCGGTCACCGACGCTCCTCGCCCGGGTTGGAGACAGGGGTCATCCAGCTACCTGCGCGGGCTGAGCCCGGACCTCAAACCCGGCGGGCGAACTTGGTTGAACTTCAAGGGACAGGCAAGAGACCCATTGTATGTGTATTTCCATAAGTGGGAGTGGTTTGTTTTTGTTTTTACAGAGTATCTTCTAGGGAAAGATCTGCTCACTGTAAAAGAAAGGGTTACTTTCAGGACCCGGGAAGGTTTTGAAACTCGGAGGAAGTTGAGGATTCAGGGACTTGTCTGTGCGCTTGTATACGTATTGGACGTGGATGGCAGTTTGTGTGTGAAAAGCAAACACCTTATCATCTGATTTTATTATGAATGACATAATTTTAAGCACATAAAGGGGACCATATTACATAATGAAGGCGTATTATATAATAAAATAGTAGCAACTTTGCCGTAGCACGACTCCAAGGTTAGTATTCATACAGTTTGGGATGCTAGAGTACTTGATAGTAAGATGAAATTTAATTGGGGATACTTTATTTTTCTTGGAGTTACTAACAGCTCTTTAATTTGGCATCATATATTTGCATTCTCCAATAGACCAATAACATCTATTTTGCCATTGTCATTTTGTGATTCTTTTAAGGGTAATGTTGACTTAGAAATAATCAGCATCAAGTAAAACAGGGAAATATCACTGTGTGTAAGACTGAGAATTCAGACGTAATAGAGTAGCACTATCTTAAGAATCTATTGGACCTAGCAGTTCATCTAACATGTATAATACCATCTTTGGGTGATCTTTTAGTTGCTGATCAGTGTTCAGGATGGGAAAACTACAAAGTTTGAGAAGTAGGAGGCGTTTAACACTGGAAAAAGAACCAGGAGAGTGTAAACTAACAAGTAGTAATATCTAATATTTACAATCAGGTTCATGGTGTTTCTTGTAAATTCCCGGGGGTGTACAAAAAGGCAACTGTTTTATATGTACCTTTGGTTTATTATTATTAGAGAAGAAGATCCTTAAATGAAATTACTTTAGACGTGCCTGAACCTTGGCACCAACATGAAAATCTATTACGAATCTCCTAAGGCAGATTGTGTAGAACATTATATGGAAGATAAAGCTGTATTGTATTCCTCAGGTCAACATTTTGCCAAGATATTGCTGAAAATTATCTTCAGATTTTTTGCTCACTTGAGACTAAATTCAGTGATTTAAAACTTATATATAGTATAGGTAAAGACTGAATTTTAAATGTACGTTTAAATACTGTACTTATTTGGCTAAAGAAATACTGTCTTGGAACAGAGCCAATTTTACCTTCAAAGTTGCCTAAGAAATACCTGTTTTCCCTTTTAAGAAACAGTAAATGAACCATGATTAAATCCACAATTATGGTATAAAAATAGTGCTTAAGTTGTCTTAAAGAACTATTTTTAACTCTTTCTTTGTTGCACCTTGCAAAATACACATCAGAAACCATTTAGCAGCCAGAGACTCTGTTATAGTTTTGTTTGTGGGTGAAATATAATATTGTAGTTAAACACTCACACTCAGCAGATGGTTATAAAACTACCACAAAACATTCTCATAGTTAAGGTCTAATAGATCATCACATGACAACCATGGTTTTTCATGAAGGCTGAAATCATCAGTAGATGAAGATGTTTCATCAAATTATTACAGCAAATGAAGTTTAAAAAAAACAATTTTTTTTTGGCATTGCTGCCAAGTAAAGTAAATTTTGTGTGCTAGACAAAACATTCTTCTACTATTACACTTAAATAAGGCTGGTTTCTTTAAAGAAGTTTTAGCATATAATCAAATCATAGGACTCCCCAGTTTTCACACCAAGCATTAGAAAGTGCTTAAGAAATAGAGATTTTTTTTTTTTAATGAGGGAGCTAACTTTTAAGGAAAAGGGTAATACTATAACAATGACACTTCCTAAGCCATACAAAAGAGGGCAAGGATACGTGGTGAATCTTTTGTTTTTGCCCAGAAGTTTAACTAAGGGGCCTAGAACGTGATCAAATTGGAAACAAGAAATTAAGGCCTATGAGTTTTCTTCTGCAGATGAGCATGGCCTTGGGCAGGTGGCCACCTCTGTGCTTAAAGTTAGAGGGAACCCCAGCAGATTCAGAAACCTAACATCATTGGCTGATTTGCTTGGGAGCCAGACTGGGTCTGTTCCACTTAATGAAAAGCATAACTTTCAACTGAGTCATTTGGGTTGGAAGGGACTTCTTGTGAGTCATCTTAACTCAAACACCCTAACCCGTCGCTTCCATGTACCACAAAACTTTTCTTCTCAAACAGAATCCTCGCTTCGGAGTCTAGCCTTAGCATGGGCACGCTGCTGCTTCTGGTGCTTGAAAAGAAATTTCCATCGTTGTTTATCCTCTCTGTTCCTTGATAGTTCTTGGAAATTTCATCTTCTTTCCTCAAAACTCCCTAAAGAGTGATTTTTCTTCAAAGCAGAAGAATTATGTTTTGACTGAAAGTAGAGTTATCTGGGTTAAGCATTTTCTTCAGAGTTTTGCAAATTTTACTTTACGATAATCCAAGGAAACCAGGAAGCATAGCACACTTGTTTCTCCATATTGGAATTTAGGTATGTAATAAATGTCATGTGAACCATTGTGCTACCCAGTGTTTACAGACAGTAATGGATTATCATCAAGACCATATTTACAACTTAAATATTTCCATTTTCTAAATGGAAAACATCCTTTATTTGAATTTATTACTCACCTCTTTCATGTAGCTACTTTGTTCATGTCAGTTATTTATCCCTGAGTCAGTTACTGTCTTATTTTGGAAATATATACAACACTTTATGGACCTTATTCCCTGTTGATGGTGACGATATTATTCTATTTCAGATTCTCTAATGCAATTTCCCAGAGATTTGTTCTTCATAGTATTTTCAATGCAGAAGTCTTTGAAATACTAAGGAAATTGCTGAACAGCATTTCAGATTTAGCATTTCTGAATATTTGCATCTTTTAATATACCAACACTTTCCCCTAAAAGCATATGGAAAGCTTTGTACCTCACCAGGGATGTACTATTTTAGACTGGATAAAGTTGTGTCACATTGTAGGCTTTTTATAAAGTAGAAGGGTAGAATGATCACTACATTTCCCATGAGAACCATCCTGGGAAAGTGTGGCTCTCGAGTTAGGAAGGCACTGACTCATAGTCGACAGGCTGGCCAAGATGACAGGCATGTGTGCCAGTCACAGGGGGCATGAGCAATGGTGGCTTGATTAGAACAGACTAACCCTCCAATGTTTTGGCTTTGAGTGAAGCTAGACTGAACTGTGTTATACATGTAGAGAGCAATACACATGGGGAAGGGCTCTGCCAAGAACTGAGAACGAAATAAAAGCCCCCACTACTACGCTCCCCATAATAAATTCTCACTAGTTAAGAACTTTTTAATGTACATTTTGTGAAAGGGAATTTATTAAACTGTATTACTTATGAAATACTCGATTATAGTCCTATTCTTTAAAAATGTTATTAAAAAATAGAAGTACATTGTACCAAGTGCCTCAAATTTCTAGATTATTAAACATTTCCAGAATACTAACTATTGCCACAGAGTAAGTGAATTTTAATCTAGTCACATGTGGCACCTTCAAAAAGGAAGAGAGACTCCTTCATGCCTCATTTAAACCAGGCTCCTGTTAAATTCCTTTCCATTAAGTCATGTCTTTTTTGAACAAGCCACATGGCTTCAAGTGAGTCCACACACTAAAATACTAGAAGGAAGCTGGCACTCTGATCATAAGGGCCAGAGAAATGATGACTGTGTTTTCGTCTCTTCCTCTCTTCTTTGACTCATTCAATGATAATCCAAACTCTAGGAATCTTAGCTCCTTATTTTGGTGATGAAAACAGTCTTATGGGGCAGTAACTGTGGTCTTCAAGGAAACTGTCAAACGTCTGAATTTGCCCACTGCCATGGTGGCTTATTACCCTATGTCCTGCCCTCCCTCAACATGAGCCTCGGCTTTGGCTTTGGTAGGAGAAATGGCTGAGGAAACCGAAAATGCAATCTTGCTTTTAGTGTCAAAAGACCTCATTTTGGGGGCCTTGGCTCTGTCAGGTCTCACTGTGTAGACTAGCCATCACTTAACACCTCATCTCACTTTCTCCATCTAGAGGATGGGGATAATAATGATACTTCTTATTGCCACCTTTCTCTGAGGGGTAAAAGGAGCTGTACTAGCAAAGGCAACAAGGGACCTAGACACCATTGTGTCAGGGAAGTAAGACCACGGTGTATAGGCCTGTGAGCTGCCTTAGATACTTTTGAAGATGAGCCTGCCTGGAGAGCTAGTTCAAAGGTAGAAGTTGGAATTGAGTCACACGGAGCGGAAACAGACATAATAAGATTGAGTGATACATGCAATGCTTAACAGTGTACTCAGAAAATAATGACAGAATATATGGAAAGACATTTAAGCAAGAGTCAGCGTGTCATCCATGAGGATTGCTAGAGAATTAATTTCTTTTCACTATATTTTTATTAGAGTACTGTTTAAATAAAAAAAACGAACAAATGAAAAACTTCCTATTTGTTCCTAGAGATATTTTAAGACAGAGAGTGAGTAAAAAAGTGAACTCTTTTTTTTTTTTTTTTTTGGAGGGCACATGCACTTGCTAGAGAGACAGAGAGACAGAAAGTGAGAAATAACACCCCCCCCCCCCCCCCCCGGAAGGATGGATGGCCATGCTGCCTCAATCCCTTCTCTTCCATTCTCCTCTCTGGATTTTAGGCTTGAGTTTCAAGGCACTTGGTCTGGGACTGGAACTGCAGTCGGCCAAGTGGGAGTCCAGTGCCTTAACCACTACACCACCTGCCGGCCCAGTGAACTTGTCTATTAAGTACTATAGATAATCCCCTCTGAAATTCTAAATTAAGTAGAAAACTAGAATGACTTCATTTAATGTATATACATGAAGAAACCCATTTTAAGAAGACCACCCACTACTTGCCAGAAAAATACACATACTTTCCCTCCCACCCCTGCCACCCTAGCAGCTGGCCTTCAAACATAAGTTCTTGGTAGCTGGTTGTCTAATATATTAAAATTCAGTCTGTTAGATGATTTCCTAGACAGGCATCACTGCTCACTTCATCTTTCTGCCTTTGTTTGCTTTTACTCTTACAGTTGTTGGAGAATCCAGTATTATTATTTTCTTAACAGTGTGTGTGTGTGTGTGTGTGTGTGTGTGTGTAGGCTTGGGAGGATACTCAGGTAAAAGCAGCCTCCTTTTCTGTCCACAGTTGACTAGGACTGTGGACAGAACTCTGAAATGTGAAGAGAAGCTCACTCAGTGGGTCTGTTTCTGAGCATAACTCACAGCATTAAATTGGGGAACATAGCAATCTCGGAATCCGACCATTCCTTTAGTACAGATGAGGCCAATGAGGCCCAAGAATGTTGTGCCACCCCACGCACCACCCGAGTGAGTGGCAGAACTAGGACCAGGAGCTGGAGCTGCCTGACTGCCCAGCGTCCCTTCCCTGCTGGCCAGGGCGCTACTCTTGCAGCTTCTGCTCTTAGTGGACCAGCTAGAGGACTAAAGGGATGTACTGGTGTCTTTGCTGTCTCTACCTATTACTCGATTTTAATGGTTTTCTTCCCCTGCTATGTTTCCTCCTAAAGCAAAAGAGCTGTGTCTGAACATCAGCTCCTCCATGATAAAGGGAAGTCTATCCAGGATTTACGCCGCCGATTCTTTCTTCACCACCTGATGGCGGAAATCCACACGGCGGAAATCAGAGCTACCTCGGAGGTCTCCCCTAACTCAAAGCCCTCTCCCAACACGAAGAACCACCCGGTTCGATTCGGGTCTGATGATGAGGGCAGATATCTGACTCAGGAAACCAACAAGGTGGAGACATACAAAGAGCAGCCGCTCAAGACGCCCGGGAAGAAAAAGAAAGGCAAGCCTGGGAAACGCAAGGAGCAGGAAAAGAAAAAACGGCGAACTCGGTCCGCCTGGTTAAACTCTGGAGTGGCTGGGAGCGGGCTAGATGGGGACCACCTGGCCGACATCTTCACAACGACGCTGGAGCCCGATTTACGGTAACGCGCTCTTCTCGCTGTTCTCCACTGGGCTTTGGGGTGTCCCCTCTGCCTCGGCTTGGACACACCTAGAATGGTCTCCCTCCCATCAATCCCCACATAACTTAAAAGTTTATGAAGCCAAGATAGGTGAGAATGCCGTCTGCAGTGCGCCCGTCTCTGCTCCCAAAAACATGCGCACATACGTGCACGGGTTTTATAACCCATGTCTCTCTCCACCGTAACTCCAAACCCAAATCTTGGCTACTCTACTAACAATTTCATTTCTTATTCAAGCTTCAGATGCTAATGACCATCTTCACCATTTGCAGAAAAATGTGTTTGTTTCCTTACTCATCCACCTTGTACATTTTCTTGAGCGTGCTCATTCTTGTCTTTTTTCACTTCGGTAGAGAACATAGGCACCCTCGACATCACTAAACACTGCAGAACAATACTTGAACATACATAATTCTGAACTAGTCACACTTTTTATTTAACTAAATTTATTTAAAGTATTGTATTTTATTTTATTTTATTATTTTATTTTTTGGAAAGGTTTTTGCTATAGGGCGTGTGCGCTCCCCAGAAACACAGAGACAGAGAGACAGAAAGCGAGAAATCACCCCCCAGGGGCGATGGCCACACCACAATCCCTTCTCTTCCATTCTTTTCTCAGGATCTTGGGCACATACGCACACGCGCCCGGCATGAGTTTAAGCCACCAGGTCCAGGACTCAAACTGCAATCAACTACGTGGGAGTCCAGCAATATAGCCATTACGCTAACTGCTGGTCCCTTAATGTATTTTAATTTAAAGAAAATATATCATTTTTAAACTCATGCTTTAAATGTAATTAAACTTACCTCTGGTTCTGCCATGAAGGAGAAACAGTACTGGCTTGGAAAGACAGACATTTTCCTCATGTATCTCATTATCCATTGGCAAGTGGAAATAATTTTTCTAGGCTAATGCAGTAAGAATAAAACGTCATACTTATGTGGCTTGTTTATTCATAACTCACAGATCCAGGTAGTAATGACACTCACAGAGTTTAGTGCCAGATAATTTAGATTTAAGTTTTGGATCTGAACTTATTTAAGTTGACAATCTTAGGCAAGTTACTCAGTCTTTCTAAGACTTGCATTGTCTTCGGCAAAAAAGAAGATAATTATTCCAATTTCATAGTGTTGAGTGAAGATTAAACGTAGTCCTATGAGTTAAATACCTGTCGTGTAGTAAATGCTCAATATTTAGCATGATGTCATGTTGGTGCTTTTAGACCAACTTCTCTTTAAGAATTTTTTATTTTATTTTATTTATTTATTATTGTTATTATTTTAATTTGCCATAGGGTACCTGTGCTCACCAAAGAGAGAGGCAGAGAGAAAGAGAGTGAGGGAAAGTGAGAAAGCAAGCTGCCAGGTCTGGGACTTGAACCATGGTCAGCCATATACCACCTTCATATATGTGTGGGTGGGTGTGTTGCTACGAGGCAAAAAATGTGACAATATTAATCTCATTTTACAAAATAGAAAATTGAGACATCCCACATTTAAAGGACCTGAGTAATCTTTGCAATCGGGCTAGGGAGTCCTATAAACTGGATTTATTTTCTCATTTCCTGATGTTTAGACCAGTGCTCTACTAGCACTGCTTCTTTTATCCAAGCATTTTAATTGACAAGACATTTTTAGTTTTTAACTTTTCAATACAGCACTTCTTTGGGGTTTGAAAGAAAGAAGACAATACAAGAGCACACCATATGCAGCAAATACTCTCTTATTTAAACAGTCCCACTATTCTTCTAGTTCTTTCCTCCAACCCTAGTATAGATGGAGTTACAGAGTAATGTTTCAAAAGGAAGTCCCAGCATATTCACCATCAGTTTTTAAGGTGACAAACCCATCATTAAACAGCATATAAAATAGCAATCATATTGAACAAGAAGTATGGCTCAGTAAACTATAGGCAATGCTAACAGAAAGGGAAATTTTTATTTTTAGAGGTTTTTAGTTTTAGGGCGCATGTGATCACCAGAGACAGAGACAGAGAGAGTGAGAGAGAAAGTGAAAAAATCATCCCCCAGTGTGCTGGCCATGCCACAATCCTTTCTACTCCATTCTCCTCCTGGGATCTTGGGCACACACATACGTGCACCCAGCATGAGTATCAAGCCACCGGGTCTGGGACACAAACCGTGGTCAGCCATGTGGGAGTCCAGGGATGTAACCACTGTGCCATCTGTTGGTCCCATGGAAAGGAAAATCTTTTTGAAATATCTATTCCACAAATATCTAACAGATCTCTAAAAAGCAACAAACCCTATAAATTCTGGCTAACTACAGATATTCAGTGCATTTTAACTACACATATTTATAACTAATGCATGGATCCTACTTTATTGGCAAAACCTATTTTCATCCATTGTCTTACTGTATGTGTGCGTATAGACACATATGAGTGTGTTATAAAAACAGAAGTATAAATACTTTTTCATGGATTTTATTCATTTAAAACTTGCAATGTTCTTTAAGTATCTGGAGAATTAATAGAAATCTGTGCTCATCTATTCTTATGCCCAAAGCTACCCATAAGTTAAAGTAGGTCTAGTAAAAATAGGCAGTGGCCTAATCAAATCCAGACCCAGGGCTGAAAGAAATCGAATGTTTCTGCTTTTGCTTTCTTGTCCCTGTTTGTGAGGGACGTTCAAGGAAAGAACTGTTTGGCGGCCAAATGTTGGCACACTCCCCATGTAACCCACCAGAGGTGCAGGGAGACTGGGGGAACTTAGGAGTGTGTTGATGAGAATCCATAGGGCCATGCAAATTTCACAATCCAAATAAAATATTTCAGAATGACACTTTTAAAGTTTGATAGTCTCTTATTGATCTCTTATTAATGTCCACTCTTGAATTTTTTGTATTATTATGGGGTGATCAGGGAGGTCTGATCAGATGGAAAGCATGAACTTCATTATGTGTAATTTTTTTTAAAAAAAGAAACACTATTCAGTGGGAAATGCGTAGCTTTAAAATTGCAGAAAGTACATTTTAGAATGTTTGCTGTTGCCGATGAGATATTAAGATACAGTAGGACTCATTTATTGAAAATTGTATATTTTACCTTGGTAAATATTGATTTAGAAAAATATAAAAAGCTTTCAGTCGTCAAAAGAGCTAGAACTCTCGAGTGCCACACACATACACACGATAAACATACACATGGACTTTTAGGTCATGTTACACATTCTAGTCGGCTATTCCAATGGGTGCTTTTGTGAAAGGAAAAATCAGAAGGAGGGAAAGCCAGTAAACTGTGTGGCAGAGTGAAATAGAATGAAAAGATCTTTTTCTGATCCTTTAGCTTGTTTCTTTTTTGTTTCTTTCTGAGGAAACACTTGTTCAAAGTACTACTTTCCCTCTTTGCTTGGGTTATTCTTAAACTCATCTCATCCTAAATACGATCCCACACAAAAACCTTTTGTAAGCAGTACATACACACATAACTGAGTTTTAAGGTCATCTTTCTGGCTGTATTCATATCATCCATCCACCAGCTAAATTGTAATACCTTTTTTTTCTTTTTTTTTTTTTTGAGTGTATGTATTTCTTCCATGAAAGCAAGGCAGGAGGGAGGCACCTCCACCAGTGTCTTCACATCAGTCCGTCCCCACCTCAGGCACACAGTGTCATGAGCATGTACTCGTGGCACATCCAGGGATGCCTCTGGGGCAAATCTGGGACCTCTCGGTGGCCATCCAGCATCATGGAGCATTGCATTCCTGCTGCGCCAAAAGTGGGCCCCTAAAATGTTAACCTTAAATTCTTCTTTTCTGCAATTCGGAGCTATTTTAACACTCCATTTGAAACCATTGGTGAAGAAGTTACCTTTAGACATCAACATACTCTGAATGCTCAACTTGCTTTTCTTTCTTTGAGCTGCAAATAAAACTCTAAAACTGTCAAGAATTTCCTCTTTTGTAGGTTTCACACTCAGACATGTCCACCATGTAAAACTGCCCACAACACTGACTCTTAATTGTGACACAACTGATTAAATTCCATCCTGTAGTTGTTTCCTTAGGAAGGAATACGCATTCACTAAGAACACAAGACAGCACAGAGAAAATAGAGCAAGAAAAAAACAGAGAGCTCTGCTAGTCCACCTTAAAATACTGTCATTACAGTATTTAGGAAGGTCAGAATAAGTGTCATTCACAAGTGCTAACCCAGTGTGACTCACAGAACAGAGTGATGTGAAATACTGTTTTAACATTTTAGATCAACTTCTTTTTATTCTCTCATTTAAAATAGGCCTCCCCAATTTCTAATGCAAGACTTATTACAAAAAAACCAGCAGAGAGGTATACAACTCTATCTCCATTTTAGTTTTGAAAACTAAGTTCCAATAGTATTTGATTGTTGGAAAAGTCATCATGTATTTTTTTCTACATTTTTCGATGCAAAATGTGTCATGACTTTTCTGACAACCCCATAGTTTCAGTCATTAGTGTTTAAGGACAGCTAAAGCAATGACAGATATCATATCATCAACTAAACTATACTCTGTTTAACTACACATCCTTCCAACATGTACTCCAAGTCTCACATTTTCACTACCCTCATCATCGTCCATGATCTTAGCGAGAAATTGACCAAATGAGCACCTGAATAAAATCAACGAACTTGGGGTCACCGTCAGGCATCACTGGAGAATGAACTTCTGTACTTGATGATGGATGGACCGACCTAGCTTTATTTCCAGATTCTCAAATTTGTCTCTTCACTCCGCAAATGTACCAGCTGGCAACTTTGAATAATTCACATAGGGTCTCCTTTTAACTGGCAGAGCATAATTAGAAATGCAGAGCCTTTTTCTTTCTGCACCATATCGATCATTTAATCTGGTTGAAAACCCTGCCTACAGCAGGGGCCCCAGAGAGTCAGGTGGAGCCCACCAGCACCTCCATGGGGATGCCCTGCGGGACATATTTACATGAAGTCCCCTGAATCTCTTTCCATTGTGATGCTGTGTTTTTTAGTTTATATCTTTTATTTTTTTATCTTTGTAATTATAAGGAAAACTAACCTTTTTTCTCTTCTTCTTTCTCTTCTCTTTGCAGGAGGCATTGAAATGTTCAGCAGAGAACTTCCAAGGACATATTGCAGGATTCTGTAATAGTGAACATATGGAAAGTATTAGAAATATTTATTATCTGTAAATACTGTAAATGCATTGGAATAAAACGTCTCCCCCATTTGCTCTATGAAACTGCACATTGGTCATTGTGAATATTTTCTTTTTTTTTTTTTGCCGAGGCTAATCCAATTATTATTATCACATTTACCATAATTTATTTCATCAACTGATGTATTTATTTTGTAAATGTATCTTGGTGCTGCTGAATTTCTATATTTTTTGTAACATAATGCACTTTAGATATACATATCAAGTATGTTGATAAATGACACAAGAAAGTGTCTCTATTTTGTGGTTGATTTTAATGAATGCCTAAATATAATTATCCAAACTTAACTTTTCTCTATGCATGTAAAAATAGCAGTATTTTAAATTTGTAAAGAATGTCTAATAAAATATAATCTAATTACATCATGATTCAGAAGGTGACTTTTGTCTTTTTAAGATTTCTAGCATAAGAAACATAATGTACTGTACAAAGGGACTTTAAAGAGTTCATGGTAAAAATGGGGACTAGCAGGTGGTGTGGTGGTTAAGGCACTGGACAATCCCACATGGCCGACCAAGGTTCGAGTCCTGAATCTGGTGGCTTGCTTTCTCACTTCCTCTCTCTCTCTCACTCTCACCCTCTGTCTCTCTCTGGTCAAACTAAAAAATAAATGAATGAATGAATAAAATTAAATAAGTATTTTTAAAAATGGAATCAAAATATAAGTTTATTTGGGTACAAAAACATTTTTCCATTGAAACTTTTTCCCTTGTTAGTTTAATCATGATGCGTGCTAACAGTGTACAATATGGTTTTTTCCAAAGCATACATCATTGCATATGATCAAGTCAAAGAAGTTCGTATGCATCATCCTCAACAGATAACTTTCCATTGTTGTGTCAATTTTTTTTCAACCTCCTCCCTCTTAGTGCAAAAATATTTTGAAATCTATGCATAGTTTTCTCGTAATGCACATTTTCATGAACTTTTTAAAGAATCTTTTACTCTCTTTGAATATCATCCTAAGCTTACTATGTTTATATTGGTACAGATATCAACATTGCCACGTTAGCTTTTCTTCTTTATTCATGGTAGAGTAGTCATGTGCACATGAAAGTGAGAGACAAGCGCTCCCCCCACGGGGTCTGATCACTCTATGATCCCCTCTCTTCAGTCCTCCAGCCTTTTGGGTCCTGGGCACTCATGTGCATGCCCGGCATGTTTCAGGCTGCTTAACCCGAAGATTAGAAACATGGCCGCCACGTGAGATCTGGTTTCTCCTGACTAGCCCACGACTGCTGCATCACCGAGCTGGCCCCACATTCACTTTTAGTTAAAAATCACTTAAAATGGATTTTGTTCAATGTTCGAGTTCTAGTTGGGAGAACAGCTTAATGACTTAGACATCGCTTTTATTAAAGTGTATGTATTAATTATTTCTTCCATAAGCAAGAAAGACAGAGAAAGTAAGAGAGAGGGGGAGAAACAGTGCTCCCAACAGAGCTGCGATCCACTCTCAGCTTTTAGCCAGCCCCAGGCAATAGGCATACATGTGCCCCCTGAACTCAGGAGGTCTCCGGCCTGAGCTGGGAACTCTCCCATGTGGGATTGCCTCCCAGAGCATCGTGTTCCACCACTGCACTACCAGCTGGTGAGACATCATTTTATAAAGTACATTCAATTTGAAGTGAAGACGGGGAGAGCAGAAAAGAAGCAAAGAGGAGTCAGAAGAATGGGTTAAAGAGACTTGGTCCAGGGACCAGTAGGTGACCGTTACAGTGCTGGACTCCCACATCGCCAACTGCAGTTCAAGTCCTGGACCGAGTGTCTTGAAAATCACATTGGGCACATGTGCATGAGTGCCTAAAATCCCAGGAAGAGAATCCAGAAGGGAGTGATACCTCTCTCTCTCTCTCTCTCTCTCTCTCTCTCTCTCTCTCTCTCTCTCTCTCGTGAGCATACATGCTTTCTGGCAAAAACCTTAAAAACACAGAGAGAGAAAGAGAGAGAGAGAGAGAAAAAAAGAGAAAAAAAACTTAGTCCAGAGAGTTGGCCGGAGTTAAAGAAAGGGAGAAGAGGTGAATCAGAGACAAAGGCCATGTGTAAATTTAACCAATATAAAATTTAATTTGAGAGAGGCCTGGTAGGTGGCAAGGTAGTTAAGGGCGCTGGACTCCCACATAGCCAACCATGGTTCGAGTCCCAGACCTGGTGGCTTTCTTTCTCACTTTCTCTCTCTGATCAAATTAAACTAACTAAATAAAGTTAAGTAAAATAATTCTTTTTAAAAATTTAATTTGAGAGCTCATGTTCTTAATGACAACCCAATAATAATCATAAAAAAGCTGCTTGAAAATTCTACCTCATAAGATTTCCTGCCAGAGAAAGGAGAGACTGAGATGTGGGAGATGAGAAGTCGCAATTCGAAAGCCCTCGAGGGAGAGGGTTGCTCTCCTGGGATACCACAATTCTTAGAACTCTGGTTGCAAAGAGTCTGGACGTAATGCCATATGGAATCCTTTTTCCATTTTGAATGGCTCTCTAGGTGTTTCTACCACTATTTTCAGACGAAAACACAAATACATTTTCTTCTACAGAATTTTCTTTAACTGTAGGTAAGGACACTTCAGTTAAAAACAAAATAAGCAAAAAAAAAAAAAAAAACTATGAATCAAAAAAGTCTGTATTTAGGAAGTGTTCTATTTATGCACAATATCCTGTTTGATATCCATTTTTAGGGAGGTGCAAAGAAATAAAATGCTATAACTACCTTCAAGATTCCCACTCCGGTGGGTGGATTATACAAACATATACATGAAACCAAATGTTATAATCAAGAAACTGCAAAATTATTCAAAATTCTATGGATATTTTTAAAAGGGAAAGAAAAAACACAGAGGGAGAGATTAGTATGGGCTGGGTGTGAGTGGGATAATGTTTCTTGGAGGAATTGTCTAAAATTGAACTTGTTTATATTTTCACTTGAGTCAGAAGTTTAAACCCAACACAATAAATCTATATAAAACATGTAGTCTAAAAATGCCTTAAACATGGATATAAACTGATTTTGTGAAACTCCATCTGAAACCCTAAATCTTAAGCAATACTACACCAAATTTTATAAGTTGCTCACATGACTTTTTGACGATTTTTGTCATAGTGTTCATGTGCTTGCTGGGAAGAGACAGAGAGGGATGGACAGTGAGGGCCATGAGGTAGGGGATGGCCATACCACAATCCCTTCTCCTCCATTGACCTGGAATTTGGGGCATGCATGCATGGCATGAGTCTCAAGTCACCAGGTCCAGGACTTGAACTGTGCTTAGTCATGTGGGAATCCAGCACCTTAACCACCATGCCACCTGCCGGCTTCCTAAAATAAACTTTTTTTTTTAATATACTCTTTTTTTTTTGGAGAGGTTTTTGCTATAGGGCGTGTGTGCTCGCCAGACAGACAGAGAGAGACAGAGAGACAGAAAGCGAGAAATCACCCCCCAGAGGGGATAGCCATGCCGCAATCCCTTCTCCTCCATTCTCCTCTCGGGATCTTGGGCACGCATGCACACACTCCTGGCATGAGCTTAAGCCATCAGGTCCAGGACTCGAACCGTGGTTGACTACGTGGGAGTCCAGCAACATAGCCATTACGCTAACTGCTGGTCCCTAATATACTCTTTTTTAAGAAAGTACTATATTTGACTTTATTTACTTATTTATTTATTTATTTTTGACCAGAATGGGACAGAGAGAGAGACAGAAAGTGAGAAAGCAAATCACCAGGTCTGGGACTCAAACCATGGTTGACAATGTGGGAGTCCAGCACCCTTAACCACCATGTCACCTGCCAGCTCCAAAATATACTTTTTTGGGGGGAGAGGTTTTTGCTATAGAGTGTGTGCGCTCGCCAGAAAGACAGAGAGACAGAAAGTGAGAAATCACCCTGCCCATGGGGGATGGCCACACTGCAATCCCTTCTCCTCCATTCTCCTCTTGGGATCTTGGGCATGCACATGCTCCCGGTGTGAGTTTAAGCCACTGGGTCTGGGACTCGAACCACAGTTAACTACATGGGAGTCCAGCGACATAGCCATTACGCCAACAGCTGGTCCCTCCAAAATATACTTTTTAAACACTATCTTGGTAGACATTTAGGTATTAAAGCAAGAAAGCAAAGTTTCACCTTTAAATGCAAATCATCCTTTAAGTTTTTCTTTACAAGTAGCCCTCTCTCTCTCTTCCTCTCATATGTATGCACTCTATCAGCATGAATAAAGAAAAAAAGTCATTTTCTATGAAAGAAAAACTGAGATATGTAATTTAAGATAAGTGTTCAGATATAAATAAACTCCTAGCAAATTACACTCTAAGTGAGTACAGCTTATACTTGACTTAAGTAATGCTTATAAAGCAGTAATAACTTAAATAAAAGCAAGTTGGATTAAGTATCAAATTAAGAAAATAAAACTTAACCTTCTAACCTACTATTACCTTCCTCAATTTCTATTCAGATAAAAATTCAGTATCTAATTGGACACCTAACATATCGATGGACATGTAAAGGTCATTCCAACATGCTGCATAAGTATGAAGACCCAATTCCTTTCCTCTGCATTTTCTCAGTCATCGTTGTTAAAACAAACGCATTTTAAAGCATGTGCTTATAACAGTTAACATATTCAGAGTTATGTTAAGTTATGAACCAAAATTAGTGTTGACATTATTGGTCCTGAAAATATTTAAAGTCAATATTGGCATCTCTTTTCCTTGTTACGAAAATTACTTTGGAATGCAGGTAGTATTAAACTCAGAAATATGGAGAAACTGAAGATTTCCTTGGGAGGAACCATAACCATACTCCTTGACGGTTAAGAATTCAGTCCTGTTTTTCTTTTCTTTTTTTTTTCTAGATTTATCTAACTTTTTAAATTTTATTATTATTATTATTATTATTATTATTATTATTATTTTCAATTTGCTATAAGGCACGTGTACTCACCAGCAAGAGAGAGAAAGTGAGAAAGCAAGCCGTCAGGTCCAGAAGTAAAACCACAATTGGCCATGTGGGAGTCTAGCACCTTAACCACCGTGCCACCTGCTGACCCCAAGTTCTATTTTTCATTACCTACTCTGAGTACCAACTGAGCAATAAACCTATTTAACTTTCTATATCCTCTGTACAAGGAAAAAAGGAGTCAATCTTTTTAAAATTTAAAATTCTCTAATATTTTATGTGAAAAACCCAACAAGGAGAACACACTCAAGTGTTCCTTCAATTTTATCTCATAGTCCATACATCAAACACATCCTGAAATATGGTTTTAGAGCTAACCACACAGGGCCAGCAGTTGGCGTAATGGCTATGTTGCTGGACTTCCATGTAGTCAACCGCGGTTCAAGTCCCAGACCCGGTGGCTTAAAATTCAAGCTGGGTGTGTCTGCGTGCATGCCCAAAATCCCAAGAGGAGAATGGAGGAGAGGGGATTGTGGAGTGGCCATCCCTCCAGGGGGTGATTTCTCGCTTTCTGTCTCTCTGTCTCTGTCTTTCTGGCAAGCACACATGCCCTATAGCAAAAGCCTTTACAAAAAATCAATCAATCAATCATTTTTTTAATTTTGGAGAAGTTTTCACTATAGGGCGTGTGCGCTCGCCAGACAGACAGAGAGACAGAGAGATAGAAAGTGAGAAATCACCCCCCAGGGGGGATGGCCACGCCGCAATCCCTTCTCCTCCATTCTCCTCTCGGGATCTTGGGCACACATGCACACGCGCCCGGCGTGAGTTTCAAGCCACCGGGTCCGGGACACGAACCGCGGTCGACTACGTGGGAGTCCAGCGACATAGCCATTACGCTAACTGCTGGTTCCCTCCATTTTTTAAAAAAGAGCTAACCACACAAGCTTGAAGAAATCGAGTCATGGGGGCCAGAAGGTGGCACTGAGGTAAAACGTGACACCGTGAGGCTGACCTACATGGGAAGGCTGTCGGTTTGTATCTGGATACCGCCTTGAGAACGCCAGGCGTGATGTGCCCATCATGTATCATGGGTACAGCCAGGGCTGACTGAGGCTAGGGCTGAACTGCTGTGTCAAGACTCTATCAAGCTGGGACCAGCAGTTGGTGTAACAGCTATGTCGCTGGACTCCCATGTAGTCAACCGCAGTTCGAGTCCCGAACCCGGTGGCTTCAACTCACACCAGGTGCGTGAGTTGAACCCGGTGGCTTCAACTCACACCAGGCGCGTGAGTTTAGATGTGCAAGATCCCAAGGGGAGAATGGAGGAGAAGGGATTGCGGCGTGGCCATCCCCCGGGGGGGGGGGGGGTGATTTCTCGCTTTCTTTTTCTCTGTCTCTGTCTTTCTGGCGAGTGCACGCACCCTATAGCAAAACCTTTAAAAATAATAATAATAAATAAATAAAAAGAAAAAAGACTATCAGGGTAACACACTCTCTCTCTCTCATGGAATAAATACACTTAAAAACAAAATGAACTCAGGGCCAGCAGGTAGTGAAGTGGTTAGTTAAGGTGCTGGATTCCCACATGGCCAACCATGGTTGGAGTCCTGGACCTGGTGGCTTGAAAATCATGCCTGACATGTATGCATGGGTGCCCAAAATCCCTAGAGGAGAACAGAGGAGAAGGGATTGAGGTGTGATCATTTTTTCTGGGGATTGATTTCTCACTTTCCCTTTCTCTGTCTCTCTCTGGCAAGTGTACAAGCCCTGTGACAAAAATCTTTTAAAAAAAAATAAAAGAACTTAAGCTGTGGCCTTCTATATACTTATATCATCACAGGGCATTAACTTTAGGGTAATAAAGAAATTAATTTTAGAGTATCTTATAGCTTTACTGCTCTTTTTTCCCTTTGGCCACAAAGTCCATGGAGCACAGAGCCAGCGGTGGACAGAAGCAAAGACCACTGAATGCTGCTCTGTGCAACCGTTCACTCTCACTCAGAGTTCTACGCAGGGCTTGTTCCTAGCAAACCATCACTCTGTCCTCAAAAAAGGGTAAAAAAAATTCCAGTCTCGGGACCAGCAGTTAGCGTAATGGCTACGTCGTTGGACTCCCATTTAGTTGACCACAGTTCGAGTCCCGGACCCGGTGGCTTAAACTCACACCGGGTGTGTGTGCATGTGTGCCTAAGATCCCAAGAGGAGAATAGAGGAAAAGGGACTGCGGTGTGGCCATGCCCCCTGGGGGGGGTGATTTTTCTATTTCTGTCTCTCTGTCTCTCTCTGTCTGTCTGGCAAGCACACACGCCCTATAGCAAAAACCTCTCCAAAAAAAAAATCCAGTCTCAAATACCTGCTACTTCCATTCATCTTATAACCCAGAAGGTATCTAGTACCAGACTATTAGGGAAGGTTCTGTTATATAGTTAGCAAAAATGCTGCCATATGCTAAGTTATTCCTAAGATCCAACCGAACATCCTAGAAGTATTAAACACTGGTAGCTGCTAAGATTTCAAAGGTTAAAGGTAATATTTCAATGAGTAATATGATCACATGGCCTGTGAGAAATACTGTTAAGCACCTTAAGAGAAATACTGTTCGTTCCAAGTTGCCAATGTTACTTTTCTAATTATCTTGTGAACTCTTAAAGGCAGGAACCTTATTTTACTCAACATATATCATGCAATACTAGCTAGAGCATTAGTACATAGCAGGTGCTCAATAAATATATTGTTGAGCAGAATGTAAAAGTTCTTTCAGTTCCTGGATTATTGACTGAAAGTAAGCCAAACAGAAAACCTACTGGAGGTAGGAGAGGGGTCAGAGTATGGCGTGTTTTGGATTCTCATGCCATGTCCTCTCTTATTCTGATAAAAAGCTTAGAGAATAACTGTTCTCAGTTATCAACTGTTCGCCAGAGTGCCCTTTGTTTTTCAGCCTCTGGTTTACTAGGAGCTTTTCCAACCCTTTAAGTACAAGAAGCAAAGGTTTGTGTTGAGTATACAGCAATCTCCCAGAGGAAGGGGAGGAGAATTTAAAATATCAGGTTTTCTTCCTATGAATACACTGCACAGAAATTACCCACAGGGCCCAGTTGTGCAAGAGGCACACTGCTATTTTGACAGAAGATTAATGTACACAGTTCCCAACCAGAGCTACCCAACATTCACATCTCTGTGTAAGTTCCGAATATCCTCATATTTACAAGTGCAAAGCTTACGGGACATGGTTTGAAATTGCATTTTAGTTGATCTTCAAAACATCTTCTAAAGAGTTTCCTTACATTTTCCTCCAACCTGGGAGGAAGACTTTTATAAACTGGAATAAATACAGAGTGTGGCACCCCTGAGAAATGGATTGTTTTAATGGTCATTCCTACTCCCTGCCAAATCTACATTACGCGCAGGCCTGCAAAGCAAAGGTCTATCCATCTTCCATTTGGTAAGATAATTGATAGCTATGGCTCACTGGGTTGTCATTGACAAACTACTGGGAAGTAACTCTCTCAAGTTCCATGTTCTGCAAAATAAATGAAAAGCAATAACAAACCACCACCTTAGATTTAGGATCCTATATTCGCAGTCCTCTTTTATTCATTATGAATCCTTGCGACAACGTAGATAATGAAACAATGCATTGAATAGTTATAGCGTGACTATTTACAGATGAAAGATACAAGAAGCAGGGGGATTTCCTTTGAAAGAAGGTTTGTTTTTTTTTCTCCATATGACACAGTAAGAGAATCATACTTGCTATGTACTTCAAAAATTGGAAACTGTATTTTATAATGTTATAACACCTATTATGTCAGAAAGAATCAATGAGTAAAATGCCAAGCCAATAAACAAATATTTATTATTTTCTATGCTTTTACAATACACAAATCACACCAACCTCATTTCATCTTTCCAAGCACCCTATGTAGTAGGTATTCTTTTTTTTTTTTCTTTTTTTGGAGAGGTTTTTGCTATAGGGCGCGTGCACTTGCCAGAAAGACAGAGAGAGACAGAGAGATAGAAAGCGAGAAATCACCCCCCAGGGGGGATGGCCACGCCGCAATCCCTTCTCCTCCATTCTCCTCTCGGGATCTTGGGCACGCATGCACACGCGCCCGGCGTGAGTTTTAAGCCACCAGGTCCGGGACGCAAACCGCGCTCGACTACATAGGAGTCCAGCGACATAGCCATTACGCTAACTGCTGGTCCCATGTAGTAGGTATTCTTCATCTCCACAAAGGATGTAACTTTGCCTTAGACAGATTAGACAACTTGCCCAAGATCACACCGTTTGTAAGGAGCAGAGGCAGGTTCCTAAGGAAGCTTCACCTGACACCAGAGGCTAGCCCGTGTGCCTCCACTTACACACTGGCAGTAAAACATGGCTCAGAACATCTTTTAGATAATACTAGTTTTGTCTTGCTTCTAGTAAGTTCAGAAAAATCATAGATCTGACACAACCTATCCTAGTTTGCTTCACTCCTCTGCTCCCCTGAGAGGCCATCTTTTTACCAGCATCTATATTTCAGGGCATCTTCTAAGGCTGACTTCAGTCTTAGATTCTACAAAGCACGCTCTCTCTCTCTCGCTCTCTCTCTCTCTCTCTCTCTCTCTCACACACACACACACACACACACACACAAACACACACACACACACAGAGCCAAGAAGCCCAGGTGTTTGCATAGCCCCATGAATGAGCAGCTGTCACTTTAAAAGGAGGGTGGCAGAGGAAGGCTGGCAGGCGGGTGTGTAAACGTATACAGAGAACCACTTTCTGTAAGAAGGCTAAAACATGTTTAAAATGGGACCACCTCAGAGATGAAATCTTTTCCCTCCTGTTACCTCTCCATCTGCTCCAAAACTCCAATATTCAGTTTTTCCGAGTCTCTCTCTCCCTCCCTCTTCCCTGGGGGACGCTGATTTTCTCTGTGAACACTTGGCACATTGCAGAGCAGTTTCACTCCTTCATTTAGCAGTCCAAAATAATTTCAGCCGTTAATTATTTCCCCAGCTAACAGACATGTGTGCCTCCCTCTGCCCACGTGGTCCTATGCCCTGTTCACACTGGGGCGAACAATGAGGGTGTAGTCATTGTCTTTGATCAATGGGTTTTCATCTCTGGATTGGCTTGGGGTGACTTATTTATTGTTTAAACTACATGGAAAAGGGGAAAGAAAAGGTTTCCATTGAGGTCAACTTGATTAAGCAAAGAAGAGTACCTTTTGTCACAAGAGGGCACCGTGGAGAGAATGAACCAGGCCTGATGTGCGTTCTGTTCTTTCCATTTGGAAACCAGGCTGTGGGGTAAATACCAGGCCACCTCATGGACATGCTGGCTTGACTTGGTTTTGAAAGCACTCTCAGCTAAAGATGCCTAAATTCACCCCCCCACCAGTTGCCCTCCCAGAGTCTGAAACTCCATACCTTTAAACATTTGTTATATATTTGTCCACTGTTTTTACTCTAAACGTGAAGAATCGTGCCCAGGTTAAAACTTCTTTCCATTTCACAATGAGTGACTCTTTTAGAGATATACAACTAAATAGACAGTTTATTACTCAAAGGAAAACTCAAGTCTTATATGAGACTGAACATACTTTATTGACTCACTGGATCAGGGCAAAAAGATATCTTTATTTTTTTCCTGTGATAAAAAGCGGTGTTCCTAAAATCGGCTAGTTCATGTCATGGTTCTCCTCGCTCCACAGTTTCCAAGAATCACAGAGCTACATCTTCCCAAGCAAGAAAGGCTACCCTGCGAACCTCAAGGCAGATTAAAGGCTTAATAACTCTTGGATAACGTCTGGTGGACAAACTATGCTACTGTCTGATTCTCTCCTGATACTGTCTCCATCAATAGATAAATACAGTCAAAAGCAAATGTCAAAACAAAGAGTGTCAGACTGTAAGGAGCCTTGCTTCCTGCAATGGGACTGAGAGCCTGCTGCTCATGTACAGCTTGGTCCTTGAGATGCTCTGCTGAATCCACAGCTGCTTATTTGATCTTTTCTTATTCCTTTATGTTTTAGCCACTGTTTCCTATAGAATCGACAGTTTTCATTGAGTGTTGGCCCAGCATTAGCCTATTATCAAGGAAATATATTATCTCATGGGTTAGAAAATATATTATCTCATGGGTTAGAGAAGACTAGGTCCCGTGGGAGCATCTAACTTGTTGGAAATTGTATTAACTTGTATTCAGCATAGACCATGGCTTAATGCAATTCCAGTTTCTATCAGCTTTTACTGTTACTGTTTTTTTTTTTTTACTGTAGTTACCATGTCATTTATCGTAGTTATAATGGCATTGGTAATGGAAATAAGGACCAAAATTAGGCTTGAGTAATCCACAATAAAAATCTGAAAACCTCTGATTTTATTCTGTAGTAATAAAATCATGGAGCTTTTCTGCTAGCTGAGAACTAAGAGCTTCCAAAATGGTTCTAGGTTGTATGTGAATGATATAAGATAGAGACGCTTTAACATTGTTCCGGGGTAAGTTTACAGAGCAGGTGCCCCATTTAGCACTCATCTCACACACCTAATAAACACCCCTCAGGCATCAGGCCCAGAGAACACACACATGACTGAGGCATAGGTCCTATTAAAAAACAAAACAAATAAACAAACAGAAAAAAACAGTGGATCACCCATTGCAACTGAATTTAGGTAAGTTTTCTGCTAGTACCCCCTGGAATTAGAAGGGGAAATATTTCTCCTTCAAATACTACACCCCTTGTTTAGTGAACACATGTTGTTTGTATGCCTAGCATAGGCCAAATATTTGTGCTTCCAGTTGAAAACTATGCAACTAGACTCTAGAGGAAACCCCTCTGTATTATCAGATGTTGGCATGGTGGGAGCTATTTTATAACTCCGTGACTTGCCCTTAAACTGACAGTCATGCAAAACAATTTTCAACTATAATTTTTCCTTGACCAGTAAAGGTTCAATTGACTTCTTGCCCATTTCTGTGCAAAAAAACAGTTTTGCCTCCATTTGCCCATTCATTTCAATATCCCTAATTAGCTTCTTTTTGGAACAGGTTGTGATATATGGTTCCCACATGGGCTAGTGAGTACAATAAATGCTTGACACACGTCTATTTGTGTATTGTATCAGATTCATGATTTCACTCTTTTCTTTTTTTCTTTATCTTTTTTCTTTTTTGGCCAGAGAGTACATGCACTTGCCAGAGAGAGACAGAAAGAGAGGGAGAGGGAGAAAGCACTCCCCAGTGGATCACGGTCATGCTGTACTCGCTTTTCCTCTATTACTTTACTTTGTTGAGATTTTAAGCACATAAGCACACACACGTGGTGTGATTTTCATACCATTGGGGGAAGGATTTGAACCACTGTCAGCCAGATTGGATCTGGTTCCCTTAGCCACTAGGCTATGGGGCTGGCCCTTAATTGTCTTTTAATAGCAATATCTTCTCCTTGAGGAATCCACTCTTTCTCCTTTCTGTGTGTTTTTAGCAACAGATGAATACTACCTTCCAGTTCTCAGAGTGGGAAATAACCCAAACCTGACCAAATAGAGACCGGCATTATCTCTGTGATTCGTTTATGGATGGGAACACGATCAAAAGTAACCAATCAGAGTTCTCCCTGGACTGTTCTGCTGAGCATAATGGGAACAACGGTCTTGTTTGTTCTGCATTCTTGGGTTAGAAGAAAAATGTCTACCATTTTTTTGTTGTTGTTGTTCAGCCTCTCCCCAGCTGCCTAAAAGAAGCTGTCCAGGATAGAAGGGAAAGAAGTCAAGTTATAAAGAAAGGCAGAGGCCTGGTCACTGTGGCACAGCAGTAATGCAAGTGCCATGCAAGGGTGGAAGCCCCGCAATGAACCACGATTCAGATCCTCAGGTCAGCCTGAATACCCTGGACATGTGCCATGAGCCCAGCATCCTGAGAGGCTAGAGGACTGGGGCAAGGAGATGGTGGCATGATGAGGCCATACTGAGGGTGATTCTCTACTCTTCTCTATTTCTGTCATTCTCTCTTTTGCACATGTACACATATGCGTTCTCTCTCATTAAAAAGAAAAAGGAGGAAAAAGAAAATTTAAAAAGAAGAGATAAGTGATGAAAAGAAAATAAATGGGCCACCCTGGTATGTCTTCCAATCATCCTGTTTTATTTGTTTAGGCTACTATGACAAATTACCACATACCGCATGGCTTAGATGATAAACATTTGTTTCTCACAGTTCTGGAGGCTGGGAAGTACGAGGTCAGGGCGTGAGCATGGCTTGATTCTAATGAGGGCCCCCTTCCAGGTTGCAGGCAACAGATTTCACCTTGTATCCTCCTGTGGCAGAAAGAGAACCAGCTAGTTTTCTAACCGCTTCTTGTAAGAGGTTAGAAATGCCACTTGTAAGAGACACTAATGCCACTCATTAGGGCTCCACCTTCATGACTTAGTGTCCCAAAGTCCTACCTCCTCACACCATCACACGGGATTAGGGTTTCACCGTGTGAATCTGAGGGAGGTGGTCAAAGCATTCAGTCCATCACACACCCATTCCTAAGGCGTGTAGTTATGTGAGGAGGAGGTGGAAGCAATCTCCTTTCTCCATAAGCTAGTTTGGTTAGGTTCTGATACTTGAACTAAAAGGGCTGTGGATAACAAGCCTGACTCTGATTTTTCCTTTCAGCATCCCAAGTACTTCAGAGAACGTCTGTAAACCATTCAGATACAATACCCGGCCATTTTAATACCACAGTCATGAACAAGATAAAGGAGTAATACATTATTTACTTTCATGTAAGTGAGATGGCTTTAAAGCATTAGGCAGCCTCTTCTGGGTTTCTTGTTACCACACACTTTTTGAGGACTCCTCTAGCATTTGGCCCTGGAATCACAGTTCTTTTCTATCACTGTGACTCCTACATCTTCAAACACTGTCTACCTTCTCTCCAACCCAGCACTGTGGCTTAGGCGCCTCACTTACGTACCAGCACAGCTCACAGCAGACAGGAATCAAGATCAAGAAACACCAGTAAGCAATGGGTGGCTCTTTGAACTGATCATCTTTAAATAGTTTCATAGAGGAGAAGCCATATGCCACATGGGGAAGGGTAGAGAAGAAAAAAAAATTTTTTTGAGAGATTTTTGCTATAGGGCGCCTGCGCTTGCCAGAAAGATACAGAGAGACAGAGAGACAGAGAGCGATAAATCACCCCCTAGGGGGGATGACCACACCACAATCCTTTCTCGTCCATTCTCCTCTCGGGATCTTGGGCACTCACACACACACACACACACACGCACACATGCCTAGCGTGAGTTTAAGCCACTGGGTCCAGGACTTGAACCATGGTCGACTACATGAGAGTCCAACAATATAGCCATTACGCCAACTGCTGGTCCTGAGAAGAAAAACTCTTGAGGTAGCTGCAATTAAGTTGTCTGTTACTTGTGAAAAGTTCCCCAGTGGCATCAGATTTGCACCCCCAATTCAGGAAAAGAAAAGCCCTGAAAATAACCAGCCTCGGCTTCTTTTTAAAAAATTATTTATTTTATTTATTATTATAATAATTATTATTATGTTTACGTTTGCCATAGGGCACATATATTCACTAGAGAGAGATGGGGGTGGGGCGGGAAGAGCGAGAAAGCAAGTCACCAAGTCCAGGACTCAAACCACTGTCAGTCATGTGAGAGTCCAGCGTCCCAACCACCATGCCTCCTGCTGGCCTCTGCTTCAGCTTCTTTAGAAAGCAATTTTGTGAATCATTACTATAATTCAACCATGCCCTTTAGAGGTCTCACCCACCCTTCTCCACAATGCTTATCAAAATAGTTCTTATTACCATCATAAATCCCTGTTTTAGAAACACTTGCATGGATAAGCACTCAGTCCATTGAGCTGGGCTCTCTTCATTTTCCCTGCGGATAATCACTCTGTACTGTATGTTGATCGCCAACTTCTCTAGGTCTTGACAGACCGTGAACTCCATGAGAGCTGTATCTTTTATCCCACCACTAGCACATGGCATATCCTGGCAGTATTAGATGCTCAGTGAGAATTTGTTAAACAAATATGAATGTATTGCCTCTAAATTTTTTTGTTTGTTTTTAGAGAGATTTTTGCTATAGGGTGTATGCAATCACCAGAGAGAGAGAAAGAAATCACCCCCCCTGGGGGCGGGGGAGGATGGCCATGCCATAGTCTTTTCTCCTCTATTCTTTCTAGAAATTATGGGCAGACATGCCCACGTGCCCAGTATGAGTTTCAAGTCACCAGGTCTGGACTTGAACCGTGGTTGGTCATGTGGGAATTCAGTACCTTAACCACTGCGCCACCTGCTGGTCCCTTATTACTGCTAAATTTTAAGCTCCCTGAAGAAAGGACCTTATCTACCTCACCTCTTTCACTACAGTTTCATTAGAGCAGTACCTGATACTGACGTTGTGTGTGTGTGTGTGTGTGTGTGTGTGTGTGTGTGTGTGTTTAATTATTATTCCATTCAACTTTCCCATAGGAAGCCTCTGACAATGCTCCCTCCAAATTATGGACACTTATTCTGTGGGTTCTGTAAGCTGACTTGTTCTCCTCAATCAGCATAATCATTTGCTCAGTCATCATTCACATATTCATTCATTCAACAAATACAAAATAGATTGTATTTGAATATATTCACAGGTGCATAAAGTATGCTTGTAAGGCTACGATTTCTAAAGTCTTTCCTTCTCTATTTTTGTTGCCCTGGATCATCATTTTGATCATATCCTCTTATGAACTACAGCCTTATGTTAATTTCCTATTACACTTTGAGTCAAACACAAATTTCCGAGTATTTCTTTCAAAGGCCTCTCCCAGCTTGACCCGCCCTCGCTGGCTGTTTTCATCTCCTACTCTAACCTCGCCTTCACCTTCCAGACCAACTAAATTTATTGTCATGTGGTTCCTTCCACGGGTTCTTCCTCTCCTGGCTGTGAGCCTTTGCTCAATTTTTTCCATATCTATGGAACAACAACCAAACCACAACTTTCTCCTCTTTAAATCACAGCTCAAGGACCAACTGCTCCAAGAAGTTTTTCCCACCCATCTTCCAATCCATCAGATCATCACTGACCCAGGCTTCTACCACAGCTTAACCTTGAAATGACTGAACTCAAGAATGGTATGGCTGTAGTCCAATTCCGGCTTACGTCAATACTAAAGACCTAATCTCAGTATTAATCAATGTTAAATTTGGAAAGAATCAAAAGAAATGTTCAATAGCCATTAAATCAAAAACTGTAAACATGAGCATTTTTGAATGGAGATGACTAGGTATATTTCAGCAGAACCTCATGAACTTCGACCCTGCTTTGTTCTATAAGGAACTAGAGAGAGAGAGCAGTAACACATAGCATACAATGACAACTAAGAATAAATAGATAATCAGGCCAGTCCATGGCCTGGTGGTTAAGGCAGCTGGATCCCACAGGGCCAGGTGCACAATTTGAATCCCAGTCCCAGTGGCTTAAAAAACATGCGGGTGTATGAGCACACACCCAAAATCCCCAACAGGAAGGAGAAATGGGAAAGATGGGGTTGCAGTATGACCATGACCCAGGGTGGTGCTTTCTCACTTTCCCTCTCTCTGTCTCTCTCTAGTGAGTCCATGCATTCCCTGGCAAAACTAATTAGCTAAATAAATATCAAAATCAGGGAAAATATGACTGGAAATAAATAGTAAGATTATAGAGAAAATTGGATTGTAAAGAATCAGGCCATAGACCCCTCCACAGTTATTAAAGTTGAACTGCCTATTTGGCTCTGTTCTTGGCACTAAGATTATTAATGAGTAATTCCTGTTTTTTACTCTAAAACTGAAATTAATCCATGCTCTTTGAATGATATAAAAAGATCAGGCCTGATACTTTCTAGAGTTGATACAGTAAGTATAATAGATTAATGTTTCAAAAACATGTTTTATGTATAATATAATCCTAAAAGAAATGGCATAAAAAGGAATTTCTGTGTTCCCTTTGGGAGGTTTTGAGCAATCTTGCTGAAAAAAACCCTATTTACTTCGTGAAAGCACAGTACTTCCCAAACTAATTTGAACCCAATTCCTCGAACTTTATCCCACGTAATTCCGGTCCACACCCCGCAAAGTAGCTTCTAAATGTCTCACTTGGAAAAAGCTGGAATAGAATAATAATAAAAGAAATCAGAACCCAAATACCTTAACATGCTTCTACTGCATTTGTAATGTTTTAGTTCTTAAGCCAGATAGTAGGTGTCCAGATATTCTCTACTTATGTATATTTCTTAATGTGCTTGATAATGTTTCTTAATTACAATAACAAAAGAACAGCAACAAAACCATGTTCTTCATGAAGCTTAAAGTTTCAGCATCTTACCCAAAGCACTGAGCAGACCGAAAGGGGTACTGACTGTAACCCTGTGACGGCCTCTGTTGCCTCAAGTACGATTTGGAACAATAATTAAAATGGTAACAATAACAGTGGTAAATACTTACTAAGTACCTACTATGTGCCAAGCAATCTTCTCAAAGGCTTACTTTCATCAAATGGTGTAATTCTTAAAACATTTCTATGTATCAATACTCTTATTATTCTTATTTTACACATGAGAACACTGAGGCAAAAAGAGCCTAGGTAACTTGGGGCCAGCAGGTTGCATGGTGGTTAGGGGCACTGGACTCCCACATGGACGACCACAGTTCGAGTCCTAGACCTGGCGGCTTGCTTTCTTACTTTCTTTCTCTCTCTGTCCCTCTCTGGTCAAATTAGAAACTAAGTAAATAAATAAGTAAAGTTAAATTTAAAAAGTAATTCTATAAAAAAGAGCGTAGGTAACTTGCTGCAGCGCAGGGCCACAGGTAGGACACAAGTCACAGCAGTCCGGCTCCCGAATCTGTATATGTTACCATTGCCCTGTACTGCCTGAACCCTACTTTATAAAGCGTCAAATATCTCTCTAATAACGAAACACTTCAGTAAAGACCCAGAGGGAGTGGGGAGAGAGGCTTGTGGGTATCTGGTAGAAAAGAACTCCAGAGGGAACGGCAAGCTGACGTGCACGAGGTAGGTTTGCGCTCAGTGAATTCCCAAAACCCTATGACTTTAATACACGATCCTGAACTGTCAAAGCCCTGCCTTTCTCTCCAGCTTCCACATCATGTTCATTTCTCCATAATTTTCAGTTCCTTCAACATGCCTTTTATTCTCTTCTAGAACTTTTTTGTCTCTGAACAACTTCTTCTGCCCCGTTCCCAGTCTCCTTCCTTTACCAAGCTACCTTCTCTGCGTCTCAGCTTCTGACGTCTCTACGCCTTCCTCGTAACTAGACTATTACCCCTATGTCCTGTAGGACTATTTTATTCTCCCAGCAGCAAACATTTATTAGGCACCCCCATGAGTCAGGCTTCTGTAAGAATTTGGCTGGCATTACATCGTGTAAACCCCACGAACAGTCAAATAAAACAGGTTTCGTTAGTGCCTCCACTTTATGGATGAGAAGCTTGAGGCTTAGAAGGTCAAACAACTGACCCAAGGTCACAGAGCAGAACCCGGGTCCAGTTAATGTCAAAACCCTTGTCCTAAGCATTCTCTATACTGCCCGTGTGGTACTCGTCACCTGCGATCACAGGTTGGCATAGCTATCACCCACAAAGGTCCTCGAGGCAAGGACCATGTCCTGCTCCCCGGTGTCTGGAAAGCTTCCTGCTACGTCGTCAGCAGAATAAACATGTGTTGATTAAACGTGCAAAAAACAGCTGGTCTCTGCAGGAGCAGTGTGTCCCTGATCTGAATCTGGGTCAGAACACTTGGATCTGACACTTAACTCTCAGGTGGAGTAGCCATGTCTACACCCTGCAATCCCTCTTCCTTCAGCCAGAACACACCAGGTGTACTTCTGATTCTGCTCACCACATCTTCCCTGAAAGGATATCTTGACACCTCTCACCTACTTCTCAGGGTCCAGCAGAGATCCTGCCTTCTTCATCCATCAAGTCTCCTCTGAACAGTCCGCTCCATGATTGGTGTCTGACTCAGAGCTCTATGGACAGTGTCTTCAGCGATTCAGAACACACTGCTTTCAGGAACATTCCATACACTACTTCAATCTCTACTACTGATTGTGAGCTGCTCTTCACTTCTCTTTGATTTTTATACTTCATCTGTACCATATGTATTTTTACTTCTGATTCATCATATCCTAAGAGATTCTTCAGTTCTGTTTCCCCAGTTAAACAACAGCTTAGTGGACAACAAACAATGCTTTTTTAAAAAAAAATTTTAAATGGTATTTTGAAGGCTTGTTTATCAAACTGATTTTAAAACTGTTATCAAAAAATGCCAATTCAAGAGGTACTGAGCTTTACTTAGCAGGCACTGATGTATAAGATGTGGTTTTAAATGTTATGGAGTAGGAATGAACTTTTAAATATGTAATGTTTGAATTTTTATTATAGCTTTTAATGAAAACTGTGCAATATAACAGATCATGCTCTGAAATAAGCTCATTTTCTTTCTATTCTGAACACTCTCTGTGAGATCAATATTTAAGGAAGAATAGGCTGTCACATGCATATATGATAATAGTTTCTTCAGAAAAACTCCCAAATAAAGATCTCTAAAGATAGTTATCAATCATTGAACATACACATGTGTGCACACATACACAATTTTAAAGAAATACACCACTGATACTCTCTGGTGGGAGATTCTTGTGTACAATGATGCTCTGATAATTATAGATTTATCTCATCAGCATTGATTCTCTCCATTTGAAGTATTACCTAAGATTATTTGAGCATATCTTATGTACTGTGTTAAGTGCCTTGTATGAATTATTTCATTCCATTTTTTAAAACCCCTATGAGTTAAGTAGGACCATTATCTCCTTTTGTAGAAGATTATTTATTAGATTTATTCCCTCAGATAACCCTGGAAAGGTCACATCAGAATTGGGGGCAGGCGGTATGAGGGCAGAGCCTTTGTCTTTCCTAAAGTATGGATTAACTGTGATAATAAATTGTGATATTCTTTGGGAATTTCAAAAGTAGAAAAGTTTACCACAGGGCCAGCCCCTTGGCTTATGGACAAGAGAGCCGGATCCTACATGGCCAACCACATGGTTTAAATATGGTCTCAGTACCTTGTAAAACATGCCAGGTGCGTATGTGTGCATGCCCCAAATCTTGACAAAATGGAGAAATGGAAGAAAAGGGATTGGGACAAGACCACACCCCATAATTTCTTCCTCTTCCAATCTCTGTCTCTATCTCTTGGGAAAGCATGCATGCCCCCTGGCAAATTAAAAAAATTGTCATTTTAAAAGAAAAAAAGGGTAAAGCTTGCTACAAGTCATTACAATTGATAAATATACAGGAAAAACTAAAGGGATAAGGCCAGATGCATTGGATATCTTGGAATTTCTTACGTTAATTTGATATGTATGGTCTATTTGTCTCCTGGAAAAAAAATTTTCCCCTTAATTATAAAATAGTTCTACATATGGAATAAAATCCTTGTTTTATGCCACATTTACTTAAGACTTACTAATTAGCAAGCATCACAGGTTTCCTGTTTTTAGTGTATGTGATTCCAAAGCAAGCACAGATTTCTTTATATCAAAGTATTTTTTTTCTGAATCACAACATATAGCATTGTTAACACTAAGGGTTACCTGATCATCTACTTTGAGAAGTTTCTTATTGAAAAATACGTTTTCAAAGATAATATTAAATTTTCCAACTTAAAAGTGTTAGTTATGGTATCTATATCTATGTCTAAAGATCATCACTTTTTGTAAAACATCTAGTGTCTTTTCATTTTAGTTAAATTGTTGATTAAAAAAAAACAAAGCAAGAGAATTTTTATTGTGAATTATGCCATACTGATATAAAATTTCCAGTTTCAAAAGTTGCTTTTGTTTTATTGTTTTTCCAATTTAAACCACCTAAGAGAGGGTTGGAAGAGATTTAAATAGGTCACAAGTTTCATCCTTTGTTCTTGCAATCTGTACTTGTGTCTAAGAGATATCACTTAAGGTTATTTATTAAGATAATTTCAATCATATTTATAAATCAGATTGTGATTATTTGACATTAAAAAGTTCATAGTCATAATCTTAAATTTAGCCAACAGTCTTGGAGTGACCACTAGGTGGCAGCACAGGAGATAGTCAGCCTGGAATTGACCAGTACCTGACATGACCGGAGGTTTAAACCAGACCACAGAAAGGTATAGAGGGATTAAACAGGACTCGCCGGTCTGTTACAAATCTCAAATACTGCAGCTTTGCTAGCCACTTCCTCTATGGGTTACAGAATACAAGAACAAGAATTTTGTAAATGGAGGAAAAGCTCATTCTCTCCAGTTTGTTCCTTTATATACATGATTTTGCATAGTTGCAGTGAATATACAATTTGATATTCTTTGAATCCATTTTACACTGCAAAAGATGGATTTTTTTCCCCAAAATATAAATTGAATCTTCTGTTTCTCTATTTAAAATTTTCAATGGTTTATCCCTATTCCTTCCAAACGACCCTTCATGGTTCCTCTGGCCTTTCCTTCTCCAAAGTCCCCTTAGGCTACAGCACCTAGCACAGTAAAAAGTACTTATTTGTACTTATTGAACCTTTCTTTTAAATTTAAATGACTAATTGTGGTTTAAAAACACAATATAAATTTATCATCTTAATCATTTTCAAGTGTATAGTTCAGTTAAGTATATTTTCATTATGGTATAACAAGTCTCCAAAACAATTAGCAAATCTGAAATTCTGTACTCATTAAATAATTCCATTTTTCCCTCTTTCTATCAGTCCCTGATAATCACCATGTCTTTTCTGTTTCTATGAATTTGGCTATTTTAAGCACTTCACATAAGCAGAACTGTACCGTATTTATGTTTTTGTGAATAGCTTATTTCACAAAATAACATCAGCATTCATCTGTGTTGTAGCAGGTGGTTGAGGTTCCTTCCTTTTGAAGGCTGAGTGATATTTCACTGCCTGGGTATATCACAGTGTGTTTACCTATTCATTCACCAATGGACTTCTCATTCCATCTCTTCATTATTATAAAAATTTGGCTATGAACATGGATATACAAATATCTCTTTCAGATCATTCAGTTATTTTGAATATATATCCATAAGTGAGATTTCTGAATTATATGGTAATTCTGATTTTAATTTTTTGAGGATCTTCAACATTGTTTTCTATAAAGGCTATACCATTTAACATTCTTACCATAATGGTTTAATTTCTCCATCTCCTTCCAATCTTGTTTTTATTTTCTGATTGCTATCCTAACAGGTGTAAGTTGATATCTCATTGTGGTTTAATTTGCATTTCTCTTATTAGTAAAATTGAGCATCTTTTCATATGGTTGTTGGCCATTCATATATCATATTTGAAGAAATGTTTGTTCGAGTTCCCTGTCCATTTTAAAATTAGGTTATTTTGTGGTTGCTCTTGAGCTTTAGTAGTTCTTTATATTTTTTCGCTATTAACCCCTTAGATATATATTGATAATTAGCAGATATTTCCTCCCATTATATGTGGCATCTTTTCATTCTGTTTATTGTGCCCTCTGATGTACAGAAGTGTCAAAAAAAATTTTAAAGAAACTATACAGTCTTCTCAATTGTCACTGTTTGTAATAGTTATATCACCCTTCCACATCATCATTTACTTAACCATTCCTTTATTACAGGACATTTTTTCTATTCTGAATAAGGTCATCAGAATACTTTGTGCACACAGTTATCTTTCCTTCTTCTTACTGATGATTTCCTTAGATGATATTGCTGGAAGAAAAATTATTGGATCGAATAATGTAAACATTTTGTGGTTCTTATATTTGTTGTTTTATTTTTTATTAATGTGTATGAGACCAACTATAATATTATAATAATTACTATTTATTGAACACTTGCTACGTGCCAAGCACTCAGTTAGATTATTTGCACATAATATTATTAGTCCTCAATCATTGCTATAAGGTAGGAAAGATGACCATTTTATGGTTAATAAGATAAATTCAGAGAGATTACATTAGTTACCAAGGTCACATAGCTTATAAGTAGTAGAATTGTCATTTGATATTAGTTCTGCTTGATTCCAAAATCAGTAATGATCTCTATGACACTATGTTGTTTGTTTGAGAAAATAGCATTTTTGCCTTTTCTACACACAATCTTTAAGAATTATGTCTGTTAATTTAATAGAAGGAAAAGGAATAATTGTTAACAATGATTGGCTTTGATTACATGTTGTTTGGTTTCCACCAGAGAGTACAGAGTACAGCCATGTGGTATATGTTAAACAGGGACATACAGTATTCGTCTTTCATAGTATGACTTATTTCACTGAGCATTTAATCTTCTAGGTTCATCCACTTGTGTCAAATGACAGGATTTTTTTGGTCTTTATGACTGAGTAGTATTCTATTGCGTAGAAATGCCATATTTTCCTAATCCATTCATCACTTTTGGAGCACTTGGGTTGGTTACATATCTCAGCTATTGTGAATAATGCTGCAATAAACATGGATGTGCAAATGACTTCCTGAGAGATTTAGTGCCCTTTGGGGATATACTCAACAGTGGATGACTGGATCACACAGTAGTTTTACTTGGCAACTTTCATTAGCATCTTCTGAGTCCCTAAGTGATACAGTCACATTTCAAGTGAACTATTATTATAGGTGATGACTCAGTAAACTAGAAAAGTACTTTCACTGCCACAGAAGGTGTTGTTCTGGTTCACGTACTCATAGAATGGAAACCCTAGCATACCAAGTAAACCACTGAGAAGTCTGCATTTGAGAATATGAGAATCCTCCTCACAGCAAACATAAATTGTCCATTCATCCATTCAGAAATATCTATTGACTGTCTGTAGGAGCATATAGTCTTGAGATGGGGCCTTATTGGAGCTTACCATCTAGTTGGAAAAATAAATATTGATAAAATACTGTGCAATATTTATAATGATATACCATGTAAGTAAGGACAGAAATCTGACTGCTTTTACTTATTTTCCAAAATCATTTCCAGAGAGCCTGAAGAGAATCACACCCAGAATCATTAACAGACCATTCTGACGCATCAATAACAGGATTGTTCCTACAGCTCGTCCCTGATATCTTGTGATATATATTAAGCCTCCTTATCTCTGTTAAAGTACATTCTTTTCTGATCCCAGCAATGTTCCTTTTCCAATCACCAACCTAAAAACTGTAAATCTATCTATAACCTATAAGCTCCCTCCACAACATATCCCACCTTTTTGGGCCAGATCAAATGGAAAAACTCTTCACTAAATTCCAAACTTCGTCTCGCTTTCAAAATCAAATAAAAGGAACCCCTGTACCTGAACAGCCTGAAAAGGCATGTTTTGCCTCATCTCTGGGCCTAGGTCACTCATATTCTGCTTAAAAATAAACCACATTAGGAACCAGCAGTTAGCGTAATGGCTATGTCCCTGGACTCCCATGTAGTCGACCGCGGTTCGTGTCCCGGACCCGGTGGCTTAAAACTCACGCCGGGCGCGTGTGCATGCGTGCCCAAGATCCCAAGAGGAGAATGGAGGAGAAGGGATTGCGGCGTGGCCATCCCCCCTGGGGGGTGATTTCTCGCTTTCTGTCTCTATGTCTCTCTCTATCTGTCTGGCGAGCGCACGCGCCCTATAGCAAAAACCTCTCAAAAAAAATAAATAAATAAATAAATAAATAAAATAAACCACATTAATTCTTATTTTTACAGAGTTGACTATTTCCAGTGACATAAGTGATATGAAGGAAAAATGTGAAGGTTCTAGGGCTAGCAGGTAGCATGGTGGTTGAAGGCACTGGACTCCCACATGGCCGACTGCAGTTCAAGTCTCAGACCTATCAGCTTACTCTCTCACTTCCCCTCCCTCCCTCCCTCCCTCCCTCCTTCTCTGGTCAAGTTAAAATGAAATAAATGATTGAATAAATAAAGCTAAATAAAATAATTCTTTTATAAAAAGTAAAGAAAAAATTGGAGGTTCTTTAAAAACTTATAAAAAGGGAATCTGGGAACCAGCAGATGGTATAATCATTACATCACTGGATTCCCACCTAATCCACTGTGGTTTGAGTCCCAGGCCAGGAACATGTGCATGCATGTCCAAAGTCCCAAGAGGAGAATGGAGGAGAAGGGATTGCAACACGGCCATCTCCCCACCACCACCTGGGGGTGGGGGATTTCTCACTTTCTCTCTATCGTTCTCTGACTCTGGTGAGCACACATGCCCTATAGCAAAACTCTCTCTTTAAAAGAAAAGGGGGGGGGGGGCGGAGATCTGAGGCCACTTAGTGGTGCAGCAGTAAAATGTGGCACTCTGTGAGGCTGGCCCAGATGGGAAGGTTCCAGGTTCATGTCCAGAGACCTCCCTGACCACACTAGACCCACACAAAAAAAATTTTTTTGAAGAGGTTTTTGCTATAGGGCGCGTGCGCTTGCCAGACAGACAGAGAGACAGAGAGATAGAAAGCGAGAAATCACCCCCAGGGGGGATGGCCACACCGCAATCTCTTCTCCTCTATTCTCCTCTTGGGATCTTGGGCACGCACGCACACGCGCCCGGTGTGAGTTTAAGCCACCGGGTCCGGGACTCAAACCACAGTCGACTACGTGGGAGTCCAGCGACATAGCCATTACGCTAACTGCTGGTCCCGAGACCCACGCATACCTACGGTCCAAGGCTGGCTACAGTTGGGTGTGGATTATAGCATCAAGACTCTGCTGGGATGCTCACCATTGTCTCTCTCTCTTTCTCTCTCTCTCTAATAAGTAAACTTTTTTAAAAAAAAAAAATTTAAAAAGGGGAAACTAACCTAAACTCAGAGATAGAGGAAGAGTTTAAATCATAATCTGAAGAACAAAGGTGGAATTAACAGAATAAAGAGGTGAGAGAGGAGAATTCCAGGGAGGGAGAGCTCAACTGAAGACTCTGAGACAGAGGCACTGGTTTTGTTTGAGAAATTGGAAGGGCAGTGTGATTGACTTACAGAGGAGGGTAGCAAAGTAAGGGGATCACCGAGAAGTACCTAGAACGCAGAGATAAAGGCAAATTGAGAGGGCCTCTTCCCTTGTGTGGAAGGTTTTATCCTCCTTTCTGATGCCTTCTCTTCCACCTTCTCCCATCCAGAACACTTGGTTACTGATCTTCACTTCAGGAAGGAGGCTGGAGTAGGGGGGTAGTCCATGCAAAGTAGAGGGGCATGGTGCCTGTCACTTTCCTTCCCAACCTTTTTTAGATCCCTTGATACTCAGTGAAGAACAAAATAAAATCTCACAGTCCTCCCTTATTTTTTCCTGACCCTGAAATAAGCCTTCTGAGACTTTCTGAGGCCTTTTCCCTGAATGATGATAGAGACACATATGGCTACAACTCATCCCATCTCAAACCCCATGTTGCAACACCCCTTTCTACTGGTCTTATGAGAAAGACCATGATAAGACCTAGTGTGCAAGAGGCAATGTGGTAAATATTAGTAGCTAACTCTTCCAACAGGGGCAGCACCCAGGGATTAGGCTAATCTAGTCATGGCTTCTATTTCCCATGCTATAATACTTGAGTAACTTAGGGGCAGATATATGACTCATTTGGGCCTATTAGAGGTAAGGGACTGTAGGCAGAGGACTGAAAAGTATTCCCTGGTTTTAAGAAGACACTAGAAAGGCCCAACCATGGTAGCACAGTGGTATTGCACTACTTTATATCGCTGGAGGCCATCTGGAAGCTCAGGGTTTAGCTCTCAGGTTGACCTGTAACACTGGCACATATGCACTTACCTATGAACCTGGCTTACTGGGAAGGCTGGAAGGAGGATTTTGGTGTAAGACCCATTGAAAATGTCTCTCTCTCTCTCTCTTTCTCTCTCTCTCTCTCTCTCTCATGAAAGAAAGAAATCAATAAACTTAAAAGACACTAGAAGATATGATTCTATTTCAGCCTCCAGATAAAGTCAATGCTACATAGAGAAGAGAATGAATTAGGACCAAGAGTGGAAGATCAGTGGAGATGGGTATTATGCCCCAACTTCCTTCTCTGCTTACTGTCTCTTGTAGATAAATGTTTTTGTACAGAGCCTAGAGTCTCATGTTCACGTGGTTAAGGAAGCTTAGGAGAAACAATTTCTTTCACTTTTTTTTTTCTCCTTTCAAAATACCAAGGCATCACCTTGAAACAATAACAGACAGTCCCTTGGAGGAGTTTTAAGGTAATAAAAGTTGCAATGAGATTGGAATAAAAAGAGGCGATAAAGGAGGAGAAAAAAAAGAAACTCTTTCTGTGATTTTAAAGAATGAAGTTATTTAGAGGCCTACCCTGAATTTATTGATAAGGGATAGATGAAATTGGGCATATATAGGAACTGAGAACATTCATTTAAATTACCTATTTTAAGCACATGTAATGGTACAGCTTCTTCCTCTACTTGAATGGAGGAGACAGGACAACTTTCTGCCTTAAGTTCAATCTAAAGCACTATATCTGACCTTGTAAGCAAAGATGGTTGATCTTCTACTGGGAGACCCAAAGCAAATGGTAACAAAACTTTTTTTCTCTTATTATTTTTTTCTTTTATTTTGTTCTTCATTGAGTATCAAGGGTTCAAAAGTAAGAGAAGGGCCAGCAGGTGTATAAGGTGCTGGACTCCCATGTGGTTGACCATGGTTTGAGTCCAGGAACCAGAGGTTTGAAGTTTATGCCGGGCACATGTATGTGTGTACACAAATCCCAAGAGGAGAATGGAGGAGAAGGGATTGTGGCATGGCTATACCCTGGGTGAGAGAGGGTGATTTCTCACTTTGTCTGTCTCTCTCTGTCTCTCTGCAAGTACACATGCCCTACAGCAAAAAAAAAAAAAAAAAAAAAAAAAAAAAAAAAAAAAAAACTCTCTAAAATAAAAATAAAGCAAAAGAAAATCTAAAGCATGAGTATAAAAATGGAAAACTAGACGAGAATCCAAAACAAGTGAGCAAAATCAAGGGGCCAGCAAAAAGGAGTAGGCTTCTGAGATGGAGCCAGAAATCCCTCCCCCCCCCCCCAATGTACTTGTGGAGACTCCTCTGGTTGAGCCTGCGAAGGGGAAGAACTGCTAATGGGTCTCACACCAGATCTCACCTCTAGCTGGGTGGATGATATGTGCATGGCTGGCAAAAATATTAAGTATTTTATAAATAGATTGTCTATACTCAGAAGAAAAAAATAGTAATAGTCCCAACACATCTGCTAGACATACACTTTAAATGCACCACATAGATGGGTTTCAGTGAACTGAGAAAACCGAAATTTTCCATCCTAATTTAATTCAGATCTGGCATCTGGGTAGGATCTATATGTGGGATTAGCGCATTGTAAATCCATGTTGTTTTTGCTTGTTACTTCAACTGGAGCCATGCTTTTTACACCCCCATCCAACTTCAAAACCGGAGGCCCTGCCCTTCTCAGACCACCCAATCCCAATGGGATACACTAACGCACTCCAACTCAATTAAACCACTGCTTTAAAGAACACTGAAGACACTGTTCACAATAATATGAAGAGCTTTCTTTGGGGCACTTTATTCCCTTCTTTAAGAGCTAGATGATGTGGTGGTTAAGGCACTGGACTCTCACATGGCCGACTACGGTTTGAGTCCGGGACCTGGCAGCTTTCTCACTTCCCAGTTCTTTATCTTTTCTCTCTAGTCAAATTTAAAAGTAATTATAATAATAAATAAAATTAAATAATTCTTTAAAAAAAGAATTACTTATATTTGCTATTTGCTCTTTTTACTTTTACAAAATTTTCTGGAAGCATCTCTCACCTTACCGTTTCCTATTTTATTTAATTAAGTTTGAAACTTTTTTTTTTTATGTACGTCTTCAGATATTTACTACCTTTCTCCTTGGGGCGGGGGTGGGGGGCAACAAGGAGCCTTGCCACTTTGGTTGGCATAGAGCACCAAGGGTCTGTGATCATCTTACAATGCTGCTGTTGCTGTTGGCCATGACCGGGCCTTTAGAAACCAGCTCTCCAATAAAACTCAAGCTCTTTGCCATGCTTGGGATCTTCTTTGAGAAATTCCCAAGAAATATCATTATCTAACCCTGTGGTAGGCTTACTGCAGACTACCTATGGGAAAAGACTCTGCTCTCGAGTCATTGTAAAACCAGCACACATCTCTCAGACATAAGAAAATGAGAAAGAAAAGTTAATGTTCTGTGTATTTTAGATTTTTTAGGCTACTTTTCATTAGATGTTACCATTTGGTTTCCATAATTACCTGACTGAAGGTAAAGAGCAAGGTGGAAGAAAGGGAAGAAAGAAGAATTTTGTGTGAGAACAAAGGGAGAATTAAACGTAATGTGGAATGACCAAATGAGTAAGAACATGTCATAAATCCTGGTTTCAAACCTTGTCTTTGACACTCACCAGCTGGGTGACTTGGACAAGTTATTCAAGGCTTTAAGCTTGTTTTCTCCATTATAAAAGGGAATAAAATTTGAATTTCCTCATGAGGTTGTTGGGGGGGGGGTAATTAAGGTAACTAATGTGTTAATTAATTAGTTTCTGACACATAGAAAGTAATCAATAAGTGATCCAGATTAGTAGTAGAATTTTTGGTAGTAGTAGTAATTAGAAGGAATTGAATAGAAGAAAGAGGGGGTTAAGCAGAATGAAATAAAATCTGCTATGCTTCATTCTTTTCCTATAATTTCACATGTTGATTTGCTCTCTTTGGTGTTGAAAGAGAGAGATGTGGTAGTAGAAATTGGAAGGGTAGAAAAGTATATTCAGGGAATGTTATAAACTGAATGTTTATGTCTCTTTGTAATTCATATGTAAAAAACCTAATCCTTATTGTGATGTGTTAGTAATTGTGGCCTTTGGGAGTATGGAACCCTCATGAATGAGATTAGTGTCCAAATAAAATAAACTCCAGAGACCTTCTAGTCCTTTGTGCCATGAGAGGAGACAGTAAGAAAACAGCTGCACAGAGTGCTTTCAGGAAATAAGAGAAATGAAGATTGTCCACTGATAATTCAGCATACGACCCCCCGTCTCAAATGGAGAGGCAAGCGGCAGGCCTTCAGAAGAATATTCCTCCACTGCAGCTGAGAACTAGTGCTTTCAGGGAATAAGAGAAATAAAGAATGTCCACTGATAATTCAGCCTCTAGCCCCTAGTCTCGAGTGGTAGGGTGCCCCCATATCCTTTTGTCTTTCTCTGTCTTCTCATTCTTTTTGTAATTTTTCTTTTTTAAAAATATTCAAGGTAGGGAACCAGCAGTTAGCGTAATGGCTATGTCGCTGGACTCCCACGTAGTTGACCGCGGTTCGCGTCCCGGACCCCGTGGCTTAGAACTCATGCCAGGCACATGTGCGTGAGTGCCCAAGATCCCCAGAGGAGAATGGAGGAGAAGGGATTGCGGCGTGACCAACCCCCCCGGGGGGTGATTTCTTGCTTTCTGTCTCTATGTCTCTCTCTGTCTGTCTGGCGAGCGCACATGCCCTATAGCGAAAACCTCTCAAAAAAAAATAGTTAAAAAATTTTCAAGGTAAAGTATTCTCTTGGCTTTCAGATCCTCCTTTATCTTGCTAATGATCCCCTTTCCTCCCTCCCATTTAGGAGAGGCAAGGGGCAGACCTTCAGAAGACTCCTCCACTGCAGTTGAGAACTAGTGCTTTCACACCACATGGTTTTCATTTTTTGCTTTTTAAAAAAAAATTAATTTTCTGGTTGTTTTTTCCTTTTTTCTCTTTTCTCTCTTTCTCTCTCTTCTTTCTCTTTCTGTTTTCTTTTCCTTTTTATTTTACCTCATCACTTTGAGGCTCAGTCTCCATACAGTGGGTGTCTAGACAGATCTAAGGGCACCGTAGCCAAACATCCAAATACTATTAAGGACAATATATTCCTCAATACCCAGTGAATCTGCTGCACAAAGGAATAAAAATGGAATGTCAAAGAGATTGCAGATCACCTCCTCCTGCATGCCCCTGAATGCTCAGATTGAACTTCTAGAAATTAGGAAGAAATGTATAACCACTCAGATGACTAGAAATCACCTGAAAGGTACAAGAAAATATGAGAAATCAAGATAATATCTCTCCTCCAAAGGAAAAGAATAACTCCTCTTCATCCACAGACAGTACAATGGAACTCGTGGAAAAGTCTGATAAAGAATTTAGAATATTCATAGTGACAAAACTAACAGATGCAAGAGAAGAAAGAGGAGACAATGAACTCCAGAAGAGGCAGGAGAACAGAGCCGAGTAGTTCCAGAAGGTGAGGAGGTTCTTACACGACCTAAAAGAGGAAATACACATCATAAAATAGAATCAAAAGGAACTGTTAGAGATGAAGGTTATAATACAGGAAATCAAAACCTCCCTTGAAAGTATGAAAAGCAGACTAGATCGCACAGAAGACTGAATCTCAGATGTAGAAAATAGAATCACTGGTCTAGAAAAGAAACACCATAAAGACTGAGACAATGGCCTCCAAAAATGAGAATAATATATGAGAAATACTAGATAACATTAAACATTCAAACATCTGGATAATCGGTATCCCAAAAGGTGAAGAGACTAATAAGGGCATTGATAATCTATTCCATGAAATCATGGAAAAAAGCTTTCCAAACCTAGAGAGGCATTCACAAATCCAGATCCAAAAATACAAAGGACCCCAAATAGAATCAACCCAAGATCTTTTCCAAGACACATTATAGTCAGATTGACAAAAACCACAGACAAAGACAATATACTAAGATGGGCAAGAGAGAAATGTCAAGTTACCTACAAAGGATATCCCATCAAGCTAACAGTGGACTTCTCATTGAAACAATGCAAGCAAGGAAAGAATGGGAAAATATAGTGTTGAGTGAAAAACAATTTCAACCAAGACTACTATATCCGGCAACATTCCCCTTATATGGGAAGAGAAGATAAGAACATTCTCAGATAAACAAAACCTGAAAGAATTTACCGGCACAAGAGCAGTTCTCCATGAAGTTTTGAAGGGAGTGCTATACCAGGAAAACTAAAGTCAGACACACAGAAATAAGAGTTAAAAAACATCTAAGAAAGGGGCCAGCTTAATGGTGGGGGCAAGTCTGGATTGAATATTATCTTTCAGAATTTAAATGGAAAACTCAGACCACAGCAGAAGTTAGATTAAGTACATGAGAATGAGCTGGTGAAATAGAATTTTATGACTTTTGATTAAATCAATACTGATCATTTTCTATGCTTTGTAGTCCAGAGATAAGGATTTCTGTCTTCTCTTGAATTGTCAACAGATCCATGTACCTACTATTTGAACAGAATCCTAACCTGTTTCCTGGCTTAAAGTCTTAAGCAAAGTTCTCTTAACACTTTTTAATTTTGATTTATTAAAGCTGAGGCTGCCTTTCTTGAAATTAAGAAAAATATATTTAAAAATACCAATTTGAGGACCACAGTAAGCTATATAACCTCAGCTAGGTGCTATTTTATAGTATATTCATTCTACTCACAGTTTCATGCCTAAAGTCAAACATTTGTTCACAGATATTTATATATCAGCTGAATTTGCCATTGAAAATAGTTAGATCAATTAAGATATTTTATTAACCAGTAAAATGTGAGGAGGGGGAAGGAATAGAAAGCAACTGCAGATACCAGAGATAGTGTGGGAGGAGGGTGAGAAATTGCAGAGGGTGAGAAGTGGGAGAGGAAAAAAGAATATATATATATATATATACATATATATATATATATATATACATATATATATGTGTGTATATATATATATACACACACAAGTATATATACATATATACATGTGTGTGTGTGTGTGTGTGTGTGTATAAAAGAAACAAGAAATAGGAAACTATTTGTTGATGATAACATGTATGACTAAGCCACTATACAGTGTATTCTGGATGGGAAATTGCATTTTGTATGCTGTGATGATGTTCAGTGAATGAATGTAAAATAAATTAATTAATTTTAAACACACACACACACACACAACAAAAACAGCCATACATAGGTCCGGAAGCAGGTCCTCACCAGACACTGAATTTGCCAACTCTTAAATTTAAGATGTTCCAGTCTCCAAAACTGTAAGAAATAAATGTCCCATTATTTATGAGCCACCCATCTATGGTAGATTCATTCATTCATTCTATTAATGAGAGAAAGAGAAGTAGCACCTTCAACAGGGTCTCGATGCCATGATCCACCCCCAGCTTCACTAGCCCTGAGCATAGGCACATGTGCTCAGCACACTCAAGAAGGTCTCTGTACTTGAACCAGAAACTCTTCCACATAGGTCTGCTGCACAGAGCATCACATTTTACTGCTGAGCCACCGTGCAGTCCTTATATGGTAGTTTGCTATGGCAGCCTGAGCAGACTAAGACAGAGAACAGACTTACAAAGTCATGTAACAAATACCGTGGGATCAGACCACAACTTCTAGGAACAGAACATTGCAAAAGAAAAAGGATAATTAGGAACACATCTCACAATCACTAGTCTAAAATCTTTAATTAGAGCTTTCATTCTCCTTCCTATAAAATAGAAGTAAAAACAATTTACTGACTTGTTTCCACCTGATAATTCATCTCCCAACCAGATGAATTTCCACTGCCCTGACCTTGGCTACCCGCATCTGTGATAAACTATCTGAACAAAACTGAAAGAGGAAAGGATGGGGAGAGCGAAGAGTGTTAAAACAGAATTTTTGTCCTTTTCCAGAAACCATGCAATTTTTAGGCAAGGGCAAAGTCTGAGCACATTTTTGTCAGATACTGATAGTTTGAGTAGTGTCTTCCTCATTTTTAAGAAGTATCATATTGTCCCAGCTAGAGAAAAGCTGTCTACAGTACCCCACACCATGGGTCTCAACACTCCTGCCTGGTTGTGTATTGCTTGTTTAGACCCACTAAAGCAGTTGGTATCTACTGTATGGGTCATCTGCAAATGTTCTCTCTTCTTCTTCTTCTTCTTCTTCTTCTTTTTTTTTTTTTTTTTTTTTTTCTTTTTTGTAGAAGTTTTTTGCCTTAGGGCGTGTGCAGTTGCCAGAGAGCCAGAGACAGAGACAGCGAGAAGGAAAGTGAGAAATCACTCCCAGGGATGATGGCTGTGCCACAACCCCTTCTCCTCCATTCTCCTCTTGGGATTTTGGACGTGCATGCATACATGCTCAGCATGATTTTTAAGCCACCAGGTTTGGAACTTGAACCATGATCAGCTGTGCGGGAGTCCAATGCCTTAACCACCATGCCACCTGCTGGCCCTCTCTTTCCTCTTTTTAAGGTATTCTTTTTCCAGCAACACCAGTTACCTGCTGCAAAACCTAAATGAATAGAGATAAGATAGACTCAGCCACCTGTTGGGGAGGTGGCATGCCAACAGCCCAGAGACGGCTCTTACTACATTTCACCACAACTAAAAGTGGCATAGTTATTATCTCTACAGAATAAAGTCAAATGTTTCTGTATTTTGCAGTATATACATACAGACTATATAAGCATATGTGTGTATATATAAAATTCATGCATTACAATATATTTTGAAATACATCTAGAACTTAAACTTTTGAGGCAGAAATGTGTCCACTTTTTTCATAGTAGGTACTTGATAAGTACTTACTGAATATAAAAAAGCATATGTAATAAACTATTTTATTTGACCCTCAACACAATCCTATGAGTTAGGAATGAAAAACAATCTTACTGTCTCCACGATGTTGGAGGATTGCAGGTAATCTTGGCCCAGGTCACCTAGCTATTGAGAGGTCAAATTGAAGCCAAGTTGTATGACTTCTATAGCAGATCTTATTCTGAGTAGATTAACTTCTATTTTATGAGGAAATAAGTGTTGCTTGTTTTCTTCTTCTCCAGCTTAATGCCACTGAGCTAATGTTATTTCACCACCTGTACCTTATTTTCTTACATTAGATTTATCTGAAGGCAGAGGTTGAGAGAATTACTGTCCAGTTCTTTAGGCACTTTTCGTTCTCCAATTCTGAGCCAGTGCAGAGCCCTTGGGGGGGGGGGGGGCTACCAATTTTCCTTTCAGCCTTCCACTGTCTTCCTTCCCTTTCCTTGCCTTTGTTTCTCTACCTTCCTTTCTCCTCCATGGCTCAAGCAATTGCTCATTAAGAACCAGTAAGCACACTCCTTGGTGAGCAGGAGTCATTTGGAATCCCTTTCCTACTTCAAGCCCTTGGTATGTCTTCCTAATAAGCAACAGTGAAAAGAAATAAAAAGCAAAAGTTCCATTTGCAGAAAGGAAGTAAAACTCAGCTACTATGACAGCCTCTAGACACACACAGACGTGTGTGCACACATGCACTCACACATAGCCTTCCTTAATCCTTAAAAAACCTTGATCTTGAGAGAGATGTTTGGATTTTGAGTGAATCATTAGCCTTCCATTTCTTTATTCTTTCCATCAAACATGAGGAAACACTGGATAATGTGTCCAGTCAGTGGCTTTTTTATTAACCACTGGAGAGTGAATTTTAAAAAAGGAGCCCATGTGGCAGATCCAGATACCTACTGAAAAGATAAAGTGACTGGAGTCAAGGATTTTCTTAAAAACAAGATTTGAGTGGAGTAAAACTGACATCTGAAAATCACAGTGTCCCTGGGTATGAATGCCCACTTAGTATTTCGCTCGTTCAGTTCCTGCTTCCAGGCCCTCCTGGCCAAATTTATTGCCCATGGCTGAAGAAAGGATTTTTTTTCCCCCATGAAACTTGTTTTGGCTTGAAGTAAAGTTCAAATAATATTTACCAAGATTATTAAAAAACTCTAAAACTTTTTTCTTCTTCAGCATTCAGGGATGGAATGTCAGAAAGTGTTGACATTAATTTTTAAATTAATATTTTTGGAAGCATTTTCTTTAATAAAAGATCAAATGATTACCACAATGCTGGAAATGGGCTGCTGATCCGAAACAATGCTTGTCAACGGCTAAGTTCAAAACGCAATGCACACTCTCGGGTGGGTTTGCACTCAATGGAAATACAAATTACCTTCCTAAAGAGAACTTTAACATTTTTATTCTAGCTCATCTTCAGCTGTAAGGCTGAAATGCTGACCTCAAAAACATCTTTGCTGCTAACACAGGAAAGACCGTTTGAAACTGAAATATACAATCCAGATAAAGTCTCCTTTGCCATATACTAAAGAATTCTAATTAACTTATTAGGCTAAAAAAAATAGAGACTGCCTTGTACTTTCCAGTCTTTCTTGTTTCAACATCTGGCTGAAGCAGATAGCAATACATAGGAAAATGAGTTTCACTCAAGAAGACCTGGTTTATAGTTGACTATCACCACTCAGCTCAAGAGTGGTGTGGCCTTAAGAAATGAACTTCTCGGGAACCAGCAGTTAGCGTAATGGCTATGTCGCTGGACTCCCACATAGTCGACCGCGGTTCGCATCCCGGACACGGTGGCTTAAATCTCACACCAGGCGCGTGTGCGTGCATGCCCAAGATCCCGAGAGGAGAATGGAGGAGAAGGGATTGCGGCATGACCATCCCCCCTGGGGGGTGATTTCTCGCTTTCTGTCTCTCTGTCTCTCTCTGTCTGTCTGGCGAGCGCACGCGCCCTATAGCAAAAAACCTCTCCAAAAAAAAAAAAAAAAAAGAAAGAAATGAACTTCTCTTGGCCTCTGTTTCCTCCCCTAAAAATGATCATAATAAGACTACCTCCTTCTCAGAGTGATTATATGATCATTCTTTATCCAGATTGTTTTCACAATTGTATTTTCCTACACTAAAGGTAGCTCCTAAAATATTGTTATTTTATTTATTTATTTAGTTTAATTGGGCGTCATCCCACCTCCACGTTAATATAAGCCCCACGTGGCGATTACTCACCTCTGTTTCCTAATTGACACATTGTGGGAACTCAATAACCATTTACTTCATGTTAAATGGACAAAAATAAAGTCTCCCGAGCAGAGCTGGTATATAAGACACCTCCTTCAAGGATACCAATGAAGCCACCCTGTCATTGTGGGGTACATAAAGGGGAATTAGATGAAGACTTTCTAACAATATTGAGTTTGTTTTTTTCTTCTTACATCCTCCTTTTTATCATAGCACCGTGGTGGAGAATACTCTGCTTTCGTTCCCTGCTTTTCTTAATGGTCACATCTCTCAGGCCTATAGCCACACCTTCAAAGAGTCTCAGTCAGGATTGAACCATCCTGGGAAGAGGGTGAGCTAAACGGGCAGCTTGCCACACCAAATGGCTACAGCTGACCTAAGTTTTTCTCTCTCTTTACTCTTTATGTAGGTTTTTTTTTTTTGCTCTTTTTCCTAAAAATTAATGTTCTCAGTTTCTCAAGATGAAGGATTTTCTTTGCCATTCTTCAAATTTGGTCCTCTGTCCAGGAACAGAGACCATCAGCCCTGATTGATTTGAGACACTAGCTTAGGCCACACAACAAGCCAGGAACATTGATTCTCTAACTGAGCACACACCGGGAATGCCCACAAAGTTCAACTCCCCTGGTAGTAGCTCTTAATTTTACTGGAGTAGAGCTCAGGTGACTGAGAATGGAAGCAAAGCAAACTATCAGAGATAGGGATCTCAAAATACTCATAGATTTCAAAGCATGATTTCTCACTATCTGTCTGTCTCTCTGGAGAGAGCATGCATCCTCTAGCAAAAATCTCTCTAAAAAAAAATAGAATTCAATAAATGGGCCAGCTGGTAGTGTGACGGTTAAGGCAACTGGATCTCACACGGCCAACTGTGTGGTTTGAGTCCCCAACCCAGCAGCTTGAAAAACATGCCAGGCATGTGCATGTGTACCAGATATCCCAAGAGGAGAACAGAGAAGGAACTGTGGTGTGGCTAGCCCCCCAGAGGGTGCGCTTTTCCTCTCTCCCTCTCTTCCCCTACTTCCAGTGAGCACATACATCCTATAACAGTTTTTTTTTTAATTTAATAAATGCTAATTTGCTTCTCCTGCTCCTTACTTATCTGGCCTGGTCCTTTTATTAAATATGTAAACCTGAGTAACTGTTTTAATTTCCCTAAGTCTCATAATCCTCAGTTCTAAAGCAAGGCTAATCCCTGCCTCATAGATGACAAGAAATGGGAAAACATTACTGTGCCAACCACTAAGTCCAGTGTAGCATTCTGCTTGACACACAGTGGCTCTGCTCATGCTCCTACCATGTATTAAGCGCTCATGTCACAATCACAAGATTGTCTTCTAAGCTCTTTAAATACATGACATCATTACTTTAATCCTGTGAGGTAGGTCTCATTATTTTTATATCAGAGATGAGAAAACTAGGACCCCACTAGTTGAGTAACCTGGTCAGGATTCTAGAGCAGGGGTCATGGCTGGTGTTGGAACTTGTGTCTTCTTAGCTTCAAAGTCTGTTCTTCCCTTTGACTATGCTGCAGTATTTGCTATGCTCCCAGGTGAATATTAGCAATGTTATTAACACGATCTCCATCTTTATTATCATCTGTTTCCTCTCTCCATTATCCTTTGCTGGATCAGACCTGCTCTCTCAAGTGTCCAGCTACATCACCCAAGTCGTCTGCGCCCTAATGGATTCTTGGGTCTCAAACAGCAGGTCCTGGTGAGCTTGAGGCAAGAGGGCAGAATACAGGCTGCACTGTGACTTTATCTCTTGGGTTTTTATCTTCCTCGTGAGTGTACTTTCTGCACAGATTGGAATATTCAGAAGAAAAAGCAGAAAACCAACAGTCATTTGCTAAATGTCTGCAGAATGTGCCATGAACATCTGCAGAAAGTAATAGTAACATGATGAAGTTATAGAGAACACCAATTAAAGAGTGTCAGTTAAATGGAGAAGGGAGTCCAGTGACAGAATACAGTATCAAGGGGTCACCAGGAGTGGCAGGAGTAGGTGCTCAGTGAAAACTAGTTGGGTACATGGAGGAAGGAAATCATGTTCAGTACATCAACTGATGAGCATTACTTTTTTCAAGTTTATTCCATGAGTGAAAGAGACAGACAGAGTGAGAGACAGTGACGCAGCACCCCGACAGGGTTTTGACCCTGCCATCCGCCCCAACCTTTGGCTTGCTTGAAATCATGGGTGTACATGTGCCTGGCATTCCCAGAGAGATCTGTGGATGTGGATCCATGACCTTCACATGTGGATCTGCCTTTCAGAGCATCACCCTTTACTGCTGCATCACCATCTGGCCCATGATGGGCACTAGCTTTTTAAACGACAAATACGGAACTGAGACCCTTTGTGTGATGCTCAGACCCTGGGTGTGTCCCATCCTGAATTCCCTCATTCAGATATCACCAAGCTTGCCCTGAGTCCTCAAAGCTGATAGTCAGCAGCCCCTCTGGCCATCATCCCACTGTCAAAGAGACCTCAGAGATTAGCCTCCTCATTTTTAGCTTCCTTGACTGTTCCAGAGTTTCTAGGTCAAAAGTACTGTGTAAGCTCTAGAAAGAGGGGAAGGAAGAGATCGCCTTCTCAGACAGGGAGGCCGAATGCCAGAACCTTCCCTTGGCTCTGGGTCCACCCTGGCTATTAATTCATGTCAGCCTCTTTGCCCTGATCCCACCTGGAGGCCCTGGCACACTGTTCCAGGTACTGCATTCTGCCTTGGCAAGAGGTGTATATGAGGCTTCTTGGCTGAGGCAGTTGTCTTGGTTTCAAGACATCCCTGCTTCTGATTCCTGCTGTCTTCTTCCTGACCCTCTCTCCCCACTCCATTTAGCCTTCACCTCATGAACCCGGAGTTTCCTGGCTTCTGTCTGACTCCTGGCTCCAGGTTCTCTCATGCTTGCCAGATTCCAGGCACTCCCAAATCCAGCCAAGTGCCTTGCCTGGCCCTAAGCTCTCCTCCCAGGTTTCCCCTGGCTCTTCTAGTCTTGATTCTCAATCTCTGGCTTGTAGCTTCTCAGTCCTTTATAGCTCCAGTTTAATACCCTCTCACCAAACAGCCAAGATTTGCATACACCCTGCAGTGATGTTTTTTCGGAAACCTAGTGCAAATAGGTCTAGCACCATGACCTTCCTCATTGTACCTAAGTTAGGATGAAGCCGAACGTCTTCTTACGGAAAAAAGGGGGGGGGGGGGTATTTTGAAAAGCAGATCCCTAGACTTTGAGGTCTTTGTAGGTAAAGCACCCATCATCCCCTCACTTCCTTCTTCGGTAAAGGAACTGCCACTTTAGAACGACCAGGCATAAAAATTTAGGATAACTCCATGTGTACCATCTTTCACACCTTCAGATTTTATCTCCACCCTCTCCACAACAACCATCAATATTTCCAACATTTCGGTTGTGAGTAGTTCTCTTCACTCTTTGTTACATAGCCATTAATTCCTCTATTCATTCAATATGTATTCTCAACATGTTAAAATATGCAATGTATGCATAAAATCATTCATTTAAAAAGAATACGCCATTGATCAACAACAGAAATTGTTATCAAAGTAATTCTTGATTGAGCTTGGGGAATACTGGTGTCAAGACAGAAGGGGCACTTCCAGAGAGGGACATGAGCATTCCATCAACAGGGTAAAAAGTAAACCATATAAAGTATCTATTTTCACATGACAAGACACAACTTAGCCATCGACGTTCTTTCCAAACTTATTTTTTAAGTTTCTTTCTTTTATGAGTGACAGACACAGAGAAAGAGAAAGCGTCATCCCCAGTAGGATTTTCCATGCCACAATCCACCCTTAGGTCCAGCCAGCCCAGGATCATGGGCACATATACACACCCTGTGTGTTCAGGTCACTCATGTAGGTCAGACTCTCAGAGCATCACATTATCATTATGTTACCATCTGCCTTTCCAGTCAATTTCATGTGCTGCCACACTTAGAAAATGCCAATATGGGGACCAGCAGATGGCATAATGGCTACGTCGCTGGACTCCCATATAGTCAACTATGGTTCGAGTCCCAGTCATGGTGGCTTAAACTCACACCGGATGCATGTGCGTGCGTGCCCAAGGTCCCAAGAGGAGAATGGAGAAGGGACTGTGGCATAGCCATGCCCCGTAGGGGGTGATTTCTCGCTTTCTGTCTCTGTCTTTCTGGTGAGCCCATGTGCCCTATAGCAAAAAACTCTGGAACCAGCAGTTAGCGTAATGGCTATGTCACTGAACTCCCTTGTAGTCAACCACAGGTCGCGTCCCAGACCTGGTGGCTTAAAACTCACGCCGGGCATGTGTGCATGTGTGCCCAGGATCCTGAGAGGAGAAGGGAGGAGAAGGGATTGTGGTGTGGCCATCCCCTCTGGGGGTGATTTCTTGCTTTCTGTCTCTCTGTCTCTCTCTGTCTGTCTGGTGAGCGCACATACCCTATAACAAAAACCTCTCAAAAAAAAAAAAAAAAAAAAAAAAGGCAATATGACAAGATTTCCTGGAGTGAATGGAGCAGGCTGCTTATAGCCAGACATAATTGTTCAGCTGGCCCAGGTCCCAATGAATTGTTTGGGGGCCAAGAGCATCAACCTCAGCATATCCATAACCTATTTCTGGAACATCAGTATATGACACACTGTTGAGCTTTCACTGAAATAATAGTTGTTCATGCATGTTTTTGAGTTCCTACAAATATTTTGAAAGTGCCAGTCACTGTTCTAGGAATTAGAGATACGTCAGTGAACAAAAACAGAGGAGAAAACCTTCCACACCAGTTTCTACTGTAATGTGAGGCAACATTGTAAACATGTGTTAAGCTTAATAATTAAGAAGGTCCTACTATACTTTGAAGGGATAAGTGCTGTGCATTAAGGACTCAGGGCAGGTCCAGAGGGTTGGAAGTGGGAAAAGCTGGGAAGATTGATGCTGAATTTAATAGGATGTGAGAAGAGGCCTCATTAAGAAAGTGAGCAAAGCCTGGAAGAGGTGAGAATTTGAGTCAAGTGGAGGTCTGGGGTAAGAGCATTGCAGGCTGGAGGAACAACAGGGACAAAAACGCTGAGGAGGAGCGTGCCCTGTGGGTTCCAGAAACAGTGAGGAGACCAGCCTAGCTGGAGACAGACAGCAACGGGAGAGAAGTTGGATCCAGGGTAGGGCGGGAACAAAAGGCCTCAGCTTTTCAATGAAAGGTATTGTTGACTTGACACAACAGATCCCCAAAAGGCAGACTACCAGCATGCGTCCTTCTACTGTCCTAGCTGTTAGGACACCGAGAGAAATTATGGAAGAGAGGACCAATAGGAAAGCAGCGAAGTATGAAGAAGAAACCGGGACTGTCTTATCTAACCAAATTCACATGTTCAAGATGTTTCAAGATGGGACTGACACAGACGTCAATGAGGCGTTTGCTAATATTCTGCCCATCCTGCAGTGTGGCTGATCTGTCCCTTGATGCCCGACCCACCCATGACAGACCTCCACTGGTCACTGAGGGCCAATTCCACTGGATAGGCAGCTGCCTGCATGACAGGAGCATATGGACAGTTATGTCACATACGGAAGGAAAAAGAAAGACTGAAATATCCTAACACAGAGAGAGGAAATCCCGGCCAGCAAAAGACTAATCCCAAGCTTCTGCTCGCAAGTTTAGCTTCACATTCTTAAATAGAATATGACATATGCCTTTAGGATTATAGCTAAAAGCTATATTCCTTGAAAGGTGGGGATGAACTTCTACCTCGCATGCCCTTCTACTGTGGACTCCAGTGTCCCATCCTGACACAGAGGACAAACTCCCAGCAGAGTGGCCAGACCCTAAAGCCATGGTTCTCTCCACCTGAAAAGAGAATGAGAGTGTTGGGGGAAAAAAAGAGCACAGGAGATTTTTCTCCTTGGTGTGAAACCAAGTGTGAGGATCATGACTTCTGGTCAGGTTTCTGTCATTCAGTTCTGCAAAGCCAACGGCTCTTGAGCAGCGGGATGACTGTAAGAATGTGACGTTCAGTTCTGCTCCGGCCTGGTGTCGGCCTGTCTGCAGTGCCTGGGAAGGAAGCACGATGCTTACAGCATTTATATTTTCCATGCTGTGGTGAATTTGGAACCTTCACCCAGCTCAAGACAGAATAAATTTACTCCAGCACAAATCTCTTGATCATTTCTCCTTCAAATGTGGGAAAACAGCACTGAGAAGGTGGAAAGTGTGGAGCACATCATAAATCCAGGGACACAGGAACTCAGAAAGCTGCAGGAGGCACATAAAGGAAGCACTGTGCTTTAATATTATTTTCTGTTTAAAATCGACATGTGTGGTTTCGGACAAAGGCCTTTTAGTGTGGAGGAAAGAAGGTTCAGTGTTTCTCCTTTTGAAAAGCAGAGGAGTGTCTGGGAGAGACAGTGAAGAGATGTGCTCTGGGTTATAATCCGAAGGAAACTAAAAATAAAACAACAGGACTTTCGAATAACTGCCCTTAGGAAATTCAACCACGTAGCCAGCTCCCCAGCCTGTGCCTTCCCATGCCGGTCATTTCTGCCTCAGCATGTTCCACATGAATGGGAACAGGTGTTTATTGATAAAATCCCCAAAATGATTTCATGTCACTGAGATTTACTGTCACTTCAAATGTCCCTGTTCCTGTGGTTTTCTCTCTCCACTACAGGAAAGATTATCAGAGTCCCACATGTTCTTTAAAAGATTTGTCTTTGGGGCCAACAGATGGTGTAGCGGTTACATCACTGGACTCCCACATGGCCAACTGTGTTGGAGTCTCAGACCCAGTGGCTTGAGACTCATGCCAGGCCCATGTGCATACATGCCCAAGATGCCAGGAGGAGAAGAGAGGTGAAAGGATTGCAGTGTGACCATCCCCCCAGGGGGTGATGTCTCACCTTCCCTCTCCCTGTCTCTGTCTCTGTCTCTCTCTCTCTCTAAGGTGAGTGCATGCACGATAAAGCAAAAACCTCTAAAAAAAAAAAGGAGGACTTGCCTTTGAGTATTTCATTATACAGAGATCAGAGGTATAAAGGAGGGTGGATCAGCGCAGACTGCCCACACTGCCTTGGTCTGAGCACTTCCTCTGCTGTACATGTACCAACGTGTACCTATTGTAGTCTTAGTGAGTGGATTCACTTCTTTTCCTCCTCTATGAAATGGGATAGATAATAATGCCTATTTCTTTGAGCTGTGGTCATTAAATGAGCTAATATATGAAAAAAGACTGACTCGGGTTAGGTCACAATGGTGCATCTCACTGATTTAACTATCTTGAAAAGCCGGACCTTGAACACTAACCCTCACCTCTTAGTTTGCTATTGGGTTGTTGGGAAAATCATGATGCATTTTTGCATAGAAAAGCAGAAAAATATGTCATGACTTTCCAGAAAACCTAATATTTAAAGAGAGATAGTCAAGCCTTTCAATGGATCTTAGCAAAATAAGAAAATGGGCGATACCTGAATCTACCTGTCCTGGCTTGAATCTACTTATTTCTCAACTCTTCTGACTGCTTAGGTGCTTTGCCCCTCAGCATCCACCAGCTCTTCATCTGGTCAGAGCACCGCAATTTTGCTTAGAAGAACCCCTCTCTGCTTTTGGCTATCAACCTTTTGGGCTCCCATTCTAGACACTCTCCAGCTGTTCCTCAGCTCTTGCCGGTGGAAGGGTGGGCCTATTACCCAAGTTTGGCTCCTCACGTTCTTTCTCACAGAAATTTCTGTCTTGAGCATAGTAAATCAATAACTGGGGGAAATGGCTGGCAGTATGTTTATCAGGCCACAGTGCTCCAAGGAACGGGTGTCTAAGTTCCTGCTGCCCACACACCCAGAGCTGCCCCTGTTCTTAGCAGTTTTAAGACTCCTATGTTTGGCTTTTCCTCTGAGCTCCACTGGACTTTTTCAATCAACTCCTTTCTATCTTAGCCAGAATGTATCTTTTTCCCCCTCCCAATCAGTGACCCTAACTGATGCAATTCTTGTTCTCATCTGTAGATTTCTGTGGTCTTGAAGTGTCCACATGTGTATAATTCCATTGCAAGCACATGAGTCTGTTGTGGTTAACAATGACTGGGAGTTCTGAGTAGCTGGAAAACAAGTTCCAAAGTAATAAACACTCCTGTTTCTTTCAGTCAAGCACAGGATTTTCAACAGTTGACAGATATTATAATGTCATGACAGCCAAAGAAGAAAGTTCTGTTCAAGAAGTAATGGGCTACTCCACACTAGAAGTAGTGGAATTACACGCAAAGAAGAACTAGGAGTAAGTTGTGGGTAAAAATGAGGTGAAAGTCTTAGGGCAGGAACTTAGTAAGAAGAATTGGGGGAAAGGATAATACAAAACAACCAGAAGGAGGAAGGAAGAGAAGGAAAGGTAGGAGGATGGGTAATGAAGAGAAGGGTTAAGGTGAAAGTGGAAGCTAACGGGGCAATTGTTACAGAGGAGTCGGCCTTGTTGCTCTATCTGTATATCAATGCCCAGTAGTTTCTTGCCTGCCAGGAAGCTTGGCTAGGAAGGAGGATAAGAAAAGTATTTTTGACAATGAGAAGAGGTATTGGGTAAAGAAGGAAGAAATGAGCCCAAGACAGATTGCTTGGCTTCACACTCTGGCTTTGAACCAGCCTTCTGGGTGAGTGACACATGGTATAGAAAAGAACAACGTGACCAGAGAAAGTAGATAGAAGAAGGAAAGTGAAAGAGAGGAAAATGTAGAAAGAAGAGCAAAGAACTGAAGTAGGGAATGTAATATCTGAATGGCAAGAGTACCACCAAGGCACTGGACCACACCTGTTCACAGAATACTTCCTGACACATTTCTGGCCAAGAGAGCTTCTTTTGGTAGTGCAGAGCCTCTTGTGTCCATGCTATGAAGAGAACAAACCTCCCCATTAATGACTGACCACAGTATTTGTAATAATGACAGTGAAATATTAGCAATGCTTGCTTAGTGGAGATTTCTAGAGCATTCACATTAATATTCTGCCTTTCCCCTACTTAGCACTGTCTCAAACCTTAATATTTCAGAAAACCCATGAGACTTTTGGATTTTCTACTGGCCTACCAATAGGTTCTCTCAACTTATCTTGGCACAACATCTGAGACAGGGACCCAAAGTGAAGGTTAGAAGAAAAGTAGCCATGCAAAAGACCAAGAAATACAGCAAGATTAATTAGAGGATGCAGGGCCCACATCCCATTTTGGTAGGAATCAGGGCCAAACAGGGAGGGCCAAATAGGGCCCCAGGGAGGGCCGAAGCTGCCTGGGAACAGATGCTCTTTTATCCTTTTAGCGTGAAGACAAGTTCCCTACATGGAATGACATGAAGCCTGAGCAATGTGGTATATTTTCAATTATTAATGATGAGCATGGCATACATAAATCTACCTTATTATGCCATTGAAACTGCTGTGTCAATTATAAACTTAATGTAAGCTTTTAAAAAAAAATGCTTCCCAGCATTACATGACACACACAAAGTCTTCGTGCTGTGTCATGATAGTAGAACAGAGCTCAAGGTAACACTGCCTGCAGCTCTATGACCTTCTCCTGAGGATAACATGCGTTAGTGAATGAGACTCAAATACAATAAAATTTGTTTCTAAATTTAAAAAAAAAAAAGAAGAAGATGTGTTAGTGGAGGAACTAAGACAGAAATTAGAAACAGCAGAGTCAGGAAATATGACTCTATATGTAATGAAATATGACTTTATGTAAGAATTTTCATTTAAATATAACGTTTGTTCAGTTATTTTTAACTCGGCTTTATTTATCATGAGTTCTAAAACTGAATGTACTGATACTTTGTTACCAAGAACAAAACTTATCTTTTGCTCATGGCACACATAAAAAGCCACTTTTCCCTTCAAAAGGGAGAGATATTACCATGTAATAAGAGGAAAATGCAAACACACACACACTCTACAGCATAAAACACAGAGAACTACAATTACCCTGCCAGTCTTCTGTCAGATTGCTCACAAGGCTTCTCAAGAGGACATACATCTGTTCTCCGTTTAAGTGCCCACACTGCTCCTTTTTAGTAATCTAACATGATATATATATGTGTGTGTGTGTGTGTGTGTATTTACTTCCTATGGCATTTGTTCTTCATTCAAACCTCAATTCATTCCTTTCTACTTTATTTTTTTCTTACTGTCATCTCTGTGAAATTAGAACATAACATGGGACCAGCAGATGGCGTAATGGTTACATCACTGGACTCCCACGTAGTCAACTGAGGTTCAAGTCTGAACTCAGCAGCTTAAAACTGATGCGGGGAGGGAAGCTAAGCTCTAAACTCCATCTTCTAGACTCCCGAAATATTCAGACAAGTAATCTGTTTCTGTGGATACCACACTGTGAAGCACAGTGGAGGAGAGATTTTGTCACAGAATGACCAGAATGACCACCACAGAGGTACAAGAAACATGAGATACCAAGAAAATATCTCTCCCCTAAGTGAAAAGAACAATCTCTCATCATCCACAGACAGTACAATAGAACTCATGGAAATGTCTGATACAGAATTCAAAATACTCATAGTCATAGTGATGAAACTAAATGAGATGCAAGAGCTGAGAGATAATGAACTCCAGAAGATATAGAAGAAAAGAGACAATGAGTTCCAGGAGATGTTGAAGGTGTTTCCATGACCTGAAAGAGGAATACACACCATAAAAAAGAATCAAATGGAACTATTAGAGATGAAGGCTGCCATTCAGGAAATCAAAACCTTCCTTGAAAGTATTAAAAGCAGATTAGTCCATGCAGAAAATCAAATCTCGGATGTTGAAGCCAAAATCTCTGATCTAGAAAAAACAACTAAAAAAACTGAGAAAATAGCCCCCCAAAATAAAATACTATATAAGAAATACTAGACAACATTAAGTGCCCAAACATCTAGATAATCGGTATCCCAGAAGGTGAGGAAACTAATAAGGGCATTGATAAATCTATTCCATGAAATCATGGGAGAAAACTTTCCAAGTCTAGAGAGGCATTCCAATATCCAGACCCAAGAAATACAAAGGACCCCTAATAGAATCAACCCAAGAAGATCTTCTCCAAGGCACATCATAGGCAGACCGGCTAAATCAACAAAGACAAGATCTAAAATTGGCAAGAGAGAAATGTCAGATTACTTATAAAAGTTACCCAATCAAGTTAACCTCAGACCTCTCATCAGAAATAATGCGAGCAAGGAAAGAATGGGAAAATATATTTAAAGTGTTAAGTGAAAAACAGTTTCAACCAAGAATACTATACCCAGCAAGATTATCTTTCATATGGAAACAAAGGATAAAAACATTCTCAGATAAACAAGACCTGAAAGAATTTGCCAATAGCAGACCCACTCTTCAAGAAGTTCTGAAAGGAGTGCTCTACCAGGAAAACTAAAGACACATACGAAAATAAGAGAACGAAAGGCAACCAAGGAAATGACAAATTTAATGCTAGAGACAAGAAATATCCAATAATAACATTGATGTTAACTTCCAGGATTTGAACAGAAAGATCGGACCACAGTAATACTGCATATTCAACAGAAGAGAGTTTGAACATAACACTGAACTGGTGATATAGAATTTTATGACTTTTGAATGAAATATTACTGATTGTTTTTAACTATGCTTTATTTTCTCAATTTAAGCATTTTACTTTCTTTTGAGTTGTTGATAGGTTCTGCAATTTGTTAAAATATTTTTCTTGTTTGTTTCTTTAAACTGAAACAAACTTTTCTTCCTTCCTGACACCTCTGGAATTGGAAAATACCTGGGCGTATTCTTATTTTGTGGCAGAAGGGTTATTTGCATAAGTTCAATAATGCTTGTTACATTGAATCAAAAATTGGAAATGTTATTGGACAAGGCTTTGACTGGAATGTCCTATCTGAAGATTAATCAGAAAACTGTGGAACTAAGATGGATCTCAGGTAAGCTAATAGAAGCTCTTAGAAAGATGGCCTGGCACCATAAATAGTTCTATCTGGCAAAGAAGATTAGAGAAGATATATGAAAGAATTTATAACATAAAATAACTTTTTCCAGCCCAGCATTGTAATCAGTAGAGATTGCAAAAAAAGCAACCACACCAGAGGATTATCTTGAGAAAGGCTTTGAAGGAAAAAGTATTAGTAAAAATTTTTTGATCTGTAAAGTAAATGTTTGTGGAAAAATGTAAAAATAAATTAATTAATTAAAAGATTTTTAAAAAATACCTCATGCAGGGTGTGCAGCATGTGTGCCCAAAATCTTGAGAGGAAAATGAAGGAGAAGGAATTGTGGTGAGATCATCCCTCCCAGGGAGGTGATTTCTCGCTTTCTGTCTCTCTGTCTCTCTGGTGAGCACATGCACCCCTATAGAAAAAACTGCTCTCTCTCACACACACACACAAAAAAAAAAAGAATATAATGTAAGACTCTAATTAATAGCATTTTATATAGAAAGGGTTACAGTAAGACAAGCATTAACCTATATGCAAATTGACAGGTTTGTTTTCTATTTTTGATATTACCTTTTCTCTACATTTTTAAAATTATAAAGTAAAAAAATACATAGCAGTAGAGAGAATACCCATCACCCAACTTCAACAAGCATTGTCTCGTGTTTTATTTACACTCTCACGTCCCCTCAGTATTATTTTAAAGTAAATTTCATCCCTGATATTATTTCTTGAGTTCATGGTCGAGGATCCTATAGCAAAAGCTGGATTAACAAGAGAATAGTATACTAATTTACTTAATACGTTTTACATAACATGGCCTTCACAAGGAAAGGAAGACTCAGAGAAAAGGGCAAACTTGTGTATTTTTTCATGCTAGGTTTGAGGGAGAAGTGGCTATAGTCACTGAGAAGTATAGTTGGATAATAAATATGGCTAATGTTAATAAACTTGGAGGGAACCATTCGCTCATAGTTCTCTCTGTGATGCTTTATCTTCAAAAACAGGGATATTCTTTTCTCTAGGTATTGGCAAGGTACCTTTGGAACAAAGATCTTAAAACCTGCCTCACGGGAAGGTCAGAAAAACTTCCTGGGTTTTATGACCTACTTCAGGAAGAAGGGAGAAGGGTAACCTTCCTGCTTCTGCTATTTTCTCAAATGCCAAGGTGCCAGAAATGTCCTAGACTGTGAAGAACAAAATATACACTCCTTCTCTAACTAATGGAGTTGTTGATATATATATATATATATATATCATATATATATATATCAACATATCTTCAATTCTCAGAAATGTTTTAATATGACATGTTATTCTAAAATATTCCCTAATACCTTTTAAAAAAACAAATGGGGCTATTAGTTTATTGACAGGTACTTTTATAAGTCTAAGGCTTCCAACAGTGAAAAAAAAAACTCTTCTATTATGGGGCAGTTGCTATAATGTATTTTCATTTTTTATGACAATTAGATTCCTATCATAAGGAGGCACCAAGTGGCATGGTGGTTAAGGGTGCTGGATTCCAATATGGCTGACCATGGTGTGAGTTCCAGACCTGGCGACTTGCTTTCTCACTTTCCCTCTCTCTCTCACCTTCTTGCTTGGTCCTTCTCTGGTCAAATTAAAGTAAATAAATAAAATTAAATAATTCCTTAAAATAAAAATAGTTTAAAAATAAATAAGTAAATAAATTCATATCATGATACACAACTTAGTATTGGATTAGCCCTCTCCAAGTAATCAAACTCTTTTTTTAAAATAAACTAATTATATATTTTTATATAATATTTTTTAAATTTTTGAATATAATTTGAAATTTTTTCCTTAGGGTATCTAATTCAAATTCCATCTTTGTCTCATAGAATTGAGTAGGTTAGTAGATGATTTAGCATTTGAAGGTCAAAATAAATGGCATACTCCCTTGTCACAGGAAGACTTACTTGGCATGAAAAAATGACAGGCATGATCTAAAGCTATTAAAGAGTGTTGTTGTGAATAGATTTATTACCTTATTGTTTAGCATATGGTAGATGCTCAATAAATGTTGATTATTACTGTTACTAGCCTTATCTTCTCTGAGGCTCTATTTTCTTACCTTTCCTCTTTTCTGTACTGTCAACTTCTCCCATTCTAAATAAGACATACAGTAATATTTTAGAAAGAACATAGGCTTTGGAGTCATTATTGTAAGTTGAGAGTCAGTCTGCCCAGAGTTCAAATCCCAGCTCTACTATATTCTTACTGAGTTACCTTGGGACAACATCTTTCTTCTATTGAAAAAGGAAATAGATATACCTATCTAGCATGGCTGTTGTGAACATTAGGAAAAAGCTTCTAGCACAATGCTTGTTACATAAAACTGTAACGAGAACTATGAAGGAAATGTATCTTTACCTTTAGTAAATGTTGATGGTAGCAGAGGTGCTGGTAGTGATGACTGTAATAATAACCATGGTTTTGTTGTTTTCTTTCTCTTTATTCTTTTTTAAAAAAAAAAAAAAAAAAAAAAAAAAAAAAAAAAAAAAAAAAAAGTCTTCCTTGGGACCAGCAGATGGCATAATGGTTACATCGCTGGACTCCCATATAGTCAACCGCGGTTTGAGTCCTGGACCCAGCGCTTAAAACTCATACTAGGCATGTGCATGTGCATACCCAAGATCGCAAGAGGAGAACAGAGGAGAAGGGACTGTGGTGTGGCCATCCCCTCTGGGGGGGTGATTTCTTGCTTTGTCTCTGGCAAGCACACACACCCTATAGCAAAAATTTCTCAAAAAATAAAGATGTTTTCCTTTTATCTTTAACTTCCCCAGAGAACAATTACCCTCTTTCATTATTTTCACCTAGATCAAGTACTAAATACATTATTATCTTTTCTCTCCAACTCTCAGATTCTATTCACACTTCCACCATAAAATCAGTTAAGCTGCTCTTGCTAAGCTGTCCTACCTAACTTTCTATCCACAGCACACTTTGTAGTTCTCTCTGCTATATTTGGAACCATAGATGTCTCTTTATTAAAACGTTTTTCTTCTTTTGGATTATTTCCCTGTCTCCCTCTCAGACTCTTTCACTTCATCTTGTCCTTATACATTGGCATTCCCAAACACTTACCTGCAACCCACTTTTCTTTTTACCCTACATGCTATCTCTGGACAGTCTTACGCACTTTCATCTTCCTTTATGCTGACGATACTCAAATGTTGAGTTGTTGGAAAAGTCATGACATATTTTTCTTTTTTATTTATTTTTTAAAAGAAATATTTATTTAACTTTATTTATTTTTTAATTTGACAGAGACAGAGAGAGAAGATGAGAAAGTAAGCCACCAGGTTTGGGATTCAAACCATGGTCGGCCATGTGGGAGTGTCTAGTGCCTTAACAACCATGTCACCCACTGGTACCCAACATATTTTTCTATGCAACAGTGCATCATGACTTTTCCGACAACCCAGAATATAGACTACTTATCTCCAGATCTCCAGAACTCTTTGTATCTACTGGAAATAAACAACTACACAAAGCAAAAGCAAATGGAACATTTTAAAACATCACTTTTTACTCTCTCAGCATGCACAGCCACACGTGCCATCGTCCTTGATCCTTCTCCGTCTTGGTGAGCGGAGCCAATTGCAGTCATTTTATCAATAACTATCTATCGAATGAAACCAAGTCCCTGCAATCAGCTAACCAATAGTGAAAGCCCGGAACCTTAGGCATCCCAACTCCTCTCACCTCTTATTCCCCAGACATAGTTGTCCGTCAACTCCCAGGAATTCACTCTCAACATCTGGGCCCTTTCTCTACATCTCCAACTGCTGGTTTAGTCAAAGTCTCATTGTATTGCAGCCACCTTTTGCATCCTGGTGATCAGTCTTATCTGCTCCGGTTCATGCTCCATATGGCCACCAGAATTAGTTTGACAGTACAATTTCATTACATTGGTTCCTTATGGGAAAACCTCCACTAACTTTCTGATGTGTATCAGAATCTATGGTATTGCTTTAAAAAGTGAATTATGATTGAAATTCAACCTCATTTTGTTTTACTCCCTGATTCTAAAAGCCTGAGTTGCTCTTCATCATTTTCTGACATATGCTATGCCAAGTGAATTTTCCATGATGCTCATGCAATGGACTGAAATTTTGTGTTCCTCTACAAATTCATATGTTGAAATCCTAAGCCCTAAAGTGATGGTATTCAGATATGGGTCCTTTGGGGGGTAATTAGGTCATAAGGATGGAGCCTAAGGAACGGGATTAGTGTGCTTATAAAATAGATCACAGAGAGGTCCCTTGTCCCTTCTGCCATGTGAGGATACAGAGAGATGTTCACCTGTTGAAGTGTCCATTTTGTAAGACAAATAATAATGTGATTGAATGTAAGGAAAAAAAATGAATTAAAAAAAAGAAAAAAAAAACAAATACCTCTTTGCTAAAAATAAACAATAAAATAAAATTTGAAAAAAAAAATGACAATTTATGAACCAGGAAGTGGGTCCTCACTAGATACTGAATCTGCTGGCACTTTGATCTTAGACTTCCTAGCTTTCAAAACGGTGAAAAATACATTTTTGTATTTTCTGTATATAAGTCACTGCCTTATCAGTGACTTTGAGGGACTGTCAATTTCTTAAACCATCGATGGGGAGAGTTAAATAACTATCTTACAGCATAAAAAGAGAGATCTACTGTACAATTTAGTGCCTAGGATAAGTCAGTCAAATTATTACTGGCTCTAATTATCACCCCCATAGCTGTTAAATTCTTTACCTGCAGCAGAGTAGAACTCTAGAGGTGAGAAATTCTTTCCTGCCTTTGAAAAGGCCAAGGAAAAAACCCAAAGAAGTACCTTCCAATATGAACCTTAGAAATCAAACCTACACTGTACACAAAGACAGGACAGCAAGGGAAAAGCACAGCAAACATGGAAAATAACTTATTGGAAAGTCAAGGGTCTAATGTTGACTTTATTTAGAAACTACCTCCTACTGTGACTTGCGTGTATAAATGGGCTATTGCACTCCAAAGCAGCCAGCAGTGAAAAGAAGAAGAGTGAAAAGAAGTCAGGGAAGCCAGTCATTATAGTATTTTTTTTTATTCATTCATACTAAATTAGGATATGAACAAAGAAAAGTTGTGTAATCGATGAGAAACACAATGGATAGAAGTGAGGAGAGGGTACAAGGAGAAGACAACGTTCCAAAGAAAGACTCTGTCTATAATAAAATATGGAAAAAAGTTTAGTATAGAAGAGAAGGAGGGGGAAGGAAAAAAGTAAAAGTATGCTTAATTGGCAAAAAAAAGAGAAGCTATTTGCTCATAAGTTATAGAGTAATATCTTTGGCTTGACTGACATGCATAGTATTTGTGCTGGAAAAAGAAATGTACACTGTAAAGATGTGATTAAATGTAAATTAATTAATTAATTAAAAAAATAATTCAATGAACTCTGTGAAGTATATTTTTTGCACCTTTTCTGTGAATGACCTACCTTACCAGATAGTTCTCCCTCCCCCAGCAACCTCCTTGTCTGAAGATTTCTTTCATGTCAGTCTCACAGGAGACATCAGCACTTTAACTAAGGAAAAGGGGCAGGGACAACAGAGTCCCAGGCTAACCAAAGAACACTTATTTCCAAGCATCAACTGCACTGTCTTAGAGGTGGAATCAGTTTTCAGCATCAGAGCTTGACTTCTTTTTTATTTTTGTCATATTTTATTATATGAAATTTTCTTAACACTTTCATTTTTAAGAACATTTCTTACATTGAGGAAAACATCTTTGGCATATTTGGTTGTCACTAAGCATTCTCCACATTTTTTATTATTATCATTATTATTATTACCATTATGGGATTTTTTGCTATAGAGCATATGCCCTTACCGGGGAGATAGAGAGAGATGCAGAGAGAGAAAGTGATAAATCATCCCCACCTCAGTGGTATGGCCACACTGCCATTCCTTCTCCTCCATTCTCCTCTCAGGATTTTGAGCATTCAAACACACACCCCCAGAGTGAGTTCTAAGCTGCCAAGTCCAGGATTCGAACCACAGTCAGCCATGTGGGAATCCAGCACCTTTATCACTATGCCACCTGCTAGCCCCTATTTTATTATTATTTTGTTTTCATTTAATCACTATATATCTCCACAGCACACAAACTGAATCTTTACAGATGAATAAACTGCATATCAGTCTGGTCAAAGACATTATCTTACATATCAACATCAACTTTTTTTTTGAGAGAGATTTTAGGGAACATGTGCTCACCAGAGAGACAGAGAATGAGAAAGTAAGAAATCACCCCCCCCAAGGGACATGGCCATGCTGCAATCCCGTCTCCTCTATTCTCCTCTTGGGATTTTGGCATGCATGCACATGCACTGGGAATGAGTTTCAACCTGCTAGATTTTGGACTCAAACCACAGTCAGCCATTTGCAAGCCCAGTACCTTAACCACTATACCACCTGCTTGCCCCAATCATTGACAACATCTTTATCTTTTACTTTCCATCCTTACTTACACCTGCAGTAGAGACTCGAAAGATCATTTGGTGAATCAGCTGACTATGAAGAGAAAAATTTGAAACATGATGGGAACCCAAAATCTCTCAGCTCACACCCAAACTCTTGAAATGTGATGATCTCCCAGGAACTTTTGGTCCAAAATTGAAGCACAAAAAGAGGAGAACGAGAAAGGAGGAAGGGAAGGGAAGGGAAGGGAAGGGAAGGGAAGGGAAGGGAAGGGAAGGGAAGGGAAGGGAAGGGAAGGGAAGAAAGGCAGGGCAGGGCAGGGCAGGGCAGGGCAAGGCAGGGCAGGGCAGGGCAGGGCAGGAAGCTTTCATATACATTCACAAGGAGAAAAATTAATGATACATGTAGTTACATGAGTCCAAGTCTGTACTATAGATTGATTTTTTCCCCTGTGAATGTTTTAATAAGAGCCAAAGCTTCCCTGTTATTTATATGTGACAAATAACCCTCATTTTCCCCCAGTGTGTTTCTATTTCTACAAGTAGTTAAATTTCTCTCTCTTTTTTCTTCTTTGTGTGTGTATGTGTGTCTATCCTGTGAGCACTTACACCCTAAATGCTAGAAACCAGGCGAGGAATAATACTGCAGAAGATCAAACTATGAAAATAGGCACCCTGGAGGATTCTCTACAGGAGAGGATCACAAGGTCACAGGTTGTGCTGGTAGATTTTCCTTGGCTGCTACACTCAGTAGCACAACAGACATAAAGCAGCATTTCCAAACCAAAGTCATCTGAGCCACATGAAATCCAAATCAGCATGTGAAGACTTAATATCTAGGTTTATATTTAGGGTTACAATTAGGTCATTTCTGTTTCTAACTTTTCAAATTTGGGGTGTGACGGGGGAGGCTGGAGAAGCTGTTATACCTGATTTGCCATGTAACTAAATTTAATCATACTGATTAAAGGGTTCCTTCTATAATCATGTCCCAGTACTTAAAAATGGAAAATGGTGATAATTCACAAAAGTACTCAATAAGTATATGTTGTTCATATCTCAAAACTGAGTAGAAGGTAGCAAGGCTCTTTATACTGAAATATGAGATACAACAGAGGACGATGGACAGTTCTACCCGGGAGATGTGTGAATAGCAGCAGTGGAGAGCTGTGACCCTCAAGAAGGACACAAGAGAGAACGAGGATGATTGACAACAGGGGTTGGAAGTCATGGGACCTGATTCTGCAATGGTGGTAGATCTCTAGAATGTAGTCAATTTAGGGGAAGTTCTCCCTCAAAAATATGACATTTGATTTCCAAACACATGCCGGAAGTGTACATGGTTCCCAACTGTACTGAGTAGGTGAGAGGCTGAAATCCCAATGTATGCATCTTCCAACTTTCCCCAGTCTGTGGTCTGTCTCTGGATCAGCAGGAGTTGCCTGAACAGCTACTATGGTTTCATTAATTTTCCTCTGTAGCTCCCTCAGCTCTTCCACGATGCAATAATCGTAGAATCTGAGCAGCTTCATTAAGAATTGTGTCTCCTGTATCAAAACCAAGAATATGTTTGTCTAAAGCAACAGGCAAGCCCTCTTTTGGTGATTTGCTTTAGCAACTGCACCCTGTGTCAGGTGCTCCTGAACCAAAATTCAAATTGCCTTAAGCATTGCCAGGTAATTAATCATCATGATGCTGAATATGAAGAAGGTTAGACAAAGCCATTACACCAGCCTTGAAATTAGAATTATTCACATCCAAACTAATCAATGGCTCAGTATTTTAAGGGGTATTGTCAGAATTTTTTGCATTATAAGGCATTAGGTCCTTGTACTTAGTCGCATTATTTCCATATTCAAGTCTAATCGCTAAACTGAGAAGCCAATCAATTGTTTCTTACCCAGACTGATTCTTGAAACGACAGTTAACATCTTTGAGATACTTTTCAAAAAACTTGGGCCAGTCATTGCATGAATATTTCTTAAATTCCCCCCCCCCCTCCAATTTTGTAGCATCTGATTTCCTGGTCTTCAAACCAAACAATAAAAGTTTCTAAATTCTGTTTCATCTTTGCAGTTGAAGGCAGCAAGGTTGTGGTAGCCAAGAGCCATAAGTTTGCATCAGAACAAGATCCCTGCTTCTCGCTCAAGTCCCCCAGGACTCTGCTGGGAGAGGAGAAGTGAGGTGTCCATTGAACTTTCTGAAGTATCCCTCTATGTATGACAGGTTAAAGAAAGAAATCACCTACAAGGAGTCAAACCATCCATAGCTTAAAGAATTTTATTTTAAAATAAGGTCCACCCCAGGGGATGCCATCAATCTGGATGCAGGGAATCTGAAATCAGAAATCAAGATATCTTGGCAGGGCTGCATTGAAAGGCAGAGGCTGAATTCCCCCCCCCGCCCCGCCCTAGTCCCACCCCAACAAATGACAATGTTGATAAAGCCCAAGTTGTGTTTTCAGCTTTTCAAGCCATAATGTGGATGAATGGGGCTTGCCCCATGGTCTAGTGGTTAAGGGAGCTGGATCCCACATGGCCAACCATGCTGTTCAAATCCTGGCCCTGGCAGCTTGAAAAACACACTAGGTACATTGCTCCAAATCCCAACAGGTTGGAAAAATGAATGAGAAAAGATGGCAGTGTGCACATATCCCATTGAGGGGATGTATTCTCCCTGTCTGTTCCCAGTTTCTGGTGAACACAATGCATTCTGATTCTGAAAACAACAAAAACAAAAACAGGGGTGAATAAAGAGTCATCATCTATATGATCAGAGTTATAACATCGGAACAAGTGACTGAATCCAAGCCCTCTCAGCTCACAGTTTCTTTTGCAAGAATATGAATGGGAAGTTGTTGCTACCGCTTTCAAGGTCAATGTGGAAAGGCGATTATGCATGAAGAAAAAAAAAAAAAAGGCAGCACCATGTAAGGCTATAGCTCAGGCTAGGGGCTGTTGGAGTGAAAACATCATTTAAGACCAGAAACAAGAGGAGCTAGTTGTCATATTACTTGGCACAACTATGGGCTTGATCCACTTAAAAATAAACAAAGCCAAGCACGGAGAAACCTATGCTTGCTTTGAGATTTATTTGAATTCTACGTGTACATACGTCCATGATTTGAAGTGTTTTTTCTGCCTTCTGACTCCTCCCTGTAGTGTAGGGCACAGGAGCCGAGGCCTTGGAGCCAAGCCTGGGAGCGCAGTGCTGCTTCCAAACTCCTACTCTCAGTGCACCAGGGGTTTGAAAAGAACTTCCATCAAAATCAAAATATATGAATGTGGGTGACTTAGCCTGAGATGTCTGATCGCCCAATATGGAGTCTGGCAAGGTAATTTCTCCCAAAACATAGTGAAAGGTGTACAGACGACAGCACAAATTCTAAAGAATGTGGGGGGATTCCAAATATGAGCCAAGCATTATAAATCAGATGTTGAGTTTACCTTCTGATACCGCGAGGTTCTAGAAAATGTGAAAGTAGTCCAAAGAAAGGCACTGTTGGTGCAGATGTGACATGAAAGTATTCAAGCCATACTAGAAAGTCACTGTTCTTTCCCACTATACAAGATGGCAGGCAAAAAAAACTGCGAAGCAGGATACTAAGGAGAAGAAACCTGAAGCCAAGAAGGCTGATGCCAGTGGCCAGGTTCAAAAGGGTGACCCCAAGGCTAAAAGCCCAAGAAGGGGAAGCCCCATTGCAGCTGAAACCCCATCCTAGTCCAGGGCATCTGCAGATACTCCCGGTCTGCCATGTATTCCAGGAAGGCCACGGACAAGAGGAAATACTCGGCCACTAAATCCAGGACCGAAAAGAAAAAGGAGAAGGTTCTTGCAACTGTCACAAAACCAGTTGGTGGAGACAAGAACGGTGGTACCCGAGTGGTTAAACTGCACAAAATGCCTAGGTATTATCCCACTGAAGATGTGCCTCGAAAGTTGTTGAGCCATGACAAAACACCCTTCAGTCATCATGTGAGAAAGCTACGAGCCAGCATCACTCCTGGGACCATCTGATCACCCTCACTGGACGCCACAGAGGCGAGAGAGTGGTTTTCCTGAAGCAGCTGAGCAGTGGCTTGCTACCTGTAACTGGACCGCTGGTTCTCAATTGAATTCCACTGTGTAGAACACTCCAGAAATTTGTCATTGCCACCTCCACGAAAATTGATATTAGCAAAGTAAAAATCCCAAAGCACCTTACCAATGCTTACTTCAAGAAAAAGAAACTGCAGAAGCCCAGACACCAGGAAGGCGAGATCTTCGACACAGAGAAGGAGAAATACGAGATTTCAGAGCAGCACAAGGTTGATCAGAAAGCTGTAGACTTGCAAATTTTACCAAAAATTAAAGCTGTTCCTCAGCTCCAGGGCTACCTGCAATCTGTGTTTGTCCTTACAAATGGAGTTTATCCTCACAAATTGGTGCTCTAAATTTTTTGCCAAGAACCTAATTAAATAACTGAATATATATGTATATATGTTATATATATATATATATATATATATATAGAGAGAGAGAGAGAGAGAGAGAGAGAGAGAGAGAGAGAGAGAGAGTCACTGTTGATGCAGATGATAGACGACTGGCAATCTAATGTCAAGTTGACCATTTTATACTTCTCTCCCAAAAGATTTTTTTATTATATATTACAAGTCAAAGAAGTCAAATCCTATGGCCATTAACCAAGCTATATTAGGTTCTGAATTGCCACCTGATAGCTACTGCTTAAGAGTTTAGATCTTTTTTTCCTTCTTTTTTTTTTTTTTTTTTTTTTTTTGGAGAAGTTTTTCGCCATAGGGCGCGTGCGCTCGCCAGACAGACAGAGAGAGACATAGAGACAGAAAGCGAGAAATCACCCCCCAGGGGGGATGGTCACGCCGCAATCCCTTCTCCTCCATTCTCCTCTCGGGATCTTGGGCACGCACGCACACGCGCCCGGCGTGAGTTGTAAGCCACCGGGTCCGAGATGCGAACCGCGGTCGACTACGTGGGAGTCCAGCGACATAGCCATTACGCTAACTGCTGGTTCCCCCTTTTTTTAAAATTTGATAGTGCCTGTGAGCTTGCCAGGGAGAGAGAAAGTGAGAAAGTACCCTCTTGGGGGGTGGTAGACATACTGTAGTCTCTTTCCTTCCATTCTCCTCTAGAGATATTGGGCACAAATGCATGTGTGCCCAGCATGGTTTTTCAAGCTGCTAGGTCCAGGACACAAACCACCTAGTCAGTAATATGGAATCCAGCCTCCTTAACCACCATGCTACCAGCTGGCCCACAGCTTAAATCTTTCAAAAAAAAAAAAAATCTATTTCTGTGGAAAGAATAACAGTTCCACATTAAGTGCTATTCAGTTACTAGCACACCAAGTACTCATGCCATAGGCACCCAAACCCCACAAACCATGTCTGTCTCAACTAAGGTAGGGACTTCATGGGACCAGCAGTTAATGTAATGGCTATGTCACTGAACTCCCATGTAGCCGACCGTGGTTCGAGTCCCGGACCCGGTGGCTTAAACTCACTCCAGGCATGTGTGCATGCGTGCCCAAGATCCCGAGAGGAGAATGGAGGAGAAGGGATTGTGGCATGGCCATCCCCCCTGGAGGGTGATTTCTCGCTTTCTATCTCTCTATCTCTCTCTGTCTTTCTGGCAAGTGCACGTACCCTATAGCAAAAAAACCTCTCAAAAAAAAAAAAAAAAAAAAAAAAAAAAAAAAGGTAGGGACTCCAGTGACCCTCACAGGGCAAAGGTGTGGAGTACAGATCCCTACATCACAGTGCCCAGCTGTTAAAGTATTAATTCTTACAACATCAGTCATTCAGAAAGTTCTGATTAATCCATCATCAACAAAGACCAAAAACTTTCTTAGTACCACAAACATAATATCATCATAAAATACTCCAATGAATCATAAAATACAATGAAAATGATTTTGACAAGATGATGACTATGATCATTTGTAATATAGCCTTGATGCATGTAACATAAATAGTTGATCTTACATCCATTTTAGTACAATACATTGTACTAAAATTAAATGCATGCTGGGCCCAGGTGTGGTGACACTAGCAGCAGCCTGCTGATCTGTAGTGCTGGAAGCCACATGGCCAATGTGGGTTCAGATTCTGAGTCAACCTGAAACATATGTGGTACGCAAAAAACATCAAGCATTTGATGAAACCTAATGTTGGCAACAGTTCTGAGAAGCTGCCATTCTTGTACACTACTGGTAGAGTAGAAATTGATGTAACATCTTGGAGGGTGATTTGGCAATATAAGTTAAAATTACATATGCATTTACTTTTATGATTCAGCAATCCGAATTCTAGGAATTTATATTGCTATTGCTAAGGTAGGAATTCTAGGAATTTGGATTGCTATTGCTAAGGTAGCTATCACATAAAGGCTTAAAAATGTGTCTGTGTCTGGGGCCAGCAGATGGGATAATGGTTATGTCACTGGATTCCCACATGGTCAGCTTGGAACTCACGCCAGATGGGTGTGCGTGCATGTCCAAAATTCCAAGAGAATGGAAAAGAAGGGATTGCAGTATGGCCATTCTCCCCAGGGATGATTTCTTACTTTCTGTCTCTCTGTCTCCCTGGCTAGTGCACATTCCCTATAGCAAAAATCTCTCTTTAAAAAAAAAAAAAGTTAAAACTGTATCTGTATGTAAGTTCATAGAAAAAAAATGTTCTGAGCAATAGACTAATTAAATATCGTATGCTATATTTTGTTTTATTTTTCTTTTAGAGAGATATTTTTGCCATAGGGCAGATGAGATCACTGGAGAGATAGAGACAGAGACAAAAAGCGAGAAAGCTCCCTCCAGGAAGATGGCCACCCCACAATCTTTTCTCTTCCATTCTTCTCTCAGGATTTTGGGCACACATGCACATGTGCCCAGTATGAGTTTTAAGCCACCTGGCCCAGGACTCAAACCATGGTCAACTATGTGGGAGTCTAGCAACATAACCATTATGCTATATTTATACAATGAAATATTTGTAACCTTTAAAATTTCATGTATATCTATATACACGGCTATATAAAGATGCCCAAGTATTCTATTAACTAGATAAAGTTGTAGAACAACATATGTAGGATTGTCATGAGTGAATATATATGTACATGTGCTTATACACACATATGCATGCACACACAAACACACACACTTTCATACACACAAAACAATTCTGAAAGAATAAATGAAATGATGTTAAGGATGACTACTTCTGAGACTGGGCCCATAGTGTAATAGTTAAGGAAATTGGATTCCACATGGATGACTATGGATTGAATCTGCCCCAGCAGCTTGAAAAAACATGCCAGGCACATGTGCATGTATATCCCAAATCTCAACAGTATAGAGAAATGGAGAAGAATGGACTGAGGTACGACCATGAGACACTGGGGGATGCTTTCTCTCTGTCTGTCTCTGTCTCTCTTTGAGGAACACACACACGCTTTGGCAGTTAAAAAAAATAAAGAGAGGCTGGCAAGTGGCATGGTGATTAAGGTACTCAACTCTCACAAGACTGACTATAGTTTGAGTCCCAGACCTGGTAGCTTGCTTTCTCATTTTCCCTCAATCTTTGGTCAAATTTAAATAATAATAATAATAATAATAATAATAATAATAATAATAAAATTTATAATTATTTTTTAAATAGGGGAAAGAAAGGGGTGGAAGGCAAGAGATTTACTTTTCATTTTCTACCCTTCTGTGTTGCTTGATTTTGCTACCACACATTTGTACATCAAATGTTAAATCTAGGGAAAAGAGAACGAGGGGAGAATTTTTAAATTCTTAAATTTTACGTTTAAATTCTTAAATTTTACATTTAAATTTTTCAATTTTTTCAGGATCTATTTTTTCAAGAAAAGCAGAATTGTATGCACCTTTGTATCTCAAATCATTATTGCCAGACATGTCTCAGTTTTAGGATAAATAAAACTGAAAATCTGACGTGTCTGCACATGTCCAAGATCATAACTCACTGGAGGGCTGGGGAAAAGAGATTATAGTGTGATGAGACACTGTGGAGGGTGCTGCTCTCTCTTTTTCTCTCCCATTCCCTTATTCTCATATGCACAAGAGTTCTCTATCATGAATAAAATAAATAAAAATCTATAAAAATCAAACAAACAAATTAATAAGAACAACCGCAATAATAAAACTTTCTTAGCCCCAAACACATGTGCTCCCTTACAAACATTGAATGTTCCCAAACCTGGACAAATAAAAATACACATCTGTATAAAATCAAAATTTTGATTTTGAGTAGTGACATCAATTAGATGGTAGTTAGAAACACCAGCCTTCATCCCCTGCCACACACATACACATGAAAAAAAACAACAACAACAAATATAAATCACTATCTACAAACCAAAATGGCCCTAACAGGGTTCAATGTTCCATTAAAAAATCTATAGCAACACAGTAGAGCAAAACAATGGAGAATACTTACATAGAAAAACAAATTGCTGGCAAGATCAGTATATTCACAATGCCAGGAAACAGCCAGCACAAAGAAGAAAGGTGGCAGCTTTTAGCCTCAGAAGGAACCACGAATGCCCCAGCAGCCTGCTACTTGGAGGATACCATTATCATTTACTACAAAGGCAACAAACAGCCCTGCCATTCCCATTAGGAAATCCCAGAAAGGCAGACTTGGCCATACATTGATTTCTTGGTTAAGAAGCAGCCACCGTTGCTCCATTTCAGAAAAAATGCCACTGCCTCTTTTAATCCCACATGTGACCCAACTCCTAAGCCTCTGCCACCCCACAAGTGCCCACAATATTCCAGACTGAAGCTCTGTGGTTGCACTGTGCTTGTCTATCTCTCAGACCTTAGAGTCATCACCATAGTGAACCAGTTCACACACCAGGCTCCAGAGTCAAGATCTTTCTGAGTGTGCTCATGCCTGAGATATCAGCTCAGCCACCATAGAGAATTGGAGCCTGACCTGACCTTAAGGCCACTCTAACTGTGCTCATCTGTGCTTACATTCTCAGTTACCTGGCTTCTTCAGAAGCATCTGTTCCTTACATTTTGTTACCAACATAACACCAATGTTATTGCTGCCCTAGATTCCCAAGCAATAGTCCTTCCACACATGCCTGAGCTCTAGGCATCATCCACAGCTCATCAGATGTGGGCGCCACTGGTCAGACAGTAGAACCATCACCACCTCCAATGAGCATAAAAGTCAGACCCAATGCCAACAAAGAGCCCCTCAGCCACAACTTGCCTAGAGAAAGAAAGAGATTGGAAAGACTTCAGCAGCCATCACCACCAAAGAAATCAACAATTCTTGATGCCACTGCAAACATCCACAGCATTGTATATTGAGAATCTCTAAAATCTTTGTCAACACTGGCCTCAGCTGCCCACAGACAACACACCTACACCCTTATTAGTACCAGAACTGTTTCATTCTACTCAGCTGGTCCCTTGTACCACCAGTCTTCATAGAGAAAGATCTTTCCATAGCAAAAACTAGCCTGAAAATTCTAGAAAAGAAGACTACTCCAACAAATGCACAAATATCAATGTAAAAAGGAAATTGAAAAAAAAAAAAAACAGAGACATAACACTACCAAAAGAACACAATAATTTCCCACTTGCTGACACCAAAGAAATAGAAATAGACAAACTGTCTGACAAAGAATTCAAAATCACTGTTTTAAGGAAGCTCAATAAGTTTTAAGAATATGTAGAAAAACAATTAAACAAAATGAGGAAAATATTAAACAACCAAAATGAAAAACTTAACAGAGATTGAAATTATTTAAAAAAAAAAAAAATTCTGGAGCTAAGAAATTCTACAAATGCAACAGAGAGTGTCAACACTAGAATTGAGCAAGCAAAAGAATTTGTGAATTCAAAAAAGGTTATTTGAAAATATATATTTGGAAGTGAAAAGAGGGGATGAAAAAAGTGTATGGGATTAATGGAGCAGCATCAAAAAAAGAAAATATTTGAATTATAGAAAATCAAAAAAGCAAAGGGGTAGAAAACTTATTGAAAGACATAATAGCAGAAAGTCTTTCAAGTCTGGGAAAACATCGATACACAGATGCATGAATATCACGGTCCCAAATCAGATTCAATCTAAACAAAACTATGCCAAGACATATTCTAATCAAATTGTCAAAACTCATAGACAAAGAGAAGATCCTGAAAACAATAAAAGAAAAAAAAAACATATATCACATATAATGAAGTCCCAATAAGGCTAGCAATAGACTTCTCAGCAGAAATTAATTTTACAATCTAGGAGAGAATTAAATGATACATTCAAAGTAATGAAGAAAAAAACTGCCCACCAAGAATACTTTGCCAGCAAAGCTGTCCTGAAGAAATATATAGAGAAAAACAGTCCCAGACAAGCAAAAGCTGAGTTTATCACCACCAGACCTATCTTACAAGAAATTTTTAAGGGAGTTCTTCAAGTTATAAAAGAAAAAAAAAGAAAAAAAGAAGAAGTAGGATCAGCTAATTAGCAAGACAAAAATATATGAAAATATAAAATGTATTGAGAAAAGTAAGAAGAGTCAAATTTGAAATGCTCTAATACTGTAATGTTAGTATTAAATCAATTATATCTTTATTATAAAAGCTCAAAGACAAAACTATCAATAACATGATAGCTACAATTACTAGCTTAAAGTATGCAATATAAAAGATATAAATTATGACATCAAAAATTTTAAATGTGGGATACGAAGTAAAAGTATCATTATTAACATGACCAAAGTTATTAGCTTAAATATCCTTTTGTAACTATAAGATGTTTTGTGAAAGCCTCATGGAGCTACAGAACAAAAACCTACAGTAGATACATAGAAAATAAAAAGAAATCCAAGAATACCATTAGAAAAAATTAATTAAATCTCAAAGAAAGACAGCAAGAGAAAATCAAAGAGAAAAAATCCACAAAAACAATTACCAAACTGGCAATAGTAAGTCCACACCTATCAATAATTATCTTTAACATAAATTCATTAAGTTATCCAATCCAAGGACATACAGTAGTTAAATTGGATGTTTGTTCATTTATTTTAAAAGGGAGGACAGACAGCTCAATGGTCTGACAGTTAAGGCAACCAAATTCCATATAGCTGACTATGCTGTTTGAATCCTGGACCCAGTGACTTGAGAAATAAGCTGGACAAGTATGCATGTGTGCCTAAAATCCTGAAAGGAGGGAGAGATGAGGGAGAAGGGATTGTGACATGACCATTTCTCATGGGGAGGAGCTTTCTACTCTTCCTCTCTCTGTGTCTCACTTTGGCAAGCACATGCACTCTCTAGCAAAAAGTAACAGAGATCTAACTATATGCTACCTAGAAGAAATTCCCTTCATATTTAAGGACATAGATTCACAGAAATATATGAAAAATATATGAGAATATATGAAAAAATAACACTTCATGCAAATAGAAACCAAAAAAGCAAGGATAGCCATGCATATAGTAGATAACAGGCTTAATATTAAACTATTAAAAAAAGATGCTTTGTCACTTTCTCTCTTTCTCTCTCTGGTGAGTGCACCCACCATATGTGGGTGCCACTGGTCAGGAAGGAAGGAAGGAAGGGAAGAAGGGGAGGAAGCAGGAGGAGAGAGGGAGAGGGAAGGGAAGTAAGGAAATTGAATCAGTAATAAAATATCTCCCATCAAAGAAAAGCCGAGGACCTGACAGTTACACTGTTGAATTCTACCAAACACTTAAAAAACAAATAGTACTTCCCAAATTCATAAAAAACTGATGAAGAGGAAAATTTTCCAAATTCATTTTTATGAGGCCAACATTACCTTGATACTAAAGCCAGATGATCTTACCAGAAAAGGAAAGTATAGACCAATATCCTTGATAAACAAAAATCCTCAACAAAATATAAGGAAAACAAGTTCAACAGCAAATTTAAAAGATCATTCACTATATCAAGTGGGATTTATTCCTGGAATGCAAAAGTGGTTCAACCTAGGCAAATTAATAAATGTGATATACCACATTAACAGAACGAAGGACAAAACTATATGATCATCTCAACAGATGTGGAAAAGGCATTTGACAAAATTAAACACTCTTTCATGATAAAAAATTCTCAATGAATTAGGTATAGAAGAATGTACTTCAACATAATAAATGCCATACATGGCAAGCCCACAGTTAGCATCACATTCAAAAGATTGTAACTTTACCTCTAAGATCAGGAATAAGACAATTATGCCTACTCTTATCAGTTCTATTCAACACAGTACTGGATGTCCTAGCCAAAATAATTAAGCAAGAAATAAAAAGATAAAAGGTGAAAATAGTAAAGGAAGAGATAAATTGTCTCTGTTTAGACAAAATAAATTAGACATAATCTTTTTTTATTTTATTTATTTTTGGGGGGGAGAGGTTTTCTGCTATAGGGCGCGTGTGCTCGCCAGACAGAGAGAGACGTAGAGACAGAAAGTGAGAAATCACCCCCCAGGGGAGATGGTCACGCCACAATCCCTTCTCCTCCATTCTCCTCTCGGGATCTTGGGCACACACGCACATGCACCCGGTGTGAGTTTTAAGCCACCGGGTCCAGGACACGAACCGTGGTCGACTACGTGGGAGTCCAGCGACATAGCCATTATGCTAACTGCTGGTTCCCCGTAATCTTATTTTTTCTTTTTGGAGAGGTTTTTTGCTATAGGGTGTGTGTGTTCACCAGAAAGACAGAGAGAGAGAGAGACAGAAAGCAGGAAATCACCCCTAGGGGGGATGGCCACACCGCAATCCCTTCTCCTCCATTCTTTTCTCAAGATCTTGGGCACGCACGCACACGTGCCTGGTGTGAGTTTAAACTATCAGATCCAGGATTCAAACTGCGGTCGACTACATGGGAACCCAGCTGCATAGCCATTATGCCATCTGCTGGTTCCCTATAGACATAATTTTATACATGGAAAATTCTAAAAACAACAAAAAACCATTGGAATGAATAAATGAATTCATTAAGTTTGCAGGATACAAAAACATCAAACAAAAAGAAGTATCATTTCTGCACTTTAACAATGAAATTTTTTAAAATCCCATTCATAGTAGCTACAAAAAAAAGTAAATATTTAGGAATAACTTTAACTAGAGAGAGAAAATATCTGTATATGTAAAACTATAATACATGGATGAAAGAAATTGAAGACACAAATAAATGAAAAGATATCTTTTATTCATGGATTGTAAGAATTAATATTGTTAAAACATCCAAATTACTGAAAGTGTTCTACAGATTCAGAAAAATCCCTACAAGAATTCCAATAACACTTTTTACAGATTAAAAAAAGTTCTAAAATTCATATAGAATCACCAAAGATCCCAAGTAGCCAAAGAAATCTTAAGCAAAAAGAACAAAGATAAAGACATCACAGTACCTGATTTGAAAACATACTACAACCTGTAGTGATCAAACAGCATAGTACTAACATTAAACAAGGCACACAGACCAATGAAACAGAATAGAAAATTCCAAAATAATCTACAAATTTACAGAAATTTAATTTCAACAAAGATGCCAAGAACACACAATGGGGAAGAAGCAATCTTTTCTATAAATGATACTGGGATATAATACGCACCCATGGAAGAATGAAATTCAATCCTCATCTCACACCAATTTCAAAAGACAAATCAAGAGGCCAGGTGGTAGCATGGGGGTTAAGGTGCTGGACTCCCACATAACAGACAATGGTTTGAGTCCTGGACCTGGCAGCTTGAAAATAACACAGGGCACATGTGCATGCATACCCAAAATGCCAAGAGACTAGAAAAGAAGAGATTATGGTATGGCTATCCCTTTTGGAAAGTGTTTTCTCACTTTCCCACTCTCTGTCTCTCTCTGGTAAGCATATACTCCCTGCTAGCAAAAGAAAAAAAAAAAAAAAAAAAAAAAAAAAAACCAACGACAACAAAACCCTCAAAATGGATTAAATATTTAAACATAAGACCTGAAGTTGTAAAACTAATAGAAGAAAACATGAGGGTACACTCCATGACAGGTCTGAGCAAAGACTTTTATTTTTTGTATATGAACCCAAAAACCACAGTAACAAAAGCAGAAATGGGGTCCAGCAGTGGGCACAGTGATTAAGGCACTGGAATCTCACATGGCCAACCATGAGTCAAGTCCTGGACCTGGTGGCTTGAAATGTATGTGTGCCCAAAATCCTGAGAAGAGAATGGAGGAAATGGGATTGTGGCATGGCCATCCCCCTGGGGGTTGATATTTTACTTTCTCTCTCTCTGTCTCCCTGGTGAGCGCACATGACCTATAGCAAAAAAAAAAAAAAAAAAAAAAAAAAAGCCAAAATGGGCCAATGGAATTTCATTTAATTAAGAAGCTTCTCCACAGCAAACAACAAAGTGAAGAGATAACATACAGAATGGAGAATATATTTGCAAACTAGACATCTTATAAGGAGTTAATATCTAAAATACATAAAGAACTCAAAAAACTTAATGGCATGAAAACAAATAAACAGATCTTTTTAAAAAAATTATAAACAAGGAAGGACCTGAATAGATATTTCTCAAAAGAAGACATACAAATAACCAAAAAGTTTATGAAAAAAAAATTTCACTGTAGTTAATCACCTGAGAAGAGAAAATTAAAAGCACAATTAGCTGAGTCCAGCAGGTAGCATGGTGGTTGAGATACTGGGCACTCACAGCGCCAAGCACAGTTCAAGTCTCAGATCTGGCAGCTTGAAAATCATGCTGGGCACATATGCATGCATGCCAAAAATCCCAAGAGAAGAATGGAGGAGAAGGGATGTGGTAGTGGCTATTTCCCCAGGAGGTGATTTCTCACTTTCCCTTTCACTACCTATCTCCGTTAAGCACACCACATGCCTTATAGCAAAACCTTATTTAAAAAAAAAAAAAAAAAAAAAAAAAAAGGCACAATGAGCTATCACCTCATACTTGTTTAAATGGCTATTATCTAAAAGATAACAAATGTTGGGAAGAATGTGGAGAAAAGGAAACCCTTGTACACTGTTGGTAGGAATGTAAGTTAGTATAGACATGTGGAAAACAGTATGGAGGTTTCTCAAAAAATCAAAATTAGAACTACTGTATGATGATCTAGCAATCCCAGTACTGGGTATATATCCAAAAAAATGTAAAATCAGTATGTCAAAGAGATATCTGCACTCCCATGTTTATTGCAGCCTTATTCACAATAATCAAGATACATAATCAACCTAAGTGCCATCAACAGGTAAGTGGACAAAGAAAATGTAGTGGTATATATATACACAATGAAACACACTATTCAGCATTAGAAGGAAAAAGGGAATTGTCATGTCCAAGAACATGGACAAAGACATTATGTTAAGAGAAATAAGCCAGGCACAAAAACACAAACACTGCAAGATCTCACTTATATATAGCATGTAAAAAAGTTGTACTCATAGAAAAAGAGAGTAATATGGTAGTTACCAGAATGTTGGGAGATGTGTCACAGAACCCAAAATTTCAGTTGGGCAGAAAGAATAAAGTCAATAGAATATTGCACATCACGGTGACTAGAGTTGATAATAATGTACTGTATACTTCAAAACTGCTGAGAGTAAGTTTTAAATATTCTTTGCACCCCCAAAAAAAAGGAGTGGGAGAAGAAAGAGAAGTATATGAGGTAATTTGTATGTTAAATAGCTTAATTTAGCCATTCTGCAATGTATACATATATTAAGATCACATTCTACACCCATAAACTTCTACTTGTCAATTAAAAAAAAACTTTTATGCTTCTCCCCAATAATTCTGATATTTATAGTTTAACTGTAATTCCTTTAACCCCATGTCTGACATCTAAGAATATAAAATGCCTTGTATTTATCATAAAGAAGGTCTCTATTTTGGCATTCCACAGTAAGTTCAATCTCTATATTTTGGTTGTTTTGTCCAACCCTAGTCAAGAGCTTCTCTGAGATTATTTGCATTCTAGAAAATTAATTAGGTACCAGAAGATGACTAAGCCACTGGACTCCCATGTAGTCCACCATGGTTCAAGTCCTGGACCAGTCTACCAAGTGTATGTGCATTCAGGCCCAAGATCCCAAGAGGAGAATGGAAAAGACGGAATTTCAGTGTGGCCATTCTCCCAGGGGTGATTTCTTGCTTTCTGTCTCTCTGTCTCTCCAGTGAGTACATGCACCCAAAAGCAAAATTATCTCTTAAAAAAAAAAAAAAAGAAAACTAATTAAAAGGTAATTGCCTTGTCAATTTATCTAAATTTCATCCCTATGTCAAGCACAATCATTATTTTGCCTGCACAACTTGGTCCTATTTACCTCCAGAACATGGTAGACACAGAGATGTACCACCCAGATCCTCCTTCAAGGAAGGTCTTGTTGAGTTACCAGTAGAACCCTCAGAAAACAGCCTTCAGCTATCAGCTTGTCATGGATTGTCTCAGCTCCAGTCCACAATCGCGCCCAATGTCATACTCTTTCAGGAACTACTCATCCTGATTGAGGCAGAAGGCTAGTGTCCTGGACATTCTTGAGAAACTGTTTTAACTCTAGAACTCCCAAGAAAGTGGGCTGTGGCTTCTGAGCTGCAACACAGTTCAATTTCTCCAGACCAATCCTACTTCCATCCTCTCCTGTCCACAGATGCTGATTCCAAGGGCATATCCAATAAACTCTCTCAATACCATATTGTTTCAGAACCTGCTTCCTGGAGAACCCAAATCATGGCACTAGAAATAAATTTGATATTATCCCTTTGGTTTTCATCAATACCCAGTATAGGAAAAGGCCAAGAATGGTTCTGTCCATTTTTGTAACTCACAGATGGAACATGGCAGTTTTCTCAGGGTAACAAGACAGAAGGAACAAGAAGAGCACCTAAGAAGACAAACTCCAGCAGGAGTGTTTCTGTAAGGAGATCTGGCACCCAACATGGTCCAGGCAAATGCTCAGCATTAAAGGGCCAACAGTGGAATTACGTCTAATAAGCAACAGTTCACAGTGATGACCAATATGGAGCAGCAATCCATGGGGATGTCATCCCACAGTTATTAGAGTACACGAAGTGCCGGACTGCAGGTCCAGAGTAGAGGAAAGCAAAAGCAAGACAAAACCTGATATTAACATGGATTTGGATTTGAAAGACCAGCTAGGGTGCCCAAATAAGAACTCGGAGCAAGGAGACAAGGCAGAATGACAATTATGCTACTGAGATGGGACTCAGACACATCGACTCGGGGACTGTGTGAGAGCACCGAACACTAGATAGAAGCCCTGTGCCCAGCACCAGGCACCCCATCCTTGCTCAGAAACACAAAGAACATGATTCTATACTTCTCCGATAAGGATGTGGTTAGGAGACAATGTCTGGGTCATGGAAAGAACTGAAAAACAATGTAAACAGTAATAGTCATCACAGTGTGCTTTGAGATTATGCAACTATTCCCATTCTGAATTCCTATTGATCTGTGCTCAGTATCAATAAAAATTAATTAATTAATTAATTAAATAAAACAAAACAAGTATAGGGGACCAACAGATGGCATAATGGCTATGTCACTGGGCTCCCATGTAATCGACCGCAGTTCGAGTCCCGGACCCGGTGGTTTAAATTCACGCCGGGCATGTGTGCATGTGTGTCCAAGAACCTGAGAAGAGAATGGAGGAGAAGGGATTGTGGCGTGGCCATCCCCCCCTGGGGCGGTGACTTTTCACTTTCTGTCTCTCCGTCTCTGTCTTTCTGGCGAGCGCACACGCCCTATAGCAAAAACCTCTCCAAAAAAAAAAAAAAAGTATAGTTGAGCTCGAAGGACCAAGCCATCAAGGCTGACACAGGTGAAAGTGGGGTGAAAGGCAGGTGCTTACAACTTCTCTCTTGATAAACAAGAGAGACTCCTTCCTCTTCATACTGAGATTCTGTGTGGCCTTGTTGTGGTTTACTCTTTGCTCAGTCACCAGGAAACTGAAACCAAGCTTGACGCACAGAGGGAGCTACCTCTTCCTCCCATCTAACTTTCTTGTCCCTCTTCTACCACTTGTTTAATTGCTTGAATTTTATTATCTAATTTTTTTCATTGTAACTTACGTGAAATATAAGTTACAGCAGTTAGCGTAATGGCTATGTCACTGGACTCCCATGTAGTCGACCACGGTTCGCATCCCGGACCCGGTGGCTTAAAACTCACGCCGGGCGCGTGTGCGTGCGTGCCCAAGATCCCAAGAGGAGAATGGAGGAGAAGGGATTGCAGTATGGTCATCCCCCCCCCCCCCGGGGGGGGTGATTTCTCACTTTCTCTGTCTCTCTCTCTCTGTCTTTCTGGCAAGCGCACATGCCCTATAGCAAAAACCTCTCCAAAAAAAAAAAAGAATTTAAAAAATTTATTCTTTTGTTCATTCATTTATGTCATCACAAAGCATTGTTGACCTATCAAAATCTCAACTTTTTTTTTTAGATTTTTGCCGTAAGTAAATGTGCTTGCCAGAGAGACAAAAAGACAGGTAAAGATACTAGTACATTCATATTTGTAGCAGCATTACTCACTACAGCCGAAAGGCAGAAGCAACCCAAGAATTCATTAACAGATAAATGGGTAAACAAAACGTGGTATATAAATACAATGAAATATTGTTCAGTCTTCAGAAAGAGGGACGTTCTGATACATGCTACAACATAGAAGAATCTTGAAGACATTATGTTAAGGAAAACATGCCAGTCATAAAAGGAAAAATACTCTATGATTTTACATATAAGAGGTATCCAGAGTGATTAAATTCAGAAGCAAAAAGAATGGTGGTTTCCAGGGCTTTGGAAAGGGAAGCAGGAAGCTATTGTTTAATGGAAATAGAGTTTTAGATTTGCAAGATGAAAAAGTTTCTGTGGATACATTGTGGTGATTATTATAGAACAATGGGAATGCACTTAATGCTGCTGAACTGTACACTTGACAGTGATTAAAACAGTAAAATGTATGATAGGCACATTTTGCCACAATTTTAGAAAATATTGAGTAACTGAACATTCCCAGCCTGTACAAGATTCTGGGAAACAAAGACCGCCTCAGATGACAAACGGAATATTAGGAGAGAGGGAGAGAAATAAATTATAAAACAATAGACACAGGGACCGGCAAGTGGCATAGTGGTTAAGGTGCTAGACTCCCAGATAGCCCACCACAGTTGGAGTCCCAGACCTGGCAGCTTGAAAACCACACTGGGCACTTGTGTGTGCATGCCCCAAATCCTAGGAAAATGGAGGAGAAGGGATTGCAACGTGGCCAGCCCCCACCCCCACACCCCCCCAGGTGATTTCTCACTTTTCCTATCTCGAGCAAGCATCCATACCTGACTGCAAAAACAACAAAACAAAACAACCTCCACATGAAAAAACAATAGGCACATAATGGAGGAATTCACAAATGTTTTGGAAGCCCAAGGAAGAGAGGAGTCAAAGATGGAGTGCCTTATGTGCATTTTCTTTTATAAAACTAGCTATGATGTAATTTATTCATTGATTCATTCAAAAAATACTTACTCAGCAACTACTTTCAGCCAGACACTTGCATGGAAATTACATTTCCTGTGAGAAAAATAACAAAGAAAGAGATTTGCTTTATGGACCGGAGATTTCACTCCTTACGCAGATTGGGAAACAATGAAAGATATTCCAGAATTTAAGACAAAGTTATTCCTCATGGGATCTCCTGGAAGTAGAAGCAACCTTCAAAAAAATTTTTTTTTAGTAACTAATTGCCTGGATTTTATGACCTGCTAAATAAAGCTGACTGCCTTTTCATTTACAAACTTTTCTTTCCATAAGAACAGAGCCAACTTATCATTTGAAAGGTGACCTTTCCACAACACACCAGTTCTATAAACAAGTGTTTCTTAAGCATAGATGTGTACTCAAGACATATGGGGTTCTTGAAAAACTGCAGTTGCCGATTTCAGTGAGTCTGGGAAGAAGCTGAAATTCTGCTTTTCCAATAAGCCCCCAAGTGAGAACGATGCAGCAGGTCCCTGGCCCAGCTTTGAGCAGCAAGGTCACGAACAAAACCTGCAGGTGCACTTCCCCCCCATCGCCAGTGACCACAGCTTCACACTAGCGGGCTCCTCAGTGCTGGTTAAATTGGTGTTGCTGTGCCCAGCATCACCAAATACAGAATCATACAGCTTATGTCAAAGTAAAAATGTTTCTAGAAGAAAAAAACCTTTTAAGTTAGGACGAACCTTTATTTCTAATTATAGGGGCTTTCATAAAGAAAGCCTTAAGGGTAGGATTAGTTTCAAGTTCATCAACTGCTTTCACTCAAGGAAAATGAAGGGTTGCCTAAGTTTGACAGGTACTTAATTGCACCATAACAGAACAGGGGCTTGACTTTCCCCCCAGTTCATTTTAATTAAAACCTTGCATATTCTTCAGTCTGTGAAAGGTCACATGGGGAAGGTGAATTTTTAAATGTCAGAGGGTTTATTTTTAAGTTTAATTAATAAAATGAATCAAATGATTTTGTTTGGAAACAAATATATCAGCCCCCAGCAAGAAAAGTCAATGCCTGAGTACAAAAAAAAGGAGGGGAGGGAGGATTTTTGACTCTTATAATTTGTCAGAAGGAAAACTACATAATTTGCCACTTGGGAGTTTGCCCTATCTTGTTAAATGAGCAAAAATTATTCAATCTTAACAGATTAATCTATCCTTGTCAAAACCTTATGTAGCAGAAGGTCTTCCCAGAAAGAGAAGATTCTTTCCTGGAAGGTTATTTAGTCGTTTCAAGAAAATATAATATACTCCAAGACCACATCAATACTTCTAGGAATTAAAGATTATCTGTGACAGATACAGTGTGCACTGTTTTTGTTAAATCTTACCATCAAGTCTGAGAATCGCAGCGGGTATAAATGCATTCACAATTTTGTTCCCACAAGCTACAAAAAGATCATTAACTATTGTACTTAGTTTTTCCATTTTAAGGGGTAAACCGGCAATTCACTGGCTGATGCTCTACGTTAAATTATACTTTTTCCTCCATTATTTCATAATATTTTTGTCAAACTGTCATCACAAGCACTGTCCAATCCAACGTAGGTTTAAATGCAAGCCTTTAGCTGTAGCTAAGATCAAGGTATCAAGATTCGCAAGTGGCATTAATCCAGTCTCACATTTTCCCCTAAAACAAATCTAGTTCCAGAAAAGCCCACAAGATATGTAGCAAATTCCTGTGTGACCACAGATCTTCTCACTAACTGTCCTTGTTAATCTTTGAATACTTCAACGGGACAACCAGAAGATAGTACAAAAGACTCTAGCTGGCTAATAGACAGTGACTAATTGTGATAGCCTCCTATTTTTCTCTCTGTGACTTTAACTGAAATTCTACTTTTATCAAGATCTGTCATGTTTTTCTGACCAGTCAATGCAGATAATTATATTCTCTAGCATCTTAAAGGAAACAGCTAACCCAAAAGGAAATCAGTCAAGGCTTGAAGGAATCTGATCGGGATTCTAAAAGCAATAACCTCTGCCTCTTCCCTTTTCTGCGTTTCCCTTGGCCCCCTGTGAGAATTTGTTGTACAGGTTTACAATAACTGAGGGGAAAAGAGGATCAGGCAGAATGAGTGACACAATGAAAATAGGCCCACAGATAGGACAGACTATATAGTGTGTGACCCTAAGAAGGCTTTGAGGGGACCAAAAGATGCCCACTGATAGACCTCCCTCTTGGTCTTCCTCTGTGAAGTGCCAGGAGCCGGGCCGTGCATCATTGATGGAGAGTCTCATAAATTACTCCTGCTGAGGCACATCCTAAGAACCGCTTTTTTTCCTGAAGGAAACTCAGTGTTGGCAGACTCTTCTGTGAAGGTCATGTACCCAAGAGCCTCAGGGTAGGCTGCTCAGGAAGATCCTTCTTCTTGGCTATGCACCGTCACTAATCATTTTGCAAAAACGAACTGCAGCTTTCTTAATGAACGCATGAATACTAAAAGGACAGCCCCAAGCTCTATTTTTCCAGCTTCCTTAACACCTTTACTTATTAACTGACCATTTTCTTTCCCGTAGCTATAGGAATTTCCAGAAATATTTTCCATCTCTTCTTAAAATTTCAGGAAAATTTTTTTCCCAAAAAATGACAAGTAGCAACTGTACACATCCTCTCCCTTCCATTAGTCTAATCAAAGTTAAGATTCGACAAGGGCTCTCTTCCTAATCAAGCATTTAAATTTTCTTAGATATATTAGACTAATGAAAGCAATTAACAGTTTTCTTGTTGGCAAGGAATTTCCTGAAAGACAGAGTCTGCTCTCCCTAATATGGAGAGAGATTTCTTTTCCCCACTTCAAGGTCATTTTCTTAAATAGTTTAACTAGGCATTAAACCCAGGCCTTCCAGAACTGGGACCTCTCCAGGCGTTTCTCCTTCACTCCTACTATGCGGAGCTTTGCGTCAGTCACTGTGGTCCCCCTGTTGGCAGAGCTAGCCTCGGCTTCTCCTGAAGCCTGTCAACACTGCTCCCAAGAACTGCCAGAGAAACCAAATGGTCTCTTCACGACCTCTCCTTGGGCCAAGCTTATTATCTCTTCAACCTACCCACAAGAGTCCTGAGAAAGAGAAGAAGAGCAAGTGTGGGGTCTTAGTTGGGTTTTCCTATTTTTCTGTTATTGAATTGCCAGAAAGATGAGAGAAAGAGAAATGAGAGAAAGAAAGAAATTGTATTTGAAGAACACTTGGCAGAAAGTAATGAATGAATTTTAGCTCATTTGCATTTGGTTATTAGGTCAATTCAGTTCCATACTCTGATCTCAGAAATGTCCAAGAAGTCTCTTCTGATTCTTTTTTTAAATTAATTTTATTTATTATTAATAGTAGTAGTTTAATTTGCTATAGGGCACATGTACCCACCAAAGAAACACAGAGAAAGAGAGAGGGAAAGTGAAAAAGCAAGCTGCCAGGCTCAGAACTCAAACCGTGGTCAGTCATGTAGTAGTCTAGTACCTTAACCACCATGCCACCTTCAGGTCCCTGTGTCTTCTGATTCTAACAGTGTTGTACACAAGACTAGTTCTATATTTAGGTAAAAACAGCATTTTAAGAGTGTTCTGTCTTCTTTATTAATGTCTTCAGCTTAGAGGACAAAGACTAATACAATTTGTTAGTATTACTGGAGGTTGGATAGTAAGTGGGATAGTAAGTTAACTAAGTTAAAGAAAAAAAAAGTTACCTGAGCAAAATGAAACCAGAGTTTTAAAAACCATTATGATTTTTCTACTTATGAAAATATTTCTGCATAATTTTTTTAACCAGGTTATTATTTCTTTTTTTTCCTTTTCTTTTTATTTTTTTTTTTTAGAGGTTTTTGCTATAGGGTGCATGCGCTCGCCAGAAAGTCAGAGAGAGAGAAAGCGAGAAATCACCCCCAAGCGGGGGATGGCCACGCCACAATCCCTTCTCCTCCATTCTCCTCTCAGGATCTTGGGCATGCACACACATGCGCCCAGCTTAAGTTTAAGCCACCTGGTCCAGGACTTGAACCCCGGTCGACTACATGGGAGTTCAGCGACATAGCCATTACACTAACTGCTGGCCCCACCAGGTTATTATTTCTTTAACCATGGTCTTCAGCTCAGATTCAGAAAGTAGATTTTCACAGGAACCAAACTCGATCTGAAAAACTACTGAGTATCAGTCTACTCATCTAATCACTTGTATTTATATTAGAATGCATACTTAGTTGTGGTCCCTAGCTATCAAAATTTAATTGGGAACAGAGATATTTATACCATGTACCAAAAGACAAAATTGGAGATTTGAAATTATTTTTATTAGAGAATAATCACATGGAAGTCCGGATGTCTGACCAGACCACTGCTTTGGGATTTGATCTGGACTAATACTGCCACTCCCTACTTCTCATCATCCTTCCCACTCAACACCTCATACACTGAGAAGTCCTATAAAAATGCTGTGTTAAAGGGACTTTTCTGAAATACTGAGAGACCACAAACTATCTGGTTGGCTTGTCTGTTCCCCGTACTCGCTGAGCTTTATTATGAAAGGATGCCAGAAATAGCATTCCTACAGGATTTCCAGGACAGAAACCACAAGAATGCTCTTCCTCATGGTATGGCAACTGTGCAACAATATGGTGTCATCTGGAAAATTACTGCCTTGGAGACAAATATTTTTCCCCTCTCCAATGATTTAAAATAGACAGGGTGTCGCCCAAAAATTATGCTTTCTTCTCTCCAAGATGGAGGACTCTTCTTGGAAAACTTCCTTGGGGGCAACAACCATTGCTGTTGGAGCCCCTTAAAGATAAACATGCATTAAAATCTTTGAACAATCCTCTAAGGAATTGGGAAATTACTCAAAGCATGTTTATTGAAATGAAGGTGTTTGGGACTATATTACTAAATTTTTTTTTCTCTTAATATGACAGCAATTTACACTTACAATGAACTTTCCATAGAGCTTAAATTTGCATATTAGAAGAAGTATCAGTATTAATATAACAGTTATTGGGTTTTTGTAACATTTATTTAGGATACATTCATACAAATACTAGTCCTCAAAGAATTTATCTAATTAAGAGGCATTATATAGAAAACATTTTTTAAAAGATTTTATCATAGAGCATGTGCACTCAACAGAGAGAGACAGAGAAAAATAGTGAGAGGGAAAATGAGAAATCATCCCCCAAAGGAGATGGCCATACCACAATCCCTTCTCCATACTCTTCCTGGAACTTTGGGCATGTGTGCACATGTGCCCAGTGAGATTTTCAAGCCAACAGGTCTAGGACTTGAATCATGATTGGCCATGTGGGAGTTCAGCACCTCAACCACCACACCACATACTGACCCTTACAGATGACATTTTTTAAGGATTAAGAGCATGTGAATAAAATCCCAGAAATTTAGAAAGTGAGTTCCATAGCCTGATCGATAGCTATAGTTTCTGTACCTACTCAGGTTGAACACAAAATAGATACTCAATAAACATTTGTAGTCAGAAGAAAGAGAAGGAGACAATGGAACAGAAGAAGGGCAAAGAATGAATAAGAACACACAACAGTTGACCTCAACATGATGGTAAATGAAGCTTCCTAAACCTAGGGCTCAGAACTTAATTAATTAGAAAAACTATTTCAGTAATTTGACTTTACTTAAAGAAAGACCTCCCCTTTTCTCATTGAAATGGGGGTTATTTTTAATTCATGATGGAAAATAAGGCTATAGTCTCTTAAGAGAGCCCACCATCCATTCAGGTTCCCACTCTGAAAGCATTTCCTATTCTTTCTGCACAACATTGAGTCTACTTGTGTACTTCACGATTGCCTGAAGAACACACATGAGTACCCTTAATCTCAATTTTCTGAGTCCCTTCTGATTTTGGTTGTGTTTACATAGATTAGACAAAAGGCTTAATATTTAAAAGATCATAAATAAGGAATAATCAACCAAAGGTGATTTTGTTTTGCTTTCTGTTTCATTTTTAAGAAATAGAGATTCTTCTAAAAGAGTAAGAGTTCATAAGAAGGGATTTATTTCTAATGTTTAGTCTTTCAGTTACCAGTTGCATCCTGTATTTCTTGGAGCTCTTTAATCTCTCACCCCAATGGATGAGGACTTACTGAGTTCCCACAAGTAAAAATACAGAAGCCAAGTGAATTGGAACAAATATAACACTGGCTCCCTCACTAGTAGAGACAAGTGATTATACAGATAAGCAACTTGAACCCAGTTCCTCTTCAATGTCACAGACACACATACCATCCACAAGAGCTACTTTGGATTCAGAGCACCTCCTGTGTGAAAACCGCCCCCTATCCTCAGAATCAATACGTCTTCTCAGCAGTTTCTCCAAAAGCCATCTGAAATCTCAGGAGTGACTAGATGGACAGTTCTGGAATAGCACCATCTCAAGCTTTTGCCTTGACATCAAGTGAAGGGAAAAGGAAACTGTTTAATGACCAAAAAAAAAAAAAAAAATCAAGTAACCAAAAATATATTTTTTGGCAACATTTATCTTCTACAAAGCAGCTGAAGGATGATAACAGGGTGTGGAGAGATGGGATCAGCAGTTAAGTGGATATCCGTCTGTCACTTAGTCTTCATTACATAGCCTTAGAGGCCAGCGTCTGGCCAGCTTGGCACTCTGTCTTCCCACATCACCCCACTGGCAAGACGCTTCCCTGAGGAGGATGGCCTCTAGCCACACCACTTTGCCTGCAGTTCCATCACGTCTTACAAACTGTAAAGGGGCTGGACAGTACTTGGATACGATTGGGCATCAATTTGGCCTGGATTCAGGCCTGGTTCAACAAGGTTTTGCATAACTTGTCCTCCATTTTCCTCTCCTCTTACTTCTTTACCCTTCTGGTCTTTGTATTTGGAGCAGCCTTCCCCCCCCCCCCCCCCCCCGATCCAGACCAACTTATGTTTTCCTAAATTCTTCTCACCCTTACCATATCCCAGAGTCTTCCTTCCACTACCATTTCAATGTTTCCTCTCACTTATATTTCTTTAAAACCAACGTGAATTGGCTGTAAGCAAAATAAACAGATGCAACCAACAGAATCATAAATCACTAAGTTGGAGACTGAGATCCTTCCCAATTCGGGAAACCATTTCCCTGTTGGTTTCAGAGAAGGAGATAGAGGAATGGAGCTTTAGTTTCACTTAAGTGTCCTGTTCCCCTAACAAGTCCTCTGGGATTAAATAGGAAGTATGTTAGACAGATCAGATGTTCAGACTGAACTTAGATACAGTGAATCAAAACCTTCTCCCCTGTAAGCACCTTACTGACTAGATATGGAAAACAAATAAAACTCTCACAGTTTCTGAAGTTAGGAAGAAATACAGAAAATGACTTCCATGGGTCTGGGTCCATAACAACAGTCACAACACCAGAACTCACCAAAGCCATTTTTCAGTAAAAATGCATTGTGAAATCTAACTTTCCTTATACATAGTACTACCCCACACAATAAACACATGCACACAGACACGTCGTTCCAAGTCCACAGTACCAATCACAAAAAGCAGCATTCTCAACCACCCCAACACATAAGCCACACCCAATCAACCATCAGCCTCTGTCAATTATACCTCCTAAATATTTTCATCTATATTCTCTTTCATTGCCCCACCTCTGTCCAGGGATTATTGAAATCTTTGTGTAAAGGACCAAATAGTAAATATTTGAGGTTGTGTGGGTCAAAAAGTCTTTGCAGTAACTACTTGACTCAGCTATAGTTGTGCAGAAGCAGCTATAGACAATTCACAGACAAATGAGTGGACAGCGGGCCAAGTCTGATCTGCAGGCAGCAGCTGTGTCCTGGTCTATGTTCTATCCCTAGACTCTGGGATAAAAATGACTCCTAGTAAGCACTCCATGGATATTTATTGACTCATACTGTTAACAATTGTTATCTGGCAGTGACGAATGAAGACTTTTAAACTTTTACAACTTTCTTTTGTTTTGTTTTTTAAATGGTGTTTCTTTTCTATTTAGAAAAAAATCTGCATTCAAATTTAAATTAATATATAAATAAATATGTGCAATTTAAATGTGCATTTTAAAGGCACAGATCCAGGACCAGCAGTTAGCATAATGGCTGTCACTGGACTCCCATGAAGTCGACAACGATACAAGTCTGGGACCCGGTGGCTTAAACTCACGCTAGGCGTGTGTGTATGCGTGCCCAAGATCCCAAGAGGAGAATGGAGGAGAAGGGATTGAGACGTGGCCATCCCCCCTAGGGGGTGATTTCTCGCTTTCTATCTCTGTCTCTCTGGCGAGTGTACGCGCCCTATAGCAAAATAAATAAATAAATAAAAATTAAAAATAAAGGCACAGAACCAAAATCATAGTAAAAGAACTGGTAAAAAAAAATTAACTTGAAATTAATAAGCTCTTTATAGGTAGGAAAGAAGATGGCCAGTGCAACTTCTCTCCACAGAGAAGGGTCAAAAAAAAAAAAAAAAAAAAGGATAAATAGCTGTACTTTGAACAGTGGGTCAAGAAGAAAAGATCAGAACATAGTAAGGAAACAGATAGAAACCTCTGAGGCACACAAGCATAGGAGGGAGGCATGGAGAAATCCATAAAATACCAGGTCCGAAGTAGCCACAACTGAGGGGCTTCCCACTGTGGGGAAGAGGTAAGTGAAACATGTCCAGTGCTCCTCATCCCCTCCTCAGATGCCTGTAGTCCCGGCCACAGGGAAACCATGGAGTCAATGTAGATTAGAGACTTTCTTAGAATCACTACAGGTGCACGAACTCAGAAAAGATACACATGGTAATTTCAGTCCCCCTACTACCACCTTGAGACAACATGGTACCATTTTGATAGCAAAGCCACAGCTAGAGTGTATCCTGCCATAAGATCAATAGACCCTGTCTCTCCACTTGCCTGAGACCCCTCTGTCACCCCAACACACCCACACTAGTGATGACAGAGCCAGGCCAATAGCTGACCTCAGTGATCCACCAGTGACCCCAAACCTGAACTCTAGCAGCCACCTTAAACTCTCAAGAACAAGTGATGCAATATAGTGCAGAGGATGTCCCTAAGTCATGGGGATTTGATGCAGATGCACCCCGGAAACTTAGGCCTCTTGAGATTCTCTGCCCCCAGTAGACACTGGTTTCCAAACATGCTTCCTCCCTCCCCAGACATCAAGATCTCAAATACGTCACTTCAAGAGACTAAGGACTTCACATACACATTCCCAGAGACAGAGAATTTCAGACAACCCCAACCGAAGAATCTTGACTTCCTACCCAACAAATTAAAGACTCTTTACCCTCCTCTTTTCCATTGGCAGCCACCACCAGCAGCCTTGAACAACCCTACTCAACTTCCCCACACTGCTCAGATACCCAGAGTCAGCAGAGCCGGAAGCCCCATCCCTGCATAATCCCCACCCACTCAAATGAAGGCCTCTACATCCCTTGTGAACCCTACTTGGGCCAAAGGACACCACATATTGGTGAGAACTACGTAATCCAGCTACCTCAAGCACAGGGCCCTCCGTGCATAAGACCTGGAATGTCAGTCACCTCCACACACACCTGCTACCATCATTGCCATGAGCACCCTTATATCCTCTACTAGATGAGTCCTCATGTACCACGTTTGCCTCACCTCACCCAGTGTCTACAAATGCTGCCCTAGGCATCTCTGTTGCCCCTACTTTGATTCTTCCCCTAGAACAGAAGAACATCTATGCACTACATGTACTTCACATAGGACCCAGGGATGCCAGTTTGGGTGCTAGAGCTGCTGCTGGCTATGACATCCTTTCAATTAATGGATTATCTGTATTCCACACACACCTACCCAGAGCATGTGGCCACTCCCATACTTGACACCTGCAGCAAGTGCCCCAGAGATGCTTCTCTTACTGGAGGGAAGCACACATATCATGTGCCCCATCCTCCCAACCAGGATCAGAGTGTACCTGTATACACCCCAAGCAACTACCATCCCTAATGAAGCTGCATCACTGCATCTATAAGTGCTTGCTGTCTCAACTACAAAGATACTTGCAGATAGCATTCATATAGATCAAGTCGAATAAAATGTAGACTAAATCCAACCAGAACCAAAGTAAAAGCACACTTCCAACTGATATGATAGAACAAACCTATAGCAAATTGTCTTTCCCTTTGAAAACTACTATCTTCTAGATATCAGAACTCAATGCAGGATACAAGAAACATGAGAAAAAAAGAAACATAACTCCTCCAAAAGAACACAATAATTATTCAATAACAGACTACAAAGAAAAGGAAATCCAAGAAAGGACTGACATGAAATTCAAAATAATGATCTTATGGAAATTCAGTGAAATGCAAGAGAATTTAGATAAACAATTCAATAAAATCACAAAAATGTACAATATGAATGAGAAATTAAAGAGATAGATACCTTTTCTAAAAAAACAGCAGTCATGGAAATGAAGATTTTAATAGATGAAATTAAAAATAGACCTGAGAATATCAACAGGCTAGATCAAGCAGAAGGAAAAAAATCTTCACACTTGAAGACAGAATTTTTGAAATGACCCAGTCAGACCAAAAGAAAGAAGAAGAATTTTTTTTTTTCTTTTTTTTTTTTTTTTTTTTTTTTTTTTGGAGAGGTTTTTTTGCTATAGGGCGCGTGCGCTCGCCAGACAGACAGAGAGAGACAGAGAGATAGAAAGCAGGAAATCACCCCCCAGGGGGGATGGCCACGCCGCAATCCCTTCTCCTCCATTCTCCTCTCGGGATCTTGGGTACGCACGCACATGCGCCCGGCGTGAGTTTAAGCCGCCGGGTCCGGGACTCGAACCGCGGTCGACTACGTGGGAGTCCAGCGACATAGCCATTACGCTAACTGCTGGTCCCCAAGAAGAAGAATTTTAAGAAGTGGAAAAAAAAAAAAAACCTATGGAATACCACTGAGAGATCAAATATTCACATTATGGATGTTTCAGAAGAAGAAGCAATAGGGAAAAGCATAGAAAATATATTTCATGAATTAATTACCAAAAACTTCCTAAGTATAGAAACAGATACAGACATCCAAATTCAGGAAATACAGAGGACACCAAACAGCCTCAACTGAGAAAGATTTCGTCTGAGGCAATTATAGCCAAACTGTCAAAGATCAAAGACAGAACTCTAAAAATAGGAAAGGAAAAGCATCAAATTGCATATAAAAATCCTCAGTCAGACTAAGCAAACTTTTCTTAGCAGCAACTTTGCAGGATAGGACAGAATGAAACAATCTATTTGAAGAATTGAAAGAAAAAGAACTTCCAATCAAGAATACACTTGGCAAAGCTGTCCTTCAGAACTGAAGGGAAAAGAGGGACCAGCAGTTTGCATAATGGTTACATCACTGGACCCCCCCCCCCCCAGAGTTGACTGTGGTTCAAGTCTCAGACCCAAAACCTTAAGACTTAAACCAGTGTGTGTGTGGGTGTGCCCAAAATTCAAAGAGGAGAATGGAAGAGAAAGAACTGTGGCATGGGCAGCCCTCCTAAGGAGTGATTTTTCACTTTTTGTTTCTCTAGCGAGTGCACGTGCCCTATAGCAAAAACCTTGTAAAAGAGAAAAAGAACCGAAGGAAAAATGAAATCTCCCACAGGTAAGCAAAAGCTAAGAAAATTCATCATTACTAGACTGATTTTTTTTTTTTTTTTTGAGAGGTTTTCGCTATAGGGTGCATGCGCTCGCCAGACAGACAGAGAGAGACAGAGAGATAGAAAGCGAGAAATCACCCCCCAGGGGGGATGGCCACACTGCAATCCCTTCTCCTCCATTCTCCTCTCGGAATCTTGGGCACGCATGCACACGCACCCGACGTGAGTTTTAAGCCACCGGGTCCGGGACACGAACAACGGTCGACTAAGTGGGAGTCCAGCGACATAGCCATTACACTAACTGCTGGTCCCTAGACTGATTTAAAAAAAAAAAAAAAAAAAAAAAAAAAATTCTTATGGGAATTCTGCATCTAGAATTAAAAGAAAAATAATCACAATCGTGAAAATATGTAAATATGAAATTCACCAGTAAAGCAAACACACGTAAGAAAGAGGAAGAAATCAAACCTTTTCTCTGTAGAATACTACAAAACTGCAAAGATAAATGATAATAGAAGAAGAAAAGAACAAAGGAAAAACAGAACAACCAGAAAACAAACAACAAAATGACAGAAATCAGTCCACATCTACCAATAATAGCCAAACATAAAAGTACTAAATTCACTGATTAAAAGATGTAAACTACCAGAATAAGTAAAAAGCAAACAAAACAAACAAACAACATCAACAACCAAAGACTCCACTATATGCTACCTAGCCACAAAAAGTATAATATGCCTAGGAATAAATCTAACCAAGGAAGTTGAAGACTTCTACAAGGAAAACTATGAAAGTCTTTAAAAAGAAATTGAAAATGACACAACGAAGTGGAAGAACATCACATATTCCTGGATTGGGAGGATTGATATAATCAAAATAGCATTTCTACCCAAATTAATCTGCATATTTAATGCAATCCCTATATAAACTATGAGAGACATTCTTTACAGATCTAGAGAAGACAATCATAGAATTTGTTTGGAATCATAAAAGAACCTGAATTTTCAAAGCAATCCTGCACACAATAAGTGGAAGGGGCAGTATCTCACTCCCTGACCCCAAAATATATTACAAAGCTGTGACAATTGAATCAGTATGGTACAAAAACAGATATGTGGGCCAATGGAACAGAATAGAGACCCCAGAAATAAACTCCAAAACATACAGCCAACAGATTTTTGACACAGAGTACCAGTCAACCCAGTGGGAAAAGGAAACCTCTTTAGTAAATAATGCTGGGAAAACTGGGTATCCACCCGTAGAAAGATAAATTTGAATTCCTATCTCTCACCATGAACAAAAATCAACTCAAAGTGGATCAAAGAACCTAAGACTTCAAACTATAAAACTATGAGTGGAAAATACTGGGTAAACTCTGGGAGTCACTAGGGTAGGCAAAGACTTCCTAAATAAGACCCCCAAAGCACAGGCAACAATCCCAAAAATAGACACGTGGGAAAACATCAGATTAAGAAGTTTCTGCACAGCAAAAGACACAGTAATTACTGTGAACTGACAACCCTCAGAATGGGAGAATATGTTTGTAAACTATGCCTCAGATAAGGGACTGATAACCAAAATACACAGAGAACTAAAGCTGCTTTCCCCCAAAAAAATGATCAACCCAATTAAATGATGGGAAAATGAGCTGAATAAACAACTCCCTAAGGAAGACATACAAACAGCCAAAAAGTATATGTAAAAGATGCTCAACATCTTTCATCATAAGGGAGATGCAGATAAAAACCATGATGAGATAACACCTAACCCCAGTCAGAATGGCTAAGATTAAAAAAAAAAAAAAAAAAAAAAAAAAAAGTAAGTGTGGTGGAGATGTGGTAAAAGGGCAATTCTCTTACACTATTGGTGGGAATATAAATTGGCCCAGTCATTGTGGAGACTCCTCAATTGGGTCTTCTCAAAGACCTACAAACAGAACTACTAGAGGGTTCAGAAATCCCACTCCTGGATATCTAACCAAAAAATAGGAGAACACTCAATCAGAAAAGTGCTTACATGTCTATGTTTATTTTGGCATTATTCATAATCACTAAGACATGGAACCAACCCAAATGTCCATGAACAGATGAATGGATTGGAAAAGTGTGGCACATAAACTCTATGGAATACTACTCAGTTATAAAAAACAACAAGGCCCTGGCTTTTGATAGAAAGTGGATGAATATGGAAGATTTACTGCTGAGTGAAGCAAGTCTGGCTATGAAAGAGAGACACTGTATGTCTTCACTTAATATATACTGACTGTCCACACTCTATGGTAGAGACTGAAAGATAACAAGACATAGAAGCATTGAAAATGGTTATAGATACTGGAGACAATGTAGGAAGAGGGTGGGAGAAGGGGGAGAATGTAAGGAAAGAAATTAAAGAGGAAAATAGAAAGGCAAGACATTTATGGGACACAGAAATGGATTATTATCTGTATTTTGTATCTTCAACTAAACTGGTGTGAAGTATAGCCATGTTGAGTAAATTCAACTTACAAGCTAAAAAGAAAGAAAAGAAAGAACGAGTGAGGGAGGAAAAGAAAAGAAAAGAAACAAAAGTCATGTCATCTGTAAAGATGAAAGCAAAGAGATGAAAAAAGACAGTCCATACTAAAGGAAAGCAAAAACAAACAACAGTTACTATCCTGATTTCAGATAAATAGACTTCAAGACAAAATCTATAAAAAGAGACAAATAAATTACATAATATCACAAGGATTAATTTATCAAGAAAATATTTACATCTAATACTGGAGCACCCAAATAATAAAACAAAAATTTCTAGACCTAAAGGGAGAGAAAGACTCCAATACAATAATAGTTGGGGATTTCTTTTAATTTTTTTGTATACGTACAATCATTATACATCACTAAGCTTGTAAAGTGAATTCTCCCAACATGAATATACTTCATACCAGTCCAGTTGAGGATATTATACACATTATCAAGATAATAATCCATTTCTGTGTCCCATAAATGTCTTTCCTCACACTCTCTCCTTCTCTTCCCACACTGTATCCAGTATCCATAACCATTTTCCATGCTCTATTTCTTTTTTATATTTTTATTTTTATTTTTAATTAATTAATCAATTTACATTAATTCCCTGAGCATCATCACAGCATACAAAATGTGATTTCCCATTCAGAATACACTGCATAGTGGCTTAATCATACATTTTATCATCAATAATTTTCTACTTCTAGTTTCATATATACATGTATGTATTTTTCCCTATTTCTCACTCTCTGCCTTTTCCCACCCTCCTCCTACACTATCTCAGGTGTCTACAGTTGTTTTCCATTTATTTTTCTCCCCACATTTTATTGATTCACAAAATTTCTTACATAATCTAACTACTTTCAATAGCAAGTTCAGCTGGTATATACATATCTGTGAATTCATGTCTGACTTTAGGCGTGAAACTGTGAGAAGAATGAATATACTATGAAGTAGCACCTAGCTGATGCTATATAGTTTACTACAGTCATTAAATAGGTATTTTTAATATATTCTTTTAATTTCAAGAAAATCAGTTTTAGCTTTAATAAATCAAAGAAATGCTAAGGAAATTTGCTTAAAACTTAAAGCGAGGAAACAGTTTAAGATTCTGTTCAAATAGTAGGTACATGAACCTACAGCAGCTCAAGACAGGACAAAAAATTCATAAAACTGGAAAACAAAGCCCAGAAGAAAATCAGCAATGTTTTAGTCACAAGTCATTTCACCAGTTCAATCTCATGTACTTAATTTATCTTCTGTTGTGGTTTGATCTTCCCAATTAAATTCTGGGATATAATATTCAACTCCAGACTTGTTCCTACGATTAAGTTGGCCATTTTCTTAGTTTTTGAACTCTTATTTCTGTGTGTCTGTGTTTAATTTTCCTGGTATAGCACTCCCTTGAAAACTTCTTGGAGATCTGATCTGGTGTTGGTAAACTCTTTCAGGTTTATCTGAAAATGTTCTTGCCTTTCCTTCCCATATGAAGGATAATCTTGCTGGGTACATTATTCTTGGTTGAAATTGCTTTCCCTTAACATTTTGGTTATATTTTCCCATTCTTTCCTTGCTCACATCGTTTCTTTCTTTCTTTTTTTTTTTTTAAGTCACTGGGTCCGGGACTCGAACCATGGTCGACTATGTGGGAGTCCAGCGACATAGCCATTACTCTAACTGCTGGTCCCAGCTCGCATTGTTTCTGATGAGAGGTCCACTGTTAGCCTGATGGGATATCCTTTGTAGATAGCTTGATGTTTATCTCTTGCCATCTTAGTATTTTGTCTTTATCTGTGGTTTTGGTCAGCCTGGCTATAACATGTCTTAGAGAAGATCTTCCTGGGTTGATTCTATTTGGGGTCCTTTGTATTTCTTGGGGCTGAATCTTTTTTTTTTTTTTTTTTTTTTTTTTTTTTTTTAGGTTTTTGCTATAGGGCTTGTGTACTCACCAGAGAAGAGAGAGATCTGACAGAAAGTGAGAAATCACCCCCCACAGGGGATGGACATGCCACAATCCCTTCCCCTCCATTCTCCTCTCAGGATCTGGGCATGCACGCACACACGCCCAGCGTGAGTTTAACCCACTGGGTCCAGGCCTTGAACTGTGGTTGTCTACATGGGAGTTCAGTGACATAGCCATTACGCTAGCTGCTGGTCCCTTGAGACTGAATATTTAAATGCCTCTCTAGGTTTGCAAAGTGTTCTTCCAGGATTTCATGGAATAGATTATTAATGGCCTTATGAATCTTTTCACCTTCTGGAATACCAATTATCTAGATATTTGGACGTTTGATGGTATCTAGTATTTTTCATATATTATTCTCATTTTGGGGGGCAATTTTTTCAGTCTTTGTGGTGGATTTTTCTAGGCCAGTGATTCTATCTTCTACATCTTAGATTCGATTTTCTGTATGATCTAATCTTCCTTTAATGCTTTCAAGGGAGGTTTTGACTTCTTGTATTATAGCCTTCATCTCTAACATGTCCATTTGATTCTTTTTTATAGTGTATATTTCCTCTTTTAGATCTTGCAAAAACTTCCCCACCTCCTAGAACTTGTCAACTCCTTTCTCCTGCCTCTTCTGCATTTCATTGTCTCTCTTCTCTTCCATCTGTGTTAGCTTTGTCACTATGAATATTCTAAATATTCTAAATTTTTTTTTTTTTTTTTTTGGAGAGGTTTTTGCTATAGGGCGCGTGTGCTTGCCAGACAGACAGAGAGAGACAGAGAGACAAAAAGCAAGAAATCACCCCCCAGGGGGGATGGCCACACCGCAATTCCTTCTCCTCCATTCTCCTCTTGGGATCTTGGGCACGCACACACACACACCCGGAGTGAGCTTAAGCCACCAGGTCCGGGACTTGAACCACGGTCAACTACGTGGGAGTCCAGTGACATAGCCATTACGCTAACTGCTGGTCCAAATATTCTAAATTCTTTATCTGAAATTTCCATGAGTTTCATTGTATTGTCTGATGATGAAGATGAGTTGCTCTTTTCCCTTAGAGGAGAGGTATTTTCCTGTTTTCCCATATTTCTTGTGACCCTGCAGTGATTTCTAGTCATCTGATGAATGGTGCATTTCTTCCTAATTCTTGAAGTTCAATCTGAGCATTCAGAGGTGTGCAGGAGGAGGTGATCTGCAATCTCTCTTCTGTTCCATTTTCACTCTTTATGCTTCAGATTCAGTGGGATTAGAGGAATGTTCTGACTAATAATATTCGGAAGTTCGGATCCTGTTCACTTGGACCTTTCTAGACACTAAGTGCATAGAGGCCACTAGAAATTAATCTGGAAGAAGTTTCAGCAAAAAAATCTTCATTTTTAGTCAAGGACAGCAATATTTCACACCTCAAGTTCAGTATCCATCTCTGCTTTTATTTCTTCTAATCTTTCAGTTTCTGCCCTAGAGTGTGGACAGAGAATATTAAGTAGAGACATACACTATCTCTCTTTCATAGCCTGGCTTACTTCACTCAGCAGTAAATCCTCCATATTCATCCACTTTCTAACAAAAGCCAAGGTATTGCTTTTTTTATATAACTGAGTATTATTCCATAGAGTATATGTGCCACACTTTCCCAATACATTCATCTGTTCGTGGACATTTGGGTTGGTTCCATGACTTAGCAATTGTGAATAATGCCACAATAAACATGCAATAAACGTGCAAGCACTTTTCTGACTGAATGTTCTTCTGTCCTTTGGGTAGATACCCAGGAGTGGCATTCTGGATCATATAGTAGTTCTGGTTTTAGATCTTTGGGGGACCTCCATATTGTTCTCCACAGTGACTGGATCAATTTACATTCATCACATCCCCACCAGCACTTATCTTTTTTCTTTCTTTCTTTTTTTTTTACTCTTATCCATTCTGACTGGGGTTAGATGATACCACATTTTGGTTTTGATCTGCATCTGTGGAGCTGGAAGCCAGATGCCAACCATGGCTCAAGTCCTCAACTCAATGAACTGATAACATGTCAGGCATGTACATGAGTGCCCAGGATATCCTAGCAGACTGCAGAACTGAAGGAAGAATATAGCAGTATAGTTGAACTCTATGGAGAGTGCTAGTCTCTGTTTCATGTGCATGTAGGTACTCTATCATAAATTTTGGGGAAAAAAGTAATAGAAATCATATTAGTATCTTTTCTGAATACAATGGAATAAAACTAGAAATCAACAAGAACTAAAAACACACACACACACAAATACATAGTAACTAAACAACATTCTCTTGAATGATAACTGAGTCAATAAATTAAGAAATAAATTGAACATTTCTAGAAACATAAAAACATCACATATCAAAACCTATGAAATACAGAAAAACAGTACAAGAAAGGAAGTTTATAGCAATAAATGCCCACAATAAAAAAAAATAGAGAATGGTAAATAAACAACCTAATACATCTCAAGAAACTAGAGAAGCATGAACAAACTAAGCACAAAAATAGTGAGAAAGAAGATCAGAAAATAAATAAATAAATAACAAATCAAAGGCCAACCTCCTTAACTCATTTTATAAAGTTACCATTACCCTGATGTAACAAGTAGGCATGGAGGTTAAGGCAGCTGAATCCCATACGGCCAATGGCACAGTTCAAGTCCCAGATCTGGACGCTTGAAAATCATGCTGGGCACATGTGTTTGCATGATCAAAATCCTGAGATGAGAATGAATTTGTGACATGGTATCCTCCCTGGAGAATGATATCTCTCTCTCTCTCTCTTGCTCGCACTCTCTCATGCTCTCTCACTCTCTTTCTGTCTCTGTCCAGCTAGCATATGTGCCATATACCAAACTAAAAAATAAATTACAGATCAAACAACAATGCAGGGACCAGCAGCTGGCATGATGGTTAAGGTGCTAGACTCTCACATGGCCATTGTGGTTTGAGTCCTAAACCTAGTGGCTTGCTCACTCACTCTCCCTCTCTCTGTGTGTCTCTTTCTGGTCTAATCAAATAATAATAATAATAATAATAATAATAATAATATAATGAATAAAATTAAATAAATATTTTAAAATGCAAAAGAACAATCAAACAAAAAGTTGGATTTTTGAAAGGACAAACAAAATCAACAAGCCATTGTTAGAGAGAAAAAGAGAGAATACTCAAATAGATAAAATCAAACACTAAAAAGGAGACATTACAACTGAGACCACAGAAATATAAGAGTATTAGAAACATGCAATAAGATAAAATCAATAATAAAAATTATCTCAGTAAATGAAAAATGCATGACCAAATTACTTTATGTCACAAATCCTTTAAAGAACTGACACCAATTCTTCTCTAACTATTTTAAATGATTTGAGTAGATGGAATCTCCCTAATTCATTTTATAAAGTTACCATTACACTGATACAAAAAGCAGACAAGAATACAAGAATGAGAACTACAAACCAATATCCTTGATGATGATACATGCAGAAATCCTCAGTAACTGTACTAGTAAACCAAATTCAACAGTGCATCAAAAAGATTCTGTATCGTGAGGGATAGGATTTATCCCAGGGATACAAGGTTGCTTCAACGTATTCAAATCAATAAGAATGATCCATCACATTAACAAAAGGAAAGATAAAAAGCATATGATTATATCAAGAGATATAGAAAAAAGCATTAGATAAAGCACATCGTTTTTATATTTTTAATACTTTATCGTTATTATTCACTTAAGTTAAATGGTATGACATTCAAAACTATTTAAATCTCCCCAAAGGTACTTATTTGGAATTAAAACACACTTCTGAGGTTCTTTTTGATGTGCTATTTTCCTCTTAATTTAATGCAATGGGAGAATTTTTTCTTTTTTTTTTAAATTCATTTTCTTTTATACATTCAATCACATTGTTTAGCTTACAAAGTGAATATTTCAGTATGTGAACACTTCTCCCTAGTTCAGTTGGCAAAACTATAAAATATTTTCAACAGATAATACATTTCTTTGTCCCATTAATGCTTTGCCTTCGTATTTTTCTTCTAAATGTCCTTCCTCAGGCCCTACCTCTTCCACACAAACTATATCTGGTATTTACACCCATTTAGTGTGTTTGTATATCCTTCAGTCAATCAGTTTCAGTTACAGAGTGCGGACACTTGGTATATATTAAGTGGTGACATACAATGTCTCTCCGTAATAGCCAGGCTTGCTTCACTTGGCAGTAAATCATCCATATTCTTCCACTTTCTGTCAAAAGCCAGGGTTTTGTTGTTTTTTTTATGGCTGAATAGTATTCCATACAGTATATGTGCCACAGTTTTTCTATCCATTTATCTGTTCGGGGTATTTGGGTTGTTTCCATGACTTAGCAATTGTAAATAGTGCCACAATGAACATCAATGTGCAAGCTTTTTTCCATTAAGAATTCTTCTGTCCTTTGGGTAGATACCAAGGAGTATGATTGTTGGATCATATGGTAGTTCTATTTGTAGATTTTTGAAGAATCTCCAAGTTGTTCTCCACAGTGACTGGACTAATTTACATTCCCACTAGCAGTGTAAGAGAGTTCCCCTTTCACCAGACTCCCACCAGCACTTATATATATATATATTTTTTTTTAATCTTAGACATTATGACTGGGGTTAGGTGGTATCTCATTGTGGTTTTCATCTGCATATCCCTTACAATGAGGGATGTTGAGCGTTTTTTCATATGCCTTTTAGCTATTCATATGTCATTCGGAATGATTTTTTCAACTCATTCTCCCATCTTGTAATAGGGTTGATCATCTTTTTTTCCAAACAGCTGCTTGAGTTTCTTGTGTATTCTTGTTAGCAGTCCCTTATCTGATGCATAATTTACAAAAATACTTTCCCATTCTGAGGGCTGTCGATTTACACTAATTACTGTGTCTTTTGTTGTGCAGAAACTTCTTAGTCTGATGTAATCCCAGTTGTCTATTTTGGGGATTATCAACTCTGCTTTGGGGTGCTTATTTAAGAAGTCTTTCCCTACAACAATGTCTCTCAGAGTTTCCCCCAGTGTTTTCCAGGGGCAGTTTTATAGTTTGAGGTCTTAGATTTAGATCTTTGATCCACCTTGACTTGATTTTTGTCAAAGGTGAGAAGTAGGGGTTCAGATTCATCTTTCTGCAGGTGGAAATCCAGTTTTTTCAGCACCATTTGCTGAAGAGATTTTCCTTTTCCCACTGGATTGACTGGTACCCCTTGTCACAAATCAGTTGACTGCATGTTTGGGAATTTATTTCTGGGAACTCTATTTTTGTTCTGGGAACAACTTTTTTCAGTTCTATCTCAGTCTACCTATTGTTCGTATGTAGAAATGCTATAGATTTCTGTATATTAATTTTGGATCCTGCCACTTTACTGTATTCATGTATTACTTCCAGAATTTTTTTTATGGAAACCATTGGGTCTTCTATGTATACAATCATGTCATCTGCAAATAGTTTCACCTCTTCCATTTGAATGTCTTTTATTTTTTCCTCTTTTCTGATTGCATTGGTGAGGACTTCCAGTACTATATTGAAAATGGGAACCAGCAGTTAGCCTAATGGCTATGTCGCTGGACTCCCGTGTAGTTGACTGTGGTTCGAGTCCCAGACCCGGTGGCTTAAAACTCAAGCCAGGCACATGTGCGTGCATGCCCAAGATTCCGAGAGGAGAATGAAGGAGAAGGGATTGTGGCGTGGCCATCCCCCCGGGGGGTGGGTTCTTGTTTTCTGTCTCTCTCTCTCTCTCTCTGTCTGGCAAGCGCACGTGCCCTATAGCAAAAACCTCTCAAAAAAGAAATAAAAAGAAAGAAGATGAGTGGAGAAAGTGGGCATCGTTGTCTTGTACCCATTTTTAGTGGGAAAGCTTTCAGCTTTTCTCCATTCAGGATGATGTTTGCTATGGGTTTTTCATAGATAGCTTTTATTGTGTTGAGAAATGACCCTTCTATCCCGATTTTGCCAAGAGTCTTGATCATGAAGGGATGTTGTATCTTATTAAATGCTTTTTATGCATCAATTGATATGACCATATGGTTTTTCTCTTTCTTTCTGTTAATATGGTATATTGCATTTATGGTTTTGTGTATGTTGAACCAACCTTGCATTTCTGGAATAAAGCCTACCTGATCATGATGTACAATCTTTTTTATAATTGGATACAATTTGTTAGTATCTTGTTGAGAATCTTTGCATCTATATTCATCAGAGTTATTGGTCTATAGTTTTCCTTCCTGGTCCTGTCCTTATCTGTTTTAAGGATAAGGGTGATAGAGGCTTTATAGAATGAATTAGGGAGAAATTCACCCTTTTGCACCTTTAGAAATAACTTGAACAGAATGGGGGTAACTCTTCTTTGAAAGTTTTATAGAATTCAGAGGTGAAGCCATCAGGGCCAGGGCTTTTCTTTGTTGGAAGGTTATTTATTACTGATTCAATCTCCTGGCTTGTAATGGGCTTATTCAGGCTTTCTATATCCTCCTGGCTCAATCTTGGTAGATTATGTGTGTCCAAGAATTTGTCCATCTCATCCAGATTGTCTTGTTTCTTGGCATATAGTTGTTCATAGTGTCCTCTAATGATGTTTTGTATTTCTACTTTGTCTGTTGTTATAGTGCCTGCTTCATTGCAGATTTGATTCACCATTTTCCTTTCTCTCTTCTTCTTAATAAGTCTCACTAGTGATGCATAGATTTTGTTTATCTTTTCAAAGAACCAGCTTTTACTTTCATTTATTTTCCTTACAGTTTGTTTATTTTCTATTCATTTATTTCTGCTCGTATCATTATTATTTCCTTTCTCCTGGAGTTTTTTGGATTTTTTTGCTGTTGCTTTTCCAATTCTCTAAGGCATGATGTTAGGTGATCCATTTGCCTTCTTTCCATCTTCCTTTTATGTGCACTAATTGCTATAAACTTCCCTCTTATGACTGCTTCAGCAGTGTCCCAAAGATTATGGAAACTCATGTCCTCATTGTCATTGGCTTCCATGAATCTTTTGATTTCAGCCTTTATTTCTTCAGTAGTTGTGGAGTCATTCAGAATTAGGTTATTTAGTTTCCATGTATTTGAGAATTTTTTAGGATTTCTCTTGAAATTAAACTCAAGTTTAATTCCATCATGGTCAGAGAAGATGCTGGGTATAGTTTCTATGCCTTTGAATCAGTAGAGGCTTGCTTTGTGCCCTATGATGTAGTCAATCTTCAAGAAGGTTCCATGTGGGGGTGAGAAAAAAGTGTATCTCATGGTTTGGGGATGGAAAGTTCATTTGATTTATGGTATTGTTTAGATCCTTTATCTCTTTTTCTATTTTTTGTCTAGATGATCTGTCCAGAGGGGATAGTGCAGTGTTGAGGTCTCCAACAATTAGTGTATTACACATCTATCTCCCCTTTTAGATCTACCAATCTATCCTTCACATATTTGGGTGCTCCTGGGTTAGTCGCATAGATATTTATAAGTGTTATATCTTCTTGATCTATTGATCTTTTTTACTACAATATAGTGCCCTTCTTTGTCTCTTTGAACAGTTTTTCTTTTAAAGTTTATTTTGTCAGAAATCAGTATCACAACTCCAGCTCTTTCTTGGTTTCCATTTGCATGATAAACCTTTTTCTTTCACTTTCAGTCTATGTATGTCTTTATCCATGAGGTGGATTTCCTGTAGGCAACAGATAGAGGGTTTCTGTTTTTTTTATCCATTCAGCCAGTCTGTGTCTCTTGATTGGAGAATTTAATCCATTCACATTCAATGTTATTATAGATGTTACCGGATCTGTCCTGATGTTTAAGTTGGCCATTGTCTTAGTTGCTTTTTATTCTTTTGTTTCTGTCTGTTAATTCTTTCGTTTTCCTGGAACAGTACTTTCTTCAGGGTTTCTTGGAAAGCTGGTCTGGTGTTGGCAAATTCTTTCAGGTTTTGTTTGTCTGAGAAGATTTTAATCTTTTTTTTTTTTCCCCATATAAAGGATAATCTTGCAGGATATAATAATCTTGGTTAAAATTGTTTCTCTCTTAATACTTTCAATACATCTTCCCATTCTTTCCTTGCTTGCATTGTGTCCGTTGAGAGGTCCAGTGTTAGCCTGATAGGATGATCTTTGTAAGTCACTTCTCATTTCTCTCTTGCCAGTATCATGTCTTTATCTGTGGTCTTGGACAGTCTGGCTAAGATGTGCCTTGGGGAAGATCTTCTGGGGTTGACTCTATTAGGGGTCCTTTGTATTTCTTGGGTCTGGATGCTTGAGTGCCTCTCTAGACTTGGGAAATTTTCTTCCAGGATTTCATGGAATAGATTTTCCATGCCATTATTAGTTTCTTCACCTTCTGGGATGCAATTATTATGATGTTTGGGTGTCTTATGGAATCTCATATTTCTCACATATTATCCTCATTTTTTTTTGTTTTCTCTATCTTTTTGGTAGTTTTCTCTAGGTCAGAGGTTTTATCTTCTACATCAGAGATTTGATCTTCAGCATGGCCTAATCTACTTTTAATACTTACAAGAGTTTTTGATTTCTTGTATTACAGACTTCATCTCTAATAGTTCCATCTGATTCTTTCTCAGAGTGTCCATTTCTTCTTTCATATCATGGAAGGACTTCCTAATCTCCTGTAGTTTGTTGTCTCTTTTCAGTTCTAACTCATAGAATTTGTTCACCATGAATGTTCTAAATTCTTTCTCTGACATTTTGGTAACATCCTCAGATTCTAGGAGAGATGGAGGGGAGTTACTCTGCTCCTTTGATGTAGACATATTTCCTGATTTGTTCCGACCTGAGGCTCTTCTTCTACTTCTAGCCATTGGAAGATGTATTCACTTTTGAATACCTCTTAGGAGCAAGTGTGTTCCTCTTTTGCTGTGAATTAATGTATGCAAACATCTCTCATCTGTTGTTTTTAGTAATGTGGTCTCAAGAGGTGTACCCTATTCAGGTGTCTGAAAAGTAGTATCTCCATATTCACAGGTGGTTCAGTATAGGGGAGGATCCCAGGGAACCTTACAATACTAGAGAATTTCAGAACTGTGATTCTAGATCTGTCTAATTACTCTGGCAGGGTGGAAGATAAGGAAGAGAGGATAATGAAAGAGGAAAGAAAAGAGTAAAGAGGAGAATAATGAAAAAGTCAGAAACCTAGAGATGGAACTGGTGCTCTCCTGCAGAGCAAGGACCACTCTGTGGGACAAGGGAGAGGAGGGTCTTAACAAAACAAAAAGGAAGAGCAAAGAGAAAAAAAAATCTGCCTACCTCTATGGGGGGTGGGGTCCTGTTCTTGGGAGCCTGGAAGTGGGGCGGGGGCAGTGATGACCCTGCCTCAGTTTCCCTTGCTGGCCAGGAACCTGGAGATGGAACTGGCACTACCCTGCAGAGCAAGGACCGCTCTCAACACATCTTTTATAATTAAGACCATCAAAATATTAGGTACAAAGGGCACATATCTCAACATGATAAATGTTGTTTATGAAAAATCCACAGCTAACATCATACTGAATAGGGAATTTTTTTTTTTTGAGACATTTTTGCTATAGGGCTCGTGTGCTCGCCAAAAAGACAGAGAAATAGAGAGAGAGATAGAAAGCGAGAAATAACCCCCCAGGGGGGATGGCCACACCACAATCCCTTCTCCTCCATTCTCCTCTCGGGATCTTGGGCACACATGCACATGCGCCTGGAATGAGTTTAAGCCACCAGGTCCGGGACTCGAACTGCAGTCGACTACATGGGAGTCCAGCGACATAGCCATTATGCTAACTGCTGGTCCCTGAATAGGGAAATTTTAAAAAACTTTTCCTCTGAAAACTGGATCAAGGAACCAGACAGTGGCACAGTAGTAAAACACAATGGCTTGTGAACCTGATACATATGGGAAGGTTCTAGGTTCATTTCTCGAGACCTCTCTGAGTATGCTGGGCATGCATGTGCCCATGACCCAGGGCTAACTGAGGTTGGAAAGGATGCACAGTCAAGACCCTATTGGTATTGATTCTCTCTCAGAAAAAAATAATTTAAAACAAATTTAAAAGGGGTTTATCACAGACCTGGAAGTCTTAATTAAAATAGTTAGGAAAAAGAAATTAAGGACATCCCAATCTAAAAGGAGAAAGGTCAAAGTGTGCCTGTTTCAAAGAAGAGTTGAAAATATCTCTATTTGCAGATGACATGATGGTATACTTAGAAGATCCAAAGGTATCCATGAAAAAGCTTCTTGAAGTAATAAGTGAATACAGTAAGGTGGCAGGATACAAAATCAATATCCAAAAATCTATAGCATTTCTATTTATGAACAACAAGTTGAATGAAGCCGAGCTGAAGAAAGGAATCCCTTTCACCGTAGCCACAAGATGTATAAGATACCTAGGGATAAACCTAAGAAAGTTAAAAACCTTTATAAAGAAAACTATGAAAATCTTAAAAAAGATATTGAAAGTGACATTAAAAAGTGGAAGTGTCCCGACCCGGTCTGGGCGCCACGTGTCCCGACCCGGGGGGACAGTCAAACAGGTTTCCTGAGGGAAGGAGTGAGAGCTGGGACAAGCGGCACAGTGTCACAGCACGGAGACGACACAGTGTCTTCAGTGTTGTCTGTTTATTGTGGGAAGCACGGTACAGCACGGAGACGACGTAGTGTTACAACTCTTCAGGGTCGTGTCATCCATTGTGAGCAGCACGGAGATGATGCAGTGTCACAACTCTTCAGGGTCGTCCGGAGATGATGTAGTGTTACAACTCTTCAGGGTCTTCAGGATCATCTGGAGACTTGGCGGTGTTTCAACTCTTCAGGCTCTCCAGGGTCGTCGTCTTCCTGGTCTTCTGTGTCGTCTTCATTGTCTTCCTGGTCGTCTGGCTATTGTAGGCCAGGCATCGTGGTTATATACACGCTGGTGGGCCATGATTGGTTGAATGAAGGATCATAAAAGGTGGGTTATGATTGGTTGTAAACGGTGGGTTATGATTGGTTGCTTTTGGACCAATCATGAGGTGCCGGATATGCAAATCTGAGGGATTCTAGTGGCCAATCAGAGCAAGGTTTCGAAGGTCAGGTTTTATGAAGAGAACCAATCATGGCGATTGTTTGCTCTTTGAGAAACCTCGGCAGACTCGCTGGTGCGCAGCCTCCCACATGGAAGGACATCCCATGCTCCTGGATTGGAAGAATTAACATGATCGAAATGGCAATTCTACCCAAATTAATCTACACATTTGATGCAATTCCAATCAAAATACCAGAAAAATTCTTCACAGATCTAGAAAAGACAATCATAGAATTTGTCTGGAATCATAAAAGACCTCATATTGCAAAAGCAATCCTGCGCAAGAAGAATGGAGTAGGAGGCATATCACTCCCTGATCCCAAGATATACTATAAAGCTGTGGTCATCAAAACAGCATGGTATTGGCATAAAAACAGACATGTAGATCAATGGAATAGAATAGAAACCCCAGAAATAACCCCCAAAGCTTACAGCCAACTGATTGTTGACAAAGGATATCAGTCAATCCATTGGGAAAAGGAAAACCTCTTTAGTAAATGGTGCTGGAAAAACTGGGTATCCACCTGCAGAAAGATGAAACTGAATCCTCATCTTTCACCATTAACAACAATCAACTCAAAATGGATCAAAGATCTGAACCTAAGACCTCAAACAATAAAACTACTGGTGGAAAATGCTGGGGAAACTCTGGGACACATTGGAGTAGGCAAAGACTTCTTAAATAAGACCCCCAAAGCACAGGCAATAATCCCTAAAATAGACAAGTGGGACTATATTAGACTAAGAAGTTTCTGCACAGCAAAAGACACAGTATCAAGTGTGAACTGACAACCCTCAGAATGGGAACATATCTTTGTTAAATATGCCTCAGACAATGGACTGATAACCAGAATACACAGGGAACTCAAGGGCCTTATGCAAAAAAAAATGATTAACCCAATTAAAAGATGGGAAAATGAGCTGAACAAAAATCTCTCTAAGGAAGACATACGAACAGCCAAAAAGCATATGAGGAAATGTTCAACATCCCTCATCATAAGGGAGATGCAGATAAAAACCACAATGAGATACCACCTAACCCCTGTCAGAATGGCAAAGATGAAGAATATAAAAAGCGATTAAGTGTTGGCGGGGACGTGGTGAAAAGGGAACCCTCCTACACTGTTGGTGGGAATGTAAACTGGTTCAACCACTGTGGAGAACAATATGGAGGTTCCTCAAAGATCTACAAATAGAACTACCATTTGACCCAGCAATCCCACTTCTGGGTATTTACCCAAAAGACAAGAGAACACTCAGTCAGAAAAGTGCTTGCACATCAATGTTTATTGCAGCATTATTCACAATTGCCAAGACATGGAACCAACCTAAATGTCCACAAACTGATGAATAGATTGGAAAAGTGTGGTATATATACTCTATAGAATACTACTCAGCCATAAAAAATAACAAGACCCTGGAATTTGATAGAAAGTGGTCAGATATGGAGGATATATTGCTGAGTGAAGTAAGCCAGGCTATGAAAGAAAGATATTGTATGTATCCACTCAATACATACCGACTACCCACACTCTATGGTAGAGAGCAAAAAATTGGAGGACATAAAAGCAGTGAAAGTACTTAATGAGAATAGGACAGTGTGGAGTGTGGGGGGGGGTGAGGAGAAGAGGATAGAGAAAGATAGCAAGAGAACAATAGAGAGGCAAGACGTTAGTGAGAAACAGATATGGCTTATTACCTTTTGATGATGACATGTATAGTATTCTCAACTGGATTGGTTTGAGAAATATTTCATGATGGGTAAAGTCTTTTTACAAGCAAAATGAGAAATAGTGATTGACTGTTTTAAAAAATAATTAGAATAATAATAATAATGATTGGGAAAAACATAGAAAAGATATTGAATGATGAAGTGGGGACATTAATGTCTCTGTATTGATTGACATGCATGGCATTCCCTTTTGAAAAAGCAATGTAATACACTGTAAAATTATATCTTACCCAATGTAATATAAAGAAGATTATAATGATAATAAAAATAAAAATTAAAAATTAAAAAAGAAAGGAAAAATCTAAAAACCATTTGTTATCAGTAAAAATGTATTAGCATTAAAAAAAAAGTGTGCCTGTTTGAAGATGGTATGATCCTATAGAGAAAAACCTAAAAACAACAACAACAACAACAACAACAACACAAAAAAAATTCTTAGAAGTGATCAATGGATTCAGTAGAGCTGCAGAATACAAAATAAGCATACAGAAGTCATTTTTGTAAAAAAAAAAAAAAAAAAAAAAATCAAGAAAACAATCACATTTATAACAGTTGTCAAAAATTTTTTTCAAAAAGGACAGCCTATGGCCTGCTGACTAAGGGAGTTAGATCCCACATGGGGATGCAGTTTGAGTTCCAGATCCGTGGGTTGAAAAATATACCAGGCATATGTCCATGCACGCACAAAATCCCAAAAGGAGGGAGAAATGGAGGAAAGGAGATTGTAGAGTGAATACTTCCCATGGAGGGTGCTTTCTCCCTCCCTCTCCCTCCCTCCCTCCCTCTCTCTCTCTCTCTCTCTCTCTCTCAGTCTCTCATTGGTGAGCACATATGCCTTCTGGCTAAATAAATAAATAAATAAATAAAAAACTGGAAATAAATTTAACCAAGGAGGTGAAAGATCTCTACATTAAAAACTATAAAGCACTAATAAAAGAAAGTAAATATTTAAACATGTAAATACATCCTATGTCCATGGACTGAAAAATTCAGTATTGCTAAAATGTTGATACTACTGGGACCAGTGGGTGGCATGGTGGTTAAGGCTCTGGATTTCTACATGGCTGACTATGGTTCAAGTCTCAGACCTGGTGTCTTGCTTTCTCACTTTCCCTCCCTCTCTCTATCTCTCTCTGGTGAGCTCACATGCCCTGTAGCAAATTTAAAAATAATAATAATGATAAATAAAATTAAATAATTCTTTTAAAAAAACATTAATACTGTCAAAAGTAATCTACATATTCAACACAATCTTTGTCAAAATAATAACATTCTTTGCCAAGATAAAAAACAAGCAATTATAATATTTGTCTGGAATTACAAAAGATCCCAACTACCCAAAGCAATCTCATATACAGAAAGAACAAACCAGAGGTATTATACTACCTGACTTCAAAATATACTTCAAAACTATAGTAACCCAAACTGTATAGTACTGTCACAAAAAAACAGACAGATCAATGGAGCATAATAGAGAATCTACAAATAAATCCATGAGCATAGAGCCAACTTATTTTTTTTTTACAAAGATCCCAAGACAATTCAATGAGAAAAGACAGTTTTTTCAATAAATAATGTTGAGAAAAATGGATATCCTAACATAGAAGAAACTAAACACATGTCTCTCACCAGGTACAAAAATGGATTATGGACTCAAATGTAAGACCCCAGATTGGAGCAGAGTACACACAGTTTCCTGACTTGGAAAATTCTTTAAATCGGCAACAAGTATGTCTCCAAACAGGACACAGCTTCATGGATTCTGCGAACTAGTCATTTTGGGGAAACAGAAATCAAGATTTCCCACTGATAATTCGGCCTCTAGCACACAAAACTCACGTGGAGAGGCAAAGGGAACAGGCCTTCTTGAAGACACAGCTTCATGGATTCTGTGAACTAGCCATTTTTGGGAAACAGAAATCAAGATTTCCCACTGATAATTTGGCCACCAGAACACAAAACTCGCGTGGTAGGAGGACCTGTTTCAGGCCTCCTGTCCCTGTACCTGTCATTGTCTCTCTCTCTACCTCTGCCTCTTTCTCTGTCTCCTCTCTTTTTTTTTAATTTTTGCTTGTGTGCCACGTGGTTTTCCAATTTTTGTTTTTTACTGAAATTTTTTTAAATATTAATTTTTTAATTTTATTGAAAAGTTTTTAATCATCATTTTTTTCTTCTCTTTTTCTGTTTCTTGTTTGTTTTTTGCTGTTGTTGCTGTTGTTTCTCTCTTTCTGTTTCCTTTTCTGCATGCTCCTTGATGCTCAGATTGAACTTCCAAGTTTGGGAAGAAACCGACCATCAACCAGATGACTAGAAATCACTGCAGGACCACAAGAAATATGGGAAAGCAGGAAAATACCTCTCCTCCAAGGGAAAAGGAAAACTCCTTTTCATCCACACACAGTTCAATGGAAATCATGGAAATGTATGATAAAAAATTCAGAACATTCATAATGGCAAAGCTAACAGAGATGGAAGAGAAGAGAGACAACGAACTGCTGAAGAGGAAGGAGAAAGAAGTTGTTGAGTTCCAGGAGGTGAGGAAATTCATGCAAGATCTAAAAGAGGAATTTCACACTTTACAAAAGAATCAGATGGAACTGTTAGAGATGAAGGCTATAATACAGGAGGTCAAAATCTCCCTTAAAAGTATTAAAAGCAGACTATATCATACAGAAAACAGAATCTCAGATGTAGAAGAGAAAATTGCTAGTCTATAAAAATCTACCACGAAGACTGAGAAAATGGCCCAAAAATTTGAGACTAATACACGAGAAATACTAGATACCATCAAACGTCCAAACATCCAGATAATAGGCATCCCAGAAGGCGAAGAGACTCATAAGGGCATTGATAATCTAGTCCATGAAATCCTGCAAGAAAACTTTCCAAATCTAGAGAGGCACTCAAAGATTCAGTCCCAAGAAATGCAGAGGACCCCAAATAGAATCATCCCAAGAAAATCTTCTCCAAGACACATTATAGCCAGATTGACCAAAACAACAGACAAAGACAAGATACTAAGATTGGCAAGAGAAAAACAGCAAGTTACCTACAGAGGGTATCCCATCAGACTAACAGCAGATCTCTCATCAGAAACAATGCAAGCGAGGAAAGAATGGAAAAATATATTCAACGTGTTAAGGGAAAATTAATTTCAACCGAGAATACTGTACCCAGCAAGATTATCGTTCATTTGGGAAGAAAAGACACGAACGTTCCCAGATAAACAAAACCTGGAAGAATTTACCAGCACCAGACCAGATCTCCAAGAAGTTCTTAAGGGAGTGCTATGTCAGTAAAATTAAATGCAGACACACAGAAATAAGAGTTCAAAAACTAAGAAAATGGGCAACTTAATTGTAGGGACAATGTCTGAAGATAAATATTATATCCCAGAATTCAATCTGAAGATCAAACCACAACAGAAGAAAGATTAAGTACATGAGACTGAACTGATGAAACAACATTCTGTGACTTGACTAAAATACTGCTGCTTTTCTTCTAGGCTTTGTTGTCCGGTTTTAAAGGATTTTTGTCCTGTCTTGAGCTGTCAATAAGTTCATGTACCTACTATTTGAACAGAATACTAACCTGTTTCTAGGCTGTAAGTTTCAAGGAAATATCATTACCAGTTCAAAACTGCTTTTCTTGAAATTACCAGCTGAACTTGCTATTGAAAGTAGTTAGATTACTTATGATATTGTGTGATCAACAAAATGTTGGGGGAAAAGGAATGGAAGACAACTGTATATAGCAGAGATAGTGTAATAAGAGAGTGGGGAAGGGCAGAGGGTCAAACATGGGGTAAAAAAAACATATATATACATATACAGATATATGAAAGTAGAAATGGAATATTATTGATGATAACATGCATAATTAAGCCACTGTGCAGTTTATTCTAGATGGGAAACCACATTTAGTATGTTGTGGTGATGCTCAGGGAATGAATGTTAAGTAATTTTTTAAAAAAGTTTCAGGAGGAAAAAAAAAGTAAAATTGTTCATATCGAAATTTAATAAAAAAATGCATATTTGATGACTGCAGTAAGCTATATAGCCCCAGCTAGGTACTACTTTATAGTATGTTCATTCTACTCACTGAGGTTTATGCCTAAAGTCAGACTTGGGTTCATGTATAGGTATATATCAGTTGCCCTTGCTATTGGAAATATTTAGACTAATTAAGTTAATTAGCAAATCAATTAAATTGGGGGAAGGCATAGAAAGCAATCATGGATACCAGAGACAATGTGGGAGGAGGGTGGGACATGGCAGAGGGTGAGGGATAGGGAATCAAGGATGGCAAAACAAAAAAACAAAGTATACAAGACATAAGAAATGGAAAATTATTTGCTGATAACATGTATGTTGATGTGCTTGATTGAGCCAATATACAGTGTATTTGGATGGAAAATTCATTTGTATGCTGTAATGATGTATAGTGAATTAATGTAAAAAAATAAATTTAAAAAGAAAAAAAGAAAATTATACTCAACAGTATTTCTCATTAAGGAAAAGCAAATAAAACAATGAGATAGAATTGTAAAAAAAAAATAATAATAATTGAATTTAAAAAAAAAATGTAAGACCCCAAATCATAAAACTACTACAAGAACACACAAAAAAATTATTCAGGACATTCCTATAAGCAAATATATTTTAAATAAGCCCTCAAAAGTATGGGCAACAACAACAAAAATAGACAAATAAGATTACATAAAATTCAAAAGCTTTTGCATGGCCAAAGAAACAGTCTACAGAGAAAACAGGCAACCTACAGAATGGAGGAAAATATTTGCAAGTTGCATATCAGACAATACTGAATATACAAGGAATATACAAGGAACTTAAACAGCTTATCAACAACAACAAAAAATCCAATTAAGAGTTGGGCAATTGATCTAGACAGTTCTCAAAAGAAGACAAAGAAATGGCCAAGTACATGAAAATTTTCAACCTCACTAATCATCAAGGAAATGCAAATTAAACTCCTAATGAGGTGTCACCTCATCCCAGTCAATATGATTGTTATCAGAAAAACAAAAACAAATAAAAATGAACACTGGTAATGATGTGAATAAAGGGAAACTCTTATGTGCTGGTTTTCTTTTGTTTTGTTTTGGTTTTTTTTGCAGTCTGAAAACAGACACTGTGTATTTACTGACCAGATTACAAAAATAAGGATACCTTAGTTCATCCTTCTAATAAGTCTGTTGATCTGGTCTTTCCTATTGCCAGCATCTCCACGTTCTACAAAATAGGTGGTCTTTTTCTTCACTCCACCTCATGGAGAAGATAATTTGAAGGGCCACAAGAAGCATTTTCCAACAGTATAGATTTCACGAATCAGATCCTCCATGCAGATGATGCCAAATTTACCAAGAGATCAAGCAATCAAGAGTTATCTGTCAAAGCAATTTGCTTCTTACTGATTTTGCCATAACCAAGTTTGTAGATCAGTTCATTTTCTGACTTCAGATTCTGGTACCCCCCATGCAATATATGGTTCCACAATTCTCAGCATGTTAATTGAGGCCTTGTTGAGTTTAACAAAGGTGCCATTGAAAATCTGGTGAAGACAAAGAAGCTGCAATAACTTTCGAACCTCTGGGCTCACTCCATTGATACCTCTGATCCTGACGACAAATGCCAATTTGGGTTGTGCAGGTACATAGAAGTTGCCAGCTTTTCTTGCCATCCTGGCCAAGTGAATCTCAGTTCTGTACATCTGTCTATATTCCTTATGATAGTGCTTAGCTTTTTCATAGATAAGCTTTCTCCTTGCCTTTTGAAGCATCTTTTGAGCAAACTTCTTTCTCAGGCACTTGATCTTCAGCTCTGCAAAATTCCTTCGCTTTTTCTTAAGGGTTTCTGGCACAGCAGGAACCTTTTTCTTGGTGGCTTCTGCTGTAGCAGGAGTTTTTTCTTGGTTTCTGCTGCAGCAGGAACCTTCTTTTTCTTCTCTTGAACATCTTCCATGGTTCCAGCAGAAAAAAAGTTATGTGCTGTTTTTGAGAATGTAAATTACTACAGCCATTATAGAAAACAGTATGCAGTTTCTTCAAAAAAAAAAAAAAAAACTAAAAATAGAACTACCTTATAATACACTAATTCTACTAATGAGTATATACCCAAAGGAAAAGAAATGAATAAATTGAAGAGATAAATGCATTCCCATGTTTACTGCATTCTATTCATAATAGCTAAAGTATGGGATCAACCTAAGTGCCCAAAAAGAGATGAATGGATAAAGAAAATATGGAATATATATATATATAATGAAATGCTAGACAGCCATAAAAAAGAGATAAAACCTTGTCATTTGCAGCAACATAGGTGAACCTGGAGGAAATAATACTAATTGAAATAAGCAAAACACTGGAAGACAAACACAGTATGCTTTCAGTCATTAGTAGAAGCTAAAAACTTTAATCACATAGAAATAGAAAGTGAAATTGTAGATATCGGAAGCTGGGAAAGGGAGAGAAGCAAGGGGGTTAGAGAGAGCTTGATCAACAGATACAATAATGTAAGTAGGTAAGTGGAATGAGTTCTAGAGTACAGCAGAGTATAGTAACTAAAGTTGATATAATTCAATGTATACAATGGATCTTCAAAAAGTCCATGAAAAATATGTATGAAAAAATGTATATAATAAAAGTTTTTTAACTTCATAGATTTCAAAATTCCTTTTCACCAAAATAAGCTTGTACTTTAATTCCATTTTATCCAAACATTTTTTTTTAATTTGCCATAGTGAGGGGCCAGTGGGTGGCATGGTGGTTAAGGCATTGAACTCCCATATGGCCGATTATGGTTTGAGACCCAAACCTAGCAGCTTGAAAATTATACTGGTCATGTGTGCAGAGAAGGAAAATGCAGGAGAAGGGATTGTGGCATGGCAATACTCCCTGAGGGATAGGGTGATTTCTCACTTTCTCTGTCTGTCTCTCTCCGGCAAGTGCACACAATCTGTGGCAAAAATCTAAAAAATAAATAGATAGATAGATAGATAGATAGATAGATAAATAAATAAATAAATAAATAAATAAATAAATAAATAAATAAAAAAAATTGCTGGAGGATGTATATACTCACCAAAAGGAGACAGACAGAAAGAGGGAGAGAGAGAAAGTGAGAAAGCACCCCACACACACACCCCGAGCAGATAGCTAGCTATGCCACAATCCCTTCTCTTCCACTCTCCTCTCGGGATTTGGGGGCATGCATGTACATGTCCCCAGCATTTTTCAAGCCTACCAGGTCTGGAACTCAAACCCACACAGTCAGTCATGTGGCATTCATCTGTCTTGACCACCATGCCAGCTGGGTGATCCTCTACAAACTTTTTAAAGTCCCCTCATGTTTTGAAATATCTAGAGGAGAGGATACTGAATGTGTGTAACACAAAGTAATAATAAACATTTGAGACTGTGGATATGCTTACTGCCCTGATTTGATTATTTTGCATTATATTCATGTATTAAAAGCCACACTATATCCCATGAATATGTTCAATTATTAAGTATAATATTGGGCCAGGCGGTGGGCCCACATGGGAAACATCCTGAATTTGAGTCCCAGGACCTCCTTGAACACACTGAGCATGTGTGCATGTGCCCAGGTGTTGCGGTCGGAGGAACAACTCTGGACACCGAAGATCTCTTCCGTGAAGTTTATTGGTACAGGTTCAGTTGCTTCTCTCTCCCAGGCTTCCAGGTACGTGCCTTAAATTCCTTCTGGGCCCGCCCTTCCCCAAGTCTCCGGGCGTGTTGGGCTCTGATAGGCCGCTTCTCAGAGTTATGCTAATAAGGAGTTGTCTTTGAGTCTTAGGTGTTTAGTTCCTACGCCATAATGGGGCGTCTTCCAGCAAGGGCTTCCACACCCAGGAATCCAGCTGGCTGAGACTAGGTGTGGATCAAAGCCTTAAGACTCTGTTAGGGGTATCTCTTTCTCTCATGGAAGAACTGAATAAACAAACTTTTAAAAAAGTTTGCACACATGCACACACACACACAGAGTATGTTTTTCAAGCCATCAAGGCTGGGATTTGAACTGAGGTCAACCATGTGGGAATCTGGCTCCTTTATCTGCTGGCCTATGGAACCAGTCCAATATAAAAACTTCTGGTGAACGCAACTACAGAGCTACAAGTTTCTAGGCCCTACCATTATCAAAAGTCAATGTAGATCAAGTAATATTTAGGTCTCTATCTGAAGTGTCCAGCATTTTGAGTAGAGTTCTAACTTACTAACTTGAAGAAAAAGCTCTATAAAAATAAAATTAATAATAAATTTAAAAGAGCCAAAGTCAGGACCAGCAGACAGTCTAATAGCTACATCGCTGGACTCCCATGTAGTTGACCGCTGTTCGAGTCCCGGATCCAGTGACTTAAACTCACGTCAGGCACGTGTGTGTGCATATCCAAGATCCCAAGAAGAGAGTGGAGGAGAAAGAATTGTAGCATGGCCATCCCCCCTGGGGGGTGATTTCTCACTTTCTGTCTCTCTGTCTCTGTCTTCCTAGCGAGTGCACACGCCCTATAGCAAAAACCTCTCCAAAAAAAAAAAAAAAAAAAAGAGCCAAACTCATAGAAGCAGAGTGAAAGCTGCAGAAAGCTGGTGGTAGAGAGAAAGAGGGAGGTAATCACCAGACGATATGAAGTTTAGTTATACAAAATGTGTACGTTTTAGCAATCTACTGTGCAGCATGGTGTCTACAGGTTTATTAAGGTTTTATTTATTTCTTCCATGAGGACAAGAGAGAGCTAGTACCTGTGACAGGGTCCTGACACCACAATCAACCTCTAGCTTCAGCCAGCCCCAAATCCTGGGCATGTGCATGCCCAGCATACTCAGGGAGCCTTCCCTGTGCAATTGCCTCACAGCAGGTGACATTTTACTACTCTGCCACCATTTGGCACTAGTGCTTATAGCTAGCAATCCTGTATTGCATACTGAAGAATTTGCTAAGAGGATAGATCGTATGTTAAGTGAGTGTCCTTATCACAGATAATAGTAAAGATAATAATAAATAAGAGTACAGGAGGAAATTTTTTGAGGCGATAATGACACAGATTTTGGAAATAGTGTTTTTGTTTTTGTTTTTAGTTAAGATTTTTGCTATAGTGTGTATGTGCTCACCTGAGAGAGATAGAAAGACAGAAAGCAAGAATTCACCCCTTGGGGGGACGGCCATACTACAGTCCCCTCTCCTCCACTCTTATTGGTACCTTGGTCACACATGCACACATGCCCATTGTGAGTTTCAAGCCACTGAGTCTGGGACTCAAACCACAGTTGGCCATGTGGGAGTCTAGTGACATAACCATTATACCATCTGCTGGTCCCTATGGTAATCATTTTATGGGTATATATTTGTTTCAAACTTATCAAATTGTATATGTCAATGTATTTACAGTATAAATTATGTGCATATCAAAAAATTAACATTCCTACTCCCAAAATCAAATGAAATAAAATAAAATAAAAATTAAAGTCTTTCTTCTCCAGGGAAATTATTGAAAAACTTACTTCTAGGTTGCAAATACTACTACTCCTTCTAAATAAAGTAGAAGTATACATTATAGCCTGTCCAGACTGGAAGAATAGAAATGACTTATTCTAGAAACTTTATTGTACTCCTATCAAATTACTTGCATATTATGAGATATTTTTATTCCAGTAGGATGAGGTACCTACTGTAGTCTCTCTGATTTTCCTGTTATTTTGATCTTGGATCATTGTTTTCATCTCCTCATTATTCTCAGTTAATTGATTTTTGCATCTATTTTTTCTAGAAGCAAATTTCAGAGGTGCTCATACCAGCTGGGATAGTGAATGGTACTCTCTTTGACCACACTCAAACCACTACCACCCCATAAAATATTACTGCCACTACCTTCTCCCCATGGAAGCTATTTAACTTTGTCCCTTATTCTCTGTTTTGAACTTTCATTCTAGCCAAATCTCATTAGTATGTACACAGATTTTTTTCCTGACTTCAAGCTCCTTCGATTGGACAACTCACTAACTGTTGGAAAGACTGCCTCAGCTTACATCTGCCTATAATTCTGCATCTTGGATTAACCCCCTTGGCTTCATATATACCCTATGGTCAAGACATATCCAGGACTCAAGATAGAATTCTCAGCAGGAACTCATTCGGCACCATAAAAGCTTGGGAGCCTTCTTATCTAAAAGAAATGATAAGATCATTTGGAAAAAAATCTAAGATGTTACTAAATTACTTCATCTGGGTTCAAGTAGTAGATCATTTGAAAAGTCATGACTCATTTTTGCACAGAAAAACAAAAATATGTCATGACTTTTCCGACCACCCACTATATCTTCATAAACTATGCTGTGTCACTGGATGACTACTCTCACTCAAAAATACTCCAGGTTATGATTTAATGAAATAGCTGACAAAAAAATGTTTCAGATAACACAAAACAAGGAAGAGAATTCAGTGCCTCCTAAGCCCATCTCAAAGGAATCTATCTTGTTCCAAGTCTACCTTAGGGATTAGATTTTGTTTTAAAGAATTAGTTATTCTATTTTATTTAGTATTATTATCTTTAATCTGACCAGAGAGAGAGGGAAAGTGAGAAAGCTCTCACGGTTGGCTGTGTGAAAGTCCTGTGCCTTAACCACCACACCACCTGCCAGCCCTCGGGATTAGATTTTGATTAGAGTTAGGCCCATGTGTCTAATCTTTTTAAAAAGATCAAAACAGCCTTGGGAAATAACATAAGAGATTGAGTTGTGCCTCACCCCCTGCCTTAAGAAGACCCAAGAATCATTCTAGTCATTTTGTGACCCAGTATGTCAGTCAGTCAGTACTTATTGACTACATAGTTTGTATATATATTATGGTCCCAGATGGTTCTACTCTAACAGCTGATGGATACAACACAGTAAGAAGCTGAACAAGGCTGGGTAAAGCTCACCCCCTCTGAGGTATATAGCCCATGAGGTGGGAAGAAGACGGCAGGAACACAAAGACAAAATTTCAATGCGTTCCTGAATATTAAGAGGACATAATAAGAACCCTGAGGGCAGTAGCTTAATTTCAAGTGAGATGTCCTGGTCTAAATTGCCTTGCCAGTTCCTCAGCCCCCACCTTTCCATCTGTCTGAGCTGAAGGTGGTCTTGGATTCTGCTCTAGCCAAAGCTGTAGGGAAAATAAAATCGAGATGGTTAACAACACTCGAGCATTCAACACACAACCCCTTTTTAAGAACTTGAAGTTCAAAATCTAGGTTCTTCCAGCTGGGTTGAGTACAGCTGTTGTACCCTGAGTCCCTGCCATGCCTTTGAAACAAAAAACAAAGCAGCAGTAATAAAAATAAAATTTGTACTTAAAAAAAAAAAGAAATGTTGGTCCCTTCCCACTCATGTTTATGTATAAACCAAACACCAGCAAAACAAACTGGTGGTTAAACTGGCATTTTAGTTATGAGCCATTGCATTAACCAAACAAGCTATGGGACGCCCACAGGCATCTCTTATTTTTATGGTGCTGGATGGCAGGAAGGTCCCAATAGGTGTCCAGGTGTCCTACTGCTCACAGAGAGGCCTACAACCTTCAGTATTTCCACAGAAATTAATCTTCATAAAAATCATAAGAAAGTTTAGAATTTTCAGAAGGAACAACTCCTGCTAAGGTCAGTCCTTAAAACTTTTCTGGAGAGAAGTGAAAACTCCAAAGCATGGCTTTATGCTCGGTTGATGCTATTTTAAACTACTGCTTCCCACTCTGGTCACTTAATCCAGTTGATTCTTGTCTTCCTGCCTTAGCCAGTCTCTCTTAAAGGAGACTCGAGTGGGTCCATGTCTATTTGAAACCTTGTTCTTTCCAAGGCCGCCTTTGTTTTTGCAGTCTAGAGAATGAGGGGATTTCCTAACTGACTTAGGAAAATGTAGCTCAAGCTGATGAAACCATGTTCGACTTATTATGAAGCCCAGAGAGCTGGAGAGAAAGTATGACAACCTAAGGCTGTCCACAGCTGGCCTTTGAAAAACAGCTTCTTGAAATTGAATGCTGGGGCTACACTGCCTGGCCAGCAGCATTCTGGGAAGGCACCTGTGACCAGGCAGAGACAAGAAGAGACGAAAGGACGAATGCTTAGGGGAAATGGATCTGTGGTTTTGACTGGCGTAACCAGTTCCATTTGGGTTAAGAAGTCAATGGAAAAATGATCCTTCCTCAGTTACTTTTATTTTGTTTTGTGAAAATTTCTTTTGGAAATTTAAACATCTGGACTTCTTTATGGAAATAGTTGTTATGGTCACCGGAAAAAAATTATATATTTTTTTTCATAGGGTTTGAATCAGTTTGGTCAGAGAAGGCCTGAGGGTGTAGGCCTGAGGGAAGGCCCCAACACATGGTGGCTGTTTCTTGAGCCTTCAAATAGTTTGAAAATAAGCCTTCTGCTGAGTACATTCAGGAGCACTGGACTAACAAAGCATTTGTTCCACCGTCTTGAGAGGCTGCATTTAACTGCTCTCTCTCATAGGAAGTTTGGCTACCCCCAGCAAAGACAAGAGCCCCTCTTCCTGAGGCAGGGAAATTCCCTTCTTGTTTGAAGTTGGTTGTTTGTATTGCTAAGTTGCTGGCATAATCTTTTTTCCCCTGAAGTTTCATATTTGAGAACGAGAGAGGATTACAATATATTTGTGCTGTTTTGTAATTAATATCTTTGGTGTGGTATTCTTTTGAATTTTCCATCTAATTTTATTTATCATTATTATTATTTTGTAATTTGCTATAGGGTACATGTGCTCAGAGAGGGAGAAAGGGAGAGAGAGGGAGGGAAAGTGAGAAAGCAAGCTACTACGTCCGGACTTGAACTGCAGTGAGCCATGTTGGAGTCCAGCACCTTCACCACCACACCACCTGCTGGCTCTGGTGTAGTATATATACTTTTTTTTCTTTTTTTGGAGAGATTTTTGCTATAGGGCGCGTGTGCTTGCCAGACAGAGAGAGACAGAGAGATAGAAAGCGAGAAATCACCCCCCAGGGGGGATGGCCACTCTGCAATCCCTTCTCCTCCATTCTCCTCTCGGGATCTTGGGCACGCATGCACATGCGCCTAGCATGAGTTTAAGCCACCGTGTCCGGGACGCAAACCGCAGTCAACTACGTGAGAGTCCAGCGACATAGCCATTACGCTAACTGCTGGCCCTGGTATAGTATATTTTTAAGGCAGGCATATTTGAGGAGAATTTTATATCCTCTCACTACCATTATTTCTGAAGAGAGGTTGTGGAAGGAAGTGGCATGTTTACACTCTATGTGTACTACACACTTTCATCCTGAGGTGAAGATGCCTTTTAAAACATTCCTAATGGATGGGCCAGCTGGCAGCATGGTGGTGAAGGCAGCTGGATCCCACATGGTATACAGTGCAGTTAGAGTCCCAGACCAGTGGCTTCAAAAACATGTTGGGCCCGTGTGCATGAATGCCCAAAATCCTGAAAGGAAGGAAAGATGGAAAAGAAGGTATTGCCCACGGGGGATACCTTCACTCTCTCTTGTCCCTGTCTATGTCTCTGTCTCTCTCCTTGGCAAGCACCCATACCCTCTAACAAAATTAAAAACAAAAGCCTTCCTTATGGGAATTTCAGGTATTTTAATTCAGGAAGATGTTCTGGATTCAGGTCAAATTCAAAGTCCCCACCTGTCTCTCTGACAGGCTGCTTTTGCAGCCCATTTTGAGAGTAGAAATCATCATTCCTCAGCCCAGACCTAAAGTGACATCATCACAAGTGAGCTTCATGAAGACGGAGACCTGTTCTCTCTATTGCTCTTTGCTCCCAGGAGTCCCTAACACACAGTAAATACTCAATAAAGCGGAGCCTAAAACACACCAGTGTAACTCACTCTGGGTAGTCAAATGCACAGAACTTTTTAACTTGGAATCCCATCATTTTTGTTTCCATTTTTATTTATTAAGCTTGTTTTCTGGAAAAGAAACAACTCAAGCTCCATGAACACTTGTTTTTCCTTTTGAAAGTTTCCCAATACTCAGTTTGAAAATATGGACTACCAAAAGGCCAAATACTGTCTTTACTAAAAGTTCTTATCTGGTTATAATCTTGCTATTTAATTTTCTCTTTTTTAAAATTCCATTTGTAAACATGTTCTATTAAAATGCCAGTATTTATGGGAGGAATAATGTCATAGTAATAATACTTATAATCAACCCTTAAATTGACATGAGTTGAAAGATGGTTAAAAAAAAAAACAAGCCATGGGACCAGCAGTTGGTGTAATAGCTATGTCACTGGACTCCCAGGTAGTCAACTACAGTTCGAGTCCCAGACCTTGCAGCTTAAACTCACGCTGGGCACATGTGCATGCATGCCCAAGATCCCAAGAGGAGAATGGAGGAGAAGGGATTGTGGCATGGCCATCCACCCGGGGGGGGGGGGGTGATTTCTCGCTTTCTGTCTCTCTGACTCTCTCTGTCTTTCTGGCAAGCGCACACACCCTATAGCAAAAATCCCCCCCCCCCCCCAAAAAAAAGTCATATGGGAAGTAGCAAGGTGGTGATGAAATGAGAAATGGGATGGCTGGCGGGGTACGGGGGGGGCAGGTGCCAAGGTGCAAAAGAGCAGGGAGAAAGTCACTTGAAGGGCAAAGAGAATGGTATCTTAAGTCCAATTTCATATCATTTACACTTCACGTAATTTACAGCTGTGCTAGAAGCCAGTCCTGCTCTTACCCACAGGGGATATATAAGGAACACTTTGAACTTTTCAGAAGGAAAGATTTGAGTAAATACAAAATATGATTATCACTACACCTGCTTCCTAGAACAGATGAGGGACTTTTTATCCAGGTGTCTATTGCCCCTTGGTGTCTCCTACATAAAGGGGGTTCAGTTATAATTCCACATCTGTTTGGAGAGATTATAGGTGGGTAGCACTGAGAGAAGATGGCATAGGATAAGACAGAAAATATGGCAGCAGATGAGAAAGGATATAAGCACTTTATTATTTCAAATGGTTCACTCTCAGATGACTGGGAAGCACAGGAAGGTTGTCTTTCAGTGTCTCCAAGAAATAGATCCCAGAAGGGATTGAGCACAAGTCATTTTGGGGGGAGGTAATCCCAGGAGGTACTACTAGGGAAATGGAAACAGGACTGGGAACTGCAGAAAGCCAATAGTGCACGATGAAATAGTTTATCACCGTAAACAACTGAAGTTCAATCCTGCCGGAAACTGGGGAAGACAGGGTAGCATATGCCTCTAAGTCATTCCATGTGAAGAATGAAGAATCTGGGATATTTGTCTTCCAATGCCCATCCTTCACACCTGAGGGCTTTTCCCAGGGACATTAACTCCATGAGTCCTCTAGCCTGGCCTCCTCGTGGACTGGAAGGCAGCGAGTCCCTGAAAGAAGTGTGTACTAGAACAGCAACTGCAGAGACTTGGCAAGGAGTGAGGAGCGTATGGCAAGCCAGAGCTAACTGGGCCCACAAAGGTCTCAACAAGGCCTGTGGGCATTTATAGCATCATATACAAAGTCCTAACTTCAACAGTAAGCTGTAGATTCATATGAAATTGAGGCCTTAAAATTCACAGTAAGGTTACTTTTTTTTTTTTTTTTTTTTTTTTGATTCATGCTTCTTGGGAATCTCCTCTACTAACTTGGTTTCACCTAGGACTACAACAATGAATCCCAAATCTGCTTCTACAGTCTAGTTCTCTGCTGCACTCTCGCTGTGTTTCTAGCTGTCTAATGGACATCTCCACTTGGAGAAGGGCCCAAGCAACTCAGACTCAGCATGCCTTAAATTCTCTTCTCCCAGAAGCCCATTTCTTTGGTCTTCTAACTCAATTAGTGGCACCACCATCTATCTATTCATTCAAGTTAGAAACTTAGAAGCCGCCTTGACTCTTCACTGTCTTGTTCCCTATCAATCCAGTCATCAACTCCAACACAATCTTCCATTGTCTTTTTTAAAATTTATTTTCTTTCATGAACAAGATAGATAGCATTCCCAACAGGATCCCAACACCACCATCTACTCCCAGTTTCAGCCGGTCTCAGACAATGAGCATACACAATGCCCGGAATGGTCCCTAGATGTGAACTTGGGACCCTTCTATGTGGGTCAGACTCACAGGGGGTCACGTTTTACCACTGCACCACTCTTTGGTCCCTCTCAAATATCTTCTAATCAACAGTACTCTCTCCAGCTTCTCTGCCACTGTGATTTTTTTGATCATCATCATTTGTCACCTGAACTACTGCAATGCCCTTCTACCTGGACCCCCACCTCCATTCTACCTCTCCTCTCTAATATATCTTCTACTCTGCTATCAAAAAGATAACTGTAAAGCCTTCATCTGATTACATTTATCTTTGCTTAAAATCTTTCATTGAGTTTCTCTGCCTTCAGGATGAAGTCCAAACTTATTAATAATTCTGGTAACAATTATTAACAATCTGATTCTAATCTACCTCTCCAGCTTCATCTTTTGCTTTGTCCCTCCTTTGAGTCAAAGTTCTTAATTGTAAGTAACATAAATCAATTCTAGACAATTTAAGGGGCAAACTAATTTACTGAAAGTATATCAGAGAGTTCACCAAATAACTGGGCAGGCTGAAGAACTAGCATCAGAAGACATATGGAAACAAAGAGAAGCCAGGCATCACATGGTCTAGATTCAGTACCCTCTGAGTGAGTGTGATTAGATGCCATTGGAGGTCACGTTACTAGGCCCTGACTGCCAGGAGGTGGGGGCTAGAGTAACAAGTAGGTGGCTCTCTCAACCTGTTAGTGGGAGGTGGACAATAAATGGGTTTATGTGGTGAGCAGCTGCTATAAAACCACTGTCAATGAAAATACTTTTCTTTCTACTCTTAAACTTTAAGAAACTAAAAAGTGCTTCTACCTAACATAATGCACCCAAGCCTATGTATATATACAACTGCATAAAGTCTCTCTGCCAAGGGAGACAATGTGAAGTCACATTAGTACTGAATCTAATATTGATCTCTCCAACTACAAAAGCGCATGGTCCCTTGAGTTGCACAGTGTTCAGCCTTCATAATCTTATGGCAACCTTCCTTCTTTGTGTAACAAAAGTTCTGAACTAACAAAACTAACAGGTTTAAGTACAAAGCATATAAATTTTTCAAATGGGTCATTAGGTATAAGAGAGAAAAACATCACTCCCAATTCCATCTTTTTTTTCTTGACCTGTGTCTTAGAGCTATGGAAAAAAACTGCACAATCCATTGATTACGATGTGGCACGTCCTGGCTAGACCTTTAAAAGAACTGCCAAGGTTCCAAGAAACACGTCAGTAGAAGTAACTGTGAAACAGCAAGAAAGTTTTACATGGTGGCAGGGCTGTCTCTGAGTGCTGGAATGGCCCTTTCTGAGGGAGTTGCTGCATTTACATTAATACTTGATCTTGTGCTTTCCCATGTGAGTTTACTGCTTATTGGCTAGGGTAATAGGAAGCCAAAGTGCATAGACCTTTAGACGGAATTCCATTTGTCATGCTTGTCAATCTTTGAACTCTGAGCCAACTTCAGGATCTTGACAGGCCCAGTTGGCTCAGGATATACACTGCAAACCTATGGAATATCACCAACCCTACACTGTGTTGTGTACAATCTATTGTGTGAATGATGGGGTACATAAGAAGACAAGTAATCTTCTTCCACTATAAAGTTAATTTCTTAGTCACAAGCAATGGCATGCATGCTACCATGACAGGGTATAAGGCAGTCAGTAAATTCAAGTTGGTTCCAGAAGCATGGTGGACAATGACAGCAAATCTAAACCCAAAGTGAGGACTCTGATGAAGACAAATCCCTGTCCTTCCTTTTTTTTTTTTTTTTTCCAATGTATTAATTCATTTCTTCCATAAGCAAGAGGGATAGAGAGACAACACATCAACAGGGTCGTGATGCCACAATCTACCCTCACCTTTCAGCTAGTTTCTCAGATCACGGCCAAGTATGTATCTAGCATACTCAAGGACATCCCTGACTTGAACTGAAACCATCCCATGTGAGACTGCCTTGCAGAGCATCGCATTTACCACAGTGCCACTATCCGGTAAAATAAATGACACTCTAGTGAAGAAAAGTCACTACTCTTTCTGTCAGAATCTATCTGAGCTGAACCAGATTGGTAGAGATGGCCCATGTTTAACATCGGCCAGAAACTTGCTCTCAGCTGATATTACTTTTGCTTTGTTTTTCTACTGCTCTAGCAGGCCCTGTGCAATGGGTACAGCAAGGTACTAGAGGATCCTTATTCCTCTGAAAGGCGCCTCCAAAGATAAGTACACACAGAGAAGTTCTCACTCACCCCTCAAGGACCTACCTCATTCACATGAAAGAATCTTGCATCACAGTAATGGGTGCCTGAGTTTGTATTTCTTGCTGCACCACTGGATTTACCTGAGATTTTAGTGCAGCAGGCACTTGGCCTTTGGCCACCTACAGGGCCCAGTGAAATTCCCAATTGGCTGGGCTCCTTAGGGCAGAAGCTCAGGGCTGGTTTCTGCTGCTGGCAAGTTCGGTGCTGGGAAGCAGTATAGCCAGGTCAGCCTGAGAAGGAAAGATCATCTTGTCAAATACATGATCTATTCATAACCACCGTCTCTATGACTACTGTCCCACAAGCCCATTGGACGAGTGCTGGAAGAGATGGAAAGAGACGCAAACTGATATCTAGTGTTGATCATTTAGTTAACTGGATTAAGAGCTTTCTCAAGAGTTGAAGGTTTTCTTCAAGAACGTTTACATACGTTGCCTCTTCTGAGCCTATTCTAAGAAATCCATTCACTTCCCTCTTCCCAGGACTGCTACTCAGAAAATATGAAAATACTGGGTTATTAAAATATTGAAGTACTTTCACACTGGTTGGTGAGTAGCAGCCATCCTGAGCCACCCACATACTCACTTCTGGCTCCTAGCTTGGCTTCCCCTGTCTCAGAGGATCCAAGTCACAGTAAGCAGAGCTCCTAACCCAGCTGGTCGGCAGGCTCTAGCCAGCTCACCAGAGCTCTTCACTGACTGCTGTCCTGCATACCTCCCCCAAAAGAGCAAGGCCAGATCCAGGAGGGACACCGATGGTAGGGCACTGACACCTTTAGCAGGAATATCTAGTGCCAAATAGCCTCCCCAACCCCAAGACTATGGCTGCTCGCTGCTGAATAATTTTCCTCTAGAATTTCTCTTATGCATCTGGGCATGGTTGCTAGAGCCTCTGTTGTATATTATTCTGTTTAACTATTTTTCAGATCCCCCTTATCTATTCCCCAAAAGTATTTATCATTAAATCTCTGATCTTGATTGTTCCAACTCTCTAACTATTGGTCAAATCAATAACCTCTGTAGGTCAGCCCTTCCTTTTTTCCCTATCATCAATTTGTATAAAATTTTCTTTCAGTCATGTGTCTTTCCAAATGCACTGGATGAGATGCAGTGCTCAACATTCTGTCTCCAAGGAGAATTTCCGCATTTCCCTTCTGTCCTGTCATTAAGAGCCATATCTCAGGAGGTTGCAATACCCTAACAGTCTACTTCTTCCATATGCCAGCTCATTAGGTAAAGTCATCTAAAAACCAGATGTAAATTATGTCCTCCTCAGTCAGTTGGTCCTAAAAGACTCCCTATGATGCTTCATGTGTGAACTTAGGGAACAGTTGCCATGTGAGAGGAGTAGGTCCATGATGAATGTATGTACCTAACAAAAGAAGGTCACATTCCTGCTCAAATTCCTGCAAATACAGCCTTCATTTGATGATTGAATGCTTCTAGACATATCTAAATGACAGTAAAATCAGTTCACAAAGGGTGGCTCAGATCACAAGGTAACCACTTGTCCCATGGTCGGGCTTTCAGTCTCTATTGGGGCTCTATAGCTGGCCAAAAACTATTTCTCCAAAGGAAAAAGTTTTTTGCTGGAGAAAGCATAGCTTATTCCAAATGTTTTGAGTCCCTATTATCACCTTCTTACAATGTTTATCATAGGTCTCATTCCAGCATCTGACACTCAGCTGTCCACTGGAAAAGGTCAAGGAGCAGAGCTGCTTACACTACACCAGCGCGTAGCTGGAAGTCCTGCCTTGCTCTGGTCTCCATTCGAAGTTGTTAAGTGGGAGCCAGCAGGTAGTGTGGTGGTGAAAGCATTGGACTGCCACATGGCCAATTGCAGTTCAAGTCCCCGACCTTGTCACTTGCTTTCTCATTTTATCTCTGTTTCTGTCTCTCCCTGTTGAGCATGTGTGCCCTATAACAAAATTTAAAATAATAATAACTAAAATAAATTTTTTAAAAGTTTTTGGATGTAGTTATTAGATGTTAGTTGTTGTGTCACTTGGCAAACAGTGCAAGCCACACATCCACATGGGGTGCATATTTTCTCCCAGACCCAAAGAGCTCTCTACGAAGTATTCGGACTTTGACTAAAAGTAGGTCTACTTGGGCTTAATTTTGGAGGAGCCATTCCAACATATTTTCTGGTCACTGGACTCCAGAAATCACACTAAGTGGCAGTTCCTGTGATTGTGCATTATCTCTCACGCTACAACAGGAATGCATTTGGTAACCTTTTATTTTCTAGGATGGCCATATGTTATAATCAATGTATGGATCAGAAGATGTTGAAAGATGGTGAGATGATTAAGACTCCTGAGGACTAAATTGTGTCATAGATCCAGAACTGATCAAACTTTGAAGCAACCAGAGGACAGCAAGTTCTTTCAGATACTGTCTGCTTCCTGGAATCCAGAAGTAAGTATTAGACAGCTCAGTAATTGTATAACAGTTTTAAGGGCACAGAATAGAGACATCGTCAGTAACGCAACCTTAGTTGAAGTCAGTGTGTAAGTACGTTTGCAATACTCCTCTGCCACTCTTCAAAACCATCCACATTCTGACAAGCCAGAAAAGCAAAGTGGAGGGTTATACAGTGTTCCTGCTCTCCCAGGATGCAGTTTTCCTTGTGATCTACTGTTTACTGTTATTTTATTTTGATTTGCTGTTTACCTGGCTCTTCATATTGAAGTAACCAGTGTGGTAATTCTGCCTGATGTTGAAAATATTTACTTCAATAATTTACTCATGGCCTAGATAACTTGGGGCTGATTTGGAGTCCAACTGGATTTAACATTAAGTATATTCAGGTCTAGATTCACTTTTCATCTGACACACATTATATTGTACTCAGACTTATAGACCACAGTGGGGTCACAAGTCACATAAATTGATATTAATTCAAATCAGTGTCTCATAATCAGAAAAGGCCTTGGTGTGATTGCTTTTCCTGATTTGCAATCACCCAGAAAATGGCCACCGTGCACTTTAGGAGGGATAGTAGGAAGATTCACGGTATGCATTTGTTTTTCTTTTTAATGTCCATATTCGAGAGCTCCAGCCTCCTCTTTTTTCCAGGGGCTATGAGTCTGTGAGTTAACTTACACCTGGGAACTGGATGAGCAGAGTGATCTCTTTTGGGGTGGTCTGGTCAGACCACTATTCATCTATCCATTAGAATTAGGATTTATTTTCTGTTATATAAATCAAGCAGAATATTAATGGACTGCCTGAGCCAAGGGACTATGTGATTCATTAGCCCTTCTGGGGAATATCCTGGAAACCACATCCATGGCAGGTTAAGTGCCTTTAATTGGCCGCTGCCATACTAAGATCCTCCCATTCTCATTGAAACACAGGAGCTCATATTAAATACAGAACCTCCCACTAGCATTTCTCACCTCTAAGGAAACATTCACTAAAGCACCTTTCGAAGTAATACAATGGCGAGTTTATTAAAGCCTTGGTAAAGGAATCATCTTCTGGAGTCCCTTGTGAGAGCTAAGTCTGATGTTATAAAGCCATTTTAATGCTAAGTCTTAAGATTCCTTCTACTATCCGGTCATCGGAAAAGTCATGACACATTTTTGCATAAAAAAACATTTTTTAAAAAGTCATGATTTTTCCAGTGACCCAATACATTATACCAAGAAACTTATGACATCTCCATTCTTCCCAAGTAGGCCATTGTGGAGTTCAAGTTTCAGTCACCTAAGTGAGTGGACAAGGATGCCGCAGTAAAATATGACATTCTATGAGGCTGACCCATATACGAAGGTTCCAGATTCATGTCTGGAGACCTGCCTAAGTTTTCTGGACACACATATGCCCATGATTCCAGGGTGGCTGAAACTGGGGGTGGCTTGTGGTATTAAGGTCCTACCGAGGTACTGTCTCTCCATCTCTGTCTCTGTTGCTCAAGGGAGAAGTAAATAAACTGGGGGGGGGGGGGGGAGTAGAATTCACCCAGCTATTCGAGCTAGCCATCGAATTCTGATGCTTTCACCATCTTAAGAAATTTAGGTTGATTTAAAATTATACTCTCTTACAGCCAACTACAGTTTTAATACTGGCCCCAGCTTGAAAAATACACTGGGTACACACATGTGTGCGCCTCCAACTCTCAATGAGATAGAGAAATGGAGAAATAATTGCCAGGTGATCCCATCCCCATGGGGGGAAGCTATTTACTTTTCTCTCTCTCTGTATCTCTCTGTTTCTCTTTGGTAAGTGCATGTACTCTCTGGTAAATTTTTTTTTTTAATTGTACTCTTCTTGCCTTAGGTTAGCCCCTTTAGAATCCACGCCCACACATAGTCTATATAAAGTCATTTTTTAAAAAACCTGATTTTGAAAATGATTTTAAATATTCTATCTAAAATGATTTTTAATATTCTATTTACAATCATTTAAAAGAAAAACCTGATGTTTTTTGTATATGACATTTTCTTCCTGAGTATGAATTTATATTTCACCACTGGGTCATGCTAGGATCTCATTTTGATCATAGATCTAAGGAAAATGAGTGTTAGATGAGGGGATATGAGAAGAAATGGTTTCTTCTTGCAAATTAATCACTTAAGGAAGAGAGTTATGTGAGTTGAGAAGTAGTGGTCTTCTTATTAGAAAATGAAGAAGTGATTATGTTTGGGTGGTGTGTTTTCTATTTGTTTCTGTAACAAATTACCCAAAATTTAGCTTGCTTAAAGAAAACACAAATTTATTATCTTACAGTTCTATAGTCCAACATGGGTCTCACTGAGCTAAAATCAAGGTGTTGGTAGGCTGCGTTCCCTTCTCCCAACACCTAGGCAGAATCCCTTCCTTGCCTATAGGCTACCCATTTTCTTAGCTTATGGCCTCTTCCTCCACCTTTAAGACAGTAAGATCAGGGACCAGCAGTTGGAGTAATGGCTATGTTGCTGGATTCCCAGGTAGTTGACTACGGTTTGAGTCCCGGACCCGATGACTTAAACTCACACCAGGCACGTGTGTGTGCATGCCCAAAATCCAGAGGGGATAATGGAGGAGAAGGGATTGTAGTGTGGCCAACCTCCCTGGGGGGTGATTTCTCGCTTTCTGTCGCTCTGTCTCTCTCTCTGTCTTTCTGGCAAGCACATGCACCTTATAGCAAAAACCTCTCAAAAAAAAAAAAAAAAAAAAAAGCGAGATCGCATCTCTCTGACCTTTCTTCCATAGTCACATTTCAAATATATAACTTCCCACCCAGAAATTCAATTGCTCAGCAATATCAAAAAATAAATTTCATATCCTTTACTGTGACATTCAAGGTCACTTACCTAATCAATCTCCCAAAATGAAGGGGTGACACTCTTCCAGAAATGTCTTCCTTGTTCCTATCACCATGATTTAACTTCAGCTATTTCCCTTCCCTCATTCTGAGAAGACCTTCCCTGTCTCCTAAATTATAAGGGGTATTCGGCAAGCTCACAGAAAATGCACATCAGGAAAAAACTATACAGGAATTTTTTTTTTTAAAATGTACCAAAGTGAACTACTTTAATTTCATTTCCCCCCAAACATTCTCAAGTCTTTCATACGCAAACTCTAATCATCCTTCAGGATGCCAGTTAAGATTTTCCTTCTTTCAGGCCAGCAGATGACATAGTGCTTATGTTGCTTGGCTCCCACATAGCCGAACACAGTTCGAGTCCCAGACTTAGTGGCTTGAAACACATTAGGTGTGCATGCATGTGTGCCCAATATTCCAGGAGGAGAAGAGAGGAGAAGGGACTGTGGCATAGCCATCCACACTGGGGCGTGTTTTCTCTCTTTCCCTCTCACTGTCTCTGTCTGTCTCTCTCTCCAGCAAGTACACATGCCATAAGGCAAAGTCCTAAAAAAAAAAGAAAAGAAAAGAAAAAAAAAAACTCTTTTTACTTCAAAAGCTTGCTTCCCTTTTTTAGGAATTAGTTCATTTTATTTATTTATTTATTTATTTATTTATTTATTTATTTTAATTTGACCAGTGAAAAACAGACAGAGACCGTGAGAAAGCAAATTGCCAGGTCTAGGACTTGAGCCATGTGGGAGCCCAGCACCTTAACTATCACACCACCTGCCAGTCCCAAAAGCCTTCTGTCCTTCTAGAACTCCTATGGTAATAACCTCCAGTACAACCATTTCGTCCTGAATCATAGCTCCTCAGCACTATGAAGTCTTTCAGCATTTGAGTCATACACGCTGCCTCTGTACTAAAACCAGAAAATCCAACCACAGGACCAGGACTTATTTCTCCTCATAGTCTCATGTCCTGATAATATTAAAAGTTAGCTTAAATAAATGATAGCATTAACACAGCTATATTGATATACATGAAAAGGAGTAAAAAAAACAAATCCTTCAACGGGAAGAAGATTTAAATCTATCTGCAAAAAAAATTTGGTGAGTACAGATCATATGGTTGGAGCAGCGACAAATTCTTCTAACCTGGACTGAAATTCCAACTCTCCTAGAACTTTTCTAGAAGCTCAGTAAATGTCACCTCACGTTATCTTCACACCTAGAGCTAGGGATGAGATCAGTGCGCTGGCGGAAGAACCAAACCAAGGTGCTGCTAGGAAACAGAAGAGTGGTAAGTGAATAGGAATGCCTCCAAACCCCTTCCCCAACATGATTGATTCTCTTGAACACTTATGTTTAAATTCCCATTTACATTGTAAACCTGAAGGGCAGATGCCATTTCTACTCATAAGTGTTCTCTGGCTTAGAACATGTTATTGATTTTATATAAAATGTTTACTAATTTTACAAATCACTACTTCCAATAAAATATCCACTCTAAATTTTTAACCAAGAAGCCTTCCAGTGATAAATTGTGACTCAGAGGCCACTGTTTAGCCCTGGAATGTTCTTTCTTTACTGTAAGTAATTTGGGGAGGAGGGATTAAAAAAAGTTGGCAGAAAAATGGAATTAAGGTATGCATTTGTTTGGATGTAAAAAAAGTTTGAAATCTGTGCAGTTTTTCATTGTACAAATTTTCCATGAACTTTATGAAGACCTTATACCACTGGGCTTTGCATTAGATGATTTGTAAGTTTACATTATCAGATCTCCACAACGACATTTTACTGATAAATAGGTGCTAAGCTACTAAGGCCTTTGTCTAGCATCTCATGACTAATGACTATTGGGCCCAAAGCTAGAACCCAGATCTTCTGAAAGAAAAAGAGACAGACTAGAAAGCAATGGATTCTGGAGTTCTCTGACCTGGGTTCAAATGCTAGTTTTGCACTGCATAATCTCTAAAGACCTCAACCTTGCCCAGCTTTGTTTTTCTACTTAGCAAAAGAGAGTAGTAGCACAGTGATTTTTCACACAGTGACAGAGTAAGGATTGAGAGTGCATGTGCAGAGCACCAGGTGCTCGGTGAGTTCTGCTGGCAACGTAGGGGGCACTGCAGAGTCACCTGCAGGTGATCACAAAAGGATCTCATTGAGCAATCATGTGGTTTACCTTGGAGAAGGCTTCAGCATGGGACTGGAAGAGATACCCTCTTAGCCTGCCAACTATGTCAAAAAAGCAAGACCATAGGTCTTTCCACCTGTCCCTACTGGCCTCTCCTCTCACAGGGACAAAATCAGAGGGAACTCTAGGCTTTGGCTTCCTGATGGTTTAATAAGGTAAGAGAAGGACTTCAAGATGATTCTCGTAAAAGCTGTTTTCCTTGTGATTAAGTTGTGTTTGCCTGTTAACTGTGTGGTAAACAAACCCTCAGCTCTCGCCTTCTGGTTACGGTGCAGCCGCGTGTTAATTGGAACTTGGAGGGTAGCGGGCTGGCTCGGCTGCCAGGCCGAGGAAGCCAAGAAGCCCAATTTGGTTATCAGTTCTGTTGACACGAGCTGAGCCATGTGTGGCTGTGTGGCATGTCCAGCAGGTCTAGCTAGGGTTTTCCCAACTATGAAAAGCCTGCTGTTTGAAACACTTGGCTTGGAGTCAAAACAAGGACTTCAGATCAGGGCTCTTGCCGCCTTCAGCCCCATCGGCTTTACAGCACAGTCTCCACTTGGACAGGGGGAAGGGCAAACCAAACATGTCTGATCTTATACTTGGGTCAGGGCTGAAGAGAAGACAAGGAATAAGGCAGGCTGCACCTGGAGCTGATCTGCCCTGCTCAACACCCCATAGCCCAGCCGAGACAGAACAAACCCCTTTCCCTGCAAGAGGCATGAGCAGCACTGAAACCCTCTGCCTCTGTGTCAGTTATCAGGGCCCAGACACATTCAATCCCTGAAGAAAGACTGCCAGAGGATCAAATGGGTGGGAGAGACTTGCTGGGAAATTCCTCCCAGCTAGTGGATACATGACTTGACTTGGGAAGAAATTGGGACAGTTCCCAATGTAACTTGCTACCCCTCCCCCAGGGGCAATCACTGTCAAGAATGATTTATTTTAAACATTTTTTAATTATTTTAGCCAATGGTGTGTGTGTGTGTGTGTGTGTGTGTGTGTGTGTTACAGAGAGGAGTATGTGTGTGTTTTTAATCATTTGTGGTTAACTCTGAGTTCACAAGAGCCTTTGAGTTCAGTAGAGTCTAACCGCCAAACCCATACCCAAATATTTTGTAGATAACAGAAGAGCCATTGCCGGGTTATGCTTGTATGTACACAGACAAGCTCTGTGGCAGGGCGGTGAGGACCCTGAAGTGGGAGTCATGAAATCAGGATTTTGCAAGAGCTTCGGCAAGTCATTCAGCTACATTTCTAGAAACATTTTTTTTAATTCCATGAAAACTATTCATTCCTATTTTTAGTAAATGAATATAATTAAGCACCTAATAGGTACTGTTATTAAGTGCTATTGAGCAGGGTTAGCATTTACTATTGCGTTTAAGGTTGTTCTATAACTCCACATTAAATGCTCACAGGCTAGAAGTAATTATGCTTAGATGTTAACTTGGTTTATTCTGGGTGGTAGGAGTATGATTTAGCATATTTTCTTCTTATGCTTTTCTACAAGTTTAGACATTTCTACAAATAATTTTGCATGCTTACTGTATGAACAAATAAACAGATAAATAAGTTAACTCTATTTGAAAAAGTCTAGCTTTTGTTTTCAATGTGCTTTTATTCTTAAAGCAATAAGATGGATAACAATAATCCCAAGTGTCTGTTTATGTGGAATTTTTGTGCTTATTTATTTTATGTTTTCTTTTTGTTTTTAAGATATTTAATGAAAAACAAGAGGCAATATGCATGTTTATAATAGCAGAGACAGAAACATTGTGAAGAAAGTAGATAAAAGACAGGTGATAACCATTTAGCTTTAATAATAGTTTACAATAGTTTTTTAAGAATTATGTTATTTAACTTTATTCATTTTAATTTGACCAGAGAGGGCTAGAGCAAGAGCCAGAGTGAGACAAAGTAAGAAAACAAGCTCTCAGGTCCAGGACTCAAACCACGGTTGGTCATGTGGGAGTCCAGCGCCCTTAACCACCACATCACCTGCCGACCTCAATAGTTTAATAGTTTTCCTCTGAGGAACTTGGAAGTTTCCAGATGGGCAACAGAAGAGACTGTCTGATCATAGTCATGTGTAATGAACTATTTACCATGTACAACAACAGTCACCAGAATGAAAACTCCGTGAGGGCAGAGACTCTGTATTTGTGCCCTGCTGAATCGCCTGTTTCTAAAATAGTGTCTGGTGCATGGAACATGCTCAGTTCATAGTTTTAAAATGAGAAAATATATTTCCTTTGAAATCTAAAGAGAAGGGGAAATGGCTTTCAAATAACTGATTATAAGATTTAGATAGAATGACCAGTTTCTAAAATTATGCAGAATTTGAAACATTATTAACTTAGTTTCAGTGTAAGTATAGGATTTCTAAGCCCTAGAGCTTTTCAAGAAAAGAGCCAGTATGATAGTAGCAGTAAGGTTTAAAAAGTCCGATATACACAGGCTGGCTCTATGGCCTGGTGGTTAAGGCAGCCAGATCCCATATGGCCAACTACATGGTTCAAGTCTTCAGATAGGATGGTTTGAGAAACATACCAGGTGTGTGCCCAAAATCCTGAAAAGAAAGACAAATGGAGGAGAAAGAATTGAGGGGAAACTATGCCTCAAGGGTGAAAGTGTGCTTTCTCCTCTCCCTCACTTTTTTTTTTTTTTTTAAATATGGAACGCTTCACGAATTTGCGTGTCATCCTTGCGCAGGGCCATGCTAATCTTCTCTGTATCATTCCAATTTTAGTATATGTGCTGCTAAAGCGAGCACCTCCCTCACTTTTTGATGAGTACACACACCCTCTAGCACAAACACACACATAAAAAGCCTTATATACAAGCCAAAAAGATTTCTATATTTGTTTCTTTGCTCTGACTTTTTTTTTTATTTTTCTTTCTCTCTTTCCTTTCTATCTCTCTCTCTCTTGTTCTTTCTCTCTTTCTCTCTCTCTTTTTCTCTTTCTTTCTCCCTCCTCCCTCTCTCTCTCTTTCTTTCTTATGTGGCCAGAGAGGGATAGGGCAAGAGAGAGAGAGAAAGTGAGAAAGCAAGCTGCCAGGTCCAGGACTGAAACCACTGTTGGCCATGTGGGAGTCCAGCACCCTTAACCACCATGCCACCTGCTGAACCCTGATTTTGATTTTAAAAGAGGTGCTAGGGCCAGCAGTTGGCCTGGTGGTTAAGGTGCTAGGCCACATGACTAACCAGTTTGAGTTCCAAATCTGGCAGCCTGAAACTCACACCAGGTGCATGTGCACATGTGCCCAAAATCCTAAGAGGAGAATGGAGTAGAAGGGATTGCAATGTGGCCATCCCCCCAGGGGATGGTTTTTCACTTTCCCTCTCATTGTCTCTTTCTGTTTCTCTGGTGCATGCACATGCCCTGTAGCAAAAAACCTGGAAGAAAGAAAGAAAATCACATGTGCATTTATGCCCAAAATCCTGAGTGGAGAATGAAGGAGGATTGCAGCATGACCATTCCCCCTGGGGGGGTGGGTGATTTCTCACTTTCTCTCTTACTGCCTCTCTCTCTCTCTCTCTCTCTCTCTCTCACACACACACACACACACACACACACACACACGCCCCCTATGGCAAAAACCTAAAACAAAAACAAAAAATAAAAATAAAAAAGAGGTGCTAAGGCTGTTCTGGCTACTGCCTGAATACTAAAGCAATAGATGTTCATTGCAAATTGTTTCTCCTCTCAACTCACACTTTGCAAATGGCTCCAAGTTAAATCTTTATCTTAACAAACTTGGCAGGATTATTTAAACTTTAAACAAACTATATAGGACCATATGAGTTTTTACAAGCTCTTTAGTCAGTAGACTAGAGTCAATTGTAAGTCAATTGTGAGTAAAGGTAAAGCCATACAAAAGCTGTCAAAAATGTGATCAAAAGACTTAAAACAACTGCACCTGATTGCACGGTTTTCTAGATGGCAAGACACACGAGGACATTCCACAGCGTCCCTAGGATCAATTTCTTCTTACCTGGAAGGTCTTGCCTCAGTGGGTCAAGGTCATGGGGCCTTCTACAGTGGGCATGAGGCCTGCTGTGATGTCTTTAATTAAAGTCCCCAGGACCTCGCTTTGAAGTGATGACTCACAGAAAATATTTCGTCAGGCCAATTGGGCCATAAAAATATTAAATATAGTTTGAAGCAGTAAAGGTTTTCATTATCTTGCTCACTTCCTGTCATGAAGCATTGCATTAAATTTTACTTTAAAGAGATTAATGGCTTGCCTGCTATGTTTCACAAGAAATTCATTATTATAAAATGTAGCCTAGAAGCATTGATATTAACACTAGGGTTAATAAAAAAAAAAAAAATTGGAGGTGCTGAAAGTATGTTCACTGAATTGAGCTGCATCATGTTAAACCCAGAAGTGTAACAGTGGACCAGTAAGCGGTGTGGTCGTTAATGTGCTAGACCGCACATGGCCAACCGCAGTTTAAGTTCTGGACCTGGCGGCTTGCTTTTTCACTTTCCCTCTCCCTGGTCAAATTTGTTAAATGGTAATAATAAAATTAAGTAAATAATTCTTTTTTAAAAAAAAGTATAACAATGTTAGGAGAGAACATTCAGTTTAATCTTGTTTCGTTCAGAAGGTGTCCGACTTCATTTTATCATTGTGCAACCATTGAGGCCATCATTGGAATGGGACAAATTCTTGCTTAGACTTTAAAAGAAGTAGTAAAAGCTACGAGTTCCAGGAAGACTCGAGGTACTACATCTCAAATCTGCATGGAGGGCAACTCAGCAGCTGTTTGTAAGTCAAGGTAATTATCCCCCTCTTTTAGGCCACTTACAAGACAAGATTGAACAAACTTCCTTTCAGTGACATTGACTTGTAAAAAATCAGTAAGAAAAAAAAGCACTCCCTGTCTTGGTTGTAATTATATCTAACTGGATAATCTTCCCAAACATCAATCCACTTGTGTTCTTTGCTCAATCCAGTCTACTCCTTTCAGACCACATTAACTTAAACAATTTTTGTCTCAGTAGAAGCAGGGCTCAAGGCCCCACTTTCAGATACAGAGGAACAACAAATTAGTCATTTTCATGTCTGTCTCATTCGATCCTCTCTTAGCTTCAATAATTGTCTCATATTCTCTTGCTTGTCCAGACTCCGTTTCTGGGAAGAGGATGATCTATAGATTGCTTAAGCAAAGTCTTTTTAAAATAGCCAAAAGAGCCTGCATATACAGTATTGACATCCTCAGGCCCTAATTTTGGCAGCATTTAACATGTGATTTTTCTATTTGTATTGCAACTAAAAAGAACTGAAACACGTACATTTGACAAGGTTTAGAAAAAAAGACCCTGGTACATCTATGTTCCTTTTTAAATACATATTGCATTATTGCACCTCTCTGCAGAAAAGATACTTTAAAAGACATCCAGAAGAGGGCAATGTTCCTGAGGTTAATTTTGCTAATAAATTTTCCAAAACCAAAAATTCACACTAGCTCCACATTATTTATTTAAAAGCACTCTCATGCTAAAGTCTGAGAACTGATGACTTTAGGAAAACATTGGATTTGTACCCATTCCCCTTATAAATATTACTGTAATTTTCCTCTTTTTGAGAAATATGAAACTACTCTATCTGTCTGACATAAGTCTTCTTTGGGGCCTGGGCTTGCTGGGAATTGTCTTTGTGTCATGCCAAAGTCTTGGTTTCCTAGTGCTGACAATTCACAAACTTTTGAGACTGGTTGGCCCCTTGAGACTGAAATATTGATGTTATTTTAGATGGGTGCTTGGCTACAAAGATTACTGTTTGATCTGCAAAGAAAAGAACTTAGGAAAACACACTTGATTAAGGCTTCCTCTCTCAAATGCTTAAGTCAAACTGACTCCTGAAGCTAGAGGTCATAAATTACCCTGTTGACTGCCCTGCAAATTTGAGATCTATGACCCTGAGTCCTCACAGGAGCCTGGAGTAAAGAACTAAACTTGGGACCGGAAGGTGGTGCGCAGAAAAACACAGCACTCCAAGGTGGCAGCCCCATGTGGGAAAGCTCTGGATTCACATCTGGAGACCTTCCTGCATGCCCTAGGCATGCGTACAGCCATGATAGGAAGCTGACTGGGGCTGGGGATGGATTGCAGCAGAGGGTGACCTTGCAGAGGGTGCTGTCTCTCTGGTGCATGAAAGAAATAACCAAAAAAAAAAAAAAAAAAAAAAGAAGAAGAAGAACTAAACCTTTTCCCTGCTGAAACCTGCAATGATTATCTCAGGGACTCTTCCTGAAAAGAAAGTGTTCAAACTTGAATGGGGGGGGAAAAATGATACTTTTTTTTCCCTAGAAAGAGCTCTTAACTCTGCTCCAAAGAATCTTAGCCCAAAATATCCTATGGAAACCATTTCAAGAGTCCTATTTTGGAGAATTCTGATGAGTTTTTGGTGGCAAGAGCACTCTGCTTCCCCCAGTGTGGACAGCCCATACCAGCTGGGCACATTATAATAAAAAGTGACCTGCCAGCAGCACTGGCACATTCCAAGGAGAATTTTGCCTGAAAGATCTCAGAAAGGCAAAGCCAGCTTCCATTAACCTCTCCAACCCTATAAAATTATCACCTGGGGCGGACATCTATTTATTTGTTTGCTTTGTTTTGCCTGCCAACATCCCTTCCCCTTTCTTTTGGCTAAGAATGCTCAAGCAACAGACACGTAATCCTACTTGGGACAATCAGGTTTTCTCTCCTCAGAATTTGACTCTTTGGTGGAATGACAAAATAACAGGAATGGTTGGGGTACAACTCTTTCAAAAGGGCCCAGTGAAGAAAATGCCAGTTTCTGCTACTCAGATTTTTGAAGCTTTTCCGGTCTTCGCCCTTTCAGAGTCCTGGACATTCCCTTTGTTCCCTGATTTTGTGTGCTTAAGTTAGCAAGAGGTGGTTTCTGTTGTTTGCTACCAAAGAGCCCTAATTGAAATATCTCCTGAATATAAAGGAATTCTGTAAATCCCTCTGGGTGAAAGACTAGTTGGACCGTCACGCCGTACTGCTGGCCAGAAAACAAAAACAAAGACTGCTAAAAGAGTCCATAAAATGCATCTAGTTCCAAGTTGGAAGAGCAAAGATGTTTCCAATCCCTTCTCAAAAATAACTTCAAAACAAGGAAAAGGAGCTGGGCACAGTGGCACATACCCGTAGTCCTGGCTACTTAGAAGGCTGAGACAAGAGGATCGTAAGTTCAAACCCAGCCTAGGCAAGGTGGCAAGACCCCATCTCGAAAGAAAGAAAGAAAGAAAGAAAGAAAGAAAGAAAGAAAGAAAGAAAGAAAGAAAGAAAGAAAGAAAGAGAGAGAGAAAGAAAGAGAAAGAGAGAAAGAGAGAGAGAGAAAGAAAGAAAGAGAGCGAGGGAGGGAGGGAGGGAGGGAGGGAAGGGAAGGAAGGGAGGGAAGAGAGGAGAAGAGAAGAGAAAAATAGGAAACAGAAACAATACTACATATTTTTTTTATTAAACTAAGACTATCTATAGCCCTGAATCAAAATGGTAAAGGTTAATAGAATTGTAAATTACTTAGCTGGGAGGAGAAAGGTTAAATCCAGTACTGAAATGCAGATTACAGGGAGTGGACGGGAGCTTTGGCTTTGAGAAGCAAATCCCAAAAAACTCTAGAATTCAAGGCACTGAAAAAAGACCATCTGAAATTCTCTACAAGCAAGTCAATCTTTGACTAGTCCAATCCCCAGTACATACTGAGAAACTATCCCTTTCCAACCCCCACCACAGCAGACACAAGTTTTCTCTCTAGCAATGAGCTCCAGAAGAAGGTACAGGTGGACATTCTGCACAGTAAATAGATGATGCCTCAGGTCCTTCCCTTCCCTGAAGGTAGCAGCGGAGGAACGGAAATAACAAAATGTCCAAGCATTTTGCTTTGTTTGTTCAAGCAAATATACTGATAAGATTTTTATGAAGTTGTTAGAAGGTATGGGAAGACTTCATCATGTGACGTTAGAAAACTAAACAGATGAAGAAGTGAACTCCCTGTAGTAATACTATCTTAATAATGTAGAAAAAAGTTGTACAACAGGAAAGATATCCACAGCATAGCTTTGTGGGGAAATACTAACATAGTCATAATGATGAAAAGACTGACTATTAACATTTGAACACAAACTGAGGACTGGATAGGGAAGTCAATACATAAAATATAAACTAACAAATCAAAAGATTGAAATACAGGGTTAATGCTAAAAGATACATATATACATACAAGTTGTTTTTTTTTTTTTTGAGAGATTTTTTCGCTGTAGGGCGTGTGCGCTCACCAGACAGACAGAGAGAGACATTAGAGACGGAAAGCGAGAAATCACCCCCCAGAGGGGATGGTCACGCCGCAATCCCTTCTCCTCCATTCTCCTCTCGGGATCTTGGGCACGCACACACACGCGCCCGGCGTGAGTTTTAAGCCACCGGGTCCGGGACGAGAACCGCAGTCGACTACGTGGGAGTCCAGCGACACAGCCATTATACTAACTGCTGGTTCCCTATACATACAAGTTTAAAAGTGCTGCTTCTGGAGATCAGGATAGGGTGGAGATGGAAAACAAGTACCTACTATCTTCTGTAATAAGCCACTTAATACCTTTTCAAAAAAAAATTTTTTAAGTTTATTTCTTCCATATGAGAGAGAAAGTCACCCTAGACAGGGTCTTCATGCTGTGATTGTCCCCCAAACTCTGCTGCTTGTTAGGATCATGTAGAAACTTGGCATGCTCAGGCAGACCTGGGACAAGAACCTGGAGCTTTCCCATACGGCCTCCAGCATTACACAGTACCTCTACTGCTGTGCCATGACGGTTGGGCCCATTTTTCACTTTTTAAACTACTTGTAGAGAATACTTAGATACAATTTTTTCAGAAGAGATTTTTGCTACAGGGCGTGTACGCTCATCAGAGAGACAGAGACAGGAAGCAAGAAATCACCCCCTTCCAGGGTGATGGCCATGCAACAATCCCTTCTCCTCTCAGGGTCTTGGGCCCACAAACACACACACACACACACAACCGGCATTGAGTTTTAAGCCACCAGGTCCAGGACTCAAACCATGGTAAACTACATTGGAGTCCAGCAACATAATCATTATACCATCTGCTGGTCCCACTTACATACAGTTTTAAATTAACTTTTTCAATTCATCGGAATTAGTTGGAATCATAATATTATGAGACACTAGTGAATTTTTTATGGAATAGCAATTGTAAATTGTTAGAACAGAACTATAAATTGTTAGAATCCTAACTGTATCCCAGAGTTCTGAGTTTTTATATCTGTGACATTGTTATAATAAAAGCTCTTTGAGGGACCAGCAGTTAGTGTAATGGCTATGTCTTTGGACTCCCATGTAGTCAACCGCAGTTCAAGTCCTGGACCTGGTGGTTTACACTCATGCCAGGCGTGTGTGCATGCATGTCCAAGATCCCGAGAGGATAATGGAGGAGAATGGATTGCGGTGTGGCCATCCTCCCGGGGAGTGATTTCTCGCTTTCTGTCACTTAACAATAGGGTTTTTAATTTAAATTATTCCATAAAAGTTGTCAGTGAAACTAAAAATGTAATATATCATTTATTTATAAACTAAAACATTTATAAACTAAAATCACCTCTAGTAAGTTATATATATAAATGCAAATGCTAAATATACACTGTTATTCTAAGTACCAGCAAATGATACTCATAAAAATAAATTCATGTTCAAAAACAAAATCACTGGTAAGGAAATGAAAACATACAATGAATAATAAAAAAGTTAATAAGAAACTGATATTATTTAATATGTTTAAATGCTATAGTTTTTAAAAGCAAAGGGTTTCAGCTTTAAATTGCATATAAATTTTTACACAACTATTCCATCTTCTGAAAAAAGTTTTTTATTCACCCCTCCCCCCAAGAGAAGTTTTTAAAAAAAGATTTAAGAGAGATTTTTCTATAGGACATGTATCCTCACCAGAGACACAGAGAGAAAGAGGGAGAAAGTGAGAAATCATCCCTTAGGGGGGTTGGCCACACTGCAATGCCTCCTCCTCCATTCTCTTCTTAGGATTCTGGGCACGCACACACATGGGCCTAGCGTAAGGCCTAGTTGCCAGGTCCAAGACTCAAACTGCAATCAGCCATGTGGGAGTCGAGTGCCTTAACTTCTACACTACCTACTGGCCTGAGAAAAGCTTTTTTATGACTGTAATAGTCTGGGGAGTAGGAAAGAAATAATAATAAATAATGAACAAACTGCAAATAGTTTCCTTCTTGCAGTGATACTGTCTCTAATTTACTTTGCCAGAAAATATTTTAAACTTTTTTTTTTTTGGCAAAAGCTGTATTTCTTATTGGTAGCAACCTATAGTTTTGTTTCAAAAAATGCATGTACAGTTTATTCCATCTTTGTTTTTTATCAAGTTTAGAGGTCTATATTATTGTGTTCATATTCCACTAGATTGAAACACCTTCAACAAGAATGAGAAACATCCTTGCAACAGAAGCACACAGAAACACAACACAGTTGCTTATTGTACCTTACGCAGAACAGATCTGTCTAGATGGACAGACTGTGCGCCAGACTGCATTTTCATTTCAGTTGAAAAAAAAAAAAAAATGAGTCATTATTTTTAATCGTGAGACATAATTGATGAGGGTTTCAGTTTTTTACAATAATAAAGAACTGTGTTAGGTCAAATAAAATGTGATTGTTGGACACTTAAAAATAGTACAGTATCGGGAACCAGCAGTTAGCGTAATGGCTATGTCGCTGGACTCCCACGTAGTCGACCACGGTTCGCATCCCGGACCCAGTGGCTTAAAACTCACGCCGGGCGTGTGTGCGTGCGTGCCCAAGATCCCAAGAGGAGAATGGAGAAGGGATTGCGGCGTGACCATTCCCCCGGGGGGTGATTTCTCGCTTTCTGTCTCTATGTCTCTGTCTGTCTGGCGAGCGCACGCGCCCTATAGCGAAAATCTCTCAAAAAAAAAAAAAAAATAGTACAGTATCTCAGAATACTGAAAACTAGTAATGCAATCCTTAATAGAGTTCTGTAAACTGCCTTTCAGTTTATAAAAACAATATATTTGAGCCATTTGCCGTCATCCATTTCCAAACTAATTTATAAATATCAATTTACATCAGATACTAATACTCAACATAATCATAAGTATTCTCAGAATAAATATACAGATTGAAGGGAAAGAAGTAGCTATAGTCATTGTCTGATCATAATTACTTTGGGAAAGCAGTAATTCAAAGTTCTTGTAACCGAAGTAGGAGTGTGGAGAGGCGGTTTTGCTAGTGATTGCTTAATATTAATTTGCCACATGTTACTAAAAACCTTCACCCACGAGTTCTAAGAGATGATTTCCTGGAAATCACCAAGCACAGTCATCCCCGGTATCCACAGGGGTTTGGTTCCCAGACCTCCCATAGATAACAGAACCCACACATCTGAAGTTTCTTGTATAAATGGGATGTATTTGTACATAACCTATACACATCCTCCTGTATAGTGTCATCTCTAGATTATTTACAATGCCTGATACAACATAAATGGTATGTAAAGCATCGCCACACCATATCAGTTAGAGAATAATGACAAGGAAAAAAAGTCTACATGTCTTCAGCATAGACACAACCCATTTTTTTTTTTTCTGAATTATTTTCCACTCTGGGACATGAGACCCACAGAGGCAGAGGGCTGACTGTATGTGTTGAAGCTACATAGCAGAAAGAGATTATCTTAAAAAAAAAAAAAAAAAAAAAAAAAAAAAAAAAAAAAAAAAAAAAAACAGTGACAGGGGCCAGTGGCATGGTGGCTAACGTGGCTGGATTCTACATGGCCGACTGCAGTTTAAGTCCTGCACCTGGCTGCTTGAAAAACATGCTGGGCATATGTGTCCAGAATCCCAAGAGGAGAAATGGAGAAGGAATTATGGTGTGACCATCCCTTCTTAGTGGGTGCTCTCTCACTTTCCCTCACTTTCTGTCTCTCTCTAGAGAGCATGCACTCTCTAGCAAATTTAAATAAGAAAAGAAAAAAAAGTGATAGCTTTTAGTCTTTCCTCTTAGTCTAAGCTCTCTGTTCCTCGATTTTCTATGTGTTAAGCAGTAGGAAACTTGTCAGCTTATTGTCTACCATTATGTCACACTGAAAAATAAAATATATGAAACCCTTTGAGAGCTCCTATACAAGTAATCTGACTGAACGATTCTCTACTAGAGCTCAGGAGTCGCTGTAAAAGTCTGCCCTTCAAACTACCCATGTTAATGCAAGATCATACAAAGTCCATCGTTAGACATCTGCTTTTAGAGGATGCACCGTCCTCTGCACTCAATACTCTTTCCATCTACTGAAGCACCTTGGAAGGAATGCATATTTGCTCACTGCTGCCTTCGTGTGACTTGTGGTTCAGATAATGGCAGGGCAGGCATCGTGAGAGCACTGAGTATGAGTGTAGAGCCACACTCAGTGAGAGAAACAATACAAAAGGTAGGGTGAAGAGGTCAAAGAACACCTCTGCCGGGACCAGCGGACGGCATGGTGGTTACATGGCTGGGCTCCCACGTAGTCGACTGTGGTTTGAGTCCACACCCAGCGGCTTAAAACTCATGCCAGGTATGTGTATGTGCATGCATAAAATCTCAAAAGGAGAATGAAGGAGAAGGGATCGTGGCATGGCCATGCCCCTGGGGGGATTTCTTGCTTTCTGTCTCTCTTGCAAGGGCACATGCCCTATAGCAAAAATCTCTCTTAAAAGAGCTTTCATTTCTTTCCCTGAGCCCAGCTCTTTCTCTTTCTTGGTTCGACACTGCCTTTACATTCAACCACGACCTTACTTATGCTGGGTTAATCACCACTCTACATTTGGGAAGGTCACCTTGGAACTCTAAAACTGACGATGTGGGGACCAGCAGTTGGCGTAATGGCTATGTTGCTGGATTCCCATGTAGTGGACCACGGTTTGAGTCCTGGACCTGGTGGCTTAAACTCATGCCGGGCACGTGTGCGTGTGTGCCAAGGATCCCAAGAGGAAAATGGAGGAGAAGGGATTGTGGCGTGGCCATCCCCCCTGAAAGGTGATTTCTCGCTTTCTGTCTCTCTGTCTTTCTGGCAAGCACTTATGCCCTATAGCAAAAAAAAAAAAAAAAAAAAAAACACTGGCCATGCTGACTAAGAAAGGAAAGGGCTACATAATGAATGAATGTGGGGAGAATGAATTAATGGCTTGGTACCTCCTATTCAACACTTGGTAGGTTAAAAATGTTTCTTGGAGGGCCAGCAGGTGTTGTAATGGTTAAGGCACTGGACTTCCACATGGTCAATTGAGGTTCAAGTCCTGGACCCAGTGGCTTGAAACTCATGCCAGGCACATATGCTTACATGCCCAAAATCCAGAAAGGAGAATGAGGGGAGAAGGGAATGCGGCATGGTCATCCCCCTTGGTAGGGGGTGATTTCTCATTTTCTCTCTATCTTTCTCTGTCTCCCTAGTGAGTGTATGTGCCCTATAATAAAAATCTCTCTTAAAAAAAAAAAAAAAAAAAAAAAAAAAGCTTCTTGGAGCAGCCCATAGCATGCTGGCTAAGCTGGCTGAACCCCATGGCTGAGTCCTAGACCCTGCAGGTTGAGAAGCATGCCAGGCCCATACGCATGTGTGCCCAAATTCCCTAAAGGAGGGAGAAACAGAGGAGAAGGGAATTCAGTGTGGACATTCTCCATGGGGTGCAAAGGTGCTTTCTTCTTCTTCCCCTGTCTCCCTCCGGTGAGCATATATGCCCTCTGCCAATTTTTTTAAATGCTTTTCATGGGTGTGTCCAAAATTCCAGTCTGTCTTAGTGCTTTCTGTTTTGTACATTTAGGCTTTGGCACATGATAGCCATGGACTTCTACTTGAGGAACACAGAAAGTGGGGAGTATTTCCTTTTAACTCTCTCCAGATTAAATACTCAGGACAGCCTAATTAATGATAGACACACCCCACAAACAGCACTTCTGTGTCCTGGTCTTAAAGATGAAAATTGGTCCTCATTTCCATAAGGTCTAGAAGAGTAGCAGAAAATGACAAATATCATTAATTTTTGAAAATATTTCACAATCAACACATCTAAGGGGGACACCCCTTCTGTGGTGCATTGTATGAGGCACTATGCACAGATCGCTCCAGAGAGGATCAGTGTGCTGTTCACTACAGACGAACAGTCAGCTAATTTGAGTTGGAAATGCTCTAACACAACTCGGTAAGGTAGGTTTGGTCCTGGTCTATTTCATTCCATGTCATTGTGTGATTCCAATTCTAGAAATTACCATCAGAGCACTTGACTAGACTCTTCCTAAGGAAATATATAAATAAGGACGGGAGAGAGAGACCCTGGCAAGTATCAGGAAAGCCTTTAACCAGGAGTTGGTGAGAAAGTACTCAGAGGAAGACGACGTTGACACATGGAGAGGAAAGGAGCCTGCCCATTCCTGGCCTATTATTAGAAGGCTGGGAAGTATGAGAAACAGATGACAAAATGACTCTGGCAACCTAACCCTGGGGAAAGTCCCTCCACAAGCAGTGGTTCTCAAGGGTCTTATAAAGGCTATTGGGTGGTGGGGGGAGGGGGGAGGCAGGGAGAACAGAGATCACCCATTTGGTCATGTGAGTGGGAGAGGAAAGGACCCTCAAATGATGTAGCATGCTCTTGCCGAGAGCCAGTTCACATTCAGAGTAAAGAAATTATCCATCTGTCAACTCCCAAGAGGAAGAAAAAAAATAGGAGGAGAGAAATCTGAACATAAACACATAAAGCACTAGGCAAGTGTTCAGTTATCCATGGGTAGTACAGTTTCTTCACTGTAAGTCAAGAGAGCCTCGAGAGACACCAAGGAGTTGGTAGAAGGAAGAAGACAAAATTGACCGAGGTTCCCTCACAGAGAAAAGGAGTCAGAATATCAGGAAGATGACCTGGCGCTCCCTCTATCAGATGTGGGGCACATTGCTTCATGTAAACCACCTGAGAGCTTCTGGTCACCAGACCAAGCAACATGTATCAGTCACACAGTTGAGCTCTACTTAATGAGGACAAAGCCGTTTTCCCCCTGCTGCAATTCTGCTTTCTCTTGTCCTTTAAAAAAAAAAAAAAAATCAGGTTTATTACTTTAAGAATAACCAAAGCAAAATGAAAACTGGGTGGTCAGGAGTCATTTAAACGCCTCGCTCCTAGTTCTCAACTGGTGTCTTTTTGACAGCTTCCAAAGCTGCCCCCAAATGTTGTGTTTCCTCAGCATCCCTCCTTCCAGACCCGCGCTCTGAATTTACACACCAGGCAGAAGTGTTTCTTCGCCTGGGGATTCTCAGGGTGCCAGGCTCAGCCAAATGGGAACAGCTTTCCTTCTAGACCACAGTCTTGCGGCCCACCATGGAGGCTGAAATAAAGCGACTGTACTCAGCCTCCCAACCTCACCCATGGCCCTCTAATAACATCTGCTTTACAGCCGGCATGCCGGCAACCTGCTCGCTTCCTGGCGCTCTCGTGCTCCCCGAGAGGATGTTCTACTATGCGGCAGGTCTGGTGGAAAGTCCACGGTCTCCAAGCCAAGAGCAAAAGCAGCCAGCACTGGATAAATGACTTGAAGTGCTTTCTCAAAGGACCCTTTCCAGGTACAGGAGCGCTTCTTAACCAGATTTGGACTGTACTGGCAGACAGCCTTGTTCGGGAGCACATTAAAAAATCAAAATACAGACACCGTTTGGAAAGCATAGAAAGCTCGACTCTTCAACTTCTTATGTATTAAAACATTGTTACATAAAAATGACCACAGAGCTCCAAATTCATACTTTCCTACCTTGTGAGACCAAATGCCACCAAGAATAAACCTGTGAAAGTGTGAGGCCAACTGTGGAGCCTCAAGAGGCCTGGGCGGGGGGGGGGGGGGGGTGAGTAAGGCTGGAACCACATTCCAAGCCTTGGGGGCAAGATCAATGCCCTGGCCTCTGAAAGCAGCCCAGGCTGAGGCAAAGTAGGTGAACTGGGGTTCTCATCTCACCACACGAGTCTGGGGGCAAACGCCAGCCTCACCCAGGGTGGAACCGATAGTCTCTTCCGAGGCCACCTTTCATCTACCTCATAAAGCCCCAGACAACTTGGCACAGCTCACAGCTTTTAATGAAGCGTGGGCTACTGGCTGGAGCCAAAGGGGCATTACAGGCTCAGAATGAGGCTCTTTCATACCCTCTGAGACGGTGATATAGAAGGCCAGGCTTCTGGAATAACTTTCTGCGAAGGAGCTCCATATCTATCACGTAACTCATTTCATTTTTCCTCATCAAAACGTCATGACACGCAGAATAGACCATTTCCAGCTTAGTGTTGAAGCGTATCTGCAGTAGAACCTTGAATAATTCAGATAAGCAGCCACGGCTGGAGTTAGAATCCACATCTCCCAAGTACTGATAACAGGAGGACATTCATGAGAAGCTTACAACAGGCCAGGAGCCACTAAGCTTTACAAGCACTGTCTCATTCAGTCATGACAGTATCCCTATGAGAAACCTACCATTTCCTTCTTCACACACGAGGAACCCAAAGTACAGAGAATTCAGGTCATAGGGTCAGTCTATTCTATCTCTTGGCAAATATAACGTCTTTCACAGTCACCCAAGTTTCAGTGAACAAGAAGTGATATGACTGCTTAAACACTTGGAAGTATTTTGGAGTCAGCTGAATCTTGTTTGAATCCTGACTGTTTCTTAGAAACCTCAGTTTCTTCATTTACAAAATGGCAGCATCTAAAACCTCAAGACTTCTGTCCTAGGTGATACGAAACAATAGAATACAATGTCAGCGGTGCCACTTAGGATTGTGTGATTTAATGTTCCTGCCTGGACTTCGGCAATTCCAAGTTGTTAATAAATTCTGTTTCTCTTTTCTCCTCCAGAGGCCACAAAGTATCATGAAAAGAGCTACTTTGGAGGGTCAGTTTGGTGGCCCAGCAGTAACACTGCTCAAGTGAGACTGGACCCATCTGGACGATTGTGAAGTCAGTCATCCTGCACACACCTGATTGACCTGTTCACACCATGTATGCCTGGCTGGCTAGTGGGGCTAGGGGAGGTTGAGGGCTCTGGAAATAGGTCATGCAGTGACATTCATTGAGGGTGCTAGTTTCTCTTTTGCTCTCTTTCTCTCTCATAAAAAAAGAAAATTTAAAAAGAAGAAGGGGCACTCTGGAGTCCAACATTCTTAAATTTGAGTGTAGTTCTTCAACATATTGGCTGTGTGACCTTGATTCGCAAACCATCTGTCCCTCTATTTCTCAATCTAGACTGGGAAATTGGTAACTAGTTGGGAAATAAGCATGTTCACTTGGAAGAATTATTGTAAATATTTTGGTCTTTGGGAATCTGGTCCCATAGTATAGTGGTTAGGCACTGCACAGAGGAAGCCGGTCTCACGTGACCAACCAGGATTTGAATCCCAGCCTCGCCAGCATGAAAAACACACCAGTCACACATGTGTGTGTCCTAGATCCCGACAGGATGGAGAATTAGAAAAGGACTGTGCAAAAAAAAAAAAAAAAAGGGAACCAGCAGTTAGCATAATGGCTATGTCGCTGGGCTCCCACGTAGTCGACCGCGGTTCGCATCCCGGACCCAGTGGCTTAAACTCATGCCAGGCACGTGTGCGTGCATGCCCAAGATCCTGAAAGGAGAATGGAGGAGAAGGGATTGCGGCGTGACCATCCCCCCAGGGGGTGATTTCTCGCTTTCTGTCTCTCTGTCTCTCTCTCTGTCTTTCTGGTGAGCGCATGTGCCCTATAGCAAAAACATATATATATATATACACATACATATATATATATATATATATACACATACATACATACACATACATATATATATGTGTGCATATATATATATATATAAAGGACTTTCAAGCAAAATTCAAATTTAAAGAATCCAGAAAGACACTGTACCTTAGGCTAAAGGTCCTCTAAACATCTGAAGGATTTGATTCACAGATTCATTTTATTAAATAACAGGATTTTTAAGAAGTTTAAGGACATTGTCCTTTAGCACACACAGAAAAAAAAAAAAATCAACAAATCAAAATAAAAACCAAATCTCTTCATTTGAAGAGATTTATGCAATTTTCCCTAGTGGAGTAACCTGAAGGGAATTCACAGAAAATCCTTAAAGTTCTTAAAGAATAATATCAGTGTAAACATAAACACCCCTAGCATTGACTGAAAGATACAGAGAACAAGATGATGATCAACCATTGGGCCCCCAATATTATAGATAACCAACAGGTTGAGAAAAACACTCAGCTGCAAATAACATGCTAATATTCAAGAAAAAAGAAGGATGATTCTGCGGGCAGAACTAGGGGTCCAGAAGGCAGAGCCAAGAGGAATTCAGAATCACTCTTAGTCATGAGTGTAACTGAGATCCAATCAAGAAATTCCAAGTTTGCCTAGTTGGATTTCAGAACTGCTAGGAATTCCTGTGTACCTCCCACTCTCCCCATTGGGGGCAGGAATATATACAGCAGTTATTCCATGCCTAATATCATTAGTGTTAAACGGAGGGTCGGGGGTGAGGAGGTTCTGTCTTTGTAGCCCAAAGGTTTAGATAAAAGGAATGATACTCAAGGAAGTATACAAAGGAATTTACACCAGACGAGCCTCATCTGTACCACATCTGATGGGAATGACAATATTCTAGACTGAGTTGATGCTATAATGAGATGAGAGTTCATGAAAGGTTGAGTGTATTTGGCATGTGAAAAGGAAGTGAACGATTAGGACCTAAAGGCTGGACTAAGGTAGCCGGCCTCTAAGATGACTCCCTGTGATGCACACCCTTGCACAGGCCTCTCCTACACAGTACCAGCATTGATCTATGTGACCAATAGGATATGATGGAAGTGTAGAACTCTAATACCACTTCTAAGATTAGGTTATAAAAGACACTGTGGGGGCCAGCAGGTGGTGTGGTGGTTGAGGGCACTGGACTCCCACACGGCCAAGTACAGTTCAAGTCCCGGACCTGGCGGCATCCTTTCTCACTTTTTTTCTCTCTGTCTCTCTCTGGTCAAATGAAAATAAATATATAAATACATAAATAAATTTAATTAAAAAAATAAAAGACACTGTGACTTCTGTCTTGTTCTCTTTCTCAGATCAGTCATTCTGGAGGATACCAACTGTCATATCATGAACAGGCCTATGAAGAGGTCCACAAGGTGAAAAATTGAAGCCTCTGGGACCAGCAGTTAGCGTAATGGTTATGTCGCTGGACTCCCACGTAGTCGACCGTGGTTCGAGTCCCGGACCCGGTGGCTTAAACTCATGCCGGGCGCGTGTGCGTGTGCCCAAGATCCTGAGAGGAGAATGGAGAAGGGATTGCAGCGTGGCCATCCCCCCTGGGGGGTGATTTCTCGCTTTCTGTCTCTCTGTCTCTCTCTGTCTGTCTGGCGAGCGCACGCGCCCTATAGCAAAAACCTCTCCAAAAAAAAAAAAAAAAAGAAATTGAAGCCTCCAGCCAACAGCCACATGAATAAGCTTCGGAAGTGGATTCTCTAGCTGAGTCCAGTTTTCAGACAACGGAGGTCCCAGCCAACATCTTGACTGAAACCACGAAGAGACTCTGAGTCAAAATTACCCTGGATCATTGACCCTCAGAAAACATATGGATCTAAATATTTTCCCTGTAATATTTTGCTATAATTTGTTATATTACAATAGGTAACACACACAGATAGATAACACAGAGAAACACCTTTAAAGTATTGCATGAATGTGGTTAAAAGCAACAAATATCTGTGTGATTAAAAGTATCTTTTTGCCGCTCCCCTTATCCATGGTTTCACTTTTCATGGTTTCATTTACCTATGGTCAACCACAATCCAAAAATATTCATGGAAAATTGCAGAAATAAACAATTCATAGTTGTTGTTTTTTTAAGTTTATTTTATTCGTGACGGAGAACACATGTATATGAGAAAGTAGGAAAAAGAGACAGGCAACATCGATAGGATCTCATTATGCACAGTCCCCTCCCCAAGCCCTCTAGCCTTGTCAGGATCTTGGGAGCACGTGTACGTAGTGTGTTTGCAGGACTTTTAAGAAGTTTAAGGACATTGTCCCTCAGTAGATACTTATATTAAAAAAACAACAACTGTGGCTCCCAAGATCCTGTTTCAGGTAGACTTGAGATCCGAACCCATAGTCAACCAGGTGGCTTCCAGCACTATAGTTCAGTATGCTACCACCTGCACCACTGAGGCTGGGGCTAATTCCTAAATTTCAAATTGCATACTGTTCTGAGTAGAGTAATGAAATCTCATGCCATCCCACTTTGTCTCACCCAGGATGTAATTCTGTCTTTGCCCAGTCTATCCACACTGGATACATTACCTGCCTGTTAGTCACCTAGCAGCCACCTCATTATCAGACCGACTATTATGTTATCACAGTGCGTATGTTCAAGTAGTCCTTATTTTACTTAACAGTGACCCTAGTACAAGACTAGTGATGCTGGCATTTCAGCTATGCTAAAGAAAAGCCGTAATGTGTTTCCTTTAGGTTGTCACAATTGTTCTACCTTGTTATTAGCTATTGTTGTTAATTTCTTACTGCACCTAGTTTATGTATTAAACTTTATCATAAGTATGTATGTGTAAGAAAACACAGTATATACAGTAAGGGGGTTAATTCCATTAGCCACTTTAATGGAATACTTTAAAGGTGCCTTTTCTGTATTACTATTCACACTTCAGGCATTCACTAGGAGTCCTGGAATAGATCTCCAGCAGATAGTGGGGACTAATGCACTATCCAAGGATGAATTTTTATAACAGAGATGTAGTATGACAATTAAGAACTGTTTGCTACATGTCACCCTATATATGTAAAGGGCATCAACATACAGAAAACGTCTCCCGGAGTCCAGGTGTCAGACCCAGAGAAAGAAACATGGAACTAGAACCTCTTAGTCACCAGGGAGTAAAAAAATCTTTGGCTTTTAACAGAGTGCTAAGAATGTCTTCTGAATAAAGTATTGACAGACATTTGGTGTCAAAACAGCTCTCTAATTAGAAAAAAGAAAAAGATGCTAGGATTTACTTTTTGCAGGCCTCCCATCCAAGGGTAAGGGGAGACTGGATTTAAATCCACTTAAAAGAGCCTAAGAACACACAGGACTGAGTAGAATAGAAGACGGACATTTGAGTTACCTTAGCCCAAATAACGAATCTGAAAGCTCAGGAAAGGGTTTCCAATCCCACTACGGCAGACAGTCGGGATGGGGCCTGGAGAAGAGAGACGGCCAGAAGGACCTAAAAAGTGCATTCTGTGAACCAGCGTTTCCACTATACTGAGGATAACTGAGGCATCTCCCTAACGTCTGTGACAAAACACGCTGGAACTGACTGTAACTAAATAAAGCAACAGGAAAGGGAGGACATTCTTGTCAGCGATCCTCAGTGTCAGCCGGGTGTTTTGACTCCAGTCACTGAGAATCGACAAGGACTAATCTTCCTCTGAGACAAAAAAACATCTCCTTGGGTTCTTTTATTTCAGACACCACCACCTCCTGTCTCGTCCTAGTCTCACTAGAACCTGGGCCGCTTGGACCAGCGTGGTTTTTTATTCTACCCACGGGGCAGTTTGGACGTCTTTCTTTTTCATTACTCTCTCTTTCTTGTTCATGTGAGGTCAGTGCCAGTGAGAGGAGCCAGATGGAAACTAAAGGTCTCTGTTTATGACCGAGCAGGTACACCACAAACAGCAGTGTAAATGTTCCTCCCTGCTGCCTCCCACACACCCAGACTGCCCCAAGCCCCACCTGGAAGGACCAGCTTCTAGCAGGAGGACGGTGGCTCCGTGTCTATGTCCAATAAGCCTGGTCTATTTGCTCAAGAACAACATTTGAATAGGGCCCCTCAGAAAACTCACTGGGGGATTTTTGTTTATTACAAATGAGGTTAAGAAACCATTTTGTATACTTGCTAAGTGAAAATAACAGGCTACTAAAGAGTACACCAGTAGTCATAATATTAATAACCATTTTTTCACCATTTACTATACATTAGCACTTGTGCTGCATACATCAGATCAGTATAGATGAGTACATGAGAGAAATATAATCTCCATCTTTTAGCTGAAAGAATGAGATGCAAAGACAGCTACCTCTGGAGGGTGGGGTAGGGGTGAAGTGGAAGGCATTTTATACCCTTTTAAACCTAGAATATTTTTACCATATACACATATCATTTTAATGCATTTGACAAGGCACAATAAGAAAATAATTGCATTTTTATAAAAAAGACAAGGGACAAGCAGGTGGTATGGTGGTTAAGGCATTGGACTCCCACATGGCCAACTGTGGTTAGAGTCCTGGGCCTGGCAGCTTGCTTTTTCACTTCTCCTTTTTTCCTCTCTCTTGAATGCACATGCCCTACAGCAAATTAAATAACAACAATAAATTAAATTAAGTTAAATTAAAAATTTTTCAGAGATTTTACTTTATGAGTAGAAAGGTCTTGAAGTACAATCCAGATGAAGTACCAGCACACATTTAAATAACTTTCCATGACTTGCTAACTAGATATTTAATGTTTTCTTTATCGCGAATATGGTATCTTTGACCTGAGGTACAGAGTTGTCTTCTAGAATCTCTGCATAAGGCATGGGGACGTCAGCACCAGTGACTCGAACAGCAGGAGCGTCCAGGAAATGGAATGCAGGGCCTTCCATGATCTTGGCACAGAGTTCAGCTCCTATCCAAACTGTGGCCAGCCTCCTTCCACAGTCACAAGATGAGTTGTCTTCACGACACTGGCTTCTATGGTCTCGATGGCCATTGGTCTGATGGTGCGCAAATTTATCACCACACATTCAACTCCCTCTTTAGACAGCAGTGTAGCAGCTTTGAAGCAGTGGCCCACAGGTCTTGAATGGGAAACCACAGTTATGTGTGTCCCTTGCCTTTCTATTTTGGCTTTTGCAGTTGGAATCAGAAAATCTTTTGACTGAGCTTCCATGGAAAATTCACAAGGAACTCCATACATCAATTCATTCTTCAGCACCACCACTGGATGATTATCCCAGATGGCTGATTTTATAAGTCCTTTCGCATCCTCTGAATTCCAGGGGCTGACCACCTGTAAGCCTGGACAGCGCCCATACCACGCAGCAAAGCACTGGGAGTGCCGGGCAGCTACACCGACCCGGCGCTGTCGGGCCCCCTGAAGACGATGGGAACAGGCTGAAGGCCCCCCACATCCAATAAGTCTTCGCAACTGAATTTATAACCTGGTCAATGGCTTGCATGGAGAAATTGAAGATCATAAATTCACAAATGGGTCGCAACCCAGCCCTAGCTGCCCCTACGGCAATTCCAGCAAAGCCCATCTCGGAGATGGGAGTGTCTATGATCCTCTCGTCTCTGAACTTCTACCAGAGGCCTCGACTAACCTTGTATACCTCATCATACTGGGCGACTTCTTCCCCAAGCAGAAATACCCTCTCGTCTCTTTCTAGCTCCTCATCCATACCTTGATTTATAGCATCACAAACTGTCACCCACAACGTGGCAGGCATGGTCAGGTGAAAGCGCCTTTTCAGCAGCCCAAGACCTGCTGAAAGGGTCTCCAAACCTGCCCAGATACCGTCGCCATCCTGATCGTGTCCTCTACCGGACGCCTAACAAATAAATCTTTTTTTAAAGAAGTTTTTACCATATGGTGTGTATGCTCACCAGAAAGAGAGAGAGACAGCAAGAGGGAAAGTGAGAAATCACCCCCCAGGGGCACCACAATCCCTTCTCCTCCATTCTCCTCCCAGAATCTTGGGCAAGTATGCACATGCACCTGGTGTGAGTTTGAAGCTACCAGGTCCAGGACTGGAACCGTGGTTGGCCATGTGAGAGCCCAGCGATGTAAATGCTACATCATCTGCTGGCCCCTAAATAAATAACTTTTTTTTTTGGGGGGGAGAGGTTTTTGCTATAGGGCACGTGCGCTCGCCAGACAGAGAGAGAGAGACAGAGAGACAGAAAGTGAGAAACCACCGCCAGGGGGGATGGCCACACCGCAATCCCTTCTCCATTCTCCTCTCGGGATCTTGGGCACGTACGCACACCCGCCCGGCATGAGTTTAAGCCACCGGGTCCAGGACTCGAACCACAGTCGACTATGTGGGAGTCCAGCGACATAGCCATTACGCTAACTGCTGGCCCCAATAAATAACTCTTAAAAAAAAAAAAAAAAGACAATGAAGAAGCATTTTCTTACAGTCACAAAAGTAGTAAGTGACCCAGCCAAAATCCAAAGACTGGTTTATCCAATGCCCCAGCATAGGCTCTACATCACTCTGCTATGACTGTTACTAAAACAAGGAAACTAAAGCCACCGAATGAGGTGAGAATGGTTCATATCTCCAGGAGAAAGTAGCAGGGACCCTATAGTACTAATGACCACATAGCTATTACCCAAACTAGAACATGGGTAAGAGTGAAAGGGAGTGCTAATCGGACTGGAACTGCCCTGGATACGTTGCCATGGATGACCTAATCGTGTGTGACTGTTTTCATCACGCGCTCCACACATCAAATGTTTTGCCTTGAGTATAAATCATTTCAGTCAATAGAAGGACAGCATAATGTACCATGTTTTAAAGAAAGAAACCTGGGGCCAGCAGGTGGTGAGGTGGTTGAGACACTGGACTCTCACAGAGCCAACTGTGGCTCGAGTTTCGATCTCGACGCTTGCTTTCTCATTTTCCCTCTCTCTCTGTCTCTCTCTGGTCAAACTAAAAAAGAATAGCAATGATGAATAAAATTAACTTAAAATAATTCTTTTAAAAATAGAAAGAAACCTGTAGTTCTAACTCTCATGATTCTGTACTCATTTCATTGAAAGCGTAATTCCAGTTATTTTCCACCACAATCATATAATGCTGACAGTCATCAAAGTGGCCATTGTGGGACCAGTGGATGGCATAATGGACTCCCACTTAGTTGACTACGGTCCGAGTCCCGAACTCAACGGCTTAAAACTCACGCTGAGCACGTGTGTGTACATGCCCAAAATCCCAAGAGGAGAATGGAAGAGAAGGGATTGTGGCATGGCCATCCCCCCCAGGGGGCTGATTTCTCACTTTCTGTCTCTGTCTCTCTGGCAACCATAGGCATGTGCCCTATAGCAAAAACTCTATAAAAAAATAAATAAATAAATAAATAAAAAATAAAAAAAAAAGATGACCATGACCATTATTACGATTGAAATGTGAATTCTACTGAAAGAAACCTCTTTGTAAGTTACCTCTCACCAGCAGCAGGAAGCAACCCCAGAATCAAAGCTTTTGCAGTACAGGCGGTAAACCAGAGGTTGTGTAACCCCTCCGCAAGGGTTACCTCACAGGTTAGTTGGCTTCTGCTCCACCTATGCCAACTTTCATTATTCCTCCAAGCTGAAAGACAAGTTTCTGGTTCTCTGCAGCTATCCATAACTTTCTCCAAATAATTAAAGCAACTCTGGAAGAACACGTATGTTACCTTAGCCACGTCTTGTACCCATACACAGATGTCATTTACACGCAGACAAGACTATCAGTAAATAATGTAACTTGACTCAAAACAGAACATGAACGTTTCTCAGTAAGGGCAGCTTTGTCTGGACCAGTTCAGATGACTAAGGAACCTCAGGAAGTGGAACCATGAATCAGAAAGCGACCTCCTTTCCTCTGACTCAACACTGAGCTCATGAGCCCAGGGGGTGTCAGAGGCTACTCTGTTCCTGGAGGTGCTGCAAGCCCCACAAACATACGGAAACTAAGGAAAGACCTGAGACCTTGACCTCTGCGCCATAGACCAGGCTCTGTGCCCACGTTGCACTAGGGCTTTTTCGTAGATGACTTAACCTCACCATTGTGCATGCTCCAGAGTGTGCTCCCATTTTGAAGATCCAGATTGCTTATCCCACTTTCAGGATGAAGAAACCGAGGTTTGGAGCTTGCCGAAGTCCCACAGTGAAGTTTGTGCATTATCAGGGCTCTCTTATTTTACACTAGATCCCAAGAAAAAGCAGTAAGTGAGATTTTAAATGGTGTGAAATATTCTGTGAGCCTTCTACTCATCATTGGTATGAGGGTCTTTGTCACTTCAATTGAGATACGCTTCACCAGTAGTATTAGAGCTTTGAAATATTTCATTTCTTTTATTCTATTCCCGGCCTTGAGGAAATATCTACTACCTAATTTTGAGTGCAGTTAGAGTACTAGAGTAGGCCATTAGAGTAGCACCTGTTAGACTATCACCTATTTTTCTCCCATGTACAGGCAGGTCTAACATGTTAGTGAATTGAGAAGGGAATGAGTACTGTACTTTTTTAGGTGTACTAACTCCAGCCTCGAAGGTGATACGTGAGCAGCCCATGCTTCTCCCAGTCCGCTGAGCCCCCAGAGGACTGACAGCGCCTCAGCTGACCGCGCATGGCCCCTGCGGTTACACAGGCTGGAATCTGTCTGGCTAACTCCTCAAAAGTGGTTTGGAGCCTCTTGATTTAAGCAATGCTTGCAATTTGGATTTTTACCGCTAGGTGGACTTAGAATTTTACCATTAGGTAGTGCTTTATATATTAATGGTTTTGCTGAGTAACAAGTAAGCGTTCCACAGCAGCTGATAAACATTTAAATTTATAAAGTCAGTTAGACCAGCTTTAATTGAAGACTATGGGCGTCACTAAGAAACACCATTTCAGTGGGATAAAAGGACAATAACATGACTTGGTACAAAAAAAAAGAGCTTATAATACAAAATCTTACTGAATTAGGCAATTTTGTAAAAAAAAATTTCTTTAAAAAGCATAAAAACTACTAGTCTGATTTTAGACAAGTAGAAACCTTTTTCAAATGGGTATCATTTTGTACTTTTCTCAAAATGTAATTATTGCTGATTATTTATGAATCTAATCTTGGTTTTAATTTTACTATTTGTAAGAAAGAAAGTTTTGTTCTTGTGTTTATTTCTCACCCCTTCCCAGTTGGCAAGAGAGTCGGAGCCTGCAAATATGACTACATCAACTCCAGCCTCTCACGCTACAGCTAATCCATACCTACAGGCACCTGGAAAGATGGCGTCCCAGTTCCCTCTCAATCTGGCATGGCTATAGACTGAAGGAAGGCTTCCTGGGGAACAAACAGGTGGCTCTTTGATTTGTTCTGCTTCCTAGTGACTAGCCCCATGGCCATCCTTTGCCAATCAGGAATAATTTCTTTCTCCAAGAAACTCCTTTCCATTCTAATTCCTACACCTTTGAATTCTAGAACCAGCATGAAACAATAAATATAAGTAACCCATTGCGCTTAAAATATACATCACTATACTAAGCATTTTACGGTTACACTACAACCCAAATATTAAAGACTATCAACCAAATGCTCCTAATGGCACCATCCCTTTTTATTTATTTGTTTAGTCACCAGAGGAAACACACACTCAGCAAGAGAAAGAGAGGAAGACAACACTTCCCCATGGGGCATGGTCAGGCCACAATTCTTCAATTCTTTCTCCCATCTTTCCTTTTTTTATTTTTTTATTTTTTAATTTGTTAAAAGATGAGTACGCTAGCCAGAGGTGGGAGGGGGAGGAATGAGAAATCACGGGCGAGGTGAGGGATTGTGTCTGGGGAACGGCCACACCACAGTCATTCCCCTTCATTCTCTGCTTATTCTCAGGATTGGGGGCACATGTGACCAACACGCCCCTGGGTGGTGACCATCCTTCCTTTTTAAATGCTACTGGAAAATATCTATTGAATGACACCATTGAAACAGTAATAATTTATATACTCGCACGTACCTTACAGCACATGCAGATGCATAAAGACATAACCACATACACCTACCTCTTTTCACCTCTTCCTCATACATGGTTTTCCCAGGTAGCTGTGGCTCTCTGAAGGGTAAACTCGGGCCAGCCCTTGGCGGCTGGATGCACACGGAGGCTGAGCAGTTTGAGTCCCAGGCTAGTGGCTTGAGAAATGCACCAGGTGCCTGAGCGTGCTCCCAAACTCCTGCAAGGAGGAAGAAATGAGAAGACGGGATTGCAGCGTGACTATCCCTCGTGGGGGGGTCTGTCTTTCTCTTGCTCATTCTCTCAGTCCAGGAAGCACATGCACCCTCTGGCAAATTTAGGAAAAAATTAAAAAGCAAAGGTTATTTTCGCTTCAGCCCCACTGTCACTCCTCCACAATACCTTGCTACTCCAGAGTGCGGTCCTCCGGCCTGCCACGCCTGCACTAGCTGGGAGCTCCTGAGGAAAGCAGAGCCTCAGGCTGCAGCCCTGACTCCTGGATCAGAACCTACATTTTCACATGAGGCCCAGGTGAATCGTAGACATACCAGCTTTTGAGCTGCCCTTCCCAACACATCCAATCAGGAAGATGATCAATGATTAACAAGGTAAGCATTAGGAATGACTGTGGCTGCAAGGCCAGACGTTGAGAAGTGACACAGGAGTATCCACTTAATGTTTGAAAGGGGGCCACTAATTAAATGCTCTCCGGACATCGAAGATGAATCATACTTCTCTATAATGAGTAGTAAGTAGTGACATTCTCTCTGGTCTTGGAGGTAAAGGAACTCTCTCTGCCCTAATGCAATGGAAACTTAGCACTAGTATCAGAAAATAACAAGTGTTTTCCTTAAATATTTGATCCTCCCGACACAATGTTACATCATCTTTTTAAAGATGCCTGTTCAGTTACTCAGCTGTCTCTTCTCTTCAGGTTAATTCACAACTAAAAGAAGTAGGGGATGTTTATAAATGGTCACAGATGGTGAGCGGCAGTTGCTGCTGTGACCTCTACTATGGCTTTCATTTGGAAATGTGGAATGGGAGGGTGAAAACTGCAGAGACATACTTGAACATCTAGCTCTGGCTCACCTGCAAATGAAGCTTTTATATTTAAGATAGTTTTGTTGTTTTGTTGTTTTTTAGAGGTTTTTGCTTTAGGGCACATGCGCTCACCAGAAACAGAAATCGAGAAATCACCCCCCAGGGGGGATGGCCATGCCCCAATCCCTTCTCTTCCATTCTCCTCTCGGGATCTTGGGCACGCACACACACGCACCCGGCGTGAGTTTAAGCCACCGGGTCCAGGACTTGAACCACGGTCAACTACATGGGAGTCCAGCAACATAGCCATTATGCCAACTGCTGGTCCAAAAATAGTTTATATTTAAATAAAACATAGTAGTTAAGGTGCTGGACTCCCATATGGTTTACTGCAGTTCAAGTCCTGGACCCAGTGGCTTTAAACACTGGGCATGTGTCCATGCATTCCTGGAATCTAGAGAGGTGAATGGAGGAGAAGCAATTGTGGTGCGGCCACCTCCCTAGGGAGTAATTTCTCATTTTCCCTCTCCCTGTCTCTCCTTCTCTAGAGAGCACATGCACCCTATACCAAAAATCTCTCTCAAAAATTTTTTTAAATTTTATACACTATATATTTATACATATTTGAGATAGTTACATTTTATATTTGAAATAGTTATTAAAATCAAGGAGTCCCGAATGGTTTTATAAAGTTTTAACACCACAGATGGGAGGGAAGTGAGAAATCACCCCCAGGGGTTATGGCCATGCCCCCAACCCCTCTCCTCCATTATCCTCTTGGGATTTGGGGCGCGCGCGCGTGCACACACACACACACACACACACACACACACACGTTTCTCAGGCCACAGGCCTGGGACCCGAACTGCACAGTCAGCCATGTGGGATGCAGCTGCCTTACCCACCACGTCACTGGCTGGCCCATGAAATGCATTCTTTAGATACCAAAAAACAATGAAGATTTTTAGCAACTGTTGAACTATGTGTCTGTGAAATTAAGACTCTGAGAAGGTGATTCGTAAGAGGTTACAGCTGCTGCCAGCCTGGTTCCTGCTCCCCTCTCTCCCAGTGGCTGCTAAGTCCGGGCTGACAGGTTTGACCTTCAGGAGGAGGGAGTTCACAGGCAGACGATGGGAGAGGGGTGCCGAGAGTGCAAACTACACAGCTATCTCCAGCCCCTTCTCTGCCCTAGGGACAGCGACCTGGCAGTCTTGAATATCTCTCCCCTATAACATCTCTGTTCCTTGAATCTCTGTGCAATCCTCTGTTTTAAGTTTTAAAAAGAAATAGAAGGAAGTTAATAACAGGAATTAGCAATAATGTCTTTCTTGATGGTCTCAAATCTTGTTAAAGAGACAACATTCAGAAGCTGAGAGACATCTGCAATAAGGGTCGTTGCCTTCTGGACTCCATATGGGGTTGGATTTTAAACAATCGGATTGTTTTGATATTGTTATTATTCTAAGTTTTTAAAGGAATGTTTTCCAAATCAAGTCTTCAGGGTCTCCCTAAAGACTCCTAACTCATGAAAGAGCAAACAACTACAGGTTAGATCTTTTTTTGGAGAGGTTATTGCTATTGGGTGTGTGCGCTGGCCAGAAAGACAGAGGGAGACAGAGAGACAGAAAATGAGAAATCACCCCCCAGGGGGGATGGTCACACCGCAATCCCTTCTCCTCCATTCTCCTCTCGGGATCTTGGGCACGCATACACACGCACCCAGCGTGAGTTTAAGCCACCGCGTCTGGGACTTGAACCGTGTTTGACTACATGGGAGTCCAGTGACATAGCCATTACGCTAACTACTGGTCCCCCGTGTTAGACCTTTTGTCTGTTCCACTTGGCGGGACTGATGATCAGTGCCATCTGCCCCAAGCTCTCCAGGAATGGGTGGTGTCCACAAGCAATGGATCTCAGTTCCACCAGCCTTTTTATCTCCAAAACCGCTGATCGCTCAGTAGGACCAGAAGTTCTCCGCATGGACTGTACTGCCCCCTAGAGGCGCTTAGGAAACTGGCAAGGTGTTCTGGTTGTAAACACTTCGTGCTCAGTGCACAGCAAGTGTTCCGGGTGTTAGATATTCTGCAACAAACAGGACAGTCCTATACGGTGAATTGTCCAGCATCTCATGCAACTTCTGTATGGACCACAGATAATCATACGTAAAAACTTGTGTGTGTTGTGTGTGTGTGTGTGTGTGTGTGTGTGTTAAAGATTTTTGGGTTTTGCTATAGGGTGTGTGTGCTAGCCAGAGAGCCAGAAAGAGAGAGGGAGGGAGGGAAAGTTAAGAAATCATCCCCCTCAGGGACCATGGTGCAGTCCCTTCTCCTCCATTCTACTCTTGGGATGTGGGGCATACACACACACACGGTGTGTTTTTCAAGCCCCAGGTCCAGCACTTGAACCACGAAGTTGGCCATGTGGGATGCTGTCACCTTAACCACCACGCCACTGACTGGCTCCTCTTTATAATTTTCTTACCCAGAACTTAAGTCCATTTACTATGTAGGCATCGATTTTTTATTTTGTATACCTATACACTGAATTTTTCAAGATGTGTATAGTTGTGTAAATCAAAAGATGTTTTTACTTTTTTGCACTCAGATTTTGCCAACATATCTTTAGAGGTCTGAATTTATGGCTGTCACACTCCCAATAAGTCTGTGTCTAGGTTCAAGAATCTGACAGCTGCAATGTCTCTTTTGGGATCATTGTATCCAAATATCTACCTATTGATAAACATTATTTAATTATACATTTCATTTTTATTTTATTTTTCCTTACCATCAGGGCATCATACTAATTTTTTAAACTGTATGTATTCCATGTGTAAGAGAGACAGAGATACAGCATGCCCCACAGGGCCCTGATGCCACAGTTCCCCCCAGCTTCAGCCAGTCCAGTCATGGGCATGCCTGTGTCAGGTCTCCGGATGCGAACAGTCAGCCTCCCTATGAAGGTCTACCCCACAGAGATCACGTTTGACTGCTGCGCCACCATCAGGCCCTAGTATCACACTTTTTTAGTAATGTGTGCAGGGAGACTGTATTATTTGTAAATTTCATCTCAAAGTTGTATAAAATTCAATCAAAAGGAAGCACTGAGGGCCAGCCCCATAACATGGTGATTAAGGTCTGTTCCTAGAGAGCCAGATCCCACATGGCTGACCATAGTTCTAATCCTGGCTCTGAAGGCTTGAAAAATATGCCAGGCTCATGTGGGTGCTTGCCCAAAATTCTGACAGGACGAAGAAATGGAGGGAAAAGGATGGTGGTGGTGTGACCATGAACCCCTGGGGAATTTTTTCTCCCTCTCTCTGTTTCTTCCTCTCTCTATCTCTTTCTTCTTCTTCTTCTTCTTCTTCTTCTTCTTCTTCTTCTTCTTCTTCTTCTTCTTCTTCTTTTTCTTCTTCTTCTTCGTCTTTTCTTTTTCTTCTTCTCTGGTGAGTACATGCACCCTCTGGCAAAACATAAAATAAATAAAATGAAATAAAGGAAGCATTAAAATTAAATAGGTTGAGATCATGTATAAACAATTTCTTTGGAAACTAAGATCCAAAAGGGGAGCAAAAGATGAAGTGAATTTCCACAAAAGGAAACTAGAATGAGGATTTGGCCATGAGACTTTGCTTCTGTTATGTGGAGAGATGGTTCTTGACTTCTCAGAGTCTCCTTCTGTAGCCCTCCCCTGCCTGCCTCTTACGTGAAAGTGGTCCTGATGTTCTCTGTGCTTCTAACATGCCCACTCTGATACTTACCCTGGGAAAATGTACCTGTGCTAAACCTTCAACCACCATGTCTGCACAGCTGAGTCCAAAGCTATACTCCAGGTCTGACTGAACTGAGCATCAAACACAGGCTTCAGTTTTTTGTTTGTTTGTTTGTTTGTTTTGTTGGGGTTTTTTTTTTGGTTTTATTGTTTTTTTTTTTTTTGGCTGATCACTTACATATTGTATTAGACCTCCACATTCATGGATCGAATCTGTTCATCATCCTTCCTTGAAACCTAATTTCTCAGTGTCCTCACTGGCTAACATCCTTATTCTCCAAGTCACCCAGAGTTAAAGTCTTAGACATTTCAAAACCACTGACCACTTTCTAACCCACACTCACCTCAACCAGCCATCAAGCCTCTTTGTTTTACCCAAATGCCTCTGTGAACTTGTTCTCACTGATACACTGATAAAAGAATTTGCAAAAACTAAAAAATTTTGAAGTCCAAATTTATAGTGTTTGCCGATTTCTGTAGTGTAAATATTCCCATTAGAGCCAATCTCAAGCTACCAAATGTTTAAAATAAGGCTCAGGAAATTTCTGAAAATTCAACAATGAGCACTTGAGAGCCAGTTCTTCTATCTCAGTCTATTGCTCCCACCCTAGTTCCATTGCTTGTTATTTATTTTCTGAATTATTTGGAAGCTTATAAATTACCCTTGACCCCAAGTACATCTATAGGTAAAACATTTTTATATTTCTTTATTGCTTATAAAATACATGTTAAGAATCCTCGTGGGCAAAACCTTCCACATGGCTCTAGACTTCTTATCTTCACTACACCCACTACCCACCAGCACCTCATACACACTCAGAAGTGTACACCTGGCTCTTATGCTCTAAACCCTTAGGGACCCTCAGCATTCTCTGAGCACAATGCATAGTGCAATTCAGCTCATCAAGCTTTTACTCAGCACCTACTATGTGCCAAATATTGTGCAAAGGTAAATAAGACATGGCCCCTGCCATCCAGAAACATACAATCCCATGTACTTCCATATTCTGTAGTTTTGTTTACTTTTGTTTTAGCCAGAAATGCCCATCTCTGTCCTTATTCAGAAAGCATTTGCTGGGGAACCAGCAGTTAGCGTAATGGCTATGTCGCTGGACTCCCACATAGTCGACCACGGTTCACGTCCCGGACCCGGTGGCTTAAAACTCACGCTGGACGCGTGTGCGTGCGTGCCCAAGATCCCAAGACGAGAATGGAGGAGAAGGGATTGCAGCATGACCATCCCCCCTGGGGGGTGATTTCTCGCTTTCTGTCTCTATGTCTCTCTCTGTCTGTCTGGCGAGCGCATGCGCCCTATAGCGAAAATCTCTCCAAAAAAAAAAAAGAAAGAAAGCATTTGCTGAGTATCTACTGGATGGCAGGCTCTGTGTGGGATTCTGAAAATACAAAATGAAAAAGACACAGTATGTGTCCTCTAAGTCAGATGGTACTGAATAATATGCAGACATACAAGAGAAACACCAACCATCTTGCTCTGTTAGGAACAAAGAAGGTTTTTCTGAGAAAATAATGATGGAAATAAGAATGAGTGTAAGGAAAACCCAGGCCAGGCCCATCCTGAGATGGATACTGAATTTGAGATGTGAAATATTGCTTTCTTTAACCAAAAATGAAGATTTTTCTGCTGAGACATCCCCCTCCAGAATCATTTCTAGTAAGTAGGGCTACTCCTGTCTCCTTCTCTCCATTTCTCTCTGTCTCTCTCTGTCTTGCTGTGTCTCTCTGTGACTTTTAACTGTTTTTAATTTTTTTTTTAAGGTAAAGTATTCTCTGAGTTCTCAGGCCCCTCCTTTATTATGCTAATTGCTGCCTTTCCCAATTTCATTTAGGAAAGGCACAAACCCAGGCCAGGCCCATTCTGAGATGGATTCTGAACTTGAGCTGGCACCACACAGTTTTCATTTTTTGCTTTTTAAAATTAAAATCTAGGGACCAGCAATTGGCATGATGGCTATATCACTGGAATACCATGTAGTTGACTGCAGTTCTAGTCCTGGACCCGGTGACTTAAACTCACTCTGGACACGTGTGCGTGCATGCCTAAGATCCCGAAAGGAGAATGGAGAAGGGATTGCGGCATGGCCATCCCCCCTGGGGAGTGATTTCACACTTTCTGTCTCTCTGTCTCTCTGTCTCTCTCTGTCTCTCTGGCAAGAGCACGCGCCCTATAGCAAAAAAACACTCAAAAAAATTAAAATCTAATTTTTTTTTTTTTTTTTTGGAGAGGTTTTCGCTATAGGGCGAGTGCGCTCGCCAGAGAGACAGAGAGAGACAGAGAGACAGAAAGCGAGAAATCACCTTCTCCTCCACTCTCCTCTCGGGATCTTGGGCACGCACGCACACGCGCCTGGCGTGAGTTTTAAGCCACCGGGTCCGGGACGCAAACCGCGGTCAACTATGTGGGAGTCCAACGATATAGCCATTACACTAACTGCTGGTTCCCAAAAATCTAATTTTTTTATTATCATTTTTCTTCTTTGTCATTTTCTTTTTCTTTTTCTTTTCTCTTCTCTCATTCTTTTCCTTTTTTCTTTAACATTATTCATTGACTGTTCAGCTTGTATGCACTGTCTAGATAGGTCCAAGTGAACAGGATCCAAACATCTGAATATGATTAGTATCAGAATATTCCTCTATTCCCAGTGAATCTGATGCACAAAAGTGAAAATGGAACAGAAGAGAGATTGCCGATTACCTCCTCCTGTATGCCTCTGAACACTCAGATTGATCGTCAAGAATTAGAAAGAAATGCACCATCTAGCAGATGACTAGAAATCACTGCAGGGTCACAAGAAACATGGGAAAACAAGAAAATACCTCTCCTCCAAGTGAAAAGAATAACTCCTCTTCATCCTCAGACAGTACAATGAAACTCATGGAAATGTGTAATAAAGAATTTAGAATATTCATAGTGACAAAGCTAACAGAGATGGAAGAGAAGAGAGAAAATGAAATGCAGAAGAGGCAGGAGAAAGGAGTTGAAGAGTTCTAGAAGGTGAGGAAATTCTTAAAAGATCTAAAAGTGGAAATACATACTATAAAAAAGAATCAAATGAACATGTTAGAGATGAAGGCTATGCTACAGGAAGTCAAAAACTCACATGAAAGTATTAAAAGCAGACTAGATCATACAGAAAATCAAACTCAAATGTAGAAGATAGAATTGCTGGCCTAGAAAAATCCACCACGAAGACTGAAAAAATTACCCCCAAATATGAGAATAATATACAATAAATACTAGATACCATCAAATGTCCAAACATCTGGATAATTGGTATCCCAGAAGGTGAAGAGACTCATAAGGGCATTGATAATCTATTCCATGAAATCCTGCAAGAAAACTTTCCAAACCTAGAGAGACATTCAAAGTTCCAGTCCCAAGAAATACAAAGGACCTTAAATAGAATCAAACCAAGATCTTTTCCAAGACACATTATAACCAGATACTAGACAAAGACAAGATACTAAGATTGGCAAGAGAGAAATGTCAAGTTACCTACAAAGGATAACCCATCAGGCTAACAGCAGACCTCTCATCGGAAACAATGCTAGTGAGAAAATAATGGGAAAATATATTCAAAATATTAAGGGAAAAGTAATTTCAAGCAAGAATACTGTACCTGGCAAGATTATCCTTCATATGGGAAGAAAAGACAAGAACATTCTCAGATAAACAAACCAGAAAGAATTTATCGACACCAGACTAGATCTCCAAGTTCTCAAGGGAATGCTATACTAGGAAAATTAAATATGGACACACAGAAATAAGAGTTCAAAAACTAAGAAAATGGCCAACTTAATTGTAGAGACAAGTCTGGAGTTGAATATTATATCCCAGAATTTAATTGGGAAGATCAGACCACAACAGAAGGTAGATTTAAGTACATGAGACTGAACAGGTGAAATAGCATTTTATGCCTTTTGACTAAAACATTGCTGATTTTCTTCTAGGCTTTGTATTCCAGTTTTAAGGATTTTTGTCCTGTCTTGAGCTGCCGATAGGTTTATGTACCTACTATTTGAACAGATCCTAACCTTTTTCCTGGCTTTAAGTTTTAAGCAAAGTTCCTTAGCATTTATTTGATTTTATTAAAGCTAAAACTGCTTTTCTTGAAATTAAAAAATATATTAAAAAAAATACCTATTTAATGACCGTGGTAAGCTATATAGTATCAGCTTTGATACTATCAGCTTAGTATACTATCAGCATAGTATCAGCTATACTATGACCTGATAGTTGAGATTTCTTATACTAGAATCTCCCTTGCTTAAACAAAGAATAATCAATTACGAGAATATAGTTGTCTTTCATCAAATCCAATGAAAAATTGAACAGCCAGACTTCAGGAAAGGTTGGAACTTAGCTCCAGGACCTAGGCCACAGAAGGTTACAGATCTTTCCTTCAAAGCTATGGAATTGATGTGACTCTGCTCCCAACAGCCTATTCTTGTGTCTCTCAGTTTAAATGCAAAAGAAAAGTTGATTGGCCCAGCTTTAGTCAAGAGTGAGTTTCTGATCTAATCAGCTATGGCCAGGGTCAAGGTCCCACACAAAAATGCTCAGTCCAAAAATAGAGATTCCAGGCTGAGCAATTACCCTCAAAATTGTCCATCCTCAAAAGTATCTTGGGACCAGAAGTTGGCATGATGGTTATGTCTCTGGACTCTCATGTAGTTGACTGCAGTTTGAGTCCCAGACCCGGGGGCTTAAACTCACACCAGGCACATGTGCTTGCATGCCCAAGATTCCAAGAGGAGAATGGAAGAGAAGGAATTGTGGCATGGCCATCCTCCCGGGAGGTGATTTCTTGCTTTCTGTCTCTATGTATCTCTCTGTCTTTCTGGTGAGCACACACGCCCTATAGCAAAAAACACCCAAAAAAAAAAAAAAAAAAAGTCTCCAATTGTCAGAAACATAGTTACCCAAAGCCAATTGTACAAGTTAGGAATGCTTTTGGCTGCAAAGACAAAGTTACCAAACAAAGACAAAGTCATAAGACATGTCACAGTGGCTGAAGCAAATCAAAATGAATATTCTGACATACTAAGAAATCCAGCTGTATGTATTACTAGGACTAGTTCAGTAGCTCAGCAGCTCTAAGACTGATATGTCTGTGACTCTCTCAGCTCCTCATTCATGGTCATGTGCTGTTGTAGTTCCAGCTATCACATACATGTTCAAGGCTTGAAGGGAAGAAGAGACATGCCAACTCTGTACCTTCCTTTCTATCAGGAGAGTCCAAAAGACTTTCCAGAAACCTCTCATGAGACTTCTACTTCCTTGTCTTTGTCACATTTGGTTCACAAAACCACTCCTCACAGAAAGGCATACTGATAAAGTAGGAAAGAGTATCACAATTGGCTTACATCAACCTTGGTCTAGAATGAGACACATAGAAACCCTGAATAAAATTGAGGTCTGTAGAGCAGACAGACTCTAGGATGACCCCCAATGATCTCTGCCTTCCAATACTCACATCCTTGTACAGTTTCCTCCCTTGGATGTGAGGTCATTTCTGAGTACATTATTGGGTCATCAGAAAAGTCGTGATGTATTTTTCATTGAAAAAATATGACCCAATATATTACGTAATACACTGTCCTGCTAAGACTCAGTCTAAAGACTGCTGCCCTCTGGCTTTTAAGAAATAAGTGACAATGTTGGGAGGCCCATATGTCAGCTGAGGATCACTTCTCAGAGCTAGCCAGCAAGAAGCCCAGGTTCTCAATCCTTCAACCACAAGAAAATGAATTCATCCAACAGCTTGACTGACCTTAGAAATAGGCACTTCCCCAGTCAAGCCTGCAGATTAGAATGCATCCCAGAAAATGCCTTTGTGAGCCCCAAAACAATGGACCCAGCCCAGTTATGCCCAGAAACTGTGAGATAATAAATGTGTCTTTTTTTAAGCCACAAAGGTGAAAGCAATAGCAATGGATAATGACTACATCAAAGGAGAATTAATAAATGTATATGGCAAGGTAACCAATAATATTTGCCAATCAGTCAACTTGAGTTTGATTTCATTTCTGATGTAAGTAAAGTATTTTTAGGTTTCTACCTATTTTATTATTGTCCTTGGTTCTAATATCTAAGCCTGCAACTTAAAACCATTATGAGTTATGAATCTCATCTTCTTCTATACACTTTCCCTCAGGAAACTCTTTTCTAGACTCTATAGCATGTACTATTCTTGGCTCCTTCAAGTCTTCCTCTAACTGTGAGTGCCCCAAGGTTTATTCTTTGACCTGATGTGCATCTCTGGCTACATTTACCCAGTTCTGTTTTATTACTCTATTAGCTCATACTCAAAATGGCTGAAACCCACTATTCTTTTTCCCTCTCCCACAAACCACCTTCCTTCCCAAACCCTCCCTTGCTCTTAGTAGCACCACAACACTTTTAATCTCTCAGAATCAAAACCTTAGAATAATTATTTATTCCCCCTACTTTCACTCTTCACTGAATCCCAGAGCTCTTCTCTCACAAGGTCTCCAAAAAGCGTACCATTTCTGCCCTGCGTCAGGACTTCAGAACCTCTGCATGTTTTTACCACATTGCCTGCTGATTGATCTTCAAGCTTCCACTTGCATCAATTGCACATATCCTCACATGCTCAGAGCTCACAATGTCTCCAGCAGCCTACAACATGGAAGGTGAATGGTGCTGCTTCATTACAAATTTTTCTAAAACCCTGTTCCTATCCACATTGCCTTTATGGTGCTTGTTTCTCTTGGATAGAAGCTTTAATAAGTCTCCCCTTATTTATATCCTACACTCTCCCGGTCCAGGTGCTTTCACCTTTGGAAAATCAAAGCCAACTGCATCATGTCCATTTAACATCTCCCTTCCTTAACTACTTCGCATTTCCTGCCAGTGTAAGAGACATTTGTAATTGCAATCCATCCATCATCTATCTTCCCCCTTTCCTTCTCCCAATAGGTCCCCACAGCCATCTCCTACCTTACACTCTCTCATGTGGGGATCCTAGCCCCACAGGTAGAGCCTATGATTCTGGTCCTAGCCCCACGGGTAGAGCATATGATCCACACTAGAGCTATCAGCCCATTTCACACTTCCCTATTCTTCCCCACACAGTGTCGATTCAGTGTTACCTATGCCAGTTCAATCATGGTGAACCTTAAAACTTCTGCAAGAAACACTGGGGCCAAGGTGATCTTTTTTCCACTGGAGGTGAATGAGGAACCTTGTAGCCCTGAGAGCAGCTGGCAGCCATCTTAAAGCCAGAGAAGGGGGACAGCCTCACAAGGCACTGAGGAAACCTGACACTTGGTGATATTGTCAAGCTGCTGGCTCAAACCCTGACTAAGGTCTGACCTAGTCTCACGTCTCTTTTCTCGTGTAACTCAATATTTCCCCTGGTTGTTTATGCCAGTTCAAGTTAGGTTTTCTCAAATCATCCTGGTAAACACAGTTCGCATTCCACAAGTACTATACTGTTCCAGGCCCTAAACACTCATTTCTGAGTCAGAAGACAGCACATTCTCTTTTCTCTCAATCCACTAGTGTCCACATCTACCTCTGAACTAGATTTCAGGCTCCTGGGAAGACACAAAGTTCTATTTATTTTATGTTCCAGTGACATCCATGTTATAATGTAGTCACTTCGTAAATACTTGTTTGAGAATGTGCCATATTCAAGTTTGCACAAAATATGCTCACACCTACAACACTGACAGCTTTAAAATAAGTTGTCGAGACCAGCAGTTAGCATAATGGCTGTGTCACTGGACTCCCATGTAGTCGAACGCGGTTCGAGTCCCAGAGCCGGCGGCTTAAACTCATGCCAGGCGCGTGTGCGTGACCGCCCAAGATCCTGAGAGGAGAATGGAGGAGAAGGGATTGTGGCATGGCCATCCCCTCTGGGGAGTGATTTCTCACTTTCTGTCTCTCTGTCTCTCTCTGTCTTTCTGGCAAGTACACACGCTCTACAGCAAAAATCTCTCAAAAAAAAAAAAAAAAAAAAAAAAATATATATATATATATATATATATATATATATATATATATCAATTGTCTAATGAAGGGGAGAAACCCATGTTTTGGAGTCTTACTACACTGATGAATCAAAGACTATGAACTATGTATTCCAATATCTGTTTTTCCTTTCTTCCTTAATAATAGGTCTTGTATATGTTTTTTGTGCTGTGTAACAATTTACCCTCTAGCAGCTTACAACAGTACTCAATCGCTAACTCACAGCTCTGCGAGTCAGAAGTCTGGTGCAGCATGGCTGGGTTCTTTCCTTGGGATATCCTAGGGGTAAAATCAAGGTGCTAGCCAACTTAAGTTTTTTCCTTCATATTCTGGAGAAAAACCCACTTCCATCATTTTTGTCATTGGCAGAATTCAGTTCCTCGTGGTTGGAGGTCCTCCTTTCCTTGCTGGTCTCTCAGCTCCCAGGGGCAGCCTATATTCCTCTGTCATCAAGCCAGCAGAGACGTGTCAAATCATTCTCATGCTTCCAATCTCTGACTTCCTCTGACCTCAGACTTGGAGCTAAAGGGCTATGTGATTACATCAGACTTACCTGTGTGTGTGTGTGTGTGTGTGTGTGTGTGTGTGTGTGTGAAAGAGATGTTTTGCTATAGGGCACGTGTTCTCACCAGAGAGACAGAGACAGGAAGACAGAAAGTGAGAAATCGCACCTTCCCCCCAGAGGGGATGGCCATACCACGATCTCTTCTATTCTCTTCTCAGGATTTTGGGCACACAGTTTAAAGATGCCATCTCCAGGACTTGAGCCATGGTCAGCTATATGAGAGTCCAGCACCTTAACCACTACACCACCTGCTGGCGCCAAGGCTCACCTATCTTAGGATGAACGAATTGAGTAACATGATTGCAGGAATGAACTCTCATCATCTTCCCAAGTTTCGCCCACACTGAAGGGGAGAAGACCACGAGGTGATGGTCACTGGGGCTATATTAGAGCTCTGTCAGATCTTTCAGCTTAACATACAGGGAGACTTCAAAAGGTTCACCTAAAGTGCATACTATGAAAAACTATGCATGGATGCCAAAATTTTTTGCACCAAGAGAAACTTGTACTTTAATTCTTCACCAACTTTTGGAAGTCTCCTCATATGGATCCCCTACTAAAGACTCCCTTTCCCAGCCTTCCTTGCACAGGTATCTGAGTATTTGCCAAATATGTTACATAGCAGCTGCCAAGAAACCTCCTTAAAAATACTGCTGGTATTCAATATCGTCCCCTTATATTTTGCTTCCTTTTTGCCACCTGGAATTTGTATTCAACAACTGGAACTCTTGCATGGAGTTTGGACTATGAAATAACAGTAAGAGTGGAAGTCACATACCAGGATGGTGGGGAATGGGACAGAATGAGCCTGGGTCCCCAACACTGTTAGGGTGCCATACCCAATGGTACCCTGGTAAATGGTAAACAACTGGCTCTTTGGAGGACAAAGCCCAGATTTCTAGCATTTTCCAGTATCAGTGATGAATATACTCTACCGTGATCAATTTCAAGTTGCCCGTGTGGTATCGATGAACATAGACTTGGGAAGCGATGCTCACAGTCGGTTCTCACAGTGGCATAAGCCAGGCCCCGCACACCAGGAGCTGTACTTGCTCTAGACTGCTTGCCTGCAGACTTGTTTTTCACCACCAACAAATTAATTTCTTATTTAAGATTCTGTTATTTTAGGCTCTCTGCCACACATAGACAAATGTAATCATATAGTAATTTCCTCCAGTTTTCTTTCTCAACCCTGAACTTATCTTCCCCTGGACTTTTCTACCTGTCGACTGTGTTTGAGTCTAAGCAGGATGAAGAGATTATGGTCCCAGTTCTAACTTTACTTCATTCCCAGCAGCTACCATTTCATTTCAACCTCCTAGCAGTAAAATTTACTCTGCTCCTTGCACAGCAGAGCTTGAATAACTTCACCAACCTCAGAAGGAAACAAAAGGACAATTGTCCCCAAGAAACAATAACCACCATGCTTTCCAGAGACCCCCTGGCCAGGCACGGAGATGGGAAATATTTTGGAGCAAGCAAAAATCAAATCCAGGCGTGTGCCACATGAGCACCCCACTTCGCAAAGCTGCCTCTAACAACTGGTGGATTCTGACACCCACGACAGAGGAGAAAAGACTTCAGAACAAATAAACATCAGTAGCACTAGAGAATACCTGTTCACCTCGCTGAAACCCGAGCTGGGAAAACACACAGGCCTTGCTGTGTTCTTTAGGTTTCAGCAGCTCAGAACCTGCTGCAGCAAAAGGGCTGCGAATTACCCACCAGCCTGGAGAGCACAGACAGCAGGAAAACGGCACGCCCCCTTCCTACCAGGAACTCATCCCAGCAGTGCTGTTGTAGGACTGCCTGGTGTCCGGACCTGAACCCAGAATTCAACACTGGCACTGACAACCCTAGGAAACATGGGTTTCTATTCCATCTTCTCCTTTAGATATAATGTAGACAGGGGAGCACTCCTCTACTCTCTATAATGGCACTCTGGATTTCTGAGTAGTGGCTCTGACTAGGGAGCACCGACCCGTCCTTGCTCCTCAGAACCCTTCTGCAGATATAGCAGGGGGTGGGGGTGGGGGTGGGGGCAAGCCATTAAACGATCAGCTGGATTTTCCCCCTGGGTGCCTTCTATGAGGTCCTTACCCAGGAATACATCCTTGATCGTAAGAAATAAGTGCAGCTATCACATGTGGAGTATATCGCATATGTGAGATCTGACAGAACGTATTTGCAAACATTTTCTCAGCTGATCCTCATAAGAAACTAGTAAGATAGCCAGGATTACTGTTTGTACTTCACAAATGAGGAAGCTGAGGTCTGCGGGGTTAAATCCAGGTCAGCAGCTAGTGAGAGTGAAACTGGTATTTCAGTCTGTCTCACACCAGACTTCTCAGAACAGGATCTCTGGAGCTGGCCTCCTGGGTCTTCCTAGGCGGTGCTGAGGTCCAGGACAAGGTGGGCCCGACTAGTACTGACTGACTGGGGCTGACATAGCCATGAGACACAGGTGCAAGGCCACCAGACTTTTAGAGGCCCGCAAAAATGTGTTCAGTGTAATTTATTTAAAATCAGGAGAGAAACATGTGCACGTTAATATATGCACAACGAGTCCATCCTATTGGGTTGTTGGAAAAGTGATCATGTGCTTTTCTGTGCAAAAACGCATCATGACTTTCCTGATGACCCAGGAGATTATATTGCCTTGCACCAACAATCCTCCAGTATCGTTTTGAATAGGATTTTTATGGGGGAAGAAGCCCACGGGCAGAAGTGCCAAAGGGCTGTCCAGCCATGAAGTGCATGCTGGACACTGCGGCTCCACAGACCAAGTTCACCTGAGAGGTCCATGTTCAATTCCCAGCCCAACCAAAAAAGCAGGCTATGGTACCCCATGCTTGTGTTCCCTACTACTTGGAAGACTGAGGAAGGAGGATTGTAACACAATGTGAAACCTTTTTTAAAACACCGTGCACACACACAGACACACCACAAAAAATGCCAAAGCCCATGAAAGTCCTAACATGGTTGTGAGTATTGCTGTAGGCAGCAACCAGCTGAAAAAGGTCCGAAATGTTCTCTCATAATTAGGGTCTCTTTGTTATGCTTCTGAAGGCTGTGCCGTTGGCCTGGGCTGCAGAGCGGCCAGTGAAGGGCAGCACGCATGGTACTCACGTTTCCGTTTCCATTCTGCTCTTCCCCCCCTGGTTGGCTATTCAGATAAGAGGATAACATACGTCAACAGTCTCAGAATAATATCTAATAATGCACCCGACTTTAGAGCTCTGACGTTGGACCTATTTATTTTCTGTTTGAAGCAAGCCCTGGGAACTTCCCCTTTCCCACAAGTGCCTCCACGGCACAGGTTTCTGATGACTCTGGCACTCAAAGCCAATGACATATGCCACATTTGATTCCTAGGGTGGGACTCCAGCTGGACATTAAGATGCCCACACCTGGGCCAGCAGATGGGGTAGCAGTTCTGTCACTGGACTCCCACATGGCCAATTGCTGTTCGAGTTCCAGACCCAGTGGCTTGAAACACATGCCAGTAGCATATGCATGCGAACCCAAGATCCCAGGAGGAGAATGGAGGAGAAGAAACTGTGGTATGGCCATCCCCCCTGAGGGGTGGTAATTTCTCACTTTCCCTCTCACTGTCTTTCTTTCCCATGAGTATATGTGCCCAAGGCAAAATAATCTTTTTTTATTTTAGAGAAATTTTTGTTATAAGGTGCATGCACTCACCAGAGAGAGAGAGAGAGAAAGAGAGAAAGTGAGAAATCACCTCCCAGGGGATAGCAACACCACAATCCCTCCTCCTCCATTCTCCTCTTGAGATTTTGGGCACATGCACACACATGCATGTGCCTGGCATGAGTTGTAAGTCCCTGGGTCCAGGACTAGAACCACGGCAGACTACAGAGGAGTCCAGCAGCATAATCATTATACCACTTGCTGGTCCCCAAAAATATCTTTAAAATAATAAAAAAAAAGATGCCCACACCTTCCATTTCCATTTTATGTTGATGGTACAAGGCCTAGATTTGGCTAGAGTTCATTTTTTCCCTTCTGCATACATAGCCTGAATAGTTTGCCCTTGAGTTTACAAGATGCCATAGTTCCTGCTTCATTGATTTCCTTTTAAAATATGGAGCCAAACTATGGCTTAACGTTTAGTAAACCTTTTCAGTAATTTGTCTTTCTTTCTTTGTTGAAATTAACTAGAGCCATTGTCTGTTTCTTTAAAAAATGAATCTTTGCAAGTGGGAAGGCACTGCTGCTCAGTGGCTGAGAGAGTGGGTTTGATTCCCCACCCAATCTGAATAGGCCAGATGTGGTGGCATGTGTCAGTGGTCCTTGCTACAGTGAAAGTTGAGGCAAAAGGATGGTGACTTGGCAAAACTCTATCAAATACCTATCTCCCGCTCTCTGTCTACTTTCTTTCTTTCTCATTAAAAAAAAAGAAAGGAAGGAAGGAAGGAAGGAAGGAAGGAAGGAAGGAAGGAAGGAAGGAAGGAAAATAAAACATCGGCCCAGCCACAGTAGCATGCTCTGGACACTTCTCTAAGCAGGCGGGGGCCAAATGGAATGCCCGGGTTCAATTCCTTGCCCACCCTATAAAGCTGGGATCATGTGCCTGTGACCATATGTCAGCTACTCAGGAGGCCGAGGCCAGTGCGGGCAACACAGCAAACCCTATCTAAGGGAAACAGGTGTGGTGGCACACACCTTGTCACAGCTAATCGGCAGGCCCAAGCAGAGGATTGAGACTCAGCGAGACCCTATCATTATAAAAACAACAACAGGGGCCAGCAGGCAGTGTGGTGGGTAGGGGCGCTGGATTCCCACATGGTTGACCATGGTTTAAGTCCCCGACTTGGTGGTTTGCTTTCTCGCTTTCCCTTTCTCTTTCTCTCTGGTGGCCAAATAAAAAGAAAACTAAAAATAAAAAATGAAATTACATAAATAAATAATTCTTAAAAACAAAAACAAAAACAAAACAACAACAACATGGCCCAACATTCAGTGAAAAGCCAGAATCCATGTGCATCTGAGGTGGGCCTAGTCCTGCCCCTTTAACCAGAAAAAGCCTCTGCCCCAAACCCCTCCTTCTGGCCCAACACCCAGCAAAAAACCAGGTAGGGTGGTCTCTGTCTTCTTTCTATTTCTGTCTCTCTCTCTCCCTCTCCCTTTCTCTCAAACTTTTTGTCATATATATATATGTGTGTTTTTAAAAATCTGTAGGTACTGTCTCTTGTCTCTGACCTCTCCTTTTTCTTGCTAATTTCAGAATCCACATGCATCTGATGTGGGCCTAACCCTGCCCCCTGAGCCAGACTCTGCCCCTTTCATACCACATGGTTCTCATTTTTCTCCTTTTTCTTAAAAATTTTTTTCTCCTTTTTATTGTTTTGTCTTTTTTTTTTTTTTTTTGGTCTTTTTCCCTTTGTTTCCTTTCTTTTACCTGACTTTCTCACCTTGCTTCTCACCTTCCACACATTGTCTAGGCAGTTCTAGGTGCACAGTCACAAAACATCTGAATACTTTTACTGTCATAGTAAACCTCAAACTCCACAGAACTGGTACAGAAAGGGAGAAACTTGTCTTTTTTTTTTTTTTTGGAGAGATTTTTGCTATAGGGCGAGTGCGCTCGCCAGACAGACAGAGAGAGACATAGAGACAGAAAGCGAGAAATCACCCCCCAGGGGGGATGGTCACACTGCAATCCCTTCTCCTCCATTCTCCTCTCGGGATCTTGGGCACGCATGCACACGCCCGGCGTGAGTTTTAAGCCACTGGGTCTGGGACGCGAACCGCGGTTGACTACGTGGGAGTCCAACGACATAACCATTACACTAACTGCTGGTTCCCATGGGAGAAACTTGTCTTTATAAATCTAAATTGAAATTCCTTTCTGTGGATACCACGTTGCAAAACACAGTAGTAGAGAAATAGGCATAGAAGTATCTCACAGTAAAGTGAAGCATATGAGTTTACAGTAGCAGAAATCTCTAACAAATTAGCCAAATGTGAATATACCACCAAATGACTAAAAATCAGAGAAGATAGTCTACTAAGTGAGCAGCTGGGAGAAATACGGAGCTTTAGTGAGCATGGTTCATCTCTTCCCACACACTTATGAGTTCTTTTTTTTTTTTTTTTTTTTTAGAGGTTTTTGCTATAGGGCGCGTGCGCTCGCCAGAAAGAAAGAGAGAGACAGAGAGACAGAAAGTGAGAAATCACCCCCCGGGGGGATGGCTACGCCACAATCCCTTCTCTTCCTCCATTCTTCTCTCGGGATCTTGGGCACGCACGCACATGCACCCGGCGTGAGTTTTAAACCACCGGGTCTGGGACACGAACCACGGTCAACCACGTGGGAGTCCTGCGACATAGCCATTACACTAATTGCTGGTTCCTGAATTCTTAATTGAAATCCAGCAGATTGAAATGCCCAGATGCACCTATTCCCTTGAAACTGGAAGGCCTTTGTAATATCCAATTCCATTGACAAAAGTGCAGGTTGCTTGATGAGAATCAGGGAAACGGAACTACAGAAATAGTGCAGATCATCTTCTGCATGCCTCTAACACTCAGAATTAACGTTAAGAAGGTAGGATATAACATATAATCCATCAGATGACCAGAAACCACTGCAAAGGCACAAGAAACATGGGAAATCAAGAAAATATCCCTCCACCAAGAGGAAAGAACAGCCCTTCTTAATCCATAGACAATACAATGGAACTCATGGAAATGTCAGGTAAAGAATTTAGGATATAAATAATGACGAAGTTAACAGAGATGCAGGAGAAGAGAGAGAACGAACTCCAAAATATGCAGGAAAACAGAGACAATGAATTCCAGGAGGTGAGGAAGTTCTTTCACGATCAGAAAGAAGAAATATCCACCATAAAAGAGTCAAACAGAACTGTTAGAGATGAAGGCTGTGATACAGAAAATCAAAACCTCCCTTGAAAGTATTAAAAGCAGATTAGAGCATGCAGAAGACTGAATCTCAGATGTAGAAGACCAGAACCTCTGACCTAGAAAATTTCACAAAAAATGTGAAAAAATACCCCCCCCCAAAATGAGAATAATAACATGAGTAATACTAGATACCATTAGATGCCCAAACGTTCGGTTAATCAGTATTCCAGAAGATGAAGAAACTTATCAGGGCATTGATAATCTATTCCATGAAATCCTGGAAGAAAACTTTCTAAATCTAGAGAGGGATTCAAATATCCAGACCTAAGAAATACAAAGGACCTGTAGAATCAACCCAAGAAGACCTTTTCCAGGCACTTCATGCCCAGAGTGACCAAAACCACAGACAGAGACAAGGTACTAAAATTGGCAAGAGAAAAACACCAAGTTACTTTCAAAGGATATCCCATCAGGCTAACATTAGACCTCTCATCAAAAACAATGCAAGCAAGGATAGAACGGGAAAATATATTCAAAGTGTTAAGTGAAAAAACATTTCAACCAAAAATACTATATCAGCAAGGTTATCTTTCATATGGGAAGAAAAGATAAAAACATTCTCATATAAATGAAACCTGAAAGAATTTACCAATACCGGAACAACTCTTTGAGAAGTTCTAAAGGGAGTACTATACCAGGAAAACTAAAGACAGACAGACAAATAAGAGAACAAAAAATGACCAAGAAAAAGGCCAACTTAATGGTAGGGACAAGTTCTGAAATATCAATAATAATGTTGAATGTTAATGGAAAAGTCAGACCACAGTAACACTGCAAATTCAACAAGAGAGATTACATAAGAATAAAATAGTGAAATAGAATTCTGACTTTTTTCTAAAACATTACTGATTTTCTTCTATGCTTTGTCTTCCAGATTTCAGGATTTTTGTTTTCTTTTGGCTTGTTGATAGGTTCAGCAATTTACTGAAATAAAGAATTTTTTAAATTGAAACATAAACACTTCTCTATTCCTGACCCTTTTGCAATTGGATAATATTTGTGAGCATTCTTATCTTGTGGCAGAATGGTTATTTGTATAAGTTCAATAATACAATAGTACCTGTTGCCTTGCATCAGAAATTTAATTCTTCTGGGGTTTTGTGCAAATAACAGACCAAATTTAGATTAACATAATTTTTTTTCAAATAAGTGAGTTTATACCTTTCTTTGTAAAGGGGAATGGAGAGAGAAAAAAATGTTTCAGAAGAAAATTACAGCGCACTTGTCTCTAGATTTTAGGCTTGTCCATACTTTTAGTTTAAGATCTTTTGTGAATCAATAAAATGTGAGAAAAAAAGTTTAATATGGAAGGGATGGAAGGGAAAGAGGAAGGAAAAACTGGTAAAAGTGTGCTTAATTGACAAAAAATGAGAAGCTATTTGCTGATGATAATGTATATAGCAATATCTTTGTCTTGCCTGACATGCATGGTAATTGTGTTGGAAAAAGAAATGTATACTGTAAAGACATGTGATTAAATGTAAATAAATTTTTAAAAATATTTTAAAAATCATTATAAGAATAACAACAATAATTTTAAAACTATAAGAAAAAGAACTTCTAAATTAAAAAAAAATTCATCCTCCCCAAAAAGAACAAACAAACAAAAAAAAAAAAAAAACAAACAAACCAAAAAAAACTGCCCCATCCCCCCCACAACACACACACAAATCCTGACTAATAGGTATCTTCCAGTTACCCAAGGGTGGCAGAAATTAGCTTACGTTGGGATACTACACATGGTGTCTGCTGAATTCATAGACATAATTTATTGACATGTGAACCTGCTAACTTATACACTCAGATAAGAAAGACACCTTGTTTATATCTCACTTCTTAAAAAATTATTTAATTTTATCATTTTTTTTTCATTTGCTATAGATCATGTGCACTCACCAGAGAAAGTAAAACCACCAGGTAAGGGACACAAAACCATGGTGGGCATGTGGAGTCCAAAGCCTTAACCACCACACCACCTGCTGGCCCGATACCTTGTGGTTTTTTTGCTTGTTTTTTGAGACATTTTTGCTATAGGGCATGTGCACATGCCAGAGACCAAGAAAGATAGAAAGCGAGAAATCACTCCCTGGGGGGTGGCCATGCCGCAATCCCTTCTCCTCCATTCTCCTCTTGGGATCTTGGGCACACATGCACATGCACTTGGCATGAGGTTTAAGTCACTGGGTCTAGGACTCGAACCATGGTCAACTATGTAGGAGTCCAGTGATGTGACCATTGCACCTTCTGCTGGTCCCCAGACACACTGTTTTTAAATTAAAGTCAAAATCAAAGAGTAACAGTACAGGATTCCCCTGCCTTGCTCTTTTAGACTCATAATTATGACGAGATACTGCATCATGGCAAGGGGTGCAGCAAGACAGACCTCATGGCACGTGGTGAATGGCATGTATAGAAAACAGCAAACCTGAAAACATTTTGGAAATAAGATTTAGTTGTTGTAGATTAAACTGTGCCCCCCAGACCTAAAAAAAAGGATACATTGAAGCCCTAACCATAAGTACCTCAGAATGTAACCTTATTTCGAAGTTGCATTGTCATAAATGTATCTAGTGCCATTAAAGTAAATCCTACTCCAAGGAAGATGGGTCCCTAATCCAGTATGACCTACATGCAGGGAGAATGCCATATGACATGGAAGGCAAACATCTATGCAGTTACAAGGCAAGGAACACCTGACTGCCGGCAAACCACAAGAGCCAGAAGGAATCAAGAGGATGTCCCATCAGGTTCCAGAAGGAACATGACCCAGTCGACACCTGGGTTCTGGACTTCTAGGCTCCAGAACCGTGAGGCAATACATTTCTTTTGTCTTAAGCCACCAGTTTGTGGCACTTTGTTAGGGCAGCCCCAGGATAACAGGGGGCTTCTGCATTGTGTTGTACTGCCTCCACTTTGGAAACCAGACATGGCTTCAATTGCAGAAACACTGGCAACCTAAAAGCAGCAAGCAGACATGTACATACATATGCACCAGGTATTATGAGCAAAATCACATCTAGCCTCCAGCCACTTGTTGCCTCTTACTAGATCGTTTGCCTCTTATTTCTCACCCCTCTACTGAGTACCACCTCAAAAGCCCCCAGAGCTGGAAGTGGCCTGACCAGCGCTCTCTCTACTCCCTGAACTTCCTTTCTTCAGGAAGCTTGAACCACAGGCCCCAAATTGTCTAACAACAGATCTCTACATTTTCTGTCTTTTTCCCTATAGCACTCAAATTCTGGTCACTGTGTATTTGTGGCATTCAGTTCAGACTTTAGGGGGAAACAGCTCTATATGTGATAAATAATACCACTCAGGTTATTGATTCCGTCAACAGGAAAAGAAGGAGCAGCTGGAACTCGTCCCACCCAGCACAGTGCCCCACGCTCAGGTTGTGTGCATCACTCCTGCTTGTGAGCAAATCTCCTTTCCAGCCACAACCAGAGCGGAGACTTCTCCCACCTGCTGGATGGGTCATGGGGTAGAGAAAAGTACACAGTTTTCCTAATAAAAGTTCTTCATCAAGAAAACACTATATTTTAGGCTGGCAGGTGGTGTGGTGGTTAAGGCAGCTGGACTCCCACATGGCTGATCACAGTTCGAGTCACCAACTGGGCGGCTTGCTTTCTCACTTTCCTTCTCTCTCTGTCTCTCACTGGTCAACTTCAAAAAAATAAAATAATGACAATGAATAAAATTAAATAAAATAATTCTTTTTAAAAAAGAAAAGAAAACACTATATTTTAACCAATAAGGTGACTTTAGGACTGGATAAACCAGAAATCTATGCTTGTTTTCAGAAAACTTGAGGAGGCTTGATCACCTTCCTAATTCAACCAATATGCTAGGATCTGCCATGTACAGGGCTCTGATACATGCCCTGACTTAGGGTGCTAAAAAGATAAATAAAACACTGTCTTTCTCACCAGGGAACCCACAGTCTAGAACAGGAAAAAGGTAAGCATGGAAGAAGTGCTCTAGGAACCTTATCTATGTACCCAAGAGACAGATGGCTATAGCTGTGTCCAGGAACAGGTGGTATTGGTTTTTTTTAAGTTTTTTTTTTAATTATTTTATTTATTTATTATTATTCTTCAACTTGACCAAAGAGAGACAGAGAGAGAGAGTGAGAAGGCATCGCCAGGTTCAGGACTTGAACCACAGTCGGCCATGTGGGAGTCCAGCATTTTAATCACCACACCACCTGCTGGCCCCGGAACAGGTGTTTCCAGACTAACACTATCAACCAGCCAATTACCTTGTGTTACTAATAACAGAAAATACCTGAAACTAGGTGGTTTAAAAATTAGAGGTTTATTCAGCTCATGGAGTGGAGGTCCCAGGGCCTGGAGCCGGTTCTGGTAGGGATCTTGCAGGGTCCCAAGTCATCACATCACAAGGGTGAGAGCAGAGTGGCTGTGTCCACAAGTCTCTGTCTGTCTCACTCACCTCACCTTGGATACCTATCAGGAGTCAGTCAAGGGACCCTCAGCTAGTGACCTTAATCCTGTTCTCTTCCCAGAGGCCCTGCCTTTCAACTCCATGGTCTGATTAAGTTTTGACTGTCTTAACCCCATCATAACCATATGTTAACACAGGAATTTGGGGGGATGGACACACAAACCATAGCAGTTTATTGACCAAGATTACCAGATTACTTACCAAATCAGGGTGCCCCAAATCTATAAGGGCCTGCCTATATTTACTGATTCCACAGACTACATCCAGAAGCCCAGCAGGGGAAGACATTGAGTTTGTTACTTACCACATGAGACTGAAGTGAGGATTAAAGAAGTTAAATAAACACTGCTTAGAAGCATTCCCCGCACAGAACAGGTGCTCTGTTAGTGCTGAGTGGTGGTGTCATGTTGGTCACCTTCCTTCTCCTCCACTATCGTGTCCTGGGTATATAGACATGGTTATTCATTTATTTGTGCATTTCCAGAACTGAATGGTTACCCATGTATTTAGGGGGGAGGGATATCCTCTTAAAATCCTGACCTTGGGGACCAGTGAACCTTATTGCCTTTGAATACTGTAGTTAGTTTGATTTTTTTTTTAATTGTTTCCCTTGGGGAGAAAGGTCCGTATGTCTTTGGTTTTTTGCAGAGTAGTACAGGCTGAGCACCCCTAAAAAAAAATAAAATACCCAAAATGCTCCAGCATCTGAAACACTGTGAGCACTGAATGATTCCACCCGACTTCCTGTGATGGGTTGCAATCAAAATGCTGCAAGACAAAAATACTGTATAGAATTACCTTCAGCTTATGTATAGTATTTATGGTATGTGTGAAACACAAATGAATGTTGTGTTTAAACTTGGGACCCATCCTCAAGCTATCTTATTACGCATATGCAAACATTCCAAACTACAAAAATATATCTGACATTTTGGTCCCACGCATTTTGAACGGGGGATGATCAATCCATAGTAGTGTTTTAAGTGGATTATTGTTAAAATTATTAACATACATATATAAAGAAGAGCTTGCATGGGCTAGCCTGTGGCCTGGTATTTAAGGTGGCTGGATCCCACACAGCTGACTAGGAGGTTCAAGTCCTGGATCTGGTCCTTTGAAAAACATGCCAAGCACATGTCTGCTTGCCCAAAATCGCCAAAGGAAGACAAAATGGAGACGAAGGGATGGCAGCATGACCATGTCCCATGGGAAGTGCTTTCTCACTTCCCCCCTCTCTCTCTCTGGCAAGTACACGTTTTCTGGCAATTTTTTCTTTTTATTATAAGGCATATGCACTTGCTGCAGACAGAGACAGAGAAAAAAATGTAAGAAATCACTCCCCCCCCCCCCCCGCAGTGCGCACCATGGGATGGCCACACCACAATTCCTCCTCCTCCATTCTCCTCTCAGGATTTTGGGTATGCATGCATACATGCCCGGTGTGTTTTTCTTTTTTTTTTTTTTTGAGAGAGAGATTTTTGCCATAGGGCGTGTGTGCTCGCCAGACAGACAGAGAGAGAGACAGAAAGCGAGAAATCACCCCCCGGGGGGATGGCCACGCCGCAATCCCTTCTCCTCTGTTCTCCTCTCGCGATCTTGGGCACACATGCACACGCGCCTGGCGTGAGTTTTAAGCCACCGGGTCCAGGACGTGAACCGCAGTAGACTACATGGGAGTCCAGCGACATAGCCATTACGCTAACTGCTGGTCCCAACCCAGTGTGTTTTTCAAGCTGCTGTATCTGGGACTCAAATCACACAGTCAGCCATGTAGGATCCAGCTACCTTAACCTTCATGCCATCTGATAGCACCACGGCAAGTTATTTTTTTTTTTTAATTAAAAAAGAGGAGTGTGTGTGTGTGTGTGTGTGTGTGTGTGTTCATGCTCCCACAGGTAGGACAAAAACTGGAAAGCAATGAACATCTGTGGGACATGATCTAGTAACCAAAATGCCACTTTGTGGTACTGCCCTTCACGTACTCTTCCCAGACGCAGGGCCAGAGTCATAGCTAACACAACACAAAGGCGAAGAGTGTGTGTTTCCAATTTTCTGGAATGGCAAGTGCTGAGGTGGAAACTGCGGAAAGTTTGAAAACAGGGAGTAACATATCATGATGGGCCATAATTGCTGGGCTGTGAGATTTGACCTTAATCTTTTATTCATAACTATAAGGAGTCATAGACTGTGTGACGGAGAAAGAAGGATTCAGGAATGCTCAGAGCTCTAGCCAGTCTCTCCTTACCTAGCTCTCTGCAGACCTGTCTCTGCCAGACTCCAGCAGCTCTCATGGCCCGTGCTGCCCAGGATTGCCACCACCCTCCCTGGCTCGCAGATGTTACTCCCACAGCCCCTGGGAAGAGGAGTTCCTCAGCGGCGGGGACCTGTCTCCTGCTTCCCCGTTTCCTCCCAGCCTTGGCACAGCCCTGAGAATGCAGCTAGCACACAGAACATAACAGACAAGAACAGACTTGGAACTACTTTATTTAAAGAGAGTTTCCTTCTATGTTCTAGTTATAAACACACAATGAATGCTGTTATAGTGAGTGTTTCATAAGCACTGTTGTATTGAAATGAATCATGTAATGCTTACATTTTTAAGTCACACTTGAAACTGAACATTTTTAACAAAGAAAGTGTGAGTCACAACGAAACATAACTATTCATTGTAAAGAATATCATTTCCTCTATAACAACTACTACATATCAAACCACTGTAGAGACAGCTCACAAGCCCCTACTCTTAAGGTTTTGTTTTTGTTTTAAGAAAGAAATGATACAATAATGCTAGTGACATTTTCCTTTTCTTTCCTAGTGAGAAACTATAGTATCCATTTGAGAAAGCACCAGCCAACCCACAAATGTTACTTCAGCACCCTTTGCTCTCCGAAACTGACCATCTTTTATACTGAGTCAGTTTGCCGTGAGAATGGATAAAATGGTTGTGTCAAATACAGAAGTCAGCATGTGTCAACTGGTGTGTATTTTACATCGTGTTCCTAAGTCAACATACACACACAAAATGAAAAACCAATGCTCTTAGGTGAATGAAACAGAAGAATGAAAAATTACGCTTTGATAATTGTCACAAAGACAAATCCAGTGACGTCAGTCAGGACTAGTGTCTGAATGAACATTTCCTTATCGGTACTTTTTGTGGATGTGTTTTAAAGTCTACGTGCACATGCAATCAGCTTGCCTCTTTCCAAATATTGGGTTGTCAGAAAAGTCATGTCATATTTTTCTGTGTTTTTCTACTCAAAATGTGTCGTGGCTTTTCTGACAACCCAATACTTCCTTCCCTTCACTTCACTCTCTTTATCACTGGATCAAGTTACGAAGGCTGTCATGGGCTGAATGAGTACTTTTAAATAAAGCGCATGACAAGTCATTTTAATCTTTTCACAAAAATAAAGTACAGAGAAGACTTTGAACAGTGTGAGGGAGGAAAACCAAAAAACAAAAGTTTCAGTAAAAAAAAAAAAAAAAAAAAAAAAAAAAAAAAAAAAAAAAAAAAAACAGGACATGTTGCTCAAATTTAAAGGAAAATTGGTTCATGGCAGTTGTTGGTAAATCACGAAGCAAAGGAAAGCATGGGCCAGGACTTGTGAAGCTGCCAGACGAGAGGCCCCAAGGTGCCTGACAAAGCGAGCATCTTTGAGAAGGATGGCTCGATGAAGACAATTTCACACGGCTGACAGCTGCTCAAGGTCGGGGACTGTGCCTGATTTATTCCCAGTTCTCAGCAAGAACAGACACACTTTGGTATTTCTGGTAGCCAGGAAACCAAGCTGACTCAACTCACTGCTTTCAAAGTCATTTTGGGTAGTATTGATCCGCTCATTCCTTCGCTCCTGTGTCTAATGGATCTCTGGAACCACTGATTTGACATAGATCCTGAGACCATGCCCTGGCACAGAAGAAAAGAGTGCCACTTTAGTTTAGAACGCCACCTTGAACGGTGACACAGATGTCATACATTCCTCGTCCCTGGCCAAGGAAAAAGACATCCCCACTCGCCCACATTCCCTTCCTGCTGCTATGCTGACTCTCCAGCGGTCTGCATGAAGCCACTGTTCATAAAATGCTGGTTGATTAGGAAGACCAAGGCCTTTCCTCTCAATGAATCTCTTTGGCCAAACAGGTAGAGGCATAACTACCTGGAAATCTGAAAACACTGCATCCACCACGCTTGATAAGCAATTATACAATATACTGAAAGAGAACAGGCTTTCACCTGATTCCTTGCTCAGTGGAGAAACAGCGCTGTCCATCTCTGTATAGCTTTGATTGATATAAGGCATTTGGAATTACTTGGGATCTTGATTTTTTAAAAATGGCAGAGTTAAATTCTCTTTGGTTTTCATGCTCAACCTTAAACCTTTTGTGTGTTTCGTCCTAGTATCCATAACCTTCTCCGTACTTCACTGGTATGACTTAACCAATACGGACCTAACAGTCAACTCTTACACATTCACCAGAAAACCTCCTAAAAGATAGAAGGAGAAAGGCCTCTGAAACTGAGGGTGATAAAAACAAAGCCAGAAAGAAAGACAGAAAGAACTGACAACCTCCTATCAACCCACACTTAGGACCCGTGCTTTACCATTCAGACCATTCTTGGTAAAAATAGAGCGTTTCTGCCACTAGGGGTCCTCTCAGGAACACCCCGACCCACAGGGGGTGGTCAGCAGCCCTCAAAACCATCTCAGAAAAAAAGAATAAAGCTTTTAGAGAAACACTATGGATGGGAAATATTAGACACTCCCAGAGTAGAGGTCAGTCCTGGAGATGAGGACGATCTTTAAAAGAAACATTACCTAAGTCATAGGTAGGGTCTTCATCATAACATGGGCACCAACAAGAAAGCAGAGCTAAACTAAAAATACCCTCAAAACATCAACACAGGGACCAGCAGATGGTGTAATGGTTATGTCACACGACTCCCACATGGCTGACCGTGGTTCAAGTCCCAGACCCAGTGGCTTAACTCACTCTGGGTGGAACCAGCAGTTGGCCTAATGGCTATGTCACTGGACTCCCATGTAGTTGGCCACGATTCGAGTCCCGGACCCAGTGGCTTAAACTCACATCTGGCATGTGTGCATGCATGCTCAAGATCCTGAGAGGAAAATGAAGGAGAAGGGATTGTGGCATGGCCATCCTCCCTGGGGGGTGATTTCTCACTTTCTGTCTCTCTGTCTCTCTCTGTTTTTCTGGCAAGCACATGCACCCTATAGCAAAAATCTCTCAAAAAAAAAAGAAGAAGAAGAAGAAGAAGAAGAAGAAGAAGAAGAAGAAGAAGAAGAAGAAGATGATCTCACTCCGGGCGCATGTGCGTACGTGCCCATGATGCCAAGAGGAGAATGGAAAAGAAGGGACTGTGGCATTGCCATGCCCCCTAGGGGGTGATTTCTCACTTCCTGTCTCTCTCTCTCTCTCTGTCTCTCCAGTGAGCACAAGTGCTCTATAGCAAAAATCTCTTTAAAAAAAAGTCAGCACAGCTGACGACGTGCACAGCAGGAGGTGACATCAAGAGCCCACAGATCATTCCTCCTGCTGCACATTCTGCCTTTCCCAAGTACTGCTGCCAATCAGAACAACATCTTGCTACAAGTCTGTGAATCTTAGAGAGAGCTATAATATGCAAGCATGCACACAAGCATGCACACACACACACACACACACACCAAACTTGGTTTACAAAAGTGCTTTGTGGGCCCAAGTACACCCTCACTTGGTCCAGCAATCTAACTGTCAACATCGGGAAGATAGAAACAAAGAATGTAATCAGGGGGAAAAAAATGAATTTGTTGGCAGGAATGATACTGTATCTTATATGATATGGTTATTTACAAGCTAATATCTAACAGTTCATTCAGTACTAGTTCACTTGGCTAGAGTCTTCTGAATAGACAGGATTAAGCCTTTAAGAAGTTAAGCTCTAGGGGCCAGCAGGCATAGTAGTTAAGGTACCGAACTTCCACGTAGTCAACCATGGTTCAAGTCCCAGACATGGTGGTTTGAAAATGACACCAGACACATGTGTATGCATGCCCAAAATCCCAGGAGGAGAATGGAGGAGAAGGGACTGCAGTGTGGCCATCCAACCTGGGGAGTGATTTCTTACTTTCTGTCTCTCTCTTTTCATGTCTCCAGCAAGCACATGTTCCCTATAGCAAAAATCTCTCAAAAGAAAAAGTTAAGCTCTATAGCAACAAAAGTTATCTAAAATAAATTAGATTTTTAAAAATATGTAATGAAATTATAAGCCACCAGAAATTCAATTCTATAATGAATATAAATTAATATATATCTATTATTTAAATACCAGTTTTAGGAAGATTTCAGTTCAGATATTTGGGGAGAGGGAGGCCTTACTATTTGAAAATAAATGGATATGGCTTAGAAACCCTCCAGTAGTGTTGTAGGTAGACTACTGATAAGATCATTCAGATACAAAGATCTGTTTTTGTCCAAAATAAAGGCTTACTTCATTTTACCTGCTCCTGAAAAGTTGTGCAAATAAAATTTTTATAACTTGACCCTTAAATATTCCAGAGGCTGTGGTTGTAAAGAAACCCAGAGATCCCTTTAATAACCTGAAGCCTCCGAAGTGATCAGATCCCCTGTACAGCATGGGCACAGTGCACGGCTGGCGGGAGGCACTCGGGACATGTCTGGGGAGTCATGAACTGGCTGTGACGGTGTTTACTTTCCCGTGGGACTTTCTTAAAGGGAGGAGGCATGCTGTCACTGAGAGAGCCCTCCCTGCTGTTCGTGCCGAAAGATAGAATCCAGCTCACAGTTTAATGGATTCACCACGAGTATCAGGTAACTTCAGAAAATATTCTTCAAATTTTCTCTAAGTATGATCATACTTTTTAAAAGAAATGCTGGCCTGTGATTAGCAGAGGCTTTTATTCATTGTTAATGGACTTAGGAAAACAATGAACTGCTTGAGCTGAGTTCTATTTGAGTTAAGGACCAAGATCGCAAAAGCACCTTACCAAATTTCAGAAATACTACCAGAGGCCATTCCACTTCTAAAGAGCTTCTTCCAACTCCAGCACAAATGTTCGAGGCTGTCCTCACCTTAGGCCACAAAAGCAAAACATGAATTACAAAGCTAAGATCGCATCACGAAGCTGCCTGATTTAAAATGATAATGATTTCTCAGTCTTAAAATACCAATCGGGTTAAATACATTCAATAAAAATAACTCTTAAAGGCATTTCTTTTCCTTATTTGGTGTTTCCTTCCCTTCCCACTTAAGACTCAGTTTAAAATATATATACTTATTCATCCTTTTAAACAATATACCCTCTCTTTTAAACAACATGGAATGCCTAGTGATGCAGCTTATGTGACCACATAAATCTGCAATCTGCCACGTAAATGAAATAAAAGCTTATATCCGTTTATGTACCCAGCATTCCTAATTTTAAAAAGACGGGAAAAGTAGCTGAGAATGTTTCTGTGCAAGTTTTGGGGAAGACTGAATGCTTGTGAGCATTCACTGTAGAGCTCCAACATCATAAATTTATCAAAACCTAGTGCACCAAAAAAAAAAAAAAAAAAAAAAAAATCTAAACATAACCGTATTTTAAACACATTGGAAGTACATATGAGTATAACCAGAGGAGAGGAATGAAAATGACAATGTTATCATGAACGTTTGTCAAGTACATTAATAACAAAAAAAGAAAATCTCTCACGTAAGGGATTAATGCTATTTCAAGTGACCACAATAAAACATATGGTAACATCATCTTTACCAGTCATGCCAGTTACTGGCTTTGGCCCCTTGCTAAGCAGACACAACCAATCTATTTCTGATGGTCTGTTCAGTCATTGGCCCAACAATGTCATGTCTAGAGGAAAACATTATCATGGATCGGCTCTCATCATTTAAAAACTGATCATTTAAAAAATAATACAGTTGGTCTCCTTGTTCCACAAGTTTTCAAGTAATTAGTTCAAGTAAGCTATTATTTACAGCTGCTACTAGATAGTGACCTATTTTAACCCACACTTTCCCTTTAGAAATCCGTTTCCCTTGAAATGGGATACCATTGTTTAAACCGTTGTCTGGAACCGGGTTTCTCTGAAATAGGAAGTCAGTGCCGTCATTTTTCTGCTTTATTCGGCAGATAAAGAGAAGAAACCAGCAAGTTATGTCCGAAGGCTGGGAACCGCCGAAACGCTTCCCAGCTGTCTGCGAAGATGTTGTACTTGAGGAACACGCGGTGCTCCAGGCTGGTGGACAGGGTAACGTCCCGGCTCATGATGTAGATGCCGTCGTTGTGCAGCGCGCAAGTCAGGTTAAGGCCCGATTTGGACGTGTTCTCCTTGAGGTAGAGCCACTGCCGAGTGACCGTGTTGTAGGACTGCACGGTCAGCATGTCCTCGCTCTGGCTGCTCCTGCGATTGGGCCCTAGTTCGTGAAGACACCCCCCCACAATGTAGATGGTCTCCTCCACAGACACCATCTGCTGCTTGCGAATGTGGACGTCGCACGTCTCGAAGAGCGTCCAGAGGTCGGCAGAAGGGCAGTACTGCAAAATGTTCATGTTCCGGTCTGAAACGAAGACAGACAGACGCTGAATGAGGACCAGCCACAGGGACACCACTGACTGTCCAGGCTGTCCACGCATGCTCACCTCTCCATGCGTCATTAGGTGCCAGAGGTACAGAGGTCGGAGGAACAGTGGAAGTGGCTGCCAGGAGACATATCTATCAATACATCCATCAGGCAGGTCTCCCCTGGGAGACCTCAGGATTGGCCAAGTCAGGGAAATGACAGCTGTGATCTGAACACTGCCCCTCCTCCCTGGTACCCTCACACCTCTGAACCATCAAGTAAGTGTGAAAAGCATAAAAGCCTTAGGGACCAGCAGTTGGCATAATGGTTATGTCGCTGGACTCCCATATAATAGACTGCAGTTCGAGTCCCAGACCCGGTGGCTTAAACTCACACCGGGCCCATGTGCGTATATGCCCAAGATCCCGAGAGGAGAATGGAGGAGAAGGGATTGCGGCCCTGGGGGGTGATTTCTCACTTTCTGTCTCTCTGTCTCTCTCTGTCTTTCTGGCAAGCACACGTGCCCTATAGCAAAAACCTCTCCAAAAAAAATTAAAAAGAATGAAAGCCTTAGAACTCTCATCAATAGCTACAGAACTGACTACTTAATACAGAAGACAGGCTCAGCCCCGAGAGGGTCTATTCTTGACAGCTGACCCTAAGAAAGGTCAACTGGCAGGGAAGGCTCTCCAGGGACTCCCTAGAGAAAAGGACACAGGGGAACAGCAGATGGCATAATGGCTATATCGCTAGACTCCCATGTAGGGGACCGTGATTCGAGTCTTGGACCTGGTGGCTTAAATTCACACCAGGTGCGCGTGCGTGCATGCCCAAGATCCTGAGAGGAGAACGGAGGAGAAGGGATTGTGGTGTGGCCATCCCCCCTGGGGGATGATTGCTCGCTTTTTGTCTCTCTGTCTCTCTCTCTCTCTCTCTCTCTCTCTCTCTCTCTGGCGAGTGCACAAGCCCTATAGCAAGAAAACCTCTCCAAAATAAAAAAGAAAAGGACACAGAGTTGCAAGTCAGGAGGAAGACAAGAAAGTCTTTCCTCTAACAAGCCACAGTCTCTTGGCAATTCCGTTTCCCAATTGTAATCACACAGAGACACCAGCAAATCTCCTTCCCTCTCCTTCCCTTTCCATTGTACAACAGAAAGTCACTTACTGTGCAGATAAAATCAAAGACTAGATGAAAAAGCTGCTCTGGGGGCCAGCAGATGGCGTGGTGATTAAGGCACTGGACTCCTACATGGCCAAGCACAGTTTGAGGCCTAAGTCTGGCAGCTTGCTTTCTCATTTTCTCTCTCTCTCTCTCTCTCTCTCATCAAATTAAATTGTAATAATAATAATTAAATAAATTATATAATTATTTTTAAAAAAAGAAAGGCTGCTCTAACTTTATTACTGTTATTTTCTTTAATGAAATGTTGCCTATTCTCTTTTTGAAAAATGCTTGTGAAATTTAGAGTATCTAGTTTTGCTTTTCTTTCTTTTTTTTTTAAACTGTTTTTTTCCTCTTTTAGAAAAGAATAAATGAAATATTTAGCCTCAGCAAGAAAACAAAAAAGTGCTTTGAGCTATCAGAAAGAATGAACTTTCAGTTTGTTGTTATTTTTTAAACACACAACAAAACCTATGGGTGCCGGACACCACTCAACCTGGGAATTGGCCCACGACCGAAGTGTGCGAAGCTCTGACCACTGCACAGGCTGGGAAGCGAAGGCGGCTCATTTTCACAAGGATTCCTCCCCTCCTCAGGCCCTCTCCTGGAGACAGGGGACCCAGCCACAGCCAGCGATGCTTAAAGAGCTCCCCAGCCAGCTCGGGAACCACTGAAGTACCTCCTAAGGGCAGAGGGAGAGCAAGCCCCGTGTGTGGTCCCTGTGTCTGCAGGTCTGCACAATTACTGTAGATCTAGGACTCCGGCCTTCCCATGCCCGTCCACCTGAACACTTCTCCGTGTTTCTTTTCACTGTAGCCATCATGATAAGCTCATTCTAGGAGTCTGGTTACTCATCTATCAAAAGGTGCTCCTTAGTAACTGGCTTCCCACGAACAAACAGGAGGCTCATTCTAGTGAAGCTTCTATGTATTTCTCAGCCCTAAGCTCAAGTCCTTTCCGGATCTTCTGTAAAGGTTTTCTCTCCTCATGCCACAAGGACTCAGAGCATGATGAGGTGGCTCGAGATGGTGGGATGATCTTTTTGTTTTCAGATTTAAAGTTGATTCAGAAGTTTTGAGAGATCACCCTTCTTCCCTTTCTGGCTTATATTACTTTCTTTTGTTTGTTTGCTTCATCCATGAGGGAGACCGAGAGAGGCAGAGAGACAGGCATTCCCTAACAGGGTCTGCACACTGCATCCTGCCCCTGTACCAGCCAGCCCGGATCACAGGCACACACACTTGTGCCCAGAGAGGCCAGCGGCAAAATCCAGGGCCTCGCATATGGGCCAGCTCCATTAGCACTGCGCCACCACCAGGACCCTCACAACTATTACTTTCTACTGAATTTCTTTTCATTTCTTCGGAGCCTGACAAGGAATTATAATCACCAAATAGTGACCATAACAATCACGAATTATTTACTAAACTTTAAAAGCCTCACCTCACCTAAGAAGTCAGCAGGCTAAGAACCCAACACTAAGTCCTGGGGCTTTTTTTCCCATAACAATCATGACTACTTGTTTTAAGTAGAGGAAATTATTAGGAGAGCAGGGAAGAGCCCAAGCAGAGGAGAAGGAACAAGGCTTCAGAGTACAAGGAACTGCCCCACTCTCTCATCTTAGCAAATGAGTTTTCAACCCTTCCACAAACATCCATCCATCCACATCGGCCAACCATCCCAACATGGGCATTTGGCTTAGGGAACTCGGGACAGAAATCACAGTGGGTGGCCCAAGTGAAGAAGGTACATGACTAGTGGCTTGTGGAACTACAAAACACACCAGAAGGTTTTCCAGGTCAAATCTAAAGAACACTGGCTCAGCTGGGGTCATGGAAAAACTAGGCAATGTAGCAGCGTCCTCGTCAGGCTGCAGCACTGCCTATGAGTGCTCAGTAGCTGCTGGCTGAAGAGAAGGAGAGGACATGCAAGCCTTATGTCAGCCCATGGATCCGCTCCAGTTACTCAACTAGAGAGGCATCAGAATTCTTAGAAATGTTCAACTGGGACCAGCAGATGGCATAATGGTTATGTCGCTGGACTCCCACATAGTCGACTGCAGTTCAAGTTCCAGACCTAGCAGCTTACGACACACTGGGCTGGGACCAGCAGTTGGCATAATGGCTATGTCACTGGACTCCCATGTAGTCGATCGTGGGTCGAGTTCCAGACCTGATGACTTAAATTCATGCCGGGCGCATGTGCATACATGACCGAGATCCTGAGAGGAAAACAGAGGAGAAGGGATTGAGGCATGGCCATCCCCCTGGGGGGTGATTTCTCGCTTTCTGTCTCCCTGTCTCTTTCTGTCTCTCTGGCAAGCACACGTGCCCTATAGCAAAAAACTCTCTTAAAAAAAAATAATAAAGTCCCTCTACTAATAACCATGAGTATTACTTTCCTAATAGACAAGACAGAGAGAAAGGGGTTAGGGTACACACACATACATAGGTGCTCAGGATGTGGGGGCCATGGCTTAACCTAGACATATAAAGTTGACCCCTGGAACCTGAACAGCGGTGTTGAACATAAGAGTAATGACTGTTAATTCTCATATATATTTTCAGTTATTCATAAAGAAAAGCTGACCATTATCTCCAGTAGAAAGTCACTAGAGGGGTGTGATGGTTAAGGTGCTGAACTCCCACATGGCCAACCGTGGTTTGAGTCCTGGACCTGGTAGCTTGCTTTCTCACTTTCTTTCTCTCTCTCTCTATCTCTCTCTCTCTGGTCAAAAATAATAATAAACTAAATAAAATTAAATTAAATAATTCTAGAAATAAAAAAAGGAAGTCACTAGAGAAGGACTTTGGGAATAGATCCATAGGTGATAAAAAGGTGGATGGGAAAAAGAAAAGTTCCCAGGTTCCAATCCACTTCTTTTTGTCACCACCCTTGCTAAATGCATAAATACACACAGCATCTGCAGTGGTTGAATGGTGGGCCCCAAAAGACAAATCCACCTCCTATCCCAGAGCCTGTGAATGTGAACTTATTTGGGAAAAGGGGTCTCTGCAGAGGTAACGAAGTTAAGAAGCTGAAGTTACCTAGAAGGGCCCTATACCCACTGACAAATGTCTTTTTTTTTCCCTTATTTTGGAGAGGTTTTTGCTATAGGGCGCGTGAGCTCTCCAGAAAGACAGAGAGAGACAGAGAGATAGAAAGCGAGAAATCATCCCCCGGCGGAGATGGCCATGCCACAATCCCTTCTCCTCCATTCTCCACTCGGGATCTTGGGCACACACGCACACGCGCCTGGCGTGAGATTTAAGCCACCAGGTCCGGGATGCGAACCGCGGTCGACTACGTGAGAGTCCAGCGGCATAGCCATTACGCTAACTGCTGGTCCCAACAAATGTCTTTATAAGAGAAGAAGAGGGAGAGGCACGCACGCACAGAGAAGATGAAGCCGTGTGAGGATGGAGGTGGGGACCAGCATAATGCAGTCCCTAGCCAAGGAATCCCTAAAGCCACCAGAAGTTGGAAGAAGCATGCAAGAATTTTCCTTTGCTCCTTCAGAAAGAGCAAGACCTGCTGACATCCTGATTTCTGACTTCAGTCTCCAGAACTGTGAGAAAATACTGGGTTGTCAGGAAAGTCATGACGCGTTTTTGCATAGAAAACTACATCATGACTTTTCTGATGACCCAATACATTACTGCTGTTTTAGGTCACCAAGTTTGTTAATTTTTTTAAGAGAGATTTTTGCTATATGGCATGTGTGCTCACCAGAGAGACAGACAAAAAATGAGAATTCATCCTCCCAGGAGGGATGGCCACACTGCAATCCCTTTTCCTCCATTCTCCTCTCGATCTTGGGCACACAGGTACGCACACACAGCCAGCATGAGTTTTAAGCCGCCAGGTCCAGGACTCCAACCGCGGTCAATTATGTGGGAGTCCAGCAATGTAACCATCATACCATCTGCTGGTTCCAGGGGGGTCTCTTCATACTTATTTTTAGCTAGAGTCATAAAGAGTAATGGGTTACTTCACCATGTCAAGTATGTGGCTCAAAGTCCTAGGAGTCCAGTTATACCTTTACTGGAAGTTCTGGGCTCTGTACAGTCAGCCCAAATGCATCTCCCTGGCTAAGAAATAAGTTAGAATGCTTGCATGCTGGAGGAAGCAGAGAAGGGAAGACACAGTGTGGCATGTTGTGCCTGGTGTCCACCATGGTCTTTCTTACCACAACCATGCAGGAAGCAGCGTGGTCGTGGTAAGAAAGAAGTGGTAGAGCGACCAGCCTGAGGTGCTTCCTCACCCACTGCAATAACATAACGCTTCCTAGAGACATTTTTTATTTCCAAATTATTTTTAAAGGATTATTTATTTAATTTTAGTTATTCATTTATTTATTTTAATTTGACCAGAGAGAGAGATAGAAAGTGAGAAAGCAAGCCACCAGGTCCAGGACTCGAATCGTGGTCAGCCATGTGGGAGTGTCCAGTGCCTTTGCCACCACGCCACCTGCTGGTCCCCTATTCCAAATTATTAACTACAAAATGCTCAACAAAAATAAGTGTAAAACCCCCTCCCACTGCTGGTCAGGAAAGAACGCTCTTGAATCCTATGACATGTGACATGTGACATGTGAACCACCCCCAAGAACTGGGTTTCCATAATCTTACCTGACCTGTGCATTTCCTGAAGGGAGAAAATGAGGACAAAGCTCTGTAAGGATGTGCTGGCACTGAATCCCAGTGTCAGATGGGGGCAGAGTTGATGTGTACTTGGAAGAATGGGAGTTGCCCAGATTACACTCCCCTCCAAAGACCTACCCAACCCGAGAGCAGCTCAGACACCTGAATAACCTCCACAAGCCAGGCCCAGCCAAGTCACAACTGGCTGGGCTTCCAGAAGCTGAAAGGCAATACATATTTCTTCCTTGCTCCCCCAACACCACTCACCTTTTCCACTCTCACAAGGTCACCAAAGGCCTTCCTGTCCAACCACCACTGTCAGACAGGGCTCTTCCTTCCAGATGTGTAAATACATAGTATCTAAGGCCTAAAAATCACACTCGCATCCCCTCCTGCCTTCCCCAGGCTGTGGAAGCTTACCGCAAACGGGCCACTTCCCTGGACTCGCTTACCTCTAGTCGTGTATCCTCCAATGACATAAATTTTCCCCTTGCACTCACACGCAGAGAACTCGGCCAGGGGATTGGGTAAGGGCGCCACGAAATTCCAGGCATCCTGCTCGGGATTGTAACACTCCACGTTAGAAACGGCCTGCCCACCGATGGCATAGAGTTTTGAATTAACAGCCACAAGTTTGAAGTTGGACCTGAAAGAGAGAGACACAGAGCTCACGTCACTTCTCATATTTAAGACATGACCGTGTCGTCAAGTGTTACTGAAGCAATGAGTGAAATTTGCTAGAGATTTGAAGAAAATTAGTTCTCCAAGCTGGGGACCCATCTGTCTGAGAAAAGAGGAATGCAAAGGGGCTGGCAGGTGGCGTGCTGGTTAAGGCACTAGACTCCCACATGACCAACTGCGGTTCAAGTCCTGGACTTGGTGGCTGGCTTTCTCACTTTCTCTCTCTCTCTGGTCAAATTTTAAAAATAAAAAAACAATAATAACAAATAAAATTAAATTTGTTTTTTAAAAAAAGAGGAATGGGGGCCGGCAGGTGGCATGGTAGTTAAAGGCACTAGACTCCCATATGGCTGACCACAGTTCAAGTCCCAAACCTGGTGGCTTGCTTTCTCACTTTCCCTCTCTTTCTTTCTCTGTCTCTCTCTGATCAAAACTAGAAAATAAGAGAACCAGCAGTTAGCGTAATGGCTATGTCGCTGGACTCCCACATAGTCGACCGCGGTTCGCGTCTCGGACCCGGTGGCTTACAACTCACGCCGGGCGCATGTGCGTGCGTGCCCAAGATCCCGAGAGGAGAATGGAGGAGAAGGGATTGCGGCGTGACCATCCCCCCTGGGGGGTGATTTCTCGCTTTCTGTCTCTATGTCTCTCTCTGTCTGTCTGGCGAGCGCACGCACCCTATAGCGAAAAACCTCTCAAAAAAAAAAAAAAAAAAAAAAAACTAGAAAATAATAATAAATAAAATAATTCTTTAAAAGAAAAAGAGAGAGAGAGAAATGAAGGGACCAGCAGGTGGCATGGTAGCTAAGGCAGTGGACACTCCCACATGGCCAACCATGGTTCAAGTCCCAAACCTGGTAGCTTGCTTTCTCATTGCCCCTCCCCCCCATGTGTCTCTCTCTGGTCAAATTAAAATAAGTGAATGAATAAATAAAAATTAAATAATTCTTTTTTTAAAAAAAGAGGAATATAAAATAGCATCTCAAATTTCACTTGTTTTTTTACAGTTTCTCAGGAATAGCACATTAGCAAAGATCAACTGTTCAAAGTAATAAGTGCTAATTTTATTAGCCTTGGGCCAAGAAACAAAGATACTTTATTGTTTTGTTTGGTGTGTTTGTGTGTCTGTGTATGTGTGTGTGTGTGTGTGTGTTGGGGAGGTTTTATTATCTTTTGTGTTTTGTTTTAGTTTTTTGCTATAAGGCACATGTGCTTCCTGGAAAGACAGAGAGCTGGAAAGTGAGAAATCACTCCCCAAGGGGATGACCATTCAGCGATCCCTTCTCCTCCATCATTCTCTCAAGATTTTTGGCACATACACACACATGCCTGGTGTGTTTTTCAAGCTCCTGGGTCTGTAGAGTTGGCCATGTAGGATCCAGCACCTTCACCACACCACCTGCTGACCTGAACCAAAGACTTTTGTTTGTCTGGTTGGGATTTATTTTGTTTTGTTTTTTTAGAGATTTTTGCTATAGGGTTCATGTACTCACTGGAGAGACAGAGACAGAAAGCAAGAAAACACTCCCACCCCCACCCCACCCCCGGGAAGATGGCCACACCACAATCCCTTCTCCTCCATTCTCCTCTTGGGATCTTGGACATGCATGCACACACCTCCAGGACTCGAACCTCCGATGGACTATGTGGGAGTCCAGTGATGTAACCATTACACTATCTGCTGGTCCCATCAAAGACACTTTGTAAACAATAAATATGACCAAAACTGATTGACTAAAAGATATACAAACACAAGAGATGGGTGTAAATGCCAGATGTGGTGTGTGTGGAGGAGAAGGGCCTAGGGAAGGACATTTGGAAGAGGGATACAGAGGCAGAGCACTGACGGGATGGGGAGGTGTGGTATTCTCTGTTGAAGATATTTTGATCAACTGAACTGTTCACATATTGAAATATTCACTTTGTAAGCTAAACAATGTGATTGAATATATATAAAAGAACAAATAATAATTAAAAAAAAAACAATAAATAAACTCAATACTTTCCTTCAGAGGCAGGAATAAGTAGAAAAAGAAACAGCTATCTGGTATCTGTCCTCTGTCTTCCTCTGCTCAACGGTTATCTCATTCTTCCTGCTGAGTGGGAAGGCCTGGCCTAGCACTGCCCACACAGACAGGCAGGTGCAGGGATGGCTGGGACCTTTCCCCCGGTACACCTGGCAGGTCCGGGGCCTCCCTGCTCCACCCAAGGGCTCCTTACATATTGCTTCACAACACAGCAGCTAGAGACAGGTCAGCCCTGAACTAATTAATATTATTTTGATCCAGCACTCTTAGAATATTCATAGATGTCAACTCAACACGTCTTCATCATCAAATGCTCATCTATCAGAATATGAAATAATTTTTTTAAATGAAATAAAGATGCTATACCAAGCCCACATTCAGCATATAATTTACATTGTTTATCAGCTTCAGACACTAGTAAGTCTCATAATATTTGAATTGAAAATCAAGGCAAAATTCCCGTGTTTCCATGTAGCACGGAGCTATGACTTGGTCCCCTGAAAGCCAGGGAGGATACGCATTTGGGAGTGGTGGGTTGTTTGCTAAGATACGTGCATCAGCTGCCAGTTTACAAGAACACGAACAGCAGCAGGAAGCAAGAGGAAAAGGCTGAGCCCCAGCTGGGAGACCCCGGTTCTAGTCCCACCTCTGCCAATAACCAGTTATCTGACCCGTGTCCTAGCACCTCAGATCTCATCTCTAAAATAAGGGTCACGTCCACCATCAGCGGTTGAGATGATTAAATAGAATGGATTATCAGAAAGTACTATGATTATAATGTCTTAGTTTTCTAGTGTTTGAAATAAAGATGCTACACCAAGTGAATTTGTTTTTAGCTTCTTTCTCTCATTCATGAGAGACAGACAGAAACAGAGAGAAAGAAAGCCATCTCCAATAGAGTCTTCACACTGTGGCCCACCCTCACCTGAGCCAGCCCAGACCCCAGGCATGCGAGTGCCCAGTGTAGAGAAGGAGGCTTCAGGACACGAACCTGGGACCTTCCCAGTTGTATCAACACTGCACTATCATATCGCCCTAGACCAAGTGATTTCAGGGGCCACATCTAACACTTCAACATGATTTCTTCAAAAATAATAATACCCTGAGAGAGAATAGGAGTAGAGGCCATAGTCCTTTTTCTTAAAGGATGCAATAGGTGAAGATGAAGCAGTGAACAAGTAGCCTGTGGATGGCTCATTCTGGGTGTCACCTTGACTGGACTACGGAATACCTAGAAGCCTGGCGAAGCGTTACTCTGAGTATGTGGTCAGAGGAGCATTTCCAAAAGAGATTCGCACATGATTCTGGGTAGACTAGACGTGGAAGACTTGCCCTCGGCCCCTGGGCAGACACGACCCAGTCAACAGGAGGCCCAGAGAGAATAAATCCAGAAGACAAGGGGTCTCTTTTGAGACAAAGCAAGATGGATTTCTATTGCCTTCGATGTCAGAGATTAAGGCTTCTCTGCCTTCGGATGGCAGGATTTACACCAGCGACCCCCAGGTACTCAGGCTTGCAGCACGAAACTCTGAATTACATCATCACCTCCCTGCCTCTGAGGTCTTAGCTCTTGGACCGATCCACGTTCCCAGCACCCCAGGAGCCCTCGCTTGTAGATGGCCAGTTGTGGGACTTCTCCGCTGACACAACTGCCTGAGTTGATTCCCCCATAAACCCGCTCTTGTATACCTATACACACCTACGGATCTGTCTCCCTGCAGAGCCCGAATACGCAGCCGTGCCTACTCCCTATATAAGTGTTCACTAAACACCGACAGTATGACATAGGAAACAGCAGTAGCCACCTACTAGCATGGCTACTAGGATTCTTTTCTAAAAGGTCCTATAATGTTTAGATAGGAAGTGTTTTAGTTCTGTTTTGTTTTTCGAATCAGAGAGTGAATAGAGTACTCTTCACCAAGAGCCTCACACGCCCATTAAAACGCAGTCAGCCATTCCACTTCTCATGCCAAAAGACCTCACCAGGGTGGCGGTTCCTGGGGGGTCCCTGATTCATGTTGCTTACCTTTCCTGCTGCCAGTGGTCCTTACAATCCAACCATGATGCCCTCTCGGGGTGTGCAAATTTGGGGAACCAAAGGAAATAAAGCTTGAAAATAAGCACTAAATTTTACCAGCCCACAATTTGTTTTTGCTCCCCAAAGGTACACAGATAGTAAATTTTGTCAGATCAAAAAAGTTTTCAGTATTCATCCAGCATAATCGTTTGTCCTGAGCAAACATGTTAGGGGCTTCTTTTTGAGGCTGAATGAATAGCCAGTTAAAAGTAAACAATTCCCACTCTCCAGACCCCAACATGCTCAAATTCACTTGAAGAGAAACACTTTTTAATACTGAATTTAAGACGAAATTGCCACCTAAAAACAGACCATTTAATAAAGAGGCACAGGCTCAGGGCTACGAGTCCAGGCCCACACAGGGAACTCTCAGCTCCACCGCTAACAGCCACGTGACCTTGGGCAAGGTACTGAATCACACACCCGTGCCTCAGTTTCTCCATCTGTCAAGTGGTTCTCAGGCTTTCGGCATGAGACTGCTTCTGAGGCCTTGAGACTTGGACAGATCCATGCTACCAGCACCCTGGGAGTCCCACCTTGTGCCTGTGAAGTGGGGATCAGAGCACTGACTTCTGGCCCGCAGTGGATAACGCCTGCAGGAGGAAGTCGCTCCCTGCTGGCATCCTAGGTGTTACCTTTGTGTGAGCCTCACTGGGTGGGTGTCTCACTTGTCAACTGCAGCAGAGGCTGGCCTTGATGGACTCCTGAACTCTGTACAAAGAGCTCTCTCACCCACAAATTCTAGCCACTTAGCACCTCATTTCCAACTCTCTGCAAATAACTCTTCAAGTCTTCACCTTCTGAATGGTAAAGGTGTGAATCCAGCTATCAACCCACTTTTGTTTCTTTTTAGACGTTTTCACCTTAGGAAGCAGGAGGGAGGGAGAGAAGGAGAGGGAAGAGAGTGAGAAAAAGAGAGTGAAAGGGAAAGTGAGAAATCACTCCCCAGAGGGGACAGCCACCCTGTAATCCCTTCTCCTTCATTCTCCTGGGAACTCAGGCACACACATACACATACACACTCCTGGTGAGTTTCAAGCCACCAGGTCCAGAATCATGGAAACTACAATGTTTTAAAATGATTATCCTTGGGACCAGCAGATGGCATGATGGTTCCATCACTGGACTCCCCAGACCCAGCAGCTTGAAAGTCATGCCTGGTGCGTGTGCATGCACATGTGAACCTAAGATTCTGGGAGGAGAATGGAAGAGAAGTGAGCCTACGATCCTGGGAGGAGAATGGAAGAGAAGGGATTACAACATGGCTCTACCCCAGGGGGATGACTGCTCACTTAGAGGAAAAATCTCTCTCAAAAAAAAATAAATAAATAAAAAGAAGATTATTCTTACAGGGTATTCTTAATATTTACTCTTGACATAATAAGTTTGGAGGGTAAAAAAATAATTTTAAATGAAATAATAAGCAATTTATCATACCTATGTATTTGATCTATTTGCAATAAACAGAAGCAAGTGACAAAAACTAGAAAAGACAGGCACCAGCAAGTGGCATGGTAGTCAAGGAGCTGGAATTCCCACGTGGCTCACCACCATTCTATCCTGGACCTGGCACCTTGCTTTCTCTCTCTCGCAAACTCATGCGAAAATAATAATAAATAAATAGATAAATAATTTTTAAAAAAAGAAAGATAAGAGATTTGATTTATAACTTCTCTTTCTTAGAGAGATTTTTGCTATAGGGTGTGTGCACTCACCAGAGAGAGACACAGAGAGACAGAAAGCGAGGAATCACCCCCTCTGGGGGGATGGTCACACCACAATCCCCTCTCCTCCTTTCTCCTCTCAGGATTTTGGGCATGCACATATATTCACCCTGCTTGAGTTTTAAGCCTCTGAGTCTGGGACTCAAACTGCAGTCAACTGTGGGAGTCCAGCGATGTAACCATTATGCCACCTGCTGGTTCCTGATTTATACTTACAAGAAATAAAAAGCTTTGGGGCTGGGAACCAGCAGTTAGTGTAATGGCTATGTCGCTGGACTCCCACATAGTCGACCGCGGTTCGCGTCCCAGACCTGGTGGCTTAAAACTCACACCAGGCGCGTGTGCGTACATGCCCAAGATCCCGAGAGGAGACTGGAGGAGAAGGGATTGCGGCATGACCATCCCCCCTGGGGGGGATTTCTCGCTTTCTGTCTCTCTGTCTCTGTCTGTCTGTCTGGCGAGTGCAGGCGCCCTATAGCAAAAACCTCTCAAAAAAAAAGCTTTGGGGCCAGCAAGTGGCATGGCCCTGAGGTGTTGGACTCCCACATGGCTGACTGTGGTTCAAGTCCTGGACCCAGCAGCTTGAAAATCATGCCAGGTATGTGTACATGCATGTCCAAAATCACAATGGGAGAATGGAGGAAAAGGGACTGTAACATGGTCATCCTCCCTGGGGAATGATGTATCACTCTTCTTCTCTCTCTCTCTGTCAGTCAGAAATGGTTGTGTAGTCTGTGAACCATCCAGATCCTTTGGCCTCCTCTCTCTTCTTCCTCTATCTGTCTTCTGCCATTTCCCTATTGTTCACCTCTCCTCAGGACTAGGAAGGGGAGAAAGAGAAAGGTTGGAAAACAGGAGTCATAGTTGCTACCTACTGAGAAATTTGAAAAGCAAAAATGCAGCAAAGCAATTTTAAACCACTGGCCAAAATGGGGATTAAATTCAATTAAATGGGGATGGGGGGACAAATCGAGATCATTTTCTTTCCTTTGCACTATTTCCAGGCCCATCACCATGTTTACCATAGAACACAAGACTTCTCAAAGGTTTCCTGAATCTAGAAATGCTCTGAAAACATTCAGCTTGGCTAAGAGAACAAGCAACAGCTCGAGAAACATCAAGGGTGACAAATCTGCCAGGAGAGAAGTGTCTGTTAAGTCTCTCCCATCCTGCTGCATTCACACAGATCGGGACACTCCCTGACCACACTCGCAGAGCAGAAATACAGGAGAATGGCACACATTAGAGGCAGTGACCTTCTGCCGCAATGGTGGCCAGCTCCCACAGTTACTGCTCATGAGGGTGAGGAAGGAAAGGCAGCGAGTTTGCAGTCACATAGCTTTTACATATGAAGAGTTACCTCCCGAAGACTCCTGACAGCAAACCCACATGGAGACCATCAGACAGGGCTACACACCTGGACTTCAAAGTCCTCTCCAAGAGGGAACCAGCAGTTAGTGTAACGGCTATGTCGCTGGACTCCCACGTAGTCAGCCACGGTTCGCGTCCCAGACCCGGTGGCTTAAAACTCACGCCGGCGCGTGTGCATGCGTGCCCAGAATCCCGAGAGGAGAATGGAGGAGAAGGGATTGTGGCGTGACCATCCTCCTTGCGGGGTGATTTCTCTCTTTCTGTCTCTATGTCTCTCTCTGTCTGTCTGGCGAGCACACATGCCCTATAGCGAAAACCACTCAAAAAAATAAAAAAAGGTCCTCTCCACGAGAGCTGTGTACACGTACTGCCGTCTTCCAGCAAGTGGACACAGCACTAAACAGTTCGTTCTCGTTCATTGCTGGTTGGACAGTACTGTTTTCCCCAGGGTACAAAGGGTTTTATAAACTCTCTCAATTCGGGGGTCAGCCCATAACACAACACATAGGAAACTGGATACCTCAGGGCCAACTGGAGCTCGAGTCCCCATCCCAGTAGCTAGAAAACTATGCTGGTGTGTGCACATCCTCAGTCCTGATGAGATGGAGAACTGAAGGGAAAAAAGACTGCAGCCTGATCAGCACCATCGAGGGGAACTTTCTCTGTGTTTCTGTGCTGTGTGTGTCCCTCTCTTTGTCCCTTTCTCACTCACATATCGACAGGCATTTAAGAAAAAAATCTCTTGGGTCAGCAGGTAGTATGGAGGTTAAGGTGCTGGATCTCACATAGCCAACTCTGTGGTTTGAGTCCTGAACCTGAAGCTTGAAAATCACACTGGGCATGTGAGTGCATGCCCAAAAATCCCAGGAGGAGAATGACAGAGAAGGGTTTGCAGTGTGGTCATTCACCATTTCTCATTTTTCTCTCTCTGTCTCTCTCTGATGAGCACATACATGTGCCCTATGACAAACTTAATTAAAAAAAAAAGAAAAAAAAAAAAGAAAAAACTAACCTTAGGGCTCTAGCTACTAAAGATTCCGTTACTTAAGATTCTGGACCACTGCACTGTTCAGTCCCTGTAGAAAATGATGCTCTGCATTTGACCTGTTACTGTTTGTGGCTCCCAAAATTCACGTGTTAAGATTTGGTTTTAAGATTTGACTTCTTAGGGCTGGCAGGTGGTTTGGTGGTCAAGGCACTGGATTCCCACACGACCAACCGTGGTATGAGTCCTGGACCTGGTGGCTTGCTTTCTTGCTTTCCCTTTCTCTCTTCCCCTTTCTCTCTCTCTCTGGTCAAATTAAAAATAATAATAACAACAAATTGAATCAAATTAATAAATAACTCTTTAAACAAAAAAGATTTGACTTTTTTGTTTTTGTTTTTGTTTTCTTAGAGAGATTTTTGCTATAGGGTACATGCGCTCACTGGAGAGACAGAGACAGAAAGTGAGAAATGACCCCCCGGGGGGGATGGCCACTCCACAATTCCTTCTCCATTCTCCTCTTGGGATCCTGGGCACATAAACATACGTGCCGATGTGAGCTTCAAGTCGCTGGATCCAGGACTCAAACAGCAGTTGACTACATGGGAGTCCAGAGACATAACCATTACGCCATCTGCTGGTGCCAAGATTTGACTTCTTTTATTTATTTATTTATTTGTTTTGGAGAGGTTTTTGCTACAGGGCGCGTGCACTTGCCAGAGAGACAGCAAGAGACAGAGAGACAGAAAGTGAGAAATCACCCCCCAGGGGGGATGACCATGGCACAATCTCTTCTCCTCCATTCTCCTCTCGGGATCTTGGGTATGCACGCACATGCACCGGCATGAATTTAATCCACCAGGTCTGGGACTTGAACCATGGTTGACTACACGGGAGTCCAGTGTCACAGTCACTATGCCAACTGCTGGTCCTAAGATTTGACTTCTTAAGAAGAAACTTATAACCTTCACAGTGTGGAAACATGGGGCCTTTGGGAGTGACCAAGTGACTATGGTGGGGCCCCGTGACTGTGTTCTGCTGGGTCTATACAGAGAGGAAATGAGAGCAGAGACACACATGGAAGGATGACACGTAGAGATGTGTTCTCTCATGATGTGGTTGATGTGACACCTGGAGGATCTTGGGATGCCACCAACAGAACACTTACCAGGTGCTGGCCCCTGGACCTCCAAATGATGAGGTAAACAAACCTCTGTTATGTTCATCTCCCAGACTTGGGTATTTTCTGTGGTTAGCAACACAGCAGACTAGAACAACTTCTTCATTAAAGCAGAAGACAGTACAGTATGGACACGTCCCAAGGCGGTCCCTGTCTGCTGTGAAGCTAGGCAGATGGGAAATGCTTTGTAGTGAGATACCAAAGCCTGCCTTTCTTATTCACAATTCCAATCTCTCCCACTGCAGAATTGTTCTAGGTTTCGTTTTTACTTGTCTCGTCACCTAAACTCAGTTTTAAACTCCTTGAGGGCAGGAACCATGTCATCTGTTTTTATATAACCAATCATGACTAGAAAAATGCTGGGCTTAAAGGATGTGGAGAAGCGGAGGCACACAGGCTAAAACTGTGAAATGCAGTAGAGTGCCATGAAATATCTGTGCTCTATTTCTTGAGGAGAAGTAATTCTTTTCTGTACTTTTGTTTTAGTTTTTGCTATATGGTGTGTGTACTCACCAGAGAGAGAGAGAAAGAGGGAGAGAGAGAGAGAGAAGTGAGAACTCATCCCCCAGGGGGCTGGCCACAGTACAATCCCTTCTCCAGTTTCTTCTTGGGACTCTGGGCACACAGGTACATGCACATGCACCCAGTATGATTCTCAAGCTGCTGAGTCCGAGACTCGAACTGCACAGGCAGCCATGTGGGATCCAGTGTCCCCAGTCTCTATGTACCTGCTGGCCCAGCAGGAAATAATTTTTTTTTTAATTTTTCTTCACTGGGACCAGCAGATGGTGTGGTAGTTAAGGGTGATGGACTCCCACATGCAGTTTGAGTCCCAGACCTGGCATCTTGGTTTCTCATTTTCCCTCTCTCTTGCTCTCGCTCTATCCTTCTCTGTTCAAATTAAAATGAATAAAGTTAAATAAAATAATTCTTAAAAAAAAGGAGATGTCATCCTCAAGATGACTGTGATTATAGAAATACTGTATAAAAATTTTTAAAAATTTTTTTTCTTCATGAAGATGGTCACTACAAGTCTATAAGCCAAATGTGTTAAGAATTTAAAGGGTAACAACTACTCAATAAATAGTCATATTTGGCTACTGTAAATATTATACACTCTTGAGTGATTTACTTTTGCTAACTTTTTGTGCCACACTTGTTGCCTCTGTAAAATGGGAAACTGTCTAAAACAGTCCCTGTGAAGAATAAGTGAGAGTACACAAAGCTGCAAACCCAGTGCACAGTTAAGAGCTCAACTAAATGCTAGCTATTGTTATTACTCAGACTGTTACAAGGTAAAAATGTCTACTATAATGTTACATATTAAAAGGGGGAATGTAAAGTTATATATCCACATTTATTACAGTAATATAAAAATGTACTCCAGGGGCCAGTAGATGATGTAGCAGTTACATTGCTGGGGCCCCACATGGTCGACTGCAGTTCAAGTCCTGGACCTAGTGGTTTGAAAATCACACCAAGCACGTGTGCGTGCTTGCCCAAGATCCCAGGAGGAGAACGGAAGAGAAGGGATTGCAGCATGGCCATCCTCCCTGGGAGGCAATTACTCGCTTTCCCTCTCACTGTTTCTGTTACTCTCTACTCAGCAAGCACATGTACCCTAAAGCAAAAACCTCTAAGAAAAAATCCACTATTTAAAAAAATACCCACTGGCCCAGATACTGTGGCACAGGGATAATTCTACACTTTGCAATGCTGAGGCCATGTGGAAGTTCAGGGTTCAGTTCTCTGGTCAACCTCAACACATCAGGCACATGTACATACACCAATGTGCTGGCAGGGAAAGGCTGGGGGAAAGGTACCACAGCATAAAACCACATTGGGAGTGCTTCTCCATCTGTTTCTCTGTTGCTCTCATAAATTTTTTTTAATCACATATTGGGGACCAGCAGATGGCGTAATAATTACATCACTGGACTCCCACGTAGTCAACTGTGGTTCAAATCCTAGTTCTGGTGGCTTAAACCTCACTTCAGGCACATGTGCATGCATGCCCAAAATCCCAAGAGGAGGATGGAGAAGGGACCACAGTAGCAGTAGGAATATACATAAGCACTGAATAAATTATAGTCCCTAATCAGATGTGAGAGAGACAACATAAACAGAAAATTTCAATTCAAGGTGGGGAAAGTGCATGAGACCCTAGAAGAGCCCAGAGTTGGAATATCTGACCAAACTGAGGGTTCAAGAAGAAACTTCTGCTAGAGATGACATCAGACCTACAGTCTGACCTGCTAGAAAAGATGTGGGAGGGAGATAAAGAAGGTGCAAGTTCCAATACAACATCAGTAACCACTGAGAAAACATAACGTAAAGTGTAATCACTGTAGAAAAACAACAGTGATCACAACTACAAAGTATCTCAGAAGAATTCTAAATAATACACAGACCAGATGAAGATAATAAAAGAAACCTTATCTGAAGGACGGAAAGACCTAAATACATGAAGAAAGTAACCATTTTTCCAGCTACAAAGAAAATTGTGAATTCCCCTCTAAAATTCTAGAAATGTAATCGCAACTGAAATCTTTACAGGATTTGACAAACTGATTTCTAAAGTTTATCTGAAGGAGAAAAATGTGTAAAAATGAGCCAAGAGATTTTAAAGCAAAACACAGAAGAAAAGAGGGTTTTACCAGGCAATAAAATATATTACTAAGCACAATAATTTTAAAATGTGTTATTGGGGGGCCAGAAGGTGGTGAAGAGCGCTGGATTCCCACATGACCAACCACGGTCAAGTCCTGGACCTGGAGGCTTACTTTCTCACTTTTCCTCTCTCTCACTCCATCCCTTTCAGGTCAAATTAAAAATAAATAAATAAAGGGAACCAGCACTTAGCGTAATGGCTAGGTAGCTGGACTCCCACGTAGTCGACCGCAGTTCGCGTCCCTGACCCGGTGGCTTAAAACTCATGCCGGGCGTGTGTGCGTGCGTGCCCAAGATCCCGAGAGGAGAATGGAGGAGAAGGGATTGCGGCGTGACCATCCCCCCTGGGGGGTGATTTCTCGCTTTCTGTCTCTATGTCTCTCTTTGTCTGTCTGGCGAGCGCACACGCCTATAGAGAAAACCTCTCAAATAAATAAATAAATAAATAAAATAAAGTTGAATAAAATAATAATTTTTTTTTTAAATGTTGACAAGTGGCAAGCTAGGGTGGGCTCCCACATGGCCAACTGCAGTTCGAGTCCCGGATCTGGCAGCTTTCTTTCTCACTTTCTTCCTCTTCCTGTCTCTGTCTCTCTTGGGTCAAATTAAATAGTAAAAATAATAGATAAAATGAAATAATTATTTTAAAATAAAAATGTATTACTGATGCAAAATGGCTAATCTCCAATTTAGAAACAGGAAACTTAGCATATAATAACTGATTTTGCAAATCACGGTAAGAAAGATTGGGGACTACTAGGATATTAGGAAAATAATACTATAAAAATTCATTATACTTTATATGAAAATAAATCCCAAACAGATTCAGATGTAAATATAAAAAGGCAAACTGTAAAAGTAATAGAATATTACACAAATGAATATTTTTATATTCTTGGCTTGAAGAAATCTTTCCTATACAAGATACAAAACCCATAGAACATACATGATAAATCCAACTACAAAAGAAGAAAGACAGACAATTTCTTCCTACAAGGACTGCAGACCTGAAGTCCAAAACTAGTAGCTCACAAGGTCAATGCTGGGCAGTGTTCTGTTTGGTCTACAAGGTTTTTGTCATTGATGACTGTTTTTTTGAAATGGAGTAAGTTCTAACATTCAAAAACTGGTTATTTTGAAATCTGGCAGTACCATTTCCTCACTTACATCGGGAAGAACTAGCTGTGGCTGAGATGGGGACCCTCTTTCTCAGGTAGTAGTTCTCTGACTCATAACTCACACTCACCCCTCCACTCACTGACTGTACCTGCCTGTTCACTCTGGAACTTCACTTTTGAAGTCTCATAAAAAACCTAAATATATATAGGCACAGGGCCAGCAGGTGACATGGAAGTTAGGGCACTGGATCCCACATGGCCAGCTGTGCAGTTTGAGTCCCAGACCCGGCAGCTTGAGAACCACACCAGGCATGTATGTGTGGGCACCCAAAATCCTGAGAGGAGACTGGAAGAGAGGGGACTGTGGCATGGCCATTCCCCCTGGGGAGGTGATTTCTCACTTTCTCTGTCTCTCTCTCTCTCTCTCTCTATAGAGGAAAAAAAAAAAAGCAGGCCAGCAGGTGGCATGGTGGTTAAAGTGTTGGACTCCCACATGGCCAACTGTAGTTCAAGTCCTGGACCTGGTGGCTTGCCTTCTCACTTTCCCTCTCTCTCTGTCTCAGTCTCTCTCTGATCAAATTGAAATACAATAATAATAAATAAAGTTAAAATAAATAATTCTTTTCTAAAAAAGCATGGAAAAACAAGTGCAACCTTGTATAACAGACAAGAGATTACTATCTGTCTACATAGATAGAACTTCTAACGTGACTATGAAAAAGATAAGCCAATCTTTTTAAAATTGAAAAGATAAGTTACAAAAGAAATACAAATGGCCAATGAACAAAAAATGTATAATATTGCATGTGCCCTATAGTGAAAATTAAAAATTAAAAAAAATTTTCTCTTTTTTTAATTGCCAGAGGGTGCATGTGCTCACCAGAGACAGAGAAACAGAGAAAGAAAGTGAGAGAAAATCACATCAGTGTGTTAGCCTCCTATGGGGCGGGAGGGGTAATTATTACTTTGTTTTGGCAAGAGTATAGGAAACTGGAAAGCTCGAACACTGGCTATTTTTTTTTTTTTTTTTTTTTTGAGAGGTTTCTGCTATAGGGTGCATGTGCTTGCCAGAAAAACAGAGAGAGACATAGAGACAGAAAGTGAGAAATCGCCCCCGAGGGGGGATGGCCACGCCGCAATTCCTTCTCCTCCATTCTCCTCTCGGGATCTTGGGCATGCACGCACAGGCGCCTAGCATGAGTTTAAGCCACGAGATCCGGGACTTGAACTGCGGTCGACTACATGGGAGTCCAGTGACATAGCCATTATGCTAACTGCTGGTCCCACTGAACGCTGTTGATAGAGGACGAAATTAGAACTACTTTTTTATGGCAATCTGGAAGGAGCTACCAATATGTTAAATGTACATACACTTTGCCTGACCTGTCAAGGGATTCCAGGAATCTGACATATGGAACTGACTCGCATATGTCTACTACCATACACAAACATGTACCAAAATGTTCAATACAGCATTGTCGATAAAGGCAAATGGAAGCAACCTCACGTTCATCAATAAGGGAAACGCTAATTACATTATGGTATGTCCATAGGCTGGAATGCTACACAGGCATTAACAAGAGTGAGATACACCTACATTTGATGACACAGGAAACACTCTCGGATACAGTATACGGTCAAATAGGCATACCAAGTGCCAGGTCAGCATGTGACCTGCTGGTTAAGGCGGCTGGATTCCACATGGTTCACTACATGACTCAAGTCTGAACCCAGAGACTTGAGAACCATATCAGGCACATGTGCATCCATGTGTGTGTCCAAAATCCTGACGAGAGGGAGAAATGGAGAAGGGATTATGGCATGACCATTCCCCATTTGGGGAGCTTTCTTGCTTTCCCTCTCCCCCAGCCACCCCCATTCTGTCTCTCTAGCCAATGCATGTGCCTTCTGGTCAAAATAAAAAAAGATAAAATGCTGCAATAATTAGTATAACCTAATCAATTTTAGAGTAAAATAAATATATACAAGGTGATATACAACCCTGTGTGTACATGAACACATCATGCATTTTCCTCCATAACCACTGTCAATATACTTATATAAGTATATACTTATCGATCGGGTTGGCCCATAATGCAGAAGTGCTATGCATAGAAAGCCAGACTCCTCATGGCCAACCACAGTTGGGATTGTAGTCTGGTGGATTGAAAAACATGCCAGGCACATGTCCATGCACACCCCAAATCCAGGAAGGGATGGAGAAAAGGAAAAGGGATTGCTGCACGGCCATGTTCCATTAGGGAGGTGCCTTCTCCTTCTCTCTCTCTCTGGCACGTACACATGCCAACTAGCGATTTTAAAAAATTAAAAATAAAAGCACAACAATTATATTTCTTTTTTTTTTTTTTTTGAGAGATTTTTGCTATAGGGTGCGTGCGCTTGCCAGACAGACAGACAGAGACATAGAGACAGAAAGTGAGAAATCACCTCCCAGGGGGGATGGCCACGCCGCAATCCCTTCTCCTCCATTCTCCTCTCGGGATCTTGGGCACGCACGCACACGCGCCCGGAGTTTTAAGCCACCGGGTCCGGGACGTGAACCGTGGTCGACTACGTGGGAGTCCAGCGACATAGCCATTACGCTAACTGCTGGTTCCCAATTATATTTCTAATATATATAATTTAAAAATATAAAGGGTCAGGGCCAGTAGGTGGCCTGGTGGTTAAGGTGCTGGACTTCTCACATGGTCGACCGTGGCCCAAGTCCTGCAGTTGGTGGCTTGCTTTCTCACTCTCCCACTCTCACAGTCTTTCTCTGGCAAAACTCATGTGAAAAAATAAATAAATAAATAAAATACGTCTTTAAAAAATACATAAAGAGTCATCATATATGAAGTATAACATATTTATTGAGGCTCTTTTTTTTCCCCATAGTTGCTTTGAGTCATTTGCAGTTTTTCTCTTCCTTTTTTTTTAAATGTTATTTCCTCGTAGTAAAATATGCACAACACAAAACTCGCAGTATTAACTATTTTGCAGTTTTTCTAAGAAGCATGTATTCATACGTCACTTGAATGCTTTGTTTGTTTGCTAAAAGCACAAAAAGGGCATTCTTAGGAAAAAAGACAGGGCTGGCCCATAGCACAGTGGTTAGGCCTTGCATAAAGGAAGCCAAATCCCACATGGCTGACTAGGATTCAAGTCCCAGGGCAGGATGATTGGGGGAAAAAGAACTGTAGAACCAGGCCCCACTGAGGAGTGTTCTCATTCTCTCTCTCTTCTTAAATCTCCGGTAGACAATAAGTACTAAGGATTTGTGTAAGAAAAACGAACGCTATGAGATGTTGTATTAGAGTTGGAGAGCCAAGGGTGGCATGTTGAGCACATGTGGTTATGGAGGAAAATGCACTTCATGTTCTAGTTGATGTATCTAGAGACATATCGAAGAGGTGACTGACAGCCCGTGACAGAGAGGTGACAGAGTCATCCCTAATCTGAGCACCAGCCATAACCACTGAATGCCCCTTTGATGCATCAGTGAAGGTGCTTAGAAACTGTTTAAAAATATCAGTCCCTTCTGATACCAAATTTTAAAGAGGATATCATCTCACTGATGTCAGTAGTACACTGAGAAGGGGCTGGAAGAAACATGCTGTCCTGTAGTTATTGGTCTCCTGGAGGGAATAGGAGTGATAGCCTTTCTGCTTCTTCATTGTCTTCCATTTTTCCAATTTCTATAACTGTATTATTATCATTATTATTTTTTTTTTTTTAGAGATTTTTGCTATAGGGCTCATGTGCTTGCCAGAAAGACAGAGAGAGACAGACAGAGAGAAATCACCCCCCGGGGGGATGGCCACGCCACCATCCCTTCTCCTCCATTCTCCTCTCAGGATCTTGGGCACGCATGCACAAGCGCCTGGCCTGAGTTTAAGCCATCAGGTCCGGGACTCAAACCGCGGTCGGCTTCATGGGAGTCTAGCAACGTAGCCATTGCGCCAACTGCTGGTCCCTAACTGTATTATTTTTATCACCAAAAAAAGTACATCTTTCAAAATAAATTTTGTATCACAGGAGAAATAAAGCCAGGGTTACTCAAATAATCCCATGCCTAGGGGAACCTGCAAGGCAAGTTAAAATGAGAGTCCCTAACTCTTTATTCCACCCATCAGAGCAGGGACCATGGAGGGACCTGAGGTGGACCGGAAGAAAAGGCATTCTTGTCCCATCCTGAGCTGCCTTGACTCTTCTCCTTGGATCTGAATGGCCCTGAGGCACCTTTGGCCCTACCATTTTTATTTTCTATCATCTCTTTTTTGTTTGTTTGTTTATAAGATGGATGGAAATAGTTGTCTCTCTTTTTTAAAAAAATTTGTCTTGTGTGCTTGCCAGGGAGAGACAGAGAGCTAGAGACAGAAGGAGAGGGAGAAAGCACACGCTCCCATCCCACCCCAGGGCCTGTTCACTCTGCAGTTCTTTTTTCTCCATTTCTTCCCCTGTTGGGATTTAGGGCACACACACATATGCCCCTGAGTGTTTTTCAAGCCTCTGGGGCCAGAATTCCAACCGGGGGCAGTTTCCAACTGGCTCTCAGTTTCCATGAGAGCCCACCCCTCAACCACCAGGACACAGGCAGCCTGGAAATATTTCAGTTCTGGAGTTGACCACTGCCGGCCTCAAGCCTTGGGTCAACGATGGCTATCTGGGAAGAAAAGAAAGAAGCAAAAGACAAACAAATAAAGGCAATCTTCTCCAGTAACTATGAATAACTTGCTCATGAAGAGCCACTGATCATAAACTGGTGCCCCAATGTGGAAGGCTTCAAAGTCAAAGTTTTGTTTTTTGTAACAAAACCCCAGAGTCTCAGGGTACTGTTAGTGTGTCATTATAATCAAGGATCCATCCTAAAAACAAAAAAGTGAAAATTGGTAAAAATTAGAGAGCAATTTTCTTCTCATATATCCTGTCAGGAAATCACAACACCCTTTCTCCACTAGGATAAGGCAAAGAAAGCAGTTTTGACTCAAGGCACAATACCCGCAAGGGAACCACGAAGCCAGCTGACGTCACTGGGATGGCGTCTTCCTTGCAAGTTCTTATTTATTGGGAACTTTGCCACAGTCAAGACCAGCAGCACCCCCAAAGATGTCATTTCCACCTCGGGATAACCTCGTGAGGCTGCTCAGGACACACTGAGGGAATGAATGAATGAATGAATGAATGAACAAGTGAATGAATGGGACAGCAGCAGCGCTCTGCCGGAGCCTTACCGCTTCTGGTTCATGGAGGCCACCTGGAGCCACTCGTTGGTGACGGGGTTGTACGAATGCGCAGCGGAGATCTCCTGGCTCGTGATCCTGTACCCGCCCACTATGAAGAGGTAGTTGTCCAGGATGGCGGAGCCATAACCCCTGACATTCACCAGGTCAGGAGGAAGGTTGTTAGCCAGCGGGAACCAACGCTCAGTCATCTCCTCGTACCTGAGCATGGACGGAGGCTCTCCCTGGTAGGGATGCGGGGCCAGGGGTCCCCCCAAGAAGTCTCCCAGGGCCACGAGGACAGGAGTCCCAGTCATTCGGGATTCCCTCAGCCTCTGCTTCAGGCTGACGTCCCCTGGGGCTGGAGGAGGAGACCCCAGCAGGTGGAACTGGGGCTTGCACAACACCTCGTGGAAGTGGACGACCATGAAGCGCAGGCAGGCCTCCTGCAGGTCAGGCAGCCCGTACACCTGCGCCAGGCGGTACAGCTCCAGGCAGTTGTTGAGCCGCACCTGGGACAGCAGCAGCTGCAGCAGGGAGGTGACCTGCAGGAAGGAGGCCGCTTCCACCAGCTCGGACAGCAGGCTCACCTCGTCCATCTCCTCCTCCTCCTCCACGCCCCCGCCTTTGTCGCCCCGCGAGCCCAGGAGCCAGCCCTCGCGGGCCCCGCCGGCGTTGATGAAGTCCAGCACCAGCCGCAGGCCCGGCGCGCTGAGGCCGCGCAGCTGCTGCACCTCCGGGCCGCCGGCCTCCTGGCTCAGGGCCTCGCGCATGCCGGAGCGGTAGAGGGCGCGGAAGTAGTCGCTCTGCTCGATGAGCTTCCTCTTGCTCACCGGGTAGCAGCGGCCCTCCAGGCGGATCTGCACCATCTCCTCCGCCGACATGGCTGGGGGCCCGGGGGCCGAGGGGCTGCCCGCCAGCTCTGCGCGCTCGCCTCCCCGCCCCGCGCGCTGACCGGGGCCGGGTTCCGGGTTGGGCGCGCCGCGGGATGGCGGCCCGGGAGCTCCGGCGCTGGCCCGCCCGTCTGGCAGCCCCTCCCCCCCGGCCCGCGGCGGCCGCGGCTCAGCCTCGCACCTCCCGGCGGCCGCCCGGCCCTCTGGCTCCCTCCTCGCCTAAAAAGGCCGGGCTGCCGCGCGCGGGCCGGCCTCGCTCGGGCTCTCCGGCAGCGGCAGGCGGAGGGAATCCCAACCCCCAGCCTGCAGCCTCCTCCCACGCCCTTCTCACTTCCGCCCGCGGGACCCCCGCGGCCTCCGGACCTGCGGCCACCGTCGGGCTCCGGGGCAGGGCTGGCCGCCGGGACGAGAGCGGCGGGAGGCAGGACGGCGCGCGCCCCGCACGGCCCCGCGCCTCGGCTCTGCCTCCGGGGGCGGCGGCGATGCTCTGGGGCTGCGGAGCGAGAAGCCAGCTGGCTTCCTCTGCAGGCGATTTGCGAGGGATAAAGGGAAAGAAACGAGCCCAGAAGGGAAGGGACGAAGGGAGTCTCGGGCCCAGAGAGTCAAAAAGACATCACATCTGGGGTCGCCCTCGGGCCCAGCCCGGCGTGGTGTCCCAGAGGGCGGGGACACACAAGCCGTGACTGGACGAGTAGGTGGCACCTAAGCTGACTCCGGATGGTCCTCCCGGAGGAGCCATCTTGCAGAAGTTCCAGGCAGAGGGCAGCGTCTGCGATGCTCAGCCCACCAGAGGGCCAGGGCTGGGGAGCAGAGAGCTTGCGGGTACTTGCTGCCGGACCTGTTACCCTGTTAGGGAGAGGGACCGGGGTCCAGCGCAGCTAGTTAGATCACGCGCTTCTGTTAACATATCTGTATGGCCCTCACGTTCCTGCCTCAGTGTGGTTGAACTAGCCATTAGGGAGTGTCATCTCTGGGCGCAGGTCTGGCCGCTTTTGCTCGTATTTGCCCACAGACGAGGCTTTTCTTTTTACTGGAGAGGTTTTTGCTATAGGGCGCTCGCACCCTCGCCAGAGAAACAGAGACAGGGAGACAGAAAGCGAGAAATCACCCTCCGGGGGGGGATGGCCACGCCGCAATCCCTTCTCTATTCTCCTCTAGGGATCTTGGGCACGCGCGCTCACGCACCCGGTATGTGTTTAAGTCACTGGGTCCAGGACTCGGACCGTGGTCGACTACATGGGAGTCCAGCGACATAGCCATTACGCTAACTGCTGGCCCCAAGACATGGCTTTTCTTGCCACCCCCTTATCCAACTACCAGTTCCCATCATGTGAGGACTCTTAGAAAAGACTCTCCCTCAACCTTGCAATTAGAAGGCTCACCCCAAATAATAATGGGAAGGACCTTCTGTTGCTCAGGAGATATGAATTAATTCCAAAAGGGGAGAGAGAGAAACAGTGTTAGATTACTTTTGGGTGGAAGGAGAGGTAAGGATTGGAAGGGAACAGAGAAGGAGTTCGCGCTTATTTTACAAAAACAAGCACACACTGGGGCCAGCAGGTGGCGTGGTGGTTCAGGTGTTGGACTCCCACATGGCCAACCGTGAGTGAGTATTGGACTTGGCAGCTTGCTTTCTTACTTTCCCTCCCTCTCACTGTCTCTCTGGTGAGCACACATGCCCTATAGCAAATTAAAATTATAATATTAACAAATAAGTAATTTTTTTTCTTTTTTTTTTTTTTTGGAAGAGGTTTTCATTATAGGGCGCGTGCGCTCGCCAGAAAGACAGAGAGACAGTGAGATAGAAAGCGAGAAATCACCCCTCAGGGGGGATGGCCACGCCACAATCCCTTCTCCATTCTCCTCTTGGGATCTTGGGCACGCACGCACACGCGCCCGGCGTGAGTTCAAGCGGCCGGGTCCAGGACGTGAACCACAGTCGACTACAGGGGAGTCTAGCGACATAGCCATTACGCTAACTGCTGGTCCCATAAGTAATTATTTTTTTAAAGAGATCTTTTGCTATAGGGTGTGCGCCCTTGCTGGAGAGACAGCAGACAGCGAGACAGACAGACAGAAAGCGAGAAATCACCCCCCAAGGGGGATGGCCGTGCTGCAATCCCTTCTTCTCTTGGGATTTGGGGCATGCAGGCACATATGCTGGGCATAAGTTTTAAGTCTCTGGATTCAGGACCCAAACAGCTGTTAACCATGTGAGAGTCCAGCGACATAACTATTATGCCATCTGCTGATCCCAGTAAATCTTTTTAAAAAAATAATTATTTTATTTAACTTTACTTATTTGTTTGTTTTAATTTGACCAGAAAGGGACAGGCTGAGTAGGGGGCAGGGGAAAGTGAGAAAGCACGCTGCCAGGTCTGGGACTTGAACCACGGTCGGCCATGTGGGAGTCCAATGTCCTTAACCACCATGCCACCTGCTGGTCTCCCCAATAAATCTTTTTAGAAAAAGAAAAAAAAAAGCATAAACTCCCCCAGATCAAGATTTGAGACCCATCTATAATAGTCCTTTACAGGGAGACAATAGGTGTTTGGATTTTATAATTATTGCTACAAGTTTCATCTTTCTTCTTGGATGACAAGTTAATAATATATTACCTTCTTTTTAAACACATTTCCTCTATTTAAAACAGAAGGTGTGTACTATAATGCTGATTAACATTTTATGATAGGAAGGAGAAAGGGTTGAAAAATAGGACAAAAGCAAGTTAGGAAATCTTTTCAATGCAGTGGTTACATTTGTGCTTCTTACTATGTAATCAAGCTGCTCCACAGGGAGGTGTTGCCATCCATTATTTTCTTTATAATACAGCAGTGTCAGATACCATCACAGGAGCCCATTGGCCTGAACCGAGTGCCTGCACTAGGCCAAACAGGGCAAACCAAAATGGAGTCACTTATGCTGAAGTTCCGCACGCAAAGACCAAACCGAGATCTTTCCCGTCTTTCCAAGGAATCAGGAGAGACAACAGTCAAACCCCAAACAGGCCAGTATTAGCTGACATGAGGAAGCCCACTTTGCCTTCACAAGGAAAGTAACTCTGAAATCACCCATCCACCTTATGTTTTCTGTCTCTGCCTTCCTCAGCCCTTTTCTGACTATAAAATCTACCTCTGCTCAGCTTATCTGAACACTCGTCCTGCTTTATAGAACGAGGTGTTGCTGGATTGTAGAATTCCAAATAAAAGCTGATTAAGATCTCTAAACTAAATATGTTGTCTTTTGAAACCACACAAGCAACTAAATTTAAAAGAAATGTCTAGTAGATTCTGGCCTTCTCAGTAAAAAAGGAGGCAAAGATGCCTCTATGATTTGTCTTATTCAGTAATTTTCTTGGGTTCTATGAAAAAAAAAAAATCCAACTCTTCACCTTGTTTTACCCGGCTTTTGAATCATTACTGATAAAACTCCATTTTTTAAAAAAGAATTTTTTAACTTTATTTATTTATTCACTTTAATTTGACCAGAGAGGGTCAGAGAGAGAGAGAGAGAGAGAGAGAGGGAGGAAGTGAGAAAGCAAGCTGCCAGGTCCAGGACTTGAACCGTGGTCAAGTATGTTGGAGTCCAGCGTCTTTAACCACCACACCACCTACCAGCCCCTAAACTCCATTTTCTTACGACTTTTCACACTCCTGTTCTCGATGGGGGGTAAGGAGATAGTTTAAAGCTTTCAGGGGGAGGCTGTGAGTGAAGGTGGATTTAGCAGCTTCCTTGGGAAGGTGAAGTACCACATCCAATATTGGGCATTAGCCAAGAGAACTTTTGCTGGGAGGCACCCCTGTGCCAAAGACGCTTGGATCTGAGGTGTATTTGGACCTCCATGACAATGCCAGATTCAGTAGGTCAGCCACAAAGAATAGGCCCTCAGTCTCTCCTCTGTCTTCAGAACCTTTCACCAATGGATGCTTTTGTTCCCCAGCCCTCATAGATATGCCTCAGACTGGTATTTTCTTGCCTTTTTAGAACAGTCTGAAAAAAATCATGCTCAAAGAATAATGTGCAGTTGAAAGGTAATTCAAGCACAGTCCCATGATCAGGGCAAGGTCAGGCCAGACAGGGACTCCGGAGTGTTAGGCTGACGATACTGGGCACCGATCCTGCAAGCTTTTTGGCCCCTGACATGATTATAACGTCATTTAAGACCAGGAGCATCTCAAAAGATCAAGTCATACAGTAAGTTTTTAAAAGATCATACAGTAAGTTTTCTGTTAAGCTAGAAATGCAATGTCAAAGCAATGTAAACTCCCTTATCTGCATAAAAACGAAAATATTTCTAGGCTTCATGGAAAAATATATAACTGGAGGTATAATTGTATAAATCTGCTATTGATAGATCATTGAGTTACAAAGACTGAGTTTTGTGCTACTGGGTGATTTACTTCAAGCACTCGACATCACTGTGTGTGTGTGTGTGTGCTTTAGAGATTTTTGCTATCAGGCATGTCTGCTCACCAGAGAGAGAGAGAGAGAAAGCGAGAAATCACCCCCTGGGAGGACAGTCATGCCGCAATCCCTTCTCATCCACTCTCTCAACATTTTGGGCACGGGGGACCAGCAGTTAGTGTAATGGCTAGGTCGCTGGACTCCCATGTAGTTGACCATGGTTCAAGTCCCAGACCCAGTGGCTTAAACACACGCCAGCCAGTGTGCATGCATGCCCAAGATCCTGAGGGGAAAATGGAGAAGGGATTGCGGTGTGGCCACCCCCCCGGGAGGTGATTTCTCATTTTCCGTCTCTCTCTTTCTCCATCTCTCTGTCTCTCTCTGTCTTTCTGGCGAGCACACGCGCCCTATAGCAAAAAAAAAAAAAAAAAAAAAAAAAAAAAAAAAAAAAAAAAACCCTCTTCAAAAAGAAAAAAGATTCTGGGCACGCACACATGCCCAGCATGTTTCAAGTTTTCAAGTTGCTGGGGCCAGGACTCGAACTGTGGTCAGGCATGTGGGAGTCTAGTGCCTTAACCACTACACCACCTGCAGGTCCCATCACCATGTGTTTTACAAAAGACTACAGTAATGATCAAACACAGGCAATTTAAGAATTTATGGAAAAAATACCTTCTGACCTAGCATGTGGAAAAAAAAATCCTTGTATAAGATCTATATTACAGTATTGCTTTTAATAACAAAAATTGCGAAATTACATAAAGTATCATAATAGCTAATATTTATTGAATATATGTTATATATCATGTACTGTTAAAAGTACTTTACATGGATTTCAATACTATTTCTACAATATTTTATAGCTAAGGAAGCTGAGGTGCAGATACAGGCTGGATTGCTCCTGCAATCCAGCCTGTATCTCCGCTTTTCAAAATTTTTGGTCCCAAGAAGTGACCCATTTCCAGACTTAATGTTTATGCCATCACCACAAAAAAATGTGGTGATTTTAAAATTGTAAAGCAAGCTTTTACATTAAGACTGGTGGATCCTTTGAAATGAAACTTTCACCTCTGTTTGAATATCATTTGCCAGCAAAGGGTTAAATAATTGTGGATTGTTCCATTATCCCTGCAGGGAACCTGAGAACTTCAAAGAATTACATATCACACAAAAGAAACTACATTAAATGTGACTGAAAGAGGTGGATGTCAGAAAGGTAGAAATTGGGCTTTGTAGCTTACAGTCTGAGGGCATTTCTTAATAGAAATAGCTATAGAGTCTCGTGAAAAACAAGCAGTCATTTTTGGTGACTCGTTTGTTCATGGCTTTGGCATTAGAAACCTCTCCTCCCTCTCCCCTCAGAACACATGGAACAGTCTGACTGCAGGTAAGCGACTGAAACTTGCTTTCTATAAGAAATTTATTAGGATGAAAGATTTACCCTTTTTAGTATGTTTTATGTGGCTTAAACAAGGTTAGGAGTTAGTGCATGATCATTTTTACTCAAAGTGAAATGCTTTTTAATGTTATTCTGTCTCAAATATTTCTCTCTTCACTATTGATCATTGGTATTATATGTTTCTAAAGATCAACAGATATGTCATAAACAGGCTACTTGTTATTAGGAAACATTTGGAGAGATGAAAGTGCAAAGATTGTTAATTTGGGGTAAAGTAAGTAAATGAGTTGTGCAAAAAGATATAAAAGAAACACAGATCTCAAGTTAGAAAAAGTTTTTCTTTTTTTAAAGAAGCAGTATAGTACTTTAAAAAGCCGATTATCACTAAGGCTTCGTATAAAAATAAATACAAAAAAGTAGCAATTTGAGGCTTTGAGCTAATTTGCAGTCATGCTCATCACTGAATACAGAACTCATGCATATTTCTTAGCACTACTGTTTTTTTTAAGAATTATTTAATTCCATTTATTATTATTATTATTATTATTTAATTTGACAGAGAGAGAGAGAAAGGGAAAGCGAGAAAGCAAGCCACCAGGTCCAGGATTCAAACCATGGTCAGCCATGTGGGAGTCTAGCACCCCAACCACCACGCCATCTGCCAGCCCCAGCAACAACTGTTTTAATCAGAGATACTATGCCTTTATGTATGTACTTCGTGGTCTCCTTTATAACTTCAAACATGAACATCAGAAAATAGATTACACAGGGCCCAGCAGATGGCATTAATGTTATGTTACTGGACTTCCACATAGTCAACTGTTTGAGTCCCAGACCCAATGGCGTAAAACTCATGCCATGTGCATGCGCACAAGTGTCCAAAATCCAGAGAGGAGAATGGAGAAGGGATTGCAGCTTGGCCATCCCCCCTTGGGGGTGGGGAGGATGACTGCATGCTTTCTGTCTCTGTCTCTCTGTCTCTCCAGCAAGTGCACATGCCCTATAGCAAAAATCTCCCTCTAAAAAAGAAGAAAAAGAAAATAGATTACACAATCCCCAACTTGAACCCCTTCCACAACACTATAAATTATTAGGTTTTTGGAAATGTCATGATTTTTTCTATGTTTTTATATGCAAAAATGCATCATGACTTTTCCGACAACCCAATACATTTTTTATTCTTGGTTGAACAGTATTCATCTTAGTGGTGGTTGTATCCCATTCACATTGTGAGCGTGTTTTTTTCCCCAAATCTTTGATCTTCTTTTAATAAGAATGCTTGTGACAGGCCTTTATGAAAAATACCTGGCCCCAAGAAGTGACCAGGACCTATAGTCAATGTTTTAACAATCACTGCAAATTAAAATTTTAAATTTTATTCCAATTGAGTTTTTATTTACTTTCGAATTTAGTAAAAACTTAAGCCAGTGCGCAAACTGGTTTTATAATGAACCTAAATTCAAAGAAATAAAGAGAGGATTAAAAAAAAAAATCTGTAGTCACAGGTTCCTTAAAAAGCACACAGAAGTGCTCTCACAAAACGATGTCTTGTTCCCGGTGAAACAAATCCTTCCTTTATCTGACGTCAAGTGACTAAATTATTGTTTTCCTCAGAAAGACGCTTGACTAGGATTTCCACTCGTCTTTATATTTACTGAGTAAAAGGTGTCTGCAACTATTCACTTTCAGAGAAAGAAGAAAAGCAGAGGAAAAAAGCCACATCTCCAAGAGGCTAAGGGACAGAGCATTCTAATAGCCTGGGAGGTGTTCAGAAAGAATATCAGCAAGTCCCACGTTCATCCGGGGCTCAAACTGAAGAAACAAGAGTAAAAGCAATATGCCATCAAAGAGTGGCCTCCTTTTTGTAAATGGGCCTCCAGAAAAATCCCAAGGAAACTCACCCACAGAATCCACTTCCAAGTCCCAGAGATTGTCTTGAGCCTTGATGGTCAGCTCTGGCTTCTGTCTGGAAATCAGACTTTCTCCAAGTCTTCCGTCATACCAGAGAGATGCATGTGGCAGTGGTGACAGCAGAAGTGATATTGCTCCTAAGTATGGTGTGGACATCAGACGCTCTCTGCTCTCCCACTGTCTTTTACAGAGGCTGCTGGATCCGTCGCTTCCCAGGTCTGCTAATTGACCTGGAGGAGTCTCAGAAGCTAGGAGCCCAGTTCTTGAAATATTACTCTGAAAGCACCGGCCAGAAGTGCAGTAGGAGCTGCTGCCTTAGGAAGGATGGTAAGTATACATGATGTGCTTGAGCAGGGGTGGTCAGGTAGCATGGTGGTTAAGGCACTGGACTCCCACATGGCCAACCATGGTTTGAGTCCTGCACCTGGTGGCTTCTTTCTCACTTTCTCTCTTGCCCTCTCTTTGTCTCTCTCTCATCCAATTTTAAAATAATAAATATAATTAAATAATAATTCTTTTTAAAAGGGGGAGCTGACTTCCAAGAATGAAGACCTAAGTAAGGAACACTAGGTAGAAGGCCAGGTGAACAGGGGCAAAGATGAGAGAAGATGCCTGAGGATCGGGGAGAGAGAAGTGCAGACAGGGAAAGCATTGAGACTGAGCTGGCCCTCTGGGCTGTCTGCAAACCTAGGACTGCCCTAGAACGGTAGAGGACCAAGAGGAAACCAAAAATCCTCTTTTCTTCACCAAAGTGCTAAGTAAAGTAAAAATATTTCCTGTAGGGTTACTTAACAATATTTTTGTAGCCCGAAATGCTAATATAACATATATGATTTTAACAATGTTGATAACCATTTCCTTTTCAGAGTACATGTTGGTGATACTAGTGTCATGTTAAATTTTTGAAATGTGCGGGACCGGCAGTTAGCCTAATGGCTATGTCGCTGAACTCCCATGTAGTTGACTGCAGTTCAAGTCCTGGACCCAGTGGCTTAAACTCACACCAGGCGCGTGTGCGTGCGTGCCCAAGACCCCAAGAGGAGAATGGAGGAGAAGGGATTGTGGCGTGGCCATCCCTCCTGGGGGGATGATTTCTCGCTCTCTCTCTGTCTCTCTTTGTCTTTCTGGTGAGCACACGTGCCCTATAGTAAAAAACCCCTCCAAAAAAAATTTTTTTTGAAATGTGCTCGCTTGGGCTGATCAAATGTTGGATGTACTGAACAGGAATTTTGAGTGAGATTCATGTTTTAAAAGAAATAGGGAGATATATATGACATGGAAAATTTTTCCCTATTTTCTTAACAAATTTTTGTCTGTAATATAGAATCTGAGTGTAAACACCATCTATATAACATGAGCAAAGTGTGGAGTTAGGAACATTTCACGTAACAATTGCCTAAAGATTTCTTTCATTGCTTTTTTAGTCTCCCAAAGATTTTAAAGCTACTCGGAGAGAAACAAAAGTAACACAGCACTATAAATAATTCTCTAAATTGGTTTCTTTCCATAGTTTCATACCAGCTTATTAATTGCCGATGCCTCACCCAACTGTGCACTAAGAGTTCTGAGAAGGAAAGTGCAGCTACGTGGGTGTGGAAACACGGTCCAGAGACTGCAGAGAGAAGCTGTCCCAGGCCAACCCTTGAAAGTTAATCAAGCACAAAGAGAGCAATCATTTAATGAACAGAAATATTTTTGAAAAGATAGCCAACCCAGATTGCCACCATCTACATGCTCCTGACTCTGTAAGCCTTCCCTGAGGGGGTTTGGGAAGGGGAGTACCTTTCCTAAATTTTCTCATAGCACGGATTTACCAGACAGTTCACAGCAGGGAAACGGGACTTTCAGGACACCGCCATCACCCAGGACAATTCCATGATTTTAGAGCTTCTGCAGCTTCCAGGTTGTGCCTTCCCTTCCCTCAGAACAATAAAGGGCAGGATGGAACATTCCAGTTTTTATCATTTTTATTTGTTTGTTTCTTCCACAAGAGAGACAGAGACAGAGGGACAAGCAACCCCAACAAGGTCTCTATGGTCTGACCCACCCCTAACCTCAGCTGGCCCCAGTACACACCCACAGGTCTGCCATGCTCAGGGAAGCCCTCGGATGCTCACCCGGCCCCTTTCCCATGTGGGTCCTGCGTCCCTGCTGTGCCACCCCCTCACCTCCCATTCCAGGTTTAGCTAGAAGCCAGAACTTTAAAACACCACACTCTCACTCAGAGATGCAACTCTCAAATGTGTACAAAGAATGGAAAACATCTTTTTAAATTATTTTCTTATTAGGAATTAAAATTTCTTGGGGCCAGCAGGTGGTGTGATGGTTAAGGCACTGGATCCCCACACGGTCAACCATGGTTCAAGTCCTAGACTTGGAGATTTGCTTTACTTTTCTTCTCTCTCTCTGGCTTATCTCTGGTGAGCCCGTTTACCTGATAGGAAATTAGAAAAATAATAACAATAATAAATAAAATTACATAATTAAAAAAATAATTTAAATGTCTTAAATTTGAATATTTTACGTTTTCATTCCTTTCTCTTAAACTTGACAGGACAGTACTCAAGGACTGTATTTGTAATCTATAATAGATCATCAATGTATCAATAATTAACTTTTGTCCTTTTTTTCTCCTTCTGGAAAAATAAAAAGTGCAGACACATGAGAGTATCCCAGAAGTAATGGTGGAGACATAACTTTCCCAGGGTACCTGACACAGAGGCAGGCCAGGTGCTGCCAGCCGCAATCCCAGGGCAGCCTTAGGCAGGCGCTGAGGCCTGGCAACCACACACCAGCCTCTGTGATCTGACGGTATTAAAGAAGTTGATACCTTAGGCCCCTGGATGTTCACGTCACGTGGTTCCTGTGGCCCTGCAGGGGAGCCAATCTGCCTTGTGCTATAGGAAGAACAGATTGAAGATCGGCACTTGACAAACCTGACTTCATGTTTTCCGGATCACACAAGATTTTTAAGACACAAATTTGCTTAGAAAAGGGGAGAGCACAAGCAGGTGGTGTGCCTGGCCACTAGAATTCCATGAATGTGTGTGCCCAAAATCGCCAGAGGAGAATAGAGGAGAAGGGCTTGCAGAGTGGCCAGCCCCAGGGGTGATTTCTCACTTTCTGTCTCTCTGTCTCTGGTGAGTCCAAGTACCCTAGAGCAAAAAATCTCTCTCTTAAAAAAAACAAAATCCTCACCAATCCAATCCACTCCCTGACTCTTCACATGACATTGAAGAGGCTTTTCTGTAAGATGCGGTTTTGCATGTGGGGTGGCGCACACCTACAGTCGGGGAAGGGGATGGCTCACTTGGCCCGCTCCTTTCCCCCAGGGGTGTCTCTCCCTGCAATGCAGTCTCTACTCCTCCTGCCCTTCCCATTACTCTTCCCTCCTCTGCTACAGCATTCGGCTCCTGATTTTCCTATTTCTTTTCCTGGTGACCCCCAGCACCTTAGCATTCCGAAAGGGCACTGCGCCTAGAAATCTGGTATATAAATCTCCACAGGATTCTGTAGTCATTTGAATTTTTTTATGAACATAAAATACTGGGACTAGAAAATAATTCCAAATAGCCTGTGCGAATGAAATCTATGAAAAGTTAGAGAAAAATCAATAGGTATTTTCTTTTTTGTTTTAAAGAATTATTTAATTTTACTTATTAGTGATGATGATGATGATTTGACCAGAGAAAGACAGACAGAAAGAGGGAAACTGAGAAAGCAAGTCACCAGGTCTGGGACTCGAATCAGTGGGCTGTGTGAATCCAGCTCCTTAACTACCGTGCCACTTGTCGGCTCCAATATTTTCTTTAAAAAAAAAAATTTCCATAGTCATAGAAGCAGTTACAAAAATTCATGATGTTCTGTAAAGTGCCTGACCATAGGCCTGCCCTCTACTGCAATACACAATTGCTGTTTCTGAAGGAAGCATAGGTTCCTCCGAGCATCTCAGTGGTGGAAATCAGCCCTCTGCAGCTGTCCTTGGCCTGTTTCCCTTTCAGTTTCCTGTAACGTGGCCGTCTTCTACCACGATCCTATTCATGACAACGTCAACTGCCTTCACGTCCACTGCCCGACGCTGGAGAGCTGCATATTGGAGCCGGGAGCCAGTGCCATCTTGTACAACGTAACAGACGGTAATGGCTTCTATAATGTATTCCACATGGGGAAGATGTTGGTAATACTCTCGGAGAGGCACAAATCCTAGAAAACTGACCGGCAGTGGTCATGCCTGAGTCCCAAATCGTTACTTCCCAGTGACCTCTGGGACAACCAGGGCAGAAAACTGGAAGTGAATTCCCTTTAGTATGGCACGTTTGGCAGTGACATTGCTCTACATGAGAACAAATCACTTAGGACTGAACAAGAGCTTCAACACTGCACTGTCCGTGCCTCGGCACCCTCGGCTACAGCCAAAGTGGCCACTTCTGCACTTCTACTGCCGTGGCTGAGGGCGCACGAGGAAATAAAGCATGTTTGAGATCCATGGAGCCTGCAGAGGGGCTCTGCAAAGATGGAGGTCCAGGAAATGCACCCCACTTGCTGACACACATTAGCACACATTGATCCCAAAATAACAAGTGTATTGTATTTTAGAAAAATAAGTATTTAAGTATCCTTTGCTCATGTAGTTCATCTCAGGATGCAAATCAGTGACTATACTTTTTTGCCATCAAAATACATATCAAGGAGATAGATTTATCAGTTTGTACTTACTGGTCACGTGCTCCAGGCTGGACTTGACACTGCAGAAAACCACAGCCATATCTCTGCCCTCAAATTCCTATTATTGTAGGGAACCAGCAGTTAGCGTAATGGCTATGTCGCTGGACTCCCACGTGGTCAACCGCGGTTCGCGTCCCGGACCCGGTGGCTTAAAACTCACGCCAGGAGCATGTGCGTGCGTGCCCAAGATCCCGAGAGGAGAATGGAGGAGAAGGGATTGCGGCGTGGCCATCCCCCCTGGGGGGTGATTTCTCGCTTTCTGTCTCTATGTCTCTCTCTGTCTGGCGAGCGCACGCACCCTATAGCAAAAACCTCTCCAAAAAAAAAAAAAAATTCCTATTATTGTAGTCAATGTGACAAGTTGTACAGTTAGACACATAACTAAATACAAAACGTGTGGTATGCATTAGTACAAAGGCTCCAAAGAGCGAGACCAGTGAAAGGAAGTTTGTTCAAGAGAGGCTTTATGGAAGACACCAGGAGTGCCCATGTAAGGAGTTAGTTCTCTATCAGGCCATGAGAAAGCAAGAGAACTAGCCTGGACACAACATGAGGATATTCGGAGTTGTAAAGAAAATATGGCTAAGAAAGGGTAGGGTTATGTGTCAAAAGGACTGTGGACGAGTAAAGTTTTCATTTGACTTTGTCAGAAACAGGGAGCCAACAAAGGCATTTAATGAGAGAATGCCATTGAGTGGTGAGTGGGTATCTTAGTCTAGGAAAATCATATGCCGGATACAGGTTGGAAAATCTAGTCAGAGAAGCACTGGGTCTGGACGGGTTGATCACGATTTCAGTGAAGAAGGAAGAGGATCACCAGAACGTGGGGAAGACCGAACAGGACTTATCAGTAGCTACCCTTAAAATGAAGGCAATGAGAGAGAAGTCAGTCGTTCTGCCGTAGAGTCCGGATGGGTGACGGAAGGAAGAATGATGTCATGATGAGACAAGGAGGCTTTGGACGTATTCAGTTGGAGAAGACATGAAGGGGCTGTCCCTGTAGCTTAGTGGTTAAGGGAGCCAGATCACACACGAAACACAGCTTGAATCCTGACCTTACTGGATTGAAGAACATGCTGAGTGAGTGTGTGTGTATCCAACATCCCAAAAGGATGGAGAGACAGGGAGACAGGATTGTGGCATGGCCATGCCCTTTCATGGGTGCTTCCTCCTCTCCCTCTGTCTCGCTGCTGAGCACACCTGCCCTTCGACTATTCAAAAGAGAGAGAGAGAAAGAACAGAGAAGACATGAAGTCTCCAGGTGGAAACCTCTAGTAGAACCCCAGAGAAGTAAGATCAGAGCTCAAGAAAAAGGAAAAGATTGGTGATATGAACTTCGCCATCAATGAAGTGGTGACAGCTGGGGATAATCTCTTTGTATGTGTAGGGGTGAGGGGGACAAAGAAAATATAGCTAAATACTATAGACCGAACCACGTGATTGTGTCAAAACCACACAATCGATTAGGAGCAAGAAGAAAACAAGCTAAAGTGAAAATGAGAGGCAGGAAGTCTGGGATAAAGTGCCACGGGGGTCTGAGGTCGAGAGTCACAGGAGAATTTCAGAGAGGATGACCAGCCGCACAAAGGAATGAAACACAAAGGATCAGGAAACGTGGAAGTGTTGGTTTACTTCAGAAGCATGATTTTGATAGAACAGTGACGACTGCAACAAGATGGCAAAGGCAAGGCAGATTCAGAAAGGAAATGGATGTTGGAGAGCAAGGTGCGGGGGATGGCGTGCTAGCAGGAACTACTGGAAAGCTGTTGAGTTTTTTTCTTCCTTTTTAAAAACAAAGCAGTATTTGTGCATGTCCGAAGTCAGAGGGAGAGGATTAGTAGAGCTGTCCCTCCCACCTGCGGTTTCACTTTTCATGGTTTCAGTTACCCATCAGTCAACAGCAGTCCAAAATATTAAATGGAGAATTCCAGAAATAAACAATTCATTTTTCAATTGCACGCTTTTCTGGTGAGAAATCTCATACTGTCCAGCTCTCTTCCACTTGGAAAGTGAATCATCCTTTTGTCCAGAGTGTCCACAGTGTCTACACTACCTGTTAGTCACTTAGTAGCCACCTGTTATCAAGTGGGAAGAAAGCAAAGTCTATAAGGGTTTTGGTGCCTAGCACAGTTTCAGGCACCCAACTTGGGGCGGGGAGGGAGCCTTAGAATGCATAATCCACAGATGGAGGGACTACTGCATACGAGAGAAAATACTGAAGACAAAGCAGGTCTCTCAGGAAGTAGAACAAGGTGAGATTTAGGGCTTTGCTCATGATTTTAAATAGTTATTCTACTCAAGTCCTGTTTTAGCTTTGTTAAAAAATGCTAGGGCTGGCCCATAGCATGGTAGTTAAGCACTGTGCATTGGGAGCCAGATCCTGCATAGCTGACTGGTCCTAATCCCAGCCCTGGAGGCTTGCAAGATGTCAGGCATGTGTGCATATGCCCCAAATCCTGACAAGATGGAGAGATGACAGAAAAAGGATAGGGGTGTGTCTGTGACTCACACCCTGTTGGGGGGTGCTTTCTCTCTGGCACATGCCCTCTGGGAATTAAAAAATAAATAAATATGGGCTAGCAGATGGCATAGCATTTACGTTGCTGGACTCCCACATGGCCGAGCCGGGTTAGAGTCCCATTATGGGTGGCTTGAAACTCATGTAGGGAACGTGTGCGTGTGTTCCCAAGATCCCAGGAGGAGAGTGGAGAAGGGATTGTGGCATGACTGTCTTCCCCAGGGGGGTGGGGGGTGGTGATTTCTCATTTTCCCTCTCATGGTCTCTGTCTCTTTCTCTCTGGCAAGGGCACGTGCCCTAAGGCAAAAACCTCTACAAAAAGAAAAAAGAAGAAGAAAAAAAAAAAAAAACAGAAAAAATGTTAAATGCTACAGTGTATCTTAATAGTTACCATTTCTGTAGCTCTAGCATTAACTCCTGCTTCTGTTGTACAAAAGCCCTGAGGAATACAAAGCCTTCTCCTTCCTGTATCATTCACAGCAGAAAGTGTCCTAAAAGTTAAGATAAATTCAACTGTAGCCTTAAGTTTCTAAGCCTTTCAGAAGTATGCAGCGGTAGAACTTGAATTTAGTTTAGTTCAGTAATTCTTAGTGGCAAAACCCAAAACGTCTTCAAACTGTGCTTTCAGTTTTTCTCTTTGAAATTCAAAACAAAAGGAATGATGTCTTCTTTATCTTTCAGGTATAGATCCAGACTTGCTGGTTTTTGAACAGTCACCTCTCACGTATCTAAATACCCGTTCCTCATCTAACAGGTGGGACAGACTAAGGATTCTAAAAGCTATGCATTTAGATAAGCAAGCCACCACCATAAACCATATGCTGCTGTCCACAGAGGCTCCGCCGTCAACCACGCACCCAGGTTTGGCCGGAAACACAGACAATGCCAGTTATTCCAAAGAGTTAGCCACAGAGTTGGGGGCAAGATTCATTTCTCTAAATGACCCCATTACCACGAAGGTAAATACAGTGTCACCAAGTACCGATTTCATCAACAATCCAGACAACAAGACGATTTCTCCTTTTTTTGTGCCCATAGACACAAAACTTTCTCATGTGCCTATTCCATCCCGACTCAACAGCAGCAAACAATTACTGAACAAAACCAAGGGGCACGACAGCAGAAACCGCACATTCGAGGACGATGAGGCCCGTGATGGGGCGTCTGTGACTTCAAGGGCCTGGCTGGTTCCTGCGGCCCTCTGTGCCTCTGTCATCGTTCTTGGCTGCTGCATAGTCATCCTGTTATCTGGACGCTGTCAACAGCAGCAGGGACAGTACAAACTAGGAAAGAGAGTGAGGATCCAGGCAAATTTAAAAACAACCCTCTGAGAGAACTCTTAACAATCACAGGTGAGACGAAGCTTTCAAGGGCTTCGTTTTTAGGGGTTTTTTTTTGTAAAATAAGGGCAGTTTAGTTAAAAATAATAATTACAGATTGCTTTTTTCAAAAAAGACTAATGCTTGATAAACACAACCCCTTTTTCAAACTCTGTTTGTTTGTTTTGAGTAGTGTTCTCTGCCACAGTCCCAACATTCTGACCCCTCAAGTACCATGCGAAAGAGATTCCAAGTGCTTTAGGGGCATTTACGCTTTGACCGCTTACAAGTCTGCAAGTCAGGTATACTACTACAAACCATTACACTACTACTGTCACACCCTACAGATGAGAAAAATGAGACCAAGAGAGTTCAAGCATCTTGCCTAGTCACACAGCAAGTAAGCAGGCAAGCCAGGACTTAATTAAATATGCAATTTGGTTAAAATGTCCACACTTGAAATCACTTCGAGACAAAGAGCCTCCTTCTTTCCAATAAGCATGAAAACAAGAATGCCAGGAAGAAAATACCTTAACATCATCCTATTTGTCTCAGTCAAGGTCAAATTATTGTCACATACATGAATGAAATTGGGTTAGCACTATTAGTTACCCAGAAGCAAATGCTTCCTGATTGTTTATTATTTTTGGCATAGCGTACGTGCACTTGCTGTGGAGAGATAGAGACACTAAGAAAGTGAGAAATCACCCCCTCCGAGGGGGAGTGGCCATGCCACAATCCCTTCTCTCCATTCTCCTCCTGGGATTTAGGGCATGCATACTTACGTGCCCGGCATGAATTTCAAGTGCCAGGTCTGGGACTCGAACTATGGCTGGCAGTGCCTTAACCACTACACCACCTGCTGGTCCTGCTTCCTGATCTGTATCTACCTTTCTATGAACAGTTCGTTTACACTTTTCAATCCCAGTCCATGAGATGACTACCGGTAGCTATGGTACTGAGCTCTTTGAGCTTTCTGCATTGATTTCTGTTGAATAAAGTTTGAGTGCTTTAGTTTACAACCCTATTTCCCCAGGTGTAAATATTAGCTCTAGGTATTTCGGTTCTGTCTAAATCTTAAACAACTTACTTTGAAATCTCACACTCAGACTCAAATATAGGATATCGTAATTCAAGTCTCAATTTTTTTGTTTTTAGGTTTTTGCCACAAGGCACATGCGCTTGCTCCTGGAGGAATGGTCATGCTGCAATCCATTCTCCTCCAGTCTGCTGTTGAGATTTTGGGCAAGCACATGCACAGCGGGATTCGAGCCGCTGGGTCTATGGCTCGAACCATGGTCAGCCATGTGGGAGTTCAACACCTTAAACCACCATGCCGCCTGCTAGTCCCATCTCTAATGATTTTAAAACGTAGGCCCTTCATCTCATTCCTAAAACCATATTTAATCTGAGGTTAGATACAAAAAAAAAAAAGGCAAAAAGTATAAAAAATAAATAAGGGGAAGTCCTGTTATGAAATTAATGAAATATTGGTCTCATAGAAATTAAAACAAATTGTCCAGTAGATTAAAAGTTGTTTCTGGGGCAGGACCAGCAGGTGACGTGGTGGTTAAGGTGCTGGACTCCCACATGGCTGACCACGGTTTGAGTCCCAGACCTGGCAGCTTGCTTTCTTCCCTTCCCTCTCTCGCTCTCTCTGCCTCTCTCTGGTCAAATTAAAATGAATGAATGAATAAAAATAAATAAATAATTTTTTTAAAAAGTTGTTTCTGGGGCCAGAAGGTGGCATAGTGGTTAAGGGCGCTAGACTCCCACCTGGCCAACTGTGGTTCGAGTCCCAGACCTGGTGGCTTGCTTTCTCACTTTCCCTCTCTCTCTCACTAACTCTGTCCCTCTCTGGTCAAATTAAAATAAAGTTAAATAATTCTTTAAAAAGAAAAGTTGTTTCTTTTTCTTTCTCTGGTATTGACACTGGATGGAAAAGAAAATGACTATTTTTTTTTAAGAGAGATTTTTGCTATAGAGTGCGTGTACTCTCCAGACAGAGACAGAAAACAAGAAATCCCAGGGAACCAGCAGTTAGCGTAATGGCTATGTCACTGGACTCCCACGTAGTCAACCGCGGTTCGCGTCACGGACCGGTGGCTTAAAACTCACACTGGGCGCGTGTGCATGCATGCCCAAGATCCTGAGAGGAGAATGGAGAAGGGATTGCGGCGTGGCCATCCCCCCTGGGGGGTGATTTCTCGCTTTCTGTCTCTATGTCTCTGTCTGTCTGTCTGGCGAACGCATGCGCCTTATAGAGAAAACTTCTAAAACAAACAAACAAACAAACAAACAAAAATAGAAAGCAAGAAATCACCCCCTCCAGGGAGGATAGCCATGTCATAATCCCTTCTCCATTCTCCTCTTGGGATCCTGGGAAGGTTCGCACACGTGCCCAGCCTGAGTTTTTAAGTTGCTGGGTTTAGAACTTGAACTGCAATTGACCATATGAGAGTCCAGCAACGCAACCTTTACGCCATCAGCTGGTCCTATTTCTTTTAACATAAAAGAAATATACAAAATCTCCTTCAGTGAAATATATCAATCAAAAAAATCTGATTTAAAATATAATCAATTTACCTTAAGTTGCTAATGATTCATACTATTAGGTATCATAAATTTTATCAAGCTCTTTCCTAATACATTAGGGGAACAAACACATGATTCTGGGGGTGGGGACAAGATTTAAATATTGTATTTAAATAAATAATTCAGTAAGCTGCCCTTACAAATTATTTGTATCTGCATTCTTTTAAAAAATTACTTAATTTTAAATATGCATGAATTGCTTACAGGTCTTCCAACAAACTAGATCTGCTAGAAAAAGTTCTTCTCATGCCAGGTGTGTGTGTGTACATGCCCAAAATCCTGGAGGGAGGGAGAGATGGAGAAGGGACTGTCATGTGGCCATCCCCCACTGGAGGTGCTTTCTCTTCTCCTCTCTGTCTCTGGCCAGTACAAGCACCATCTAATAAGAAAAAATAAATAAAATACGTTTTACTCTCTTGGGGTTTCTCAGATTTTTATGTATTCCTTAAAGTGAAGTTCCATATGGGAAAATACTTCTTTGTAATACAAATATATACCTTCTCTTCATCAGTGTCTACTTTTGACCATCATATAAACCAAATAAACTTGAACTAGAGAGGCAACTCGGTCCAGGACCAGTCAAGCAGCACACTGGGACTAGAAACCTTATTGGAAGACAAAACTGAATAAAATTTTAAAATCTGTTAAGAAACAGTCAAATATTGGGACCAAGAGCAGATGGCATAATGGTTATATTGCTAGACTCCCACATGGCCAACCATGGTTCGAGTCCCAGACCCAGTGGCTTGAAACAGAATGTTGGGCGTGTGTGTGTGCATCTCTAAGACCTGGGAGAAGAATGGATAGCCGTATGGCTATCCCCTAACTCTGGGGGTGAGTTCTTTCTTTCTGTCTCTCTGTCAAGCGCACATGCCCTATAGGAAAAAATCTTTAAAAAAAAAAAAAAGGAAAAGAAAAACAGTCAAAGATCTGAGACCAAGCCAAAAACTAATGCTAAGGTTGTTACACTCTCTTACGAAGTAACCAAGAAATCTTCCCAACATCACAATCAGACAGACTTTAAAAAGAAAAAAAAAAAGGGAGGGGGCCCCCCAGCTGGTGGTGTAGTGGTTAAGGTGCTGGACTCCCACATAGCTGACCATTGTTCAAGTCTCAGACCTGGCAGCTTAGAACTCACACCAGGTGCGTGTGTGTGCGTGCCCAAAATCCCGAGAGGAGAATAGAGAAGGGACTGCAGTGTGGCCATACCCCCCTGGGGAGTGATTTCTTGCTTTCTGTTTCTCTGTCTATACGACAAGCACATGCAACCTAATAGCAAAAATCTCTCTCAAAATATAAAAAAGGCCATAGCTGTCCAGTACGACAAAGTACCAAAGTTGGGGGAAAAATATGTAAAGCAAGAATTCAAGCATCCTGCAACTAAGAAAACAGGTTCAGGGACCGGCAGGTGGCATAATGCTGGATTCCCATGTAGTCGACCCAGCCGGGTTCGAGTCCCGGACTCACAAAAGTTTTTTTGTTTTTTTTTTTAATTTTTATTTATTTTATTTAGAGATTTTTGCTATATGGCATGTGTGCTTACTGGAAAGAACAAGAGAGACAGAGAGACAGAAAGCAAGACATCACTCCCAAGAGGGGATGGCCACGCCACAATCCCTTCTTCATTTTCCTCTCAGGATCTTGGCCATGCGTACTCACCCGGAGAGTTTTAAGCCTCTGGATCTGGGACTAGAACCATGTGAGTCCAGCTTATGTAACCATTATGCCATCTGCTGGTCCCTTAATCAATTTCTTAGTTCCCTAAGTATTGAAGCAATTCTGAACTCTACAACTTCAGTTTGAAATCAGAAATGACTGCATGATCAATAGAGCAAAAAGCTTCCCCTAAAAGTCTAATAAGGACAAGACAAAGTACATTGCATATAGTGAATCAATGAACAGATTTTAAAGGACAGAAATATAATCACAAATAGTGCTGCTTAGTTATTGCAAAAAATACAACAATAGCAACTTTTTTTTTTTTGATACATTTTTGCTATAGGGCACATGCACCACTGGAGGGATAGAGACAGAAAGCGAGAAATCACCCCTCCCCCCGCGGGAATGGCCACACCACAATCCTTTCTCCTCTATTTTCCTATCAGGATCTTGGGCACACGTGTACACACGCCCAGTATGAGTTTCAAGTTGCCCGATCCAGGACGCAAAATTGCAGTCAGCTGTGTAGGAATCCAGTGCCTACCCACTATGCCACCTGCTGATCCCAGTGTTTTGCATTAATCACACAGCTCTAAGATTTGGCCATTAGGTGTCAATGACTGTGACCTAAGAGTTTTCAAGAATGAGGCTTGGTGCTGGCTAAATGCAAGAGTCCACCATGGTTCTCTACAAAACTGCCCTACCTTCTGGCACCAACTCTAAGTTGGGAGGGGTAGTTTTAAAAAACCACCTGCAGGTTCAATAATTCACTAGAACTCAATTGAAGCTCTCATACTCTCTTGGTTACAGTTTATGTATCCTTTTAAGAAAAGGATACAAATTAAGTCTCCTAAGGGAAGAAGCATATGTTTAAGTCCAAAAGAGTTTCAGAGCTCAGCTTTTGGAATCCTCTGCCCCTGGAGTCAAGAACGATCACTTGTCCATTGTCAGTGCAGCAGGTGGCTTGGTGATTAAGGCACTAGACTCCCATATGGTAGAGCACGTTTTGAGTCCCAGATCTGGCAGCTTGAAACACATGCCAGGTGCTGAGTGTGTTCCCAAAGTCCCAAAGGAGAGTGAAGAAGGGACTGTGGTGTGGCCATCCCCCTGGAGGGTGATTTCTTGCTTTCTCTGTCTCTCCAGCAAGTGTATGTGCCCTATGGCAAAATCTCTAAGAAAAAAAAATATTATACATCATTACTCCCTCTGCTTTTATCACTGTATCACTACACAGGATGGACCACCCTTACCTACCACCGCTTATGTTCTCAAATGTTCTCTTCAGCCTCTTCCACTTTCAAAATGTTCTCTTCAATCCTGTTTTTGTATCTGAGTTCTCCTTAGCTCCATATAAGTCTTCAAATGTACTGTTATATTTAAATATGCTCTAAACATGATCTAAGAATTGTTTTATTTTGCTTTTCATTCATTATTTTCACCTACTGGAACATAACTAACTCTCCCTTTTCAGTACGCAGGGCCATATTGTTGTCTCTTATAACCTATGGACCATGGTTTTCCTAATAACAAACCATACCTTCATTTTATACAAACGTTTTTGCCAACTGTTTTGAAATTCCTTCGGCGTTATTTATAGTCTCTAATTCTGTTAGGCAAAGCATATCTGCGAAGGAAATAAACTTTTAATTATTCCTTTACTTTGATTTTAAATAAACCACTTGTTCACAGTTTTAAAGTGGTAAGAAATGATTCATAGAATATATGGAACTGACAGCTCAATTTAATGGAATATTGTTAAGGCAGTTCTCATTAAGTCCAATTAAATTCTAGGTCCAGCTACCTGGTGGCATGGTGGTTAAGGTGGCTGGATTCTACATGGCTGAGTATGTGGTTCAGGTCCCAGATTCAGCAGCTTAAAAGACATGGCAGATGCATGTGCCAAAGTCCCAAAGAGAAACAGAGGAGAAGGGATTGTGGCATAACCAGTCACTAATGGGGGTGCTTTCTCACTGTCCCTCTTTCTCTGTAGAGTGTATGCACTCTGTGGGAAAAAAAAAAAAAAAAAAAAATCACGGTCCCTATACTCCATCTCTTTCCTGTGCTGTGGCAGCTCTAACTGGGACACCCAGGACTGTACCAGCTACTACTTTTCTGCAATCTTGGGCTTGACAAAATGCCAAAAGTATAGAATTTACTTACTAAATAAATATAGTAGAATATTAAACAGAGTTGAATTACAATAAAGTGCTCTCAAAAGGGAGAGACAGAACAAACTTTCTAGGGTAGAAATCACTCCTGAGGAACTGCTTCTAACCAGGGACAACGGAGAAAGCTATCAGCAGACGGCAGTCATGGTTGAGCTCTGAACTCCACGTCAGGGCCGGATTCTAGGTCTCGCTGCCCAAAATAACCATGACGATTATTCAAAAGAATCACTAAACGCCCATTTGTGGTAAAAGAAATGTAGCAGGTGACAAAATAACACCTATCTGTATATATATGAATGCTAAAGTTATGTGAAAATAAAATCAAAACTTTAGAACCAGAAGAAATTACAGAGATCTTCTAATTAGTCTAACTGCCTACGTGTATAAATAAGAAAACCTGAAATAATCATTACTACTGCACATTAGTATGAAAGGCATTGTTTTAACTCTAACAGAAAACAACGGTTTTAGAGCATTTTCAATTTTACTTATGACAAAGTAGACATTGATTACATATCACAACCTTAATAAATCAAGTGGATTTTTCTCCTTCATAATTCATGTCAAATTCAATAGTCTCTTCACTGATTCTTTGTACTGAGAAAGAGTGTTTTCATTTTCTCCCTCGTTCTTAAGACTAACAACAGAATTTTTGTAATCTTCAATTTCTTTAGTACTAAGGAGCTCTTCTTTATTTACTTCCATGTTTTTGTCAGCAGCTTTAATTTGGAGAAGTGTTTCCAGGATATTTTTTTCTGAGGCGCTATTTTTCCATATGTACTCTTCCATGTCCGCTTCAGTCTTATATTTTTCCCATTCTTCAGTTTTCTGAAAGAAAAAAAAAAATTCTGAATTCTGAGAACTAATGTCAAACGACAAAACTTCTGATTATTTTTAGAAGAGATGTTAGCAAAACGTGGTGTGCCGTGGTCAGCACGCTGCACGTCCAAGCTGTGGACTCTTCTTGTCCGGCACTGTGTCCATCTGGACTTCCGGCTGCAGGGTGCCCACCGTTACATAACACTGACCCATCCACCTCTGTGACCGCTCACTAACTGCTCACACCATTTACAATTTTTCTGTCTTGCACATTTCACTTAGAAAGCTTTCCAAACGATATAAAAACTCGTTTTTTGCAGCCCCCTATTCCCTTAACCCAAACAGATTCATCAACATTGCACATTTCTGAGGTTAACAATAATGAGAGTTGAGAGGAGACTATCTTTGTAACGTACTAGTGGACATGATAGGGATGATCGATTATAATAAAATTAAAAATATAAAGTATGTGTGCAATACATGATTTTTTAGTCAGAATGCCTTTAATGTCTTACTGAATTGTTTTGTTATTATCTATTTTCTGTTCCCATAATGGAGATGATTGTTACTAGTTGTTTTTTTCTTACAAAAATGATTACTAGGCTATAGTATAGGGAAAAATGGTAGGTTTATGGTAATATAATTCAGATGTATGATTTAATTGAAAATGTAGCATTCTGTGAGAAATCAAATAGCACAGCTAATGAGTAATATGCTTTGGTTCAAAAAAATGCTAAAACCAGCCACCTTCTTTCCAAATTAACACACATATTCAGAGCTATCGGCTAATTTGGAACCATCTATTATTCTGAGTAATAACTTTTAAAGGTGGTAAAGTATTTTAAAAGGTGCATTTGTAGGGTTGTCAGAAACAGTATTCTACCTACCTCTGTAAGGTCCCTTGTAAAGAGACCACAGGTCTGAGCACACAGAGCTCCCAGGCTAAGTAAGTACGAAGGTACAGGAAGATAGTTTATACCCATGCCACCCTCCCAAGCCCGTCCCATTTTAAGAGCCCATGAAAAGAGAAAAAGCATTGGAAATGTGTTCCTCAGAGGGTTAAAAAAGAGCCCCACTAACCACAGGCCGGTGCGGGTCCACTGAATCAGCAAACCCCATTCAGAGCACTGAGGCCAAGGAAGAGGCTTACCCTACCACAAGGAAACCCTCAAGAAGAAATCATCCTATGAATCCTTCAAATTGAGTACTTTTCCTTCAACAGAAATCAGTACGACATAGGGAGTTTTCTTCAACCCAAGTTCCTGGGCCAGAGTCGAGTATCTGCACTCACAATTCCTCACATTTACCCTGTCTCCCATACTTACTGAATTTATGCCCAGAGGAATGTCCAAGCTTTCGTTCTAGGAAGATCTAGTCTAGTTGAGAATCAATTCTATATCCCTCCGTTTTTGCTTTTAAAGACAAGAGAGACAGCAAGAAATCACCCCACCAGAGGGGATGGCCATACTGCCCACAATCCCTTCTCCTCCATTTTCCTGTTGGGATTTTAGGCAAGCACACACACGTGCCTGGTGTGTTTTAAGTCACTGGGTCTGAGACTCAAACCATGGTCATCTACGTGGGAGTCCAGCAACGTAACCATTATGCCATCTATACTGGTCCCTCTACATCCTTTCTTTATCTGGTAGGGAAACTGGGCTTGGCAGAGGTGACAGGGATAATGTGAAACAATTTCTTGGTGTGCCCCTCCCCCACAACCCTGTTGCAAATAATTTCTTTTTAAAAAAATAACTTAATCTATTATTATTATTCATTTTGATTAGAGAGAGACAGAGAAAGAGGGAGAGAAGGAGAGTGAGAAAGCAAGCTGCCAGTCCAGGACTCAATCTGTGGTGAGCCATGCGTGAGTCCAGAGTCTTGAATACCATGCCACCTGTTGGCCCTGCAAATAATTTCTAATAATCAAACCCTCAATTGTGTCTTTAAAAAAGAACTATTATTTAATTTTATTCATTATTATTATCTTAAATTTGCCATAGGGCACATGTGCTCACCAGAGAGAAAGTGAGAAAGCAAGCTGCCAGGTCTGGAACTCATACTGCGGTCAATCAGGTGGGAGGCCTGCACCTTAACCACCATGTCACCTGATGGTCGTGAATTATATGGTTTTTTTTTTTTTTTTTTTTTTTCCTATAGGGCATGTGTGCTCACTGGAGAGAGACACAGAGAGAGAGAGAAAGTAAGAAATCATGCCCTGGGGGATGGCCAATCCCTTCGTCTCCTCTCAGGATTTTGGGCATGCACACACCAACACATGGTGTGAGTTTCAAGCTGCCAGGTCAAGGACTCTAATCGCAGTCAGCCATGTAGGAGCCCAGCACCTTACTCACTATGCCACCTGCTGGCCTGAGTTGTACATTTTTTATAAAACATGTGACAAACTTATCCTGTCCCACCTAGTTTTTGCTGTTTAAAAATGACACTTTATCCATGTTTTGTCTGGATTTTCTTAACTGCTTCAAAATAGATGCTTACAAAGAGGAAGTAAGCAAAGTAAATGTAACAATTTTCGATGTTTCATTTCTCTCCCCCACATCTGGTACATGCAATCCTATCTATACTGGTTTGCCAAGCTGTGTTATAGGGTGCACACATTGACTCCCTTGTCCCTCAAAGTGCCAGGTGAGCCTGGAGCACCAAGAGAAACCACAGTCACCCACCTCTTCACATAACTCAGGGAGCAGTTTCCTGAGTGTGTGATGACAAGCGAAGGTTGGGGATCCTGTACTACGTGGTAACACATGTCTGCAGGAGAAAACCACTCCTATCTGGAACAGGCACTGAAAGAAACAGACTGCGTTCTGCAGGACGCCTGGTTCCCGACTAATCCTGTATCTAGACCGTAAAGCACTGGGTTCAGCCCAAAGAGTCACGCTCCCTTCATAGTCTAGCTTTAGGATCCAAACTCTGCACAGCTGAATATAAATTCCAAGGCAATGACAGTAACGATCCCCTCAAACTGAGAATTTACGATATGCCTGGTATCTCAATATTTATAGAACAAGTATTATTTTTCATACTTCTTGTCTCCTGGATAAGGTATTATAGATTTGATTGAGCTGTCTCAGTCAAACACTGACTTTAACTTTTGTCCTTTATTCATGATGGCGTGCATATGTGAACAGTGAGAATGAGAGACTGAATGAGACGAGCACCCTGCACGGCGTCTGGTCATGCCACAACCCCCTTCCTCCGTCATCCAGCCTGCTGGAGCCTGGGCACCTGCACAGGTGCTCAGCGTCTCAGCCTGACCCAGGTGGGGGCTGAATCACAGCTGCCATGTGGGATCTGGCTTCCTTAACTACTGGGCTACTGGGCTGGCCTAAGTCCCATTTATTCTAAAATTGTTAAGTCATGCTTTCACGCATATAGACTAGAGGAGGAAAGGAAATCACTCTACATAGAAAAGAAAACAAGGCAGCCGCCTGCCGAGTGACGGAGTCCAGAGACTAAGAACCCGTCTACTGTCCTAGTTTCAGTTCCTGACCATCACTGCCATTCAGCATCCCTGCCTTCGCATCTTACTTGGTTTAAGCTTAGTTTAAGTTCCTATGATTTACAACAAGGGGGTTTCAACTAATACAGGGGGCTTAGGAAAGAGACCTGGAAACAGAGTTGTCAGCCTACCCATGATAATTCATATCACCTGGGAAAATATAGACTAAGGATAAAAAGGGAAAAACTGTGAACACTAAATTTAATTCATTTAGACTCGACATATAGCAGATATTTCTGGAAATACAACATTATTCCAACAAAAATTCAGTGAAATGCAGTAAAAATGACTCACTATCTGTAAATAACTAGTAGCTGTGTAAGACGTTATACTTTAGTAATTCGGGGAACCAGCAGACGGTGTAATAGTTATGATACTGGACTCCCACACGGCTGACTGTGGTCTGAGTCCTGGACCCAGCAGCTTAAAAACATAAATTTTGAAATACAATATTTTTCTTTGAGATGTTTTTGCTATAGGGCACGTGCGCTCGCCAGACAGAGAGAGACAGAGAGATAGAAAGCGAGAAATCACCCCCTAGAGGGGATGGCCACGCTGCAATCCCTTCTCCTCCATTCTCCTCTCGGGATCTTGGGCGCACACGCACACGCACACGCACCCGGCGTGAGTTTAAACCACCAGGTCAGGGACTTGAACTACGGTTGACTACGTGGGAGTCCAGCAACATAGCCATTATGCTAACTGCTGGTACCTGAAATACAATTTTAATACTTACATAACTTTTGGGATTAGTTTTTTTTTTTTAAAGAGAGATTTTTGCTATGGGGCATTTGTGTTCACCAATGAGACAGAGACAGAAAGCAAGAAATCACCCTCCTAGGGTGGGATAGCCACACCACAATCTCTTCTCCTCCATTCTCCTCTTGGGATTTTGGGCACGCACACACACATGCGCCCAGTGTGAGTTTGAAGCCACTGAGTCTGGGATTTGAAATATGGACTTGAACCATGGTCGACTATGTGAGAGTCTAGTGATATTACGCCATCTGCTGGTCCCGTTTTTTAAAAAGATTTTTGCTAAAGAGTGCATGTGCTTGCCAAAGAGACAGAGAGACAAAAGGCAAGAAATCACCCTCCAGGGGGCGCAATCCCTTCTCCTGCATTCTCCTCTTGGGACTTTGGGCATGCACACAAATGCACTCGGCATGAATTTTAAGCCACTAGGTCTAGGATTTGAAATATGGTCAACTATGGGGGAGTCCAGCAACATAATCATTATGATATCTGCTAGTCCCACTAGGATTAAATTTATTTGCAATTTTGTATTCTGACATAACGGTTTATCAATTTTTCAGCTTCTAAGATCGCAAGCAGTCAGTAATTTAAGAGTTAGTAATTTTTTGAAGTGTGGTTGGAACGTGCTAATTTTAAAGCACAAACAATAGCATATTCAATTTACTGGTCGTAATTAAAAATACTGTTGTAGGGGCAGCAGGTGGCGTGGTGGTTAAAGCTGCTGGACTCCTACATGGCTGACCGCAGCTCGACTTTTGGACCTGGCAGTTTGCTTTCTCATTTCCCTTCTCTCTTGTCAACTTCAACAAGAAAATAAAATGATGACAATTGGGACCAGCAGTTGGCGTAATAGCTATGTCGCTGGACTCTCATGTAGTTGGCCACGGTTTGAGTCCCGGACCCGGTGGCTTAAACTCAGGCCAGGCGTGTGTGTGTGCGTGCCCAAGATCCCAAGAGGAGAATGGAGGAGAAGGGATTGCAGCGTGGCCATCCCCCCTGGGGGGTGATTTCTCGCTTTCTGTCTCTCTGTCTCCCTCTGTCCTTCTGGTGAGCACATGTGCCCTATAGGAAAAACCTCTAAAAAGAAAGAAAGAAAAAGAAAAAGGAAAAGAAAAAAATAAAATAATGACAATGAATAAAATTTTAAAAAATATCATTGTAAGAGCAAATGGATCATCATTTAGGTAAAGAGTTCAATTAATTTGTAGACTCCTACTTTAATACTCCAACCATTAAATATTTATAATTTCTTCTTTTTTTAAAAAAATTTTTTTGCTATAGGGTGTGTACACTTGCCAGAGACAGAAAGAGAAGGAAAATGAGAAAGTACCCCCACCCCCTGGGGGTGGATGGTCACATCACAATCCCTTCCTCTCTGTTCTCCTCTCAGAATTTTAGGAATGTACACATAGGCACCTAGGGTGAAGTTGGCCAAGTGGGATCCAGTTGCCTTAACTACCATGCCACCTGCCAGCCCAAAAAATTACAATTTCACCATTTAATTTATAAGCAGGTATATAGTACACACACACAGACTGTTTCCTTCCTTGCCTGCAATGAGAGAACCTTCCCTGATCACAACCCTACAAGAAGCCAACATTCCATTCCACATGATCCTGTTCTTTTCCAGGTGGCTCAATTATTCATTTTCCCTTTCATTCAACAAATATTTACTGCACAACTACTATGCCGGGCTTGATGCTCGCCTGGAACCTCCAGTCTAATGGGAGTCCTGAGGTTGAAGAGGAATCCAATCAGGTGGATTATAATCCCAGTAGAGGAAACAGAACCCACAAAGGCCTTGTAGCAGGAAAGACCTTAGTATATGCAAGGAAGTGAATGAAGGCCAGTGAGAGGAAAGGGGCAGGGATGAGGCTGAACCGCTATTAGAATACTCACGCTACATGCCAGGTATTAATTCTAAGTGTCTTACACATAGTCATTCATTAAGCTCTCACAAACCAAAGAATCAATACTATTAGAATCTGCTTTACAGAACAGGAAGTTGAAGCCTAGAGCAATTAAGTAATATGCTCAAAACCACACCTTGTTACTTAGAACAAGATGTTCTAAGGAACATAGGCACATGGTAAAAAAAAAAAAAAAAAAAAAAAAAAAAAAAATCAAATGAAGGATTACTTAATTTGAACCTGTAATCTTTTTTCCTCTTTTAAGCATAAATTTAAAACAGAGAAAAACAGATAATAGCCAAACTCATACAATGGTCAGTGTATTCTGTTGAAACAGAAGGCAAAGAAATATCTGCTCCACTAAACACACAAATTTGTCAACTCCTACCATCTTATTTACAACTCACTTTGCCTAGGATATGAATCACAGTAATATTCCATTTCTCATGATTACAAGTAAGGCATTGTGCTACATGAGGAAAAACAGTGTAACTGTTAAAAAAAAAAATACCAAGTAATTGGCAAGTCATAAAAAGTAGGAAGAGGCAAATACTCAGATAAAAAGTGAGAAGAAAATAGTATCAAGTCTTGCACCTACCGCAGCTAAATTTTTAACCGAAAATGTCCATTTTTATCAGTTTTAAAAAACATTTCCTGAGTGTTAATATGTCAGACACTGTACTAGATGCTGGGAATATAAAGATGAACGAAACACATAGTCCTTGCCCTCAGTGATCTCACAGGCTAAATGGGGCGAGGCACACAGATATACAAGCAATTGCCACAGGAGCAGTCAGAGGAAAATAGGCAAGAAACATCTAAGAAGTGACATTTGAAGATCCCACATGGCCAACTTCCTCAGTCCTGGATCCAGCAGCTTGAAAAACACTCCAGGCACTTGTATATGCATGCCCCAAACCCTGAAAGGAGACTGGAGAAGCGACTGCAGCATGGCATGCCCCCTTTTGGGCAATTTCTCACTTTTCCTCTCCCTCTGGCAAATGTATGTGTCCTATAGCAAAAAGCTTAAAAAAAAAAAATCCACATAAATTTGGAAGGCTGAAAAAAAGGATTATAAGCAAAGAAAATAACATATGCAAAGTTATGAGTTATGGAAAAACACATTATTTTCATTATGGCTGGGGTATAGGTACACCGCCTGTACTTCCTAAATAGCTGTAATGAAGTAAGAGACTGCTATGAAGGATGTGCTTGGGTGCGTATGCTAGGGAACCACCAAAGGGTTTTTCTAAAAGAATTTGATACAAAAGACTTGTTTTCTAGAACAATCACTCCAATGGTAATATGGGAGGTGAGTGAGGCAGGAAAATCAAATAGAAGGCTACTTTAGTTATTCAGGTAAAAGATAATGAAACATATACCAGGAGTAGAGATAAAGAGGAGAAAATAGTTTTAACAGATATTTAAAAGCTAAAATTGAAAAGACCTGGAAACTTATGTGATATCAGGGGAGGGCAAGAAAATAGTAGTGGGAACCAGCAGTTAGCATAATGGCTATGTCGCTGGACTCCCACGTAGTCGACCGCGGTTCGCGTCCCGGACCCGGTGGCTTAGAACTCATGCCGGGCGCGTGTGCGTGCGTGCCCAAGATCCCGAGAGGAGAATGGAGGAGAAGGGATTGCAGCGTGACCATCCCCCCTGGGGGGTGATTTCTCGCTTTCTATCTCTCTGTCTGGCGAGCGCACGCGCCCTATAACGAAAACCTCTCCAAAAAAAAGAAAATAGTAGTAATTCTGATTTTTGACTCCAGCCTCTGGGAGGGAAAGAAGAACAGCGTTTAAAGATCTTAAAGTACAGGGGCCAGCAAGTGGCAGGGTGGTTAAGGTGGCTGGACTCCCACATGGCTGACTGTGGTTCAAGTCCTAGACTCAGCAGTTTGCTTTCTTACTTCTTTGTCTCTCTCTGGTCAACTTCAATAATAATAATAATAATAAATGACAATTAATAAAATTTTTAAAAAAGATCTTAAAGTACACCGTGGGTCCTTAAGCACTGGAAGTAAAACGAGGTCTTGCCTGGAGGCAGAGATATCAGGCAGGCTCTCCGGCGTATGGCCATCCCACTCGGGACCCAGAACAGCTGCTTGCAGCCCCACGGCAAGTCTCAGCTCTAGATATCTACGACAGGCCAATCCTTCCAATTCTTTCTGCCTCTGTCCTTCTAATTCCAACTTTGCACCCTCGACTCTGCTCCTAGACATACACCAACTGTCTTAAAAAGAGACAGTTCAACCTTCTAATCAGTTTCTTTATTAAAATACTCCAAGGCTGGGGAAGTTACTCACATCAGTACTCAGAATCACTCATGGAACCTTTAAAACCACAGATGCCTGTCTTTTTCAGCTAGAGATTCCGACTTTGTAAGGTCAAGCATCTGTATTTTCTTTGTAAATTTTGGTAGAGGCTGCGTGTGCTCACCAGAGAACAACAGAGACAGAGCAAACATTAAGAAAGAACCCCTCAAGAATGGTTACACTACAATCCCCTTTCTGCCATTTCTCCCTCCTTTCAGAAGTTTGGGAACACATGCACATGTGCCTTAAGCCACTGGGTCCTCAAGCCACTGGGTCCACCTTAACCATCAAGACACGACCTGGCTCCATTTCTATTTTTTTTTTTAGTGTATTAATTTCTTTCATGAGAGTGGGAAAACAAGAGAAAGACAAGCACCCTCAGTAGGGTTCCATGCTCTGCCATGATCCATAGCACTCCCCAGACTTCCCAACCAGTCAGGATCAGAGGCGCCCACGCCTGGCATGTACGTATCAGTCCAGAAACCAAACCTATGCTCTTCCACGTAGATCCAGCTTTGCTTAGGCTGTGCCACAGAGACAGCCTGAGCACCTGCAGGTTAACAACTTCAAGAGACTGACACAACCTCCAGCTGAAAAGAGGTTATAAAACTAGATGTAAAAAATAGTCAATGGAGCCAGCAAGGTCCTGTGGTGGTGAAGGCACTGGACTCCCACATGGCCAATCACTGGACCTAGCAGCTTGCTTTCTCTATCTACTTATCTATCTATCTCTGGTGAATTAATAATAATAATAATAATGAAATAAATAATTTTTAAAAATCAGTCAATTGCTAAGTCTGAGAAGATAGCAAACTAGCAGTTGAAAGATTTGACTTCATCTCATTTCATAGTATTTTGGAAGTCAAAGTTGAACGAAGCTAACTAATGTGCTATCATAGAAATTATGAGAGTCTGAAGCTGTAGTCTGGGCCTGAGTTCCTCTGCCAATAAGCTCTGTGATCTCGGGCAAAGCCCCTGACCTCTCCTCTAAGATTTCTCAACATGTAACATGAAGACGTTGTAATTAGATAAACGTTTTGATTCTTTTTTTTTTTTTTTTAAAAGAATTATTTAACTTTATTTTTTTTTTAATTTGATTGGGGCCAGGGGGTGGGAAAAGAGTGAGAAAGCAAGCCACCAGGTCTGGGACTCAAACCACGGTCAGCCATGTGGAAGTCCAGCACCCTTAACTATGTCATCTGCTGCTCCAACATTTTGATTCTTGATCTTTAAAATCAGCAACAACTTAAATAGATGGCCACGCTAAGGGGTTTGTGTTTTTTACAAAAAGACAACTCTTCAGAAGCCTTTTTCTTTATTTTTTTCTTTTTTTTCCCAAGAGAACAATTACTCCCCTATTCCCACTTTGGTTTCCTTTTTGTGTTGATGCAAGGTGATCTGTCCAAACAGCAAAGAGATTAAAAAAGAAAGTCAGAGACAGAGACAGAGCTGACTAAGCGCAACAACACAGGTGCCACTTTTAAAACAAAAAGCCACATCTATCTGTCTGGCAATCAAGTAAAAAAAAGAAACTGTAGCAGGTAGTCACTTTTTAATGTTACTGGCCCAAGAGTTCAATTAATATATTTAGTCCATTTTTTCTTCTTTACCAAACACTATATTATTGAGTTTGTGCAAATAAAATGTGAGATAAGAATGCACACTTGGGGCTGGCAGGTGGCATGGTGGTTAAGGGTGCTGGACTCCCACATGGCCGACCCTGGTTCGAGTCCCGGACCTGGCAGCTTGCTTTCTCTTTTCCTCTTTTCTCTCTCTCTCACTCTGTCCCTCTCTTGTCAAATTAAAATAAATAAACAGGCCTAAATAAAAGAATTTTTAAAAAATGAATGCACATTTTATTAAGAGATAAATCTTTTAGAAGGAACTACTTGTTTTTAGAATGTAGATTTTCTTTCTTTTCTTTTTATTTGCCAGAGGGTGTGTGTGCTCACCGGAGAGAGAAAGAAAGAAGTAGAAAGCACCTTCCATGAAGAATGGTCACACTGCAGTCCCTTCTCCTCTATTTCTCCATCCTCTTGGGGTTTGGGACACATATACACATGCTCAGCAAGTTTCTCAAGCTGCTGGGTCTGAGATTTGAGCCACGTAGTTGGTCATGTGGGATCCAGCTACCTTAACCATCAAGCCAGTGGGCCTGTCCAAAATATAAATTCTACTAATATTGTCAAATGTACATCTGCATCAAGAAATAAACTCACAAAAGCAAAAATTTGTAGAGAACTTCCAAAATGATGGAGAATTAGAATGCTTTTAGATATTTGAAAAAATGCAACCAAATTAAAACCAACACTCACCTATACAGAACCCAAGTCACACATTCATGAAAATGAAGTATTTGAAACTTCTGCCTAAGTATTTCTTAAAAAGTGAGCATGCTTTTGACTGTTAATAATTTTATTAGTAATTATTAACAATCCACATCAGTAAGCCACTTATTGGTAACACCTACAAGTATGCTACATTTTATGTCACTAGAAGGGAGTTTACCTGTTTTGTCATCCCACTTTTGAATAAATGTAAAATTGAAAACTTTCCAATTTCTATAGTGTATGTATAAGAATTCAAGAAAATGATGTTTCAATAGTGGTTATTAAATACTTAATGTTTTTACCTAGCACTGACCTAGATACTAAAATTACAAAATATAATGAAGTCAGATAGCTTCCTGCTACTCAAGGGTTCATAATTAGAAAGACAAAACAGGGACCAGCAAATGGCATAATGGTTCCTTGGTGGACTCCCACATGGCCAACCATGGTTCAAGTCCTGGGCCCAGAGGCTTAAAACTCACACCAGGGATTTGTGCGTGTATGCCCAACATCCCAAGAGAAGAAGGGATTGTGTGGCCATCTTCCTTCGGGGTGGTTTCCTGCTTTCTGTCTCTCTCTCTGGTGAGTGCATGTGCCCTAAAACAAAAATTCAAAAGACAGAGTGACTAAGACAACTGTCTACAGTCAAGTGACCAACGCAGAAGTAAAATAAGGTTAAGTATAACTTGTTATCTGTGTAAAGTTAGACAAAGAATAAGATGCTCAAAGCAGGCGTTAAAGCCTTCAAAGACATGTATGAATAATTAGAGGACAATAAAAAAATCAATTACACAATTACAAAAGTGAATTACACAATGCTTATTATAAACTGAATGCTTGTGTCCTCCCAAAATTCCTATGTTGAAATCCCACCCCCCATACGGTATTTGGAGATGGGGCCTCTGAAGTAATTAGGTCGTGGGGTAGAACCCGCATGATGGGATTTGTGCCTTATATAAGGAGAGGCGGGAGAGAGCTCTGCGCTCTGCCATATGAGGACAAAGCAAAAAGACAGCCATCTGCAAACCAGGAAGCGGCCACATGCTGGCAGCCTAATCTGACTTCTCTGTCTCTAAAACTCTAAGTAAGAATAACTCTGTTGTTTAAGTCACCCAAGCTGTGGCATCTGTTATAGCAGCCTAACTAAGCAACCTTTATAATATTTCCATAACATTTATTATTAAACCTACTTGCCTCCACTAGGTGTGTTCTTCAACTGGAATCTGTTTTTCTATTATGTATTAACCTGCAACTAACGAGCAAGTAAGAGGCAATCAAATAGCTGCCATTTTTAATGAATGTACATGACATTTGACATAGGATAGTCTACTCTTCCATAAATACTAAACAGTGAAAGAGGTGCCTTTCCAAACAACTAGTAAAATGCCACATCAGCTCGACGCTGCCCTCTGGTTACAGAGCTGCACTCTGTAAATGAGCTCAATGTGCTTCCCAATCTGGGTCGGACTTACTGCCAGTCTCACCCCTACCTCTGCCCGCTAATCTTCTACCCAGGCCACACCAGCCTTCTGCCTCTAGTCTAAACCCACAGGGCCTAGAAAGCCTGTTACTCAATTCTCCAGTGTATACTCCTCATCTTCCAAAACCAGCCACAAACGTTCACACATCCTCTAATAGAACCTGGAAAAGCATACATGTGTAAGCATCACACACCACACATACAGAGATGCAAAAAGATAAACTCATAAATCTCAGATTAAATGGTGAGTACGGTATGCAAAAGGATTTTCATTTTTATCACAAATGAGGTTCCCTTTAAAAAGGAATTATTATTTTTCTAAAGAATAATGTTATTGAACTATATATGTATGTATGTGTGTGTGTGTGTGTGTGTGTGTATATATATGTGTGTGTATGTGTGTGTGTGTGTGTGTATATTTGACCAGAGAGGGACAGAGTGAGAGGAGAGAGAGAGAGAGAAAGCAAGCCACCAAAATGCAGTCAGCCATGTGGGAGTCCAGCACCCTTAACCACCACGCCACCTGCCAGCCCCTAAAAATGAATTTTTTTAACGAGCATAAAATTATCTAACAGACTTTTTGTTACATGAATTTTCAGAACCACTTTATTACAAAGCTAGGTATATTTTGGCAATAAGACTATAACAGAACTCAAGTAAGACATCCAAAGTTTTAAATTCTACAAAAGCAACCTCAGTAGCTTGATATCAAAGTCATTCAAGAATCTCTGGAATTTGATTTTAGACGTCTGCATCTTTATTTTTGGGTTTTTGCCATAGAGCATGTGTGCTCGCTGGAGAGACAGAACGAGGGAGTGAGAAATCACTCCGCAGAGGGGGATGGCCCATGCCACACAATCCCTTCTACTCCTCTTGGGATTCTGGACACACACACACACACATGCCTGGAGTGATTTTCATGCCGTTGGGACTGGGACTTAAACTGTGGTCGGTCATGTGGGAGTCCAGTGCCTTACATCATGCTAACTGCTGGCCCCTGGAAATCTACATTTCTAAAACAAGTTTTGTTTTTTTTTCCTTTCCCCAGTGTATGTGTTTTAGTCTTATCTTTTGTGCAATTCACTTTGCAAAATGCTTCATTCAATCATTTCTTAATCTACTCACTTGTGGAAGGTCTAGATTAAAAAATGTCATTCAAGGCCTGCTTCAGTGGCACAGGAGTGGCCTGTTGCTCATGCTGAGGTCACATGGGAGGGGCCTGGGTTCGTGTCCTGAGGTCTCCCTGTCCATGCTGAGAATGCTCATATGCTCAATTCTAAATAGCTGGGGCTTGGGGATAGATCACAGCATGAAGACCCCATTGGATGTGCTCCCCTCCCACTCACTGAAGAAAGAAATGAACTTCAAAGAAAAAAAAAAAAAAAAAAAGACTATCATGCAACAAAACTTAAAATTTAGGAAGTTTTGTTATTATCAGCTAATGTCAGATGGTGAGCAGGATTCATGTTCTAAAATTTTAAACACACCAGTGTACAGATCTGACTTTATTTGTATAAATTCTGTCAAATTACACATAAGTGTATTTAGAAACCAGGAATAAATAAATTTGAAATTATAAAGAGAAAAGTCTTTCTTCATTTTAGTATTAACGTTAATAGCTATTTATTGAAAGCTCACAATTTATCACTTTATGTAAATTTCCCCATCCATCCAAAACCCTTAGAAGAAAACATTCTCAGAGATGAATTAAGTGTTGATTAAGATCATTAGGTAGTAAGTAATAAAACGGATTCAAATTTGGGTCTGTTTGGCTCCAAAGGCTAAAATTTGACTTACCCTATACTAACAATATATAATATGGATATATTAAACTAAATTTCTCCGAGTCTCTTTGCTTCTTTTAACTGCTGCCAGATGAATGATCTAGTGTTTGTCTCTTATCGCCTTCTTAGCACTCAAATAATCATTCTCTGAAGTATTACCAAACCTCTTTCCTAAAGCCGCTGCTTTGTGATGCTTATACTTATTGAAGTCTACTTTGATACTTCCATGGTCACGCTGTTTTGACTACCATACGACAGTAATGTCCTTATACTGAAGTCTGAACGCTCACTGTTCAGTAATATCTGCTATGAAAAACCACCTACTTTCCTCTCACTGCTCTTTAGAGGTAATCTCTACGGAAAGGTGAAAAGCCAAGGGAAGCACATATTTGGGTACTAAATGCTCAGAAGCTAGTCTATAAAAAAAATAAAGCTATGAACTAAAAGGGGCTCTCTCTAAATATTTGATTAAATACCAGGTAGTAACATCAAGTATGAACTCCAGGTTGGTGAAGGAAAAAAGAATTTCAATTCAATAAAAATTCTCTTCCAGCAGCTCTGCAAAATTTCACGGCTCATCTGCATTCTCTTAAAGCTTCTTCACTGATGGGTACTTGTTTAGAAAAGACCACGGGCCAATTTTAATATAATTCTTTAATTGTATCTGTTTAGGACTGTTTTATGTACCTACATATCCTAGCATCAAAGTAATTAGCATTAAAGATCAAAGGATTCTTTCGTGGATTCAGAATACAAGCTTGTTTGGATTCTATGTCATGGAACCACAAAAAGAATCCAGTAAGTCAGCTTTTACTGAATTTATTTATGCTTGTCATTTCCTTTGGGGAAAATTCATTTTACAGACTGTTGGCAAAATATAAGACTCAAAATTGGTTGGCTTTTATTGTTTATTATCAACTCTTTTAAAAGTAGCAACCATAGCTAATTCAGCCATGTTGCTGGTTCAAAGGGGACCTTTATTATTTTAGCCAAAGGTGTTTCTAAAATCAATGCATAGGAAAGATGAGCTGCTATGACAGTGTTGCTCTTAGAGCCAGAAACTAGAAAATCAAAGTGAACTGTGATAATGAAAATACCTCAAAACATAAGAAGAGCTATCAAACCACCTTTTGTTCTTAATAACCCTGTAAATTTTCTTTTTTTCCTCCTGCTTTTTACTCATCTTGTTAAAACTGTTTTAATATTGGGGCCAGCAAGTGGTGGGGTGGTTAAAGTACTGGACTACAACTTGATTGACTATGGTTTGAGTCTCGGACCTGGCGGTTCCCCAACCTCCACCACCCCCCTACCTCCATTTCTCTCTAGTGAGCGCACATGCCCTACAGAAAATTAAAAATAATAGCAATGATAAAGTTCAGTAAATAATTCTTAAAAACATCTTTTATTAATTATCAGTGAAATTCTATGAGTAGCTTAGAGAATCTGTTCACAGATTCATAGTATCTCAGAGCTGGAAGGAGGTTCCAAAGACTAAATAATGCAACTACCTATCCAAGGAATATATGTATTTTTAACCCTATCTCCACTAAGTGGCCAATTGTTGGAACATTTCCTACCACTGCATCTGTGGATGGTTCTCTTACAAAGTTCTCACTCAGCTTGGGGCCAGCAGGTGCTATGGTGGTTGAAGATGCTGGACTCCCACGTGGGAGACTGCAGCTCAAGTCCCAGACCTGGTGGCATGCTTTCTCACTCTCTCTCCCTCTCTCTCTCTCTCTCTCACTCTGTCCCTCTCTGGTCAAATTAAAATATAAATAAATAAATAAATAAATAAATAAGGTAATGACTTCAGGTATTAAAAAAAAAAAGTTCTCACTTGGTGAACAGAAGTCTGTTTCACCACAGTGCCCACCCTGTTGTACCGCTGGGTGTCTCAAAAAAAAAACCCAATTCTAAGCATTCATTTGAAGTCCTCTGAATATCTAATTATCATGATCCCTTTCTCCAGCTTTTTTTCCTTTCAAATTTGTTCCTTTGGGGCCAGCAGGTGGCATGGTGGTTAAGGTGCTGGGCATTTTCACATGGCCGACCATGGTTTGAGTCCCGAACCTGGTGGCTTGCTTTCTCACTTTCTCGCTCCCTCTGGTCAAATTAAAATAAATGAATGAATAAATAAAATAAAATAAATAATTTAAAAAATTGTTTCTTTAAGTTGAGCTTCCCTAGTTTAAGAATCCAAAACCCAAAATGCTCCAAAATCTGAAACTTATTGAGTACTGACATGGCAATGCAGTAGAAAATTCCGTATCTAATCTCATGGGGTGGATGGCAGTCAAAATACTCCAATACAAAAATATTGAATAACATTACCTTCATGTTAGATATATAAGGTGTATATGAAGTAAGGAATTCTTTGTTTAGACTTGAGTGTCACTCCCAAGACATCTTATAATGTCTATGCAAATATTCCAAAATTCAAAAAAATCTGAAACTCTTTTGGCCCTAAATATTTTGGATGAGGGATAGTCAATCTGTAATTTGAAATGTTATCGATGCCCTTATCTATGTTGGGAAAGCTACAAAAAAATCTATTGGTACATGTATCTAATTTTTTTTTAACGAAAAATATTTATTTATTTATTTATTTTTAAAGAAGTAGTTCTTTATTTTATTTATCATTATTGTTGTTTTTTAATTTGACCAGAGCGAGAGAGAGGAAGAGAGAGAAAGCGAGAAAACAAGCCACAAGGTCCAGGACTTGAACTGTGGTCAGCCCTGTGGGAATCCAACGCCTTTAACCACCACGCCACCTACAGGCCCTTACAAATAATATTTAAAACTATGAGTTATCTAAATATATTGGTCACCGGCTTTAAGTCAGATGAGCTGGTTCTCAAACATAGAAACGTTTCCCTGGCCCAGCTTCAGAGGCACAGCTGGTGGTGTTCTGGACTGCTGACATGCAAGCCACATGCTCACTATAGTTTGAATCCTTGGCCCAGTCGGCCTGTAAACACATCAGGCATGTGCGCTCGTGCCCAGGACCCTGGTGCCTGGAGGACTAAGGGGAGGGGACTGCATATGCCTGAGCTCTGGAGAGGGTACCTTCCTCTCTGCTGTAAGTGCACAGTGCACTTCATCAGGAATTTTAAAAGACATTCCTCCTTACAAATACATATACTAAAACTCGATTAACTCAGTCATAAAACTATTTTGAATACTATCTAAATAATAAATTGTCCTTAATTGCCTCTAATGTATAACAATTACATGTTCACACAAAAGGGTACGTGATAACTAAAAGATTCAATAAATGTTTAAAAATATATTTCTACAGTTTTGGGGCTTTGTCCTGCAATTTATTTGAAAGACAGAATGAATGAAAAATTCTCTGGTATATAGATGATGATTATTCTTCCATAACTGAGAATGTTCACCCAAAGTTAAACAAAAAAAAGCAAAGTAAAAAATTCTAAATTTCCCAGCCAAGTCACAAACTCTAAATTTTAAAGGCACTTTAGGCAAACTGGGACCAGCAGATGGCATAATAGCTACGTTGCTGGACTCTTATGTAGTAGACCACAGTTCCGAGTCCTGGACCTGGTGGCTTAAACTCATGCCAGGCGTGTGTGCGTGCCCAAGATCCTGAGAGAAGAATGGAGGAGAAGGGATTGCGGCACAGCCATTCAACCTGGGGGGTTACTTCTCACTTTCTGTCTCTCTGTCTCTCTGGCAAGTGCACGCACCCTATAGCAAAAACATCTCCGGAAAAAAAAAAGGGCACTTTAGGCAAATAATTTTAGAAAGATCCTAAAATGGAATGAATAATCCATTTCAAGATCCTTACTTTTTTTTATTTTTATTTTTTTTTCAGGTTTTAGGTGTGTTGCCACAGGGTGCATGCTCACTGGAAGGATAGAGAGACAGTGAGAGGGAAAGTGAAAAGTCACCCCCCAAAGGGGATGGCCACACCATAATCCTTTCTCTTCCTGGGATTTTGGACACACATGTACATGTGCCCAGTGTGATTTTCAAGGTGCCAGGTCTGAGACTTGAAGTGTGGTCAGCCTTGCACACCTTACCCACTACACCACCTGCTGGCTCAAGAGCCTTACTTTTAATATCAGCAGTAGCAGCCTATGACATTTCATACATGCTTAGATAATTTAGCAATTCACAAAACACTTGATAGAATATGCACCACACAAAATATTTTGAAGAGTTAACATCATTCACGTTACACTGACAGAAACGTTAAAAATTCAGACACACTTACCCAAGACTCATGGTATAAAACTGTTAGCAGATACATTGCATAATCATAATTCTGTCTTTTTAAAGGGCACCTTTAAAAAAGAAAGAGAGAGTTGATCAAAATCCTAAAAACTCATTGTAAAGAGTAATCTGAAAAATTTCTAAAGATACTACATGTGGAAGATTTATTTATTTTTATTTATTTTCATATATTCCCTTTCTGCTTGAGGAAAACTCTGCCCTTGGAATAAGAATAAGACTATACCTTTCATTACTTGAGGGTACTGAACACTGGTGTCTCTCTGTTTTCATCACTGATGTAGTTATTTGTATATGATGAAACTTTATGCTGCCCGCTCAACTTTCTAAAGGTAAGTCTTTTATATCTGAATATAATTTTGAGACAACTGAAGTATAATTCTGAAATAAAATAACCATTTAGGCAAAACAGCAACAATCTTTCTTCACCGCAAATGAAAAATGACCTAACGTATAAATTAATATGTGCTTTCACTAACATGCACTCTACAAACGTGTCTTAATATGTTCCCACATACATAATTGAGTAATTTACTTTTAAAAGTCTATTTCCTTCTTTCATAAGAAAGAGAGGCTGACAGGCAAGCACGGCTGAGGGGCCCTCATCCTGCCGCAATCCCCCCCACCCCCCGGCCAGCCAGGATCATGTGTGGGCACATGTGTGTGGGCATGGCATGTTCTGGTTGTCCTGGGATCTGAACACCTAGCCTTCCACATGGCTACCGACACTGCATGGTGACATGTTGGCACCTGTGTCACTACAGCTGGGCCTAATTTAATAACTCAAAGGTTAACTGTAAGACTTCCTATGCCTTGACTTCATTAAAAAACCTGTTTTATTAGTATATTAGGGACAGGTGTTGGCTCAGAAGTAACTCAACTGAAATCACATGGAAAAGGTCCTGGTTCATGTTCTGGGACCTCCCTGCACACTGGACACACATGCGTGCATTCATGATCCAGTCTGGCTCAGATTGGGGTGCCTCTCGGCGTGAAGACCTTGTTGGGGCTGCGTGTCTCTCTCTTTTCCCTCTCATGGAAAAATAAATCCATAAACTTTTAAAAAATCACTAGAGGAGCCAGCAGGTGGTGTGGTGGATAAGGGCGCTGGATTCCCACATGGCCAACCATGGTTCAAGTCCTGGACCTGGTGGCTTGCTTTCTCACTTTCCCCTCTCTCTCTCTCTCTCTCTCTCTCTCTCTCTCTCTCATCAAATAAAGAAAAAAATAACAATAACAAATGGAAATAAATAAATAAATAGTTTAAAAAAATAAAACACTAGAAATCATACTGTTGTATTCTTCTAATACGTTTTATACACGTGAATATATTAAAATGAAGATTAAAAGTAATAATAATGTAGCTAAGCATGCCTCATACATACAGATTACAACAACAATGGCCTAGCATGAGAAATTTCCCCTTATGAATTAGACAACTTTTCTGACATAATACGTTAAGATAAGAAAAGGAGACCCCTCTCCCCAGTGTAATTTATTTAAAAATGATGGCCAGGAGACTGGAGAATAATAAAGAAACACATGTGACCAATCTATTGAACTTTTCTTTCTTTACCTATCTGTTTTGATGGTAAGCACATCTGTGGTTTTGCAGTATCGTTCTCCTACAAGTTTAATAAGTTTCTTCTTTGCGTGATCATCTAAATTCAGACTGGAAAGTTTAACCTTAAAAATACAAGAAAAAATTATTGAAAAAAAAAAAACCTCAAATACAGTACTTCGTTTAATGGGAATAAAAAGTAGTAATGTTATTTATATTAACATTAAACCCACTAAAAAGCCTTTTCAAACTCCTTTCTATACTGACTTAGCAGCTGATCATGCATTATAAAGCCTGATCTAACTCATGGTTAAAAAAAAAGTGGGGAGGGAAACACACTGTTGGGAGTTCTTTGAAAGTCCTGGGTATCAGTACCTTCCCTGAAAGAAGCAATGACATGTGTCTTAAATAAATGAAATTGTAATACTCGAGAGTAGTAGTAACAGAATTAAACTCATTCAGTGTTTGTAAAGCTGGAATATAGAAATAAATGGATAAAACATAAGGGCTTTCTATCATGCAATTATGAGACCTGCAACACTGTTACTAGTCTAGGGACATTTATTTTTAAAAACTACCACATAAAGGAAAAATCAAAGTATCTGAAATAGGGGCAAGCAGGTGTCATGGTAGTGAAGGTACTAGACTCCCACATGGCTGACTGTGGTTCAAGTCCTAGATTTGGCGGCTTGCTTTCTCCCTCTTTTTGTCTGTCTCTCTGTGGTCAAAATGAAAAAAAAGAAATTAAATAAAATTAATAATTTTTTTGAAAAAATGGAAATAATTCAGCTTAACATTTATCAAAATGCTATTACTAGTCCCACATTCTAAGATTTTCTTAAGGCTATTTCTATTAATTACATTTAGGAAATGCTGAGTAAAATTAGATTAAAGACAGTATTTCTTAGAGCAAGTAATATGCTAATGAGCATTCTGGAATTCCAGGATGCAGAATTGGTACGTAATGATTTTCAAATTTATCTGACCTTAGATTTCACTTTCCAAGGATTGGTTCACAAAATTTTTGTTTTCTTTTTTTTCATTTCCAAGGGTTGCATGTACTCACCAGAGAGAGACAGAGAGACAAGGGAAGGGAAAGGGATAAAACACCCATTAGTTGTGTGCTCAAGCTGCAACTCGTCTCCTCCTTCTCTCCATCCTGTCAGGATTTTGGGCATGTCATGCAAGATCCAGCTCTCCTAACCTTTAGTCAATGGGCCTGTCCTATAAATGTACTTTTTAAAAAATAAAAGTACATTTAAAAAATAAAAGTACTTTTAAAAAAATAAAAGTACATTTATAGGGTTTTTTTGGCCGGAGTGTGTATACTCACAAAAGAAAGACAGTGAGAGGGAAAATGAGAAATCACCCCCAGTGAGGAGGAGATGGAAGGGAATAGCCACACCCCAATCCATTCTCCTCCTGGGAATCTGGGCATGCACACACATGTACCTGGCATGAATTTCACGCTGCCAGGTCTAGGACTTGGCCATAGGGGAGTCCAGCACCTTAACTATTATGCCACACGCTGGTCCCTAAAGTACTCTCTTGATTTTTAATTTTTAAATTGATTGGTTTAATTCCATTTACTATTATTATTATTATTTTAATTTGACCAGAGAGAGAGAGAGAAAGGGAAAGTGAAAAAGCAAGCCAACATGTCCGAGACTCAAACTGTGGTCGGCCATGTGGGAATCCAGTGCCTTTAACTACCACACCACCTGCCAGATGCCCCAAGGTACTTTTTTTTTTTGGAGAGGTTTTTGTTATAGGGCCCATGCGCTCACCAGAAAGACAGAGAGACAGAAAGCAAGAAATCACCCCTCAAGGGGGATGGTCACTCCGTAATCCCTTCTCCTCCATTCTTTTGGGATCTTGGGCATGCACACCTGGCATGAGTTTAAGCCACCAGGTCCAGAACTTGAACCACAGTTGACTACATGGGAGTCCAGTGACACAGCCATTATGCCAACTGCTGGTCCCCCTCAATGTACTCTTAAAAAGAAATCAAGAGGGCCAGTAGGTGGCGTAGTGGTTGAGGTCCTGAACATGGCTGGCCACAGTTCAGTCCCAGATCTGGTAGCTTGCTTTCTTACTTTCTTCCTCTCTTCTCTCTGTCTCTGGTGATCGCATGTGCCCTATAATAATTAAACTAAATAATAATAAATAAAATTAATTCTTAAAAAAACTCAAGAAGTAAGACTATCAATTACAATATTAAGTATCAATCTAACAGAACAGTTCATATGTTGGAGACAATGCTAACTACCACCATCCTCTGAAAAGATATGTATCAACAACCGCATGATCAGCCTGGTAAAAATTACAACACTAAGAACAATAACTTAAGAAACAACAATAAGAGAATAATTGAATGTGTATTATAATTATGCTAATATACGCATGTAGAGAGACAGTAGGGAGGAAAAAATCAATAGCTTTTCCATTAGCATAGTGAGTGGGATGTTTCCTTTTTTTAAAAAACAAATAAAAAAACCCACACCCTTTAGGCCAGCATGTAGTGTGATGTTTAAGGCACACATGGTCAACTACGATTCAAGTCCTGGACCTAGTGGCTTGCTTTCTCACTGCCCCTCCCCACCTAGTCTCTCTCCAGTAAGTGCACATGCCCAACAGCAAATTAAAAAAAAAATAATGATAAATAAAATTATATAAATAATTCTTAAAAAACCTCCTTTCATAGGAGAGGGTTGGGGGAGTTGATGAGAAAATTTATAACGGACACAAGGAAGCAAGTAAACAGGGGAAGAAGCTATAGGATAGGATATCACAGTGGAGTAAAAATATGGACAACGTGATACACAGTTCAAAAGAACCTAGCAGAGGGGCCGGCAGGGTGGCATGGTGTTTAAAGACACTGGATTCCCACATGGCTGACCGTGGTTAGAGTACTAGACCTGGTGGCTTGGTTTCTCACTTTTTGTGTCTCTCTCTGGTCAAATTAAAAAAATAATAACAAAACAAACAAACAAAAAATAATAACAACAAAGGGAATTAAATAACTTTTTTTTTAAAAAAAGAACCTAATAGAACTATTAACAACTGCGTATAGCATAATGTAATGTTCCATGTGGAAGAAGATTAAATACACATCCTTGATTTGACTATTGTACATTATGTACATATTTAAAAAAAAATACTGTGGCACACGTATATGTATGTAAACCAGAAATCTTAATTTTAAAAAATGGATCACCCTCGAGAAAAAGTATTCAAATTATACAATTAAAAGGAACTTTCCTTCCATAAAATTGTAGTTTTTAACAATAAATTAAAAAATTTTTTAAATGTAAGTGTTCTAGCTTTTTATGTAAGTGGTCAAAAACAGTGGCAGTGGGACCAGCGGGTGATGTGGTGGTTAAGGCACTGGACATTCCCACATGGCCAACCGTGATTTGAGTCCCGGACCTGGTGGCTTGCTTTGTCACTTTCTCTCTTTCTCTGTCTCTCTCTGGTCAAAATAAAAATAAAAATAAATAAACGAATGAATGAGTAAATAAAATTAAAAATAATTCTTTAAAAAAAGTGGCAGTGATGCTTATTATTATTATAACAGCTTTAAAATTCATATTCACATTAAAACTTTAATGTTCAAGAACTATATAAAGTTATGGCAGAATCATGTATTTCAGAAGCAGTTGTGTGGTGCACTCACGCCACCTGCTAGTACTCAAAGGCACTGCAAAATCTTAGTCTTTAACTTGGACTAACATACACTCTAACTTCAAGACTAGATGGCATCTATTGCCTTTTTTTCCCCTTTAACTGAATTTTTAAATAATTCTTAGATTTTTTCCAAGCTGCTATATTTCAAAGAATTGGTACTGTATTACTAACATTATCCCAAAATAACATTAACATATCAAACTACAGAAGGTTGTAGTTATATACACACTTTAAAATGGCTATATTTTATGCTACATAAATTGAGAGGCGTCTAACTGTATAAAATATTTCTTTTATATACAAGTATGATGTGGTTAAAGAACTCTGGAACTGCACATCAGACAAGAATTATTGGGTTTGACGTCTACATTTGCCACTTGCTATGTACGACCTTACACAAACCATTTGAACTCCCTGAGACTCAGTTTCCTTAGGGCCACTTAGTTCACGGGATATCTGTCAGCAATAAATGAGAGTAACCAAAGCAAGCACTTTTAAAGTAAAGTCATACACATATATACGTGGTGTCGTAATTCTAAACTACTCTTAGGACTATCGTGAAAAACACAGTAAAAACCTTTCTGCAAATTAAAAAGTTGAGTCTGTCCAAAATATAAAAAAAAATTTTTTTTTGATTGCCAGAGAGAATGTGTGCTCACTACAGACAGACTGGGGGGAGTGAGGCAGCACCTCCCAATGGGGCACGGTCATGCTACAATCCCTTCTTCATTTCTCCATCCTGTTGGGATTTGGGGCACATGCACACATGCCTAGCGTGTTCTTTTCAGCCAATGGGGCTGAGCTTCAAACAGCTGTTGGACACATGGGAAGTGATTCCCTTTAACTAGGCTGGGGGCTGGCCTTCTTTTATACTTGGTGACATAATACTGCTTTATTTTAAGACGGGGTCTCACTAGGTTGTGATGTTCCTGCCTCACAATCCTGAGCACTGGAACTCTAAGCACCCAGCTTCTACAGTGGGCCAGGAACTAGACTGGGTCTCTCATGTGGCCTCAGCCTGCCGAGGGGTAGTATCTATCAATAGGTACTACCATGGCTGGGCCACACGATGCTGCTTTAATCATGTGGGATGGCACGTGCCTTCATCCCACTGTTTCATCTTTTACCCTTGAACTATGAGACAACATGCAGGACACAGCACTGAGCCTCCACAGTGAGTGAGCAGGGAGCCCAGAGTGGCAGACGTGAGTCAAGCAGAAGGGACGGACCCAAGGGAGCAATGACGACGGTACTGCAGGTGGCACAGGACATGGAAGGGCGACAAGAGGGGATGGTAGAATGACTGTAAATGAGACCAGGCAGCATACGTCAAATAAAGCAATGAGATTACTTTTGTGAGGAATAAAATAAGCATGTGGAGAACCAGCAGAGACTCTCGATGTCTGTTCTCATACTGAAGACTAATGCCACATGAAAGAGGGGTGAAGAACATAAGCAGAATCTGCTTCTGGAACCTGAGTTCCGAGAGCTTTCAATAGACAACACAAAGCTCTGACCACTGCAGGTAACAGTTCATAAGGGCTTAAAAATGTATCAGGTGGGACCAGCAGATGGTGTAATGGTTATGTTGCTGGTTTGACTTCTGGACTTAACAGCTTAAACTCACACTGGGAGCGTGTGCATGCATGCCCAAAATGCCAAGACGAGAACAGAGAAGGGATTGTGGCATGGCCATCCCCTCGGGGGGTGATTTCTCACTTTCTGTCTCTCTGACGAGTGCACACACTGTATAGCAAAGTCTACAAAAATCTCTCGGGGAAAAAAAAAAGTATCAGTTATTACTCCATAAGCATTTCATATTAATCTGATGAATGATGTACACATGGTAGAATTTCCAGTTCTTTTTTTCCTTTTTGTTTATCTGAATTTTGTGCAGTAAATATTATAGTCTTTTGTGATTTTAAAACGTTTTTAATCAATCTAAAAACATAAATATGGTGCTATGATATCTATGGTATCAAATAAAGGCTGACGGGACCCGCAGTTAGTGTAATGGCTATGCCACTGGACTCCCATGTAGTTGACCACGGTTCAAGTCCTGGACCCAGTGGCTTAAACTCAGCCAGGCACGTGTGCGTGTGTGACCAATTCCAAGAGGAGAATGGAAGAGAAGGGATTGTGGTGTGGTCATCCCTATTTCTCACTTTCTGTCTCTCTGTCTTTCTGACAAGCACACATGCCCTATAGCAAACACCTCTCTCAAAAAAAAAAAAAAAAAAAAAAAAAAAAAAAAAGGCTGGAAAGCTCCATAAATTCAGTTCATAAAGATGGTACAACTCTGATACCAAAAACTACCAAAGAAATATAAATACAAATACAAATAAATCACAGCTGTATTACTGAAGAAAGTTCTAGAAACTAAAGTTTGTCTATTTGCTAGCTCATAATGTAAAAATACTTCCATAGATTTTTTTTCAATGCATTTTTGTAGTATACGTAGAATGTTTATAGCCTAAAATACAGGCTACATAAAGTTAAATAATTTTTTTTCAATTTATGTTACCCTAACCCTAAACCCTAACCCTAACCTACAAGTTAAATAAGTTTTGAGAAGGTATCGCAAGAAGGCAGGCAATCCTCCTCCAGATGAACTAAAGTACATTAGTCACAGTTCCTTGGAGAAATGGATGATTTAAGGATTGGAATAGGGAATGCATAAAATGAGACTAGAGCATTTCGTAGTGCCAGAAAATAAGGAAATGTTTACAAACAAACAATGAGTGCGTGACAAAGGGACAGAGGAACCAACTCTAAGAGTAGCTCTCAGGTCAGTCCGTGGGTTTGTGGTTAGGGCTGCTGGATTTCATGTAATCAACTGCGCAGTTCAAGTCCAGCTTGAGAAACATGCCAGGCACATGTGCATGTATGCCCAAAATCCCAAAAGGAGGAAGAAATGAAGATGGGATTGTAATGTGACCATCTCCATGGGGATGCTTTCTCACTTTCTGTCTCTCTTTAGCAAGTACGTGGGCCCTCTGGCAGAATTAAAAACAAAACAAGAGGGAAGTTCCCAATGGCCAAAGCCTGCACAACCTGAAAATAAAGTACTACTGGATTATAACCCGAAGTATAAGATAAATATCTGAGTCTATATTCACATAAATAAATGACTGAATAAATACGTGAGGAGAATAGACAGACCCACATTAATCTGATGAATGATGTACACATTTTTCTCCTAACATGTCACTTAGGAGGAACCGATGCTTTTTTCATACTGTATGACAAGAAGAGGAAAAAAACAATAATTTTATAGTAGAGAAAACTGACAAATACCACCTCAGCCAGGAGACCAAGGTTAGCACCATCAATATCAGGTCACGTTAACAGCGTCTTTCCTTGAAATGACAAGATGAGAAAGACACTATTTCCAGGGTTTTCCTCCCCAAAAGACATAACAAACCAAATGTTTAACTAGTACTTGTCAAGATTGTCAAGGTCATAGCCTAAGGAGACATGGTAACTGAATGTAATGTGGTAACGTGGGTGGTACTGTGGAACAGAAAAGGACATGAGGTGAAAATACAAATAAAGAACTTTAATAACAATGTATCAGTATCAATTTTAGTTGTGGTAACTGTACCATAAAATAATGTGAGATGTTAACAATAGGAGAAACTGAGTGTGAAATACATAGGGTCCCTCTGTACTATTCTTGAAACCTTTCTGTAAATTCGAAACTACTCTGAAATAAAAAGTTTTACTAAAAAAAGTATGCTAGCTAACTGTCCCATGACTGCTCTGTGAAAACACATTTGCCATGTGTATCAGACTTCTTTGACCAACAGCGGTTTCAAGCACTAAATTAGAGGTTCCTACCACAGACACTTGGAAATGCAATGGCATGTGGCGTGCTCCAGCTGAGTAAGAGGAGCCACTTTGATGTTTCTCCAAAGTAATATGGAATCAGGACAAATGATCCTAAATAAAATACTAGCAAAGCAAATTAGCAGTAAAAAATGACTAGGCCCTGCGGCCTAACGGCTAAGGAAGCTGAAGCCCACACAGCAGACCACAATTCAAATTCTGGTCCTGGCAGCTTGAAAAACAAGCTGGGTTCATGTGCGTGCATGCCCAAAATCCTGACAGGGTGGAGAAACGGAGGAGAAAATGTTGTTGCATGACCGACCACACCCCACTGGGGAGTGCTTTCTTCTTCTCCCTCTTTCTCTGTCTCTTTGGTGAGCACATGCACCCTCTGGTCATTTAAAAAAAAAAAAATGCATACAAGCCTAAAATCCTTACAGGTTGGAGAGATAATGGAAAAAGGACTGTGGTGTGACCAAGTCCCAACTGGGGGTGTTTTCTCTCTTTCAATCTCTTTTACACTCTCTGGTGAGTGAATGTGCCTTCTGGCAATTAAAATAAATTAATTACTAAATCAAGGTGTCATGTATATGGGTGTTTATTATACTTTTCCCTACCTTTAAAATTGTCCAAGAGAACATGTAGTGAAGTAGCCAGGTGAAAAGTTGAAAGATAACTATACAATTTCTGACAAGGGTACCAAAACAACTCAATGAGGGAAAGAGTAGTCTTTGCAACATTAGAATGACAAACGAAAGCATGAAGTTTGACCCCTACCACATGTCACATACAATAATTAACTAAAAATGGATCAGAGACCTAAATATGAGAACTAGAACTATAAAACTGCTATAAGAGAACACAGGGGTAAATCTTCAAGAACTTGCATTAAACGATACTTTCTTAGATGTGACGCAAAAGAACAAATACATAAATTGGACTTCACCAAAATTAAAACTTCTATGCTTCAAAAAAAAAAAAAGGAAAACACAAACACACACACACACACAAGAAAGTAAGCCAACAACTCAGAGACTGAAAGAAAATGTTTGCAAATCATATATCTGATAAGAGACAGGTAACCAGAATATATATATTAAAAAAAAAAAATCTTACCACTCAAAAATAAAAAGAAAACAAATTTTAAAATAGGCAAGACTTGAGTAGGTGTTTCTCCAAAAAAGAAATACAAATGGTCAATAAACATGAAAAGATGCTCAACACTGGGCTACCCCTATGGCCTAGAAGTTAAAGGCACTGCTATCCCTCATGGCTGACTACAGTTCAAATCCTGTCGTCAGAGGCTCGAGAAACAGCTGGGTGCTTGTGTGTGCACACCCAAAATCTCGACAAAGTGCAGAAATGCAAACAGTGTGACCACTCCCTACTGGGGGGTGCTTTTTCCCTCTCCCTCTCTTTCCCTCTCTCTCTGGTAAGCACACATGCTCCCCGCATTTGAAGGAAAAAAGAAAAAAAAAGATACTCAGTATCATTAGTCATTAGGGAACTGTAAGTCAAAACTACAATGAAATACTACTTTAGAACTTAAAACATCATAATATTTCAAATTTTCTACAACAAACTTGTTTTAATTTTATAATCACATACAGAATGCATTATTAAATAATGTATTACAATGATTATTATTTTTTTTTTAAAAATCTGTTACCCTTAAGGTTACCACCCGTGCTCTGGGGTTTCGAATAGATGGTCCTGATGAAACATAGTCAGCTGTATCAATTTCAATTGGAAAATGCTTCTCACATTTCTCATCACTGTCGAGCGCAGCTGGCCACTCAGTGCAAAAATCTGTGAATTAAAAGAAGGTCTTAATTACAGTTTTGCAGGTAAGTTTGTATTGTAATGCATGCTACCAGACAGTATCAAATTATCGAGATCATTTTCAGGGTACTTGAAAGAACAGATTTTCTTCTGCCCTTCACATACACATCATCATTCTTTATTCCTTTTCTTGTTAGGTACATCCTAATTAGGGAATGTAATTAAGAGAAAAATGTGGATATTTGAATATTTCAGTGATGGTTACTATAGTCAGCCAAAGGAACTGAGAGAAGCTCTAGAAAAGCTCTAAGAGGGCAATGAGATGTGGTCAATGATCTTCCAGAAGCTGAGTGGAAGAGAGATTCAACTCAAACAGGTATAAAAGCCCAAGTTGGTCATCCTTAAACGGACCGTTCCAGTAACTCATGTGTTTTGTGTATGACTTCCATGTGCCAACAGAGTTAAATGGAAAGAGAAACAGCCTTCAAATTTGGGCAAAGAAGCCTAGAGGAGGTAGAACTGGTTCTGAGACTGGGTCAAAACAGGAAGTCCCAAGCACTACGAACTCCACACACAGAGCACAGAGGTGGGAAGTTGGGCCCCAACAGAGAGAGGCGGGGAGGGACTTAGAGGAAGAGGTCGCTCCCAGCCTCTCACAGATACCAGCCGCTCATTTCATCCTGCCCTATTTGTACAAGTCAGTGTGGTGGAGGGCTAGCTTGGGATGAAAACTTCTGGAACTATCAGGCTCCTCTCAATAGAAATCTCTAGGCTTTGAGAGTCTCACTCCAAGGACAGTTCATTTGTTAGGTCAAATACGTTATGCCTCGTGCATCCACAATTCTTCCAAAAATCACAACTGCAGGAGATTAAAAGGCAGTGAGGGAACTCCTTTAGGTGATAATTAAAGGACAATGAGAATTCTTTGCCAATGACATTTCCCGACCTAGTAATTTTCTCACAGTAGGTATTATTAGCTTTAAGATAGACTCTAAAATTAGAGTCGGCAGGGGCCAGCCAGTGGCATGGTGGATAAAGGTGCTAGACTCCCACACAGCTGACTGTGGTTTGAGTCCTGGACCTAGCGGCTTGCTCTCTCTCTCTGCCTTTCTGTCTCTCTCTGTTCAAAATTGAAAAATAATTATAATAAGTAAATAATTCTTAAAAAGAAAAAAAAATTAGAGTCAGCAAAACATCATTTTGGATTACAAACATCCTGATACCCGGAGTTAAATACATTTTAGCAAATTAAGTACAGGTCTCACAGTTTCCTAAATACCTGTTTAAAAGATCAATACTTGGGACCAGTAGATGGCGTAATGGTTACATCACTGGACTCCCACGTAGTCAGTCGATCATGGTTTGAGTCCCGGACACAGTGGTTAAAACTCATGCTGGGTGTATACGCATGCGTGCCCCAAATCTTGAGAGAATGGAGGAGAAGGATTGCAGTGTGGACCTCCCCCTGGGGGGTGATTTCTCACTTTCTGTCTGTCTCTGTTTCTACGGTGAGTGTGCGTGCACTATCGCAAAAATCTATAAAAATAATAAAATAATTAAAAAAAATCAGTACTCAGTCACTTTGAAAAGAAGGACATATCCTTATAATTAAGCACATTTTGATATTAAAAATGAAGACTGGGGGACCAGCAGTTAGCATAATGGCTATGTCGCTGGACTCCCACGTAGTCGACCGCAGTTCACGTCCCGGACCTGGTGGCTTAAAACTCACGCAAGGCGCGTGTGCGTGCATGCCCAAGATCCCGAGAGGAGAATGGAGGAGAAGGGATTGCGGCGTGGCCATCCCCCCTGGGGGGTGATTTCTCACTTTCTGTCTCTCTCTGTCTGTCTGGCAAGTGCACGCGCCCTATAGCAAAAATCTCTAAAAAAAAAAAAAAAAGAGTGGGACCAGTGGGTGGGGTGGTGGTTCAGGTGGTTGAACTCCACACCGCCAACCGCGGTTCAAGTCCAGCACCTGGTGGCTTGGGAATCATGCTGTGCTGATTGTGCGTACCCGAATCTCATGAGGAGAGTAGAGGAGAGGGGACTGTGGTGTTGCCATGCCCCCTGGCAGTGATTTCTCACTTACACTCTCTCTATCTATCTCTGTCTCTCGCCAGCAAGCACAGGCACAATATGGCAAAAATTAAAAACAGAAAACAAACAAACAAACAAAACAGCAAGATTATTGAGGTTGAATTTCACTCTTATCATGGGCTAGTATCCTGCATTATAAGATGCATTACTGCCAAGCATGTTATAAAAGAGACTAGTATGGGGAATTTTCTGAGCTCTTTGGTTTGCACCAAATTTTCTTTTTTTAAATGGTGAATAATTCATTTCAATCACCAGATGATAATTACAGGTTTTAAATTAAATTACCAAAATTGTACATCTAAAAGAACACAGCCAACTGGAAAGTACATGATAGACTCCTATTTGCCTTTACTCATCTGATAGGCAGACTTTGGAAGACTTTGGTTTTTTTTTAAATTTTTACTGCTGATTATTAAAGTTTTGGTAAATTACCTAACTTTCCTGTGCTTCACATTTTCCACTTGCAAGTTAGATATAAAATCTGAACTGACCTACTTTGAAAGAAAACTGAGAAGAAATATTTGAAAAGCCTTGGAGTTAGAAGTCCAGAAGCTGTCAGAAATGTAAAGGTATAATTAAGGAAAAAATTAAAACATTCACTTTAATTAGTATAAAAGATAATGTACTCCACTAAATGTACTGTATGAACATTAAGTAGTGTTGTAGAAACATTTCATTTAGAAGACTAGCTTAAATAAGATTTAAAATGGAGAAAAATGGACTTCATCACATTGTAATTTATTTGTTCACTGGCTTTAGAGAGAACCAAAAACTGATACATGATTTGTGCCATATGGGCATGAATTTGAAATGGTGATCAGTTCAGGCACAAATGAATATAGAATTACATATCTAAAAGGTTAAAAAGGCATTCTAGTTAATGTTCCAAAACAGAGGATCACATAAGTGAAAGGAAATAGATTTTTCCTACCTCATCTAAGGAGTGAGGTTTTTATTCCTATGTTTTAGAGCCTCTATAAAGCTTCTTTCTTATATTTTTGAATGGAAGATCCTCCCAAAAAGTCAAATTTAATCATGATTAAATTATGACTAATTATGATAATCACTATCCTACTTCTTCTTCCAACAGAATCAATACTACTTGTTCCATGTTTCTTGGTTTCATTTTCTTTCCTGGAAAGCCTTTAACAAGTATCTGTGTATCATCTTTAAATCTGCATGAATATGTGAAAACTTTACCCAAAGGTACTAATGTTTGAACTAACTAAAAAATCTATTACTAACAGCTGTGAACCTGAAATAATTCAAATGTGCTTCTCTTATAGAGAGCTCAATGCAATTAAATCAGAAATTAATTGGAGTATGTACAAAATTATGGAAACACACATAGACCCATGAACAAAAAATGCTATTTGCCTCTATCTCCATGCACACAGGAAGAAGGAGTAGCAGTATAAGTTCATGAAATCTAGGTTTGTTCCTAAGAATCAACAGCTATTGTTCAAAATTAATAAATTCAGAATGGAGACCAGCAGGTGGTGTGGTGGTTAAAGTGCTGGACATTCCCACATGGCCAACCACAGCTCAAGTCCCAGACCTGGTGGCTTGCTTTCCCACTTTCCCTCTGGTCAAATTAAAATAAATGAATCAATCAATAAAATTGAATCAATAATTATTTAAATAAAAAGTAAATTCAGAATGGCAGGTATAATCATATTCTGATGATTGCTTCTATTACACATATATAGAGAATATATGCTATTTAAGTATAAATAAATACACACACACACACACACATACACACCATCTCCTCTCTCTGCAAGTAATTACTAGAACTAAGTAATGATTAAGAGAGAATACTTCTGGGATGAAAAGCTAGGGATAGGAAAGCAGCATGTAAGACTACTGTTTTTTTTTTCTTTTCCTTTTTTTATTTTTGGAAAGGCTTTCACTATAGGGCGCATGCACTCGCCAAACAGACAGACAAAGACAGAGAGACAGAAAGCGAGAAATCACCCCCCAGGGGGGATGGTCACGCCGCAATCCCTTCTTCTCCATTCTCCTCTCGGGATCTTGGGCACGTACGCACACATGCCCGGCATGAGTTTTAAGCCACCGGGTCCGGGACGCGAACCGCAGTCGACTATGTGGGAGTCCAGTGACATAGCCATTACGCTAACTGCTGGTTCCCAGACTACTGCTTTTCATCACAAGCTCGACTCCTATTTGATTTACCACAGGCATGTATCTCAACACATATACACACATGCACAAACACAAACACACACACATAGGTATAAAATGTTAAACCATTTCTTCAAGAAAACTCCTCTCTGTGAATCCCGTTACTGAACACACTGACTACCTTGCTACTCAGCACCCTTCAACACTATCTTGTTTGAATCATACTGAATCACATCTGTTGGCAAAACTGACTATTTTCTTCAGTGTTTTTATATATGTGTTTTCCATAACTCAACAGTAAATCCCTAACCAACTGCGAGCAGTGATTATGGGTTCTAATCCAACTTATTATTCATAGCAACTTGTAAGGTGATAGACAAAACAAAAATCTTGCAATTTGACATATAACAATTCACAGAAAACCACCTAAAAATCCTCTTTATAAAAGGAGGAAGTCGGGACCAGCAGTTAGCATAATGGCTATGTCGCTGGACTCCCATGTAGTCAACCGTGGTTCGCGTCCCGGACCCGGTGGCTCAAAGCTCACGCCAGGCGCATGTGCGTGCGTGCCCGCCCAAAATCCCGAGAGAAGAATGGAGGAGAAGGGATTGCGGCGTGGCCATCCCCCCTGGGGGGTGATTTCTCGCTCTCTGTCTCTCTGTCTCTCTGTCTCTGTCTGTCTGGCGAGCGCATGCGCCCTATAGCAAAAACCTCTCTAAAAAAAAAAAAAAAAAGGAGGTGGCATTGTGGTTAAAGACGCTGGATTCCCACATGGCTGACCATGGTTTGCGTCTCAGACCTGGCAGCTTGCTTTGCACTTTTTCTCTCTCTGTCTCTTTCTCTGATCAAATGAAAACAAACAACAATAGTAATAATAAATAAAGTTAAATATAAGAATTTTTTTTTTTCCTTTTTTTGGAGAGGTTTTTGCTATAGGGCGCATGCGCTCGCCAGACAGACAGAGAGAGCAGAGAGAGACATAGAGACAGAAAGCGAGAAATCACCCCCCAGGGGGAATGGTCACGCCACAATCCCTTCTCCTCCATTCTCCTCTTGGGATCTTGGGCACGCACGCACACGCGCCCGGCATGAATTTTAAGCCACCGGATCCGGGACGTGAACCGCGGTCAACTACGTAGGAATCCAGCAACATAGCCATTACGCTAACTGTTGGTTCCCAATAGAAGAATTGTTTTTAAAAAAAAAAAAACAAAGGAGAAAGTGGGCCAACTAGTGGCATGGTGGTAAAGGTGGCCGCATGGCTTGAGTGCCGGACACAGTGGATTGAAAAACAGGCTGGTCTCATATGTGTACATGATCAAAATTCCCAAAAGACAATGGGCCGCAGGGTGGCCATCCCCCAGAAAGTGTTTTCTCTCTTCCTCCCTCCCTCCCTCCCTTCCTTCCTTCTTTCCTTCCTTCCTTCCTTCCTTCCTTCCTTTCCCTCACACCCTCACTTCCCCATCTCTCTAGCAAGGGTACATACTCTATATCAAAATTTTTTTTTTTAAAAAAAGGAGAAATGGATGATTTAGAATATAATGCTATGAATGCTATATAGTATGTTAGAACTGAGAGTCTTAGTTGTATGGCCTGAGTCAATATAAAGTTCATATAAAAAATGCTCACCTTGGGAACCAGCAGTTAGCGTAATGGCTATGTCGCTGGACTCCCACGTAGTCGACCGCGGTTCGCGTCTCGGACCCGGTGGCTTACAACTCACGCCGGGCGCGTGTGCGTGCGTGCCCAAGATCCCGAGAGGAGAATGGAGGAGAAGGGATTGCGGCGTGACCATCCCCCCTGGGGGGTGATTTCTCACTTTCTATCTCTCTGTCTCTCTCTGTCTGTCCGGGGAGCGCACGCGCCCTATAGCGAAAACCTCTCAAAAAAAAAAAAAAAAAAAAAAAAAAAAAAAAAAATGCTCACCTTTAAGGACTTCACAGTGCTTTTTAATTGCTACAGGAGTCAAATGCAGAAAATTGGGGATCTAAAACAAAGAAGTTTAAAGGATAAATTAACTCAATGTCTTAAAAATACAAAAAAGATTATTTTGTCATTAAACTAAATCATTGACTCAAGAAACCATGTAGTAGATAAGATGTGATGTTTCTCATAGTTTTAATTCTATGTCACAGAACTTTTCAATTCAAGAAATGAATCCCTTGGCCCAGGATGGCACACAGGCCCATGTATACTGCTTCAACGGCCGGAAGGCACATGGGAGGGCCAGGTTTGGTTCCTGGGGCCTAGAGGAGTGCCTATAATCCCAGCTAAATTGGAAATTGGCCCAGGAGGATTACAACACAGCAATACCCTCCCCGAAATCTCTTTCTTCCTTTCCCTTCCTCCCTCTCTTTCATGAAACTTATTATTCATAAACAAAAAAGAACCAGATGAATTCCTGAAAATATAGATTCACTAACAAGGAAATTATAATATTATGATTTCAGAATATATAAAGTATCACCTTTTTTGAGTATCTTATAATAACAATCATGCCAGAAAAATAAAATCATTTTTATAGTATTCTTCCTGCCACAAGTCTGCAGGTATATATGTCTACGTCCCTTATAAAACAGAAAGCACTTAAGGACATAGATTGCTGTTTAACTCAATTCCCTAGCACTGCATAGCAGAGTGGTATTTCTACTTGGTATATAATAAACACATTATGGGGCCAACTAGGTGGCAGTGGTGTTAAGGCAGGTGAATCCAACATGGCTGACTATATGGTTCAAGTCCCAGACCCAGTGGCTTAAAAGACAAGTCAGAGGCATATGCATGCATGTCCAAAATCATGAAAGGCTAATAGAGAAGGGATTCTAGCATGGCCATCCCCTCCAGGGATAATTTTTCACTCGCTCTCGCTCTCACTCTCTCTGGCAAGCACACCAGACCTACAACAAAAACAAACATAGTAAACGTTTTATGAATTTAATGAATAAATGAAGCTAGTAAATCTTTTTTTTTTTTTTTTTTTTTTTTTTTTTTTTTGAGAGAGAGAGATTTTATGCTATAGGGCACGTGTGCTGGCCAGAGAGACAGAGACAAAAAGTGAGAAATCACTCCCCAGGGAGGATGGCCATGCTGCAATCCTTTCTTCATTCTCTTCTCAGGATTTTGGGCATACACACACACACACACACACACACACACACACACACACCCAGCGTGAGTTTTAAGCCACCGGGTGCCGAAATGGAACTGCAGTCATTACATGGGAGTGCAACAATATAATCATTATCCCAAAGCTAGTAAATCCCATTTGGAAAAAAAAAATTGAACAAGAAGAAAGTCACTCCACAAATTATGCTAGGGATGTAAATATTTAATCAGGTGAAAACAGTTACTAAAAATTGGAATTATGGGATGGGAAGCTTCATTTGCTATGCTTTTATTTTTGAAACATGAAAATATAAACCTCAAAATGATAAAAGGGAATAAATAATAGTTAATGTCTACACAGACTAATACAGCAGTGTTTTATGTACTCTGCATGTATTAGCTCTGGAGCATACATGTGCTCTCTGGCAATTTAAAAGGGAAAAAATATCATTTACAACCACTGGCATTATTACAAAAAACTGCTACTCTTATCCAATGATTCCAAAGACCTCTTTAAATAAGTTATCTTCTTTGATTGAAGATTGTTTTTCTCATATCTTTTGAAATGTTTCCATTTTCAGATTTTCAAAACCCCTTTTCCCTGCAAAGAGAACCTCTTTCTCCCTGGTCTGATCTCATTTTTCCCCTTTATTCATGATAGAGCATGTGCGCATACACAAGAGAGAGAGAAGCACCCTCCACGAGATCTGGTTGCATCACAACCCACTCCTCCAGTCCTCTGCCTGTTGAATCTTGGCACCCTCATGCAGGCCCGGCATGTTTCAGGTGGACCGGGCCAGGGATTGAAACCACAGTAGGCCATGTGGGATCTGGCTCCCTTAACCGAAAGGCCAAGTGGGACCCAGCTTCCCTTGACCTGCACATTACTGCTGAACCACAGAGCCAGACCTCCATCTCATTTTTTGCCATCATCTTTTAGCAGATTTCAGATTTCTCTCTCTCTTTTTTTTTTAATAAGATTTTCACAGTTGCTTTCCATTGTATGACAACTTCCATTGTATATAGAAGGAAATCATTTAAGAAATGCATTCTCTGGCAGAAATTTACATTTTCCTTTTTTTCTTTGCTATAGGGAAAGTGCACTCACCTGAGAGAGACAGAGAGAAAAGCACCCCCCCACACACAGGCTATGACCATGCCACAGTCTCTTCTCCTCCATTTTTCTTTCAGGGTTTTGGGCAAGCATACTTGGCATGTTTTTCAAAACACCAGGTCCAGAACTCAAACTATGCATCAGCCATGTGGGATTCAGCCACCTTAACCACCATGCTACTGGCTAGTCCAAAACCATTTACATTTCTTAAAAAAACAAAAACGAAAACTTACAGTTTATAAATCATTATAGTTACTATCAAGCTAAGCATTTAAAATGACTATTTTGCTTCAAGAAATAAAGAAGACAGAGTTCATGGACTATAATAATACTACTAAATAATATTCTGCCATTCTGGACAAAAAATTTAAAATCCCTTTTCTAAAAGTGGCATCTTTAGTAGTTAAAGGCACTGGACTCCCACATGGCTGACCACGGTTCAAGTCCTAGACCTGGCGGCTAGCTTTCTCGCTCTCTCCCTCTCTCTGAACAAATTAAAAATAACAATAATAATAAAATAAAGGAAATAATTCTTAAAAAAAAAAGTGACTTCTTCACTTCTCAATTCTCAATCTCAAGTTAGGTTATTTCACTCTTTTTCTACTTGAAAAATAAAATATAGAAAAGATACAGTAGATAAGACCACAAGAGAAGTCATAAAACTAAAATGATTGCATTTTTAAATGCCTAGGATTCTTTGGGTCTTCTTTACCATGGATAATCAAAAAGCAACATTCATTATTACTTGAGAAAAAAGTTTAATTAAAATAAAAGAAGCTGCAATATTTTCAATCTTCAAATATTAAGGGGGAAGAGTTGATGAGGGGAAAAGATCAGCATTTATTTAGGTATAAGCTTTAGACAAAAACCAGCAATTTACCTTACCTTTAAAAGTTCCAGATTCCCCTCCTTTGCCATGGGCACGCCCCTTTTCACTGGATAACCCATCCGGACAGGAAGAGGTACTGCAGAGGGTTTAAATGGCGCTGCAACAGGGTAAACACTAGGCCAGTCCTGGTCAACAGCCATTTTCTCTGTCCTGGGAGGTAGTGCCTAAAAATAGTTCAATATTTTAAATGTAAATACATACTGTAACTTTAAAGCAAAAAGCTGAAATTACAAGAAATAAACACAGAAAAACAGCTTATGGAAGAACTGACCTCCCACAAAGCTGCTGCTGTTCAAATGAAAAACACCAAACCTACCTGAGTATCTCTGCACTATTTCTTTGAAACTTTAATATCACATTTCCTTCACTAAAAATTTCTCTACTTATTCACTTAGACTTTTAGTAAAAATTTTATATTTTGTTTATGAAAGAGTGAGTTAATATATTTTAAAATAATTTTTAAAACTTCTTGGGGTCAGCAGGTGGCGTGGTGGTTAAGGGCACTAGACTCCCACATGGCTGACCACAGTTCAGATCCTAGACCTGGCAGCAGCTTGCTTTCTCTCTCTCTCTCTCTCTGTCCCTCTCTGGTCAAATTTATAAATAAATAAATAAATAAATAATAAAGCTAGACCTGGCAGCAGCTTTCTCTCTCTCTCTCTCTCTCTCTCTCTCTCTCCCCCTCCCTCCCTCCTTTCCTCCCTCCCTCCCTCTCTGGTCAAATTTATAAATAAATAAATAAGTAATAAAGTCCAATAAAATAATTCTTTTTTTTTTGGGGGGGAGAGGTTTTTGCTATAGGGCGCGTGTGCTCGCCAGACAGACAGAGAGAGACAGAGAGACAGAAAGCAGGAAATCACTCCCCCCAGGGCGGATGGCCATGCCGCAATCCCTTCTCCTCCATTCTCCTCTCGGGATCTTGGGCACGCATGCACACGCGCCCGGCGTGAGTTTAAGCCACCGGGTCCGGGACTCGAACCGCGGTCAACTACGTGGGAGTCCAGCAACATAGCCATTACGCTAACTGCTGGTCCTAATAAAAATAATTCTTTAAGAAAAAATAAACAAAAACTTCTTTGATAGGGGTAGCAGATGGCATGGGAGCTGAGGCACTGGACTCCTTCCTACATGGTGAAACAGTTTGAGTCCCAGATCTGGCGGCTTGAGACTCACATCAGGCCCATGTCCATGCATGTCCAAAATCTCAGGAGAATGAAGGAGAAGAGACTACAGAGTGGCCATCCCCTGGGGGGTGATTTCTCACTTTCCCTCTCACATTCTTATCTAGCAAGCGCACGTGTCATATGGCAAAAACTTTAAAAAATACGAGGGAACCAGCAATTAGCGTAATGGCTATGTAGCTGGACTCCCACGTAGTTGACCGTGGTTCGCGTCCCGGACCCGGTGGCTTAAAACTCACGCCAGGCGCGTGTGCGTGCATGCCCAAGATCCCGAGAGGAGAATGGAGGAGAAGGGATTGCGGCGTGACCATCCCCCCTGGGGGGTGATTTCTCACTTTCTGTCTCTATGTCTCTCTCTGTCTGGCGAGCGCACGTGCCGTATAGCGAAAATCTCTCCAAAAAAAAAAAAAAAAAAAACGAAAGTAAAAACAAAAAGAACTTATCTAATGGAAGTCAGAACAAGATGGAACATTCAGAACTTGGAAATAGGGGCTGGTAGGTGGCATAGTGATTGAGGGCACTGAACTCCCACATGGCTGACCACACAGTTCGAGTCTCGGATCTGATGGCTTGCTTTCTCACTTTCCTTCTCTCTCTCTCTCTCTCTCTGTCCATCTCTGGTCGAATTAAAATAAAATAAATTAATTAAATAAACTAAGTTAAATAAAATAATTATTAAAAAAAAGAACTTGGAAATAAGAAATTAAGGTTAAACTGAGTGAATAAATATTTGAGAAATTATATGTCTCCTAGGCCCCCCAAAAAAAATATCTGATAGCTTAATCAATCCCATAAACACATATTTTTACTGCTTTTAAAAGTTTATTAATTTTATCCCTATGTGAAAGACAGAGATCTAAGGACGATGAAGTCCTGCACTGCAATCTACTGAGGCCTTCCCAGCCAGCCAGTATCATGGGCACATGGGCCCAGCATGTTCATAAATCATAACATTGGGTCGTCGGAACAGTCATGGTATATTTTTCTTTTTTTTCTTTAGAGAGATTTTTGCTATAGGGCACGTGAGCTCGCCAGAGAGACAGAAAGTGAGAAATCGCCCCCCAAAGGGGATGGTCACATTGGAATCCCTTCTCCTTCATTCTCCTCTGGGGATTCTGGGCATGCATGCACACATGCCCAGGGTGAGTTTAAAGCTGTCAGGTCTGGGACTCCATCAGTCCAGCAACATAACCATTACACCATCTGCTGGTCCCCACAACGTATTTTTCTATGCATTTCTATTTAAAAATGCATCATGACTTTTCCAACAATCTGATAGTTACTATAGAACTAAGCATTTATGACTCACCAGGTCAACCCGTGAACCAAACCCTCAATCGTCCATAGGGATCCAGCATCATAGGGTTACTACACACCACCTACCTGGTGTAACATACAACTATATATATTTTTTTAAAATAATTATTTAGTTTATTATTATTATTATTTAATTTGACCAGAGAGAGAGAGGGAGAATGAGAAAGCAAGCTGCCAAGTCCAGAACTTGAACCTCAGTTGGCCATGTGGAAGTCCAGCACGCCACCCACCACACCGCTGGCCTCAATACATCTATTAGGTGGTCAGGACAGTCATTTTTATGTATTTTTCCACTGATATGTTTTTCTATGCAAAAATGCATCATGACTTTCCTGACAATCTAATATGCTTTCAGAACTGTGTTAAGGGGCTAGCAGGTGGCATGGTGGTTAAGGTGCTGGAATTTCCACATGGCCGACAGTGGTTTGAGTCCCAGACCTCACGACTTGCTTTCTCTTTCTCTCTTTCTCTGACAAACTCATGTGAATAATAATAATAATAATAATAATAATAAAATAATTCATAGAAAAAAAAAGAACTGTGTTATATAAAAGGGGATGGCCAAGATATAAAAGTATTTTTGTTGGGAGCCAGCAGTTAGCGTAATGGCTATGTTGCTGGACTCCAACGTAGTCGACCGTGGTTCACATCCCGGACGCAGTGGCTTAAAACTCACGCCGGGCGCGTGTGCGTGCGTGCCCAAGATCCTGAGAGGAGAATGGAGGAGAAGGGATTGCAGCCTGACCATCCCCCCCTGGGGGGTGATTTCTCGCTTTCTGTCTCTATGTCTCTCTCTGTCTGTCTGGCGAGCGTATGCGCCCTATAGTGAAAACCTCTCCAAAAAAAAAGTATTTTTGTTTTTGAAAAGTTTTTGCCTTAGGGTACGTACATTGGCCAGAGAAAGACAGACAGTGAGAGGGAAAGTAAGAAATCATCCCCCAGGGGCATGGCCACAATCCCTTCTCCATTCTCCTCCCAGGATCTTGGGCATGCATGCACACGTGCCCAGAGTGATTTTCAAGCTCCTGAGTCTGGGACTCAAATCATGGTCGGCCATGTGGCAGTCCAGTGATGTAACCACTACGCCATTTGCTGGTCCCAACATATAAAAGTTTTAAAATGGCAAAATTCAGCAATGCTCACCAAAGTAACATCAAAATCAGTGTGGAATACAAGGAGATTTCAAAAAGCTCATGGAAAGAAGATGGCAGAAGTAAACCATGAGGCTGACTCACATGGAAACGTTCCAGGTGCATAAATGTGCAAAATCCCAAGAGGAGAGATGAAGAAGGGATTGCCCCCTCCACCTCCATCTCTCTGGCGAGTACATGCACCCTATAGCAAAAACTAAATAAATAAACAAACTTTTTAAAAGTTTGTGCAAAAATGATATCAAAGTACAAGTTTATCTAGATGCAAAAACTCTTGAAATTCATTGTTTTTTCCCCCCAGTTTTTGCTGTAGGGTACACTAAAGAGAAACAGTCAGAGAGAGAGAAAATGAGAAATCACTCCCAAGGGGAAATGGCCATGCTGCAATCCCTTCTCCTCCATTCTCTTCTCAGGATTTTGGGCATGCATGCAGATACACACACCCAGTGTGACTTTCACGCCACTGAGTCCAGACCTCGAACTGCAGCTATGTGGGACCCAGCATCTTAACCTCCACGCCACCTGCAGGCCTGAAATCCATCTTTCTAAAGACTCCTCCTGTGTTCTAGAAGCAGGTAGTATTTCTATTTTAAATTACTGTAATTGATGTCATTTAACTTTCAACTAATGTGACTTTTCTGACTCCAGGCTCATCAACTAACCTTATAATCTGGATTCCTCTACAGAGATGTCCACGGAATGAAACTAAACTGGTGAGATTAATCCATAATCCCCAGGCTGCAGGACTGTTAGAGATATCATCAAAAACTTGGGAACCAGCAGTTAGCGTAATGGCTATGTCGTTGGACTCCCACGTAGTCGACCGCGGTTCGCGTCCCGTACCCGGTGGCTTAAAACTCACACCGGGCAAGTGTGCATGCGTGCCCAAGATCCCGAGAGGAGAATGGAGGAGAAGGGATTCCGGCGTGACCATCCCCCCTGGGGGGTGATTTCTCGCTTTCTGTCTCTGTGTCTGTCTCTCTGTCTGTCTGGCGAGCGCACGCGCCCTATAGCGAAAAACCTCTCCAAAAAAAAAAAAAAAAAAAAAAAAAACTAGTCTATATTGGGACCAGCAGTTAGCGTAATGGCTATGGCTATGTCGCTGGACTCCCACATAGTCGACCGTGGTTCGAGTCCTAGACCCGGTGGCTTAAACTCACGCCAGGTGCGTGTGTGTGCGTGCCAAAGATCCTGAGAGGAGAATGGAGGAGAAGGGATTGTGGCATGGCCATTCCCCCTGGGGGGTGATTTCCTGCTTTCTGTCTCTCTGTCTCTCTCTGTCTGTCTGGTGAGCGCACGCGCTCTCTAGCAAAAACCTCTCCAAAAAAAGAAAACAAAACAAAACAAAACAAAAATAAACTAATCTATATTTTGGCTAATACACCTGTTTCCTGGGAGACCGTGAGTGGGTCTACCTTCCCAACATGATCGATTTTCTGAGTACTGACCAAAGACAGTCAAAGACTAACCCTGCCAGGGCTGTGGCAGTCACCCAGTAAACATGACCCTGTGAGGCCTTCTCTGCAGCACCCACTGCCTCACTTCAGAACTTCAGAAAGCATTAAGATAGGCTATGGCTAGGACCAGCGGATGGCATAATGGTTATATCGCTGGACTTCTACACAGTCAACCATGGTTTGAATCCTGGACCCAGAGACTTGAAGTTAATGCCAGGCACATGTGCCTATGTGCCCAAAATCCCAAGAGGAGAACAGAGGAGGAGGGACCACAGTGTGGCCATTTCCCCTGGAAGGTGATTTCTCACTTTCTCTCTCTGTCTCTGTCTCTCTAGCAAGCACGTGCACCTATAGCAAAAATCTCTCTAAAATAAAATTTAAAAAAAGATATGCTATGGTAGCTAAGTGAAGAGAGATGAAGTTACTAAGCTGAACTAAGCAGCATGTAAGTTGTTTACCTTTCTCTTCTGCAGCCTTTCACCTCTGCCTTTTCTGCCTGTTGGACCTAAAAGACAACAAAGTAGTTATAGAGAATTTTTATATTGTAAAGTTGTTCAACATTAATCATGATCCCATCATTCTAACACATTAAGGTATTTAGTAACACAGAAATAGTTAAGAAAACTCTAATTATCTGAATAAAGTTTATTGTGATTGCTGATATAGTAAAACTTACCATTAAAGAAATATTTTCAGTAAGTTTTAAGTTCACAATTAAATAAACTCACTTTCCCAGGTTAAAATATCTAGTTAGAAATACATATTTGGCATCTTTAAAGATAATTCATTCGACACAGTCACATTATAAAAATACATGGTCATGGGGCCAGCAGGAGGCATGGCAGTTAAACTCCTGGACTCCCACATGGCCAGCTGTGGTTCCGGTCCCGGACTTGGTGGCTTGCATTCTGACTTTCTCTCTCAATCTTTCTCTCTCTCCCTCGTCAAATTGAATAATAAATAAATGAAATAAAATAAATAATTATTAATAAAAGCTGTATTTATTGAGCAGACATTCAGACGCTGTGTTAAATGTTTTCATTATCTCATTCGATCTTATTCATAACATCGGATATAAGGACTAATGTCATCCTTATTTAGTAGTCAATTACAGTCAAGAAAACTAAGCAGCAAGAGTTGAGGTCACCTCACACAGGGTACGAGACCCTCCACGCTCTCCACCACTCTCTCTGGCTTCAACTACTCTGAACTTCCAGGACCAGGCCTGGAAATTCAGCCTGGAACAGAAAGACTCTGAACTGTCTGTTCTCTCTGCTTGGAACATGCTTTCCTTCTTATCTAGCTTCTGTCCCTTCCTTCTTCCTCACCCCATTGCTTCATGACAAATTCCTACTCATCTGGCAATATTAATTCACTCACTCATTCAAAAATCATTTGAGTGCCGTTGTGTACCACAAACTGGGAAGGCAGCAATGAACAAGATAATCACAATCCTTCCTCTCACAGAATGTAGAATATGTCAAAAAAACACGGTATTGTAATAATTTCAATAAACACAAGTTTTATGGACACATATAGCAGAGACCTGGACCTAGTCAGTAAGTTAGTGTGATGATTAATTAATTTTAAGTGTTGACAGAATTAAGAGATATCTAGACAGCTGGTAAAGCATTGTTTCTGGAAGTGTCTATCAGGGTGTTTTCAGAGAAGAGGGACTGAGTAGGAAGATCTACAGATCTTCAGATCTACAGAGCTACAGATCAATGTGGGTTGGTACTACCCAATCAGCTGGGGGCCACATAGAACAAAAATGCGTGGAAAAAGCAAATTAGCGCTCTCACTCTTTCTCCTGGAGCTGAGATTCTTCTTTTCCTACCATAGGATGACAGAACTCCAGGTTCTTCAGCCTTTGGACTTTAGGACTTGCAACAGCAACCCTCAAGGGTCTCAGGCCTTGGCCTCAAACCAAGAGTTACAACATCCGGTTCCCTGATTCTGAAGAGTTTGACCTGGGACTGAACCATGCTATAGGCATCCCTAGGCCTCCAGCTTGCAGATGGCCTGCTATGGGACTTCTCAGCCTCTATAATCATGAGCCAATTCCTCTAATAAATCCCCTTCTATCCAGCCATCCATCCATTCATCCATCCCGTTGGTTCTGCTTCCTGGGAACCTTACTAGTGTAGCTGGAAAAAAAAAAATCTCCCCAAAGAAATGAACTTCAAAAGCCAAAAACTAAGGGGCAGTAGGTGGCATGGTGATAAGGCACTGGACTCTGCATGGACAGATTAAGGCATGGATGACCGAAGTTCAAGTCCTTGACCTGGCAGCTTGCTTTCTCACTTTCCCAACCTCTCTCTTTCTCAGGTCAAATTAAAATAAATAAATTAATGGGACCAGCACATGCTATAATGGTTATGTTGTTGGACTCCTACATAGCTGACCACAGTTCCCAGTGGCTTAAAACTTACTCTAGGCACATGTGCGTGTGTACCCAAAAATCCTAAGAAGGGACTGCAGCATGGCCATCCCCCCTGGGGGGTGATTTCTCGCTTTCTGTCTCTGTCTCTCTTTGTCTCTTCAGTGAGCCCACATGCCCTAGAGCAAAAACATCTCTCAAAACAAACAAACAAAACAAAACAAAAAACCTGTTGGATGAGCAGGAGGTAAATGGTATTGCCATTCATCCAACAGCTCAGGACAAAAATCTAACAGGCTTTCTCAAGACTTGTCATCAAGTCCCCCAATAAATCCATCAGTAAGACCTATCAGTTCTACCTTCAAAATACTGGGTCGTCTGAAAAGTCATATATTTTCTATGCAAAAATGTATCATGACTTTCCCAACCCAATACATCCCAAATTCAACCACACTACCTTCTCCAATGTTACCCTATTCCAGTCACCATCACTCATTTGGACTACTACAACAGCCTATAAACATGTCTCTGGCTTTCACTCTGCTTTTTTAGTTTGTGTTTTCTTTCTTTCATATGAGAGGAAGGAGTGGGAGAAGGGCACCCAGAAGGATCTTGTCACACTGTGATCTTCCCCTCAGCCTTCCGGCCAGCTAGAATTACAAGTGTGCCCTGGTATGTTCAGGTCAATCCAGGATTCAAACCCTGGGTCTTCCCATATGGCTTCGGTACTGTGCAGTGGCACTCTGTCTGCCACCACAGCTGGGCCTGGATTCCATTCTTAACCTGCTAAAATCAGTTTGCAAAGCAGCAAGTGATCTTTTTAAACTGTGAATCACATTACAGCACTTCTCTCCTCAATGCTTTCTTTCTGACCTCAAACTTGTAAGAAAACCCAAGTCAAAAATAAAAATGAAGGGCTGGCAGGTGGTGTGGTGGCTAAGGGTGCTGGACTCCCACGTGACCAACCATGGTAGGAGTCAGGACCTAGTGGCTCACTTTCTCATGTGTGCTCTCTCTCTCTCTGGTCAAATAAATAAATAAATAAAGTTAAATAAAATGATTCTTAAAAAATATATAATAAATAAAAAATAAAAATGAAATGCCTAAAGCCCTTGCCCTTATAAGGTCAAGCCAGGGGGCCAACAGGTGGTATGGTAGTTAAGGTGTTAGACTTGCACAGGTCCGACTGTAGTTCAAGTCCCAGACCTCGCGGCTTGCTTTCTCATTTTCCCTTTCTCTCTCTCTCTCTCTGATCAAATTAAAAAATAATAACAAAGTTAAATATATATGTTTGTGTGTGTGTATGTGTGTGTGTGTAAAAGATCAAGCCACACTTAACTCTCTGATGTCTAGTATACCCCCTTTATTCATGTAGGTCCAGCCATGTCGACCTTTTTGTCGGCTCATTGATCACCCCTAAGCTTGGTCTCATCTTTGGGCCCATGCACTTGGGTTCCCTATGCCAACAATGCTCTTTCCCCTAGATCTTTGCATGGTCCTGGACTCTGCTCAAATGTTGCATTCTGAGAGAAGTGAGTTATGTATTTCTAGAAGGAAAAACAAGTGCATGAAAAAAATAAAAACAGACAAGCCTTATGGCTATGAAGAGCCACTATGATGCATTAAAGAATGTATAACTTAACCTGGGCCAGCCAGTGATGTGGTGGAAAAGGTGGCTGGATCTGGTATAGCCAACTATATAGTTCAAGTCCCAGATCCAACGGTTTAATAAACATGGTGTTGTGGCGGTTAAGAGCATGTGTGTAAACATGCAGGGCATGTGTGTATGCATGCCCCAAATCCCAAGAGAATGTAAGAGAAGGAATTGGCCTGGCCATCCCCACGGGGGGGGGGGGGGGGTTGGAGAGGGTGTACTTTCACCCCTCCAGTAGAGCAGAGCAGACACACCGTATAGCATGTATGTGTGTATATGTGTGTGTGTGTAAATATATATACATACATACATACACACACACTCTTTCCTAAAAAAAAATTATAATAATGTATCCAGAAGGGAACTATTTGTAGATTTTCAATAAGGGAGTCCAGGTCAAGATTTGCCTGAGAGGTGGTAGCCCAGACTGGGCTGTCAGGACTACAGAGAGGGTGTATTAGAGATTACAAGAGACACGGACTGGGCCTGCTCACTCGCGGTCTTTCGGGATTCTTGCCGGCTCCTCCCCAGTGCTTCCCAGTCACTCCATTCACACACCTATCACAGCGCCTCTCAGGGTACACAGCGCTTCCCGCTAGATCTCCGGGAAGAGCTGTCAAGTATCCCTATAATCTCTGTTGAATGAAGGTCACCTCAATCACGCCCCCTGAGTGAAGGTCACCCAGCTGGGGGCCGGGAATTCCGAACGGTGCGGAAGCTTTTCCAGCACAGCTGCGTGCTTCTCTTAATGCCCTGGAAAACCATGATTCGAGACTGGCCGACAAACACGACCGAGCAGCAGCACCTACAGACCCTGTGCCAGGAGGTTCGTGGAAGGGGGCATCAGAAGGCACAGCTCACGAGGGAAGCAAGCGCCCAGAGGACCCAGAGGCAGACACTCGTAGCGAGGCGCCGAGCAACACTGGAAGGACAGATCCACGCCCGAGGCTTTCCTGCAAGCGGCCGGCACCGGCTGTAACCAGCCTCCGCGGCGGCGGTCCTGCGTCGGGAATTCGTCCTCTGTACCCCCAAGGCCCGGGGGCGACGCACAGACACTCACCAAGGCCAGGTCTCCGAACGCCAGCGGCCGGAGACACGGCGGTGCAGAAAGCACGCAGGGTTTTGGCTCCCGGCTGAAGAGCCAGCCACGCCGGGAACGCGGCAGCCGCCATGGCCGCGAGGACGGCAAGCCAGAGGGCCAAGTGCGGCCGCGCGTCGAGGGGGCAGGTCTACGCGCAGGCGCGCCGGGTTTTGCCCCGCCCCCAGAGACGCGAACATGTGGGTCTGCGGACTGGGGCCACAGACAACCTGCTCAGGTGCCCTCGGATAGGAGAAAGGAACGAAAAGAAAACAAAGTGTTTGCTTTTGTTTTTAATTGACTCAATCAAGTGAAAGAAGAGAATTGCAAATAAGGACCGTAAGGGATGAGGGAGATGTGGGTTACAGAGAGCCGGTGTGGCTTGGGTTGGACAGACTTCAGTGACCAATCTACCGGGTGTCCTGATTCTTCAGTTGTTCTACATTTTCTTCCATTAAAGAAAGTCTTCACCTCATGCAAGGGATATGTGTTAAGGGGAGAGAGATGGTAGCCTTTAGAAGTTAAAAGGACGGCCTCTTGAGCAAGACCACTTTTAGTTTAAAGCTTAACCATTTAGGAGTGGCAGATGGTGTAGCAGTTACGTTGCTGGACTCCTACGTGACCGACCATGGTTGGAGTCCCAGACCTGGTGGTTTGAAACTCACGCTGTGCATATGTGCACGTGTGCCCAAGATCCCAGGAGGAGAATGGAAGAGAAAGGATTGCAGAGTGGCCATCCTCCTGGGGGGTGATTTCTTGATTTCTCTCTCACTGTGTCTGTCAGGCTCTCTTAAGCGCCCCTCCTTAACCGCTACAAAGAAAGAAAGAAAAGATCACCTCCCCTAAGGCAAAAACGTCTACAAAAAAAAAAAAAAAAAAAAAAAAAAAAAAAAGAAAAGAAAAGAAAAGAAAAAAAAAATCACACAGGCCAATTCGGGGAAGAGAATGGAAGAAAAGTGAGTGTGATGTGGCCATCCTTTCTGGGGGTGATTTCTCACTTCCCTTCTGTCTCTATCTATCAGGCTGGCTGTCTCTCTCTCTCTCTCTCTCTCTCTCCCCTGAGGGTGCATGCACCTAAGACAGACAAACATTTCTGGGATGTATGCCTTTATTTTTTAAAAAAGAATTATTTTTTTTTCTGTCTGAAAACGGCCATTGTTTATTTAATGACCAGATTACAAAAATAGTCATGGTGGATACCTTGGTTCATCCTTCTAATAAGCCTGTTGACCTGGTCTTCCCTGTTGCCAGCATCTCCACCTTCTACAAAATGGGTGGTCTTTTTCTTCATTCCACCTCGTGGAGAAGATAATTTGAAGGGCCACAGGAAGTTATTTGCTTCTTTGAAGCATTTTCCAACAGTATAGATTTCATGAATCAGATCCTCCATGCAGATGATGCCGAATTTACCAAGAGATCGGCAATCAAGGAGTTATCTATCAAAGCAATTCACTTCTTATTGATTCTGCCATAACCACGTTTGTAGAACAGTTCATTACTGACTTCAGGTTCAGATACTCACATGCAATATATGGTTCCACAATTCTCAGCATGTTAATTGAGGCCTTGTTGAGCTTAACAAAGGTGCCATTGAAGATCTGGCGAAGACCTTTCCAACCTTGGGCTCACTCTATTGATACTTCTGATCCTGATGACAAACGGCAATTTGAGTTCTGCAGGTACATAGAAGTTGCCAGTTTTTCTTGCCATCCTGGTTGTCTATGTGGGAAGGCACCACCTTAACTGCTATACCACCTGCTGTTCCACAAGCATGGCCTTTTTACTTAGATGGTTGTGACGTTTAAAACCAGGCTCTGCTTCTTTGTGATCTTAGGCAAGTCTGCCTAACCTTTCTGAGCTTTAGTATCATGGAAAACAGTGTTTTCCTCAGGACCCTTGTGAATGATGTATGTTTCAGAAGCATAGCATGAATGGTGGCCATTAGAATTAAATTCAGGGCCTGTGTAGCAAGCCTCTTCATCTCTCTCAAGTTTGTATAATATATTTTAGTAAAGTGCGAGAACTAAGCCATAGAAATTTAGGAACAAGAGAAGTAGGATCATATTCACATAATTCTCAAGTTTCAAGCAGCATGTTAAGAAACTTGGAGAGGGGGCCAACAGATGGAATCGTGGTATGTTGCTGGACTCCCACATGCCCAACCATGGTTCGAGTCCTGGCCCTGATGACTTGAAAATCACACTGGGTGCATGTGCGTGCATGGCTAAGAACCCAGGAGGAGAATGGAGGAGAAGGGATGTAGCGTGGCCATGCCCTCTGGGGGAGAGTGATTTCTCACTTTCCCTCTCACCATCTCTGTCTTTCTCCAGTGAGTGCACTCACCGAATGACAAAAACCTGTTTAAAAAAAAAAAAAAAAAAAAAAAGATGGGACAAGTAGGTGGTGTGGTGGTTAAGGCACTGGACACTCCCACAGGGCTGACTGTGGTTCGAGTCCTGAACCTGGTGGCTTGCTTTCTCACGTCCTCTCTCTCTCTCTCTCCAGTCAAATTAGAATGAATAAATAATAAATAAAATTAAGTAAATAATTCTTTTTTTTAAAAAAAAAAGAAACTTAGGGCACCATTCCAACCTGCTATGCTTTCTCTTTTATTTTTTCTCTCTCCCCAGGACTGAAGTAGATATCTATGACCAGAGCTAGAACAGCCAAAAAAAAAAAAAAAAAAAAATTAGTGTTTTCCCTGGCATCAAGAAAACATCATTTTGTATTAAAAGTTAAAAACTGATTTTAAGGAGCCAACAGGTGGCACGGTGGTTAAGGGCTCTGGATTCCCACATGGCTGACCGCAATTTGAATCCCAGACCTGGTGGCTTGATTTCTCGCTTTTCCGTTCTTTCTCTGTGTCTCTGGTCAAACTAAAAATAATAATAACAAATGCCATTAAATAAATAAATAATTTAAAAATATTTTGGACCACTTGGTGGCATGGTGGTTAAGGCAACTGGATCCTGCATGAGTGACTATGCAGTTCAAGTCCTAGACCTGGTGGCTAGAAAGACACTCCAGGCTTATGTATATGTGTGTCCCAAGTCCCAAAATAAAGGACAAGAAATTGCGGTGTGGCCATCCCCTACGGGAGGAGGATGATTTCTTACTTTCCTTCTCTCTCTAGCTGGTGAGCACACACCTCCTCTACCAAAAATTTTTAAAAAGGAGTTTTTAGTCTCTGGTCTGGCAGATTCGTCCTTCTCTGCCTTTGGACTGGAGTCCTCCACCATAAACATGCTCCACCAGATCCTGAGCCAGGCCAAGAAGTATCTGAGTTTGATTCCCCCGTTTATATTTATCGCAGGTGGAGGTCCTGGAGCAGCACTGTATCCCATGTGTTTGGTCATGTTCAATGCTCAATCTTGGGACAGAAAGAATCACCCTGAACCCTGGAACAAACTGGGTCCCAGTGATCAGTACGAGTTTTACTCAGTGAACGTGGACTCCAGCAAACTGAGGAAAGGTCCAGACTTCTAAATGAAATGTTTCACTTATAAAGCTGCTCATAATGAAGGGCTTCCAGAGGCCATCCGCACAATTTTCCACTAAATCAGGAAATGTTTCTCCTCTAAATGCATGAGATCATTTTGATGTGTTCAGATTTACACTGGCTAATAAATATCTGAAACTTGAAATAAAAAATTACACATACCAAAAAAAAAAAAAAAAAAAAAAAAAAAAAAAAAAGATCTATAGGTCCAGCCCTGTAATGCTGTCCAGGTGTTAAATGCTGTGTATAGGGAGCCAGATCCTACATGGCTGACCACAGTTTAAGTCTCAGCCCCAGCAGCTTGGAAAATATGCTGTGAATATATGCCCCAAATCCCCACAGGGTGGAGAAATGGAGGAAAAAGGTCTGCAGCATGACCATGTGCCACTGGGAGGTTCTCTCTCTCTCTCTCTCTCTCTCTCTGGCAAGCACACATGCTCTTTGGCAATAAAAAAGGAAACAAAACCCTCATTTGTAATGCTATCTACAGACAACAATAATGCCTGTTTTAGGCAGTGTAAAGGGTAAACCAGGCCATCCTGTAGTCTAGTGTTTAATGGAACCAGATCCCACATGGACAACCACCATTTGAATCCTGGCTCAGTGTTTTAAAAACCACGCTGAGCATGTGTGCTTGTCTGCCCCAAATTCTGACTGGGTGTTGAAATGGAGAAGAGATTGAGGTATGACTTTCTCCTTCTCTCTCTGTCACTCTGCATCTTTCTGGTGAGCCCACATGCCCTCTAGTAATTCAAAAAAAGAAAGAAGGACCAGTCGATGGCATAATGGTTATGTCCCATGAAGTCGACAGTGGTTCCAGTTCCAGACCTAGCAATTCTAAACTCAGGCTGGGCGCATGTGCGTGCGTGACCGAAATCCTGACAGGAGAGCGGAAGAGAAGGGATTGTGGGATAGTCATCTTCCCTAAGTGGTAATTTCTCGCTTTCTGTCTCTTTGTTTCTCTCAGTCTCTTTGGCAAGCACAAATGCCCTATAGCAAAAATCTCTTTAAAAAATAAAAGAGGAAAGTATGTACTATCTTGCACAGGAGAGTTATGAAGAATTACATAATGTTTCAGTTGGAAAGGCTGTTAGAGGTACACTTACTCGCTAAAAATCCTTCAACCTTCATGATAAAATAATACAACTTATTATAAAGCAGGCTGGCTTCATGGGCATATGACCTGCATTGAAGCTCAGACAACAGCAGTTGGCTTTGCTTTATCTGACCCCAACCTTCCACAACCACAAGCCTATAGGGCCAGACCTCAAAGAATTTTCTCTATTTTTTTTTTTTTTTTTTTGGAGAGGTTTTTGCTATAGGGCGCATGCGCTCGCCAGACAGACAGAGAGAGACAGAGAGACAGAAAGCGAGAAATCACCCCCACAGGGGGGATGGCCATGCTGCAATCCCTTTTCCTCCATTTTCCTCTCAGGATCTTGGGCACGCATGCACACGCACCAGGCATGAGTTTTAAGCCACCGGGTCCAGGACGTGAACCACGGTCGAATACATGGGAGTCCAGCGACATAGCCATTAGGCTAACTGCTGGTCCCTCAAAGAATTTTCTTTACATGATTCTAGAAAGAGTATGGCTTTGAAACTGAACAAACCTTGTTTATGACTCTGATAACTTTATGACCTTGAGAATGATTTGACCTCTTCCAATTTGCCAAATAGGAGTAAATAGCTACCTTTTAAGAGTTGCAGAGGGTATGTATAAATCACAACAATAAATGTACATCTGGCATGGTCTACGAGTTCAATTAATAATGATGATTCCTTTTTGTACTATTATAATCCCTCCAATTTAGCTTTTTAAGGAAAAATAGTTACTATGCGTGAATATACCTTCTTTACTACGAATGTTTTTTTTTAAAATTTAATATCATTCATTCATTTTATTTTAATTTTACCAACGAAAGAGACAGAGAGGGGGAAAGTGAAAAAACAAGCCACCAGGTCTGGGACTCGAACCGTGGTTGGCCATGTGGGAATGTCCAGCCCCTTAACCACCAGGCCATCTACTGGCCCCCCCTTACCACAAATGTTAAACAAATATTATTATAAGGAATTGTTATATGGGTGTCTGTTTTTTTGTTAATTACTACAGGGCACATGCACTTGCCAGAAATAGAATGAAAAAGTACCTTCCCAATGGGGGATGACCACATCACGATACCTTCTCCTTTCTCCATCCTGTTGTAATTTTTGGCATGCATATACACATGCCCAGTGTTTTTTTCAAGCTGCCGGGGCAGGGATTTGAACATGATTGGCCATATGGAATCTGGCTCCCTTAACCACTGGGCTAACGGGCCAGGCCATATGACTGTTTTTAAATCATACGTAAAGCTATCAGTCAAGTGAATCCTAAAGTAAATCCCAGTGAAGTCCTTTCTGTGCAGAGAAAAGAGCTGGACAGGAGGCAGGAGAAAGGGTAGGGGTGAGAGAGAGTGGTATAAAGTTTTGCTTGGGAATCCTGAACTGGGGGCTGGCAGAAGGTGTGGTGGTTAAGGCCGCTGGATTCCAACAAGGCCGACCGTGGTTTGAGCCTCAGACCTGGCGGCTTGCTTTCTCACTTTCTCCCTCTCTCTCCCTTTTGCTCTGTCTCTCTCTGGTAAAATTAAATTAAAATACATTTAAAAAATGAATAAAGTTAAATAAAATAATTCTTTAAGAAAAAAAAAAGAATCCTAAACTTAATAAAACTGGTATTATAAACAATTAAACCTGCTCTGTATCCTTACCCACTAACTTACCCACTCAATTCCCACCAGTAGTAAAAACACATTTTATAAAGTGCTAAACTTATTTCTCAAACAAAGACACTTTTTCTGGTAAATCAAATATTAAGCATGACTTTATTATCCTCTGTGCCCATTTTTATTATTGAATAAATGAGCGATAGATCAAATTATACATTTTCCTAAAATACGTATGTTGAGTTTCTTTCCCCCTCTCAAAAATTGTAATGGCAATATGCTTTGACACAGGTAATAATTTTTAGTCAAAGGCAAAAAAAAAAAAAAAAAAAAAGGAAAAAAAATAAAATCCCATGCTGGAATGATGCAAATAAATGAGTTTATCAGAACAAACAAAAACGTTGTCTCTCCATCTTACAGGCAGTCACCCTCACATATCCTGTTCAGAGGATGCTAATGTAAACCTCGCCCAGCTCTCTCAGCCCACCTTTCTTACTTAGACAGATCCCAAGCAGCTCTCTGATGGAGACATAGTCTTCAGTTTCCTGGAGAAATTTCGCCACCACTTTCCCTCCAGGCAGCTGGCTCCTCACTGCCTGATTTTTGACACTGTCCAGGACAACGCCTCTGATGTCTGTAGGCTTCCCTGGCACGCCAAAGATGAAAAACAGGCCCAGACAATCCTCTCCTATCAAGTTGCAGAATTCTTCCAGTTTATCAAATCGACTTCTCTTCCAGGAAGTGACCTCTACCGTTGGTTCTGGATTGGAGTGGTCGCAAGGCTTAGATTCCACAAGAGGAAGAGAGGGCAGCTGCACAGTCTGCACAGCCAGCTGCAGCCGTATCTGCTTATCCGATCCCCAGAAGGTCCAAACCCAGTCTGCCCCGAACAGTGAGGCTTGGTGCTTGGTCATCTTGGTGGTAGTAAGCCACTCATCAACTCCCTTTTCTTGGCAGAAAGTGATGAAGTGGATTAAGAAGATCTCATTTAGAGTATTTGCAGCAGGGTGGAGTTTACTCAAAGGGTATTCAAATCCAAGATACTCCTTCAGTTTCTGAGCCGCGTAGATTATTGCTTCACTAACTACCTCACATACACTGAGAACCTCTTTGCTGTCGTTCAGAACCAATGGCTGAGATGTTTTCTGCCCCATTTTCTCTGCACCCAATCAATATCGTGCCCAAATATCAAGCATGCAAACCTTGCTCAGAAGGACTTCTTTTTCAGAATATAAATTCTGCGATGAAGTCACATCTGGTAACGTGGTCAGTTTTCTAACTCTGCAGCTTCCTCGGGATAGCTAAGCATATATACACACAGCTAAGCAAACACGCTAGGTCTCCCTATTTATCAACTGGGTGTGTTGAGCCCCTACCGATTCTGGCTGGCTTATTAAGTTAGAGATATTCCATTTTCATCCAAAACATCTGTTATGTTTTATGTTCACTTGATTTTTAATCTTTGGTAATGTCTTCCAAGATACATTTCCTTTTCCCAAATTAAGAATATTTAATAGTATATTAGTTCTTTTAAGATTCATATGTGTTTCTCCAACTAACTTCAAATACGCAAGCAAGTCATTTCTGTTTGCTTTCCTTCCTTCCTTCCTTCCTTCCTTCCTTCCTTCCTTCCTTCCTTCCTTCCTTCCTTCCTTCCTTCCTTCTTTCTTTCTTTCTTTCTTTCTTTCTTTCTTTCTTCTTTCTTTCTTTTTTATTTGCTAGAGGGTGACTGTGTTTGACATAGAAAGAGAGAAAGGGAGAAAGCACTTCCCCATGGGGCATGGACATACTGCAATCCCCTCCCATTTTTTCATCTTGTTCAGATTTGAGGCATGCAGGCACACATGCCCTGTGTACCCTTTAAGCAGCTGGGTCCGGGATTCTAGCCATGCCAGGAGTCATGTGGGAACCCTTAACCACCAGGCCATGGGAGGCCAGTCCTCTCTTTCCTTTTCTTCTATTCCTTCTACTATTCTTCCTTCCCAGCCGAGTTGCCTCTTCCCTTTCATACAAAAATTTCTCAAACCAAAGACCACAACTTCTATAATACTGGTGATACACATTATCAACTCCACTCAAATTTATCAGAGTTTCTAAAGAGATTGTGTAACAGTTTTCTATATCAACAATAACAATATGAGGTAATTACCAATGGACTTTATTTCCTTTCATTTGATAATACCAACAATATATAATATTTTGTAAATAAAATATTTCACCAAAATTTTTTTTAGCATTTTCTCATATCATCAGTTTATGTTATATTGTCCTGAATAAAGAATATTTGGCATCTGTAACAGTCTCCTGGTATTTTCAACCAGGCTCAAATAACAAATTGAGTTTTACAAATGGTGACATATATTTACATTAAAATAAAATTCAAATACAGTAAGAGTCCAATACAGTTACCAAATAATGAATAGTAGAGCTCAAAGGAAGTTATCATGAGTATCAAATCATCATTTCAGTTGCAGGTAAATAGCAATCTAGTATTACAAATTCCTTGAAAAATGGCTTGGTAACTTGCTGACAACGTAAGATAATACCACTCATGTTCAAATATGGTTTATAGCCTAGATCACCGCCATATGCTCAATCGCCCACCTCTACCCTGTGAAAACCTGGCTGCCTACCACAAATGATTATGTAGTGCTACATAAAAAACAAAGTTTTCTTTTTAAAAATGTTTTTGCTATAGGGCATGTGTGCTCACTGGAAAGAGAGACGAAGAAAGTGAACAATCACCCCGCAGGGAGATGGCTACTCCACAATCCTTTTTTTCCATTCTCCTCTCAGGAGTTTGGGCATGCACAAACACCCACCCAAAGGATTTTTCAAGCCACTGGGTCCGAAACTCAAACAGTGAGTTAGCCATGTGAGATTTAGCTGCCCCAACCACCACACCACTGGCTGCCCCCTAAATTTTTTCCTAACACCTCTTAAAAAAAAATACAGTAACAGTTTTGGCTGTAGCTTTCTATCTTTATAACAAACAGTTGGTGTCTGTGCTATTGAAAAACATGAACTACATATTTTTTCAGTACAAGGTAGCCATTATACTAAATTTGCAGTTTCAGATTTTTAAACTGATTTTGAAACAAAATGTTCACACTAATATTCAGCTTTGTTTTAAAAGCCCCACTCAATGATAGCCTGAGAAATGTACAATTAGTGTGTTTAGGAAGACTGTTAGTATTTTGATGCAATGATGTATTTAGCCAAGAAGAAAATAAGAAATTTAATACTATAAAGATTTTTGTTTTGTTTTTGGTTTCTTCAAAAATTATTCCTATAATTTTTTTTTTTTTTAAGGGGGCTAGGGACTTCTGGTCATGCCGCAATCTCCTCCATTTCTGTATCCTGTGGTATTCAAGTTAATGGTGTGTTCTGTCCCTCAAGGTCTTCCTTATGACGTAAAGGATCCAAGACTAAATGAAATGAAATGATTAAACTCTGAATAATTTTGTGGTATGCCTTGTCATGGACAAAGGAGTATTTCATATATATTAATTTATCCCCAATGATCAACACTGTTAAAATTCATCTGTGGAGAAGATCATCCTGACCTCTTCAGGGACATAGTGGTATATATGAAAATTCTGATCATCATATATATATATGTAATGTGACTGCTTCACCATCTTCCTTTTGTCTCAAAATAAAAGTTCTATTTTCTATGTACTGTATATATACACATATTTAGAAAAATATATAAAGATAAGACAAAAAGAGGCAAGTGGAGGTGTGGCTGGTATGTAGTGAGCACACTTGACTGAAGAGAGTCTACACAACCATTCTGAACTCAAACAGCATTCTGCTTGCATGGCTGTGGTAAATGCCGACACAATGACGTCATTCACACTGGTTACGGCTCCCTCCGTAACGCGTTGCGAATGGCAAAACACTCACTGTAAGTGCAACACTTTAAATATAACATATCATGTATATTTTTACATTAAATAGAGAAAAAAACAATTATACTCTCAGTCACCAGTGTCTCGATTTTCACGGCAACTTCAGAATAGGCACATCTCCCCCGCTTTCCACTGCCACTTCAAGATGGGCAAAAGCTGGAACAATGAGCAATGCGCGATCTGCCTCTCGTGGTATATACTGTGAGTGCTTGGAAACGAGAGTGGATAACATGACGAAGAGCTCCTACAGCTCTCCCAGGCGCTACGTCAGACGTTCGAGTCTTCATCTGTGATGCTGGCACTGGGGGAACGGGCAGCAAAATCTTTGAACATGTCGTCTTCCTTCAACATGTGCTGGAAAACAAGGAGATCAGGGGTCACGCTCTGTGCACCATGTGTTCAGCATGGCGTGTGTTCTAACCCACAAGCAGTCCTCTGGGGTCATATGAAAAGATATTTTTAGAATAACATTTTTGATTCATTTTACAAACTTACTGTTAGATTGTTGATGCCTTCAGAGAATGCACCTATCTGTCTCACTGTCCCTTCTGAATCCTCCATCTGCAGAGAATAAACCATAAGGTAGCACATTCGTTTTCATAATTTCAAGGAAACTATAGAAAAAATGAACAAAAGCCTAAGAAAAAGAAATGCAAGTGGTATTGAGGGGTAGGGGAGAAGCATCTCCTCTCGTTAACTGCAATTGGAAGTGAAAAATAAGAAACACTTTTCTGGGGCATCTACCTAATGACCTTGACAATGGCACCAAAGCACTGTGACTTAGAGGTCATCGTAGTCCTATGACTTGAATCTGATAAGGCTACGTAGTCTGACCTATCCATTCCTAACTTATTTCTCCCTGTATGTGATAGTGGAAGAGAGTGAGAGGGAGAAGACAGAGAGAGTTATTTTTGACCGGGTCTTACTGTGTTACTGTGTTGTGATCCTTCTGTCCCAGCCTCCCAAGCTAGGATTACAGGTACATGCAACCTGGTGTGCTCAAGTTGGCCGGGAAACTGAACCTGGGACTCCTCAGTGACTTTCAGCCTTCCATGTGGTAGTGCTGCCTGTGTACCGCTGTGGCTGGGCCTTGGCTTCTTTTAAGATAATAGATTGCCTTAGTAATACAGGGATAGTATAACATGGGTAAATAGCACAAACTTTGAGGCCAACCTGAGAGAGCAGAGACACTGGGCAAATTGCTTACCCTCTCTGTGCCTCAATCTCCTTACTCTTTTTTTCTTTAGAGAGAGATTTTTGCTTAAGGTGCGTGTGCTCACCAGAGAGAGAGAGACAGAAAGAGATACCACCCCTTCCCTGGGGATGGTCATATCGCAACCCCTTCTCCAGTTTCCTCTTGGGATTTTGGACAAGCACACACATGTGCCTGGCATGAGTTTGAAACAGCGGGTCTGGGACTCGAAATTCGGTTGACCACGTGGGAGTCCAGCAACGTAACCATTACACCGTCTGCTGGTCCTATCAATGTCCTTATCTTTAAAATGAGGATAATACTCCCTATATTTTAAGACAACCATGAACATGAATATGCATTAAGTGCTTAGGAAAGTACCTAGAATATATTACGCAACCTGATAAGTGTTCACTATTATTTTCTTGCTATCTTTATGTTTTGTCATTTGAAGAAAATGCCCTCAATTAGCAAACACGGTGGACCATGTTTCTATCCAAAGTGTGAATACAGGAAGCAGCTCGAAGAGGTAGTAGGGCTGCATTTACCTGCTCTAGCCGGTCCAAATCATCCTCGTCATACAGGCGCATGTCCAAACCGGGTTTGAATCCTTTCTTAGATGCACTGCCAGACGTCTGCCCCAATTCCATCGGACAAACGTATTCTTCCCCATCTTCCTGCTTCTTCTTTCTCAGATTTCCAAAATTGCTGAAGGTAAGTTTCTTTGGCTTTAGAAGAAAAGTGAACAAAAATATTCAGGAGTTTGATTAAATGCATACAAGAAAGGACAATAACATATACAATTAAAACTTTCACTCTCTTATCAAAAAAAGTAATCAGAAGACTAAACGTGTGTAACAAAGACATCCTAGGCATATGATACATTCAGATTCAATGAATCCATGATCCTTCTTATGAATCTCAGAAGACTAATCTTCTTATCCCTATCAACTAGGTAGAGGGTCACTGTGATAAGTAAGATATACCAAAAGCCTTAGTTTTGATTACATAAGACTTAATATATTGGGATTTCTCAGGGCTCAGTCCAATTTTGCAAGGTCTTCCAATCCATGATTAGTAAAAGAAAATGGTCCTTACTTCACATGGGTGAGCCTGGAGGACATTAGTTGAATGAAATGAGTCAAAAACAAAAAGATAAGCACCATGTATTCTAACTCATTTGTAGAAGCTAAAAACAAACAAACAAATAAAAACAAAACTGGTCTCCTGGAATAAGGAATACTGGTTAGCAGAGGGTGAAGGAGATAGGAAGATTTTAGTTAACACATACAACATTACAATTGGATTGGAGAAATAAATTCTAGGTGTCTATACCCCAGTCAGGTGACTATAGTTAACAATAATGTACCATAAACTTCAAGGCAGCTGGAAGAGAGGATTTTAAAAGTGCCTAATATAAAGTAATAATGTCTGAGGTGATAGATATGCTAATAACTCTGATTTGGTCAGTGCACATTCTCTTTTATTAAAGAATTATTTAACTTTATTCATTTATTTATTTTAATTTGACCAGAAAGGGACAGAGTGAATGTGGGGGGTGGGAGTGAGAAAGCAAGCCGCCAGGTACAGGACACGAACCTTGGTCAGCCATGTGGGAGAGTTCAGCGCCCTTAACCACCACAGCACCTGCTGATCCCCAGTGCACATTCTATTTATGTATCCAAAAAAAAAAAAAAAAAATCACTGTACTCCGTAAACATGTATAATTGCTATTATGTCAATTCATTAAAAGAAAAAAAAAGGTCCTTCCTATATTTGCTTCTTGAGTGAGGCTCAAATTATCTTATAAATCTGTTCTGTTTCTGAACAGCTGGTTGGTAATTGCTAACAGAAATCTCCCTCTTTGAGAGAGAAAACTTTGGTGACACCTTCCTAGTTCCTGGATCCTCCATGGACCTATCTGTTAAGGAAATAGTGATCAGGCTAATGACTGAGAAGTTAAATAGAACAGACTCTCTCAGAGATTTCCAAGCTGCCACATCTTTTTTATGTAATAATTATTTTATTTATTGATTCATTTGTTATAATTTGACCAGAGAGAGAGGAAGAAAGTGAGAAAGCAAGCCACCAGGTCTGGGATTCAGGTGGTCGGCCATGTGGGAGTGTGTCCAGTGCCTTAACCACCATGCCACCTGTTGTTCCCTGCCACATCTTTTATGGAGAAAGAGATCTAAATAAAGAGAAGGTGCTTAGGCAGATAAAGTTAAAAAAAAAAAAAAAAAAAGACAAGAAGAAGAAGAAGAGGAAGAGGAAGAAGAGGAGGAGGAGGAGGAGGAGGGAGGAAACAAAAATTGGTACCTATTTCTTGAATAGCCAAGAAACACACACTCTATAATAAAGTAGTCCAGATAACATACTCAAGACTATAAATAAGAATGATGTAAAGGTGCCAGCAGGGGGTGTGGTTAAGGCACTAGATTCCCACAGGCTGCCTTTATGGTTTGAGTCCTGGACCCGGTGGCTTGAAAAACCAGAATAAATAAATTTTTTTTTTTTTTAATGAAAAAATAAATGACACAAAAGAAGAAAAGGTAACTTGAATTTGTTATGACCCACAAATCCAGTTAAATTAGGGAATCTCATTCTCTACTTGTCTATCTCAAATCATTTCTTAAGAATCTCTTCCTAACTTGCAAAGCTGGTTGGTCCTAATTCAGGCTATCTGAATCTGTACAAGAGGAAACCTCCCTGTTATGCTTGATTTATCAGCAGGAAAAGCCGAACAACTACAATCAACATTTGGCCTCAGGTCCTGGACTCTGCACTGGCAATGTATTACTTAAAGAGACTGCCATTGTGCTCATTATTATTGTTAGTACTGATTAAATAATTTGAATGGAACCTTCAGTTATTTTCTTTATGAGTTTTAAAGATAAATATACCTCCAGCCCATCTGCAAAACTTAGTAATCCCCTCAAAACAGAAAAATGGTCAAAACTGAGCCTTTGCTTCAAGCAATTATTAAATGGTACAAGTGTGAACCAACCTTCACTTTGGCAGTAGCTGTTAGAAGTACGTAGTCTGGTAATTCCATGGCATCTCGTTTCTGGTGTTGGGCCTCAGCACCGATCAGAAGGTTGAAATGAGTTGCCAAATGTCTTCGCAACAAGGTCTTGTTTGGTGGGATGTTCAATAACTGAGCCATTGTTTCTACGTTAAAACGAGGTTCAAGAACCTGGAAGTAAAATTAAGACTGCTATAAAGCACCATGGACCTTGCATACTCGTATCGTGCTCTATAATTGGCAAAGCTCCCTCACTAGGTTATCTCCAAGGACCCTCTCAGCAGCCCAGTGAGGTAGACAGAATACGGACTTTGGTCTTCAATTTTCATATCTTTTCTTTATTTTGCTCAAGTTAGTTAGCGGTAGAGCTGGTGTTGAAATCCAGGCCCTAGGCATCATAACGTCTGTGTTTCTGCCTCTGAGTAGCACTACTTTTATGCAGTGTCACCTCTTTCTGCAACAGTGCGCAGGATAACAACCTGCATCTCAGCAGTGGTGTTAAAACGTGGTTGTAAGAGGGCTAGCAGCTAGACTTCATTCAACGTGAGTGAGAACAACACAAGAGAAATGAGTTTAAATTCACATCTAGAGATACGAAATAAGTAAAAATACTCCGAAAATAAAGACTTGTGGGGCCAGTAGATGGTGTAGTGGTTACACCACTGGACTCCCGTGTAGCCAACTGTGGTTGGAGTCTCAGACCCAGTGGCTTGAAAAATCACACAAGGCGTGTGTGCCTGAGTGTCCAAGATCCTGGGAGGAGAAGGGAGGAAAAACGGATTACAGTGTGGCCATGCCCCTGGGTGGTGATTTCTCACTTTCCCTCTCACTGTCTCTGTCTGTCTCTCTCCCTCCCTCACATGTGTCCAAAGGCGCAAACCTCTCAAAATAAAAAGACTTGCTAGAAATATCACAGAAAGGTTAGAAGACTTCAGGATTATTAACAAGCAAGTATATCCTCCTGCTCGTTAGACTAAAGAAAACAAAATGGCAAGTCAATTTTTATTTGAAACAGAGTTTTACCATAAGCCCGCCATGAACACCACTGCCCCTGAGATTGGGGGCATACTCCGCCAAGTCCACAGAGCGCAGCCACTCCATCACTCGGTGATTGGTCCACTGCTGAACCTCTGATGGGGTGATGCTGTTCTATGGGAACAAACAAGTACAAAGAACTTCAGCTGTCGATTACAGGATCCTCCTACATGCTCTGTCTCAGAGGTCTGCCCATGGAACAGTCACGCAACATCCCAAACATTTAAACAATGGATTTAAAAAGTACTTGCTAATTTGAATTCTCTCTTAAAGAACTTAGATCGCAGAATTTCAAGCTTTCTTACACGCTAATAAAGCATTGCTTTAAGAAAGGAAGCTGGGGCCAGTAGATGGCCTGGTGGTTAAAGGGACTGGATTCCCACATGGCTGACCACGGTTCTAGTCCCAGACCTGGTGGTTTGCTTTGTTTTCCCTTCCTCTCTCTCGCTGGTCAAATTAAATAATAACAACAACAACAACAACAAATGGAATTTAATAAATAAACAATTCTTTAAAAAAAAAAAAAAGGGGAAGGAAGCCTTTGGGCCAGCAGGCGGGGTGGTGGTCAAGGGCGCTGGACTCCTATATGCCTAACCACGGTTCAAGTTCTGGACCTGGTGGCTTGCCTTCTCACTTTCCCTTCCCCTTCCCTCTCTGGCCAAATTATAAAAAAAATAAATAAATAAAGTTAAGGGGCCAGCAGGTGGCATGGTAGTTAGAGGCACTGGATTCCCATATGGCCGACCATAGTTTGAGTCCCAGACCTGGCAGCTTGCTTTCTCACTTTCCCTTTCTCTCACTGGTCAAATTAAAAATAATAATAACAAATGGAATTAAATAAATATTTTTCAAAAGTTAAAATAATAAAATAATTATTTAAAAAAAGAAAGCCCTTTTTTGGTTTCTTTATTTCTTCCATGAGACACAGAGAGAGAGACATGTACCCTCAATAGGGTCTTCATGCTGCAATCCATCCAGCACACAGCCCCTGAGCACACCTAGTACAGGAAGGCAGTGGACATGAACTCAGAACCTCCCTGTGTGGGTTCAGATGTGTTACTGGTACTCCACCATCTGGCTCCGAGGAAAGGAAATCTTTATAGGGATATCTGTATCTCTTTGGATTAATGGTGCAGCTGGGGGGGGGGGGTGGGGAACACACTGAGGAAAAAGAGGAAGCTTAACGAAACAATTATCCTTGACTTTAGTTATGTAAGTCATGAAGGGTAAGAGAAAAAGAATACAAAACCAAAACAAAACAAAAAAACAAAACCCAGCAAAACCTAACAAGTAAGTTAGGCTGGATTTGAGGCGCTGAAGAGACCAGATTTTCCTTAGGTTCCAATTAGAGATAGGTCAGGGACAGCAGGTGGTGTGGTGGTTGAGGTGCTAGACTCCCACATGGCTGACCATGGTCCAAGTCCCAGATGTGGCAGCTTGCTTTCTCACTTTCCCTCTCTCTGGTGAACACACACACACACACACACACACACACACAGCTAAATAATTATTTTTTTTAAAAAAAGAAATGGGTCTTGATTTTGTGTACACACACACACACACACACACACACACACAGAAAAGTGCCTGCTTGTACACCTCAGCCTGAAATGTTACCTCATCAGATGGCCGCCTCCGTAGACAGTTTGGTTCAAATTTGTTGATCCTCAGCACCTGGATGGCCCTTTTAATACTGAGATGGTGTAGAACGCTTACAACCTTCAACGATAATAAGTCATCCTACGAAAAGAACAAAATCAGAGCTCACTGAGCCGACCTAGAGCAAAAAGACCCTCTACAGCTATCTCAGAAAACTGGAGGGACCCAGCAGGTGGCATGGTGGTTAAGGTGCTGGACACTCCCACAGGGCTGACCAGGGTTCGAGTCCCCCAGACCCGGTGGCTTGCTTTCTCACTTTCCTTCTCTCCGTGCATCTCTTTCTCTGATCAAATTAAAATAAATGAATGAATAAATAAAATTAAATAAATAATTCTTAAAAAAAAAAAAAAAGAAGAAAAGAAGAAGAGCCCCTCAAACCAATATGTCCCAAGGGCTTGCCAGTGTTTTCAAAGCTTTTCTTTAGTAACAGAACTCTTTTTTCTGTTCTGAACAAAATCCTTTCCAGGATTCGAAATTAATATTATTCTAGTGAAGCTGACTTCTATTCCAGAGCTCTGAGACAGGATTGCGGAACCCCAGGGCTCTGAAAAGCACAGTCTGAAAAACACCCTGGGTCACTGTGAAAGGTGGTCTGCTTTGATCTGACGCACACATACTGCAAACAAAGAATTCCTTCCTTCCTTTCCTAGTTTTGAGAACTTTACCTGCAGATAAAGCAGATAATTAGCACAATGAAGGGCCCTGGCCAGCCTGCCCTCGTGTTCACGTAAGCAGAGAGCTGAGAGCAGGTGCTACTCACTAATGAGCACGGCTTCGTTTCCTGAATTACGGTACATCACATTTGGGGCAAAATCAGAAGAGTGCTCTTGCTATATGACTCCTTGACCTAAGGTTCTCTAGTTCTAAATTGTTATCTAGCAGATATCGTGACCAATTATGAGAAAATTCTATCAATCGATGCAAAAGGTTTGGTGAGAGCTATAGAGAGATGAGGAATGAAGTTACACCTGTGATATACACCACCGATCAAATTTCTCTAGGGAAAAATCTTCAGTAGGTTGTGGTTACTGGGAACATTTTCAAATATACCAAACACACCAAAACTAATACTTTCAGAAGAGGGTGATTTGGGGGCAGTATAAAGATAAGCACCTGACTACTTCCAAATACGCCCAGAAAATAAACAAGGAAAATATCCATTTTAGTCATACCTTACTGATAACACACTAATGGGGGAGGGGGAAATTGTGCTATAGAAATACTAGATAATCAGTTTAAACCCTTACAGTACTGAGCAAAAAATATTCTTAAATTTTTTTCTAGTTAAATTTTTCCTTTTTAATTCCTCCTCCCTCCCCTTCCCTTTTTTTTTTTTAAAAGAATGACTTATTTTAATTTTATTTATTCATTCATTTATTTAAATTTGACCAGAGAGAGACAGAGACAGAGAGATAGAGAGACAGAGAGAGAGAGAAAAAGCAAGCCACCAGGCCCAGGACTTGAACTCTGATCGGCCATGAGGGAATGTCCAGTGTCTTAACCACCATGCCACCTGCTGACCCCCTTCCTTTCTTAATTGCCAAAAGGTGCATGTGTTTGCCTAAGAGAGAGACAGAGACAGAGAGAGAGATGGAGGATGAGGGTGGTAGAAAGCACTCCACGCTCTGCCCCCATGAGATGTGGTCATACCACAATCCCTTATCTTTCATTTCCTCATCCTACTAGGATTTGGAGCACATGAGTGCATGCACACACACCTACCCACACACACACCTACCTACACACACATCTGTGGTGTTGTTTGAAGCTGTCAGGGCTGGGATTTAACCCACTATCAGCCATGTGGGAACCAGCTCCCTTAACCACTAGGCCATAGGGTTGGTCCCCGGGGTTAATTTCTTCCTTTTCTCCCTTCCCTTCCCTCACTCTTCCCTTCCCTTCCTTCTCTCTCATTCTTCTTGTTGTCTGCCATAGGGCACATACACTCATCAGGGAGAGAACAGAAAGAGATAGAGAGAGAAAGTGAGAAATTCACCCCCAGAGGGAATGGCCATGTCACAGTCCCTTCTCCTCCATCTCTTGAGATTCTGGGCATGTAAGTACACACTCCTGGTGTGATTTTCAAGCTGCCAGGTCCAGGACTCAAACTGCTGTTGGCCAAGTTGGAGTCCAGCACCTTAACCATCACGCCTGGCCCCCCCTGAGTTAATTTCTTAAAAGCAGTGTCTTATGATAAACTAGAAATAACATTTAATATATTTTCATTTAAGATTGAGATAGCTATTCCAAACATTTCAGTGTAGGCTAAATGCTCATATAGATGCTCATAATGTAAATAAACGATAATTATTTTGGGAAATCTTTATGATTGAAGATTTTTTTAATAATTATTTTATTTAACTTTATTTATTTATTTAAAATTGACCAAAGAGGGGCAGAGCAATAGAGAGAGAAATAAAGTGAGAAAGCAAGCCACCAGTTCCAGGATTTGAACTGCAGTCAGCCATGTGAGAGTCCAGTGCCTTTAATCACCACACCACCAGCCGGCCCTGTGATTTAAGATTTTAGGGGCTGGCAGGTAGTATGGAGGTTGAGGCACTAGACTCTCATGTAGCTGACCACAATTTGAGTCCCACACCTAGTGACTTGCTTTCTTACTTTCCCTCTCTCTGTCTTTCTCTGGTCAAATTAAAAAAATAAAATAAAACAATAAAAAAGATAATTCTTAAAAAATAAGAATTAAAAAAGTTAGAGGACAGTTTTCTCTTAAATCACAATAGATTTTTTTTGGTGACTTTAAAAAATATTTTTGACTTGAAAAAAGTTTATTTTTAAATAATTTTAGATTTAGGGGGCTGGCAGGTGGATGGTGGATAAGGGGCTGGACTCCCGCATAGCCTACCACAGTTCAAGTCCTGGACCTGAAGGCTTGCTTTCTCACTCTCTCTCCCTCTCTCTCTGGTCAAATTGAAGCATAATAATAAATACATAAAATTAAATAAATAATTAAAAAATTATTTTAGATTTACATAAGAGTTACTAGAGAATGCAGTTCTGTATACCTTTCACCTAGCTTTTCCTAATACTAACATCTTATGTAATCATAATACACTAAGACATTAACGCAGACAATACTGTAAGTGACTAAGTATAGATTTTGTTTAGATTTCACCATTTTTTCCACTAAAGCCCTTTTCTGTTCTAGGATCTAATCCAGGTTACCACATTAAAATAGACCTTTGTGATTGAGGACTTTGGGGGCCAATACTTCAAGGTCATTTACTCGTTTACAGCCACAGAAATTATACATATGCTTCTTGTGATTTTAAGCCTGAATGTACTCACATTCCCACAGGAACATGAGCATCCCTAAAAGGCAGGTAAATATTTACTGAATTTGCTCTAGGCAGAATAGTAAGATAAGAGCAAGGATCTGGAAACAGCTTGGGTTCAGATGGACCTTCTACCACTTTCTAACTCTAGAAACTTGTTACAGATGTTTCAATTCTTCTGTTTCTAAAAAACAGAGGTAAGAATGTTTTAACTCAAAAAGAATGAATATGGCTAAGATACTTGAAAGCATGTTGGGTACTTGAAAGCACAGTAAACGTGCACCATACCACGCAAACCAGTATCATTACATGTGTGTTTCCATAATGTGCCCACCAAGGGGAGGACTTCAGTTCAGTGAGAAGAGAAGAAACACATCTCACAAGCTGAACTCCAAATTCTCTGATATTGAGAAATTCCTACCTATGTTAGCTGGTCAAAAATTTCCACTTATTTCAAGAAGATACTTGTGGTAGTTCTGTCCATAGCCTAGTTCACCAGACACTATTTAAATAAAAGTATCTTTAGTAGATCATTAATAGTTTTTTTTATATAAATTTTTTAAAGAGGGGTTTTGTTTGTTTGTTTGTTTGTTTGTTTGCTATAGGGCATGTGCGCTCGTCAGAAAGACAGAGAGAGTCAGAGAGACAGAAAGCAAGAAATCACCCCCCAGGGGGGATGGCCATGCTGCAATCCCTTCTCCTCCATTCTCCTCTTGGGATCTTGGGCATGCACGCACACGCGCTCGGCGTTTGTTTAAGCCACTGGGTCAAGGAATCAAACCGCAGCTGGCTACATGGGAGTCCAGCAACATAGCCATTACACTAACTGCTGTCCCAGTAGACCGTTAATAGTATTAGGGAACCTAGAATAAAGTTCTCCTGGAAGCCATCTCTCCAACTGTTGTAAAGTAGGGAACGATCGATCCTTCTACGTACTGGCTGGAAAGTGAGAAATGTGCAACAGTGAAGGGACCAGAGTGCAAGGCTAGCCTTCTGTTCTTTTCCTTTGCCCTGGTTACGCCTGCTCTAACAGAACTGGGCTGAAGTAAAAGGGATGAGAGGGGGTCAGGAAACAGTTGCTCAAAGTGGAAGAGAAGGAAGAAGGCCTGTCCCTGCAGATGTCAGGTCACAAGGGCACCCTCTCGTAATTGGTCATTGCATATGGAAAACCTACAATATGTAACTTAGAAACTCTTAGGACTGTAAAACTTTACATTCTCTCTATTCTAAAAATATCCATGTGAGATATAATTTACATATCATAAAATTCACCTAAAGTGTACACTTAATATTTACCTTGCTGAATATGTAAACATTTTGAGTTTCTGGACAGCTTGGTTCAAGTTAGATTTCAACTGAGCTTAAATTTCTCTAGGGCTGTTTCAATTGCTGAATCCCACAACTTCAATGTCACAGGAAATATTCCTGCCTCTCAAGTTAAAGCAACACCTTTGAATTCTTTGTGAAAATGCTATATTTTGCTTACTCTTATTTCGACATTTTTCAGGGGACAAAAAAAGTTGACTTGCCCAAACCACAGGAATGAACCACTTACAACAGTCATGTAATGCAGCATTCTCCCATCTACCCGTCCTTCATCAAACTGGGTCTTATACTGGGGGAGGCCAATATCGTCCAGCCATCCTGAAGGAGAGAAACCAGTGTCATCACCGTACCACAAAGACCTGCTCTTGTGAGGAAAAAGAAAAAGCAGAGATAGTCCCTTATTTACTTTAAGAATAAAATGCTCTTACTAGTGACCCAGTTGAAATCCAGCTTTCCATGATTGGTTTCTTCCTCAGACCCCAGGGCTTGCAGCGCTAGCTGAAGTTTCTTTCGATGAAGTGAGTGCTTGATTCCAAGCTCCTGAAACCATGAAGAGACATTCTGACTTTATAATTCCTCCTACACGGCAGGGTGCTGCTGACAAAGGATGCGCGTTCCCCCAGAAGGAAGCTAGTGTGAAAGACCCAGATACCTATTAAATTAGAATACCAACCCGGGCTAGTAACACACTGCTGAATAGGAAGCTGCTGGATAACCAAGAGCAGCACAATTAGTTTAGTAACACGACAGATGCCCCAAGGACGCATTTTTCTCATAAATCAGGAACGACAGCACATGTAACACATTTTAACCTTATCTTGTACAAAAAATCAGATAATTAGGGAAAGATGTTAAATAATCAGACATAAAATATAGGGTGCCTCCCCCCCCCTTCTGAAAATTGAACTTGAAATTATGTATGAGGGAACTTTTAAAAAATTATTTTATTTATTTATTTATTTACTTATTTTAATTTGACCAGAGAGATACACACACAAAGAGAAACACAGAGAGAGAGGAGCCAAGTGAGAAAGCAAGCCACCAGGTCTGGGACTTGAACCGTGGTTGGCCATGTGGGAGTGTCCAGCATCTTAGCCACCACATCGCCTGCTGGTCCCCAAAAATTATTTTTTATTTAACTTTATTTATTAATATTATTTAATGTTTCCAGGGAGAGAGAGAAAGTAAGAAAGCAAGGCTCCAGGTTCGGGATTCAAACCATGGTCAGCCATATGGGAGTCCAGCACCCCTAACACCATGCCATCTGCTGGCCTCCAATAACTTTTTCAAAGTTCACAGACAAATGGAATTAAAGTATGACTTCATTTTAGTAAAAAAAAAAAAAAAAAAAAAAAAAAAAAACCAATTGAAAGCCACTCATAATCCATAGTTCTTTCATAATACACATCTTTTATGAACTTTCTGAAGACACCTCATATTACACTAAGGAGATAGACCAATGATAAACAAAATAATTGTGAGAAATGTGAGCTTAAAGTTTATTTATTTACTTAAAAGATTTATTTAATTAATTCAATTTGTTATTATTATTTTTAATTTGACCAGAAAGAGAGAGAAAGAGAAAGTGAGAAAGTAAGTTGACAGGTCCAGGATTTGAACCGTGGAGAGACATGTGGGAATCCAGCACCTTTAACCACAATGCCACCTGCCGGCCAGTAATCTTAAGGTTTATTAAGGCTATATAATTAAATTTCATTAAAATGCCCAGTGGCTTAAGTGTTCCGTAAGAAATCATCAAGACCAGGTCCTTCCTCGTCCTGAGATTAAACACAAAACAGTTGAAAATCCAGCTTCTCAAAAGTGTCTACTGGCTCCACCCATATCCTTTTCTGGAATATAAAACAATACTATGTTCATACTCCTCTTCTCTCACTATCCCTTTTATAAATAAAACAGAGAAGCTGTTACCTTCTCTAGATCTTGTGGAGAGGCCTGCAAAAGAGTTTGGCCAGATGCAATCCAGTGTTTGCCAGAATTCAGGTAGGACCCTAAGCCCTGTTCCACCAGCCAGTTGCAAACCTGCTCCTTGGTCCATTTGGCAAATGGCATATCCAAATCACTATAGGAAAATAATAGTATGAAAAATATTCAAAGTCAATCTAGAGGATTATTATCAGTTTTGAACTGTACATTCAATAGCTATGGAAATCCCCAGTGATATACAGGTAACCATGAAAAGCTTAATTTTGTTTTCTCTTTTTTTTTTTTTTTTTGAGAAATTTTTTGCTATAGGGTATGTGTGCCTGCTAGAGACACAGAGAGACAGAAAGCAAGAAATCACCCCTCAGGGGGAATGGCCACACCATAACCCCTTCTTTTCCAGTCTCAGGATTTGGGGCATACGAGTGCAGGCACACAGCATGAGTTTGAAGTCGCTGGGCCTGGAACTCGAACCACAGTTGACCATGTGGGAGTCCAGTGATGTAACCATGACACCATCAGCTGGTCCCTAAAAGCTTAATTTTTTAAAAAAAATTATTTATTTTAATTTTATTAATTCATTCATTTATTTTAATTTGATCAGAGAGAGAGAGAGAGAGAAAGTGAGAAAGTAAGCCATCAAGTCAAGGACTTGAACTGTGGTCAGCCATGTGGGAATGTCCAGCTCCCTAACTACTATGCTACCTGCTGGCCCCTAAAAATTTTTTTACTATATATTTGGTTAAAATTGTGTGTGTGTGTGTGTGTGTGTGTGTGTGTGTGTGTGTTTGCAATAGGGCATGTACAGTTACCAGGGAAAGAAAAAGAGAGACAGAGAGAGGGAAAGTGAGAAATCACCCCCTATAGGGAATGGCCACATCATAATCCTTTCTCCTCCATTCTCTTCTCAGGATTTTGGGCACAGATGCACACACGCCCAGCATGACTTTTTTTTTTTTTTTTTAGAGGTTTTTGCTATAGGGCGCGTGCGCTCGCCAGACAGACAGAGAGAGACAAAGAGACAGAGAGCACATGCACCCAGCGTGAGTTTAAGACACCGGGTCCGGGACGCGAACCGCGGTTGACTACGTGGGAGTCCAGCAACATAGCCGTTACGCTAACTGCTGGTCCCAACTTTCAAGCCACCAGGACTGGGACTCGAACCACAGTTGGCCATGTGGAAATCCAGCGCCCTAACCATCATGCCACCTGCTGTCCTGAAAGCTAATTTTTAAGACCACTTGTCTTTATTTCAAATGAAACTATAAAAGATTCAATGTGATTTAACAAGAACGTATTTTACACAAAAAGACCAAGTTGAGGGATCAGCAGATGGCATAATCATATGCCACTGGACTCCCACATGGCTGACTGCCATTCGAGTCCTGGATCCAACAGCTTATAACTCATGCTGGACGTGTGTGCAAGTGTGCCCAAAATCCCAAGAGGAGAATAGAGGAGAAAGAATGGAGAAGAAAGGATTGCGGCGTGGCCAACCCTCCCAGGGGGTGATATTTTGCTTTCTGTCTGTCTCTGTCTCTCTGGAGAGTGCTTGTGCCCAATTGTAAAAAAAAGGACTGAGGTGAACTAACATAAGTTATTGCACCATTTCCAACCGGTATTGTTTAAAGATTGGATTACCAAACAGGAAACAGACTGAAAGAAGCTCAAGTCTAATCTGAGTTAACTTTGGCAGAATTATGGTGTCTTCCTGCATGGTAATCAACCAGAGGGCAGTATGCTAACCCTGAGTGTAGGAAGAGAGTAATCAAAGCAACATTTATGTTTTTCTTTATGCAGATACATAGTGTTTCTGTTTAGAAAAGAAAAACGGAAAGATGAACTATACGTTTTATTTTATAAGATAGTATATGAAGGTCCCCTACTGTGTTCAAAGAGACCATATGGCAAATGAGTATTTGAAGAAGGCCAAAGGGAGTTACCTTGGTGAAACTCATGGCCATCTTTCACCTGTGTGGTGGGAGGGACTATGTTTAAAGGTTCATAGCCCATTATACTTTTGAAAGATTTATTATCAACACCTTGTAATATATGTTTGCCAACCCCACCCTTTCATGCTCAGAGGTCAATGCAGTAGTTTCAAACCAGCCCTAAGCTTTGATAAGGGTGTAGGAAAAGTTCTTAGGATAGTAACAGGTAAAACATTACAAAGTATTGATAAATCTAAGAATTCTGGTAGAATATATGTCTTTCAGTGTTGTCACAGATTCCATTAAGTATTAATGTTAACCAAGCAACTATTGTTTGGCAGATACTAGATATATATTAACTCATTCAATCTTCATAATGACTGTTTAGGGTAGATACTAATCATTGTGGAGAGAAAACTGAGGCCAGAACATGGATATCATTGCTCAAGATCACCTGGTAGAAAGTGGTAGTGATCCATGCAGTCTCATTCTAGAATCTACTCTGCCATCCCATCTTTCCAAGGCTATGCTTTACAGTACTTTCTTTTTTTAAAAAAGAATGATTTATTTAATTCCATTAGTTATTATTATTATTATTATTATTAATTTAGATCAGATAGAGACAGAGAGAGAGAAAAAGGGAAAGTGAGAAAGCAAGCTGCCAGGTCCAGGACTTGAACTGCAGTCTGCCATGTGGGAGTCCAGCGCCCTTAACCACCATGCTACCTGCCAGCCCTGCTTTACAGTACTTCTAATATTATTACTGCTTGTGTAAAATATAAGTCCAACAACCATTCTAATACAGATGCTGCTGATGTCTTACCTCTGGCTCCTTAGCTTGCTCACATAGCCCTCACTAGTCATCAACCACAAACAAACCGCACTGCGGTAAAGATGATGGCCCCTCCACTAGCCACGGCAGTAGGCAATGACTTTGATTATTTCACCAGTCCTAACACTGCAACTGTTCATGAGGCCTTGACATTTGGGTAGATATACAAAAAGTTCATTAGTTTGGCTGTCCTTACCTGTTAGACTGTCCCAAATCTCGAGACCAGCCTAACCGGGGTCCTGCAGTTGCCCTCGTCCCTCCTCTTTTAAATTCAGGCTCAGACATATCGTCCGGGTTGAATGTAGTTGACTGACTTCTCCTAAGTCTGAAAAAGACACAAAACAGACTCCTGTGTATTAGACCTGAAGGAGGCCTTAGAATTTAATGAGAACTTTTTTAACAGATGCATACATTTGAGCTACTCTTCTTTGTTTATTGTCAACACAGGCATTTGAATTTAAACTTTAACTGAGATCCAACAAGTGAAGGAACTGTAAGTCACGATCTTCTTTCCATAAAAAGCCTTATAATTCTATACCCATTTCCAATTTTCCATGAATCCCCACATTCAAGCAATAGGTAAGATGAGGCCCATGCCACTTGTTCATCCTTTTACTTACTTTCCAAAGAGTTTCATGATACCTCTGGATTTCTTCTTGGAATCTGGAGATGGTGGAGATATCTGAAAGGGACTGTTTCCCTGTGAATCTTTTGACCGAGAAGATGCACCAGCCAGATCCAGGTGTTCTGTGGTTTCTTTTTCTGTTTCAGCTATACCAAGAATGGAACAAAGAGGATGAATTTTAAAATATGGAATAAATATGATTAGATGCTAACCATCTTGGTTTTGGCATCTGTCAAGAAATCTTTTTTTTTTTTTTGAGAGGTTTTTGCTATAGGGCGCGTGCGCTCGCCAGACAGACAGAGAGAGACAGAGAGATAGAAAGTGAGAAATCACCCCCCGGGGGGATGGCCACGCCGCAATCCCTTCTCCTCCGTTCTCCTCTTGGGATCTTGGGCATGCACGCACACGCACCTGGCTTGAGTCTTAAGCCACCGGGTCCGGGACTTGAACCGCGGTCGACTACATGGGAGTCCAGCGACATAGCCATTACGCTAACTGCTGGTCCCTGTCAAGAATTCTTGTTGTTTTGGCCTATAAATCAGTGATTTGTAAAGAGCACCCTGCAAATACTAAAAATGAAACATGATTGTATGTTCTACTCTATAGTTTACTTTATTGCATGTAACAGAGTCAATCAACTTAAAATTTCAACCCCTTTGGAGATTAAAGGTATGATGGAGTTGCCGTTTTCTTTCCTTGAGAGAGCTGGATTCACAATGACGTCCCCAGTTGTGGTGGAGTAGCTGGTGCTCTGATGACCTCCTACATCCTTTAACATCACCAACTCCTTTCACTTCTCGTCATGACACTTTCCTAGATCTGTTTCTAACAGTTTCTTATGTTACTGTAGCTCCCACGTCTCCTTTTCTCCCTCTATATCCCTCTAAGGTTCCTGAGTTCCCTTCATAGGATCTCTGACAGGCGCATCCACTCTCAGCTCAGTACTAATGACAGCTTTACCCACTTACAAGCAAGTGGCATCAACACCACTAGGCCTAATTTCCCCAGCCTTGGTATCTGAAAGTGCATATTCTCCATTCAGTATAGCATGGCAGAGACGCTTGGGACTCAGCAAACCCATTTGGTTTCCCTTAGTCTTTTATCCCCCTCTCTCAAATTTTTCATATTTGATATTTAATTAATATTAATGAATAATTTCCCCGTTACTCCAGTTCAAACTCTGTGTTATTTTTTCTTCTATTCCTTCCTCTTCTCTGGCATTTATAGCAAATCAGTTACCAAACTAAAGGTCCTTTAGGAAACATACTCCAACCTATTATGCCCAGGCACTATGAGAGCAGTGAACTGGATACACGTTTTCTTTTGATTTGAAATTAGCACCTTAAAAGAGTAACACCCACATTAGTGACACCCAGATCTCTAAGCATTCACTAGTTTACTTCTCGTCCCTTAGTGGATGATTCCACATTAGCAAACACAGGGCTACTGCTTTACTCCATGTGAGATTTCACACTTTATGAAGGACAATCACAGGAACGGGATTGTATGAAAATCACAAGAACAGTGTTTCAGCAAGACATACAAAAGTTGCAGAAGTTGACATGTCTATAAAGCAGGCTGTGATTATAGGATACAGTAAGCAGCACGCGCCTCGTAGCATGGACAGTACCGTTCTTCTAAGAAAGATGCAAAAAATGGTTTGAAAATAGTTATCTGCATAGATAGTTTATTTGATGTGCCCAGCGTTTGTTCTGGACATTTAAGGCTGCCCATTTAGCTGACCCATGTGAACAGAAACGTTGCTATCTATATAAGGCAGTAGCACCTGCAGGGAATTCTTTCCATTCAAACCCTATAACCATAACAGGTACAGTGTCCCTGGAAATGCTGCCCACCTCTGCTTTGTTTTAAAACTGTCAGATTTTTCTTTTTCATTTTGAGGACTTTTTTCCCTACTGTATTCTGTTCTAGTAAGAGAAAAATTGAACTTTCCTTCTCTTAAAATCCCTTTGGAGGTGACTCCTCGGATAACCTGTAAAGTTACTGGTGTCATCACTCAATGATCACTTCCTTTTTCAAAGCAAGAACATGTCAGGAGAATGTTCTATTAATAAGAAGTTAAGTTCAAAACTACTATATTCAATGTCTCCTGCAAACTTTCCTGTTTGGTTCAAGACATTTCTTTTTGGGGAGTTGGGGAAAATACCAACACGGAGAGGGATGCAAGGATTGGGAGTTAGGATGTGAGGGTAAGTGCTTCGCGGACGAAAGAGCTGGAATGCACTATACCAGGATGTCACTGTCTGCACTCTGGGGGACCTGTGCACGCTGGCCCTCCCAGAGTTACTCACGAGGTATCGTTAGCGTTGGTTAAAAGAGCATTGAGGCTTGGAAGCAAAGCTTCTACAGAGTCTTTTGTAGCGGAAGGTGGACGAAACACTGGAACAAAAGACTGCATTTTCTGACTGCGGCCAGCTCACTTTCTAGCGATTGCAGATGCCAAGAGCAGGGATGAGATGTGTGGGGAGCACAGAGCTGGCACAGGTTGGCATGCAGGGTACAATACCTAAGGTGGGTGCACTGGCACTTCGTTTACGATCTTCAGAAATCCCAACAACGCACACAATCACACGCAGCCCAATGGAGAGAACACAGGGGGATGACAAAATGAAACACAGATCAAACTCTTCCTCACGGAATACACACGGTGCAGGAAACGCCTGCACCGCATCGCACTCCTGAGGGTACACACAGACTCCATCAGTGTTGTCAATGGGGGTTAAAGGAGCCACATCACAGTAGGTGGGAAACTGTCTATAATGAAGTCAGAGAGAATTGAGTTCTAGGTCTTTCCCCTGAGTTTATACCACAGGATAGAGAGCAGCAGGGTGAGTGAGAGTCTTTATCTATAATATCTACGTACAGTTAAATTAAGTCCACTGAAGCATTTCTCACCAACTTTCCCCCCAAGTCATCCACTTTCATTTTTGAGAAAGAAAAATGGGCCAAAAGAATGAAGGAAGGAAGAAACTGATCTTTTCCTCTTTCTGAAAGAAGTATGGCAGAAGAATTTGAGTCACACATACCCAAGTTTGGTGCACTTGCTGTCCTCTTGTTACTTTTGATTTTAAAAAAGCCCCGGCCAAAGGAAGATCTGGCTTTTCGAGTGCCAAAGGGGTTATCATCGACAGAAGCACTGGGTCCTGAAGCTTTGAGAGGGACGCTCCCAAACGTGCCGCTTTCTCCTGGAGCTTTATCCTGGGAGACAGGCAAGAACAATGAACCACAGCATCAATGCACATTGTTGTTAGTACACGCCAGGTTCAACACCAAAGACTCAGCCGGGTTCCACATGATTTTAAAGAATAAATGAACCAACACATTGATTACCAAGGTCAAGTGCTATATTAGAAGTTAAAAAAAGAATCCATTCTGAAAGCTACTTGAGAAATAACAATAAGAGGAGTGGCCTTGTGACCTAGTGGTTAAAGGAGCCAGATTCCACATGGCTGAGAGCAGTTCTAATCCTGGCCTGGGCAACCTGGGTGTGTATGTAAGCATGTCCCAAATCTTGACAGGATGGAGAAATAAGACGAGAAGGGAATGGGACCAGCAGTTGGCGTAACGGCTATGTCGCTGGACTCCCATGTAGTTGAACGCGGTTTGAGTCCTGGACCTGGCGGCTTAAATTCATGCTGGGTGCGTGTGCGTGCACGTTCAAGATCCCGAGAGGAGAATGGAGGAGAAGGGATTGCGGCGTGACCATCCCCCCTGGGTGGTGATTTCTTGCTTTCTGTCTCTCTGTCTCTCTTTGTCTTTCTGGAGAGTGCACATGCCCTATAGCAAAAACCTCTCAAAAAGAAAAAAAAAAAGAGAGAGAAGGGATATGGCATGACCACTTCCCATTAGGGGTGCTTCCACCCTCTCTTTGTCTCTGTCTAGCATATGTATGGACTCTGTGGCCATTAAAAAAAAGAAGCAGGGGCCAGCAGGGGCATGGTGATTAGAGGTGCTGGACTCCCATATGGACAACTGCAGTTCTTAGTCCTGGACCTGATGGCTTGCTTTCTAGCTTTTTTGGTATCCCTCTATTTCTCTCTGGTCAAATTAAAAGAAAATAATAATAATAGTAAATAAAGTTAAATAAAATAATTTTTTAAGATAAAGAAACAATAGGAAAACATGTTTATCACTAACCTATAATCAATGTGCTTATGGTTTGAAATATTTAGGACAGAGCCAGAAATTTCCAAATTTAATTTCTCATTGCTCATAAGATATTACATAATGAGAATTATATAGACTTCTTACTTTCTAACACTTAAGACACAGATTTGGCTATCATACAGTTCATGTTCTTATAACTACATCAATAGAAGTGTAATATAATAACAATTATTCTACAAAGCAAGCATTAGTCCTAAATTTCTACACCAGCAATAGGAGGAAATTCTACTCCAGTTATTTTAAATATTCTTCTCAAAGGATAATAAAATGAAGGCACATTCAGCTACTCTATTTTGAACTGTCTGGTTATTTGAGTTGGCAGTTAGAGTAACATAGTATAAATTGTTTCAGTTATAATATGAAGGTTTTGTTTGCATGTTCTCATTTCTCTAATATCTCTTGCCCTCTGTTTCTTTTACTTTGCAGAGGTGGAAAGAAAGGCAGGGGGATATTAGCTTTTAAAGTGAGTACTTTCTGTATCTACTGTTCATAGTTACTAAAAGTTCATAGATGGCATAATTAAATGCTATTATTGCATCTACCTCAGTACTGATGTCAAAGTCATTTCACCATTTACTGGACTGACAAGACAAAAAGGGACTTCACTTATGCCTGTCAGGACAAACTGTGCTCTGTCAGTTCTATCTACATATGATTCAGGTATTAAGGCCAACTGAGAGGCTACACTTGCGAGAAAGCTGTCTGGTGATTTTAACCTTTATGAGGTTCCTGATTGAAAAAAACTCAGGGGCAATGACTAGAGCATCAGCTGATGACATCTTTAAAAACATCTAAAAGTGTGTGTGTGTGTGTGTATACATCTGTGCCATTTTGTTTTTTAATAAGTTATGAAATTCACATAATGTAAAAATAATTATTATCATTATTTTCATTGCCAGAGCGTATGTGCCCTTGCCAGAGACAGAGAGAGCGAGCACGTGAGGGAGAAAGCACCTCCCAATGGGGCTTGGTCACACGCAATCCCTGTCCCCACCTTCTTCCCACTGAGATTTAGGGTTCGCGTACTCACACCTGGAGTGCTTACCAAGTTTCCAGGGCTAGCTTTCAAACTGCATGCCTGGCCACATGGGATCCAGTTCCCCCAACCACCAGGCTATGGAACTGACCCCCAAAAGGAATTTTTATATTTTAAAGTGAACAAGTGAGGGGTACTTAAACAACTTACATGTAATGGAAGTTGAAAGCATTTTTACACTGTAATTTGGACATAAAAATTACCTCTGAAGGCTTCTGAGTAGACTCTTTTTCCTGTTCAAAAGAATGACAAAAAGGTTGGTATAGGAATCCTCTACATAGTCAAGAATTTGTCACATAGGATTCCATAAATTAAAAAAACAAAAACAAAAATTATGTTTACTAAACTACAAAATCTCAGCATCCCTTATTTACTACAATGGTTTGTTAAGTCTTCATTTTTGGTTTCACGTAATACTTTCAATCCTTCATACTCATACTTACTTAATGTTTATGGGTAACTATGGTATCTAATAATTTTCCATTAGAGAAACTACGTGTTCTTCAGAGTTTTACTTGCAAAATGGGAAAAGGTGAAGATTCTTAAAAATTTTCTTTTCAGGATAACAGAGACAGACAGACACACACACACACAGAACCCACCCCATCTGATGTCTCTTTCTTCAGATTGCCCAGGCTGCTGGACTTTTGCAGACTTGAAGTTCTAAAAACAACAACAATAATAATTAGGACTAATAAAAAGTGGCTCTGGTGCCCCTGTTTCTTAGCAGAACATCTTGGAAAGACACTAAAATTGTGTGTGGGTTGAACCATGGTAATAAAGGAAAACAGGAATCAGGCAGTCACTTACGTGCTTAACTAAATTATAACACTTAGTGCTTTTAAAAGGAGGGTTGGCTAACTGTCCTGCCAATAACTGGAAATGTCCTGCACATGGCAGACCAGCTGGAAAAGTACTTAGGACATGATGTCAGCTTTGAAAACACACCGGTGCTTTCCACGGGCTAAGGCTGCATCCTTTGCATGTATATATTTACACCTGGAACCAGTTAACACCCATGTATTATTTATACCTGATCCTTCTATTAAAAGTCAAGAATGAAAGTCATACTTTTCATTTCACAAAGGAATCACTCCTCAGAGTCTGGCAAAGCAGTTCATTTTACGGTTGTGGTTGAAGCATCATAAAGGAATCCCTATTGCTGCCCTTAATAATTCATTTGCGGGGTCAGCAGGTGGTGTGGTGGATAAGGGCGCTGGATTCCCACATGGCCAACCATGGTTCAAGTCCTGGACCTGGTGGCTTGCTTTCTCACTTTCCCTTTCTCTCTCTCTCATCAAATAAAGAAAAAAAATAACAATAACAAATGGAAATAAATTAAAAAATAATTCTTTTAAAAAAATAAAATAATTCATTTGCTATCCAAGTAAAAGCAAAGTAATAGTGCAAATGTCCAGAGACTTTCTCTTTCACATGATTAGCATGCAGTTGTATACAGCTGGTCTTACTCAAAAGACGAAGGCAGGAGGACCAGCAGATGGCGTAATGTTTACGTTGCTGTACTCCTACAGTTCACTGTGGTTCGAGTCCTGGACCTGGGGGCTTAAACTCAAACGAGGCACTGGTGTGTGCATGCCCAAGATCCCGAGAGGAGAATGAAGAAGGGATTGAGGCATGTCCATTCCCCTGGGGGGTGATTTCTCGTTTTCTGTCTCTGTCTTTTCAGCAAGCATACATGCCCTACAGCAAAAACCTCTCTTAAAAAAAAAAAAAAAATCAAAGGAGGGAATATGTAACCATTTTAAGAAAAGAAACATAAAGTAATGTGTTTGCTCTAAGAAATAAGATGAATGTACTTTTTTTAAAAAAAGAATTATTGGGACCAGCAGTTAGTGTAATGGCTATGTTGCTTGTCTCCCACATAGTCGACTGTGGTTTGAGTCCTGGACCCAGTGGCTTAGACTCATGCCGGGTGTGTGTGCGTGCGTGCCCAATATCCCAAGAGGAGAATGGAGGAAAAGGGACTGTGGCGTGGCCATCCCCCCTGGAGAGTGATTTCTCGCTTTCTCTCTCTCTGTCTTTCTGGCGAGCGTACGCACCCTATAGCAAAAACCTCTCCAAAAAAAAAAAGAAAAAAAAAAGAATTATTTTATTTGGGGACAAGCAGGTGGTGTGGTGGTTAAAGCGCTGGACACTCCCACATGGCTGACCAGGTTCAAGTTCCAATCTGGGGGCTTGCGTTCTCACTTTCCCTCTCTCTCTGCGTGTCTCTGTGGTCATATTAAAATAAATGAATGAATAAATAAAATTAAATGAAAAAGAGGATTATTTTATTTATTTTTATTTGACCAGAGAGAGACAGAGTGAGAGCAAGAGCAAGAGAGAGAGACAGAAAGTGAGAAAGCAAGCCACCAGGTCCAGGACTTGAACTGCGGTCGGCCATGTGGGAGTCCAGCCTTAACCACAACGCCACCTGCTGGCCCCAAGATGAATATACTTTTATAAGGCATTTCTTGGGACCAGCAGATGGCATAGTGGTTATGTTGTTGGATTTCTGCATGGCTGACTGTGGTTTGAGCGTCAGACTCAGTGGGTTGAAAATCATGCTGGGCGCGTGTGCATGCATGCCCAGGATCCCGAGAGGAGAGTGGAGGAGAAGGGATTGCAGCATGGCCATCCTCCCTAAGGGATGATTACTCACTATCTCTCTTACTGTGTCTGTCTGTCTGTCTCTCTCTCTCAATCTCCAGTGAGTGCACATGCCATAAGACAAAAACTTCTAAAAAAAAGACATTTCTCTGGTATTTATGTTTGTTTATAAGGTTTTAAAGTTGCTAGTAGTGTTAAGTACCAAATAAAGTAAGGATAATGGTGAGAAAATAAAAGAGCTCACCTTTGAGTACTGCTCTGAAAATACTTTTCTCATTTAATCCAGACTTTAACTTGGATAAACATAGATTGTGGGTCAGTTTATTAAACTACAAGTGTAATAAGAACCATTTCGGGTTTTCCGTCACATCATTCTCTGTGATTCTTTTCTGCTGGACACAAGATATGTCAGCACAGAAATGAACTGAAAGTACAAAACTTTAGGGTCAGCAGGTAGCATGGAGGTTAAGACAACTGGATCCCACATGGATGACCGCATGCTTCAAGTCTTGGATCTGGCAGATTGAGGATCACACTGGGCATGTGTGTGTGCGTGCCCAGAGTCCCGAGAGGAGAATGAAAGAGAAAGGACTTTGGTGGGACCATCCCCTTTGGGGGTTGATTTCTCACTTCCTCTCTGTCTCTCTCTCTGTCTCTGTCTCTGTCTCTATCTCTCTCCAGCAAGCGCACACTCCCTATAGCAAAAATGTAAAAAAAAAAAAAAAAGAAAGAAAGAAAAAGAAAAGAAAAGAAATTACAGAACTTCAAATGGCAACTGATGAAGGAAGGTTCATGATCTGCACAAACTTGGCAGGAGATAATAATAAGTGGACAAATATTTCTTTATAAACCAACAACCATTCACCTCTACCCAAACAGAGCAGCATTGATTTTTTTTTAAAATTAATCTAACAACTTCAATCATTCACTGTCAACAAGAAGTTACTGACAGTGTAGCAGAACCGTTTTCTCACACCTCCATCGCATTTTTCACCTTCAATCAAATATAACTTACAAAAGATCATCACACAATTGGGTTTCAACGGCAGCACCAAGGATTCCATCACTAAAATGTAAAAAAAAAAAAAAAAGTATTAACTCGATGAATGAAAGGCTACATATCTAAGGGAACAGAACTGTCTAAGACAAACCAACAGTGCACTAGAAAGCTATTCGAAGTCTTTTATATAGTCTATTTTGTTTTATTTGACCTACAGGTGAGATGTGGCACCCCACCTGGGAATTCTATTTGCCTACATAGGAACTACTGCAGCACCCTCCTGTCTCCTTCCCAGCCATCCTCCAAAAGGCCTTCAGACCACAACCCTCTGACAGTCACCTATGACCTAGCATATAAAAACCCAAATCCCCTAAAATCTCCCTTTAACCCGGCTGCTGCACTTGTCCAGCCTCGTCTCTTATTACTCCCTGCTCCCCACCTTTTATATGGGTCCCCTGGCACATGCTTTGCCATTTCTTGCTTAAGTCGTCTAACAATGGTATCTGCAAATAAATGCAATGCACCATCCCAATGTTAGGTCATAAATGACATACTTTTCTTCGAATGAAGTCTCTGACTTGGGAGACAACTTGGAGTTTTCAGAAGTTTCCACGCCCAGAGACACTGGTACTAATGACGGGACTGGAACTGGCAAGATGCTGGTGTGGAACTGAAATGCAATTATGAAAAGGCAGACATCAAGCAAACTAACAAAACACAAGCCACAGAGTAACAAAACACGGAGGAGATGATGAAATGGTCTATTGACAAAACCCCATACGCATGTGTTTAGCTCTCTATTTTACATAGTTAAAAAAAATTTTTTTTTGGAGAGGTTATCGCTATAGGGCACGTGCGCTCGCCACAGACAGAGAGAGAAAGAGAGACAAAAAGCGAAAAATCACCCCCAGGGGGGATGGTCACGCCACAATCCCTTCTCCACCATTCTCCTCTCGGGATCTTGGGCACGCACGCACACGCGTCCGGCATGAGTTTTAAGCAAACAGGTCTGGGACGCGAACCGCGGTCAACTACATGGGAGTCCAGCGACATAGCCATTACGCCACTGCTGGTCCCTAGTTAAAAAATGATTACAGAATAATAAACATCCGCACAGAAATATAAGAGAACACATTCTGGAGGAAGATAATTTTTAACTTGATTCTGCACAAGACAATGAATATTAAGAATTAGAATAAAGTGGGGCCAGCAGGTGGCATGGTGGTTAGGTTGCTGGACTCTCACATGGCCGACTGTGGTTCGAATCCTAGACCTGGCGGTTTACTTTCCCACTTTCTTTCGCAGTCTCCCTCTGGTGAGTGCATGTGCCCTATAGCACATTAAACAGTAATAATAATAGATAAAAAATAAAATAAAATAAATAAATCTCTTAGGAAAAACTAAAGAAAATGAAAGTACCATGAAGCCAGTTAATAGTACATTCTAAGAACTTTAAGCCCTGGCTGAAATCTTCCCCAGGCATCAGTTTCCTCTTTTGTAAAATGAGAATGACAATGCCTACCTCACAGGGTTGCATTAATTTACATGAGGTTGGGGTAGCATTCACTTAAATTCTACCACTAATATGAAACATTGGTCAAAACAGATAATTATCCTATGTGTGAACTAGCTGACTAATTTCAATGAACAGAATTGATGAAAAATGTAGTTAAAACTAATTGTAAGCTACCACTTAAAATACTTCACTTAATAGTAAAAGCAGTTCGGCCACAAATAAAATGAGTAACATGTTTTCCTCAAATGCTCTGTGTAGCCTAAGGATAGAGTCTGTGAAAGGATTTAATACTCTGGTTTCCAACCCTTTCTGGCAAGTGTAGAGTAGTTACATTGTGGGTCACATCATAAATAAATGATGCACTTTAAAAAAACTGCTTTATGCCAGAGAGTACACATGTGTATGTGAGAGAAAGACAGAAATAGAGAGAGAGAGATCGAGAGAGAGAGAGATCACACGAGAGTGCGCCCCTCCCACAGGGCCTGGTCACACTGAGATCCTTTTTTTTTTTTTTTTTTTTAAATTCTCCATTCCTTCAGGATCTTGGGTGTATATATACATGTGCTTGTCATGTTTTTCAAGCTGCTGTGGCTAGGACGTGAAGCCTGGTCAGCCATGTGAAATCTGGATTCCCCTGCATAGTGCTTACTCGCTATGCTAGGGGCCAACCCATAAAAGAAACCCTTTGAAAAGCGTTTCAGGGGTCAGCTCAGTGGCACTGCTCAAAGCTGGATCCCACATGGTGATGGTGGTTCAAATCCCGGTCACACCCATCTGAAATACAATGGGCATGTGTGCAAGTACTGAAGATCTGATCAGCTAGAGTGCAGGAGGAAGGGGATCACGTATGACCAGATCCTACGGAGAATGCTCATCTCTTTCTCTCACACATGTACACGTGCTCTATTGTGAATAAAGAAAAAAATTTTTGCCATAGGGTAGGCACCACCGCACCCCGTGAAAAAAATTTTTAAAAGAATTATTTATTTATTTTTAAAATAATTATTTAATTTTATTTAGTCATTCATTTATTTTAATTTGACCAGAAATAGAGAGAGAGAGAGAAAGTGAGAAAGCAAGCCGACACGTCCGGGACTCAAACTGTGGTAGGCCATGTGGGAGTGTCCAGCGCCTTAACCACCACGCCATCTGCTGGTCCCTATTTATTATTATTTTTTAATTTGACCAGAGAGAAACAGAGAGAGAGAGTGAGAAAGCAAGCTGCCAGATCTGGAACTCAAACTGAGGACACCATGTGGGAGTCAGCACCCCAACTACCACACCACTTACCAGCCCCAGGAATAAAAACTTTAACAATAACAAAACATTTCAGTTAAAAAAAAAAAGAGAAGAACCAAGTCTGGCTAGCCCCAAAGCCTCGTGGTTAAAGGAGCCAGACGCAACATGACTGCCCATAGTTTGTATCCTATCCCTGGTAGTTAGAAAACATGCCAGGACATGTGTGCACATGCCCCAAATCTAGAAGGATAGAGAAATGGAGGAAGAGGGATTGCAACATGACTGTGCCCAATGGGGGCGGGGGGTTGCTGTCTCTCTTTTTTCTCTCTCTCTCTCATGCATTCACCCTCTGGCATTTAAGAAAAAAGAACAAAGTTCACTTCAGTGAACTCCTGCACACGAGCCCATCAATGATAGCTCTTCATTTCTGCAAGTTAGCCAAGTAAGGCCTCACAACAGGGAACACACTTCTGATAAATGTCAACCCAGCAGCAACAGCTTCCTCTGGTAACCACACGTCTACAGTGAGGTCAAGCTCTCCCCTGCCTCTGGATATCCAATTCTTGAGCTCTGAACATCCTAAAAACCCTACATATGATCAGCTTGTAGAGAAGGTGCCTGACCAGCAAAATTCGTTTGTTTAAAAAAGCAATAAATGCAGCTTTGTGATTTTTTTTTTTTTTAGTCCAGTTATCAGGTGGTAGTCTCATTCTTTGAACTATAAAAGATTTTAAAATGTAAGGTCAAATAATTATTAAATAGGAGATTACGAATATTTATGATTAATTCTGGGTAATTTATGTAGTCATTATCTATTTCCTGAAGCTCAAATATCTCCTTGGATTCCCAAGCATAGGGAAAAAATAACCACACAACAGACTGACCCATTTTCTTGCTCTTATTTCCCCCCAAACTTCAGTTTTTAAATTCAACCTCAAATATCCCTCCTGGCTTTTCTTTAAAAATGTGGCTGAACTCCCTCTTCTTAATCTTTAACATGCCAAACTAAAAACCTATTATTAAACTATAATTCACAGAACAGACTTTTTTTTTTAAGGACAAAAGACTATCTGGGCATATCCTCCATGTAATAGTGGCTCTCTTTATGAATACAGCACACACTGATTGGCTGTCAAATACTTCTCCTTCAGTATAGATTTACATGGAACAATTAGGGACTTTCCCCCTCTAGAATGCTTCTTATTCCTTAACTCATTCCTTTGTTAGTGATGTATTTTTAGCCATCTCCTACATATAAAACTGTCCATTGTTTTCTCCTTGAATGCATTTTCATTGAATTCAAATTTCATTTTCTCATTATAGAATTATCAGCAACACACATGAAAAGTAAAGACGCCACTTGGTTTCTTCTCACTACTTACAGTAAAATATGAGAGATGACCAGAGAAGGATGTATTAAATATAAAAGAACCAAGATAGTCTAGTTAAACAGTAAAACTTTTTCCCACTCCAAGTCTCTCCAGACAGCAAGTTACACTAAAATTAAGAAATGGTTTCAGGGGGCCAGCAGGTGGTGTTGTGGTTGGGCCCTGGACTCTCACATGGCCAGGCATGGTTTGAGACCTGGGGCTGACAGCTTGGAAGTCAACGCTGGCTGCATGTGCGTGAGTGCCCAAAATCCTGGGAGGAAAATAGAGGGGAAGGGACTGCAGCGTGGCCATTCTCCCTGGGGAGTGACTTCTCACCTTTCCTCTCACTGTCCCTCTGATGAATGCACATACCTTATGGCAAAAACCTTTACAAAAGAAGGAAAAAGAAATGGTCTCAGAGCAAAGACTAAACATAGGCACTGTCAGAAAGACATGGTCTTTGGATAAAAGCCAAGGATGTGGCTATAAAACCTTTTAAGACATCTGGAAGATTTAAGGTAGTATTATTGATGGAGCCTTTCAAATATTAGAATTTAAAAATAAGGAAATGTCCCACAGCAGTCATACAGGGAACCTTAATGTACAGAAGGGCCTACTGCGGCCAGCAGATGTAGTAGTGGTTAAGGCACTGGACTCCCACAGGGTTGACCGCAGTTCAAGTTCCAGACCCAGTGGCTTGAAAATCATGCCAAGCGCATGTGAGTGTGTGCCCAAAATCCTGAGAGAAGAATGGAGAAGGAATCGTGTGGTCATCCCAAGTGGGGCATGATTTTCTGCTTTCTGTCTCTCTAGCAACTGCACACACCCTATAACAAAATCTCTCAAAATAAAAAAAAAGAAAAAAAAATCACAGATTTTTCCAAAAACAGAGTGAGCCTGTTTTTTTGCTTTCTACAAAGAGGTTGAGGGCTCAACTCAACTGTAAAAAATTGATACTACTTTTCCAAAAACACAGAGCCATTCCTCTCTTTTCTCAAGAGGGAAGGAAAGACATACAAGTGAGTAGCTTACTCATGACTCAAGCTCCCAGCCTTCATGTCACTCCAGCTAATGCCAAGTGGAACAGAGATATGTTCCTGGTAAGCTCTGCCAAAATTGTAGATTAATCAGTAAAATAAATGTTACTGTTATAAAGTTTGGTGGTTGTGTACAATGACCAACTGATTTTGATGCCAGATTGATGCAAAATATATATGCGTTTAAGATGGTTTCCCTCCAATTGCTTTTTCCAAACCTAAAGAAGTCAGAGGGAAATTTGATTCAACATCTTTCAGAGACATCATCAAAAGGCACTGGGGCTAGCAAATGGCCTAGTGGTTACATCACTGTATTCCCACATGGCTGACTGCAGTTCAAATCCCAGATCCAGTGCTTGAAACTCACGCTGAGGATGTGTGTATGTGTGAGTGTCCAAGATCCTGGGAAGAGAATGGAGAAGGTATTGCAGCACGGCCGTCCCTTTTTGGGGGTGATTTTTCACTTTCCCTCTTACTGTCTCTATCTCTCTCTAGTAAGTACACATGCCCTAAGGCAAAAAAAAAAAAAACTCATAAAAAAAGGCACAGGCCAGCAGGTGGCATGGTGGTTAAGGGCGCTGGACTCCCACATGGTCAACCATGGTTCAAGTCCCAGATCTGGTGGTTTGCTTTCTCTCTCCTCTCTCTCTCTCTATTCAAAATAAAAATACATAAATAAAGTTAAATAAATTATAAGATAATTCTTCTTTTTAAAAAAGGAATTAAAATAAATTTATTTACACAACCTCACTTTATCTCCAATTTATTTATTTCCTACTGATTCTTCAATATGTAGGTTGTAATCTCACATTGAAGAGATATATTTCCAAGAGATTTAAAGGGTTTTCCTGAATTTTATAAGCAACTTTGACATTGCCCAATGCATTTATGAAAAAGAGAGGGAAACCACTTAATTCTAAATAAAAGAACTGTAGGGCACAAAAATTTCCAAAACAAACCAAGTGAGTAATCAAACTGAGAAAAGAATCCATGTTTTTCCTGTTATCGACAGCGCTTTAGTTTTCAATGACATAGTCTCTGCAGCATAAAAATACTAGAAGTCTATAAATACCTCTTCTGGAATACTTGTGTTAAACGGGTCATGGCTTGGAGACCCCATTACTGGAGTAGGTGATGGGCTTTTCTCCAGATCACTAAAACCTTGTACATCCAATAAAGTGGAGAAGGAACCAGAATTCAACAGATCCTCATATTCGCCATCTTTGCCTAGAAAGACAAAACCAAAGACAACAGCAGTTTTTCACTCATATTTCACTTTTGGAGGAAGGTAAGAATTCCAGCAATATTGAATGTAACTTTTTTCCTGAGCCTCAAAAAATTAGAGTTGACTTCTGACATCACTCAAAAAAACAACATGGGACCTAGGAAACAGCATCTTAATTTGTGAGCAATGAGGCCTGAGGTTTCTTGGATCATGTTGAATACCTAGCAGTGGTACTAATACAGACAGTCATATTTGATATACTCACTGACTTGCAAGATTCAAAGAAAATGAGAAATTAACTTATTCAAACATCTCTCTTGATTTTGTCTTGAAATCTGGGGCTTTACAAATTTTAGTTTAGAAATAAGCAAGCTGGCACCAGCAATTAGTGTAATGGCTATGTCACTGGATTCCCACGTGGTCGACCGCATTCCATGTCCCGGACCCAGTGGCTTAAAACTCACGCCGGGCGCATGTGTGTGTGCCCAAGATCCCGAGAGGAGAGTGGAGGAGAAGGGACTGCGGCGTGGCCATCCCCCCTGGAGGGGGTGATTTCTCGCTTTCTGTCTCTCTGTCTCTGTCTGGCGAGCGCACGTGCTCTATAGCAAAAACCTCTCCAAAAAAAAAAAAAAAAAAGAAAAAAGAAAAAGAAAAGAAAAGAAAAAGAAATAAGCAAGCTGAGGAATACCTGGTATAACAAACTAATTTTGAATAGCAACAATATCACCTTTAAATAACTCAAGTTTCTTCACTGGTACGCTCTTGAAAAACACAGAAAGGAAAACAGGAAAAGAAGATAGATGACCTCTGATTCCCTCAGATCTTTTCATGCCATTTTAAAGAAGGGCCTAACAGAGAAAAGCAACCACATATCCACCAAAGCTGCAACTTTGGGAAAGCTTCTTTACAGCTCTATACGTAAAAAGAATTAAATGCTAAATAATGTGTTTTTTTTTTTTAATAGAAAGAATGATACGTAAAACTCTAATCTATGAAAAATATAAAACGGTAATCATATCCTTGTTTAAAGGTCTTCACCAGACTTAGCTGCTGCTGCTGCCTTTTTATTTTTAACAATATATCACTATTTTAATTTTCATTTAAGCCAAGGATGCCATGGGCTAAGGTTATTTATACAAGATATATGATTTACATTTTATACTTCAAATACATTTTAAAATGTTAAACGGTATTTTCGACTTTATCGTTCAAATCCCCATATTTTTATCTGAAACACAACTTTTATAAAACAGCTCCAGCGACTAAGCCAACATTAGAAGAATTTTATAAATTACTTTCTAATGGTTATAGTTTAGAATTAATTTTCCTCATTAAGTACCTATAAGGATCTAGCACATTCATGGTTTACAGAAAATAGCCAAGAATGTAGCACTGGTAGGAAGTACTACAATAAATTTAGCCAGGCATTTAAGATAAATGGACTGGCTTTTAAGATCTAAACCCAAAATGAACTATGAGAATATATTTTAAAATATTTTCCCAACCACTGTCAACATACTCCTTTATATTTTCACACAGCAAATTCTAGGAGTTCCGATTTTTTGTGTTTTTATACACCTCTCTATTGCGGCAGCTATCAATCTTCTTCCTTAGTATAGGTCTTTGCACTAACCCGCACCCTTTGTCTGGCCAAGCACCTGCCTCTAGCTGACATTAGTTTCGTCCTTGCTCTGCTTTGCAGCCGTGCTCACTGCCTCGGGGGGGTCCCTCTTGCTCTCTGCCCTTCTCTTGCCTTTCCTGTGTGACTGTGTTTTGTTCCCAGTGATGATTCAGGACTAGAGGGCTTCTCTTGGTTTCTTTCGTCGTCCTTTTCTATGTTTCTCATTTTGTTGGATCTTTCCTGGTCAAGAAACTTATCCTTGGCCCTAGAATCGGGGCTGCTTTCCCTCTGTCTTGACTCCTTTCTGAAGATTGAACATGCAGTTCTCGTCTTTCTCTCTCTCTGCGTTCATCATTATTTTCATATCTTTCCTTCCGCCCTTTCATACGTTCTTCCTTTCCTTTGCTTTTCTCTTCTCTCTCCTCCTTTCTCACTCTGTCGGTCATGATCATCTTGTTGCCTCTCTTTCTTGCTCCCTTGAAGACTGCTTCTCCTTTTTCCATTTGCTGTCATTTCTTTCTCTTGGATCTCTCCCGTCAGTTTATCGTCTTGTTCATGCTTCTTCCATTGGGAATCTCTATGACTGACCTCTGTGCGTCTAAGAATCCTTCTTTTCTTTTCGATGGTCACGGTCAGGGTAATAGTCCTCCTCCTGGTCTCCGGATCGCCTCTTTTGATGCTCATCTTCCCTTTTCTCACGTCCTCTTGACTTGGAAGATTATATGTGGCATATGGTACCATGCCCTTTTTCTCCACTAGATGACCGTGAGTTTGATTCCCGTGATGCTTGGAGTCACTGTCTAAGGTCTCTGTGACTTTTTATTATGGAGAGGTTTTTGCTATAGGGCACGTGCACTCATCCGAAAGACAGAGAGAGACAGAAGGCAAGAAATCACCCCCCAAGAGGGATGGCCATGCCACAATCCCTTCTTCTCCATTCTCCTCTCGGGATCTTGGGCACGCACACACACGCCCCTGGCATGAGTTTAAGCTACCGGATCTGGGACTCAGACTGCGGTCGACTACATGGGAGTCCAGCGACATAGCCATTACGCCATCTGCTGGTCCCTGTGACTTTTTTTCCTTTTGTAGTGTGTTTTATTTTCTTCCATTTCGTCATCATCACTGCACTTCACATCGAAGTCACTGTCTGCATCTGGGTTTCCGATACTTTCATACAGGTCTGGAGACTGCACTGCTCATGTGGTATTTTGTTTTCTCAACTTACTTCATCGGAGTAACCCCTTGATTTCTCCTCCTTTATGCCAGCCCTGGCTTCAAGAAAGCTGCATTTAGGTGATTCCTCTCCCCCAACTGTCTGATTTAACAGGTGTCTATAAATCCACTGAGATCTTTCTGCTTGGTTACATCCAAACGTGCTTCTAGTGCAAAAGCCCTCTTCTCTTTCTTCCTCTTCAGCTCTCTCCTGCAGTTTTTTCTTATAAGCAGATGTCGCAAAAATGCCTCTTTAGCGTCAAATTTTCCCTTTTAGGTTCCTCGTTCTCTCAGTATCTTCTTTTCCATTCTTTTTCCCTGTTCCTTTTTTCTTTTTCTTTTTTTTTTTTTTTTTCCTGTTCCTTTTTTCTGGTCTCAACTGCTTTTAGTAAGTTGTGAATATACTTGGGCTTCCGGTCTTTCCCCAAAAGCAATTTGGGATTTTTTTCCTCCTTTTTTTTTTCCTCCTTTTTTTTTTTTTTTCCCTGCATTTCATCATAAATACTGTCATATTCATACACAGTGGAATCTTTTGCAAGGGCCTTCTGATTTCCAGTTTTGTCTGTTTCATGTCCTGTTTCTTTGTTGCTTCCCACTGAAGGCTTTCACTCACAGAAGTCTCGTCATCATCAGAGTCATTCCCAAATACTGTTGGTTTTTGCAAAACAGGGTGCAACAGCTGTGTTTTCTTTGGCAAAATAATCCCACACTGGCTGCCTGGAATCGCCATCTTGCTGCCGTCTCCACTCCAGACCTAGCTTCTTAATTTAGGTTTTACTAGAATGTTACTCTAATTTTATTAGAATTTAGATATTATGAAAACTGAGTGAGGATGAACTAAATAAATATAAATCCTAGTGCGAAATGACTGTTAGTATAATTCTGCATTGGAAGAGGACATGATTTTCAATGGCTTGTGAAAATATATCTTGCTGTGAACATGGTTAAAAACTCTCTCTTTTCTCTTCATGTTTATATACACTGAAAAAAAGAATAGAAATAAATACACAAAAATACCAATAGTGATCATGGTAGTGCAATTATGAGTGAGCTCTACCCCTTTTCCCTATTTTTAAAATGTTTCACAACATGATCTAATTGTAGGAAATAATCTTTTCTTGCTTGGCTTTTAAATATAAAAACTGCAGTGTTGAAATGCCATAAAATAAAAAAATATTTGAAACACTATGCATATGTGAAAATGAGTCACTTGTAAATTTGCAGTATTTCTTTTTTTTCAGGAATGATTAATTTTATTTATTCATTCATTTATTTTTAATTTGACCAGAGAGACACATGCAGAGAGAGACAGAAAGAGAGAGAGAGAAAGTGAGAAAGCAAGCCACCAGGTCCAGGACTCGAACAGTGTTTGGCCATGTGGGAGTATCCAGCACCTTAACCACCATGCCACCGGCTGGTCCCAATTTGCAGTATTTCCTAAAGGAGAGACTGTTTTAAAGGCATGAACAATGCTGAGTGATGCAAAATGCCACCGTCAATTCCAAATATTAGAGGTTCTTTTATTCATTTAGGTATTTATAAAAATACCAGTATTTATAAATGTGCCAATTTTTAATAACATGCCAGGTCCTGTTCACAAAAAGATGAAGATCTCTTCCTGCAAAAGTCATGGTCCGGGGCCAACAGGTGGTGTGGTAGTTAAGGCACTGGACTCCCACATAGTCAATCATGGTTCGAGTCCCTGGACTCCCACATGGTCAATCATGGTTCGAGTCCCAGACCTGGCAACTTGAAAATCACACTGTGCGCATGTGCATGTGCGCACAGAATACCAAGAGAAGAACAGAGTAGAAGGGACTGTTGTCATGGCCATCCTGCCTGGGGGTGATTCCTCCAGTAAGCACATGTGTCCTTTTTTTTTAAAAGGACAAAACCCTTTTTTTTAAAAAAAAAAAAAAAAAAAAAAAAGTCCTGGTCCAAAGGAGGATTGTCTTTAAGAACTTACATAAATTTTTTTAAAAATCTTTTTTTTTTTTTGGAGAGGTTTTTTTTCTTTTTTCCTTTTTCTTTTGCTACAGGGTGTGTGCGTTTGCCAGAAAGAGACAGAGAGACAGAAAGTGAGAAATTACCCCCCAGAGAGAGAGGGATGGCCATGCTGCAATCCCTTCTCCTCCATTCTCCTCTCGTGATCTTGGGCATGCACGCACACGCGCCAGGCCTGAGTTTAAGACACTGGGTCCAGGACTCAAACCACGGTCGACTACGTGGGATTCCAGCGATATAGCCATTACGCCAACTGCTGGTCACCCTAAGTTAAAATTTCAAAATCTGAGTGCTACATGAGCATCTTCCAAAAGATGTTTTCTTTTCAGAGTTCTTCACATTTTCATTTGTTTTGAATGACCTCCAAAGTCTCTCCATATTTGAGGATGGTCACTTAGCTTATCTGCAGATAAAATACAGCAAAATGTGTAACTCCCTTTACTTGGGCATCTGGCAAGATTTTTTGAATTTCACATATTCAACGCTGAACTCAATTAACTTTAACCAGCTTGTACATTTTTGGGCAAAGAACAGTTAGTTGCCTAATGAGACTGTTCAATAAATGAACAGAGCTAATCTAGGGCAAAGCCTATGATCCACGAAAGAAACTGAGGCCAAGTGTTCAGGTTTGTAGCTACTTAAAATAAACAAGTAGAAAAATCTTATTTTGGGCTTCCCTCCATCTTGATAAATGGAACCATCATCTGCCTAGCTACTTTAGCCAAAAGTCTCCATTGTTCTTGCTTCTTCTTCACTGTCCACATCTAACCTATCATACCATCATGGCGATTCTAACACCACAGTACATTCCTAATCAGCATCGGCTTTTCACTTGGAATACTCTCTTGAATGATTTCCCCTGCTCCAAATAATGGTCCTTTCCAACATGGTCCATTTCTTACAAAGATCATGTGGATAATAAATAATAATAAATCATTTATTTATTTATTTATTTATTTATTTATTTATTTATTTAGAGATTTTTGCTATAGGGTGTGTCTGTGCTTCCCAGAAAGACAGAGAGAGAAAGAAAGTTAGAAATCACTCCCTAGGGGGGGATAGCCATGTTGCAAGCCCTTTTCCTCCATTCTCCTCTGAGGATTTTGAGCACGTACGCAACCAGCATGTGTTTTAAGCCACCAGGTCTGGGATTTGATCTGCAGTCAACTATGTGAGAGTCCAGCGATGAAACCACTATGCCATCTGCTGGTCGCTGTTGACAACCTTTAAAATTCTTCAGTGGATCTGTCTGCACTTGAACAAAAACTGGACTCTTCACTGTTGCTCACTTCACCTTTATCTCACTCTACAGTCACAATGCTCTTCTCTTCTTAAATATATCAAGTTCCTATAGTCCCTAAGTTCTTTGCAAATGCTGGTTTTTCTCTTTGGAGTGCTAGTTAATCAAATCATTAGAAGGCTCTCCTTGGGACATAGTGATTAAGGTAATGGACTCCAACATGGCTAACCATGGTTTGAGTCTCATATCCAGAGCCTTACTTTCTTTCTCTCTCTCTCTCTCTCGCTCTCGTAAGCACACATGCCCTGTAACTAATAAAAAGAAAAAAAATGATAAATAAAATTAAATAATTCTTAAAAGAAGGCTCTCTGTCTTTTTTTGTTTGTTTTTTTGAAGAGGTTTTTGCTATAGGGCTCGTGCGCTCGCCAGAAAGACAAGAGAGATACAGAGAGACAGAAAGTGAGAAATTACTCCCAGTGTGGATGGCTACATCACAATTCCTTCTCCTCTATTCTCCTCTCGGGATCTTGGGCACACACGCCCGGTATGAGTTTATGCCACCGGGTCTGGGACTCAAACTGTGGTCGACTACATGGGAGTCTAGTGACAGAGCCATTACGCCATCTGCTGGTCCCATGTCTTTTTTTTTTTTTTTTTAAGAGATTTTTGCTATGGGGCACATGCACTCTCCAGAGAAACAGAGACAGAAAGTGAGGAATCACCCCCACCCCCTACCCCCCCCTCCCTGCCTTAGAGATGGCCATGCCATAATCTCTTCTCCATCTTCCTCTCAGAATCTTGGACATGCACGTCCAGCAATGTAACCATTACGCCACCTGCTGGTCCCCGAAAAGATGGCTCTCTTGATCAACTAATCCATAGTATACTCACTCATCTGCCTGTATTCTCTGTCGGAAAACAGTTTGGCCTAATAATACTGTTAATGAATGAACCTGGGGCCAGCAGATAGAGCAGAGGTTAAGGCAGCTGGCTCCCACCACGGCCAACTGTACCATTCAAGTCCTGGCACAGTGGCTTGAAAATCACATCAGGTATGTATACATGCATGCCCAAAACCCCAAGAAGGGATTGCTGCATCCCCCCATCTCCATTGGGAGGTGACTTCTCACTTTCCTCCTCCCCTCCACCCCATCTGTGGTGAGTGCACATGGTCTATGGCACACTATAAAAAAGGTGAGAAAATAAATAAATTAACCTGATCTGAGACAATGGATATGATCCATGAAAGATACTGAGGTCAAGCATTCAAGTCAAGTACCATGGGGCCAGCAAATGGTGGGAGGGGAGTTAAGGCGCTGGATTCCCAAATGGCCGAACACTGAGTTCTGGACACAGTGGTGTGAAAATCACTTTGGGCATGTGTGAACGCATGACCTAAATCCTGTAAGAATGGAGGAGAAGGTATTGTAGCATGGCCATCCCCTCTGGAGGGTAATTTGTCACTTTTCCTCTGTGTCTCGCTCCTGCGAGTATATGTGACCTAGAGCAAAACCTTAAAAAAAGAAAATACCAAGTAAAAGTGGAAAAATCTTTGAGCTACATGCTACCTTTTTTACCTTGGGCCACTGCTACCGTATCTTGCATTTTCTTGTACCTATTCAGGCACTGACGAAGATCTTCTATTTTCCGATCCTATGAATAAAATAATCATCTTTAGTACTATGATTTTAACACAGTCAAGGTAATTGTGACACAAAGAATAAGTAGACATGAACTATTTACATTACTCAAAAATATTTCTAAACTTTAGTAAAACTGGTAATATCTAGAATATTTTTCCTACATACATCAGAGATATGGAAAAAGTACCTCTAAATTTAGAGATCCTATCCTTCAGTTGCCATCTTTAAAAAACAAAAACACAACAAGGTAATAAGATACAAAACAAAACAAAAACAAGAAAAAAATGTTAATTACTCTCTTCTCTAACTTATAAAGCCAAGTCTTGAGAGCAAGATCTACATTTTCTGTCTTTACCAGTCCTCATTAATTACCCTCTAGTGTTCCTTGCTCCGATTAGTCATCAGCAACTTCTTATCTGTTAAAAGCAACTTGATTTTTATGGGGATTGACTTCCTCACTCTGCTGCTTCTTTCACTACTCTGTACACATTTTCTTTTTAACACTTTCCCAGCATGCACTGGGCTGTTTTAAGCCTGGGTTTTGAGACATGTTTTAGCCTAGACTCCTTCATTTTCCTGGTGAACAACTTCTGTGCTTTTTCAGATTTTTTTCCCCAAATATGTCCTTTTTGAAGCCTTCTGGAATCCCCAAGGAAGTTATGCTATCCTTGGTGCTCCTATCACAGTTTGAGCATCTGGTAAGTCTCATTAGACACTGTGAGTTTTGTTTTGTTGTCACTGCCTTTTGAGGGAGATACTTAACACAAAATGAATTTCGGTGATTTCTTTTTTAAATACATGGCATAGTGGGGAGTTTGCTGATTACTTTTCTATTTATTCAAGAGGGAAAAAGATTAGCAAAAAGGAACCTCTACCTAGGTGGGTGGGTATGACGATGAGTTTATTTCCATGGAATAAAGAAAAAACAAACAAAAACAAAAATAAAGAAGGAGATAAGAATAACAGAGCAGCCAAGAATTAGAGAAAGAAATTTAGGAGAGAAAAAGATGAAGCCAAAGTTCTTTGGTAGACTCTTGATTTTACTTTCTTGACATTATTTTTTTCTTGGAAAAATGTCCTCTTGTTCTATTCATGAAGGGACGTGAGGGGACAGCGGCCCCGATGGCGTGAACTGAGCCTCCCTGTTGCTGCCTGCTCAATATTCAGACAGTTGCTGAGACACAAACACACCACCTTCCAAGGCAAAGGTATCCCTGCTCTTGGGAGGACCATCGCCCTGGATGAGGGCGAAGAGCACCCCTGGGACCCTCGGCATTAGGCCAGTGTAGCTAAAACAAAGCGCAGGCCCATAAATGATTTTGTGATGCCTGTGCAGGTATGTCACTTCTCAGAAGAGCAAAGAATCCCAGATGTGTGCAGGAATTAACATGTGTACGGAGAAGAAAATCTATGTGACCGTGAAGTTAAAGGTGTCACGGGCTACCTCCTCCAGAATTCACATGTTAGCTGGCCCAGCCTGGTGGTGCAGTCCGCAGAAAACTGAACTGGGTTTTGATACCCTGGATAGCCTGAAACACTGAGTACAAGGGCGAGTCCCAAATCCGGACAAACTTGATGGCTGGAGAAAGAGGGTCATAGTGTGAAAAGACCCTGTTGAGGGTCCTATCCCTTCCCTGCCTCCCTCACATGTGCACACATTTATTAAGAAAATAAATCAAGATTTAAAAAATTTAAAAGAGGCAGCCAGCAGCTGGCATGGTGATTAAGGCAGCTGGATCCCCACATGGCCGACTGTGGTTTCCTGGATCCAGGGGCTTAAAACACACACTGGGCACATGTGCATGCGTGCCCCAAATCCCAAGAAGAGAACTATGGAGAAGGGACTGCAGTGTGGCCATCCCCTTGGAGAGTACTTTCCCTATCTCTGTTTCTTTCTGGCAAACACACATGATGAAATTTTAAAGAAATAAGTAAATAAAAGAATTCACATGTTAGCTCGGCATTTCCAGTGGCCGCAGGAAGGACGTACTATTCAATGTGTACTTTCTCTTCTCATTTGACTCTACAGTACTGATTTGGTAGCTTGAATATTTTTTAAATTCATGGGGACAGAGGGTGAGGCTCCTCAGTGGCGTCATACAGCTGGGCCCTGTTCCCACGAGCACAGCCACAGTTACAGCCGCCATTACTGAGCGTGTGCGCGCCCTCAGGCTGGGAGAGGTTACACCAGCTCCTTGCGTCCCAGTGCTTTAGGTCAATTCTTTCAATTGAGGTATCTCAAGAAATGGCACAAAATGATCAAAAGGGTGTTGGCAAACATCCACATAAATATTTAAATTTCATCCGGATACCTTTTCTTCATTTGCTGCCATCAAAGACTCCACAGCTTTTTTCATCTTTTGTACTTCAATATCTGAAAACACAGAACATCACAGTGTAGTTAATATATACGTGACAGCGATGAGAAGCTACTGACTGTTTAGATTGAAATGTTTTACAGTAAAAATGTTAATAATTTATTTTATTTATCTATTTTTTAAAGGGCATATCTAACACCCATATTCTCTTTTCAGAAAAGCCTGAAAGATAAATACCTTCTACCTCATCTGAACAGCTGTTACTCCAGAAAGAAAATAAGAGTATGTACAAGTCAATGATCCTCTCTCAGAACAATAACAAGAGCTTCAGGAGAATACCAAAGATGAAATGTGAGTGCTATAACAACTGGAAACAAAGAGTTTTCAAAAAAGAAACCTATAAAGCAGTAGGTCAGAGCAATGAATAGTATATACAATGGCAAAAGCAGAGAAAATAATACCTGGTTATAACCAAGACAGAGATGCAAATGGTAAGAACCTGATGGAGTGTGATGTTTACATGTGAAATCATGCTAAGAAGCTGGCTGTAGGTTCCACACGGAAGGTAAGCACTTTGCTTCATCTATAAACTTCATTTCCAGTACTATTTTTAAACAGATTCTAAGACATAAAGGCCAAAGTAAGCTGTATGTGATTTCCCTTAAAACCTGATATTCAGATATAAAAGAATGTTACTTCAATAATAAAAAAAGTCAGGGGGTGGGGCTAGCAGGTGGTGTGGTGGTTAAGAGCACTGGACTTCCCACATGGTTGACTACAGTTCGAGTTCCAGATCTGGCAGCTTGCTATCTCACTTTTGCTATCTCACTTTCCTCTCTCTCTCTCTCTCTCTCTCTCTCTCTCTCTCTCTCTCTCTCTGTCCCTCTCTGGTCAAATTAAAATAAATGAATGAATGAATAATAAAGATGAATAATTCTTTAAGGAAAAAAAAAAGTCAGGGGGCTGAATGGCCCAGCAATAAAACACAATACCCTGTGAGGCTGACCCACGAGAAGGTTCAGGGGTTGTGTCTGGAGACATCCCTGCGTACACTCAGCATGTGTGTGCCTGGGTTTCCGGGCTGACTAAGGCTGAGCACGGACTACAGTGTAAAAGACCCTGTTAGGGGTGCTATCTCTCTCTCTCTCTTTCTCTCCCTCTCTCTCACTCAATGAAAAAGAAATAATAAACTTAAAGAAAAATTCCAAATAGTTTAAGGATGAAAAGTCAGCCAAAGTGAAACCACAAATTGAATACTGGAACACAAAAATATTGAAAAGCAGCTAAAGTTACCTGCTTCTGAGAAAAGAAAATAATGCTACTTAATTTAAAAAAATAGTTGTGCAACATTCAGTGCTGACATAACATTTTTTATTAAGCTATATTTTATAGGAGTGGTCTTTCTCTCACTTCCCCCCACCAAAGGCAAATTCTTTCAACTTCATAATTCAAAGTCTAGGGGAAAGGACCCATTAAGGATTTATCTTTCTGTTGCATTAAATAAGATAATAAAGGATTAGGACCAGCAGTTGGCATAATGGCTAGGTCGCTGGACTCCCACGTAGTCAACCGGGATTTGAGGCCCGGACCCGGTGGCTTAAACTCACGCTGGGTGTGTGTGCATACGTACCCAAGATCCCGATAGGAGAATGGTGGAGAAGGGATTGCGGTATGGTCATCTCCCCTTGGGGGTGATTTCTTGCTTTCTGTCTTTCTGTCTCTCTCTGTCTTTCTGGCGAGCTCACACACCGTATAGCAAAAACCTCTTTAAAAAAAAAAAAAGATAATAAAGGATTTCTCTTTCTGTTGCTCCATTAAGGAGCCTGGGTACACTCTCGTTTGTAACATGAAGAGGACATATTCACAGAAGCCTGTAATGCAGAGCTCAGTGAAACAGTGAGCTTCAGAACACTGGGAAGCAAAAGCAAACTTCGAAATGATGTTTCAACTGTGATGAACCTTAAAAACAGTAGGTTTGTAGAAATACCAATGTTATTTCCTCCTCTGACCCTCTATCATCTAGACCACAGAAGAAACATTTTTTGTCGCCACCCTTTTGGCCTCTCTGTTGTATCCCACCAAGCAAAGGGGCTAAATCAGACAAAATTTGTAAAACGATCTTTTACCCCTTGTTTTTATTGTCTCTTTGTTTATCCTCTACTCTGTACACGCTGAAGAAATGGAGGGCTTATCGATGAAGCAACTTTAAATCTTTGGTAAGAGAAATGTTTTAAAACACATGCAAAGAACAGTTCAAGTAGTATTTTTGGTGAATGTAAAGGCTGATGGAAATACACCAAAAACCTTACTTTTTTCTTTGAGCTTCTTTTTAAAATTTTCATCTGTGCAGGAAAACCCATTGAATCAGAAGTTAGCAAACATTACAACAATAAAAAAAAATTTTTTTAAATAAAAAAAATCTCTAAAGCAGTGTTATTTGGTCTCTTTTTGTCTAAAATAAATGGACTCTAACCTCATGATAACTGAATAGTAAGCACTATTTTGGAATTTTAAGACTGCTAGTCTAACAACTAATGCTCTGTGTGAGGACAGAGAAGGTACCACGATTAATCAGAAGATGGGTTCACTGATGATTAGCTAATGGATGCCCTAATAGCAGACTGCCATGACGTTTCTAAATACTGGCTCTCAATCACTGATTTACCTCGTACTGTTCTGATAACAAGCAGTTCCAGTCCTTGGATGTAATACATTCTCTAGCCCCTAAGTCTTATGATTCCATTTTATTCTTAAAATCCTACAAACAGGGGGTCAGCAGGTGGCATGGTGATTAAGGAGCTGGACACTTCCACATGGCCAACTGCGGTTCAAGTCCTAGACCTGGTGACTTGTTCTCTCACTTTCCCCCTTTCTTTCTCTGTGTGTCCCTCTCTGGTCAAATTAAGAAAAATGAATGAATAAATAAAATTAAATAAAATAATTCTCTTAAAAAGCAAAAACAAAAACCAAAAAACAAAAAACAAAACTCTACGAATGAGCTAGCTGGTAGTGTAGTAGTTAAAGACAGCTGCATTCCACATGGCTGACCATGTGGTCCAAGTCCTGGACCCAGTGGCTTAAAAATCACACTGGGCACATGTGCCTATGTGCCCCAAATCCTGAGAGAACAGAGGAGAAGGAATTGTGGCATGGGGATACTTTCTCTGTCTCCATCTCTCTCTCTGTTTCTCTTTCTGGTGAGTGCATGCACCTAATAGCAAATTTAAAAACTAAAAAAAAACCTCACTAAGAAAAAAACACCCCTCCCCACAAAACCTTACAAGCAGGATTTATTTCCAAATGTGCATCAATACACAATTGCTTGTCAAAGGCAGAAAAATCCATTTCCCTGATGCTTGCTGAGTTTTCTGTTAAATAGAGAATTATAATACCTACAAATAAATAAATTCATGGTGTTCTGGAGTCAAGAAAGATTTTACAGATAATGTAATTCAAATCCCTCATTCTACAGACAATAACATTACTGATTTTCACATAATAAACAAAAAATGTACCAAATGTACTAACTAGAATCTGTTGTTTTTCTTTTTTTTTTTTTTCTCTCATTTTCAATTTGCCAGAGGGCACATGTGCTAGCCAGAAACAGATGGAGAGAGGGAAGGTGAGAAAGCATCCCTTATGTGGCATGGTCATACAGCAATCCCTTCTCCTCCATGTCTCCCTCACTTTGGGGGGATCTGGGGCACACTTGTACAGTGCCTTGGTGTATTTCTCAGGCTGCAGGGTGCAAGACTCAAATGTGTGGTTGGCCATGTGGGATCCACTCACTAACCACCATGCCACTACCTGGCCCTGTTGTGTTTCTAATGAGTCAGTGGTGCTTGGGTATCTTAGAGTGTCACAGTCATCATTTGTAACCACAAAGAAAGGTTAAATTTGACTTAGCATTGTGGGGTGTTACACATGTATTTCAAAATACAATTTCTAAAGACACATCTCATGCAAGTTATTTTCTACCACGTCTAAAATACATATTATTAGAGATTAGTCTACATAATACTCAGAACAAACTCCTTAGTTATGAAAAAACAGATGATCATGCATTTTTCCAAAAACAGAATTAGCCCAATTTTGCTTTCTACTAAAAGGTTGAAGGCTCAACCCTGTCAGAAATTGTCATGACTTTTCCAAAGATAGAGCCATTTCTCTCTTCTCTCAGGAAGGAAAGGTTTCTAAATCCTTACTTTATCTTGTCTCAAATTCAGTTCTGAGGGAAACAAAACTTAGGATGTAGTAATGGTTCCTTTTAATTCTTTTTACATTCATTCGAACAATTAAAATTTCAGAATGAGAAGTTACAATTTGGTAATCTAAAATGAACATTCAGTAAAGTACAGAACTGCTCTTTTCCAGTTGCTGAAGAGGAAGTTAACATTCCCAATCATAGTAAAGGATCTTGGAGAGTCCTTTTGGGTCCTGAGCCTATTTATATGACTTCTGCTAACTTTATTTGCTGCTAAAATTACACATTGACTCAGTTGCTCCCCTAGGTTTTAGGGGATTTTAACAACGTAAGACAACAAACATTACATATATAGTCTTACCTCTATCAAGAATCTCAATCCCTTCTCCTTTCATCTTGCCAACCAGTTTTTCTTGCAGTCTTTTTACTTCAGCTTCTTTCTCTTCCAGTTGTTCTTTTAAAGATGCTAGTTCATCCTACAAATCATATATGTTCATTTTAAAGCAATAGATTATGACTGAAAGAATATTCAGAGGGGATATTAACTCTCCAAATCAATAATTATACCAAGCAAAAGAAACAAAAATCTACGAAAATTTAGACACAAACGTTGGAAATTAGACAATGGCAATGATAAGCAGGAAGCAAAGCTATTAATATAGGAGGGAGGGTCTTCAAAAAGTTCACGGAAAAGTATAATATGGAAAAAAAGGCATGGATTTCAATTTTTTTGTACCCACATAAACATGTATTTTAATTTCATTTTCCCACAAATCTTTTGAAGTCTCATTATAAATCTAACTACAGTATAATTGTTGTAAGTTTTTTGTGTATGTGTGTGTGAGAATTAAAAAGACATATTTTAAAGAATAGTTAGGGCTAGAAAAGTCTTAAGGGTCAACTTTTATGTTACATTGCAAAAATCTGACCAAGATAGCTGGAGAAGATCATCAGACTAGGCAGGTAATATAATAAAAAGCAAACTACGATGCAAAGGGGAAAGATTTGCTGGCCGTTTCCTCAGCATTTCGAGACTGTACTCATGTTTCCTGGGCAAGTGTAGAGCTTAGTGGGTCAGGGAGCAAGCTGTGGACATATTTAGCCAAACCATGGGACTAAACAATTCATTGTCATCACTAAGTAAAAGGCCTGGATCTCCTGCAAAGGTGGAAAAAATACACTTAGAAAACAGGGGTCAGCCAGGTGGTGGTTAAGATGCTGGCTAGACACACCAACTGCATGGTTCAAGTCCTAGACCAGTGGTTTGACCAACATGGCAGATGCACCCAAAACCTGGGGAAGAAACAGAGGAGATGGGGTTGCAGCGTGGCCCTCCCCATGGCGGGTGCTTTCCCACTTTCTTTCTGTTGAATCCCTCCAAGGAGCGCACGTGCCCTATAGCAAAATTTAAAAACCAAACCAAACCAGACAAAACGAAAAACACTAGCTATTTTAGGTCCTTTTTTTTTTTTTCTTAAAACTACATAACTATTAAAGACTCCAAGTCCACTGTTTTATTTATTTACTGTTTTAACCTTCCATTTTATTTAGTAATGAATCAGCTAAATTGACATTTTGCTAGCTAAATACAGGAAGTAGAGTTATCCAATGCTAATAATTACAGCTTCATATTTGATATTACATATTATTTTCAGAGTTGCTCAAGATATGCATTTCCTATTTTTATGTTTTCAATCTGCTAAAAGGAGCATCCCCTCGCTAGAGGAGAGAGAGTGCGAATATGCACATTCCAGTAGGGCGTGGTCATGCTGCAATCCCTTCTCTTCTATCGCTCAACTCTGTCAGGATCTTGGGCACAGAAACATAAGCACACATCTGGTGTGTCTTCCAAGCCACCAGGGCCAAGATTCAAACTGCATCGTCGGTCAAGTGAGATCTAGCTGCTTTAATCACTAGGCCATGGGACTGGCCCTCTAAAGGTATTTATTACATGAATAGACACTGCCCTCTGATGAAGCCAGGAAGTTGGTCCTGTAGTTTTGACTTATGGTAGGAGTGAACACCAAGAATAAGATATTTTCCATAGCTATGGAAAAAAAAAATGTTGCCCTGGCGCTCAGCAGTTGGCGTGGTGGTTAGGGTGCTGGACTCCCACATGGCCAACCGTGATTTGAGTCCCATACCTGGTGGCTTGTTTTCTCACTCTGCCCTCCTCCCTGCCTCTGGTGAGCACATGTGCCCTATAGCAAACTTAAATAATGCTATTACTGCTAATTATAAATAAATAAAATTTAAAGAAATGCTGCCTTATTCTCTCTGTGCTGCTTCTAAACAGTAATTCTGTTCACTGCCATGATACATTAACTGCTATATACTTTTGCCTTTAAGAAAACCCTGAGAGAGGAAAGCAGTTTTTCCTGTTTTGACATGAAATGGAATTCTGTCACAAGTAAATCTTTTTTTTTTAATGTTTGAAATCTTTTTTTTTTTTTAATTTAACTTATTTATTCATTTACTTTAATTTGACCAGAGAAAGACACACACAGAAAGAGAGAGAGGGAAAGTGAGAAAGCAAACTGCCAGGTTCAGGACTTGAACCATGGTTGGCCATGTGGGAGTATCCAGTGTCTTAATCATCACACCACCTGCTGGTCTCCATGTCACAGGTAAATCTTAACAATTAATTATTTTATCATGCTTGGGTCTCAGACAGCCTAAGAGAGTTAGATTTAGTTTATAAAGTAATACTGTCATTATATCTGTTTATTATTTTTCACTGATTATTTCAAAGATTTCTGAAAACAATACTAGGAACCACAATGTTCCTCCATACAGCTTTGAATGTATTTTGAATAAACAGGTAACACACACACAAAATGAATGCACACACCACCAAAAACACCATCACAGCAAGACGACACAATCCAGAAAGCCACAGGCCACGGATCCCATTACCCAACGGCTACTACACCTTCAGTGACTCCCATTTTTGCTCCATCCGCTGCTTTTCATACTGCATCTGACCCACCTTGATTTTCATGCTAGAAAGTTTGGCCATTAAAGACTGGTAGAGAGACAGAGGAGTGAAAGAAAACTATAGATAGAAAAAGACAAGCTAAGTAACCAAGAAAATAGTATCAGTTTATGAAAGAGATTAGAAATGGCAGGATATGGTCTGTCAGATTAGTTAGCTTTGTTTTTTATTCACAACAGTATTACATTCAAAGTTCCCAGCTTAGGAAAAAACTTCATTCATATACAAAATAACTTCTTTATCATATGCTAAGTAGGAAACATTTATATTATTGGTCATAGATAAGTAATAGAGCCATTTGTTTAAGGTAAGAAAACTTACTTTGGTTGACTTAAGCTTTTTTTCATACTGAAGTCTTTCACTGTCCATTTCACTGATTTTCAACCTCAAATCATTGATTTCCTGCATTAGCCCCTATTCAAAAAGAAATAAGGAAATACATTAGGTAAACAGTAATGCGGTTAGTTACCTACACAAAACAGCATCTTGGAAATTACAGGATATCAACAGTTCCTAGAATAAAAGTTATATGAATTAGATCAAATGAACAGAAATAGATATGTCTCCTTAAGAATCAAAACATTGGGGCCAGCAGATGTATGGTGGATAAGGCACTGGACTCCCACATGCCAGAACATAGTTCGAGTCCTGGACTTGGTGGCTTTCTTTCTCACTTTCCTTCATTCTCTGGTAAGTGCATATGCCCTGTTGCAAAACTGAATAATAATAAATAAATATTTTTGAAAAGTCAAAACATTTTCCCATTTAAAAGTGCTTTAGGGGCCCTCGGGTGGCTTAGTGGCTAAGGTGCTGGACTACCACAGTTCGAGTCCTGGATCTGTTGGTTTGAAACTCACGCTGGGTATGTGTGTTCTCACCTAATATTCCAAGAGGAGAATCAAGGAGAAGGGACTAAGGTGTGGCCATCCCCTGGTGTGTGTGTGTGTGTGTGTGTGTGTGTGTGTGTGTGTGATTTCTTGGTTTCTGTCTATCCCTCTGGTGAGCACATGTGCCTTACAGCATGTAGATTTATAAATTTATAGCCCTATAAATCTCTCTCAAAAATAAAACAGTACTTTAGGGCCAGCTACGTGACCTTGTGGTTAAGTCGGCTGAATCCCACATGGCTGACCCTGTGGTTTTAGTCCTGGACTAGGAAGCTTGAGGAACGCCAGGTGCATGTGTACGCATGCCCCATATCCTGAAAGGAGGGAGAGATGGAGGAGAAGAGATTGTAGCATGACTATTCCCCATTGGGAGTGCTTTATCTTCTCGCTTTCTCTTTGTCTCTCTCTGGTGAGCACATACACCCTGTAGCACAAACACACACAGAGCTTTAAAGATCCAATGCCTCTGCTCTAAAGTGAAGGGCTTATGAGAATAAAAGAAACGTAGCTTAGGGGCCAGCAGGTGTGTAGTGATCGATGAGCTGGATTCCCATATGGCCAACTGCAGTTTGAGTCCTGGACCCGGTAGCTTGAAAATCAAGCTGGGCGTGTGTGCATACCTGCCCAGAAAATCCTGAAAAGAGACTGGAGGAGAAGGGACTGCAGTGTGGCCATCCCCTCTGGGATGGAGGAGTGATTTCTTACTTTCTCTCTCTCTGTTTCCATCTAGTGAGTACACATGCCCTATGGCCAAAAACAAAAATGCTTAAATTATGACTATTACTTGTTTGATATTTTTAGACTAAAAATAATATAGAACTCTACCTTTCAAAAAAAAAAAAAAAAAAAACTTTAGTAAAGCCATTTACCTTTAGCGTCCTTCCTGTGATCTATAGTATTTATTAAGATATTTTGCATAGAAAAATACATCCCGACTTTTCCAACAACCTAGTAGTTCCTTCTTTTGTCTACAAAAATACAGATCATTCACCAACTCAACATGAGAGAACAGAATGAAATGAAAATCCTTTACATCAAGAATTCTCAACTTAAAGATGACAGCCCTATAGTTCACAATTTTTATTTGGAACATAAAAAAAGCAATCTAATGTTTTCAAAATACAATACAATTTGACACTATTTCTGTTGCCACTTTTTAAAATACTGATGTTCTTGTATAACTTCTCTGCACATTCTGAGAAGCAGTGGTCCAGAGCCCAGAGACTTGGAAAAGGAAATTGGGGATACAAGCACCTCCAAAAGAGAAGCTCCAACAGTCTACTAAGGAGACAGTTGTTTCTTACTATAAGCCATGAAGACCCCCCCTAATAAATAGTGTTTTTGCACTCCTTTTTTTATAAAACACTCCTCTTTTTATTTCTGGGCCATGAATTCATAGACTATAGAACAGAATTATAATAGAAAAACAAAAGAAACACATAGAATAAAGTTATAAGAAATAAAGCTTTGTTAAGTAGGGGTTACTCTAACCTTCCAACAGTAATGCTCTAAGGTCATGAAGGCTGGGAAAAGGGTACTATAATGAATACATTTCCTAGTAAACTCATGGGCTTTTATTATTTTTTAAAGAAGTATTTAATTTTATTCATTCATTCATTCATTCATTCATTTTTAATTTGACCAGGGAGAGATAGAGAGAAAGTGAGAAAGCAAACCACCAGGTCTGGGACTTAAACCACATTTGGTCATGTGAGAGTCTAGCACCTTAACCACCAAGCCACCTGCCAACCCCCTCACAGGCGTTGAAACTGGTCTCTTAATATAGTCAACTGCTGCATACATTTACCTTCAAGAAAGCCCTGAAGGAGGCCAGTAGATGGTGTGGAGGTTAAGGCCTCTGGATCCTACATGGTCAACTATGTGGTTCAAGTCCCAGACCCAGCAGCTTGAAAATCACACTGAGCATGTGTGTGCCTGCCCAAAATCCCAAAATAAAGGACTGCAGTGTGGACATCCCCGCCAGGGGGTGATTTTATTTTATTTTATTTTATTTTATTTTTGAGAGATTTTCTCTATAGGGCACGTGCGCTCACCAGACAGAGAGACATAGAGACAGAAAGCGAGAAATCACCCCCCAGGGGAGATGGTCACGCCGCAATCCCTTCTCCTCCATTCTCCTCTCGGGTTCTTGGGCACGCACGCACATGCACCCGAGTTTTAAGCCACCGGGTCCAGGATGCGAACCGCAGTCGACTACATGGGAGTCCAGCGACATAGCCATTACGCTAACTGCTGGTTCCCTTTTTTTATTTAGTTTTTTTTTATTTTTTTTCACTTCCCAATCCCGTCTCTCTCTAGTGAATGCGTGCACCCCATAGAAAAATAAAAGTAAAAATTAAAAAAAAGAAGTTTTAAATAATAAAGTGTGTAAAGTAAAAAGCAGTCTTATGGCTGATATGAAACAGATTCTTTCTTATGTAAACTTTTACTTATTTTGCCATCTTGGTCTCAAATAGTAGATGAGAGTTAAGATTTAATTTATAAATTAATACTTTCATTTATCTGTTTAGTATTTTTCACTCATTTTATGTTTCTAAAAACAATGTTAGGAATTATATCACTCGGATTATCAGTTTTAAATGGTATTCCTGACTATTATTATATAATACTTATAGTATTTCAATAAGAGGAGATCTATTTTCTCCTTCTGTGAATGAGATCTATTAATCAAACTATTTGATGTCATTCAATGTTTCTGTGGTTCCTTATCAACAAGTTCAGAACTCAAGTTCTAAGAAAAAAATCAGTTTCTCCCACTTATTTAAATGAATCCCCCTTATACAATATGAGTCTTTAGTGATCTTCCTTCATTAATCTGGTATATTTTAAATTATATATTTTCCCACTCTCTAATTATTAAGAAAGAGCTTTGGATTCCTATCTGGTATTGTTGTATTTTACAACTCCCTTTAGAAAGAATAGCAATTTGTAAGAAAGAAGAAACAATGGAAGAAAATGGAATTATAAATCAGGATAGTTTTTCTATTAAAAAAAAGACCTACACAATATCTTTTGTGGAAACACTTGATTATGATCTAAATTCCCAACCTAAAAAAAGTCAAATTGTAGAAGGTAACTCTAGCTGAAAGATCTGGAAATACCTTCTTAATATGAAACTTTAACAAACAGGATACAAATCAATCATTTCTTATCATAAATTCAGTCCTCTTAAAAAAGGAAATCGGGATTACCTCTATTCCCTTTCAGACAAATTATCAGAACCCCTTCTGAACTCATTTTCTGACATTTGTGCTCCTACCAGTAGGGGGCACTGTTGAGCAATGCTAACCATCTCCCATCAACAATTCTTGACACAACTAAGTCCTGAGCCAAGGCTCAAAGACTTTCTTTCTTTTTTTTTTTTCTGTCGAAAATCCTTTGAAAATACCAATACTTCCCCACTGCAATATTTTCTTAGAAATCAATATCCAAATAGTCTAAAATTCTAATATAAAGTTTAAGGATTTTAGATTCGTGGAACAGACAGAAAAAACTTATTTTTATTAAGGGCATAACAACAGGGAAATGAGCTTCAATTTTTTCAATTCTATTTTAATCTTAAAAACTTTTTTATAAAGAATTTTATTTAATTTTATTCATCCTTATTATTTTAAAAGTTTTGAACACAAAGAGACAGAGAGAAAGAGAAATAAAGAAAGCAAGCCACCAAGTCCAGTACTCAAACTGCAGTCGACCATGTATGAGCCCAGTGCCTTCACCACCACACCACCTGCTGGCCCCTTTAGATTATTTTAATTATTTTCAAATATTAGATAGCGAAGTTTATCAGACATTCTAGAATCTCCAGGTATATACATAATGTATTTTACCAACAGTGTTAAATACGTACTAGAAAAGGGATTATGATTAGGGATTATGTTTACTGAAGTTTGATGACAAGATCCCTTTGCATATGATTGGGAATGTGGGAGTAAAGTAAGGAAGCAATGGGAAAAGAAGTTTGATAGAAAATGCAGACAAACTCAAGGGATATGTAATATAGGTCTGAGGTCTTACAAAGCAAGCAACAAACAAATGAATAAAACATGAACGCATTTCAGTACCAATGTTTGGTTACCATATCATATCCTAATTAAACTATGGGTTAAAACCTCCCTTAAACTTCATGTGTGTACTATAGAAGGCCACTGTATCTCCATGCACTCTAACTTCTTTCCCTGCAGCAGACACAGCCTCACCACCATGCTGTCCACTCTACTTTACAGAACTAGGAAGTCAGAGAATGACAAAAAGGAAGATGTCCGAACAGATTTAAAAAATATAAATTTATTTTTAATCTTATTTGTTATTATTATTTATTTTTTAAATTTGACCAAAGAGATAGAGCGAGAGAAGGGAAAAGTGTGAAAGTAAGGTGCCAGGTCCAGGACTCAAACCACAGTCAGCCATGTGGGAGTCCAGCACCTCAACCACCATACTACCTGCCAGCCTCCAGAACAGATTTTTAAAGAAAACACAAAAGCAAGAATTTTAAAGAAATTGGGAAACTTTCTAAGTCCTGTTCTAAGAGCCCAAATTTTCATCAAATGAGAAACATGCTGAGATGGGTGACTGACCAAGATGGCAACATGAGGGCCAGCAGGTGGCATGGAGATTAAGGCAGCTAGATCCCACAAGGCCAACTCTCACAGTTTGAGTCCTGGACTTGGTAGCTGGAAAATCACAAGTGCCTGTAAATGTGTGTCCAAAATCCTGAGAGGAGATTGGAGATGGGATTGCGGCGGGGCCATCCCCTTGGGGGGTGACTTCTCATTGCAAATTGCCCCCTCCGGTGAGCACAAGTGCCCTATAGCAAAAAAAAAAAAAAAAAAAAAAAAAAAAAAAAAGGAAAAGAAAAGGAAGAAAATATGAACCAAGTTAGGGATTTCCTTTTTATATTAAAGAAGCAGAATACATAGTCAGACTCAGATTCTCCATTATACTTGGATCTTTGATAGAAGATTTAGTTTTGAAAATGGCACAGGGGTTAAACATTATCTCCTAATCTATAAAAGACTTTTACATAGTGGATGATACATGTAATATACCTGGTATCATAACATATAGTGAACACAATACAAATGTTTTAAAGGAAGACAGAGGAGAGAAATAATTTCCTCTCCACTCTCTTTCTTGATCCTGACTTTCCGACCAGTATGACACCACTCCATATTCCAACTGAGAAGACAAAACAGAAAAAGGGAGATGGTCCTTGGAGAGAAGGAATTTCTATAATTCTTCATATTTCATTTCAAATGAACAGATTTCAAATAGGCATGTTCTCTCCCGTAAAACAAATAAAAAAACCCTCTAGAAGATCTAGATTAATAATGAAATAGGGAGAATCAAACAAAGGGCTTTTTTAGTCACTTAAATGGGTACTTTTTTTGGGGGGGGAAGGTTTTAGCTACCGGGCGCATGCGCTCGCCAGAGAGAAAGAGAGACAGAGAGACAGAAAGTGAGAAATCACCCCCCAGGGGGGATGGCCATGCCACAATTTGTTCTCCTCCATTCTCCTCTTGGGATCTTGGGCACGCACGCGCACACTCCTGGTGTGAGTTTAAGCCACCAGGTCTGGGACTCGAACCGCGGTCGACTACATGGGAGTTCAGTGACATAGCCATTACGTTAACCGCTGGTCCCTTAAATGGGTACTTTGATTTGTAGAATCTACCTTGAATTTGTGAGCCTTATTTAACTAGAATGATTTACATATAAAATAGACCAAAAAGTAAGAAGGCTAAAAAGCTCTGTAATTTTATAATTATGTAATGTATGTATGCCCTCTATACATCTTTATAAAATATAATAATTTAATTTAAATTTATTATTATTAATTTGCTATAGGGCATGTGAGCTCATGAGAGAGAGAGAGAGAGAGAGAGAGAGAGAAAGTGAGAAAGCAAGCCACCAGGTCTGGGAGTCAAACCACGCTCAGCCATGTGGGAGTACAGAAGCCTTAACCACTTGCCACCTGCTATCCTTTCTATACATGCTATACTTTCTACACATATTTTTTAAAAATCCAATTATATAGTGAATAATCAGTGCCTAAATAGTAACTATTAGTAAAACCATGTATTTAAATTCATTATTTACAAAACTGAGAAAACCAATATTAATGAATGGATGGATAGATATCCAAATATCTCAAAGTCGAAGTAATTTCAAAGGCAAATCAAAGGAATAACATTTAATTTCAAAAGTCCCAAAAGAAAAACTGCCATCAGCACTCAGTGATACAAAGTCAGTGTAATTAAAATTACTCTTAAAAGGAAGCAAAATGAGAGCATATAGTAATTAACTACCTCCCGAGTGCATCTCCACAGAATTCCAACTTTTCCTCAGTGGGGGCAGGAGTCCATGTGCTTGTATGCGCACGTGTGTGTGCGTGTATATGTGTGTGTGTGAGAGACAGACAGTGTTACTTACCTCTGTGTCTCGAAACCTATCTTCATAATCCAATCTGTCCTTCTCTACAGCCGTCAATTTTAACTTCAAGTTAGAAATCTCAGCCATCAGATCCAACTTCTGAGTTTCTAAGGATGTCCTGCTCAAAAGTTCCTATTGGGATTTAAGAGATACACCCAAAAGTTGTTTTATTATAAACAGTCACAGATGAACTGGTCTCACTTACAATTGCAAAGCATTAAGTATCCAGTATAGGATGCAGTGAGGGATTACCACTAAATATATACTTTAGAAAAATTATTTACTTTAGTTGCTAGAACCAAACATGTGTCTGTTCACTGTGGTAGACACATAAATACACACATAAACCATACACATTTTCTGCCTGATGACAACACTGATGAGGATGATATGTTCGCTACATGCCACACGCTGTTCTGACATACAGTGAGTAGTTCGATCTTCACAATGATCTTATGAGTTAAGAATGTGTATCATCTCTACCCAGTAGGTGATGAGGCTAAGGAACAGAGAGGTTAAGAACATTCTGAATGTCAGACAGCAAAGAAATATCAGAGCAGGAACTCAAACCAAAGCAGTTTCGTTCCAGTGTGTAGTCTATCCACCATAACATACAGTGTCTCATGTATAAGCACCCTACATGTGTGTGCTGCACGTTTGTGCATGTATGAGCTATTCTCAACACCAGAGATCACATACACAGTGCTTATCTTTTTTCCTTAGTCATAAAATATAGGTTCCTGGTTGAGCTGAGGCCATATGAATAAAAAAAGAAAATTTAAATAATCTACAATCCATGGGGCCAGCAGGTGGCGTGGTAGTTAAAGTTTTGGACTCCCACATGGCCAAATGTGGTTCAAAGACCTGATCGATCTGGCCACTTGAAAATCATGCTAGCTGTGCATGCTCGCGTGTCCAAAATCCCAGGAGGAGAATGGAGGAGAAGGGATTGAGGCATAGCTATTCCCTCTCAGGGGGTGATTTCTCACTTCCCCTCTCAATGTCTCAGTCTCTCTCTCTAGCAACTGCATGTGGCCCTAAGGCATAAACCTTAAAAAATAAAATAAAATAAAAAAATTAAAAAAAAAAAAAAAAAAAAACCCAAAAACCACTACTGCTCTAGATTTGTGTTTAAAATGTGCCAATCTAAATCACAAACTTTCTTGCTGCATCAGAGTGAACACAACATTGAAATGCAGCATCTCAGAGTCGAGCAGGAAAATCCATCCCAGTGCTGGCTCCTGTACACACCTGCTGCAGCATTTCCTCAGTGGCATTCAACTTCTCTCTGTGCTCTTCAAGACAAAATTCCAAATCTCGAATCTTCTCTCCCTGTGCGTCCACTTGGTCTGTTAACACACTGACCTGTAGTGGAAACAAAACATTACAATGAGTTAGAAAGAATCTGGGTCCCATAGCATACTTCAAATAAAGCAAAACCTGGAAGGATCACACTATTCAGATGAGGGCACTTCAGAAAATCGGTGGAAAGAATGGGTTTAAAGTACAAGTTTATTTTGGTGCAGAAAGAAAAACAAAAAGAAGACTGAACTCCAAGCCTAGGTCTTTTTATTATTATTATTATTATTATATTTTCCATAAACTTTTTGAACATCCTCTCATATAACTGCAAAAAAACATTTGAGAATTACCAAGGGAACAATAGCCCTTCATATTCCTATATAGCTTTTGGATCTGAAGACTCCTATTCAATTCTGGAGAAAATTAATGCTGATTAGGGATGCACGTATAATATTTTCTAAGTTAAGAGAATTTCAACCATATGAGAGAAAACATACACAAATTATTCTTCTTTTGGGGGGAGGAGGAGAGAGCACTAGAAGTTAAGAGAAGAGATGAAGCTAACGTTTGAAACAAATAATAAAGATCTATTCAAATCTGATACCTCAAAAAAATACAGAAAAAATTCAGGCAATTCAAATCCCATGAGATCTTTCTGACTCACATGGATCACAGACATGTTCAAATGTGGGTACAGACAGGGCCAGCTTTATGACCCAGTGGCTAAGAGGCACCTGAGCAGTTCGAATCCCAGCCTTGGTGGCTTGCGATCAGGCACATGTGTGAGTGCTCACATGCTCATGATTCCAAGAGGATGGAGACACGGAGGGGAAGGGGTTATGGCTTAACTACGTCTTACTGAGTCCTTTCTCCTTCTCCCTCTGTCTCTCTATTGAGTGTACGTGCCCTCTGGCAGTCGGGGGAGGGGAAGGCCAGGCAGACCTCAACACACTCCGAGGTGCACAAGGGGCTGGGAGGTCAATCCTTCATCCTCAGTGCTCACTGAAAATCTGAGTTTTTGCTCAATGGTCCCCAGGCTGGGAAATATACTTCAATTTGTTTAGCTCAAAATACCAAAGTAAAAATATCTGTCGGGCCCAGCAGATGGTGTAATAGTTACGTTGCTGGACTCCCATGCAGTTGACTGAGGTTCAAGTCCTAGATGCGGTGGCTTAAAGCTCACACTGGGCACATGTGCGTGCCCGCCCAAAATCCCAAGAGGAGAATAGAAGAGAAAAGATTGCAGTGTGACCATCCCCCCAGGGGGTGATTTCTTGCTTTCTTTCTCTCTGTCTCTCTTTATCTCTCCAGTGAGTGCATGCGCCTTATGGCAAAAACCTCTTTAAAAAAAATCTGTCAAGCATCTGAAACATTATAAAGAAGGAGGGCTGGCCCCACAGAGCAGTGGTTAAACACAGAGCAGAAGAAGCCAGATCCCACATAGTTGACCACAGGTGAGTCCCACACCTTGCACCATGAACACATGCCAGCTGGAATCTTGCATGCCCAGGATCTTGACAGTGGCGAACAGGAGGAAAAAGAATTGTGATATGACCAGGCCACATTAGGGGGTAATGAATAAATGCTCTTTCACACATATGTGCTCTCATGCTCTCTTGTGGATTTTCACACTGTCAGGTGCTCTCACATGCTGTGGCATTTTATACACACACACACACACACGCACAAGGTGTATACACACATACATACATATATACACACATATACATAAACACACATACATACAAAATTCAAATTCAAATTCAGCCCACAAGCAGGACCCCATTTACTGTTATATTTTGTTTGACCCATGATAACATTTAAAAAAAAAACAAAAATTAAATATGTACATTCAGATTCAGAAATGTATATATGTTCATATATTTATACTAGAGAACCATACATCTGAATTTCTGGTATATATTAAACTAAACTTTAAAAAATCAGAACAGATAAGATGACGAGTGGGGTCAGAAAGTCAGATCTGATGATACTATGTCTATACTCAGACTAGTTCTTGAAAGCCAAGGCTGATCAGGGCTGCTCCCTCTAGTCTAGGGTGGAAAGCCCTCATTCTGCCACAGGCCTCTCCATTCCCTGTTGGGTACAGATGGCCAACCACACTTATTTCTATTAGCAGTCTGATTGCTGCAGGCATCTCAATTTGCCATCTTAATTTAAAACAGCCTTGAGAAAAGATCAACATTTAAAAATCACTTGCCGAGACCAGCAGATGACGTGATGGCTATGTTGCTGGACTCCTACATAGTTGACTATGGTTCAAACCCCGGACCTGGTTGCTTAAATTCATGCTGGGTGCATGTGTGTGCGTGCCCAAGACCCCAAGAGGAGAATGAAGGAGAAGGGATTGCAGCATGGCCATCTCCCCTGGGGGGGGGGGGGGGGGTGATTTCTCACTTTCTGTCTCTCTGTCTCTCTCTTTCTGGTGAGTGCACATGTCCTTTAGCAAAAACCTCTCAAAAAAAAAAAAAAAAAAAATCACTTGCCTGGGGCAGCCCATGGTGCAGTGGTTAGGATGGCCGGATCCTATATGGCCAGCTGCACGGTTTCTCAATGGCTTGAGAAACACAATGGGGGACGTGTGTGCACATATGTACCCAAAATCCCAAAAGAAGGGAGAGGTGGAGGAGAAGGGACTGTGGCGTGACTATTCTCCATGGGTGGGGGGGTGCTTTCTCACTGTCCTCCCCTCTCTCTCTGTCAAATGTACATACCTTCTAGCAGATTTTTTTAAAAATCACTTGCCTGAAGAACGAGGGATTCTTTATCATTTTCTAAACGTGCCAGTCTTTCTTGATACACATCTCCGTTCCCAGGTAGGTGTCCATTTGCCTGAAAAAGGAAACAATATGGGTGAAGCTGGCCCTCTTCAAGATTGATATATTATGGGTAAATGAAAATTATATTTTTAACAGAGATTTCTGCTATAGGGAGTGTGTGCTTGCCCAAGAGATAGAGAGATAGAAAGCAAGAAATGACCCCCCAGGGTGGATGGCCATGCAGCAATCCCTTCTCCTCCATTCTCCTCTTGGGATCTTGGCATGCATGCACACTTGTCTGGTATGAGTTTTAAGCTGCCACAGTCAACTGTGTGGGAGTCCAGTGCCGTAACCATGATGCCATCTGCTGGTCCTAAAAATTGTCTATGCTTGTAATGTAAGGAGCCTAAATTAAATTCAGCACAGCTGTCACTATCATTCATGGAAAATATTAGAATTCATTTTTTTCAAAAGAGATAAGGTAGTCAAATTAGGTATTCAGACATTTTTTTATATCAAACTGAATGATTTCTTTTATTTTTGGAGAGGTTTTTGTTATAGGGCGCGTGCACTCACCAGACAGAGAGAGACAGAGCGACAGAAAGCGAGAAATCACCCCCCAGGGGGGATGGCCAAGCCACAATCCCTTCTCCTCCATTTTCCTCTCGGGATCTTGGGCACATACGCACACACGCCTGGTCTGGGACTCGAACTGTACAGTTGGTCATGTGGGATCCAGCTGCCTCAACCCCCCATGGCACCTAGCTGGCCCTGAAGAATATTTCACTGATAGCAGAAGTACACCCTGGGGCGGCCAAAGCTTTGTGACTGTGGTCAGGTGCAACACCCATGTCCCCTGAATGCTCAGTGTCACTCCTCCTGTGTGTGAACAGCAGTTAGGACCTGTGAAGCCCCTCAGTGCTCCCCTCCCAGCCCCACGCCCTCCGAAGTTCTACATCCAGGACAGTGTCTGCCTTTAAATGGGAGACGGCACACCACAGACTTCTTCCTGCCCACTCAGACCTCCGAATCAAAGGACAATCTTCTCTGACTCTTTGAAGCCTTGAGCCTTTGAAGATTTTTTTTCCTCATCTCTTGAGAGCTTAACCACTCAGTCCACAATAACTTCCCCTAGTAGCCCTGACTAGTCTGCCTTGAAGTCTTTAACTTCCCGTGAGTTTGTTCGTCCATATCCCTGGAAGAGCCTGTAAACTAGTATCCTCTTGCAGCCTCTCGAAGCCTGTGGCTCAGTGGTCTGCACATACTGGTGCTCCCTCTCTCCCCTTCTCTTTTTTTTCCCTTTTTTTGGAGAGGTTTTTGCTATAGGGCGCGTGCGCTCGCCAGACAGACAGAGAGAGACAGAGAGATAGAAAGCAGGAAATCACCCCCCAGGGGGGATGGCCACGCCGCAATCCCTTCTCCTCCATTCTCCTCTCGGGATCTTGGGCACGCACGCACACGCGCCCGGCGTGAGTTTAAGCCGCCGGGTCCGGGACTCGAACCGCGGTCGACTACGTGGGAGTCCAGCGACATAGCCATTACGCTAACTGTGGTCCCTCTCCCCTTCTCTTTTAAAACCTGATTTGGGTACATTTGTGCAAGATATAAATACAAAGGGAAGTGTAGGTTGAGAAAGGAAATACAAACTTTCCCCCAGCTGTCCTACAGCAAGTCATTAAAGAGACAGATGAAAAGGCTCAAAGAGAGCGGAAAACAACGTCATTTTGAAAGGCAGTATACGTGATATGCCTCTCATGATCTCACTGAAATCATTCATAACTACATAACATAAAATCCCAGTAGAATTTCCTGATTCCTCATTCAAAATACAACAGGAAGAAAAGTCAACTAGAATCCCGAAAGGTTAGATGGAGCCATTCAGAGTTCAACGGAAAAAGCAAATAACACCTTCAGATTTAGAGCTACAGAAAAACAACAACTAAAAAAACCCAACTATATTCTTACTGCCCAGGGTACATCTGACGTGGCACCTATCATTTTCCCAGAATTAACTGATACTATTGTTCTTCCTTTGCAACTAATGCAGCTCCCCATTTCAATTCTGGAAATAACAGAAGTCATGCATTGGGGGAGGGGGGTGGGGAGGGAAAACGAGGCTTTAACAACAAAAAAAACCCTTCAAGATGTTTCATTGAAAAACTTAGCCACCCTGGATATAGCCCCAAGAGGCCACAAAATCAGAGTCTACTTCAAAAAGTATGCAATGCATATGGAGACTGGGTAAAACTTTAACATCAGCTGTTTGATCACAGACCTGCACAAATACCACAGCATAATTCTATTCGTCATTTACTGAATTAAATGACAAGTATTATGAGAGTCTGATGGAGTAACCTAGACCACTTCCTTCCCTAGAGAATATCACAAAAATGAAATTTACATAACTTGTTGAGAACAATTTTTGGGGAAAAGAGCCAGGACATGTAATCCATGTTGTTGATTTAAGAAAGTTCCCAGACAGGCCATACACAGCTTTAAATTCTTCATTTTGATTACAAATATCAAAAGACATCTGTTTTCGGGCCAGCAAGTGGTGTAGTGGTTGTGGTACTGTACTCTCCCATGGCTGACTACAGTTTGAGTCCTGGACCCAGCAGCTTAAAAACCATGCCAGGCAGTGTGCATGTGTGCCCAAAATCCCAGGTGGGGAATGAATTGTGACATCCATTGGCCATCCCCCCAGGGGTGATTTCCCACTTTTCCTCTCACTGTCTGTCTCTTCCCCCACCCCCCAGCCAGTACACATACCCTATGGCAAAACCTTAAAAAAGAAAAAAAAGAAAAAGACATCTGTTTTTAAAAACTCACACAAGTAGTATTTTAGAAACGAATGTCATTAGGTAGAAATAAATGCTTTCTGTTCAGAGTGGACAAGAAGTAAAACTTACCTCTTCTCTGATCGGAGGAAATTATTCAAGATGAATAGTGTTTCCTCTCAAGCTACTGCATGTGACAGGAAATGAAATGTTCCAAGACCGTTCTCCAAAATTATCCCCAAATAAAGACAAATACTAAAAATAGCCTCAAAATGAGCATACTATGTTTCTCAGTACTTCACTGATATTTACAAACACTCATGATGCTCAAGGATAGTCTCATATATTTCTTTATTAAAAGTCGCTATGGAGGGGACCAGCAGATGGTGTAATGGTTCTATTGCTGGACTCCCACGTAGTTAACTGAGGTTTGAGTCCCAGACTCGCTGGTTTAAAATTCACGCCGGGCATGTATGCATATATGCCCAAGATCCTGAGAGAAGACTGGAAGAGAAGGGACTATGGCATAGCCAACCCCTCTGGGGTGGGACGGGGGGGGGGGGGGTGATTTCTCACTTTCTGTCTCTCTGGCAAGCGCACACATCCTATAGCAAACAAATCTCTCTAAAAAATTAACAAAAAGCCCCTTTGAGATCACAGAGGAAAATTTAAGAGCCATCAACAGAATAGATGCACACTTGAGTTAACTTATTCGAGTAGGTAAAGACTGGTCTATCCACACACGTTCATTTGTATTTTTGCCAATTTTGTTACACTTGCCTTAAGATTGGTGGAGGTAAAGCCATCTGGTAAATACCTTCCTTGTCGCCATTCTCCCTGCAGTCCCCATGCTCTGCGGACCAGATCACTGAGAGCCTCCCTCCTACACAGCACGCTCTCTCACACACTGGTGATTTTTATGTGAACCGGTCACTTACTTTTCCTCATAATGTCTTAGTGCAAAACTCTCCTACATTCCTTTAGATTCTTCCATGACACTTACACGATCCTGAGCACATAATTAAAAATGTATTTTAGTATCAACTCTTGAGTCATTTTGACTTCCAAAGCACTGAGGACTAGCCTGTTACTTTATTCAAAATTCTAGAAATTCCTTTAAAATAATCCGTTCTACATTTAAAAAAAGATCTGCTCTGGGGCATGTAAACCCACTGTAGAGATAGAGAGATAGAGACACAAAGTGGGAAATCACCCCCTGGGGAGAAGACTACATTGCAATCCCATCTCCTCCACTCTTCTCTCGAGATTTTGGGTATACACATATGCATGCCCAGCATGTTTTTCAAGCCACCAGGCCCAAGGCTTGAACCGTGCAGTTGGGCAAGTGAGATCTAGCCACCTTAACCACCACGGCACTTGGCTGGCCACCTTTCTATTTTATCTCATGGTGCAACCCCTTATTGACCATTCAATCAAGTTAAAGTGGAATCAGCCTGAGGACTTCAATAGTACCGGATCCAACCGACAGCGTGAGGAAGGTCAGAGTGCGGGAGCAGCTCCCTATAACACTGGCACTTCGACCATACTAAGAAATTTACAGCACTCCCTAGGTTTTCCTGGCATGATGGAGGGTAAAGTGTCTAAAAAGCCTATTCCTCATATAGTCATAAAATCTTACAGGTACCCAGGAACCTCACCTGGGAATACAAACACCTGAACTCACATGGCAGGCACTACACCTAACATTAGAGCACTGTCTACCTTGCCCTTCACACCCAAGTAAAAGCTCCTCTTTTACATTAACTTTCCTTTACTTATCAAGCATTACTAACACCCAGTCAAGCATAAAGACGTAGTAAATGTTCTTCTCTTGCCTTTGTGCCCCTATTTAAAAGAAAAAAATGCCAGAGGGTGTATGCACTCCCAGAAAAAAAAAGCACCTCCAATGAGGCATGGTCGTGCTGCAATCTTTTCCCTTCACTTCTGTGCCTCCATTAAAAATAAATAAATATTTTCTTATAGAAAATCTCAGGTATATGTAAAATTAGAGAGACTAGTGAGCATGATGAAACCCTAGGAAACCATCACTCACTTTCAATAGCTATTAATTCATAGCAGGAGAAAGTCTTTTTTTGTTTTAAAAGAATTATTTTATTGGGACCAGCAGTTAGCGTAATGGCTATGTCGCTGGACTCCCACGTAGTTGACCACGGTTCGGGTCCCGGACCTGGCGGTTTAAACTCACGCCAGGCACGTGTGCGTGCGTGCCCAAGATCCCGAGAGGAGAATGGAGGAGAAGGGATTGCAGTGTGGCCATCCCCTCTGGGGGGTGATTTCTCGCTTTCTATCTCTCTGTCTCTGTTTGTCTGGCGAGCGCACTCACCCTATAGCAAAAAACTCTCCAAAAAAAAAAAAGAATTATTTTATTTAACTTTATTTATTTACCCATTTATTTTTAAAATTTTATCAGAGAAGGACAGAGCGAGTAAGAGCAAGAGAAAGTGAGAAAGGAAGTCGCCAGGTCCAGGACTCGAACCACGGTCGGTCATGTGGCCAACAGGTCTAGGACTCGAACCATGGTCAGCCATGTGGGAGACCAGCGCCCTTAACCACCACACCACCTGCTGGCCCTGCAGGAGCAAGTCTTTTGCTTACTATTTTTAAAGTGTCATGTTGCATTTTCCTTTCATTTTTTTCTTGGTTTTATTAGTTTGCATTAGTCCACAGGCATCTTCCCTCTTTTCCCAACCTTCATCTTTGCTGTTCTTTCCTGAACTCTACTGTTCTTCTAAATCCCAAATCAACACACACACACACACACACACACACACACAGTGGTTTACCACAATTTACTTATTTTACAGCTCAGAAACTCATTTGGAATGCAACATTCCCAAATCAGAATGGTGAGAGTAATGGAGCTAAATTAAAATGGGAAAAGAAAGCTGGTCCCACTCTACTGCCACAAACGTTAAGAAATAGTTGGACTAGTACTGTCACATACACACACACACACAAGTTCCGCTTATTATTTTTTAATTGATAGAGGGTGTACAAGCTTGAGAGACAGAGAGGGGAGAGAAAGTATGCCCCTGATGGGGGGTGGTCACCCAATAATCCCTTCTCCTCACTTCTCCATCCTGTTGAGATCTGGGGGCACACACACACATACGCCCAGTGTGTTTTACAAACTGCCGAGGCCAGGAATCTACCCTCAGTTGGCATGTGAAATCCAGCTCCCTTAACCACCAGGCTATGGGGCAGGCCCTGAATATACTTACTTTAAAAACTAGCTTTAAACAATCAGTCTTGATTTTATAACTCTAAGTTTAAATATTCAGTATCACGAAAGAAAAATGCTCAGCCCAGTTCCCAAACTCTCCTTTCACTAAATGTCATCTCTACGTACCAAGAGAAATCCCTATGAGGGTGCTGTGTCCTAAGCAGCACTGTGTGTGTCCCTACCACTGTGTGCACAGTTACTGCACACCTGCTCTCCACCACACCCCAGGAGGGGAGCCTGAGATAACCCTGACCCCTTTGACCACGGCTACTGTAACCATACTGCCTTTGGGTCTGACATCCCAATATGGCGTCTCATACTGCCATAAGACTCCAAGAACATAGCCCTGGAGATCAGGCCACTTAGCAGAGTGCCCGGCTGCCCTGTCCTCTCACCAGATCTGAGGAAATGAGAGCAGGTGGGCTTTAATTTTCTCAGTGTTTGTTTTCAAGTAACAGAAAGCATCTTTCTCAATAAACAGCCATCTGGAGCAAAAAGTACAGTGCTCTGGAGTGAGCGAGATCACAGCAGTTGGCCAGTCTCCAAGGTCTACTATTCCAGAAGTCTCACTGCATCTGAGATGCTGGCTAGAGCAGCAGAGTCACCAAGTGCTTTCCTCTGTCTGAGCAGTTAGTTCCACCATTACCAAAACAGTTATTGCCAATATAGAGATGGTATCTCGTTATATCATACAAGCAGACCCAGCCCCTTTGAATTTGTGTAACCATGGCCAATACAGGGTGAGAGAGAGATTCCCTTAAATCTCCCAACAGATTCTTCTAGACACTTCGCCTGAGTAGGAAAAATGGGTTCTATCCCCTTCACCTCACTTTCATGCATACCACCATGTATTCCAAAGTTTGTACAGTGAAGAGAGGGGTCCATACTGAATGTTTGTTATCACAGGTGTGCCCTGAAGTCCCTTGATCTATAGAAGGATAGAGAAAAGAAGGTCCCAGAAGATAAGCCCTCATTCCTGTTCTAATACAGTAGCATATTCATTCATTCACCCATCATTCATTCATTTACTGAGCACCATTCATTTGTTGAAAACCAGCTATGTGACAAGATATAAAGACCAAGCAAAATAATCTCTTTTTTAATTCATGAAGGATGACAACAGATTGAGAAAAAGTCTGTTCCTATTTTTCTGGTCATTTATGTCACTTATATTTATCTTTTTTTTTTTTTTTTTTTTTTTTTTTTTAAGTTTCCTTCTTTCTTTTCCTTCTCTCCAATCCCCTTCCCATCTCTTTCTTTTACAAGAAAGAGTGAAAAGGACCAGCAGTTGGCATAATGGCTATGTCGCTGGACTCCCATGTAGTCTACCATGGTTTGAGTCTCGGACCCAGTGGCTTAAACTCACGCTGGGCGTGTGTGCATGCCTGCCCAAGATTCCAAGAGAATGGAGGAGAAGGGATTGCAGCGTGGCCATCCCCCAAGGGGGTGATTTCTCTCTTTATGCCTCTCTGTCTCTCTGATGAGTGCACGCACCCTATAGCAAAAACCTCTCCAAAAAAAAAAAAAAAGAGAGAGTGAGAGACAGGTCCCCTCAACAGGGTCTTGACATACTCTAAATCTCCCTCTAGCCTCCCAGGATCAGGGGCACACCCAGTGTGTTCAGGTCAACCCAGGGTCCAAACCCCAGGCCTCCCCTGTGTCTTCAGTATCACACCACAGTGCCCTACTGCCTGCACCATCATAGCTGAGCAAACCTCTTTGTCCTTAACACACTTTCATGAAGGAACACAGAAATCTCTTTCTATGAATCCTAACAAGTACCAGTAGTCCAGGACTCCACTGAAAGTACACCTCTCACCTATCTGCACTGGCCTCTCTCAACTGAGAATTCTGCCAACCTAGTCCATTTATTTTTCTGGACAAATCTGTGGACACTTTTCACAGTTTATCACAGGCCCAAGGAGAAACTGCTTTAATTTTATCTAGACTGTCTCAGTGAGATGCTGCATACCTCAGATAATTGTGACCACATACGGGACACAGCGTTCAGATGTACCTTATTTGCCAAGGCCTGAACAAACATCCCCTGGAGACACACATCAAAGAGAAGCTGGCCAGAGAGCAGCAGGGGCTCGGGGAGAACAGTCAGCAGCCCTGGACACAACTCATCCCATGGCTGAACTCTAAAGGATGAGTATTTTTATTTTTATAGAAACTTTAAAAAATGCACCATTGGAATAAGCCAATCATGTAAATGTAGAAATGATACAAGCGTACTGAGATGGTTTCTCCAGACAGCGTCATGTCTCCCATTCACTCCACTTATTTCATGAGTTATGGCACCTGCTTTGGAGTTAATACCATCGACGGCTTCACTCGCATTGTAGAAAATTGTACTTGCAACCTCCATGACTTTGAGATCGCTTCGTAATTAAAACTGCTGGATAATCAGATACTTTGGGGATTTCACTGCCTGATATCTTATGGATGTGGGTTAAGGTGACAATCCTTGGTTTCTTCTAGTAGAAAAACAATCATAAAAATGTTCTAGAGCAGCTCATCAAGTTGGACTCAAAGTAAACAAAAATGACTTGCTTGCCTCAAATAATCAGACATAGTTCTCTATCTGTCGTCTTAAATCTGGAGTTTGATAAAGCACGTACAAATGGTAACATTTTGCAATCAAAACAAAATTCTGCCTTAGTAAGTGAACAAAGGTCATATTTGCTAGTCTTTTTTTTTTCTTTTTCTTTAAACCATAAGAGACAACCTTCTGAATCATAGAAGACATTTATTCATTTTTAGAAGCCTACAGTTACACTAATAAAACAAATTCATTCTTGTGGATAGATTTAATGACCCTTAACTGTTAACAGGCTACTAGTATAGCTATTTTCTTCTCTCTTATCCACTTTTTGATCGTATATAACAAATAAACTGGCAGCAGCAACTAGGAGTGAAGAAATAGCCTGGCTGTTACAGAAAACCAGGGCACTTCCCTGACCTAGGCAAAACAGACATTAGAACTGTAAGCAACCAGTTGCACTAACAAAAAGATTAGTATTAATCTTAAAAGTACTCTGAAGTTGGCCATTATTAAACATGAGTGAAACCTTAATGGTGTAATTGGTATCATTAATGAGTTTTTCTTTTTCTTTTTCTTTTTTTTTTTTTTTTGAGAGGTTTTTCCTATAGGGCGCGTGCGCTCGCCAGACAGACAGAGAAAGACAGAGAGACAGAAAGAGAGAAATCACCCCCCAGGGGGATGGGCACGCCGCAATCCCTTCTCCTCCATTCTCCTCTCGGGATATTGGGCACACATGCACACATGCCCGGTGTGAGTTTAAGCCACCGGGTCCGGGACTCGAACCGCGGTCTACTACATGGGAGTACAGCGACATAGCCATTACGCTAACTGCTGGTTCCCATTAATGAGTTTTTCTATAATATCATAGAAGGTTCTCTACAGTTTGAGAAATGTCTATATTCTTTTGGTCACAAGAAATAAACTATGCCTGAGTAATTTGTAACCTACCTCCCTTGGTAACTAGACATGATCCTCTTTCCCTCATTGCAAAGAGATCCTGTTAAACATTTCCCTGCTGTTCTCTAGAATCTACTCTTCGGTATTACCTTTTTGACCAGTTATCTGCCAGGCCCACTGATAAGCGCCAAGCATATATTAGCTCATGGGATCCTCATAATCTCGTGTGGTGGAAACCATCACCCCCATTTTACAGATGAGAAAACAGACACAGAGCTTAAGAAATTTCTCCAGAGGGACCAACAGTTGGCGTAATGGCTATGTCGCTGGACTCCCATGTAGTCGACCGCAGTTCGGTCCCAGACCCGGTGGCTTAAACTCACGCCGGGCGCGTGTGCGTGCGTGCCCAAGATCCCGAGAGAACAGAGGAGAAGGGATTGCGGCATGGCCATCCCCCCTGGAGGGTGATTTCTCGCTTTCTGTGTCTCTGTCTCTCTCTGTCTGCAGGGCGAGCGCACACGCCCTATAGCAAAATCCTCTTAAAAAAAAAAAAAAAAAAGAAAAGAAAGAAATTTCTCCAGAACCTTACTAGCTTCTAAGGGTCAGAGGTAACGTTAACATTAGGTCTGCAGTCTTCAGCGCCTGCATCTGTAACTGCTTACAGACAGTCCAGTCATTTTTTATCATTCGCTGCTTTGACTAGGACCTGCCTTATTTGTCACATAAGTGACTTCCCCGTGTACAATCGAAGGGAAGAATTTACTAGGATTCTGTGTTCCTTCAATTCTAAGATGCCATCAATTTTTATTACACTATTAGTTTTAAAATATTTAACTGTGATAAGATATATATGTAAAATTTAGCATCTAATGACTGGGTTGTCTGGAAAATTACAACATATCTTTGCATAGAAAAACATAGAAAAGTACATCATGCCCTTTCCCCACAACCTAATATTTTTGGGTGTACAGCTGAATGGTATCAAGGACGTTCACACTGTTTTGCAGTCATCACCATCAACCATCTTTTCATCTTTTTTTTTTTTTCTTTTTTTTTTTGGAGAGGTTTTTGCTATAGGGCGCGTGCGCTCGCCAGACAGACAGAGACAGAGAGATAGAAAGCGAGAAATCACCCCCCAGGGGGGATGGCCACGCCGCAATCCCTTCTCCTCGATTCTCCTCTCAGGATCTTGGGCACGCACGTACATACGCCCGGCGTGAGTTTAAGCCACCGGGTCCGGGACTCGAACCACGGTCGACTACGTGGGAGTCCAGCAACATAGCCATTACACTAACTGCTGGTCCCTCAACCATCTTTTCACCTTGCAAAACTGAAACCTTGTATTAATTATCTCCCCATTCCCCATTCCATTGGCAATCACCCTTCTCCTTTCTCTAGGAAGCTGACTATTCTATTATAGATCAACTGGCTTATGAATGAAAAAGGAAGGAGTAAAGGAAGGGAAGGAGAAGGAAAAGAAGGAACAATCCTAGATATATATTCTCATTTTGAAATATGACATATCTCAACTTCTGAACTACTAGATGAGAGAAATACAGTATTATCAGCAAATCGTTCAACTGTAAGCATAAAACTCTTGCTTACAATTGCTGATTCTCAATGCTGGCTCAAATGTCCTCTAGTTCTACAAGTAGAGCCTACCATGGTGGGTGTGTGGTGCCTGCTCATATTATCCCAGCACCATTCCCACTTTCCTCTTTTCACTTTGGCTTTTGCACTCTTATCATTTTTCTTCTTTAATTCTTCCAATCTCTGTGTACTTGAGATAAAACAAGCTCATTTGGAAGTTTTGGGATTGAGATGAAAAACAAATATTTAATAGATGCAAATAAGTTCAGTAACAACAACAAAAACCCTCTCTCTCTAGATCCACATCTAGCTTATTTTATTACTGTTATTTTTTAGGATGAAAACTGTCTTCCTAAGTTTTGTAAAGTAGCTGTCATTTTATGGCATTCTCAAGTTTAAAGTGTCAAATGTTGGTAGAAAACCACCAAAAACACAAACCAAATTCTATCCAAGGAATACATTGAAAACATTTAGTTTACTCACACGTGTATGCCCCTTTATCATTCACAGAGCATCACACATTGCAGATATAATCCCTGACCACCTGATGTATGTTAGTATCATTCTAGGCACCAGAGATACAGTGGGTTTTGTTTTTTTAAATAAAGGAAAATTTCTTATTCATAAAGCTTACATTCCAGTTGCAAAGCTATAATAGAAAAGAAGTGCTACAAACCTAACAAATAGTACACAAGAAAGTGGTGAATGCTAAGAAAAAAATAAAGCAGGGAGATGTAATACAAGAATGAATGTGTATAATTTCAGATGGTTGAGTGAGGAAGGACTCACTGAAATCAAGACTTTTGAATAAATAACAACGTGGAGGAGCTAGCCACGCAGATATCTGGGGAAAGAGACCAGATTTCTAGAACCAGCTGGTGCGAAGGCCCTGAGGCCAAATTCCCTGCATGTCTGAGACTCTGGGAATAAGTCAGTGTGCCTGGAATGGAGTGAAAAGGGGGAGCTGTAGTGAGGGAGGAGGTCAGAAAGCAAAGGGGAGCAAATTCTGCAAGGCCTCGCAACCTGCATAAGCACTTTGGCTTTCATCCTCATAGGTGACACATTTGGCAGTTTATGAAACAGTGGTGAACAACATGATCTAATTGATATTAAGATATGATCATCACCACTTTTTATCATTCCCAGGAATACTTTCAGAGAACAGAGGATTAACATATTCATGGAAATGTTTTGGACACAAGTCAAAACTTCAGTCCCAGGTCCTCTTAAGCAATGGTCGGCACTGGTGGCCTCTGGACCCTAGCCAATAGTAAATTCCTTCCTCACTATGTGCTGAATGATCAGAAAAACAGGGAGTAAAGAAAGGGTAAGACAGGAAGTAGAAATAGGCTAAGGAATATACTAGAAAACACATAATTTCGGAGAAGGGCACAATCCCCAAAGAAATCAACAAACTTGGTGCGTCAAAGCTCTGGAGGAGAAATTTACAGAGCAAATACGAAGCACAATAAGGCATGGTGCATGTAAAAAGCAGGTATCTCCCATTGCCAAGGTTGTGTGGCTGTGTTACCACTGAAAGGGGGGTGGCACTATTTATACGCAGAAGCAGAGAGGAGCTGGGATGGGGACACAAGCTCCTTTCAGTGTCATGTCACATGAAAAATGTTTTAGCTGTAGTACTGGTAAGGTTTCCAGAGCAAGCAGCTTGCATTTCTGCTACAGATCTAAAAATAGATCTTGAGTCTCTCATACAATTTTCATATAAACACAATAAACTCATAAGCGTAGTAAATGCTTCTTACTGAAAATTGAATATCCTTTAAGTACTGACAAAATATCACCTTTCCTATCTTCTCCTTTGAATCTGTTTTTGTGGGCCAACAGATAATGTGCTGGCTAAGGCACAGGATCCCACATGGCCGGCTATATGGTTCAAGTCCCAGACACAGCAGCTTGAAAGTTACACTGGGCATGTGTGTGCCCAAAATCCCAAGAGGAGAATGGAGGAGAAGGGATTGTGGTGTGGCCATCCCCGCTGAGGAGTGATCTCTCACTCTCTTTCTCTCTCTCAGGTGAGCATATACACTCTATAGGGAAAACAAAAACAAGAAAAAAAAATCTGTTTTTGTGAGATTCTTCAGACTGTATGTGTCCAATACATATTAAACCATGCTATTTGCCATTGTGTCAATTTTTGAGAAGGCTGCCCAGACAGAAGCCTCGTTACCATTTGAAGCTCAACTCCACAATTTGACTGAAGAATTGAAATGCCTGCTACATACCACTAGATGGCACTTCATGTCAAATACCACTATAAACCTCTGCTGCTTTTTGAAGTGTCTATTCATTACCGTTTCCATTTAAAACTGCTATTGGGTCCTTTACAGTGAACCTATCTATTACAGAGAAAGTATCTATAATACCATGTTCAGGCTCTTTCCTTTATGGGACTACTTGTTCTAAACCACGGTAGGTCATTCACGAATAGTCCATTTTCTTCAGGTAACCTGTCGGTACTCATAAAATGTACATGAATAGCACTTTAAAAGAAGTTATCCCTGGGCTAACCCCACAGTGCGGTGATTAAGCGCTGTACACAAAAAGCTGATGCCAGGGGCCAGCAGATGGCGTGGTGGTTAAGGGTGCTGGACTTCCACACGGCCATCTGTGGTTCAAGTTCCAGACTTGGTGGCTTGCTTTCTCACTTTCTCTAATTCTTTTTTTTTTTTTTTAAAAAGCTGATCCCACATGGCCATCTATGGTTCATATCCCAGCCTGATACCATGGAAAATCATTCCATGCACATTTGTGCCCAAATCCTGATGAGATAAAGAAACAGAAGAAAAAGGACTACAGTGTGACCATGCCCCCACTGGGAGATGCTTCAAGCATGTGCACCACCGACAATTCAAAAATGAAAGTTATTCTTATGTTAAAAGGGAATTAGACTATCCTGAGGGATAAAATCAGAGAAAATCTGTGGCCTTAACAGTTTTTTCTTGTTCTAATCAGCTAGTCTACAGAGAAGCAAAGGATTCACAGCACAGATTTGTAATATGCAGACGTCTCTCTACCATTTGACTCTGGAGCCACTCGACAAGCGTTTCTGCTGTTGAATCCGGGATCTGGCACCTCAAGCCTTCCTTCTCATCGGTGTCCATCATCTCCAACAATCCACGCAGGTCTTCCACAAGGTGCAGTGCTCGCAAGCTTCCCATGAACGGAGAGGTGGGAGACTGGCAATCGAAAATCCCATTGGAATATTCCAGGGCCTTAGAACCTAGGTTAAAAAAGCACAGAGAGCAGTGGGTTTCATGTTAGATAAAACGCTACAACGGAGGGGGTGAAGCCAGTCATGTCACAGTGAGGCATAATCAAAACCAGGAACAGGAAAAAGATAATAATAACTCAACCATGTAAATCTCTCTAATTTATGGTTATCTGATATAAAAATGAAAATCATATCATTGATGGTGAGTGCTATGCTTCAACAGCTGGTAAGATGGCCTACTGGATGGTACAGAAAGAGAGCACGGTGGACTCTGGTGTGAGGTGTGCCGGCCTTCTGGAAGTAGTGATAAGGTGGCAGCAGATCAGCTAAGGCAGAGCCATGCACCCCCTCAAATACAAACTTTTAGAGATCACAAAGTCTTCAAATTCCCAGAAAAGGAGTTACACACTGAGGTGGAAATTGCATAGCCTCTTATTATTATTATTGTTATTAAAAAAAATTTTAGAGAGACTTTTGCTGTAAGGCACATGCACTCACCAGAGAGACAGAGATAGAAAGAGAGAAATCACTCCTGGGGGGATGGCCATACTGCAATCCCTTCTCCATTCTCCTCTTGCATTTTGGGCATGTGTGTACACACACGTACGGCATGAGTTTTAAACCACTGGGTCCAGGACTCAAACCTCAGTCGACTACATGGGAGTCCAGTGACAGAACTGTTATGCCATCTGCTGGTCCCAATATAGCCTAATTTCAAAGGAAAGAAGGCCAGTTCCTAGCTAACATGTCAGAATTTAATCTCTGAAGTTCTGTGACTCACATATGCACTTGGATAGGCATGTGTAGGCACGTGTGAATAAACATTCCCCCCCCCCGTGATTTTATTTACAGTCTAACAGCAAGCGCTCTTGTTAACATCAGCTTTCAAAAACATATTAGCCATTCTTGTTTTCTACTACAGGTACTTAAGTTCACACAACTGACCCACAGCCCATTCTGAAAGCAATGATATGTACCTCTTCACCGCTGTGATTTTTTTTTTCCTGGTCTGTCAGAAACCAATAACTATGATTTTTAGGCTATCTCCTTGTAAGTTGGAGGGTTACAATTATACAACACCCACAAACCAGTGTGTGAGTCTCTTTTCAATTGACCAGTTTTAACAATGGTAAGGAGAACTGTCTTTCAGTTAGTCCATTCTGCTGATCTTCCTAATTACTGGGTGTCAAATGATCTGAACCCAAATCTACCAAACTATAAGAACCATCACTGTCGGTACGCTAGATCCAGTGCGATATGCTTGCAAAACCCTTGGAATCAGTTCCCTCTGGAACTCCATAAGAAAGGCCGAGATGAGAACCTACTCAGAAATATATGAATCATGGGACCAGCAGGGGGTGTGGTGGTTAAGGGGACTGAAATCCCACGTGGCCGACCACGGTTCGAGTCCTGGACCTGGCAGCTCACTTTCTCACACTCTGCCCCCCACCCCCTCTTATTTACTCTGTCTCTCTCTGGTCAAATTTAAATACATACATACATACAGTTAAATAATTCTTTAAAAGAAAAGAAATATATGAATTGAGGAAAAGATGCCAGGGGAATGGAAGAATAAAAGAACATTACAACCTAGGCAGGCTATATCCCATACCAGCAGTCTTAAGCATCAAGATCACCTGATGATAAAGGTACATATGCCCACAGCAGCCCTCCATTCTGTTAAGCCTCCTTCACAAAACAAGGCGGGTATATGGACGAGGCATATATTTGGGAAAATTCCCCAAATACTTGTACTCATTTCTGCTTCTCTCCTCTGTACTTCAGCTGAACTGCCGACAATCATTTGAAAACATAAAACCAGGTGCTACCAACAAAATTCCTCACTGACTCAGTAGGAGGTAGGACCTGGGCAATCACTCCTTTTTTTTCATAACTCTAATGTTGGACCTGAAGTCTTGTTAGGACTAAGAAACAAATGGACTTGGGGTTGGCAGGTGGTGTGGCGGTTAAAGGCGCTGGACTCCCACATGGTTGACCACGGTATGAATCCTGGACCTGGGGGCTTGCTTTCCCACTTTCCCCCTCTCTCTCTGTCTAATCAAACTGGAAAATAATAATAATAATAAATAAAGTTAAATAAAATAATTCTTTTTAAAAAAGGAAACAAATGCATTCATCCAATGGAATATATGAAATGTAAATCTTTCCATTCCTATTCCAGAAATATCATTTTTCTCAAGTAGAGTCTTTTTTGGGGGGAGGGAGTTTGCTATAGGATGCTGGCGCTAGCCAGAAAGACAGAGAGACAGAAAGTGAGAAATCATCCCTCAGGAAGGATGGTCACACCGCAATCCCTTTACCTCCATTCTCCTCTTGGGATTTTGGGCACACACACACACACACACACGCACCCAATGTGAGCCTAAGCCACCGGGTCCGGGACTCAATCTATGGTCGACTACATGGGAGTCCAGCGACATAGCCATTACGCCTGCTGCTGGTCCCTCAAGTAGAGTTTTTCTAAGAATGTATGCTTATAAGCTCTAGCAAGAGCCTAGAACTGGTTTTAGTTATGTTTTCTGAAATTATAACAAAGAAAGCCCTGTCTTCTTTCCACTTAACAGTCCTTCAACTATTTGAAAGCATATATCATGTCCTGAGAAAGAATATACTTTTCTACATTAAACTTTACCAATTCCTAATCAGGTTTGGTTGATAAACTCTTTACCTCCATGTTCACCTTCTCTAGACAAATTGGAACTTGCCAATAAATCTTTGAAGATGATATTTAACAAAGTAAATAGGATCTAAATCTACAAAAGATGCCAAACTAAAGTCAGGTCTCCAGGACATATAATAAACTATGGCATGCCACTTCCCTCGGGAAGGAAAAAACCTTTTAAACAGGAAAATATTTAAAACAACAAACAGAGTAGGGTAAAATTCATGACCAGGACAAATAAGCAGTTGGGGCTGAGACAACTAGAACCAGGAGTGGTCGAGTCCATGCGTCCCTTGACCCTGGCCATTCAGTGAGTGACAGCCTCACTCAAACCCATATTCAACCCTTTCCTCATGGTAATGGGTTTCTAAACACATAAAAGTATCCTTGTGAGACAAAATATCATAATGTGGCATGAGACAGTAGGAAGTCACCACTCCTGGAGACCATGAAGAAGCACAGAGGGGTCACCTACTAGCCAGTCCTCTCTGCCACAGTGAGAAAGCAAGGAGGTGGTGATCTCCTGCCTTGCTCTGCTTTCACAGTACAATTGTTGAAGATTCTTGACAAGAGTAATATGATAAAATCTGCATTTTAAAGAGGAGATACTGGTTGGGACCAGCTGTTGGTGTAATGGCTATGTTGCTGGAGTCGACCACGGTTTGAGTCTCGGACCTGGTGGCTTAAACTGTGGCTTGCTGTAAGGCACATGCACTCACCAGATAGACAGAGATAGAAGAGAGAAATCACCCCTGGGGGGATGGCAGTATTGGGGGGATGGCCATACTGCCATCCCCCCAGGGATTGCGTGTGTGCCCAAGATCCCGAGAAGAGAATGGAGGAGAAGGGATTGTGGTGTGGCCATCCCCCCTGGGGGGTGATTTCTCGCTTTCTGTCTCTATGTCTGTCTTTCAGCAAAAACCTCTCCCCCCCCCCCCAAAAAAAAAGGAGATACTGGTAGTGCAGAGAAAGATGGACTGGAACAGGAAAGCAATAGTCTCGGACATCAAGTGGGGGTTACTCAGACGTACCAAGATAGTGGTAGCACAGAAAGGACAGGTTTTAGGGAGGGTAAAAAGAGAAGGTAGAATCTGGTATGGAGAAGAATTGATAGAATTTGATTAAAAGGAATACATGAGGGAGAACAGTGTCTAGAATTACTTTAAATCTGATCTAAGAAACTTTGGATGGAGAGTTACAAAACGAACCAGGATAGAACTCGGAACAAAAGGAACTTCCCAAGGAATGATCGTGAGTTCGGTATTTTGAATGACAGTAATGTGCCTAAGGATATTTCAGGGGAAGATATCTGGATGGTGGCTAGCAACATGGCCCTGAAGTTTAGCAAAGAACAGGGAAAGTAAATGTAGTCAGGAGTTGCTTTAATGACGTGGAGACGTTCTGGGAAATGGGCCTCTAGATCAGCATTGTATGAACATCAGAGCTACTTACTTGAGTCGAAGTGGTGTAGCATACTAGGCTAAGCTACACACCTAGGCTATGTGTATAGCCTATACACTTCTTATAGGGTCACAGTCGTCTATGCCTTCTAGTCCACTGTTGACTGAAACGTTATTCATGACTGTAAACATGTCATTGTGGAAGGTGAATGTTGAGTTCGAGGGAACAGATTAGAACACTCATGGGTATTGGTTAAAGGAATGTCTATCAAAGTTTAGTCCACAGACTACTGACATCAAAACCACCTGAGATATAGATACTTTATCCTTGCTCGGAAATCTTAAGATGGAGTTGGAATTTTTGGGGACCAGCAGTTGGCGCAATGGCTATGTCACTGGACTCCCACGTAGTCCACCACAGCTCAAGTCCCGGACCTGGTGGCTTAAACTCACGCCGGGCACGTGTGCATGTGTGCCCGAGATCCCGAGAGGAGAATGGAGGAGAAGGGATTGCAGCATGGCCATCCCTCCTGGGGGTGATTTCTTGCTTTCTATCTCTCTGTCTCTCTCTGCCTTTCTGGTGAGCACATGTGCCCTATAGCAAAAACCTCTCAAAAAACAAACAAACAAAAAAATGGAGTTGGAATTTTCGACATTTTAGATAAAATTTGAAAATAATGTTGGCAGAAAATAGAGAAGAGGAACAAAGATGAAACCACAAGACCTAAAGGCATTAGAGGGAGCCAATAGATGAAAATAAGAAGGTGAAAAGCTAAGAAGAGAACTGTAATGAAAAACCCAAAGAGCAGAATAAATGTCACGATCCCGTCTTTCAGAGGATGCAGATTACCTGCTATGATACCATCCATCTGCTCCAGCGCCGCGGCCAACATGTCACTTGCATCACTCATCATTTTCTTATTGATCAAGACCAAATTCCAACCTAGAGTTAAAAAAAATACTGATGTTATCATTGTGTCCTTTAAATGGCACATGCTTGATGTGCACTTACTAATTCAATTTCAAATAACTCCATGCAGCAGTCAAACATGGAGACAGCGTTTCAGAAATACTGGAAATGGATTTAGTGAATCATTTAACAAGCAGTGGACAACTGTCTACTGTAGTGCAAGGCCACAAGCTATACCTGTATCAGCACATACAGACGCTTCAGTTTTGCACTCAGAGTTTTTAAATGCAGTAGAATGGGTTCTGTGTCACACTCCTTAGCGCTCTAGGACTCTCTGAAGGGCACTGGAGATAGCTACAGAACCTTGCCGAGGGCTAGGAAGGGGTGCTGGACAGACAAGACATCTTTCTCTTTACACTAGTTCCATTCAGTCTTTTATCTCGTTTTGCCTTTTTTTTTCCCCCCTTTTTAAATTTCTGTCTATATAAGGGTTTATCATAAGATCTGTTCAAGGGTTTACTAGCACACAGGAGGGAAGGCTTTAAAATAATGTTCATGGAAGGGGCCAGCAGGTAGTTCAGGGCTAAGGCACTGAACTCCCACATGGCTGACCTTGGTTCAAGTCTTGAACCTGGTGGCTTGCTTTCTCACTTCCTCTCTCTCTCTCTCTCCCCCAAGCACATATGCCCTAGAGAAAATTTTAAATAATAATAATAATCACAATAAATAAAATTAAATAAATCTTTTTTTTTAATTCATGGACAATTTTAAACTTTTTTAAAAGATTATTTTACTTAACTTTTAAAAATTTTTATTCATTTTAATTTGACCAGAGAGGGACAGAGTGAGAGAGAGAGAGGGAAAGAAAGAAAGCCACCAGGTCCAGAACTTGAACCATGGTCAGCCATGTGGGAATCTAGCGCCCCTAACCACCATGCCACCTCCCAGCCCCCATGGACAATTTCATTATAACAAAGTTATATATGGATTTCACACTTTTTCATACCAAATCAATTTATACTTTAGTTCCATTTTTCCGTGAACTTTCTGAAGGTCCCCTTTTAACACACACATCCCACTACTGGTATATCGGTAGATGATAAAGTAACAATTGCCATCACGCATTCAGAGCCTACAGTGTCCCTAAACATTTACAATACGTAAGCCATTCATTACCTTAATCATGATAACAAGCCTATAAAATGGATCAATTCATCTCTATATTATAAGTGGAGATTGAATACGTTTGATTTTTGCATAAAAACAGAGCTCGTAAATATGGCAAAGATCAGTTATTAACCTAGGCTTGTCTAAGGTCCATGATAATATTGACTTGTTTATCTGGTCCTATCTGAAGGATAGCTTTATGCTGAAATTGTGTCACAGTGTACTCATTGCTTTACCTGTTCAAATATCTGAGATTATGCTTACAGAAAGTTTGGTCGTTTACAGGAAGAAGTGAAGGTTATGATTTTCAACATGAATTAACATATTTCGGGTACCAGAATAAGCACCCATACAGATTCTCCAAGGCTCTTGCTATTGGTAGATCTACAGTACAGCAAGTACCTGGGAACTAAAGGTCATGCTGTTCGCTAGAAGCCTTTGCCCTCTGTTTCCAAGCAGCCAGACCTCACTAACCACTTTATTTTCACTATATATTTATTTATAGTTCCAGTATCAGCTTTGTGGATCAGTTCTCTACTATGCATTCAATCTAACAAAATGTCATATCATGGTTGTGAAGTATTAATTTGATTGGATAGGCTTTTTTTAAAAATATAGCAATTGCCAGAAAGTACATGCACTTGCCAGAGAGACGAAAAGGACCACCATCACCCCCCAAACTCCTGTCCCCAGGATGTGGTCACACTGCAATCTCTTCTCTGTTTTTCCACCTCACCAAGACTCTGGGCACACATGCACATGTATCTGGCTTGGATTCGAACCACAGGAGCCTATGTGGGAATCTGGCTCCCTACCCACAATGCTTGCTCACTGTGCTATGGGCCAGCCCTTTATAGTAGTTTTAGCTAAAAATTTTCTAGAGCTTTATTCACCTCAGAAGGCATAAAATATTACTACCATTTTATGTGGAAATACTACAGTATGAAAATATTCAAGATACTATGTTTACAATCACACCAAAACCAAGAAATTGACAAACTAGGTTATAAAGATTGGGAGTATAAAAAATTGACTTGCACCCTCAGCTGGTACATGGGTGAAGGAGATGAAGCACACATTTATGCTACATTTCAGGTTGGAAAACTCAAAATAAAATTGATAGCATATAGGACTAAGTCAACTTTTATGTAATTATTGGGCCTTCGAAAAAGTCAAGGCACATTTTTGCATAGAAAAACCCATCATAACTTCTTCCAACGACCCTATAAGTGGTTTGCATTCTCTTTTGTTTTAAAAGTTTTATTTACACACATCTATATGCATACATATAAAACAAAGAGAAATATGCCAGACCCAGCTATAATCATGAGACTATCAAAAAAGCAAAGGAACGTTCACATTAGAAAGACATGCTTACCACCTTACTAAATTAGAAAATCAAATATATGTCACTATTAGCAGCTTTATTTTGTGTAGAGCATGAATACTTTTTCAAGAATAACAGGTAGTTATTTATTTCTTCTCTATTCTGTTCTAGGAGCCTTTCAAAACCTGTGACATGGAGGTAGGAAACAACCTAGATTATGATTTTTAGAGCAGTGAAGAACCAGTTTCTTTTAAAATGTCCAATTCCTGGGACCAGCAGACAGCGTAATGGTTGCATTGCTGGACTTCCATGTAGTTGACCGTGGTTTGAGTCCCTGGCAGCTTAAAACTCACACTGGGCGCACATGAGTGTGTGCCCAAAATCCCTAGAGGAGAAGGGACTGTAGTGTGCCCATCCCCCTGGGGAGGTGAGTTCTTGCCTTTGCTCTTTTTCTCTTCGGCAAGCACATATGCCCCTATTGCAAAAATCTCTCTCTGTAAAAAAAAAAAAAAAAAAAAAAAGGCCAATTCCTTAGAGGTCAATCCTTTGTTTGAAATAATAAAAATATGACAATACTTAATTGCAATAAAAGTTTATAAATGCTTTCTCTCAATCTCTATATAATGTAGTAGTCTATGTGTTATAATAAAGAGAAGACAATAATCACAATAAGAAATACATAGGATCTTCAAAAACTTTGGAAAATATGTATTATTAAAGAAAAAAAAAAAAACTATTGGGACCAGCAGTTAGTGTAATGGCTATGTTGCTGGACTCCCACGTAAGCCAACCCTGGTTCAAGTCCCAGATCCAGTAGCTTAAACTCATGCTAGGAGTGTGTGCATGCGTGCCCAAGATCCCAAGAGGAGAATGGGGGAGAAGGGATTGCGGCATGGCCATCCCCCCTGGGGGGTGGTTTCTCGCTTTCTGTCTGTCTCTCTCTGTCTTTCTGGCGAGCGCACGCGCCCTATAGCAAAAACCTCTCAAAAAAAAAAAAAAAAAAAAAAAAAAAACTATGCATGGATTTAAATTTATTTGTACCAGAATAAATGCATATTTTAATTCTATTTTTTCACAAACTTTTTAAAGCTCCCTCATATGCAATATGGCCAAGAGGGGAAAAATGCAGCAGGATAAGAGGGTCCAGGATTTATAGAGGTTGCAATTAAACAGGTGGTCATGAAACAATGACAGATTCAAAGGCCAAAGATATCTATAATAAATGAAAAAGGAGTTAAATACAAATGGTTTAGTTCAGTGGTAATCCAAGTGTAGAATTCTTACAAAGTGACTTAAAAGATAAAAAGGAGGACATGAACAGATACTTTAAAAGAAGAAATACTTTCAACTAACATAAATGTGAAAAAAATGCTCAATATCATCAATAATTAAGGAATTTAAAACAATGTTGACACAGTTTTATACCTACTCAATTAAGAAAAAAAATAAAGGGAGGGGGCAACAAAACTGGTACCAAGTATTTTAAGGATATGGGTTCATGTTACCAGCAGATGATGTAATGGTTAAGTTGCCGGACTCCCATGTGGTTGACCATGGTTCAGGACCAAGACCCTGCAGCTTAAAACTCATGCAGGGTGCATGTGTGTACATGCCCCAAATCCCAAGAGGTGAAAGGAGGAGAAGAGACTGTGACATGGCTATCCCTCAAGGGGGTGATTTTTCACTTTCTGTCTCTCTGTCTCGTGCATGCACCCTATAGTAAAAATCTCTCTAAAAAAAAAAAAAAAAAAAAAAAAAGGCTATGGATTCACAGAATTTCCTATAAATGGCAAGAAGAGTGTAAAATGGTTTAAACACTTCAAAACAATGTGGCATTATCATCAAAAATTAAATATTCATACACAGTTTTAATACAGCAATATTTACTCCAAGGTACATAACAAAGAATGACCACAAACATTTATTGAAGGACTCTGTAAGAACAAAAATATGGAAACAACCCAAATATACATCAATCTGAGAGAGGATAAACTATGGTATATTCACATAATGGATGGACATACAGTTGTCAAAATAAACTAAAGCAATATATGCATATTATGTATGTATCTACACAATGTCATAGTAAATAAAAAAAGTAAGTCTCCAGTAAATTCAATAAGACTTTTTCATAAAGTTAAAAGCAGGGTTGGCAAGTGGTGTGGTGATTAACACTGAATTCTCTCATGGATAACCACAGTTTGAGTTCTAGACCCGCAGGTATGCTTTCTTACTTTCCCTCTTTCTCTCTATGGTCAAATTTTAAAAAATAATAACAATAAATAAAGTTAAATAATTAGAAAAATAAAGTTAAAAGTAATTCAAGACCAGAAGACTTAAAAAACATAAAGATGTTTAATACTAATTCACGCAGACTGTGAAAAGAACATATAATGGAATCCACTAACACTGTACAATAAAAATCCATAAGTAAAAAGCCAGTTGAGTTGATGAAACAAAATACTATTAAAACCTTCAATTTTATTAAATCCAAAAGAGGGTATTATAGAGAAATAATGGAAGGATGAGAGAAAAAAAATCAAATGCCAAAATGGTAGGCTTAAACTTAAATCATGTAAATAGTTAAATATAAATGGAATAAGCCCTAATGAAAGCCAGAGGTATTTTTTCAAAGAAAGATTTAACAATGTGCTGTTAAGAGAGGTATACTTTATAGAAATATAAAAGTAAGAGGATGAAAAAATGAGTAATGCCCATCATATGCATAGGAAAGAAGGAGTAAGTATATTAACATAAGAAAAACAACTTTAAATCATGAAGTATTGCTAGACAGAAAGAAGGCCATTTTATAAAGATGGTAAATTCATTAATGAATCATAACAATCACACAAATTTTTGGACCTAAAAAGAAATTGTTTGCAGAGCTCCAAAATACATGGACTAAAAACTGACAGAATTCAAGGAGAATTAGACATATTTAGTCTGTTTATATTTATTGTAATTATTGATATGATTGGATTTAAGTCTTCTGTACTGACATTATTTTCTGCTTGCCTTATCTACCATTTGATCTTCCTTTTTAACCTTCTTTGAATTGGTAAATAAGGAAAAAGCCCACATAGTTTAGAAGAACTGAGCAGTAGCATCAATCCTCTTGACCTGACTCAATTTACAGAACACTTAAATGCAGAATATGCATTCTTTACAAGTTCACATATTATATTTACTAGGATAAGCCATGTGTACAAGGCCACAAAATTAGTCTCAAAAACATTTCGAATGGGGTTTAAAGAACTATGCAGAAGGGGGCTGGCAGGTGGTGTGGTGATTGGGGGTGCTGGACTCCCACATGGTCAACTGCTGTTTCACTCCTGGACCTAGCGGCTTGCTTTCTTACTTTCCTTCTTTCTCCCTCCCTTTCTCTCTCTGTCCCTCCCTGGTCCAATTCAAATTAAAATAAATAAATAAAGTTAAATAAAATAATTCTTTAAAAAAATAAAGAACTATGTAGAACAACAAGAACTGCAAGCTGGAGTTAAGTATTAATGAAGTATTAATACTATGCATAGCATTTTTGTGTTACTTAAGTGTGCTTTGCCCATGGCTTGAGTTATTTCAGAGGCAGCCTAATTTAGTGAGCATCTGTGTTGAGAGTGCTATGTTAGTTTATATGGCTAGGTCAAAGTATTTTTTAAAATGGAAAAGCTAAAGGGAACCAGCAGTTAGCGTAATGGCTGTGTCGCTGGACTCCCACGTGGCCGACCGCAGTTCGCATCCCGGACCCCGGTGGCTTAAAACTCACGCCGGGCGCGTGTGTGTGCGTGCCCAAGATCCCGAGAGGAGAATGGAGGAGAAGGGATTGCGGCATGACCATCCCCCCTGGGGGCTGATTTCTCGTTTTCTGTCTCTATGTCTCTCTCTGTCTGTCTGGCGAGCGCATGCGCCCTATAGCAAAAACCTCTCCAAAAAAAAAAAAAAAGGAAAAGCTAAATAAAAGGACTTCATAAAACCACATGCTCTAAAAAGATTTTTCTGTATCCTCAAAAACATTTCTGAGAGAAAAACTCTCTGGGCTAATTCACATAATTAATTAAAAGACTAGAATGTTATTCTAATACAATAGAATATTACTTCACAATTTAAAAAAAGAGTTGAATAATATGGGCAACATGTTGAGCAAAAGAAGCCAGACATAAATGTCCATGTACTATACGATTCCTTTGTTTGGAATTCAAGAACAGGCAAAGAAAATAAGACAATAACTACTTGTTGGAAATGGTGAATAACTGAAGGTAATGCTGAAAGACTTCTGTTCAGTATTTCGATTGTGGCATTCGTTTTATAAGATCATGCATTTGTCAAAACTCATCAAACTAAGCAATGGTCTTTAAAACTCATCAGGCATTAAGAATACCAATGTTAACCCCAATGTTAATATAAATTTTTTATATTAACTAGGAAAGAACCATTAGTTGCTGACTAAATGTTGAAGGCATAAAATTCACTCAATGTATATTTACCCAGAAATTTCTTTAAAACTGGATGACCCGGGATCAGCAGTTGGCTTAATGGCTATGTCACTGGACTCCCATGTAGTCGACCGCGGTCCGAGTCCCGGATCCAGTGGCTTCAACTCACACCGGGCGCATGTGCGTGCGTGCCCAAGATCCCGAGAGGAGAATGGAGGAGAAGGGATTGAGGCATGGCCAAATCCCCTGGGGGGTGATTTCTTGCTTTCTGTCTCTCTGTCTCTGTCTGTCTTCCTGGCGAGTGCACACACCCTACAGGAAAAAAAAAAAAAAAAAAAAAAAAACCCTCAAAAAAAAAAAAAAAAACCTCAAAAAAACTCAAAAAAACTCAAAAAAACAAAACTGGATGACCCCACAGCCTAATGGTGAAAGGAGCCAGAACACACATGGCTGACTGTGATTCAAATCCCAGTCATGGAAGCTTGAAAAACACACCTGGCATGTGTACGTGTGCCCTAAATTCTGACAGTGTGGTGAAACGGAGAAGGGATATGGCATGACTATAACCCTGCTGGGAAGTGCTTTCTCCCCCAACCCCCCTCTGATGTGCGCATACATCCTCTGATGGTTTATTTTTAAAAGTGGCAAGAAAAAAAAGAAACCTTTAAAAAAATTCCTTTAAAACACATGTATTAACATGTTCAGTTTTTAAATAAGGCAGAGCCTACTGTAGCCCACTCATATTTCTATGCATTCCAGCCTAATTTTAACTGCCAGAAATTTCAGGAAGCCCCCTGCCATTGCACATGATGGTCTGGAAATGCCAGGGAATTAATGCCTTTTGGGAACGGTCATCAACTCTAAATACTCCAGCACATTTTCCCCTTGAGAGGGATATCTCTGACAAGTGTAATCTACACCGGTTCCCAGAATTACCCAGAGAATTAAGGTCCACTCATAGTGGTAACTTGTTTGACAATGCATTGTTTATCAGTTCCCATTTACTTCCCACACTTTTCTAACAGTCTTTTCTAGAATTATTTACTAAATAAATAACCACCTTTTGTGGTTAAGAAAACTGTACTAAATTAAAACTGGACAGTTAAGCTACAGCCACTTCCCTGTATATAAGTTTAACTCCAAATTTTGAAAATTATAAATGAAGATATGTATTAGAATTTAAATAAAAGCACATTTAAAAAACGAATTATTGGGCCGGCAGGTAGCATAGTGGTTAAGGAGCTGGACTCCAACAGGGCTGACCACAGCTGGAATTCTGGACCTGGCAGCTTGCTTTCCTCTCTCTCTCTCTCTCTCTCTCTCTCTCTCTCTCTCTCTCTCATGAGTGCACATGCCCTATAGAAAATTTTAATGAGAATAAACAAAATTAAATTAATAATTCTTTAAAAAATGAACTGTTTGACTACATAGACTAATATAAATGGGGCATGCATTTACTTATTTGGACAATATGTCACAGATCAAGGATGAATTATTCAATTATAAGCACCCAAGGTCCACAATAAAATCTCAGGATACCCAGCTCCCTTTGTTCTCATTCTTTGCTTATCCAGAAACCTATAGACTATAAATTGGTCTTCTGGGTAGATAAAAACCATTTAGAAAGGTAAAACTTCAGGGCCAGCAGGTGGAGTGTTGGTTAAGGGTGTTGGACTTCTACGTGGCCGACCACAGTTTGAGTCCCAGACCTGGCAGCTTGCTTTGTGACTTTCCATCTCTCTCTCTTTTTCTCTCTCTTTCACTCTGTCCCTCTCTAGTCAAATTAAAATAAATAAGTAAAATAAATAAAGTTAAATAAAGTAATTCTTAAAAAAAAAAAAAAAGAAGTTAAAACTTCAACATTTGATCTTTCTCAGCAGATAGCACACTTATTCTAAGTGGCTAGCGCACAGTTCTTTGAAAGACCTGCTGAAGGAAAAGATACCAGAAAATAAAACTCCCACAATAAAGGAATGGAGCAGGGGCTCAAAGTCACAGTGGAAACTAGAGAAGCCCTAACTTGATGGGTGATATAAACAGCCAAGCAAAGTTCATCTGCAAGAGTCCTCAGTCTAGTGGTTTCCTATTCCAATGACTCAATAAAAATAAACGTAGGGAAGTCTTAGAAAGGCAATCTCTTGGGGTAATATTCATGTATTATTGTAAGGGACTTGCCCCCCACCCCACGCACACACAAAAAAAGTGAAAAAAGACCCAACAGATGTCCAGGTATACTGATGCTTGGTCAGGGCCCACTTAAGACTTGAATGGGGTAAAACATCAGGGAAAAGTTCCAGCCATGGGTGTGGTGGCAAAAGGGTTGGCAGAAAACCACATTTTTTTTTTTTTCCAGAGTTGCTGACTGATGTTTTAGGTCAGGCTAGCTGCCCACTTTTTCTGTGAAGAAGAAAAGAAAGACTGTAAAAAAAATAAGCAAGTGTGTTTTAAACTTTTGTGGGAGTAACATTTGCCCTAGCGTTCTCAGCTTTCCTTAGGTAAAACCTTTGGGTTTGAAAGTAATCTTTGACCTTCCTGCCTGAAACAGACAGGCTTCACTGACATTAAGACTCTCAAAAAAAAAAAAAAAAAAAAAAAAAAAAAAAGGAAAAGAAAAGAAAAAAGAGAAAAAAATCCCTTCAGAGAAACAGTGCTTAAATACAATCCACTAGGCTGGTGGAATGCCTCACTATTAAGTGGCCATTTGAAAACAACGTATTTTCATATAAATTACCCATACATTTCTCACTGTTGTTCCCTCTAGGATGGTGCCCAGGGAGGCTAATCATTTACGCCATAATTTCCAGTGTGTGCAACAACAACACAGTCTTAGCAAAGATGAACTCTGTTTTAAAAAGAGAAAGACCAAAAGGGAGTGGGCGCGACTACCAGGCCAGTGACTTTGGAAAGGCAGCTGAGTCGCGTGGGAGCCAGTTAGAAATGCAAATTCCTGAACCTCACCCTAGACCTGGGGACTCAAACTCTAGGAGTAGGGTTCAGCAATCTGCTGTGTTTTCACAAGCCCTCCTGGTGATGCTGGGGTCTCTAAGTCACTACACTAACATACAAGAGGCTGTCTCTCTTCCTGGGGACAAAAGCCCCACCCAGAGGAGGTAGAAACCTGCTACCAAGATAAATACGGGCAAAATTCCTCTCCTCAAGCCTCTGCTTCTTACTTGGATCCAAAAATAACAGTTCTGAAGAAGCAATTCAGGTTTTAGCTTGAAAAATCCCTCCCTTTAGACTGTAACATTTCAGTCATACATACAGCCCTCCTTGTGTTCTGGTTCTCTGCAGTGCATCTGTCATCACATACGACAGGACTGCAACACATTTGTGGAAGAAAAGAATTAAAGTACAAGTTTATTTTGGTGTAAAAAATGTTGAAATCATGTTCCCCCCATAATACCTAGGTTCCATGAACTTTCTGAAGACCCCTTCAGATTTTCTCTTCCCTCCATTAGTTCAAACACTTTTCACCGCTAATATTCAGCTCTAATATTCCCATAAAATTAATTCAGAATCACTGGGAAACAGCAGTGAGAAGTGGGGTCACGGGCAGGGGACATGACCAAAATGAGAGGCTGGGGGTGCTAGTGGTACCCAACCTAATGTTTTTAAATTGATAAAACTAAAATAAGTATAATATTGATGATAGAAATGGGGATTTGAACGCTGGCTGTGTATGTGATATTAAGGAACAATGATAATTCTAGAGATAATGCTATAGTAGTTATTTTCCCTTGGAATCTTATTTGTTAGAAATGAGTAGGGAAATCTTCGTGGATAAGACAAGATAACACCTGGAATCTGCTTTAAAATAAACTAGGAGGGAATAAGGATGAAGATACACATGACACCAGGTTAACCATGAGTTGATAATTGTTGAAGATAGGCGATAAGGAGGTAGGGGGACATCATACTATTCTATCTATAGTTTTATATATTTGAAGTCTTCCATAATATAATAATTATGTTTTTTTATTCATATCATGAAACTACAAGGTTTTCAAATACCTGTGTCTATGATATATTGTCTTCGAGATTTTATTTTTCTATCATAACCTCAAGCATACTAAGGCTCACCGAATATTTACAAACTAAATAATACTTTAACCACTTGCACAAACACACACACATACACACACTACACAATGGAATGGCCTTTCACAGATAAAGAACTATAAGGCAGGGCATAAGAGAGGGTGTCTTCATGACAGTGCATTAGTAAAACTTACTCCTGTTCACTAAAATGAAATACCATAAACACACGAGACAAAGCTGGTAAGGATTCAAATAAATGACCCAGCAAGGGAAAATAGGACAAGATAAAAGGAAACGAGCCTTTCGGTGCTCTGCTATTGATATTTAGAAATGATAACTAAAATAGTGTTGATGACCAAGTTCATATGAGGAGCCAAGATCCTTGACTTCTTGAATGAAAGGATGTTGCTGCTATTGAAAAAAACCGGAGTGTATGAAATGACAGTGAATTTGAAGATCTTACGATAAATTGAAAGAATATCCCATTTCTCCTTATCTACTCATATTGGCTAGTATTATGGGCTACATGGAGAAGTTACAAATGCACCCACAGTCATTTATAAGTAATGAGCTTTGAGTCTGAGCCTATGTTATTCCCAACTATGCCTCTCACTGACTCGGGAGGTATTTACTGAACAGCTATTATTCCTGGACAAGGATCACCAACCTTGGCCTTACTCACAGAGTCTAATCCAAACACTGAGCTGCCTGCAGGAGGGCCAACCCTGCACCCTCGCACCATGAACATCATGCCCGCCTGAACACACACGTTCTCGTGCCCTTGCGTCACCATGCTTGCTGTACCTTCTCTGCCTGAACCACCCTTCCATGTCCTGGGACAAAGCCTTTGGAGATTCAGCTCAGGGACCCTTTCCTCCAGGGCATCCCAACCCCACCTCTCTTACAGCATCCTGGGCATGTTTCCATGACAACCTGCATTTAGCGTTTGTCTCTAGGACTAAGCTGAAAACACTTTGAAAACAGCAACTGTGCTTCTAATCTCTGAGCCCCAGAATCTAGTGTGGTGGAATCAAACGCCTGTGGCACAGTGCTAGGCCCCAGGGGCTCCTCATGCACACACAGTTGGAGGCCATAGGTATTCTAGCTCCTGCATTCTGTTTTAATCTATAGTGTCTCTTTCTTGCTGAGTGAGTCAGAAACTTCCTGACCTCAATTTTTTTTAAGTTTTTTTCCTTCAAAAAGAGACAGACAGACATCCTCAACAGGGTCTTTGTGTTGTGATTCACCTTCAGCCTTAGCGAGCCAGGACCACGGGCTCACATGTGCATACAACCAGCAGGTATAAGGAGACCTTGGGATATGAACACAGGCCATTCCCATGTGACTTCAGTGTCATGGAGTATTACATTACCACTGCGCTCCCACAGCTGGCCCTGGCCTTAACTTTTAAGATAAATCTGATCATTACCATCAGCCACAAATTTACTAAGTGAAACTTCACATCCTTCAAGATGCACATTAATCAAAATGAGAATGTTACTTTGGAAGGGTATTACTATAAAAGTATGCAAACTTAGTTCCCAATGTGACGGAAGCATATCGGGGGTCCATTCTGACTTGTAATTGTTCTACCCAATCTAAACCTAATCCTACCATCTGCTTTTTTTAGCTCTTAAAACTCCAGTGACTCATCTGTTTAGTTTTCTACCCAAACCTACTAACCTAGCCTATAATGGCTGCTTGACCTACAGCCTGGAGGAAAGCAGTTGGAGAAGGTAAGTGCAAGACTGACACCCTAACAAGACAGAAAAGGGTAGTATTACTAGTTATTCTGAAGGGGGGAAAGAACCACAAGTTACCATACACAGGAATCCCCTAAAAAATGTTTTTTGGCACCAGTGCATGGTGTAATGGTTAAGTCGCTATACTCACACATGGCTGACCGTGGTTCGAGTCCTGGACCCAGTGGCTTGAAACTCATGCCTGGCATGTGTGCCTGTGTGCCCAAAATCCCAAGAGGAGACTGGAGGAGAAGGAAATGTGGCATAGCCATCCCCTCTGTGGGGTGATTTCTCGCTTTCTGTCTCTCTGACTCTATCACTCTGAAGAGCACATGTGCTCTATAGCAAAAACCTCTCACACACACACACAAAAAGTTAAAAATGTAAAAATAAAAAAAAAAATGTTTTGTAAACCTTAGGTTACAACTTTTAAGGTTAGAAAGTCGTGGAATAGATTAAGCAGATGGAAATCAGCATTTATTGTAGTAAAATAGAATAGAAAAAGGAAAATAGAAAAGGAAAATAAAAAAGAATATCTCACAAAGAATAGTGGTTAAGAATTATTTTGTGGGGGCCAGTAGGTGGCATGGTGGTTGAGGACACTGGACTGCCACAAGGCTGATTGTGATTCGAGTCTTGGACTTGGCGGCTTGCTTTCTCACTTCCTCTCCCTCTCTCTCTGGCCCTCTCTGGCCAAATTTAAATAAATAAAATAGTTCTTCCCCCAAAAATAATTATTTTGGGAGATTTTTATTCGGGTACATATGTTACATGTGCACACATGCACACACAAATATATCTATGATTTTTTAAAAGTTTAATTCATGATAGAGAACACACAAGTAAGAGAGAGAGAGAAAGAGAGAGAGAGAGGGAGAGAGAGAAGCACCCTTAGCAGGGTCTCATCACATTGAGATTCCTCCTCCTTGGTCCTCCAACTTCTCAGGATCTTGGATACCAGTGCACACAACTGACATGTTTTCCAAACATTTCAGTGATCCAGACCCACAGACTTCTAGCACTGCAGTTCAGTTTGCTACCAACCGTGCCACCAGGCTGGAACTGCAACAGGTACTTGATGTAGACGAGTGAAAAAGACCAAGAAAGGTCTCTGCTTCTAAGTAGACATCCTGGTATTTTTAGAGCATGTGTGTACGTGTGCATGCACAAGCACATGCTTTGTATCTTGATGCAAGAAAACATATGTGGGAGCTTCAAAAAGTTCATGGAGAACAAAATTACTATACAATTTTATTTAGGTGCAAAAAATTAGAAATCTACACATAATTTTTCTTTTTCATATATATATATATATATATATTTATATATATATATGTATATTTTTTCTTATAATTTGCCAGAGGGCACATGCATTTGTCTGAGACAGACAGAGAAAGAAAGTGAAAAATGGGGCCAGCAGGTGGCATAGTGGTTAAGATGCTGGACTTCCGCATGGCTGACTATAGTTTGAATCTCAGGGGACCAGCAGATGGCATAATGGCTACATTGCTGGACTCCCATGTAGTTGATTGTGGTTCAGGTCCCAGACCTCGTGGCTTCAAACTCACACTGGACGCATGTGTGTGCATGCCCAAAACCCCAAGAGGAGAACAGAGAAGGGACTGTGGTGTGGCCATCACCCCTGGAGGGTGATTTCTCACTTTCTGTATCTCTCTCTCTGGCAAGCGCGTGTGCCCTATAGCAAAAATCTTAATTAAAAAAAAAAAAAAAAAAAGGAAGAAAAGAAAGAATCCTGTACCTGGCAGCTTGAAACTCATGCCAGGGTGCATGTCCCAATGTCTAGAAAGACAGTGGAGAAGAAAGAATTGTGGCATGGCCTTAATCCCCCTCTGGGAGGTGATTTCTCACTTTTACTCTCACTGTCTCTGGCAGGCGCATGTGCCCTACAGATTAAAAAAAAAAAAAAAGAAAAGAAAACAAAGATAGAAAGTACCTCACCATGGGGGACAGTCACACTGCAATCCTTGCTCTTCCTCTGTTTCTTACTCCTTTTGGGATTTGGGGCATGCTCACACACATGCACCTGGCATACTTCTCAAACCACCAGGTCCAGGACTTGAACCATGGAGCTAGCCATGTGGGTTCCAGTCACCTTAACCACCATGGGCAGGCCCCATAGTTCTTCATAATATGTATTCTCCATGAACTTGTTAAAAATACTTGAAAAATATTGCTCTTAAGTGATGCTAGTTGGAATGTGGTCTGTGGATTGGTGCTGGTCCATGACTGTTACTGACCTAAGAAATAAATCCAGACACTGAGAATTCACAGACAATTTCACAGCAATTTGACCTCGTTGTTACATATTACTTTATGGTTAGTTTTACTGGCAACTCAGGTTTTTGTTTTTTGTTTTTTGTTATTGTTTTTGTTTTTTGCCATAGGATATAAGCACTCGCTGGTGAGAGAAAGGCAAAGTGAGAAAGCCACCCCTCAACCCTTCTCATCCATTCACTTCTCAGGATTTTGGGCACACGCACACACACGCCCAGTATAATTCTAAAGCCATTGGGCCCGGGACTCAAACTGCTCAGTCGGCCATGTGGGAGAGATCCAGCCTCATTAAGTTTTGAGCCACCTGCTGGAACCTTACTTGTAAATTTAATTAAATTTTTAAAAGAGGTTTTTGCCTTAGGGCACATGCACTTGCCAGACAGAGACACAAAGAAGAAAAGTGAGAAATCACCCCCAGGGAGATGGCCATACTGCAATCCCCTCACCATTCTCCTACCAGAATCTTGGGCATGCACACATGATTTCCACACTCATGTTGTGTGAAAGCCACCAGGTCCAGGACTCCAACCGCAGTCATTTTGTAAGAGTCCAGAGACTTAAATGCTACGCCATCTGCTAGCCCTTTAATTGTATTTTTAAATATATTTAAAAGAATTAATCCATGATGGAGTAGAAATAAGAAAACAAAAAAAAAGGCTAGTCCTTCTCCAGTGATAGTTTGAGCAGCACTGGTCTACAAGACACACTGGCTGGAGTCTTGGGGGTAGTTGTACACACAGTCTACAAAGAGTTTACAGAAAACTTGTGTTATGAAAAAACAATGCCTAGGTTTCAAAAAAAACTTTTTGCACTGAAATGAACCTGGATTTGAATTCCGTTTTCCCACAAACTACTGAAGTTCCCCCATGTACAATACTTTGACTGGAAATTGTGGCTACAGACCACACTGCAGGGAAGGGGCAATAGAGTAAGCAAGAAAAGCCCCAACCATGAAAGTGGGGTTCAGGAAAACTCCTCTTTCCAAGTGCAAAACTGGTAGCAATGAAGATGATGATGCATTGCTAAATTCAGAGGAGGTGAAACCAAAACCATTTCTGGTTGTTTAAATGAACATCAAACGCAGACATGTACTTGAACTACTTACATGTCTAATTACGATGTATTGCAGCAGCAGAATTGATATAATTTCTGATCCACTTTGTTTTCACTGTAGATGTAAGATCTACATTTTCATAATCTGTCACTCATATCAAATGGACAGAAACTCACTGTACTGGAAAAACTGGAAGGAAATCACCAGCATAACATTGACTGGGAAGAGTGGTAAAAACTGTGGGCTAGGAAACAGTTTTGTGGACAAGTTTTTATAAATAATTTTAAAAACTAAACTGTTTTTCTTGTAGCTGATTTTCACTGGTTTCCATTTCGCCTGGGTGTTACTTAGACTCTTGGTCATATTACTGGGGGAAGGCCAACATTTCTTCTTCTTTTATTACACTCCAGCCCAAATCATTGGTGTAGATGTGTTTTTAGATGTTAGTGAGAAAAATGTAAACTAGAGCCCTAAAAACTATGCAGTTATGTAGAGGGTACAAAATATATTCTTAAATGGTTATTTACTATTAAAATATTAAAAGACAGGGCCAGCAGATGGCATAGGGGTTAAAGTGCTAGATCCCACACAGCTGACTCTGCGGTTCAAGTCCTAGACCCAGCAGCTTGAAAATCATGGCTGGAGCTTGTGCGTGTGTGCCCAAAATCCCAAGTGGAGAATGGAGAAGGGACTGTTTCATGGTCATGTTCCCTGGGGAGTGATTTCTCACTTTCCCTCTCTCTGTCTCTCTGTGATGAGCGCACACACTGTCTAGCAAAAACCAACAACATAAAAAATAAAAGACATATAAATTTTGTGTAATTAATGAGTATAGAATTATATAGTGGGAAATATAATGCTTGTCGAGTTATTTATATTTCATTCTGCACTGTAATATATCCCCCAACAAAGATATCAACACTTCAATTACTCTGTAGAACAGATGTTACAGTGGGCTTGGGCAAAGGTATTCTCTGACAGGTGAGCTCGCTCCCTTAGCCAGGTCCTTACCCAGGACTGTTACCTCTGTTAGAATATGCTTAAGGACTAAAGGCTACATGCTTAATGATTTCTATACCAGGCTTGCCATGGTGATCACTAAAGGTTTGATAAACAAATAATTGTTTATATCCATAGACACAAAATTCTTCATTAGACATCACCAAACATGTTTGTAGGGTTGCATAAAAAAGAATGGTACATTAATGGTACAACTGGCTCTTTTATGTCTTAAATCATCAACTTAGATTTTGTTTTCATTTCTTTTTTATTCTCAGAGAGCATATACGCTGGGAGGAGAGGGAAGAAAGTCCCCCCCCAATGGAACATGGCATACCACAACCCTTTTTCCCTCATTCCTCCTTCCTGTCAGGACCTTGGCACACACCAAACGTATGTGGCATATTTCTCATGTTTCATTGGGACCAGGACTCAAACTGTGGGTGGCCACATGGGATCCGGCTCCCTTAACCACTGTGCTATGGAGCTGGCCCTCATTTTCCTTTCAATCAAAATTCTGATGGGCCAGTAAGTGGTGTGGGGGTTGAGGTGCTGGACTCCTCCATGGCCAACCGCAGTTCAGATCCTGAATCTGGCAGCCTACTTTCTCACTTTCTCTCTCTCTCTCTGTGTCTTTCTGGTCAGTGCACGTGCCCTATAGCAAACTGAAAAATGATGATAATAGATAAAATTAAATAAATGATTTTTTTAAAAAAGTCTGACAACTCATACCTTTCAGGGGAGAGGGGATGGAAGAGGCAGAAAAGAAAAGCAGAAGAGGTCAGCCATGGTGGCGCAGCAGCAGAACCACAACACTCTGCGATGCTGAGGCTATGAGGGAAGGTCCTGGGTTCATGTCCTGAGGTCTCTTTGTACACACAAGACACATGTGTAAACGCCTGTGATCCAGGCTGGCTGAGGACAGGAGGACTGGGGAGAGGGACACTGCTCCCTGTCTGCCTTTCATAGAAGAAATTAACAAATAAACATAAAAAAAAAAAAGAAAGAAAGAAAGAGAAGCAAAAGAGAGTAAAATATGTTGAATTGTCTTGACAGAAATTTGAAACCTTCTCTTTACTATAGCTGTGTGTTAAATAACTTCAGCAAGGCTACCAAAAGATTCGGATAGTAAGGATTTTCTGTACTTGCATGTATCTGGTAGGACTAGGGCTCCAAAATGACACATAAATTCATATATTCACTCATACACATTTATGTATGCTATATTTTATCTGAAGAGTATTTCTCTTCTTCTTTTTTTGAGAAGCTTTTTTTGCCTTAGGGTACGTACACTAACCAGAGAGACGGAGAAAGTGAGAGGGAAAGTGAGAAATCACTGTCTGGGAGGATGGCCATGCTGCAATCCCTTCTCCTCCATTCCCCTCTCAGGATCTTGGGCACACATGGCTGGCGTGATTTTCAAGCCACGGCATCCACGACTTGAACCACAGTTGGCCACGTGAGAATCCAATGACGTAACTGCTACTCCATGTGCTGCCCACCCCACCCCCTGAAGAGTATTTTTCATTTACCCACATGCCCCAGACACTAACCCAGACACTGAGGAGCTTCAGTTCTACTGGCCATCTCCAGTTCTACACTTGCTTTCAAGAAAGCCCATCTCATGGCTGGTTCAGGGGGCTCGCCTCCCAGAGTCATCCCTTTCCCTAGCTAAGTACAGCATCGATCTTTTTATCAAGTAGGAACTTTGTGATCTAGGGTATTCTGACTGATTCAGTATATATGCTATATAACACGGTACTTGCTTGAGGTTAAATAAAAGCTGGGGAATAATACTCTCAGTTTTTAAAATATTTGCTGTTGATGCTGTTTTTACTGACTATCTCTGAATTACCTTCACCTTAGGAAGCATTCATTGCTGCCTTCTGTTAAAATGTAGCTTTTCTTATGAAACTCCTTGCTGCGTCTTCATTTAGCGGTACCAGGCACGGCTAGAGATAGAGTTGGCTCCACTTCAAAAGCCGACTATATAATCTTGACTAGCACTTCATGTTACTCAGAAACGCTCTTATTCATCATCCGCTCCCTCCCTGTCATAGTTCTGATAATGGTTGCCTCTAAAACTTCCTATGAAAGTCTCTGGCCCATCCTTAATCTCAGCAGATCACCTCACATCCCACCATCCTGAGAAGATCATAGGGAAGCCTACGGAATGCTCCTCTATGTGAAGTTCCTGTGTATTTACTTGCATGGTCCTGGCTCCTGGCCTTCTGTCATAGGAAGACTCCATTCCAAGCTTTCAAACAATTACTCTCTCACTCTTTTATAGTTTCAGTTGCTTCCATTTCTCTGTTCTCTTCTGCTCAACCAACGCACATATTGAAAATCTTGTAGACCTAGGAATCGTGGCAAAATGGCCAGCTGCATTGAAGAGGCAGCAATGTGATACTGAAGCCACATGGGAAGATCCTGCGTTCATATCCCAAAGTCTCCCTATGTATGCCGCGTGTGCCCAAGAATCTGGCTGGCTAAGGCTGGGGGTGAACTGCAGCATGAAGACCCTGTTGAGGCCAGTCTGCACCCCATCCCCGCCTTTATAATAGAAGAAATAATAAACTTAAAAAAAATGGGACTAGCACATGGCATAATGTTTATATTGCTGGGCTCCCATGCCATCGGCCGTGGTATGAGCCCTGGGCCTGGAGGCTTAAAACTCACACCGGGTGTATGTGCGTGTGTGCCCAAATCCCGAGAAGAGAATAGAAGAGAAGGGATTGTAGCATGGCCATGCCCCCAGGGGGGGACTTCTCACTTTCTGTCTCTCTGTCTCTCCAGCTATAGCGAGCACGTGTGACCTATAGCAAAAATCTCTTGAAAAAAAAAATTCCAGCAAAATCCAGCCCCTGTGATGTAATAATAATGCAAGTATCCTGTGAAGCTGGAAGCCACATTCCTGACGGTAGGTTCAAACTCTCAGATCAGCTTGAAAATATGCCAAGTGCATGTGCACTTGGTCACACGTAGAATCCTGAGGAGCTGGAGGGCTGGGGAAAGGGGATCACTGTGTGATGAGACCCAATCAGGGATACTTCCCTTCTGCATGTGCATCCTGCATCATTAAGAAAAAACAAAAAATCCCAGCACTTCTAAATACTTCTCCTCCCTCATCAAAAGTGACAGGCCTGCCTCTGACATGTCACAGAAATAAAGTCCCCACATCCTGCTTCATTCTCTCCCTGCTTCTTGGCCCACTCCAACTGTGCTGCCACCTCAGCATCACCCGAAAATGTCATCAAAGATCACTGTCACTTGAAGAGGTCACATGGCAGCACAGTGGCAGAGAGAGTCAAATAAAATCAAAAAGCCCCAAAACAATCTGAGTGCTCATCAAGGGGGTTCTCAATGTGTGGAGTACACATACGACAGTCTGTGAGGTACAGAGATAACCTGGGTCATCAAAAAAATCACGACACGTTTTTGCACAGGAAAACACATTATGACTTTTCCGACAACCCAATATATTTAAAATTAAAGATTATCTCCTACCCTATACCTTATACTTAAATACAATGAAGATAAGGGCATAAAAAGGGAAGGGGAGGTGAAGGAGGGAGGAAGACAGGGAGGGAGAATGGAAAAAAGAAAATAACCACTAATCCTTAGTAAGCTTTTATAAGTATCCGAGTGATTTAGAGCAAGCCTATTATCACTCCCTTTCACAGAAGAGGAAACTGAGGGACCAGCATGGTGTAATGATTATGTTGCTGGATTTCCATGCAGTCGACTTGCAGCTCGAGTCCTAGACAGGACAGCTTAAAACTCACACCAGGCCTATGTACGTGTGTGCTCAAGATCCTGAGAGGAGAATGAAGGAGAAGGGACTGTGGCATGGCCATCCCCCCTGGGGGGTGATATCTCTCTTTCTGTCTCTCTCCAGCGAGCACATGCGCCCTATAGCAAAAACTTCTGGTCAATGCCATGGGAGAGGGCACTGCCCCACCTAAGGCCATCACCATGTCTAGGGGCAGCCACTAGCAGGAATTGGGGTGTGGCTGCTCCGTGATCAAGGTCTGTGAACCCTCCCTACTCCACCTGCTTTGTGCAAAGTGATGCAACTGGGAGATACGAAATACTAGAGAGCATGCTGCTCAAGCAAATTTTACAGATTTCACTTTCCTCGCTGGGTTTCTGAGATAGTTAACTCATCAAACATGTTTGTAAAACATCACTCCATGAGCTAATCTGTGCTAGCAAATACCACCAATTCCTTTCTATCAGTCAGCATGAAATTCTTCTGGTAATTCAAGTTAGTTAAACAAGCAGCAACTATCATCTTGTACTTGTTGACAATAAATTTTCAGGGACCAGCAGTTAGCATAATGGCTATGTCGCTGGACTCTCATGTAGTCGACCGTGGTTCGTGTCCCAGACCTGGTGGCTTAAAAAAATACTCACGTTGGGCGCGTGTGCGTGAGTGCCCAAGATCCCGAGAGGAGAATGGAGGAGAAGGGATGTGGTGTGGCCATCCCCACTGGGGGGTGATTTCTCACTTTCTGTCTCTCTGATCCTCTCTGTCTGTCTGGTAAGTGTACGCACCCTATAGCAAAAACCTCTCCAAAAACAAAACAAAAAAAAAAAGAAAAAGAAGAAAAGAAATTTTCAAAACATTTATTTAAAAATAAATGTTAAATATTCTAGTAACATAACCACTCCTTTTTTTTTTAAATTAACAGAGTGCATGTGCAAGAGAGAGAGAGAGAGAGAGAGAAAGCACTCCTCAGCAGGAGTGGTCATGCTCTAATACCTTCTCCTCCATTTCTCCAAACTGTTAGGGTTTAGGGCACATAAGCACATGTACTGAGCATGTTTCTCAAGCCACTGGACCAGATGTAAACCATGGCTGGTCATGGGGGATCTGGCTACCTTAACTCCTAGGTTATGGAAGACAGTCCCATAACCACTATTTTTTGAAAGTATAACTTGTAATAACTTTTTTTTTTTTTTCAAATTCTCCCCAAGGGAGAGATCTGTTGCATTTCCTTTTTTCCTTTTCTGCCTGTTTTAAATTGGTATCTGTGAGAGAGTGAGTAGAAAAACCCTTTTTCTCTGCATTCACCCAATCATGCCAGATGGACCATTAGGGGCCTAAGGATCTGGCAAGAAACAGAGAAAACTGCTCTCTAAAAGCAGAACCATGAATGTATTTCAGGACGTTCATATTTGTACCTGAGAAAGATGGGGCCTAGCATCTCTGTTCAGGAGATTACCAAGTTTTCCTTAACTTCCTGGAGGTCCCAAGATAGAGGTAAAAAAGTAAAGTCTTAGGCTAAGGGGTCTTGCTACAGTGATGCGATGGGGAACTGTTAATAGCTGCCAGAGACAAATCTCTGCAAAAAACATTTGACTAGGAACTAGGAAGAAAGAGAGATTCAACCTAAAATAGTTGCCTTGACTGTTACAGACCTGAGTGATGGGTCTGAGGAACAGAGCTATATGAAAGTGCGTGGGGAGAAGGTGTGGTCTTATCTACTCCAAGGGATGAACTAGAAGTGAGTTTGAAGCCCCCAACTCCAGGAAGAGAGGAAGTCAAGGAGGTGGGCCCACACAATGACACTCTGTAAATCCATAAACAGGCTCATGGGACTGATGGCAACAGCCAAAGGATCGTTATCAGACTGATACTTTACGTCTCTAAGTGAAAATCTTAAAACTTCCTTATATCTGAACTGTGACAGAAGATTTCCCCTGGAGAGAACATTTTAGTCAATTCAAAAACTGGAATTCACATGAAATCCTCTTGGCCATCTAGCACCTTGGAAATTTCTATTCTCCTCTGAGATTTCCTCTACCGGAAAGCCAGGCATGGCCATCAGGAAGGGTCTAACTGCACTTTATGGGGTGCAGGGGGGGGAAGCTCCAAGCCACATGATTTCCTCTGCAGAGATGGGTCCCAGTCCTCCCTTCTGCTTAGCTACAACTAACAGCTCAAGGCCCCGTAAATAAAAACAAACCAGTCAGAGACAGAACTTGTGCAAAGAACCCTGTATTTTAGAGGCTAACTGAAGTAGTTGATATCCTTACTGCCATTAATTTTGTGAGAAAAATGTGGCCTACTTCTTGGTGGTTGGCTGGCACCTGGTAGAAAAGCTTGTTTTGGCTCAGCTGGGTGGCACAGGCAGTAGGGGTGCTACTGCACAATATTGGTGGCCATATGGGCAGGCTCAGGCTTGCACTTCAAGTCTACGTGAACATGACGGTGTGCACCCACAATCATAGCTGGCTGCAGGATTGGGGGAGGATTGCAGAGTGAAGACCCTGTCAAGGGTGTTGCCTAACCCTATCCTCTGTTAGGAAATAAACTTTTAAAAACATTTTCAAAAAGGAAAGCAGGCAGGCTGGCCAGCCTGTTTTAAACAAGCAATCCATTCACTGACTCTCATTCCTTAATCCTTTTTCAACACCAAGAAGTAGAGTAGAGGAAGGATGTGCATACCAGTTCCAAATTCACATGAGAATTCCCCAAGATGTGCCTTTCTTAAAGGGAACTAACAAAATCAAAAGAGGGGATTCCCAGGACCTGAACCCAGGACCTTTACCATATGGGGTCAGTTGTGTTACCATATGGCCCGGCCCCTACTTGACTTTTTTTTATTTCTTTTTTTTGGAGAGGTTTTCGCTATAGGGTGTGTACACTTGCCAGACAGACAGAGACAGACAGAGAGACAGAAAGTGAGAAATCACACCCCAGGGAGGATGGCCACACCGCAATCCCTTCTCCTCCATTCTCCTCTTGGGATCTTGGGCACGCATGCACACACACCCGGTGTGAGTTGAAGCCACCGGGTCCAGGACGTGAACCGCAGTCGACTGCGTGGGAGTCCAGCAACATAGCCATTACACTAACTGCTGGTCCCACCCCTACTTGACTTTAATAGCAAAGATTCCCAGAGCCTTTCAACACCTGGGAGAGGAGCCCTGATTGCTGGTCTTTTGCCATGCCGCTGCAAGCTTATAGATGTAGGGGTGATGATGATGCACATTATCTAACCAACCCTAAATTCTGCTCCCTGCAGGGACAAGCAACATTATCAACAGGTCTGGATATTTTACAACATAGTAAAGGAATAAGAAATCTGAGTCATTCATTAGAGAGGAGAGAAAGTTTCCATTCTGTCTAGCCTCTTTGGACTAGGGGAAAAAAAAAAAACACGGGCTGGATCTCAGTGCCCAGAAGTCCAAGAAGGCACACACCAGTCACACTAACAACATGACAAGCTTGGGAATAGAGAGTCGGGAGTGTTCAAAAGTGAAGATGGGGACCTGCAGATGGTGGAATGCATATGTTGCTGCACTCCCATGTAGTCAATCATGGTTTGAGTCCCGGATCTGGCGGCTTAAAATTCACACCAGGACCAGGACCAGCAGTTAGCGTAATAGCTATGTCGCTGGACTCCCACGTAGTCGACTGCGGTTCACGTCCCGGACCCAGTGGCTTAAAACTCACGCCGGGTGCGTGTGTGTGCATGCCCAAGATCCCGAGAAAAGAATGGAGGAGAAGGGACTGCAGCGTGGCCATCCCCCTGGGGGGTGATTTCTCGCTTTCTGTCTCTCTGTCTCTGTCTGTCTGGCGAGCGCACGCGCCCTATAGCAAAAACCTCTCCAAGAAAAAAAAATAATTCACACCAGGTACATGTGCATGTGTGCACAAAATCCCAAGAGGATAATGGAGGAGAAGGGATTGCATGTGGCCATTCCTCCTGGTGGGTGATTTTTCACTTTCTGTCTCTGTCTGTCTCTCTGGTGAGTGTATGTGCCCTCTATCAAAAATCTCTTTTAAAAAAAAAAGTGAAGATGAGGCATGTGAGTGTGACAGAAGACAGAGGAATGCAGAGAGAGAGGTTTGGCAGGGGTCTTGGTCTTCCACGGACTGGGAAAGACCCAAGAGCAAGGGAAGACATCCTCGGCTCACCAAACTAGCTTCTCTGAAGGAATCACTGGACAGCACAGAATGACCTGCCAGAAAAATCAGCTGCAAGCTCCTGATAAACAATCCGAAACGCTGGAGAGCTGTGAACGCCAAAACAGCACAGCTAAACAAGGCTGTGGAAATGAGGGCTATGCAAGGATGACGTAACTAAAACAAGGTGTCAAGTGAAAACACTACAGATCATCATGTTCTATTTTAAATGCTCAAAACTTGGAATGTGTTAGACATTACCAGGTCATGGACTCAGGAGAAAAGGAGCGGCCCCCTTATTAAAGGTGCTGCTCTGTTTCCATTGACCTAACACTTTTGTCCTAATGACTCGTGAGATGAATGAAAGAGAGCAAATCTTTTTTTTCCTTTTTTTTTTCTTTTTTGGAGAGGTGTTTTTTTTGTTTTTGTTTTGTTTTGTTTTGTTTTGTTTTGTTTTGCTATAGGGCGCGTGCACTCACCAGACAGACAGAGAGAGACAGAGAGACAGAAAGCGAGAAATCACCCCCCAAGGGTTATGGTCACGCCACAATCCCTTCTCCTCCATTCTTCTCTCGGGATCTTGGGCACGCACGTACATGCGCCCGGCGTGAGTTTAAGCCACCGGGTCTGGGACTCGAACCGCGGTCAACTACATGGGAGTTCAGTGACATAGCCATTACGCTAACTGCTGGTCCCTAAAGAGTGCAAATCTTGACTTCAGAACCAACATCGCAGTGCTCTACTGAGTTTGAAGAAAGGGTGGAATATCAATTATTTTATAGGTTTGTTTTGTTGGTTTATAGAAGGTTCAAAAATAAGTATGGCTAGATTTTTGAGGACAATTTGTGTTCAGGCTCAACTATAGGTGGTTTGAATTACATCCTTCCAAAATTCATGTGTTGAAGTCCTAACTCAATAGGGACCAGCAGTTGGTGTTAATGGCTATGTTGCTGGATTGCCACAGAGTCCATCGCAGTTCGAGTCCCAGACCTGGTGGCTTAAAACTCACAACGGGCACATGTGCATGCATGCCCAAGATCCCAAGAGAATGGAGGAGAAGGAATTGTGGTGTGGCCATGCCCCCTGGGGAGGGGGGTGATTTCTCACTTTCTGTCTCTCCATCTGTGTCTTTCTGATGAGCACATGTACCCTATAGCTAAAACCTCTCAAAAAAAAAGGGGGGGGGCATTTTATTTGGACATAGCGCCTTTACAGAGATGATCAAGTTAAATGAGATCACTAGGGTGGCTTGAATCTTCCATGACTGACGTCCTTATAAAAAGGGGATTTGGACACATATGCGTGAGAGAAAGATGATGTGAAGACAAATGGAGAAGATGGAACAGGCTACAGAGAAAAGCCTGGAACAGATTCAGACCAGCGATCAGAAGGACCCAATCCTGCCAACATTTTCCATGTCCAGAATTTGTCTGAGTATAAACGGCCTACACAGGGCAACAATGTGTGGCCCTAATATACTCCATCAATGACAGTACTCATCCAACTGCCTTCTATACCCCAATGATCAATGTGATACGCTCAGTCAAATAGATCTAGCATATTTGGCAATTCTGGAACTATAACAACTAGTTACGTAGTAATTATGTGTCCCCAGATTCAAACTATATTGCTGCTGAGAAATCTGGCAATGACCTCCAGAGAGTACCCACTGGAGTTTGAAATCACAAAGGTATTGTGCATATGCGGTAGCTTTTCATGCTTTCTTATACTCACCATCATACCCTCAAAATAAAATTACTGCAATTCCATAACTTAACTAAACTTTTACAGTGAAACTGTAAACTTTTAAACTTTCTTATTCTTAAAAATAAGAAGCAAAACTGGGGGCCAGCAGATGGCTTAGTGGTTTCTTTATTGGATTCCCACATGCTTGACCATAGTTCGAGTCCCAGACCTGGTGGCTTGAAACTTGCGCTGGGCATGTGAGTGCATGCTCCCAAGATCCCAGGAGGAGAATGCAGAAGGGATTGTGGTGTGGTCATCCCTCCTGGGAGGTAATTTCTCACTTTTTCTCTCACTGTCTCTCTCTCTCTTTTTCTCTCTCTCTCGTGAGAGCAGATGGTCTAAAGCAAAACCCTCTGAAGAAAAACAAAAAGTCCCCAAAGACAAAATTATAATTAATGTGTAAAAATCATAGCATTTCATTGTTTGTTCAGAGAGAGGTTTATGCAGGCTCCTAGAAGAGGACACAGATTTTTGATTGCTACATCAAAGCAATCTAATGATTAATGAATAGTTTTATACTAACAGTGAAACTACTTAATAAAATATTCAATTAAAAAATTTAAGGATGACTCATGCCTAGCAAGAATTAGGTCTTCTTTCATTTCTTCTGCTGGCAGGTCTCAAATACTCGAAGACATTTTCACAAGAGCAAACATGTCAGATGAAAGCATGTCATCGTGCCTCTCTGATGAGTCAGAGGCCATTCCTCCTCCACAGAGTAAAATCAAAGCAGTCTGGGGGCTTTTAGCACTCAGTTCCAAACTTAAGACGCTAGCAGCTAGAGAAATTCTTGACTGTAAATCATACCTTATCTTCAAGAAAGAAACACAGCTACTGAGCAAGCAACACAGATATAACCACGTAGGCTTTGAAACACATACCCAATATTCTCCTACTCATGCAAAGAATTATTTCTGCAACTTTATGGTGAAAGCCTTTCATGTTTATTATTATTACTAAATCATTGGGCTACCAGAGATTTCCAGAAGTTTCCCATTGTGCTTCTGCTTACAACCAGGACAAACAGATCTACTATAACCTGGAGACAAACCAGCTGACTTCGACAGTCAAGGGCACCATGCTGGCTGTGCAGGTTGTGTCCTGCACAAAGAGCCTCACCCTGAGGATTAGACACTGAAATCCAGCCAGTTCCAGCTTGGGGGCTATATTTGCATAAAGGTTTCTAATTTGCATGAAGCTCACTAAGAACTAGCAGAGACTCTCAATATCTAGTTTTCAAAAGGCAATAAAAAGGGCCACTTATCAACATTAATCTTTTTTAAATATGTCACTTCAGAATTTCACATTAATCCTCTTCTCTAAGGATATCTTGAGGCTGTCAATCTAAAATTACCTCATTGAAAGGCAGCATATTTTTAAAGAATTATTTAATTTTATTAACTATTATCATTTTTTAAATTTCACCAGAGACAGAGAGAGAAGGAAAGCAAGAAAGCAGATCACTCAGGTCTGTGACTCAAACCACAGTCAGTCATGTTCACTTCTATAACTAAAGGTGCTTAAAACTGCTGCACTCCAGCACCTTAACCATCACATATGCCAGCCCCGAGGGCATAATTTTAGGCACTAGAAGTGAAAAGAAGTTCACAGAAGTTCCAGAAGTGAAAGCAGTCAGTATGTTGGAGTGGAAAAAACAAAGGAGTAAAGGCTCCAAATGAGGCTGGGCCAGGTGGTGCAGGACCCAGGAAGACCACAGAGAATTCTACAAAGAGAGGGACAACATTAAATTGTCATAAGCCAGGAGTGACTTGCTAGGACATGTGTTCCTAAAAAAGTTCTCTGGCTCCTATACAGATCATGAATCTGAAGGAAGCCAAAGAGGGAAGGTCCAGCTGAAAGTTGGTTGCCTGGACAAAGTGGAGGCAGTGAAATGGAGGGAAGTGAACAGATCCAAGCTATGTTAGGAGATGGAATTAGTGGGACTTGGGGAATGACTCGATGCAGTCAAGAGTGAAAGAAGAAATGATGTCCAGCCTACAGCACCAAGTAAATGGGCAGATGATGTTGTCTATAAAGGATACTGGAGGAACAGGTTTTGGGGGTCAAAGTCATGAATTCCATTTAGAGCTGATAGTTTCATGAAGCTGTGGGGTAATATGCCTTCTGGTAAATGCTGCTACTAAAATATGATACACTCAACCATCTTTGTATCAAAATCTGAGAAATGCAATTTTGATGAGACTTTTGGAAGAACTATGTCTAAATGCTAAATACAGGGTTTGTAATTCTCATATTATAATCCATGGCAACATTTCTGTCTCCACTCCCAGAGTGTTTTTGGTTAGACCAGTTGTTCTAAGAGTAAAAAAAACCTCAAGAGTTTTTCCATGTGGTAGGAGTTCAAAGTCATATAACACCGTGACAATCATCCCTCTTCCTATCCTTGCCCCCACAATTTGTTCTCATCATCATTTCATCATGGGTTTCTAATAAATGAGGACATGAAATTCATCAAGAGCAGTGGGTCTCAAAGTGTGGTCCCCAGACCATGGATCATTAGCATAACTTGGGAACTCGTTAAAAATGCAAATTTTTAGCTCCACTCCAGACCCACTGAAGTGGAAAACAGAAAACGAAGGTTGGGCAAGTTCTCCAGACAATGCTCATGCACACTAAGTTTAGGAACCACTGAAAATGATCAGTGGTGGGTATCAGTTGGAAATCCTTTATGACTGCTTCTGAATTGTCATTTTTTTTTCTTATTGAAATTTCCTTGATGCTTCAAAACTGTGGTCAGTATCTAAGTAAAGGCCCTTTCCAGGTAACACCATCTCCTCTTTTGGATTTTATATTATCCCTTGTGGGATGCACATTTTCATCATCTGAACCTCACCTACACTCTCAATCAATTGCTGGTGGGAATGCTCTCCTCCTCTGAGTCCATCATACACCCATTACTGTAAGTTATACTAGTGTGGTCACAGCAGGAATCTTGTCTTTCTGGATTCATCACAGTATCTAATATACAGTATATAGGAACCCCAATAAAAGTCTAACTGGTTGTTCTAGATCAGTGTTTTTCCATGTGGGGTCAGCAGGCATAAAAATCACCTGAAATGTGTGTTTAGAGTACAGATTCAAGGTCCTAATCCTAGTCTATTAAACCAGAAAGTCCGGCTCTCTCGCGGCCTCGCTTCCAAGATGACGAAGAAAAGAAGGAACAACGGCCGTGCCACAAAGGGCCGTGGCCATGTGCAGCCTATTCGCTGCACATGTGCCCAAGGACAATGCTACTGAAAAGTTCGTCATCTGAAACATAGTAGAGGCCGCAGCAGTCAGGGACATCTCCGAAGCAAGGTCTTCAATGCCTATGTGCTCCCCAAGCTGTATGTGAAGCTACATTACTGTGTGAGTTGCGCCATTCATAGCAAGGTAGTCAGGAACCGATCTCGGGAAGCTCGCAAGGACTGAACACCCCCACCCCGATTTAGACCTGCGGGTGCTGCTCCTCGCCCTCCACCAAAGCCCATGTAAGGAGCCGAGTCTTTAAGGACTAAAGAACTATCTGTCCTCTGGGAAAAAAAATAAAATGCCGATTATACATTAAAAAAAAAAAAAAAAAACCAAACAGAAAGTCCTTGGAACGGAGCCTAGGGTTTGCATTTCCAATGTACCCTGAAATCCAATTACCAGTGCTGTAAATGAAAGTTATCTTGATGACAACTACACACCTGGATTAAATTCTTGTTGTTGGTTTTTTCCCCTTTTTTGGGGGGTGGTGGGGGGTGAGGGGTTGTCATAGAGTATGTGCACTCCCCAGAGAGAAAGAGACAGTGAGAGGGAAAGTGAAAAATCACCTCCCAAGGGGGATGGCCATGCCACAATCCCTTCTCCATTCTACTCCTAAGATTTTGGGCATGCATGCACACGTGCCCAGCATGATTTTCAAGTCGCCGGGTTCAGTACTTAAACCATGGTTGGCCAGGTGGGAATCCAGCAATTTAACCACTATTGCACCTCCTGGCCCCAGGTTAATTTGATCACAGAACTAAGCTAAATGAAGGCAAAACAAATTGAAATGAACTTACCTTATTCTTAACCTGTGGTCCACTTCTTAAACGTACAGTGTAAGCTGTAAAATTTTAAAACAATAATATCACTTAGTGCTCTCAGATTTAGCCTATGAAGAACATTGGGGGATAATTTTCTTTTCAGCTGAGTCTTCCCCAGCCTAAACGTATGGAACTGACTTTTCCCGCCTTTTTTATCTTTATTTTCAACCCAGATACCTGGGCTTTAAGAACATTTTTTAAAATATTCTTTGGCTTATTTCTCCTAGGCTTACTCATTTGTAAATCATCTATGTTTATTAACCTCAACAAAATTTAAACATGGACTTTCAGGTATAAAAACGAAACACCAAAACAACTATCAAATAGCAAACAACATTATTTATAACTAGTGACTCATTGTTCTAGAACCAAAAAAATAGTTCTTGCCTTTAAATATAAAAAGTTAAACTTATTCCCCCCATTACCAACTGCCCTGCATCCTCCTGCTACCACGTGAACATGTGAGCCCCTGTGTCCCCTCACACCATAAAAATGCCTGCAGACAGACAGATCCAGCCAAAATAGATACCAGAAGCCATGGTATTTAACAGAAGCAGAAAGGAGTCAAAACACAAGTGATTTTTAAAATACTGTTGCAAGAGTAGTAGCTATAAAACAAAAGAATAAATGACATGCATTTTCCTAAAAGCACTGCGTTTCAAAACAATATGTGCTCAGGAACCAGCAGTTAGCATAATGGCTATGTCGCTGGACTCACACGTAGTCGACCGCGGTTCGCGTCCCGGACCCGGTGGCTTAAAACTCACGCCGGGCGCATGTGCGTGCGTGCCCAAGATCCCGAGAGGAGAATGGAGGAGAAGGGATTGCGGCGTGACCATCCCCCCTGGGGGGCGATTTCCCGCTTTCTGTCTCTATGTCTCTCTCTGTCTGTCTGGAGAACACACGCGCCCTATAGCGAAAACCTCTAAAAAAAAAAAAAAACCAATATGTGCTCATCATTACTTTGCCAAGCACATGCAAATCCTTTTGGGAAAATGGCACTAAAATTTTACCAGGGATTTCTAAACTAAGGTGCAACGGAAAAAGAGACACACAAACACCCTTGAAATCTATAAAAATGACCAGCCTTGGGTGGTTCTAATGTATGCTATTAACTTTTGTTTTTGACATTTGATAATGGAATTGTCAAATTCCATTTCTGAGATTAATTTAACTTTCATATATGTTCATGGAAGGAACATATATTGGCTCCTTCTGGCTAACAAGAAAATACTTTTAATCGAGATATAATTTACATACAGCAAAAGTCACGCTTTGATGTGTAAAGTTCAATGATTTTGACAAATGTGTGCAGCCATGTAACCACTACATAAACTGGGTTGAAATGTGTTGTCACATAGCTACTGAGCCCTTAAAATGTGGCCAACCAGGAGTAGCAGGTGGCGTGGTAAAGGCACTGGATTCCCACATAGCCGCATAGCTTACTAAGGTTCAAGTCACAGGCCTAGAGGCTTGAAAATCACACCAGGAGAGAGACAGAGACAGAGAGAGAGAGAGAGACATGCGCACGTGTCAAAAACCCCAGGAGAAGAATGGTGAAAAAGGAATTGCTGCATGGGGGTGCTTTCTCACTTTCCCTTTCACTGTCTTTGGCGAGCACATGTGCCCTACGGTAAAAACTTAGAAAGTGCCACTCCAAGATCAGATGTTCTCTAAGTATAAAATATACATCAGACTTCAAAGACTTGGCTATAAAAGACAATGTAAAGGATCTTAAAAGCAATTTTAAATTGATCACATGGCAAAATTAAAATAGTTTGTATATGTTGGGTTAGACAAAATTACTTTTGCCTGTGTTTTTTTTTTCCTTTTGTTAATGCAACTATCAGGAAATGAAAAGTTGAAAGAGCTCACACTGGTAACTCAAATTACCTTTCTATAGGATAGAGATGACGTGGAATATTTCTATCCTCCAAACACTGCCCTCTTGCCCCTTCGCAGCTGGTATCATGTCCCCACTCTCCACCCTCAGCTCATGGCAACTAGTGAATTAATTTATAAAAATTTTGCTTTTAATAGGTTTTTACAAATATTTCCTTTTTTCTTTTTCTTGTTTTGTAGTTTCTAATTTTCCATCATTTCACATTTTTTATTCTTATTTATTTTTCTTTCTTTCTTTCTTTTTCTTTTTTGCTAGAGTACACCTAGAGTGCTTGCCAAAGAGATAGAGACAAAGATAAAGGAAGAGGGAGAATACACCCTCCATGTGGGTTAGTCATGCCTCAATCCCTTCTCCATTTCTCCTCCTCGGGTTTTACAAGTCGCTGGGGCTGAGATTCAAATTGCTTGGTTGGCCATGTGGGACCTGAGTCCCTCAACCACCAGTCTACAGGGCTGGCCTTTGTTTTTGTAATTTTTAAAAAGAGCTTTACAAGATTTTTTTTTTTTTTTTTTGCGGGGGGAGAGGTTTTTGCTATGGGGCACGTGTGCTTGCCAGAAAGACAGAGAGAGACAGAGACAGAAAGCGAGAAATCATCCCCCAGGGGGATGGCCACACTGCAATCCCTTCTCCTCCATTCTCCTCTCGGGATCCTGGGCACACACGCACACATGCCCAGCATGAGTTTAAGCCACCAGATCCGGGATTCAAACTGCGGTTGACTACATGGGAGTCCAGCAATGTAGCCATTACGCCAACTGTTGGTCCTAATCTTCACAAGATTTTAAAAAGTCTTATCTACAGTTAACCAATGTTATTTTAAGTAGCCAACTCTCAAGCTGGTAGGTCACCACAGAAGCAGTTTAAGTAAGGAACTTCCTTCCAAGAAGTGACAAGCACAAGTGGTTCATAACTCAATGGAGACCTTGTGCACACACTCACACAACAGCATCTATTCACAGAGGTGGAGAACCTCCCAGACCTTAATTTTAGTAAGCCCCAGGAAAGGGTGGAGAAAGCTTTCTCTGTGCTAAGGATAGGCTGGGCAGAAATGTAAAGCACTGACTTGGTAAATCGTTTCCAGGTGGGGTGGGGAGCAGAAAGATTTTCCAGAATATAGGAAAAACTCTGCAGGCTACCTTCAACCCCATTTTCTCCCCCTCTAAGTTGGTATAGGAGCTGGCTGTCAGCCTGCCTGCCTCTGAGCCCCTGGCGTCCTCCTCAATCAACCTCGGAAATTTCCACCCCTCATTTCTATCTTTGCCCCTTCCTCTTATTCTCAGTAGAGAACTAGAACAAAGTTCTGCATTTTGAGCATTTTACTACTTGTCCTTTAGAGAAAGGTAGAAAATACTTATTCTGCTCTTTGGTCTGTGGTTTCTTGTTTCCTCTGAAGTAACTAAAAGCACACAAGAGATTCATATCCTTCTTACCAATTTTTTTTTGTGTGTGGAAAACTCTTTGCACAAAGAGGACTATCTACTCAACTGAGCATGGTCCCAAAGGGAGAACAGCTGTTGGCCTCAGACAATTTCTGTCTTCAGCTTAGATTAGATGACACTCATCTCACCAGACCTATCCAACAAGATCCCTTCCAGCCAACAGGATAATGTACTAGAAATGGACAAGTCTCCAGTGTAGCTCTCATGCAAGTAATACCCTAGGGAAGGATGCTAACTAGTGGTTCCTTAGCCGTGACCGCCAGAAGCCAGGAGGGGTTTGTTAATCAGGCATGTTCCTGGCAGACACTGCCTCAAACCACATGTGTCCATTCACCTTGCTCTCAATGAGGTTCCAGTACACTCAGGAAACAGATAAGAACATAAACACAAGTAGGCACGTTTAATCCATATCAGGAGAGGTCTACAGTCTTTCCAGATATGGATTCAGCTATGAAATATTGGTTTCCTTGACCGAAAGTAAAGATTTTCTGCCGAGATTTCCCCCTCCAGACTCATTTCTAGTGGGAAAGGCACCAGCTAAGCCAGGCCTATCCTGATATGGATACTGTACTTTGGCTGTGAAATATTGGTTTCCTGGACTGAAAATGAAGATTTTCTGCTGAGACTTCCCCCCTCTAGACTCATTTCTAGTGGTTAGGAATAGCTCTGTGTCTCTTTCTCTCCATTTCTATCTGTCTGTTTCTGTCTTGCTCCCTGTGGCTTTTAATTTTTTTTTTTTTTTTTTAAGGTAAAGTATTCTCTGGGCTCTCAACTCTCCTTTATTGTGTTAAGTGGTGCCTTTCCTCACTTCATTTAGGAAAGGCACCAGCTAAGCTAGGCCCATTCAAATATGAATACCATACTTCAGCTGTGAAATAGTGGCTTCATGCAGCACGCATGCGCACTGTGCAATTTTCAATTTTGCTTTATAAAATTATAATCTTATGGTTTTTTTATCCTTTTTCATTTTATTTTTTCTTCTTCTTTCCTCTTAATTCTTTTCCTTTTTTCTTTATTCATGTTTTGATCAATCTCTATGCACTAAATGTCTAGACAGGTCCAAGTTTCCAATCATCTGAATATGATCAGGGTCAGAATATTCCTCTCTTCACCTTGAATCTGATATACGAAGAGTGAAAATGGAACAGAAGAAGGATTGCAGATCACCTCCTTCTGCTTGCCACTGAATGCTCAGATTGAACTTCAAGAATTAGGAAGAAATGCATCATCCATTAGATGACTAGAAATCACCACAGGATCACAGGAAATATGGGAAAGCAAGACAATACCGTTCCTCCAAGGGAAAAGAATAACACCTCTTCATCTTCAAACAGTACAATGGAACTCATGGAAATGTCTATTAAGGATTTTTAGAATATTCATAGTAACAAAGCTAACAGAGATGGAAGAGAAGAGAGACAATGAATTGCAGAAGAGGCAGGAGAAAGGAGCTGACAAGTTCCAGGAGGTGAGGTAATTCTTGTATGATCTAAAAGAGGAAATACACATTCTAAAAAAATCAAATGGACCTGTTAGAGATGAAGGCAATAATACAGGAAGTCAAAATCTCCCTCGAAAGTATTAAAAGCAGACTAGATCATACAGAAAATCAAATTTCAGATGTAGAAGATAGGATCGCTGGCCTAGAAAAATCTACCATGAAGACTAAGAAAATGCCCCCCCAAAAGGAGAATAATATACAAGAAACACTAGATACCATGAAACATCTAAACATCCAGATAATTGGTATCCCAGAAGGCAGAAAGACTCATAAGGGCATTGGTAATCTAGTCTGTGAAATCCTGGCATTCCAAGGCATTCCAAGATTCTGACCCAGGAAATACAGAGGACCCCAAATAGGATCAACCCAAGAAGATATTCTCCAAGACACACTATGGCCAGAATGACCAAAACCACAGACAAAGACAAGGTACTAAGATTGGCAAGAGAGAAAAAAAATCAAGTTATCTACAAAGGGATATCCCATCAGGCTAACAGCAGACCTCCCATCGGAAACGATGCGAGCAAGAAAAGAATGGGAAAATATATTCAAAGTGTTGAGTGAAAAACAATTTCAGCCAAGAATATTATATCCACCGAGATTATCCTTCATATGGGAAGAGAAGACAAGAATATTTTCAGATAAACAAAACCTGGAAGAATTTACCAACACCAGACCAGATCGCCAAGAAGTTCTCAAGGGAGTGCTACACCAGGAAAATTACATACAGACGCACAGAAATAAGAGTTCAAAAGCTAAGAAAATGGCCGACTTAATCATAGAGACATGTCTGGAGTTGAATATCATATCCCAGAATTTAATCGGGAAGATCAGACCACAACAAAAGATAGATTAAGTACATGAGACTTAACTGGTGAAATAGCATTTTATGACTTCTGACTAAAACATTGCTGATTTTCTTCTAGGCTTTGTTTTCCAGTTTTAAGGATTTTGTCCTGTTTTGAGCTGCCAATAGGTTCACGTACCTACTATTTGAACAGAATCCTAACCTGTTGCCTGGCTTTACGTTTTAAGTAAAGCTCCTTAGTATTTCTTTGATTTATTAAAGCTAAAACTGCTTTTCTTGAAATTAAAAATATATAAAAAATATTTTTTAATGACCATAGTAAGCTTTATAGCATCAGCTAGGTGTTACCTTATAGTATATTCATTCTTCTCAGAGTTTCGTACCTAAAGTCAGATATGTATTCACTGATATGTACACACCAGCTAAACTTGCTATTCAAAGTAGTTAGATTACTTAAGAAATTTTGTGAATCAATAAAATGGGGAAAAAAGGAATGGAAAACAACTGTAGACACCTAAGATAGTGTGGGAAAAGGGTGGGAAATGGTAGAGGGTGAAAAATAAGGGTAATATATGTATATATATGAAACTAGAAATGGAAAATTAATGATGATAACATGTATGATTAAGCCACTATGTAGTACATTTTGGATGGGAAATTACATTTTGTGTTCTGTGACAATGCTCAGGGAATAAATATAAATTAAGTAATTAATTTAAAATGTTTCAGAAGAAAATTTCAGTGCACTTGTAACTAGATTCTAGCTTTGTCCATAGTTTTAGTTTAAGGTATTATGTGAATCAATAAAACATGGGAAAAAATTAAATAAATAAATAAATAAATAAATAAATAAATGGAAAAGAAAATGGGTCTACACCTGAAATTTCTGAGTGAAATGAAAATATTTTCCCAGGGTGTACTGCCAGTGAAAGAGAGGAGTTTGTTTCCTCAGTTACAGAATGAAAATAAACCATTCACCAAACACCCCCTATATATAGCCTCTAATCATTACAAAACCCTTTCAAGGAAGATATTATCATATCTATTTTATAGATGAAACAAAACCAGGTTAAAATGGATTTACAGGTCAGCCCCACAGCCTAGTGGTTGAGGGAGCCAGATCTGACATAGCAAATTGCTTCAAATCCCAGCCTGGTAGCCTGAAAAATATGCTGGGCGAGTGTGAGTGTCCCAAGTCCTGACCGGATGAAGAAATGGAGAAGGGACTGTGATCATGTCCCATTGAGGGTACTTGTATCCTGTCCCTGTGTTTCTCTGTCTCATGGTGAGTGCACATACGCCCTCTAGCAATTAAACAAACAAATGATTTGTTACTGCTAGAAGTGACTGACTGCAGGGCCTTGGAGGAGTCCGACCCCATGGGGCCCTAGGATCTGTTTTGAGCCTTTGACCTTTGAGCACAGCCTTGGTCGGCTAAGCACATTGGCAAGGCCGCTGCTGTACGCCCCCCGACCTATGAGCAAAGCTTGGGTTGACTCAGCATGTTGGCAAGGCCGTTTGTTGTATGCTCCAGAGACTGCAGTAGCCTTGCTAGGAAGCGACCCCTCTCTGACTCCCTGATATAGTACTATAAAAGAATTACATAGCTCTCTTGAGTAGGTGATAAGAATTCCCAAAAGTCCCCTGACCACTCCCCTTTGCCCTGATCACCTACTGTTAATTACAATGTTTCATCCCTGTGGTCACAATAGAGGGTGTGCTGAAGTTCAATCTAGGCAGAAATAATCTTCTTGACCTTTGGAAGGCCCTTCAAGATACATTTAATATAAGCTTAAAAATAATCTTATCTTTACATAAAATAGGATTAGGCCAAAACTGGCCCAGGACACCCCGCCCTCACCAAGTGAAATAGACAAATATATTAGGATTCCTTAAATTAAGTTTTAGGTCCCCCCCCAGCATCGGCTGATAATTAACTCTGCTTGCTGGAGGCTATTTCCCCTAACGGCATTCCATAAAGTTTTCAAAGACCTGCCTACATCAAACAAACAACTGCTGAATTGTAATAGACCTGCCCTTAATCCAACCCTGAATGGAATCTGTGTTCCCTATTGTTAAAACTTTATGAACTGATAATTAAAACATGTAGCCCCTCACCCATTTATTTGCATGTATCACATTTTCAATAAAAAGACACGATAATTCCTAGCAGTTGTCACTCTACAGAGAGCGATCTCTGAGGAGTGTCCGACTCAGGACGCACATGAAAAGGCACTGAGGCCTTAGTCTTCCTTTCCTGCGCCCCCTCCGACGATTCAACCCACCCCCACCTAGGCTGGACCCCGGCAGGGCCTAAAATATGATAGGGCCTAAACTGGTAGACACAATTGTTGAATTAATTAAAAAGTTGAAAAATACAGGGGCCAGCAGGTGGCACGGTGAAAGGCACTGAAATTCCACAAAGCGGACCACAGTTTGAGTCCCAGACCTGGAGGCTTGCTTTCTCACTTTCCTTCTCTCTCACTCTTGCTCTTACGCTCACTCTCACTCTGTTCGTCTCTGGTCAAATTAAGAATAAGTAAATAAACAAATAAAGTTAAATAAAACAATTCTTTAAAAAATTTGAAAAATACAAAACATATTCCAACAGAGCTAGAAGACTATTGGCTGCCTGCATTAGGTGCTGCATGAGGCACTATCAGACTTTGTAGGCATATATCAGCCTTAATAGCAGGAAAAAAAATAAACAAATAAGAAAGGCCACATACTTATATGTTCAACAACTATGAATAATTTGCATTTGAATCTCACTTATGAAAGAAAGAAGCAACTGGAGGGACCAGCAGATAGCACAATGGTTATATCTCTGGACTTCCACATAGTCAATCACAGTTGCAGTCCTGGACCCAGCAGCATAAAACCCACACCAAGCACATGTGCATGCATGCCCAAAATCTTGAGAGGAGACTAGAGGAGAATGGGCTGCAGCATGGCCACCCCCCAGGGGTAATTTCTTGTTTTCTGTCTCTCTGGTGAGTGCACATGCCCTATACCAAAAATCTCTTTAAAAAAAAAGAAAAGAAAAAAAAGCAACTGGCTCCATCATATAGTAACCCACCCAGGGACCAGCAGTTAGCTTAATGGCTATGTCGCTGGATTCCCATGTAAGTCGACCGCTGTTCGCGTCCCGGACCTGGTGGCTTAAAACTCAATCCAGGCACGTGTGCGTGCATGCCCAAGATCCCGAGAGGAGAATGGAGGAGAATGGATTGCGGCGTGGCCATCCCCCCTCGGGGGGTGATTTCTCGCTTTCTGTCTCTCTGTCTCTCTCTGTCTGTCTGGCGAGCGCACGCAGCCTATGGCAAAAACCTCTCAAAAAATTTTTTTAAAAATAAAAAAATAAAAAAAAAACCCACCCATAGGACCTAGGGAAATTCAATCAAATCTAAAATGTAGTTAATACCTACAACATTGGTCATTTCTTTTGTGAGATTCTTAGTTTTTGTTTTATTTTGTTTAGTTATAGGACATGTGCACTGGCCAGAGACACAGCGGGCAACTGAAATCACCCCCCAGGGCGGATGGCCACACTGCAATCCCTTCTCCTCCAGTGTCCTTCAGTATTTGAATATGTATACACACATGCCTGGCATGAACTACAAGCTACTGGGTCCAGGATTCAAACCAGGATCAGTCATGTGTGAGTCCAGTGTCACAACCACTACACCACCTGTTGACCCCAACATTGATAATTTTTATACAAGGGCTTTGTTTTGTTTTTATTTTGAGAGAGAGATTTTTGCAATAGGGCTCATGTGCTCACTGGAGAGAGAGAGAGAGAAAGTGAGAAATCATCCCATGGAGGGGTGGCCGTGCTGCAATCCCTTCTCCTCTGGGAATTTTGGGCACACATGCATATGCGCCTGGTGTGAGTCTTCAGCAGCTGGATCTGGGACTCGAACCACAGTCAGCTATGTAACCATTATGCCATCTGCTGGTTCCAGTAATTATGTTTAACTTATATCCAGGAGTATTTAATAATCAAAATTCACATACACACAAAACAAGTCAACTACATGTATCTCTGGTGAATGTAATGGCTGTTATTTAGTATAATGGCTACCACAAATAATTTTTCATTGATAAAATGGTATACTGTCTCTAAGTATTATACAGACATTCCCACTCTTACATAAACTGACAATAAGAATCAGCCCAATTATGTAAACCTTTCAAAATAGTACCCTTGGACCATAAGGATAGATTCCCATAAGATTCTGGGAATCTAATGAGCACCATAATAACTACAGTTAATAATATACTGTTGCTTGTTCTTACCACATGCATATATGTGTGTATGTACACACGTGCGTGCACACACACAGATAGCAACTATGTGAGATGATGGGTGTGTTAATTATAACTTGATTATACTAATCATTTTGCAATACTCATACACTTATCAAATGATCACATCATAAATCTTATATACAATTTTGTTAACTATAACTCAACAAAAATTGGGGACAAAAACACTGTCCTTGGATAAAGATTAGCATCAGTGCTGTTTCTAAATGCTTTGGATGGAATTTTGCCACCTGATCCTAACAAAGTTTGTCAAATTCTGATACTAGAACACTGACTCATCTGCTTCTAATGAAACTGTCATTCAGAGTGCCTTGGCCAGCTTTCCCCCGAGACAGTCCTCAGGTACAGGCTATCTTCGCTGCGTCCATTCCCTCCCCATTTTATTCCTCAGGCTGATGTAGTTGGGCTCCCGTCCTACAAACCTACTGACTCCATTCTCATTGAGGCTGACCAATTCCAACCAGGCTGTTAAGCCACCTCAAGGTTTTGTTTTGTCTGAAATCATGTCAAATATTTCAATAAATTCTGAACTACCTGGAAGAATGCCTGATAAACAAACACCATCATCCAATTACAGGCTTAGAGGATAAAATCCATGTTCCCTAATAGGGCTAGAGGCCTCCACAATATCTCTGAGCCCCATCTACCTCACCGTGCTCATCTCCCACACCCAACTGCTTCCCACTGGGCTTGCTGCTCCCGGGGTGCCCTCTCTCCCACCCCTACACCGCTTTCCTACCTTAGTAATTTCCACTCCTCCATAAATACCTGGATCAGAAGAAATGTCTCCCAGGTGGCCTTTCCTGGTATTCCCCACCCACAAGGTGTGCTCTTTTCATTCCCCCAGGATGTCATCTTTAAGTTCTTTTGTAGCACTTACCACCCAGTCCTTTGGCTTGTACATCCATCTCACCAAATAAGCGCTCAATTCTCGAAGGACAGGGACCATTTTGGATATCCGCAGGACAGGAGGGCAACAATCACCATCATAGTCAAGGGTCCTCTCCAAACCAGGATGGCATATTTTAGAAGCAAGGGGATGGGTCCTGTGGTTTTGTATCCTTTTTTCTCTTTTTACATTTCTGGCTATAACCGGGTTCCTTTTGTTGTCATGGTAACCAACAGTCCCAGAACACAGACTTCTCTGACAGTTGGACTTTTAGCCACTGAGACTTGGGATCGGAAGGATTTCTAACATCCCATTTATGCCTCAGGAATCTGGCAGCACCTCTTTCATGTGGGCACTCACTAGAGCAGGACAGGACAGTGTGCATGTGTGCACACATGTGGGCATGTATGTGTGTATGTATTCTCCCATTCCTTAGTTACTGCGGCATCGTGGGAAAAAGCTGGACTAAAAAGTGCCATCAGATGGTGGGAGGATGGACATCTGAGTGGCTAGGACCTTTCTGGAAAGTAATTTGGTATCAATTGCCATAAGACTTTAATATACGTGTGATCTTTGGTCTATAAATTCATGTATAGGAATATAGTAAGAGACACAGTACAATATTTATGAAAAGGGGGTTTACTGCAGATTTATCTCTAATGGTTAGTAACAAGACCATTATTTGTGGTCTTAATCATCTAAGATCATTAATTACCTAGTGGACATTAGTAGGTGATTACCTAATGGTATTAATAAGAAAGTGGTTAAAAATTACAGAAAAATCATACATAAATTTACTGTAGGATGTGACATAAAATGTAATGTTTCAAATTTGATGTGACATCCACATATATATGTACAATATACATGTGTGCACACGTGTATATACAAAGAAAAAGAAAAGATGACACGAAAATCCACTGAGCTGTTTTAATGATGCTTATCATTAGCACTGGATGGTGGGATTGTACACATACGTTTTAAAATTCAATTCTTTTGTCCTTTTTTTTCTTTTTGAGAGATTTTTGCTATAGGGTGTGTGTGCTCACCAAAGAGACAGAGAGACAGAAAGTGAGAAATTACCCCCCCGGGGGGGGGGGTGGATGGCCATGCTACAATACCTTCTCCCCAGTTCTCCTCTCAGGATTTTGGGCATGCACACACATGCGCCCAGCTTGAGTTTTAAACCACCAGGTCCAGGACTCAAACCACGGTCAACTATGTGGGAGTCCAGCAACATAACCATTATACCTGCTGGTCCCTACTTTGTTAATCTTTACATTTGTCTGTATTTTTCAAATCTATACAATGACCAACTTTTTCTTTTATGATACAAGTGCTTTCCACTTCAATAAGAAAAATGCTGAGCAAGGTCTGGTGGAGGTGCTCAGTAGACAGGGTCATTACACAATGAAATAAGTTTATAAAGGGAGAGTACTGCTTTTTCTGCCCTTCATGGCAGACTGCAAAACGGGATGAATTTCCATACAAATGGAATAGTTCAGTACAGAAAAAGGAATAGATAATATTATTACTTAAGTACCATGACTCTTAATTTTTTCTCTCCAAAGTCACCTATTTTTTTTTTTAAAGTGTTCTGAATCATCAGGGAGATCTGTGATTTGAACCCTTGAATGTCATGGCCCACACATCCTCCATCAGTGATGACATTGACATGGATGACTGTAGCTCTAAATCCGGATCCAACCTGAGCCTGTCTGTGGGTTATTTCCCCTGTGAGGACACTTATTTTGATGAGGACAAAACCTCCTGTGAAGACATATCTTCCAACAGTTCTTCAGTCCACTTCCTCCCTCCTATCCAAGGTACATGGCGAACTGAAAATATACGGAGACCCATTGGGAGACGAGATCAGATTCCAGATAACCCAGAGCAGTTCTGCAAACTAAGCATCGCCCTGGCCTGGGACGTTGATGTGGACTCTAACAATGCAGACTCAATAGATATCTGGGATCTAAATGGAAGCAGCCATTGGATAGATAAGTATCCAGAAGAGAAGACAGAACTGACTGTCAGCAAACTGGATGATCTTGTGCAAAAACTTGAGACATTTCTAGAAAATCAGAAAGATGATAAAGATGATGAGTCTGTGTTCCCTCAATCTAATGAGGAGGAAGATCATCAGCCACCTGGCAGCTCCCCAAAAGTTACAGCTCAGGTCAGTCATCAGGAACATGACATTTATCAAGAACTGCCCACGTTTGAACCAGCAGATAATGAAGACATCATGAAGTCCCCACAGATTCCTGCAAGGTTTAAGGAGCATGAACTTGCAGAGGTGAGCACAAAGATAATGCACAGAGCAGCAAGGGAGAGGCCTGGTACAGGGGCCACAAGGGTAGACCCCGGGTGTCTGACAGACCAGTAGTAGGGGAAGGTTGTCAGTAAGGAAAGGAGTCAAGGTGAAGTTGTGGGGAAAACAGCAACGAGCATGGCTGGGGGAGGGGGGAAGCTATCAATTATAGTAAAAAAAAAAAAAGTTACAGTATCTATGAGTAATGAAACTTTACATTTATAGTTAGGCTATTTTTTTAGTAAAATTTGAGATCCATAAATGACTAAATAATCTAGGGCTGGCCCAACAGCAAAGCACTGTGCTGGTGAAGCTAGATCCCACAGAGTTGACCAAGGTTCAAGTTCCAACCCCACAGGCTTAAAAAAATGCCAGGCACATGTATATGCTCAAGGTCCTGATGGGATGGAGAACTGGAGGACAAAGGATTATGGTGTGACCAGGTCCACTGAGGGGTACTCTCTCCCCTCTCATATGCACATATGTACCCTCTGGCATTAAAAAAAATCCATATATATATATATATATACACACACACACACACACGCCATTGTGGAGGCTACAAGTATCTAACACATCCTTCATTTTCTTGGCAGCTGATAAACCAGGCAACAAGCAGCCAGAGGATAAATCACACTGTAAATACCTTCTCAGTCTTGTCGGGGCAGCCAGAAGAGGAGGACACCCCTCCTGATATACAAGCCCTGTCCTGTCTCAACCTGAGCTGGGTCTTCCGCTGGGTGAGGCAGCATGTTCGGTCCTCGCTACTGAGGAGAAATCGCACTGAGAAGGCTACCAAGAGCCCCTGTCGGCCGGCACACAAGAAAAGATGCTCTAACAGAAGCAAGAGAATCCAACCTCAAGAATCTTTTGAATTAGGACACCCTGTATCTCTAGATTTTTAAATGTTTTGATAGCCCCTGTATTATAATCCCTGTGAGTTGTTTTTTTTTTTTTTTTCCAATAAAGAAAACATATTTCTTGTTATCCACTGTGCTCATCTTCCAGTGTACCATCTTGACTCAGGTTGAAAGTATATATATTGTCTAAAAGACAGAATTTTATGCTCATAAAATTTTTTTTAATATTTTTTAAGAATTATTTTATTTAGCTTTATTTACTTATTTGTTTGTTTGTTTATTTATTTATTTAACCAGAGAGGGACAGAGTGAGAGAGAAAGAGAGTGAAAGTGAGAAAGCAAGCCACCAGGTCCAGGACTTGAACCATGGTCAGCCATGTGGGAGTCCAGTGCCCTTAGCCACCATGCCACCCGCCGCCCCTCTCATAAAATTTTAAATAGCAGTATATTTCCTAAACTGCAGATGACCTTGTCTCTCCTCTCCCCCTCTTACTCTGTTTTACCCTATTTTGTTTATTTTACATATTTTAACCTACTCCATCTTTAACCTAAATGCTATTTTTTTAAAAGAATTATTTTGGGACCAGCAGTTAGCGTAATGGCTATGTCGCTGGACTCCCACATAGTCGACCGCGGTTCGCGTCCTGGACCCGGTGGCTTAAAACTCACGCTGGGTGCGTGTGTGTGTGTGCCCAAGATCCCGAGAGGAGAATGGAGGAGAAGGGATTGCGGCGTGACCATCCCCCCGGGGGGTGATTTCTCGCTTTCTGTCTCTCTGTCTCTCTCTGTCTTTCTGGCGAGCGCACGCGCCCTATAGTGAAAACCTCTCAAAAAAAAAAAAAAAAAAAAAAGGATTTTATTTAACTTTATTTATTAATTTTTAATTTGACCGGAGAGGGACAGAGTGAGAGAGAGGAAAAGTGAGAACGCAAGCCACCAGGTTCACGATTCGAACCACAGTTGGCCGTGTGGGAGTCCAGTGCCCCTAACTACTACACTACCTGCTGGCCCCCCTAAATCTCATTTTTTTCAGAAGACAGCAGTGCAACCCATCAGATTCCCATGGTGACAGTACAGTTTGGGTTGAACTTCTGGGGACTGAACAAGGAGCAGTCCACACTGCCAGGAAGCTATTGATCATTTCAAATGGCAGTGCCTGAACTGTAAAGATGGCAGTTCTGATTCTCCTTGGGGACCAGACTGGTGCGTGTATGCCCAAAGTCCAGAGAGGAGAATGGAGGAGAAGGGACTTTGGTGTGGCCATACCACCCTGGGGTGGGGGGTGATTTCTCACTTTTTGTCTCTCTCTGTCCCTCGGGCGAGCACATGCACCCTCTAGCAATAATATCTCTTAAAAAAAAAAAAAGAAAGAAAGAAAAAAAATGGATTCAGCATGGGAAGGCTGATTTTGAAAGACTTCATATATGTGGTTCCCTGAGTAACAAATGTGGTTAAGGTGGAGGACTATAGCTGCTGGATAAACTGGTGTGGCATGCAGGTGTGAGATCTTAACATATATGAGAGACACTGTGGATGGTACGGTCCAGAAAAGATAGGCCAGTGGAGGAAAGAGATCAAAGGCAGTGCCCTTCTAACAACATACACTCAAGGTCACACCCTGAGTCTCTTCCCAGCCCTTCTCACTTTATCTACCTCTCTGAGAGCACTGTTCCATTTGCACGCCCTCCTCCATCCCCGCTCACTCTCTGACTTCACCAAGTCTCAAGAGTGCTATTGCTACACCTGTTCCCCGACTTTCGTCCACTCCCTCCAGATCCAACCTACACACCTCCTTACCACATCTACTACCATTCTTGATGTCTTCCCCTTTTCTTTTCCCAGATCTCCTTTTAATCTGTGCTCACCACATCCCCAAAGAACACTCTGGCTCCTCATTAGTGCTAACATACAAAACCATAGAGATTTCCTTCTCTATTCTCTGATTACCTAGGAAAGTCATCCTTGAAGACTCTGTTTTAGGGTTACTATGAGACAATACTGATCCCTACAGGTAAAGTTTACCATGCCCTTCCTTAAGCTGTTTCCCAGTCCCTATCCTGCCAGCCTCACACCACCACCAGTACTTCACAGCTGTTTTATCTAAATACGTCTATTTTACATGGACTGTGAGCTCATCAGGGATCACAGGTCTTAGTTTCTTTTTACTGTAATGTCCTAATACAGTGACTAGTACAGATTAAGATGTCTGCCTGACTTTATATAATTCTGTACATGTTTAAAATATAGCCTATCCCTGAACTTTTTTCCAAATAATTTTTAAAAGTGAATTACAGGGGCCAGATGGCACAGTGGTCAAGGTGCTAGACTCTTACAAGGCCCACAAGCTACCAGACCTGGTAGCTTGCTTTCTCACTTTCCCCACCTCTCTCTGTCTCTCTCTGGTGAGCACACGTGACTTAGAGCAAATTCAAAAATAATAGTAATAATTAATAAAATTAAGTAAATAATTCTTTAAAAAATAAAGTGAATTATAACAGCTTAAAGAGTCACTATTCTTGGGACTAGCAGTTTGTGTAATGGCTATGTCGCTGGACTCCCATGTAGTCGACCATGGTACGAGTCCCGGATCTGGTGGCTTAAACTCACGCTGGGCGCATGTGTGTGCATGCCCAAGATCCTGAGAGGAGAATGGAGAAGGGATTGTGGCGTGGCCATCCCCCCTGGTGGGTGATTTCTCGCTTTCTGTCTCTCTGTCTCTGTCTCTCTGGTGAGCACACATGCCCTATAGCAAAAAAAATAAAAATAAAAAATAAAAACTTTCCAAAAAAAAAAGAGTCGCTAGTCGTCTTCTTTTTTTTTTTTTTTTTGAGAAGTTTTTGCTATAGGGCACGTGTGCTTGCCAGAAAGACAAAGAGAGAGAGAGACAGAAAGCAAGAAATCACCCTCCAGGGGGATAGCCATGCCTCAATCCCTTCTCCTCCATTCTCCTCTCAGGATACTGAGCATGCATGCACATACACGCGCACCCGGCATGAGTTTAAGCCACCGGGTCTGGGACTCAAACCACGTTCAACTACATGGGAGTCCGGCGACATAGCCATTACATCAACCACTGGTCCCAAGAGTCGCTATTCTTTTAAATCAAAAGTGACTAGTTATCAAGGTTAAGAGTAGGGATAAGGGGAAAGAGAGACAGAAGAGAAAATGTTCATCAGTAGACGGTTCAGAGTAAGAGGATGACGTACAAACCAATAAACCGGAAAAGACTAGAAGAATTCAGAGACCAGCTTGAAAGTGTAATTCAACAAACATGGAGCCTTAATTCTGTTTTGGACAGTCACTAAGATAGGCCTGAAAGAATAATGACATTTACCTTCAGGGTACTTGCAACCAGAGCTGTGTTATTTTCATTCTTCTCTAGTAATTAAGTCAAGTTCTATAAAAAACTCAACCAAAATGAACACTTCAAAGACTGGCCACACGAAATAGGAAGCCCTATTCTTTAGTAAGATTTCCGACATATTTGTGTTCATTTTTCAGAGCTGTATAAATATGCTTGACAGGAATGAACCTGTCCTTAAGATGTGATCAATGTACTTTGCAAGTCTTTAAAATAGTGTTTTTTTCTTATTGTTTAACTTATTTATTTTACATTTTTTCACTGAACATCACCACAGCATACAAAATGCAATTTTCCAGACAGAATACACTGCAAAAGGCTTAATCATACATGTTATTGTCAACAATTTTCCATTTCTTGTTTCTTGTATGTATATATTCTCCCCCCCCCCCATTTCTCACCCTCTGCCATTTCCCCTTCTCCTCCCACCCTGCCTCTGGTATCTGCAGTTGCTTTTCATTCCTTTATTCTTTCCCACATTTCTTTGATTCACAAAATATCTTTTTTTTTTTTTTTCTTTTTTTGGAGAGGCTTTTGCTATAGGGCGCGTGCGCTCGCCAGACATACAGAGAGAGACAGAGAGATAGAAAGCGAGAAATCACCCCCCCAGGGGGGATGGCCACGTCGCAATCCCTTCTCCTCCATTCTCCTCTCGGGATCTTGGGCACGCACGCACACGCGCCCGGCGTGAGTTTAAGCCGCCGGGTCCGGGACTCGAACCGCGGTCGACTACGTGGGAGTCCAGCGACATAGCCATTACGCTAACTGCTGGTTCCGATTCACAAAATATCTTAATTAACCTAAATACTTTCAATATTAAGTTCAGCTGACAAATACATATCTGTAAACGAAAGTTGACTTTAGGCATGAAACTCTGTTGGTAGAATGAATATACTATAAAGTAGCACCTAGCTGAGGCTATATAGCTTACTGTGCTCACTAAATAGGTATTTTTTAATTATATTGTTTAATTTAAAGAAAGGCAGTTTTAGTTTTAATAAATCATAATAAAAATATTAAGAGAACTTTGCTTAATACTTAAAGCCAGGAAACAGGTTAGGATTCTGTTCGAATAGTAGGTACATGGACCTGTCCACAACTCAAGAGAAGACAAAAGTCCTTAACTCTGGAAAACAAAGCATAGAAGATCAATAATGTTTCAGTCAAAAGTCATTAAATTGTTTCACCAGTTCAAACTCATGTACTTTATCTTCTGTTGTGGTCCAGTCTTTCCATTTAAATTCTGGAACCATCAACTCTGGACTTGTCCCTACCATTAAGCTGGCCATTTTCTTAGTTGTTCTTGAATTCTTGTTTCTGTGTGTCTGACTTTAGTTTTCCTGGGATAGTACTCCCTTCAGCACTTCTTGGAGAATTGGTCTGGTTGATAAATTCTTTCAAGTTTTGTTTATCTGAGAATATTCTTGTCTTCTCTTCCCATATGAAGGGTAATCTTGCCGGATATAATTTTCTTGGCTGAAATTGTTTTTCACTCAACACTTTGAATATATTTTCCCATTCTTTCCCCGCTCACATTGTTTCTGATGAGAGGTCTGCTGTTAGCCTGATGGGATATCCTTTGCAGGTAACTAGATGTTTCTGTTGCCAGTCTTAGTATCTTGACTTTGTCTATGGTTTTGGTCATTCTGGCTATAATGTGTCTTGGAGAATATCTTCTCGGGTTGATCCTATTCGGGGTCCTCTGTATTTCCTGGGTCTGAATTTTTGAATGCCTCTCTAGGTTTGGAAAGTTTTCTTCTAGGATTTCATGGGATAGATTACCAATGCCCTTATGAGTCTCTTCATCTTCTGGGATATCGATTATCCTAATGTTTGGACGTTTATGGTATCTAGTATTTCTTATATATTACTCTCATTTTGGGGGGCTATTTTCTTAGTCTTTGTGGTGGATTTTATAAGTCCAGCGATTCTGTCTTCTACATCTGAGATTCGATTTTCTGTATGATCTAGTCTGCTTTTAATACTTTCAAAGGAGGTTTTGACTTCCTGTATTATAGCCTTCATCTTAAACAGTTCCGTCTGATTCTTTAAAATGCTGTGTATTTCCTCTTTTGGCTCTCACAAAAACTTCCTCACCTCGTGGAACTCATCAACTTTTTTCTTCTGCTGTTCATTGTCTCCCGTCTCTTCCTTCTCTGTTAGCTTTGTCATTATGAATATTTTAAATTCTTTATCAGACATTTCCATGAGTTCCATTGTACTGTCTGTGGATGAAGAGGAGTTATTCTTTCCCCTTTGGGGAGAGGTATTTTCTTGGTTTCTCATATTTCTTGTGCCTCTGCGGTGATTTCTAAAGTCATCAGATGGGTTATTTGGCTCTTCCTAATTTCTAGAAGTCCCATCTGAGCAATCAGAACATAGAGGAGGTGTTCTGCAAACTCTTTGGCATTCCATTTTTCTCCTTTTGTGTCACAGATTCAGTGGGAACTGAGGAATATGAGGACCCTAATAGTATTCAGATGCTTGGTACTTTTCACTTAGACCTGTCTAGACACTAAGTGCATGGAGGTTGAGCAGCAAAGTAATGAAGTAAAAGAAAAAGGCTAAGAAAACAGAGAAAGAGAAAGAAAAGGATAAAGCAAACAAACAAAAATTATTTGTTAATTTTAAGAAACAAAAAATGAAAACTGTGTGGCACATGAGAGCGTAATGCGAAAGCACTACATTTCAGCTCTCATGGTGGACTCAGTCTTCTTCTGGCCTGCCCTTTATGCTTTTCCTAGATGGGAAGGAGAAAGGGGAGGCGATTAATACCAAGATAAAGGAGAATTTCAGAGCAAAGAAAATACTTTACTTTAAAAATTTAAAGAAAAATGAAAAGACAGAGACAGAGAGACAGAAGGAGACAGAGAGAAAAGGACAGATCGGGCTCTACCAGGGTGACTTCTCAGCAGAACATCTTCATTGCTCTTACCCTGAACGCTCTAGATCTCAGCTCTCATGGCGGACTCATGCTTCTACTCCAACAGAGTAAGTTTTTAAAATGATGTGAGATTGGGACCAGCAGTTAGCGTAATGGCTATGTCGCTGGCCTCCCACGTAGTCGACCGCGGTTTGTGTCCCGGACCTGGTGGCTTAAACTCACGCCGGGCGCGTGTGCGTGCGTGCCCAAGATCCCAAGAGGAGAATGGAGGAGAAGGGATTGCGGCATGGCCATCCCCCCTGGGGGGTGATTTCTCGCTTTCTATCTCTCTGTCTCTCTCTGTCTGTCTGGCGAGCGCACGCGCCCTATAGCCAAAAAAAAAAAAAAAAAATGATGTGAGGTTAAGGATCATGCTACATACTAGAAAACAAAAGTATTTAAAAATAGGAAATATTGGAACCAGCAGATGGCATAATGGTTACGTCACTGGACTCCCATGTAGTCTAATGCCATTTGATTCCTGGATCCTACGGTTTAGAACTCATGTCAGATGTGTGTGTGTGTGTGTGTGTGTGTGTGTGTGCATGCGTACCCAAGATCTCAAGAGGAGATGGAGAAGGAAATGTGGCATCCCCCTTTGGGGGGGGGGTGATTTCTTGCTTCCTGTCTCTGTCTCTCTGTCTCTCCAGTGAGCACATGCACCCTATAGCAAAAATCTCTCTTAAAAAAAAAAAAAAAATATATATATATATATATTTATAGGAAATATCCTGGGGACAGTAAGTGGCATGGTGGTTAGGGCTCTAGACTCCTATGTGGCTGACTTTGTTTTGAGTCCCAGACCTGACCACTTAAAATTCACCCAGACACATGTGCGTGCGTGCGTGCCTAAGATTCTGAGAGGAGAATGAAGAGAAGGGACTTTGGCATGGCTATCCCCCCAGGGGTTGATTTCTTGCTTTCTTTCTCTGTCTCTCCAGTGAGAGCACGTACCTAATAGCAAAAATTTCTCTTAAAAAAAAAAAAAAAAAAAAAACCAACGGGAAATATCCCTGTACCTCCTCATTTACTGTAGTGTCAAAGATGTCATAAAGTTATAGCATGTTGCTCTATGCACAGGTCCTCTGCCTTATGCCACATATACTGCACTGGGGCTGGACAAGGCCCACTGCATGTGTCAAAAGTACCAAGAGCAAACCAGAAGTGGTCACTGAGAAATACTAGGACTGCTGTAAACCTTGAGTCACTCACAGAAATACTGGGTCATCAGGAAAGTCATGACGCATTTTTGCATAGAAAAATACGTCATGACTTTCCTGATGACCTGATATTATACTTGCCAGTGACATGCTAATCTAATTAACCAATAAATTATGGGATCCATTACCTCATGACAAAAACTATTAGGTCGTCAGGAAAGTCCTGATGCATTTTTGCACAGAAAAACAGAAAAACACGTCATAACTTTCCCGATAACCTGACCTAATAAAATTATTCCATTAAGTGAACTGAAGCCTGAAGTCAACCAAGCTCAGCTACTCAGACTGGTCAGACACTCATTAAATATTTGTATTTTAGAACCCATAACACTACTGTAACATAAGCCAAAATACAACTGGAGAATTTCTCAAGCAAACCTAGGGAGAGTGGTCAGCCATCTCCAAACACTGGTTGGAAAAGATCGACGTAAATACATTTTAGAGCACACGGACCATGTCACTTTCTTACTCTACATAATCCCAATGACAGAAAAAAGTGTGATCAAACCACACCAGTAAAAAAAGGGGCAAAATCTTCTCTCTAGACTTAAGAGTAGAATGTGCAAATTCAAGGCTCAGGAGGATTCATGGGCCAAAGCCTCGGTGGCCACAAGAATAGTCTAAAATCCTCTTAAAAAATAATGAAACGAATCAAATTATAAATGAATTCCTAGAGAGTACTAAAGTCCTTACCCCAGTATTAAAGAACAGTTTTGTTTGCTTAGGAGGATTAACTAATTGCTTAAAAAATATAAGTCTTATCATTATGAAGTGTAAATAGGAGTCTTTATATAGAAAAAGTTCTTAGAAAATGGGAATTAAAGTATGAGTTTATTTGGGAGCAAAAAATGGAATCCATGCAAAGTTTTCCCATAATATGTATTTACCATGAACTTTTTGAAGAATCCACATAGCGTGCAGGCAATCTCTAATTTCAAGAAGGATGGGTGGATTTTACATTGCATTTCCTTGAGTCAATCTTTTCCCGCTCGCCCCCTAATATCCAAACAGAACACTGCTTTGCTTTCAGAAATGAAATAAGATCCTCATCAGATAACACTCGCTGAGTGAGCCATTCATAAACAGCGTGGGTACAAGACTTAGGATACATTCCCAAAAGGATTAGGAGCCTAGATCAAGACTCCCTCTAGAAACACTTTCTGTTTTATTCCAGCTTTCAAAAGAATTCCGTGGTTTTAATGTCCATCTCAATATAATACACTTTATAAAGTGCTATTTTCAAGGCATTTTCAAATGGTAGGGTAAACATCACATCTCAGATCGTGACTGAAAAAAATTCACCTCATTACTATTGAATCTCTCAGTTTAGAAGGAAATCAAATGGCAATATATTTCATTTCTTTCTCATCTGTATTAATAAAAATTTATTATTTTAAAATAAAGAGTACCACATGGTGTGGACTTAGACTACCACATGGTGTGGTTAAGGCTGCTGGATCCCACACGGCTGGCTGCAGGGTTCTGGTCCTTTACCCAGCAGCTCGAGAAATAGGCTGCCCATGTGTGTGCATGCCCAAAATCCCGAAAGGAGGGAGAGAGAGAAAAGACAGGATTACAGTATGACCATCCCACACTGGGGTTGTTTTCACATTTTCTCTCTCCTCCTCTCTTTCTCTCTCTTTCTAACTCTCCAGAGAGTGTATGTACACTCTAACAACCCCCCAAAAAAGTTCTCTCTCCCTAGGGTAGAACTTTCCTGAGTGCCCACCCACAAAGGAAAAGAAAACATCACAGACATCTGAATAGTGAATATGTGGTTGGATAGTGTTTTTCGAGTTTCACTTTTCATCAATCCTTCTGCCAACCGTCTTTGGGGCCTAGATTTTTCTCAAGTAGAGATGGGGATGGAAAGGACAATTTTTATTCAGTAGAGTGACTTTATAAATTCAGCTGATATCACAGTACAGTCACCAATACAATAACTGATTCACGGAAGGATAAAAATATGGATGCTACAACCACTGGCTGAATGGTTGTCAGGGAACAGGACATGTGCATGAGCTCCAAGAATTACCCCACAGATTACTTTATAGTTAGTTATCAAGGAGATTAGGTACCTTTACCTAACGATGCTTGGCAAACATCATGCACCTATTGAAGAGAAGCAGTATACACTTGCTGGAATGTTTAATCTGAATCTAACCATGAGGACACCAACAGTCTGATGAATCTAGATTGTAGGACATTCTACCAGATTTTTCTTGGACTTTTCTGACATGCTAACATCATGAAACACACACACACAAAGGCAGGGAGGGAGACAAGACAGTTAAAAAGGAGACTAAAGAGACATGACAACAAATTGCTATGTATGATTTTTTTTAAAAATTGACTCTTTGATAAAATCCACAAAGCAAAACAATACTATAGTAAACCATTTTTTGTAGAGCTGGTAAGTGATATGGGGGTTAAGGCACTGAACTCCCACATGGCCAACTGCGGTTCAAGTCCCAGGCCTGGTGACTTGCTTTTTCACTTCCTACCCTTCTCTCTCTGTGTCACTGACTCTCTCTGGTGAATGCATGTGCCCTGTAGCAAATTAAATAATAATAATAATAATAATAATAATAATGACGATAAATAAAATAAATAAATAAATATGCCACAGCTCCTAGTGACTGCAGAATAAAGTCCAAGCAAACTGCCACCAACCTCCTATACATAATCAGACCTAGTGTACTTTGCCGATCCCTTTTCACAATGCTCCTCCCTTGCTCCTCACACTCTAGAACCTGGTACTTGTGCCCCATACCTTCCAGCCTCAGTGCCTTTGTTTATGCTGTTCCCCCTTCTTGGAACTGCTACAACCATGCCACTTCTTTGGTCTTCCCTGCTATCCACTTACTCCCAAAGAAACCCTTCAAGGCCCAGGTAAAACTCAAGCTCCTCAGGAGAAAGAATAGACTGAATTAATCTCATTCTCCACCACTACACTTTTACCCATATTAAGTGTATATTTTATCCTGGTGTGTAGAAATGGGCATCCATGTCTTTCTCCAATAGACAAAAGCCCCTATGTTCTGCTTATCTTTGTTTACGCTCCAAAGCCTTTGGCCCCGTTTCTTGTACATAGTAACTCCATAACCAAGATTTGGTGAAATGAACGATTAATCTGCAGGAAATAATTTAAACAGATAATATCTGAAGTTGAATGTCATTTCCTCTCATAAAACTTAACTAGCTTCTACTTTAATTAAGTCTAGTCCCTGGATGTTTATATTGGGAGATAGGGAGACATAGCATAGCGTAGATGTTTCCTGAGTGGAAAAGCTCAGTTTTGTATAATAGACAATACTAATTCATTAAAATCTATATCTTTCTACTTGTCTGAGCAGAAACTTATATTCTATCTTCTCTTTTGAATTTAAAAATATTTTTAAAGCCTTTGCATTTTTAAATCTTCCAGATAACTTTTAGGTTCATTCATTCAAATACATCTCCTTATGCATGAAGGAGAGGGAAAGAGATACAGCCATAGACAAAGAGACAAATATAGAGAGAAAACAGCCTTCTCAGATAAGGCCTGGTCACACCACAATCCTTTTTCCTCCAATTCTCTATGCTGTCAGGATCCTGGGAATGTACATGCCTGGCGTGCCTTTCAAGTCGTGGGCTGGGACTCAAACCCTGGACAGCACACGGGATCCTGCTTCCTCTGTACAGAGGGTAGCTGCTGCACTAGGGGGCCGGCCCTCATAAACTTCTACTGAGTGTTAACACGCTAAAGGCTCTGCGTGAAGATGAGGGTGACAGACCCTTCCCTTGGAGAGGTCACACTTGTGAGAGAGATGGGCATCTGCCAGACACAACACACAGGCCGTAATCTGAGCTAGAGCTGAAAGGAAGAACTGGGACTTAGCAGGTGGAAAAGGGACAGACATCACCAGTGGAGGAACGAGTCTACAGAGTGTGGCATGGCTGAGTGGACTATTTTTTAAAGAGCCACTATATCTTATTTGCCCTTCCTTTCTGCTGTCCATGATGTGCAGCAACTTGGGCCTCCTCCCAGACCCAAGAGGCCATTGTTAAGACATCGACTCCAGGAGCTCAGGCAAACACCCTGCCAAGCCAGGTATAGCCCTTGGATTCTTTTTAAAAGCCCCAGCTTTCTTGGGAACCAGCAGTTAGCATAATGGCTATGTCGCTGGACTCCCATGTAGTCGACCGCGGTTCGTGATCCGGACCCGGTGGCTTAAAACTCACGCCGGGCGCATGTGCGTGCCCAAGATCCCGAGAGGAGAATGGAGGAGAAGGGACTGCGGCATGACCATCCACCCTGGGGGGTGATTTCTCACTTTCTGTCTCTCTGTCTCTCTCTGTCTGGCGAGCGCACGCGCCCTATAGCGAAAACCTCTCCAAAACAAAAAAACAAAAAGCCCCAGTTTTCTTCAGAGTGGGTGGCTTCAGGTCATGGTGGTAGAAGAGGGAGGGCAGATGTAGATGTGAAGCTGGGAGTGCCTTGAGGTCACCATCCACCCTACTGTTACCACACTGAGCTAATCCTAAAATAACCCTTGGGCAATGCTTTATCAGCGAGGTCTTGCTTTTGTTTTCAGTCCCACCAACCCACACTCATCAGGTCCTAAAAGGGATGCTCAGAAAATAGTGGAAAATCCAGTCTCCCTGAAGCACAAGATATTATTTTGGTAAGAGGGATGGAGCCAGATTGCTAAAGAGATTTTAATTTTATCCTTAGAAAGGATGGAGATTTTAAAGAAAGAGACTGAGATGATCATAATCCATGTTCTAGAGGGAAGTGTGTACCAGCAGCAGCGTGGGAGTGGAGAGAGGTCAGTAGCAGCAACATTAAAGGAAATTACTGCTGGCCAGGCTGCACAGTGAGGTGGCAGGAGGAGTCAGACGCAGTCCTGACCCTTGAGTCGTTTCCTTTGTACGGCTGGTGGTACTCCTCTCCCACTCTCAGGCCCAGCAGCAATACCCTCCATGCTGCAACAGCTCCAAACACACACTACTGTTTCTGACCACTAGGAAGCATTTACACAAGTTAATTTAATGAACGTACTGGACAGAAAATTACCTAGGATCAAAGAGGCCTCAGACTCCTAAGGTGTCCTGTAATGGGCTATCAGGTTCCACCAGGAGATATCTCCTTGCTGTTCCTTTCATTCCTTTATTTAGCATTCACTTCTTGCTGAAGGACCCCCTTGTGCTGGCCACTACTACCTTTCAGGCCAAGAATATGGGCATACGTGAGAGACTGTCCTGTTTCCTAAAGGTTCAAAGCCTGGCAGCAGTGCTAATTATCATTTGTTCTCCTTAACTGTCTCCATCTCACGTGAGGCCTGTTTAAAACTGTGGGTCAGCTGGTGGTGTGGTGGTTTAGGTGGCTGGATCCCACATGGCCAACTGAACAGTTTGAGGCCTGGACCCAGGTGGCTTGAAAAACAGGCCAGGCACGTGTACATGTGTGCCCAAAGTCCCGAGATGAGAATGGAGGAAAAGGGACTGTGATGTGACCATCCCTGATGGGGATGCTTTCCCACTTCCCCCTCTCTGTCTCTCTCCAGTAAGTACACACACCCTCTGGCAAATTAAAACAGAATAAAACAAAACAAACAAAAAAACAGAAAATCCTGAGAAAAAAATGTATTCTGGGCCAGGCAGTGGCACAGTGGCAATACAGCTGGACCCACGTGGGAAGGTCCCAGGTTTGCATCCCAGGGCCTTCCTGTACGTGCCAGGAATGCACCTGTGTCATGTTCCAGGCCAGCTGAGGCTGGGGGGGACCTCAGCATAGAGACCCTGTTAGGAGTGCCTGTATCTCCACCCCCTCTTCTCTCTACCTCATAGAGGGAAATGAATAAATAAATATTTAAAAAATTGCAATGTCCCCCAAGAAAAAAGAATTGTAAATGAAGTCTGAATATCGGTCTGGCTGTCCTGGCTTGTAACTCATTTTTACCTTAAATGACTGGTTTTCTGCATGAACTGTGGAGTTGCACTGGGAGGGTTTCCTATCACGATAATTGGGATTACTGTATTTAGAGTGCACAGTCAATATGTGTACATTTGCCCACTTGCTAAAATGTATTTGCAACCCCCAAATCACTACTCAAGGTCACTCAAGGACACACGCAGAGCAGCGCGAAGTCAGAGTCCCCCGCATGTATGTTCCCAGCTGAGGTTTAACAAGGCAACACTAGGCCTTCTTGCTTTGGCTCAGCCTCATGCTGTAAGGTGCTATTTTTATGGCCTATTCTGCCCCATGTTTTTCACTGTTTCTATGCTTTTTGTTGATGGTTTCGGTGTTTGAAATGGCCTCAAGCACAGCGCTGAAGTGCTGTCTCATGTTCCTGAGGTAAGAAGTCTGTGATATGCCTCAAGGATAAAACATGTGTGTTAGAGAAACTTTGTTCAGGTGGGCGTTACAGTGTGGTTGGCCATGAGAACAATGTTAATGACTTAACAATACACGTAACACAGTCTCTTTAAATAGAAACACACATAAAACCAGGTTATGTATTAATTAGTTGACAAAAATGTTGTGACAAGAGGTGGGCAGGAACCTCGTTCTATATTTCCCTTAGGAAAAATAATTCAGAAATTCAGAATTCACAGTGGCTTTCTGGGCCATAACTACCACAAAACAAAACAAAACAATAAGAATCAACTGATTATATCAAGTAAAGAGTACAAAACCCAGCTGTACACACTGATTTTTTTAAAGCTCTATTTTCTAAGGATTCAGTAGAGCTACAAAATGAGGAAACAAAAATCACACTCTAGAATCATCAGCGCTTTATTAGAAGTAGCTGGTATTCTCTGTCCTAGAATCACTCACGGTTTTGCAAAGGAGAGCTTGGCACCCTAGAGGCTGCTAATGGTGAGGAAAGGAAAGGAGTCAACAGGACAGGAGGTGCTGTGGGCCAAGGTAAATTACTTTATGGGGGGGGGGGGGGTTCTTATGAGAAGTTTGATGCTCAAAGGCTGGCCTCTCATTATTTCCTGCTTGGCGTTTAGTTTTAAACTATCCTGATCCCACTGCAGTCCCAATCTAGGTGAAAGGCCCCTTGCCACCCTCAGACAAGACCAATGTAGAAGATGAAGGACCCCCCCAATCCTCCTTTTCTAGGCAAATAATGCATTCTTTGATTTCTAAACATTTATAAATAATAAAACAACAATTCCAATTCCACTAAATAGTCAAAACTCAGAATCCACATTTCCCTTGATAAAAGCTAAACTCCTCAAGTAAGAAACAACTTCCGGACATCAATGTGTTCAAAGGTCAGCTTCCCTGCTTCAGAAATTCCATGCTTAGAATCAGAAGCATTAATGGAGACTTCCATCCTGTGTCTTCTGAACTATTCTGAACTTTCCCCCAAGGTTGAGAAATGTTTGTTGGACAAAAGTCATCTAAGTACAGATCAGTTGGAAAGCTTCTTTGCAAGCTTAGAGGCCAAGCCAAGGAAGAGAAACAGCTAATCAGAAAGCAAGGGCAAGAAAAGTTGGATTCAAAATAAATATAGTACAAATGCCCAGAATAGCCCAGAAAAACAACTAATGACCTTTTTCTCTAAAATCTCTTAATATCACTGTATCAAATGGCCTAAACATCTAAAGCCAAGCACATAATTACTACTACAAAGATAAAGGAATAAAGCAAAAAACACACAGGCCCAAGCAGTGCATGCTGGCTGATGCTGCTAGTAGGCAGGATAAGGCCCACGTTCAACTCCTGGCCTATCAAAAAAGCCAGGTGGGGGGCTTACCAAGGCCCAGTATTTGGGAGGTTGAGGCAGGAAGTTGGTAACATAGTCAGATCCTGTCTAAAGAAAAAAAAAAGCAAACACAAAGCAAAAAGCAGAAAAACATACTAACAAGAAAAGCCAATGGGACAATGACAATTTGTATTTTTGAAATACAAATAAAAACGCAGAAGACAATAATTGCACCGTACTTAGGAGTTCTACATCAGCAAGGGATTAGACTTCAGATCAAGGTATCAGTCACAGAAAGCTGTCAAGACTACTTCATTGTGAAAGGTGCTTCTACCGAGATAGCACTTGGCGTTTTCTGCCTAGAGATGGATGGATCCTGCCAAACGGACTATAAATGCCACACCCCTAATTTAAGCTTCCTCTTGGCTAAATGAGTGTGGGGCTGTGGTCCGATCTCATTTCCTTGGCTGTGATGCACAGAGCTGCTGCTAAATAATGGATATAAACTACTGAAATCTTTTCCCCTACTTGTCTATTTCTTTCTCTTTTTTTTTTCTTTTTCTTTTCTTTTTTTTTTTTTTTTTTTTTTTTTTTTTGTGAGAGGTTTCTGCTATAGGGCACGTGCGCTTGCCAGACAGACAGAGAAGACAGAGAGACAGAAAGCAAGAAATCACCCCCCAGGGGATGGCCACACTGCAATCCCTTCTCCTCCATTCTCCTCTTGGGATCTTGGGCACGCACGCACACGCGCCCGGCGTGAGTTTAAGCCACCGGGTCCGGGACGTGAACCGCAGTCAACTACATGGGAGTCTGGCGAGGTAGCCATTACACTAACTGCTGGTCCCTTCCCTACTTGTCTATTTCTGAAGCAACAAACAGATATGGTTTATTGAAACTCTGGTGTCAGAACCCAGGTTCCCTCAAAAAGACAATAAAATATCACAGGCCCAGTAAGTGAGAGTCAAAATTCCCTCCAGCTCTCTTCCTCTTAAGAAACTACCGAGATGACACACCTCATAGCCATCCTGGATACTAATTAAATGTATGAATACGTGGTGAATGGAGAGGAAAACCACCACCTGCCCAGTTACAGGGCCAGCATGTGCGTGGTTAAATATAATTAAATATATTTCATTATTTGCTAACCGTGTAAGTCGCTCCTTTTTTTCCATCTAGTTATATTCTAGCGTTTCTGCCTTACAGAAAGAAAAATCAAAGTCACTGCCAACTTCCTCTGAGGTGAGGAGAAAGCAGAGCAACTGTGAATAGCGAGACTGCTATGAGTGGAGTAAGAGGAGCAAACAGCTTCCAGCATCCCCCTCATGCCATGCACACTCACAGGTAGCATCTGCTTGAAGGAAAGGTTCTGAAAGCCCCACTAAGTTCCCATTTGATTGTAAAGGTAAGCCTAGATACTTGGTAAAAGGAAAGATCAATAAAGAAAAAAAAAAATTGGAAAGGAAAATCTTTGTTACAAGAGTTCATTTGCATATTGTCTCGTTATAATGAACCAATTAAGCACAAGACGAACCATATGTGATGCAATTCCAACTTCGACTGCCTTCCCCTCCCAGTATTTTTAGAACTCTTACTACAAGTTGCCAAAAATAAAGAATGGTTGGTCCACAAAAGACAGTCAGGCAATAGAAAATCGCAACCCCACATGTAAAAATTAAAGTGCTAAAGACTGCAAGAAGGGTACAGAGAAAACGCACAAAAGGCCAGAGCTAGGGTAGGTGCTTTTCTTTGGGGATGACAGTGCCTACAGACCAACCGCTTACACACCACGACATCACCAAGGAGGCAGGACTAGCTGAGTAATTAACTGTACAATCCCATGGCCTTCCCTGGCCTAGCGAAGAGGCAGCAGAAGTGAAACCAAACTAGAGGGCCCCACCTCATTCTTGTTCCTGGGTCCCTAAAAGTGGCATCCAAAGTGGTGTAACCAGGCAGCTTTCACCACTACCATCCATGAACCTGAGTTAGCACAGAGGAGAAATGAGGGAGTTGCCTGCATTCGTAAGAAAATGATATCTTACTTATTTGCCAGAACACTTAAAATAGCAAAAGTATAAATATTCCAAAGTCCCTAGTTCACTTGAATTCTTTCCTATAGGATAGCTCCTACTATAATTTCATGCAGATGCCCCTGGGTATAAGACAGTAGAGGTCAGAACTTACAAGTAATTATTGGGCCAGCTCCATGGCCTGGTGGTTGAGGCAATGGGATCCCACTTGGACAACTGTGCAGTCCCAGTACCTGGTGGCTTGAGAACCACACAGGGCATCTGCACGCACATGCTCAAAATCCCAAAAGGGAGAGATAAAGGACAATGGATTGAAGGGTGACCATCTCCCATGGGAAGTCCTCCATTTCCTTTTTCTCTCTCTGGCAAGTACATGTGCCCTCTGACAAACAAGAAAGGAAAAATTATTTATAAAAATAAAAAATACTTTAAAAAATGAATGAAAAAGGATTTAGTATTAACACCATTTAGTATATATTGCTTATTCATTCCATTTAATCCAATATTTAACTTAAATACTAGTTTTTCTTATTTCTAGAGGCACATGTACCCAGCCAAGTGAGGGAGAGAAGTAACCTACAATGGGGTGTGGTCATGGTCATGTTACAATCCTTTTTTCTCCATTTCTCCATTCCTTCAGGACCTGGGACACACACGCACATCGCATGTTTTTCTAGTTGCCAGGGCTGGGATTTAAACCACGGCTGGCCTTGTGGAATCTGGTTCCGTGCACACAGGGTTTAATCACTGCACTACAGGGATAGCACAATACTAATTTTTAAATATTGCTTTTTAATAAGTATTTTCTTCAATATCTGAACAACAAAACATACCCAAATTTTATTTTGGACACTCCCAATAATGTGACTACAATGTGCAGACTGAGAATTTCAACAGAGACAGAAGATAAGGCCCAAGATGCTTCCTTAATCCAGCTAGACCTTATATTTACATGCAATGTCTTGTATATGTATTTATGTAGTTTAGGTAGAAATATGCATACCCTGGTGGCTTGCGTTCTCATTCCCCCGGCCCTTCTCTGTGTGTGTATCTTTCCCTGGTTAAATTAAAATAAATGAATGAATAAATTTTTTAAATTAATAAATAATTCTTAAAAAAAAAAAGTTTGTCATGCAAAATATAGTAGAGGCCACAGCCATTAGGGACATCTCCAAAGCAAGTGTCTTTGATGCCTCCCAAGCTGTATATGAGTCATGCCATTCATAACAAAGTAGTCAGCAATTGATCTCGTGAAGCTCAGAAGGACCAGTTTAGACCTGCAGATGCTGCCCCTTACCTTCCATCAAAGCCTATGTAAAGGAGCTGATCTTTTTTTTTTTGATGGTTACACAGTGGACAGTGGAACTGACCTCTGGGAAAAAATAAAATGCAAATAATACATTTAAAAAAAGAATCATCTAACATCTAGAAAAATACATGGATACTCCAAAGTAGGTATTAGGTATTATATTCAGAGGATTCACAGAATCCACTCATGTCTGAAGGTCTTAATCTAAACTAACTTTCTAAATTTAAAGAGATTAAAAAACTACTGTAAGATCCAGAAAGTTTTTTTAATTATTTTTAAATATTTATTTATTTATTTAATTCCATTTGTTATTATTATGTTTTAACTTGATCAGAGAGAAAGAGAGAGAGAGAAAGTGAGAAAGCAAGCCCCCAGGTCCAGGACTCAAACCGCGACTGGCCATGTGGGAATCCAGTGCTTTTAACCACCATGCCACCTGCCGACCCGAAATCCAGAAAGTTTAAAGGACATTCCTGAACTTCTACAGGTAGTTAAGTCAGAACTGGAATTTCAGACTCATGGGTTGATGTTTTATTTTATTTTTTTTTTTTGACTAAGTTATTCTAAAAGTTTCTTCTTTATAACAGTAGATTACTCATTTGTTAAACCAAGCTATGGTTTCAGTATGTTCCCCCCCAAATTCATGTGCTGGAATTTAGTTACACTGTGAAGATATTAACAGGAGACTCGATGATTATCGTGTTGAAAGTTGGAGCCTTTGAGAAAGGATTAGTCATCTTGGGGGAGGGGGTCCCATGACTGAGTCCCATGGGCTTAAAAGGAGAGGAGGGAATGAGATGGACCTGCTTGTTGCTCGCTCTCTCCTGCCCTCCACCATGTTACCCACCATTAAGAACACCCTCACCAAGTGCAGTCCCTGGACCTTGAACCTCCAAATCAAGAGCCGAATAAACCTCTATTTCCCTACATTACCCAGTCTTGGGTTTTTGTTCGTTTGTTTGTTTTTTGAGAGGTTTTCGCTATAGGGCACGTGCGCTCTCCAGACAGACAGAGAGAGACATAGAGACAGAAAGCGAGAAATCACCCCCCAGGGGGGATGGTCACGCCACAATCCCTTCTCCTCCATTCCCCTCTCGGGATCTTGGGCTCGCACGCACACATGCCTGGCGTGAGTTCTAAGCCACTGGGTCCGGGACGTGAACCGCGGTTGACTACGTGGGAGTCCAGCGAAATAGCCATTATACTAACTGCTGGTTCCCCCAGTCTTGGGTTTTTTTTTTTGTTTTTTTTTTTGTTTTTTTTTTTTTTTTTGAGAGGTTTTTCGCTATAGGGCGCGTGCGCTCGCCAGACAGACAGAGAGAGACATAGAGACAGAAAGCGAGAAATCACCCCCCAGGGGGGATGGCCACAATTCCTTCTCCTCCATTCTCCTCCTGGGATTTTGGGCACGCACGCACATGCGCCCGGCGTGAGTTTTAAGCCACCGGGTCCGGGACACGAACCACGGTTGACTATGTGGGAGTCCAGCGACATAGCCATTACGCTAAATGCTGGTTCCCAGTCTTGGGTATTTTTGATGTAAGCAACAGGATGTACTGAAACAGATCATGATCTCATTGATGGCAAAAGTCAAGCTTCATCTACACCACATGCCCCCAGACCTAGTCCAAACTGACAGAGGTAGAAAGAGCCCACCAATCACATTCAGCAGAAAACACACCCTGTACTGGCTGCAGTCCCCACACAGTCACCCACATAGGACTCTCACCAAAGCACCTTGATATGTTAGGGCACTTGTTTACAAAATGCCTAGAAAGAGTTAAGAATATAATGTGAAAAGTTATAATTTTCCCCTTGTGCAAAATGACCCTACTCTGCTGCTAATCTCAGCTCCAATGGCCTCTTCTTCAACTATCCAAGTAAACATTTCCGACAACCAAGACTGTCTTCACTGACTCACACTGGGGAGAGACACGCCAAGGACACATGGACAAATGTTTCCCTTCATCTGTCCCAGAGCTTCAGTCTAAGGTGAGGCAAGCAGAAAAATATTTTTGTTAGTGTTCACCATACCTCTTTTAAAAAAATCCAAAAACTCCTATAAAATATTAGATACAGAGTCAAACAGGTAATAATATGAGAGGACTTCAATAAGTTCATGAAAAAAGTGTAAAACATGAGTTTATTTAGGTACAAAAACATTTAAATTCATGCAAAGTTTTTTTATAGTACATAGTCTCAATGAACTTTTTGAAGACTCCCTCATATTAGTAACAGAAATAAGGAAATGGTAAGAATAATGAGTATTACTTTTAGTATTAGCACTACATGTCCAGAAGCATACTTGTAATGTTAATTACCACGGCTGATTTGTGGAGTACCTTATTGGTAGGCATTAAATTCCCATTTTACAGCTGAGGAAGCTGATCCAGAGAGGTCTTGGTACAAAAGACATAGAATTGTTATCTGAAAACAAAACAGTCTCACAGGAAAACCCACATGCTCACGCCCTAAATTTGTTATGAAGTTCATTTTTAGTTCAAGATTCATAATTTAGGGACTAGTTTTTCAAAGTTCCATTAAAACAAGTTCGACTTTACGTATTTGCCCACAACATGTTTTGAGCACACCTCTGTTCTCAGTATGTCTGATCGAATCATTATCTAATTTTCTGTTCATCTCCCTAGACTTGCCAGGTTTCATAAGCTGAGCCTTCTCTGGAGTTGTCACTTTTCTGGGCTCCTGATATAGTTGGCAAAATACCCTGACAGTTTCTAGGAAGGCCCAGACACATCTCCCTTCTGGATCTATTTCCTCTTCCCCTCCTCTGACAGGGAACAATCCTTACCACATCTCAAACATACCAGAGAGGGCTTCCACCTAGCCACGCCCCTAAGAGAAATCTATGAAAATATTTTCATCTGTTCCTGTTAAGCGAGTATACTTACAACATCACATTAAAGGAGACAAAACACTTGGCTACCTAAAATCAACTTCTGTCCTTTCAAAGTTTAGTTTACCATCGCTTCACAGGGTCACTCAATCTACATTACTGAGCAATCTCCAAACAAAACATAATCACCACCAAAAGATATGCACAAAAATATTCATACAGATACTATTAGCATAAGTCCAAACTGGATACTAAGTAAATGTCTAGCAACCATAAAATAAATAAGCAATTGGCTACATCAGAACAAAGAGAATAAAAAAATAAATGACAGACAATACCATGAATTTCACAAACATACTAAGCAAAATAATCCTGACATAAAATAATATTTATTGTATGATTCTATTTATGAACTTTACAAATAGGCAAAACTTGGGGCAGCAGATGGCATGGTGGTTAGGCACCAGACACTCCCACATGGCCGACCACGGTTTGAGTCCCGGACCTGGTGGCTTGCTTTCTCACTTTCCTTCTCTCTGTGTGTCTGTCTTTCTCTGGTCAAATTAAAATAAATGAATGAATAAATAAAATAAAATAATACTTTTTTTTAAGAGGCAAAACTAATTAAAGGCATCAGAAGTCAGGATATTGGTTTCTGCTGGGAGACAAGGAGAACAGGGTTCTGGGGCATTGGTAATTTACTGTTAAGGAGGTGCTGGTTGCACAGGTTTGTCCACTTTGATGACAATTATTCCATCAAGCCACCCACTAATTTGTGCACTTTCCTCTATGTATAAAATACCTGAATAAATAAATAAATACTGAAGAAGATGATTATCTGCGTACCCTTTATTTGATTTGTACACACTGTATGCATGCTTTAAAACACTACACTAGGGAACCAGCAGTTAGCGTAATGGCTATGTTGCTGGACTCCCAAGTAGTCGACCACGGTTCGCGTCCCGTACCCGGTGGCTTAAAACTCACGCCGGGCGCGTGTGCGTGCGTACCCAAGATCCCAGGAGGAGAATGGAGGAGAAGGGATTGCGGCGTGACCATCCCCCCTGGGGGGTGATTTCTCGCTTTCTGTCTCTATGTCTGTCTCTGTCTGGCGAGCGCACGCGCCCTATAGAGAAAACCTCTCAAAAAAAAGAAAAACTTAAAACACTACACTGTATCCCACAAAGATGTACATCAGGTATATGTAAACCAGAAATTGTAATTAAAAAATATACCTATTAACAAAATGCTAAAAAAAAAAAAAAAAAAAAAAAAGGAGGGGAGAAGAAAGGGGGTTAAAAAGATAGATTAGGATCATGTTCCTATTAAGAACACAACTTAGCAGGCTCCAGTCTCCCCTTGATCTCCCTGTCAGGAAGAACATTTAAACACTATGGCCTAGTGGTTAAGGGAACCGGATCCCTCATGGCCAACCAAGCAGTCTGAATCTCAGCAAAACATGCCAGATACCTGTGTGCACACACCCAACATGCTCACAGGTTGGAGAAATGGAGAAGAGATTGCAGCATGACCACGACCCCAATGTGAGGAGGGAGGGCTTTCTCCCTCTCTCTGGCAAATGCATGTGCCCTCTGACCAAAAACAGCAACAACAAGAAAAAAAAAACAACAACAAAAAAAAAAAACCACCACTCTTGAGGATAAAGAGCAACCAGAAAGTTTGATAGTTCTGTGTTCACACTTACTAGTGTGTGACCATTGACACATTCCTTATCCCTCTCTCAGAACCTCAGTACCTTCATCTAGATCACTAAAATACTCACTCCTACTTTGCAAGGTTGCCGTAAGGATAAGGTAATAGCATCAGCAGTGCCTGGCACATGGCAAGCTTTTAGAGAAACTACTGTAGAATAAATATTGAATTAGTCAAATGTCATTCATATGGTAGAAGCTCAATAAATAGTAATTATAATGTTGTCAGGGAAATGGGAAGAAAGGGAGTCAATTAGCTTATACAAAAAACCATCACCTCATTTCTAAACCTATGGGGTCATTAATGGGTGATCAATAATTCCCACTGACTCGGATGAGTGAGATGACCTGAGAGATACAGAGAGAGAAAGGTCCAGGAACAGGGCTGTGCTTTTTATACGCTACCAGGTCCGTGTTTTCCTTCTCGGTGCCAAGTAGAGATCTGTTCAGTGGGTGTCACGACATGTCTAAATCCTCTAGCCACCTGTGTTAGTCATACTACTTTTAGAATTTAAAAGTTTTTAAAGAGGAGATGGGTCATAAATTCTTAGACTTAATGAGTAGACTGACTATAGCCAAGTACCTTTATTATGGGAAGAAATTTTATATACACTGACTATACAGAAAGGGAACTGCAGGCTTTAGGTGCCAGAAATGAACGACACATTTACTTACCTTTTAAAAAGCAGGTGTAATATTGATTTTTTTCAGCTCTTCAAATCTTCATGTAACTTAGCTAACTGATCGGTACAAGTTCTTTTATACTGAAAAGAAATATTTAAAAAAGACAAATTAAAACTAATGTCAAGTTATATAGCACACCATAAGAAAATAAAAGTTAATTTAGAATAACTGTACAAGCAAATATCATCAAACTGTTGGGTCATCGGAAAAATCATGATGCATTTTTTTTTTCCTACGCAAAATGAACCATGACTTTTACAACAATCCAACAGATAACATGGATATATGTAAAACCAGGAACATGTATGTATCAATGACTTCCTTTCATCTGTCCTTTCTCCCCCCTTTGCCTTCCTTCTTTGTTCCTTCCAGCACTCTTGTCCTCTCTACTTCCTTCCCTCTCTCCCATCTTTAGTTATTAGAAACCTTGAATATTCCTTGAAGACTGATTTTCTACAGAAACCATCATCGATTTTTTTTTTGAGAGATTTTTGCTATAAGGTGCGTGCACTCACCAGAGAGACAGAGAGACAGAAAGCGAGATATCACCTCCCGGAGGGATGGCCACATTGCAATCCCTTCTCCTCCATACTCCTCTCAGGATCTTGGGCACGCATGCACATGTGCCTGGCATGAGTTTTAAGTTACCAGGTCTGGGACTAGAACCATGGTCAACTACATGGGATTCCAGCGATGTAACCATTATGCCATCTGCTGGTCCCTATCATTAATTTTTATAATACAAAGTACCTAGCACATGGTAGGTAATCTATGTTTGTTGAGTGAGAGAAGTATAGTTTTCTAATAGTTAATTGTTAAGGTAGAAAAAAATGAGGAAATGCCTGCCAACAAATTGATTTTGCTCTCCCAATAATAACAGTGTGGAGATAATAGGAAGATGTCATTGTTTTTCAGACTTGTGTTTCCGATTCTCTGATATCACTCCCTTTTTTAAAGTTCACTTAGTCATTTCTTTCTTCAGAGAGAGACAGAGACAGATGAACAAGCACCTCACTAGGCTCTCACGCCATCATCCCCCCACACTCCCCAGCCTGCCAACCAGCCAGGACCACAGGTACACGTGTAGCCCTGGTGCACACAGATCGACAAAGAAACTGAACCCAGATTTGCCACGTGGCCTCCAGCGTAACAGTGCTGAACTACCACTGTGCCACCAAGGCTCAGCCCCTTTATCGCTTTTTTTTTCTTTCATGAACAAAAGAAAGAAACAGAGAGTCAGTGTCACCAACAGGGTTTCAACACCATGATCTACCCCCAGCTTCCGCCAGCCCCCAGATGACATGTGCCTAATGTAACAGGAAGGTCTCCAAGTCAGCCTCTCAGAGTGTCTTGTTTTACCACCCCCCCACCCCACAATTTCTTTTAAATAACTCAGACTTAGAGAATATTCCCACTGGCATATAGGGGCACATAAAACCCCATCATAATATAGTAACACAACATATTTGGTAGTAAAGAAATATTTAAGAGAAGCAAAAGTTCCTTTTGAGACACTCACTCATCAAACAGCTCATAACTACCTCCATCTAAATGAGAAAGCAAGGTGTCTAAGATCCAGCTGCATTGCTTGGGAGGCTGGAGTCACATGAGAGACCTGAGTTTGAGCCCAGGCCAGCCTCAACATATTGGGTGTGGCTGAGTGCGCCTGTAATACTAGCTAATTGGGAGGCGTGGGGTAGGAAGATTGCAGCACAGCAAGACTATCAAAAATGCCTATGTCGGGACCAGCAGTTAGCATAATGGCTATGTTGTTGGACTCCCATGTAGTTGACCGCAGTTCACGTCCCAGACCCAGTGGCTTAAAACTCACGCCGGGCATGTGTGCATGCATGCCCAAGATCCCAAGAGGAGAATGGAGGAGAAGGGATTGTGGCCATCCCCCCTGGAGGTGATTTCTCGCTTTCTGTCTCTCTGTCTCTCTCTGTCTTTCTGGCAAGCGCACGTCCCCTATGGCCAAAACCTCTCAAAAAAAAAAAAGCCTATTTCTTTCTATCACCCATTCCCTTTGTGTTTCTCTCATAATGGCAGTAGGAATTTTTGAAAAGCAAGATGTTCCTTTAAATACAAGAAATATTGCCACACGTTTCAAATGTAGTCAGGATCAGTTTAGACAAAATTATGGCTGTTGCTTCCTCTGCCCTTTTGAAGATTCAGTAACCCTAGATGTTTAATCAAGCAGGAAATGGAGCCAGCCAAGGACACGATGGTTAAGGTGACTGGATCCCACATGGCCAACAGCATGGTTTGAGTTCCGAATCTGGCAGCTTGAAAAACAATGGGCACATGTACATGCATGCCCAAAATCCCAAAAGGAAAAATTGAGACAGGATTGTGGTGTGACCATCTTCCACAGCAGGAGCTTTTTCATTTTTTTTCTCTCTCTCTGTCTCTCCCCTGCCAGTGAGCACATGTACCCACAAGCAACATTTTTTATTTTTTTTAAAAAGAAAGTAGGGAAGCAATAGAACCAGGTCCAAGGTTGCAAGAACTTATTGGATGTCCTTTCTGAGGATACTTTCATTTAAAACAAAATGAAACAAAACCAGTCTCAGAAAAGGCAGGCACTTGACATTGAAATAGTCAATAAAATCTTTTACTAATGGGTTAGCAGGTCATCGCCTGGTGGTCAAGGCAATAGACTCCCACAGGGCCAATCGCAGTTTGAATCCTAGACCTGGCAGCTTGAAAATCATGCTGGGCACATGTGTGTGTGCATGTCCAAGATCCTGAGAGGAGAATGGAGGAGAAAGGCCTGTGGCATGGCCATCCCCCGTGGGGAGTGATTTCTCTCTCTCTCTCTCTCTCTCTCTCTCTCTCTCTCTCCAGTGAGTGCATAGGCCCTGTGGAAAAACCTAAAATATAAATCCATAAACACACACACACAGACACACATATACTAGCAATGGACTTTTAGTCATAAAGGGGGGTTACAGATTGTCCTGGAGGAATTTCTCAAGACACACACCATCAAATCGCAGGAGGCAAATAAACATCTGTCCATTCCATCTCCCTCTAAAGCCCACTTCATATGTGTTCCATAAATACAGACCACTCCAGGCAAATTTTAAGCAATTAATGTATACATAGGCAAGCCTGATTTTAAGACTAGGGTGTGCACCAAAAGTAAACAGTTATGCTTATCAGTAGTTTCCAAAGTGAGCTTCTAGGAACCCCACCCTGTAGGTGTGTCTGAGGCAGGAGTGAGTAGATGTGTGGCAATGGGCAGAGCAATTTTCACCTTTATTTGTTTTACGCTTTGATCCAAGATTTAGTTGGAGAAGTAGTTCCTTGGCCTGCTTATAAAAATGCTGCAATAATTAATGTAACAATAATTACATTAAAAGCTACTGCAGAAAATCCCAGTGAGCTGCGTTCATAACACAGCTGATATAATCACACCGAATCCAACCTCCATCTCTAACAGGGCTTTGTGGGAAAACAGGAGAGCCAGGCTGAGCCGGAGAGCACAGGTCAGCCTGGGTCTGAGCAGACTGAAGCCAGGGCTTCTCTTCCTTCCTATTCAGCCTTCACCTCCTGCCCTGGAACAAGCAGAAGGAAGGAAATGCACATTTCCACAAGGACTGAGCCAACAGTAAGTGAGGAGATGACAGTGGAAAGAAGCTGTGGATGTTCCAAAAGCCGGGAAACAGCAGAGAGTAAGAGACGCTGGGCTTCTCTAAGTCAGCCCCGTCTCAGGCCCTTCCTGATTCCCATCAGCCTCTTTGCTGAGAATTACATGTGCAAGGTTGAGATGTTTCATGTACTAAAGGTTTTCAAAAAGTCCATGAACAAATGGAATGAGGCTCAGCCTCAGTAGCACAAGAGGTAGCACACTGAACCACAGTGCTGGAGGGCCGACTACAGGTTTGGAGCCCCAGTCAATCTGAAACACTCCAGGTAAGCATGTGCCCAAGATGCTGGCTGGCTGGAGAACTGGGAGAAGGAGACAATGGTGTGAGGAGATCCTGCCCAGGGTGCCTCTCCCTCTAGCTCTCTCTCATGAAAATAAATAAATAAATAAATAAAAACTTAAAAAAGAAAAAAGAGAGGGGCCAGCAGGTGGCAAGGTGTTTGAGGGCACTGGATTCCCCCATGGCTGACTGTGGTTCAAGTCCCAGACCCAGCTTTCTCACTTTCTCTCTCTCTGGGCAAATGAAAATAATAAATAAAGTGTTAATTAAAAAAATAATTTTAAAAAAGAAAGAAAATGGAATGAAAGTATGAGTTTGTTTTGGTGCAAAAGAAATTTGAAATCCATGTAAAATTTTTCATAATTCACATTTTCCATGAAGTTTCTGAAGACCCTTTGTATGTCAGGGCTCTTCAATAAGAACGAGAGAAAATCAGCAGAATGGTTTAAAGAAAAAGATATGCCTATGGGACCAGCAGTTAGCATAATGGCTATGTCGCTGGACTCCCATGTAGTTGACTGTGGTTCAAGTCCCGAACCCAGCAGCTTAAACTCACGCTGGGCGCGTGTGTGTGTGTGTGTGCCCAAGATCCTGAGAGGAGAATGGAGAAGGGATTGAGGCGTGGCCATCCCTCCTGTGGGAGTGATTTCTCGCTTTCTGTCTCGCTGTCTCTGTCTGTATTTCTGGTGAGCGCATGCGCCCTATAGCAAAAATCCTCTCCAAATAAATAAATAAATAAAGATATGCCTATATTCCCTAAAACCCAATTGAATACAGCATGTAAGATGCAAAAACTAAATAAAGGCATACTATGAGAAAGTAAGTCTTGCCTGAACTTGCCACAGAGGAATTCACTGTAACTAAGAGGCATTGAGTGTATTCAATCTCTTCCTCAGCACAGGGCTCTGATTATTTGACCCAACCAGGACTGAATACATAAGAACATTTAAAAACATGAACCATTATATTTTTTGAGTTTTCATCCCAGGCCTTGTTGAAGTAAGTCAAAGATGTTCTTTGTTATATAGTTTTGACTGCATGCAAGAGACTTTAGTCATTTCCTCAGAAACAGACCTAAGCTATAAATACTAACTAACCAACACAGTTGGCCACTCACAATAAGGCTCACTGACAAGTTTAATTTAAAAACAAGAACACTTTATTAAACTGAAAAGTAAGCCATAAAAAATCCTAATACATGCACCGAAGATTCCTAGAAGAAAAAACCTCTAGCGTAATTACAAACAGTTTTTTATTTAACTCATAAAACATTCCTATACAGAGAGGACAGACGAAGGAAAAAAAAAATGTCTACCTTTGTGGCCATCTAGTAAAACAAACTGCTTACAACCTCAGGTTTCAAGTTCCAAGAAAATCCTCCAAGCCATTACATAAGTTACTTCTACATATCCCTTTGTGATGGGAAACACATTTATTATGATTGCTTATTTTCTAAATTTCCTTGATATTCTAAATCATATGTGAGAGTAACATGCTAGATATGATCATGCGTCATGAAGTCAATGTTCATTCTAGTAATGCTACAGTTCATGCTTCAAAACGACGTGGAAGCCCAAGTCTCCTTCTCAATGACTTAAAGGTCCAAAGTAGATCTGTAAGCCAGTCAAATGCAACTACCACCTGATTGTGTAAATAAAATTTTATTGGAGGGTTGACCCCATAGCACAGTGATTAAGCACTGATCATAGAGAGCCAGATCCCACATGGCAACCACAGTTCAAATCCTGGCCCAACAGATTGAAAATCATACCAGGTTTGTGTGCACACTGGTGCCCCAAATCCTCACAAGATGAAGAAATGGAGGATATGACTGTCGTCCGACTGTGCCTCACTAGGGAGTTCCCCCCCCTTTCTCCACCCTCCCCCATAAACCCAAAGTGCACATGCCCTCTGGCAAGAAAAAAATTTTCTTGGAACACGCCCATGTCTATTTCTCTTCATATATCGTCTATGGATACTTTTGAGAGAGATTTTTTTTCTATAGGGCACATGCACTCACCAGAGAGAGAGCAAGAAATCACTCCCTGGGGCGATGGAAATCAATCTCTTCTTCTCCATTCTCCTCTCAGGATTTTGGGCACATACACTCAGGCACCCACTGTAAACTTTAAGCCCCAGGGTCCAAGAGTTGACTAGGCAACTATGTGGGAGTCCTGCAATGTAACCATTACACCATCTGCCGGTCCTGTTACTATAGGGCTGCCTCTTGCAAGATATGGCAAAACTAGGTAGAAGAAACAGAGACCTAAGGTGCAGTGTCTAAAATGTTTACTGTCTGACCCACTGAAAAGTTTACTCACTTCCGTCCAGCCTAAGGGAAACAGCTAGTTCGGGGGACTAAGTCTTGAAATAAGAAATACTAATCCAGGTTTAGTCAGATGGATAACTACATAAGTCACTTAACCTTGAGCTGCTTTAATTTTCTCATTTATAATACACTAATTGCTAATTTTTATTTGGGAATTTATATACCAGGCATTGTTTGAAGGGTTTTACTTTTAGTAAATGAATTATGATTTAGTTCATTTAATGTGTGGGGGAAGTATACTAATTTTTTTGGGGGGAGAAGTATATTATGATCATCTTAGAAATGAGGAAACTGAGGCAGAGGGGTTAAATAAATTGGCAAATTGCCCAAGATTGAGCACTAGAAAAATCAGGACCAGAACCCAGGTAATATGACTCCAGAGCTGATCAGTAACTTTAATTTTAGTAAAGTTACAAAGAGGGCCAGACAGCAATGCAATGGGAGAACACAATGCTCAGTTCTACGAGGCTGACCCATATGGGAGGGCTCCAGGTTCACATGCAGAAAGCTCCCTGAGTACCCTGGGCATGCAAGTGTCCGTGATCTGGGACTGGCTGGGGCTGGATCATGACATCTAGACCCTACTGAGGGTGCTGTTGTTCTCTATCTCCACTCCATCCCTTTCACTCACTCATGAAAGAAACACTTGAAGAATAAAGTTACACAAGATAAAAGCAAATCTTAAAAGCCTTGTTAGAAATGTTAGGTAAATATAGTAAAACACACCTCCACACCATTTAGGGTAAGATATTACTGTAGTTTGAATGTGTTCCCAAAAAACTCATGTGTTGAGCCACTGTAATAGGATTAAAAGGATGAAAACTTGATCCAGTTATGGTGCTGAAAGGTGGGGTTGTTGGGAGGAGATTAGGATTAAGGCCATCAGGGTAGGGCTCCTGTGGGTTTACAAGCAGAGAAAGCAGTATGGACAAAGACATGTCCTCCTGCCCTTCGTCATTCTATGGTGTGGCCAGAAGACCTCCACTAGAGGTGGTCCCTGTACTCTGGACTCCAAATCATGAGCTGGCTACCTCTATTTTTATCAATTCACCCAGCTTGGAGTATTTCTTGTTATTAGCAACAAAATGAACTAGAACAGATACCTAAAATAAGAATATAGATGGATTGACAAGACTCTGAAGTCCCTCTGATTTTCTTTTCTTGCCAGAGAGAGACAGACAGAGAGACGTATCACCCCCATCCAGGGGGGATGGTCATGCCACAACCCCTTCTCCTTCATTCTCCTCTCTGGATTTTGGACATGCACGCACACATGCCTGCCCTGAGTTTGAAGCAGCCAGGTCTGGGACTTGAACTGTGGTTGATCATGTGGGAGTCCAACAACGTAACCATTATGTCATCTGCTGGTCCCAAATCCCTTCCGATTCTAAGATTAGAGCTAACCTTGGGGTGTTGGGAATATAAAAGTCCATTGTATTTTTTTTTTTTTCATTAGTACTCAAAGAATCAAACTAACTGACCAAAGTTACCTCTTCCTCATTACCTAAGGCTTCTTTAGGAAGCCCAGGCTCTTTGGAAAGCCTTCAAGATGAAGACTTACCTGAGACCCTAAATCTTGCAAATCTGTTTCTCTCTCCAGCAAGTTTCCATCTGGGAAAAGGCTGAGTGAGCATCAACGGAAATCATGGAACTCTGCTCCTGATGGCCTGGCATGAGAGCTCTACCCAGCCACACCCTTCAAATATTCAGGAAGATGCTCCTTTGCTGAATCACCCCTACAACTTCATGAAGTTCTCTGGGATTTCTGAAGGAAATGTGTCACCTAAATGTGACCCAGTGCCCTTCTGTACTGAAAGACAGGCTTATATGAAAACATACTACCAAATTACTCATCACCATGTCATGTGCAGGCAGGATGATCTTAACCTTATTTTTCTTAAATTTAGGATAGGAGGTGTATACATGCATATGAGCGGGTTGTGGGGGCTGGCGGGTTAAGAGCAGCCTCTACAGCACTTAAGTCATGTCACCTTCCTCAGTCCACCAGCTCACCAGGATCCTGGGCATGTGCTCAGGCACTAGGTATGTTTTCAGGCCAACTGGGCCAGGACCCTGAAGCATGATCCACATGAGGCTTCTAGCTCCACAGTTCAGCTGTGCCACAGAGGTTGAGCCTCAACCTTCTTTTGTATGAGGCTAATTTTTACCAGGTTTTTAATGCCTGTGGAGTAAAGTCCATATCCTTGAGTTTAATATTTAAGACCTTCCACCCTTTTTTTTAAGGTTTTTGCCTTAAGGCACATGTACTCACCAGAGGGGGGAGGGAGAATGAAAGTGAGAAATTATCCCTTTGGGGTGGGGGTGGAGGGGGGGTGGCCATACCACAATCCCTTCTCCTCCATTCCCCTCTAGGGATTTTGGACACTCACGCACATGTACCCCATGTGATTTTCAAGCCACCGGATCCAGGACTCAAACCATGGTTAGTTATGTGGGAATACAGCTTATCCACCACACCACCTGCTGGCCCCAAGACCCTCCACATCTTAGCCCTTTCCTACTATTTCAAGTTTATCTCCTTCTATTTTTTTATCTTTTATGTGCCCAGGATGGCCTGCTTTTTCTTCAGCATATCATATCCAGTACTGCCATACTCTATTTGTTCTCTTTTAAGTGAACTACATAGTGGTTTATTTGAGCCAGGGCCTAAGATGAATGCCCTGGAAGAACAAACTTCTGGTTGCCTAGACGACGCATGCTCATACTCACTCTGGACTCTTTGCTGAAGACACTATTTTAACTCCTACTGTCAACATCATACTCAGTATACACACAAAATCAATGTGCTAGATATTATGGGACATAAATTGTATTTCCTACCAAGGATCCTCACAGTCACACAAGGCAAACAGGTACACAAAGGACCAAACTGCTGCGGGAATCTGACCAGTGAATCCAGACATCCTTCAGTGAGAGGCCAACATTGAACTAGACCTTGAAGAAAGGGGGAACCTAACTGAATGATTTAGCTTAAGTTGTAAAGCTGACCATACTGATGAAGAGTGTACATCACAGATTTCAGAGCCAGGTAGACTTGGGGAAAAAATCCTATCTCCTTTTGACTGGAATAGGGCTTATAAGAGTTAGGATCAAATAGATCGCACCCTAGCCTTGCTCAAAACCATATTTGAAGCAGTTCTCATTATCTCTCTCTCTCTTTTTAGCTGCCAGAGGGACATGTGTGTGTTCACAGCGGGTGGGGGGAGTGTCTCTGGTCATACTACAATCCTTTTTCCCCCATTTTTCCATCTTGTCATGATTTGGGATATGCATGCTCACATAACAGTGAGTTTTTCAAACCACTAAAGTCAGGATTCAGACCATAGTCCGTCATGTGAGATCTGGTTACCCACTCACAGAGCTTAACCCTGCAGCCATTTCTTTCAGTCTTGCCCAAATCATGAAGCTTCTTCTCTCACTGTCAAGAATATTTTACTATTCTCACTACCCATTCATTCAAGTATCTATACACTTTTTTATTTCCAGTGTTAAAATATTTCAAAAGTTGGAGGCCAGCCTGGGGTATTGTGGTTAAGGTGCTAGATTCTCACACGGCCAACTACAGTTCAAGTCCTGGTGGCTAGAAAAACACAATAAATAAATAAATGTTTAAAAATAATGATAAAATAAGTATTCCAAAAGTATATTTTGCTTTCCCAATAAGAATTTGTTATAAAATAATAGATTCTTTCAAACAGACCCTTGCCATTTCCAAATTATAGGCTCAGGGCCCCTGACCAGTAGTGCTGGTTGAGTTGAGAAGCAAATTTAAATTATAAGCTTGAACTGCATGGCTAGTGACAGGAGGCCTAGCCAACCAGCAAACATCTATATTCCAACACGTTTTTGTTTGCTACCTCTCCAGTAACTCTTATGTGCAGACTTGAAACTTATTACATTGTGGGATGGTCAGAAAAAAGTCAACAGCCAATGCTAGTGATGGAAGTAAAAAGGTCAAGTTAAGTTGTACAAAAAGTGATGACCCTTAACAACAACAGCAAAGGGATTAAAGAGTTGGAGGAATTTCATGTTTTAGTATACTTACAAATCTGAGACTAGAGGGAGGGCTTGGGATGTATCCCTTGTGCAATTCAAGTGTTTTCCCACAGTACCAGGCACTGTGCTGTGGACACCGACTGAGTGAGTGATGTGATGTCCCAGAGTCCTTGGCGAACCCACTTTTCATGCCAACATAAAAGTCCATATAATGAACTTCCCTTGGGGTTCCAAAGTTTCAGGATTTGTAATGTCTACTGACATACTGCATCAAAAAGGTCCACGTGTTTTTAAATGAACATGCTGCTTTGCAATCATAACTGTAGTGTTTAGTAATGGCTTGAGTCTTTTCTGCCAACACCAGCCAATTATTTTTCATTTCCCCCAGAAAGTGGAAAGATTCTTATTCAAAGATTCTGAGAGGTTTTGGAATTCAAAAGTTATTATTCTTTGAAAGTTTTGACTGAATTGACTGAAATAATTAAAGTCAGTCAGAGACTGATATAAAAATAAATGTATGCACAATTGCTTGCTTTCTCACTTTCCCTCTCACTTTCCACTCTCCCTCTCTCTGTCTGGTGAGCACATGCCCCATAACAAACTTAAAAATAACAATAGTAAAAAAAAAAAAGTTAAATAATTATTTAATTTACTATAATTATTTAATTTGACCAGAGAGACGGAGAGAAATAACGAAGCAATCTGCCAGGTCTGGGACTCGAACCATGATCAGCCATGTGGGAATCCAGCACCTTAACCACCACACCACCTGCCAGCCGCCAACAAATAAGTTTTTAAAATTTTACATGAAAACATTATGGACTATCATGTAAAATTTACACAACAATCAATCAAAACTTTATATGAAAAATAATAGATGGTATAAAATTTACATGATGGATTAAACATTTATAGGAAAAATGTCATGGACTATAAGGTAAAATTTACATAACAATATATTTAAACAGTGGATTTCAATTGAATTTGGGCAAAAACTCTGAGGAGATGTTTCCATTGTTTGCACACTTCTTGAAATATCAGAGTAGTTAGTGGAAATCAAGTGACTGCTGACTCCAGTCAACATGTCCTCAGAGAAAAATGTATCATGAAATATAAATGTTCTAAACTATGTTCTATCCCTATTGAAAAAGTAGGAGAAATAATCTCGCTGCTCCCCAAATTCTGGCACATACCCGAGAAATCCAACAGCATCAAGTACTTCCACCAAATCCTTATCTAATGTATTACTGCGAACACTACTCAAAAAATATATGGTCAAAATACTCTGCTCCCACACACATTCTGAAAGGGCATTCTAAATGCGTGTTAAATGTTTACAGTGACTGAGTAAACACAATGACTTCAGCACAGTGCTACACTTTATCGTGTCAGTAGAAATCCATAAACCAGCATACCCCAGTGAGGCCACCAAAGGTCTGGAAGGTGGGCTGGCCCACTGTGAACTCCGTCGCTGCTCCCCTTCCATTGCCCCACATGGGGTAAGTGTAGTTGTGCAGACTAGAACTACCATCTCTGCATCGTGTTTTTTCAAAAGAAAGGGATCGATGCATTCATCTTCGCCAACTTACTTCCTAAGAATTAAGCTACTAAATTATGAGGAATGGCATATTCAGAAAGGCTTAAAGCATACAAAACCATATAGCATTTTATAATGTGGAAGAGCCCAAGAGTTGTGTCCAAAGCTGAGGGGTTCTGCCTAATAGGTTCTACCCCGTTTCCTCCTGTGAAAATCCTCTTCACTATCATAAGCCCCTCAAGTTTTAAAGACTTATTTAAAGTGAAATAGGATATACTCCTTAAAAAAAAAAAAGCATTTAAAATATCTGATCATTTGCTTTTCAGTTTTCATGAAAGTTGAAAAGATACAATGACCTGTACTTTCTAAATCTCAACAAAGATTCCATTGAAATTCTGAAAAAGGATCTAGGATGAACCATTTAATGCTTCACTACTCATATCCCCAACCCTGATAAGGAGGAGAAACAAAATATAAGGAACAGGTGTGACTAACTTCTATCATAAAAAGTTTTAAAAACAGTAAGAAGCAACCCCACTTCTTCTTTTTTTTTTTTTTGGAGAGGTTTTTGCTATAGGGCGCGTGCGCTCGCCAGACAGACAGAGAGAGACAGAGAGATAGAAAGCGAGAAATCACCCCCCAGGGGGGATGGCCACGCCGCAATCCCTTCTCCTCCATTCTCCTCTCGGGATCTTGGGCACGCACGCACGCACATGCGCCCGGCGTGAGTTTAAGCCGCTGGGTCCGGGACTCGAACCGCGGTCGACTACGTGGGAGTCCAGCGACATAGCCATTACGCTAACTGCTGGTCCCGCAACCCCACTTTTTAGAACTACATCAACCAAGGCTAACGCTCTACCTTCTCTTATCCTTTTCATTCTCTCCACATCACCTCACTCCGCCCTCTTATTTTACCATGATCCAAATTGGAAGCGATTTTTTTCGAGGATAGACTGACAACTAGCAGCAATCAATAGCCCTAAAAGTATAACAGTCTTGGGGCCAGCAAGTGACATGGTAGTTAAGGCACTGAACACCCACATGGCCAATCACAGATTAAGTCCTGGACCTGGCAGCTTGAGTTCTTCCTTTCTCTCTCTCTCTCTCTCTCTCTCTCTCTCTCGTAAGCACACATGTCCTACAGCAAAGTTTAAAATAATAATTAATAAAATTAAATAATTTTTAAATACACACACACGTATAATAGCCTTTGACACAGCATTGCACAATTATTAAGCTTAAAGAAATTAACTTGGGATCAGCAGATGGCATAGTGGTTACATTGGACTCCCACATAGTCAATTGCAGTTTGAGTACCAGACCCGGTGGCTTGAAACTCACACCAGACGCATGCCCAAAATCCTGAGAGGAAAATGGAAGAGAGGTGATTGCAATATGGCCATGCCCCTGGGATGTGATTTCTCGCTTTCTGTCTCTGTGTCTGTGTCTCCAGCGAGAGCATGTGCCCTATAGCAAATATCTCTTTCTAAAAAAGAAAAGAATTGGGCAAATGAGCAAAGATATAAAAGGGGACTTCAAAAAGTCTGTGGATGGGCTGAGCCCGTAGCATAGTTAAGTACAGTGCAGAGGAAGTTAGATACTGCATGGCTGGCGAGGTTCAATTCCCAGTCCCAGCAGCTTGAAAAATACACCAGGTGTGTGTACATGCCTAGGATTTTGATGGGATGGAGAACTGGAAGAAAATGGACCACAAGGTAAACAGGTCCTATGGGGGCAAGGGGTGCACTTCTTTTCTCCCTAAAAGGGTTTGTAGAAAAATGGAAATAAAGCATGAGTTTATCTTGGTACAAAAATTTTGAAATCCATGCATAGTTTTTTCATAATATGCATTTTCATTAACTTTCTGAAGACCCTCTCATGTGTATATATTCTATTTTCCACCGGAAAGGTATTTATAACAAGAAACACTGGAAATAATCGTAATTTCCAAGAGTAATTACACTGAGGTACCTCCATTAGGCAGAATATTAAACAGGACAAAATGACAGGGGTGATTACCAATAGTTCATGACAAAAAAAGACATTCACAATATACTAGTGAATCTCCTTTTTTGTAACTATATACATAAGGTAAAAAGCCAGGAAGGTTAACTGTGGGTTTCAACACCACCTTCTTCCTCTTAGTCAGTGATCCCAGGGCGGTGCACTACCGGTGACATCTTGAATTAGAGTGCGGTGGGAGGAAAGATGAAGGAAGGGGGATGTGCATGTTTTTCCAAAACCAGGGTAAGGGTTTTGGGGGGAGACTCCCAGAGTCCGTGAGCTGTCTCCCTCTGAGATACACTTTTAAACACGAGTATGCTGACAGAGGTTGTCTCTGCATGGTGCAATTTCTGAATTTCTTTTTGCTTAATCTGTGTCTTATAATTCTACTATAAACATTATGTATTATTTCTGCCCAAGGAAGCAGAGCAGAGGACAAAGAATGTACAATGCAGAAAAAAAAATCCTCGAGTTTTAATGTCCAAGTTTGTAACTTTTTAGCGTATGATCTCAATCAAGTTACCTGATCTATCTAACTTTCACGTTTTCTCATTTAACAAATGAGCATAACTGTATCACAGGTATCTTTTTATTACAGAGAAGTTAAAAGAACTCCATATTGGAGAAAGAGAATGAGTACTATATGCTATATAAAGTACAACTTCATTTAAGTGTATACACATTACTTTTTTCTGTTTAAATTTTTAGTTTTAGTTTTTTTGCCATAGGGCACATGTCCTCACCAAAGAGAGACAGACAGGAAAAACGAGAACTCATCCCACAGAGAGACAGCCAGGCTGCAATCCCTTTTTCTCTTGTGATTTTGGACACACACACACACACACACGCCCAGTGTGACTTTTTTTCTTTTTCTTTTTTTTTAAGAGAGAGATTTTTGCTATAGGGCACATGTACTTGCTGAAGAGACAGAAAGACAGAAAGCAAGAAATCAGCCCCCAGGGGGGTGGCCATGCCATAATCCCTTCTCCTCCATTCTCCTCTCCAGATTTTGGGCACACACACACACACACACGTGCCCAGCATGAGTTTTAAGTTGCCAGGTCTAGGTCTCGAACCACTCGAACTACATGAAAATCCAGCAACATAACCAACATAACATTATGCCATGTGCTGGTCCCAGCGTCCAGTGTGATTTCCAAGTCACTAGGTTTGAGACTCGGACAGTAATCAGTCATGTGGGAGTCCAGTACCTTAACCACTATGCCACCTGTTGGCCCTACCATTTAAAAAAAATTTTTTACAGTTTTTAAATTTACATTTAATCACGTTACAACCTTACTATGTACCAGATGGTTTTTCCCAGCATCGGTGCAGTAACTATCAATCAAGTCAAATATATTTAAGTGTATAGCCTTTTATGAACCAAAAAAAGGAAAACATCCAAACCCCAGTCTCATAAGAGAGAAAAAATAAATTAAAAACACAAGGAAAATGTCATTTGCAATGGCAACCAAAAATTCATATTAAACAGCTATATTACCATCAACGCGTACAAAAACCCGATACTCACTGGTGGCAATGATGTAGTAAAATTGTTGTTTGTTCATTTTTAGTAGTGTGTTTAATACAAAATCTTGGGTCAGCCCTATAGCCTAATGGTTAAGGGAGCTGAATCCCACAGGGCCGGCCATGGTTCAAATGACCTACTCCAGGACTTGAAAAACACACTGGGCACATATACGCAACGGGATGTAGATATGGAGCAAAAGGGATTGCAGTGTTACCATGCTCCGAAGGGGGCTGGTGTTTTCTCTCTCTGACAAGCAAACACGCCCTGTGGCAATCATAAAGTCACCGCAAAAGCATTAATGTACTATGCAGTGATTAGTAATTCCACTTAAACTTATTTGTCTTAAGGAAATAATTTGCAACAGCAAAAAAGATATAATGTGCCTAGGCGTTCGTTACAGAATTCTAAACAACAGTAAGTAATCAGAAATATCGGAACATCCATTATTAGAGGGATGGCGAGTGGTTTAACTGTGGTTAAGAAGTCAAGGCAATAACATTAGAAACCCACCAAGGCTAGAATGCTGCAGACCACGGAGAAACAAAACAGCTTGATAAGCTTTTAAGATACCAGGATCTAACATTTCGACACTTGTGATACAAAGTGTAGGGCAGGTGCTCACAGGAGCAAGGAGGAGTAAGTAGGGATGAGGACGGAGACCACTAGAGAGAGCGAGGCAGTGTGTTCAAAAGCAGAAGAATGAACCCGCATGGCACCTGCGGCCGTCAGACCAAAAGGCATGGCCAGTCACTTCTGTAGCATGGAAGATAATACCAAAGTGACAGAGGAAAGAAGTCGGGGTGGGATGGGAAGGAAGCCTGCAGCAGAGAGAGAGAAATATCAAAATCTGACATATTCAGAATGGACTGCCACTGGCCCTTCTCGAAGTCTAGAGGCCAGCTGATCATGCAAAACAGAACAGGTCTCTGTAAGAACACAGTGGGGTTCCACAGCGGAAGGCACCCTCCCTGTCCACCTTAATGGACTACAAGATATTATCGTCTATGCAAGCCCAGTAAGTGGAGGGATGGATGGAAGATGTTATCGTTATAATTAAACTAAATGGACGGCCATGAAGTGAACAAGTGGCTTAAAGGGACCGCACATGATGATAACATCAATAATTTAAGCACAAGTGAACACAAGAAATCGGCCAAGCTGATACCTCTATCAGTTCACGCTGTACCACTTAGATGTGACGCTGATCCCTCTCAAGTAAAATGGTATTATCAGTGAGAACGTTTTCTGAGAGAAACATGTCTGTTCTGAAAATAGAAGTTTGAAAATATTTCCACTGTGGATTTTGGGGGTGGAAAGCAAATGTCACAAAACTTCTCTAAAAATATGAACGTAGAATTTTTTACTCCTACTTAAAAATTTACAAAATTAAAATGTCTAGCTTTTGTTTTTAAGAGATTTTTGCTATAGGGCATGTGCACTCTCGCCAGACAGACAGATGAGAGAAATCATCCCCCGGTGGGATGGCCATGCTGCAATCCCTTCTCCTTCATTCTCTTCTTGGGATTTCGGGGCATGTAGGCACATACAGTGGCCTGTTTCATGCCTCCAGGTCAGGGACTCGAACCACAGTGGGCCACATGGGAGTCCGGCACCTTAACCACTATGCCACCTGTTGGGTCTGGCTGATAGAGCTTTTAAGAATATTTTACTCTATAGGTTGCCCCTTCATCTGTTTTTCTTTCTCTTTGTGAATTATCAATATTTATTAGAGAAACTAGGTTGCTGGCCTTAATCAAATATGCCACAGCCTGACTGTATTTGCAGGTACAACTGAGCTCTAGCTCACCTTTAAAATTTGATAGCTATTTTGTCTCCTATTAGTAGACAGATATAGATACAGATAGAATAAAAGCAGTGTGCTTTCTCTTCTGCTGACACTAATACAGAAGACAAACTGAAAAACAACTTACAAAGCTGCTATGAAATTATTTTGGGGGAGGAACAGAAGCTGACTTCTAACTTGTAAGGTGGTATATTTAGATCACAGAAACAGGGTTAGGAAATAAATGTTCCAAACTGATCCATTCCTTCCCTCTCAACTCCCTTTTCTCTTTTCTTTTCTTTTTTTGAGCTTTCTGTCATAGAGCATGTGTGCTTGTTGGAGAGAGACAGAGACTCTGAGAGAGAAAGTGAGAATCACCCCCGGGGGGATAGCCACATCACAATCCCTTCTTCATTCTCTTTTCGGAATTTGGGGTACATATGCACACATGCCTGGTATAATTCTCAAGCCACAGGGTCTGGGACTCAAACCATGGTCAACCACATGGGGGTTCAGCACCTTGACCATCATGGCACCTGCTGGCCCCTCCAACTCTAGAGCATATGATCCGGACTGAGTCCCAACTCCACTACTCACTACTCACTAGCTATATGCTCACTTACCTTCACTGTGCTACGGATCCTTACGTAGAAAATTAAGATAATACAATTAATACATACTATGTGAGAACTAAGTGAGGTGATTCATACCAAGAATTCGGTAGGCTAGCCCTGTGGTCTGGGTTAAGGAAGCCAGATACCATGTTGTCGACCATGGTTCAAATCTCAGACCCAGTGGCTTGAAGAACATGCTGGGCACATGGGCTTGCATGCCCCAAATCCCAGCAGAATATAGAAAAGGACGAAGAGGGCTATGGCATGACCCTGCCCCACTAGGGGTGCTTTCTCCCTTTCCTTCTGTCTCTGGCAAGTGCATGTTTACACTGAGAAATTATTTTACTAAAAGAAAAAAAGAGTTTGGCACACTGTAAACCGCCCCCCCCCAAAAAAAAAAAAAAAAAACACTTTTCATTATAATCTGGTTTTAGTTGTTATTATCTCTAATTAAAAGTTAAACTCTTGGGACCAGCAGATTGCATAATGGTTATATCACTGAACTCCCACGTAGTTGACCACGGTTTGAGTCCCAGACCCGGTGGCTTAAAATTCATGCCAGCCCCATGTGCATACTTGCCCAAGATCCCAAGAGGAGAATAAAGGAGGACGCGGCCATCCTCCCTTGAGGGGAGGATTTCTTGCTTTCTGTCTCCCTGACTTTCTTGATCTCTCTGGTGAGCACATACACCCTACAGGAAAAATATCTAAAGAAAAAAAAAAACGTAAACTCTCTTCCTCAAAACCGAGTTCTACGTTGAGGCACTGCCTCTTTCCCCTCACCCCTAAATGACTACGCTGAACGAAGCTCACACTGAACACTGCTGCTTCTCAGGGGTGTTTGCTGGTTTTGTCCTAACGGTCTGCTCCCTGCTGTGTGATAATGTATCTTCCATATTTTGCAAACAGCAGGCAGAATCAGTTGTCCCTGAACACAATCACGCAGCTAATCTTGACTGTGTAAGGCGCATTCAAGAGAGGGACAAAGAAGTTTTCTTCTTTAACTAAGTGCCTATCTTGTGCCAAGCCTGGCATTTAACAGACAAAAAAAATATGTGAATAGAAGGTATTCAATGGCCTTATGTTTTCATTATTAATAATACAAAAGTTCTCATTTACAATATGTATTCAGTTCCTACCACTGGGCTACATGCTATAAGAAGAAAAAAAAGGACACACTCACTTTCTGGGGGAAAAAAAGGTTTAGGACCAGAAGTCGGGGCAGAGGTTAAGGCAGCTGATCCTACAAAACTGACTGCATGGTTCAAGTCTTGGACCTGATGGCTTGAAAATCACACTGGACACATGTGTGCCTGCCCAAAATCCCGACAAGAGAAGGGATGGCAGTGTGGCCACCTCTCGGGGGAGAGGGGTAATTTCTCACTTCCCCCTCTTTCTATTTCTCTCTGTCACTGACAAGCACACATGCTACATAGCAAATTAAAAAAAAAGAAAGGTTTACAGTCCATTAAAAAAAGCAATATGTTAACAATATGCAATGTAATGTAACATACTGACATAATAGCAGATGTCACATGAGATGGACAGATGAAATGCTAGCAAAAACCCAAGTGGGAAAAATAATTTACCTATACCTAATTATTACAGTGGTTGTGTAAGAAGGAGTGATGGGGAAGGCCCAGCATCAGTGGTGCAGGCCACCGCCGCATGGGCTCTGCAGGCTGGGGCCGTATGGAAGCCCTGGGTTCAATGCATGGGCCAATCTAAAGATCAGGTGTGGTGGTCCACACTGGTAGTCAGAGTTGGGAGGTTGAGGCAGCAGGATCATGATACAAAGAAATATCTTTAAAAAAAAAAATAGGAGGAAGAGGAATGATGGGTAAGATGAAAGTCTGATAATGTGTAGAATTTCAATGGGTGAAAAGAAGGGTTGGAAGAAGTAAAAGAGTTCCAAACACAGAAAACAGGAGCAGGAGGTTAAAATGGCAGGTGTGTTTGAGCTACTGCTCTGGTTGGTTGGAAGGTAAGACACAAAGAGGTATGTGCAGTGAGAGAGGAGGTTGGAATGATTCAGCGGGGCCAAATCTGTAGACACTTGGCAAGTTGAGAGTTAGTTTTCGTAACTGGAAGCCTTTCAGATGTTTTGAGCCTATGCGTGTTATGGTCTGAGTTGGGTTTTATATAGATACGGATGCTTGAGGGAAGTGAAAAAGACAAGAAGACACATGTCTACTAATTCAGATGTCAAAGGCCTTTAAAGGAAGATATTAGCTCTGTGTGGATGGAAAGACTACTTCTTGGTGACTGAAAAGATGAAAAAGGTGAAGAAGAACTCAGAGATGGCTCCAAAGCATTGAACACGAGTGTCTGCAGAAAGAATGGTGCCATCAACAGAAATATGGGTCAGCTAGAATCACTGGGGTTGGGAAACAGGAGCTAAAATAAAACCCAGTGTAACATGTTGGGTTGGAGGCACCAGCAGAACACAGAGAAGGTCACAGAACCAACAGAAGAAATGTAGAGAGGCCAGTAAGAAAATCCTTCAGAAATACAATGTCTTAAGATGGAACAAAATAAGTCCATGAGAACAGAGGGTGAGGAGAAAAATTCAGATTAGTACAATCATAGGATCTAAAGAATGAGAGAGCTTGGGACCAGCAGTTAGCATAATGGCTATGTCGCTGGACTTCCATGTAGTCAACCGCGGTTTGAGTCCCGGACCCGGTGGCTTAAACTCATGCCGGGCGCGTGTGAGTGCATGCCCAAGATCCCGAGAGGAGAATGGAGGAGAAGGGATTGCGGCATGGCCATCCCCCCTGGGGGGTGATCTCTCGCTTTCTATCTCTCTGTCTCTCTCTGTCTGTCTGGCGAGCGCACGCGCCCTATAGCGAAAACCTCTCCAAAAAAAAAAAAAAAAAGAATGAGAGAGCTTCAGACATCCACACACACCCCCCCACCACAAAAGACAGACAGTAGGGGTTCAAGCAACGAGTGAAGAAGTGAAAGGAATGAATGTAGATCCCTTGTTTAATAAATGTGATATGCGGTGGTAAAGGAGCAGGTGGCATGGTGGTTAAGGAGCTGGGCTCCCACATGGCTGACTGTAGTTTGAGTCCTGGACCTGGTAGCTTGCTTTCTCACTTTCCCTCTCTCTCTTTCTCTTTCTCTCTGTCTCTCTCTGGTCAAATTTTAAAAATAACAATAAATAAAATTAAATTAAGTAATTCTTAAAAATAAATAAATGTGATACGAAAGAACAGAGGAAAGATGGGATGTTAGGACACTGGCAAGAGCATGAAATAGAGTTATGAGGTATTTGTTTAAGGAAGGGGACATCCTGAATTCTTTACGCAGATAAAAGGTGGCAGAGGGGAAACAACTGAATATCCAAGAGAGGAAGGAAAACGAGTGACCCTGGAGACAAAGAGATGTTGACAAATGAAAAGAGAGAAATATGTTGCAATAGGAAAAAAAAGAATATGAAGCTCTAGAATCAAAATGACTAGCTGCCAGATCTACTTCATCAGTCTGCACAGTGTTTCTAAAACGAGACTTAAATCTGTAGCAATTTCCCCTAGAAAGCCAGTCATCTGCTTTTTCTAGAGAAGAAAGAAGATTGGGCGGCACTGGGCCCAAGCTTTGGCAGGATGATGGCGGCAGCCCCCTCCCCACCACCTTCAGAAAGAGCAGTACTCTGCAGTTTACTATCGCCTCACTCATTTTAGTCATTTCGACGGCCCCTGCTGGCATTTGAATTTGTGACCCCTGACTTGAGTCTTTGCAATAGAAAAAGATGATGTCATCCTTACAGAGTTCCTTGAAAACTGAAAAAAAAATTGCAATAGCCCTTGAGGGAAATGGTTGAGGCAGTCAACAGGAGAAGAAAAACCAGAGGACTGCTGTCCATCGGTCTGCGGAAGGGACAGTGCCGTGCATCACTCTGTTGGCCATGCTCTGCGGCCTGGAAGCAGAGGTCACTGCCAGAGGTCATGGGGCAGTCAAGGCATAGACAGAAAGACAGAGGTTTTAGGCCACTCCCGGGACATCGGTGAGGAGACTGGCCAGCACTTGGCTTTGCTGGCAAGCCCACAGGGACCACACCAGTGAGAAAGAAGGAGACACCATGGCAGCTGGGAGCAGATTGGGAGGAGGGAGGAAGGAGAGGCCTGGAGTGAAGATGAGGTTTCCTCTGGGATATTTCTGTGTAGGAACTTGACAATGTACAAGAATATCAGATGACAGACACACATCAAAGGCTAAGTCGAAGATGACTTGAAAGACTTTGGAGGAAAGCGAAAGCAAGTGTAATTAGCACAAAAGAGAAAAATGATTCATACAAAAGTTTATCGGTACCTTCATGTCCCTGCCATTCAGCCTCTACAAGTCACCTAGAATAATTTTCTTTGGAAACAAAAAACAAAAAATGTGAAAGCAAGACCAGACTTGGTAAGTCATAATGATTACAAAGACTATTTTTAAACTACACTCTTGACTTCCTTTCAAATATCCTTAAATACTATCTTGGAGATAAAAAGTACAGGCATTCTTTCTTATATGCAGAGAACTGTACACACTATTTCAGGTTTTGAAGAAGATCAAAAGCTCAACGCTTCTCTGTTCTCAATGTCTCATGCATCAAATACATGTAAAAAAGGAAGAAACCCAGTGTTTACAACTGGACTGTCCTGTGCTGAACCTTTGGGGTCTGCATGTTTCTTTCTTTTTTTTTTTTTTTTCTTTTTTTGGAGAGGTTTTTGCTATATGGCGCGTGTGCTCACACTCGCCAGAAAGACAGAGAGACAGAAAGCAAGAAATCAACCCCCAGGGGGGATGGCCACACCGCAATCCCTTCTCCTCCATTGTCCTCTCGGGATCTTGGGCACGCACGTTTAAGCCACCGAATCTGGGACTCAAACCACAGTCGACTACATGTGAGTCCAGGTACATAGTCATTATGCTAACTGTCTGCATGTTTTTTGTCCCTTTATGTGTTAGACACAGATCCTCCGCCACCACAAGGGCATTAAATGCAGAGAATGGCTATACAAACTTACACCCTGACTGACAGACTGACAGCCCCGGGGAGAAACAGCACAGCAGTGCCGCCAGGGACTCGGACCAGGGGGACTTGAGGCTCCATCTGGAGTTACTTGTTTTTACAATGAAAATGTGCCTGTAATTTTTTTTATGTTCCTTTCTCCATGAGACAAGGAGAAAGAGAGAGAGAAAGAACACCTCTCGACAGGGTCTTCATGCCTTGATCGTATCCCTAGCCTCAGCCAGCTAGGATCATGGCAGTCACAGGCACGCTCACCCAGCGTGTACAGGGAGACCTCCAGGTATGAACCCAGAACTTTTCTGTATGATCTCAGCATCGTGGAGCCTTCCCTTACCTCTGAGCCACCAGAGCTGGCCTTGTTTATTTTTAAACTAAACTTTAAAAATGAAGCTAGGGACCAGCAGTTGGCGTAATGGCTATGTCGCTGGACTCACATGTAGTCGACGGCAGTTCGAGTCCAGGACCCGGAGGCTTAAACTCACTCCGGGTGCATGTGCATGCATGCCCAGGATCCCAAGAGGAGAATAGAGGCGAAGGGATTGCAGCGTGGCCATCCCCACTGGGGAGTGATTTCTCACTTTCTGTCTCTCTGTCTGTCTCTCTCTCTTTCTGGCGAGCACATGAGCCCTGTAGCAAAAACCTCTTTTTTTAAAAAAATGAAGCTAGGGACCAGCAGTTGGTGTAATGGCTATGTTGCTGGACTCCTAGGTAGTTGACCGCTGTTCGAGTCATGGACCAAGCGGCTTAAACTCACACCAAGCACACGCGCATGCATGCCCAAAATCCCAAGAGGAGAATGGAGGAGAAGGGATTGCGGCGTGGCCATCCCCCCTAGGATGTGATTTCTCACTTTCTGTCTCTCTTTTTCTTTCTGGCAAGTGCACGCGCCCTATAGCAAACAGCTCCCCCCCCCAAAAAAAAAAAAAAAAAAAAAATGAAGCTAAGCAGGCCAGTCCTGTGGTGTGGTAATTAAGGTAGCTGCAAGCTGTATCCCATGTGGCTGACAGAGTGATTCAAATCCTAGACTGGCAGCTTGAAAACATGCATGGCCAAAGTCCCATGAGGAGGGAGAAATGGAGAAGGAAAGGGGATTACCACATGACCATTCCCCATGACGAATGCTTTCTTGTTTTTCCATCTCTCTGTCTCTGTCTCTTTCCAGCAAGCACACACATCATTTTTTTTTTTTTTTTTTTTTGGAGAGGTTTTTGCTATAGGGCACGTGCGCTTGCCAGACAGAGAGAGACAGAGAGACAGAAAGGGAGAAATCACCCCCCAGGGGGGATGGCCACGCCGCAATCCCTTCTCCTCCATTCTCCTCTCGGGATCTTGGACACACACACACATGCGCCCGGCGTGAGTTTAAGCCACCGGGTCCAGGACTCAAACCGCAGATGACTACATGGGAGTTCAGCAACATAGCTATTACGCTAACTGCTGGTCCCAAGCACAAACATCTTCTGACCAAAAAAAAAAAAAAGAAAGAAAGAAAGAAAAAAGAAGCTAAATAACTTTTTTCATAATCAAAGAAATGTACATTAAAATAAGACCCTTTGTTTCAAATACGAAAAAGAGCAGTAACACACAATATTTGTAAAGGTATGAGAAAAGAGGAAGCCTCACACAATATGCCATTTTTTCCTTCTCTGAACAGATAATGTATACCCAGGTAATTTTTAATGTATAAAAATTAGTCTCCTTTCCGTCCCTAACTGCCCAGACATTCCAACTCCTTTTTTTTTTTTTTTTTTTTTTTTTTTTTAATTTGCTAACCCGTCTTCTCTTTCTGGAATCAAGTATTAAGAGTTTCTTGGGGTTAGCATGTGGCACAGTGGTTAAGGGTACTGAACTCCCACATGGCCAACCATGGTTCGAGTCTGGGACCTGGAGGCTTACTTTCTCTCTCTCTTCCCCCCCATCCCGATCTGGTTAAATTAAAATAAATAAATAATGTTAAATAAAGTAATTATTTTTTTAAAAAGTTTCTTGAGTATTCTTCCAAAAATTCTATTAAATCATGAGTAGGACTATAAACTGATACACTGTCGAAAGTGAGCTAAGTATCATCTAGCAACATCAATGAATAGACAAACTTTGTTACGTAGTACTACTTAGTAACACCTCGTATAAAGACCCTGCAAAACTAATCTATGTACCTAGATGCTTGCTTCAACATTTTAAAGATAATGAAAATCTGTTAACCATGTAAATATATACAGATATATCTATCCAATGAAAAACCATACAGTCATTACAAAAAATAAAAGAACTATATTTACAGATATGAAAAGATGTTTCATTAGAGAGGGAAAAAAAAGAAAGCTGTTAAGGTAATAGTTTGATGGCATTTTTGTAAACCAATAATTTCTGGATATGCATGTTTATTCAAACAATTTTCAAATTGTGTTAATTACAGGAGATTAAAATGGGAAAGGAGGGGCCAGCAGGTGGTGTGGTGGTTGAAGCGCTGGACTCCCACATGGTCGACCGTTGTTCAAGTCCTGGACCTGACAACTCGCTCTCTATCTCTAGTCAAATTATAAAATAATAATAAATAAAATGAAATAAAAATTTATTTTTAAAAAGAAAAAAATGGGACCAGCAGTTAGCCTAATGGCTATGTTGCTGGACTCCCACGTAGTCGACCGCAGTTTGAGTCCCAGACCCAGTGGCTTAAACTCACGCCAGGCGCGTGTGCGTGCGTGCCCAAGATCCCAAGAGAAAAAGGAGGAGAGGGGATTGTGGCATGGCCATCCTCCCTGAGGGTGATTTCTCGCTTTCTGTCTCTCTGTCTCTGTCCGTCTGTCTGGCGAGCACACGCGCCCTATAGCAAAAACCTCTCCAAAAAAAGAAAGGAAGGAAGGAAGGAAGGAGGGAAGGAAGGAAGGAAGGAAGGAAGGAAGGAAGGAAGGAAGGAAAGGGGAAGGAATGGGGAAAAGGCAGCAAAAGATTTACATTTTTTTTCCCAAAAGAAAATGATATGCCCTTCGTTTGGGCTAGAACAGCCATCTTTCAGTAAGTCACCAAAATGATGACCACAAAAGGAAGTGGAAAGGCACCCAATATATGTTCTCCAGGCCTTTTAGAAAACATGGAGTGGTTCCTTTGGCAACATATATGCGAATCTACAAGAAAGGTGATATTGTAGACATCAAGGTAATGGGTACTGTTCAAAAAGGAATGCCCCACAAATGTTACCATGGCAAAGCTGGAAAAGTCTACAATGTTACCCAGCATGCTGTTGGCATTGTTGTAAACAAGTTAAGAGCAAGATTCTTGCCAAGAGAATTAATGTGTGTACGGATCATATTAAGCATTCTAAGAGCAGAGATAGCTTCCTAAAATGTGTGAAGGAAAATGACCAGAAAAAGGAAACCAAAGAGAAGGGTACCTGGGTTCAACTGAAGCGTCAGCCTGCTCCACCCAGAGAAGAGCACTTTGTGAGAACCGATGGAAAGGAGCCTGAGCTTCTGGAACCTATTCCCTGTGAATTCATGACACAGGGAATAGGATAGGTATTAAAAATAAACCATACTATGGTCTATTAAAAAGGAAAGAAAAAGATAGAGTAGGTAGAACTTTACAGGGTACAGGATAGAACCTTAAAGGGTACAGATTAACATTCAAGTGCTGTCCCCAAGTTCAGGCAAGAAGTAATTCATGATTATACTGAAGAATGATGAAGAAGCATGCATGCTGAGGACAAGCAAGCGGAATCCCAAAGCTGGCGAGACTCAAAAATGGCCAGCTATCTACAAAACTCAACTTCCGAGAAGTCGTCAAAAACAACAGGGGTGACAAAGAATGATGATGGAGGGACCAGCAGTTAGCGTAATGGCTATGTTGCTGGACTCCCACGTAGTCGACCACGGTTCGAGTCCCAGACCCGTTGGCTTAAATTCACGCCGGGCGCGTGTGCGTGCGTGCCCAAGATCCCGAGAGGAGAATGGAGGAGAAGGGATTGCGGTGTGGCCATCCCCCCCGGGGGGTGATTTCTCGCTTTCTATCTCTCTGTCTCTCTCTGTCTGTCTGGCGAGCGCACGCACCCTATAGCAAAAACCTCTTCAAAAAAAAAAAAGAATGATGATGGACAAGAAAAGAAAGATCAAAGAAAGTAAAGGTATTCCTAAATCCAGGAATTTCAGAAGACTGCCAGGAATGTTTCCAAGGTCTGCTTTCTAAATTTTATCCAGAAAGTAATATTTTACCCCCTGAAAAAGTGGACATGAACTCTAGAAGAGAAAGTGTAATAAAAGAATACAGAGAACATTTGCCATGAAGAAGTGCTGAAAGATGCTGCAGAGAAAAGGGAGATCAGACTATTTAAAAGCAGGAATGCTCCTCTATGTCCAGGGCAGATCCACGCAAACTGTGGGTTACCAGATGCCACGGAAGATTCAGTCTTTCCAGAAGCTAAACCCCTAAAAGGGAGAAGGCTCTATGAGGCAATGCAGATTCAGAAGCACTCTGGCTGAAGATCACTAAATGTCATTTACAGTGGCCTTCCAGTATTGATCTTAGTTTTCAGACTTCCCATTCTAGTTTTCTACTTCTGCCGCAACAAATTGCCACAACCGTAGCAGCCCACAACGCCCGTTTCTCATTGCCCGGTTTCCACGCGTCAGAAGACCTGGCACAGCAAGGCTCAGCTGGTTCTCTGCTCCAGGTCTCAAAAGCAGAAATCGCCATGTCAGCAGGGCTGTGCTCCACTCTGGAGACTCTGCCGGATGAACCACTTGCGAGCCCTTTCAGGCTGCTGTCACAGTTAATTCCATGTGGTCGTAGTACTGATGCCCCTGCTTTCCTGCTGGCTCTGGGCTAGGGACTGCTGTTGACTTCGAGCGCATGGGTTCCCTTTAAAGTCATCGATGGCAGGCTGAGTCCCTCTCACCCTTCGAGGATCTTCCCCTTCTGCCTCATCTCTCTTTACTGTCTCTCCTGCCGTATCTCTGAGTCTTCCCTTTTCCTTTTTTAAGTTGCCACAGCGTTTGTGTGCTCAGTATACACAGAGAGAGAAATAGAGAGACCGAGATGGAGAGAGAGTACTTCCCAGTGGGGTGTGGTCATACCACAACCCTTTTCCCTGTCTTTACCAGCTCGTCAGGGTCTTGGGCATGCATGCACATGCTCACACACCTGGCACGTTTTTCAGGACTTTGGGGCTTGGATTCCAAACATGGTGGCCATGTGGGGGCTGGCTCTCAATGCACAGCACTTAACTCCTCTACCACAGGGCTGACCCTCAGTCTTCTGCCTTTATTTTTGTTTTCCTAGAAGGTGTATGTGTTTGCCCAAAAATGACAGAGAGAGGGAGAGGAGAATGCACCCCTCCACCTCCATGGGGAATGGTCATAATGTAATCCTTTCTCCTCCATCTCTCCCTCATTTTGAGAGTTTGGGTAAGCACGCACGTGTGCACACACACACACACACACACACACACACACACGACTACTTGCTTCCCAAGCTGCTGGGTCCAGGACTTGAATCATGCAGTTGGCCATGTGGGATCCAGCTGTCTTAACCATCAGGCCATGAAGCTGGCCTGAATTTCTTCTGCCCTTAAAACCTATGTAATTACTTACATAGGGCTCACCCAGGTAACCCGGTGGGGGGAGGGATTTAAAACTTCTGTCTTAAGATCAGGCAATCAGTAGCCATAATTCCATTTGCAAAGTTCCTTTATAGCATACCTAATTACTAGTGTTTAATGAGCAACTAGACGACAGGAAGCCTGTGCAACCTCTTTAGAATTATGACCACCATATCCATTTATATTCTAAAGTGAGACAAATATGGGCCTAAGCATCCCAATCTTTTTTTTAAAAAAAGAGATTTTTTTGAAATAGAGCACATGTGCTTGTCAGACAGAGAAAGACAGAAAGCGAGAAATCACCCCCCAGTGGGGAAGGCCACATCTCAATCCTTTATCCTCCATTCTCTTCTCAAGACATTGTGCCACGCATACAAAAGTGCATGGCACAAGTTGCAAGCCTCCAGGTCTGGGACTCAAACCAGTCAGCCATGTGGGAGCCCAGTGGCATTACCATTATGCCATCTGCTGGTCCCAACATTCCAATCTCTCTGGCAGTTCTCTTTTGGAGTATAGTCATGAACTGGCACTGCTTTTATACAAGTTCTTTCAATAATTTTGCAAATGGCTCCGCTAAATAAATACTATCATAATTATCTTTATAATCAACAAAACTGAAGCTCAGAAGTAAAGTAACTTGTCCAAGAACACAAGAGCTTCAAGTCAAAGAATCAGAATTAAACTCAGTTTTACCAGTCTAATAAAGCTCATCTCCTTGAATATTCCTGAAAATACACGCAATTATGATATTTAAAAAGAGTGGTGTAGTAGTAACAGGAAAAACAAAGAAGAGAAATCCTAAAGTAGAAGGAAAAACAGGGTAAGATTAGCAATAACTGGTTATGTAAGTTAGAGAAAAAGGAAAAAAATAAAATCGAAGCCAACTTACATTCAAAGGATAAACTGAACTGAGGTTAACAAATCTGTATGTCCAATAAATTTCAATAATTATTAGCAAGGAGTTAGGATAAACAATTCATGCTATTAAAAGTCTTAATAATATTGGGAACCAGCAGTTAGCGTAATGGCTATGTCACTGGACTCCCACGTAGTTGACTGCGGTTCGCGTCCCGGACCCGGTGGCTTAAAACTCACGCCGGGCACGTGTGCGTGCGTGCCCAAGATCCCGAGAGGAGAATGGAGGAGAGGGGATTGCGGCGTGACCATCCCCCCTGGGGGGTGATTTCTCGCTTTCTGTCTCTGTCTGGTGAGCGCATGCGCCCTATAGCGAAAATCTCTCAAAAAAAAAAAAAAAAAAAAAAAAAAAGTCTTAATAATATTTAAAATTATAAAACAGCCTGAGTGAGCCAAGGAGCAAGCTGGTGAGAGTGGCTGAATCTCATGTGGACAAGTGTGTGGTTCGAGTTCCGGACCTAGAGACTTTAAAAGTACACTTGAAAAAGTGTATGTGATGTGTGTAGGCCCAAAATCTGGAGAGGAGACTGGAAAAGGAGAGACTGCGGTGTGGCCATCCCCTAGCAGGTGATTTCTCATTTTCCCTTTCTCTCCAGTGAGTACATGCTCCCCATAGCAAAAAGTTAAAATATATGTATGTGTGTGTGTGTTTATATAGACAGATAGATAGACGGGCAGATATAGAACAGCCATACAATATAATCCTGATACAATGTTAATAAGCAGGCTACAAAAATATCACACACAATATTATGCATGTATGTGTATGCACAAGCATGTGTGTGTGCACATTTTCATATACAAATATTTCCATTTATTTCTTTTATTCAACAAATATTTATGGAGCATCTCCTGTGCCAGATGTTCATCTAGTTGCTGGGGATGTGGCGGTAAACAAAGCGAAGTTCCTGCCGAGAAACAGCAAATAAACAAACAAGCGGAAATATAAGAGATAGTGATAGCACTGGGAAGATGAGACAGAGTAAGAACAGAGGAAGCTCAGAGAGGAGGATTTTGATGTTGTTCGAGCCAGTTGGGGAAGGCTGAGAAGCAGAAGGGTGAGCTATGTAGCTGTCTAGGAGAAAGCATTCCAAGCAGAGGGAACAGGAGTGCAAATGCCCTGGGGCCGAAGTGTGCTTGGGGAACCAGGGGAACACAAAAGCAGCAGCTGTGGCTGCAATAAAGTAAACGGTAGGAGGAAAGGTCAGAGAACTTGGGGGAGGAGATAATGCAGGACCTTTGTGCCTTTTTTTTTTTTTTTTTTTTTTGAGAGGCTTTTTTTGCTATAAGAAAAAAGAGAGAAGAAAGACAGAGAGAGACAGAGAGACAGAAACTGAGAAATCATCCCCCGGGGGGGATGGTTACACCACAATCCCTTCTCCTCTAGGGATCTTGGGCATGCATGCACACACGCCCGGCATTGAGTTTAAGCCAGTAGGTCCAGGACTCAAACCATGGTTGACTACATGGGAGTTCAGTGACACTACCACTACACCAACTGCTGGTCCCCTTTGTGTCATTTTAAAGATCTTGCAATTTTCTGAGGAAGATGAGAAGCCATCATGTGGTTCTAAGTAAAAAAAAAAAAAAAAAAAAAAAAAAAAAAACCCATATTTTATCCATAAATAAAAAATGAGAAAAAAAAAGGAATTTCAAAATACTTTTAGGAATCCACTCAAAACTCCAAGGTTCATATAAAAAGTATTAAGCTAAAATCATCTGCAATTCAACAAATGCTAAATGCTGCTTTCTTGAAACTTTTCTTATTTGACTAAAAGCAGGTGATTCAGGAAAATGAGGCTGCCATAATTTCCTTCTTCAGGTGGGTCTTAGTCCCAAAAAGCAAACTATTTTAGTCTGCTATCATGTTGCTAATAGAAAAAGGTGAGACAAGGTAATTTATAAAGAATAGAGATTTATCTGGCTTACGGTTCTGGTGGCTGGAAAGTCCAAAGGCATCAGGCCACCATTGACTGGTATCTGGTACTACGCAGCATGGCTGACAGAAGCAGATGATGGTGGCTTCGTCTGCTAGAGAGATCTGGGGACCACCATCTCGCTTTTGTAACAATCTGCTCTCATGGAAGTTAATACCTTCACATGAGAGCTAGAACCCAGCCAGTCTTGGGACCAGCAGTTAGCATAATGGCTATGTCACTGGACTTCCATGTAGTCAACTGCGGTTCGAGTCCCAGACCCGGTGGCTTAGACTCACGCCAGGCATGTGTGCCCAGGATCCCGAGAGGAGAATGAAGGAAAAGGGATTGCGGCGTGGCCATGCCCCCTGGGGGGCGATTTCTCGCTTTCTGTCTCTCTGTCTGTCTCTGTTTTTCTGGCAAGTGCACGTGCCCTATAGCGAAAACCTCTCCAAAAAAAGAACTCAGCCAGTCTTGCAAAATAGCATTCATCCATTCCTGGTCATGATGCCTCCATATGACAGGAACACTGCCCCCACCAGGCTCATCTTGTAAAGGTCTCACCTCCCCCAACACCAAATTCCAAAACATGACCCTCTGGGTGACAAACCTTGATCTAAACTATGGCAGAGACCAAGAAATCCCCATACTATAAATCCCCTCTCCAGGGAGTTTTATGACCATGATGAATAAGACAGATCAAAACATTACTCACAACTGCACGAACAAACATGATCAGAAACTTATCTCTAGAAACCTCTTTGTCTTTCATAAACAAACACAGTTGTTCTGCCCAGAGGCCTTTTCTCCCCTCTCCCTATTAATTTTTTTTTTGGGGGGGGTCCTCAAAAAGTTCTCAGAACAATGTGTCTTATAAAAAAACTATGCGTAAATATCAAAAAAAAATCTTGCATCAAAATGAACCCATACTTTAATTCCTTTTTTCCACAAACTTTTTGAGATTTCTTCATATATGCCTCTACCTTTAACCATTTAGTGAGTAAATTCCATGCAAATAAACTTTTTTCTTGTTGTTAGTCTATCTTTTAGTTCTTAGGTCCATAGAAAGTGAGCACAAGAAGGCAGAGGAAAAGCCTTTCTTCTTCAATACACCGTCTAGCATGATCCATCCCTTCGCAGTGAGATGATAATTTATGACCTCTTCCAGTTTTACTTAAAGAAAAGCTTTAATGCACAGGATATCCACTTAGTTTTCAAGTACACAGGATTAAAGCTAACAGAGGCTCCAGTGGTATAGAATAGTTAGGTTCACAAAGACAAACCTATGGTGTGGAAAGCTGGATTTAAATCTTGACTTTGTGCACTTTCAAATTACCCAGTTAGGGGCCCAGCCTCTGTGACACAGTCTACAGCACACAGGACTGGAGAACTGGAAGCCACATGCCAAACATGGTTTGAGTTCCTGCTACAGTCAGCCTAGAAACATACTGGGAGAATGTGAGGTGCCCAGAATGCAAGCAGTGTGGAGGACCGGAGAAGGATACTGAAGTGAGTCTGTCTGTCTGTTCTGTCTCTCTCTCTCATATGCATGCACTCTATCATAAATGGCGAAAAACATCACCAGTCACACTCAATCTACTCATCTTAAAATAGAGGTAACAACATCCACACGATCTGGCTGTTTTGCTGTAAGGAAAGTACTCACACAGTACCAAGCTCTTAAGAGGCAAAACATGCTATCTATGAATTTCATCTCCAACCAGGCCTGCTTTAAGGAACAGCCAAAATGTGCTAGCAATCTGCAACATGTATTGGAAGCAGACCATGTGGTCACCTGGGCTTTCCCCCATTTACATTTAGTGAGTCGCTCTCAAAGATGATATGTAATTTAATTACTCAACTCCAAACTGATAGAATTCATGAAGTTTTGCTGCAAAGGAGGCCAAATCCAAATCACCAAAATTTATTTTGCAATTCATTCATTCCTGAAGTTTTGTGAACTCATCTCTCTCCAGGCAAATTTATGATCTTTTATTCGTCTCAAATTTTTCAGCTTGGATCTAACCCAGTCAATATTCTGAATTTCAAATGTAGGATCATAGACCGCTATCTGAAAATAAAGGGGAAAACCTTTTTCATTCTCAAAGATGAAAAAGCAATAATACATTTTACACAAGGACAGAATTTCAAAACATCCAAATACGTAAAGTTTTTCATGTATAATATTTACTTGTCAACATAAATTCTATCTACAGAGGAACATTACATAAACTGCATTTCATCGTTAAGGAAACTCTCAGTCCCTTGCATTCTCGTTTAAATGGTAATTACACTGTTTTGTTTTCTGAGGGGGAGGAATAAATAACTTTACCCTCTCCTAGTCTCTGTGTCCTCTCTGGACAATGTCAACTTAACCCAATTACATTTACTTTTCATGTAGAAAATACCAAGGTTTGTTCCACATTGGTGCTGTGTATGTGCATGAAAATTTCACCATTTAATTTTCATGTCTGGAAGGAAAGGAACTTATAATTATGCTATGAGGTTAACTATAATTAGGTTTCCAAATACCGTAGGTATACCTACGATCCAATTGTAAAATAACCCAGAGTTCTGGTGCAATATCATTGGGTCAGCTTTTTCCCCCCTTAGAAACATGAGAAAAATCTTATAATTAAAGTTCAACTCTTAAATAAAGAGTTAAACAGACAACTCTCAAAGGAAGATACATGAATGGCCAGAAAGCATATGAAAAAATGTTTAACATCTCTTATCACAACGGAAATACAAATCAAAACCACAATGTAGTCTTACTTTTTCTCAATCTATAATAAAAACAAAAACAGGAACCAGTAGATGGCATGATGTTTACATCATTGGAATCCCATATAGTCGATAACAGTTTGAGTCCCAACCCAGAGCCTTAAAACTCATACCAGGCGTGTGTGCCCAAAATCCCAAGAATGAAGGAAAAGGGATTGTGGCATGTGGCATGGCCAACACCCCTTGGGGGTGGGGGTGGGGGCGGTGATTTCTTGCTTTCTGTCTCTCTAGCAAGCACATGTGCCCTATAGCAAAAAACATTCAAAAAAAAAGAAAAGAAACCCAAGAAAACAAAACAAACCAAAAAACTAGGAACAGGTGCTGGCAAGGCTGTGGTGATAAAGGAACCTTCCTGCATTGTTGGTGGGAATGTGTGTTAGTGCAGCCACTATGGAAAACAATATGGAGGGTCCTCAAAAATTTACAAAAAGAACTGCCATATGATCCAGTAATCCCATTCCTTGGTATTTACCCAAAGGACAAGAAAACTGTCAGAAAGACACTTGCAAATCCACGTTTATTACAGCATTATTCACAACTGCTAAGACACAGAATCAACCTAAGTGCCCAACAACTGATGACTGAATTGAAAAAAAAAGAGTAGCACATATACTCTATGGAATACTATGCATCCATAAAGAATGGCTGTCATTTGATTCCAAGTGGATGAACATGGAAGGTTTAATTAATGCCAAGTGAAATAAGCCAGATTATGAAAGATAAACACTGTATCTCCCCATTGGATGTACATTGAATGACTGTACTCTGTGGCAGACATTGAAAGATTCAGACATAATAGTAGAGAGGGCAAGTGCAGAGACTGTATAGGAGGGGAGTGGATAGTAGCGGGGTAGGTGAAAGAGGCACAGCAAAAAAACATTTAACAGACATAGAAAGGTTCTTTATTCGAAATGGTGTATATGGTAAATCCTTGATTTGATTATCTCACACTGCGTGCATGCTTTGAAAAACCATATTGAACAGCATAAAGATGTATAACAATTAAACACAAGTAAGAAAGTACAAAATTAGAAAAAAGAAAGCACACTAATGCAACTGATGAGAATTTCATACATACTTATTGAGGCTTAAAAAGGAATCACTGTCATGCCGTGAGTTACATCCAGAAAAACAGGTTCATGTTAAGTTTAAAGAAGTTTAACCTTATTAAATGACCTCCGGAGATGCTAATCAGACTTTGCAACAACTCAGCCTCTTAACTGGGGAGGTAGAGTACATTTTACACAGGTTCTTTAATGCTTCTGTTTTGCAGATGAAACATACAAAATTTATAATTTATTCAAATCTAAGCAATGTGTGTACGTGCACATGTATGTGTTTTAGAGGAAGAGGAAGTTTCAGAAGCATGAGGAGTACTTGTACCCAAACTATTTTCTCACCTCCTTCCAAAGAATAACACACTTCCTGGCCTACACAGAACAGTATGTGCTTATGTGCACCATCCTTTATAATACATTGGGCCTTCAAAGAGCCCATGAAAATGCACATTATGACAAAACTATGCATGTATTTTTTTTAAAACTGGATCAAAATAAACTCATACTTTAATTCTATTTTTCCATGAGTTCTCCTGAAGTCTTTTCATATATTATCTGTAATTGCATATTGTCTCACTTTTCTGTACCCCTCCCATTATAAGGGGAAAAAAAGACAACAAAATTAAAATAAGCATTTTCAGTTCTTTGTTTCATGATGTAACTACTGAAAGTACCCTAGTTCATTTAAAATTCACTGATAGCTTTCAAGTACCAAATAATTTTTAAAAACCCAGAAGCAGGGGCCAGCAGGTAGCATGGTGGTTAAGGCATTGGACTCCCACATGGTTGACAGCAGTTCCAGTCCCAGACCTAGCAGCCTGCTTTCTCTCTTTCTCTCTGGTGAGTGCACATGCTCTATGCCAAATTAAAAAAATAATAATAAATAAAATGAAATAAAATAATTTTTAAAAACCCAGATCTTCAGATAAAATAATTATATCAAATGAAAAGATATGAGAAATGATGTAGCATGCTAGTAAAGCATTTATAAACTATAAAATGCCTAAAAGTTGTAATTTAAAATATTTCAAGAGCCCACTTCCATGCAAACACACTTTGCATTTCTAAAATCCTATGACCATATACATTTTATACATTCAAAAAACTAGAAATCATACAGAGTATGGTAAGCCTATGTTGAAAAACTCTAAGAAATAAAAGAATAGAGCTTCAAATGAAATGTGACCCCTTAAATCTTAGCGATTCTCAGCTCCCAGGGTTATCAGAAAACAAAATCAGAAGTCTATTTAGATTTCTCCAGGGGACAGAGAATTACCCCAAGAACTTGGAAATTTAAGAAGGCATTTCACATTCCAAAAATTCCAGGTTTGTCCCCAATAAATCTGCATCACTCATTTTTTATAGAAAATTCACAGGGAGGCATTTGCGTATAAACAGACAAAATGTAGTATGTCTACAAAGTTAGAAGCATTCAATGATCCAGTCTAAAAAAAAAGAACAAGAGTACAGAAGCCGATATTCAAAAGATATAGTCCTTTTAAGTAGTAAACAGTACTATATAGTAGTAAATATACTCATCAATATTAAGTTATCATTGTACATATCTTTCTATGTTCTTGGGAAACACACTTTTAATTTCTTGGATTACACTTTTCCTTGTGTAAAAGTATTATTACCATGATGTTATTCCTGAAAACTTCAATCTGAAACAAAAGTCAGTGAAAGGAAAAAAAAAAAGTCTTCCTTTTAAAATATGATTTAACAATAAATCAAGCTATGAAAAACTATCTAAAGCAGACCTGCTCTTCTTTTTCCTAAAGCACATATGAAACCAGTCATAAAGGATGTTCAAATAAGAGGAATCGACACAATCTCAGATTTTGATATTAAACAGAAAAGGCCAGCCCACGGCATGGTGGTGAAGGCGCTGCTTCCCACATGAGAGACAGCGCCGTTCATTACCGGATCCAGCAGCTTGAGGGACTTGCCAGGTACCTGTGCGTGCATGCCCAAAATCCCAACAGAGGGAGACATGAAGAAGAGATTGCAGTATGACTGTTTCCCAAGGAGGGTACGTTCTCTTTCTCTCTCATTTTCCCCACTCTCTCTCTCTGCTGAGCCACACTCCCTCAAAATGAAAGAAGAAAAGAAATTAAACAAAAACCCAGCTACTTAGATCTATTGATAAGAACCATTTCCTGATTTGGGGGAATATCTGGTGAGTGAGAGTTAAGAAGGTTTTTATTAAGATTTTAGGATTCTTAATCTCCCTCTCTCCTGCTCCACTCTGAACATAAATGTCCAAGCAAATGTAAAATAATCACTCCTCTTAAAAGTTCAGATCCTATGTATACTAACGAACTAGTCCCCAACAATTCCAAGAAGTAACTCATTTCATATTTGAAGCAAAGGTTATATGATGTTAATGGTAATTCTGGGATTTATTCTTCTGTCTTGCTGTCTCCTGGTCAGTGCCTGGGTGTTAGGGCTGTTTCCCTAAAAGCAGTTTATAAGAGGAAAACTCTTTTAAAAAAGATCCCGACTGCCAACAACAAAGCACAATGGAAATTTCCTGTTCCCTCAGTAATGACAACAACCCTAATGTGGACAAACCACAAATAAGAGATTCCACTCTGCATTCCTAATTCCTGTAAAACCTAACCTTATAACAAATCTCTCCAAGAATCTGTGCAACTTACAATGCAAGCCAAGCACACAGCAGCTAATCTTTTATCTATTTTCTGGACATTACCAGATAGCTCCTGTCTGGTGATACCCCAAAACTGGTTTTCCACTCTAAGATAGCAGATGTTATCTTTGGCAAAGAACAGCAATGTTGTTAAAGGCTCAAGTCATTACAATAGTTCTTTCTTTCAATATTTATATGTTTCATGAACATACATAAATGAATTTTAATGTTCTTTGTTACTCCCAGGTGAAAATGGGAAAAGTCATTGGCCTCTGTATGTCAGAAATCTTACATTAGGCATGTCAGAAATAAAAATCTCGAAGCTTTGATTTCTCCAGCAGATCTTGAAACTAGCATATCAACCACAACATTACCCCAAATCAGCATGTTACTCTGCTGAGAAAATGCTTTACTCCAAAAGCAACAGATGTATTCAGAAAATAGCTTTCTTCACTGTGCTCATTACTGATTCCAAAATATTCTGTGTTCATTCTTCATAATTCAACTCAAGCTTCACAATTTCAGTTCCCAAACACTGTTTCTAAGTTTAACATTAACAAATAAGTGTAACTGCTTTTGTTTGAATGCATAACCTCTTTCAACCAAGAGGCTATAATTAAAGCTATGATATTTTACAAAATGGTACCCAACTTGCTTAGAAAGATAATACATATACTTACCAATAGGTCCAAGAAAAGTAACATAAGATGGGGGCTTTTCTGCCCCCGAAATAACATTTCTTTAAAGGATGTGAGACAGTGGATATACAAGCTGGCTAACGCATAAAAGAATTGTCTGGATCATCCTCTCTACAGTGCTGTATCATAGCCAAGTGATTATTACTCCTGAGAGAAAGAGGGAAGAGTTGGGTCAAAATTTCTTTTGCCTTCAACCCTGATTTATGATTTCCTCCAAAGAAAGTACAATTTCAGCCAAGAAGAAGAAAGCAGGCTTTGCTTTCACATCAGGAAAAAAATTGTAGCAACCTTTTTTTTTTTTTTTTTGCATACAATAATTACTGTTATTTAGCCCACTCAAGTAAAACAGCAAACAGGGATAAGGAATCTACAGTCTTGGCAGAATCTGTAGAAAATCAAGAACAAGAAAAGCCACACTTAGAGAAGTTTCCAGATCATTTCCAGCTCCCATCAGAAACAAGTAGTTATTATACTTTCTATGACCTGTGCCACAGGAAATTTCAAGTCTTCCATCATTCTCTCTCTCTGAATAAAATAAATTTTGAAAAGAACAGGGCAGGGCAGGGCAGGGCAGGGGGTAGGGAGGAACTGGCAATTTTACACAATCCTAGATCCTTATTGTTGAGAGGCCCCAGAGCCAACATCAAGGCTCAAAGCTTCAGTATTTCCTGAGGCATCTAACTCCTGCCACCTCCTCTCCATGGTCCTTTCTGGAAGGCCTGCCTTCCCTGAATCAAACGGCCTGCCCCACCCCAGGCTCTAAGGCCCATTTAACAACTACCCTTAGGGATCAGAAAATACAAGCCTATCCTTTCTTCTGCTTGGCAATCAGTTAAATATTTTACAGTAGCGGCCCTCTCTCCATTAACTTCCTAGGACTTCATGGCCCCAGTTCTTCAAACCACTCCTAGCAAGACACAATTTCCAGAGCTCAGTCAGCATGATCTCTGCACCCCAACACTGGAAATATTCCAATTTGGCAACATTCCCCTTAAAATAGAGTGTATGGAGTCAAGCACAAGACTCTAGCTGTAGAATCTCCAACACCGAACACAAAGGGGTCATTATCTCTGGAAACTGGACACTGATTTGTATTAAATCTATTAAACACGGTTAGGTTAACTTTCCATTAGCAGCAACATTAGATTTAGCTTTTCCTGAACTATAAACCTCATGAAGTTTTTACCAAACTAAGTCAGCTCCATGTGAAGCTGATTTTTTTTTAATTTTACTTATTCATTCATTTTATTTTAATTTGACCAGAAAGAGACACAGAGAGAGAAAGGGAAAGTAAGAAAGCAAGCCACCAGGCCCAGGACTCGAACCATGGTCAGCCATGTGGGAGTGTCCAGCACCTTAACCACCATGCCACCTGCTGGTCCCCTGAAGCTGCTTTTTAAAAAGTAAATGCACAGGACCAACAACTCTGTTAGCTGAAGTATTATTATCAGCCTGAGAGCACCATGTCATCTTGTCTAAATTACTTCCTGGATTTTGACTGTCATCAGTTCTGTCTCCCAGCGTGTTTTCGAGGGCAATGCAGAGTCGCTGATTAAAATGCTGAGTAAGGGGACCAGCAGTTGGACTAAAGGCTATGTCGCTGAACTCCCATGTAGTCGATCGCGGTTCAAGTCTTGGACCCAGTGGCTTAAACTCATGCTGGGCGCATGTGCGTATGTGTTCAAGATCCCGAGAGGTGAATGGAGGAGAAGGGATTCCGGCGTAGCCATTCCCCCCCCCCCCCCCAAGGGGGGTGATTTCTCACTTTCTGTCTGTCTGTCTCTGTCTTTCTGGCAAGCTCATGCACCCTACAGCAAAAACCTTTCTAAAAAAATTGCTGAGTGGGAACCAGCAGTTTGCGTAATGGCTATGTCGCTGGACTCCCGCGTAGTCGACGCGATTCGCGTCCCGGACCTGGTGGCTTAAAACTCATGCCGGATGCATGTGCGTGCGTGCTCAAGATCCCGAGAGGAGAATGGAGGAAAAGGGACTGCAGGGTGACCATCCCCCCTGGGGGGTGATTTCTCGCTTTCTGTCTCTATGTCTCCCTGTCTGTCTGGCGAGCACACGCACCCTATAGCGAAAACCTTTCCAAAAAAAAAAAAAAAAAAAATTGCTGAGTAAGAACCCTGTGGTGAGCCTTTCAAAGCTCCAAATCATCTCCTCCAAATGGACACCCATCTTTTCACCAAAGAAAACGCAAACCTTCAGAAACCAACTGTTTTAAATGGAGTGAAGGCTTTGCAAGGCTGAGAAATCTGGTGATTGTCAGGATATAAGGAAGAAACAGTTGTTAAAAACAGTTTTGTAGGCATGAGTGTAACTGCTCTTTCCACTAGCACTGATGTCTCTGCCACTTTTCTGGATAACACAGGGCTATGTATTCGCTCCAGGACTTCAAAGGAATCTTAACAGGAATGCCAACTAATGTCTATGAGTTGCCAGTTTGATTTCTTCTTTCTTCCATAAGTTAGAGAGACAGAGACACAGATACTTCCAAAAATGGTCCCCATGCCACAATCTACTCCAAGCTTTAGCTAGCACCAGATGGTGGGCACGCATGTGCCTGGTGTGTTCAAAGAGGTCTCTCCAGACACCAACCCAGAATCTTCCCATGAGGGTTGGCTTCACAGAACATTGCATTACCATTTGCCCTGGTCCAGGCCCTGTGAGTTGCCAGTGGGCCATCTGCCGTAATATACATCGAAGCACACAGTGGTAACCAGATGAGTATAGCTAAGCGGCATCCCTGGGACCAGACTAAATGTTGTTGAAACACTGTCATTCCGTAAGATGCCTTTCTCTGTCCAGCTCAAACCTGTGAGGCAGCAGGATTTACTCAAAACACTTACTAAGACTTACTTATAAATTGCCTCTTCAGTCAGTTTTTTTTTTTTTTTTTTTTTTTTTTTTTGGAGAGGTTTTTGCTATAGGGCGCGTGCACTTGCCAGACAGACTGAGACATGGAGACAGAAAGCGAGAAATCACCCCCCCCCCCGGGGGGGGATGGTCACGTCGCAATCCCTTCTCCTCCATTCTCCTCTCGGGATCTTGGGCACGCACGCACACGCGCCTGGTGTGAGTTTTAAGCCACCAGGTCCGGGACGCAAACCGCGGTCGACTAAATGGGAGTCCAGCGACATAGCCATTACACTAACTGCTGGTTCCCTTCAGTCAGTTCTTAAAATAACACATCTAGGGGCCAACAGGTGGTGTCGTGGTTAAGGGCACTGGAACTCCCACATGGCTGACCTTAGTTCGAGTCCTGGACCCGGCGGCTTCCTTTCTTCCTTTCTCGTTTTCTCTCTCTCTCCCTCCCCCACTGGTCAAATTAAAATGGATGAATAAATAAATTTAAATAAAAATAATTATTAAAAAAAGAGAAAGAACACATCTAATTTGGGAAGCACTCTTATATTCAATTTGGAAGACTTTGAAGAAGGAAGAAAAATAGAAATACTTCAGGAATCATTCAATTACTGGCCACAGCCAGCTCTATCTCCATCTGCCAATTCTAACACAGCACCACCCAAAAAAGTTTTAGGAGAAATAGAAAGAGAAACAAATCAGGGAAATGTCTCTGCACATGAGACCCAAAGTACATCTTTTCTTTACCATTAGACATAAACTTTGTAGGCTCTAATTACTTTCTATTCAATTCGTTTGTCACCAGTTTATAGGAAATGAGTTACCCACAGAGAGTCTAATTTCAAGGCTGCTAAAGGATTCATCAAGCACCAAAGACTTGGGTCACCCTGGGATCTAGTGATTAAGGGAGCTGGATTCCACATAACCCACTAAGGTTCGAATCCCCAACCCTAAAAACACACCGGTGCTTGTGCATGTGTGCCCAAAACCCAGAGAGGATGAAGAGATGGAGAAGAGATTGCAGGATAACCACACTCCATTAGAAGGTGCTTCCTCCTTCTCCCTGGCTCTCTCTGACAAGTAGAGGGACTTTTCTGATGCATGCCTACTGCAGGTTGGTCCCATCCACAGAGACGCTTCACTGGGTACTCTTGGCTTTTACAGGGCAGCACATACGCAACACACAGGTTATTCATTCGAGCAGCCAGTGGCCATCTGCCCCTGGACAGTCTGAAGACAGCCGAACCAACCCACTAGTAAGCCAGAAAAGGCTGCAAAGGACCCCACACAGCAGAGCACAAAACCATATTTACTGTCATCATCCCGGGAACACAGTGAATACCATCCCCAGCCCAGCTGGGCCGATGATGATAGAGGCGCATTGTCAACGGCCTGCAGGAGAGATCTGACTTGTAGTTTCTCTGTCGCGTATCATCATAAGCCTACATTCATCTTCATTTTCAATCACCCTGTGTACACCACCCCAGGCAGTGAGCAGCATTCGACAACAGGTGACCCTCAGAGTTATCAAATGAGTTAAGGGGCAGAAACTCTTTGCTCAACCAAACTTTAGTTAGGCTTCTGAATCATCTCCTAGGCCCATCTGTGCTCTTTCATATTATATCCAGTCTTAGCAAAGAGCCCTGCTAAGTTGGTTTAACAAGAAATCCTCACTTGTGATGTGCGATCAGGCTCCTTGGCCTCCACCATCCCCCAGGTGATGTCTGATCACCTTGGCCTGTCCTCAGGAAGAAGCCTTTTAAGTTGGTTTAGATAGAATATCCCTCCTTACCCTAATGTTTCCTCTTAAGGAACCCATAAATCCTAATTTTCTAAACACTGCCTCCCATCCCCAAGTCCTGTTTCTTGGCTATAAATTCCTATTTGCCAACACTGTGTGGATCCAATCTCTCGCCCTGATTGCAAAATCCCATTGCCATGGACCCTACACCTATTGCCAAGTACTGAATAAAGTCCTCTTTACTACACTTTTACTAGTATCATTAAGTACTTTTTTCCTTTAACAGAAATTCAGGGTTATCAAACGAGTTGAGTTCAGAGTTACCCAATAACCTTGGGACAAGTGGGAAAGAGAAAAACCCTTTTCCCCTAAGTAACATGGATTTGGAATCACAACTAGAATTCCATCTCTGGCCCAGTGGGCTGAAGACAAGAACATTTTTCCTCTCCTATCCTCAGGCCTGCCTGACCCTGAGTCCCACCCTCACTGTTCCACTGCATCTGGGCCTCTCTCAAAGTGACCCCGACAGCTGTTCTTTGCTCCAGGTATCCCTCCAAAACCTGCAGAGTGTCGGGTTTCCTGACTTCATGCTGGACGGTGGCTCTGGGGCCAACTGTCAGGGATTTTTGTAGCAAAAGTACAATCTGATCCCAAAACCTAAGGCAGCTCAGTTAACAGTTAAGCCCATGTTCATGTTCTGATGAAATGTCACAATATCTTCCCTTTGAAATGTAATCTAAATGATGAGAATTTAAATACAGCATCCATTTCTATTCATTGACAACAGAGCTCAGGGACCGACCAATTCAACAACTGAGTCAGTTAGGCACCCTGAAGAATTAGAACAAAAGCTGTGTCAAACTTTATTACAAATGTTTAGGTTAAAAGAATTTTGGTGAGCCAACCTGTGGCCTAGTTGTTAAGGCCACTGGATTTCACATGGCCAAGCACCCTGTTCAAGTCCTGGAGGGGCAGCTGAAAAACACCTAAGGTACGAGTACGTGCATGCCCACAATCCCAAAAGATGGAAGGGATGGAGAAGAAACTATAGCATGACCATCCCCCACGGGGTAAACAGGGGTGCTTTCTCCCTACCCCTTTCTCTCTAGCAAGCCATGTGCCCTCTGTTAGAATTTTTTTATTTTTAATTCAGAACCTGGAGACGGGCGGCCAGAGGATGAGTCAGTGCGTGGTGGCGTCACGGTGCCTGCTCCTCGCTAAACTCTCCGTGGGTTCCCGGAGACCCACAGCACTTCTGGCAGCGTAAGACCATGGGGGCCCAGCTGAGCGGTGGCCAGGGTACCCCGGAGCCAGCGCAGCCGCAGCCCGCGGCGCCAGAGGTCCTGGAGTGGCCCTGGCCTCAGCCCGATCCTGCCCGTGGGGGCCACTGGACGACGTGCGCTCCCTTATCGTCTGCACCTCCTGGTACTGACTCGCTCACCCTCCGGAAGAAGCCGCCTGCCCGCCTGCCACCCCTGACGTCCTTGCCCACCTGAGCCCAGCCAGGTCCTCGTCTCCTCGCCCCATGTCCCTGTTACCACTACCCTCGCCCCCCCCCCCCACACACACACACACACTTCCATTTCTGGTACCCCGGAAACAGAGGATTGGAGGAGGGTGCAGTAGACTAGAAGGAAATTCGGCAGGGCCCTCTGGAGCTGCACTAGAGGGACCCGGGCTCGGCACTTCTACCAGCCCAGACCTTCCTGTTACCCCCAAGCTTTCTAAGCTGTCTGAATCCCGGGGCAGCCCTTTCCCTGCTGACCTGACCTGTAATGCTGAGAACTGAGCTCTTGCCTGTGTCTTAAGTTATGACACCATGTGCTCCTCCACCCTGGAACAGACGAGATGTCATGAGGCTGTAGTCCTAGGATGGTCCTGGGACCAGCCTTTTGAAAAAGGAGGACATTTGGGACCAGCAGTTAGCGTAATGGCTATGTCGCTGGACTCCCACGTAGTCAACCGCGGTTCGAGTCCCGGACCCGGTGGCTTAAACTCACACCGGGCGCGTGTGCGTGCGTGCCCAAGATCCCGAGAGGAGAATGGAGAAGGGATTGCGGCGTGGCCATCCCCCCTGGGGGGTGATTTCCTGCTTTCTATCTCTCTGTCTCTCTCTGTCTGTCTGGCGAGCGCACGCGCCCTATAACAAAAACCTCTCCAAAAAAAAAAAAAAAGAAAAAAAAAGGAGGACATCTGATCACAGACCTGGCAAATGATATGTGTGGGCAGCTCCAGACACCACCAAAGTACCCTGTTCTTCCAGAAGTTTCTTAATGCCAGTCTTGAAACCCGTTCTTTGTTCCCACTCAAGGAGGTGACACAAGCTGTATTTCTATTTTATTTAGAAATTATTTTAAAAACATTATACAAAGGCTGATCAGTTTAAAAAAAATCAGAACCTGAGTAGTTTGGGACTATCTAGTTCACCCCTCTTGTTCTGTTAAAGATAAGAAAATGGGGAAAGTGGGGGACCAGCAGATGGCGTAGCTGAACTCCCATGTAGTCGATCACGGTTCAAGTCCCAGATCCGGTGGCTTAAACTCATGCCGGGTGTGTGTGCATGCGTACCCAAGATCCAGAAAGGAGAAAGGAGAAGGGATTTTGGCATGGCCACTCCCCCCCCCCCCCCCCCGAGGGGTGATTTCTCACTTTCTGTCTCTCTGTCTCTGTGTTTCTGGTGAGCGCACGCACCCTGTAGCAAAAACCTCTCTAAAAAAAAGAAAGAAAGAAAGAAAATGGGGAAGGTGGGCTCGGAGGTTGGGACACCATTTGTTACTCAACAATTATGATTCTGTTCCACAGGCTCTTTCAGTGTCTTTTAATATTTCTGTCTACTATGGACCAGAGTTTGTCATAATTTATTTTTACTACTATTTATTTCAACTAAAGAATGAAAATTATATATATTTATTATGTATGACTTATTTTGAAATATGCCAAATTCATTTTTAATGACAGAGAAGCTACCCATTTTTAAATATTCTGCTTTATTTCAAGATGGTAGCTTGATGCCCGATCACACCCCATCCTTTAGCAACATATCGACTTGAGATAAAAACCATTCACTCTGGGGCCAGCAGGTGGCATCCAAGTTACAACGCTGGACTCACATATGGCCAACTGCAGTTTGAGTCCCGGGCCTTGTAGTTTGAAAATCACACTGGGAGCATGTGCATACATGTCCAAAACCCCAGGAGAAGAATGGATTACAGCGTGGCCACTCCCCGTAGGGAGGATGATTTCTTACTTTCCTTTCTCACTATCTATCTCTGAGTCTCTCTGGCATGTGCATGTGCCCTATGGCAAAAACCTTAAAAAAAGAAAAAGAAAAAATCTCACTCCATTAAAAAAATTAGAGAATCATGAAAAGCCAGTGATTGAGCTGTTACAGGGGCTTTGGCTGGCCAATGTGTGAGGGCTTAGCACACAACAACCTCTTCCAGGACCTGAGAAAACATGGCATGGCATAAAAGGTGTAGAGAGAACATCTTGCCGTTCATCTGCAGGTGACTGAAATTATACAATGGCATCAAATGTTTTTTGTTTTGTTTTGTTTTGTTTTTGATTTCTAAGACTTTCTGTGCAGCCATTTTCCTGGTTCTCAAACAACTGTCTAATTTACAATGTTCCTTTTAAAGCACCAGTTGCTCTTGGGAAATGGAAAGGAGGTAAGTTATAAATAACGCCAGTTCCTTCCAGCTAATGCCAGGTTTAGAGATCAGGTACTAGCAGAGCTCTGCTACATAGGGTAACCACGATTATTTCCAGCAGCATAATGACTAGAGATGGAGAGCCCTACATTCCATCTCAGAGTACGTACCACCCCCTTAGGGATCCTGCCTGACCCCACAAAGCTAGACTCTAACAGAGCACACTCTTCTGGAACCCAAACCTGCTCTCTCATGATCATAAATAAATCTGAACTCTTCATAACCATAATGCAGAATTTACTTTTAGGGCTACTACTGGAATTTAATAGCCAGTCTACTGGTTTTCTCATTTGAGAGTGAGGATAACAGGCTAGCCTCACAGCGCAGCTATTAAGCCCTATGCTTAAGGCAGCCAGATCCCATGTGGCCAAGCAGTTTAAACCTCAGTCACAGTGGCCTTAAAAACACAGGGCAGGGATGCCAGCAGGTGGTTAAGGCACTGGACTCCCACATGGTTGACCACAGTTCAAGTCCCTGCCCCAGTGGCTTGAAAACCACGCTGGGCATGTGTGCATGCATGCCCAAAATCTCAAGAGGAGAATGGAGTAGAAGGGACTGCAGTGCGGCCATCCTCCCTGGGGGTGATTTCTCACTTTCCCTCTCTCTGTCTCCACTGAGTGCATGTGCCCTATGGCAAAAACCTATAAAACAAAACAACAACAAAAAGCACTGGACATGTGAGTATGCATGGCCAAAATCCTGATTTTATGGAGAAATGGAGGAAAGGGGACTGCAGAGTGACCATGCCCCATGAGGGGGTGCTTTCCCTCCACCCCCTGCCCATCTGGCTGTGAGTACATGTACCCTAAGGCAATTAAAAAAATAAAAGGAAAGAAAATGTAAATATAAACATATCTATATCAGTTTCCTTGTTTGCCAAAAACAGACTATAACAGCAGTACTCACCACTAAATGGTTATAAGATTAAAACTGCTCAGTGGATTAAAGCACATAAAAGCATTGCCACGTAGTAAGTAGCCAACAAACACCAGCTATTATTATTACCATGAATTCCCTTTCAAGTGTTACCCTCCTTAGCTATCCTCTGATCTGTGCTTGTTTTTTTACCTTCACCAACTGCAGAGACAGCAAGCCCCTGAGTGAGATGGGGGAACATCTGGAGCTCAGAAATCAGACAGGAGTGGCCAGAATCCAGCTCTGCTACTGTCAGATTTTGTTCATTAAAAAGATCTATCTTCACATTTTAACATCTCCAACGTTGGGCTATGTCTAAAATTAGTGGTGTCTTAGAGTGAATGTAGTATGGTATATCTGTTTGATCTTGGACGACTTATTTCATTTCTGTAAAACTGGTAGTATCACCTCCCTCCCTTAGAGTACAGTAAAACACAATATAGTCAGAAATGCCCCAAACCATACACACCCGACACCACTGAATGTTGCACTCTCCTGGGAGACAGGTGCTTAAAAATAAAAGCAAAAACATGTATATTTAACAGAGAAATCAACTATCAATGTAATTTTTTTGTTTGTTTTATAGTTTCACTATAGGGCACCTGTGCTAGCTAGAGAGAGACTGGGCGGCGGGGGGAGAGACAGAGAAGGAAAGTGAGAAATCACTCCCCAAGGGGGGACAGCCATACCACCATCCCTCCTCCACTCTCCTCTTGGGATTCTGGGCACATGCACACATCCACCTGGTGTGTTTTTCAAGCGGCTGGGTCCAGGATTTGAACTGTGCTGTCAGCCATGTGGGGTCCAGCCGCTTTAACCACCATGCTACTGGCTGGCCTAATGTAAAATTTAAGATAGCGCCTGGATCCATGCTAGGCTAATTTGTATGAGTGCACAGCCATCCCAGCTGGAGTGGCTTATGGAAAAAATCAGGGGCTTTAAAAAGCACAGAACTCTCCACAGGGCAATGTTTGGGTACGCAGAGCCCACTGCAAAGACCTGCAGCTGCTTTAAAATCCCACCCAGAGCCCTGGGTTACTGGCCAGCCCCTACATGGGGCTGTTTCTATGGAGTCCAGTTCCCTGCTGGCATTGACAGTTTAAAGTCTGTACTAGGGGCCTGAACACATAGGAAGGTGCTTTTTTACAAACTCAGTGACAACTCTTGGCATGTAACAGTTTTGAGCACCTCCTTCATCATGCCCTGCTAAAACCCTCATAAGAACCCATTTTTCTGAGGTCTAGTATTTAAGTCATACTCAAGTCAGTGACAGAAGTCTCCCAGCTCCAAAGCCTGTGTCCTTAACCATGGAGTCCTGTTGCCCAAGGCGGTTTGCAACATTGGCTGAAGAAGGAAGTGACGCCCTCCCACACTTCAAGGTCTCAGCTTCAAAACCGCCAAGCAGTGTCCTGCGGGGAGTGTGTCAGACCTTCCTCCCCCAGGTGAACAGGCGCCAGAGGGTGCGGGAGGGCGGGGCCGTCCGTGCAGAGTGAGAGACAGTTTCAGTGTGTCCAAGCCCGACTGCTGCACTCTCTTTTCTAGGACGCCGGCCAGTACTAACCAACAATGTTTTTCATGTGACCTTTTCCCATTTCTCTTGTTTTTTATTTAGTTCCCAAATCCCTAGGCAACACCCCGCAGACCACTTCTAGTCCTCCGTTTTTTCTTTAAAAAAGCTTTTTTAGAGATTTTTGCTATAGGGCATGTGCACTCACCAGAGAGCGACAGAAAGAGATAGATCACTTCCCAGGGGGATGGCCACGGTGCAATCCCTTCTCTTCCATTCTTCTCTTGGGATCTTGGGCATGCAAGCACACATGACCTGTGTAGGTTTAAGCCACTGGGTCCGGGACTCAAACTGAGGTCAACTATGTGGGAGTCCAGCAATGCACCTATTGCACCATCTGCTGGTTCCCCTCCCTTTCTTTTTTTCTTTTTTTTTTCATATACCACAGAACATGTACATACCAGAGAGAGAAAAGTACGAGGGGGCAGAGGATGTGAGAGAGAAACCCTCCCCTATTGGGGTGTAGTCTCTTGCAAGCCCTTCTCCTCCTTTTCTTTATTCCACTGGGATCCCGGGAGCACACACATCCATCTGGAGTGTTTTTCAAACCGCAAGGGCTAGAATTTGAATCATAGTTAGCCGTGCGGGATCCAACTGCACCATGCTTAACCGTGCACTGTGGGGACCGGCCCCTACCTTGTCTTGCCCGTCATCTTATTTTTTAAATTTTACTTTAATCTTTTAAAAGTTTATTTTTGGGGGCCAGCAGATGGCATCATGGTTACACTGTTGGACTCCCACATGGTCGACCCTGGTTTGAGTCCTGGATCCAGTGGCTTGAAAATCATACCCAACATGTGTGCATACATGTGAAAGACCCCAGGAGAAGAATGGAGGAGAAGGAGTTGAGGTGTGGCCATTCCCCCTGGGGCATGATTTCTCACTTTCTCTCTCTTTCTCTCTTGAGCGCACACATGCCCTATGGCAAAAACCTCTTAAAAAAAAAAAAAAGAAACCTTATTTCTTACTTGAGAGAGAGGCAGGGAGAGAAGATCAGGGGGTTACAGAGAGACCACCACCAAGATCTTCACAGCACAATCCAGCTCCAGCCAGCCAGGATGCTGGGCATGTGGTGCTCAGCATGTACAGGGAGACCTCAGGACCCAAACCCCAGACCTTCCCAGATGGCCTCAGGATCACAGAGCACTGGGCTCCCGTTATACCACAGCAACCGATCCTTCTTTTATTTTAAAATTCTGGTTCTTCAAAAAATTCTCTCCTAACAGGGCCAGCAGGTGGCATGGTGGTTAAAGGCGCTGGATTCCCACATGATCGACCATGGTTCAAGTCCTGGACCTAGCAGCTTGCTTTCTCACTTTCCCTTTCTCTCTGTCTGCCTCTGGTGAAATTGAAAAAATAATAACAAATGGAATTAAATAAATGAATGAATGAATAATTTAAAAAAATATTTCTCTCCTAGCAACAGTTATTTCTCTCTGCACAACATCATACTTTCTGAATAAAAACAAACTCTTCTTTACTCCTCTTTGCAGATGTGAGTCACAGTGAAAAGCCAGAGCTGGAGAGTCCGCATCTGAACTGTACAAAAGGTAATCTCCCTACTCCGTAATGCCAATGAGCACACAGGTGCAGACACGTTAGAGAGATGGAGACGCAGAGGGAGGCGTGTATGAAGTTAAAACTTTCTGCTCCTTCACTATCAGATCATCACCAAAAACTCTAGGGATCATCCTGAGGAAAAACACATTCAAGTCAAGAATTCCAGAACAAACCGCACATAGGCAAGGGCCTCGCCTTTAACCTTTCCTCCACAGCAGCATCACTATGCTATTAGGTTGTTGGGAAAATCATGATGTGTTTCTCCAAGTTTTTCTATCCCAAAAAGCGTCATGAGTTTCCTGGTGACCCAATAATTTCCCTCTCATCTGTGGAAACCCTGAGAGCTTTTTATTTGATGCTGTCTCCTCTTTCTAGCCAATACGATAAACCGGCTGACAGACCATCCTCTTCCACTCAATGACCAAACTGACACATCCTGCCCAGAGATGGGTGTTTTCACATAGTGTCACCGTGGCTGTTGGAATTGGCGGTTTCTGAACAGCGACCTCTTTCTCCTGCCACGACAGCCATGAAGGAAACAGGTGAGTAATGTCTCCCATGACCTGGCATTGCGAAGCTCCTGGGGAGCACCGCAGATCAGGGCGAGGAAGGGATACAGGGCTGGACAGCAGTCGAGAGGGACTCGGGAAGCCGAGTGCCCTAGTCAGAACACACACCCGCCACTTTTGCTCTGTGCAGGGCTAAATCAAGGTTTGTACTTCCAGTTCTGGCAAAACGCTCAAATTGTTGAGGCGAAGGGTAGCAGAAACCACTGCCTCCCTCACTCACTAGAAGGCAGAAAACGCAGAGGGCAAACTGTTAACTTCTGCAGATAGGACTGACTCTGCCGTTGGGAAAGAGACTGTCTGACTTTGGCCTTGTGTACTCACCCCACTCACACCACAAACCACGCCAGACAGTTTCAGACATCTGCTGAGTACACGGGCTTTTAGAAATGCCAGAAAACTGATTCATTTTTTTCCCCCCGAAGCATGTTGACTTATCCTTTGGCAATATAACTCCTAAGTCATTATCTTCAACCATGACTAAAATGTCCTATCTGGTGATTCTGAAACTTCAATAGAAGCTGTAATCATACTAGGTTGTTGGAAAAGTTATGACTTTTGTTCTATGTTTTTCTATGTAAAAATGTGTAATGACTTTTTTGACAACCCAGTATATAGAGATGCAGCTATGTAGTGTGTATGTGTGTGTGTATGTGTGTGTGTCTATGTAGTGTGTATGTGTGTGTGTGTGTGTATACACACACACACACACACACACACATAAACATATGTATATTTACATTTAATTTCTTTCTTCCATGAGTGACAGAGAGACAGCACCACCAACAAAGTCTTGAAGCCACAATCCACCCCCTGCCTCAGCTGTTCCTGGATCAGGAGCCCAGTGTACTCAAGGAAGCCTCCAGCCACGAACCCAGAACCCCCCAGGTGGGTCAACCTCATGTTTTACCACTGCCTCACCATCCAGCCCATATCACTGCTTATATTTCCCCTCATCCTCAGGTTCCTCTGGAAGGTTCTGGGTTTAACAGTGTGTATGTGTCTTAACTGCCTGTTTGCCTTTTGTAATGGCAACCCATCAGTTCTGTAAATTCACCAGTTAAATATCTCAGAAATAACTGCATGTGTGCATAGGTATGATTAACATTCTGAGTATGCAGCAATTCATGCTTGGAAAAAAATTCCTAATTAGGTAATTTTCACAAATCTAGAGGGTAGGCCTGTTACACCATAATCAGGTATAAATATTATCCAAGTACTTCATAAGCTTCCCAAAAAGCTGGCAAGCTGTTTAATAATTAACAAAGGGATTATAGTATCTTCCCTAGATTTACTAAGGGGTCCAAACTTTTTTTTCCTTGAAAATTATTTTATTTAACTTTATTTATTATCATTATCATTATTTTCCAGTTTGATCAGAGAGAGACAGAGAGAGAGAGAAAGCAAGCCACCAGGTCTGGGACTTAATTCGTGGTCAGCCATGTGGGAGTCCAGCACCTTTAACCACCACGCCACCTTCCAGTCCCAGGGGGCTAAACTTTCTAACTCTGGAGATAGAGGGACTTAACACATGCTGGACTTTTGTCCAAGGAGTTAGATTCTTTCTGCCAAGGGGACTGTGTAGTAGACACAGCACGGCTCCACCCGACCTCCATTCCTGGCTACTGCTGACTCACAGGGAAGGCCCTCAGTCAGCTGTAGGACACGTCCTCACCCAAAGTGTTACCCCCAGAGAGGTGGCCAGTTGCCAACCGCTGGCTGATGCAGGCACACACAGGTCTGTCTGTCTCAATTGAGGACAACTCTGAAGGGCCATCCAAGATACATAACTCTCCATAGGAGCAGCTGGGGCCCCAGGTGCAACTGCTTTTGCAGGTCAGCTTGTTCTCTGCCCGAACCTGCCTTCTTCCTTTCTTACAGCTGTACACCTGAGAGAGTGCCCCTGGGATCTTCAGCACCCAACTAGTGGTCTCAGAGCCTGCATCTAGAGAACCCAACCTGAAACAAGCAGGTCATCTGAGATGACCTCAGAGAAGAGAGTTGTTTTTAAGTTGTGTTGAGGAAGCCAAGGCTCCTTCAGAGGTCCTATGATGACAGTCTTTGAAAAATACTTGTCAGGTCTGGCCCTATAAGACAGTGTTTTCAGCCCTGAGATGGGAAGCCATATCCCACACGGAGGGCCACAGCTCAAATCCTGGCCACTCTCTCCCCACTGCCCTCTGGTGAGTGCACATGCCCTCTGGCAATTACAAAAACAAACAAACAAACAAAGAGCCAGCAGGTGGCATGGCAGAAAAGGAGCTGGATTCCCACAGGGCTGAGTGCATTCAAGTTCCGGACCTAGCAGCTTGAAAATCATGCCAGGCATATGTGCGTGCATGTGTGCCCAGAATAGAGAAGGGACTGTGGTGTGCCCATCCCTATTAGGAGGTGATTTCTCACTTTCCAGTCTGTCTCTCTCCAGTAAGTATATGCACCCTATGGCAAAAACCTTTTAAAAATAGTAATAATAATAATAATAATAATAAAATGCCTGCCTTTAGAAGGCTGGGCTGATACTATATCAATTTTACAACTGGTTAAGTGATTTGCCCAGGACTGCACAGATTATCAGACCTTTAAAAAAATGATAGACAGTGTATGAGCACACACAAGAGAGCAAGAGAAAACTAGGGGAGGACCGAAGTACCCTCGGGTCAGTCTCGTGCTAAGAGTCCCTTTCCCCAGGCTGAACCAGGGATGTGAACTCATGCTCAGCTGTATGGCTTCCGATACCCTCATTCCAGTACACTCCAAGCTGCACTGCTGGCTGGGTTGGAGCACCCAGACACACGCGCCCAGCAGGACTTTCAAGCTGCCAGGTCCAAGACTCAAACCGCGTGGTTGGCCATGTAGGATCTAGCCCTCTCAACCTCTGCACCATCTGCTGGCCCCTGACTCCCATTTTTATACTACAAACCAGTACTTCGCAGGACTTAGGACTACAGATGGCACAAGCCTCAACAGGGCCGCAAATCACCATCAAAAGTCTTGCTCTCTCGCGCGTGTGCGTGCGTGCCCAAGATCCCGAGAGGAGAATGGAGGAGAAGGGATTGCGGCGTGGCCATCCCCCCTGGGGGGTGATTTCCTGCTTTCTATCTCTCTGTCTGTCTCTGTCTGTCTGGTGAGCGCACGCGCCCTATAGCAAAAACCTCTCCAAAAAAAGGAAAAAAAAAAAAAAAAAAAGTCTTGCTCTCTCTTAGTGACCCTAATTAACAGTCCAGACCCTCCGCTGAAACAGACCACAACTTCAAAAGCACGGCTGGTGCAAGGCGGAGGGGGTCAGGTTATATGATACCAGTGGTCAACATCTCTGACCAGTCTGGCTCATGTCAGCTACACACACAGAAGGGGGGAAAAGAAGAGGAGGCTTAGACAGCTCACAGGGTTCTTAGACAGTCATTCTCCTTAGGAAAGCCTTCCGTCCCTGGTCAGTAAGTTTTGCCTCCTATTATTTGAGGCACTCAGAGGATTTTACTCTTGCCAAGTTAGCATTCTGTTTCTGCCAGGCTAAATAGCTTGGACTGAGATCAGGTGGGATTTTCATGTCCTCAGAAACAGGCAAGCACCTCTGCTCCAGGCGGATGCATCACAGCTTCTGGGAGCGCTAATGGGAGCTAATTACTCTACTTACTCCGTAAGCCAAGCAGCCGGCAGCAAGAAATGCCTGGTGAAACTTGCCTTTCCGTATGTACTACCCAGGCCGTGTTTCAGAGGGCTGGTGCCAAAACGACCTACGAGATCGGCACAGGGCTGCCCGACTGGTTTGCTATCACAGGAGCACAAAGCATGTCCTCAGTCCTGTGTGTCCTGTCAGTTAATAGCCAGTACCACTTTCACTCCTCCAGTCTCCCCTCACCCTGGTCTTCTCTCCTCACCATGATCACCATCACATCCTCTCTGACCCCAATGTCCTCTCTTCCTGTGGAGCAGCAGTAATGCAAGGCTCCACAGTGCTGAGGCCACATGGAAAGGTCCCGGGTTCTCATCGTTGGGTCTCCCTATACACACCAGGCACACACACCTGCCTGTGATCCTGACTGGCTGAGGCTTGGGATCGTGGCATGAAGACTCAACTGGGGGTGACCTTCTTGGCTCTCTGTCTCCCTCGCTAATGGAAGAAATAAATAACTTAAAAATGTTTTAAAAGGGAAAAAAGTCAAAATTCAGCCATGGTGGCACAAGAGGTAGGGTGGCAGTGTGTGAGACCAGGACCACATCGGAAAGCCAGGTTTAGCTTCTGGTCCAACCTAAAGGTCAGGAGCAGTGTGTATCCCTGTAATTCTACGGGGTCATGATGCAATTTTGCATAGGAAAACATTTTTTAAAAGTCATGATTTTTCCCGATGACCTAAAAGCTAACTAGAAACATAGGGCAGGAAGAATAAGAACATGGTGAGACCTATCTTTCTCCTTCCCACATTCCTCTCTCATGAAAGAGAGCGGGAGAGAGAGAAGGGACGGAGGGAGGGACAGAGGGAGGAAAGACATCAGCAGCAGCAGGCCTATCCGAGGAGGCGTGGGGCTACAACACCGTATCCTGACGGCTGGGACCCCAGGGAGCCCAAGTTCAATGCCCTGTCCAAACTAAAGGCCAGGTGCAGTGACGGGCAGTTGTAAACTCAGCCAACTGTGGGCCGAAGCAGAACTGCAAGTTTGAAGCTGGCCTGGGCAACACAGCAAGACCCTGTCTGCAAAAGAAATAACACATATCTACAGTCACAGCTGGGACACCGGGGCAGAAGGATCACAAGATGACAAGGCCCTGTCTTTAAAAAAGTCAAGTGTGTGCCCAACATCCCAAGAAGAGACTAGAGGAGAAGGGACTGCGGTGTGGCCAACCCTCCCTGGGGGAAGGGGGGTGATTTCTCGCTTTTTGTCTTTCTCTGTCCTCTAGCAAGCACATGTGCCCTGTAAGGAAAAAAATCTAGAGAAAAAAAAAAGTCAAGCAATGGTCTTGAAATAGCAGGAAAATAATTTCCTGCTGATCATTCAAATTGGGTGTGACATTTTACAATGTCTTGAATTCAATCTGCAACAGTTACACGATTTGGGCAAGAGTTCACTCACTTTGATATCTGAATGCTAGGGAAGAGAAAAATCATGTAAATTTCGTATAACCACTGATACTTAACTGTATCCATATTTAAGATAAAACACATATACATGAATACAAATATATATATATATATATATATAAAATATAAAATATATATACATAATATAAAAATCTGATTTATTAATTTATGTAACTTTTTTTCTTTTTCTGGAGAGGTTTTTGCTATAGGGCAAGTGCGCTCGCCAGACAGAGAGACAGAGAGACAGAAAGCAAAAAATCACCCTCCGGGGGGATGGCCACACCGCAATCCCTTCTCCTCCATTCTCCTCTCGGGATCTTGGGCACGCACGCACACGCGCCCGGCGTGAGTTTAAGCCACCAGGTCCAGGACTTGAACCGCGGTTGACTACGTGGGAGTCCAGCGACATAGCCATTACACTAACAGCTGGTCCCTATAATTTATATTTTAATATCCTTTTTTAAACTTATTATTACCAGTGGGCTTATGCACTTGCCAGAGACAAACAGGCAGAGAGAGAGAAAGCACTCCCTAAAAGGTAGGGTCATACCACGATCTTTTTTCCTCTATTCTGCTATCCCATCAGGATTCTGAGCACGCATGTACCACAGCAGGCATGTTTTTCAAACGACTGGAACCAACAACATTCTGGCCAGCTATGTGGGATCTGGTTCCCTATGCACAGCACTTACCACTGCGCTACGGAGTCAGTCCTACAAATTAGATTTTCAAAGTTTTCTCATTGTCCTACACCAAGGAGGGTGGGGGGAAAAGATTAAAAAACTCACAGGGCAGTGGGTCTAAAGCTCCCATAATAGAAGAATGTTAGTTCTTAACCTAATAAAGCCTCCACATTAACATAACCTTTCCCATATTCCAATACTAAGCTGATATGTTCAAAATGCAACCACAGTTGGGGCCAGCTGGTGGTGTGGTGGTTTAAGGGCATTGTACTGCCACAAGGCCAAACACGGTTTCAGTCCCGGACCTGGTGGCTTGCTTTCTCACTTCCTCCCTCCCTCCCTCTTGCTCTCATTCTCTCGCTCTCGCTCTCTCTCTCACTATCCCTCTTTGGTAAAATAAAACTAAATGAATAAACAAATAAATAAAGTTAAAGAATTATTTTTTAAAAAAAGAAAGAAAATACAATCATGGCTTCAAGGACGAAAATATAAGGAGGTCCAAGACATATTTTTAAAAGATCCCCAAAGAACATCTCTCATAGAAAAAAGACTACATTGAATTATAACATAATTCTGAAATGAAGCATTTACAATTACTTAGCTCAATTTATTAAAGCAGAAAAATCTGAACAAACATACGCAGAAGTTAAACAGCAAGACAACCACGTGCTGAAAATTTTTAGGCAGAAATGCTTTAATAGTAGCAGTGGAATTATTTTTATGTGGTCAGCAAGATCTAGCATAAAGACCAATCAAGTCTAACCTAACTCTTAAATGGTGTGAACAACGCAAATTTACTTGGCGACTTTTCTCTTTTGACTTACTTAGCAACTTTGTCTTTTCTCATAATTTTCTACGATTATTTTTCCACCTAAGGCTGACCCGTGCCCTGAATGTTTATGGAGCACAGACAAGTAACAGCCCCATGAATGAAGCCAAAAAATCTCAACTATGTGTAGAAGAATGACTGAGTTATTGCCCGTCAGAGGAGCTGTCTGTGCTTTTTACATGCACACATAGACAGACATGTTTTATTTTGGCTGTGAGTACAGTTTTAAGCTGGGGATTCATCACAAAATTCTATAAGCAGAAGGATTTGGGAGAAGCAAGTGACTTACCCGCAACAAAAAAGAAAATCTACTGAGCAGGAAAATAAGTAGGTCAGATGAAGAAATGTTTCTGGCATTTAAATATAATATTCACTAACATTTCACGAGTCCAAGCAGATTTACCAGTTATATTCTAAAGCTTTTAAACAAAAAAACAGCAGCAACTTTTCCAGCTTTGAGTTACAAACTCCATGAGTACGAGCTCTGAAAACGAACGAGCTGGGGACTGCTGTAGGCACCTTGCACATATGACTTCACTTGACCTTTCTACTATTCCTTTGAGGTAGACATTGTTTTTTCTGTTTTACAGATGAGAAAGCCAGGGCTCTGGAGCCAGCAGGTGGTATGGTGGTTAAGGTGTTGTACTCTCACATAGCCAACTACAGTTCCAGTCGTGGACCTGGAAGGTTGCTTTCTCGCTTTCCTTCTTCTCTCTCTCTGGTGAGTGCATGTACACTATAGCAAATTTTTTAAAATAGTAATACATTTAAATATGTATATATTTATATATAATTTATGTGTGTGTATATACATACATATACATATACATATATACACATATACACATACATACACACACACACACACAGAGAGAGAGAGAGAGAGAGAAAACCAGGGTCCTGCCTGTGTAACAAAGTCACAATGCTAAGATATCACGATGTTGGGATTCCTTTTTTTAAAAAAGAAAAATTGCTGAGGGTCCATATGCTGGCCAGAGAGTACAAGAGAGAGAAAGCACCCCCTAATGGGATATGGTGACTCCACGATCCCTCCTCCTCCCCTTTTTTATCCCTTCGGGACTTCGGGTGCACATACACAAACACGTGTGCGCCAGTTCTGTTTTTCAAGCCACTGGGCTGGAACTCAAAATGGGATCCAGCTCCCTTAACCACTAGGCCACCGAGCTGACTCTGCTGGGATTCTTGCTAACCACCAACAGTGCCGTAAGAAATCGCAGTGATGGAACTGGTCCATAAGTGGAGCGAATCAGCCCTGGAGTCAGAAGCTCCAGACTTTAATGATGCTTCTATTGAGTGGTGGTTTCCTCCAAATTAATGGAGATGAAAATAGTACTTAATCTCCTAAGGCTGAGGTGAGATGCATCTATAAAAAGCCCAGTGAAAGGGTTTTGCAGCCACAAGCGAGGTAAGCACCATGTGACGCCCTCTCCAGCGTTGGCTGGTGTGGCTGGTAAGCTGCAACAGGGCTGTGGGTGCCTGAGCGTCTATGCAGAGGACAGGGAGGTGGTAACCTTGAGGAGGCTGAGTGACATAGAGCCTGGGGCCTCAGAGGACAAAACTTAAGGGGTGAGGAACGAGGGGACTTGTCCACAGCTCCTGCTCGGCCTACCATCTGATGGACTAACCAAATGAAAGGAGGTTGTGGTTCAGTCATCCAGGCATGGCCATGGTTTCCTTGGCAAGCTCCAGGTCCCAGGGACTCGGCCACTTTGGGAGTCTGAGAAGCTCCCTTCCTTCAGTAAGCTCACTGCACTCTCAAAGAAAGGAACTTAAAAACAGACCAAGCCATCCAACCTTAGCCCAGCAAAAGCATCACCTTTTCTCACCCAGGCTCCCTATTCACACACAGCAGGAGGCCCATTTATCCTCATTAAGGAAACATGGAGAGGCCTCCTTTCAGATATAATTTCAAACACTGCTTACCCAGGATAATGACTGTCAGAACTGAAAGAGCTAATTTCCACAGAGACAGAGGAAGGCAGAAAAACCCAGATGCCAAAGAAAATCAATAAATTAGGGGTCCAGAGGTGATGCCATGGTAATACAAATAGACTCACATAGGAAAGGTTCTGGGTTTGAGTCCTGGGACCTCCCTGAGCATGCCCGCATGGTATGCCTATGATCTGGGCCAAGTGAGACTGGGGATAGTCACAGTGTAAAGACCCCACTGGGGAGGGACCAGCAAATGGTTATATCATTGGACTCCCATGTAATAGACCATGGTTCAAGTCCGGGACCTGGTGGCTTAAAACTCATGCCTGGTTTGCATGCCCAAACTCCTGAAAGAACAGAGGAGAAGGGATTGTGGCATGGCATCCCCCAGGAGGTGATTTCTCGCTTTCTTTCTCTCTGACAGGCACCTGTGCCGTACAATAAAAGCCTCTCTCTAAAAAAGAACCAGCAGTTAGCGTAATGACTATGTTGCTGGACTCCCACATAGTTGACTGCGGTTCGCGTCCCGGACCTGGTGGCTTAAAACTCACGCTGGGCGCGTGTGCGTGTGTGCCCAAGATCCCAAGAGGAGAATGGAGGAGAATGGATTGTGGCGTGACCATCTCCTCTGGGGGGTGATTTCTCGCTTTCTGTCTCTAATGTCTCTGTCTGTCTGGCGAGCGCACGCGCCCTATAGCGAAAAAACCTCTCAAAAAAAAAAAAAAAAAAAAAAAAGACCCCATTGGGGATGCCTGTCTCCCTGTCTCTCATTCATAAAAGAAATTAATTAATTAAATAGTTTAAAATGCATTTTTAAAAAAACCCCTTAAGCCTCTATGTTACTAAAAAAGATAAACCAAATAAAAAACTGGGGGGAAGAGATGAGGTAAAAATGTTTGTAACTATAATAGAAGATTGATAAGTGAAATACATGAACTAGAATTTATGAAAAATACTGATTGTCAACAGATAAAATACAGCCAATACACATAAAAGATGTTTCCTCTCATTGATATCAAGTACATAAGGAAAAATGAAACATTGGTTTGTCAGGAAAGTCATGATACATTTTTGCATAGAAAAAAAGAAAACAAAGAAAATTACACCATGACTTTCCCAACAACCTAATACTCTCTCTCCTAGAAATTTTTCAAATATTATTAAAATGAGAATATTACTTGGCTAATGGAAGCAAAAATGAATAGAAACTGGTTAGCGACTAATAGCAATACTTTTTAAGATACCACAGGCATCCAAAGCGTTAGGTTCTGCTTCTGGTCATCTGTTGTAAATATGGGAGTGATCTGGAACACAGAAAATGCCGCTGTCCAGGTGCTCATAAAAACTGAAAACAAGGGAGACTAGCAGTTGGCATAATGGCTATGTCGCTGGACTCCTATGTAGTCGACCATGGTTTGAGTCCCGGACCCAGTGGCTTAAACTCATGCCAGGTGCATGTGCATGTGTGCCCAAGATTCCAAGAGGAGCATGGAGAAGGGATTGCGGCGTGGCCATCCCCCGAGGGATGATTTCTCGCTTTCTGTCTCTCTGTTTCTCTCTGTCTTTCTGGCGAGCACACACGTACTCTGTAAAAAAAAAAACCTCTCCAAAACAAAACTGAAAACAAGCCTCAATGTCTTGGGATAGGATTAAATAAATCATGAAACACTCCTAAGTGGAATATTTTTAATCCTTTTTACAGCTATTTCAGTAGTATAAGGAAATCCAAATAAGAACAATGCTCGAGATTTTTTTGTTGTTGAAAAAATGGAAAACGAAATTATATACTCAGACTATTTCAACTATGGAAAACAAAATATGAATTAAGAAAAAAAAGGAAAATATATCAACAAACCAAAGGTGGCTACAGGATTACTGATGACCTTTTAACCATGTTTTCTATATGCTTTTTTCTGGATATTTTTCAGATCTTCAGTAAGGTGCCATCTTTCATACTTTTATAATTATAAAAAAAATAAAATAACAGGGCTAGCAGGTGGTATGTGATTAAGCCACTGGACTCCCACAGGGCTAATCAGGTTTGAGTCCCAGACTTGGTGGTGGCTTGCCTTCTCACCTTCTCTCTCTCTCTCTGGTGAGCACAAGTGTCCTATAGCAAAATTTTAAAATAATAATAAATAAAATTAAGTAAATAAATCTTTTTTTAAAAGTAACAATGTCATGTGAGTCCACGATAAACAATGGCTGGAACTCCAACAGCCTTCCACCCTACTCCTACAGATACCAAAATGCTATGCAGGAGGCAGGTAAAGCAGTGAATGGGGGTGGGAGGGGGACTGCTCTGTTTTACATCTAGAGCTAGAAAAACATTAGCCTTCTTGATGTGTAAACAGAAACTTTCATGTCCCACAAATCAAAACAACTCTGTAAACTCACTAACCGAAACATTTTCCATTAGAGGATTTAAACCTGCACATCAAAATTACCTCCACAGAACAAACTAGTTAAGCAGGCAGGAAGTTTACAAGGAACACCCTAAAACCTAATCATTGTTTTCACAGCTCTGATAAGTCCATGCCAGCTCATGTTAGTACACAGTGTAACATAAACAAACAATACCGGTCCCACTCCTAAACAGGAGCGTGAAATCCTCAGCAGAAAGCTTTCTGTTGGCGAGAATCAGAGATGCTGTGGAAATTAGGCCTTTGGGGGTTCACCCATCTAAACGTCAGCTTTTTTTTTTTTTTTTGCTTTTTTTGGAGAGGTTTTTGCTATAGGGCTCGTGCGCTCGCCAGACAGACAGAGAGAGACAGAGAGATAGAAAGCAGGAAATCACCCTCCAGGGGGGATGACCACGCCGCAATCCCTTCTCCTCCATTCTCCTCTCGGCATCTTGGGCACGCACGCACACGCGCCCGGCGTGAGTTCAAGCCGCCGGGTCCGGGACTCGAACCGCGGTCGACTACGTGGGAGTCCAGCGACATAGCCATTACGCTCACTGCTGGTCCCTAAACGTCAGCTTTTTGAGATGGTTTTCGTAGAGCAACAGCTAACTATGCCAAACCCTTCACATTCATTCTTTGGTTTCATCTTAGCAACTATACAAAGCAGGTTTCTCAAATTCTGCACTAAAGGGGCTGGATCATTCTCTGTTGGCAGTGGGGTGTTCCTTCCTGTGCCTTATAAGATGCCAGCTAAATTCCTAGATTCTACCCACCAAATGCCAGTCACACTCCCACGTCCAAGTTGTGACATGAAAAACATCTAATGTTGCAAAATGACTCCTATAAGTCCAAATCATCTCAACTGAAAGCCACTTCTATAAGAATATGTATCCTTTTTGTCTTCATTTGACAAATAAAGAAGGTGAGACATAGCTATGGGCCCATCTAACTCCAGAGCCCCAAACCCACAACTCCATACTACATCGGTGCTCAGATAGAAGACCTGTCTCAGAGTATAACTGACACGTGTCTTTTCCACCTGCATCGTCTTTGCATCCCCATGGAGCTTGGTATAGTCCTTAACACATGCATTGAATGTCCATTACTCTCATTACATAAATACAGAGTTCCTAGTGGGTAGCGGGTCCTGGTAACAAAGGCACAGTCCATGGTCTTCACGTAGTCTGTAATCTAGTTGGAGAAATAAGACTTAACCAGAGCTAAGCCATTTGGAGAGTGAACTTGGAAGAAAACTCTCAGTCTCATCTGTAAGATGGAGATAATGCTAGTGCTGCCCTCATAATTAACTGAGATAGTACAAGTAAATTTCCTACCACAAAATACAGTTTCAAAAAGCAACTAGAGGGTTCAGCCTGTGGTGCAGTGGTTGAGGCAGCTGGATCCCACATGGATCACTGTACAGATCGAGTCCCAGAACAGGTAGCTTGGGAAACATGCTGGGCACGTGTACGTATGTGCCAGAAACCCCAAGAGCAGAGAGAAATGGAGGAGAAAGGATCACGGAGGGACCATGCCCCATGAGGGGAGTGCTTCAGCACTCTCCTCCCCTCCACAAGTGCACAGGCCTGCTGGTAAAATTTAAAAGAAGAAAAACAGTCGGATACCTAAATGCATAGTAACAAATAGGCATAGGCATTGGAAGAATCACAGCATATCAAAATCATGAGGCTGGAAAGAACCTTTGAAAACAAACTAGACTCACCACCCACTTGGTACTTAAACATTCAAAAGCCCAAAATTTGATTACCTGATTCTCGCAAAGTTCCTGGGCTGAGGTCTGACTGGGATTCTCAGCAACTTCCCTGGTGATCTGCTGTTAAGGGCACCTGGAGAAAAGAGGCAGGTTTAAGCCAAGAGAAGAGTGACAGGGAAAACAGCATGGTTTGCCAGATTTAACACACTCCAAGGGTTGGAGCCTGGCTCCTTTGCAAAAGGGCAGGCAAAGACCAGCGGAAAAGGTGGAGATCAGATGAGGAGGTCACAAGGTGACAATGGCCAGGTGAGACCTCAGAAATATTTCTAACAAAAGCAACCAAGGGCTACTACAAAGCATATGTCAACGTACACTATGAAAAAGAACTTAATTCCTATCATTTTTTTTTTTTGACAGATTTTTGCTGTACGGCATGTGTGCTCGCCAGTGAGAGAGACAGAGAGAGACGGAAAGTGAGAAATCACCCCCCAGGGGGATGGCCGCACCACAATCCCTTCTCCTCTTGGGATTTTGGGCAGGCACGCATGCACACAAGCCGGCATGAGTTTTAAGCCACCAGGTCCGAGTCCTGTGAGTTTGAAACCCTGGGTCCAAAACTCGAACCATGGTCAACTACATGGGAGCCCAGTGTTGTAACCATTACATCATCTGCTGGTCCCCACAATTTCTAAGACTAAAAGATCAGCATTTAGATGTTTCACAGCATTCCCTGAAAAATGACAGATACTTGCTTTAAATTTACATAACTTAAAGTGAAGACTTTACAAAGGGTCATCTGCCCTAAATGTAAACTCAAGCATCTTCTCCCCGGGTCCAGTTGATCCTGTTCTTTAGGACACCAGTACAGCACACAGAAGCAGAGCTTACAGTAGCCAGATCTATTCATTTTTTTAGACTCTATGTGGCTCAGGATGGCCTTGAACTCATGATCCTCTTGCCTCAACCTCCACAGTAGCTGAGGTTACAGACGCACACCACCATGCCCAGCAAGATCTCTTTTTTTAAGTTGGAATTTCAATAGCTGAATTTCAGTAAGTGAAACCTCCTAGTCAAAGCCTATTGGCTAAAATTTCTTAAATACAATGCCATGAAACCAAACCATGCAGTCTTTATGCCAATACCACAGTATGAGAACTTGGCTGTGATTCCCATAGCTCACAGGAGATCAAAGAAAGCCGTGGAACAGGCAGGGTGACCTCTGAAGATTTGTCTGGTGGTGAGGTACAGAAAGAGAGAAGATACTAACTACAGGTGACAATTGCAGGGTCAGTATTAGAGATGAAGAGGATGGAGCCCAGCTGGAGGCACGGTAGTTGGTGTGTTAGACTCTCACATGACCAACCATGGTTCAAGTCCTGGACCTGGTGGCTTGCTTCCTCACTTTCCCTTTCTCTCTCTCTCTGGTTAAATTAAATAATAACAAGTACAATTAAATAAATAATTCTTTTTAAAAGAGAGAGAGAGAGATTATGGGGATGTTAACCAAAGCAATGGCAGAGGGAAAAGGGAAAGAATCAAAAAATATTTGAAAGGAAAAAAAATAACAGTACTGATGGCCAGAAGAGGGTCCCAAGGATACTATCTATGAACCTGATTCACTGCAAACTTTGATAATGAAGTTGAGACTTTAAGATTAGAGGGAAACTCGGGCTTAACAGTGAATCTTTTACTTCTGAGAAGCAGAGCGATCTTCATGGACCCATGACCTGGGTCACCCCACAGGACGTGCTCAGAAAAGGCCCCCACACTTGGTTTAATGCTCTGTCACCATCATGAGAATCTTAGTCATTTCAACTTTGAACTCGTGTTTTGTAAATGAGATTGGATGGAACCCACCTGCGAGCAGAAGAGACTCATACAACATATTTGGCTGCCATCCTCTGCCACTCCATACACACAGTGCTCACGATGCCCCATGAGCATGGGATTCTGGTGGACTCACGATGCAGGGACATTCAGCAGACTCCAAAGCCTGTTTTCAAGGTAGGTGTGTTATGCATACAACTGAGTAAGCAAGTAGGTGGGTGCCGAGAGCTCCAAGCTATGCCTTCCATCTGAACTAGAATTTGCACTGCGCACAAGAATGAAGCTATGTCTTTCTAAGAAAGAAAAGTGACTAAGACATCCTACCATCTCCTCTCTTACTTTTTACTTCCTTGTATTAGCCAAACACCTATACTGAAAATGATGACACAGAAGCAGAAGGAAAGACAGGGCAACTCCTAGTCTTCTCCTTCCAGTCTTTTCCTATGCATCTGTACACCAAAGGTAGAGTGTTGACAGGTTGTGCATGTAGCAAGCATGAAAGCTGAGTTAATTTTGTGCAGTGTTTCCACTCTTGCTGTACAAACGACAAAATTGTGAGATTTCAGGAATTCTACATATGAGTTCAGTGCCTTTCTGTTTGCATTGAAAACTGGAGTTCCACAATATAAAGGTGAACAATAAAAATCATATTGATAATTTCAACTGTAATATTTTTATTTAATTTAAAAGTTTAATTCAAACTGTAACTTTAAATGTTTAAGCTTTCTTCATTTAGAATGGCATAATAACAAACTAACACCATGGCAGGTAAAGAAAGAGAAACTGTTGAAAAAGGAAAAAGTTTTTTTATATATATTAGTACCTTTACCAGTTATTATTTCATGCCTTTTAAAAAAATATTAAATTTTATTTATTCATTCATTTATTTTTTTTAATTTGACCAGAGAGAGACACCGAGAGTGAGAGTGAAAGTGAGAAAGCAAGCCACCAGGTCCGGGACTCGAACTGTGGTTGGCCATGTGGGAGTGTCCAGCGCCTTAACCATCATGCCACCTGCTGGTCCCCTTTTCCTGCCTTTGAATCATGGGGTCACACATTTTCAGTTTGCACTGAGCTCTAAATTCATGCAGCCAGCTCTGTTGAGAACCACTCACCTCAAGAATATTATGCCTAATATGCTATATCAGCCTGAAAAAGCCCTTCCTGACATCTTGCAAAACCAATACCCAAAGACCCACCAATGAATCAATGGGGTTGTTTTGATATTTAGTATGTACCACATACCACTCTTTTCTATTTTTTTTTAAGTTTACATTTATCTCTCTTTTTTTAAGATTTTTTTTTATCATTATTATTATTATTTTAACCAGAGGGCAAGGGAGTGAGAAAGCAAGCCTCCAGGTCTGAGACTAGAACCATGGTCAGCCATGTGAGAGTCCAGCACCTTAACCACTATGCCACCTGCCGGCCCTGGGGGTTCTATTTTAACAAGACCCTGGCAAACTCCAGAACCAAGCTGTTTCTCACCACTCAGAGTGCTCAGGTTTCCCCCCAAGAAATTGGTCTGTGAGCCACTGAGTCCAGTAGACTAAAAATGCCTCCTTAAAATGAAGTCAAGTTTTCCTTTGTCTGAATTCATTCTCTTTTTTCCCCCACTACTTTCTACTTCGATAAATTAACTTCCTGCCTGGAGACACATCCTGGCAAATGTGTCAGTTTGTATTGTTTAGATGAGAGACTTCTGCCATTCTTTCAAAATTTTCCTTTGTACCAATAATCCCTAGAGCCAGCCTCTTGGGAGCTTGAGTTACTTGTCTAAGAATTTCCTTTCACTGCTTTCTACTCCACTAAAAGAATGCAGACTGCCTTAAGTAAATTTACTCAGTTCTTATCACTTCCAATCACACGTTTTTCCATTTCCACTTATCCTTTCTTCCACCCCTCTGAAAAAGGGTTCTCATAGATTCCAAGACTAGCCCACAGTCTTCCATCTTATTTTGAGTCTATCCTAGTCCTTGTCCCCTAGTCCTGACACTCATCCTTCCTCTCTTTTGCTTCTTTAACATCATCCTTCAACCTGTACCTTCCTCAGACCCAAACTATTGTAGTTTTCTCTCTTGGCTCAATTCCTTTAAAGGATAGGTGACAGTAGGTGCTGGGTCTCACATGGCTGACTGTGTAGTTCAAATCCCGGCCCCAGTAGGTGAAAAACATACTAGGCGCATGTGCACACATGCTTAAAATCGCGAAAGAAGAATGGAGAAGGGATTGCAGTGTGGCCATCCTCCTTACCCCCCCCCGGGGGGGGGGACTTCCTCACCTTCCCTCCCTCCCTCTCCAATGAAAGCATGCACCCTACAGCAAAAACAAACAAGTAAAATAGAAAAATAGATGAAAGGACTTTGTTGAGATGACTAAATCCTAAAAAAAAAAAAAAAAAGTATGACCTAGGCCACCGGCAGAGTGTCACCTCCCACGTATTCAACAATATGCACCGCGGGTTCCATCTCTACTGTATTATTAAAACCGCTCTCTCCCAGTTCATGAAACAACCTGGTGGGGCAGTTTCTCATCCCCATCCGTGAACTGAGGCTCTGCACTGGACACCAGTGGTCCAATGCTGAGCGCACTTCCTCCCTCACCACCACCCGGCTCCACTTCTCCGGTAATTGGTGCTCTTTCTTTTAATAACTTTCGTTTTGTCTGACATTTCGTTTTTTTTTTTTCCTCAGAGAATTATTTTATTTAATTGTATTCATTGTCTATTTTATTTTATTTTTTAAAGTTGACCAAAGAGAGACAGAGAGAGAGGAAAACTGAGAAAGCAAGCTTCCAGGTCCAGGACTCGAACCACAGTCAGCCACATAGGAATCCAGCTGCCTTAACCATCACACCACCTGCTCGCCCCTGTCTGACCATTTCTAAATGGTGAGAGTTCCTTAAAGGCTATGTGCTTTTGATTATATACACTCTTTTTTGGAGAGTTTGTCTATCCCCATTCTTTTTTTTTTGGATGCGCTCGCCAGACAGACAGAGGGAGACATAGAGACAGAAAGCGAGAAATCACCCCCCAGGGGGGACGGCCACGCCGCAATCCCTTCTCCTCCATTCTCCTCTCGGAATCCTGGGCACGCACGCACACGCGCCCAGTGTGAGTTTAAGCCACCGGGTCTGGGACACGAGCCGCGGTCGACTATGTGGGAGTCCAGCGACATAGCCATTACGCTAACTGCTGGTTCCCTATCCCCATTCTTTTTAAGTTTATTTATTTCCTTCATATGAAAGACAGAGTGAAAATAGACACCCTGGACAAGGTCTTCATGCCCTGATCCTCCCCCAGCTCTGGACCCAGCTAGGATGATGGGTGTACTTATAGATGTTCAAGTGGGCTCAGGATATGAACCTGGAGCCTACCCACATGGCCGTCAGCACCTTGCAGCAGCGCCCCTCCTGCCTGGCCACCTACCTGTATTCCTAATGTAACAGTTCTAGGGAGATGGCCCACCAATCTAGGATCTTACCTAAACTTGAAACCTAAATTTCTCAATTCTTGCTTAAAATATTCACATGGATAATATTAACTTACAGTTATTTTTTCTTTCTTTTTTAAGGTATTTGACATAGGATGCATGTGCTCACTGAAGAGGGAGGAGACAGACAGAGGGAAAGTGAGAAATCAACCTCCAGGGAGATGAGCATGTTACAATCCTTTCAACTCCATTATCTTCCTAGGATTTTGTGCGCACATGTGCCCAGCGTGATTTTCAAGCCACCAATCCAGGCCCTGAACTGTGGTTCACCATGTAGAGGTCCAGCACTTTAATCACTATGCCACCTGCTGGTCCCTCAACTAACAGTTCTTAATGGCTTTTAACTCACCAGGTACAGAACCAAGCCAGAGGCAGTAATGTGAAGCAGCTGAGGTTGAGGATACTGGTCCTAGAAACTGTACCTGATTTATTTTAAATACTGAGTCTAGCAAGGCACAATCTGTGTGACCTTCTGAAATTTACATACCTTCTCTGAGCCTTAAGATTCCTCGTCTGGGGGGAACCAGCAGTTAGCATAATGGCTATGTCTCTGGACTCCCATGTAGTCAACCGCGGTTCGCGTCCCGGACCCGGTGGCTTAAAACTCACGCCGGGTGAGTGTGCGTGCGTGCCCAAGATCCCAAGAGGAGAATGGAGGAGAAGGGATTGCGGCGTGACCATCCCCCCTGAGGGGTGATTTCTTGCTTTCTGTCTCTATGTCTCTCTCTGTCTGGCGAGCGCACGCGCCCTATAGCAAAAACCTCTCAAAAAAAAAAAAAAAAAAAAGATTCCTCATCTGGGGAGCTGGCAGGTGGAGTGGTGGTTAAGGGTGCTGGACTCCCACAGAGCCAACCACAGTTTGAGTCCCAGACCTGGTGGCTTGTTTTCTTACCACCCCCCCTTTCTCACTCTATCCCTCTCTGGTCAAATTTAAACAAATAAATATTTATTTATTTATCTAAATAAAATAATTCTTTTTTAAAAAGATTAATCATCTGTAACATGGAAATATAATAACAGTACTTTTCTTTCTTAGGTACTAAAGATTCAGGTAGCTGTAGGAATTTAATATATAAAGGGCAGGGAAGCAGGTGGTACAGAGGTTAAGATGGCTGAATCCCACATAGCAGACTATGTGGTTCAAGTCCTAGACTCATCAGTTTGAGAAACATGCCATGCTTGCATGCATACGTGCCCAAAATCCCAAAAGGAGAATGGAAGAAAGAGGATGACAGCATGGCCATCACCCAGGAGGTGATTCCTCATGGTGATTCCTCACTTTGCCTCTCTCTGGCAAGTGCATGTGCCCTATAGTAAAACTTAAACAAATACACACACACACATATCAGGGGCTTAGTATGCAACAAGGACTATATAAGCATCACCTATTATAACCCTAAAAATCTGAAGAGACGAGTACTATTATTTTATCCTTTTACACAATGAGAAAACCAAGATAGATTATTGTAGGTCATAATGGAAACTCAAACTCCAGATGTATAACCCTCTTTTGTAAATTTGCCAGAGGAGGGACCAGCAGTTAGCGTAATGGCTATGTCACTGGACTCCCATGTGGTCAACTATGGTTCACGTCCTGGGCCTGGTGGCTTAAAACTCACACCGGGCTCGTGTGCGTGCGTGCCCAAGATCCTGAGAGGAAAACGGAGGAGAAGGGATTATGGCGTGGCCATCCCCCCTGGGGGGTGATTTCTCACTTTTTGTCTGTCTGTCTGGCGGGCGCACGTACTCTATAGTAAAAACCTCTTAAAAAAAAATTGCCAGAGGACGTGTACACTTAATGGAGAGAGACAAAAGGACAGAGAGAGGGAAGGTGATAAACATTCCCCATGGGACACAATCAGACCACAATCCCTTCTCCATTTCTCCCTCCTTTCAGTATTTTGGGCACTTACACACACACACACACACACCCCGATGTGTTTCTCAAGCCACCAGGTTCTGGAATCAAATTGTCTGGCTGGCCATGTGGGATCCAGTTATTCTAACCATGAGGTCACGGCTGGCCCCAGGTATGAAATACTTAACTCATCATATTTTCTATTAAAATTGAGCTTTTGAGCAGCCCTGTGGCCTAGTGGTTAAGGGAACCAGATTTCATATGGCCAACGTGGTATGAGTCCTGGTCACAGAGGCTTAAAAAATACAATAGGCTCACACGCATGCGTGTCCCAGATCTCAACAGGATGGAGAACAGAGGAGAAGGGATTTATGGCGTGCCTATACCCCAGGAGGAGTGCTTTCCTTCCTCTCCTTTTTGTTTCTCTCTGGTGAGCACAAGCACCTTGTGACAAATTTAAATAAATAAATAAAATTCAACTTTTGTATGTGGGCCCTTCTTTTTTAAAAAATAATCATTTTAACTTTATTAGTATTTCTTATTTGACCAGAGAAAGACAGAAGGAAAGAGAAAGTGAGAAAGGAAGCCATCAGGTCCAAGGCTTGAACCATTGGTTGGCCATGTGGGAGTCTAGCGCCTTTAACCCGAGGCCACCTGCTGACCCTTGTATGTGGGCCCTTCTTGATTAAGAATGCTCCACCAGGCCCAGCAGATGGTGTAACGGTTACGTCACTGTACTCCCACGTGGTTGACCATGGTTCCACTGCTGGACCCAGTGACTTAAAATAAAGCTTGTGCTGGGTGCATGCGCATGGGTGCCCAAAATCCTCAGAGGAGAATGGAAGAGAAGAGATTGTGGTATGGCCATCCTCCCTGGGGAGTGATTTCTCACTTTCTGTCTCTCTGGGGAGTACATGCTCCTTATAACAAAACAAAGCAAAAAAAGAATGCTGCCCTAGGGCCTAGGAGAGGAGATGGTGTAATGGCTACATTGCTGGACTCGCACATGGCTGATCACAGTTCGTGTGCTGGACCCAGTGGCTTGAAACACGCCGGACATGTTTGTATATATCTTTGTATCCCAAGAGGAGAATGAAGGAGAAGGGATCATGGTGTGGCCATCAACTCTGGGGGATGATTTCTCATTTTCCATCTCCATCTCTCTGGTGAACACATGCAACCTATAGCAAAAATCTCTCTAAAAACAAACAACTCTCTAAGATCTGGTACCAATATATCTTACTTCTCTTAACAACACGGATTTGTCTATCTTACCTTTCTCTAAATTTAATTTGATTATATTAATCTCTGAATATCAATATGTTTTTGATCTTTTTAACAGCTAAATAGTATTGTAAATCAGCTACACACACACACACGCAAAGAGCTATCCTTTTTGTGTCCTCATCTTCTAGAGAGAAAGCACCATCATCCCTCCCTGCCTCCATGGTGCATCATGGTATTGCTGTAAATCCCTTTCCTCCATTCCTTCTTCCCATCAGGATTTTGCACACACACATTCAAGGAATGCGCAGCCGAGGTCTGACACACCAGTTTCAGAATGCCGTCAGCTTCCCAGCCTCCTAGCTTTTCACCCAGTCACCTTCAACCATTAAGCTTCTTGTCTTGGGTCACAAGATGTCTGATCCATTTAGAAAATGGCATCCACAGAGAAAAAGTAAGAAGTACAAAGAGCAAAAGGTCTAGCAGGCACTAATTTCTTATAAGAGCTTAGACTGGTGGAACAGGGGCTCCCAGCTATTTACATCCTATTGGCCAGGACCAGGTCACACAGACACCCCTCAGCTGTAAGGGATTATGGGAAACTGATCACTTTTCACCGGCCACAGTGATGTGTTAAATAAAATGGGCCTAGTAGTTAAGGGAGTCAGATCCTACATGGCTAACCATGGTTTGAGTGCCAACCCTGGCAGTTTGAAAAACATGCCAGGTGTATGTGTGTACGTGCCCAAAATCCCAACAGGATGGAGAAATGGAAGAGAAAGGATTGTGGTGTAACCACACCCAAAATTGGGAGATGCTTTCTCCCCATCCTCTCTCTCTCCTCTCTCTCTCTCTCTCTCTCTCTCTCTCTCTCTCTCTCTCTCTGGTGAGCACACACAGTCTCTGGCAATTAGAACAACAAACAAAAAATGGGTTCAGGGGGACCAGCAGTTAGCATAATGGCTATGTCGCTGGACTCCCACGTAGTCGACCATGGTTTGCGTCCTGGACCCGGTGGATTAAAACTCACAAGCTGCGTGCGTGCCCAAGATCCCGAGAGGAGAATAGAGGAGAAGGGACTGTGGCGTGGCCATTCCCCCTGGGGGGTAATTTCTCGCTTTCTGTCTCTCTGGAGAGCGCACGCACCCTATAGCAAAAACCTCTCCAAAAAAAGAAAAAATGGGTTCAGTCGCAGGAGAGAGGTGGGAAGGACGGGTATCAGTTTGGCATTGAGCTGTGTCTGCCACATGACAGAGTGACGTGGATTGGAAGTCATTCTAGAGAATCGAAGTACCCTAAGTAGAGAAAACAACAGAAGAACCTTCATTCTGTGTCGGAAGCTTCTTCAGTTGTGCAGAGTCACATACTGACGAAGGTGGAGGATGGAAGAATCTGAAAGTCTGACAAAAGTACCCAGGCAGCTGATCCAGAGGAAAATCACTGAGACCCAGGTGACTTCACACACAAATGATCCTGGCGGACTCACAGGTTCAAGCAGGGTGTTCCGTCCGAGTTGTCAGTTTCCCTTCCTCCCTCTCACATCCCGGAGTTAATTTACAGGAGAACCTACGGGCTCATCTGACTCTTCCATCATTCATAAGAAAAAGTAGAGCGTGTTCAAATTCCAATTCAAACAGAACAAAATTCTCTCCTACGTGTGGTTCTAGAAAAAGATAAAGGCTGCAAGGACACGATCCATGCAACTGCAGCCACACTGTCGAGTTACTAAATGAAAAAAGGAGGCCACAGGGTATTAACTTCGTTTTTATTTTCCTCCAAATAAATTCAATAAACTTTCTTCACAAAAAAAAAAAAACTCACACAACTCTGTGGTGGCGAGATGACAATTTCGCAAAGTACTAGAGATGGAGAAAAGTGGGACAAAGAGCCAGTAGAAAGGACTTCAGTGAGAGGGTCCTGGACACAGAAAAACAAGGCAGCACCAGCACCTCGGCAGAGCAGCGATACGTTTATACTCTGAGAGTTCATACACTTCCCAGGGGGCCACCTTGTTCTTCCAACAAACACATGCCTTTCCCTGTCCTCACTTTTAAATGCACTTTCCACTGAAAACAGCTTCTTCAGTCCCCTCCTCCCCAGGTGAAATGAAGTTTGCCCTGTTACCAAAGGCACACACGCCAGGAAGGAATGAGCACATCTGCTCTCCTGAACGTATTTTTTGTTGTTTTTAAAGTTTGTTTATTTCTCCATGGGGATGAGGTGGGGGAGTCCAATGCGGTCTTCACGCCATGATCTACCCACAGTCAATCCGGATCAAGGGCATGTACACATACCCAGCCTACACAAGGAGGCCCCAGAACTCCGATCCGGGACCTTCCCATGTGAGTCCTGTTGCGTTAACCTGCACCACTACCTGGCACCTGCTTTTATGTCAAATGTTAGATTTTTCCTAAACTGAAAGAGAGAGGAAAATACCCCAACCTACTCCAGAATTCAGAGGATGCCATAAAATCTAGGGCTAGCCCCAAACATGGTAGTACTTGATCTTCCTACACGATCCATACTTGAGATGTAAGTCTTTGCCAGAATGACTGATTTTCAAAGCAATGTGAGTCTATACAGTTCCTTCAGTCACGGACCTTTTTAGGTGCACCACTGTTCAGAAACCACTAAATGAGCTTCTATTCTGAACTCATTACACGTGCCAACAAAAACAAAGATGTGCGTGTGGGTCAGTCAAAATGTGAGTCACAACGTGTTCAGGGAGACACATAATCGGAGTTCAATCACCCACCCAGTGTGCTAACACACCCACCTGGCCACTGGAGTCCAAACCCACATTTCAGAACTAGAAACTCTTCCACAGTATAGATTGCCACATTTTTAACTCAGACCCTTCATTCCCTGCAAGAGCTGCTAACAAGTGTACAAACCTAAAACTCCTGGAAGGGCCTGTATTTTTAACCTAAAATCCAGCTGTTTGGAATTTGATTAGGTTGTCAGGAAAGTCACGATGTATTTTTCTATGTGTTTCTACATAAAAATGCGTCATGACTTTCCAGAAGACCCAACAGCTTCTTCGAGTGGAAAAGAAATACTGAATTAAAAGAAACCCTCATGACTTAGCTGGTTAAATATGATCATCTCATGCCAAACTAACATAAATCATTATTACACTTAAAATACAAAGTGTAAGGCCCAGCTAAGAAGGTGCAAGTGCAAAGATGTTAATGTACAATGTCTGAGGCTCCAAGAGAGGTCCGTGTTCAATTCCTGGACCAAGCTAAACAGGCCGTGGTGACACATGCATGGGGTCCTAGCTAACTGTGAGCCTGGGGCAAGAAGATCACAGCATAGCAAGACTCTGTCAAAGAAAAAAAAAGAGAGAACAGAAAAGAAAAAAAACCTACCTTACTTTCTCCCCTCCCATTCTCCCTACCACACATATTCTCTAAATAAAAAATAAACTGGGGGGTCAGCAGGTGGAGAGGTGGTTAAGGTGCTGAATTCCCACATGGCTAACCATAGTTCAATTCTCAGACCTGGAGACTTGAAAATCATTCCAGGGGCTGGCAGGTGTCATGGTGATTAGGGCAGCTATACTCCCATATGGCTGACCACGGTTTGAGTCCCAGACCTGGCAGCTTGCTTTCTCACTTTCCTTCTCTATCTCTGTCTCTCTCTGGTTAACTTAAAATACATAAATTAATAAAATAATGACAGTGGATAAAATTAAACAAAAAATAATTCTTTAAAAAAAAAATACAAAAAGAAAGAAAATCATGTCAGATACATGCCCAAAATCCCGAAAGGAGAAGAGATTCCCATGGGGAATGGGGTGGCCATTCCCCACAGGGGGTGATTTCTCACTTTCTATCTCTCTCCAGCAAGTCTATGTGCCCTATGGCAAAAAACCTAAAACCAAAAAACTCCCAAACAAATAAATAGACAGCATAAAAATAAATAGAAGATTCTTTGTATTTTGTAGGCTGAATTGATTCAGTTCAGTATCTTTAAGCCCTTAGCTCCATTTAATAAAACATCAGGTTTTGTAGCCATAATATATGTGACAAAAGCTGCAGGATTTCTCTTACGAGGAAGATGGTTCTGACATGATTTTGAGAAACAAATGACATAATACACTACAGATGCAGAGAACTGCATAAGCCCAGAGCAGTTTTTGGACAGTGTTAGTTCTTGGACAGATGGATGGCTGATTTAATTGTGAAATTATCAACCTTTAGTTAAACAGAAATGCTTGCCAGAGGACAAACACTTCATTCCAAATGTTTGGGTGTTGTATTTTTACCAAACAACACCCAGCATCACAATGTGACACTAATCTTAAGAGTTTTGGATCTCATATTTAAACCCATCTCTTTGGCCACAACTTTAAAAAAAAAAAAAAAAAAAAAAGAAAGAAAAAGAAAAAGAAAAAAAAACAATAACTGATTTCTTGAAAGATTTCACAATTGGCTACTCAGCTGTGATTTCTTCTTTTTTTCCTCTTAATTTCAGAATACGGCTTTCCAAGGGAATCTCTGGAAATGAAAAAGTCATGGGGGCCAGCAGGTGGTGTGGTGCTTAAAGCGCTGGACATTCCCATATGGCCAACCATGGTTCAAGTCCTGGACCTGGTGGCTTGCTTTCTCACTTTCTCTCTCTCTCTCTCTCTCTCTCTCTCTCTCTCTCTCTCTCTCTGTCTCTCTGGTCAAAATAAAATAAGCAAATGAATACATAAAAATTAAAAATAATTTTAAAAATGACAATTAAGAAGTTTTTTTTTTAAAAAAAAAAGTCATCATGCAATACTTCTTTCCTGTTTTTTCACCTTGAAACAATGTTTCTTAATAAAGAATCAAGACACAGGGGCCAGCAGGTGGTACAGTGGTTAAGGCACTGGACTCCCACATGGCCAACCAAGGTTCAAATCCTAGACCCAGCAATTTGAAAATCACGCTAGGTTTGTGTACATGTAATCCCAGGAGGAGAATGGAGAAGGGATTATAGGCTGGCATTCCCCCTGGGGTGTGATTTCTTACTTCCCCTCTCACTGTCTCTCCCCTGTGAGTGCACGCACCCTGCGGCAAAAACCTTAAAAGAAAAAAATACACAGACCCAAACACAAATGGATATGCATTCATTAATTCTCTTATCCATTCACTGTTTTGAAACAATTCAACTAGGCTAGAGATATGTAATAAATTTGAAAGACAGACGGCTGAAGGAGTTCTCCTTTCTGTTAACAATTTGAAAATTGTGCTGTATGGCATATAGATACTTCTCTAAATTGGAGATGACAAACTCAGAAAGTTTATTTTATACTTTTTTTTTTCTAGTTTTTGCTATATGGCATGTGCACTCACCAGAGACAGAGGGAGAGACAGACAGACAGGGAAAGTGAGAAATCAGCCCCCAGGGATGATGGCCACTCTGCGAACCCCTCCCCTCCATTCTCCTCTCTGGATTCTAGGCAGATTCTAGGCGAGCACTGTGCTCACATCATCGCCTTGCAAGCGCCTGGGGTCTGTGCTGTCAGTCATGAGGGATCCAGCTGCCCTAACCTCCCTGCCTCCCACTGGCCTTCAAAAAGTTTATTTTAGGGACCAGCAGATGGCATAATGGTTACAGTGCTGACTCCCACACAGCCAACTGACCAGGATCCAGTGACTTGAAACTCAAGTTGGGCATGTGTGCCTGTGTGCCCAAAATCCCAATGGGAGAATGGAGGCAAAGGAATTGCGGCATGGCCATCCCCCAAGCAGGGGGGATTTCTTGCTTTCTGTCTCTGTCTCTCCCACGAGTACATGCACCTTACAGCAAAAATTTCTCTTTAAAAAAAACGCTTATTGTAACGTAACAATCAACATAATCTAAATTGACTTGCAGAAATATAAATGTTTCATATGAAAGACAGGTTTTTAAAAGAGCTCACTAGTCAGTAACTGAGGGGAAAATGAAGTTGTTCTGATTTATCTCATACTGATACAGGGAATGACAAAAAGACTACATAATCGGGAAACAGCAGTTAGCATAATGGCTATGTCACTGGACTCCCACGTAGTCGACCGCGGTTCGCGTCCTGGACCCGGTGGCTTAAAACTCACGCTGGGCGCGTGTGCGTGCGTGCCCAAGAATCTGAGAGGAGAATGGAGGAGAAGGGATTGCGGCGTGACCATCCCCCCTGGGGGATGATTTCTCGCTTTCTGTCTCTATGTCTCTGTCTGTCTGTATGGCGAGCGCACGCGCCCTATAGTAAAAACCTCTCCAAAAAAAAAAAACAAACTACATAATGAATTCAAGCTCCCTCCACAAACTTGTTCCCCTAAAACGTCCATGGGTCTTGAAACTAGTCACTACTGAACTGGAACTACAGTATGACCTGGGATTCAGGTCAACATTTGCCCTTAAAGCCATGTGACCCTAATTTCTAAAGTAGCTACTGAAACTATGATAGCTGTTGGTCAAAAGAACTGTAACCAAAACCTTGCCCCACCTTTCTCAATAACTCAAATATCTTTCAAGTGTTGTCATTTAAAAGTTCAGAGTTTTACTATGCCCCATCTGCCTCAAACGTACAGACTGAGAGAAATATTGGTTCAAAAGAAATACGTAAAATTACTGTCATAATTCAAACTGTGAACCAAATGAAGAGCTTCAAGACATAAGTCCTTAAGCTGGATTAGTTTCTTGGAAGGAAAGCATGAGACTGAATTTGGCATATCAGGATAACTCCCCACAGATACTCCTGACTATCTGGTTTTCGCAGCTCCATCTTTTGGAATGACAAATGGAAGTGTGAACATTCTGTTGGCCAAAGCTACAGCGATGTTAGCCTACCGGATATCCACATCACTTTCCTACACTGGAAAATACAGCATGTTTTACGTACTTCCCACAGAATATAAATAGAAAAGACCTGTTCACTATTACTGCAGAACCATTAGCAAGTTCTGTGTCTTAATCCAAAATACAAACCAAAATGAAAATGTTCTGGTCTTTCCGATAAAGCACTTTCTAAAAAGCCTGTTCTTTATCCACTGGTGCTATTTATTTATTTATTTTCTCTTTTCAGGAACTAAGAACAATATGGACGCAGGTGTCTTATAAACAGCAGCAAAAACAAAGCTACTTTTTTCTGACTCTGAAACCCGTCATCTAGCTAGAAAGACAGAGCTTCCCATCTAGGAAGTCCTCGTTCGCCACATTTCCTGACTTGGGTTTATTGGATGTAATCATGATGGCTTCTTTCTTTCTCCACCTCCTGGAAATGCCCTTTTCTTCAGGGGCCTGGAATGCAGATTTTGACTCACAATGAAGTCCACTCCCATTTCCTCCAGACCTGGCAACAGGAGGATCCTCGCTGCTCAGGAGGAACAGTGGAAAGGAGGGAAACTTGACTCAGGAGTCTCAACCCAAACATTCTTTTTTCCTTCTCAGATAAAAAGAAGAAAAGAAAGAAAACCTAAAGCGCCAATAAGCAGAGGGTTCTGAGTCAGTAGATGGGAGTTAAAAATGTTTTCTCAGAAAGTCAATCACACCCACTGAGTGACCTGGGTACACAAAAAATCCAAGTGAAAAAGGGTTTGAAAGAGGAACAGAAATCAGAATTATATTCTTCCAACTTCTTGAAATTTTTTCCTCCCGACAGACAGTTGCTTTCTTTAAATACTAAACACAGACTTTTAAATCAAGATCTCTGTCTACTGCTCTCTGCAGTTCTTCTCGAAAGCAAGAGTTTGTTTTGGTCCCACATGTTGAAAAATTTCACCTCCCTATAATTAAGAGTCTGTATGCCACACCTCCTACCACATTTCCCTGTTAAAACTCCCTTCTCTAAAAATTACCCCCCAAAACACAACTACCAGCCGGCTCCTTTTCTCAGATTCTCTGCAGCCTAACCCCTTCAGATCGCCAAGTTGGCAACCAAAGGGATTCTGGGTTAAAAGATAAGCATAAATAATAGCTGGTGTTTTAGAAGTGTGCCCCATGAGACCAGTTTTCCCACGAGCTCATAATTAATACACTCCAAATAAATCTCTCACATCCCGACTAGAATGTATAAAAAGACATTTTAAACTGTTAAAAATAAGGCTGCAATTCCTCACTTTAATATATAATAGGCCACAGGAGGAACTGAAGAAAAACATAAAACTTTTTTCCACTCTCAAAGAACATAATATTTGAGTAGATGACTCATAAAAATGTGTTGGTGGCATTTTTAAATATCCCCCACCCACTCCCCAAAATTCACTTCTCTAACTCGGGTTCTCAAGTATTATTGGGAGACATGGGTGTCAGGGTCTGCCTCGGGGTCTACACAGACGACACCTTGCATGCCCAGTCCTGGAGGTGTTCTTCACATGGTGTTACGCCAGTTCGGAGCCCCAGGAGTTAAGCCCTGCCCCCCATCTCCACCCCCCACCCTCCCCCCACACACACCCACCCCAAAAGTGTCCGATCCCACTGGGAAACAAGAGTGAGTTGTTAAAGGAAACCGACCCGGGAAGAGGAGGAGCAGCTGCAACACCCAGCTGCAACCACACAACGGTGCCACTTCCCTCCGGTCTGAGAGGATCCGAACGCCCTTACCTGGGGGTGGAGAGCCGCCCGCAGGAGTTCCAAAAGTTGTGGCTCGCCTAGGTCGGAGTCGAGAACCCAGCGCTCCGGCCCCGCCGCGGGCTCGCAGGACACGCGTCCCCTCCCGTCCCCTCCCAGCCGGTCTGCCCTACACCATGGCAGGAATCCGGGCAGGCACCGAGCTGCGAGCTGACATCACTCCCAGCCCCAGGTACCTCCCCCTCCCACGGCCGCCTTCTCTCCTCCTCCCTGCGGGAATCAGCCAAAGAGCGTCCGCTCGGGGGCGGGGCCGGCCGTGCCTGCGCCCCCGCTGATTGGGCCCGGGGACAGTCACTCAGATCAACTAATTTTATACATTCCTCGCGGAGCCAGACCCAGGCTGGAAGTGGGTGTTGATGAAAAAAAAAAAAAAAATGCTGTTTTTCCTGCTATCCCGAAGACAGGAAGATAATGAGATGGGGCAGAACCTGGCGGGTCGAGCTTTAAACTTTTCTTGGCGTATTTATTGTACTATATCCCAGATCAGAAATGAAACTAAGTCCGCCAAGCCCCCTTTTTAAGGAAAAACAATTGCCTCTGTGTCACGGACAAGTGGGAGCCCGGCAGCTCGTGGTGCCGCAAATGGCTAGCTGGAAGTCATGCAAATAAAGGGAAAGCCAGCTCCCCGCCTGCCCTTCTCCGGAGACTGCCGGGTGTTCTCCTAGACCGGAATGCACAACTTCAAAAGCACTTGAGAAAGGTTAGGAAGAGAATCCCAGAAATGGCAACTCAGTTCTGAATTGTTAACTGGTGCTGTTGCTATCAGCCATGTGGCTGCTTTTGCTTTTAAGCGATGAAAATCACACCACACAATTGCCCAGCAAAATAAAGTGGAATCTCCAGAGCAAGAAAAATGACTATTTACTTCTTTAAGGACCTTCAAGTTGCTATTCTACTGCACAGCTGAAAAAAAAAAAGGGAGGGAGGAGGAGAAGGGGGGGTACCCTTACAATTGAGTTCAACAAACCACATGAGAATAATTACTATTGAATGGAATCAATTGCAGTGGCTGAGCTATCAATTAAGAATGAACTAACATTTACTCCTGATGGATCCCAGGCCAGATAATCCCCTTGGCTGACAGAACAGAAAGATTCCCAGGAGAAGCTTCTTTTAATTTACCTGATACCTGATTCAAAGCAGAACTGAATGGCAAAAGTGGCTTATAAGATATAGGGATATAGGTGGCATGTTATCCATCATCTTCTAGAAGTACAATAAATAATTGACTTTCTGTTGGTCTTTATTGTTTGTTTGTTTTGTTTTGTTTTTTATGACATGTCACATATTTCACCATTTCTGCCAAAACTTGTCAACGGCTGTAGAGAGTCCAGCCTTGTGTCTGATTTAATCCTCACTACCATCCTGTAAATCAAGTGCTCTCAGCCCTATTGTAACATAAGGAACCAAAGGCTCAGGAGGGTTATGCTATCTAAATTGCTCTAGAACATCCAGAAATGGGATCGAAACCAGTCTGTGTGTCTCCAATGTCATTTTTTCTTGTCTAATCTACACTCTAATCTCCAACACTGTACTGCAACAAAAGCCCAGACTCATGCCATTTCTCTCACAGGCCTCCCTTGTATTATTCCCCTTCCGTTACCATCAGACCTGTACTACTCCAAACTCCGGGCTTGTATTTCGGACTCCATGTTCCTCCAGCTCGAATTCTTCCTCTGGGTCACTACCAGATGCCTTTTCTAAAACCATTTTGGTTTTGTCACCAACATCTTCTCTGGCAAGTCTTAGCCAACCATGTCGAAACCTCCCTGTCCTGGCTTCTAGTTTCCTTTCCCACCTTATCTCCCCTTTACTCCTGGGAAGCCATCTGCTGAAGTCAAACAGGTCTGCTCACAGATCCCAGCGTGGTCCTCACCTGTCTGGCTACCTGGAATCCTCACTCTTTTGTGTTGAAGGCTCGCCCGCCTCTCAAAGCCTAATTAAACTGAAGTCCTTGTCCTCTAGCAAAACAGCTGTGTGCTACAGCAGACAGAAAAGGGGTTTAGGGTCCTTTGCCCAGTTTGGCCACTTACATGCTGGATAACTTTGCAAAAGTCGATAAAGTATCCATCTGAAACTTCAGTTACCTCCTTTCTAATATGGGGCTGAGAATATCTACATCAAAAGTATTCTAAGGATTGTGCCGATGTGTAAACATGTGGTTCATGTCCAATCAGACACAGTTTCTGCCTTCCCTAACTCTGAAGAACAAGTTCCATACTTAATAAATACTCTTTGGATTCCTTCCACCCATATCAAGGAGAAAGCTAAACTATAATACAGGGCTCCAGAAAATGGATCACTTCTATCCCCTTCCATTCCTTAAATACACTCTAACTCCAAATAATCTCTCATCCAAAACTTCAACCTCCTTTATTACTTTTTCCCCTTCTCTCTTTCTTTATGTTTTGACCAGAGCGCTTCCCTCACCCTATTCATGTGTTCACCATTCACTCAACAGCCCTTAACCCCCTCAGATATCTCCCAGACCAACCCCTTAACCTCTCTTAGGTCTCTACACCCTTTCTGCCCCCTCAGTCAGAGACACCTTTGTCAGTGCCTGTTGCCTCCTCTGTTCCCAAGATGCCTTCAAACAGCGGCTGGTGGCTCCAGCCATTCCTCCAGCCCTCACTGTGGGATGGCTGCATCCAAATTCATGTTCTTCCAAAACCACAGCCAGCAGGGGGAGATGGAGGAGGGAATGTCCCACCCCCGCAGGGATGGCAGGATAGAATAACAGGAAGTTGCCTCCCATCCCTCTGCAGCTGGAGTGATAACAGCTGCCATCAGAGCCCAGAAAACAAAAGATTCAAGAGGAAAACTGAAAATGGGCCAGGTCTGGAACAGTAGAGTTCAAACTGAGGGTGGGAGTGGGGGGTCACATGGCGTGAGTGACAGAATGGGTGCAGAGGGAACCAATGGGTGAGACTGCAGTCTCCTTCCCTTCTCCTTGTAACCAAAGTTACACATCTATCTGTTCTACATTTTGTTTTCTCCGTAATACTTCATTTTGAAAAGAGAGCCTAACACTCAAGAACATTCTGTAACTGCTGGCCTTGGGCATCTTAGGAAACACCAAAGAATCAGGACATTGTAGTAGAAGCAAAACAGGATGTCAGATGAGCAAGTCCCAGAACTTACCCACTGTCCCTATATCTTAGCTGGCTTACTGGAAATGTCCATTTAGAACTCCTGTGATTTCAACACTAATTTGCTCTGTAGACCTAGCTAGCTATCTTCTACCTAGTTAGTCTATGATCAGCCTTATCTTTAGTACCCATGAATTTCTGCAGATATTATCACCAGGTGGAGTGGAGGGTGTGCAAAGACATTGCAAAGGCAGGAGAAAACCCTTAGAGGATGGCAAGAGTAGAACTAAAAGGACCCTAAAGGTCATCTCATGCAACCACCTACCCTGCATGCAAGAACTCTTCTTTGCATTTGTGACAAGTAGCCTCCAGCTCCTGCTGGAGTTCACCTGATAACAAGGAGCACACAAGCTAGGAAGCAGCCCCTCATTAAGGATCTTTCTCCCCTTGAGCCAGATCTTGCTTTTCCAACTATTTTCTCCTCAAGACCATAGTTCTTAGTGCCATTTTAACAAGGAAATAAAGACTCAACAAGGTTACATAAGTATTGGGTTGTTGGAAAAGTCATGACATCTTTTTGTTGAGGGATAGCTTCTGCGATGATATCCAGACTCTTGGTGTTTCAGATAAAAAAAAACTGAATGAAACACGCAAATAGTATAAGAAAAAGGTAGTTTGTTAAGTGAAAGTACACTCCTGAGAGGTAGGAGCAGGTCTGATGGGACAGAGAAAGAGTGGCTCAAAAGGCCCCAGCAGTTGCATTCTGCAAGATTTATATATTCAATTTTATTTATTCATTCATTTATTTTAATCTGATGAGAGAGAGAGAAGAGGTAAAGTGGGAAAGCAAGATAATAGATCCAGGACTTGAACCTCGGTGGACCATGTGGGAGTGTCCAGCACCTTAACCACCACGCCACCTGCTGGTCCCTCAGATTTTTAGCCTAGGTTGTGTGGATTGATTATTGGTTGGGCCCACTGATTGTTTTCATCTTATTGGCTCTATCAGATGTGGCTGGGCCCACTAGTTTCTCATAGGCTATTTCAAATGTGGCCAGGCCCACTGATTCATCTCATTGGCTATATCAAATGTTGCTTAATCAGGTAGACACCCTTCACTAATCTCCTGCCTACATTATCTTGGGCAAGAAATTTTCTGCCTTGACTTTTTTTTTTCCTATCTAGCCACATGGCAGATGCTCCAGCCTCCTTACCCACTTCCATTTGCTAGCTTTCTCTCTTGCCCTATTTTCTTTTCTTTACTTTTTTTTTTTTTTTTTTTGAGAGGTTTTTGCTATAGGGCATGTGCACTCACCAGAAAGACTGAGACAGAGAGATAGAAAGTGAGAAATCACCCCCAAAGGAGGATGGCCATGCCGCAATCCCTTCTCCTCCATTCTCCTCTCGGGATCTTGGGCACGCATGAATGTGCGCCTGGCGTGAGCTTAAGCCACCGGGTCTGGGACTTGAACTGCGGTCAACTACATGGGAGTCCAGCAACATAGCTATTACGTCAACTGCTGGTCCCTCTTTTTCTTTTCTTAATTTTTAAAAATAATTATTTAGCTATTATTATTATTATTATTATTAATTTGACCAGAGAGAGACAGAGAAGAGGGAAAGTGAGAAAGCAAGCCACCAGGTCCAGGACTTGAACTGTGTTCAGCCATGTGGGTATCCAGCACCTTCAACCACCATGCCACTTGACTCATTTTTCTATGCAAAAATGTGTGATGACTTTCCTGATAACCCAATTAATTGCTCCAGAACTGGGATTGAAACCAAGGTCTACTTGACACCAAAGCTATTTATTCTTTCTATATGCAAAGCATTGGTTGCCCACAATTTATATTCTTTCAGTTCTGCCCTTTGAAGAAACAGAGAACAAGCTGGGTTTTGTGATACCATCCCCAGATGCAGATAGTGGGAGAGGCTCACTGGACCCAAGTTCATGTCATTTGCCTGTCTGTTTCTTACAGGATTGCAGGCAGCTTCCTAAAACACAGCCCTGATCACTCCTGACTTCTTGAGAACACTTGAACAACTTCCCTTTCACTAGGGACAAAACCCAAATAATCTTGACTGAAATATAAGGACCTTCAGATCCTGGCCCCCAACCTACCTTTCTAAACTCATCTTCCACTCTTTGTCATATATGCACATGGCATAAGTCGAATTACTTCACACCAGTTACTCTCTAATAATGTATCCTGAGTTATGGATGACATTTGCTCCATTCTACTATAATCTACCTAACAAGATTGTTGAGATAATTTGACAAGATGTTATATGCAAGGGACCAGCAGTTAGCATAATGGCTATGTCGCTGAACTCCCATGTAGTCGACCACAGTTCGAGTCCTGGACCCAGTAGCTTAAACTCACTCTGGGCGCGTGTACGTGCGTGCCCAAGATCCTGAGAGGAGAATGGAGGAGAAGGGATTGTGGCATGGCCATCCCCCCTGGGGGGTGATTTCTCACTTTCTGTTTCTCCGTCTCTCTCTGTCTTTCTGGCAAGCGCACACGCCCTATAGCAAAAACCTCTCCAAAAAAGGAAAAGATGTTATATGCAAGATGACAGATGGCATGTAAAAGGTCATAAGTAAACATATTTTTTTATGACACAAAACAGTTCATTATTATTTTTGTAGTGGTTCATGTCGTCTTTTGAGAACTACTTCCTGATAGTCCTTGAGCACAAGATGCTTATTTCTCTTACCCTTTATGAAATCTAGAACCATTTTTTGTTCTATAGACACTCAATACAAATTCACTGAATGAATAAATGAATGCTGTGTTTTGTTTTAAACTCCTAATCTGCTACAAGATAGGTCTTTAGAAATTCAGAAATAAGTTGCCCAAACCAATCGTGAATGATTTGGGTGCCTCCAATTCTTCTCCTAGCACATTGCCAAACAGAGTGGGCTAATCACATGCATACAGCATGAGCCCACATCCAAATGAAACAAGATCAGGTTAAGTATTACTCTGAGGGCCAGCTTCATGGCATAGTGGTAATGTGCTGCTCAAGAAAAATCAGATCCCACAAAGTGACCATAGTTTGAGTTCCCTGCCCATTCAGCCCGAAACACGCAAGGCATACACACAAGCACCCCAGAGCTGAAGGGGTGTGATGTGACCAGACCCTGAAATGGGTGTTTATTTCACTCGCACTCTTTCTCTCTCATGCTCTCACATGCACTCAGTTATGAATTTCTTCTAAGCAACCAGCAGATGGCACAATGGTTACGTTGCTGGACTCCATGTAGTGAACTGCGGTTCGAGTCCTGGACCTGTTGGCTTAAAACTCACACCGGATGCATGTGTGCAAAATCCCAAGAGAAGAAAGGAGGAGAAGGGATTGTGGCATGGCCATCCTCCCCGGGGTGGGGGGTGATTTCTCACTTTCTGTCTATCTATCTCTGTCTCTCCAGCAAGGGCATGTGCTCAACAGCAAAAAACAAACAAACAAACAAACAAAAAACCCTCTCTTAAAAAAAAAAAAAAAATTTCTTCTAAAGGAAATTACCACACCTTCTGTGAGATTCTAAGCACGGCACTGGTGATAACCCAGACACTATTTTAATATTCTTTAGCTGAATACAAAGCTACCACTCAGCTGTCACCACTGACATCATTTATGAATCCAACCCCTCCTCTCTGTTCCCTGCCTACCCACAGACACAAGTTAGAAATAGCCACAATATCTTGCTTAGGTGGAGAATCTTATTTTAATCACTCTTTCCTTGCAATCCAATGTGCTGGTTAATCTCCGGTTCCTTGCTGGATGAATCTAAAAATCTAGTTACAATCAACTTACCCATTTTATTAGTCTATTTATAAGTACAAAAGATTAAGTAAACATAAGAATTATCAGTTTTCATGGCCCTTGATTTTTAGCTTGCAGCTAAATTAAACGAATTAAATTCCCTTAAACAATTAGCCCCATGAAGCACTTAGTTAACTGAATTTCCTGAAAAGTACGTCTTGTTTCTTGTTCTGGGACAGGCCACCCCGATGGAAAGGCAGCCCTCTCACTACATCAGGGCGATTCCTGTTTTTCATTCCATGTAGATGACCTGCATGGCGTTCATCCCAAGCAGGCCCATGCCTCCCCTGCAGGCCTCTGCAGGGCTGACACAGGTCACTGCCTTCCTTCCGACCAACTGCGCTGTGCACACACCTCTCCAGAGGTCATGGGAACGTGCGCAATCAACAACAGAGCATTACTCACAACCCCTCCATTTTCACCTGCCACAGTAGTAAGGCTCATTTTTCAAACACTACACCATTGCTCACTACTAATCAAAATGTACCCAATTTGACATTATGTCTCACTGCTTCCCTGGACCAGCGACATATGATTCCAGGTCTGAAACTGATTCACTGATTTCTACTCTGCTCCCCTTCTCACCTGGACAATCACTGACTGTTTCCTTATTTAGTCCCTCCTCATCTTTAACCAGAATTCCTCTACTTAACTAGAATTTACATTTTAAAGTGGTATGATAACTTCAATCCAAAAACTTTTGTCAAAGAGGACTAGGAAGAATGAATTAAAAATGAATTTTAGCTAAAAATACATGTAAAATGAAGACAGGGTAATTGGTTTAATAAATGCTTTTATTGGGGCCAGCAGATGACATAGTGGTTAAGGGTGCTGGACTCCCACATAACCACCGCTGTTTGAATCTCGGACCTGGCGGCTTACTTTCTCACTTTCTCTCTCTCTTTCTCACTCTATTTATTAAAACAAATAAATAAATAAATAAAATAATTCCTTTTTAAAAGAATTTATCTTTACTTTTATTCATCCATTCACTTTAATTTGACCAGAGAGAGACAGAGAAAGAAACAGAGAGAGAGGGAAAGTGAAAAAGCAAGCCACCAGGTCCAGGACTTGAACCATGGTTGGTCAGCTATGTGGGAATGACCAGTGTTTTAACCATCATGCCACCTGCTGGTCCCCAATAAAATAATTCTTTAAAAAAATAAATGAATAAATAAGTGCTTTTATCGAAGGAATTTTCCTGGCAAGTTGAACAAGTTACTGATAAATAAATCTTGAGGCTAGAGCATCTATCACCCCAGTCCTACAAACACTAAGTTCTCAGTAAATGTGACTGGACCGCAACTCTACAGCGAGCATCCCCATGGCTCCTATGGTGGACTGCTCTTCATGGTCCTGGGCTCTAGCCAAGATGCAGCCCTGGCAGTGCTGAAGGACCAGTTCCAGGCAAATATGTTGCTGGAGGCTGCGCTGGGACCACTGGTGGCAGTTGTCACTGTAGGGATACTGGGGGGTAGTGTGGATGCATGTGTGAGCACCAGGACTGGCGCCAAACTGCTGCAAGCACTGAGCTTACCCACGAAACCCATGGTGGAAGGGCCTGGCTGCTGCTGCTTTGTCCTGGGACCACAGCCGTCCTGACCCAGACAGAGAGGCCACTGAATCTGGAGCTACTGGAGGAAACCGTGCAGGCCATGGAGGTAGAGAGAAGTAAGTGGAGACTTAGAGCTTGGAACAAGGGAGGATAAACCCAGAAAATACGAATAACTTTAAAAAAATAAGTAATTAAAGTTAAGTTCTCCATGACTGCTTCCCCTGTTCCTCTAGATTAGACGTATCTTCAGAAAAACCTTTCCACTAAAGGACACTGTAAGGCATTTGAATCACCAGATAATTAGTACTATGGCATGTCAAACTAGCCAGGGTATTAAAAAGGCAAAGAGAAGGTAGAGAAAGTATTGCAACTATATGCACTTTAGTATGCCTATCTTTTATTTATTTATTTATTTATTAGTTTTTGCTGTAGGGTGCTTATGCTCATAAGAGAGAAACAGAGAGAGGGAAAGAAAACAAGAAATCACCCCCCATGGGGGATGGTCATGGTGCAATCCCTTCTCTTCCAGGCTCCTCTTAGGATTGTGAGCATGTGTGCACATATGCCCGGCACGATTTTCAAGTTGCTGGGACTCGGACCCCAGAGTAGGCCATGAGGGGTCTAGTGCTTAACCTCCACACCACGTGCTGGTCCAGGGTGCCCGTCTTTTAAATGCTTTAAACCTCTTTACTCTTACTTTTCCTTCAATCCTTTCCATTTAACATTACATTGTGTGGATTCCAAATCTGACAGAATAAAACAGCCACAAAGTACATTTTATATGGCAAGATGCTATTTCTGAAAAAAGATCATCACCCATATCTGAATAAAGGGAAGTGTAAGAAATAGCACCTCTTCTTTGGTAAAATTAAATAAAGTGTGCGCTCTGAATTACAAGGCCAAACATCCCTTGACCTTGTTGAGCTTCAGTTTCTCCATCTAAAAATGGGACGGCATTAATGGGAAAGGAAGTATCTGCAGTAGAGCCGTGGAAGTCCGGATCCGCTGCCCCTGCACCCTCCTCTGAGAGTCTAAATTGGTTCTCCACACACAGAATCCTCACTTAACATCCTGGGATCCTTGGCACCTTTAATAGGACTGACTGAATTTTGAATTTTCACCTGAATCAAAGGTACCCAAGTATGAACTTGTTTCCTGGAGAAATGGACCCAGGAACTCTCCGGCAGAGGTCCATAATACAGAATCACTAACTGACCTTCGATGGTTTGGAAAATGGTTTGTCCTCCAAAGATTCATGTTTTGGAATTTAGTATTAGGAAGCAGTGAAGCCTAGTGGGCAGTGAATGGATTAGGGTGATTGCATCATGGAGATGACACTCTGGTGAATAGACTAATAATGTTCATTAGACCCAGAGAGTTCCAGCTCTCAGGAGAAGGGGTTAGTTTCCATGAGTGCTGGTTAATTAGAAAAGAGGGATGCCCACAGCTATGCTTCTCTTTCTCTCTGCACATGCTTGCCATCCTCTATGCTTTTGTCAGCCATGTCACAGACCTGCCTGATGCCAGGATTATGCCTTCAGACCTTCCAGCCACAAGAATTATGAACCAAGCTCCTATTTCTTTTTTTGGTTTGTTTAAAAGAGATTTTTGTGGTAGGGCATGTGCCCTCACCAGAGAGATAGAAAGCAAAAAAATTACTGGGGGAATGCCCACACCACAATCTTTTCTTCATTCCCTTCCTGGGATTTTGGGCACACATGCACATGTGCCCAGTATGAGTTTTAAGTCACTGGGTCTGGGATTGGAACTGTGGTTGGAGTCCCGCGATATGACCATTATGCCATCTGCTGGTCCCCAAACTCCTATTTCTTTATCAATCACTCAGCGTCCAGTATTTCTGTTACTGATACAATAATGGACTAAGACAGGACCCAATGAAAACTTCTCTCAAGGGACAGTTTGTGGAAGTCCAGTGCCACAACCACTTGAGTCCTGGACCCGGTGGCTTGAAACTCACTCTGGGCGTGTGTGCCTAAAATCCCAAGAGGAGAATGGAGAAGAAGGGATTATGGTGTGGCCATCCTCCCTGCGGGGTGATTTCTCTCCTCTTTCTCTTTTTCTGTGTCTCTGGTGAGCACACACACACATCCTATAGCAAAAATCTCTCTAAAGAAGAAAGCCATGAGGCAGTAGACACCTGGGAGTAGTGGACAGTAGCTGCAGAAGTTATCTAAAGCATAGCAACAATAATAAAGAAGATAATGATAATAGCAAAACACCCATTTGTGTGTCCGGTACTGTGTAAAATGTATTATTAATTATTTCTACCCTGGGTGATCTGTTTCCTTTTTCACAGATGAGCAAACCAAGCCCCAGAGAGCATAAGTAACTTACCTAAGGTCACACAGCTTGGCATTAGGGTCTGTGCTGAGAGAAGCCAAGTTACAAGAATAACAGAGTAGTAGGGTTACTGCTGACCCCGGAACTGGGTTCCAGTTCTCGTGAGGCTGGATGTTGGGTGGCTCCCTGCATTCTCTTTGTCCTTCAGGTCATGTCACACTAATCCCTACCACCTGAGGTAACCTGACTACCCTCTAATGACTTCCCACTTGGAAGAGCTTCACTGAGACTTGGAATAAGATAATAAATATGAGACTAGGTGAGAGCATTTTACCTTCCGTCAAAGAAAGGGACTGGACAAAGTAAAGTGCTTTTCCTCTGAAATGAGGTGAAAGTTCTTACGAGCGATCTATCTGGTGATCAAGACCGAGTCTGTCTCTGAATTACGTTTGTGACATTCCCTTGGGTCAGGCTCAGTCTGTAGTGGTGGAGTATTTTGCCACACACTGCGGGAATTTTCGAATGTATTAATTTATAACATGTAATTATCATTGCATATTAATTAAGTGTCATTATATTAATTACATGGCCCTGTTCTACCTCATTCCTTCGCTAAGCAACTAGAATAAAGAGGCTATGATTACAGGGGCAATGAACAAAGGCCCAGAGACAAGGAGCATGAATATTGTTTTATCTTTCTACCACCTCTTACATCAGCAGCCTGATCACTGAGGGTCTTGAAGGAGTTTAGATGTATTCTTTGGGCCATTGGATTTCTCCAGGTCCTAGCTACAGTGCAGAACCAGCCTCAGTGCGACAGAACGATGGGGCTGCTGAAAGACCGCCAGCACACCTCCTTTAGTCAGTGACTTTTGGAATACCTGGTATCCTTTAAGATTTCATATTTTGATGCCAGCAGTTGGTGTAATGGCTATGTCGCTGGACTCTCATGTAGTCAACCACAGTTTGGGTCCTGGACCTGGGGTCACACACTGGCGTGTGTGCATGCATTCCCAAGATCCCAAAATTAAAATGGAGGTGAAGGGATTGCAGTGTGGCCATGCCCCCTGGGGGGTGATTTCTCGCTTTCTGTCTCTCTGTCTCTCTCTGTCTCTCTCTGTCTTTCTGGCGAGTGCATGTGCCCTATAGCAAAAACCTCTCCCCCCCAAAAAATTTTCATATTTTATCGGCCCATGGGATGTGTTGTACAAGTTGACTGAATTGTACTTCTTCCTTTAGTTAAATCCTCCAGCTCAGCCCTAGGTACACCTGATCCTGAGACTTTGGGGAGGAACCAAGCAACTCAAACTGGCTATACACCCCATTGTCTGGTCAGAGGACGAGGCCCTCTCCGAAGAACACACCAGAGGAGGAGAGCATTTATTCCCCCGACACTACAGAATCAACCCCAAGAAATTAGGAAGAAATATGTAACCCGTCAGGTGACCAAAAACCTATGCAATGGCACAAGAAATATGAGAAACCTAGATTTGTTATTTGTTTGTTTTTAAGATTTTTGCCATAGGGGCACATGTGCTCACCAGAGAGAGACACAGAGGGAAAGTGAGAAATCACCCCTCAGGGGCAATGGCCATGCCACAATCCTTCTCCTCCATTCTCCTCTCAGGATTTCAGGTACACACACATGCCTAGTGTAATTTTTCAAGCAGCCAGGTATAAGACTCAAACTGTGGTCAGCTGTGGGAGTCCAGTGCTTTAACCGCAACTCCACCCGTTGGCTCCCAGATTTATTGTAACTGTAATGTGAATGAAGTCAGAGTCTATCTTACTTACTACCACATTTTTTTTATTGTTTAAGTTTTTATTTATTTATTTCATGAGAAAAAGTGACAGAGAGTTGGAGAGAGACAGCCCCCCCCCCCCCCCCCCCCAGAAAGGTCCAGAATCTGCAAATCACAATTCAACCCAGCCTCAGCCAGCCTGGGATCACAGGCATGCATGTGCCGGGCACACTCAGGAATGTCTCAGCACACAAACTGGGTCCTTCCCATCTGGATCAGTCTCAAAAAGCGTCTCACTGCTATGCCATACTCCAGCCCCCTTACTGTCATCTCACTTCAAAAACAAAAAATCAAAAACACTTCCCTGCAATCAACCCCTTTCCCATTTTGCTTTTATTGAGGACACTTGTGAGAGTGACCAGGGTCTAAAGAAAGATACTGCTTTCTTGTGGGGCTCCTTTGTAAAGTTTCGAGTTTTCCTGTCAAAGGGGCAATGAGTAAGTGTGATTACTCAGTGATTTCCATCATCACCTTATGAAGGACCAGAGTTGCACCGCAGACTCAGCCCTCCTTGGGAGAAGGTGAGGTGCAAAGAAAACCACTAAGATTTGTTCTGTGCACTGTGAATGAAATCCACCAAGGTACCAGCAAAACATTTAGTTAGAACTTCATGGCTTACACTAAAAATCATTTCCACATGATATTATTGTTCAAGAAATGATCAGTGTCGAGCATTTTATCCTAATCCATCCCACCCAATGCGGTCCAAAATCTCTCTTTTTTTTGATGTTTTGCCATAGATCGCATACCCTCATCAAAGAGAGAGAGAGAGATAATGAGAAGGAAAGTGAAAAATCATTCCCCAGGGGGGATGGCCACAGAACAATTGCTTCTCCTCCATTCTCCTCCTGAGATTTTGAACACACGTGCACATGCGCCCTGTGTGATTTTCAAGCCACCAGATCCAGGACTTGAACTGGGTCAGCCATGTTGGAGTCCAGCATGTTATCACAATGCCACTTGCTGGTTCCTGCTTCTACAATTCTTTTAGAAAGTAATTAGTAAGACAAATAAAAAATTGCCCCTTTCAAAATGCCAAACTCCCCTGACTTTCTTTACCTCCTAATGAGTATTAATCTTCTAAAGATCAGCTTTATTTGTCTTGTCCTATTTTAGACATCAGTGTTGTGTTCAGTTGCCTTCTAAAGCTTTATTTATTTATAGAATAAAAGAGTCATATGTGTGGAAATAATAACACTTTTGTCAGAAAGTCAAGCAATAACGCGGAAGCTCCAGGGTCCAAATGCCACTATCAGCCGAGCTTACTTCCTGAGTAGCCAGAAAGTGAGAGGGCAGAGGAGAAAGAAATTGCTTCCCTGTAGCAGAGACCCCCAGACCCCAAATAAGCAAATAACCCAACAACCTGCATTGTTCACCCCAGGAGAATCTGTCAGCTCTGAAAAGTCCCTGTTCTCCCCTCCCCATACACACTCTTCCCTCCCACAGACTAATGGCTCATTGACCGCAAATAGAGAAAAAGAAAACAAACAATTCTTTCTTGTGATCCTGGGAGTCCACCTGAACACAATTCATGTTAAACTGACCTTTCTTGGTTACCCTTTCATGTTCTCTGAGAGCTTAGTCCTAGTATCTGAATTCATCCTCCCAATAACCCTAAAAGTAGGTGTAATTATTGTCACCTCTTTCCAGATGATGAAACTGAGGCCTCAGAGCAGAACTGGCTTCATGGGAGGGCGAGCATGCAGCTGCGCAGGACCCCAATCTTAGACAAATCCCATATCTGATGTAATGCTCTGCTATCACTGTCTTAAATTTAATCAATTTTTTGACAAGAGATCAGCAGGTGGTATAGTGGTTAAGGCACTGAACTCCCACATGGCTGATCACAATTTGAGTCCTAGACTCTGTGGCTTGAAAAATCACACCTGGTGCATATGCATATGTGTATGTATGCATGCCCAAAAATCCCAAGAGGAGAATGGAGGAGAAGGGACTGTGATGTGGACTTCCTCCCGGGGGTGGGGGGGGAGTAGGATTTCTCATTTCCCTCTCTCTGTCTCCAGTAAGCACACACGCCCTATGGCAAAAATCTAAAAATAATAATTTTTCGACAAGGGCACCACATTTGCATTTTGCACTAGGCCCTGCTAATATGTCAGTTATCCTGCTTGGAAGGGTTAAGTCACTTTCCAAAGGCCCCTGTTTCAGTTTCTTTGGGCCGCTGTGACAAAGTCCCCTACACTAGGTGTGTAACCTTCATTCTCTCAGAAGAGAGGCCAGCAGTCTAGGACCCAGGTGTCCGCAGTGCGGGTGTCTTCTGAAGCCACTCCTCTTCACTGGTAGATGGGCATGTTCTCTCTGTGTCTTCTCACGCTCTTCACTATTAGGGCCCACTCTAATAACCTCATTTTAACTTAATTCCCTTTGTAAAGACCCTGTCTTCAAATACAGTCCCATTCTGAAAAACTGGGGGTTAGGGGTTTACATACGATTTGGATAGGATGCACGTCAGCTCATGACAGTCCATGGCCAGTAAGTAGAAGAACCACTAAGATGTGTGCTATCCACGATGGCTTTGTTGTTTTCTTTCATGAGAGAGAAAGACAAGTAACCCTTTTCAGGGACCGGTCATGCCACAATCCACAATCCTCCAAGCCAGCCCGGATCACAGATGCAGCAGGCAGGCACACCCAGTGTGTTCAGACCTCCACCTCCCATGTGGCTCCAGTACTGCCCAGTGGCACCCTGCCACCTACGCCGCTGTGACTGGGGCTCACTGTGCTTTGTGTGTCTTCATGAAATAGCCATGGGAGTAGGCAAGCACAGATCTTTTTATCACTACTTAGAGGAGCAGAGGCACAGAAAGGTCACTACTTGCTATCGTGTGCAAAATGGCAATACAAAAATTACACAAGCACAATGATAGTACTGGCCTCAATCTCAGCTCGCCTGGTGCTGAGTCTACTGCTGGGTCAGTCCTGCCTTTTATAACCTACACACAGACACCACTGCCAGAAAAGACAGTCCCTCTCTACAATTACAGGTTTTTGGGCTGTCTGCCTTTGCTAGCTTTCAAAATAGCACCGTGGACTCTGTTCTGAGCCAGGAAAAAGAAAAAAAGAAAAAGAAAAAAATCATTACTCTTCTACTCACAAGCCGTACAAAGGCACCTCTGTGGAAAGAATCCAACATATTGTAGTCTGGCCTCTTTATCTCATTCTTTTCTGGCTCCAAGCTGCTAGCAGGGAGAAGTGTTTGCTGAGATAACTAAGGATTAAGGTAACTCATTTACATGATAAAACAGGAAACTCATTTCCAGTTTGGACATGGATAGTATTTTAATGTGAGCAGATCTGGAGTTGGGACTGAAGACCTCGGAGTGTTATCATACCAAGAGCAAGAAGAGAGACAAGATTTCTTTTTCTGAAGAATTCTTGGGTGAGGGACCAGCAGTTGGCGTAATGGCTATGTCGCTGGACTCCCATGTACTTGAACACGGTTCGAGTCCCGGACCCGGCGGCTTAAACTCACATCGGGCGCGTGTGCGTGTGTGCCCAAGATCCTGAGAAGAAAATGGAGGAGAAGGGATTGCAGCATGGCCATCCCCCCTGGGAGGTGATTTCTCGCTTTCTCTCTCTCTCTGGCGAGCGCATGCGCCCTATAGCAGGACTGACCCAGCAGTAGACTCAGCACCAGGCGAGCCCTATCTCTCTCCAAAAAAAAAAAAAGAGTTCTTGGGTGACAGCTACACAGGGGAAGCATTTGTTATGCTTCGGCTCATAAAGCAGAGGGGAAGGAGAGCAGGGCACCCTGGTCCTAGGCCTGACCTGGCTCCACTAATGCTGGCAAGGCTGCTGTACCTCTCTAGGCCTTTGCCTCCTCTCCTGCTACAAGACACTTTACAGTCCCATTCTCTCTTTCAAATTCATCAGTGTGGGGTGGGAAGTGTTCTTTGCACAAACTGGAGAGCATGACATACATGTTTTTATTTACATCCAGTTCCCAGTTCTAGTAATGTGATCTTTTCCACTTTATTATCTTTAAATATTTTTTCTTTACCATGAAAAAATATCACATGTCAGGGAGAAAATCAGACAACACCTTGACTACGTGATCAAAATTAATACCATCAATTAGGAGCAAATTGATTTTGGGCCCCTCCAGACATGATACCCTGAAAAGGATACAACAGCACTTAGGTAATATTATGGCCAAAAACACATAATCTGAATCTATTTTTTTCCCCCTTTAGAATTATTTATTTATTTATTTATTTATTTATTTATTTATTTATTTATTGAGAGGTTTTTGCTATAGGGCATGTGTGCTCACCAGAAAGACAGAGACAGAGAGACAGAAAGCAAGAAATTGCCTCCCAGGGAGGATGGCCACGCTGCAATCCCTTCTTTTTCATTCTCCTCTCGGGATCTTGGGCACACATGTACACGTGCCCGTCATAAGTTTAAGCCACCGGGTCTGGGACTCGAACTGCGGAAGACTACATGGGAGTCCAGCAACATAGCCATTACACCAACTGCTGGTCCCTCTTTAGAGTTATTTTATTTAACTTTATTTATTATTATTATTTTCCAGTTGGACCAGAAAGAGACAGAGAAAGAGAGAGGGAAAGCAAGAAAAGCCATTAGGTTGGGACTTGAACCTTGGTCAACCACGAGGGAGTCCAGCGCCTTTAACCACCACGCCACCTACAGGCCTCATAATACAAATCTAAGCTTGAGGAACCATCAGATGAACCCACTCTGAGGGACATTATGTAAAACAACTGGTCTATTTTTTAAAATGTCAGTGGCAACAAAGAAAGATTGAAGAAGTTGTTTAGATAAAATCAGATTAAAAAGACATGGCAAGAGGGTCAACGAGTGGCATGGATGTTAAGGCAGCTGGATCCCACAGGGCCAACAGTGTGGTGTGAATCCTGGACCTGATGGCTTAAAAAATATGCCTGGCATGTGTATGTGCATGTGTGCCCAAAATCTTGAGAGGAGAATGGAGAAGGGATGCAGCATGGCCATCCCCAACAGGGAGTGATTTCTAATGCATTCCCCAACACCCCACTCCTCCAACCCCCGCCATCCTAGCCCTGCCTCTCTCCAGCAAGTGCACATGCCCTGTGGTAAATTAAAAAAAAAAAAAAAAAGACATGACAAGACGGCCAGCCCATGGCCTGGAAGTTAAGGCAGCTGGATTCCGCATGGATAACTGTGCAGTTCAAGTCCCAGATCCAGTGGCTTGAAAAACATGGAGGGCACATGTGCGTTCCCAAAGTCCTGAAAGGGAGAGAGAGAGGAGAAGGGACTGCAGAATGACCCTGCCCCATGGGAGGGAGCTTTCTCCCTCTTCCTCGCTCTCTCTCTTTCTGGTGGGTACATACACCCTCCGGAAAATTTTTAAAAAAAAAGAGAAGAAGACATGATAAGACTCAAACATAATCCTAAACTAGATCCTATATGGAAAAGAACTTCTACGAAAGACACAATTGAGACAATAGACAAAATTAGAATATGGGTAGTAAATTAAAGTACTATAACAATGTTAAATTTTCTAAATTTTCTAACATACAGTTGATCTATAAGAAAATATTCTTGGGAACCAGCAGTTAGCGTAATGGCGATGTCGCTGGACTCCCACGTAGTCGACCGCGGTTCGCGTCCCGGACCCGGTGGCTTAAAACTCACACCGGGTGCGTGTACGTGTGCCCAAGATCCCGAGAGGAGAATGGAGGAGAAGGGATTGCAGTGTGACCATCCCCCCTGGGGGGTGATTTCTAGCTTTCTGTCTCTATGTCTCTCTCTGTCTGTCTGGCGAGCGCACGCGCCCTATAGCGAAAAACCTCTCCAAAAAAGAAAAGAAAATATTTTTGTTCTTAGAACATATGCATTCCAATATTGTGGAGAAAAGGGAATGATATATTTACACTTTCAAATATTCAGAAAAAATATAAAGAGAAATCAATAAGGCAAATGAGGCAACATTTTAAATACTGGTGAAGCTAGGTAAAAGCTATATGAGAGTTTCACATTTTATTTTTTGTAAACTTTCTGTCACATTTTACATTATTTTATAACAAAAAGTAATTCACATTTATTGTATAAAAGCACTGGAAGAAGGGAAATCACTTGCAATCCTTCTACCCAGAGAGAACTGTCAGTTTTGTACGTATATCCAATTTCTTTAGGAGAAAAGAGTCCTTTGGGACAACTGGGCAACATCAGCATTTGTTGTGCTTTTAGTTCACAAGTACAGGGTGGTGGAAAGATTGACAGATTAGACCCAGTCCAACCAGCTCTTATTATCCCCGGCCCCATGAATTCAACCAAGAATGAATGATGTTCTGTTGTTACCGATACGTATCACACAGTTGGGCCTACAAGGACTGCATCTGTACTGAGCATGTACAGACTGCATTTACATCGTACACAGGAACTTCAGAAAGTTCACCAAAGTGGAATTAAAGATAGAAATTTTAAAAATGTAAACTTTATTTCTCAACATAAGCTGCATCAGGTTCAAGACACTTTTGTAAGTGATGACACCAACCATTTAGTCCACCCCTAAACAACTGAGGGTCCTGGGAATTTAACAAGTCAATGAAGTGTTATTTACATTATTAATGATGAAAGATGAGTGTCCTTTAGCAATTTTTAAAAATTTATTTTCTTCTTTTTCTTTTTTTGAGAATTTTTAAAAATAGTTATTCAATTTTATTTATTCATTCACTTATTTTTTAATTTGACCAGGGAGAAACACACACACACAGAGAGGGAAAGTGAGAAAGCAAGCCACCAGGTCTAGGACTCGATCTGTGGTCAACCATGTGAGAATGTCTGGCACCTTAACCACCACACCCCCTCTGGCCCTGATAATTTTTTTACTATAGGGCATGCACACTCGCTGTAGAGACAGAGAGAGACAGAGCAAGAAATCATCTTCCCCAGGGGGCAGGGGGAGGGCCACACTGCAAAACTTTCTCTTCTATTCTCTCAGGATTTGGGGCACACAAGCACATGATCCTGGTGTGAGCCTCAAGCCATTGGGTCCGAGACTTGAACAGATGTCAGCCATTTGTGAGTCCAGCAACACAACCACTACACCATCTGCTGGCCCCTCTTATTTTTATTTCTAAGACTGCATGTCTTTTTCTTTCTTTCCTTTAAAATTTTGCTATAGGGGTGTGTGCTTGGGGGAGAAAGACAGAGAGGGAAAGTGAGAAGTCACCACCCAGAAAAGAAAGCCATGCCACAATTTCTTCTCCATTCTCCTCTCAGGATTTTGGGCATGCATGCACACGCTCTCAGCATGTTTCTCAAGCCATTGGGTCTGGAACTCACACTTTGTAGTCTGCCACGTAGGATCCAGCCACCTCAATCACCATGCCAAATCACACAGTGCTCCTGAGAACTCAAGAATGCATCTTGATCCAATGGGTATAAGCCTGAAAACACTGGGGGAAATGGGTTTAAAAATCAAACTTCCGGAACCAGCAGTTAGTATACTGGTTATGTCACTGGACTCCCATGTGGTCGACCGTGGTTCAAGTCTTGGACCCGGTGGCTTAAACTCCCGCCGGTCGTGTGTGTGTGTGTGTGTGTGTGTGTGTGTGCGCGCATGCCCAAGATCCCAAGAGGAGAATGGAGGAGAAGGGATTGTGGCGTGGCCATCCCCCTGGGGGGTGATTGCTCGCTTTCTGTCTCTGTATCTCTCGGTCTTTCTGGTGAACACACATGCCCTATAGCAAAAACCTTTCCAAAAAAAAAAAAAAAATCAAACTTCCACTCTGGAAGGTAACTATCCCCAGTATAATGCTGGCACTGCCACCTCTCTAACCTTGGCTTACAAGATAACTCCCTCAGTGTGTTATGACCACAACCCATAGTTGGATTAGTCTGTTTAGCTCTGGGAACTATGTTCTTAGGGGCCCTAGACAGAGATGACAGAAAGGCATTGCAGTGCATCAGCTGGGCTACAACTGGTGAAGAATGGACAGTGGGATACTTTAAACCCCCAAATGGATCCATCCAGGTATATACAAACAGGATCCAAGCCAATAAAAACCACAGGAGTAAAAGGCGAGCAGGTGTCATTGTGGCAGGTGTAGGAACTCTGGCAGGGTCACTGTAGTAACCAAGGAACCATTTACTGTGCTATAACAGCAAAAATATCACCGCCCCTTTGCAAATAGTGGCCAGCAAGACTGGAGTGACTTCTAACTCTTTTAAAAATCTTTGTATTCTCTAGCAAGATTCACATTGGACAACAGAATAGCATTAGATGATGTACTGACTGAACAGAGAGTCATCTATGCTGTAGCTAACACCTTGTGCAGCAGTAGGTTAACACTAGAAGACAGATTGAACTAAGTGCATGAAAGCTCCTGGAGGGGCCGGCAGGTGGCGTGGTGGTTAAGGCACTGGATTCCCACATGGTTGACCACAGTTTGAATCCCGGAGCTAGCTGCTTGCTTTCTCATTTTCTCTCACTGTCTCACTCTCACTCTCTGGTCATATCAAAAAATAATGATAACAAGGCCACCAGATGGTGTAGTGGTTAATTAAGGCACTAGACTGCCACATGGTCAACCACAGTTTGAGTCCCAGACCTGGTGGCTTAAAACTCATCCTAGGCACATGTGCATGTGTGCCCAAAATCCCAAAATACAGAGAAGAATAGAGAAAGGATTGTGGTGTGGTAAGCATCCCTGGGAGTTGATTTCTCACTTTCTGCCTCTCTGTCTCTCTGGTGAGCACACACGCCCTATAGTAAAAATCTCTTAAAAAAAAAAAAAAAGATAATAAAATAAAATAATTCTTTAAAAAGACAAAAGCTCCTGGAAACAAAGTAGCTACATGGCTTCTGCTCCAACTCCTCTGCTAAGTGGATCTGGAGCACTGTAAAGAACATCCCACCAAACATTACTTAGTTCTTACACATTTCACGCCCATCTCTCTTCTATTTATTTTTGGTCCAAGTATCTTGAACCTGGTAGTAAAATTCCTAACCCAGAGACCAAAACCTATAAAACTACAAATGACAGAGACCCACAGGTATGAAAAGCTGGGCCACTGGCAGAGTGACAGTCAAATATACTCAAGACAGGCTAGGGGAAAGTTTCGCCCCTCTCACAGACCCCCAACAACATCCATATTCAGCAAGAAGTTACAGAAGATGAACTGGTTTTTGTTTTAAACAAGTCTTTTCTTTTTAACTTTATTTTATTTAACTTTTAACTTTATTTATTTACTTATTTTTAATATGACCAGAGAGGGACAGAGAAAGAGAGAGAGAGAGAGAGAGAGAGAGAGAGAGAGAGAGAGACAGAGAGATGGAAAGTGAGAAAGCAAGCCACCAAGTCCAGGACTTGAACTACAATCAGCCATGTGGGAGTCAGTGCCCTTAACCTCCACACCACCTGCTGGCTCCCAGAAGATGAACTGACCTGCAGCATCCCTCAAGAATGAGGAGTGAAGGGAACCAGCAGTTAGCGTAATGGCTATGTCGCTGGACTCCCACGTAGTCGACCGCAGTTCGCGTCTCGGACCCAGTGGCTTACAACTCACGCCGGGCACATGTGCGTGCGTGCCCAAGATCCCGAGAGGAGAATGGAGGAGAAGGGATTGTGGCGTGACCATCCCCCCTGGGGGGTGATTTCTCGCTTTCTGTCTCTATGTCTCTCTCTGTCTGGCGAGCGCACGAGCCCTATAGCGAAAAACCTCTCCAAAAAAAAAAAAAAAAAAGAATGAGGAGTGTACATGACAAAAGGGGGATTTTTGTCACCCACCATTTAGCCTGTGCTCATGCCATACCTCAAATTCTCCCTATGTTTTTCTTTCTTTCTTTTTTTTTTTAAAGAGATTTTTGCGGGACCAGCAGTTAGGGTAGTGACTATGTCACTGGACTCCCATGTAATTGACCACAGTTCGAGTCCCGGACCCAGTGGCTTAAACACACACTGGGTGCGTGTGTGTGCATACCCAAGATCCCAAGAGGAGAATGGAGGAGAAGGGATTGTGGCGTGGCCATCCCCCCTGAGGGGTGATTTTTCGCTTTCTGTCTCTCTGTCTCTCTGTCTTTCTGGCAAGTGCACACACTCTATAGCAAAAACCCCTTCAAAAGAAAACAACAACAAATTTTTGCTATAGGGCACATGCATTTGCCAGAGAGAGAAAGTGAGAAATCATCCCCCAGGTAGGATGGCTACGCCACAATCCTCTCTTCCATTTTCCTCTTGAGATTTTGGGCATGCATGCACACATGCTTGATGGGAGTTTCAAGCCGCTGAGTCCAGGACTCAAAACACAGCTGGCCATGTGGGAGTCCAGTGCTTTAACCAATACACCACATACTGGCCCCTTTATGTTTTGTTTTTTTTTTTCAAGAATTATTTTATTTAACTTTATTTATTTATTTATTTACTTATTTTAATTTGACCAGAGAGGGACAGAGAGAGAAAGTTAGAAAGCAAGCTGCCACATCTGGAACTCACACCACGGTCAGCCATGTGGAAGTCCAGCACCCTTAACCACCACGCCACCTGCCAGCCCCTCCCTTATGCTTTTCTTTAAGTAAAAGAATTCACACCTTGTGGTTATGATAACATGCCATCTCTAAGAATCAGCTTGAACTGGTCAGACTCAAGATGGCCACTTCAATGACTCTGAAAGAGTCACTGAATGTTATTAGCATACTAAATGACACCTACCAGCACCTTGTTAGCTTACGACCTCTCAGATAACCACTGGGAGAGCCTTCCAAATGAGGAAAAGGAGATGGGTTTTGATGGTCAAGAAATCCCCACCTCTTTCCAGGAAAAACCTTGTATGTTCCACACCTTCTTACTCTACCCCTTCCCCTTATTACCATATTTACTAATGTACACTCTTATTTACCAACTTAAACTCTCCCAGCTCAAGACAAGCAAGAAGCTTTGTTTCTCCATTTGAGGATCATTGAATAAAGCTTATGCCATTGACAATTTCAGTTTCGTAAGTTGACTCTGTGACACTAAACTGCAAAAGTTCCTATCTTTGGGAATAAATAAAAAATAAGTAACAATGTTTCTAACATATGCCTTCTTATACTTCTTGATGTGCCTAGAATGGGTATAGAACAGGGATCCAGCCGTTTATTTAAGTACTCCTTTACTATGGAACATTTAGGATGTTTGGAATGTTTTACTATTACAGGTAATATGTCAGTTAACATCTTTCTACTCAGATGTTTGCTATGTACCTCTCATTTGGTTTAGGATGAATGTTTTTCTGTTTTTTTTTTAATTTTGTTTCCTTTTTTTTTTTTTTTTTTTGGAGAGGTTTTTGCTATAGGGCACGTGCGCTCGCCAGACAGAGAGAGACAGAGAGACAGAAAGCGAGAAATCACCCCCCGGGGGGATGGTCACGCCGCAATCCCTTCTCCTTCCATTCTCCTCTTGGGATCTTGGGCACGCACGCACACGTGCCCGGCGTGAGTTCTAAGCCACCGGGTCCGGGACGCGAACCGCGGTCGACTACGTGGGAGTCCAGTGACATAGCCATTACGCTAACTGCTGGTTCCCAAATTTTGTTTCCTTTTTAAAAAAGAATTATTTAATTTTATTATTTAAAAAAATTTAAGAATTATTTAATTTTATTATCATTATTATTTTTTTAATTTACTATAAGGCACATGCACTCACCAGAGAAAGACAGAGAGAGAAAGCAAGCTGCCAGGTCCAGGACTTGAACCCTGATGGGTCATGTGGAAATCCAGCATCTCAACCACCACACCACCTGCTGGCCCCTATTATTATTATTTTTAAATTTTTGACTAGATGGGACCATCAGTTAGCGTAATGGCTATGTTGCTGGACTCCCATGTAGTCAACCGTGGTTCGAGTCCCAAACCCAGTGGCTTAAACTCACGCCGGGCGCGTGTGCATGTGTGCCCAAGATCCCAAGAGGAGAACGGAGGAGAAGGGATTGCAGCATGGCCATCCCTCCTGGGGGGTGATTTCTCGCTTTCTGTCTCTCTGTCTTTCTGGCGAGCGCTTTCTGTCTCTCTGTCTGTCTCTGTCTCTCTGGTGAGTGCACATGCCCTATAGCAAAAACCTCTCAAAAAAATTGGGTGGGGGGGACCAGCAGTTAGCGTAATGGCTATGTTGCTGGACTTCCACATAGTCGACCGCGGTTCGAGGCATGGACCTGGCGGCTTAAACTCACGCCAGGTGTGTGTGCATGCGTGCCCAAGATCCCGAGAGGAGAATGGAAGAGAAGGGATTGCGGCATGGCCATACCCCCTGGGGGGTGATTTCTCGCTTTCTGTCTCTCTGTCTCTCTCTGTCTTTCTGGCGAGCACATGCGCCCTATAGCAAAAACCTCTCCAAAAAAAATGTTTTTTTTTGGACTAGAGAGAGAAGAGAGAGAGAAAAGGAAAGTGAGAAAGCAAGACACCAGGTCTAGGACTCAGACTACAGTATGCCATGTAGGAGTCTAGCACCTTAACCACCACACCACCTGCCAGCCCATAGGATGAATTTCTGAGACAGAAAAGTGAGAAATCAACCTCCGGGGGGGATGGCTGCACTTCATCCTTTCTCCATTCTCCTCTCGGGATCTTGAGCACACAAGCACAGATGCCCAGTGTTAAGGTTGAAGCCACCAGGTCTGGGACTCGAACCATGGTCAACTACGTGGGAGTCCAGTGATGCAACCATTATGCCATCTGCAGGTCCTCTAGGATGAATTTCTTAAAGTGTAATTGCCAGATCAAAATCCCCTAATTGCCATGAAGAAAGTTTGTACATTTTTTATTTCCAGAGCTAATTTTTTACATGGTTTGATACGTCAATATTTTCTTCCTAAATTTGTTTGCTTTTATGCTCAGAGAGAAAAACCTCACCACAAGATCAAATACGTAGAGATCTAAATTTTCTTCTATTATGTGGTTTCACAGTTTTACACTAGTCTTTGATTCTGTAACAACATGTGGAAGCCTACTTTCCTTTCCACAATATTAGCCCCTTGCTCCACAACCACTCAGTGACTAGTCCTTCCTTTTCTCAATGATCAGAAATGTTACTATTTGGGACCAGAAAATGGAGTAATGGTTACCTCACTGGACTCCCACATAGTTAACTGGGGTTCGAGTCTTGGATCTGGCAACTGAAAACTCACACCAGACGTGAGTGTGTGCCCAAATCCCGAGAGGAGGAGAATAGAGAAGAAGGGATGGTGGTGTGGCCATCCCCCCTGCAGGGTGATTTCTCGCTTTCTGTCTCTCCCGGCAAGTGCATGCACCCTACAACAAAAACCTCTCTTAAAAAAAAAAAAAAAGAAAGAAAAAAAGAAAAAAGAAATGTTACTTTTGCAATCTATTATATCTTTAAACATTCTGAGGTTGTTGTGGATGGAGACGGAGTTGGTGGTGATGGGTAGGAAGAGAAAAAACTTCTGTTTAATTTGTCTATTCTTTTTATTTATTTATTATTTTAATTTGACCGGGGAGAGAGAAAGTGAGAAAACAAGCCACCAAGTCTGGAAATTTTGTGTTTTGTTTTGTTTTCTGGAGAGGTTTTTGCTATTGGGCATGTGCGCTCGCCAGAAAGACAGAGACAGAAAGTGAGAAATCACTCCCCTGGGAGGATGGTCACACCACCATCCCTTCTCCTCCATTCTCCTCTTGGGATCTTGGCCATGCATGCACATGCGCCCAGTGTGAGTTTAAGCCACCAGGTCCGGGACTCAAACCTCGGTTGACTACATGGGAGTCCAGTGACATAGCCGTTACACCAACTGCTGGTCCCAGGACTTGAACTTTGGTCAGCCAGGTGGGAGTCCAGCGCCCCCAACCACCATGCCACCTGCTGGCCCGCCTTTCTTTCTTTCCTTTCTTTCCTTTCTTCTTTCTTCCTTTCTTTCTTTCTTTCTTTCTTTCTTTCTTTCTTTCTTTCTTTCTCTCTTTCTTTCATGGCAGGTTTCTCTTTTATTCTAATAGTGTTTGAATAAGAACAAAGCAGAAATAAACACAAAGATGCCTCCACGAGTTAGTCACAGGGTTGCTCTGAATCTGTGTTGTTTTTCCTCCTTTGCTTGGAGAGCTCTTTGAACATTTCTGTCTCTGCAGTAGGGAACTTGGGGCTTAGCGTCACACTGTCATAGTCAAACTCCACATCAAGTGTGAAGGGCTGACCTTCATCGCGAAGAATCTCTTCTCGTGTGTGTTCCTTTTACAGTGGGCTTTGGCTTCACTTCAGGGCTGAGAGGCTGGGCCACCGGAAGAATACAAGAAGGAATGAAGGTGCTTCCTTCCTCTTCCACTTCTCCTGGAAGCAGCAAATCCTTGCTCGTTTGAGGCTTAGTCTCTTCATCCGAGTCCATGTCCAAATCTTCTAAGTCTAGGAAATTGTCTACCTTCACCTTTCCTGCCCAATTCAGATCACCTTGAAAGAAACTGCCAACATTTTGGCCTTCATCCATCACTATCTGTTCTTCTGAACATTGTGATGAAGTGCGAAGAAAGATGGTTTTATTTCTAAGATGGCTGTCATTTGGTTCGTTTTGGTGAGTACGTTTTACGAAGGTAAATATACTTCCTGTAGAATCGGTTCCAAGTGGTCCCCTTCTAGTCACATTATCCTCTTTAGAAGATGACTAAGTGCTCAGAAATTCTTCATGTTTGCTCATGACAATTAACAAACTTATCCAAGACTTCGATTATTTGATCTTCATCCATCATCTCCAATCTTGGCATTTGGGCAGACATTTCCATTCACGAGGCCACTTTATCTCCCACTCCCTAGTTCTCCGCCTTGGCTCCATCTAGTCACTTCGCACCTCTGGCATTTTTATTTGGAAAGACATCCTAGGAGCCTGCTCTCCTGGAGCCCTTTATTTATTTTTAATTTGGTTAGAGAGAAACAGACTGAGAGAGAGAGGGGAAAGTGAGAAAGCAAGCCACCAAGTCTGGGACTTGAACTGCGGTTGGCTGTGTGGGAGTCCAGTGCTCTCAACCACCACGCCACCTGCTGACCCTAATTTGTCTATTGTTTTACCAGTACCAGACTATTAAAATTAATCAAATGTGGGACCAGCAGGTGGCGTAATGGCAATGTCGCTGGACTCCCATATAGTCGACCACAGTTCAAGTCCTGGACCCAGTGGCTTAAACTCACGCCGGGCATGTGTGTGTGCAGGCCCAAGATTCCAGGAGGAGAATGAAGTAGAAGGGATGTAGCATGGCCATCGCCCCTGGGGGGATGATTTATCACTTTCTGTCTCTCTGACTCTCTCTTTCTGGTGAGTGCACAAGCCCTGTAGCTAAAACTTCTCCAAAAACAAACAAACCAAAACAAAATTAATCAAATGTATGGGCTGGCTGGTAGTTCGGTGGTTAAGGCTCTGGCTTCCCACATGTCTGACTGTGGTTTGAGTCCCAAACCTGGCAGCTTACTTTTTCACTTTCCCTCTCTCTCTCTCTCTCTCTCTGTCTCTGGTTAAATTAAAAAATAATAAATTAATAAATAAAGTAATTCTGGGAACCAGCAGTTAGCGTAATGGCTATGTCGCTGGACTCCCACGTAGTCGACCGCGGTTCGCGTCCTGGACCCGGTGGCTTAAACTCACGCCGGGCGCATGTGCGTGCGTGCCCAAGATCCCGAGAGGAGAATGGAGGAGAAGGGATTGCGGCATGACCATCCCCCCTGGGGGGTGATTTCTCGCTTTCTGTCTCTATGTCTCTCTCTGTCTGTCTGGCGAGCGCACGCGCCCTATAGCAAAAATCTCTCCAAAAAAATAAAATAAATAAATAAATAAATAAATAAAGTAATTCTTTTTAAAAAATTAAGAGTGATATGCCATCACATAATAGAAAAAATCAGCATGACATTTTCTTTTCTTGTTGTTTTCTCTTATTTTCTAGTAAGTTTTTAAACATAAAATATTTTTATATATTTCTAATTTCTTTATAAATTATCTATAGATAATATAAATTATTGTATATAATATAGACAATGGGAGATGGTAGCTTTTTCTCACTTCCACCTTTTCTTTTTAAGTTTTTTTTTTTTTTTTTTTTTTTTTTTTGAGAGGTTTTTGCTATAGGGCGCATGTGCTCAGCCGAAAAAGAGAGACAGAAAGCCAGAAATCACCCCCCAGGGAGAATGGTCACGCCGCAAACCCTTCTCCTCCAGTCTCCTCTTGGGATCTTGGGCAGGCAGGCACACACACACATGCCCAGCATGAGTTTAAGTCACCAGGTCCAGGACTCAAACCGTGTTCAACTATATGGGAGTCCAGCAATGTAGCCATTATGCCAACTGCTGGTCCCTCTTTTTAAGTTTTTTAACTTATCAGACTAGAAATAGGTTGGGACTAGAAGACAGTGTAATGTTTACATCACTAGACTCCCACGTAGTCGACCATGGTTCGAATCCTGGACTGAGCAACTTAAAACTCACACTGGGCACGTGTTCGTACATGCCCAAGATCCCAAGAGAATGGAGGAGAAGGGATTGCAGCGTGGCCATCCTCCCTAGGGCATGATTTCTTGCCTTCTGCCACTCTGTCTCTCTCTGTCTATTTCTGTCTCTCGGCAAGTACACATGCCCTATAGCAAAAATCTCTCTCAAAACAAAACAAGACAAAGCAAATAGGTCATCCAAACCAATGAATGAAGCTATGTTACAAACGTTACAATTAAATCATTTAGGGGAGCCAGCAGGTGGCATGGTGGTTAAAGGTGCTGGAATCCCCCATGGCAGACTGTGATTCAGGTCCCGGACCTGGCAGCTTGCTTTCTCCCTTCTCTCTCTGGTCAAATTAAAAAATAGTAATAACAAAATGAAATAAATAAATAAATCTTTAAAAAAAATCTCTTCGGAATAGTTTTGATGTGTTCAACACTCTTCTAAGTTTTCGTTATATATAGACATCTAATTTCAGTATGTTTATACTTAGAGCAATCTGTCCAAGGCTAAATTTGTATTCTCCTGAGTTGTTGAAATTCTGAGGGAATTGTGGCTGGCAGATGGCGTGGTGCCTAACAGTGCTGGACTCCCACATGACCGACCATGGTTCGAGTCCTGGACCTGGTGGCTTGCTTTCTTGCTTTCCCTCTCTCTCTCACCCTGTCTCTGTTCAAATTTAAATAAATAAAGTTAAATAATTATTTTTAAAAATTCTGAAGGAATAAGAAAAAAAATCGAACCTTTATTGATTTCTTACTATGATAGGCACAGTACCTAAGCCTCTATCTGTACTAGTTAATTCATTTTTTAAAAGAATTATTTACTTAAATTTTATTTCTCATTATTATTATGTTTTAATTTGCCATAGGGTACATGCACTCACCAGAGCAAGAAAGAGAAAGCAAGCCTCCAGGTTTGAGAATTGAACCATGGTTGGCCACATGGGAATATAGCGCCTCAACCACCACTTCACCTGCTGGTCCCTACCTCTATTAAATCTTCTAACCCAGAGGATAAATCCTGTGTTATCCTCCATTTTACACATGAGGAAACTGAGGCTCAGAGAGATAAGTAACTTGACAAGTTTATCCAGCTCATGAGGATCAGAGTCAGAATCCAAATCGGTGCTCTTACCCTGACATTCTGATAAACTCTGATTCATTGTGGTACTCTCAGGTGTTCCAACCCCCCCCCGCCCCCCAACCTCCTAAATCAATGCACAGTGACTTTTTTAAACTGAAGGAAAACATAAAAATGCCCTGATTTAGCCACTGTTAGATGTACAGTCCAGCAGTGTTGACTGTGCTCACACTACTGGGGAGCAGATCTCCAGAGCTTTTTCAAGTCACAAATGTGAAACTCTGTGCTTACAAACAACCACCTCCTCCTCCCAGCCACACCCACCACCATTCTACTTCATTTCTGAGTCTGGCCACATTAAATACTTTCTGAAATCATGCAATGTTTCCTCCTTGTGACTGGCTTATTTAGCAAAACGTCCTCAAGGCTCACTTATGTTGTAGCATGTGATAGGATTTCATTTTTATCTTTTTAAAAATGTCTGCCAGGAGGGGAGGGGGATGGTGCATGCACTCTCCAGAGAGAGACAGAGAGGAAAAAAAAAAAGAGGAGAAAAGCACCCCCGATGGGGCCTGGTCACCCAACAGTATCTTTTCATTTCTTCATCTTTGTCAGGAGTTGGGACACATGTGGACACACAGCTGGTGCATTTTGCAAGCCGCCATGCTGGAATTTGAACTGTGGTCAGCTATGTGGGATCTGGGCCCCTCAACCACTAACTAGCCTATGAGCCAGCCCAAGAAAGGCTTTTTAAAAAAATTATTTATTTGTTTTTATTATTATCATTTTTAAATTTGCTATAAGGCACTTGTGTTCACCAGAGAGACAGAGAGAGAGAGGGAAAGTGAGAAAGCAAGCCACCAGGTCCAGGACTCAAACTGCCGTTTGCTATGTGGGAATCCAGCACCTTAGCTACCCCACCACCAGCTGCCCTCTCCCCTCAAAGGAAGGCTTTTTTTAGGTGTAAGGACGCCCAGTTATAGTCATGAAAAACATCAACTAGCAGAATTGAGAGTTTATGGTTTTATTTTGTTTTTTTTTCTCATAACTCGTGAAATTCATGTAACAAAGTTATTATTAATTCTCATTCTGTGTGAAATAATATAATTTCTCCATATTTGAGGAGAATAGTGAGACAGCTTCCCAATTATACATCTTTTTAAATTTTTTTCTCTTTTTCTTTTTTTTTTTTTGGAGAGGTTTTTGTTATAGGGAACGTGCGCTTGCCAGAGAGACAGAGAGACAGAGAGCGAGAAATCAACCCCCAGGAGGATGGCCACGCCGCAATCCCTTCTCCTCCATTCTCCTCTCGGGATCTTGGGCATGCACACACACGCAACCGGCGTGAGTTTAAGCTGCCGGGTCCGGGACTCGAACCATGGTCGATTACTTGGGAGTCCAGCAACATAGACATTACGCTAACAGCTGGTCCCCCCAATTATACGTCTTATGAGTATTCAGATAATGATCCTCTGTCTATAGCAAAATAGAAGACAGAAGTTGCCTACATCTTGGTATTTTTAGAACACACACCCAAAAATTGCTGGCATTAAAAAGAAAAAAAAAAGCAATTAAAAAAAGATCTATTCTCCTTTATCACTAGATTTCAACTACTGCTCTATAAATAATAAGGAAAAAAACAGGATAAAAATAAAGCAACAAAGTTGACTAATATTATCTGTGGCAGCTTAAGGAGAAAATAATGTAGTGATTCTCTAGCTATGAAAACAGTCCAAACTTACATAAATAGCAAGAAGACATTATAAGTAGTGGGGACTGCCTTCAAGTTAAACAAGAGGGCGTCTTTACTCTGGAGGCTGAAGGGAAACCCCACGCTTTGGGGCAGCTGCAGTGGCTAAGATCCACTGTAGGAAGCTGTCTGCTGCGCAGACTTGGCACCTGGTACCAGGCCATGGTGGGTGGCTTGAAAGCTCTAGCGACCACCACCACCTTACAAGGGCTACTGAAATCTACCCACCCTCTAGGAGACCTTCACATTCACTTTTGTAGCAGTGTAAACGAAATTGAGAAACCAGGGTTCCCTAGCAGGGCGTTTGTAAACTCCTGGGCAATGTTTCTATTTGGGGGAACACTTCGGCTTTCATTATATAGTGACATTCCTCTACCTTGGCACTATTGGCATTTTGAGCTGGTTAATTCCTTGTGGGAGCCTGCCCTGTGCATTTAGCATTTTAGCAGCACCCCTGGCTTCTACACACTACATGCCAGTAGAACCCTCAATGCAACAACCCAAAATGTCTGCAGATGTTGCTAAATACCTTCAAGGTAGGAAGAATAATAATCACTCCCCACCCCCCACCTCCACACACAGAAAATATCTTGAGATATTTTCTTTCCTTCTTATTGAAAGAAGAGGAATGGGACCAGCAGGTTGCATGGTGGTTAAGGCACTGAACTCCCACATGGCCGACCAACAAGAGGTTTGAAAAACACACCAGGCATATGTGCACATGTGCCAAAAATCCTGAGAGGAGAATGGAGGAGAAGGGATTGTGGCACAGCCAGCCTCCCTGGGGGTGATTTCTCACTTTCCCTCTCTCTCTCTGTCTCTGGCAAGTGCGTGTGACCTATAGCAAAAAAATTTTAAAAGTGAGGAGGGGGGGATCTTTCCTTTTCTTATTTTGCTTAAGATCACCACTTTTGACTGTCCCCCTCTTTTCCTTATTTTCACCCCCGACCCAGACACACACACATACACCACACACAGAGTCTTTCTTCCCTATGCGAATTGGGTGTTAAGGCTAGCATTTCACTTACTCTATATCAATAGGCTTGCCTTTGGCCACATTTACTCCAAAAAATCCCAACTCTGGATCAGTTCAGCTCTCTAGCAATCCCATTCTTACACTGGACACACCACACATCACTGAGAAAATCACAGGTCTGCAGAAATTCATGGTTTCCCACCAGTAAGCCTCAGTAAGCAGCACCAGGTTGTTTGCCTTCAACCTTTCCAATCTTTTCCATCCCCACTGTCTTAGTCCACTTGGCTGCTGTAACAAAAATGCCATAGTGGGTGGCTTAATAATAAACATTTATATCTCACGGCTCCAGAGGCTGAGACACCCAAGAACAAGGTACTTGCTGATTCAGTGTCTGGAGAGGACTCATTTTTTGGGTTTATACAAGAATTCAAAACATTTATGGTAAATGAAATTGAAATGCAAGTTTATTTTGGAGCAAAAAAAGAAATTAAAATTCATAGTCTTTTTCATAATACACATTTTCCATGAACTCTTTGAAGCCCTCTCATTGTTGACTGTGTTTTTGCTGTGTCCTCCCACGGTGGAAGGGGAAAGGGAGCTTTCTGGCTTCCCTTTTATTATGCATGAAGCCTCCACCTTCTTGCCCTAATTTCCTTTCATTATCACCAAATAAGCCCCACCTCCTAATACAATCGGAGGTCAGGATTTCAACACATGTATTTAGAGGAAACATAAACATTCAGTCTTCAGCAACCACCCTTGGTAAGAAGCTCAGCACACACTGGAAAGGTATTCGGTATTAACCACAAGAGTTGGTCTGGTTTGTTCTTCTAGTGTACTTTGAAGAATGGAAAGTTGGGGGGAGTGGACTACAGGAAAAACTGTAACAACCAACCAATCTGATAGATCCATATTTGCCTAACCAAAAAGGAGCCAGGAACATCCTTTCCCCCCACCCTGGCCATAATGAGCTCACAGAGGATGGATCTAGCTGGAGAAGAGACGGGCAGGAAAGAAAAGGGAGGAAAGTGGGGAGGGAATCTAGTGAAAGAATGAGCTTCTGGGTATCTCCTTAGTGTGGGGACTGTGAATTTAAGAGACCAGATGGACCAAGAAATGCTTTGCTCCATTCACTGACCCCAAGCGTGTTCCTGGTGACCTAGCTCAGAGTGAGGTCTAAGACTGTGCCTTGCTGATAATGGGCTGTGTCTACATGATACTGTAGGGCACCACAGTAAGGCTACACACACATCACATGTATTTATTTCTTTTGTGTGTGAAAGTGAGAAGGGCCCCACAAGCAGAGTCAGGATCCACCTTCGGCCTCGACCAGTTAGGATCACGGGCACGTGCCCAGCAGTACAGTGAGGCCTCAGGACATGAACCTAGGATCTTCCCGCTTGACATCAGCATCGCAGAGCGCTGTGTTACCTCTTGCCACCATGGCTTCCCAAGGCTACCATAGTTCTGAAGTCAGCTGTCTCACCCATTCTCCAGCTATTGCAGAGTTTCCCTGTTTTCTTCAAACTTTCTGTCGCCACTTTATCCTTAGGAAAGAGGAACTTGCCCATTATTTGAACATTTTCACCAGGAACATAAAGTGGAAACACTCTTATCTGATGTGGTTGGAAAGACGCATTAACTGAAGGGGTTCATTAAAAATGTAATCACGGGACCAGCAGTTAGCGTAATGGCTATGTCGCTGGACTCCCACGTAGTCGACCGCGGTTCGAGTCCCGGACCCGGCGGCTTAAACTCACGCCGGGCGCGTGTGCGTGCGTGCCCGAGATCCCGAGAGGAGAATGGAGGAGAAGGGATTGCGGCGTGGCCATCCCCCCTGGGGGGTGATTTCCTGCTTTCTATCTCTCTGTCTCTCTCTGTCTGTCTGGCGAGCACACGCGCCCTATAGCAAAAACCTCTCCAAAAAAAAAAGAAAAAAAAAAATGTAATCACTGGGGGACCAGCAGTTAGCATAATGGCTATGTCGCTGGACTCCCATGTAGTTGACTGTGGTTTGAGTCCTGGACCCGGTGGCTTAAAACTCATTTTTTAATTTTATTTATTATTATTTTTTAATCTGACCAGAGAAAGACAGGGAAAGTGAGAAAGCAAGCTGCCAAGTCCAGGACTTGAACTCTGGCATGTGGGAGTCTGACATCTCAACCACCATGCCACCTGCTGGCCCCTATTTTTTTTTTTTTTAATTCCAAACTTTTACAGTTCCTTTTACCCATACCTACTCTGACATCCCTCTCCCCAAAGTAGCAACTCATCTTTTAAATATTTTTTGAAAGCCTTGCTTTCATGAAGGCAATGATGTTAACTATAAGGGGGGGGGGGGGTCTCCAAAAAGTTCATGGAAAGTGCATATTATGAAAAAGTTGTATGACTTTCAAAATTTTTTGCACCAAAATAAACTCATACTTCAATTCCAGTTTCTCATGAACTTTTGAAGTCATGTCACCCCTTCACTTTACATTATTAAATGCTGTATGCACAACTAACATGAACAGATAAGAAAGGGAAGGTAATTCTCTAGAGGAGAGACTCCATGCACAGAGCTCCTGCCGTAACTCCATTTCCTCCCACCAAACCTCACGTTTTACCTGCATGCAACTCAAACTGCCACCCTCCTCTTCACAGGTGGGCTTCATAAAACTGGTTCACACTCCCAGACTCCCTCCCTCTTCTCCTTACTTCCTCTTTCTCTCCCTTCTCCCATTCATGTCTCATCTCACCCCTCTCTCCCACGGAAATGCTTCTTACCAGGGTCTCCAGTGACATCGTGCCGTCTCTAATATTTCTTTGCTAGAGTATTTGTCACTGCAGGGCACTTCCTCCCTTCCCGAATCTTCGCCTTTCAGCTTCTGTGATATCTCACTTCTAGTGTTTCTTTAGCCTTTTGCTATTTGCTCTGTTTTCTGGATCTCATCCGCTACTATAACGGCACTACTGCCAACTGCTGATGATTCTCAAATCTGAGCTTCCATTAGACCTTTCTTTTTTTTTTTTTTTTTAAGAATGATTTATTTAGTTTTATTTATTCATCCATCTATTTTAATTTGACCAGAGAGAGATACACAGAGAGAGAGCAAGAGGAAGGGAAAGTGAAAAAGCAAACCACCAGGTTCGGGACATGAACCATGGTTGGCCATGTGGGAGTGTCCAGCGCCTTAACCACCATGCTACCTGCTAGTCCCCCCATTAGACCTTTCTACTCAGCTCCCTAACCACATATCCAGCAACCTTCTGGTCAAATCTACTTCTATGGGGACCAGCAGTTAGCGTAATGGTTATGTCACTGGACTCCCATGTAGTCAACTGCAGTTGGAGTCCTGGACCCGGTGGCTTAAAACTCATGCCGGGCGCGTGTGCGTCCGTGCCCAAGAACCTGAGAGGAGAATGGAGGAGAAGGGATTGCGGCATGGCCATCCCCCCAGGGGGGGTGATTTCTCGCTTTCTGTCTCTCTGTCTCTCTTTGTCTGGCGAGCGCACGCGCCCTATAGCAAAATCCTTTCAACAACAACAAAAAAATCTACCTCTATGTTCCAGAAAGACCTTAACTCAACAAGTCTGAAAAGCAATTCAGCACTTTGCCTTTCACCTCTAATCTTATTTTCCTCCAGTGCCCCTTACTTTTCTGAAGGGTACCAGAATTTATTCAGTATTCCAAGGCAGGAATCTGGAAGACATCAACTCCTCTCTCTCCTTCACTTTGTGCATCTGACTAACCACCTCATTCATACAGCAAATATTTATGTATCTATATCATTTTGTTACAGGTTAGCACTGCCAGTTTAGCAAATCCAAGTATAGGACATCCCGTTACATTTGAATTTCAGATAAATAATGTTTAGTTTACTTCATGCACCATTGGATACATATTTATACTAAAAAATTATTTGCTGTTTATTTGAAATACACATTTAAGTTACTTTATATGAATCCAAGTTATATATATATATATATATATAATTTTTTTTAGAGGTCTTTGCCATAGGGTGCATGTGCTCACTGGAGAAATACAGTGACGAGACAGTGAGAGGGAAAAAGAGAAATTACCCCCCCCCCCCCCCCCAGAGGATGGCCACACCACGATCCCTTCTCCTCCATTCTCCTCCTGGGATCTTGGGCATGTACGCACTTGCGCCCAGCATGATTTTCAAGTCTCGAGTTTCAGGACTCAAGTCATTGTCAGTCATGTGGGAATCCAGATATATAACCATTGTGCCATCTGCTGGTCTCAGTATTTTGTATTTTATCTAGTAATTCCATTACAGATTTTGAATTCCAATTACTCTTATCACTGCCTTACTTTAGGATACAAAAAAAGTGCCATAATTTCAAAACTAATAACTTGCTACACAAGCTAAACTCTGTTCTAGGTAAATTCATTGAAACCCATGTCTTCCAAGATAAGAGCGCAAACTACTTTAACAGTTAACTCCACAGGGCCCAGGTGTCCCCAGAAAACCACTTTCTGTTCCAGAAGTATCATGGTCAGCTCAGGTTGCCTTAACAAAATGTCATAGTCCGAGCGGCTTAAGAAACAGGAATTTATTTTCTCACAGTTCTGGAAGCTAGAAGTTTGCTAGAAGTTCAAGATCAAGGTGCCAGCACGGTAAGCATCGGTGAGGCTCACTTGCTGGCTTATAGGTAGTGGCCTCAGTGAGCCCTCACTTGGAAGGGGATGGGAGAAGGTGTTCACTGGTGGGTTTTTTTGTTTGTTTGTTTGTTTGTTTTAGTTTTTGTTATAAGTCTGTATGTGTTTGCCAGAGAGAGGTGCAAGAGGGAAGTGAGAAATCACCCCCTGAGGAGATGGTCACACCACAATCCCTCTCCCTCCTTCAATCTCCTCTCCAGATTTGAGTCATGCACACACACACACACACATGCCTGGCATGATTTTCAAGCTGCTGAGTTCAGAACTCAAAGGGCAAAGTCAGTCATATAGGATCCAGCCCCCTAACCTCTGCACCACTTGCTGGCCTGTTATCTCTTCTTACCATCCTATTCTAAGTCCCTACCCTCATGACCTCATCTAAACTTAATTACTTGGGACCAGCAGATGGCATAACAGTTACTTTGCTGGACTCCCATATAGTCAACCATGGTTCGAGTCTCCGATCGGTTGGCTTAAACTCATGCTGGGTGTGTATGTGAGTGTGTGCCCAAAATCCCGAGAGGAGAATGGGGGAGAAGGGATTGCAGTGTGGCCATCCCCCCAGGAGGTGACTTTTTACTTTCTGTCTCTCTGTCTCTCAGGTGAGCGCACATGCTCTATAACAAAAATCTCTCTCTCAAAAAAAAATTATTTAAAATTAATTATCTCTGAAAGACACAATCTCCAAATGCCAGTCACCACATTGGGAGTTGGCTTCCAACATACGAATTTGAGGAGGGGAGGGGGACACAACTCAATCCACAACAGAGCAGTTTACCTACTTTATAAACTAGACCAGTCCCTGCCCAAATGTCCCACTCTGAAACTACACCATGACAAGCCAGCATCCCACCCTCCTACTTCACGACTTCCCTGGACCCTGTGAAGGCGCTGTTCTCCCTTCATTAATGAGTTTAATAAAGCCTAATGTCGCTGAACATCAGTTCTTGCTCCCTAATCGGTAAAGTAGCCTCTGTCTTCTCCTACCCTCCTCCCTCTACCCCAGTGGCTCTCAAACATCAGCTTCATCAGTCGGCTGAGGAGTGTGTTAAACCTGACTGCAGGGCCCCCTCCCAGAATTCCCGAGTCAGTAAATCTGGGACGGGGCCTGGAATGTGTCCTTCTAAGCAAGCTCCCAGGTAATGCTGATGCTACTGGTTCAAGGACCACATTTGGAGAATTTCTGCCTTGGGGATCCTCTTCTAGTTGTCTGGCACAGCAGCTGTGAGCTGTGTTTCTTTCATTTTCTTTTTTTCTTCTTTAATTGCCAGAGGGAATATGCATTCTCAGTGGGGTAGGGTAGAGACAACCCAAAGACACATCCCTATGGGGTGTGGTCATGCTGCAATCTCTTTTTCTTCATTTCTCCATCCCATTAGGAATTTGAGCAAGCATGCATATACACTTGGTGTGCTTTTCTTTTTCTTTTTCTTTTCTCTCTTTTTTTTTTTATAGACCACAGATTAGTTCATTTTTCATATCCATCATGCCATGAATTCATAGGGAATAGGTTCCAGTAGCTCAGGCTCTTTTCCATTGCTTCTCTGGGTGGAACAGGCTGGCACTTCAGCTGAACCCAGGTACCTTTCTCTTTGGCTTCTTTCTTTTTCTGGTCATTTTCCTTCACACGTTTTAGGAAGCTATCTCTGCTCTTAGAATGTTTAATATGCTCAATACGCACATTGATTCTCTTGGCAAGAATCTTGCCCTTAACTTGTTTGTTCACAACAATGCCAACAGCATGCTGGGTAACATTGTAGACTCTTCCAGTTTTGCCATGGTAACATTTGTGGGGCATTCCTTTTTGAACAGTACCCTTTCCCTTAATGTCTAACAATATCACCTTTCTTGTAGATTTGCATATATGTTGCCAAAGGAATCACTCCATGTTTTCTAAAAGGCCTAGAGAACATGTATTAGGTGCCTCTCCTCTTTCCCTTTGTGTTCGTCATTTTGGTTAATTACTGAAAGATGGTGGTTCCGGCCAAAAAGGCTACATTTGGTGTGCTTTTCAAACTTCCAGGACCAGGATTCAAACCATGGTTGGCCACGTGAAATCTTGCTCCCAATGTACTGTGCTTAACTTCTGTACTTAAGCCTTGCTCTATGGAACTGGCCTGAGAGCACTAGCATTTTTTTAGTTTCCTAAGTGATTCTAACATGCAGACAGGTTTGAAAACAGTTCTAATGTGTGTTCTCCACTGTAGCCAGTGTCCTTTTTGAAAGTACAAATCTGATAAAGGAACTTCGATGGCTTCTCACAGCTGCCCTCAGGAATGAATACAGCCCCTTAACAAGGCCTATGGGACCCAAAAATCAGCTTCCCACTTCTTATTCTCACCTCCAGCCCCATCTCGGCCACTTTACCACTTCATATTCTGCAACCCGGGCTCACTGAACCAGCAGCAGGTCCCTGCAGTTGGTCTTGATATTTCCCCCACCTCAAGTCTTTGCTCGTTATGCAGCTTTACTGGGAAGGTTCTCACCAACACACCTCTTTACCTGCAGCCTCAGTACTAAAAAGAGAGATCCACAAACCATTACTGCTGGCCTCACCTGCAAGCTTGGTGAAAATGCAGAACTGAGGGCCTCATCCCAGACCTACCGAATCACAGTCTCCACTTATTTTATATAGATATTTTTATATAATCAATCACTGTATATCATTACAACATGCAAAATGAATTTTCCCAGCATAGATACAATGCATATTAGTCAAAGTTATCATGCACATTTATCAACAGATAATTTTCCATTTTTGTAGCCCTTAAATGTTTTGCTTCTTCTTTTTCCTCTTGATTCCCTTCCTCTCACCTCCCCGATTTCCCACCCTCCTCCTATACTGCCTCTAGTATCCACAATTGTTTTCCATTTTAATACAATCCTAGGATAACTTCTATTAACATAAAAAATTGAGAAGTACTGTTTTTTTTTGGGGGGGGAGAGGTTTTCACTATAGGGCGCGTGCGCTCGCCAGACAGACAGAGAGAGACATAGAAACAGAAAGCGAGAAATCACCCCCCAGGGGGGATGGTCACACCACAATCCCTTCTCCTCCATTCTCCTCTAGGGATTTTGGGCACACACGCACACGCACCTGGCATGAGTTTTAAGCCACTGGGTCCGGGACGCGAACCGCGGTCGACTACGTGGGAGTCCAGCGACATCGCCATTACGCTAACTGCTGGTTCCCGAGAAGTACTGTTTTCAAGTGTCTGGTAGGCATGTGTTCTCTGGGTTAGTGCTTTTGAGCCCCCAAAGTCTCAGCCAGGTGTGCCCCCATGGCAATCTTCCCTACTTACTTAACACACTGCACTTGACCATCTCCTATTGCATTGCAAGCTCCGTGGGACAGGACCTGTTTATTCATCTTGTATTCCCTGCCCTAGCACAGTAATGGGCACGTGGTATATGCTAAATATAAATAAATGCTTGATAAATATAAATAAATGCTAGGTAAATAAATGCTAGGTTGATAAATAAATGTTTCTGAAAAAAATAGAGAAAGATCAGCCTTTCTAGTCAGAGAAATCTCGATTAAAAAAAAAAATTGGAGCAAGAGATTTTTGCTAAAGGGCGCCTGTGCTCGCTAAAGAGACAGAGAGACAGAAAGTGAGAAATCACCCCCCACAGAGATCGCCACATCACTATCTCTTCTCCTCCATTTTCCTCTGGGGATTTTGTGCATACACGCACATGCCCCCGGCATGAATTTTAAGCCTCCAGGTCTGGGACTCAAATCATGATCAACTATGTGGGAGTCCAGCAACATAACTATTATGCCATCTACTGGTCCCCAAGAAAGTTAAAGTCTTGACTTATCACCTGCTAGTTGAAGGACTTTGGCCAAGTCACTCTCCTCTCAGAACTAGTTACTCATTGTTAAATTGAGAATAATAGCAACTACCCTAGAGAGTTACTGTCAGGATTAACAATATGAAAGATATCAACTCAGAATGTAATGGCTGCCAGGTCAGAGTTGCACAAGACACACACCTGGCCCTTCCCCTTAGTTTTTCCAAGCCACAAGATCTTGCTGAATTTAGTAGAATACTACTTGTTGGTGTAGAAGGGGTGGCAATACTTGAATTCATGCCATTTTTTTTCCTACCCCTCTCCCCAACTGTGTAAAAATAAAACCAAATAAATAAAAATGAGAATTAACCTGGAATCAGTCTTTCTCTCTACTTTATGTCAGAATAACAAAACTCAAACTTGGGTCACTATATTGCTCCTTTAAGGACCTACACAAGGGGTCCCAGCCAGGCTCTTAACCTCTGGGATTTAATGTTTTTAAAGTTCTCTCTCTAGTCCCAGCCAAAAGTAAACAAAGAAGTTGTTTTAGTATGTTCCGTTGCTAATCACAGAAAATACCTAAGTCTGGGTAAGTGAAAAGAACAGAAATTTATTCAACTCACGGTTTAGAGGTCCAAGATCTAGGGGCCACACCTGGGGGGGTCTGGCAGGGTCCCAAAACATCACATCATGACAGCAAAGGCAGAGTGACTGCACCCACTGTGTCTCTGTTCTTGTCTCATTCCTCTCCTTATAAACCCATCAGGAGCCAATCACAGAGCCCTGCCCTAATCATTTAATCACTTCCAAAAGTCCACCTTCCAACACCAGGGAGATATTACAATACATTATATTTCTTTTTTTTTTTTTTTAAATAATAACCTTTATTTTTTCTTTTTTATTATTTTATTTAACTTTATTTATCCTTTTTTTTTTTTTTTTTTTTGAGAGGTTTTTGCTATAGGGTGCGTGCGCTCACCAGAAAGACAGAGAGAGACAGAGAGACAGAAAGCAAGAAATCACCCCCCGGGGGGAATGGCTATGCTGCAATCCCTTCTCCTCCATTCTCCTCTCGGGATCTTGGGCATGCAAGCACACGCGCCCAGCGTGAGTTTAAGCTACCGGGTCTGGGACTCAAACCACGGTTGACTACATGGGAGTCCAGCGACACAGCCATTACGCTAAATGCTGGTCCCTCCATTTGTTTTTTAATTTGACCATAGAGGGATAGAGTGAGAGAAAGGAGAAAGTAAGCCACCAGTTCTGGGACTTGAACTACGGTCCACCATGTGGGAGTCTAGCGCCCCTAACCACCGTGCCACCTGCTGGCCCCATTTCTTCTCAATATCTTCACAATTACAACCTAAATTCCAACACATGGATTTGGGGGGGACATTGAAACCGTAGCAGGAATATTTTATAATATGATTCAAGGTGGGACACTAAATACATGACCTTTAAGTAGAAAAATTTGCTTAAGATATACTAGATAGGGGACCAGCAGATGGCATCATTGTTATGTCACTGGACTACGATGTAGTTGACTGCAGTTTGAGTCCCAGACCTGGCAGATTAAAACTCACGCTGGTTGTGTATGCTTGAGTGCCCAAAATGCCAAGAGGAGAATGGAGGCAAAGGGATTGCAAACGTGGCCATCCCCCCTAAGGGATGCTTTCTGTCTCTCTGTCTCTCTCTGTGTCTCCAGCAAGCACACACACACTATAGAAAAAGTCTCTCTTAAAAAAGGAAAGAAAGGAAGCCGCCAGGTGGTGTGGTAGTTAAGGGTGCTGGACTCTCACATGGCCGACCACAGTTCAAGTCCCAGGCCTGGTGGCTAGCTTTCTCACGCTCTCTCTCTCTCTCTCTCTCTCTCTCACTCTGTCCCTCTCTGGCCAAATTAAAATAAATAAATAAATAGAATGAAAGAAAATAATTATTTAAAAAAAAAGAAAATAGATATACTAGCTAGAGCTTAAAATTTGCATTGAGAAAGATGTTAGTCTTCATTTATTTTAACATTTATTTATCTATTTATTTGTTGTGATTTTTCAGGACATGAACTGCAGTCGGCCAAGTGGGAATCCAGCTCTTCAACTACCATGCCACCTGCTGGCCCTGATGTTAGTCTTTTGATAATTTACCTTGAGACCATTCTAACATCTTCCACCCTCACTCTCCAACCATGTAACTTAGTCTCTGCTCTCCTACTTTTCTGACAGTTCAGCAAATAACAAGAGAGGGATGAGACTGTCAACAACAGAGTCGAAGGAGTGAAAGAACGAAGGGGTCCTGAGAGAGGGGTCAGAGAGGTGAGGGGAGAGGGCCCTTCTGTCCACTGCAGACGACTACATGTTGGCTCAGAAAGGACCAAAGTCCCCATAGGTGTTAGCCACTTTGAGGGCTTTGTATGGGTCAGAAAAGTGGGTCACTTGACCTCAAGTTACATTCTCCTTGAGTATTGTGCTAGATGGGCTTACATGAAAACTATTTTATTATAAATGTCCCCAAGGCCACCATTTCTATGATCAGATGCATTGGCTAATGTTAGAGTTACTAGAGAAACCACAAAGGCTATAAAGCTGTATCTTTGAACTATGACTTCTAAACCAAATACTTTGCTCTGGTCTTTGCATAAACATTTGGCTAAATAAACATTTCATGCTTTAATTATCTTTACGTAATGAACAAAGAAATCCATCACCCATGGCATCCTTCTAAAATAGTTTTTAAATATTGAATAGAAACAAGTTGAAGAGCCTTCTCAATAATAAAGAATTTCTTTGTGAAAGGTAAATTATTGCGACCAGCAGTTAGTATAATGGCAATGTCGCTGGACTCCCACGTAGTCGACTGCAGTTTGCGTCCTGGACCCGGTGGCTTAAACTCAACGCTGGGCTCGTGTGCGTGCGTGCCCAAGATCCTGAGAGGAGAATGGAGAAGGGATTGCGGCGTGGCCATCCCCCCTGGGGAGTGGTTCCTCACTTTCTGTTTCTGTCTCTCTCTGTCTTTCTGGCAAGCGCATGTGCCCTATAGCAAAAACCTCTCCAAAAAAAGAAAAAAAAGTAAATTATTAAAATTAATTGCAAATAATATAGCAAACTGCTTATGGGAGGGCTTGGATTAAGGGACTGATGGAGGGCTGGCAAGTGGTGGTTAAGTCGCTGGACTCCACATGGCCGACTACTGTTCAAGTCTTGGACCTGGTGACTTGCTTTCTCACTTTCTCTCTCTCTCTGTCTTTCTCTGGTCAAATTAAAAAATAATAATAATAAATAAAATTAAATAAATAATTCTTTAAAAATAATTTTAAAAGAGCCTGATGGAAGGGCTTAATGAGGTTCTTCTTCCTAGAAGCACAGTCTTGGCCCAGCCTCCATGGTGTGGTGTTATCACTAGAGTTCAGCAGGAAGTCATATGCTGGCCATAGCTCAGGTTAGCCTGAAAAACACATTGGCGGTACTATCTCTTTCTGTCTCACCTTCTCTCCCTCTTTCTCTCATGTGAGTGTGCACATGTTTTCTATCACAGAAAGAAAGGAGAGGGAGGAGTACATTCTTCTCCCTCTGGGAGAACAAGAGAAAGGGACGGACTCATTTCTTGAACTTCCATGCCTGGCTACTTTGGCCTGTGATCGCGAGTCAAGCCACTCCTACAGGATTTTTCGGACAGAGCAGTTGCCTTTGCTGCCCCCCTCTTCTCGTTCCCTCCTCACTGGCCGGTTTTAGCTCATGACCCCTAGTCCTCCCTAACCATCCTCTTGAGCCAATCTTATCAAACACTGTGGGGAATGGATTCTGTGAGCCACGATCAGGAACACAGTGTTCATCCAGAGCTCAGCTCCATTCCTCTCAGGGCAGAGGTCTAGGGAGGTCATTTCCCTGGCAGCCTCAGCCAGTCCTGTCCTGACAGTTGTACCTGGTACCTAAACAGATTGCCCTCAAGGCAGTTGACCCTCTCCTTCTGACTCAGGCCCTCCTCTCCCTTCCTTGGGTAGGAAACAAGGGCCTTCTTTCTTCAGCCTCCCTCCCTCCCTGGCCGCCCTACAGATTGGGCTGGGCTAGCAAGCACCACTAGACGTGACTTGTGTTTCTTCTGATGCCCAGTTCTCATTACAAATGAACTTTCTCAGTCAGGTGAGCCTGCTCCGTACCTGGAAGTTTGTTAGAATCCAATGCTACTAAGTCTGGGACCGTTACTTCAGTGCAGAGTGTGATGGATGTGTAAACTAACATAGTCTGTACCCAGGGGCTCTTGGGAACCCATCCTTCAGGACTGGTAAGTTATCATGGGCAGGACCCTAGTCCAGAGTCTTCACAGAGTAGCTCTTCAAACCTTTATCTAAGTCAGGGCAGAGAATTCCTTAAGTACTTAGAGGTGTTAAAAACAATGTTCAGGGGCCGGACAGAGCCACAGAGTACAATGCGATGCTCTTAGAGGCTGGCCCGTGTGAGAAGGTTCTGAGTTCACATCTGCGAACTTCCCTGAGTACCCCAGGCATGATTGTGCCCATGATCCTGGGCTGGATAGAGCTGAGAGTAGATCAAGCATCTAGACCCTGTTAGGGGTGCTGTATCTCTGTCTTTCTCTTTCACTTATGAAAGAAAGAAACAAATTTATGAATAAAAAGAAGGGCTGGCTCCATGATCTGGTGGTTAAGGTAGCTGGATCCCAGATGGCCATCCCCACAGTCCATCCTAGACCCAATAGCTTGAGAAATGTGCCAGGCATGTGTACCCAACATTCTAAAATGAGGAAGGGAAGGGACTATTGTTTGATCACTCCCTATGGGGTGATGCTTTTTCCTTTCTCTCCCTCTCTGTCTCTCTCTATTGAGTACATTTGCCGTCTAGCAGGGAAGGGAAGGGAAGGGAAGGGAAGGGAAGGGAAGGGAAGGGAAGGGAAGGGAAGGGAGGGGAAGGGAAGGGAAGGGGAAAGGAAGGGAAGGGAAGGGAAGGGAAGGGGTGGGAAGGGAAGAAAGAAGAAAAAAAAAAAAAAAGGAAAGGAAAAGGAAAGAGGAAAAAAAAAACAGAACAGAACAGGGCCAGCTGGTGGTGCAGTTAAAGCAGCTGGATCTTACTAAGCCAACTGTGCAATTCAAATCCCAGTGGCTTGAAAAACACACGAGATGGGTGTGTATGTATGTTCAAAATCCCAAGAGGTGAAATGAAGGATAAAAGATTGCAGTATGACTATTCCCAAGGGGAGGAAGATGCTTTCTCACTTTCTCTCACTATCTCTCTCCAGTGAGCACATGTGCCATCTGGCAAAATTTTTGAAAAAGAAATAAAGCAAGCCATGTAGCATACTAGTTAGGGGATGTGAAGAAGATGCTGGATCCCTCATGACCAATGAAGGTTCAAAAATCTCAGCTCCAAAGGCTTGAGAAACACCAGGTACATATGTGCCCAGGGTCCTGACAGGATGGAGAACTGGAGGAAAAAAGGATAGTGACATGACCAGGTACTAAGGAAGAGGTGCTCTCTTTTCTCTCTCTCATCTGCCCTCTGAACATTAAATTTTTTTTGAAAGTTGTTTTTTTTTTTTTTTTTTGCTATAGGGTACGTGCGCTCACTAGAAAGACAGAGTGAGACAGAGAGACAGAAAGTGAGAGATAACCCCCGGGGGGATGGCCACACCACAATCCCTTCTCCTCCATTCTCCTCTCGGGATCTTGGGCACACATGCACATGCGCCTGACGTGAGTTTAAGCCACCGAGCCCGGGACTCAAACCACAGTTGACTACATGGGAGTCCAGCGATGTAACCATTACAACTGCTGGTCCCTAAACATTAATTTTAAAAAGAAATTAAAATAAATAAAAAATAACTTTCATTGGCAAAGATTATTCCTACGGTTACTTAGAAACTGTTTTTTAGGCAACCTACCATATAAAATAAAATTATGAAAATTATAGGTCAATATTAAGGTAAAATGGGCAAAATATTTTTAGATGGTTGGTTCTTGGCCTTTTTATATTACTGGCTTCATACTGCAAAGTTATGTTCATGAATAATGTTATTCTCACAGGAAAAGAATTCCTGTCCTGAATGACTCCTTCAGAGAAATAAAGAAGAAATCTTAAAATTTTTATGAGACATTGGTATTCCAAGAAATTCTAGATTTTGATAAGCTTTAGAAATCAAAGCTCTCATTTATCTTTTCTCATGTGAATAATAGAAAGATAACAAATATACTTCTCGGGACCAGCAGTTAGCATAATGGCTATGTTGCTGGACTGCCATGTAGTCGACCGTGATTCGAGTCCCAGACCCGGTGGTTTAAAACTCACACCGTGTGCCCAAGATCCTGAGAGGAGAATGGAGGAGAAGGGATTGCGGCATGGCCATCTCCCCTGGGAGGTGATTTCTCGCTTTCTATCTCTCTGTCTGTCTGGCGAGCGCACACACCCTATAGCAAAAACCTCTCAAAAAAAAAAAAAAAAGATACAAATATACTTCTCATCTATTTTATTAGTAAACATAAGTTATTTATCATTTACCATTCTCCTTCCAAAATTTCAGATTTTAATAGATTCTTTTTTTTTTTTTCAAACTTTATAAAAAGTTTCTGCCATAGGGTACATGTGCTCACCAGAGAGAAAGGTAGTAAGAGGGAAAGTGAGAAATCATCCCTTCAGGGGGGATGGCCACCCTACAATCACTTCTCCTCCATTCTCCTCTTGAGATTTTGGGCACACATGTACTAGCATGATTTTTAAGTCACCATAAACTGTAATCAGCCATGTGGAAGTCCAGCTCCTTAACTACTATGGTACCTGCTGGCCCCAGATTATAGTCAGTTCTTTTCTTTTCTCTTTACTTTTTGGGTGTTTGCCATAGGGCACATGCACTTGCCGGAGAGAGACAGTGAGAGATAGTGAGAGAGAAAGTGAGAAATCACCCCCCAGGGGATGGCCATGCCACAATCCCCTCTCTTCCATTCTCCTCTTGGGATTTTGGGCATGCACACACATGTATCTGGCATGATTTTCAAGTCATTAGGTCTAGGACTCAAATCATGCTCAGCCATGTGGGAGTCCAGCACCTTAGCCACTATACCACCTGCTCTAGCCCCAGATTACAGACAGTTCTTATTATACATGGTAACTATGTTATATAGAGTTGCTGCCACCACGGAAGTAGCAAATACTAAACTGCTATTCCTAGAGGAAATGGTTAGGGTTAGGTTCCTGTGAACCTCTCATTTTCATAACTGATCAATGTATTACTTTATTTTATGTGTGTTTTTGTTTGAAGGCACCATATTTAATATATACTGCTGATTCATTAACATTGAACTCACAGCCAACAGCACTATGACACATGCCTGAACACAGCTTATCTTACACACGTGTTTCCTCCACCAGACACGTCTCAGCCCTCTTGTGTTTAGGCACCTTAGCCAGCCCTTTAACTCTTTGATGCTTCTGAGCATTAATAGCAGAAACAGTAGCCAACGCCATGTGAAACAGCAAAATCACCTCCAGAAAGCACAAGTATGCAAAAATCATGGCACTAAATGAACCACACGTGGTCATTTGTTTACAGTAGGTGAGTTGAAACAAGAAGACAGAGCGTCACCTTGCTCCCACTCAGCTGGGATTAAGTGTATTAGGTGACTCGAAGTTTTTGCTTCTCTGTGCCTGTGTGTGAGTTACTGCTAAAGCATCCAGAATATTTATTTTGAGGTTACAAATAAATTTTAGTGAGCAAGTAAATTTGCAAACAGGAAATCTGTGAATGAGAATTAATGAAAACTAATAAGAATTGTATATATTCATGGTTCTTCCACACCTCTCCTAAGTACCCTCATTCTAGGTCTTATCTTCTCTACCTGGGCCTGCCTTCCTAAGGTAGAGTCCATAACAGGAACTTTGTCTACCTTGTTTTTTCTTGAATTATTTATATTATTATTATTATTATTATTATTTAGTTTGACCAGAGAGAGACACACAGAGAGAGAGAGGGAAAGTGAGAAAGCAAGCTACCAAATCTGAGACTCAAACCATGGTCGGCCACGTGGGAGTCCAGTGCCTCAACCACCATGCCCCCTGCCAGCTCCTACTTCACTATTAAAGTCAACTAATAGCTACACCTTTCTGCAGGGAATAACTGTGAGCTAGCAGAAATTGGATGCCACAAACTCAATCACATTAAGAAGTCACAGCTGAAATAGTACCTGTTACAGGTATATTTACAATTGTATAAGGATCTTTTTCTTATTTATAGAGGATGAAACTTTAAGTAGATGATTGCAGGGGCTGGCAAGTAGTGTGGAGGTTAAGGGCGCTGGACTCCCACATGGCCAACCGGGGTTCGAGTTCCAGACCTGGGGGCTTGCTTTCTCACTCTCTCCTTCTCTTTCTCTCTCCCTCTCTGGTCAAATTAAAATAAGTAGATAAAGTTAAATCAAATAATTCTTTTAAAAAATAGATGATTGCAGAGTGGTATGGTATATACTAGGAGAAATGAGAATAAAAGAAGCACATTTCTGGGGCCAGCCAGGTGGCATAGTGGTTAAGGTAGCTGGATCCCACACGGTTGACTGTGCAGTTTGAATCTCAGACCTGGTGGCTTGAAAAACATGTGTGCATATGTGCCCAAAACCCCAAAAGGAGAATGGAGAAGGGATTATGACATAATCATCCCTTCTAGGGGTTGATTTCTCACTTTCTCTCCCTCTGTCTTTCTCCAGTAGATGTATGAGTGCATGTGCCCCATGGCAAATTTAAAGAGAGAGAGAGAGAGAGAAAGATGCATCTCTAACATTGTATCCTACAAGAGGTCTTCAAAAAGTTCATGAAATGCATATTATGAAAACCTTATGTATGGGTTTTACATTTTGTTTGCATCAAAATAAACTTATTCTAACATGTCTGAACAGGATGCAGTTTGAGACACTAACAAAAATAAGACCTCACTTTGAAAAGTGCCTCATTAGAACAACATGCATTTTGCTAAAATAGATGCAAGAGCATCTTGATGGTGAAGCTTGAGTGGAAAAATATTGAAATCACTGATGCTTTATGAAAAGTGTGAGTAAAATGCTCCAAAGAAATCGGCAGTTTAAAAATGGATACTGCATTTTAAGAAGGGCTGAGATGAGATGCAAGCTGATGCCTGCAGCGGCAGACCCTCCACGTCAATTTGCAGGGAAATATTTGTCTTATTTGTGCCCTAATCGAAGAGGACTGAGCATTAACAGCAGAAACAGCAGCCAACGCCACAGACGTCTCATTGGTTCAGCTCACACAATTCTGACTGAAAAAGGAAAGTTGTGCAAACTTTCTGCTTAATGGATGCCAAAACTGTTGCACCCAGATCAGCTACGGGCAAGAGCAGAGCTTTCGATGGAACTTTGAAACTAGTGAGATCAAGGTTCTGAAGCAGTTCTTCCAAGCACTGTCACAGGAAATGACACATGATTTTACCAGTGCACTCCTGAAGATACAATGCTCTCCGAGCAATAGCTACCAAGAGGTGGCAGTGGTCCAGTCAAAGCAGAAGAGGTCAGTCGAGAGCAAAGGTCACGGCAATGGCCTTTTGGGATGCTGAAGGCATTTTGCCTGTTTACTTTCTAGAGAGCCAAAGAACAATAACATCTGTTTATTAAGACAGTGTTTTGAGAAAGTTAGCCGAAGCTTTCTCAGGAAAAAATGTCTGGGAAAGCCTCACAGAGAGTCTTTCTCCACTATGACAAAGCTACTGCTCGCTCCTCTCATCAGACAAGGTCAAAATTGCAAATTTTGATGGGAAATCAGACGCCTTCCGATCCAGATTTGGCTTCTTCTGGCTTAATTTTGTTTCCTAATCTTAAAAAAATAAATAAATAAATAAATCTGGGGACCAGCAATTAGCATAATGGCTATGTCACTGGACTCCCATGTAGTCGACTGCAGTTCAAGTCCCGGACCCAGTGGCTTAAACTCACGCCGGGCGCATGTGTGTGTGCCCAAGATCCCAAGAGGAGAATGGAGGAGAAGGGATTGTGGCATGGCCATCCCCCCTGGGGGGTGATTTCTTGCTTTCTGTCTCTCTGTCTCTCTCTGCCTTCCTGGTGAGCGCACGCACCCTATAGCAAAAAAAAAAAAAAAAAAAAAAAAAAAAATCTGTTAAAAGACATTTTTATTCAGTTACTAAAGTAAAAAAAAAAACTGTATTAAATTCTTAGGACCCTCATTTCCTTAGAGGTGGGTGAAATGACCAATAGCATCACTTACAAAAACACAACAATAACCAAAAAAAGAGTCCAGAACTCAGAGCTCATGTTAAGAAATAAACTTTATATTTTTAAAATTCCATGAACTTTTTGAAGTCCCCATGCCCCTTTGTATAAAGGGCCACCTACTCTGGGGAATCAAATGTTCTTCCTGTCCTAAAGTCATGTAACAATGTCCTATAAAGTCTATGATTCTGAAGTTCTATTTGATGCTGACGTTTGATCTCAGAGCTTTAATGCCTCCAGCCTAGTCTCCTAGGATCTCCTTGGACATTTCAAATTGCCATCTCAACATCCAGATAGACACACTTCTGTGAAGTGCCCCACGTTTTTAGCCAGGTGAGATTCTGGCGTTGGTCATCTACCCTATCACACGTTACCCGTGGTGTTGGGAGAAGCTCTTCCAGGAACTGGCAGCGTGAAAAACATGTTCCATGACAATTCTCCAAATGTTACCAAGATTCTTTTGTTATGTGTTGTGTGTGTGTGTGTGTTTGTGTGTGTGTGTGTGTGTTTAAAATGGTTTTTGTTGCCACAGAGCATATGGGCTCACCAGAGAGAGAGAAAAAGTGCCCCATGATGGGATGTGGTCACACTGCAATTCCTTTTCCTTTGTTTCTCTATCCTGTCAGAATTTGGGGCACACAAATGTGCCCAGCATACCTCTGCAACCACCAGGACCAGGGTTCAAACCGTGGTTGACCAGGTGGGGTCCCGTTCCCTATATGTAGGCCTTAACCACCACACTCCTGGGCTACCCTAAATAAGGTTCTTGAGCCTGATTTCAGTATGCTATCTATTGCTCAAATGGTTGGTGCTGCTACTTGGCAAGCTGAGTCCACATGAGAGGCCCAGGTTCAATCCCAGTCTACCATAAAACTCTAGGTATGCACCTGTCCCGGTGACATGGGAGACTGAGGCAGGACATAATATGATGGTCAAAAACAACAACAAAAATGCTCATCCGTTATGAGAAGAATGATTCTTTTTTAAAATAATCTTTTTTTTTAATATTCCGTTCTTTTGTAAACTTTATTTATTTATTTTAATTTGACCAGAGAGGGACATAGTGAAAGAGAGAGAGAGAAAATGAGAAAGCAAGCCGCCAGGTCCAAGACTCGAACCACAGTTGGCCATGTGGGAGTCCAGCACCCTTAACCACACCAACTGCCAGCCCCCAATTCATTTTTTAAAAAAGAATTATTTAATTTTATTATTTTCTTTTTAAAAATTTGCTATAGGGCACTTGTACTCACAGAGAGAGAGCGTGAGTGTGTGTGTGGGGGGGGAGGTGGGGTTGGCAGGGGGAGGAGGATGAGAAAGCAAGCCGCCAGGCCTGGAACTTGAACCACAGCCAGCCATGTGGGAGTCCAGAGTCTTAACCACTACACCACCTGATGCCCCCCTCCCAAGAAGAATGATTCTAACCCGCTGAGATAAAAGCTACTGCCCTATCCTGGGTGAGGAATGTGAATGTTATGTCAGTGGCTGTGTATGCCGCTCTGAAAACCTACACCTTGGATTAAAGCCCAGCTAGAGAATGGGACGTTCCCTTACAGATATTCCATGAAAAACAGTCACATATGCTCAGCTCCCCAAACTGTAGAATTTCAAAACTGCCTGCAGCCTCAACAAAATGAGCTATCCGAACAAAAGAAAATAGTGAGGGAGGTTGCATGTTGGCTGATTTCTTGGCCTCTCCTTCCTTCCGCCCAGACTCCCTCCCCAGAGATGTTCCCCCCCCCCCCCCCCCCACCCCCGCCATCTCCTGTCAGCCATCTTGGCTTACTCTTTGGCCTGCTCCCTCCTCAGGGAGCTGCATTCAAGCAAGGATAGCAAATAGTGCTTGAATTTAAAAAAAAAAAAAAAAAAGGTTGGCTCTTCCCAGTTAATTTAGTTGCACTTTATTTTTTAAATGACAGGGTTTTTCTTTCCTAATTACGAAAGTTATCAAATTCATTGCAAAAAAAAGTTGCAAAATGTAGATAAGCAAGAGAGCAAACGACACATACCAAGTGTAAGCCCATCAGCCAGCTACAATCATCCAAATAGAACCTTTCTTAACAGTTTTGGTTTTTTAGTGTTTCTCTACGAATTCTTATGAAGGAATACTGTTTTTAATGGGATCATATTGAGAATACTAAGTTGTACCCAATATTTTTTTCTCCCATTTGGCAATATATTCTAATTGTACCTTCCTATCACCATTTTTTCAAATAGAGACTTTTTAAAAAAATATATTTTATTCATTTATTTTATTTTGAATTTGACCAGAGAGAGACAAAGAGAGAGAAGGAAAGTGAGAAAGCAAGCTGCCAGGTCCAGGACTCAAACCATGGTCAGCCATGTGAGATTCCAGCCGCCTTAACCACCATGCCACCTGCTGGCCCCTCAAATAGAGACTTTTGCTCTAGGGTGCATGTGCTCACTGGAGAGAACAGAGAGACAGAAAGAAAGAAATCACCCCACCTCCAAGGGGGGATGGCCACACCACAGTCTCTTCTCTTCCATTCTCCTCTTGGGATTTTGGGCATGCAGGCAAACACACGCAGCATAAGTTTTCAAGAAGAGTTCTTTTTAAAAAATTATTATTTTTTATTTTAACTTTATTATTTATTTATTCATTTATTTAAATTTGACCAGAGAGGGACAGAGTGAGAGAGAGAAAAAGAGAAAAAGTGAGAAAGCAAGCTGCCTGGTCTGGGACTCAGACTGCAGTTGACCATGTGGGAGTCCACAGCCCTTAACCACCATGCCACCTGCTGGCATCCACCCAGCATAAGTTTTTTTTTTTTTTTTTTTTTCTGGAGAGGTTTTTTTTTTTTTTTTTAGCTATAGAGCGTGTGTGCTCCCCAGACAGACAGAGAGAGACAGAGAGACAGAAAGCGAGAAATCACCCCCCAGCGGGGATGGCCACCCTGCAATCCCTTCTCCTCCATTCTCCTCTCGGGATCTTGGGCACGCACGCACACGCTCCCCGTGTGAGTTTAAGCCATCAGGTCCGGGGCTCGAACCACGGTCGACTACATGGGAGTCCAGCGACATAGCCATTACACTAACTGCTGGTCCCACCCAGCATAAGTTTTTTTTTTGTTTGTTTTTGTTTTGTTTTTTTTTTGAGAGGTTTTTGCTATAGGGCGCATGCGCTCGCCAGACAGACAGAGAGAGACATAGAGACAGAAAGCGAGAAATCACCCCCCGGGGGGATTGTCACGCCGCAATCCCTTCTCCTCCATTCTCCTCTCGGAATCTTGGGCACGCATGCACACGCGCCCGGCGTGCGTGAGTTTTAAGCCACCGGGTCCGGGACGCGAACCGCGGTCCACTACGTGGGAGTCCAGCGACATAGCCATTACGCTAACTGCTGGTTCCCCCAGCATAAGTTTTACGTGGCTGGCTCTAGGACTCAAATCATGGTCGGTGGGAGGTCACCAATGTAGCCAGTATGCCATTTGCTGGTCCCCATATCACTATTTTTAATAGCTGCATGGTTGGGGCTGGTAGGCAGTATAGTGGTTGAGATGCTGGACTCCCACATGGCCAATCATGGTTTGAGTCCCAGACCTGGAGGCTTGCTTTTTCACTTTCCATCTCTCTCTCTTGTCTCTCTCTGGTCAAATAAAAAAATAATAATAATAAATAATTTTTTGAGAGGTTTTTGCTATAAGGCGTGTGCGCTCACTAGGGAGACAGAGAGACAGAAAGTGAGAAATCACCCCCCAGGGGGGATGGCCACGCCTCAATCCCTTCTCCTCCATTCTCCTCCCGGGATCTTGGGAACGCACGCACACGCGCCCAGCGTGAGTTTAAGCTGCCGGGTCCTGGACTCGAACTGCGGTCGACTATGTGGGAGTCCAGTGACATAGCCATTACGCTAACTGCTGGTTAATATTAATAATATTAAATAAATAATTATTTTTTTAAATTGCTGTGTGATCTTCCATTATCGTAATTCTCTTTATCAATTCCTATTGTTGAACGTTTACATTATTTCTAAGGACTATATTGAAAGTACATAGAAAACATTTAAAAGACAGCAGGGAATGAATTAATCAATGAGAATAAATCAGCCTGTCATTTCTGAGCTAGGTTCTTGAGGCTTCGGACTGTCCTATTAAGTCTTAGCTTAATGTTTGAATGGCAGGGAATACCAGGGGGAGGGACCATGAGACAGGTGTGTGTGGGAATTGAGGTAATGGCTTCAAACAGCATCTACTTATCAACCACAATAAAAGATTTTTCAATTTCAAACAATCCATACAGTCATATTGGTGCAAGCTTTCTATCAGAATATTTATTAATATTACACATAGGATAACAATGAACATTTTTATAGCAATATCTTCACAAAGCTCCCTGATTATCTAGAGGTACACTGACTGAACCAAAAGACAGGATATGCTTGTAAAGCTTATAATTCCAAATTATTTTTCAAAAATTAACACAATTTGGGGCTGGCAGGTGGTGTGGTGGTTGAGGTGCTAGACTCCCACATGGCCGACCATGATTTGAATCCTGGACATAGAGGCTTGCTTTCTCACTTTCTCTCTCTCTCACTGTGTATCTCTTTGGTCAACTTTAAAAAATAATAATAATAAAAAATAATTAGAATAATAATAATGATTGGGGAAAACATAGAAAAGATATTGAATGTTGAAGCGGGGAGATTAATGTCTCTGTACTGACTGACATGCATGGCATTCCCTTTTGAAAAAGTAATGTAATACAATGTAAAGTTATATGTAATTCAATGTAATATAAAGAAGAATATGATGATAATAAAAAAAATAATAATAATAATAATAAATAAAATTAAATAAATAATTATTTTTAAAAAGCTAACACAATTTATACTTTTATCAGGCTTGTTAACTTTTTTTTTTTGGAGAGGTTTTTGCTATAGGGCATGTGTGCTTGCCAGAAAGACAGAGAGAGACAGAGAGACAGAAAGTGAGAAATCACCCCCCAGGAGGAATGGCCATGCTGCAATCCCTTCTCCTCCATTCTCCTCTGGGATCTTGGGCACACACGCACATGCACCCAGCTTGAGTTTAAGCCACTAGAGTCAGGACTCGAACCGCGGTCAACTACATGGGAGTTCAGCAACATAGCCATTACGCTAACTGCTGGTCCCGGGCTTGTTAACTTTTTGATCAACTTCACCATTAATATCTATGGGTCACAGGGTAGGTTATCTTGCATCTCAGTTCCTCCTAACCCAACAAGTCTACTTATAGGTTGTTTTGTCACAGCCAAACCCAAAAGCAGCAGCAGAGGGATTCCTGCCAGGGAATGTCCTAAATCTTCTAGAGATGGGGTTTTTTGGGATTCGAAAAGGAAGCACTAAGTGCCAGGGTGATTAGTCTAAAGCATTTATTAAGGGAACTTATTTATAAAGTGCTGTAACACATCCTTGAGACAGATGGCAAGAGACCAGGGTCCTGAGTCTGTCCACAATGAGGCATTGGGTATGGAATCTTTATGAGGGTTTAAGGAATTTGGCTCAGGGCTGGGGCTCATTTCGTTTGGTGTGGGGCAACAACCTAAACAGCTTTATCAGTACCTGGGAATGCTTAAGTACCTGACCTACGTTCAAGCCTGCCAGGAAAAACATGCACAGAGTCATCAACGTACCCTGTGTTGCTTGGTCAGAAAGAGAAGAAAAGCAGAGGGAACTAGAAGACCATGCCTAGGAGTCCATTGGAAAAAATACTCTTCTATGTACAAAAAGAGACACGATGGAGGACATTTGTTGTAGCATTTTTGTAATAAGAGTAACAACCAAAAAAAGTTGGAAATGGACATTCAGGAATGGGAGGAATCAATTACTTACATTCTTTTGTTAATCCATATTGTGAAATGTGATATAATGATTAAAAAGAACGAGGAAGATGTATAGGACTGGCATGAAATGTTCTAAGACATATATGCTATAACTTGAATATGCCCTTTGTGATCAGTCATTGTAATAGGATTCAAAGGATGAAAACTGGGGCCAGAAGGTGGCATGGTGTCTGGACTCCCATATAGCTGACCATAGTTTGATTCCTGGACCTGGTGGCTTAAGAATCATGCTAGGTGTGTCTGCATGCATGCCTAAAATCCCAGGAGGAGAATGAAGGAGAAGGGAGTGTGGCATAGTTGTCCCCTCGGGGGGGGGGGGGGTGATTTTTCACATTCCTTCTCACCATCTCTCTCTCTCTCTCTCTCTCTCTCTCTCTGGCAAGTACATGTGCCCTATGGCAAACCTACATATATATTTTAAAAAAGGTGGGGCTTTTGGGTGTGATAAAGTCATAAGACACAGCTTCCATGAGTGAGTTCTGGCAGGGTTTATATCAGAGGGAATGAGACCAGGACAGCAGAGAAAACCAGATGGACACAGACCACACTGCACTGCTACAAGTTCTGCCTTCTGCCATGTTATGATGCCCTTGGACTTCCCTGCCACCGGAACTGTGAGTTTTGGGGACTCAAACCACGGTTAGATATGTGGGAGTCCAGTGCTTCAACCACTATGCCATCTGCTGGTCCCCCATTCATGTTTTAATTGATTATCATAATGCTTATTTCTTTTACTGGGAGAAATACATGAATTTTAGTTGAAATGTAATAAAATACAAATTTAGATATACAGATGATATAGGCAGGGGTAGACTAAGACTGATGAAAAATATAGGTAGATATTAAAAAGTGCTGCAGTCTGACTCATGTTCTCCAGGAAGTACACCGTGAGATAGTTCGGCGTGGTTTGAGTCCCCAACCTGGCAGCCTGAAATTCAAACTAGGTGCATGTGCATGTGTGCCCAAAATCCCAAGAGGAGAATGGAGAAAAAGGGACTGTGGCATGGCCATCCCCCCAGGTGGTGATGTCTTGCTTTCTCTTTCTGTCTTTCTGGCAAGTGCACACATCCTATAGCAAAAAAACCTCCCCCCCCCAAAAAAAAAAAATTAAATGTAGGCGGACTTCAGCCTCAGAGATAAAACTCAAGACCAAAGAAAATAAACAAACATTGTGAAAGTTTCTGTGGAAGGACCTCAGCCTCAGAGATAAGATCCAGGAGCAAAGAAGACAATAGACAAACAGTACCAAGGCCCTGTCGTAGAGGGTCATGGCTGGCACCTGGCAGACTGGGTAAGAACTAGTGCACACAAAGATCCAAGGTCTCAGAAACAGGTGCATTCCAAGCACAGAAGTAGATGCATGGAAAGTGAGGTAAAAAACAAAACAAACAAAACAACAACAACAACAACAACAAAAATCCACAAAAACCAGCATGGTATGTTCAGGAACAATTGCAAAAGTATTAACTTTTTAAGGGATGGTCATTTAGCTAGCTATAGCTCACTTAAAGTCCATCTCTCTCTCTTTTTTTTTTCTGTAATTGAAATTTATTGGTTGTGTTGAGGTTCAGTACAGACATTTCAATTTGTACCCAATTCTTAACATACATACCAAAAATTTAAAAAGCCAAGTATAGTGATTCTTTTTAAGTTATTCCAGTGACATTCCAGCTTCAAATTTGTAGACAAAATTTCCTTAAGAGGATATTAAGAACCACTGTCTTCAAATGTTGAAAGCTGTTACGTAAGTCCCACCAAATCACAATTTAGTGTCATACACACTACATACTTCAAATTTCCAATCTTTCACAGCACAGTAACAAAATTATTAGGAAAACTGGACTACCACGACCAAAAATGCACACAATTCTGACAGGGAGAGCAACAATCAAAGAGTGTTTTTTTTTTAGGAAACAGTACTACTAAAAAATATAAGAGAAGTAATTTAAAATATTCAAGACACATTAAGTGCATGACTGTGACTCCAAACTGCCATTTTAGTATGCTTTGTATTTAGGATATTAAAAACTATGTACTCACCCCCACCTATGGAATATTAAGCTGACATGCAAGAGAGTCAAAGCCTCCTATATCCCACTATTTTCTAGTTGTACTGAAAATAAACAACTAGTAAATGAAAAGCATGCACATTTGGGACCAGCAGTTAGCATAATGGCTATGTCGCTGTACTCCCACGTAGTCGACCGTGGTTCGCGTCCCGGACCCGGTGGCTTAAACTTACGACAGGCGCGTGTGCGTGCGTGCCCAAGATCCCGAGAGGAGAGTGGAAGAGAAGGGATTGCGGCATGGCCATCCCCCCTGGGGGGTGATTTCTCACTTTCTGTCTCTCTGTCTCTCTCTGTCTGGCGAGCGTACACGCCCTATAGCAAAAACCTCTCCAAAAAAAAAAAAAGCATGCACACTTAAAAAAATGGGATGAGGTGGGTTTCTCTCCTTCTTAAAAATGTTTCTAGAGTGAGACCAGCAGTTGGCATAATGGCTATGACGCTAGACTCCTATGTAGCCAACCGCAGGTTTGAGTCCTAGACCCAGTGGCTTAAACTTATGCTGGGCGCGTGCGCATGCATGCCCAAGATCCTGAGAGGAGAATGGAGGAGAAGGGATTGTGGCGTGGCCATCCCCTCTGGGGGGCGATTTCTCACTTTCTGTCTCTCTGTCTCTCTCTGTCTTTCTGGAGACTGCACATGCCCTAAAGCAAAAACCTCCCCCCCCAAAAAAAAAATGTTTCTAGAGCTACTAAAAAACTTGCATTTACAAAATAGTTGATGAAAATATTCCTCTGGATTGTACAAGAGGGGAGACAGGGACCACTGATAAGACATGATATATGATATTACTCAGACTTGACTTCTTTCTTGCCTGCTTCATTAGAGGGTGGATTCTCTTCATTTTTAGTCTCTCCATTTTCTGTAGGTAAATCTTTAGTGTCTCGGTTGGCCACATCACCCTGTCTCCCCTCTGCTGCCCTTTTCCCTTTTGTTTGCACTCTTTTGAAGATTTATCCTTCCCTGCCACCTTTTTTGGCTTCATCTCCACTTTTGCAGGAGCAGGTTTAGCTGACAGCCTCACTGATCTCCTCTTGGGCTCTTCCTTGGCTGCCCTCTCGGCTGAGCTGACCTTCCTCTTGGGCATCTTGGCTGCGGACAGGGTACATGCTGGGTGCCTGGGAGGCCGCGGCGCACCTAAAGCCTTTGCGGAGTTGAGTGGATACATCCTACTGCTCCTTCTGTCACCTGAGCTGCTGGAACTCCTCCCCCCTCTTTTTTATGAAGGAGAGAGAGAGAGAGGAAAAGAGAGACAGGAGTAGGCATTTTTGACAGGGTCTCTCCATGTCATGATCCTCCTGCTCCAGCTTCCCAGTTACCTGGGATTATAGTCCTGGCAGGTTCAGGTTGGCCCAGGAACTAAACCTAGACCTCCAATGTGGTTTCCAGTCGACCACACAGTAGTACTACCTGTGGGCTGCTGCAGCTGGGCAGACACTCAATTTGTTTTCCTCCAAGGCTCTATTTCTTCATGTTAATCACAAAGTCATAAAAGACCTTTTGAACTGTAGACATGCACTGTCAATCATGTTTGTATGATACATTAGAAAAATAACTGTGTCATACAAAAGGAAAGGAAATGAGTCTCATGGGACTTGTCTTGGAAAACCTAGCCAGTTCTCAAGAATCATTGGTTCCTCTTCTAACAGCTCAGAAACTGTGTCTTCCTTCTTTTTTTTTTTTTTAATTTTAATTTTTTAGAGAGATTTTTGTTGTAGGGTTCATGCACTCTCCAGAGAGACAGAAAGCAATAAATCACCCCCAGGGGGATATCTATGCTGCAATCCCTTCTCCTCCATTCTCCTTTTGGGATTTTGAGCACTCATGCACATACACCCAGGGTGAGTTTCAAGCTGTTGGGTTAGGACTTGAACCATGATCACCCATATGGGAGGCCAGTGGCATAACCATTACTCCATCTGCTGGTCCCCATGTCTTCCTTCTTAAAAGGAAGGCCTGAAATTGATATGCTCCTATGACATGATTTGGGTCATGTCCTGCCATAGCACAGAATCTTCATTGGCTCCCCATTGTCAGTGGGCTTGTCTGTCTTCTTGTCCTTCTTCCGTTCTTTCTTCTTTTTTGAATATATATTGTACAAAAAAAATGACAAAAATTTTCATTTTTGAAAAACAGCCACTTTTGACTTTTGGGTGACTATCCTACAAATTATTTCTTTATGTAAAGGAAAAAATATAGACAAATTCATACATATTTACATAAATTTATCTGCCACCACTGCCTTCTCTTCTGTTTAATTGGTTAAAACATTAAATTACAAAGTTTGTCAGAAAACGATTTCCTCATCAAATTTTATTTAAGTTTTAATTCCTTACCTTAGCATTTAAGACAGTTTCCCTTCCCTGGAAACTTTCTTTCCTATTCTTCATTTACCTGAACAATATTTGACTCAGGTCCTACTTAGTATGTAAAACTTTTTTTAAGAGATATTTTTGTTAAAGGGCATGTGTGCTCACCGGAACATAGAGACAGAAAGTGAGAAATCAACCCCAGAGGGGATGGCCACACCACAATCCCTTCTCCTCCATTCTCATCTCAGGACCTTGAGCACGCATGCACACATACCCAGTGTGAGCTTAAGTCACCAGGTCTGGGACTTGAACCAAAGCTGACTACATGGGAGTCCAGTGTGGCATAACCATTATGCCATCTGCTGGTCCCCTATGTGTGAGACTCTTGAAGTATTAGAAAAGCCACCCAACCTCTATAGAAGCATCGTTCAATAATTCTTTCTCTATAGAACTTACCTGCCACCCATTTGCATTCAACATATACTATTAGGTTGTCAGAAAAGTCATGACATATTTTTCTATGCAAAAATCTGTCATGACCTTTTCTAACAACCCAATAGCTTTTCTGGTTATTTATCTCTTTCTTAACTGCAGTAAAAACTGTCTTGGAATCCTTTTATCCTTTGCCTTACTTAACACAGCGCCCTAGATTCAATACACAACTTATGAATATTTGATAATAGAGATGAGGATGCTATTACCACCACTTCCCACTGACGTTTGATTCCTAAGTATCTGTGAAGATATAGGCATTTCTTGCCCTAATCTTTCTCATTTGAAGTGCTAACAATTTCTTTGCTTTAAAAAATATTTTATTTATTTATTATTATCATTTAATTTTACAGAGAGAGAAAGAGAAAGAGGGAGGGAAAATGAAAAAGTAAGCCTTGGGAACCAGCAGTTAGCGTAATGGCTATGTCGCTGGACTCCCACGTAGTCGACCGCGGTTCGCGTCTCGGACCCGGTGGCTTACAACTCACGCCGGGCACGTGTGCGTGTGTGCCCAAGATCCCGAGAGGAGAATGGAGGAGAAGGGATTGCGGCGTGACCATCCCCCCTGGGGGGTGATTTCTCGCTTTCTGTCTCTATCCGTCTGTCTGACGAGCGCACGCGCCCTATAGCGAAAAACCTCTCCAAAAAAAAAAAAAAAAAAAAGCCTTCAGGTCTGGTACTCAAACTGCAGTTGGCCACGTGGGTGTCCAGTGCTTTAAGCATCACACCATCTGCCAGCCCAAGGTGCTAACAATTTCTATAGTTCTAACTCTGACATGACTCTTGCTTAGAGTCTAGTAAGAAAATTTCAGCCTCATCATTTTTTTTTTAGAGAGAGAGATTTTTGCTAACGGGTGTTGTATACTCACCAGAGAGACAGAGAGAGATAGCAAGCAAGAAATTACCCCCCAGGAGGGATGGCCACGCCACAATCCCTTCTCCGTTCTCCTCTCAGGATTTTGGACACACACACACACACACATATGCACCCAGCGTGAGTTTTAAACCACTGGGTCTGGGACTCAAACTGCAGTTGACTACATGGGAGTCCAGGGATGTAAACATCACACCTTCTGCTGGTCCCCGAGAATTTTAATTTCTTTTTTCTTTTCTTTTTTTTTAGAGAGAGAGGATTTGCTATAGGGCTCATGTGCTCGCTGGAAAGACAGAGAGAGACAGAGACAGAAAGTGAGAAATCACCCCCCAGGGGGGATGGCCACGCCGCAATCCCTCCTCCTCTACTCTCCTCCTGGGATCTTGGGCACACATGCACACATGCCCAGTGTGAGTTTAAGCTGCTGGTCCAGAACTCGAACTGCAGTCGACTACATAGAGTACAGCGACATAGCCATTCCGCTAACTGCTGGTCCCGAGAATTTTAACTTCTAAGAGCTTTCCTTAATACACACTTAATAAGATACAACACACTTTCCTCCCTTCTCACAATTCCCTTCCTCTTTTTTCCTTTCTTTGAACTAAACTTCCTTAAAATGCTGACTTTATCATTTTACAAAAGGGCTAGAAGCCAGGGGCTTCCCAGATGTAGCATGAACAATTTTCTTCTGGCCACAATGATCTTCACCACCTGAGGTCTATCATAAATTAGCTGCCAGCCTGTCACTTCTCTTTTTAGTTGCTACTCTCTGTTCCAGGTTCTTTATACAGTTAATCCACCCCGTACTGACAATAATTCTGCAAAGTACGTCTGTTCTCCATTTTCTTGATGAGAGAAGGGAAACTCGGAAACATTAAGGAGGGTGCAGATACCCTGACACCATTTAAAAGAGGTGCATTTAAACCAGAAAAGCCAATCTACTGACTCTACAGAATATTTTAGAGTAAATTAAAATATTATAAATCCTTCAAGGAAAGGCATTTGCTAAAAGGTTCAGATTTCTTTGAGACTATCAATGAACACGTATTTACTCCTTTCTAAGTTTAATTCTTGAAATCTCTGGCCCTGTGTGAGGCTTTTTCTAACATATTCAGGCCTTAAAGTTTCCATGAGGATCCAACATCTTTCTAGGTAGTACGTTCACATCTCAGGACTCGCTGGGTGAAGATGACCTGGTGACGGGCAGGGAGGACAAACTGGACCACAACCACGACCTCCCATTGGGTGGGACAGATGCTGAGGCTGGATACAGCTGCAGGCCCGGGAGGAAGTCTATTCCTGCCTCATCAAGAGGTTATGACATTGGGTGGGAAAACACGGTTCAGGACAGCGGTCAAGGTCACGATATCCGAGATCCAACAGTGGTGATGCCCTAGGATGGTGGCTGCGGCTGTTTACAAGTGCATCCCGTGTACCTGGAACTTCATCGATATTATCTAAAATCTTAAAAAAGAGTTTCCCAAAGCGTGATCCATGAAACACAGGTCTGTACTTTGACATAGAAAAGGTTCTGGGGTAAAATAAGGATGAGAAATAACGCACTATTCCCATCATGGCAAAGAGATTAGATTTTTTTTTTTTTTAAAAAAAGGCTTTTGCCTTAGGGGGCAGAGCGAGAGAGACAGACAGACAGATAGATAGTGAGAAGGAAAGTGAGACATTTTCAAGCCACCAAGTCTGAGACTTGAACCGCAGTTGACCATGTGGAAGTGCAGCTACGTAACTCCTACACCATCTGTTGGTTCTAAGAGTAGATTATTAAAGGCTCTGAGAATACAAAAATATGCACTGGCTTCATGTCTCAGTGGTATTGTGCTACTTAAGAGAAGCCTCATTCTACATGGAGACCATGGTTCAAATTCCAGGCTTGGTCTGTCTGAAACATGCCAGGCATGCTTGCAGGTACCCAGAATTCCATGGGCTGGACGACTAGAGGAAAAGGATCATGGCATGACCAGATCTTGTGGAAGGTGCCTCTCTCTCTCCCTCTGTCTCTCTCTCTCTTTCACTCTGACATTCATATGCTCTATCACGAACAAGGAAAAAAAATAATAAAACTTAAAAACAAAAACAACTTGTAATCAAGAAGCCATGCTGGAGGCCAGAAGATGGTGCAGAAGTTAAGGCAGCTGCATCCCACATGACTAAGTGGCTTGAGTGCTAAACCCAGTGGTTTAAAAATCATGTTGGTCACATGTGCATGTGTGCCCAAAGTCCTAAGAGAAGAATGAGGAGAAGGGATTGCAGTGTGGCCATCACCTTGGGGGGCTGGGGGATGATTTCTCACTTATCCTCTCATTATCTCTGGCAAATGCACATGCCCCATAGCAAAAAAACTTTTTAAAAAAAGTTCTCAAATATAGTGAAGGATTTTTTTTCCTGAAAGTGGAAAAATAGGAGCTAGTTTGCTAAGTAAAGCAAAGAAACAGTGCAGAAGCAGAGCTCAGAGCTGTAAGAAATATATTTCTATGTCTATTTCCTCAAAGAAAGTATGAGCTCCCAGTGGAATACCAGAAAAGACACTCAAAAAGAGTTTTTGAAATTGCAAAGAGAATTGATAAGTAATGAATACAATCCCAAGATCAAACAAGGGCTGGATGAAGGGCGCCTTAGGAAAGAGAGTGGACATCTTTTCTGAAGTAGAAGGAGAGTAAGAGGCACTGACAGGAAACACAGGGACATTCTGGAAGAAGAGACTACAAAGGAGTTGTTTGGCAGCGCATAGGAGACTCACATCAGCTGGTCTTGATCAGTGCACTCCCACGAGGGGAGGTCACTGCTCATGCAGGGAGCTGGCAGCAGTCAGAGGCCGGGCAGAGTGGGAAAGGAACTGAACGAGACTGAAATCAGCAGTTGGGACCCATATGTTTTGGAGTCCAAAGAGATGCAGAACAGTTTTGCTGAGTAACAGTGAGAATCCAATATGAAGAGTGGCCATACAATGTGGTATGTAAGGGCAGGTCCCTGAAGTCAGACTAAGCAGGTTTGGATTTGAATCTCAGATCCTCCCTTTTGGTCAGAGTGAAATTAAAGAATAGATGTAAAAGGTTGAGATTAATACTTGGCCCATTAGTAAGCACTTGTTAAGTATTGGTTGTTATTATTATTAGCATTTTGTGATGCAACTAGCATAAGAATTTTGTGATTTTTCTTTAAGAAACATGAGGTTACCTGGGACAACCAAAAGTAGGAGCAAAGTCATAACACGAGGCAGGGATCTGCAACTGAAGATTGGCCCGGCAAGCACTGTGGGAGGGCAGAAGATGATAAGTCTCGGTTCCTAATTAGGTAGCGAGTGTAGTAAAGCCCACAAGAGAGGCGAGGGATCAAATAGCGGTGCAGCAGTAATACAATGCATGCTCTACAATGCTGAACCAACATGGGAAGGTCCCAAGTTCATGTCCTGGGGCCTCCTAGTACACATTCAATGAGCCTGCAGATGCCCATGGTCTAGGCTGGCTGAAGCTGAGGGTGGATCATGGCATGCAGACCCTGCTGAGGGTGCCTACTTCTCTCTTTCACAGAAGAAGAAATAAGGAAGGCAGGACACTTCAACTTGAGCTTTTAGCTGGAGAAATACTGAGGGTAATGATAAGACCTAAAATGTTGCCATAAAAGCCATGGCTGACATACCTGCATTCATTTTATCCCATCGACAACTTTTTGCCAGCCACTCTTCTGGTGCTGAGGATATAGTCATCAACAAAGCCCTTGTGGAATCTAAATTCCAGGGACGGTGCTAGCCATTATCCAGCTCTCCCTAAAACTCCTTCCTCACATTATTGTCTTAATCTTCTCAACAAGGTCCAAATGATAATAGAACAGTAACAGTAGGTATCAGTAGAGTGAGCCCAAAGGTTTGAAAGGTGTTTGCAGCTTCTTCATCTTCACCATATCTTCAATGGCACTTTTGTTAAGCTCAACAAGGCCTCAATTAACATGCTGAGAATTGTGGAACCATATATTGCATGCGGGTACCCGAACCTGAAGTCAGTAAATGAACTGATCTACAAATGTGGTTATGGCAGAATCAATAAGAAGCAAATTGACAGATAACTCCTTGATTGCTGGATCTTGGTAAATTTGGCATCATCTGTATGGAGGATCCGATTCATGAAATCTATACTGTTGGAAAACCTTCAAAGAAGCAAAAATCTTTCCGTGGCCCTTAAAATTATCTTCTCCATGAGATGGAATGAAGAAAAAGACCACCCATTTTGTAGAAGGTGGAGATGCTGGCAACAGGGAAGACCAGATCAACAGACTTATTAGAAGGATGAACTAAGGTATCCACCATGACTATTTTTGTAATCTGGTCAGTAAATAAACAGAGTGACTGTTCATAGACTGCAGTATATTGTTCTAATAGTAACTTTTTGTTAGCTTGCCTCTGCCTTCCCTTAAGAATTGTGGCACATCTTGGTGCTTGGTAAAATTAAGTCAAAACTTCTGCAAGACTAGGGCCCTTTTTTTATTTTTGTGAAAATCATTTAGGGACCATTGAAAGGTTTTTCCTACACCAGAAAGGCCTAATGTTTCCTCTTTGAATTTTGCTGAGTAAAAATGGGTTTATTCAAAGAAAATTTATTTCAAGGCATTCATGAATGATTTGTAGATAAGGCAATAAAATAAAGGTCAGTTCACCAAAAATAAATTAATTAATTAATTAATTAATTTAAAACAAACAAACAAACAAAAGAGCTGTTCTATATTTAATCTCTGTGCTATTGATGTTGGCAACTAAAGGAGAAAGCCTTAAGAACTGAGGAGCTTCAGACTTGTAAGATCAGAACATCAGGGCTATCCACGGGTCCTGAGTGCCCGAGATGATGGGAGAAGATGAGGGACAGAGGGAAATGAGACCTTGGTATTGAAGTCCTCAAAGAAGGTGAAAGTTTGCTGTGAAGCAGTGAGGTCTCTGAAGGAGATGAGGAGACAGAGCCATACAGAGGGAACAGCCCTGGTTTGTAAGAACAACAGCTGGTTGCTCATTCCTGCTGGGTGATATGAGTGGAAGAAGTCCTAGAAGGTCTTTGAGCCCCTGTGAGAAAGCTGGAGGATCTCTTCAGGCAACAGATGAAAAGAACAGGCCTGGCAGAAGCAGCTGAGGGCAGAAGAGCATCTGGAACACCATGTCAGAGGCCTTCAGATGGGTGGGCAGAGGCTGGGGTGAAAGAAAGATTTCATTTGGAAGAGTTGGCAAGAGAAGCAAGGAGGCTGGGAGGTAGGCTGGAGGGGTGAATTAGAGAGAAGGCCAGAGAGCACTGCATATACAAAGAATCTTGTCAGAGGTGGTTGAGGGTTGCACGTGCCACATTCCAAGTAGAATGTCAGAGAGGGAAAGTCCAACTGCAAACCTACCTGCCTAAGTGTGCACCACTCATCAATGGCCTCCACTTGGTCTTTGGTGCCAGGGAAAGGAGGCTCTGGCATCAGCAGAACTTTCCAGAAAAACAGGACTGCTACTAGTCTACCCCATTGAATTCTGAGGTGTTTGTGATTGCCAAATTGGAAAGAGCAAAGATATTACCAGGTATATACTATTTTGCAGTCATATCATCTCATTATGACCATGCCAGGAGTCTGTGGTGACATCAAATCCCTGATCATTACAACTATGACTTTGGTACATTTTTGAGATGTCAACTTGTCCAGTTAATAGGGACTAAAGAAGGTAATGTGAGTGATTTGGACCTCGAGAAAATTCCCCCAAAACTAACTTAGAGATTTCGTCAGCTGTCCTTTAACAGAATTGATCTGTTCCTTTTGACTCAAATTTATGCTTCTCCAGATATGTAATTTAGAGGTTTTTTTTAATAGGGTGTGGAGGAAGGAGGTTGGATCCAGTCCAGTGTTGTCAAACACTCCTGGAGGCCAGTGGTGTAAATCTACAAAGGATGAAAAAAATAAGGTCTATGGGAGGAGAAGAGAGACTTTTGTTTAAAAGGTCTAACGTATGATTACCTCCAAACTTTCCTACGTGTGTGACCCATGTGGGAGCTTGTTAAATGGCAGATGCTCATTCAGAGAGCTTGGCCTAGGGCCATAGATTCTGCAGGTTTATCAAGCTCCCAGGTGCCACTGCTGCTGGTCTCAGACCATCTGTTGAGCAGTGAGGATCTACGGACACTGTGTAACTAATCCAAAGTTAGCTTCAGAAGATGGACTGTTTTTGAGGTAAGGTAACAATGCCTGAAAACATATTTGACACTAATTTTATGTATTTTATATAGGATAACTGCAAAACTGGTAGTCAGAATTTGAAGTTTTAAATTTTGATTCTTTTATGTTTTAGCAGTAGTACTTTGGGCAAACTTTCTTTGAGTCTCAGTTCCCTCATCTAAAAAAAGTAGAGGGAACCAGCAGTTAGCATAATGGCTATGTCGCTGGACTCCCACGTAGTCAACCGTGGTTCGCGTCCCGGACCTGGTGGCTTAAAACTCACGCCGGGTGCGTGTGCGTGCGTGCCCAAGATCCCAAGAGGAGAATGGAGGAGAAGGGATTGCGGCGTGACCATCCCCCCCGGGGGGTGATTTCTCGCTTTCTGTCTCTATGTCTCTCTCTGTCTGTCTGGCAAGCGCACACGCCCTATAGTGAAAATCTCTCCAAAAAAAAAAAAAAAAAAAATAGAGATAATAAGATCTGCCTTGGCCAACTGACCTGATGGTGATTATGAGGATCAAACAACTCATTTGAACGTGCTTTATTAACTGAAAGTGCTACACATGTGCAAGCATTATTATCACTGCAGTGTTACTCGAAATTAAAAAAATGAATTTTTCCCACCCTACCCCCACCTGAGTCCCATGTGGAACTTGCAGCCAAGGAGAGCGGAGGTGGCAGTGCCCAGGCTCGAACTGGAGACTCTGCAGAGTCCGGGGTCTCTCTCTCAGGACCGGCAAGAAAAACTGGCTTTTTCTCAAGTATTTTCCCCAGTCTGTTTGGAACTAGGGAAATGAAGATTTTAATTTGGGGATTAGATAGATCATGAAAAAAATACAATTTTGTATAGATAACAGATTGGAGAAGTCGTTACCACTATTCCTACTATTGGATTTAATGTAGAGACAGTAACATATAAAAACCTTAAATTCCAGGACCAGTAGTTGGCATAATGGCTATGTTGCTGGACTCCCATGTAGCCGTCCACAGTCCGAGTCCCAGACCCAGTGGTTTAAACTCACACCGGACACGTGTGTGTGCATGCCCAAGATCCCAAGAGGAGAATGAAGGAGAAGGGATTGCAGTGTGGCCATCTCCCTTGGGGGGTGATTTCTCACTTTCTGTCACTCTCTCTTTCTGGTGACGGCATGCGCCCTATAGCAAAAACGTCTAAAAAAATAAACACCTTAAATTCCAAGTCTGGGATTTAGGAGGACAGATAAATACCAGGCTATACTAGAGATGTTATTATTCAAATACAGATGCAGTCATTTATGTAGTAGTCAGCTGTGAGCGAGATTGAATTGGCCCGAGTTAGTTGCCATGTTGGAGAAAGAAGAGCTGAGGAAAGCCATTTTGGTGGTGTCTGCAAATAAGCAGGACATGGAACAGGCCATGGCTCCCTCAGAGATGGCAAATTCACTTGAATTACCTGCCTTTAAAGGACTGAAAATGGCAAATATTCAAAACATCAGCAAACAAAGGCACTGGGCTTGATGAGGCCATGGAATGGTTAGTTGAAACATTGAAAAGCAGATAATAATTCAGTCAGTTCAGCTCATCCAAAATTAAGGCTGCATCACATATCCCTTTGGAAACAGTCACATGCGCCTCACGCTTCTAAGTGTTAAAGCTGTCTCATTGTTGGTATGTACTGAACTGAATGCAGCATTTGTAATGAGAAAAATAAGTATTTGATTGGAGGGGTAACTCAGCTGAATCATCTGAATGTTCTTTTTTTTTTTTTTTTTTTTTTTTTTTTTTTTTTTTTTTTTTAAGAACAAAGTTCTGAGCAAACTGTATTGGTTTATTTACAATTGTAATTTATAAACAGTAACACAAACATCTTTACATTAATATTATGAAAAAAGTCTCATGGCTGAAATGGGTGAAAAATGAGACTTCAGGACATTTCTAAAGGGGATGCTGAGAAAAGGGGAAAAAATTCAATACGACAATTTTAGAGGAGAGTTATAAATACCAAGTACTGCACCAAGTGCAATTTCATGCAAATGTCTTCAACCACTCAAACTGCTTTTACTTAGATATTAGAATAAACTTTCATGAATTATGTTCCTTTAAATTGCTTGATTTCCATTATATAAATCAAAGTAACGGGCTGTTAACTGGATGCATCAATATTTTTATCAACCCTTGAAAGATAATCCATCACACTGCAGGACACAGCAGACTGTGAGTATGCTACCTTCCCAACAGATTTTTACAAAGTCACTCCGAGTCCTTAATATGCTCCTGGATTTCTCTTGCCAACTATGCCTAATTTGGACCTCAATAAATTAAATTGAGAAAGACACACAAAAAAGATCACTTTCAGTTTTTTCATATTTAAAAATTAAAAATAGTTTTCAAACCACCAGAACTTTAATGAGAAGACAAAACCAAAGAGAAAGAAATTTCAGAAAGTGATGATAAAAACAGTTGTAGGTGATCAATAGCTCTTTAAATATTAGCTTTTATTTAAGTGGATATTAGTGTGGTCACATATCAAGATCTCAGTGAGGATAAATCGAATTGTGCTAAAAATAAAAACTTTTTGAAATATCCTAGATCAAGTAATTCACCTGTAAAATAAAGACCAATGATACTTTTACAGATATAATTCTGTCCCCAAAATGTTAATTTTAATCTTAACATGCCTACCTACTTATTGCAATGCTTTTAACTGCTTCTTAGAAACCATTAAGATGAAGTTTAGTATTTCTGAAGCAATTAGTGTCTAAATAATTAGCCAAAGGAGCAAAGATGATTAGAAATAGGTTTCAATATTCAATTTTCAACAAAATCAACTGTATTTTGAGTTGGGTGAAATTTTCATCCAGTTCATTAAAAGATTTCACTGTTTTTAATAAGAACAGAAACAGTGAGCTAATTATTAACCTATGTTTTCACTTTCTGATAACTGCTCAGTGGGTAAAACTAAATGTGGCAATTAAGCAAGTCTCTAACAAATTCTAATTTTCAGTGAAGACTTTGCAAATATGTATGTGTAAGGTTGTTTGAAACCTGAAAATGATGCATGTTCCCTTAAAACAGCTCTTCAAAACAGAACTGCATTCTGCACCCTTAGTCCACAAGGGCACGGGGTCAGTTACTTCAGAGCCACTGAATAACTGACCTTCATAATAAATCATTTTATAAAACCGAAAATGCAAAAGGAAAATTAAAAAAAGTATAGCTGTCCAGAGATTGATTATAATAATTTACACTTTCTTAGACCTGTTATTCAAGCGCCCCCCTGAGTCAGTGACAGGGCTCCAGTTAGTATTCAGTCAGAAAATATATGTCCATCTTTCTCTTGGTTGCCTTCATTTCTTTTTAAATAATTTTCTTCTATATTAACTTTCCAAAGCATCCAAAACTTTCATGATCTGTTGTTTTATTGCTTTGGTGGCATCCCCTGCATTTGGAATCAAGTACCTTTCAATTGCCAAGATTTCTATTCCTGAAGGATTGCTGTTTCCATACTTGAAGGTAATTAGCTCAGGATGTTTTTTTTTGGATGTAATTTTAACTACAGAATCTAGTGCTTGTCGAGACTGTATATAAGCCAATCCTTTCCGTGAAAGAATCTCTCTTAAACAGTACATATGTGTTGCAGTGACCAACAGATGACTAGGAAACATGTGTCCACTTTCTTTCACTTCTTTACAAGGAAAATGATGCTTGACATCTGGCTTGTTTATCCAAGTCTGAGTCTGAATGTTTACAACCTCTTTTCTATCATCATCTGACATTGAAGAACTGTCAATTTCATCTGTGTCGTACTCTTCTTCATCCCCAATGCTGAAAACAGGCTTCACCCCACGGTAAGGCTTGCCCACTCTGTCACTGCTGCTCACATGCCGCTCTGAACATGCTCTGTCTGGCCAAGGAAGATTGAAAGACATTCGGTCCACAGGAGTGGATGTATTCTCAATAAAACTGATAACTTTTTCCCTGACATTAACAGATTTCGTCTTCAAGGCCACAGTCATTTTATTTACTAGTGATTTCATTCCTCTATCATTTGAGCCATTAGAAGATTCACCATCAACAGAAGAACTGATACTGCTTCTTGAGCCTGAGGTACTAGCAATCCAATGACCATATCCATTTTCTGGTCCATCCACGTTAATGTCTGCCAGGTGCTGTTGCAATGCCATAAATCCTCCACTGGCAATACTCACATATTCTTTGTTTTTCTGTAAGAAGTGTGCCAGGACCATGTTCATATACATGTCTTCTTCCTCCCTGCCGCTGCCCATAAAACAGAGGTGCTCCCCGCCAGCTATAGAGCCCGACTCAATAGATTGCTTCTGTGCTTCCAGCAAAGATTTGACAGACTGTGCAAACTCAGATGGATTCTGGAGCATCAGATCTGAATCTAAGTGGAAAGCAGTTGATAGATGCCCAGCATTATACTGTTCTGCAGGACGGCAATCCACCACAAAGAACCGCACTCCTTCCCCTTGCAGCTGATTGGCTTGAAGGATCTCTGACACTGAGACAGCCAGACAAAGTGCCTGACTCAGATCTCCATCATCATCCTTAATCCCCAACAATGTACTACCAAAGAGATGGTGATTATCCTTCCTAAAAGAAGCCGGTGTTTTACTGCAATAATACTGAGCCAGAGAAAAAAGGTCTTCTATATCTTCTAGATTCAAACTGGATGGAGTATTTTCCAAAAATTGGATAACTTCTTCCTTGCTGTCTGACTCTTGTGCTAAAATAACTTCTTTTGCATTAACAAGGATAATTAACATTAAGAAGTAAATAAAAAATGGATCTGCTTGTTGGAGATAGCCATCCCATATTGCCTGAGTGACTTCAATGGAACAGTAACAGGCAAAAAGGCTTCCAAGCCAGTTGAGTGCATAGGAGTCTGGAGTAATTTTCTTTGTATCAAGAAAAGAACAAAGCTCAGGTTCATGGTACTGGATGAGTAATCGGAAGAGATGAAATGGTCTCCCCTTCAGGAAACAATCCCTGGGAATGTACTTATTCATGACAGCATAAAAGCAGTTGTATAAATCGCTACGTGGAAGTTGAAGATGCACCAATGGTTTGAGTAGATGTATCCAGCTAAGGGATGTGCTGTATTTAATGTTACGTGATTTACAATAAAAGGTAATTACGGATTCAATATTCAAAAGTAATTCTGCTGTCTTCTCTTCTGGCACTGAAAGCCGGTCAATAAACTCTTGGCAATCTTTGTGAATAGTGTTCTGTTCTGGCAGGTCTAAAATACCATCCCATGATGCCAAACTGTCGCCTTTTCCTGCAACATTCAGAGCAATCTTCCAAACTTTGGCCCTCAGATCAGCAGGTAGTGGTCTACCTTGAATTATATTTCTCAAAGTTTCAAGATCACAGCCTCCTGCTTCCAGAGCTTCTTCAAGATCTTTTTCCCAGCCGTCCCCGCTCGACGTCGGCAGTGGCAGAACCTCTTCTCCTTCCGCCATTGCTCTGAATGTTCTATGTAATGTATAATATCCCTTCCTCGCTTGTGTTAAGGTATATATATATATAGGGAACCAGCAGTTAGCGTAATGGCTATGTCGCTGGACTCCCACGTAGTCGACCATGGTTCGCGTCCCGGACCCGGTGGCTTAAAACTCACGCCAGGCGTGTGTGCGTGAGTGCCCAAGATCCCGAGAGGAGAATGGAGGAGAAGGGATTGCGGCGTGACCATCCCCTCTAGGGGGTGATTTCTCGCTTTCTGTCTCTATGTCTCTCTGTCTGTCTGGCGAGCACACGCGCCCTATAGCAAAAAACCTCTCCAAAAAAAAAAAAAAAAAGGTATATATATATATTTTTTCTTGAGAGAGATTTTTGCTACAGGGTGCATATGCTCACTGGAGAGACAGAAGACAGAAAGTGAGAAATCACCTTCCCCGGGGGGAATGGCCATGCCACAATCCCTTCTCCTCTATTCTCTTCTTGGGACTTTGGGCATGCACACACACATGCCTGGAGTGAGTTTTAAGCCACTGAGTCTGGGACTCGAACCGCTGTTGACTACATGGGAGTCCAGCGACATAACCATTATGCCATCCTCTGGCCCTGAGGTATATATTCTATTTGTATGAAATTCTTTTCAAAAATAACCCTGTTTAAAGAATGCAGTCTGGATGGGGGGGAGCCCCTCCTATTTTTAAATCAGTGGTTGCAGCTTATTTGTATAGACACTAACAAGTATCTTTTTTTTTTTTCCTTTGAGAGGATTTTGCAATAGGGCACGTGCCCTCGCCAGAAAGACAGAGAGAGGCAGAGAGACAGAAAGCGATAAATCACTCCCCAGGGGGGATGGTCACGCCGCAATCCCTTCTCCTCCTTTCTCCTCTCAGGATCTTGGGCACGCACACACACGCGCCCAGTGTGCGTTTAAGTCACTGGGTCCAGGATTCGAACCATAGTCGACTATAGGGGAGTCCAGCAACATATCCATTAAGCCAACTGCTGGTTCCTCTAAACACTAACAAATATCTTAACTCATATTTTTTTTTCTCTTAATATAAATTAAGTCATTCCAAAGATTAGACGCAGTAGACTAGGCTGGGAACCTAGTGTGTGTAATGTCTTCATTTGCTTAACTGACTACTTTATAAGCTGCTTTGTTTAAAAGCCTTTAGTTGCAGGCATGAATATAACTTCACTGACTTGCCTGTAAGTAACTGTCATTATATGGCACCTTATATTTGTCAAAAAATATTTAATGTTTATTGGACCGCTGATCTGTGCAAGAATTCTGTGAGGGAGGCAGGACAGGTTATAATGTCTTTGCTTTATGGACATGGACCCAAGGTTCTGATAGTTTTGCTTGCACAAGGTTGCCTACTAATGAGAGAAGAAGAGGGATAAAAATGGGTCTTTTGGGGACAGCTAGTGATTTCGTAGTTAAGGTTGCTAGATCCCACATGGCCACTGCACAGTTCAAGTCATAGACTTGGTGGTCCAAGGAGAATGGAGAAGGGATTGTGGTGTGGCCATTCCCCCTTGGGGGGGTGCTGTCTCACATTCCTCTTTTCTCTTTCTGTCTCTGATGAGTGCATGTACCCTACAGAAAATTTTTTAAAAAGTAAGAATTTGGGGTAAGAAGTTTGTCCCATTAACTATGCTGTATATTCCTAAAAATGCCAATATTCACAACAGTCTAACTCTTAAAATTCTGCCAATTAGTCATGGAACATTCAAAATAATGTCTATATACTTACTTTTAAAAAAAAAGAATTATTTATTTTGACTGGAAAGAGAGAGAGAGAGAGCGTGCGCGCGCAGGCCGCCAGGTCCAGAACTTGAACTGGGGTCAGTCATGTGAGAGTCCAGTTTCTTTAACCACCATGCCACTTGCCAGCCCCTATACTTACTTGTTTATAACAGTAGTTGTAATCAATGATATAGTAAAAACAATTCTAAATGGTTATATTTGATGAAATTCATAATACATTTTAAAATATTCACATTAAGATCTATATAAAAAAAGAAATGAAATGTTTCCATTTCTACTGCTTTTATATTTATTTATTTTAGGAGAGATTTTTACTATAGGATGCATGTGCTCATCAGAGAGACATAATGAGACAGAAAGAGAAGTGAGAACCCCCCTCCCCCCAGGGAGGATGGCTATGCTGCTATTCCTTCTCCTCCATTCTCCTCTTGGGTTTGGGGCATGCACACATACGCACCTGGTGAGTTTCAAGCTGCTGGGTCCAGTTCTCAAACCATGGTCCACCATGTGGGAGACCAGTGCCCTATTCACTACACTACCTGTTGGCTCTGCTTTTATTTTTAAAGATATATAACATTGGCAACTGTCTGCTGTCACTTGACACTGCATTAAGCACAATTAGAATTGTTCGGTCTGCTCTTCAGGACTCTAATAATATCAGTAATACAAATATTAGCTCCATTCTACAGATGAAGAAAGTGAGGAGGTCCCATCAACCTGGGACCAGCAGATGGCATAATGGTTATATCACTAAATTCCCACATAGTAAACCACAGTTCGAGTCCTGGATCCAGTGGCTTAAAACTTACACCGGGTACATGTACATGTGTGCCCAAAATCCCAAGAGGAGAATGGAAGAGAAGGGATTGCAGCATTGCCATTCCCGGGGAAGGGGGATGGTGGTGGTGGTGGTGGTGTGATTTTTCACTTTCTGTCTCTCCAACGAGCGCATGTATCCTGTAGCAAAAGTCTCTCTCAAAAAAAGAAAAAAAGAAAGAAAGGAAAAGAAGAATATAACCTCAACCCAGCTTTCCAAAATTCAAACTCTAACTCAAAAATGTGATAGTCTGGAACAAGAGTTGGCAACCTTTTCCTAAAAAGGACAAGATAGAAAATATTGTAGCCTTTGTAGGCCAAATGATCTCTGTGGCAACCAGTTAGCTCTCATTGCAGTGCAAAAGTGGTCACAGACAATACATAAAGGCCTGGGTGTGGCTGTGTTCCAATCAAACGATATTTACAGAAACAGGTGGCCAGCTGGAATTAGCCTGTGGGCCACAGTGTGCTGACCTCTGCTCTAGAAAATTCTGAGTTGTCCAATATGGTAGTCACTGAGTACAAGGTACTATAAATTTAATTCCTCAGCTACACTAGCCCCATCCCAAGGGCTTAGTAGACATACATGGCTAGTGGCGATAGTCATATTGAACAATGTCAGAACGTTTCCATCATCACAGAAAGTCTGGACGTGGGGAGTGGGGAAAAGAAAGCCCTTAGCAGCTATGAAGACATGGAAGCTCTGATTCTGCCTTCACTAGTTAACTATATGACTGTAAGTAAATCACACCATCTTCCAGAGCCTCAGTTAACACACGCATAAAATGGGGACAATACCTTCTTCATCATGTTGTCGTGGGAACTGAATTTGAAAATATGTGAAAAGCACTTTGTAATCCTTTAGGGGCTGCACAGACAGAAGATGTCACTAGGATTCTAATTGCTATTTAAAATGTGGGAAGAGGTGTGGAGGCAGAGTTCATGTAAGTGCCTGAGTTGAGAGAGCCAGGTTTTCTTTAAACTCACTGCTGCAAAAGCCATTGAGATGACAGACAGCTAGGAAAATAAGGACATTTTATTATTGTTTGTATAGTGTTCCAATTTTTGGACAAGAAAGACACTAAATAAGACAGGTCTCAATGTCCATTCATCTTTCAGAGTTTGGAATTGCCTGAGTAGCACTTAACACTTTCAGGATACAGACAAGACTGTCCAGACAGGAACTATGATGAAATCGAATAGGCCAAGTGACCTTCCTGAAGGTCATATTCAAATATGGTGCTGACATCTGAGCTGTGCCTTGCCGTGTTCAGGAACCAAGGCAACTGAAAAATATCTGCTCTAAATCTTTTAGATCCCGAAACTCAGACAGGTAGACCAACCTCTCGCTGTCTCTGTCTCTCTCTCTCTCTTTAGATTTTTTCTTTTCTTTTAATGTTTAAAACACTTCTCACCTCTGACCTTTCCTTCCTCTTGCAACATAACCATTATGCTATCTGCTGGTCCCAGCTAATTTCAGAAGTCATTTACATCTGAGGTGTGCTACATCTGTTGTAGCTCCCTGCATGGTTTTCATTTCTTTGCTTTAGAAAAAAAAATTTGTCCTTTTTTGGTTGTTTTTGTGTTGTTCCCCCCCTTCGTTTTCTTTTCTGTTTCCTCTGTTTTCTTGTTTCCTTTTTCTTTACCTTAGTTCTCACTCTGCTGCTCAACCATACACACTTAGTGTCTAGATAAGCCCAGCTACACAGTAGCCAAGCGTCTGAATACTTTTAGAGTCATAGAAATTCTCAATCCTTACTGAACCTGCTTCCCAAAGATAGAAACTCCTTTATAAATCTGAACTCAAAAATCTCTTTCTGTGGATACCATGTTGCAAAACACAGTAGAGGAGAGAAATTGTCACAGAAGTACATTATAGTAAAGGGGAAGCACATGACCTTACACTTGCAGAAACCTTCTCCAAACAATTAGCCAAAAGTGAATATATACACACCACCAAATGACCAAAATTCAGAGAAGAGAGAATGTAGAATGAGCAGCAGGGAGAAGAATGGAACTGCAGAGATTGTGCAGCTCATCTCCTCCCACATGCCTCCGAACTCTCGGTTGAAACCCCACAGCTCAGCCCAGGTGCACCTATATCCTAAGAACTGTGATGCCTTTGTAATAGTTCCAAAGTCAAAAGCGCAGGCTGCTGGGACCAGCAGTTAGCATAATGGCTATGTCGCTGGACTCCCATGTAGTGGACCACGGTTTGAGTCCCGGACCTGGTGGCTTAAACTCACGCCAGGCGCTTGTGCATGCGTGGCCAAGATCCCAAGAGCAGAATGGAGGAGAAGGGATTGCAGTGTGGCCAATCCCCCTGGGGGATGATTTCTTACTTTCTGCCTCTCTGTCTCTGTCTTTCCAGAGAGCACACACACGTGCCCTATAGCAAAAACTTCTCAAAAACAAACAAACAAACAAACAAACGCAGGCTGTTGATGAGCATCAGGGAAACAGAACTGCAAAGAGATTGAAGATCACCTCCTCCCACACACCTCTGAACACACAGAATTAACTCCAAGAAATCAGAAAGAAACACACAATCAACCAGATGATCAGAAACAACTGTAGAGGCACAAGAAATATGACAAACCAAGAAAATGTCTCTCCCCAAAGGGAAAATAACAACCCTTCATCATTCACAGACAGTACAATGGAACTCATGGAAATGTCTGATAAAGAATTCAGAATATTCATAGTGACAAAACTAAATAAGATGCAAGAGATGAGAGACAATGAACTCCAGAAGGTGCAAAAGAAAAGAGACAATGAGTTACAGAAGATGAGAAAGTTCTTCCACGATTTGAAAGAAGAAATACATACCATAAAAAAAGAATCAAACAGAGCTATTAGAGATGGAGGCTGTAATACAGGAAATCAAAACGTTCCTTGAAAGTGTTGAAAGCAGATTAGATCATGCAAAAGATCAAATTTCAGGTGTTGAAGACAAAACCTCTGACCTAGAAAAAAATCACCAAAAATACTGAGAAAATAACTTAAAAATTAGTATAATATATGGGAAATACTAGATACCATTAAATGCCCAGACATCCAGATAATCAGTATCCTAGAAGGTGAAGAAACTAATAAGGGCATTGATAATGTATTCCATGAAATCCTGGAAGAAAACTTTCCAAACCTAGGGAGGCATTTGAATATCCAGATCCAAGAAATACAAAGGACCCATAATAGAATCAACCCAAGAAGATCTTCTCCAAGACACATCATAGCCAGATTGGTCAAAACCACAGACAAAGACAAGATATTAAAATTGGCAAGAGGTGGGGCCAGCAGGTGGCATGATGGTTAAAGGCACTGGACATGGCCAACCATGGTTCAAGTCCTGGACCTAGTGGCTTCCTTTCTCTCTGTCTCTCTCTCTGGTCAAATTGGAAAATAATAATAATAATAATAATAATAAAGTTAAAATAAAATAATTCTCAAAAAATAAAATAAAATAAAACTGGCAAGAGAGAAATGGCAGGTTACTTATAAAGGTTATCCCATCAGGCGAACATCAGACCTCTCGTCGGAAACAATGCAAGCAAGGAAAGAATGGGAAATATATTCAAAGTGTTAAATGAAACACAATTTCAACCAAGAATACTATACCCAGCAAGATTATCCTCATATGGAAAGAAAAGACAAAAACATTTTCAGATAAATAAAACCTGTAAGAATTTACCAACCAAACCAGTTCTTCAAAAAGTTCTGAAGGGATGCTATACCAGGACAACTAAAGACAGACAGTCAAAAATATGAAAACAAAAAGCAACCAAGAAAATGACCAACTTAATGGTAGGGACAAGCCCAGAAATATTAATAATAACATTGAATGTTAACTTCTAGGATTTAAATGGGCAGATCAGATCACAGTAACACTGCAAATTCAACAGAAGAGAGATTAATTACATGAGACTGAACTGGTGAAATAGAATTTTATGACTATTGACTGAAACATTACTGATTTTCTTTCATGCTTTGTTTTCCAGATTTAAGAATTTTGTTTTCTTTTGAACTGTTAATAGGTTCAGCAATTTGTTAAAATGTTTTTGTTTGATTTTTAAACTGAAACATAAACTTTTCTCCTTTCCTGGAAAAAAAAAAGATGATACTGCCTCCCATCAAATGATTCAGCCCTTTCTGATACTTCTCTTTCACAAAGGCCCCTTTTGCACCACATCCACTGTGGATCATTACTCTGGTCAAGGACAAAGCTCCATTTTGCCACAGAATGACCAAACAGGCTATGAGGTGCCTACATGTTCCTATCTCTGTGGTTCACAGTACCTCCTCCATAGTCCTTCTTCCCCCTTTCTTATTCTTGCACTATTAACCCATTATTGTGTTAATAATACACCTGAGACTGGGTGAGTTATAAAGAACAGAAGTTTACTTGACTCAGGATTTTGGTAGCTGGAAAGTTCAAAGGCTTGCAACTGGCTTGAGGCTGTCCTATGTCATATCATAGGTGACAGAAGCAGAGAAGATGGTGGGCACGTGCAGAGACAGAGAAAGAGTTGCAGGCAGCTCTCTTTTATAACAACCTGCTCTTGCAAGAACTAGCCCATTCTAAGAGAGCTAGAACTCAAGTCTCTCACAAAACAGCATTCATCTATTCATGAGGTCATCCTCCATGATCCAATCACCAGCTACTAGGATCAAATCCCAAAACATGAACCTTCAGGGGACAAACCATTATCCAAACCCTAACACCACTCCAGGAAAACCCCTCTTATTGTTTTTCTTTCTGTTAGCCAGCCATCCTCTCTGTCCCTCGGGGATTCTGTCCCTCAGGCTCCTGTGGACATAGCTACTCTCCAGCTCTAGGCCAGCCTATTGTTAAATCACTCAATTAAGTGATAACAGAGGAGAAGGTGTTCTCCTCTTTGGTGCTGGGTACAACAATCCTTCATCAGGAAAGTCATAACGAATTTTTGCATGGAAAAATACATCATGAGTTTCCTGACAACCTAATAATTTCTGATAATTATGTGGCATTGTTTCACACCTATTTTTTCCCTATAGCTTTTCATATGAGCCTTTCCCCTTTAATTCTGCACTGCTTAAGTTCCATAACAATTCACTTTCTGTTTTCCAGATGACACTTGCCTCTCAGGCTGGAAGGAAGGTTCCCATTTTCACACACAGATGGCAGTGATGTATACTGGTTGAACCTTTAGAAAAGCAATTTGGAAATATGTTCCTAAATCCTTAAAAATCTGTATACAGGGGCAAGCAAGTAGCACAGCGATTAAGGGGCTGGACTCCCACATGGCTAACTATGGTTCCAGTCCTCAATCTGGTGGCTCTCTTTCTCACTTTCACTTGTTCTCTTTCTTTCTCTCTTGCTCTCCCTCTCTCTGTCAAGCACACATGCTCTAGAGCAAACTTAAAATAATAATAATAAATTTTTAAAAATCTGTATACATATACTTTGAGTCAGTAATCCCACTTCTAATGAAGTATCCTAGGTAATTAGAATGCACTGAAAATTACTAAGCGAGGATATTAATGATCATATTATTTTTATTTCAAACTTATTTAAAATTTTTAAAAATTTATTATGTATTTATTTTAATTTGACCAGAGAGAGACACAGAGAGAGAGAAAGGGAAAGTGAGAAAGCAAGTTACCAGGTCCGGTACTCAAACCATGGTCAGCCATGTGGGAGTGTCCAACACCTTAACCACTATGCCACTTGCTGGTCCCTTAATTATATTATTTACACTGGTGAACAATTGGAAATAATCTTGTCAACAATGGAAAAAGAGCAGAACAAGTATTAATTTTTAAAATATTTTTTTGGTTCTTTGTTCTCTTTTTATTTTTTTATTATTATTTCAATTTCTTTTATACATTCAATTATGTTACTTAGCTTGCAAAGTGAAAATTCCAATATGTGTACATTTCGCATGGGTCCAGTTGACAATACTGTAAGGTTATCCCTCAGCAGATAACAACCCATTTCTTTGTCCCATAAATGCCTTGCCTCTCTATTTTTCTCTTTAATGCCCTTCCTCAGACTCTACTCCTTCACTCTCCCTCTTCCCACACTGTATCTGGTATTCACAACCATTTACTATGTTTCTAAATCCTTTAGTCATTCAGTTTGGGTCATAGAGTATGAACAACTGGTATATATTAAGTGGAGACATACAATGTCTCTCTTTCATACCCTGGCTGGCTTCACTCAGCAGTAAATTTTCCATATTCATCCATTTTCTGTCAAAGGCCAGGGTCTTGTTTTTTATGTCTGAGTAGTATTCCACAGAGTATATGTGCCACACTTTTTTCAAGCCATTCATCTGTTCATGGGCATTTGGGTTGGTTCCATGTCTTAACAATTGTGAATAATGCCACAATAAACATCGATGTGCAAGCACTTTTATGACTAAGGATTTTTCTGTCCTTTGGGTAGATACCAAAGAGTAGAATTACTGGATCATATGGTAGTTCTATTTGTAGATCTTTGAGGAATCTCCAAATTGCTCTCCATAGTGGCTGGACCAACTTACATTCCCACCAGCAATTTAAGAGATTTCACCTTTCACCACATCCATGCCAACACTTATCATATATATATATATATATATATTTAATCTTAGTCATTCTGACTGGGGTTAGTTGGTATCTCATTGTGGTTTTGATCTGCATATCCCTTACAATGGGGGATGTGGAGCATTTTTTCATGTCTTTTTGCTGTTCGTCTGTCATCCTTAGAGAGTGGTTTTTCCAACTCATTCTCCCATCTTTTTTTTTTGGGGGGGGAGAGTTTATTTGCTATAGAGTGTGTGCACTGGCCAGAAAGACAGAGATAGAGAGACAGAAAGTGAGAAATCACCCCCCAGGGGGATGGCCACGCCACAATCCCTTCTCCTCCATTCTCCTCCTGGGATCCTGGCTGGTCATGCATGCCCATGCACCTGGCATGAGTTTAAGCCACTGGGTCTGGGACTCAAACTGTGGTCGACTACATGGGAGTCCAGTGACATAGACATTACGTCCACTGATGGTCCCTCTCCCATCTTGTAATAGGGTTGATCATCTTTTTTTAGGACAGCTGCCTGAGTTCCTTGTGTAGTATTCTGGTTATCAGTCTCTTGTCTGACACATAGTTTACAAAAATCTTTTCCCATTCTGAGGGCTGTCGATTCACACTAATTACTGTGTCTTTTGCCATGCAGAAACTTCTTAATCTTATGATCTTATAATCTTCTTAATCTTAATCTTATGTAATCCCATTTGTCTATTTTGGGGATTACTGACTATGCTCTACTTAAGAGTCTTACTTAAGAAGTCTTTGCCTATCCCAAAGTCTCCCAGAGTTTCCCCAGTACAAGTATCAATTTTTAAAATAAATAAATATACAAAAATATTTATGAAATAGCAACTCTGGAGATCTCTGGGATTATCACTGGTTATCCTTGGAGTACCAGTGATTTTATGTACATATAATTACTATGTAATCAAAGAGAGGTTATAAACATTACAATTTCTACACCCCCAGGCTGGCTATCATATGCTCTTTTACAATATCCCTAGTCAAAGACTTCAAATGCATATTTACAGGCTCACACACCCTCCCATGATGTGTGTCCTTGGGGATAGTCACATACAAGATCTTCCTATACATATTTAAGCAGAGCAATCTAAGCACTTGCTTTGGGGTCCCTAATAATGGACAGCCAGCTTGGAAGAAGAGGATTTAGGGCCAAACTCCCTGAGAAAGAAATGGTATCAGTAGAGAAGATGCAGTTGCCAACCCTGCCTGAAATCTCTCTTACTGTCATTGTCCTTGCAGTGCTGAAATGGCTTTCCCACCCACATATGAAAACGGTAAGGAGTCTCTGCAGATGAAGACAGATGGGAAGGAACAAGAAATGACTGAGAAAAACAATGACTTTCTCCAAACCCCTAGAGCAACTGAAGGTGCAATGATGAAGTAAGTCAGGACTGAACTTGTAGGAGTGGTATCGGTGGTCTTCTCTGGAGCTCTGTCTGGGCTATTGAGATGTAAACAATGAGATATCCAAATACAGGGTCTGAGTTGCTATTCTGTCCCACATTCATCTAATTTTTTTTTAAAGAATTATTTTATTTTTTATTTATTCATTCATTTATTTCATATTTTTATTTTGACCAGAGAGGGACAGAGCGAGAGAGAAAGAGAGAGAGGGAAAGTGAGAGAGCAAGCCTCCAGGTCCAAGACTTGAACCGTGGTCGGTCATGTGGGAGTCCAGCGTCCTTAACCACCACGCCACCTGCTGGCCCCAACATTCATCTAATTTTGATCTCATAAATACTTAGTATAACAGGCCTAATGTGAGACACTGAAGAGGCCTATGATCATAACTATGCAGACACCATTGAGAATAATTTGAGAAAACATGGTGATCATTTCATGGTTTTATTATTGTCATTTACTGAAGATATGAGTCATATGAAATACTTTCTGGAGTAGAGGGAGTACAAATGGTCATATAAATAAATAAATACATTTACTAGTACATGATAAAAGTGAGTTCTAATACAAGTCAATGGGTATCAACCTTTAAGACTAGAAAAAGCTTTTTTTTTTAAATTTAGTATAGGGTACATGCACTCAACAGAGAGGCAGAGAGAGAGAGAGACAGACAGACAGAAAGCAAGAAATCACACCTGCGGGGATAGCCATGTCACAGTCCCTTCTCCTCCATTATCCTCTTGGGATTCTGAACACACACGAACATGCATCCAGCATGAGTTTTAAGCTTCCATTCCCCTCTAAGGATTTTGTGCATGCATGCACACATGCTATGATTTTCAAGCCCCCAGGTTTGGAACTCAGACTGCAGTTGGCCATGTGGGTATGCAGCCACCTTAACTATCACACCACCTGCTGGCCCTGCAAGCTCTATTTTTTATTTTAATTTTTGTAATTGCCAGAAGTTGTGTATACTTAGCCAGAGAAAGACAGAGGAGAGAGTACACCCCCTCCAATGGAGCATGGTCATGTCACAATCCCTTCTCCCCCATTTCTACATCCTATCAGGATTTAGGGCATGCACATAAACATGTCCAGCATGTTTTTTCAACCCTCTGGAACTGGGATTCTAATCCTGGTCAGCCATGTGGGGTCCAGTGCCCTTAACCACTAGGCTATGGGGACAGATCTTTAACTCTTATTTTTTTTTAAAGGCTATTTGCTTATTTGATTACTTATTTTGCACACACACACTTACATGTACATAAACTCATAGTTGTAATAACTTTGGAGTTGGGATATCATTGTTAAATAATTTATAAATTCAGTCAGCAAATACCTACCCAGCCCCTCCCTTCCTATTTTGTATCATGTACAATGTAGGGCATTATCCATGGAATAAACTCAGTACCAGATAGCAGGTGTTCCTTGGGGCTAGAAACAACTGTGTTCTCCCTAATGCACAATAACAGCCTATGTTTGATTGTGTGGCTTACAGTTTGCTGAGGAAAATTACCAAAACGGACCACATCTTGGACAGATCAACTGACGATGACGTTTTCTCTGAAAACCCTCAAACTGACTTCCTCCATGAGGTGGACAACAAAAGATGGGTAAGAGACACACTTACAGCTCACATTGGGTGAAGAGAAGAACTTCACATCTCGTATCTCAAAGTAGTAAGAAATCTGAGGGTTTCCTCACAATAGGTGCAGGGAGGACTTGAAACCAGGAGGCAGGCAGGATATGTCATTACTTCACTGGATGCTTGGGGACTCACTAACTTTCCTATATATGTGTGTGTGTGTACACATTATATGTTATTTTTATACTTGGGAATTATGAAATAACTGTGACATTTTTCATATTGAAGCAAATCACTATATGTAATATTGCCACCTGATCTCAGATAATCTGCCAATAAAATTAATCTGTTCTCCCCTTAAACCATTCTACATGGACAGAATTCTTCCTTCTGGAGGGTCCATGCGTCCATGACTTGCTGTAAAACTCTATCTCCATATTCATGTGGTCTTCTACTCTGTATCTGTCTTTTCTTCTTCTGTCTCTCACTAGAATATTTGTCATTGGATTTAAGACCCATACATGTAGGGACCAGCAGTTAGCATAATGTCTATGTCGCTGAACTCCCATGTTCAGCGACTGCGGTTTGAGTCCTGGACCTGGTGGCTTAAACTCACGCCGGGCGTGTGTGCGTGCGTGCCCAAGATCCCGAGAGAAGAATGGAGAAGGGATTGCGGCGTGGCCATCCCCTCAGGGGGTGATTTCTCACTTTCTCTCTCTGTCTCTCTCTGTCTTTCTGGCAAGCACAGGTGCCCTATAGCAAAAACCTCTCAAAAAAAAAAAAAAAGACCCATACATGTAATTGAAGAGGATTGTATCTTGAGATTTTTAACTTAATTAGATGTCCAAAGATAGTCTTTCTAAATAAAATAATATTCACGGAGTCCCAGTATTATGACATAGGCAAATCTTTAGGGAGTTACTATTTAACCCACTATAGTACAATAACCTTAGATAAACCACTACATATGAATGGCCTAGAGAATTTCAATATTTGCCTTTACTCTCCTTAAGTCTTTCGTGAGAATGAACAAAAATAATTGAAACAATTTGTAAAGTGTTATATGTATTATTTCTATAGATACTTCAATAAGAAACTTATCTGTTTTCCCTACTCTAAATTTTTCTCCTTTTGGTTTAAAAATGGCTTTGCTTAAACACAAGAATTTCTTTTTTTAAAAAAATGATTATTTTGTTTAACTTTATTCATTTACTTTTTTAATTTGAACAAAGAGGGACAGAGAGAGATAAAGAGAGAGAGAGAAAGTGATAAAGCAAGCCGCCAGGTCTGGAATTTGAACTGTGGTCTGCCATGTGGGAGTCCAGTGTCTTTAGCCACCATGCCACCTGCCAGTCCTAACAAGAATTTCTGATCAAACTTCTTCAAATTACAGAAGAAATAGTTCACAATAGAGTTACTAAAGAAGAGACATATCCAAAGATAAATTATTGTTTATTTTTGCATGCATAGAATTGAAATTCCAGAAAATGCCTCAAATGTTTTTCTAGAGCAAGGCAAAGAATAAACAAATAAATAATTTTTGTTGGTTAAACTCATGTAGGCTTTTTCCCAAAATCTTAGGCATGGCAAAAAATATTTTTTAAAGAATTACTTTTATTTAACTTTATTTATTTATTTTAATTTGACCAGAGAGGGAGAAAGTGAGAGACAGAGATGAGAGAGAGAGAGAGAGAGAGAAAGTAAGAAAGCAAGCCACCAGGTCCAGGACTCAAACTGCGATTGGCCATGTGGGAGTATAATGCCCTTAATCACTATGCTACCTGCTGGCTCCGGCATGACAAAATTTAAATAGAGAATGTACAAGTATTACATTGATCAACCATATTCCCGTCCCTAGATTTTTAACATTGTTATCCTTTGCACATTGGCTTTATCTTTTTTTAAAAGAATTATTTATTTATTATAATTATTTTTCAATTTGATGAGAGAGAGGGAGAGAGAGCACCACCAGATCCCGGACTCAAACTGCGGTCTGCCATGTGGGAGTCCAGTGCCTTTAACCACCATACCACCTGCCAGCCCCAGCTTTATCTTTAGTGTATAAATAGGTGGATTATTATTATTATTTTTTTTTTTGAAGAGAAGTTTTTGCTATAGGGCACGTGTGCTCGCAGGAAAGACAGAGAGACAACAAGCGAGAAATCACCCCCCGGGGGGATGGCCAGGCTGCAATCCCTTCTCTTCCATTCTCCTCTCGGAATCTTGGGCACACATGCACATGCGCCCAGTGTGAGTTTTAAGCTGCTGGGTCCGGGACTTGAACCACGGCCAACTACATGGAAGTCCAATGATGCAATAATAACACCATCTGCTGGTCCCAATATGTGGAATTGTTCAACCATTTAAAATAGGTCAAAGACAGTATGATACTTTATCCGTGCTTATTTTGGAAAGTGTCTCTAAAAACAATGACTTTCTTCTACAAAATTATGTTATTACATCTAGGAAAATTAGGAATAATTACATAATATAATCTGATATTCTTAGTTCTCTCAATATTCTAGTTTCTGATTTTTCCCTAATGTTCTTTACAGCTAAAAATATAATTTTTTTTCTAAAGTTTTTTTTTTTTTTTTTTTTTTTTTTTTTTGTCCCACAGCGAACGTGTGCTTGTTGGAGAAAAACAGAGAGACAGTGAGAGGGAAAGTGAGGAATCAGCCCCGCTGTGGGGATGGCCATGCCACAATCCCTTCTCCATTCTCCACCTGGAATTTAGGGCATACACACACAGTGTGAGAGAGAGTACCACCAGATTTGGGACTCTAACTGTGGTTGACCATGTGGAAGTCCAGTGCTGTAACCACTACACCACCTGCTGACTGCCATATATATATTTTTTTCTTTTTCTTTTTTTTTTTTTTTAGAGAGGTTTTTGCTATAGGGCGCGTGCACTCGCCAGACAGAGAGAGAGACAGAGAGATAGAAAGCGAGAAATCACCCCACAGGGGGGATGGCCACGCCGCAATCCCTTCTCCTCCATTCTCTTCTCAGGATCTTGGGCACGCACACACACACACACCCGGCGTGAGTTTAAGCCACCGGGTCCAGTACTCGAACCACAGTCGGCTACATGGGAGTTGAACGACATAGCCATTACACTAATTGCTGGTTCCTATATTTTTAAAGTTTAATTATTGCTTCTATGAGAGTGAGTGGGTGGAAGAGAAGCACCCTCAGCAGGGTCTCACACTGTGACCACCCCAAGCCTTCCCAGTCAGCAAGGATCACTAGGCACACTTGCCCTCTATGCACAGGGATCCAAAAACTGAATCCACGACCTCCTGTAGGGATCCAGCCTCGTCGAGTAGTGCATTACCACATGCCACGAAGCTAGCTTGATAGCCATGTTGTTTTTTTTTTTTAAAGTTTGTATTATCCATTTCTTCCATGGGCAACAAAGAGACAGACAGAGAGATAAAGAGGCAGAGAGAGACAGACCCCCAGCAGGGTCTGGATGCCTTGATCCCTGCTCTCCCTACCCCTACTCCAGCCTCAGCCAACCCAGAACCACAAGCGTGCACATATCTGGCATACTCAAGGCTCTAGTGCAAACCCAGGTCCTTCCCGTGAGAGCTTGCCACGCAGGGAATCATGTTTTCCCACTGCGCCATTCTCTAACCCCACACCCCTATATTTTATTTTATTTGGAGAGGTTTTTGCTATAGGGCGCATGTGCTCACCAGACAGACAGAGAGAGACAGAGAGACAGAAAGCGAGAAATCACCCCCCAGTGGGGGATAGCCACGCCGCAATCCCTTCTCCTCCATTCTCCTCTCAGGATCTTAGGTGCGCACACACACGCACACACGCCCGGCGTGAGTTTAAGCCACCATGTCCGGGACACGAACCGCGGTTGACTACATGGGAGTCCAGCGACATAGCCATTACACTAACTGCTGGTCCCAACCCCCCTGTATTTAAAAGCAGCATCCAAACAAGATCTTTGCAATGCATTTGGTTGCTACTTCTCTTTACGCTCTCTTATATTATACATATAATCCCACCACCTTTTCTTTGCCATGACAGTTTTTTTTTTTTTTTTTTTTTTGAAGAGACTAGAACCATCAATTTATTTGCGTGGAGTTTGAGAGTCCCTGGTCAGTTTAAATTCTATGACACGGCAGCCCTGAAAGGTGCTCTGCAAGTGGACAGTGCTATTTCCCTGTCTCTGCCCTAGCCTTCCTCTGTAAACTCAGCAGAAGAGCATGTTTGCTCACCTTACAAACGCATTAGAGGGGCCAACAGATGGTGTAGCAGTTACGGTGCTGGACCCCACATGGCTGACTGAGGTTTGAGTCCTGGATCTGGTGACTTGAAAATCACACTGGGCGTGTGTACGTGTATGCTCAAGATCCTGGGAAGAGCATGGAGAAGAAAAGATTATGGCATGGCCATCCCCCCTGGGGAATGATTGATTTCTCGCTTTCCCTCTCACTGTATCTCTCTCTCTCTTTCTCTCTCTCTCCCCCTGGCAAACACAAGTGGCTTAAGGCAAAATCCTCTTAAGGAAAAAAAAAAGCATTAGCAGGCTCCAGACTTAGAGGGCCATGTCATTGTACCCGGAAAAGGGGGATTGAGTAGGGCTGGAGGAACCGCCATCTCCCAATAACCCTTCTATTTTGCTGTCTTTGTCATCTTTACCAGAATAAGCTGGAGCTGGAGACTGAGCATGACCAGGACAGACAGAGGGAACAGGATAAGCAAGAAACAGATACTGTTCATGAGGATGCTCAAGAGTCCACATCTCTGCCGTTTTCAGAGGAGAGTGTCGCTGAACTGTAAGCTTTGACGCGTGGAAGAGAGAGTATTTAATAATGTTTTGTGGGGGAGTAAATAAAATTTAGCAGAGAATGTAGGGAACACCTGGAGGATTTAAAGTCTTACCTGTCTTGAAGCAGAAAGCACTCACATGCATAGGTAACTATCAACATGTTCCAGCAAGATGGAGAGTAAGGACGTTTCTAGAGATACAGGCGGAGGCTGAGGTTCTCTGTGCAAACTTTTCTTTGGAGCCTGGAATTAACATATATCTCAACACTCAGATAATTATATGGAAACTATCAGAATTATCATTAACAGTATACTTTTAAAGGAGCTGGCGGATGGTATGGTGGGTTAGGGTGCAAGACTCCCTCCCACATGGCCAATCATGGTTCAAGTCCCAGACCTGGTGGGTTTCTTTCTAACTTTCTCTTTCTCTCTCTCTGTCTCTCTGTCAAGTAAAAACTAATAACAAAATAAAATAAATAAATATATTTTTAAAAAGTATACTGTTAAGTCTTTGTGGCCCTTTTCCCTGCTGTACATCTTTTCTCACACAACAAATTGTAGCCACTATTCTGATGTGTGTGTGTGTGTATATATATATATATATACACACACACACACATTTTTAAATTGTTCATTTATTTTTTTTCATGAGAGAGAGAAACAGGCACCCTCAACAGGGTCCTCATGCCTCCATTCTCCTGCAATCTCAGTCAGCCTGGATGACAGTCAGGCTTGCATGTCCAGAGTACCCAGGGAAGGTCTGAGACACAAACCTAGGACCTTTCCCATGTGGGCCCAGCTATATCACCACTGCACCACTACCCGGACCTTTAACATTCATTCCATGCAGAAAAATTCAAAATATATCTTTAAAAAAAAAAAAAAACTTTTGCTATAGGGTGCTTATGCTGGTCAGAGAAAGACAGAAGGATGAAAGTGAGAAATCACGCTCTGGAGAGGATGGCCCACACTGCAATCCCTTCTCCTCCATTCTTCTCTTGGGATTTTAGAAATGCATGCACACGTGCCCAGCGTGTTTTTCAAGCTGTCAGGTCTGAGACTCAAGTCACACAGTAAAAATACATCTACTTTTTATTATTTTTTTTACTAATATAAAATATTCTTTTAAAAGGTCTGTTAAGATGCATATCAAATAAATGTCCAAAGTTCTTTCTTTTCTTGAGGCTCGCGTGCCTGCCTAGCCCATTTTGGTAATAGAAATGAATAAATAGACTAATTTGCCATTCAAAAGAAGAGAGTTTCGGGCTATGTGAGGCCTTCCCCATTTTCTACCTTAAAGCTGATCATAACAATAATTCTGCAGGAGTCAGGAGCGTGTGTTTCTCAAGCTAAACTACTGGAATACAATGATGGGTCAGCAAGTGAAAGAACTTGGAGATGACCACTTAGGCTGGATGGAGAAAATTAACAACATTATGCAAAAAATATATGTAACAGAAAGCACAGTGAAGAGGTAATTGTTGAGTGCTGGGGTTGATAAGAAAATAGTAAAAAATCTCATACTTTCAAAAACCCAAGAAACTCTGAGTTTAAGATAATAAAGTTTTTAGGATAAGTAGTCTTAGGATTAGAAACCAATGTCACAAAATCTCATACCTTAAAGTTATTTATACCTTGGCTTTCTCTTTGCTCAAGAATTTTGTCATATACTCTTTAAATCTGTATTAGTGGTTACTTAGGGCTTCAGGGAGTGATTTTATATGTATATATATACATATGTGTGTGTGTGTGTGTGTGTGTGTGTATATATATATATATATATATATATATTTTTTTTTTTTTTTTTAAGATTCTTGCTACAGGGCATGTGCACTTGCCAGAGAAACAGAGAAAGACAGAGAGAAAGAAAGCAAGAAATCACACTCCCCAAGGAGAATGGCCATACCACGATTCCTTTTCCTCCATTCTCTTCTTGGGATTTTGGGCACACATACACACATACATACACACACACATACACACACACAAACCTGGCATGAGTTTTAAATCACCAGGTCTGAGACTCAAACCACAATCAACTACACGGGAGTCCAGCAACATAACTACTTCACTATCTGCTGGTCCCAGGGTTTCAGTGATTCTTGAGGGTTATTCAGTATTGTCCAAATCAAACAGCATGTTATAGGGGAAAATGTAAAGTATATTTGCTAATGTGGCTCTGAATTTAAATAGAAAGTTTTAAGATGAAACACAAAACATAAAATTATTTAACTAGTCACTTGTATAAAGAGAATTAGCTTCAGAGTTAGAGGGACCAGGGGTTGAATCCCAACAGTGATATCTCTTGGATAAGTTAATCAATCTTTTCTCAGCCTTGCCTTTCCTCCTCTATAAAGAGGAATACCACCCACCTCACCAGTTTATTGAGAAGATTCAATAAAATTTCATATAGAAAGAACTTAATGCATGACCTGGTATACGATAAGCAGTTAATAAATGGACGCTATCCTTAGAAATAAATAACCTCTGGCCTTCTAAACTTTCCTAACACATTCCAACTGTAGAGTTCATCCGAGTTGTCACATATACCAATAGTTTCCTTCTTTTTCATTGCTGAGTAGTATTCTATAATATGGATATGCAGTGTGTTTAACCACTCATTCACGGAAGGAAAAATGTATAATTTCTAGGCTAGTGATAGAGGCAGCTGCCAGTAGATGTTGTTACTTTGGAGGGTAAGGCTACATGGGAGATCCTGGTTCAATTCCAGCCCAGCCTAAACAAACAAACAAAAAAGTAGACAATTTCTAGTTTTGGGCTACTATGAATAAAGCTACTTTGAGTGTGTATGTACAAGTTCCTATGTGAGTAAGTCTTCATTTCTCTGGGAGAATGGCCAAAACATAAAATTGCTGGGTCATATGGTGAGTGCAGTTTTAGTTTTGGTAGGAACTATCAAACTGTTTTCCTAACTGGTTGTAACATTCTATATTCCCACCACCAAAGTATGAGTGATCCAGTTTCTCCTCATCCTCACTAGCATGTTTTTTTTTCTTTTTTTTTTTTTTTTGGAGAGGTTTTTGCCATAGGGCGCGTGCGCTCGCCAGACAGACAGAGAGAGACAGAGAGATAGAAAGCAGGAAATCACCCCCCAGGGGGGATGGCCACGCCGCAATCCCCTCTCCTCCATTCTCCTCTCGGGATCTTGGGCACGCACGCACACGCGCCCGGCGTGAGTTTAAGCCGCCGGGTCCGGGACTCGAACCGCGGTCGACTACGTGGGAGTCCAGCGACATAGCCATTACGCTAACTGCTGGTCCCTCACTAGTATGTTTTTTAAAGCAATGAAAATATTGTTGAAAATTGTCAGAGTCAACTTTTCAAAAATTTATTCATTCATTTATTGTAATTTAACCAGAAAGAGAGAGACACACACACACACACACACACACACACACACACAGAGGAAAGCGAGAAAGCAAGCCGCCAGATCTGGGTCTTGAACCATGGTCAGCTATGTGGGAGTGTCCAGTGCCTTAGCCACCATGCCACCTGCTGGTCCCCCCTCACTAACATTTGATGTTATCACTATTTTCTATTTTAGCCCTTCCAGCATGTAGTAATATCTCATTGTAGTTTAATTTGCATTTCCCTAATTCCTTTTGTGTGTTCATTTGCCATCTATATAGCCTTTTGGTGAAATCCCTTTGATCGTCACTTGATCATTTTTTAATTGGATAGTTTGTTTTTAATGTTGAGTTTTGAGAATTTTTAAAGAGCGTTTGCCAGAGGGTATGCGTGATCAACAGAGAAAGAAAGAGAAAAAGTAAGAAAGCACCCCCACAGGGTGTGATCAAGCCACAATCCCTTCTCCATCTCTCCTTTCAGGACTTTGGGCACGCATAGGCACCTGGTGTGTTTTTCAAGCCTCTGCATCAAGACTCAAACCACTTGATCAGCTATGTGGGATCCAGCTGCCCTAACCACCAGGCCACAAGCTGGCCCACATTTTGAGAATTTCTATTTTATTCTAGATATAAAATTTTTGCCAGGTATGTGATATACAAATACTTTTTCCTGTGTTATAATTTGCCTTTTCACCCTTACAACAGGTTCTTTAGAAAAAGAAAATTTTTAATTTTGATGGAGGCCAATTATCAATTTTCCCTCTTACCAATTGTGAGATTAGTATCAAGTCCAAGAATTTTACCTAATCACAGGTCCCAAAGATTTTCTGTGGATTTTTTTTCCCCTAAAAATTTTATAAGCTTCCATTTTAAACACTTTAATTTTCACTTCCAGTATTCAGTCAGGCCTCACAACTCTTTGATTTCTTTTTTAACTAATTATTTATTTAACTTTATTTATTTATTCATTCATTTTTAATTTGACCAGAGAGAGACACAGCAAGAAAAAGAGAGAGAGAGAGAGAAAAAGTGAGAAAGCAAGCCACCAAGTCTGGGACTCGAACCATGGTTGGCCATGTGGGAGTGTCCAGCACCTTAACCATCACACCTCCTGCTGGTCCCCCAACTCTTTGATATTATCTAGATTAGTCAGAGTGCTTTTGTTTTCTTTGAATTTTATTTTTTGACTTTTCATTACAATAAAATCACCACCCAAACATCCTTTTTTTTACTGGAGAGGTTTTTGTCTTAGGGTGCGTGTGCTCACTGGAGAGAGACAGAGAGACAGTGAGAGGGAAAGTGAGAAATCACACACACGCACACACACGCACACCTGGGGGGATGACTGGCCATGCTGCAATCCCTTCTCCTCCATTCTCCTCCTGGGATCCTGGCCATGCCTACACATGATTTTGAAGCCACCAGGTCCGGGACTCAAACTGCAGTTGGCCATGTGGGAGTCCAGCAACATAACCACTATGCCATCTGCTGGTCCCCAGTCCTTATATGTAAGAAAAGCATTACGTTTTTTAAATCAAAAGTATCTTCTGGTCTGGGTGATTATTCTCAATTCACAGGACTTAGTTCATCTCTCGGTCTGTTTGTAGTTTATTAAATGAGGTGATGTCTCTTGAGGGCCGAACCGAAAGTCTAAAGGGCAAGGACCTTGACTCTGATCAGGAGGCAATTATCGAGGTAAGTTGGGGATGCTTGGCAAGTTTGGGAGGTTGGGGATTTTAGCCACTTCCTTCCACCCTTTTATTGTTCAACAGTCATAACCAAAAGCACAGCCTGGCTCTATCATAAGATGGGCGGGGGTCTCTGAGTGCTTCCGTCTTGGGTAGCACCATTTCTCTTCTCTGATGACACAAAAAAGCGTAGGCTTTTCTATCCTAGCTAGAAACACAGTGAGACAAATAGGATATTCGTTTATTTACTTATTTCTTCCATGAGCTAGAGAAAGAGAGGAAGAGGCATCCCAACAGGGTCCTCACACTGCAACCTACTCCCAACCTGCAGCCGTCCCCAGACCACGAGCATACCTGTGCCTGGTGTACTCAGAGAGGTCTCCAGACACGGACTCAGGACCTTCTCGTATGGTCGGCCCTGCAGAGCCTATTGCTGCTGTGCTACCACCCAGTCCCATGTCTTGATGCCACCTTAAAAAAAAAGAGTACCTTAAAGGAGAAAATCTTTGTAACCCTGCACCTAACAGTACAGAGAAAAGGTTCAGGAAATAAACATTTGTCAAGAACTGCACCCTTAGAATGGAAGAGTCTGCGTTGTCTTTGATACCTTGAGGAGTTCTAGTGTTGGTTTTCACAATCTCCAGTTTTCCTGTTGTTTTATCCCCCTACATTTCTTACAGACTGTTTCCAGAGGAAGGCTTAACTTTCCAATATTTTTAAAAAAGAATAATTTACTTCATTTTATTTATAATTATTATTATTATTTAACTTGCTACAGGGCATGTGCACTCACCAGAGAGAGGGAGAGAGAGTGAGTGGGAAAGTGAGAAAGCAAGCTGCCAGGTCCAGGACTAGAAACATGATCAGCCACGTAGGAGTCCAGTGCCTTCATCACCATGCCACCTGCTGGTCCCTCCAATTATTATTATTATTTTGCCATAGGAAACAAAGAAAGGGAAAGTGAGAAATCACTCCCAGAGTGGGGCAGGAGGGTAATGGCCACACCACAATCCCTCCTCCTCCATTCTCTCTCAGGATTTTGGGCACATATGCATACCCGCCTGTCATGATTTTCAAGCCACCAGGCCCAGGACTCAAACTGCACTTGGCCATGTGGGAGTCCAGCACCTTAACCACCATGCCAAATGCTGGCCCCTAACTACATTTTTCAAGAGTCATAGAATGTTAGAGCTGAAAGTACAAGATCAACTTTGGACATGAATGGGACTTGAGAATCCTGGCTGATAGTTCTCCTGCTCTACCGCAAGTCAAGCTGTTGAGAAACCCAAAAAAAAACAGTCTCTGCTTCTGTCTTTTTATTGGAATTGCCATCCTCTGTGTTAGCTCCAGTTCAGGAATGGAAATTAAGTTTATTTGGAAAAAATAAAAGAGAAATGTCTCTTTTACTATAGGAGGGAAATATTTATTTAGACTCCTCACATATTAAAAGTCATCTGCAGATCAGCACAGATTTATTGCCCAGGGGAAAAAATATTTTTCACCATGATATAGTCCAATATTTTGAGTCACAATTTCATTTTGTGCTAGATGAAAAGAGAAGAGTTTTTCACTATCCTTGGGCGGTGGAAATGATAAACTATGCAAAAGAGGAGGACAAAGGCCAAGAATTACGCTGCCTTAGGAAATTTTCTCTGAAAGTCAGCTGTTTTATAAGAATGTAGATTTCAACAGGAGGTAGGGGGGCAGAGAGGGATAAAATGAAAAGCCTGAGGAATCCCAGCCAAGCGGCCCAGTCCCTAGTGCACTGGACTGCAGTGCTGTAGGCCACACCGCCGTGCTGGAGGCCGCAGGCTGACTGTAGATTTGGATTGCCAGGCTGACCCACGGACATGCCGGGCACTTGCTCAGGTGCTCAGGATCCCGAGAAACTAGAGGGCTGGGGAAAGGATATGAAGGCTTGACAGGACTCTGTCGAGGGTACTATTTTTCTCTCTCTCGTGTTAGTGCACACCTTCTACATAATAATAACTTTTAAAAGTTTAAAAGACTGAGAAGAAAAGCACAGAGATAAATGATAGAGAGGTGTTTTGTTTTGTTTTGTTTTGTCTTGAGAGATTTTGCTAGAGTGTGTGTGCTCGCCAGAGAGACAGAAAGCAAGAAATCACCTCCCAGGAGGATGGCCATGCTGCCATTTCTTCTCCTCCATTTTCCTCTCAGGAAACTCTTTTTTTTTTTTTTTTTTTTTGAGAGGTTTTTGCTATAGAGCGTGTGCGCTCGCCAGACAGACAGAGAGAGACAGAGAGACAGAAAGCGAGAAATCACCCCCCAGGGGGGATGGCCACGCCGCAATCCCTTCTCCTCCATTCTCCTCTCGGGATCTTGGGCACACATGCACACGCGCCCAGCGTGAGTTTTAAGCCACCGGGTCTGGGACGCGAACTGCGGTCGACTACATGGGAGTCCAGCGACATAGCCATTACGCTAACTGCTGGTCCCCTCTCAGGAAACTCTTGAACCTGGCATGAATTTCAAACCGCTGGGTCCAGGACTTGTACCACAGTCAACCATGTGGGAGTCTACTGCCTTAACTACTACACCACCGCTGACCCTGAGAGTGAGGTTTTTTAAAAGGAGGGGCTTGGGGTAATATGAGAGGGGAAGACAGAATACATATGTATGGACATTCTCTATGCTGGAGTCATACAGCTTTGCATACATATTAAAAAACAAAACATGGGGGACCAGCAGGTGGCATGGTGGTTAAAGCACTGGACACTCCCATATGGTCAACCACGGTTCAAGTCCTGGACCTGGTGGCTTGCTTTCTCACTTTCTGTCTTTCTCTCTCTCTCTGGTTAAATTAAAATAAAATTAATGAATAAATAAAATAAAATAAGTAATTCTTTAAAAAATGAATAAAACATTGATCATGAGCTTAAAAACTAGAAACAGCCCAGGGGGCCGGCAGGTGGCGTGGTGGTTAGAGGCACTGGACTCCCATATAGCTGACTGCAGGTCAAATCTGGACATGGTGGCTTACTTTCTTGCTTTCTTTCCCTTTCTCTCTCTCTTTCTGGTCAAATTCAATAATAATAATAATAATAATAATAATAATAAAGTTAAATAAATAATTTTAAAAAAAAACTAGAAACAGTCCAAATGTCTACCTGCTACTGTGATAAACAGTTGTACATGTATATGAGGGAATACTATCCAACAATGAAAAGGAACAAATGTCTGAATCACCTAACAACATAAATCTCAAGTGCACTGTACTATGGAAACGAAGCCAGACTCAGAAGACTACATACTTCAAGACTCCACTTATATAAGGTGAGCCTTACATAGGATGTGGCCAATGACACCTTGATGATTTGCTTTAATATTGGTTTTAGAGATTAGCACCTAGGATAGTATGGAGGAAATACAGCTTCTATTAAATCTGAAACTCTTTGATCATGAGTGTACTTTCCCCCCCCCAAATTATTTGTTTTGTTTCAATTCCACACATGATTCATTACAACTTTTGTTTTATAGGAGAAGATCGTGGAGATTAGAAAGCAATTAGGAGAAATAAATAACACATTTGTCCAGGTAATAATAAAATAGCTTTACAACCAAGGAAGAGAGAAACATTTCTTCGAAGAAATCTCAGGTTTAGATAATTTCAGAGAATGGAATCTAAAATTCAATGGAAGATACACTCTGAAGTTTGGACCCAGAAGGGAACTAAGTGCCATTTAGTCTGTACCCTCATTTTCAGAAAAGGGAAGCATAAATGAAGTAACGTGTCCATGTTTCCAGATAAAAAGAACCAGTCTTGTTCTTGCTTGCTCATTTTAAATGATATATAATACATAAAAATTTACATAACATACATGGAATATATGTTGGTGTATATGTAATTTTCTGCTGATGAAAGTAATACATGCAACTTTTAGTAATTAATATATTATCAAACTATTTTATATAAAAATGAAAAATACGGGCCACCAGGTGGTACAGTGGTTAATGCGCTGGACTGCCACATGGCTGACCATGGTTTGACCTGGCAGCTTGCTTCTCACTTTTCCTCTCTCTCACTCTGTCCCTTTCTGGTCAAATTAAAATAAATAAATAAAGTTAAATAAAATAATTCTTTTTTTTTTTTTGAGAGGTTTTTGCTATAGGGTGCATGTGCTCACCAGAAAGACATAGAGAGATAGAAAGCGAGAAATCACACTCCAGGGGAGATGGCCACGCCACAATCTCTCTCCTCTATTCTCCTCCTGGGATCCTGGGCACGCACGCACACAGCCCGGCATGAGTTTAAGCCACTCAAACCGGAACTCAAACCATGGTCAGCTACATGGGAGTCCAGCAACATAGCCATTATGCTAACCGCTGGTTCCAATAAAATAATTCTTTAAAAAAATTTTTTTAAAAAGGAAAATAATCCCATTCCCTCTCATGTAATGTATATTCTAGTATATTTATATTCTTCTCAATTTTTCTATATACATATTTACATATTGTTTTTATTGTTTTAATAGGATTATTTTATGTATGTATTGTTTTGCAACTTGCTTTTGCCCTTAGCCTTTTTCTTCAATCATTTTCTATACCAGTATATGCCATTTTAGTAGCTACTTTCACTGCTATATAATCCAGGATTTGATGTTTGGATTTATTAATTTGTTTGGATACCTGGGACTTGATACTCAGTGTTTGTCATTACAAACTGTGCCTCAAAAAATCATGCTTTTGCTTGATCTCACAGGACTTTTTGAAGACTCAGTTTCTAGAAATGTCATCTCTAGAATTCATCTTTCTTGAATCTTAGTATATTATTCTTCCTGTTCTAGTTTGATTTTTCAAGATATCCTGCAAGTCTATTATAGGATGATTTCTTTAAAACCTTTAAAAGCATCATTTACTTCTAACATGTGTACACTTAGCATTCAAGTCTTTGAATGGGATTGTTTGCTTTCAGCCTGTGTCTTGTTCTAACTGACAGAAACCAGCTGAAGTCATCTACTTTTTAAAAGCTTCAGAAACCTTTTAAAAATAATTATTTATTTAACTTTATTTATTATTATTTTTTTCATTTGGCCAGAGAGAAACAGAGAGAGAAAAAGAAGGGAAAGTGAAAATGAAGCTGCCAAGTCTGGGACTCAAACCAAGGTCAGCCATGTGGTAGTCCGGCAGCCTAATCACCATGCCACCTGCTGGGCCCTGAAGACAGCTATTACCTGTGCACGACAGTCCATGTGAAGAAAAGAGGAAACCAGAGCCCCTTTTTGTGGACAGCTCTTTTGCTAAGTTACAAGACTCCCACATTCAATCTGACATAATGAGGACTGAAATTTAATAAATCATACATTTTTAAATATAAAAAAATTTTTCTTGGGGCCAGCAAGTGGCATAGTGAATTCCCACATGGCCAACTACAGTTCAAATCCTGGACCTGGTACCTTGAAAATCATGCCAGGCATTTGTGCCTGTATACCCAAAATCCTGAGAAAAGGATAGAGGAGAAGGGATTGAAGCATGGTCATCCCATAGGGGATGATTTCTTCCTTTCCCTCCCTCTGTCTCTCTCCAGTGAGTGCATGCACCCCATGGCAAAAACCTTTAAAAAATATTTTTCCCTAGGGGACCAGCAGGTGGCGTGGTGGTTAAGGTGCTGGACACTCCCGCATGGCCGACCACAGTTCAAGTCCTAGACCTGGTGGCTTGCTTTCTCACTTTCCTTTCTCTTTCTCTCTCTCTCTGGTCAAATTAAAATGAAGGAATGAATGAATAAATAAATACATAATTTTAAAATGAAAAAAAAAATTTTCCCCTATTTTTTCAGAAACACACTATATTTCTCCAACTAGTGCTCTGGTGGAAGTTTTATGAGTTCCAAGGAAGAAGTAATAAATAGAAATAATTTATAACAAGCTGCCATTGTGTAAATGTGCATTTACACAACATGCAATTTGCAATTCATAATTACACTATAAAGTAGCTCTAAGAGGAAGGATTTTACTGAATAAAAATAAATTTCAGGCCAGTCAGTGGCATAATGGTTAAGGCAGCTGGATCCCATGTGGCCAATGGCACAATTTGAGTCCTGGACCCAATGACTTGAAAACCACACTGGACACTTGCATATGTGTGCCCAAAATCCTAAAAAGAGGGAGAAATGGAAGAAAGGAGATTTCAGAGTGGTTACCCTCCACGTCTGAGGTGTTTTCTCTCTCTCTCTCTCTTTCAGCAAGCACACGTGTCCTACAGAAAAAAAAAAAAAGTAATTTTCAGTTAATTAATTAATTAATTATTCACTTTTAATAAAAGTGAATACATCTTGTAAGTGGTGTCAAAATGAACGAGATATTATTGTGTAAATCGGAAAAATAGAATGTATAGGGCTGGCTGGGGACTCAGTGGTAAAATGTGACCCTGTGAGCTGACACACAGGGAAGATTCTGGGTTCATGTCCACAGTCCTCCCTGAATGCACCAGGCACGTGTATGCCCATGATTCAGAGTTGGCTGAAGCAGAGAGTGGGTGGTGGCATAAAGACTCTTTTGGGGGTCTTAAGGTGCCCCAAATCCCAATGGGATGTCTCTCTTCCTTTCTGTCTCACTCACTCATGGAAGAAATAAAAATATAGGGACCAGCAGTTAGCGTAATGGCTGTCGCTGAACTCCCATGTAGTTGACCGTAGTTCGAGTCTCGGACCTGGTGGCTAAACTCACGCCGGGCACGTGTGCGTGTGTGCCCAAGATCCCGAGACGAGAATGGAGGAGAGGGGATTGCAGAGTGGTCATCCCCCCGGGGGTGATTTCTTACTCTCTGTCTCTCTGTCTCTCTGGTGAGCGCTCATGCCCTATAGCAAAAACCTCTCCAAAAAAAAAAAGAAAAAGAAAGAAAAATATAAAAATACACACACATACACATATATGTATATATAAAACATTTTCATTTTACTCAGAATTCTGATGTCTTTTCAGGCAGATGCTTGTAATGAAGCTCATGAATTAAAGGAGAAACTTGTTGAAAAAATAGAGGTAAGATTTCAGTTACCCAAGTCCAAATGATGATAAAATAAGACTATTTGTGTCTAAATACAGGGCAGTTCTTCCCCCAGAGTTTAAGAGGCTACCACATACTGGTCTCTTCCCAGACCAATCACTCTCTCCCTCTCCTGCCTTCGCCTTGGACTGACGGAACATCTCACAGCTCTGATGTTCTCCCAGACTCCCGTAGCCTGTGCTGTTTCTACTTCACATCCCTCCTTCTGGAGCTCATCCTCCACATTACAAATGACTGAACCTCAAGGCTCTGCTCCAATGCCATCTCTTCTACCAGACCTTTCCTAATCTCCCCTAGCCAGAAAAACGACTCTGAATGCTTCCCACAGACTTTGGAATAAATGTGAATGGGTGAAAGAAACAATGAATGAGTGAATGTATCAAACTGTCACCTGTTCAGAGGTGCCTATTCATCTTTCCTATCTAGAGCAGATGTCACCACCAACCCTCATCTAGTCTCTAGTTCATTCCCTTTTTAGCTTTTTCTTTAGCATGAATCTTAATCTGTGACATCCAACATATGTATGTGTTTAGTTGTTTATTACATGTCCTCCAGCCCTGCAAGTGCACATTTAGTAGACTGCATATTCCTTGACTATTTTGTTAATCATTCTGTCCTAGAATAGTGCCTGGTAGGTGGTAGTCACTTTTTATTTTTATAATTTTGCTGGGGGGGGGCAGCTGGCAGGTGGCATGGTGGTTAAGGGCACTGGACTCCCACATGGCTGACAGGCTGACAGCGGTTCGAGTCCTGGATCTGGCAGCTCGCTCGCTCTCTCTCTCTCTCTCTCTCTCTCTCTCTCCCCCTTTTAGGTCAAATTAAAATAAATAAATGAATAAATAAAGCTAGATGAAATAATTATTTATAAACATATATTTTGCCAGGGTACCAGGAGATGGTATAATGGTTACATCACTGGACTGCCACATAGTCAACCAGGGTTAGAGTTCCAGACCCAGCAGCTTAAAATTCATGCCAGGCGTGTGTGCGTGCGTGACCAAAATCCTGAGAGGAGAAGGGACTGTGGCATGGCTGTCCCCCCCAGGGGTGATTTCTCACTTTCTAGCTCTCTTCCTTTCTCTGTCTCTCTGGTGAACACACACACCATATAGCAAAAACCTCTCTCTTTCAAAAAAAAAAAAAAAAAAAATTCCCAGAGGGCATATGTGCTTGCCGAGAAAGAGAGACAGACAGAAAGACAGAAAGTGAGAAATCATCCCCCACAGGGATGGCCATGCTGCAATCCCTTCTCCTCTATTCTCCTCTGGGGATTCCAGGCATGCACACACACATGGCCAGCATTGAGTTTCAAGCTGCCAGAGCTGGTACTTGAACCACAGTTGACCATGTGGGAGTCCAGCGTTGTAACCATTAGGCCACCTGTTGGACCCATGTACAGGTTTTTATGTGGGCATATGTCTTTGATTCTTTTGGATCTGTGTACCTAGAACCTAGAAATGGGATTGCTGGGTCATATGGGAACTCTATGTTTAACATTTTCAGAGCATGCTGAACGATGTTCTAAAATGACTATGCCATTTTAGAACTATATTATAAAAATAAATGTACCATTTTACGACCTCACCAGCAATACATACAGGTTCTGACTTCTCCACATACTTTTTTAAAAAAATTATTTATTATTATTATTATTTTTTTAATTGAACTAGAGGGAGACAGAGAGAGAAAAAGAGAAGGTGAGAAAGCAAGTCACCAGGTCTGGAACCTAAACTGCAGTTGGCCATGTGGGAGTCCAGCACCTTAACCACCATACTACCTGCTAGCCCCTCCACATACTCTTTAACCCTTGCTTTTTTTAAAAAATTTTAATTGCCAAGGGTCACGTGTGCTTGCCAGAAGGAGAGAAAGAGAGAGAGAGAGCACTCTCCTAGTGGGGCATAATCACACTGCAATCCATTTTAATCAATTCTCCTTCCCATCAGCATTGTGGGCATGCACGTGTACCTGTTTTCCAAGCTGCCCAGGCTGGGATTTGAACTGTGGCCAGCCATGTGGGGTCCAGCTTCCAATGCACAGCACTTAACCACTGTACAATGGGACTGGCCCTTATCTTTTCTATTACAGCATCTTAGTGCCTAAGTACCTATCTCATTATGGTTTTGATTTGTATTTCTTTGATGATCAATGATGTTGAACCTCTTTATAAATGTGCTTATTGCATTTGTGTATTCTTTGAAGAAATGTCTACCCAAGTTCTTTGCCTGTTTTTAAGACCAGACTGCCTTTTTGTTGTTGAGTCGTAAGAGTTCATTATATATTATGAATACTAAATTCTTTTTTTTTTTTTTTTGAGAGGTTTCTGCTATATGTGTGCTCGCCTAAAAGACAGAGAGAAACAGAGAGACAGAAAGAGAGAAATCACTCCCTGGGGGGATGGCCATGCTGCAATCTCTTCTTTTTCATTCTCCCCTCGGGATCTTGGGCACGCACGTGCGCCTGGCGTGAGTTTAAGCCACTGGGTCCGGGACTTGAACTGCGATTGACTATATGGGAGTCCAGTCACATAGCAATTACACCAACTGCTGGTCCCTGAATACTAAATTCTTAATAGCCAGAGTTCTGAAAAGCTGATTTGACCACTTTTTGTTTCTAGTTCTCTTTTTGATTTTATGAAGGAGAAAAATTTCCAAGGTCTTCACTCCAGTACTTTCACTCCTCACTTTTTAAAATTGATTTAACATTTGTTGAGCATTTTGAGCATCTTTTATATGTCATGTTCCAGAAGTTAAGGGCACTAGACTCCCATATGGCTGACTGTGGTTCGAGTCCCAGACCTGGTGGCTTGCTTTTTCATTTTCTCTCTCTCTCTGTCCTTCCCTCGCTCGCTTAGTCCCTCTCTGGTCAAGTTAAAATAAATAAATAGATAAAAGATAAAAAAAAAAATTCTTGGAACCAGCAGATGGTATAATGGCTACGTCACTGGACTCCCAAGTAACTGACCGCGGTTAGAATCCCAGATCCGGTGGCTTAAATTCACGCTGGGCACGTGTGTGTGCGTGCTCAAGATCCTGAGAGGAAAATGGAGGAGAAGGGATTGCGTTGTGCCATCCTCCTTGGGGGTGATTTCTCACTTTCTGTCTGTCTTTCTGGTGAGCAAACGTGCCCTATAGCAAAAACCTCTCCAAAAAAAAAAAAAAAAAGTTGATTGCTTTTTTTCCTCACCAGAACTTCTGTAAGAACATGACTGTGTTGAATACAAATCTAGGGATGTACCAAATGCAAGAAAGGAAAACAGACTCCCACAGTCCTGAAGAAATGGTTATTGAAGAAATAGAGCCACTGCTTCCTCAGGCTCCGCCACCTCCTTTAGTGCAGAACTCACCTCCCCATGGCACCGTGTGGTAAGTCTCAGAAGGAGATCATTGTACGCTAGACAGAGGCCCCAAAGTGGGTGGAGTGAAGTAAGACTGAATTTTTTCAAGTGTTGACTAAAATTTTGTATTTCTTTTGTAAATTATCTATGTTCTTTAAAAGTCTCTGTCCGTTAAAATCATGTTTTTCTTGCTTCAGATATAGATCTATTTCATAGCTCTATAGATAATAAATTGCTTTCTTTCTTTTCTCTCTCTCTTTTTTTTTTGGCCAGAGTCAGAGTGCATGTGAGCTCACCAGAGAAAAAGGGACAGAAAGAGAGAGAGAGGAAGAAAGCACCCTCAATGGAGTATGGTCAAACCATAATCTTGTCTCCATTTCTCCATCCTATCAGAATTTGAGGCATGAACACACATGTACCCAGCAAGTTTTCCAAGCCATCAGGGCCAGGATCTGAACTACAGTTGGCTACATGGGATCTAACTCCCTTAACCACTAGGCCATGAGGCCAGCCCTAGATTGCTTTTTTATTGCCTTTTTTAAAAAGAATTATTTATTTAATTTTATTTATTATTACCACCATCTTTTAATTTGACCAGAGAGAGACAGAGAAAGAGAGAGGGAAAGTGAGAAAGCAAGCCACCAGGTCTGGAACTAGAACTGCAGTCGGGCATGTGAGAGTCTGGTGCCTTAGCAACCATGCCAACTGCTGGCCCATCTTACTGCTTTTGATAGATTTATCTCTATACAATTCCAATCTTTCTGTCTATCCATCTAGCAATCGTCTATTGATCTAACACTTGAAGAATGGCATTTATAAGCTATGATGTAACAACCTCCCACACAGGAACACCTCTGCTAAGCACATCTGAATACCTTTGTTTGCCGAACAGGATGCCTTTCCCTTGCACAGTAGTGGAGGTGAATATACTGGCAAATTCCCACTTTGGGGATCCCTTTTTGGAAATGCTATACATCATATAAATGCTAAGTAGTATAATCCTCTAAGAAAATTGTTTTGATCAACCCAGGTAGAATCTGCAGCTCCCTCCTTTGTCAAGTCCTTGGCCATTGTATAAAATATTGGGTTGTACACCTTCTTGTTGAATGGTAAGAATGTATGCACTCTGTATTTTGCACACAATCCTGTCACAGAGCCCATAGCGTATTATTGCAATTAATTTGTTTCAAATCTGTCTTTTCCTAATACCCCATGGCTTACTTGAAGGCAGGACTCTTGTCTTTGTCTTTCTGGAACATGACATACAAAAGATGCTCAAAATGCTCAAAAATGTTAAATCAATTTTAAAAAGTGAGGAGTGACATCAGTGAAAGTACTGGAGTGAAGACCTTGGAAATTTTTCTCCTTCATAAAATCAAAAAGAGAACTAGAAACAAAAAATGGTCAAATCAGCTTTTCAGAATTCTGGCTATTAAGAATTTAGTATTCAGGGACCAGCAGTTGGTGTAATTGCTATGTGGCTGGACTTCCATATAGTCAATCGCAGTTCAAGTCCCGGACCCAGTGGCTTAAACTCACGCCAGGCGCACGTGCGTGCCCAAGATCCCGAGAGGAGAATGAAAAAGAAGAGATTGCAGCATGGCCGTCCCCCCAGGGAGTGATTTCTCTCTTTCTGTCTCTCTGTCTCTCTCTGTCTTTTAGGCGAGCACACATATAGCAGAAACCTCTCAAAAAAAATTTAGTATTCATAATATATAATGAACTCTTACGACTCAACAACAAAAAGGCAATCTGGTCTTAAAAACAGGCAAAGAACTTGGGTAGACATTTCTTCAAAGAATACACAAATGCAATAAGCACATTTATAAAGAGGTTCAACATCATTGATCATCAAAGAAATACAAATCAAAACCATAATGAGATGGGTACTTAGGCACTAAGATGCTGTAATAGAAAAGATAAGGGCCAGTCCCATTGTACAGTGGTTAAGTGCTGTGCATTGGAAGCTGGACCCCACATGGCTGGCCACAGTTCAAATCCCAGCCTGGGCAGCTTGGAAAACAGGTACACATGCATGCCCACAATGCTGATGGGAAGGAGAATTGATAAAATGGATTGCAGTGTGATTATGCCCCACTAGGAGAGTGCTCTCTCTCTCTCTTTCTTTCTCTCCTTCTGGCAAGCACACATGACCCTTGGCAATTAAAAAAAAAAAAAAAAAAAAAAAAAAAAAAAAAAAAAAAAAGCAAGGGTTAAAGAGTATGTGGAGGGGCTTGCAGGTAGTATGGTGGTTAAGGTGCTGGACTCCCACATGGCCAACTGCAGTTTAGGTTCCAGACCTGGTGACTTGCTTTCTCACCTTCTCTTTTTCTTTCTCTGTCTCCCTCTAGTTCAATTAAAAAAAATAATAATAATAAATAAATAATTTTTTTAAAAAAGTATGTGGAGAAGTCAGAACCTGTATGTATTGCTGGTGAGGTCGTAAAATGGTACATTTATTTTTATAATATAGTTCTAAAATGGCATAGTCATTTTAGAACATCGTTCAGCATGCTCTGAAAATGTTAAACATAGAGTTCCCATATGACCCAGCAATCCCATTTCTAGGTTCTAGGTACACAGATCCAAAAGAATCAAAGACATATGCCCACATAAAAACCTGTACATGGGTCCAACAGGTGGCCTAATGGTTACAACGCTGGACTCCCACATGGTCAACTGTGGTTCAAGTACCAGCTCTGGCAGCTTGAAACTCAATGCTGGCCATGTGTGTGTGCATGCCTGGAATCCGCAGAGGAGAATAGAGGAGAAGGGACTGCAGCATGGCCATCCCTGTGGGGGATGATTTCTCACTTTCTTTCTGTCTGTCTCTGTTTCTCTGGCAAGCATATATGCCCTATACTGAAAATCTCTCTTAAAAAAAAAAAAAAGTATATCCACACAATGAAGTATTATTATTCAGTCACAATGAAGAATGAAATACATGCTACAATACTGGTAATCTTTTGTCCTAGTTTAGTATTTCCACAGATGACTGGACTTGAAATTTAGAAAGAATAGGTCTTGCTTGCTAGATGTGTTTGTAGTGAGCTGTTCTTTTCATAAGGACAGAGGTCAGTAGGTTGTGTAGTGGTTAAGGCGCTAAAGCCCTACATGGTTAACCATGGTTCAAGTCCTGGACCCAGTGGCTTGATAGTCACACTGGGCATGTGTGTGTGTGTGTGGGTGTGTGGGTGTGTATGTCCAAAATTCTGAGAGAAGAATGGACGAGAAGGGATTGTGATGTGGCCATCCCCCTAAGAAGTGATTTCTCACCTTCTATCTCTGTCTCTCTGGCAAGTGCACATGCCCTATAGCAAAAATCTCTCTCAAAAAAAAAAAAATCTAGTTCAGTACTGCTTAAAGGCAAGACATCTGTACTTCCTGTTAGTGGCCAAGAAAATTGACCCAGGTTTATAGAATCCACTGAGGTCACAACAGGTCTATAGTAGCTTTAACTGTGCTCTAGTTTTTCCTCTTCTGAAATGTATTATAGATGGTAATTACCTCCAAGTAATTGAATTATCTGTGACCTTGCTTTCCTTCTTTCTGTTTTCTAGATTTTCTAAATTTTCTACCCTTATCACGTATGGCATTTACAATATGACTATAATAACATGAAGACTTATAATCAAATAAATCAGTTACAGTATAGGTAGAACCCAGAAGGAAGAGACTGCAAGGATTTGAAAAAGGTTACCTTACTTTATGAGGGAAAGTCCATTGGCAGGGGACATTGTCACAAACCAGTGACAGAGAATGGCTGAATTCTATTTATCACATTGTATTTTGTGTCCCAGGGAAAATCTAACTGCTCATGACTCTGTTTGTACCAGTGTAGATGTCATAACGCCACTGGTAAGATTGAAATCACCTGCTAGAATGTGAGAAGGGCATTTCTTTTTTAAAAAAATTATTTTATTTAACTTTATTTATTGATTGATCGATTGGTTGATTTAAATTTGGCCAGAGAGGGACAGAGTGAGAGAGAGAGAGAAAGAGAGAGAGAGAGCAAGCAAGCAAGCTGCCAGGTCCCGGACTCAAACCTTGGTCAGTTAGCCATGTGGAGGTCCAGTACCCTCAACCACCACGCCACCTACTGACCCTGAGAAGGGCATTTCTAAAGCATCTAGTTATTTGTTTGTTTTTGAAATATAATCTCCAAATCATAAAACTCACCCTTTGAGATGTATAATTCAGTGGCTTCACTTCTGTGTGGGCTAAGTCCTATGTATCCAGGGGTTTCAGAGTTTTGTGGCTACACAATCTTCCACACTTAATGGGCTTAAGTGCACGTCTGCACCAAGCACCTTCTTTTACAGGTGTAAACTGATAGCGAGAGAAATGCAGTTACTTAGCTGAAGTTTTAGAACCACCTGGGAGTAGCCACAGGTCCCATCAATGTGGTTTTTTTCATAATTCTCTTAACACAGATGTTTTCTTTCTTTGTAGGAAACGTGTATTGAGGATTTTCGTCATGTTTTATGTCCTCACCTTCACTGGACTGTCGTGTTACACACTATTTTTTGATGCCACATTTATCTTTGAAACATTGCTCCCTAGAATACTCGGGCGCCGCGTAATGTGGGAGTTGCGGGACATTATTGCACCTTTCTTGCACTTGGAAGTGGAAGACTTGTTACCCTCCTAAAGATGTGGGAGTTACCATTACCCTACTGTCTCTCCAATAAAATTCTGGCTGTTCCTGTATAATGGTGGTCAACTTATTTTTCAAAATAGCACTATACAGTGTTTTGTAAGGGACATTGAAATTTTGTAGAAGTTGCCCGATCACAGGGGGAAGAAACGGGTTTATCTTTGTGGTTATGACACAATGAAGAGGTTTTTTTTGTTGTTGTTGTTGTTTTTCTTATTTATTTCTTCCATGAGCAAGAGAGACAGAGTGGGAGACAGAGAGAGACTGAGAAACAGCACCTCTCAACATGGCTTTTTAAAAAAAATTATTTAATTTTATTTATTCATTCATTTATTTTAATTTTACCAGAGAGAGAGAGAGAGAAAGTGAGAAAGCAAGCCACCAGGTCCAGGACTCAAACTGTGGTCAGCCATGCTGAAGTGTCCAGTACCTTAACCACCATGCCACTATGATCTATCTCCAGCTTATCCAACCCCAGATCATGGGTACACATGTGCCCAGCATACTTGGAGAGGTGTCGGATATGAACTGAGGACCCTGGCGTGTAGGTCAGCCTTATAGACTGTCACTTTTACTGCTGTGCCATCTTCTGGCTCCTCATAATGACTTCTTGGGTCCTTCTACACACACAGTTTAAAACATTTACTCTCAATTACCGGGCTTTCTTTCCTCCCAACACTGAGTTTCCTTGGTTATTTTCAGTATTTTGACCTCTGATGTCTCACAAGAGAATGCACGGAATTCCTCTTCTCTATATATTCAACTCTACTTTGGGATCAGTACCCCATTTTAGATGCGGTAGGTTTTTTTTTTTGCCTTTTGTTCTTAAACATTCATTTCTCCTTTTTTTTTTTTAAGATTTATTTATTTATTCATTCATTCCTTCATTTTAATTTGACCAGAGAAAGACACACAGAGAGAGAGAGGGAAGTGAGAAAGCGAGCCACCAAGTCCAGGTCTTGAGCTGTGGTCGGCCATGTGGGAATGTCCAGAGCCTTAACCACCACGCCACCTGCTGGTCCCCTCATTTCTCCTTTTGATAGCAGTACTCTGACTTTACTTTGAAAGAATTCTCTTTTCCTTAATGAGCAAAATTATAGTTGGGCTTTAGTCAACATCTCCTGTCTTCCTATTCAAAAGACTTGTCAACATGTTGCGTAAGACACTCTAAGAATGAGATTTTTTTTTTAAAGAACATACAAAGACTGAAAATGATTGAAACTTCAATTTTGTGAACTAGTTTATATCTTTTTCTGATTAAATTAGCCAGAGTTGGTTCTGTGGCTTACAATCAAATGAAGACTAAATGACTAAATGATAGAGAATTTTTAATGTTAAACTGAAGCATTTTATCCCTAACTTTGTAGAAAATGGAAAAACATTCATATTAAAATCTTTGTTTTCGGGCTGGTCGTTGGCATGGTGGTTAGGGGCACTAGACTTTCACATAATCGACTGTGGTTCAAGTCCTGGACCTGGCGGCTTGCATTCTCACTTTCACTCTCTCTCTGGCTCTGTTCCTCTCTGGTCAAATTAAAATAAATGAATAAATAAAGTTAAATAAAATAATTCTTTAAAAAAATAAATCTTTGTTTCCTCCTTTTCTTTGCTTTCCTACCTTTCACTTCCCTTTCCTTCCTTTCTTTCCTCCATATCCCCCTTTTCTTTTCTTCTTTTGTCTGAAAATAGCACCTCACCTAGTGCTATATTCAATATTCATTTGTCTAATAATTTCTCTTATAGCCATTTTCCAAATACCCTCATCTTTTGACAAAGTAATTTTCAATTTCTTTACTGTATTTTTTTGTTTTTACATTCTGGCAGTCATTTCTCATGCCAATTATTCTACAGCAATTTTTGCCTTGCATTTATATTATTAACATTCTAATCGGCCTGATCATACAGTTTTCCTGCTGTTGGGAAAACCCAGACTGTTGTTATTACCTCCATAAATCACCATTATGAATGCAATCTCCAAATACCTTTTATCCTGATAGTCTATAGCCAAAAAGCTGTATTGGTTGCTAGAAAGGTACAATTTGTAAGTGGCTCTCAAGCTGTGATATTTAACAGAATCACAAAAAGAAACATTTAATTATACATTTGTCTGAACATCACCTCCAGTTTTGATTCTGTGGATCTGGTAACAGTCCCTGATATCCTTACTTTTAATAGATTATTCTAACAATTCTTGGGGCTAGCAGGTGGCCTGGTGGTTAAGGCACTGGGCACCCCCACATGGCCAACCATGGTTCAAGTCCCGGACCTGGTGGCTTGCTTTCTCACTTTCCTTCTCTCACTCTCTCTGTGTCTCTTTCTGGTCAAATGAAAAGTAAATGAATGAATAAATAAGATAAAATAAAATCATTCTTTAAAAGAAAAAAAATAGATTATTCTAACAATTCTTATGTTCTAAAGATTTTTTTTTAAAACGTTAATTTATTTACCTATTTTTTTGTTGTGATTTTTTCAGCTGCCAGATCTGGGGCTTGAACTGTAGTCGGCCATGTGGAAATCTAGCACCTTAATCACCATGCCACCTACTGTCCTCCTTATTATCTAAAGTTTTACAATTACCATGCTATGTTATGGGCTAAAGTTACCTGGTATAACAAATTAACTGAGATCCCATACAAGGTTGAAGAGATGACTTTCTTGGGGGCGGGGAGGAATAAAGAGGGAAGTGTGAGGGAATTTCCAAGACATACAGAAAGGAAAAAAGTCAAAAGCTCTGGCAACAATGATTAATATATTTAAAAGATCTTGTGATAGTGAGAGAATATCCCCCACGGGCAGATTATAAAAGGTTAGTTATCAACTTGTCACAGACAAAGAAACTATTCAGACTGAATTTTACATTTGTATGTTTTTGACAATCTTCAGGTAAGTTCTCATTACTAGATTACAGTACCAGCTAACTTATTTGTAAAATGAAAAAAAAGTAGTATTGAGTTTAACTCCCTCAAAAATGAAGTTAAAAGTCTTGTTATAATCATATAACACTTGATTATCTCTTCTGTGGGCCTGGGGACCCATCGAGAAGATAGTGTCCTCTTGCAGATTGGTTGTTGATGACATATCTAACGATCTGAAAGGTCTGCCTGCTGAGCTATGATTTTAGAAAGCCTAACTAGAGAGTAACTGGCCCAGGAGAGGGGTAAAACCCTGGAGCAGTATGGAGAAAAGTAACTGGGGTGACTTATGAAGCTGACAATTGCCTTCGGGAGGAACATGCTGTGCTGTCAGGATCACAGGAGGCTGGTGTTATGTATGACCACACAGTGACAATCTACTGATTCTAAAACCCAGTAGAACGCAAAAAATCATGAGCCAATAACACAAGAAGTACAAAGACAAATGCACCAAGGAGAGTCAAAGGAACAGAATCCCACAAGTCAGGTGAGATATGTAGTCACTTACCTGTTTTTTTTGTTTGTTTGTTTGTTTTTTTAACAGACTTCCAGGTCAAAGAGTGGCTTGAGAATAGGGGTTCTTCCAATTGTGGTTCTGTTCTCCTCACCCCAATGTGGTGTATCCAGGGGGAGTCCCAGTAACTTAAGAGCAGAGTGGATGGTAAAGATTACCAGGTGGAGTCATTTCAATCTTGGTTTTAATTGGTTTTGTGGGTCTCCCTCTTTCCAGGTGTTGACATGCACCCAGTCTTCTGGCTGGAAAGGAAAAAAGGGTTAGACCAGAGGAGGAAGGTAGCTCCTGATTTCCAAAGGCCTTACATGCCTTTTTAACTTCCCTGTGTGGGACAGTGTATTTCAGATTTTCCGTGTCTGTTAGAACTTTCTGGTTACTCAGCCAAACCAGGGCTTGTATTCCATATGTTAGTTCATAAGTTCATAAGCACTTAATTTAGTTTGTTATTTTGGAGTCTTTTTTTTTTTTTTTCTTTATGTAGCCTTAGAAGAAAACAAACACATGGAAACCAAGGTCTCAGCCAAAAGTCTCAATTCAGTTGATTGCCTCGAAAAGGCCCTAAGAACACCACTGTTTTACTACTCTGGATAACCACTGTAAAGACTCAAATTACATCGCAAGTTCAACTTTCTGTCTACCCCAAAACACAGCCAATAATGAAACCCTTGTAGCCAACTCCAGGAACTCCTCTCTGCCTATGTTATATCTCTCAGTAGTGCTTCCCAGACTGGGTCTTCCTGATGGCTCTTTCAGTGTGGGTCAAAGCTGAATTAGAGAAATAGTTCAATCATCGCCTTCCATAGGCCAGCAGTTGGCATTTCTGCATGGTCTTTTTTGTCTCCACCATTTATCTCCCAAATTGATGCTGTAACTTTCATGTAAAATGGATTCAGTGTCTACTAAACTGCCTAAGAAGTGGTTTGAGCCTGACATACTTTGCTGAGTGGTGGTGGTGGTGTGGGGAGACATACCTCTGTGACCTTTCTACCTTAAGGAATCAAGAAAAAAAGGGGAAAACACATTTTGGAGAAGGGTAATGCAAGAAAATCAATGGAATCCCCCCCTCTCATCCCCATGGAGGTTGCTCTAGCTCTAGTTCTTAAGTGTACAAGAAGGCATTCTGAAGTCAGGAAGTATAATGGAGGGAACCACATTTATTTTTTCCCTTTTAAACTTTCCTGCTGCCCCAGTTTTTGCCTTTTTCTTAGTGGATCCCTTGGATTTTGGCTTTTTATGCTTAGCTGAAGAGAGAGAGTCAGTCTCCTTGAAGAAATCATCCAGATGGCCTTGGGTCCTTCTTTGGTGGCTCTTGCTCAGCCCCTTGACCCCGCTGCAGACTTGCTCTTCAGAGAACTGCTTTTCACCACACATGAACTTGACTAGCTCTTCTTCATTTGACTCAGTCCACCTCAGCTCTACAGACCTGGGTCCAGCACCTCAGGCTTCAGGAAGAGCTGTTGGGCTTCCTTGTGAAGCCAATTTTCTGGCATAGAGTACTTGTTGGGGTGGAACTGCCACACAATCTCCACAGTGCTCTTGTGCTTCTGGATGAGGTCTACCGCCACTTGGGCACAACGTCTCAGACACTCTCGCAGTAGTCGCTGCCCAGCAGGACGCGCAGATCCACAAACTGTTCCTGGTTCAGGCCTCGTTCCTACAGAGTTTGTCTCAGGTAGAATTCCTAGATGGGCAGCTTCTTAGCCTTCAAGTGTCGCATTCGCACAGGGCTGCGGAAGGTGACACTGTTCACGTCCTCGGTGGCTGCTGCATAAACTTTGCCAGCCTGCACCAGAGCAGCACAGCTGGACTCTGCCTCACTGGGTGCATCGAGGCAGGGGATGCCCATGAGGCTTAGCAGATGTTTACACTCATCATTGCGGTGCTTAGTGACCTTCACCAGCCGCTTCGTGAATTTTTCTACCGCTTCCTCGGCCCCAGCTGCCTGAGCCTGCTGCAGCTGCTTCTCCGCCTCAGCCCACTGCTCGCCTGCCTTGCGCTGTGGTAGCTTGCCGTGGAAGACACTCGGGCTTGACGCCAGTCTCCATCATGAGGACCGAGCGGTAGAACGTGCCCATCAGATGGCTGGTGGTCTCGCCCTCCTCCTTCAGTAGCACACCCCCATCTCCGCGAGCAGCAATCGGGAACTGATAAATGCTTATGGAAGCATCAACAGCCAGCCTGCGGCCTAAGTAGCTCTTGATTCATTCTCTCGGATGGTACTGGGGGCCACCTCAGCAATAAGTGTGCCCAAACCACAGGGGGGATGGCCGGCCTTTGGGGAGCCAGACTTCCGAAGCTAGCGCTTAGTCCGGTGTCGTCCGGGACACCACAGAGCCTGCAACCTCCGCAGCTCCGCCGCAGCCTGTCTCTAGCTCAGCCGCCTTCCGAAGCCCGCGCGTCCGTCACGTGACCTGCCCACCGCGCACTGCCTCCTGGGAAGTGTAGTGCAGGCCCGACCCCTGCGAGAGCTGCGCTCTCGGGAGACAGTACCCCCAGGGAAAGCGCCATGCTCTGCGACCCTACCCGCTCCTCCACCCTTGTCCTGCACCGCCCACACCAAACCCCCACCTGGAGCTATTCTGTGATCCTGAACAAGGCTATTGGGGCAAGGATGCCACAGGAGATGGGTTTCCTAGCACAGTTGATACAGGTGCATCTAAGAGTCTGGTTAGTCGGGGCCTGCAGGTAGCGTGGTGTTTAAGACCGTGGACTCCTGGGACCAGCAGTTAGCCTAATGGCCATGTCGCTGGACTCCCATGTAGTCGACCACGGTTCGAGTCTCGGCCCGGTGGCTTAAACTCATGCTGGGCGCGTGTGTGTGCGTGCCCAAGATCCCGAAAGGAGAATGGATGAGAAGGGATTGCGGTGTGGCCATCCCCCAAGGAGGTGATTTCTTGCTTTCTGTCTCTCTGTCTCTCTCTTTCTGGCGAATGCACGTGCCCTATGGCAAAAACCTCTCCAAAAAAACCCAAAAAGACCATGGACTCCTGTGTGGCCATAGAGATTCAAGCCTCAGACCTGGTGGCTTGAAAGTCATGTCAGGAGCAGAGTGGAGAAGGCCTTGTGGCGTGATGATTAGATTACCACTGGGGGGGGGGGGTTCTCACTTTCCCTCTCATTATTTCTCTGTCACTCTCATGTGTGCACTCGCACTTGCCCTATCGCAAAAACCTTTTTTTTAAAAAAAAGGTCTGGGGGCCAGCAGTTAGCATAATGGCTATGTCGCTGGACTCCCCCTAGTCGACTGCGGTTTGCATCCTGGACCCGGTGGCTTAAAACTCAACGCCAGGCGCATGTGCGTGCGTGCCCAAGATCCCGAGAGGAGAATGGAGGAGAAGGGATTTCGGCGTGGCCATCCCCCCTGGGGGGTGATTTCTCGCTTTCTGTCTGTCTGTCTCTGTCTGTCTGGCGAGCGCACGCGCCCTATAGCAAAAACCTCTCCAAAAAAAAAGTCTGCTTAGTTTGTCCCACCTTGCTTGAGGACTGGGCATCATTTGATTCCCAGCCTTTGAAAGGTGTTCTTGGTGAGAGGATACAAACATTGGTCTTGTTACCACTCTGGATGATGTCCTTTAACAAGACTTTGATCATGTTAGGTGCCATTTCTTTGCAGGTAGCAAAAGCCCCCACCAGACCTGAGAGGATGTCAGCAGCAGGAGGTAAAGTTCCCTGGAGCTCTGAGCATAACTGAGAAGTCCACTTGCCAATCCTCTCCTGGTGGTCTCCGGACTGAACCAGTTGAAAGGCCCTTTTCTTTGTTTCAGCCAGGTAAAATATGCTATGGCACCAAGTGGGACATATTTCAAGTATTACTTTAATTAGCTGTGAAATTAGGGGTTGTGCAGAGCCAATCAAAAAGGGCCTCTTCACCAAAGTGCATGTACAAATGGGCTTCCCTTCTGGCCTGTAGGGCAATTGCTTCTGGAAAGAGTAATTGCCCACATGGGCTCAGTAACCACCCCAGGTATTTGAGACTTTTAATGTGCCCCATCTAAGAGCCCTTTCTTTGAGGAAATATTCTGGGTGTGTAATATGGGCCTTGGGAGAAGACAGTATTAGAGGCGTCCAGAAGGTGATTTCCCCTACTGCTGCCTTTTCAGGGTCTAGGCCAACTTAATTTTCTTACGTTACTTCAGCATCTCCTCTCTGATGACAACAGTAGATCACTGCCACGTGCGAGGGTTTCTTTAGCATCTTTATAGTCTTAAAGTGATATGGCCACTTAAAAATGTTTTTGTCAGAGAGGACATGCACTCACTGGAGAAAAAACGAGGAAGCACCCCCGTGCGGAATGGTCATATCACGATCACTTCTCTTCTGATTCTCCTGCCTTTCAAGATTGTCGACATGCCTGTACACGCACTTGGCACGTTTTTCAGGCTGCTAAGTCTGGGACGAACCATGCAACTAGCCACATGGGATCCAGCTGCCTTAACCACTACACCACTGGCCAGCCCAATACTGCCATTTTTAACCTGTTTTCAGAGACCAGCATGCTTCTTTCTTTTCAAATAGCTCCATGTGCATGCAAAGTGAAGAATGCATATTTGGAATCTGTTTATATGTTTAGGAATTTGCCTTTGCCAAGCTCCAATGCTCAAGTCAGGAAAATTAGCTTGGTCTTTTCTGAGGAAGTCAGGTGGGTGAGCACTGACTCCCACAACCTCATGGAGGCTAAGGATGGCATGTCCTGCTCTTTTCTGTTCTTCCTTTATGTAACCACTCCCGTTTATAAAGCATTTAGCTTCAGTATTGTTTTTCCTTTAAGAAGGAATTTTTATTTTATTTATTATTATTAATTTGCTATAGGGCACATGCACTCACTAGAGAGAGACAGAGAGAGACAGACAGAAAGAGGAAAAGTGAGAAAGCAAACTGTCAGGTCTAGGGTTCAAACTACTGTCAGCAGGAGTCCAACACCTTACCACCATGCCACTTACTGGCCCCTAGATTCTATATTTTAAATGGACTCACTTTGAGATCTAGGGCATTTGAGTATACTTCTAGAGCTTTGACACAATTGTGGGACAGGTGTTCCCCACCTATGGGAGGATGGCTGTGGATTATTACGGACTTCTAGCTTACATTGCGGTCATCACCGAGCATAGCCTGAAGCTGCAGAATCCTGCCGTGGCAGACATTACACGCCCTTCTTAATGCAGGTCTGGGGATGGTGGGGAGCTCAGGTAGTCAAAGGCTGTCCAAAGGTCAGCTTCTCCATTTTGCTGGCTTCACAGGGGACACTTTCCTTTCAGTGGCCCTTCTCTTTGCTGAACACACACTGGGTAAGGCCTATCTTCTGGATCCTTCTAAGTGATGTTTCAGGTGATTAACTGAAGTTGCAGGACTGCTCTCCAATGGGCTCCCTTGTCCCAGGGATTCTGATTGACCCCAAAGAGCCAAGGCCAAAAGTCCGTTTTCCCCTTTCATCCTTAGGACACAGTTGTCAAACACCCCATACGCCAATCCCACCAGCCTTGAAAGTGGGGTCTCTGAGTTGACCCCTTGTTTTTGTAGCTTTCTCCTAATGTCAAGGCACTCTGGGATATAAGATGGGATTTTATGACTGCTGTCCCCTCCACTGAGTCAGGGTCAACACTTGTATTTGTGTGGAGACATTCCTTCAGCCTCTCCATCAAGGATGGGGTCTTCTTTTGGCCCTTGGATAGTTTCCTAGATTTTACTCCAATTAGTGGGTCTTTTCCTGGCTGCCTATACCTTCTCCTTTAAGATCATTGGCCTAAAATGGGTTAGGCAATGTTTTCCTCTCTCCTGTCTGAATACAGCTCAGGTCAGCACCTGGCACCACCAAGACCCCTGGCCGGTGTACTTCATCACCAGCACTGTTCCTGTTCGTCTCAAGGGCCTCTTCTCTAGCCTTTGCTATGGCTGATTAAAGCCCTTTTTTCCCCTGTACAGAGAATGTGAAAGAAGGTAGGATATCCACCCAGATGGGTTTGTAAGATTCCTGTAACTTGGCTGGGAAAGCCCTAAGGGTCTCCTGTAATACTTTGATTGATCTTTTCAGTTGAACAAGTCAGAGGCAGTAAAAGGAATATAAACAGGGCCCAAGTTTCCATCCCTGTTTGGTACCTCTCTAAAACAAAGCCTTCATTGGTTCCCTGGCTGGTGCCACTGCGCATGCTCACTGGGCGAGGTCCAGGTTGTTGAACTACCAGAGAGGGGGATCTGGATCTGGGATTGAGGGACAAGTGTAAGGAAGGGGGCTGATCCTTGGACGAGGGAAGTTGGAGGAGTCCAAACGCCGTGGGACTTGGTATGTTTGACAGGCTGGAAGAAGTGGACGGGGAGGAGGACAGGTAGATGAGGCAGTTGACTGTGGAAGAGAATAACTCATCTTCAGGACTTTCTAGGACTGGAAGCATTGGCTTTCCCTTTCGGTTTGTGGGTGGCCCCACACTCTTGTCAAGATAGCACTTCTTTCCGTAGCCTTTGATTTTGATAACAGGCCATGAAATATTGGACATACAGAATCTCATCCCATTTTTTAAGCCTTTGACAATATAATCCAATTGATGGACCGTATCATAACTCAAAGATTCACTTTGGGGTTACAGGTCTCCATTGTCTAACTTATATCGAGGCTAAGCTGTGTTGCAAAGGGAATGAACTGCTTCCTAGTTGAGGGGTGGTCCCCAAAGTATCTCCAGTTGTGTAGGAGGCACCCCAGCAGAGAGTTTTCCAGAATCAAGGTTTGGTTAGCTGTACTAGACTCTTCTGCTAGCAACAGTAACCCTTGCGAGTTGGTCCCTCACCCCATCCCCCATGGGAGAGGAGATTCCAACATGTTCGGAGATTCCCATGTTGTGTATAGGATTCCAACAGGGCTGACTTACAACCTCAACCCAGGACTGGGCATGTGGCCAGAGTCTGGCCAGTGTGTCAATTCCAGCCTGCTGACCAGGAAAGCCGGTATGAATCAAGTTGATGCAGAGACCCAATTAATGGATTTTTTTGTGAATTACTAGGAAATAGAGTTCTCTTTCAATTGATATTGCTAACTATAAAAACAATATAAGCTTGGAGCTTCTGAGTGTTCTGGGAAGAGGATCCACCAGAGAATAAAATCAGTGTAGAAGAAGGCAAAGCTGAGGAATGGAAAGAGGGAGAGGCAGTGAGGGAGGAGTCAGTCAGAGGGACAGACAGAGCTAATGGGAACAGAAAGGAGCCTTCACTGGCTTAAGCCACTGAGATTTTGGAGCTGTTGCAGCAGTTAGCATGCCCTGATGAACACACGCAAACTGATGTATTAATAGTAAACCACCGTCCGCCCAGTGGTTTGAGAGCACTGGATTATTTCTGTAACCTCTGTCTCCACGTTATAAAGTACACGTTTTGGGGGAGGAAGCTGGTTAAAAAACACCAACAAAACTATAAAGTAGTAATTATTATAAAATATAATTTAATTTCACTCTTTTCATTTTTTACCACAAAATTTAAAAAATACCAATATACAGACAAGTGAACTGGAAAAGAGCTAAAAATTGTATAAAAGACAAATATGAACTCAAAGGTGTAAGAGCAGTCACACACACACACACACACACACACACAAATACACCATATACTCTCAAATGAGCTCAGAACACACATTCCAAGCTGTACAGATTTCCCTTTGAAGGTCACCTTTTACTGATGCCACATCTGGAAAGCTCCCTAAGCCAAAATTCGTATGTTCTGTGAGAAGGCTCTTGCAAATGACTCCTGGAAACGCTTCTCATATTACAACCACAGGAGAGAGGCCAACTTAGGCACAAAAGTCATACATGCCTCTCCTAGGCCCCGGGGCGCTTGGAAAATTAACCTACTAGTGAAAACAAAGCACTCTAAAAATGGTAAAGTGGCACCTTGCGACCACTTAGCAGTTTTTCTATATGGCTTCCAGACAATTCTAGATGTCAGCCCTGCTCTGTTCAGAACACTGTGCTGGGCAAATCTGAGTCTCCAGTTCCAGAGTTCAAAGATGACACACCTGAAGGGAGGTACCTCATAAGAGCAGCATCTGAAGCTGGAGACCACTGACTCCTGACCACTAATTAGATCCTGGCTACTTCATATCCCTGTGTCCCAGATTCTTCAGAGAGTCCTCAAAGACCTTGGTGACCAAGACTGTCTTTTCTTCTGGGACATGTAAATAAACATTTCCTTTAACCCCATTTACTTATTCAAAATGTCTGTTCTACATTTCCCTGTTTATATTTCTCAACAGATTTTCAAATTTAGTTACCACTGTATGGTATCGACATAGAACTCGTGTGTGTGTGCGTGCGCATGTACAGTGTGGTATATTAGACAGGGGCTTGCTGTATCACAATCCTCCTGCCTCAGCCTCCCAGGTAGCTGGGACTACAGGCACACACCACCACATCTAGCTTTGTTTGTTTTATTTCTTGTTTTGTTTTAGGGCTGAAAAATGGACACAAGGCTCCCACATGGCCTCGGCTTGCTGAGCAGCAGTGCAAGGCCTCAGGTTTTATTGAATTTCAGGCTATCATCGTGTAATAAAATATGATAGCATTTTAAAGTTCACTGTTTTACAAGTTTTAGATTTGGTACATGGATAGAGGCTCATAGTTGTTTGTACTGAATCAAGAACCAATGCATACATGTTCTTTAAACACAGTATTTAGAGGCAAATATCATCCTTGTGATAAAACCTTTGGTCTACTTCAATAACATACATTTAATAAAATGTTCTAGAACAGTGCTGTCCAATAGAACTATGTGAGCAGTATGTGTAATTTAAAAATGTTTAATGGTCCCCCTAAAAAAGGAAAAAGGATACAAATAAAACAAGTTTTATTGTTTCCTTTTTTAAAAAATTTTTTTACTATTATTCACTTAATTTTTTTCTTCTTCTTCAATTTGACCACAGAGAGTGACAGAAAGAGAGAGGAAACAAGCCACCAGGTCCAGGACTTGAACCATGGTCTGCCATGTGGGAACCCAGCACCTTAATCACCATGCCACCTGCTGGCCCCTCTATTGTTTAATTCAGTATATTCAAAGTATCACTGCAATATGTAATCAACATAAACTTGTTGGGACCAGCAGTTAGCGTAATGGCTATGTCGCTGGACTCCTATATAGTCGACAGCAGTTCTAGTCCTGGACCCGGTGGCTTAAACTCATGCCTGGCGCGTGTGCGTGCATGCCCAAGATCCCGAGAGGAGAATGGAGGAGAAGGGATTGTAGCGTGGTCATCCCCTCTGGGGGGTGATTTCTCGCTTTCTGTCTCTTTGTCTCTCTCTATCTTTCTGGTGAGCACCCACGCCCTGTAGCAAAAACCTCTCAAAAAAAAACAAAAAAACAAAACATAAACTTGTTAATATACAATTTTGCATTATTTAGTAATACTAAACCTTCAAAATCTGGCATGCACTTTACATTTTCAACACATCTCGGTTTGTACTAGACACATTTCAAGGCTCAACAGCTACACTGACCAGCGGCTGCAGCTCTGGGCAGCACTGTTCTAGAGTCTATGCCACTGCCAAGTCCGTAGATTAGAATCAGAGCATCAGAGTAAACTTGGAGATCAAACTGCCCCTGCGAAGGTCGCCCTTGAAGGACACATCTGTCTAGGTTCGTCATTAAAATGCCTGAAGAAAGTTCTCATCTATCACCTACAGCCTACAAAAATATTATGCAGGTTTAAAGCGAGGCTTTGTTTCACTGAGGGACTCTTGCTGGAAAGCTGCAGCGCTACACCGAGGAAACTGCACTTGAACCTCACACCAGAGTCTGAGGCCTTCCACCCTAGTTTCCTAGCATAGCTCACTTTCACTTGGGAGGCACGAGAGAAAATATATGAGAACACATTTGGAAAATGCCGAAGAGCTAGAAAACATAAGGTATTGGCCCAGCTGCAATAGCACATGCTGGGTGCTGCTGCTCAGAGGCCGAGGCCACATGAAGCCTGGGATTGATTCCCGATGGGTTCTAAAAAGCAGCAGAGCATGATGGCCCATGCCTGCGGCCCTTGTCATTTGGGAGGTGGAGATGGGAAGATCAGGACATAATGAGACTGTCTAAAAAACACCACCACGCGTGTACACACATGCACACATACACAAGATGGTATAAAGGTTTGATCTGCAAGAAGATATTATAGATATACACTATCTTAAATCTTCATTCTTATACTCAATTTGAGCCACCTCTGGAATAAGTACTGTTCAAAAGAATGGTCTCTAAAATTTTAATTATAAATAGAAAATTGGTTTTTAAATTATTTCTCATGGACTCATGATTTAGAAAATATACTTACCATTTGTTTCTTTACCTTTGGTTACAGGCAATAATAACTGTAATTGCCTAATAATCTAAAAGGCCACAACTAGTTCTTGGGTCAAATAACTAATCATTTAACCAGTGAGATCATCACTTTCATGTGTATAAAGAAACTGGTTTCTACAAATTAAACTTTTAAAAATACGCGAATTTAACGTGTAATTTTACATAAGACCTTTAAAATAAAGCCTGGGCCTGTTTCTTCCTTGAGGACCAGTCTATGACTGAGCATGTTTTCGACACTGAAGAGCTGTTTTATCTATAAGGAAAACCTCGAGTGGTTATATTAAGAATAAATCTTGGGCAGTCTCATAGCCTAGTGGTTGTGGGAACCGAATCCCACATACTGATCATGTAGTTCAAGTACTGACTTGGACCCACTGACTTGAAAAACATGCTGGGCAAGGGTGTATACATACCCCAAATCCCAACAGGACAGAGATACGGAGCAGAAGGGATTGCAGTGTGACCACACCCCGTTGGGGGTGTTTTCTCCTTGTCCCTCTTCTCTCTGTCTCTCTCTAGCAGGAGCACATGCCCTCAGGCAATTAAAAAAAATAAAAAAGAGTAAATCTTATATACAATGGTTAATCACTGCGATCTAATGCCCAGGATCCTTCCTTTTCTGTAAGCTAACTTGTCCCCCCCTCCCCCGCCGGGGTTTTAAATTAAAAAATCATCTCACTTAAAATCCAACCTAAAAAAATATGATTGAACAGAAATATCCTGCCTTTTTGATGACCTAATTCTATTAAGATAGAATATACTATTCATTGTGATTATGTCTGTAAATTGCACTGTCCCATTAATGTTCAAGTACTCACCATTTTATTAAAGTGTGTAAGCCCTATCTTCCATTAAGGAAATCCGCAAGAAACGGCAACATTCCAAATTACATAAACCTATTATAAATCTATTAAAAGTGAATCTTGGACACAAGAAAAATGTCAATATATTAAATTCCCCGAACAAAACTGCATCAAAAAATAAAAACATAGGCAAAACAATACTTATGTGAGCTTTTAGGTTAGAAATATTTTAGCAAAAATATGGCTACGAGAGGATTTTAAGCCATTTCACTGAGTAATGGGGTCTGGAATAAACTTTGTTTGGTCCTCTTTGGAGGAAAACATTATTATTTCTCCACACCCCTGTAGAGTGAGGTGCAAATGGTAAATGTTGGTAGGCCGTTAATAAAAGATAAAAACACTATCTATAATACAGTACTGAAGAACAGTATTCTGTAAATGAAATAGTTTAAAACGTTTCTCCTTTTTAGTTAAACACCAAATATTAGAGTGTCCACTGGATGTCACTGAAGTCCCCAGGGTCTCCGAGGCCCCCCTCTGCTTCTAAGTAATTCATGAACGCAGCCATGGCTGTGTCGTCATTGTCACACAGGGCATCGAAATCCAACTGTGCACTGTCACCTAGCAAAGAAAAACAAGGCCCGCATAAGTAGACATGACATAAGGTGGTGCCTTAACCACCACGTCACCTGCCAGCCCCAGTAATCCTTTCTTTGGATAGATTTTTACCATAGTGTGCATACGCTTGCCAAAGAGACAGAGAGACAGAAAAGAAGAAATCAGGGTCAGCAGAGGGCATGGTAGTTAAGGTGCTGGACTCTCACGTGGCTAACTGTGGTTCAAGTCCCGAACCTGGTGGCTTCTTTCTTACTTTCCCTCTCTCTCTGGTCAAATTAATAATAATAAATAAATAAAATTTAAAAAGGGTGATGGCCATGCCACAATCCCTTCTCCACTTTCCTCTCTGGATTTTGGGCATGTACTCACACGCGCCTGGCATGAGTTTCAAGCCACTGGGTTTGGGATTCAAACTGTGGTTAGCCACATGGGAGTCCAGCACCTTAACCACTACGTCACCTGCTGGCCTCAATAAATAATTCTTCAAAAAAAATTACCAAAGCAAAGTCAGGACAGAATACCGTAATGTACTTCTGAAGGCAAAGTAATATAACTTCTGTTGTAGAAGCCTTATATAGTTTTAAATGGGTCACCTATTTTTATATAATCTGCTGTCAGATAAATTATATGGAATTCATCCCGTGCTCTGAAGAGAGCTGGACGTGAGTTTTCTGACAGAAAAGGTACCTAACTGATACAGATTGCCAGGCAGTTGAAAGTTAGGGACTGGGTGTACGTACATGTGGAGAGCCTCTTTGGAGGAATTTAACTGGAATCGGCCTTGTGAAAAAACTCTCTTTGAATGTTTAATCGTAAAGTATGAAGACTGAGACAAAAGCACTTTAAAAAAAATTTTTTTTGAGAGAGGTTTTTCTATGGGTGTGCTTGCTGGAGACACAGAAAGAGAGAGACAGAAGGTGAGAAATCACCCCTCCCTCCCCAGGAAGGAACGGCTATACCATAATCCGTTCTCCTCCTTCTAGGCCACAAGGTCACATGGTGGTTAAGGTGCTAAATTCCCACATGGCTGACCACAGTTCGAATCCCAGACCCAGTGGTTTGAAAATCACACCTGGTGCATGTGCATGCCTGCCCCAAATCCTAGGAGGAACACGGTGAATATATTGCAGCGTGGTCATCCCCCCGGGGGCGGGGGTGACTTCTCGCTTTTCCTCTGTCTCTCTCCAACAAGTACATATGTCTTATGCCAAACCCCCCCACACACACAAAAAGAATTTTCTGGAGTACTGGTCCCATAGCCTTGTATTTAAGGAAGTCAGACTCCATGTGGCCGACTGTAGTTCAAATACCAGTACATGTGGCTTCAAAAACTCACAAGGTAACTGTGTATGTCCAAAATCCCAAACAGAAATGAATGAGAAGAGATTCTTTCTTCCTCTGTCTGTCTCTCTCTGGTGAGCACATACGACCTCTGGTAATTTTATTTATTTATTTGCGTGCACGCGCGCGCGCGCGCACACACACACACACACACACACACAAAATATATAAAATTTTTCTTCCCTGAACAACTAGAATGTCTAGCAGCTGCCAAAGAACACTTACTGAGGAATGGTTCATGACTGCTGATAGCAACAGAACTTGGATTTTGCTTAGTAGCCTCCAGCTCCCTTATTTCAGAAGGACTTAGTAGAAACTCCTTATTTGACACCTAGAAAGACAAAAGAAAATCAAAATAATAAACTATTAGTAAGGATTCTACCTTAATGAAATAAAGACATCTAGCAATTATTATTTGCTGGGCTTACCACCCACACCACCATCACCACCACCATCAACATGGACACTGGCACTTACTGAGGACCACGTGCCAAGCACTCACACATACCGTCTATTTCATTTTTCAAATACCGTGAGGCAACTGTATATTTTTACATATTACTTTGCTTGAATTTACATTCTATCATGTAGATCTTCGTAACACACACTGTGGTTTTCAGAAATGCATGTAGTAATGACAGTTAAATTAACGACATTCCCACATACAGCATTTTCAGCAGAGAGTCTCACGTTCTTCTGCCTGTTAAATGGTTCTTTCTCTCTGGCCCTCCCAGCCACCGTTTCCCACCCAGTCCCCTCCGCTGCGGTCTCTGGTATCTATCCCTACCCTCTGTACTGTCTTGTCTTTGGCTCTTTCACTTTCAAGGCAGCTTTATTGTAGGTCCTATCAGAGACCCAAAGAGCCTAATATTATGCCCAAGGTGTCACCCACATGATTCTAACCCTAGCCTGCCTGACTCCAAGGCCCACATTCTAAATAACCATAACTGAAGAAGGTACGTACTATGAGGAAAAGTTTTATTTTAAAAATTTTTTACTTATTTATTTATTTATTTATTTATTAGAGAGATTTTTTGCTATAGGGCATTTGCGTTCACCAGAAAAACAGAGAAAGATGGAGACAAAAAGCGAGAAATCACCCCCTTAGGGGGGATGGCCACAACACAATCCCTTCTCTTCCATTTACCTCTTGGGATTTGGGGAATGCATGCACATGTTTCTGACATTGAAATTTGTTTTTTTGTTTTGGAGAGGTTTTTGCTATAGGGTGCATGCACTCGCCAGAAAGGCAGAGACAGAGAGACAGAAAGTGAGAAATCACCCCCCCCACCCCCCCGGGGGGGATGGCCATGCCGCAATCCCTTCCCCTCCATTCTCCTCTCGGGATCTTGGACATGCACAAACACGTGCCCTAGCCATCAGGTCTAGGACTCGAACTGCGGTCAACTACATGGGAGTCCAGCAATGTAGCTATTAAATATCTGCTGGTCCCAACAGTAGCACTTTTACACACCAATAATGAAATTGCTAAAAAAAAAAAAAAAAAGAACTTAAAAATCAATTCTATTTACAATAGCCACAGTATGTGATCATATGTCTGATAACATACAGGTAACCCCAAATAAGTAATGCAAACTGAGGATCTAGGATTTCCCACTTATTCTTTGTTTTCTCTTCCACTCAAAATTTATATATTATTTGGGACAGCAGTTAGTAATGGCTATGTCGCTGGACTCCCATGTAGTCGACTGCAGTTGGAGTCCTGGACCCGGTGGCTTAAAACTCATGCCAAGCACGTGTGCATGCGTGCCCAAGATCCCGAGAGGAGGATGGAGGAGAAGGGATTGTGGCGTGGCCATACCCCGGGGGGCAATTTCTCGCTTTCTGTCTCTCTGTCTCTGTCATTCTGGTGAGCATACACGCCCTATAGCAAAAACCTCTAAAATATTTGTATATTATTTTTAATATTTTTATTACATGTAATCACTGTACATCTGGTGTTAAGTTTTAAGCCTCCGGGTCTGAGACTCAATGGTGGTTAACTACATGGGAGTCCAGCAATGTAACCGTTATGCCATCTGCTGGTCCCAAGGAAAAGTTTTAGATAAAGAAGGAAAAATTTATGACACAAATGCTTAGGATCAAAGTTATTTCAGTTTTAAGAAAATGATGGCAAGCAAACCTCAAGTACTAAGATAAATAGTGCTTTGGAGTGAGGAACAAATTAAATGAGATGCTTACACCAAAAAGTTCTTATACTGTTACAAAGTTACAGGCCAAACAATCTAATACTCAAAGTAACTCATCAAGATAAAAAGTCACTTACTTACATTGCCCTACTAAGTTGATACACTTTATCTGTAGAATGTCTATATAATGTATACTACTTGGGGATTTTGGTTTACTATAGTGATGCTCTGATTCTAGCATGCTGCCTTGCACAAAATGGGCTTAGTCAATAAACATTTGCTAGGGACCAGCAAATGGCATAATGGTTACCTCAATGGACTCCCATGTGTTGACCACAGTTAAAGTCCTGGACCCAGCAGCTTAAATCTCATGCCAGGTGCATGACCAAAATCCCAAGAGGAGAATGAAGGAGAAGGGATTGCAGCATAGCCATCCTGCCCTTGGAGGGTGATTTCTTGCTTTCTGTCTATCTCTCTGGTGAGCATGCGTGTCCTATAGCAAAAACCTCTCTTAAAATAAACAAATATCTGCTAAATGAATGAATAAATAAAAAATAGACTCAAAGATTTTTCATGTTGTGTCAAAATATGATATTTGCATTTTCAATTTCCTGTTTGTCCCTGGTTAGATGTAATTTCTCTTCTCCTGTATTCATATACTACTTAGTTTACATACCTACTTTAAAGCTTTTTGTTGTCTGTGATAAAATTATATTGTATTTTACTTTTCCAGATAGCAAAAGGTTTGGTTATTTTTGTATATGTGACAATGCATTTGAAATAGCTAGTATTTGTTCAATTGAGTTAAACAGTATATAGTATTTACTCTGTGGCTTATATTATTTACTTTTCTTTAAAACCATAAAGAATACACTTAATCCACTGATTTGAAATCTAAGATAACAATAACAACAGGTATCATTTATTGAGTACTATGTACCAAGAACTGTTTTAAGGCATTTTGTATTAAATCAGTTAGTCACTCAAATGACTAGTTCTCTTCTAGTAGAGGAGACTGAGGCACAAAGAGTATAAGTAACAAGCCCGAGGTTACATAGTAGTTAGTGACTGAGTTATAACTTAGATCCAAATGGTACACTTCCAACTTCTTCACTCTTCATCACTATCCTACAGTGCCTTTTAAAAATACAGGGTGACCAGAAAAAATATTTTTTCTTTTTCTATTTACAAAACAGTTTCTTTTCTGAAAAGAAATAAACAACAAGGAACAAATTGTATTGTTCGTTATTTCATGAATATATGTAGAGTATCCCTTATCCAAAGTGTTTGGGACCAGAAATGTTTCAGATATTGCATATTTGGATTTTGGAACATTTGCATGTACATGAAAAGCTATTTTGGAGAAAGGACCCAAGTCTGAATATAATTCATTTATGTTTCATATATACCTTCTACTCATAATCTGAAGGTAATTTTATACACTATTTTTGTTTCGTATAATACTTTTTTTTTTTCCAGAGGTTTTTTGCTATAGGGCACTGTGCTCGCCAGAAAGACAGAGAGAGAGACAGAGACAGAAAGTGAGAAATCACCCCCCCAGGGGGATAGCCACGCTGCAATCCCTTCTCCTCCATTCTCCTCTCGGGATCTTGGGCACGCACGCACACACGCCTGGCGTGAGTTTAAGCCACTGAGTCCAGAACTCGAACCGTGGTCTACTACATGGGAGTCCAGTGACTTAGCCATTACGCTACTGCTGGTCTCTGTTTTTTATAATACTTTGACCACAACTTGTCATATGAGGTCAGGTGTGGAATTTTTCATTCGTAGCATCATGCCAGCACTCAAAATGTTTAGGATTTTGAAGCATTTAGGATTTTGGACTTTGGGGTTAGGGATGCTCAACCTGTATTATCATTTATGAGTGTACTTACATGCCTGCTGTTTATACTATGAGTATCTTTCATTAAATCTGGTGGACTTGAATCATCGAGGGATGAAGAAGACTGTAACCTTTAAAAAAGAGATACATAAAACATTTGTTCTACTTATATATTTTAAGAAGGAAATTTTCTCCTCTTAGTGTATCAGAACAACTGATAAAAATATAGCAGGAAACTTGAGAGTGAATAAAATTTTCACAATTACTGACTTGTTAGATGCCAGACTTATTTTTGACCACAGAATGATTGGGGGGGGGGGGGACCAACAACAACAAAAACAAACCTCTCCCCCCCAAAAAAAAAATCTCCATAGTAAATACAAAAGCAAAGATCTGAAGTAAAAGCTCTTAAGCAAATCATGTTACCTATAATTACAGCACATGGCAAAGCAATAGAATAATACCACAGAATCTGAAATAGGAACTCACATCAATAATCAACTCCTTATTAAGATATTAAGTGGCAGAACTGAGAATGATTTGCTAGCATTCTATAATCTTTTTTTAAGTCTAAAATATGTTATATTTTTACTCTGGTTATCATCAAGTACAAAATGAATGGAATATACCTCAGAAGACTTTAAAAAGTTCACAGAAAAAAATGGAATTAAAGTACAAGCTTATTTGGGTGCAAAATAATTAAAATCTGTGTATGGTTTTTTCATAGTATGCATTTCTCACGAACTTTTTTTTTTTTTTTTTTTTTGAGAGGTTTTTGCTACAGGGCATGTGTGCTCACCCGACAGACAAAGAGAAACAGAGACAGAAAGTGAGAAATCACCCCCCAGGGGGGATGGCCATACCACAGTCCCTTCTCCTCCATTCTCCTCTCGGGGTCTTGGGCACACACACCCAAGCGCCCTGCATGAGTTTTAAGCCACGGGGTCCAGGACTTGAACCACGGTTAACTACATGGGAATCCAGCGACATAGCCATTATGCTAACTGCTGGTCCCGCATTTCTCACGAACTTTTTGAAGACACAGCGAAGAGATTGGCATAAACATAACTTCATGTCTGTATGTATTCCCACAAAGGCAAATTATAGAGGAAATGATACAGAGACAAAGGGACACAGAGGAATGAATGAAATGACTTAGGAAGGAAAACAAAGATGAAAAGATTGGCGACTTATCTTGGCAGTTCTCCACAAAACAGTAAATGTAAACGGCTGGCTTTTTATAAACCTTCCTGACCCTCTCCCCAAGCTTTATCAAGGTATAAATGATGAATGAAAACCAAACATATTTTATACAATGCAATGGTTTGATTTTATATATACATACACACATTTTGAAGCAATCAAATCAAGCTAATTAATATATCATCTCACCTACGTACTATTTTTTTGGGATGAGAACATTTCAGATCTACTATCGATTTTGAAATATATAGTACATTACTATTAACTGTGGTCAACATGCTTTACAACAGACCTCCAGAACTTCCCCTATCTAACTGAAACTGTAGCCTCTGACTAACACCTCTCCATCCCTTACACCCAGTAACCACCACTCTACCCTCAGCTTCTATGAGTTCCACTTTTTAGATTCTATATGTAAGATCAGGAGGATTTGTCTTCCTGTGCCTGGCTCATTTCACTTAGCATAATGCCCTCCGGATTCATCCATGTTTTCACAAAAGACAAGATTTCCTTCTTTTTTGAAGGCCTAATGGTATTTGTGTATGTATGCATGTTTCCATATACAGTACATATATAGTGTACACCCACACACACCCACACACAATCCTCAAAAAGTTTAGGGAAAATGTGTATTATGAAAAATATCCTATATAGTTCTATTTTTGGGCACCAAAGTTACTTTGTACTTTATTTCATTTTCCATGAACTTTTTGTTTTGTTACAGGGCATGTGTGCTTGCCAGAGAGAGAGGGAAAGACAGAGAGAGAGAGAGAAGGAGAGGTAGAGAGACAGATAAAAGCAAAGTGAGAAAATACCCCCACAGGGGAGATGGTCACACCATAATCCCTTCTCCTCAACTCTCCTCTCAAGATTTTGGACATGCATGCACACGTATCCAGCATGATTTTAAAGTTACCAGGTCTAGGGACCAGCAGTTAGTGTAATGGCTATGTCACTGGACTCCCATGTAGTCGACCGCGGTTCGAGTCCCAGATCTGGTGGCTTAAACTCACGCCGGGCGCATGTGCGTGCGTGCCCAGGATCCCGAGAGGAGAATAGAGGAGAAGGGATTGCAGTATGGCCATCCCCCCTGGGGGATGATTTCTCGCTTTCTGTCTCTCTGTCTCTCTCTGTCTTTCTGGCAAGCGCACGCGTCCTATAGCTAAAAAAAAACTTCTCCCCTAAAAAATAAAAAAAATAAAAAAAAAGAATGAATGAATGAATGAATGAATGAATAAATAAATAAATAAATAAATAAATAAATAAAGTTACCAGGTCTAGGGGCTGGCAGGTGGCATGGTAGAGGCGCTGGACTCCCACATGGCCAACACTGGTTTGAGTTCTGGACCTAGAAGCTTGTTCTCTCTCTCTCTGGTCAAATTGAAGAGTAATAATAAATAAAATTAAATAATTCTCTTTTTTAATGATTATATGTGTGTGTGTGTGTGTGTGTGTGTGTGTGTGTGTGTATTAGTCCAGACAGGGACAAGGGATAGGAGGGACAGAGTGTGAGAGAGAAAGAGAGAGAGAGAGAGAAAGTGAGAAAACAAGTTGCTAGGTCTGGGACTTGAACCATGGTCAGCTATGTAGGAGTCCAGAACCCTTAACCACCCTGCTACCTGCTGGCCCCAAAGTTAAATAATTCTTATAAAAGAGAAAATAATAGAGTTACCAGGTCTAGGAGTCAAACTGCCAGGTCAATCATGTGGGATCCTTTACCTTAACCTCCACGCCACCTGCTGGCTCATTCATGAACTTTTGAAGTCTCATACCACACATTCTGTTGATGGACACTAACCTTGATTCCATATCTTCTATTTTTTTAAGATTTATTTATTTATTTATTTATTTATTTATTTATTTATTTAATTTCACTTATTATTTTTTTAAATTTGATGAGAAAGAGAGAGAGAGAAAGGGAAAGAGAGAAAGCAAGCCACCAAGTTTGGGACTTGAACTGCAGTGAGTCATGTGGGAATCTAGCACCTTTAACCACCACACCACCTGCCACCCCCCCATATCTTCACATTGTGAATTGTGCTACAGTGAACATGGAATACAGAGCTCTCTTTGACATGATGATTTCATTGATTTTGAATATGTACCAAGAAGTGGAACTATTCCAATTTTTGAGGAACTTCAATACTGTTTCCCATAATAGCTATACTAATTTATGATCCTACCATAATAGTGTGCAAGGATTTTTTTTCTACATCCTCTCTCACTCATCCTACACTTTTTGCCATTCATCTTTTTTGCCCCCTTTTAACAAAGTTTTATTTATTTAATTCCATTTGTTATTGTTATTTTTAAATTTGACCAGAGAGTGAGTGAGAAAGGGAAAGCAAGCCACCTGGCCCAGGATGTGAACTGTGGTCAGACATGTGGGATTCTGGCACATTAACTGAAAAACCACCTGCCGGCCCCACCATTTATCTTTTTATTTATTTAGTTAGTTAGTTAGTTTCAAATAATTATTTTATTTAACTTTATTTATTTATTTAATTTGATCAGAGAAGGTCAAAGTAAGAGTGAGAGAAAGAGAAAGCAAACTGCCAGGTCCAGGACTTGAACCATGGTCAGCCATGTGGAAGTCCAGAGCCCTTAACCACCACACCACCTGCTGGCCCCCATCTTTTTATTTTTCAATGACAGAGGGTATGTATTCTGATGAGAGAAAGAGACAGAAAGACAAAGCAACCCCCAATGGTCATGGTATAATCCTTTTTCCTCCATTTCTCCATCCTGTCAGGATTTGGGACACACATGCACACACACATGCCTTACATATGTGTAAGCCACTAGGGCTGGGCTTCGAACCACAGTTGGCCATGTGGGATCTGGTTCCCCATGTACAAGGCTTAAGTGCTGTGCTATGAGGCCAGTCCCCTTGAATACGCTTTATGTAGTCATTAATAACAGGTGTGAGGGGATACCTCATTGCTATTTCAACTTCTCTGATGATTAGGAATATTGAGCATTTTTCTCACACCTCAGTTACCTATGTGTTTCCTTTTCAGATCTGTCTATGTTTTGGTCATTTGTCCATTAAGATTTCTTTTTCTTAGTATTGAGTTGTTTGAGATCCTTACATATTTTAAATACTAAAAGCAAAAGGAAGAAAGCCAACTGCATTACACTTATCAAGAGATACAGTTTGTAAATACACTCTTCTATAAGTCATCTCTTCACTTAATTGATTACTTCTGTAAAGCCTTTTATTAATAATAGTCTGACATAATACCATTTATCTGTGTTTGCTTTTGTCGTTTGTGCTTTTGGAGCATTATCTAAAAATCATTGTCCAGACTAATGTCACAGAGCTTCCCTGAACATTTCATTCTAGTAGTTTGAGTTTCACATCTTACTTTTTAGGTGCCGGATCTACTTTGAGTTGATTTTAATATACAGTGTGAGATGAGGGTCTAATTTCATTCTTCTGCATGTGTGTATCCAGTTTTCCCAGTACCATTTATTAAAGACATTGCCCTTCCCTCATTGTGTGTTCTCAGCATCTTTGTTGAAAGTCAACTGATCATAATAAATGGATATATTTCTGGGCTCTCTATTCTGTTCCATTGACCCATGTGTTTGTTTTATGCTAGCAGAATATGTTTTGATTACTGTAGTTTTATAGTAGATTTTCAAAAAGAGAAGTGTAATGCAGTTGGCTTTCTTTCTTTTGCTCAAGATTGCTGTGGTTATTCAGGCTCTTTGGTAATTCCATATAAGTTTTAGAATTTTTTTTGATCCTGTGGAAAATGTCATTGAAATTTAACATGTATCAATTGAATCTTTAGTTGCTTTGGGTGGCATGAACATTTAAACAATATTAATTCTTCTAATCCATAAATACTGCTTTCAATTACTTTTATTAATTACTTTTATCAAAACTTTTACAGTTTTCCAGTGTACAAATCTCTTACCTCCTTGCTCTAAGTTTTGTTTTTGTTTTTTTTTTTTTTTTTTGTTTGTTTGTTTGTTTGTTTTTGAGAGGTTTTTGCTACAGGGTACATGCACTTGCCAGAAAGACAGAGAGACAGAAAGCGAGAAATCACTCCCGGGGGGAATGGCCATGCTGCAATCCCTTCTCCTCCATTCTCCTCTCAGGATTTTGGACATGCACACACACACGCCTGGCGTGAGTTTAAGCCACCGGGTCCAGGACTCGAACTGCAGTCAACTACATGGGAATCCAGCAACACAGCCATTATGCTACTGGTCCCTCTAACTTATTCTTAAGCATTTTTTTTTGGTAGCTATTGTGAATGGGACTGTTTTCCTGATTTCTTTTTCAAATAGTTCATTGTCAGTGTATAAAAATGTTACTGATTTTTGTATGTTAATTTTGTGCCTGCAACTTTACTGAATTACCTTATTCTAACAACATTTTTGTGAGGTCTCTATGGTTTTCTCTACATAAGACCATGTTATTTGTAAATAGAGACAAATGTATTTCTTCCTTTCTAATTTGTATTCCTTTAATATTGTTTTCATGCCTAACTGCTCCAGCCAGGACTTCAGTTCTACACTGAATAGAAGTGGTCAGCGTGAGCATCTTTATCCCTTTCCTGGTCTTAGTTAGGTGCTCTGATGTTGGCTCCATATAGATTTAAAATTTATATACAGGGACCAGCAGTTAGCGTAATGGCTATGTCGCTGGACTCCCACGTAGTCGACTGTGGTCTGCGTCCCGGACCCGGTGGCTTAAACTCACACCGGGCACATGTGTGTGCGTGCCCAAGATCCCGAGAGGAGAAAGGAGAAGAAGGGACTGCGGCATGGCCATCCCCCTGGGGGGTGATTTCTCGCTTTCTGTCTCTGTCTCTCTCTGTCTGTCTGGCGAGCGCACGTGCCCTATAGCAAAAACCTCTCCAAAAAAATAAAAAATAAATAAAATTTCTATACATACATAAATACTATATATTAGTGTAGTTTTGTTACAGGGTGTGTGTGTGTGCTCACCAAAGACAGACAGAGAAAGGGAAAGTGAGATATAGCCCCCCTCCAGGAAGCTGGCCATGCCACAATCTCTTCTCCATTGTCCTCTGGGGATTTCAGGCATGCATGCATGCACATGCACCTGGGGTGATATTTTTTTCCCTAAAGAATTATCTTGACTTTACTTATTTATTTATTTATTTATTTATTTTAATTTGACCAGAGAGGGATGGAGCAAGAGAAATAGAGAGAGAGGGAAAGTGAGAAATTAAGCCACCAGGTTTGGGACTCAAACCATGGTTGACCATGTGGGAGTCCAGTGCCCTTAACCACCACACCACCTGCTGGTCCCCCGGGGTGATTTTCAACCTACTCGGTCCAAGACTTAAACTGCACAACTGGCCATGTGGGATCCGGCCACCTTAATCTCCATGCCATCTTCTGGCCCACAACTGTTATGTTTCAATCGTTACGTCCTCTTTGATAAACTGACCCCTTTATATAATGACCTTCTTGTCCTGTGAGTTTTTTATTTATTTTATTTATTTATTTTTTAATATGTACTTAAAATGTATTGAGAGGCTAGCAGATGGTGTGGTAGTTAAGGTGCCGTATTCCCACATCACTGACTGTAGAGTTCAAGTCCTACACCAGGAACTTGAAAATCATTCCGAGTGCATGTGCATTTATATTCATCCACTTTGTATCAAATGGTAGGGTCTTTTTTGATAGCATCTTTTTTTTTCTTATGGCTGAGTGGTATTCCATAAGGTATACATAACACATTTTTTCAATCCAGCAATCCATTCTAGGACACTTAGAATTCCATGTCTTAGCAATTGTGAATAATGCTGCAATAAACATGGACATACAAATGTCTTCCTGACTGAGTGTTTTCTTATCATTTGAGTAATTACCCAAGAGTAGTATTACTAGGTCATATGATAGTTCTATTTGTAGGTTTTTTGAAGAACCTCCATATTGTTTTTATAGTGACTGTACTAATTTATATTCCAACAATAGTGAAGAAGGGTTCCTTTTTCAACACAGCTTCACCAGCACTTGTTCTTTGTTTTTGTTTCTTTTAAATCACAGCCTTTCTGATTGGGGTTGAGTGGTATCTCGTTGTGGTTTTGATTTGTATTTCCCTTATGAAAAGAGATATTGAGCGTTTTTATATGCTTTTGGCCATTCATGTGTCTTCCTGGAAGATTTGCCCATTTAACTCTTCTGCCCATTTTTTAATTGGATTTTTTTGGGGGGTAACCTGCTTGCATTCTCTGTATATTTTGGTTATCAGTTCCTTATCTGAAACATAGTTTGCAAACATTTCCCCCAATCTCAGGATTGTCTGTGAACTCTGTTTTCCTGTATTGTGCAGAAGCTTTATAGCCTGATGTAGTCCCATTTACCTATTTTTGAGATGATTGCCTGAACTTTAGGGATCTTATTTAAGAGATGAAAGGAAAATAGAGGAGAAGGGATTGCAGTCCGGCCATCCCCACTGGGGTGGGGAGATGATTTCTCACTTTCCCTCTGTTTCTTCCTGACAAGTGCAGGTGCCCTATGGAAAAAACCTAAAACACAAAAACAGTTTCTCCTGTGTTTTCCACCAGTAGTTTTATAGTTTGAGGACTTATGTTTAAGTCTTTGATCTATTTTGAGTAAATTTTTGTTTATGGTGAGATATAGGGGTCCAGTTTCATTTTTCTGTAGGTGGATATCCAGTTTTTCTAGTACAATTTATTGAAAAGATTTTCTTTTCCCCACTGGATTGTCTTATGACCTTTGTCAATAATCAGTTGGCTGTACATTTTGGGGTTTATTTTTGAATTATCTCTTCTGTTCCACTGGCCATGTGTCTGCTTTTGGGCCAATACCAAGTTGTTTCGATGTCACAGCTTTGTAATATATTATGAGGTCAGATAGTAAGATGTTTCCTATCTTACTCTTTTTGCACAGTACTACTGGAAGACATATGAATGGCCAAAATACAGGATCTTTAATGGTCACAGACACATTTTTAAAAATAATTATTTAATTTATTAATTTATTTATTTTAATTTGACCAGAGAGAGAGAGAGAAAGAAACCACCAGGTCTGGGACTTGAACTGTGGTCGGCCATGTGGGATGTCCAGTGCCTTAACTACCACGTCACCTGCTGGTCCCAAACTCAGACAAATTTGATTGAATTTTTTTATTTCTGCATAGTACCTCTGCCCATTTGACTGGAATTGCATTGAATTTATAAATTAATTTGGATAGAATTGACATTTTGATTTTATTAATTCTTCCTATCAGGAACATGGAATTTTTTTTCCTTTTGTGTTATGCTCAATTTCCTTTTTCAATTTTTCATAGTTTTTCTTGTAAAAGTCTTTCACTTCTTTGGTTAGGTTTATTCCTAGGTATCTTATTTTTATTTTTTTATGTGTGTGTGTGGTTATTGCAAATGAAAGCCACGTCCTTCCCGATCAGAACAGAGCTTGTGTAGCCGGCATGTGATGCGGTTCAGTGAAGGTTTGGAGGAACCGTGCTGTTGATGGCATCAGCTGAATTGAGTTCGTGCTCCCCCAGACTTGAGACTAACCGAAGGGAGAGTGTAGGACTTCCTTCCCTGCCAGACAGGGGTAGTGTCCAAATTTATCAGTCCATGTTGGGGTTGGCGGTGCTCTCTTTTGAATCTTTTGCTCCTTCCAGGTTGTGGAAACCTGTAGACAGAGTTCTACCTGTTCGCTGGAATGCATGAAGGTGTAGCTCTCTTGCCAGCTTGAGGTGAGGGTGAGGTGGGAGGTCCAACATTTTTTTCTGAAGCCGCTTGCTCTTCAACTTTCCTGCAATGTGTGTTGTTAGCCCCATGCCAGTTTCCTTGTTCTTCTATGGGGGGGACTGATAGGATACATGGTGGTTTTCTAAGGTTCAGAGTTATAGAGGAGGATTTCGTTTTTATTTTCTCAGGTAGAAGCCACGTAATCTAGAAGTTCCTGCCCATTCCCTCCTGGCTCCTTAAGGTCCAACCTGATTCCTTTTCCTGTAGAGGTTGCTGGCAGGCAGTGGCCGCAGCCTGGGTAACTGGGGCTGCTGCAATGGCAGCAGCTGTAGGTACTTCCCTGAGTCACTGCCATGTTCCCCTGACTTACCCAGCCTCTCTGGTCCAGATGCAGCCGGGGGCTAGATATGAGGTAGCAGCCACATATCTGTATGATAGGTGCAGGTAGCACAGGTACCAGCCAAGGAAGACAGTGCAGGTGCACAGTCCAGGGCCAGCAGAAAGGTGCCGTGGGCCTATTCTGAATTCCTTTTTTTAGGACTATTTATTTTATCATTATTATTTTAAAAATTTGCTACAGGGCACATGTGTTCACCAGAGAGACAGATTGAGAGAGTGAGAAAGCAAGTCTCCATGTCCAGAACTTGAACTGTGGTCAGCCATGTGGGAGTCCAGTGCCCCAAACACCATGCTACCTGCTTGTCCCTATTTTGAATTTTTTCATTTTTCCTAAAGAATTATTTATTTAACTTTATTTATTCATTCATTTATTTTAATTTGACAAGAGAGAGAAAGAGAGAGAAGAAGAAGCGAGAAAGCAAGCTGCCAGGTCTAGGACATGAACCTTGGTCAGCCATGTGGGAGTGTCTAGCACCTTAACCACCACGCCATCTGCTGGCCCCGCCCCTATTTTGAATTCTTAATCAGGCATATAGATCTCCACTTCTTTAGACAGTTATGGTACTTTATTTTGTTCTTTTAGAGTCAGTATGTTCCCCTGTCATTCATGATCTTTATGTCCCTGTATTGGTATCTGTACATGTAAAGAAGCAGATACAGATTCCAGGCTTTAACGGATGGCTTTGGCAGGGAATGTCCTTCAATGTTCAGTTCTGAGATTTGAGAAGAGGGAGACCTACTGGGGCCCATAGGCAAACTTGCTGCTGGAGTCCTCGAGCAGGCTGACCTGGTGCTTAGGTCAGCAGGTGGGCAGGCCTGGCACGTGGAACCACAGGGGATGGCCTAAAGCCTGGAACCATGGGGGCTGACCCAGTGCTGGGGTAGGCCTTGAGTCTGGGTCCATGGGAACCAGTCTGGTGCTCATGTGGACTTAGTGTGTGGGTCAATGGGGAAGGGTCTGGAGCCTAAGTCTATAGAGGCCGGGCTGACACAGGGTTGGAACGAGCCTGAGTCTATAGGATCAGTCCTAGAGCTTCGGTCCACACAGGCAGTCCTGAAACCTTGGGCCATGGGCCTGTCTGGTGCCAGTGCTTATTTATGGGTTCACTAGAACCTGGGTCTGCAGAGTTGGCCTAGAGTCTGACTTTATGGAGACCTGCCTTAGTCTCCCATAGGGACTTAGGGACACAAGGGTTGGCCTGTTATTAGAATGGGCCTAGAGGCTCAGTCTGTGGTGGCAGTCTAGAGCTTAGGGTCACAGGAGCCAGTGTCGCACCAGCTTTCACTGGGGGTTATAGCCTGATGCTCATGCAAAGTCAGGTGCACATTTCATTCTCCTTCCTTAATGTGGAAGGTATTGCCTCTGTGCTGTTATCTGTGCTTGAGGGAGAAGTGACACTGGTAATGTAAAACTATCCTTTCTATACTCTTCAGTCCACCTTTTTATATTTCTGTGCTACACCCAGATGCTGTAATCTCTCACCTGGGTTCTTCTTCATATGTAGATAGTTATATGAATTGGCCTTTTTTGCAAGAGGAAGAACACTAGAGGTACTACTTTACCACTTGCTGATGTCACTCCTGATTCATGTTTTTATTTATTTATTTATTTTTTATTTTTGGAGAGGTTTTTGCTATAGGGTGCGTGTGCTCGCCAGCCAGACAGAGAGAGACAGAGAGACACAAAGCGAGAAATCACCCCCAGGGGGAATGGCCATGCCACAATCCCTTCTCTTCCATTCTCCTCTCGGGATCTTGGGCATGCACGCACACGCGCCCGGCGTGAGTTTTAAGCCATTGGGTTCGGGACACGAACCGCGGTTGACCACATGGGAGTCCAGCAACAGAGCATTACGCTACCTGCTGGTCCCTGATTCATGTTTTAAAATCACTACTTACTCACTTAGACTTGAATTAATGACAAAAACTATCTCTCCTCACATGCTCTTCCCTACCATATCGATATTCTGACCTACAGTTTCTTCATTTTAGTGCCTTGGGCATAAACCTGCTCTTTAAGTCTCCATTACTTGACTGCTCACCAACTCAGCTCCTCTCCCATCTGAATCTCCTTGGTCTCTAAAAACACCATTTCTTTCCTGCCCATCTCCATTACCTGAGGTGCCTCCATAGAGAAAATGGTACCCAAGTGTCAACATGTGGCTCCATTTCTACTTCTCTTAAAATGTCTTTGCAGTACATATGGTCAAATGTTTTTTTTTTTTTATTTTTTAAAATAATTATTTATTTTATTTATTCATTCATTTATTTTTTAGTTTGATCAGAGAGAGACAGAGGGTGAGAGTGAGAGAGAGAGAGGAAGTGAGAAAGCAAGCCACCAGATTCAGGACTTGAACCCTGGTAGGCCATGTGGGAGTGTCCAGCGCCTTAACCACCATGCCACCTGCTGGTCCCCAGTCAAATGATTTTCAACAAGAGAGCCAAGAACATTTAATGGGGGAAACAAATACTTATTTCAACCAATGTTGCAGGAACACTGGTTATCTATGCAAAAGAAGGAAGCTGAGCCCTTACCTTATACCATATGCAAAACATGAGCTCAAAATTGGTAAGATTAAATTATAGACCTAAAATAATAAAAACTAACATTATAAAAAGAAGACAATGGGACCAGCAGGTGGGGTGGTGGTTAAGATGCTGGACATTCCCACATAGCTGACTACGGTTTGAGTCCTGGACACAGTGGCTTGCTTTCTCACTTCCTCTCTCTCTCTCTGTCTCTCTCTGGTCAAATTAAAAAAAAAATGAATGAATAAATAAAAATTAAATAAATAATTTTAAAAAAAGAAAAAGAAGACAACATAGTGAAAAAAACCTCATGACATTGGATTTGTCAACAATTTCTTGGATGAGACATCAAAAGCACAAGCAACAAAATTGAAAAACAACAAAAGAAGATAAACCAGACTACACAAAAGTTAAAAACTTCTGTGTATCAGAGTAAAAAGGAAAACCCATGGATTGTGAGAAAACATCTGCCTATCGTATATTTGAAGGGGGTTAATGTATAGACTATATAAAGTATTTCTACAACTCAACTATGACAACAAACAATCCAATTTAAAAATAGGTAAGGATTTAAAGAGACACTTCTCCAAAACAGATATACAAATGGCATATCAGCATATTAAAAGATATTCAACACTGTGACTGGCCAGTGGCATGGTGGTTCAAGGTGCTGGATTCCCAAATGGCCGACCATGGTTTGAGTCCCAGACCTGTTGGTTTGCTTTCTCACTTTCCCTTTCTCTCTCTGGTCAAATTTAGAAAGAAATAATAACAACAAATGGAATTAAATAAATAAATTTTAAAAAAAGGATATTCAACATCACTAATCACTAGGGAAGCACAAATCAAATCACATGAGTCTCAAGGAATTAGAACAGCAAGAAAAGGGGCCAGCAGATGGTGGAGTGGGTACATCACTATTTTCTCACATGATTAACCATGGTTCAAGTCCCAGATCCAGTGGCTTGAAATTCATACCGGGCATGTGTTCCTGCAGTGGTTGCTTGCAGGCAGTGGCTGTAGATTTTTTACATGTTTTAAATTTGATAGACCTAGTCTCACTTTATCACTCTAAATTTTATAAGCTTTCTAGACATTTTTGTATATATAATATCATTTGTCAGATTCCAAAAAACAAATGCACAGTGGTATTTTCACCAAATTCACAAGTTAGTTTAAGGAAAATAACATCCTATAATATTAATTTTTTCCCAACTAAAAAACAATTTTTATCACCAAAATCACTCAAGGCACCTTTTATGTTCCTTTGTACATTTTAAAGTCTTCTCCCCTCCCCCATCCCCAGGTCTTTATATTTACTGAAAAATTTGCTACTTAGATATTTCCTCCTTTTTGTTGCCAGTGTAAAGGTAAGTACTCTTCTATTATAATGTTAAACTGGTTATTGTTGGCATATGGGAAAATTACTAATTTTTGTTTATTGGCTTTGTAAATGTAATTTTACTTATGAAAATATTTGCAGCAATAAAACATTACCTTTGTAAATCCAAAACTTCATTTGCGATATCAGTTCCAATACTACCAGCACCAAGTACTGTTCCAGTTGACATTCCAGGCACACTAATACAAGACTGTCTGGAGGATTCTAAACAATAAAAAAGAAAAAGCTCAATTGAGAACTTAAAAAAACTATATAACTATAGTTAACATCATTCTTTCAATTCAAATAATTTCCTAGTTCTCTCCTGAGGAAAGAGTAGCTGCGTCCTAAAATGTTGGAAAACATTCATCCTTTCACTGCAGATATAACTCACATACTTATGAAGAACGCTGTGAATCAAATAGGTAGAACATCGCTAAGGACACAAGCATGACCCGTAACCCTTGAGTTTAGTCCTTCCCCACTTTAATCTTCACACTAAAGCTAGGGAAATGTCTTCTGTTTGCTTGTTTGTTTTCTAAGGTTTTGCTATATGCAGGGAGCACCTTAAAGTAGCTTTAGTCTTTGCTCTGATGCTGCAGGGCAAGCAAAAGCTCTAACAAAGACATAATCTACTGCTGGGCAGTAAAGAGAGAATACCAGAGAAGGCCAGAAGAGACTTGTTTAGATACCCCACAGCTGTAGTCAATAGAAAGTGAGCAGCTTTACCTCCCCTATAAAAGAATAAGCACAGAATGGCTGCTGGCTGCGGCGCTCTTCCTCAGAGATGCCCGGTATGCCTGGCCCCCGTTTTTCTCTGTCTATCCCTTCTCAATCCACAGCCTGCTTCCCCTGGGAGCCCCACATCTCTTTGCCTCCAGGCCGAGGCAGCTATAGAGCATGTGTGCTTACGGGAGAGTGACAGAGACAAAGGGGGAGGGAAGTAAGAAATCACTCCCTTGGGGCATGGCCATGCCACAATCCCTTCTCCTCTATTCTCTTCTCAGTATTTTTAGCAAGTGCACACATGCATCGGTATGATTTTCAAACCACTGGGTCCAGGGCTTGAATCATAGAGTTGGCTATGTGGGATCCAGCTGCCTTGATCTCCATGCCACCTGTGGCCCGTGCTACTTTGTTTTTAATATTTCCTTCATTTTATTTATACAAATCATACATTAATACATTCCTGTGGTGAACAACTAACACAGATAAACAAACGCTCCTCCTAACATTCTTCTAACAGCTATTTAGTGAGTGCCACAATGGATGAGGAACACTGCTAGCTGCTAGGAGTAGAAAATGTCAATGCTGTTCTTGAACACACAGGGTATGGGGAATCCAATAGAGTGAATAGTTAATTAAATTTCAGGGTCGGTTTCATGGTGTAGTGGTAACACAGTACTCCAGAGAAACTGGATCCCACGTGGTGACCACAGTTTCAATGTCTGGCCCAGTCAGCCTGAACCATGCCAGGCATGCAAGAGTGCCCCGGATTTGCAGTGCTGGAGGACTGAAGGAAGGGGAATACAGCATGGCGGGACCATGTGAAGGGTGTTCCTCTCTCTCTCTCGCTCTCTCTCGCATTCATATGCACATGCTGCTGTATCATGAATAAAGAGAAAACTTCTTCGTAAAATTATGATGTAAGATTATAACATAAATGTGAGCAAAGTGCTGTGAGAATTGTGAGGGGGATACGGTGGAGTTTCAAATAAGATGTTTCCCTTTTAATTTAATCTTTCTTCTGAACCAAAGTTTGAATTCTCAAAACCTAAGCTATAAAAGTCTTTTCAATTTCACCTTAAAATTCTTCCCTCTATAAGACAGAAAAAGAAAATATCTTCATAATTATAGTTAAATAATAGTGTTAATAATATGTCTCAGGCCAGTCAGTGATTGGTGGTTAAGGTAGCTAGATCCCACATGGTCAACTGTCGGGTTTGAGTCCCAGACCCAGTGACTTGAAAAATATGACAGGCACATGTGCATGTGTGCCTGAAATCCCCAAAGGAGGTAACGGGATTGCTCGTGACATCCCTCATGGACGGTGCTTTCTTTCTCTCTCTCTCTCATTCTCTGACAAGTGCATGTAACCTCTAGCAAATCAAAATAATTTAGTAATAATGTTTTCCATCATCTAAAACTACACTTACCTTCCGATGATTGAGAGCTGCAAGGAAATAATGATGCTTCTCCAGTCTCACTATGCCCCCTAGAATTAAGAAACACCATTAAGTGATTTTTCCCCCCCAAGGTGGAAGAAATTGTTAAAGCAGTTACATTAAGCTCTGTGTATTTGATCTGTCAACTTTTCTGCCATTTATGTCATATAGACACTTATTAATATTACCAGTAGAGATCAAGGTATTGATGTGCTAAGCATTTACTAAATGCTCTATTAACCTATAAGTACATGTTCTTATAGTAAAAATTCTCAGTTCATTTACTAATGATGAGGAGCCAAGGATTACTGGGATGGGTGACAGTGAGTATCGGAGGTATTAAACTTGATTCTTTTTGTCTTTTTCTTTGGAACTAATATTATAGGTGAGGAAGCAGAATTGGCTTGATGAAATCTTAAAGAAATTTCACAGAGAAACGTAAAGAAAAACAATAAACTTAGAACAGAGCCAAGCTAGTATTTGTGCAATTCAGGAAAAGTTGGCTCTTCAGGCTGACAGTCATGGATGAGGGTCTGCCAAGCAACACTTAGGCCGGATTTCTGCTCACCTTTCTGCCAAGCACCTTTGTGCTGTGCATGCCCTGTTCAATAAGGCTTAGGAGAGGTATACAAGGCGGGCCCTGGGACCTACAGGTTAAGGGAGCTGGATCTCACGTGGCTGACCATGGTTCATCCTGGCTCCAGTGCCTTGAAAAGTAGGCCAGGTGCATGTTGTGTATGCCCCAAATCCTGACAAGATGAAGAATGGAGGAGAAAGGATTGTGGTGTGACCCTACCCCATTGAGGGGTGTGTGCTCTCTCGCTCACTCTCTCTCTCTAGCAAGCACATGGGTCCTCTGGCAATTGAGAGAGAGAAAAAAGGTTGACACAAAAATAATGGCAAGGATAAAATAATTTTTTACGATGAAAAAAGCTCTATCTAGGGAACCAGCAGTTAGCATAATGGCTATGTTGCTGGATTCCCACGTAGTCGACCGCGGTTCGCATCCCGGACCCCGTGGCTTAAAACTCACACCGGGCGCATGTGCGTGCGTGCCCAAGATCCCGAGAGGAGAATGGAGGAGAAGGGATTGCAGCGTGACCATCCCCCCTGGGGGGGTGATTTCTCGCTTTCTGTCTCTATGTCTCTCTGTCTGGCGAGCGCACGCGCCCTATAGTGAAAAACCTCTCCCCCCGCCAAAAAAAAAAAAAAAAAAAAAAGAAAAAAGCTCTATCTATATCATTTATGAGAGTAAGGCCATGAAGGGTAGGAAGACTTGAATAAAAGCCTTTACACATACATATTACACCAACCGAGCAAGAATATATTACAAAAGGAAAAACTTCTTTAATTCTGACAACTAATGCCAACAGACAATAAATGAATTATTCAAAATATCTATTTAGGTTAAGGCTAGAGGATCATATATTATAGTTTTAATGGCTTAGCAAGATGAGAAAAGTGAAAATACTCATCTGAGATTAATACAAAGGTCTCAATAATATGAAAAATTACTTACACAACTAAAGTGTTCACAGACACAATATATTCCAGTTCTTTGGTCCATGGATTTATAAAACTAAACCACTGGCTTTTTAAAGTTACAAAAGATCCGTCTTTTGCTCTGAATTTATATGAATCTGTGCATATTTTCTCCTTACTCTGTAGAACTTAACAAGAAAAGATAATAATCAGCAAAACAATCTACCACTTTACACACTTGAAGATTAATTCAAGTTTCAGATTTCACAGGAATGAGAAATTAAGAGTTGAAGATGTAATTAAAATTTACCAATAAAGTATCCACTCAGGACATACCTACCTGCTTTGTGCTTGTCAGTCAAATTACTATGGTCATCTTGATGAAAATATTCATAACAAGAAGTTCCCAAAAGTTCTTGAGGCAGATATCCTAAAATTGCTGTTGCCCTGGTTTTAAAATTGAAAACAAACTTAAGAGTGGATAGGAGGCAACCCATTTTCCGGGACCCCTCTCTTTTTGAGAGCTCTATTTTTCCTCCCCTCTTTTTAATAGTCTCTGCTTTGCTATGTAAAAAAAAAAAAGTGGATGGAACCAGAAGATGGCGTAATGGCTATGTCACTGGACTCCCATGTAGTTGACCATGGTTTGAATCCCAGACCCAGTGGCTTAAACTCACGCCAGACATGTGTGCACGCATGCCCAGGATCCCAAGAGGAGAATGGAGGAGAAGGGACTGTGGTGTGGCCATCCCCCCTGGGGAGTGATTTCTCACTTTCTCTCTCTCTTTCTGGCGGGTGCACACGTCCTATAGCAAAAACCTCTCAAAAAAAAAAAAAAAAAAAAAAAAAAAGTGGCTAGGATACATGTACTCCCTTCCACAATACTGTAGGCTGACACATGGCCAAGATAGAAGGGCAGTGGGCTGGGAAATGAGGAACCCATGTGCATCCCTGGCTTCCCTTTGGCTGTCCTAGGCCCGGTCTAAGCTGCAAGAGGCCACACACCCAAGCCAGGGCCTGGTCTCAGGACCATTCACCAGTAAAACTGTGGCCACAGACCATGCCCAGTTTCTGTATGCTGGCAAAGAATTAGTATTCCAAGTTTACATATTAACTTGGAAAAATTCACTGACACATCCATGTCCTTATTTTGTTTAAACTGTATTGCCTGTTCTGAAGCCTTAAAAAAAAAATCCAGTGGGACTACTGAGCCACGTCTTTAATAGCCTCAAATATCCCACTGAATCTCATCGTAACAGCGTCTAAATGTTTACCTCTGATCTACGTAGACAAACTTTCCATTCACTGCAAACCGGGTTATAAATTCTGTTGGCTTCACTTTAATCTCTCCACTCTTCTGTGGGACAACAGATGGATGTAATCTTCCGATGGCAACGAGGCAGGTAAAATTCCCGTTGTCTTTCTTACTGTCCCTTTCTTCTTCCATCCCAACAACATTTGGAGGCCAGCTTCTCAAGTAACCAGTGCAGTGGACAGTACAGAATTTCCTATGATCTAATTCAAAAATGGTTAAAAGAGGCATTTGGATCATCGTTAAATAAATTCTTAAATTTCTTATATTGACATGGTTATAATTGTACTATGAAATGTTCTTTAAATTAAGCTAAGCTGTGAAATTGGAATAGAACTGCATTACAAAGAAATCATTGATCTTATTTAATGACTTTATTTTTATTCTTTTATTTATTTTTTTTTTTTGGAGAGGTTTTTTGCTATAGGGCGCGTGCGCTCGCCAGACAGACAGAGAGAGACATAGAGACAGAAAGTGAGAAATCACCCCCCAGCGGGGATGGTCACGCCGCAATCCCTTCTCCTCCATTCTCCTCTCGGGATCTTGGGCACGCACGCACACGCGCCTGGCGTGAGTTGTAAGCCACCGGGTCCGAGACGCGAACCGCGGTCGACTACGTGGGAGTCCAGCGACATAGCCATTACACTAACTGCTGGTTCCCAATGACTTTATTCTTAACAGGTTATTTTTCTCAGAAACTAAATTATACTCTCTACATCAAAAGCTCAGACACTGATTTAATATAGAAATAAGTAGCTCGATAGTTTAATGTGTGTTCTAGATAGTTTTTTTAAACTTGTAGTGATTTGTATCTGTTATAAAAAGCTAAACTTCAAGGTGGATAGATGGCGTTGATTGTGAAGAGCGCTAGACTCCCACATGGCCAACTGTGGTTCGAGCTCCAGACCTGGCAGCTTGCTATATCGCTTTCCCTCTCTCTCTCACTCTGCCCCTCTCTGGTCAAATTAAAATAAATAAATATAGAGAGAGAGAAAGCCACCGGGTCCAGGACTCGAACCACAGTTGGCCGTGTGGGAGTTCAGTGCCCTTAACCTCCACACCACCTGTCAGCCCCAATATAATAATTCTTTAAAAAAAAAAAAAAAAGTTAAGGGAACCAGCAGTTAGCGTAATGGCTATGTCGCTGGACTCCCACGTAGTCGACCGCGGTTCGCGTCCCGGACCTGGTGGCTTAAAACTCACGCCGGGCGCGTGTGCATGCGTGCCCAAGATCCCGAGAGGAGAATGGAGGAGAAGGGATTGCGGGGTGACCATCCCCCCTGGGGGGTGATTTCTCGCTTTCTCTATGTCTCTCTCTGTCTGTCTGGCGAGCGCATGCACCCTATAGTGAAAACCTTTCAAAAAAAAAAGAAACTTCTGGGACCAGCAGTTGGTGTAATGGCTATGTCGCTGGACTCCCATGTAGTCGACTGAGGTTCAAGTCCCAGACCCGATGGCTTAAACTCACAGCAGGTGCGTGTGTGTGCGTGTACAAGATCCCGAGAGGAGAATGGATGAGAAGGGATTGTGGCATGGCCATCCCCCCGAGGAGTGATTTCTCACTTTCTATCTCTCTGTCTCTCTGTCTTTCTGGCGAGTGCACATGCCCTATAGCAAAAACCTCTCAAAAAAAAAAAAATTAAACTTCATGCCCCTTGTGATATTATATTTGGCACATTAAATTTTGGTATAATTCATATTCAAAGTTTAAAAGGACTTGGGAACCAGCAGTTAGAGTAATGGCTATGTCGCTGGACTCCCACATAGTCGACCTCAGTTCACGTCACAGACCCGGTGGCTTAAAACTCATGCCAGGCGTGTGTGCGTGCGTGCTCAAGATCCCGAGAGGAGAATGGAGGAGAAGGGACTGTGGCGTGACCATCCCCTCTGGGGGGTGATTTCTCTCTTTCTCTCTCTCTCTCTCTCTCTCTGTCTGTCTGGCGAGTGCACGTGCCTTATCGCAAAAACCTCTCCAAAAAATAAAAAATTAAATAAAATAAAATCTGACTCAAAAATAACACTTTTCAGAAAAAAATCCCAACCAATTAACTCATAGGAAAGTCTGCCAAGTAGGTCCAAACAGAATAATAAAAAATTAAAAGTAATCTATATGCTCAAATATCAGGAAATGCTTCAGGAAACAATGAAATACAATATAGGCATTAAAGATGGATAATAAAGGGGCAAGCTGGTGGCACGGTGGTTGTAGGTGCTGGACTCCCACATGGCTGACTGCGGTTTGAATCTCTGACCTGGCAGCTTGCTTTCTCACTCACTCCCACCCCTGGAAATATTAAAAATAAATAAGTTGAATAAAATAATTCTTCCCCCCCCCCCCGAGGATGCATTCCACATTTTATTTACACTTTAAGACTAACTTTAATCTCAAAATCACATATCCATATACCTATTTCTTTTTGTTGACTTCACTTCAACTTAAATGTATTTTTTGTTAAACAAAACTGTAAGCAAATGTTTACCATGTCCATTACATGTAACACACAGGAACGACTTTTAACAGAAATTAGTCAATATGCCCCCCAACATTTTTTATTATAAATACAGGTATCAAGGCAATTCCAAATGTATTTTTGATACTACTAGTAGTCAGCACCCACACTGCTTCAAAAATTAACACAATTTGTGACAATAGTCATTGTACCTGCTACTTTAAACAATTTCCACTGCAGCTCTTTCACTAAGCAAGATGGATAAAGCATGCCATTTGCTTTTCCTTCTTGAGATTTTTTTACTTTTCAGAAACACACATGCTTACACCACTGCCATCTGACGCTTCTCATCATGCTTTCATCCTGAAAACTCGAATTCTATTTCAGGTACTCTAGGCTTACGTTTAAATGACAGTGCCTTAACAAGAGAAAAAAAAATTATGGCGCGCTTTTTCTCGTTACCTGAAAACATAATGGGTGTACATATATCAAATATTCTTACAACTGTCCAGTCATGTTTACCAGCTGGAATTTTTTTACTTAATGTGTGGGTATTTGTATTGTGATATTTAATCAAGACATTTATGTGAGTAGAAGGTTGTTGATTTAAGACAAACTTGAGATCCTCTAAAATTAATTGTTGTTATGTTTGTCCTTCCGGTAGCTCTGGAAGCTTCATATTTTCTTTGGACATCATTAGAAATCGTAGCTCTTCCTGAAGGACAACTTTAATGCTGTAAGAGTTTTGCCATTTTGCTAACGCCGGTATCCTCCATGCATCCACCATCCCACCGGAATTATTTATCCCATTCATATGAATTTTTATTACAAATCTAACTGATGAAGGGGCTTCTGGATATTCAGGTCCACATTCTACTGTCAGGCTATCTGTTCTGTTTCCATAATTTGTCCTTGGCCCAATAATCATGCCTGTCCACCTTCTAAGTGCCACGTCTTCATCATCTTCAAGGCCCCAGCTAACGGTACCATCGCCTACTCCTTTTTGTCCTTCTTCAAGTTCTTCCAATAAGCAAAAACTATGAGGAACTTTAACGCCTCTCCTAAGATGACTGCCCTGAGAGGACGGTGCTTGTAGCCTTCTTGGCATTCAGGATCTAACATGAAACACCCTCCAACCACATCACTCAAGTCTCGTGGAGACCACCATCTTCTCCAGCCCCTAAATAAAATAATTCTTTGAAAAAAAAAAAAAAAAAAAAAAGATGGATAATAAAGAGGCAGATGGGCAGCCCCCGAAAGCAGAGATTAAGTGTTGTGTGGAAGGAGCCAGCTCTCTCATGGCTGTCACAGTTCCAATCCCGGCCTTGGGGGCATGCCCAGGATCTTGGCAGGAAGAAGGAATGAAAGAAAGAGTGTTGCAGCATGATCAACCCATTGGGGAATGTCCCTTTCTCTCTGGCATGCACACACACCCTGTGATCTTAAAAAAAAAAAAAAAAAAAAAAGTAATATACAGAATATGGCACTCCACTTAAAAATGTAATTTAAAGGTGTAAAAAATTGGGATAAAAGCCTAATAACAATTACTTAAGACTGTTATCTATTATCGAATTTAGAAAAGACCAAAATAGTTGCTTTTAAATTGGCGCTATGTGGGACTGGTGGGTGGTATGATGGTTGGGATGCTGGACTCCCACATGGCCGACTGTGGTTCAACTCCTGGACCTGGTAGCTTGCTTTCTCACTTTCCCCCTTCTCTCTGTCTCTCTCTGGTCAAATTAAAATAATAATAATAAATAAAATGAATAATTATTTAAATAAATAAGTAAACTGGTACTACGTGATAAGACCACTAACACAACAAATCTTTAAGAATAAAAATTTTAAATAGGTGATATGGGTTGCCTTAAATGATAGATAATAGCAAAGATCTATAGAACACTTTATGTGCCATGCTCTGTTTTAAGTGCTTGAAGTAGGTAACTAAGCTTAGTAGTCCTACAAGATGTTCTGTATTATTCCCATTGTCCTAAGACAGAATTAATGCCGAGGTTGCAGCATGCACAGAGGGGAGCTGGGGTTAAAACCCAGGAAGGCTGGCCCCCGAGCTCACTTTCTGAAGCAGTAAGGCCATGCCATTTGGTGACAGTGTGTGCTCTGTCATGGAGGTGTTCAAGCAGGAGTTGACTGGAGACAGAGGAAGAGGGTACAAAAGAGTGTTCTAACCAGAGGGAACGGCCATTGCAAACCGAGAGTCTGGAGAGAGTGGTTAGAAGTGCCTGGAGCACAGGCTGCAGTGGGGAGGTGGCGGGAGAATAAAGCAGGAAAACAGTCTAGGCCCTCAAAGCCACAAGTAGAACCCAGTATTCAACACTTCATACACCTTACCCCTCCACAGTCTGCGGACACCTTAGATTAGGAAACGGATCTCCTTCTACCTCAACAGCAGTCTTTATCACTTACGCCCTACCGTTTAATGTCACCACCAAAAACCCAGATAATTAAGAGAGAAACCTGGAGGCATTCTAGGCTCCTCCTTTTATATCAGTTTAACATCAAGATATCTCAAATAAATTAAAATGGGAATAAATGTGAATATAAGGTATCCACTAATATGAATAAAACCAGGGCCAGTCCCATAGCCTTGTGGTTAACGGAACCAGATCTCACCCGGCCAATGACAGTTCGAATCCTGGCCCTGGCAGCTTGAGAAACACACTGGGTGCATGTGCATGCATGCCCAAATCCCAACAGGATGAAGAAATGGAGAAGAAAAGATTGTGGTGTGACCAAGCCTCACTGGTGGGGGGAATGCTTCCTCCCTCTTCTTCTTTCTCTCTCTGGCAAGTGCATGTACCCTCTGGCAATTAAAAAATAAAAATAAACCCTTATCCTAAGAATTCTTTATATCTTTACCTAAATAATGAGATCATGAACCCTGATCCTCGCCAAACTACTTGTTTCCATTAGCCCCACGGGCTAGATTCCAGAGTAATCTTCTCTATTTTTTTTTAAAGGCGGGAGGGGATGTGAGGGGAGAATACTGTATACCGCCTAAAATTATAGGACATCCTTTCAAACTCTTTAAGAAATTTCAACAAATTATAGATTGGGTATCTCAATTTGGTATCTTGTCTTAATGTGAATTCTTGCAGATAAACTGAATAGATCCCAGACAAGGATTCAAATATAATACATTTATTTGAGGGGTGGTACCAGGGAACATTGGTACGAAGTGGAGAAGTGAGTCAGGGAAAAGAAAGAAATAAAGCACTTGAGGCCTGCCCCTCACCAGCACAGACAGAAGGGGTTCCAGAGACCAGAGAAAGAGGGCAAAGAGTTGTTGGTTTATGACGCTGGTGGTCACGTGGGATCTGGTTTCTCTTGAGTAGCACATTGCCACTATACCATGGAACTGGCCCCAACACAGCTTAATTTTTTCAAAAACTTTTACTACATAAAAACTCAAACATACAAAATCAGAGAGAATGATAAAAGGATTGGCCACATCACTAACTCATCCTGAGAAACAGCTTTTTCTGTAAACCTTAAATTCCACTTCCAATTAGCATAAAATCAGCTGCTTTCTAGTCTCTCCTCTTTCAAATTTAAATGTAACTGATACATCATGGGAAAAGGGAAGAAAAACATCTTGAATAACCACAGCTTTCATCATTAGTAGGAAGTGGTCTTAAAACAGAATGAATTCCATCGACTAATTACTACTGGAAAGAACAATTTAGTAGCAACTACATGGAAACTATAAACGCTTCATTTGACAGATACTGTCCTTCCTTAAAGTAGAACACAAAAGGATCTCACAAAGGAAGTGACCCCGGTGGCCAATCAGGGTTACATTCTGCAGGTACCCTATCCAGGCTCAGGTGGCTACAAGAAATTCTCAAACCTGGCGCTGGGAGGAAGGGCCACACAGACTGTGAACACATGCCTTTACCATTCCTTAGGCCAACTGGCTCAATGCCTTTGGTAAGGAGCTCTGATGTGTTAAGCAAATACTTTAATCTGCTTAAGCAGATTAAAAACTCCTTCTTGAAAAGATACTTGACTTTGACTGCCAGCGTCTGTGTGGCCCAGCTTGCCCTGGGAGTGAGTATCCCTGTGTGGGCAGGAACGCATTCCTGCAGCAGAAGCTACCCGTGTTGCTGCGTGTCTACTGTGAAAATCACCCAGGAAAAATCTTGTCAATAACCTTTCAGCATTTATCTATGCTAGTAGTTGACATGGCCCAATAGGAAGAATATATTAGGTTGTCGGAAAAGTCATGATGTATTTTTCTATGCAAAATATATCATGACTTTTCCGACAACCTAACAGATTTTAACCCTAGATTCCTGCTCTTGCTCTTTTCTATGTGACTTCAGAAAAATTGCACAGCCTTTTCAGGTTCCAGTTCCCTCATCCACAAGATAGGAATGTTTCACACAGGAGTCTCAGGTGGATTATATTAGCTAATTATGCAAAGAGCTTGGCATATAGTAGATTTTAAAAAATTATTTAATTAATTTATTATTATTATTATTATTATTATTATTACTATAAGTTTTTGCTATAGGACATGCGTGCTCACCAGAGAGGGAAAGAGAAAGTGAGAAAGCAAGCCACCAGGCCTGGGACTTGAACTGTGGTCGACCATGTGGGAGTTTGGGGTCTTAACCACCACACGGCCTGCTGGCCCCCATATAGTAGATTCTTAACAGTTACTCATTCTCTTCTTTTGAGCCACAAATAACAGCTACACTGAGTGCCAACCAGGAGCCAGGCCCACGAGCTGCAGGTCATCCTAACCACTCTCTTACTGGTGCTGTTATCAGACCCAAGGTCTTATTCTGCTAGGACTGTGGGAACAAAACACCACACACTGGGTGGCTTCAACAAGAGAAATTCATTTTCTCACAGTTCTGGAGGCCAGAACTCCAAGATCAAGGTGTGGTGGTTTAGTTTCTCTGGAGTCTTCTCTCCTTGGCTTTCAGAAGGCCTTTTCTCCATGTGTGTGAAGATCCTTGGTGCCTCCTCAGCTTTTTCTAAGGACACCAATCATGTTGGATTAGACTCCACCCTTATGACCTCATTTAACAGTAATAACCTCTTTAAGGCTTTAAAAACATAATCACACGGGAGAGGGGGGTTTCAACATATGAATGTTGGGGAACACAATTCAATCCCAAACACCCACTTTGCACGTAGTGGTAGGAACTTGCCAGGCTGGCCTAGCACAGTGGTTAAGTGTGATGCATAGAAAGCTGGATTCCATGGGACCAGCAGTTAGCGTAATGGCTATGTCGCTGGACTCCCATGTAGTTGACCGTGGTTTGAGTCCCAGACCCAGGGGCTTAAACTCACGCCAGGTGCATGTGCGTGTGTGCCCAAGCTCCTGAGAGGAGAATGGAGAAGGGATTGCGGCATAGCCATCCCCCAGGGGGGTAATTTCTTGCTTTCTGTCTCTCTCTCTCTCTTTCTGGCAAGCGCACGCACCCTGTAGCAAAAACCTCTCCAAAAAAAAAAAAAAAAAAGAAAGAAAAAGCAAGCAAGCAAGCAAGCAAGCTAGCAAGCTAGCTGGATCCCACACTCAAGGCCAGGCCCTAGTAGCTTGGGAAACACATGTGTGCCATGCACGTGTGCCTGCACACCCCAGATCCTCACAAGAAGGAGATATGAAGGAAAATTGTGACCACACTCCATTAAGGCTGGGAAGGAGTACTTTCTCCTTCTGGTGAGCTTCTGTGCCTTTTGGCAACTCAAAGAAAAGAGAGGGACGGGACCAGTAATTAGTGTAATGGCTATGTCACTGGACTCCCATGTAGTCAACTGCTGTTCGAGTCCCGGACCCAGTGGCTTAAACTCATGCTGGGCACATGTGTGTGAATGCCCAAGATCCCGAGAGGAGAATGGAGGAGAAGGGATTGTGGCGTGGCCATCCCCCCTGGGGGGTGATTTCTCGCTTTTTGTCTCTCTGTCTGTCTCTTTCTATCTTTCTGGTGAGTGCACGAGACCTATAGCAAAAGCCTCTCCAAAAAAAAAAAAGAGAGGGGAAAAAAAATAAAAGACCTTGTGTAAGGCTAATCAGTTGTTAAGCAGCTGCACACTTCACACTTCACACTAGAATTCTACTGAACTCCGAGCCCTTCCTCTCTGCCCGGAAGCCCGGCCACGAGTGTGGCTGCTGTGAGACAGAGCTTAGTAAGAGAACCTGGAACATCAAAGGGCTCAAGGAAAGAAACGTGTTTACTTCTTCAGAGAATCCAACTATGAATTAACTTGGACCATTTGCCAGACATTCTTGAAGTATTTCTGTTTAAAAGCAGTAAGATGATCGTTTATTTAAAGGAATCTTCCCAGCTTCTACACATGTCTAAAACTTACCATCACAACATCATCATCTTAGAAGTCACAGAGAAAGATTCAAACTTAATAGTACCCTCTTCAAGAATGCTTAGATGTTTTGTTCTTTCTTATAACTATATGTGTGTTTTTGCTTCAAATTCAATATTCACAAGACCGATGCAAAGTACTATCGCAGGACGGTGCAGGTCCAAGGAGGACGCCACTTTCCTGTTTGTGTTTTCACAAAGGGTTAAAAGACAGGCACAGAAATTATTACACCTTCAAGATTATTATCAGTGACTGGCTGATATCTAGGGGAAATCCTCCAAAAGGTATATATTCAGTCACGTATGATCCTCAAATTTCACAAAAAGCAAGATGAAAAATCTAAGGCAACAGAAAGGAAAAGGAGCCTACTACAACCCATTTGTGATTTACACTTCAATTTAAATTCTAAAATGCCAACTTAATAAACACATATTGTGCTATAGTTTGAATATACTGTCCTACCCCCCCAAATCATATGTTGAGACACTGTAATGGAATGATAAGAATCTGGGGACCAGCAGGTGGCATAGTGGTTAAGGCGCTGGAATCCCACATGGCCCACTACAGTTCAAGTCCTAGACCTGGTGGCTTGAAAATCACTCCAGGTGTGTGTGTGTGTGCGTGCGCACCCAAGCCCTGATAGGAACAGATTGTGGCATGGCCACCCACCCCCCTCCCCAGGAGATGACTTCTCACTTTCTTTCTCTCTGTCTCTCTCTTCAGCAAGCACATGCACCCTATGGCAAAAGCCTTAAAAAAAAAAAAAAAAAAAAAAAAAAAAGAGGCTGAAAACTTGATCCAATTATGGTGTTGAAAGGTGGGACATTTGGGAGGAGATTAGACTTAAGGTCACTAGGGCGGGACTCCCATGCCTGACTCCCAGTGGTTTATAAGGAGAGGGACTGAGACAAGGACCCAGAGACACACTTTGTGGGTGCCAGGTGTTCTGCTCAAGCCCCCGTCCTATGTCACAATGTGACATAGCCAGAAGACCACTCCCAGATGTAGGTCCTGGACCTCGGACCTCCACACTGTGAGTTTAGTGAACTTTTCAGTTTTTAAAATCACCCAGACTTGGATTATTTTATATTGTTAGTATTATGACAGACTAGAATACATTCCTTTTCAACAAGGCCCAGATTCCTTCAGTTTTCACTACAGGTCCCTTTTCAGATTTGTCTCTACTACTGCCAATTCCACAAAGATTGCACTCCCATCCCACTGTCCACTCCCCAGAGTACTGACTGTTTACAGGCTTATCAGCTGCTGGCTTCTGTCTCTCTGGCATAAGGCCCACTAGAACAATGACCTGTCTGCCTATCCACCTATGTATCATTTGCACCTGGTATAATAGCTGGCACATAGTCAGCACTCAATAAAAAATTGTTGATCAACCAACATCTATTGTTTAATTAAAAGCTACTATGTGGGGCCAGAAGGTGGCATGGTGGTTAAGGTGTTAGACTCCCACATGGTCAACCACAGTTTGAGTCCTGGACCTGTTTGCTTGCTTTCTCACTTTCCCTCTCTCTCTTTGGTGAGTGTGCATGCCCTGTTACAAATTAATAACAAACTAACTAACTAAAAGATAAAAAATAAATAAATAATTTAAAAAAAAAGAGGAACTGTATGAGACAATGATGACAGGCTTATCACTATCACTTTGACTTCAGTATACCAGTGTGCAGGGGCCCTTTAAGAAATAAAGTAGTGATAGAAACTGAGAGAATGCAAGGGGAAGGAGGTGGATCATAATCTTCACCAATAGAACCTTTTTTTTCCTTTCTTTTTTTTTTTGGACAGGTTTTTGCCATAGGGCTCGTGTGCTCGCCAGACAGACAGAGAGACAGAAAGCTAGAAATCACCCCCCAGGGGGGATGGTCACGCCGCAATCTCTTCTCCTCCATTCTCCTCTCGGGATCTTGGGCACGCACACACACGCACCCGGCGTGGGTTTTAAGCCACCGGGTCCGGGACACGAACCGCAGTCAACCACATGGGAGTCCAGCGACATAGCCATTACGCTAACTGCTGGTCCCTTCACCAATAGAATTTTAGCACCAAGTTTTGGCATTCTCTCCAGGGCACCCATTCTTCCTCCACCCTCCTCTTTTCCATCTCTCGCACCCCTAGAGAATCTGGAATCTTACCCTCTTACTTGACAGAAAGTCTAAACCACTGATTCTAGAAGTGAGCACCAGTTATACTTGGGAACTTGCTAGACATGCACATTCCTGGGCTCCACCCCAGACCTACTCAAATGATATTTCTTAACTGCCTCTGGGAGGCCAGCAGGTGGCATAGTGGTTAATGGCGCTAGAGTCCCACATAGCCAACTATGGTTCGAGTCCTGGACCTGGCGGCTTTCTTTCTCACTTTCCTTCTCTTTTGGCTTTTTTTTTTTTTCCCCTTTGGAGAGGTTTTTGCTATAGGGCGCATGCACTCTCCAGAAAGACAGAGAGAAAGAGATAGAAAATGAGAAATCACCCCCCCCCCAGGGAGAGATATCCACACTATAATCCCTTCTCCTCCATTCTCCTCTCGGGATCTTGGGCATGCATGCACACATGCCCAGCGTGAGTTTAAGCCATCGGGTCCAGGACTCGAACTGCGGTCAACTACATGGCAGTCTAGCAACATAGCCATTAGGCCAACTGCTGGTCCCATCTTGGTTTTCTTTCTCTCTCTCTTTCTCTCTCTCTCTCTCCCTCCCTCCCTCCCTCCCTCACACACACACACACACACACACACACACACACACACACACTCTGTCCCTCTCTAGTCAAATTAAAAAATAAATAAATAAAGTTAAATAAAGTAATTCTTAAAAAAAGCCTCCGGGCCTAGCCGGAGTGGTACACGTCACTGCCTTGGAAACTGGAAGCCACGTGGGTAGCACAGATTGGGTTCCTGGGCCAAGCTGAACACACTGAGTTTGGCTACAGGCACCTCTAGTCCTAGCTCATTTGGAGACTGAACTAAAGGATTACAACACAGTGAGACCTGACAAAAATATTTATCACAGGCCAGCTGGTGGTGTGGTGGTTAAGGCAGCTGGATTCTACACGGTAGAGTGTACAATTTGAGTGTCGACCCAGTAGCTTGAGAAACACACCGGTGTGTGTGTGGGCAAACATGCCCAAAACCCTGAAAGGAGGGGTAGAGAAGAAGGGATTGTGATGTGACCATCCTCCATGGGGATTGCTTTCTTTTTTCTTTCTTCCCCACCCTCCTAGGACTTTCCAGTAAAGACAGGAAAACCTGCTAGACAAATTCTAAAAGAGCCATAACACTCGGGGGCTGCTTTCTTATTCTCTCTCTCTCTGGTAAAGGCATAAGATTTCTGACAAACCTATTCCTCTGCTCCTTTCTTTTCTCTATCTTACAAGAAAAGAAAAAAAGAAAAAAAAAAAACAAAAGTCCTTCCAGGTGATTCCAATTCAGGCTAAAGTCTGAGAAACATTGGTCTAGAAGTATAACTTAAAAATTTCTCGGACAGTCTGCTCAATGGCTCCTGAGATCTAGACATGCTGGGAGAAAGGAAGATGTCCCACTCCTAACTGGGCCTCCAGCATACAAAACCCACGTGATGAATTCCAAAGCTTTTCTCTTCTTTTTCTCTGTTTCTTGTCTGTTTTTTGTTGTTGTTGTTGTTGTTGTTGTTGGTATTGTTTCCCTCTCTCTGCTTCCTTTTCTGCACACTTCCCAACCCTCATATTAAACTTCAAAAGTTTGGGAAGAAACCGACCATCCACCAGATGACTAGAAATCGCTGCAGGACCACAAGAAATATGGAGAAGGAGGAAAATGCCTCTCCTCCAATTGAAACGGATAGCTCCTCTTCATCCACACACAGTTCAAGAGAATTCATGGAAATGTCTGATAAACAATTCAGATCATTCATAATGGCAAAGCTAACAGAGATCGAAGAGAAGAGAGACAAGGAACTGCTGAAGGGGAAGGAGAAAGGAGTTGAAGAGTTCTAGGAGGTGAGGAAATTCATGCAAGAGCTAAAAGAGGAGTTTCACACTTTACAAAAGAATCAGATGGAGCTGTTAGAGATGAAGGATATAATACAAGAAGTCAAAATCTCCCTTGAAAGTATTAAAAGCAGACTAGATCATTCAGAAAATGGAATCTCTAATGTAGAAGAGAAAATGGCTGGCCTAGAAAGGTCCACCATAAAGACTGAGAAAATGGCCCAAAACTTTGAGAATAATATGCAAGAAGTACTAGATACAATTAAACGTCCAGGGGCGGCAGGCGGGGGCTCCGCTCCGCGTGCCGGCGCGCGGGGGTGGGGAGGCGGGCGCGGGGGCTCCACTCCACGTGCTGGGGTGCGGGGTCAGGGCGCGGGGGCTCCACTCCACATGCCCTGTCTGGAGGTCCGGCCCGACTGGGGCTCTGCCCCGCGTGCCGTGGCCGGGGCTCTGTCCTGTGTGCCGTGGCCGGGGTCTGCCCCGCGTGACATGGCCGGGGTCTGCCCCGCGTGCCTTGGCCGGGGTCTGTCCCATGTACCGTGGCTGGGGCTCTGCCCCGTGTGCCGTGGCCGGGGCTCTGACCCCGCGTGCCGTGGCCGGGGCTCTGACCCCACGTGCCGTGGCCGGGGCCTGCCCCCCCCGTGCCGTGGCCGGGGCCTGCCCCCCCCGTGCCGTGGCCGGGGCTCTGACCCCGCGTGCCGTGGCCGGGGCCTGCCCCGCGTGCCTTGGCCGGGGTCTGCCCCGCATGCCGTGGCCGGGGCTCTGCTCCGCATGCCCTATCCGGAGGTCCGGCCCGACCGGGGCTCTGCCCCGCGTGCCGTGGCCAGGGCTCTGCCCCCGCGTGCCGTGGCCGGGGTCTGCCCCCGCGTGCCGTGGCCGGGGCCTGCCCCCGCGTGCCGTGGCCGGGGCCTGCCCCCGCGTGCCGTGGCCGGGGCTCTGTCCCGCGTGCCGTGGCCGGGGTCTGCCCCGCGTGCCATGGCCGGGGCTCTGCTCCGCATGCCCTATCCAGAGGTCCGGCCCGACCGGGGCTCTGCCCCGCGTGCCGTGGCCGGGGCCTGCCCCCGCGTGCCGTGGCCGGGGCTCTGCCCCCGTGTGCCGTGGCCGGGGTCTGCCCCGCGGGCCGTGGCCCGGGCTCTGCCCCGCGTGCCGTGGCCGGGGTCTGCCCCGCGGGCCGTGGCCGGGGATCTGCCCCGCGGGCCGTGGCCGGGATCTGCCCCGCGTGCCGCAACCGCTGATGGCTGTCTCTGCTTTCCTGAGCCGCGTTCTTGAAACTGTGTTCCATGGAGATTCACCTACATTTGCGGGGCTGCACGAGACCCACCCTTGGTCCAGCCCTGAATGCAGTCTACGTTTCCTATTGTTGGGAACTTTATGATCTGATAATTGGAAAAAAAAAATCATGTTTATCATAAAAAATAATTAGAATAATAATAATAATGATTGGGGGAAACATAGGAAAGATATTGAATGTTGAAGCGGGGAGATTAATGTCTCTGTACTGACTGACATGCATGGCATTTCCTTTTGAAAAAGCAATGTAATACACTGTAAAGTTATATGTAATTCAATGTAATAAAAAAATAGATAATAAATTTAAAAAAAAAAGATCATAAAAAAAAAAAAATTTCTCAGAGCCAGCAATGGTGCAGAGGTTGGGGCAGCTGAGTCCTACATGGCCAGGTATACAGTTTAAGCTCCAGACCCAATGGCTTGAAAATCACACCAGGAACATGTGCATGCATGCCCAAAGTTTCAAGAGGAGAATGAGTGACAGAGTAAGGATTCGAACTGAAACAGTCTGGTTACAGAGCCTATGCATGTACCCACTCCACTAAGTCAAACCACCTGTAAATATTCTTGTTTTACACATATAAAAACTATAGCTCTGAGGAACTAATACACTTATTTACTATTATACAGTTAGAAGGCAGTAGATTAAAATTTTAGGCCTGTCAGCTGGATTCCACAGTCTCTTCACTACTACTGGGTTTCTGGAAAAGTCATGATGCATTTTTGCAACGGATAGTGCTAGTCCAACTTTGGAAGTACTAGAATAATTTTTATATTATTACATGTCATTTGACAGCTGACAGTTCCAGCTTCATTTAAAAAAAATTAAATGCTTTGATTAAGTTTTGGTGATTATACAATAAGTTAAAGATGAAACACTAACTGTACATTTCGCCATATTTTACTGTTTTGCTTCCGTAAAGGGAAGAACCCTTGTAAAGCTGGTGAACAGCTGCATACAGTTTACGGTGACACTGCTCTACGAGAATGTCATTGCCAACGATGATTCATGAAATTCTGTGCCGGTGATTTTGATCTCAATGATACTCTTCGGTCAAGAAGCTCCACCAAGTTTGATGATGATAAGATAAAGACATTGATCAAGTTAAACCCACATTACATGACACAGGAGACTGCAGAAACATGTAACAGCCATCATTCAAGAGTTTGCTACCACCTGAAGAAGCTGGGATACATAAGCAAGCTCGGTATTTGGGTTCCTCATGAACTCAAAGAAAAGTCAATTTGATGGTGCCAATAAATATAAATATCTGCAATATGCTCATTAAATGTGAGAAAAATTATCCTTTTTAAAGAGACTGAAAACTGGTGATGAGAAGTAGGTTGTTTTCAACAATGTGGTGTGCAAACAGTCTTGGTCCCGACATGACAATTCGCCTCAAACGACATCAAAAGCAGACATTTATCAGAGGAAGGTTATGCTCTCGGTGCAGTGGGATTTTAAAGGTGTAGTGTTTTCCGAGCTCCTACCAAGGCACCAAGTAATCAGTTCCAATGTGTACTGTTGGCAGTTGGACAGCTGGAATGAATCCATTATCCAGAAACATCCAGAACTCATTGATCGTAATGGAGCTGTGTTCTGTCACGGCGAGAGACCACATCCAAATTTGATGACCTGTAGAAAATTACTGGAGCTTGGACAGGATGTGCTGCCACACTCACCATATTTGCCTGACCTTGCGTCATCAGACTTCCACTTGTATATATATATATTTTTTTTTGAATTATTTTATTTTACAGGGTGCATGTGCTTGCCAGAGAGACAGAAAAAAGAGAGAGACAAAAAGTGAGAGAAATCACGCCCCGGAGGGGATGGCCACACTGCAATCCCTTCTCCTCTATTCTCCTCTTGGGATTTTAGGCACAAATGCAAATGCACTCAGTGTCCCCCTCACCCCCTCCGAGATTTTTGCTACAGATCACATGTGCTTGCCAGAGACACAGAGACAGAAAGTGAGAAATCACTCCCCAGGAGGGATGGCCACACTGCAATCCCTTCTCCTTCAGTCTCCTCTCAGGATTTTGGGCATGCAGGCACACACACCTGACATGAATATGAAGCCGCCAGTTCCATGACTTGAACTTTGGTCAATTAGGTGGGAGTCCAATGACGTAACTACTACTCCATCTTCTGGTCCCTTCCAGTTTGAGTTTTAAGCCACCAGGTCTGGACCTGAACCACAGTCAACTACGTGGGAATACAGCAACATAACTATTATGCCATCTGCCAGTCCTGACTTCCACCTGTTTTGCTCTCTTCAAAACTCATTGCCTGGTACAACACTCAATTCAGATGAGGCTGTAAATCAGCACCTTGTTCAATTTTTCACCAATAGAGAAAGGTCTTTCTATGAATGAGAAATTACAAAGCTCACAGAAAGATGGCAAAAGTTATCAAACAAAACGGGCAATGTATCATTGATTGATATTTGTTATTTATAACAAATATCTATAAATTTGTTATTTATAACAAATATTTATAAATGACCTTTGAAAAACAGGAAAAAAAAGTTGTGAATTTTCCAATAACCCAATAGATCAGCTGACTTCAACCCTGTGGACACTATACATGTGACTTTAGACACCTCTCCATCACTCAGTGTCAAGGGAGGGGGAGCCACTGGGGGTTTACAAACAGATCCACCCTTAGGACTGCTGATTCATTTCCCCTTTTGTTTCTTTGCAGTGTAAACAGAGTAGGGGGTTTAGGCTTGAGAGTGAGAGCTTTGCCTACGTGACTTTCTGCAAGTTACTGAACCTCTCAGTCTTTCCATCTTGACTCAAAAACAGAAATAAAAATAGTATTTTCATGAGGATTAAAACACTTAGCATAGGGACCATCAGTTAGCATAATGGCTATGTTGCCAGACTCCCATGTAGTCAACCATGGTTCGAGTCCCGGACCTGGTGGCTTAAAACTCACATGGGCCACGTGTGCGTTCATGACCAAGATCCCGAGAGGAGAATGGAGGAGAAGGAATTGTGGTGTGGTCATCTCCCCTGGGGGGGGGGGGGTGATTTCTCATATTCTGTCTATCTGTCTGGTGAGCGCAAGCACCCTATAGCAAAAACCTTTCAAAAAAAAAAAAAAAAAACACTTAGCATAGCAGCTGCCACAGTGAAAATACACCATACATTCATAAAAACTATAATAATTTTAGGTAGCTAACCAAAAAAGATCCTAACCAAAACTTGTAAATAAATTAAACCACGCAGCTTTATACAAATATCTTTCTAAAGGACAGGAAAGAAAATCTCATATTGAAGTTTGTATAAGGATACTGACATCTAATAGCTTACTGTGGCTCTTAGGCAAAAAAAGTTATGAGACATTTTGTAGTCTTTGAAATGCCCCAAGTAAGTTAAACAGATAAGTACTTAAGCAATTCAAAAAACAAATATCTGTAAGACATCTGTAGCAAAGAATTTTAAGAAAATAGCTTTAGAAATACTTACCAAAGAATTACAATATCATGAAAATTAGACATGCACCTAGAACATCTTAAACTTTCACCAAAAAGAAACAAATCAGGCTCTTGTGCTGAAGTTTTTCTAAGAAAAGATTTAACATTCATATATATACATACATATATATATATATACACATATATATATATGTATGTATATATATGTGTGTGTAAATATATATATACATATACATATACATATACATATATATATATATATATATATATATATATATATATATACACACATTGAGAGGTTTTTGCTTATAGGGTGCATGTGCTCGCCAGAAAGAGACAGAATGTGAGAAATCACCCCCCAGGGGGGATGGTCACGTTGCAAACCCTTCTCCTCCATCTCCTCTTGGGATCTTGGGCACACACGCACACCCACCCGGAGTGAGTTTAAGCCACTGGGTCCGGGACTGGAACCGCGGTCGACTACATGGAAGTTCAGCGACATAGCCATTACGCCATTTGCTAGTCCCTTAACTTTTATATTTTAAGAATAAAGAAGATTCATAGAAAAAGTTTTATTTCCATCTCTTGTCAGTTTTTCCCATTTGGTAGCCCCCAAACTGATATTTCAACAGCACCACTAAAAGCCTGGGCAATAAAGAAAAATATTTACCTGATAAATCTAAAAAATATGATGAGTCTATCTAAATAACTCTGGTTAAAAAAGAATCTTATTTTCTTAGGTGCTTTTGGTTTGAATGAGTCATCTGTACTACACATTATATATTTTTCTGTACAGAAAATATTTTGGACATTAATTTTATACTCATGCTTTAAATCACCTGATATTTCAAAGTAATACCTTTCTTTTTTGAGTTGGGTAAGTGTCCATGTTCTTCTTCGATGGAGATTTTACAACTCTTTATCCGGCAGAAAAAAGATCTTCTAAAGCCAGAATACATGCACGTTCTTCCAGTGTGGAAATTACCATGAAGTTGTAAACCAGCTTTCACAGCAGAAGGGGGCAAAAATAAGTAGAAAAGAATAATTTTGAAATTTACCTCCTAATGTTTTCTGATAATGTATTACAGTCTTTTAATAAACTGAAAAAAAAGAGATACTTATTTAAAGCAATGACATAATTGGACAGAAAGCCTGGAGGGAAATATACTAAAAAAAAGTATTTGTCAAAGAATCACATTTTGAGAACTTATAAAAACTTGCAATTTGGGGCCAGCAGGTGGTGTGGTGGTTAAGAGTGCTGGACTACCATGTGGCTGAACGCAGTTTGAGTCCCAGACCTGGCGGCTTGCTTTCTCACCTTGCCCCCTCACACACACACACACACACACACACACACACACATACACACACACACTCTCTCTCTCTCTCTTTCACACTCTCTCTCTCGTCAAAAAATATTTTTTGGAGAGGTTTTTTTTTTTTTGCTATAGGGTGTGTGTGCTTGCCAGAAAGAGACAGAAAGTGAGAAATCACCCCCCAAGGGGATGGCTATGCTGCAATCCCTTCTCCTCCATTCTCCTCTAGGGATCTTGGCCACACACGCACATGTGCCAAGCGTAAGTTTAAGCCACCGGGTCCGGGACTCAAGCCAAGGTCAACTACATAGGAATCCAGAGACACAGCCATTACGCCAATTGCTGGTCTCTAAGTTTTTAAAAATAAAATAAATAAAGTTAAATTAAAAAAAAAAACAAACTTGCAATTTATCTTTAGATTTCTCTACAAGGAGGTAAATAATAAAGATATTTTAAAGGAAATGAATTAAAACTTAAATTTAAAAATGGATAAGTCTCAATAGTTGCTGTCTGGAGGTGTAAGGAGTCAATTGCCTGAAGCCAGTGAGACTCTGGAGGACGTTCCCCTGAACCTCACTGGGGGTAAGATGAGAGAAACTGTTCTGCAAGATCCAAACTCCAGACTCCCACTGTGAATTCCAGCAGTCCTCACCCACAGAGGAGCAATGAAACTGGAAAGAAGCTAACACACATCATAGGAAGGGGCATGACCATATAACTTCAGAAAAAAAACAAAACAAAACAAAACTGGATTTCCTACTCCAGCACCCACACCAGCAGAACAGCTGCACTATCCTATGAGACAACCGTAGGTGAAGCTCCACTTACAATCAAGATTCCACAGCCCAGAGGGTACAGAAGATGCAAAAGAGGGCACCCTCGACCCAACAGAGACTAAAGTATCTGGTTACTGCCTCCTGTCTGACAGGCAGGGCAGGCCAGCACTCTCCCTCTCAGCAGACTTAAGTCCAGAGAAATGGCTACCTGCCCCCGCCCCTGTTGATACCACCTGCTGTGTAGCTCTTCAGGGCCTCCCTGAACTAATCTACTTGAAAAATTACAGAGGTGAGTACTCTACCAGGTGCATAAACTTCAGTGCAGAGAGAGCAGAAATATGGGGGGGGGGAGAACCACCCTCACACACATACACACAAGAAAATATCTATCCCCCAAAGGAACATAATAACTTCTTATTAACAATAGATAAGACATAGGAAATCACAGAAATGCCAGAAAATGAATTCAGAATATTCATTGAAAAAAAAAAAAACCCCACAAAACACTCAATTGAGTTGCAAAAGAAAATGGACAATCAATACCAGAAGATAAAAATATTATTGCATGACACGAAGAAGGAATTCCATAAACAGAAAGACACCTTTAAAAAGAGAAATTCTAAAGATGAAGAAACAATACAGGACACCAAAATCAAAAGTATCAACAACAGATTAGAATACACAGAAGAAAAAAATCTCTGATCTTGAACACAAAATGAGGACAGGGTCAGCAGGTGGCACAGAGGTTACAGTGGCTTGATCCACATCAAAAACTGAGTTGTTTGAGTCCCAGACCCAACAGCTCAAAACACACTAGGCATGTGTGTGCATGCACTCCAAATCCCAAGAATGGAGAAGAAATTGCAGCATGGCCATCTCCCCTGGGGGGTAATTTCTGACTTTCCCTCTCTGTCTCTCTCCAGTTTGTTTGCTCTAGAGCAAACTAAAAACACACAAACAAAAAAACAAAAAATGAGGATAGGGTCAGCCAGTGGCATGATGGGGAAGGTAGCTGGATCCCACATGGCCAAGGTTCTAGGTCCAGATCCAGCAGCTTGAAAAACATGGCAGGTGCATGTTGCATGCATGCCCAAAATCCTCAAAGGAGAATGAAGAAGAGACTGCAGTATGGCCAGCACTCCTAGGGGGTGTTTTCTCACTTTTCTTCTCTCTGGGGAGCACACATACCCTGTAGCAAATTTTTTTTAAAAAAAAGAGGACAAAGTATGGGAAATTCTAGACAGCATTAAGCAGCAGAATATCCACATCATGGGTTATTCCAGAAAGAGAAGAGATGGATAAAGGCATTGAAAATCTCTAAAAATGGCAAAAGAAAAATGTTAAGTAACTTACAAAGGATGTCCCATCAAACTAACCTCAGATCTTGAACAGAAACAATGTAGGCAAGGAAAAAAGTAGAAAGACATATTTAAAAAAAAATTTTTTTTTTTGGAGAGGTTTTTGCTATAGGGTGTGTGCACTCACCAGAAAGAGACAGAAAGCAAGAAATCACCCCCGGGGGGATGGACACGCTGCAATCCCTTCTCCTCCATTCTCCTCTCAGGATCTTGGGCATGCACGCACACGCAAGTGGCATGAGTTTAAGCCACTGGGTCCGGGATTCAAACCATAGTCAACTACATGGGAGTCCAGTGACATAGCCATTACACCAATTGCTGGTCCCTAAAAAATTTTTTAAAGAATTATTTTATTGAACTTTATTCATTTTATTTACGTATTTATTTATTTTAATTTGACCAGAGAGGGACAGAGTGAGTGAGTGAGAGAGAGAGAGAGAGAGAGAGAAAGTGAGAAAGCAAGCCGCCAGGACTGGGACTCAAACAGCAGTTGGCCATGTGGGAGTCCAGAGCCCTTAACTACCATGCTCCCATATTTAAAATTCTTAGAGAAAAAAAGAATCAGCCAAAAATACTATACCCAGCAAGATTATCCTTCAAACGGGAAGAAGAAATAAATTTATTCCAAATAAACGAAAACTGAAAGAATTTAGCAACACTATCTCAGCTCTTCATGAATACTCAGGGGAATACTACATCAGGAAAGTGAAAGGGAGACAAACAGAAATAAAAGAACACAAAACCATTAAGAAAATGACTAACAAAAAGGCAGGGATAACTGCATGTCTAAAGAATAATGCTGAATGTAAATGGATTAAATTCCCTAATTAAAAAAACACAGATTGACTGGATGGATTAAAAAAACAGGAGCCTTCTATATGCTGCTTGTAAAAAATAAATCTCACTGATAAGGACACACACAGACTGAAAGTGAAGGGACAGAAAATTTCATATAAACAGAAACCAAAAAACAAGGCTAGAGTCACGATACTGATACCAGACAAAACAGACTTCAAGAGAAAAAAAATAAAAGGAGACAAAGAAAGACACTATATAGTACTTTTAAAGAATTATTCATTTACTTTTATTATTATTATTATTATTATTATTATTTGCCAGAGAGAGAGAGACAAACAAAAAGAGAGAGGAAGAGTGAGAAAGCAAGCCCACAGGTCTGGGACTCAAACCACGTGTGCCATGTGAGACTCCAGTGTAACCATCATGCCACCTGCTGGCCCTAGACACTATATAGTATTAAAGGGACTGATTCAACAGAAGATATAACAACTATAACTATCTATGTACTCAGCAGCAGGGCACCAATATATAAAAGAAAGGCTGCTAGATCTGAAGAGAAAGATAGACTGCAATACACTAATTGTTGGGAACTTCAACACCCTATTGTCAGCACAGGACAGGTCATCTAAACAGAAAACAGACACAGGAATATATGATACCATAAACCAAATAAATGTGAGACATATTTATAGAACATTTCATCCAACAACTACAAAACACATATTTCTCAGTCTCACGTGGAGCATTTTCGAAGACTACATAATAGGACACTAAACAAGTCATTACAAATGCAAAAATATAGATACTCTATCTAGCATTTTTCCAACCACAATGGAATTAAACTTGAAATCAACAACTAAAAGAACCTTGGAAAATACACAAAACTATGGAAACTAAACAATTTACTCCTGAATGACTTCAAAGCCATTGAAGAAACTAAGATTAAAATTTAAAGACTCTTTGGAATCAATGATAAAGAACATGATACTCCATAATCTTTGGGACACAGTGAAAGCAGTGCTAAGAGTCTACAGCAGTTGGTGCTCACAAGAAAAAAAAAAGAGTGATGCAAATTAATAACTTAACAACACATCTTAGGGAACTACCAAAACAACCAAAAAACCCCAAAATGCTAGAAGAAAATAAAAAATAAAGATTAGAATAGAAACCAATGAAATTGATAATTAAACAATACAAAAACTCAGTAAGACAAAAAGCTGGCTTTCTATTTTTTTTTTTTTTTTTTTGAGAGGTTTTTCGCTATAGGGCGCGTGCGCTCGCCAGACAGACAGAGAGAGACATAGAGACAGAAAGCGAGAAATCACCCCCCAGGGGGGATGGTCACGCCACAATCCCTTCTCCTCCATTCTCCTCTCGGGATCTTGGGCACGCACGCACACGCGCCCAGCGTGAGTTTTAAGCCACCGGGTCCGGGACACGAACCGCGGTCGACTACGTGGGAGTCCAGCAACATAGCTATTACGCTAACTGCTGGTTCCCAAAAGCTGGCTTTCTGAAAGGAAAAACAAAACTGACAAACCACTGGATAGCCTAAGAAAGAAAAACAGAAAGGAAAGAGAGAAATAAAATCAATAATGAAACAGGCAATAAGTACAGCAAATACCACAGAACTTCAACAGATAATGGGAGAATACAAGTGGCTATATGCCAACAGACTAGAAAATCTCAATGAGATGGACAAATTTCTGGAAACATAACTTATCAGATTGAACCAGGAAGAAATGGATAGCCTGAATAGACAAATAACAAAAAATGAAATTAAATCAGTGATAGTCTCCCAGCAAAGAAAAGCCCAGATCCGGCTTTACTTCTGAGTTCTACAAAACTTTTTTTTTTTTTTTTAAATAGAAATTTATGCTATAGGGTGCATGCGCTCACCAGCGAGACAGAGCGAGACAGAGGGACAGAAAGCAAGAAATCTCCCCCAGGGTGCATAGCCATGCTGCAATCCCTTCTCCTCCAGTCTCCTCTCAGGAGTTTGAGCATACATGCACACGTCCCAGTGTGAATTTTAAGCCACTGGGTCTGGGACTCAAACCTCAGTCAACTACATGAGAGTCCAGTGACATAACCATTATGGCATTTGTTGGTCCCAAGTTCCACAAAACTTTTAAGAGTTAACCCCAATACTCCTCGAACTATTTCTAATGATCTAAAAGAAGGCACTCTCTCAAATTCATTCTATGAGGCCTCTATCATCTTGATACCAAAAGCAGACAATGGCAGAAAGAAAGAAAGAAAGAAAGAAAGAAAGAAAGAAAGAAAGAAAGAAAACTACAGACCAATATCCTTGATGAAAAAATCCTAAACAAAAAACTAACAAATTGAATACAAAAGCATATTAAACAGATTATACACCATGGCCAAGTAGGCTTTACCCCAGGAATGCCAGGATGGTTCAACATACACAAAATAATAAATGTAATACATCACACTGACAGAAGGAAAGAGAAAACTATGTGATCATATCAATTTGTGCAGAAAAAGTATTTGTTAAAATGCAACATCCCTTCATGATTAAGCTCTTAACAAAATAGGTACAGAAGGTACATTTCTAAACACAATAAAAGCCATATGACAAACCTATAGCTAACAACACATTGAATGGGAAAAAGATGAAAGTTTTCCCACTACAAACTGGAATAAGACAAGATTTCCCACTTTCTCCACCCCTTTTCAGTATAGTACTGGAAGTCCTAGCCCATGCAATGAGCTAAGAGAGTAAAATAAAAGGCACTTACATAGGGAAGAAAGAAGCAAAATTGTCCCTTTTACAGATGACATGATTACATGTATAGAAAATCCAAAGGAATCCATAAAAGTTCTCCCAGAAGTGATAAAGAATTCAGTAAAGTGGCAGGACACAAAATCAGTATACAAAAATCTATAATGCTGTTATACACTAACAATGAACAGACAGGCAGAAGTGAAGAAGGCAATCACATTTCCAAAAGCCACAACAAACAAACAAAAATCAAAACAAACAAACAAACAAATAACCTAGGGAGAAACCTAACCAAAGAGGTAAAAGATCTTTAGAAGAACAATTATGAAAAATACCAAAAAACGAAATTGAATATGAAATATAAAAAAATGGAAAGATATCCTGTGTTCTTAGATTGGAAGCATCAATATAATCAAAATGCCAGTTCTACCCAACTTAATTCAATGTAATCTGATCGAATGACCAGTGATACTCTTTACAGAAACAGACAAACAAATCATAAAATCTGCCAGGAATCATGAAAGACTCTGTATGGCCAAGGCAATATTGTGCAAAAAGGACAAAAGTAGGAGGCATCTCACTACCCAACCTCAAAATGTATTACAAAACAACACAGTACTGGTATGAAAACAGACACATAGGACAATAAAAAAGAATAGAGAATGCATAAATAAACCCCAAAACATACAACCAACTGATTTTTGACAAAGGACACAAGACAATCCAGTGGAGGAAAGAAAGGCTTTTCAGCACATGGTCCTGGAGGAACTGGATATCCACTTGCAAAAAAATGAAACTGGATCTCTCTCTCTCTTACCATTAACACTGATCAATTCAAAATGGATCAAAGATCTAAATGTAAAACCTCAAACTATGAAATTACTGATGGAAGAAACCAGTAGATGGCGTAAAGGTTACATTGCTGGACTTCCACATAGTGGACCACAGTTCAAGTCCCAGACCCAACGACTTAAAAACCTCACGCTATCATGTGTGTGTATGTGCCCAAAATCCTGAAAGGAGAATGAAGAAAAAGGGATAGTGGCATGGCCATCCTCCCTGGGGGGTTGATTTCTTGCTTTCTTTCTCTCTGCCTCTCCAGTGAACTTGTGTGTCCTATACCAAAAATCTTTTTGAAAAAAAAAAAAAATACTGATGGAAAACACAGGGGAAACACTTGAAGACATTGGAATAGGCAAAGATTTCTTAAATAAGACCCCTAAAATACAGGCAACGATTCCAAAAACAGACAAGTGGGATTACATCAGGCTGAAAAGCATCTTCATAGGAAAGGAAACAATAAATACAGTAAAAGAAAAAAAAAAAAAATAAAAAAACACCCTCAGAATGGGAGAACATATTTGCAAATTGTTTCCGATAAGGGACTGATAACTAGAATATAAAAGGAACCTAAGCAGCTTACTCACCAAAAAAAAAAAAAAGAAAAAGAAAAGAAAGAATAATCCTTTTTAAAAATCGTGAAAATAAGCAGGACAAATAACTCTCTAAGGATGAGATAGTATGGTCAAAAAGCATATGAAAAAAGTGCTCAACGTTTCTCATCATAAAGAAAATGCAAATCAAAACCACATGAAACATCACTCAACCACAGGCAGAATGGCTGTGATCAAAAAACCAAAGAATGGGAAGGGCCGGCGAAGCTGTAGTAAAAGGGAACCTTCCTACACTATTGGTGGGAATGTAAATTAGTACAAGCAATGTAAAAAACAGTATGTAGGTTGCTCAAAAATCTACAAAATAACTGCCATATGACCTGGTAATCTTGCTCCTTGGCATTTACCCAAAGGACAGGACAACACTCAGCTTGAAGGACACTTGAACATTCATGTTTACTGAAGCATTATTCAACTGTTAAGACATGAAATCAATCTAAGTGCCAACAACTGATGACTGAAATTGAAAATATGTGGCACATATACATTGTGGAATATTACTCAGTCATAAAGGATGGCAAGACTGTCATTTGAGTTAAAGCAGATGACTACAGATTTATTGCTAAGTGAAATAAGTCATACTATGAAAGATAAACATGGCAGAAATAGAACAGTTCTAAGGTATAAAGTAGGGAGGGCAAGGGTAGATACTGTACGGGAGTGGGGGCAGAGAGTGGGGAGTGGATGTGAGGGGCTCAGGGAAAAAGCATTTAACAGACAAAAGAATATAAAGTTCTTCACTGAAAATTATGTATATGGTAATATCCTCAACTTGATCATCACACACCACATATATGCTTTGAAAAACCGTGTTGTACACCATAGAGATGTACAATTCAATACAAACAAGAAATTATAAAATAAAAAACATGTTAAAAACCTCAATTATGGGAACCAGCAGTTAGCGTAATGGCTATGTCGCTGGACTCCCACGTAGTCGACCGTGGTTTGCGTCCTGGACCTGGTGGCTTAAAACTCACGCCAGGCGCATGTGCGTGCATGCCCAAGATCCCGAGAGGAGAATGGAGGAGAAGGGATTGCGGTGTGACCATCCCCCCTGGGGGGTGATTTCTCGCTTTCTATCTCTATGTCTCTCTCTGTCTGTCTGGTAAAAACCTCTCAAAAAAAAAAAAAAAAAAAAAAAAAAAAAACTCAATTATGACAGTGATAAATGAAATACTTTTTAATTATAAATGTTTGGTACTAAACATTTTCAGGGAACATTAGTACTTTCAGACAAAATAAAGAATACTTATACTTCCCAAGCACAATTACAAAAAGTCTTTTATACTAAGAACTAACTCATATAAGAAAAAGAAAAATGATCTCTGAGGCATATAGCTAGATAATAAAAAGTTGAACAATTTTTTAAAATCCAAAATGATACCTTTCCCTTTTTAAATATTTATTTATTTATCTATGTATCTATTTATGTGTTGTGATTTTTAAGCTGCTGAGTCTGGGACTTGAACTGTGGTAGACATGTGGGAATCTAGCACCTTAACCACCACACCACCTACTGGCCCCTACTTTCTCTGAAATATTTTATTTGCATATGAAAAATAACAAATATGAAGTGATCATATTTTCACCAAATAAAGCCTATTTATACAAATACATATGTTTATATATATATATATATATATATATATATAGAGAGAGAGAGAGAGAGAGAGAGAGATCAACTCTGAGGTTGATGAATGTAAAGTTTAATAAGCAATTCTCTTGATAAAATTTTAGTCAACTGTTTTGAAAACACTGTATAGGAATAATGACGTTCACATAAAATAGTAAGCATGCAGAAATGAGCACTTACTTTTAGCATCTATTAGCTTCTCTCGTGGTGAAATATCAGAAGAAAGTTGTTCTTTCACTTTGGCAACATCTTTTGGGTGTAAGAAGTCAAACAAGCTTTGTCCAGTCAAACTAGCCTATTTGTAGGTAGACATTAATCTCAAATCACTACCGTCATTTTCCATATTTCCTTATACAGACATATAATACCCTTTATTTTTAAAGGTTGATTTTTCTTAAGCTCAAAGATACATTCATTACGCTGTGTGACATTAACTTAACTAGTGTTAGAACTGAATTATAGAAGAAAAACAGATACATAGAGAACCATCCTGGATGTCCACAAACCACATATAAACAGCTAGTCAAAAGTATTGTTACATCTTGTTAGCCTGGTAACATTCTCCAATTCACATGTTGCTTCTAAATAAATCATTATGATTTATTTGAAACTTTTTGTCCTTAGTAAAAGGAAAGAGGTTACATTACAGTATAATATGGAAGTCACAGAATATTTGATTTTATGATAGCACTCAGATTTACCATTCTATTAAAAAACTATCACATTATTGTAAAACAAAATTCAACCCAAATTATGGCTTGATTCCCATTCCAACTTTCCCAATGTGCAGAAAGTCCCTAGGTTTATTGCTTACCTGATCTTATCACCTAGAGAATTGATTACCCTTTTCTATGAACTTAATCCCCTGGCTACTCTAGCCAAATGCTTTTTATTTCCTTGATGCTCCAATTCCCTAGAATCCCTCTCCCAGCTTGCAATGTCTTCTCCTCTGCTTAAGACCCACTTGTGATGAACCTAGCTAACATTCTACTTCATGTGTGAAGCCCTCTCTGACCCACAATGATCACCCTCTTCTAAGCTCCTGTGTGACTGAAGTAGTCATTCCAGTAACAGATGGGACAACGGACCATGATACAGTAGCATGGACTACTTGGCAGTTAGATATACTACAAAAACTAGCAATCTGATTTATGAATTAGTCTGTTGCGTGTATGGTTTATATGAGTCTGTGTCCAGAACTCTACATTAGGGCAAATTAGGTTTCTGAATCTGAAAAGCTGAGAACTAGACCCTTAATCACAGGAATCCCAAGATCCTCTTGAGCAGCCAGTGCATCTCTTAAATGGCCTCTGATACACAAAGTCAATCCCCAGTGGAACCAAACTTCCTGTCACTAATTTGAAACTTAAGTACCACCTTGAATTATCAGGGGCAGGGGTGTGTGTGTGCGTGTGCATGTGTATGTGTGGTGGTGGTGGTGGTGTGCTCAACCTCCAATTAGAAGATGGTCTTGCACCATTTTTGGGTCCCCAGCTACAACCAGATGCATGACTCACTGGCTCTCAATCCTTCTGTATACAGGCTCCTAACACCTCTCCTTCTGTTATTTCATCTTTATCTGTGAATACCTTATACCCCTCTATACTTGAAAACAGGCTGGAACTAGTGGGAGGTACACAAGACCAAAGTTATAGTCTGAGTTCTAGCTTATGAGACCACAGGTGCTAATTTATGCACTCTGTTGGACACGTTTTTTGAATAGTTAGCATAAATTAAACCATGTTCTGTAATGAAGGGGCAATCACCAAGCTAGTTAAATAGATGTATTTTAGAGTTTGCTGCCAGAGATAAGATCAGAAACCATTACACAATGCATATAACTTAATAATAAACAATAATGCTCTCTCTTGGAGGGAAAAGAATAGTGACTAAGACTTCAAGACATTCTCAGATATGATACCTTATTTAGTCTTTACATCTTGAGAGATAAGTATAATCATCATTTCCACTTTTTACGTAGGAGGAAGCTGAGACTCAGTACAATTAAGCAACTTGCTGAAGGTCAGGAAGGGAACACTCATGTCAGTCATAGCAATCCACGCACTTCCCACACATCCATCTCGCCTGGAGTTCTAACTTAGCAGAACCTCACCCCACATCCCATTTGGAAGAACGAGCTGAGAAAAAAGAACTTCAAAATATGTGTTCATTCAGAATATCAGACAATGTGTGGAAAATTTCTTCTGTTTTGGATACCTGATCATAATTAAGTATTTTGGAGACTGACTTAGAAACGAAGAAAATTTTTCCTCTTTCACATCCAACCACAAATAGGAAGCCTTCTGCGGTCTAAAATAATAAAAAAGAGAAGTGAATATTTAAAAGTCTCTTCTCTCTCTCACATACGCACATATTCAGATATTGAGAAAATGATTGGGGCCATAAAACTAAGGCATGCACAGACTAGGGACGAGGAAGGGCTGAGGACATTTTACTCTGCACCCTTTTACGCTTTCTGAATAATGGTAAGGTCTCACTCGAAACTAGATTGTAAAAATTCAAATATTTCAGCCACTTTCATAAAGTCTATCTGGCAAATCTCCTATAAAGCAGCCTAATGGGAATGGATACGTGTACACACACGGGGCAAGCCTTGTCACGCTTACTCAACATTTCCTCAAATTAATTTTTTTTTTTTTTTGCCATAGGGTGAGTGCACTCATCAGAGAGAGAGACAGATAGATAGAAAGAGAAGTGAGAATCACCCCTTGGGAGGATGGCCATGCCACAGTCCCTTCTCCTTCATTCTCCTCTTGGGATTTTGAGCACACACGCACACATGTGTGGCATGTTTCAACCCGCCAGGTCCAGAACTTGAACCGTGGTTAGTCATATAGGAGTCCAGCACCTTAACCACCATGCCACCTGCTGGCCCCTCCTTGAATGAATTCTTACCAATTGGAAACAAACATGTAAATTAGGCAGGCATGCTCTATAGGAGGCAGATGCAAAGTTATATGAAATTATGACAAAAACCACTTAAAGATCGGAGAGAAAGCTTCCAAAGTATATTGTACTTTTTGCTATCATTAAAAGAATTTTTTTTAATATACAAAAGAAACCTTTATATTCCTTCCAGCAATACTATATTTAAATTCACGTGTTCAAACAAGCTTGCTAGGGCCAGGAGATGGCACGGAGGTTAAAGTGGCTGGATCCCATTTAGAAGACTGTGTGGTTCGAGTCCTGGACCTGGTGGCTTAAAAATTATGCCAGGTGCATGTGCCTGTGTTCCCAAAACCTCAAGAAGAGAACCTCAAGAGGAGAAGGGATAATGGCATGGCCATTCCCCCCTGGTTGTGATTTCTCACTCTTTTTCGCTCTCTGTTCCTGTCTCTCTCTCTCTAAGGAATACACACACACTACAGCAAAAACTGAAAAACAAACAAAAGAAATGAATAAGCATTGCTTTCCAGAAAATTAAAAATGAACAAAAATATATATGAAAGGTCTATTCATTCAGACTATTGCTAATGCCTGGTGTCACAGTTCATAACCAAGACACCTCCTACCCCTTGGGGGCAGGATAAGTCAATGTCATGGTCATATTCTCCATGTCCAATAAACCTCCGAACAGACTTCTGAAAACTCATGTATGAGGAATGCCGTGAGGTCAAAACCAACTCATTAAGTGGTGACTGATTAGTCTTTAGAGAACAAGATTTCAAAGGACTGGGATACCGGGGAGATGGATTTTAAGGAGGTGGCATAAAGATACGCTTTGTCCCATATTTTGCCAAGTGCCTGTCCTTGGTCTCTATTTTCATTAGCCCAGACTAATATGACATGCCTAATTCTATCATTTATATTTCTGTATTAAAGGAAATAGAGTCCTATATGTTTACACTAGGAAGCAGATTTAAGAAAATCAGTCTCCCATTCAAACAAAAATGAGAGAACATATACAACTGAAAGGAATAGGTCTCTTTACTTACCTTAAGGATTAAGTGTCTGAGCTCATTATCCTGAATAAATGAGGGTCTATAATTATTCCCTACATAAGAATTTGTTATGCCTAAAAAGAGACAAGGGGAAAAGTTATTTAAAACACAGTACAGGAGTCAATGCAGTAAGTGCTCCCTGAAGGTTAGCAATGCTGCCGCTGCTACTGATAGAATGGTGGTATTTTCTCTTTTAGCACATTCTAAGAAAGCTATATTACTTTTCCTGCTTTACTGTAACTACATTAAAATTTCTTACTTCGAGATTTTGAATTTGCGGAACCACTTATTTCCATATACCCAGATGTGCAGAGTAAGAGCTGTGCATAAAAAGAAACCAATAGAGTAAGATGCACACAACAATATTCAAGAAGCTATATAGTTATCTGGATTAGTTCTTAGCTTATTAAAACTGATTCTAGGGAACCAGCAGTTGGCGTAATGGCTATGTCGCTGGACTCCCACGTAGTCGACCGCGGTTCGCATCCTGGACCCGGTGGCTTAAAACTCACACCGGGCGCGTGTGTGTGCGTGCCCAAGATCCCGAGAGAAGAATGGAGAAGGGATTGCGGCGTGACCATCCCCCCTGGGGGGTGATTTCTCGCTTTCTGTCTCTATGTCTCTCTCTGTCTGTCCGGCGAGTGCACGCACCCTATAGCAAAAACCTCTCAAAAAAAAAAAAAAAAAAAAAAAAAAAAAAACCTGATTCTATGGGGGCCAGCAAGTGGAATGACAGAGTTAGGGTGCTAGACTCCCACTTGGCCAGATGTGGTTCAAGTCCCAGACCTAGCAGCTTCCTTCCTTACTTTCCCCAAATCTCTCTAGTGAGTGTATGTGTCCTATAGCAAATTAAAAAATAATAATAGTAATAATAATGGCATAATGGTTATATCATTAGATTCCCATGTAGTTGACCACAGATTGAGTCCCAGACCCGGTAGCTTAAAATTCACGCTGGAGGGACCAGCAGTTTGCATAATGGCTATGTTGCTGAACTCCCACGTGGTCCACCACGGTTCAAGTCCTGGACCCGGTGGCTTAAACTCACACTGGGCGTGTGTGCGTGTGTGCCCAAGATCCCAAGAGGAGAATGGAGGAGAAGGGATTATGGTATAGCCATCCCCCCTGGGGGGTGATTTCTCGCTTTCTGTCTCTGTCTTTCTGGCAAGCGCACGCACCCTATAGCAAAAAAAATAAAATAAAATAAAAATTCACACTGGGTGCGCGCGCGTGTGTATGTGCCCAGGATCCTGAGAGGAGAACAGAGGAGAAGCGACTACAGCATGGCCATCCCCCCTGGGAGGATGATTTTTTTGCTTTCTGTCTCTCTGGCGAACACACAAGCCCTATAGCAAAAATCTCTATTAAAAAAAATTAATATTTCTTAAAAAGGGGGGGGGCAGCAGGTGGTATGGTGGTTAAGGGTGCTGGACTCCCATATGGCTGACTATGGTTCAAGTCCCGCACCTGGCAGCTTGCTTTCTCACTTTCTTTCTCTCTCTTTCTCACTCACTCACTCTGTCCCTCTCTGGTTAAATTAAACTAAATTTAAAAATAAAGTTAAATAATTCTTAAAACAAACAAATCCCCCCAAAAATTGATTCTGTGAATTACCCCCAAGAAGATTCAGGGATTCTAAACAAATTTTATGCAGTCATAGGGTTGTCAAATAAGAAAACCCCTTTAATGACCACAAGGAGACCTCTTGTTCTGAGAATATAAAATATTATAAAATATAAATGAGATCATTCACTTTAAGTCCTTAGCACAGAGCTATTTTATTAAAATTAAAGTCTCCAAAGCAACTGAGGAGCTGGCAAAATTATAAGAAATTATCAGGACAAATCCAAAATAAAAGTTTAACGTGAGAAAAGGAAAGCTCTGAAACTCATCAGTAGTGAATCTACCAACTCTGACATGCAGGAGTGTCTCGTGGCCACAAGGGGGAGTAGAGAGCAGTCCACAAAGCCAAGGAGTGACATCTCAGAGCAAGAGTGATTCAGAAATAAACTATCACTTATGCTCACCAACCTCCTTAACCTAGCCCAACCACCTCCCTGGGGACTGAAAGAAGGCTGATCTTGCCAGAGAAAGGTGGTGGAATACTCAGACATTTTTAACTTAAATGTTTTCATAACTCTTAATTAATACAATACTTGTACATATTTATGGAGCACAGTGTGGTTTTTCAGTGCGTGAATAGTATGTAATGATCAAATCAAGGTAATTGGGAGAGCCATTGCCACAAACATTTGTCTTTCCTGTTTTTGTTTATTTGGATGTTTTTTAGATTTTTTCCACAGGGCATGAGTGCTTGGGGAAGGGAGAGAGAGAGAGAAAAATCATTCTGGGGTGGTGGCCACACAGCAATCCCGTCTCCTTTCACAATTTTGGGCACGCATGCACATATACCCAGTGTGTTTTTTTCTTTTTTTCTTTTTTTTTTTTTTTTTTGAGAGGTTTTTCGCTATAGGGCGCGTGCGCTAGCCAGACAGACAGAGAGAGACATAGAGACAGAAAGCGAGAAATCACCCCCCAGGGGGGATGGTCACGCCGCAGTCCCTTCTCCTCCATTCTCCTCTCGGGATCTTGGGCACGCATGCACACATGCCCGGCGTGAGTTTTAAGCCACCGGGTCCAGGACTCGAACCACGGTCGACTATGTGGGAGTCCAGCGACATAGCCATTACGCTAACTGCTGGTTCGCGCCAGTGTTTTTCAAGCCAGGACTCAACACATGGAGTCTTGCCATTACTTTTTTTTTTTTTAAGAATTATTTTATTTAGATCTATTTATTCATTTATTACTAAGTATTGTTTATCTATCTGTCTATGTATCTATCACATTGACTTCTTGATTTATTTTTCAGATATTTCATCATTTGTGTATACAAATGCACCGATTAGGCCAGTTGGTGGCATGGCAGGTAAGGCAGCTGACCCCCACATGGCCAGCTGTGCAGTTCAATTCCTAGACCCAGTGGCTTCTGAAACTGCCAGACACGAGGGCATGCCTAGAATCCCAAGGAGGGAATATAGGGAAAGGGGCTGCAGTATGACCACACCCCAGGGAGGTGCTTTCTCACTTTCCCTCTCTGTCTCTCTGTCTCTCTGTCTTTGTCTCTCTCTCTGGTGAGTTCATGCACTCTCTAGCAATATTTTTTTTAAAAAAGAAATGGCACTGATTTTTGTATGTTGATTTTGTTATTCTACAACTTTTACTGATGTTGCTTATCAGTGGAATCTTCAGGTTTTTCTATGTATAAGACAATACACAGGGCCAGGAGGAGGTGTACTGGTTAAGGGGCTGGACTCCCACATGGCTGACAGTGGTTTGAATCCCAGACCACGTGGCTTAAAAAATCACACTGGGGTGGGAACCAGCAGTTAGCGTAATGGCTATGTCGCTGGACTCCCACGTAGTCAACCGCGGTTCGCGTCCCGGACCCGGTGGCTTAAAACTCACGCCGGGTGCGTGTGCGTGCGTGCTCAAGATCCCGAGAGGAGAATGGAGGAGAAGGGATTGCGGCGTGACCATCCCCCCTGGGGGATGATTTCTCGCTTTCTGTCTCTATGTCTCTCTCTGGCTGGCTGGCGAGCGCACGCGCCCTATAGCAAAAACCTCTCCAAAAAAAAAAAAGAAAAAAAAAATCACACTGGGGGACCAGCAGTTAGTGTAATGGCTATGTCACTGGACTCCCATGTAGTCGACCCTGGTTCAGGTCCGGGCCCGGCGGCTTAAACTCACACCGGGCACATGTGCATGCGTGCCCAAGATCCCAAGAGGAGAATAGAGGAGAAGGGATTGCGGCGTGGCCATTCCCCCTGGAGGGTGATTTCTCGCTTTCTGTCTCTCTGTCTCTCTCTGTCCTTCTGGTGAGCGCACGCACCCTATAGCAAAAAGCCTCTCCAAAAAAGAAAAAAATAATCACACCGGATACCTGTGTGTGTGTATATACCTGTGCCCAAAATCCCGAGAGGAGACTCAAAGAGAAGGGAATGCAGCACAACCATCCCCTAGGGGGTGATTTCTCACTCTCCCTCCCTGTCTCTAACTGGCAAGCGTATGTGCCCAAAAATAAATACCTTTTAAAAAAATCCTATCATCTGAAAACAGGGGCAATTTGACTTTCTCTTTTCCAATTTGGATGCCCTATATTTTTTTCTCTCTTGGCTAATTGCTCTGACTAGATTCCCAATAATTTAAGTTGAATAGGAATGAAAGAGTGGACACGCCTGTCTTGTTCCAATTCTTAGAAAAAAAAAGCTTTCCACTTTTCCTGATTCAGTATGTTGTTTACTGTGGTTTTATCATTCATGATATTTATTGCACGGAAGTATGTTTCTTTTACACCTAATGTGTTGAGTGTTTTTATCATGAGGGAATGTTGAATTTTATCAAATGCTATTTCTTCGTCTATTGAAACGACCAGATGGATTATATCCTTTGTTCTGTTGATGTGATGTATCATATTTATTGATTTGTATATGTTGGATCATCCTTGTATCCCTAGGATAAATGCCATCTGGTCATAATGTATACACATTTTTTAAAGATTTATTTCTTTTTTTTAATTCACTATAGGGCATGTGTGCTCACGAGAGAGAGAGAAAGCAACTGCCAGGTCTGGGACTCAAACTATGGTTGGCATGTGGAAGTCAACACCCTAACCACCATGTCACCTGCTGGCCTTAATGTGTAACATTTTTAAAGTGCTGTAGGATTCAGTTTTCCTAGTCCATTACTGAAAGATTCTGCATTTATGTTTACCAGGGACATGATTTGCAGTGCTTATTTTTGTTATATCCTTATCTAGTTTGCTATCAAGATAATGCTGCCCTTGCAGAATGAGTTTGGAAGAATTCCTTCCCCTTGAATTTTTCAGAGTAGTTTGAGATCAACTGACATTTATTCTTCTTTAAACTTTGGGAAGAATTCAGTGGTGAAGTCAGCTGGTCCTGGGCTTTTCTCTGTGGGAGACTTTTAAATTACTGATTCAATCCCACTACCTTCATCGGTTTGTTCCAGTTTTCTGCTAGTTCATGGTTCAATCTTGGTTGGCTGTATGTGTCCATTTGTCCCTCTAGATATTCCACTTGGTCAACATGCAGATGTTCCTAATAGTCCCTAAAGATCTCTTGTGTTTCTGTGGTATCAGTTATAATATTTCCATTTCAATCTCTGATTTGATCTACTTGGATATTATTTATTTTATGTATTCATTTCTCTTTACTTGGTTAGCCTAGCTAATGGTTTGTCAATTTTATCTTTAAAAAAACAACTTTTCATTTCACTGATTTCTTGTCATTTTTTGTCGCAATTTTATTTTTGCTCTGATTGTTCTTATTTCTTTTCTTCTACTAATAATAGGCTTGGCCGGCTCTTGCTTTTCTAGTTCCTTGAGGTGCATCATTAGGTTGTTCATTCAAAATCGTTCTACTTCTCTGATGTAGACATTTATTGCTGTAAACCTCCCTCTTATTACTTTTTACTAAATTCCATAGGTTTGGGTATGTTGTGATTTCATTTTCATTTGTTTCAAAGCATTTTTAAATTTTGTTCTTAATTTCTTCATTGATTCAGTAGTCCTTCAGGATTTTGTCTAATTTCTGTGTATTTGTACCGTTCCCAACGTTCCTGTCATTATGGATTTCTAGTTTCATTCCATCGTCATCAGAAAACGCTCTTGATGTGATTTCAATTTTTAAAAATGTATTGAGACTCGCTTTGTGACGTATCATGTGGTCTCCTCTGGAGAACGTTCCCGGCCCTGATGACAAGAACGTGCATTCTGCAGTTGTTAGATAAAATGTTTTGCAAATATCTGCGAGGTCCACTTGCTCTACAAGTGCAGTTTATTTATATTATTTTTAAAATATAGTAATTGAGGCCCAGCCAGGCATTGGGCTCTGGGCCTTCCCACCGGAGAATCTGCGCCCCCCTGGCCCAGCTCGCCACCTGGTGCCTGGGCGGTCCACCGGCAGCAGTGAGGACCAAGATAGCGGATTACCGCGAGGAGCCACGAAACGAGCTGGAGGCTCTAGAGTCCATCTACCCCGGCTCCTTCACAGCTTGATTGTGCAGTAATCCAACTCTCCTAACAACTAGTCTTCCAAAATATAAATGGACGTTCCTGATACCACGTTCTCCCTCAGGAGTGCTTCACTTGACAAGGTCCTGCTAAGTTTATCAGAAAATCCGCCTAGTTTCACCAGTGCTGTGACATCTGAGGCTGGAGAAAATGATGCAACTGTCCAGACTACCCTCAAATTAACATACAGGGAAAAATACCCAGATGACGCTCCACTTTATGAAATAGTCTCCCAGGAAAATCTACAAGATAATGATGTCTCAGACACTTAGAAATGATTAGCATTACAGGCTGAAGAAAATCTTGGGATGGTGATGATTTTTACTCTAGTGACAGCTGTGCAAGAAAAAGTAAATGAAATAGTAGGTCAGGTAAAAGCTAGGAGAGAGGAAAAAAAGAAAAAAAAGGAAAGGAAGCAGAAGAAGCCGAAAAGCAATTCTTCCATGGCACTCCTGTTACGACTGGCAATTTCTTAAGTTGGAAGGCCAAGTTTGATGCAGAACTCTTGGAAATTAAGAAGAAGTGGATGGGAGACCAGCAGGTGGTGTGGTTAAAGCGCTGGACATTCCCACATGGCCGACCATGGTCTGAGCCTTGGACCTGGTGGCTTGCTTTCTCAATTTCCTACTCTTTTTCTCTGTGTCTCTCTCTGGTCAAATTAAAATAAATGAATGAATAAATAAAATAAAGAAATGGATGAAAGAAGAACAAGCAGGAAAAAAACAAAGCGGGAAGCAGCTGTTTGAAACAGATCATAATCTCAACACTTCCCATATCCAGTTTTTGGAGGATGCAGAAAACAATGTGGAGGTAGGTGAGTCTTTGTTCCAGGAAATGGATGACTCAGAGCTAAAGGATAATGAAGATGATCTAGATTATAATCCTGCTGACCCAGAGAGTGACTCAACTGACTAATGGACTATTTCCATTTCCAAAGAGGCTTGACTGCCATAGCATCTGTGGCTATGCTGAGAGTGTTTTGATTTGCCTTCGTTTCTAAGGAAAAAATAATTTTCAGATATTCTTCTGATAGCTTTTGTCATTGAACTTAATAAACTGACCTTAAAATCTCAAAAAAAAAATTATTTATTATTCATTTATTTTTTTAAATTTGACCAGAGAGAGAGGGAAAGAAAGAAAACAAGCCACTGGGTCCAGGACTCGAACCACAGTTGGCCATGTGGGAGTCCAAGGCTTTAACCACCACACCACCTGGCAGCCCCATAAGTGCAGTTTTTTAAAAATAATTGTTTAATTTTATTTATTACTGTTATTCTTTTCAATTTGCTATAGGGCATGTGAGCTTACCAGAGAGAGAGAAAGTAAGAGAGCAAGCTGCCAGGTCCAGGACTCGAACCGCAGTCACCCATGTGGGAGTCTAGCAATCTTAACTACCATGCCACCTGCTGGCCCCGTAAGTGCAGTTTAAATTGAATAATTCTTTGTTGATTTTCTGTCTAGACAATCTGTCCAATGCTGAGAGCAAGGTGTTGAAGTCCCCAATTATTATTTTATTGGGGTCACTCTCCCTTTAGATCTAAAAATGTCTGCTTTCTTTATTTGGGTACTCCAGTGTTGGTTGCATATGTATTTACAACTGTTATATCCTCTTGTTGAACTGATCCCTTTATCATCTTATGACCCTCTTTATCTTTTAAAAAAGTTTTGCCAGAGAGTGCACACACTCGGCAGAGACAGACAGAGAGGGAGAAGGAGAAAGCCCACCTCCCCCAACTGGGGCAAACACTCTAGCTAACTATTGTTTTCTCCTCTTTGTTTTGGTCTTTTTATTGTTGGCTGGCCATCTGGTCAGAAGTTCTCTCAGATGGGACTAGTAGTTAGCATAATGGCTATGTCGCTGGACTCCCAGGTAGTCGACCACGGTTTGTGTCCTGGACCCAGTGGCTTAAAACTCACACCGGGCGCGTGTGCGTGCGTGCCCAAGATCCTGAGAGGAGAATGGAGGAGAAGGGATTGCAGCGTGGCCATCCCCACTGGGGGGTGATTTCTCGCTTTCTGTCTCTCTGTCTGTCTCTGTCTGTCTGGCGAGAGCACGTGCCCTATAGCAAAAACCTCTCAAAAAAAAAAAAAAAAAGTTCTCTCAGAGATATTTTAACTACAAATTGGTATTGGTGCTGGGATGGATCTGCAGTCCAAACCTACTAATTAACTAAACAGTGGTGGTGATAAGGAAAGCCAGAAAATCAAAAAGACCTTACAATTTGGTTAAGTGTCTCAGCCTTGTAGCACTCCTGAGAGGCCTGGCATATGCAAAAGAAAATCTTTGTTGGAATCTACCTTCATCCTAAGCCTCAAAGAATTCACTCAGTGGCTTTTTTTTTTTTATATAATTATTACTATGCAGCAGTCAGTAGGACTGTAGATAAGGAATGAAAATTGAGAAAAAGACAAAAGATGCAGACTCCAAGCACCAGGCCAGGGTACAACAATAAATCTATTTTGAGCAAGGAAATGACATTTCTAGGTCTTGCCTGAAGCAAGGTGGGCAGGGCACATCTCAGAAGTATGTTGGGGAAACCCTGCCAGTGTAAATCGGCCAGACTGGTGAGCCCTGACAGGGTGAGTGAGTGGGATGTGCTAAAGAGAAAATAAGGGCAGTAAGACAGAGCTGACGCTAGTGTAAAGTTGGTTAATAAAAGCCAAGCTGCGTGTTCCACACACCTGTCCATCCTGGATAACAAATCCGGGTCTCGGAATTCCTATGGCAAAAGCGAATGAAGCAATAGGTGGGGAAAAAAAACAAAAGTGACCACAATAACTGCCACCAATACTCTCACCACCACTTCCCTCATTAATGAACACTGTGCTAACACGCCATATGTGTTATTCTTCGCTCTTAATAACCCCACAAGGATGGGACCACCAGATGGCATAGCAGTTATGTCACTAGACTCCCACACGGCAGACCACGGTTCGAGTCCTGGACCCAGTGGCCTGGCATGTGTGCATGCATGCCCAAGATCCCAGGAGGAGAATGAAGAAGGGATTGCAGTGTGGCCATTTCCCCGGGGTGGGCTGTGTGTGTGTGTGTGTGTGTGTGCGTGTGTGTGTGATTTCTCACTTTCCCTCTTCCTGTGTCTGTCTTTCCTTGTCTCTCTCTCTCTCTGGCAGTGCATGTGCCCTAAGGGAAAAAAAATCTTTCAAAACCAAAACAAACAACCTCTGAGGCAAATGAATTATCTCTGTTTTATAGATGTGGAAGTTGAAGATTAGAATGTTAGAGAAGCTGAGTGAGTCTCGTAGTTATTAAGTCAGGGGGCCAGGCTCTGAACCAAGAGGTTGCCTCCAGGACCCCACGCATGAATCATTGCACTCTACCGCTCCCCAGTACTCAGATGGCACAGACAGAGGGCCCACAGGCTTGGAGACCACATACTGCAGAGCTGGGCTACTCCACAGAGTCGGCTATGGTATGAGTCCCAGACCCGGGGGCTTACAACTCCAAATATGGTCTGCAGACCGATGTCACCAGCAAGTCATGGTGAGACGAGGACAAGATTAACAATAAGGACTCAAATGCTTTCACAGACACGTCATATTTTTGGGTTGGTTTCTCTTCTCAGACGTGAACGCTTAAAGGGTGGAGACTTTGCCTTCTTAATTTTTTTTTAACTCCAGGGGACATAGTTGATGCTTCATTTCTTTCTACTGAACTAGCTACCTGATTCTGGGTTTTTCCCTTAGGTCCTCCTCCCTCAGGACACTGCCAATGCAAAAACAGTCCTGTAAGTTAGGATTGCAATCAAATGACCTCAGTTCAGCCTACACTGAAAGATTTAAAGGAAGTATGCGTACAAGGTACGCTAGTTCCAGTTGTCTTCTTTCACAACAGATGGTTATGAAAATAAGCTCTCTAATCACACTCCTTTAAGGAAGCAACCGTACTCCGGGCTAAGGCTGCCCTCCCCTAACCACTTTAACTCAGCTTGGCACAGTCCCCATATTGTGTCCATGTAATTTCCTTTTCCCTTAAATAGGCTTTTTTTCTTAGCACACAGTATGGAATAGAGATATAAACTAAGACCCTTGCTCAATTTTTGCTCATTTCTTTTTTATACTTTTTGAGCCAAACTTCACTATAATCTTTTAAATCTTTATGGATCTAAACTTTGTCCTCTTCTGTGGTCTTCAGCTCACTACTCAGCCAGATCTTATCTTCTCAATGTAAATTTTGGTTATAAACATTAATATGTCTAAAACTAATTTACTTCTATTACCCTGGCCCCCCCACCCCGCCAAGTCAGACTGGAGTTATTCCCAAAGCAGGTATGATTTCTATTACACAAACTGGCAAGCACATTTATTACAAAGATTTAAAACACAAGCTCAAGTTAGGGAACTGTTAAGTCATAAATGACCATGCACACACCAAGAGACAGTGGCTAGAAACCTCCTTCACTTGGGGCCGGCAGGTGGCATAGTGGTTAGGAGCACTGGACTCCCACATGGCCGACCACGGTTTGAGTCCCAGACCTGGCGGCTTGCTTTTTCACTTCCCCTCTCTCTCTCACTCTGTCTCTCTCTGGTAAAATTAAAATAAATAAATGGATTTAAAAAATAAAGTTCAATAAAATAATTCTTAAAAAAAATAAAAGAAACCTCCTTCACTCAATGTCTAACACATGTGAGAATACTTTAAAACAGTAAGGCATGACACATATTAAGATACTTACTGATACACCTGAACAAACATTTAAGCGAAACTGCCGAAATTAAGGAGATTTTCTTTTTCAAGAACAGAAATCTTCCAATAACTTAATAATAGTTATTCCAATCATTAATACTGTACTTCAGAACTTCTAAAGTACTGAGAAGTAGGTATGTAGGGCAGGCGATATTCTTTTTATATTCTACCACTACATGGGAACACAAGTAGAAATGTAAAGATTTCTCAGGTTCAGGACCAGTAGATGGCATAATGGTTATGTCGCTGGACTTCCACATAGTTGGCTGTGGTTTGAGTCCCAGACCCAGGGGCTTAAAACTCACATCAGGCGCATGTGCATGCATGCCCAAGATTCTGAGAGGAAAATGGAGGAGAAGGGATTGTGGCGTGGCCATCCTCTCTGGGGGGTGATTTCTCACTTTCTGTCTCTCTGGTGAGTCAATGTGCCATAGAGCAAAAAAACTCTCTCTCTCTCTCTTTTTTTTTTTTTTTTTTTTTTTTTTTTAAAAAGACTTCTCAGGTTCAAAAGTAAGCTCAAGTTACAGCTTATATTAGAATTAAGTATTCTGAGGCCAGCAGATGCATGGAGGTTAAAGAAGCGAGACCCCACATGGCTGATTATGTGGTTCAAGTCACCGACTGGTAGCTTGAAAATCATGTTGAGTGAGTGTGTATGCATGTCCAAAATCGCAAGAAAAGAATAGAAGAGAAGGGATTGCTGCATGGCTATTCCTCCAAGGGGTGATTTCTCAGTTTCCCGCTCTCTCGGTCTCTTTCTGGCAAGTACACATGCCCTATAGCAAAACTGAAAGAAAAAAAAAGTCAATACCACAAAAATAAATTTTTTAAAAAATGTATTAGGGCCAGCAGGTGACATGGAATTAAGATCCCAACTGCAGTTCAAGTCCTGGACCTGGTGGCTTGCTTTCTCATTTTTGTTCTGTGTGTATGTGTGTGTGTGTGGGGGGGGGGGTGTATGTGTGTCTAAGCATGTGTGCCCTATAGCAAATTTAAAAAACTAAATAATAAATAAAATTAAAATTAAACAGACACAAAAAGAACCAAGTTTTCTGACACCCAATTTAGTTTCTCTCCACACTAAGGACTATAGACAAACACCAAAATGAAGAGCAATAAAGCTGAAAGACACATTTGTATGGACTCTGAACAGCCAATAACAAGCCAATCAGAGACCTCGATTACAGAGAACACTTACTTCACAAATCCAAGTGTGGAAACCATTTTTCAAACCTACCTTTCAAAGATTTCAAATGTTGAACAGCCATTCTCAAAACCGTAAGTTTGTCCAGTTTCCGTGCCATGGGATTGCACTGAGGGATCATTGCAGACAGTTCTTCAATCAAGTTATTCATTTTATCTCTCCTCCGCTTTTCAGTTTGGCTATGCGCTTCTCTAAGAGGAAAAAAGAACCTCCTTTATATCAAAGTCAGCAGACCCTGTCACCCAGAGGCGCTCAGCGGAGCGGGTGCTGAGGCTAGCACACACACTGCTCCTCCCAAACGCACTGCATGTAGGGCAGAGCCGCCGAGAACACAGCAGCACTCCGAAAGTTCGTGCTTCTTTTACTCCCATCCACTACCTACGATCGGTCCCTGTCTGCCTCACCTCCTGAAACCTCCGTGGTTTTTCTATCCCCCTTCATTAACGGAAGAAAAGGGTATTCATTTACTCAAAGTTCACCCTGTCTGGTATTTGCATAAACGGTTACCAGCATCTTAATCTCATTGTCTTCACAACTCTTTTTTTTTTTTTAAAGATTTATCTAATTTTATTTATTTATTATTATTTTAATTTGCTACAGGGCACATGCACTCACCAGAGAGAGAGAGACAGGGAGAGAAAAACTGAGAAAACTTACATGGGTCAATAATGTGCTCGAGTTTTCCTTCTGAAAACAAACAAAATACTTTCTCTAATTCAAAAGTTTTATTTCATTCATGCTACCGTTTTCCCTTCTCTGCAAGCTCCCTGAGAGAATGCCATTGGCAGTAAATCTTGAATTTCCCAGGCATTTCTCCATCTTTAAAGTCAACCTTCCACAACCCCCACTTCTCTAAAACTTTTCTAGCAGAAATCATCCTTATTTCATGTAATACCTTACTAAACCTTGCTTTGAATCTGACACTGCGGACAGTCCTCATTCCCCATGGCTTCTGTGACCTGTGCTCATCCTCCTCCGTTCTCCCTGCCTGCTCCGCCCCCAGCCTCCTTACCCGGCTCTTCTCTCTAAGTTCTGGCACACACCGAGTCCCTGCTGGGTGCCCTCTTTCCTCTCTCTGTGGTTCACCCTAAGAGAGCCTATTCCCTCATAAAGCTTTACAACTGCCTACAAGCTACTTACTATTATAACCTTATTTTATTCCTTTTAAACTTATTTATTGTTTTTAAGATTTTTTACCATAGAGGGTGTGTGCTTGCCAGAGAGACTGCGAGAGAGGGAAAGTAAGAAATGACCCCCAGCAGGAACGGCCATGCCATGATCCCTTCCCGCCCACTCTACCCTCAGATTTTGGACACACAAGCACATGCTCCCGATGTGGGTCCAGGACTCATAACCTGGAGTCCGCCATGTGAGATCCAGCACTTTCACCATCAGGCCACACTGTCCCCTCTCTTATTCCTTCTTTATCCATTTCTCAATCTTTGGAACCAGAATTAGATAGAGACTAAAGTCACTTACAGAACACCCTAAAATTCAAGAAATCCCAAACCCAATGCATTGTCTGCAATTTTGCCCACTTTCAATTCTTCCTCTACAACTGCTGGTTTACTCTTCCTTCTATAGGATTTATCTTGGTCCATGACGAGAGTGACTCCAGACCTTTTCCTTTAACCTGAAGAGTTAAATGAGTCATAGTTTTTCCTATATTTCTTGAAGGTGTCTTTCCCTTCTCTCTGTCTGCTCCGTCACTGCCTTGCTTCAGGCTCATTGCTCTAACCTGAAGCCTTTTAAACTGAGGTCTCTTCTTCTAGAAGTCTCTTCTACCCACGATTGCCAAAATCATCATTCTAAAACTAATACAATCGTATAATTCCGGTGCATAAAACTGCTCGGTGCATTTGTACTGCTGAAGTAAGGAATGACCAACTCCCTAGTTATCCAAGAATCCCCGGGTGCTCTGAACCTGGCTCACGCCTTCACCTCCAGGTTCACCTCTCCATGTTTTCTCCTGATAGCTCCAAACATTACACAGAAGCAATGCTTGATGGCTTGCGAGTCCTCCAACAAGCCACCATGTCTCCCCTCTCCTCTATGCCTTGCCCATAATTAGCTCCTTCCCTGGGAATGCCCTCTTCTTCTATTCTGGGAAAACTACTCTTCTTCTTTCAGAACCCACTACAGTTCTTCTGGCAAACTTTCTCTGACCACTGCATGATTAATTCCTCCCCTCTCTCAGCTGCCTCAGTTCCTTTATACCTTGACCATATTTCTTCAAACCCAAGACGCCATCGATTTTAAGATACACTATTATTTAACACATCGCAAGAAAAGAACAACACTGCCAACCAACAGGAAGATGTCATTGGTAAGACATTGCCACAGATGATGAAAATTAGAGGGAAAGATTGTATCTCAGATCTCAAAACTTAGGCTGTTCTACTTCTCACACTTTGCTGTAAACATTTGTCTTTCTCCTACAACATTCAGATCATGGCAACTGCAGAAATTTCTACATGAACCTAGAGAAGTAATCTGATGGGGGAGGAGATTAAGTTGGAGACTTTCTCTGATCTGTTTTTATGAAGACTTTAAATAAGATGAAAGAAAATGTAATTTTTCCAGATTAAAAATGTGGGGGTGGAGGCAGGGAGGAGAGATGATGGAGACTGATGGATTTAAACACTCCCTGTCCCCAACCACTCACCCTTGGTGATGACACTCCTCAAACAACATATGAGGGGACTTTAAGAAGTCTGTGGAAAAATGGAATTAAAGTATGAGCTTAATTCAAACCATTCTGTGTGCAAGAGAAAATTGAAATCCACGCATCGTTTTTTCACAATGTGCATTTCCCATGACCTTTTTGAAGGCCCTCTCATATGTACTTCTGGGTGAATTGGAAGGAATTCACATGCAATTACATAAAATGTAGTGTTTTCTTTATGCTTTGTTCTGTTTGTGAACAATTTTTAGATTAAAAATTTATGATTAAAAGAATGTTACTGCTACTCTTGCTAGCCTGATCACGACTTCTCTCTACCAGTATTACCCATGAGCATAAACAGAAGCACTGGATGGAGAGGCTGGACTCCAGGCATGCACAGCAGAGCCAGGCTGTGGAGGGAGAGCAGCACTGGGGAGGAAGACCACTGTGGAGAGCAGTCACCCAGGATGACAGAGCTAGGACACTCGGGAGAGTTTTTTAATAAGAAACTTTACTTGAAGGAGCAGCATTGGAAAAGATTCATGGAGGATTTGGGTAAGGCGAGTTTATCCAGATGCGAACTCTCTGCTTAATAATAGGTCAGGGCTCCAGCTCTTAATTCTGAACAATTACTACTACTTTAAACCATTCGATGTCTTATAGAATTCTATCAGAAACAGTAAATGGAGAAAAAGAAAAACTCGGATCTGGTCATGTTGCCATATGTAGAGGGAAAAATTGCTGCTGTTGTTGAAGCAATGTGTAGAAACAAGAGGCAAAGAGTTTATGACGACAAATTTCTTTTTTTTTTTTATAATTATTTATTTTATTTATTCATTCATTTATTTTAATTTGACCAGAGAGAGACAGAAAGAGAGAAAGGGTGAGAACGCAAGCTACCAGGTCCGGGACTCAAACCGTGGTCAGCCATGTGGGAGTGTCCAGCACGTTAACCACCATGCCACCTGCTGGTCCCTGACGACAAATTTCTAATAATCGGATGCTCGACACAACTAATTCTGATGTTTATAGCATGAATTTGTTTACATGCATCAGTTTCTCTCTAGTGCTTAAAGTGTTGTAGTGTTTAAAAAATGAGTTTTTTTAATTAGCCAAAGGGTCGGTACATTTACAAGAGAGAGATTAGAGAAGGAGTGGGAGAAAGTACTCCCCCCCCCCAATAAGATGTGGTCAGACTGCAATCCCTTCTCCTCCATTTCTCCATCCTTTTGGGACTTGGGGCACACCCACATACCTAGTATATTTTTCAAACTGCTGGATCCAGGATTCTAACCACAGTGTCAGCCATGTGGGATCCAGTTCCCTTAACTACTGGGCCATGGAGCTATAGCTCTTAAATAAACTACCATTTTTAATTTTTTAGAATTATTTATCTTAATTTTATTTATTATTATTTTAATTTGCTATAGGATAATGCATTCACCAGAGAGAAAGAGAGAGAGAGAAAGAAAGTGAGAAGGCAAGCTGTCAGTCTGGGGACTTGAACCATGGTCAGCCATGTTAGAGTCCAGCACCTTAACTACCACACTACCTGCCGGCACCAACAGTAACTGTTTTTAATAAACAGCGATTAAAGAGAACTTTTCAAGGTATAAAAGTCAAAATGTTACTCAAATAGAAAAGTAAGCTAACAGGCCCCCGATAACATCACTTCTCAGAGTGTACCAAATGAGAAAAACTGAGTATTCATAAATCCATTCTATCTTGGTATCACCTTTAGCTTTGGCTAAAGATTTTCCACCCACCATGTACCATCTAAACAATTCAATGTACCTGAAGGACTTCATTTTTACTTGTTGTTCACCATCTTCCACTCTACAAAAAAGCAGGATAAAATATCAAACTACATGAAAAAGCTTTCCTGTAATTCTTGAGAGAAAAATAAATGTAAGATTAAGTCCATTCATTTTCATTCTACTAAACCTTTAGCTATCAATGCTACTACCTTGAACACCTCGAGACCTGCAATGATTACTACTGTCCACTGGAGCTGTACTCGCTAAAGCTCGGCGACACCACCATTCCCATCAGGGTAACAAAACCTATTGTCAACTGACAATGAACAATGATAAATGCTCCATTTAGAAATTATCTCATGCCAGTCTTAAGAAAGAAATGATCATACAATAACATGAATTATTATTTTTAAAAATTATTTTATTTAACTTTATTTATTTACTTAAATTTGACCAGAGAGGGACAGAGAGAGGAATTGAGAGAGACAGAGAGAAAGTGAGAAAGCAAGCCACCAGGTCTGGGACTCGAACCACAGTCAGCCATATGGGAGTCCAGTAGCCTTAACCACCACACCACCTAGCTCCATGTAATTATTTTAAAAACAACTGATAGCTTACCAAAAACCTTATAATGACTGTATTAACACAGCCTAATAATACATTAAACATTTCAGACATTAAAAAAAAGGAATTTGTTTCGCCTAAAACAACATCTAGGTGTTAAGAAATATTAAAAATGGGAAGCTACGACCACTTGCTAATAATGTTACTTTTCACATTCATGTAGCCCTTGGTATAAATATAGTCACCCAAATACGCTTGAAATGAAATAAACTGATGATGCTAGAACACTTTCAGCAATAAGAAATGATCCAGGCTGAAAAGTTCTTGAAAATATTTTTTAAATATATATTTTAAATGGACCAGCAGTTGGTCTAATGGCTATGTCGCTGGACTCCCATTTAGTTGACCACGGTTTGAGTCCCAGATCCAGTGGCTTAAACTCATGCCGGGTGTGTGTGCATGTGTACCCAAGATCCCGAGAGGAGAACGGAGGAGAAGGGATTGTGGTGTGGCCATCCCTCCCAGGGGGTGATTTCTCGCTTTCTCTCTCTTTCTGGCGAATGCACACGCCCTATAGCAATAACCTCTCCTCCCCCTCAAAAAAATATATATTTTAAAGACTTATTTACTTTTATTTATTCATTCACTTATTTTTCATTTTATCAGAGAAAGACACACAGAGAGAAGGAAATTGAGAAAGCAAGCCACTAGGTCTGGGACTTGAACCGTGGTTGGCCATGTAAGAGTGTCTAGAGCCTTAACCACCAGACTACCTGCTGGCCCTTAAATATGTTTTTTTAAAAGTATATATACAGGGCTAGCAGGTGGCATGGTGGTTAAGGCACTGGATCCCACGTAGCCGACTCCACAGTTCTAGTCCCAGACCCGGTGGCTTGAAAAACACACCAGGCACGTTTGTGTGTGTGTGTGTGTGTGTGTGCCCAAAATCTCAAAAGGAAAATTAAGGAGAAGGGATTATGGCATGGCCATCCCCTCAGGCAGTGATTTCTGTCTCTCTTCAGCAAGTGCATGTGCCCTTAGGCCAAGAAAAAAAAAATCTAAGAAAAAACAAAGTAAAAAAAAAATATGTGTGTGTATGTGTATATATATATATGTATATATATATACACATACATACACATACATACATACACACACACACACACACACAACACACTATGTTTTATATGGATATGTGAATATTTGTGATTTGTGACTATTAAGTTTTTCTTACTTGCTATGCCCTGAGAAGTGATGTTATGAGGGACCTGTTATCTTACATATATGTTTGTGTGTGTGTGTGTGTGTGTGTATTTCCAAATATATCAATTGAGGAATATTTGAAAAATTCAAGGAAAAGCACCCTTAATCCCACCTGGAAATAATTACAGTTCATTTTTTAATGTGTCTCTTTCCAGTCTCTTTCCTAAATGAATAGACAGATACAAAAAAATCAGCTCCGACTACTGATTAGCCACGGCGTGCATGTGTTGTGGGGTGGGGCTAATGGAGCTGGGTAGCTCTTTCTCAGTATACTGCATACATAATAAACAAAATTCATATCGTAGTAGGTAAACTCTTATGTCTTATTTATTTAACACCATAACATGACTATTTTCCCACAGTTAGAAATATTCTTGGAGAACATGACTTAAAATGATTAAACAGTGGCCACTGGTTTGCTATACTATAATTTATTTAATCACTTGCCATGGTTAGTTAGTTCAATATTCGAATATTTTGGAGAGGTTTTTTTTGGAGAGGTTTTTCGCTATAGGGCGCGTGCGCTCGCCAGACAGACAGAGAGAGACATAGAGACAGAAAGCGAGAAATCGCCCCCCAGGGGGGATGGTCACGCCGCAATCCCTTCTCCTCCACTCTCCTCTCGGGATCTTGGGCACGCACGCACACGCGCCCGGCGTGAGTTGTAAGCCACCGGGTCCGAGACGCGAACCGCGGTCGACTACGTGGGAGTCCAGCGACATAGCCATTACGCTAACTGCTGGTTCCCTGGAGAGGTTTTTTTTAACTATAGGGCGCGTGCGCTCGCCAGACAGACAGAGAGAGACACAGAGACAGAAAGCGAGAAATCACCCCCCAGGGGGGATGGTCACGCCGCAATCCCCTCTCCTCCATACTCCTCTCGGGATCTTGGGCACGCACGCACACGCGCCCGGCGTGAGTTGTAGGCCACCGGGTCCAGGACGTGAACCGCGGTCGACTACGTGGGAGTCCAACGACATAGCCATTACGCTAACTGCCGGTTCCCAATATTCGAATATTTTAATACCATAAATAACATAGCTAATGATATGTGAAATATGTATCTTTGACTATACTCTAAAATAAACCCTAAAAGTATAATTTATGGACCACTATCTTAAGGCTTCTGACTCATCTTACCAAATTTCCTGATTGAAAGACTTAACAGTGAACATTTTTCTAGGCATTGAAAAAACAGTTAACCCAATTCTCAACTACTGTAGTCATTTGAACATTCTGAGTTTTTTGTTTTTTTTTTTAAATGAGTTTATTTAGTATTGAAAAATAGAGAGAAAGACAGGTACCCTTGAAAGGGTTTTGCCATGCCTATGAGCCTCTCCCCACGCCCCTCAGACAGCCAGGATTGCAGGCACTCCCAGGATGCTCAGGTCAACCCAGGATCCAAACCCGGGTCTCCCATGTGGCTCCAGTATCACATGGTGGCACCCCGACTTCATAAACCAGCACAGCTAGACCCATGAACTTCCTGAGATTTTGAATATTTTTCTACTTTAAAAAGATAATGCTGTTTATAGAAAATATAATCCAATTAATGAGGAGATATTTATAAATATTCCAGATACAAAGGACTTCTAAGACAAAAGCTTAATCAAGTAGTACTTTTTCTTTTTACTTTCTAAAGAAAGAAAAGTTTTTATATTTATGGCACTTCATCAAAGATATTGTCACATGATATTTGACTTTCAAGACACAGTGATGTAGTTATTACGATCCCCATTTTACAGAGGAAGGGACGGAGGCCCAGGAAAGTTAATGACTCTGAGTCCTATAGCTCAGGAGGCCAGGGGAGGTGTATTTCCTGCAGGCTGGTGTGGCTCCCATAGACCTTGCTATTTCTTTCTTCATGCTAGTGTACGTGTGCAGTTGGCACACACAAATTTAAACAGCTTCTCTGAAGCAAAAGAGAAAATCAGATGAAATCAGCTACTTTTCCTTTTTTCTCATTTTAGCCTGACTTCATATTAAGTGAAATTAAAAACAAACAAACAAAAAACAGACAATAATACAAGCAAGTGATTTTCTTCTAAAGATCTGTAAGCATACAAGTATGTAAGAGGGCTTCAAAACCTCATGGAAAAATTGAATTAAGGAATAAGTTTATTTTGGTAAGAAAAAATTAAACTCCATGCATTTTTTCCTTTTATTTTCCAAGTTTTTGTCAGAGGGTGTGTGCGCTCACCAGAAAGAGACAGAGAAAGAGAAGGAAAGTGAGAAAGTACCCCCAAAGGATGGTCATGCCACAGTCCCTTCATCACTCCCTCCTTTCAGGATGTTGGGCACGTTTACACACATGCCAGTATGTTTCTTAAACTGCCAGGTCCATGATTCCAACCACGTGGGGTCCAAATGCCTTAACCACCATGCCATGGACTGGCCCAGTTTTCCCAAAACACACATTTTCCATGGACTTGCTGAGGATCTCTCGCACATATATATTACTTCAATTTCTACAGCTAAACTTTGGCTTTCTTAAATCTTCATTTGCTTTCATTACTGGTGTATGTATATAAATATATATATATGTATATATATATATATTTATATACATACATACATACACACACACACACACACACACACACATCTTTTTTTGGAGAGCTTTTTGCTATAGGGTGTGTACGCTCACCAAAAAGACAGAGACAGAAAGACAGAAAGCGAGAAATCACTCCCCAGAGGGAATGGCCACACCGCAATCCCTTCTCCATTCTCTTCTCAGGACCTTGGGCATACATGCACACGCACCCAGCTGAGTTTAAGCCACCGGGTCCAGGACTCAAACCGCGGTCGACTACATGGGAGTCCAGTGACAATGCCATTAAGACAACTGCTGGTCCCGATTACTGGTATTTTAGCAAATAAACTCAGTAACCTTGTGTCCATAGTGGAATCCAAATATACTGTACTTATGACATCCAAATACACCTTTATTTAATGGTCCTAGGTGGAATAAAGGCTTGCTCTTGTCAGACAAACAATTCATTTCCTTGTTTATAGCACATACCAAGAAAATTAGTAAATCTGCTATTTATTTATCTGATAGACTTTTGCAATAGCACATGTGAGCTTACCAGAAAGACAGAGACAAACAGACAGAAAGTGAGAAATCACCCCCCAGAAGGGATGGCCACATCACAATCCCTTCTCCTCCATTCTCCTCTCAAGATTTTGGAGACACACGCACATGCCCCGGGCGTGGGTTTCAAGCAACCGGATCTGGGACTTGAACCACAGTCGAACACATGGGAGGTCCAGTAACTTAACCACTATACCACCTGCTGGCCTCAGTAAATCTGGTATTATATATTTTCTCCATATTGGCAACTGGTCTATAATGATAATATTTTCTTTTCTTTTTTAAAGAATCATTTAGTTTTATTTATTTATTATTACTGTTGTTGTTGTTGTTGAATTTGCTATAGGGCACATGTGCTCACCAGAGAGAGACAAAGAGAGAGAGAAAAAATGAGAAAGTAAGCCACCAGATCTGGGACTTGAACTAGCAGATGGAGTGATGGTTGAGGCATTGAACTCCCCGCATGGCTGACTACAGTTAGAGTCACAAACTTAGCAGCTTGCTTTTTTACTTTCCCTCTCCCTCTCTCTCTCCTGGTGAGTACATGTGCCCCATAATAAATCAAAGAATAATAATCAGCAGGTGGCGTAGTGGTGGGGTACTGGATCCCCACATGACCAACTGTGGTTCGAGTTCCAGACCTGGCAGCTTGAAACTCACACCAGGTGCAAGTGTATACATGCTCCAAATCCTGAGAGCAAAATGGAAGAGAGGAATTGTGGCATGTCTATCCCACTGGGGAGTGATTTCTTACTTTCTCTCTCCCTGTCTCTCTCTCTCTAGCAAGCACACATGCCCTACAGCAAAAATCTCTTTAGGTAACAACAATAAATAAAATTAAATAATTCTTTAAAAAATTTGTGAAAAATGGAATTAAAATCTGAGTTCATTTTGGTGTAAAAAAAATGAAATCCATACATAGTTTTTACATAATACACATTTTCCATGAACTTTCTGAAGACACTCCCCCTAGAATGTAGTATTATTCAGTCATGTGCAAGCATACGCAGTCTTCAGAGAATGGAAAAGGGATTGTGGCATGGCCATTCATCTCTCTCTGTATCTCTCTCTCTCCGTCTCTCCGGCAAGAACACACACTGTATTGCAAAAACCCCCCAAGAAAAGAAAAAGAAAGTAGTTCAGGGGCCAGCTGGCAGCATGGTGGTTAAGGCAGCTGGATCCCACATGGCCAACTATGTGGCTCATTTCACAGACCCAGTACCCAGCAGCTGTAAAGCACACCAGGCACATGAGCTTGTGTGCCCAAAATGCCCTAAGGAGAGTGGAGAAAGGACCTGCATATGGCCATCCACGGCGGGGGGATGGGGGGGTCTTACTTTCTCTCTTTTTTTCTCTCTAGTAAGTTCACGTGTCCTACAGCAAATTAAAAAAAAAAAAAGTGATTCAAATGCCAATTTCATATTTAATATATATTTCACCACAATATAAAAAAAGTTAGAAAGTGCAGAGGGTGAGGCCAGCAGGTAGCGTGGTGGTTAAGGCACTGGTCAACCATGGTTCAAGTCCCAGACCTGGTAGCTTGCTTTCTCACTTTCTCTCTGTCTCTGTGTGTGTCTCTCTCTGGTCAAATTAAAAGAAATGAATGAATAAAATAAAATAAATAATTTTTTTCTTAAAAAAATAGAAAGAAAGTGCAGAGGCAAGCAATTTTTTTTTTTTAAAGATTTTTGCCAGGCCAGCAAGTGGCATGGTGGTTTAGGCACTGGAATCCCATGTGGCTGACTGTGGTTCAAGTCCTGGACCTGGTGGCTTGCTTTCTCTCTCTCTCTCTCTGTCTCTCTCTCTCTCCATCTGCCTCCCTCTGACAAGCACGCATGCCCTAAAGTAAATTAAAAATAATAATTAATAAAATTATTCTTACAAAAAAACAAAGTCTTTGTCATAGGGTACATGCACTCACCAGAGAGAGGCAGAGACAGTGAGAGGGAAAGTGAGAAATCACCTCCCATGGAGGATGGCCATACAGCAATCCCTTCTCCATTCTCCTTCTGGTATCTTGGGCACACATGCATATGTGCCCAGGCTGATTTTCAAGCCGTCAGGTCTGGGACTCGAACTGTGGTCGGCCATGAGAGAGTCTAATGCCTTAACTACAATGCTATCTGCTGGCCCTGAGGCAAGCAATTTAAAAAAAAATAAATAAATCTGACCAAGTTCCTCTCTTGCTTCAGATTCTTTGGTTTTCCAATTACGCAGCAGACCTCCATGACCGAGTCCGTGTCTCTCTCAGATCTCACAGCGCACTCACCTGTCCATGTCCACTCTGCTCGACGGCATAGCCACTGGTTCCTGAGCAGCCCCAGACCAGCCCCATGCTGTTCCCACCTGGTACTTCCACAGCATTGTCCCTTCTACCTAACACGCCTTCTCCACTCTGGCTCTACAGACTCATTGCTAGTCTTTAAACTTAGCTAAAGGCAACTTCTCCAGGCTGCTGTCCTTCACTCCTGATCCTAATCCGACTTAAATGCCCAATTTCCTTTGTTTCCAGAGTACCCAGGTCCCTATGATGGCAGTTATAATGAAGTATAATAATTACTTGTGTCTTTCCCACTTGTACAAATTTCTTGTGTCTTATCTGTGTCTCTTTCTTAACTACTGCATATCACATAGCAGGTATTCCATAAATGTTTAATGACTATGTTCCACAGAATCTTCATCAAAGATCCTTTTAAAGAGCCTGTCCTCCATTCAAATCCAACAGTGCCACAGAAAGGGTGAACGTTTTCATCTATCCTTTGTTTAAAAATACGAAGCCCTCCAAGGTTACATTATTCACATCAGCTTCACATCAACTAACCTGAGCCTCTGGGAATACTATATAATCAGCACTTCATAAAACCCATGAAGTACCTGATGTCCATCATCTCATTAGAGGGAACAGGAAGTTGTGGAACAGAAGGATGGGTGCAGAATGGAGAAGCTTTGGGATGGGAATGAGCCAATCAGTGGGATGGATACTGTCCTCCTACTGCAGGAAGGGGATGGAATATGTTCAGTGATAGCCCAGGACTTACCTGCTGCCACTGGCTGCTGATATTTCTATGCTTGTTGAGAGAAGATAGGTAAAGGGATTCTGAGAAAGCTTTTCCACCACCACTTTTTCTGTCATGCTTCCTGACCTGGAAGGAAGGAGGCCTCAGGTCACCCCCTACCCAGATGTGCACAGCAATGGACAGCGCCATCACTCCCATGTGCTGGAAGCACCCTACCCTGTCCAGCCACAGAGAGACAGGAAGCTGGATGTGAAAAAGAAAGTACCGCACTAGAAATCGGACACTTTAATGAGCTATGTAATGTTGGGAAAGCTGCTTGACGTCTCTGAGTTCTGGCTTCTTCATTGTCTAAAATGTGGCTTGTTTAACTAAACAATCTCTAGTGCTGCCTGCTGCAAAAACAAAAAACCCATAAGCTTCCAGTCTTTTGCATGTTTCTAATATGTACTGAGCACTGATTCCATGTTTCTGTTCACCCCAAGACCCCGGGGAGGTCTCAACCATGTCCCCATGTGGCATAGACTCTGTTACCTCTTCACAATTCCCACTTCAGCAGCCACAATCTTCTTTGATACTAGGAATGAACAATGCTTATGATTCAGGAGGATAAGGACCAACAGTCACTTTTAGCTGGAGTTAAGTGGAGACCATAAACTCATAATTTAGGATGAAAACCAGCAAATACACTGTCACTTAATCAACTGACGTTTCTATGAGCCCTCATGTTAATGAGAGAGACTAAGAAAATACAGACAACTAAAGACAGGAGAGTATCTACTAACCCTCGATTCAAAGCTTGGGAAGGGCTTAGGTATTTATGTTTTAATAACACTGACTCTGCTGTCTTGGAAACTGAAGCTAAATTAGGAAGTGTATGGGGAAGGGCAGAGTTAGAAAGAGTGAGGATGTCTCACTGTGTCTTCCCCTCATACCCCCCACTCAGGACTCGCCCCTTCATCCATGACGGAGGACTACCCTCAACATCCACATTTACGTAAAGTACCAGCCGAAGGTGAGTCTCTCTGATTGCTACTGCAATTTTGCTGTAATGTTTTCACTATTTTTTTTTCTTTTCTTTTTTTTTTTTTTTTGGAGAGGTTTTTGCTATAGGGCGCGTGCGCTCGCCAGACAGACAGAGAGAGACAGAGAGATAGAAAGCAGGAAATCACCCCCCAGGGGGGATGGCCACGCCGCAATCCCTTCTCCTCCATTCTCCTCTCGGGATCTTGGGCACGCACGCACACGCGCCTGGCGTGAGTTTAAGCCGCCGGGTCCGGGACTCGAACCGTGGTCGACTACGTGGGAGTCCAGCGACATAGCCATTACGCTAACTGCTGGTCCCTGTTTTCACTATTTTAACCCTCGCTTTGGGAAGGTCATTAAAGAATATCTAGAACTTGGACCAGCAGTTAGCATAATGGCTATGTCGCTGGACTCCCACTTAGCCAACCACGGTTCGTGTCCTGGACCCGGCGGCTTAACTCACGCCAGGTGCATGTGTGTGCATACCCAAGACCCTGAGAGGAGAAAGGAGGAGAAGGGATTGCAGTGTGGCCATCCCCCCTGGGGGGTGATTTCTCGCTTTCTGCCTCTCTGTCTCTGTCTTCCTGGCGAGCGCACACGCCCTATAGCAAAAACCTCTCAAAAAAAAAAAAAAAAAAGAATATCTAGAACTGCAAGTTACAATAAGCAGCAAAAATAAAGAGAAGGTACTTTCAACATTGACTTTATTATCTACTTGGCTTAACAAATATGAAAAAAAGTGTTTTATGCAATTAAACTGACTAAGGGTTGGTTACTGTTAAAGTATGAGTAAGGTGATAATTATTTTAAATCAAATGTGCAAGAAGGTTAAGTATTTCCATAAAGAAAGTGAGTATCTCGCTACTACCGCAGACATTAAGCAAGCCAGCCCTGTGTCCCCACGTCTCTTTCAGACTCCAGCTGACTCTCCTGGACACTTACTAAACGTCAGAGTTGGGTGACATAGCTCCAGTCAGTCGATGACAGAGGTGGCACTTGGGTAGGTTGAGTAGATAAAAAATTGTCCCTACACAAATGCTATCATGTACTTGGAAGTCAATAATGATATTAAAAGCAATCTTTTTCTCTCCTCCCAAAGATTTCATGGAGTTAGAGGAACAAATTCACTTACTGGGATGGGTCTGATTCACTTCCTTTGCGTTTTCTTGGAAATTCGGTCACATGTGAGCTGAAGGATCCAGCGGCCATTGGCTTCATCCCTGGGCTCAAATGACTGGAAACTTTAGGAGCAAGGTACCGGGTCTCCTCTATCAACACTTTACCTATGAGAGATAAAGCACAATAAGACATTCAATCATTCATTCGTTTGGGAGAGGGGCTGTCATAGGGCACATCCATTCACAGAGAGAGAAAGTGAGAGGGAAAGTGAGAAATCATCCCCAAGTAGGATGGTCATACCACAATCCTTTTCCTCCATTTTCCTTTTGGGATTTTGGGCACACACATACACACCTGGTGTGAGTTTCAAGCTGCCAGGTCCAGGATTTGAACCATGGTTGGCCATGTGGAAGTCCAGCACCCTAACCATCATGCTACCTACTGGCCCCCAAGACATTTATTTAAAGCATTAGCTATTACTTTATACATTTCCATATCACACAAGCTAAATGACTTTTCTACCTTGAGATTTTAAAATTTTTCAGCTAAGAATAACCTGACATAAAAGACTGACTATATATTCAAATATTAGTTAAAAATGTATTTTTAGTTCATAATTTTAACTATTTTCCCTACCTAACTGTAAAAGACACTTGAATATTGTAGAAAATAGGGAAGACATAAAAAAGTAGAAAGGAAGGGGAAAGACCAAATACCATTTTGAGATGTTCACTTTTAGAATTTTTTCTGTAGTTGTCATTAAAGTAATTGAAATAAAATATTTATATATCATTGTGATATAATAACTTTCCACAAATCTTTATAAATTATTTCAATAGCTGCAAAAATACCATTGTGTAAATGTCATAGTTACTAAACCACTCTATTGTCATAAATTATGTTTGTATTTATTTATTTTCCACCACAAATATGTATTCTTTTTTTTTTTTTTTTTTGGAGAGGTTTTTGCTATAGGGCGCGTGCGCTTGCCAGACAGACAGAGAGAGACAGAGAGATAGAAAGCGAGAAATCACCCCCCCAGGGGGGATGGCCACGCCGCAATCCCTTCTCCTCCATTCTCCTCTCGGGATCTTGGGCACACACACACTCGCACCCGGCGATGAGTTTAGGCCACCGGGTCTGGGACTCAAACCGCGGTTGACTACGTGGGAGTCCAGCGACATAGCCATTACGCTAACTGCTGGTCCCCACAAATATGTATTCTGATACATAAAGCTTTTAATCTACTTCTGGTTATTTCTTTAGAGTGGTACCCCAGAATTGAGTTAACAAGGTTAAGAGACATAAATATTTTTAATCTTAAATTAGTAAATATGACAGTAAAATTATTTTTTCTTCCAAAATGTGGTTTACTAAATATTTTACAAAATATAAAAGTTAGGGGGCCGGCAGATGATATGGTGGTTAAGGGTGCTGGACTCCCATATGGCCAACAGTGGTTCGAGTCCTGAACCTGGTGGCTTGCTTTCTCACTTTCTCTCTCTCTCTCTCTCTCTCTCAAATAACCAAATAAATAAATAAATAATATTTTTTAAAAGTTCTTATCTTAAAAAAATATATATATAAGAATCAGAATCACTGACTAGAAATGACCTCTATAGTCTAAATGAGAGCCTCCATAAATAACTACTGGGTTAACAAAAAAGTCATATTTTTCTATGCAAAAATATGCTATGGCTTTTCCAATGACCCAATATATTGTATTAAAATGGATACAACAAGACTCAACTCATTTGTACCTAATCATATAAACTGAAAACATATAAGCAGTATTTTACAAGGGGGATATTTGCAATGCATCTCTAACGGTAATTGATGGATCAAAAATGATAGAGAACATGTGATTCACACAGTGAACAAGCTTCATTCAAGTTTTCTGCACCAAAATAAACTCGTACTTTATTTTTTTAAAATATTTCTTTATTGGAACCAGCAGTTGGCGTAATGGCTATGTTGCTGGACTCCCATGTAGTTGACCACGGTTTGAGTCCTGGACTCAGTGGCTTAAACTCACACCAGGCCCGTGTGCGTGCATGCCCAAGATCCTGAGAGAATGGAGGAGAAGGGATTGTGGCATGGCCATCTCCCCTGGGTGGTGATTTCTCACTTTCTGTCTCTCTGTCTTTCTGATAAGCACACATGACCAATAGCAAAAACCTCTTCAAAATTTTTATTTATTTAATTTTGTTATTATTATTTATTATTACTTTTTAATTTAACCAAAGAGACAGAGAGAGAGAGAGCATAAGAGAAGAAGAAAGTGAGAAAGCAAGCCACCAGGTCCAGGACTTGAACCACAGTCGGCCACATGGGAGTCCAGCACCTTAAGCACCACGCCACCTACTGGCCCTAAACTTGTACTTTAATCCCATTTTTTCCATGAACTAAACAAAAGACCTAGAGGGGCACTCAAAAAAGGAACTCCAATTGTCAATACATAAGCGAAGAGCTACTCTGTCTCATTAGTAATCAGGAAAACCCAAAGAATCTATGGTGATATGTCACTACGTGATGGCCACCACTGAAAAGTCAGATGATTCCAAGTGTTGGTGAGGATGTGGAGCAACAGAAACACTCACTCTGTGGTAGGAACAGAAATTGCTACAACTCGTTAGAAAACCAGTTTTGCCTCACTGATGAAGCTGAACCACTCAAACCACTCTTGGCCATGTGCGAGTCCACTCTTAATGTGTAGTTGAAGACGTAGATGAAATGTATAATCAGCACTGCTCGTAAATAATGCTGAGCAAAACAAGGCACAACCAAAAACATATAGCATTTTTAAAAATTCGTATAGTTTAAAAGCAAGTAAAACTCATCGGTATGTTTTTAGAGATCCCTGCATAGGTTGCCACTACATGGGAAAGTAAGTGGACAGCAAATACGAGTCAGAAGAGCAGCTCTCTTCAGAAGAAAGGCGGGTGCAGTCAGTGCAGGGACACGCACAGGCTAAGGAATCGGTGTTCTACTTCTTTCAGAGACATTGGTTGTACATCTCTTTAAAGTACATATGTAACGTTTACCATCCTCTGTAGGTATGACGGATCTTACAATAAAGAGGTGTCTTACCAATAACTTTCCCAGTGATCATTGACCACTGGGAAATTCAGCTTCCAATCTCCGGTATCCTTATGACTTCTACACCCAGATCCTAAACGGGGCTGCCTCAGAATCACCACATTCCTCATAAGATAAATACGATTGCAGCTCCTAGGCTTCATTCTCATAGATTCTGGAGGGCAGAACATATGTCTCCATGGAAACATGTGGGGAATTTCTTATATCAAGTAGCAAATCAAGAGGAAAAGAAATCACTAACGTTGAACTGTAACATTGTCCTGGTGTATACGTAACGCCAGACCCCTGCACACCGCCCCCTCCACCTCTCCGGCACACACGCAGGCAAGCACGTTTTTTCCCTCACCTTAGTTCGGAGACAGAAAGAAAATGAAGCTGTTTTGTTTTGGTTTTCGTTTGTTTTTTCTGTCTCTCATTCTAGGAGACACGGTCTTCATATGTTCCTATCCTAGTTCATATTACATTTAAAATAAGCAGATTATTTTTAGGTGGGCAGAATAGTATTTTCACAAAATTAAATCTGAAGCTTTAAGGGTCTCTATTTTTATGTTCCTTAATGAGTGGGGGAGAACTGCCCCATCATTAGCTATGTTCCCTGAGGTCTGGCTATGTCAGTAGGAGTATGTTGACTACAGAGGCTTCCTGTAAACAAAAGGAAAATTTGGGTTAGTGGGACCACTGAGCTCTGGGTGAAAGGATCTGTTCTCTGGAAACAATTTGACCTTCATGGAGTGGATCCTTATTTGTCAGGAGGTGACTCATGATGTGAAGAGTAAAGATTTATTTTTTAACCTTCCAGTTTACTTGACTTTCAGCCTCCGCATGTACTTATTTAGAAGAAACCATGTGTTAGGAATTGAAATTCATTCTGGTTTTATATAACTCATTTTGGAGCTGTATGACTTAATATTTTCAGATTGTCTTTCCTGGTTTCATTGAGTCATTTTTCAATGGTGAATGTAATATGTGTGATTTAATATGCAGTAAAAAAAATTCAGAATTTAGATAGAACAGATATTATAATTGTCTTTTTCAAGGGACATTTGTGATTTTATTTTAAATGAGATGAGCATTACATCTCAGCCCACTCTATGTGCATCTCCTTGTGATGGTCATCAATTCCACAATATGTTAAAGGTCTACCTTTTTTTTTTAAGAATTATTTTTATTTATTTATTTTCATTTGACCAGAGGAGAACAGAGAGAGAGAGAGACTGAAAGAGAGAGAGAGGGGGAGAGAGAGAGGAAAAGTGAGAAAGCAAGCTGCCAGAGATCTGGAACTCGAATGGCGACCGGCCATGTGGGAGTCCAGTGCCCTTCACCACCACGCCACCTGCTGGCCCCAAGGGTCTACCATTTATTATGAACTTGAGGACGGAAATAAATAGTGGAAATGAGCAGCTGCTTAGATTTCTAGAGTCATGGGGGGGGTGGGGCCAAGAGCCACTTGGTTTAGGTTCTTAACTACAAGTCTTCAGACTCAGCATTTGACAATTTGCTTCAAAGAGAATACACCTCTACAAGGGGTTGCTAAAAATATCAAGAAAAAAGGTACATTATGAAAAAGTTACACATGGACTTCAAAATAGTTTGCACCAAAACAACCTTGTACATTCTTTTAACTTTTCCAAGAATTTCTCGAAGTCTGCCATACAAAGACATACACACGTGCACACGCACTCACAGGAGTGCCACTGCAGTATATAAAACACGTTTCATACACCCAAAAACTTTTGGGCCAGCTAGTAGCATGGTGGTTAAGGCGACTGCATCTCACATGGTCAACCACACAGTTTGAGTTCAAGACCCGGCAGCTTGAAAACACTCCTGGGGGAACCAGCAGTTAGCGTAATGGCTATGTCGCTGGACTCCCACGTAGTCGACCGCGGTTCGCGTCCTGGACCCGGTGGCTTAAAACTCACGCCGGGCGCGTGTGCGTGCGTGCCCAAGATCCCGAGAGGAGAATGGAGGAGAAGGGATTGCGGCGTGACCATCCCCCCTGGGGGGTGATTTCTCGCTTTCTGTCTCTATGTTTCTCTCTGTCTGTCTGGCGAGCGCACACGCCCTATAGCGAAAAACCTCTCCAAAAAAAAAAAAAAAAAACACTCCTGGCATGTGTTTGGATGTGTCCAAAATCCTGAAATGTGGGAGAAATGGAGAAGAGACTGAAGCATGATCATCTCCCATGGAGAGTGCTTTCTCACTTTCTCTCTCTCTCTCTTTTCTCCCCTTCAGCAAGTGCATACATCCTCTGGCAAATTAATAGAATCAAATCAAAACGAAACAAAAAAATCGAACCAAACTTTTCTCTTGTCAACTACTTTCACCGCTGGTAGTGAGCTATATATTAAAATGTGTGACCAGCAAATGGCATAATGGTTACATCACTGGACTCCCATGTAGTAGATCGTGGTTTGAGTCCCAGACATGGCAACTTCAACTCACATGGGATTGGGGGGGGGGGGGGTGCCCAGGTGGCATGATGGTTAAGGGTGTTAGGCTCCCAGATGGCTGACTGCAGTTCAAGGTCTGGACCTGGTGGCTTGCTTTCTCACTTTCCATCCCCACCCCGCCCAGTATGTCCCTCTCTTGTCAAACTTAAGTAAGTAAATAAATAAATAAAGTTAAAAATAATTCTTAAAAAAAAGAAAAAAACAAACAAACAAACTCATGCTGGGTGCGTGTGCATGTGTGCCCAAAGTCCCAAGAGGAGAATGGAGGAGAAGGGACTGCAGTATGGTCATCCCCCTGGGGGATGATTTCTCACTTTCTGTGTCTGTCTGTCTCTGTCTCTCTGACAAGCTCATGCACTATAGCAAAAATCTCTTTTAAAAATAGTATACAAAATGTTATCTTCTGAACAACTGTTAATTTGTTCAGTGGGCCAGCAAGTAGGCTAAGGCAGCTGGATCCCATGACTGTGTTGTTAGAATGCCAGCCCCTACAGCTTAAAAAATACACAGGGTGTGTGTACATGCATGACCAAAGTCCCAAGAGGAGAAGGAGAAAGGACTGTGACACAGCCATCCTCCCAAAGGGTGATTTCTCACTTCCCCTCCTCTCTGTCTCACTAGCAAGTACCCTCACCCTATAGCAAAAACTAAAAAAAATTAATAATCAGTTCAACATAAACATTCAAATTATTTCCTTAAAAAATAAAAATGGACTTTGCTTAACTTCTTGTAAAAAGAATTGTTTAATTTTATTATTTTAATTTTTTATAGGGCATTTGTGCTCATCAGAGAGAAATGAAAGTGATGAAGCAAGCTACCAGGTCTGAGACTTAAACTGCGGTCGACCATGTAGGAGTCCAATGCCTTAACTACCATGCCACCCGCTGGCCCTGCCTCCTAACTGCTAAGAGTCCATGCCCAGAGAAATCTTTAGTCTAGTGTACCCAATATAAACTGTTTTTTATTTCCTTAAAATACAGGTAATTTCCTAAAAACCTTACTTTTTAAAAATTTTGGAACCAAATAGGTAGGTTTATGAAAAGTGCATATTATGAAAAGACTATGCATGAATTTTAAAATTTTCTTGAACCAAAATAAATTTTAATTTCAATTCCATTTTTTTTTTTCAGAAAGGATGTCTTTATTTTCTGCCCATCTACACTTGTTAACAAATTTTTATAAACCTTTAATGAATTGGGACCCAGGCTGAGTAGTAAATGCATAGTGTTAAGAGCATATAAGAATTCTAGGGAACAGTAAGATTTTCTTCTTTTGTTCAAAGAAACATGGAAATGTGGTAGTCATGGCTTCCATTTAGAAAATGATGTCTTCGGTGTGACAATGTTCCAACCAGAGCAACTGGGGAGCTTCATTCCAAGACATTTCTTCAAGATATACTTGAGCATCTACTGGTCCCATATTTCTTAGTTCATCTTCACGCCGCTGCAGGTCGTACTCTTTTTCTGTCTCTTCATTCCCTAGAATTTTCCACACCTGATCAACTTCGATGAACTTCCGTATACATTCCTCCACCGAGCCCGCTGGCACATCTGCACTCTGTTTATCTGGATGGTACATTAATATGAGTCTTTGATACTTCTGTTTTAGGTCTGACACATTTGCAGATGGGTCTGCCCCCAGAATGCTGTACCAATTCTTCTTTGGATTCTGCTCAAATGCCATCATCCATTGAATGTAAAGGGGGGGGGGGGGGCTTCTTCTCAGACCAGCGGACTTCCCATGGCCGGCGGCGCCCACTTCCTCTCAATTCCATTTTTTCACGACGTTTCTGAAGTCTCCTAATATTTGAAATCTGTTCAAAACCTAAAAGCTTAGAGATGCTAAGTAACCAGCCCAACAACAAAAAAAAAGAGTTAACATTTTTTTGTGAGGCACTGTAGATTCCTTAGGAGTCAGTCAGAAAAAAGTCAGTTAAATGCCTTTGCTTTATTTGTTTCCATTGTTTAAAATGTTAACCTTTTCATTTTGAAATTATCTCAGTCTTGCCAATACAGTGAATTCCCATATGCCCTTCAATAAGATTCCCCAAATGACAACGTCTTACTTAATGTCAGTGTAAGTATCAAGACCAAGAAATCAGCACTGATAAGTATTATTATCCAGTCGATAGAAGTGGTCAGATTTGCCAGTTGTCTTCTTACTGTCCTTTTGCTAGGCCAGGATCACAAGACAGCATGTAGCATCTGAAATGTGTCCTCAGCTTCCGTTTATCTGTAACGCTTCCTCAGTCTTTTGTCTTTCTTGAGATTTTCACAGGGCGCTGGGCAGCTGCGGCAGAGCACATCCTCCAGTTTGAGTCTATCTGATATTTCCTTGTGACTAAATTCAGATTACACACTTTTGTCCAGAATACCACAGAAGCGATGCAGCGTCCTCAGTGCTAAATGCCTTCCCTTTTCTTTTTCACTGTTACTGGTACAGTCATATGTCACTTAACGACAGGAACGCCTCCTGAGAAATGCATCATCAGGTGGCCCACTCTTGTGTGACCGTCACAGTGTATTTCCACAAACCTGGAGGGCAGAGCTACTACACAGACCGAGGCGACGCAGTACAGCCAACTGCTTCGCTGTCATGTATGGAGTCCGTCGTGGACCACAGGGCTACGCAGCTCATGGCTGTACCTCTCGATGCTTCATTAAGATCCTGCTCTTTGGGATTTCAAACAGTGCTCGGCTCAAGAAAAGAGAAGGCACGGCAGATGCCATGAGATCCTTAATGAGGGTATTAGCTCTGATACTGGAAAACCCTATGCACCATTTCATCTTCTCCTCCAATCTCCGCATAGAACCCACTGTCCTAAGTGTTGAGATTTGTTGAAAGAACGAGTCACATTCACTTCATCTTCAAAAGAGGCTGAAAGATAGGAAACCAGAACTTCCAGAACCAGCTCCCTGGGCTGCTAAGGTCACAGTGCATTTCATCGTTTCTGCAATAAAGAATATTAAAGTCTTGTGACCTAGCAGTTGGCATACTGGCTATGTTGCTGGACTCCCATGTAGTCGATCACAGTTCAAGTCCCAGATCCGGTGGCTTAAACTCACACCGAGAGCATGTGCGTGCGTGCCCAAGATCCTGAGAGGAGAATGGAGGAGAAGGGATTTTGGCATGGCCATCCCCCCTGGGGGGGTGATTTCTTGCTTTCTGTCTCTCGGTCTCTCTGTCTTTCTGGTGAGCACAGGAGCCCTATAACAAAAACCTCTCAAAAAAAAAAAAAAAAAAAAAAAAAAGAATATTAAAGTCCCTATTATACCTATGTCACAAACAAGTAGACTTCCTTCCTAAGTCTTAGCATTTTTCTCCCAAAGAATAAAAATAAAAACCCCAGACACGAAAAGAATGAAATTAAACCTAGACTGAGGCACAATCTTATGCTGCTGAACAGAGGGAAGGGCCCTTTATTCTGTTTTTGGCGAGGGAGTAACATCTGTAAACCTTTTTTTTTTTTTGAAGGGCATTTTAGGCTTAGAGAACGTTACAGATGGAACCAGCGAATGCATTCAGTGAACCCAGTGCCATCGCTGTCAATGCCATGGAAGATGAGTTTCAGAGACACACAGAATATTGGGTCATAGTGACCAGCAGAAGGCATAATGGTTACATTGGTGGACTCCTACATAGTCGACTGTGGTTTGAGTCCTGGTCCCAGGGGCTTAAAACTCGCACTGTGCACATGTGCGTACCCAAAATCACGAGAGGAGATGGGAGGAGAATGGATTGCGGCCTGGTCATCTCCCCAGGGGATGATTTTTGGTTTTCTGTCTGTCTCTCCAGTGAGTGCACACACCATATAGTAACACTCTCTTAAAAACAAAACAACACGAGACCAGCAGTTAGCTTAATGGCTATGTTGCTGGACTCCCACGTGGTCGACCGTGGTCCGCATCCCAGACCCGGTGGCTTAAAACTCACACCGGGCACGTGTGCGTGCGTGCCCAAGATCCCGAGAGGAGAATGGAGGAGAAGGGATTGCGGTGTGGCCATCCCCCCTGGGGGGTGATTTCTCGCTTTCTGTCTCTCTGTCTCTGTCTGTCTGGCGAGCGCACACGCCCTATAGCAAAAAAACCTCTCAAAACAAAACAAAACAAAACAAAACAAAAAACACAACTTTTCTGACGAACCAATACTTATGTAATGTTTAGGTTAAAAAAAAAAAAAGGATAAAAGACACAAAGAGATTATGAAAAAAAGAACAAAGATAATGCATTTGCAAGGGAGGGAAAAAAGATGAACACAATGAGATATTTTCTTCTTCCTATTTTTCTCTATTATTCCAAAATTTCCCAAGTCTCATGAATTACTTTTGTAAAACATATGCATAATTTACAGGGCTGCATGGTGGCACAGACGTGAAGCACAGGCTCTGTGACGCAGTTCAAGACTAGAAACCTCCCTGAGTAAACCTGGCACGTGCCTGTCCAAGATCCAGTCTGGATGAACGCTGGGTGATCCTGGAGGTGCTTTTTTCATCTTTGACTCTCTCCCTTGCTCATGGAGAAATAAATACGCTTTTAAAAAAAGGAATATATATGAACTCTTAAGGAATACTAAGAAGATCAGTACGACTGAACACAGTATAAAACTGACGTTGAGGGGCTGGAGGGTGCCATGGTGGGTGGGATGCCGGACTCCCACATGGCCAACCCTGGTTCGAGTCCTAGACCTAACGGCTTGCTTTCTCATTTTCCCTTTCTCTCTCTCTCTAGTCAAATTTTAAAAAAGAAAATAACAAATACCATTAAATTAATAAATAAATCTTTGGGGCCAGCAGATAGTATAATGGCTATGTCGCTGGACTCCCATGTAGTCGATTGCAGTTCAAGTCCCGGACCCGGTGGCTTAAACTCACACCAAGCGTGTGTGTGTGCATTCTCCTCTCCAAGAGGAAAACGGAGGAGAAGGGATTGCAGGGTGGTCATCCCCCCAGGGGGTGATTTCTCACTTTCTATCTCTCTGTTCCTCTCTCTTCCTGATGAGCGCACGCGCCCTATAGTAAAAATCTCTCCAAAAAATAAATAAATCTTTTAAAAAATTGTGTAATCAAGGTGGTAACACAGATGACATTAGTTCACGGAGGGCCCTGGATGTCATACCAAGGAGGCTGAATTTATTTCCAGGTGTCAGGGATTTAATGTAGGTACCTAGGACTCCGGCTCAGCCCCACACATTCTTAGACCAATCCTCACCAAGGCAGGTGAGTAACACTGGAAATGTTCTCCCTCCCAGCAGGTAAATTCTGAAGCCAAGTCTTCCTAACAAAAGTGACAGCTTAAAAAAAAAAAAAAAAAAAAAAAAAAAAGAATGATTTAACTTTATTTCTTTATTTTAAGTGGGACAGAGTGGGAGGGTGGGGGTAGGCCGGAGAGTAAGCAAGCCACTAGGTCTGGGACTTGAACCACGGTTGGCCATGTGGGAGGCTACCCCAAAAGTGACAGCCTTTACCCTAATACATTCCACCTCTGCTCAGCCTGAATGACTGGCCTCACATCTCGATTCCTGTTTTCTTCTGTAATGAAGACTGTACCGATCAGAGCTGTCGTCTGAACCCTCTCCAGCTTTGCTAGAGAAATACGGCTTTGCTACTAAGCCTGGACAGGGAAAACCAAAACCCTATCTCAGATATGGTACTGAAACACCACAGAAGAATGGCCAGCTGAGGTGGCGCAGAGTAATACAGTGCTGCATAATGCAGGACGCATGTGGCAAGGTCCCAGGTTCATGTCCTGAGGCCTGTCTGTACATACTGGGCATGTACCCATGATCCTAGATGCTAAGGTCGGTACACAACATGCAGACCCTATTGGGAGTCCCTCTCTCTCTCACATTAAAAAAAAAAAAAAAAAAAAACACAATTGCCTCCAGCAGGTTGTGTGGAGGTTAAGGTCCTGGATTTTACATGGCTGACTGAACCATTCAAATCCAGAACGTGGTGGCTTGAAAATCACGCCAGCACGTGTACATGTGCGCCCAAAATTCTGAAAGGAGAATAAAAAAGAAGGGATTATAGCGTAGCCATCTCCCCACAAGGGATTTCTCACTCACTTTCTCTGGCAAACATGCATACCCTATGGCAAATACTAAAAATAAAACAAACAAACATCACAGAAGGATGTACCTCTCCTACCTAGAATAGGAGAAAATCTGATTCTCTTTGCCTTGACATCAAAAGTAGCATGATGTCTAAATGGGAAGTTCTGAGAATGCTTCTTTTTTGATTGCCAGAGAGCATGTGTACTAGCAAGAGAGAGACAGAATGAGAGAGAGAGCACCCCACCACCCACAATGGGGAGTGGTCAGGCCACAGTCTCTTCTCTTCCATTTCTCCATCCTGTTCGGATTTGGGACATGCATGCAAATGCACCTGGCATATTTTTTACGCAACTGGGATTAGAATTCCAATCGTAGTTGGCCGAGTGGGATCCTGCTTCCCTTAACCACTAAGCTACAGGCCAGTCCCTTAAACAACTTTCTGTGAAGAAGGCTTGGGCACAGTGAGAATGGAACCCATAGAAGTCTGGAGCAAAGTCTATCTCAGACTTCATAAACTAAAATGCATTTAGGCTTATTCTATTGTCAATATTTTAAAATAATTATTTATCAAATTGTATTATTTTATACATTTCTATATATGTATGCCGGATCATGGGCACGCACAAGCCTTTTGTGAGCGAGTTGACCTGGAAACCAAACCATGATCTTCCATGTGGCTTCCAATATTGTCGAGCTGTGTGCTACTGTTGCGCCACCATAGCTGGGCCTACTTTTTTAGGTTTTGGTTTTTTAGAGGTTTTTGCCTTAGGTGCGTGCACTCACTGGAGAAAGAGAGAGAGAGACAGAAACACAATGAGAGGGAAAGCGAGAATTCAACATATATATATATATGTATGTATGTGTATGTGTATGTATATGTATATATATGGTGTTTTTTTTTTTTTTAATTTGACCAGAGAAGGACCAGCAGTTAGCATAATGGCTATGTCGCTGGACTCCCATGTAAGCCAACCGCGGTTCAAGTCCCGGACCCAGTGTCTTAAACTCACGCCAGGCGCGTGTGTGTGCGTGCCCCAAGATCCCAAGAGGAGAATGGAGGAGAAGGGATTGTGGCATGGTCATCCCCCCTGGGGGGTGATTTCTCACTTTGTCTCTCTGTCTCGCTCTGCCTTTCTGGCAAGTGCACGCACCCTATAGCAAAAACCTCTCAAAAAAAATTTTTTTTTTTGACTGGAGAGAGAGAGAGCTGGGGAAAGTTAGAAAGTAAGCTGCCAGGTCCAGGACTCAAACCACGGTCGACCATGTGGGAGTCCAGTGCCCTAACCACCATGCCACCTACTGGTCTCTCTATTCCAGTTTTTAAGACTGTTAATTTCTGGGAGTTCTGAAAAATGAAGAGTCCACACCCTCCTCCATTCCAGGGACACAGAGCTTTGCTGGCATGTGAGTCTGTCCAGGATCATGTAACAGCTGGAGAACAGACACAGGGGAAAACAGATGTTTATGCTTGCCCAGAGCCAGTCACTGACAGGCAAGTATGCAGAGGTCTAGGTGGACAGAATGAGTCAGTGATGCCTATATTATAGAAAGATACGGCACAGGCAGAACAGAAAAGCACACAAACCTGGAAGGAGCTGAAAGAAGAACTGGGAGGTGGACGGAGGATTTGCAAACACCACTCAGGGTGAAAAAGGGAATTTGTTTAAGTGGAAGAATCATAAAAATATGAAACCTTGGTCAGTAGGGAGAAGTTCAGATTTGGAGACTCAGAGGTGAAGTATCTGGAGATGACTCAAGGGTGTGTGATCCCACAGGGGCGCCTACAGGGAAGGGAGGCCAGGTGTGTGAGAAAAGAGAAAAGACAGATCAAAGTTGCCAGGATGACGGGGGAGGGGCATTTCCAAGAATACAAGCGGGGTCAGCAGACGACTGGACATGGATGGGGAGAGGGTACGATAAACAGAAAAGCGAAACGAAGATAGTTAAGTGACGTTCAGGAATAATGTCTGAAAATGGCAATGAGGCTCAAATAAATGTCAAGCTCACTTTCTAGTTTTGAAACATGCAAGGCAGAGACTGGCTTCTATAATGCCCCTAAGGGCAAGCCCGGAAAAATTCAGGCTTCCTACATTACAAATAACCTGGGAATTACTGGATTAAAAAAAAAAAGATATTACCTTTATTTCCCCTACCAAACTGATTAACACCTAACACCACAATTCATTGTGCTGACAACAATCTGCCTTGGAGACAGGAGGAGGTGAGGAGAGAAGGCATTCCTCATACTTTTTATTTATTTATTCATTTTTATTTTGCTATAGGGCGCATGTGCTCACCAGAGGGGAAGGGGGCAGGGGAGTGAGAGATCTGGGCATACCATAATCCCCTCTCTCCCATTTTCCTCTCAGGAGTTTGGGCATGCACACACACACGCACCTACCTGGCATGTTTTTCAAGCCCCTGGAACCAGGACTCAAACCGGGCAGCTGGCCAAATGAGATCCAGCCACACCTTAACTACCACACCATCTTGCTGGCCCTTTACGTTGACTAGGAAGGAAAACTGGTAGAACTTCCCCAGAAAGCAATTTGGAAAATTGTATCAACGAACAGAAACACAATCTCTTCTTTGATACAGAAATTCTATGCCTTAAAATTTATCCTAAAATGTTTAAGGATTGAGGCCAGCAAGTGGCATGGTGGTTAAGCACTGGACTCCCACATGGCTGACCGAGGTTTGAGTCCCAGACCTGGCAGCTTGCTTGCTCACTCCCACCCCCATATATACACCCCATCTCTCTCTGGTCAAATTTTTAGAAAAATAATGATAGATAGGGGGCTGGCAGGTGCGTGGTGGTTAAGGGCACTGGATTCCCCCATGGTCGACCACAGTTTGAGTCTCAGACCTGACGGCTTGCTTTCTCACTTTCCCTCTTTCTCACTTTGTCCCTCTCTGGTCAAATTAAAGTAAATAAAATAATTCTTTTTTTTTTTTTTTTTTTTTTTTTTTTGTGGAGAGGTTTTCGCTATAGGGCGCGTGCGCTCGCCAGACAGATAGAGAGAGACATAGAGACAGAAAGCGAGAAATCACCCCCCAGGGGGGATGGTCACGCCGCAATCCCTTCTCCTCCATTCTCCTCTCGGGATCCTGGGCACGCACGCACACGCGCCCGGCGTGAGTTTTAAGCCACCAGGTCCGGGACGCGAACCACGGTTGACTACGTGGGAGTCCAGCGACATAGCCATTACGCTAACTGCTGGTTCCCATAAAATAATTCTTTAAAAAATAAATTAAATAAATTATTCCATTTAAAATTTTAAAGATGTACAAAAAGACTTTATATGAAGAAACCCATGAAAACACGGCTAGCCCTATAGCCCAGCAGTTAGGGCTGGGCAGAGGAAGCTGGATCTCATATGGCTGACCCAGTCAGTCCTGGCCCAAGAGGTCTGAAACACACACTGGGTGAACATGCCCATGGTCTTGATTGTGGCGTGACCAGACACTGCTGGGGTTGCTCGTTTTCTCCATCCCTCTCTCTCCCCCTCTCTCATGTGTGTCCATGCACTCTGTGGCATTAAATGAGAGCGGGAGAGAAACAAATTCATGAAGATATTTCAACAGTGTCAACCTGAAGACAATCTGAACATCTAAAAAATTAGGGTACACTCATGTGATGGACTACTACGCAGCCTTTAAATACAATGCTTTTGAATTATTTATGACACAGTAAATGTTATAAAAGTATGAACTTTGGTATGATTTTTGTTCTACTTTTAAAATATAGTGGGTTGAGACCAGCAGATGGTGTAATGGTTATATCACTGGACTCCCACAGGGCTGACTACGGTTCAAGTCCTGGACCCGGTGCCTTGAAACACGTCAGGCAAGTGTGCATGCGTGCCCAAGATCCCAAAAGGAGAATGAACGAGAACGGATTGTGGCGTGGCCATCCCATCGGGGGGTGATTTCTCCCTTTCTGTCTCTGTGTCTCTGTCTCCAGCAAGTGCACACGCCCTAGCAAAATCTGTCTAAAAAGGAAAAAAAAAAAAAGAAGTTTGAGGTAGAGTTAGAGTAGGGCAATAGACCCAGAGGAAATTGCTGTTAAGAAGACAGATCATTACTCACAGTTCCCAAGAGGAGGAGGCATGCCACACCACCAAGGGGCCAGAAGGGTCAGCACTGGGATATTCAGAAGGCAGAGGGAGAGGGGACAACTGTGGGCAGGGCCTTTACTGTGGCTTCTGCAGGAGCAGACTGAAGGCTAAGCAAGTTTGAATCATTTCAACAGCCCTGGAGCATAGAGCTGACCCGAGCTGTCTGGTGCCTGGCCCTGGGTGATTAGGGCAGACGGACAATAACCCAGACTGCCGGAGCCCAGTGAAGGCGAGGACTGGGTTATGGGCTCAGGACTGGTTGCCTTATATTTGAAAAGTGCACTTAAAGGTGGGGTAATTTCTCTGTCTAGGAACTGGCTAGTGCTGAGATGGACAGTCCCTCCAGGGTGAGCAAGGCCCCTGATGTCTAAGCATCAGGAGACAGAAAACAAAAGACATGGCAAACACGGTCATATTTTTCTTAAGTTTCCAAATTTTTCTATGACTAATATGAATTGCTCTTCCACTTCAGAAAAAACTCACATACCGAAAACACTGTGTGTGTGTGTGTGTGTGTGTGTGTGTGTGCATTATTCATGACCTCAGGCATTTATTTAAAAGGATAATTTGATACCACTATTCAAAGAGCTGCGTATGCACGGCTCTCACTGTTCTCTAACCCAAAGAACAATTACAGACAGCTGCTGCCGCGGACTTCGTGTAGTTAAAGATACGAGAACACGCTGAGCCACTTCTAACGAAGATCTTCATGTTTTTCTGAACAGAGGGGACAGGATGTTTCTAATCAAACGCACAAGGTTCCAGACAAACTCTTGTGCTACAATGCGCCCGAGAGAGAGGTCTGTTCGGCAAAAGTACTAAAGAAGCTAAGAAAACCGCTCCCGTGGGAGCGGCCCTGTCTCTAGAAGACTCCTTTTGTAAGTGAGGGGTAACTGTTCTGATTTCAGGACACAGCAGCTACATGGCTTTGATACTTTCTGTGAGGCATGCTGGAAAACTGACGGGAAGTATTAGCGAGGCGCTGTGCTCCGTGTTTTGGAAACAGCTGTGGCATTGGAGCCTATAAGGGCTGTTGCTGTGGCAGGGACTAGCCTGTAGTCTGCAAAGGCACCTGCTGTTCCACGGAGAGTGACTAGCGTAGACCCTGACCACCTGTACTGACGAAAACGTTGTTTTTTTTTTTTAAAAAAAAAAAAAAAACAAACTTTTGTTTGTTATTGTTGTTTAGAATTATTTATTTAATTTTTAATTTATTATTTTAAAATTTGACCAGAGAGAAAGGGAAAGTGAGGAATTCAGTCACCACGTCTGGGACTTGAACCACAATTTGCCATGTGAGAGTCTAGTGCCTTACCACCTTGCCACCTGCTGGCGCCTTTCTGAGGACTTTTCTAACAAGTCCATAAAACACCCACTAGTAGAGGCTCTCAGCTCAAGCTCTGGGCCCTGGTTCTGCACACAACGTGAGTAGCTCGTCACCTCTGCAGACCCTGGGCCTGAATGGCAATGAGGTGACGCCAGCAGAGACAGAGTGGTTTCTTCCAACCACCCCTGACCACTGTGCAGCTCTGGGAAAGTCGTGCACCTTCTCTGTTGCCATTTCCTCATCTGTGAAATAGAAACTATGAAAGACCACAGTTACGTTATAGAGCATTCAGAAAAAAATGCAATCATGTGGAAGTTTTCTGGAACCTATGAAGTTTTCTTGGGCAGATTTCAGGTAGTACATCAGTTACTTCTCTGAGTTTAGCAGAGTGGGCTTGGGGGCAGGTTTAAGATCCAAACAGGACAGCTGGTACATCTGTACCACATACAACGGTCAGACTCAAGGATGATTTAACGATAGAGGACTGAGGTCCGGGTCAAATCAAGGGAAGGGTTTATGTGGACTAGATTAATTCAGAAATATGGAGCCAGATCATTCATACTTCACATGAAAATCCTCATATAATTAGTTAAGGATAAAATTTTCCCCCACGGCTTCTGAAGAGGGCCATTTGAGATGTTAATCAATAATCAAACACAGGCCCAGCAGGTGGCACGGTGGTTAAGAGCGCTGGACTCCCACATGACTGCCCGTGGTTCAAGTCCTGGACCTGGTGGCTTGTTTTCTCACTTACTTCCTCTCTCTTTCTCTCTCTCTCTCTCTCTCTGTCCCTCTCTGGTCAAATTAAAAAAAAAATAAACAAAGTAAAAACAATTCTTTAAAAATAATCATCATCATCAAACACATAATCCAAAACCGTGACCACTGCTGTGAATGAGACAGTGTGCTATGAGAACACTCACTAAGCAAACCCCCGACTGTGATTCTCGCACGACAGCTTTGGCTATTTCATTCCATTGCTTAAAATCCAACCATGGCCTCCCCCAAGTTTAAAATCCTGTAAATGAACTGTCTTCCACAGCACCCCCAGCCTACCTGTGAGCCGCATCCTACGCTACTCCCTTATGCCAACCAGGCACCAGGACGCGCACAACGCAATACTCCCCGTGAGCTCGTGATCCCCCACGGCTCTGCCTCTCTGGACATGCTCGCCCACTGTCTTGCTCCCGAATCAGGTAAACGTAAACGTAACCATCAAGACATAGGTGAGATGTTATCGCCTATAAGAAGCTGTCTCTCATCACCGTCCCTAAAAATCCAATACTTGCCACCCTACTGGGGCCCGCCCTTCATATTACTGTAGCACCGAGTCACTAAGGCCTTTGCTGAGCTTAGCCCACTCCACCGTGAGGCGTCTTTATTAACCAGTCTCCCTCACCAGGCACAGCCTCTTCAGGCACAGGCCATGTTCTTATTTTTACACAATCCCTAAATTCCTAACACATCACCCACATTCAATTGGGAAAAGATAGATTATTCAATAACAGCATTAGGTTAACTATAGCTGTACAGAAAATGTTAGATCTCCATATCCCCCTGCTTATCAAAGTAAATTCATGAGAGATAAATGCATTTTATGTAAGAAAATAAACTTACAAAATATAAGAAGATACAAGTATTGGTATTTACATAATCTCAAAGTGAGAACTTTTAAAGTCTGAAGCTAAAGATAAAAACTGCAAAAGAAATGACTACATAAAAAAGTTTAAAATGTCTGTATATCAAAATCCATTACAGGCCAGCAGGTGGTGTGGTGGTAGGTGCTAGATTCCCACACAGCTGACCACGGTTTGAGTCCTGAACCTGGTGATCTGAAACTCATGCCGATCCAAGTATGAGCCCATGCTCGAAACCCTGAGAGGAGACTGGAGGAGCAGGGATTGTGGCATGGCCATCCCTCCTGGGGAGTGGTTTCTCAACTTTCCCGCTCTCTTTTCTCTCTCAAGCACACAGCCCTACAGCAAAAACCTGAAAACAAACTATAAAATTAAGACACACACACACACACACACACACACACAAAACTAGGGAAAAGTTTCCCCAACCATCTCCTCATGTCTCCTTACAGCCCATGTTCCCCTCCACCCCCTGTCCCCAGCAAGCACTAACTCAGTATCTGTCAGCATTTTCTAGGTTCCATATAAAGAGGATTATATGATACACACCCTTTTCAGTCTGGCTTCTTTCTTTCAGCATAATGATTGGGATTCCTCTGTGTTGTTACATAGAACATAATTTGTATCAATGAGTTATATTCTATTTGGTGCATATATCGTATCTGGTTTATCCCTTTAGCTATTTCTTGATGATCATTTGGGTTACTTCCAATTTCCATTGTAAATATGGCTGCTACCAATATTCACATGCAAGTCTTTGCATAGACAAATGTTCTCAAGTATTTTAAGTTTATTTCTTTCTTTCTCCAAGAGCAAGAGAAAGAGAGAGAGTGAGAGATAAGCACCCCCAACAGGGTCTCAACATTGTGATCTACCTCCAACCTAGGCAGCCCCAGATCATGGGCACACGCATGCCCAGCACACTCAGTAACGTCTCCAATGCAAATCTGGAACCTTACCAGGTAAGTCAGACTTGCAGAGCATTGAGTTTTACCACCATCAGCCCCAACAATTAATTCTATTTATCTGGAGTAAATATTTAGTACAATGACTGGTTTTTTTTTTTTTTTTTTTAAGAATTATTTTACTTAACTTTATTCATTTATTTACTTATTTTAATTTGACCGGGGGATGGGAGAGAGAGAGAGCAAGCAAGAGAGAAAGTAAGAGAAAAAGTGAGAAAGCAAATTGGCAGGTCTGGGACTCAAACCACAGTCGGCCATGTGGGATTCCAGCTCCCTTAACCACCATGCCACCTGCCGCCCCCCCCCTTTTTAAAGAATTATTTGACTTATTCATTTATTTACTTACTTTAATTTAACCAGAAAGGGAGAAAGAGAGAGAAAAAGTGAGAAAGCAGAATGACTGGGTTTTAAGGTAGGTATATATTTAACTTTTTTAAAATATAATTTTTTAAATTTTATTTATTCATTCATTTATTTTAATTTGACCAGAGAGAGAGAAAGAGAGAGAGAAAGAGTGAGAAAGCAAGCTGCCAGGTCTAGGACTCAAACCATGGTCAGCCATGTGGGAGTGTCCAGCACCTTAACCACCATGCCACCCACTGGTCCCTATATTTAACTTTTTGAAAAAGTGCTGACCGACTATAGTTGGCTGTACCACTTCTACCAATGAGCGTTCAGTTGCTTCCCATCTTTTCCAATACCTGGCGCTGTCAGTCTTTCTAATTTTACCCACGCTTTAAAAAAATATATTTATGTAATCCCATTTGTTATTGTTATTTTTTAAATTTGATGAGAGACATAGAGAGAGAGAGGGAGAGCAAGAAAGTAAGCCCAGGTCTTGCACTTGAACCATGGTTGGCCATGGGGGGGGGGGGGGTCCAGTGCCTTAACCACCACGCCACCTGCTGGTCCCAATTTTAACTGTTCTAATGAATCTGTCATATTATGTCATCTCAATGCATATAATTTTAAGATATTTCAATCATTTGAAAAGTTTTTGGCTTTCTAGGCCAAAAACATTTCTGTAATTTCTATCAATCCTTTGTCTGACATGTCTAATACATTTCAAATTAGTTGCAAGTATTTGGAGACCTACAACTGTGCAAGGAACTGTGGTTTAAACTAGAGGAGATGCAAAGATCACTACACCATCGTATTTGTGCTCAAAGAACTCAATCGGATAAATACGAAGGTAACCTAACTGCAAGGTACAAGGGAAAGTGTCTTTTAGAAAAGTGTGGATCATGTGGGATGATGGCTTCCAATTCAACACAGCCAGAACCCTCCGAAGTGACTAGGAACAGCACTTCCGGTTTAACTGCCCTAGGGCCCAGCTGGCAAAACCGACCTTCTCCACCATGACACTCAAAGCCACTGGGTTCCCTCGCACTGTCATCTCAGCCCTGATGCTGTCAATCTCATTGGGCCTCTGTGATTACCTTCTGGTTGTCTGTGACCCCCCAAAGCTCCTCGTTCTACGTCCGTTGTTGAGAGGGAAGTTTCAGGGTCCTGGGCCTCTGAATAGACAGATCCACTCCACTACCTTAGAGCAGAGGACACGCGCTGCCCCTCACTGCCCCACACCGCCCCTGCCCTCTGTCTCTGAGAGGGTGGGACAAGGCAGATGGGTTATCCCCAAACCAGGGCCATGACCGGCTCCATGGTGGAGTGTCCACCCCTCTAAATCCTGCACCACCACCCTGTCATCTGTGTTGTTTTCTTTTTGGAGTTTCTTCACGAATCTTTGATCCTAAGGAATAAAAACTGCCATTAGACCTACAAAAAAAAAAAAAAAAAAGGAGGAGGAGGAGGAGAAAGTGTGGATCACAACACTTCACAAAGGCGTCACAAAGGCAGAAGCTTATCAAACTGTGGTTGATAAGCATAACATCCACACATTGTCCCAGATCCTTCTATCTCCTAAACCAAACCATGGGGTTCTTTCAAACATTACTCACAGGCTGCCTTATCACCAGCCTGATTGCTTTCTTCTGGAAATAATTTGGTTAAAAGTCCTCTAAGGTGTGGTTCAATTGAAATACAGCAACCGGGAGTTGTCTAGTACACACGGCAGAGGTAGGCCTTTTATTGATAATGTTCCGAATGTTACCTTTTTATAATTTATAGAACTGCATTAACCTTTATTTTACATATTAGGCTTTCACTTTACACTATGGAATCATTTGTATAATTTTGGAACTGGAAATGACATTACACATGATCTAATATAATTCCCTCTTTTTCCAAGAAATAAACAGCGTTCCAAGGATGATTAAATTACCTGCTCTTTATCATACAACCGGATAGTGGGGGGCAAGGGCTGACTAAACTAAGCCATCCATCGTACAAAAGTCATCGGCATGACATTTACATCTGCAAAGTCAGAGCCAAGGCAGGAAAGCAGAAGGTTGCCACCAGGGAAAAGCTATGAATGATTAGAACAGACTCCGACAATCACTCAGCAGATGGGAAAACCAAACTATTAATAGTCTGAGTTGGGGAAAGCAGTCTGGAAGTAAGGCTGTGAAAAACACCAGGGTATCAGAGGGCCGGAAAACAAAGTTGTGCAAACTGCTTACCCTGGTCCTTCTAGCTTAAATTGAGCCGGGCGGATCTGGTAACCTATGTGACATATCCTAGTCATATATATCCTAGTAAGGAGGGACTAGGCTTCATCAATGCCAAGGATGTCCTGGAACATACTGGAGGTAAGATATGGATTTGCTTCTATTGCTTACACTGGACCGAGTGTTAAAGACAGCCTTGGGCCAGCAGATGACATGGAGGTTAAGGCACCGACTGGATCCCAACTCCATGGTTCAATTCCTGGTCCCAGTAGCTTGAGAATCATGCAACGAGTGTGTGTGTGCATGCCCGAAACCTCAAGAGGAGAACAGAGGAAAAGGGATTGTGGGGTGGCCATACCTCCTGGGGGATGATTTCTCATTTCCTTTCTCTCTCTCTCCAGCAAATGCATACACCCCATAGCAAAAACTGAAGGAAAAAAAGAAAAAAGGTAAAGAAAAGGAAAGGATTGAAAAGAAACAAAAAGGAAAGATGGCCTTAAAACGAGAAGGCACACTGGATCCCTCACACCATGTATTGTTCTCCCTACGTTATCACGAGGGCATGGCGTTCAGGGTGAGAAATCAATCATCTGCATGGGTGTGAATGGGAGACGTGAGAAGCTGAAGGCAGGAAGAAATGATGTTTCTGACTTCTAAACACTGGAATGAACTAAACCTTATAAGGAACTCAAACACCAGTTCTCTGCTTGGCAATACAACCTCACGGAAGAGTATGGCAGGAAAAGAGCTAGCATATTCCTCTATTTGGGTGGTCAACTGGTGAATGGTTCTCGTCAGCTGTGGTCCTGCAATGTCCTGCAGATCATTCCATCATAACTATTGACCAGCTACCTACTACAAACCAGATGTTGTGCTAGGGGCTGGGAATCCCATGGTGACTAAAGAAAAACCACTACTCCTTCGTGGAGCAAAGAGTATCTTAGAAAACCATGACGTCAACAGGAAACCATGGTCTGACAACAGCCTATAGGAACCTTCTATAGCACAACAGTCACACAGCCAGAGGGAAATGGGAACCACAGATAAACTTTGAAACAAAGTTTCAAAACTTTGAAAACAAAGATTTAATCATCACATTCAGGAGATGAAGTAAAGTAGAAATAAGTAGGACAGTAAAGCAAAGTGTATAAACTAGAAAGGTAAGAACCATGCCAGAGAAATTAGCATGAGTTGTACTTGGACAAACAGTTTAGAATAATGCCCTAGCCATCAACTTCAATAAACAATAATAGTTTCATGGGGCCAGCAGGTAGCATGGCAACTAAAGGTTCTGGACTCCCACATGGCCAACCACAATTCAAGTCCCGGACCTGGTGACTTGTTTCTCACTTTCCCTCTTTCTTTCTCCATCTCTCTCTGAAAACAATAATAATAAATATACTTAAAATTTTTAAAAAGAAAAAACAGTAAGTTTCCTCCAAGTTCATTTATTTGTTCATACATGGTTTCTTATCTAAGGGATAGAAAGTGGAGGATTTTCTTGACTAATTTTTCACTTATTATTTGACTCACCTATAAGTAATGCCTTTAAAATATATGATTTGATGCAGTAAAAGTAAACTGGTTTGTTCTTAAAGATAAAAATTACTAGGGCCAGCAGGTGACATAGTGGTTAAGGTGCTGAACTTCCACATGGCTAACTGCAATTTGCATACCAGACCCAGCGGCTTGGGTGTGTGTGTGTGTGTGTGTGTGTGTGTGTGTGTGTGTGTATGCCCAAAGTTCTGGGAAGAGAATGGAGAAGGGATTGTGAACTGCCCATCCCTGGCCAGGGACGATTTCTTGCTTTCTGTCTCTCAGTCTCTCCAGCGAGCGCATGTGCCCTATAACAAAAAAATCTCTCATTAAAAAAAAAAAAGATAAAAATTACTATAAAACCTAGTAGTTAAAGATTTTGGAGAAAAATCCTAAACAGATATCTCGTATTCTTACATCTGAAATTAAAAAATTAATAAGAAGGAAAAGGAACAAAAGAAATGATCATATCCAATTCACTGACCTTATAGTTGGGGACACTGAGGGAGGCTCAGAGTGTGGAATTACAGGCCAGCTCTGAGTTACAATGCAGTTTAAACACAAGGGGTCTCCAAAAAGTTCATAGAAAATGTGTACCATTATCAGAGGGCCAAAAAAACAAAGTTGTGGCTTACCCTGGTCCTTCTGGCTTAAATTGAGCTGGGGGATCCAGTTACCTATATGAGATATCCTTCCCACTAGCAAGGAAGGACCAGGGACTTCTAAGGCTTCATCAGTGCAAAGGATGTCCTGGAACATGTCTGAGGTAAAATATGGAAAACTACCAGGGACTAGCAGGTGGCGTGGTGGTTAAGGCGCTGCACGCTTCCATATGGCTGACCATGGTTTGAGTCCTGGACCTAGTGGTTTGCTTTCTCACTTTCCCTCTCCCTCTCTCTCTCTGATCAAGGTAAAATAAATGAATAATAAATAATATTAAATAAATACTTTATAAAAAAACTATGCATGGATCTCAATTTTTTTTGCAGCAAAATAAACTCACACTTAGCTTTTTCACGAACTTCATGAAGACAGCCCCCATATAACCCCCACAGCAGCAACCTTATGGTATTTACGGCCTTTGTTTAGCACCTGAGGAAACTGAGGCTCAGAGAAATGAAATAATTTGCTATGTCAACCTGTCTAGGTTACAGTCGTCAGTTTTTCAAACAGTAAACCTAGATGTGGCTGTGAAGACACTTTGAGGATGTGATGGAAGTTCGTAATCAGTTGCCCTCAAATAAGGGAAATTATCCTAGATCTGTGCTGGCCTGATTTAATCAGGTGAAAAGCCTTAAAAACAGAGTTCTGTCTTATCCTCCCTGTGAAAAGTAGTTTCCATCTGTGCTGAGAGTTCCAGCCGCCCTTCACTGAGAGCCCACCCGATGGCTCCAGTCTTGCCCGGCCAATCTCAGCTGCAGAAGCTGATACCGCGCAAAAAGTCTCTTCATACATATCTCCTGCTACAGTTCTGCTCCACTGGTTGAACCTAACTAAAGCATGCTGAACACCCCACAACTACCAGGTGAAAGAGCTCATATACTCTCAAAGCCGAGGGAGGCTAGGATTCCAAACTCTCCCAATAGGGCAAGTTCAGTTTTACACATCAGGACTTTTTTTTTTTTTAGGTTTTTGCCATAGGGCACACATGTGTGCTCGCCTGAGAGAGAGAGAGAGAGAGAGAGAGAGAGAGAAAGAGAAATCGCTCCCTCCTCCTACAGTCTCCTCTCAGGATTCTGGGCACATACACACACACAAACACCTGGCGTGATTTTCAAGCCACCTGGTCTGTGACCCAAACTATGATCAACCATGTGGGAGTGCAGCATCTTAACCATTTTGCCACCTGCTGGCCCATATACATCAGCTCATTAAAGAAATGACCTTCAGGGCCAGCAGGTGACATGGTGGTTAAGGGCTCTGGACTCCCACATGGCCAACTATGGTTCGCGTCCAGGGCCTGGTGGCTTTCTCTCTCTCTCTCTCTCTCTGTCCCTGTCTAGTCAAATTTAAATAAACAAATAAATAAAGTTAAACAAAATAATTTTTAAAAAAAAAAGAAAAAGAAATGATCTACAGGCCAGCGCTAGGCCTGATCGTTAAGGTGGCTAGATCCCACATGGCCAACTGTATGGTTTGAGTCTTGGAGCTAGTGGCTTGAGAAATATCTGAGGTGTGTGTGCGCACACCCAAAATTGTGTGATTGTGTATGACCATGCCCCATTGGGGGGGGGTGCTTTCTAGCTCCTAGCTCCCTGCCTCTTTCTTCCTCTGTCCCTCTCTTTCCCACAAGCATATGCATGATAAAGCAAATTTAAAAAAAAAAGAAAAAGGGCCAACAAGTGATGTGGTGGTTAAGGCACTGGATCCCACACAGCTGACTGCCAGTTCAAGTCCCAGACTCTGCGGCTTAAAAGATATAGTGTGTGTGTGTGTGTGTGTGTGTGTGTGCGCGCGCGTGCGCGCGCACATTCATGCTCATGTACCGAAAGTTCTGAGAGGAGAATGAAGAAGGGATTGTGGCATGGCCATTCACCCTGGAGGATGGATTTTATTCTTTCTCTTTCTGTCTCTCTCCAGCAAGTGCACTCACCCTACAGTAAGCCAGAAAGGAAGAAAGGGAGGGAGGGAAGGAGGGAGGAACAAGTGAACAAGAAATAGCATCACATCCAAAAGCATTGCAGGCACTGAAGGAATTCAATCTAGGGCAAGGTGAACAGTTTTGGAGGCCAGTCTGCCTGGGTTCAAGTCCTGATTCTGCACCCGTAACCTTAGGCAATATACTCAAATTCTCTGTGCCTCAGTTTTTCCATCTGAAGCATGGATTGATAACAGTACCTACCTTACAGAGCTGCTGTAAATTCAATGACTTACACCAGGTCAAGTATTTAGAAAGCCTAGTACATAGTAAACCAAAGAGTAAGAATGAGACATACCAAGGCTTTAAAATGAGGGGAAGAGGGATAGAAACACCCATGATGACTATAAGGAAGTTGTAGCCATGGGAAACCACTCGGCTGTGATGCAGAATATACTCAGAGTGACGCAGCACCCAGGAATGCCTCCCTGCCTATGCCTATTCCAGAAAAGGCCAACATTTCACAGGCATTATACCTAATCCGGGGCTGAGTGAAAGCAAGAAACGGCAGTTCACCAGAATTTCAGTTCCACATCGACAGAGAAAAGTCCCCCAACTTGTTCCAGCCATGACTGATCCCCATACAAAAGAAGAATGCAGGATTTAGCATACTCAACATCAGCAGGCTTTCCCAAAAATCACAAAAACATATTTAGATGACCCACACCCACATTGTTACACATGGGGAAATACACCCCAATAGAAGGTAATTCCTGCGGGTTGTAAGTAAATAGAAGACACGCTGCAGGCCATCACATGATTAATATTAATTAGTCAGGCATGATTGGATTTGCCAAGTTCTATATAGGTCTTACAAAAGACACATGGTTTCTTGATATCTCAGGTATATATAAGATGAAACTCCTACAATTTACCTGTGGAAGGAAAATTCATCAATGTGTATAAGAATATTTCTATATCTTTTCATTGAATGGCAGTTATTCTAAAAAAAGAACAAGACTTAAAAAAAGTGTGTGGGGGGGTGCGGTCCATGGTCTGGTGGCTAAGGGAGCTGGTTCCAACATGGTTAACCATGTAGTTCAAGTGAGAGACATGCCATGCACATGCACATGCACATGTGTGCCCCAAATCCCAAAAGGTAGAAAGATAGAGAAAGGACTGCAGTGCGGCTGTTCCCCAGGCAGGGTGCTTTCTCTTCTCCCCCTCTCTCTGTCTCTCTATGGCAAGCTTACACACCCTTTGACAAAAAGATGGGGGGGAAAGGCACGACACTACAACAGCCAAATGTTAAAGTTCCTACCACTGAATCACAATATGGATTTTAAAGTAATAAAACCCTGGAGCCAGCAGGTAGCATGGTGGTTGAGGCGCTAGACTCACACATGGCCAATCACGGTTTGAGTCCCAGACCTGGTGGCTTGCTTTCTCATTTCCTCTCTCTGGTGAGCACACATACCCTATAGCAAATTAAAAATAATAATAAATAGAATTACATAATTCTAAAAAAAGTAGTAAAGACTAAAGTAACATTAATAGCTTCATTACTATCTAGGCATAACACATCATAGGAACAACGATATCAGAATTGAAAGTTGCTTACATGTTCTTCTTAGAGAAATAGCTAAGGGACCAGCAGTTAGCGTAATGGCTATGTCACTGGACTCCCACGTAGTCAACTGCGGTTCGCATCCTGGACCCGGTGGCTTAAAACTCACGCCGGGCGCGTGTGCGTGCGTGCCCAAGATCCCAAGAGGAGAATGGAGGAGAAGGGATTGCGGCGTGACCATCCCCCCTGGGGGGTGATTTCTTGCTTTCTGTCTGTCTCTCTCTGTCTGTCTGGCGAGCGCACACGCCCTATAGCAAAAAACACTCAAAAAAAAGAAAATAGCTAACAAAAATTTATTTCTAGATCTTTTTTTTTAATAGGTTTTTGCCTTCACGTGCACTCGTCGGAGAGAGACAGAGACAGTGAGAGGGAAAGTGAGAATCACCCCCCTGTGGGAGGTGACTCCATTCTCCTCCCAGGATCTTGGGCACTCATGCACCCAATGTGAGTGAGTTCCACACCACCAGGTCCTGGACTCAAACCATGGATGGCCATGTAGGAGTCCAGCAATGTAACTGCTATGTATCTGCTGGCCCTAGATCTTTATTTTAATCGCCAGAGATTATGTGTGCTCATGAGAAACAGACAGACAGAAAGAGAAAGAGCACAGTCACGCTGCAATCCCTTCTCTGTTTCTCCATCCTGAGGGGATTTAGGTCACATGGGCACAGGCTCGCAGCAAGTTTTTCAAGCTGCCAGGTCAGAATGTGAACTGCAGCTAGCCATATGGGATGCAGCACCCTTACCCATGAGGATAGGGGCCAGGCTCTACACCGTCTGATAACTAACTTGTCCTAGATCTAAAGTTTGAGGTATAAATCTGAATTTCTCTGTTTTGCTTATGACTGCATGTCTCAGAAGTAGCTATGATTACAGCTGAAAGGAAATGATAAGCCCAAAGTGCTAGCATTTCAAGTGGAAGATGAATATAAAAGAGGATTGTCCTGAACAAACATCACAATCCATGGAAAACCAGGTTAGGTCTCTGTTTTCTAGATTGGTATTGTTGCCTGGGTGCCTTATTAAAGCAGAGATGGCTAACCCAGAATGCAATATGCTTGTCTCCATGGTGGTGTCAGCACGGCCTACCTTTGGGTGCCAGGTAAACTCAGAGGAAACTGAATTCTCTAGCCAGGAAGCTGGTACCTGTTCAGAAGATGGAGGCAGAGCTTGAGATTGTATTCAATGTTGTATCAAAACTTTTCTCTAGATCTTTAACAAAACAATGATTAATTCTGATCATCTTTTATTCCTTGATGCCTACTCTGTATTTAATCAATCTCATTCCCATCTACGATATACAAATCTTCTTGTTGTTAATTTTGCCAGTGGACACATGCATTCACCTGAGAGAGAGAGAAGTGGGGACAGAATAAGAAAACACCTCCCATGGGGCACGGTCATGCCTCAGTTCCTTTAACTCCATTTCTCCTTTCTTTTGGGACTGTAGGCATGTACACATACACACCCAGTGTGTTTCTTAAGCCACCAGGTCCAGGACTCAAACTGCACAGTCAGCTATGTGGGATCCAGTTGTCTTAACCACCACACCTTGGGCTGGCCCAGGGATCTAGCTTTTAAAATTGGTATTTCTGTAAAATACTCTTATGGCATGGGTACTTTCTAGGCACAAAGAATAAAAGAGATGAAGAGGTATTTTGGTGTGCACAGATCTTCTGCTTATAAGAAACTCCCAGGTCAGATCCTCTGCACTGTATCCGAATCTTAAAAAGAAGAACACCTCCTGATGTCACCACACCTAGGTGTTCCCAAGAGTGCTCTTTCACATCAGGGCACGCTCTGGCATGCCAACACAGGAGTCCTCGTTGCTATAAACTTTCATTGAGCATCTGCATTGGAAGTCAGGGCTGGGGGTCTGCAGCTTTGTCCTGGGAAGCTACATGGGGAGGGTGTGTGTGCACTGCATGTTCTTTTCTGAGGGCACGAGTGAGGCACACATTCACTGGAGGGTACCGGAGGGACGGGGACAGTAGGCCAACATAGGTCATTATGTTGAACAGCTACAGAAAGTGTAATACCTACAGTGAGAGTGCATTACATGCTTTTCAGAATAAAGAATGTGAACCAGCTGTAGAGATAGCTGCTTCTTCAGGGACAGAAAAGAGGATGAGAGAAAAGGGGCTCAAATGGACTTGGAGTGAAGGCTATGATCAAACAGCCAGTCCCCTGGCAGGAACGAGGACCTCTGCCCTCTGGGCTTCTCACTAATCGGCTTTGCAAGGTGTTATAAAAGCTCTGTATGGGGGTCAGCAGATGGTGTAGCCCTTACAGTGCCAAACTCCCACATGGCTGACCATGATTCGGGTCCTAGACCTGAAAGATTGAAAATCACGTCAGGCATGTATATGTCCAAAATTCCAAGAGGAAAATGAAGAAGAGATTGCGGCATGGCCATCCCCCCTGGGGGTGATTTCTCACTTTCTCTGTCATTGTCTTGCTCCTCTCTGACAAGCGCATACACCCTACAACAGAAACTTTAAACAAACTAACCAAAAAAGCTCTGCTATATATAGCTATTTATGTATTTAAACGTATACATATTTAAATATATACATACTGAAATAGTATTTAATAGATCCTTATGAATGAACCAACCCTGTCAACACCATAAACAACTAATCATTCACTGAGATCTATAAACCTTTATTAAAAACTTATCTGGGGGTGGGGGCAGGTGGCATGGTGGTTAAAGGCACTGGATTCCCACATGGCTGACGGCGGTTAAAGTCCGGGACATGGCGGCTTGCTTTTCTTACTTTCCCTTTCTCTCTCTGTCTCTCTTTGGTCAAATTAAAAAATAATAGTAGCAAATGGAATTAAATAATACAAAATAAAAACAGGGGGGGGGGGCAGCTGGTGGCATGGAAGTTAAGGCTGCTGGATCCTACATGGCCGATTGTGAGGTTTGAGTCCTGGACTAGGCAGCTTGGAAAATATGCCATCATTGTGTGCCCAAAATGATGGAGAGATGGAGGAGAGGGGACTGCGGTGTGGCCATTCCCGACGAGGGTGCTCTCACTTTCATTCTTTCTGTGTCTTCTCTACTGTGAGAGCACACATCCTCTAGGGAAAAAAAAAAAAAAAGGAAAAAAATAAAGAACATAATAGGTACAATAAACAAGATTGTAAAGATGAGCTGCCTGAAGGACAGGATTTCTGTGCTGTCCCGGAGGGGGAAGCCATACCCAGCATGGACTCTCAGCTGAGCAGGCCAGTTTTCCTCTCCAGCTTCCCGAGCTAAAGCCACAGAACAGGAACCTTTCCCGTCATCATTCACACCTGCTCACCTCCAGACCTTGACTCAGGCTGCTGCTGTTCCAAGTGCCCTGCCGTCCCTACAGATGGGCCTGTAGAACCTTCCAGTACACAGCAGAGCACAGGGGCTGCATCTGTCAGTGGAGGACAAGATCTGGTGTAGGAATCTCAGCAGGAGCTTTGGGACTCGCCGTTGGGCATGTAGCTTCCCGTTCCATTATTTATTGGCTGTGTGACCACGACCAAGTTACTAACCTCGGGACCAGCAGTTAGCTTAATGGCTATGTCGCTGGACTCCCACGTAGTCGACCACGGTTCGCGTCCCGGACCCGGTGGCTTAAAACTCACATGCGCGCGTGCCCAAGATCCCGAGAGGAGAATGGAAGTGAAGGGATTGCAGTGTGGCCATCCCTCCGGGGGGTGATTTCTCACTTTCTGTCTCTCTGTCTCTGTCTGGCGAGCGCACGCGCCCTATAGCAAAAAAAAAAAAAAAAAAAAAAACAAACAAAACAAAAAAACAAAACAAAAAAAACTCTCCAAAAAAAAAGAGAAAAGTTACTAACCTCTCTAAGCTCCAATTTCCTTACCTATACAATCTATGTTCATATGCAGTCTTTGTTAAAATCAGTTCTTCAAGCATGTCACTGGTGATTTTCTATTTTTGGGTCTATTCTGTCCCCTGAAAAACTCACTTCCCTGCTGCTTCTCCAAGAATCATCTATCCATCAATACCGAAGTTGGCACCTTCTCTGAAAGCCTTCTGTGATCCCCTCCTTGAACTTGATCTCATGCCTCCCTACTTTGGAAGAGGCTGCTAACTCCTATCCTTTCACCCACATACTGGGTCGCTGGGAAAGTCCTGATGCACTTTCGCAGAGAAAAACATGGATAAATACAACATAGCTTTCCTTTCCTGACCACCTAACACGTTACCATGTTCCATTTTGTACATAAGTATTGAGGCTGCATTTTTCACCAGCCTATTTTCTAAGCTCTTTAACTGCTTTTGCTTGCTTTCTCCATTTCTCCATCTGTTTGCCTAGTAAACAGTATGCATTTAATGGATCCTTTATGAATGAAACAATCCTGTCTACACCTTTAACAAACCAACGTTCACACAAAATCTACAAACCTTTATTAAGAATTTAATAGGTGCAAGGAATTGGAGATTACAGAGGAGTAAGAACCAACCCTGCCCTCTGACGAATGTGGGATCTAAGGGCGGAGCTGAGAAACCTACGTGTGTAACTTGTAGCAAAGTGTTACCATAGACACACAAAACACCACGTGTGAAAATATTAATAGAAGCGGAATCGTTCCTACTTCACAGGGAAGGCTCTGGACAGGTTTCATGAGGAAAGGGGTGAGATCATATGTTCAAGGTACAGTTCACACACAGTTCACAATCACCTTCTCATTTAATTCTCACAACAACCTTCCAGGTTAACCCTCCCATTGTATAGTACGGCAACTGGGGCTCAGAGAGGTTAGTAATTTGGCCACGGTCACACAGCTAATAATGGAAATGGAAACCACATGCCCAACGGCTGGTCCCAAAGCTGCTGAGATTCCTATACCAAGTTTCATCCTCCACTGACAGACGCAGCACCCCTGCTCAGTCTGTGTGCTAGAAGATTCTACAGGCCCATCTGCAGGGAGGGCGGTGCACTCAGGAACAGCAGCAGCCTGAGCCAAGGCCTGGAGGTAGGAAGGTGTGAATTATGATGAGAAAGGTGAACTCCGTCATATAACTGATACGGAACAGATGCAAGGGGAGGAGATTAAGTGGAGGTGTTTCAGAAAAGAGGGCTCATAACTGACAGATTCTCCAGTTATCTTGCCATACTCTTGGAAAATATAATAGGGTATATTTTTTTCTTTTGGAAAGATTTTTGCTATAGGGTGTGTGCACTCACTGGAGAGAGAGAGAAAGAGAGGCAGAAAGCAAAAAATCACCCCCCAGGGGGTATGGCCACTCCACAATCCATTCTCCTCCCAGGATCTTAGACATGCACGCACACACACGTGCCAGGCATGAGTTTTAAGCCACTGAGTCCAGGACTTGAACCGCAGTCGACTACTTGGGAGTCTAGCGACGTAACCATTATGCCATCTGCTGGCCTCATAGGGTGTATTTTTAAAAATAATTATTTATTTAATTTTACTTATTATTTTTTTAATTTGACCAGAGAAACAGAGAAAAAGTGAGAAAACAAGCCACCAGGTCTGGGACTCGAACTATGCTCAGCCATGTGGGAGTCCAGTGCCTTAGCCACTATGACACCTGCCGTTCCAATAAAGTGCTTTTGTTTTGTTATTAAATCTATTTAAAAACAACAACAAAACATGATGGGGACTTGCACATGGTGTAATGGTTACATCACTCGACTCCCACATAGTTGATGGAGTCCCAGGCCTGCCAGCTTGAAACGGACACCGGGTGCATGTGCATGCATGCCCAAGATCCCGAGGAGACTACAGAAAGGACTGTGGCATGGCCCTCCACCCTGGGAACTGATTTCTCACTTTCTGTCTCTCTGTTTCTCTGTTTCTGCACCAAGTGCACACACCCTATAGCAAAAATCTCTCTTTAAAGAAAAGAAAGAAGAGGCAATCTGGCCTCATAGCACAGAGATTAAGTGCTATGAACAGAGAGTCAGATGTTACATGGCAGACCACGGTTCAAATCTCTGCCATCAGTGACTTAAATAGTATGCCAGACATGTGTGCGTGTTTACCCAAAAGCCTGACGGGGCGGAGAAATGGAGGAAAAGGGATTGTGTGTGACTACACTCTACTGGGATATTTTCTCTCTCTCACTCTCATTGGCAAGTGCATGCATCTTTTGGCAATAAAATAAAATGTTCATGGAACAACGACATTAAAGTTCAAGTTTATTTTTAAAAAGACATGAAATATCATAAGTAAAACATTTTGAGTATCTTGGAAGTCACAGTATTGCTTTATGGCAACAATCTTTTTTATTTTATTTTTTAAATTTTTGCTATAGGGCATGTGCACTTGCCAGAGACAGAAAAAAGGGGAGAGAGGGAAAATGAGAAAGCACCCTGGAGGGATGGTCACACTGCAATCCCTTCTTCTCCCTTCTGCTCTCAGGATTCTGAGCACGCACATGTGCCCAGCGTGAGCCGGTAGCATGCTCAGTTTGAGGCGGCTGGATCCCAAGTACCTGACTGCACAGTTTGAGTCCCACACTGGACAATAATCTTGTTTTTTTGCTTTTTGGGTTTTTTTTTTGTTTTTTTGTTTTTTTTTTTTTTTTTTTTTTTTTTTTTGCCTTAGGGTGCATGCACTTGCTGGAGAGACAGAGACAGTGAGAAGGAAAATGAATGTGGGATGGCCACGCCGCAGCCCCTTCTCCTCTATTTTTTCCTGAGATCTTGGGCATGCACACAAATGTGCCTGGGATGAGTTTCAAGCCACCAGGTCCAAGACTCAAACCACGGTCAGCCAGGTGAGAGTCCAGCAATGTAACCGCGATGCCATCTGTTGGCCCCAGCAACAATCTTTGCAAATTTTTTATTTATCTTTTCTGAGAGACAGCTATACACCCCAACAGGGACCTCTTCCACCCCTATTCTCAGCTGGTTCTAGCAGCACTCTCAACCTTCAGTTCTAAACGCCCTCTAATGTAAACCATGTTGAGAACAACAAGGTTCTCTATATTTCTTTTTTAAAAAAATAATTATTTTATTTATTCATTCATTTATCTTTCAATTTGACCAGAGAGAGACAGAGGGTGAGAGTGAGAGAGAAAGGAAATGAGAAAGCAAGCCACCAGATTCAGGACTTGAACCCTGGTCGGCCATGTGGAATGTCCAGCGCCTTAACCACCACGCCACCTGCTGGTCCCCTCTATATTTCTTTTTCCTTTAGACTTTATTTTTTTTACCTCTGTAAAGATATGATCCACCGAACCAGCAGTTAGCGTAATGGCTATGTTGCTGGACTCCCATGTAGTTGAACGCGGTTCGCGTCCTGGACCCGGTGGCTTAAAACTCACGCCGGGCGCGTGTGCGTGCGTGCCCAAGATCCCGAGAGGAGAATGGAGGAGAAGGGATTGCGACGTAGCCATCCCCCCTGGGGGGTGATTTCTCGCTTTCTGTCTCTCTGTCTCTCCCTGTCTGTCTGGCGAGTGCACGCGCCCTATAGCAAAAACCTCTCAAAAAAAAAAAAAAAAAAAAAAGATATGATCCAGACTTTTTTTTTTCTTTTTCTTTTTTTTAAAGAGAGAGATTTTTGCTATAGGGCGCATGTACTCACCAAAGAAACAGAGAGAGACAGAGAAACAGAAAGCAAGAAATGACCCCCTGGGGGGATGGTCACACCACACTCCCTTCTCCTTTCTCCTCTCAGGATCTTGGGCACACACGCACACACACACATGCGCCGGGTGTGAGCTTTAAGTCACCAGGTCCGGGACTCAAACCACAGTAGACTATGAGGAAGTCCAGGGATGTAACCATTATGCCACCTGCTGGCCCCATGATCCAAAGATTTAAGCCATAAGATTAAAGGCCAGAAGCAGAAATACTAATAATTTACTCAGCTAAATGTCCAATCATTCTATCATGCCAACCAACATTTGTTTCAGATGAGAATTTTAATACTATATCATTAGACTGATCTTAAGAAGTTTTAAAAAAAAAAGATATATATATATATGTGTGTGTGTGTGTGTGTGTGTGTGGTGTGTGTGTATTTGGAGAGGTTTTCGCTATAGGGCGTGTGCACTCACCAGAAAGACAGAGAGAGACAGAAAGACAGAAAATGAAAAATAACCCCCTGGGGGGATGGCCACACTGCAATCCCCTTTTCCTCCATTCTCCTCTCGGGATCTTGGGCATGCACGTACACATGCCCAGCGTGAGTTTAAGCCGCTGGGTCCAGGACTTGAACTGTGGTCGACTACATGGGAGTCCAGCGACATAGTCATTACACTAACTGCTGGTCCCAAGAAGTTTAAAGATATTTTAAAATATTTTAATCGGGCCCATGACATAGTGGTTAAGGCGACTAGATCCCAAATGGCCACCCATACAGGTGGAGTCTTGAACCTGGTGGCTTGAAAGGCATGCCAGGCGCATATGCAGGTGTGCCCAAAATCCTGAAAGGATAAACGAAAGAGAAGTGCATCGCGGACATCCCCGAGGGGATGGCGCTTTCTCACTTTCTCTCTCCTTCCTCTTTCTCTCTGTGTGTCTCTCCAGAGAGTGCACATGCCCTCTGGAAATTTTTAAAAATAAAATAAAATAAATAACTCTCCAGTTACAAAGCTGGGTGGGTAAAGGAAAGATTGTAACCTGCCATGATGTAATGTAAGCAGTATGTATCCGCGACCAGCAAATGGGACAGTGCCCGAGTAAGAGAAGAAAACCACGCAGGAGGTACACCTCGCTGTGTGTTTCACAAACTGTCAGGAAATACCTGGAGATACTACAGCCGACAACAAAGAAAGGATGGAATGGACGTTATCATCGACGTTCGCAGCACAGATCATGCCTAGGACCTGGTGGTACAGCAGGAACAGTACTGTACCCAAGGGCCAAGGTCCTAGGCTCAGGTGCCGGGACCTTCCTGATAACGCTGTGCGTGCGTGTCTGTGAGCTGGCCAAACTGAGATTCTGGTTCAACGCAGTATGATGACCCTGTTGGGAGGGGTTCTCTCTCTCTCTGAACAAATAAACTTACAAAAAAAGAAAGAAAATATCATGATTTTTAAAACCAGGAGTCATTTTATGTAGAAAAAGGTAAAATGAAATCACTTATTATCTCTAGCAATACTTTGGCTTTCCCCATTTTTTTTAAAGAATTAATTTTTTAAAGAAGTATTTTATTGAACTTTATTTATTTTAATTTGACTAGAGAGAGACAGAGAAACAGAGAAAGAAAGTGAGAAAGCAAGCCGCCAGGTCTAGGACTTGAACGGTGGTCGGCCATATGGGAGTCCACCATGCCACCTGCCTGTCCCTATTTAATAATTTTATTATTATTTCTTAATTTGCTATAAAGTATGTGCGCTCACCAGAGAGAAATGGGGGGTGGGGTGGGGTGGGGAGGAGAGTGAGAAGACAAGCCACCAGGTCCAGGACTCAGACATCAGCCATGTGGGAGTCCAGGGCCATCACACCACGCCACCTGCTGACCCCTCCCTGTATATTTTAAAGACTGAAATTCTATTTGTTTTTTTCTGGAGTCAAACTTCGGTTGAGGTGGAGTGCCTGTCCTCCGTTCATTCTCTCCCCTCTTCTCTCCACGCTCCATCTCCCTGTTCTCTCTCACTGCCTCATTTTTTCAGTGCTCCTCCCCTTCCACAGCTCCCTCCACTCCCTCATCCCTTCTCCTTCCCAACTTTCCCTCCCTCTCCTCTCCTCCCTCCTCTCTTCTTCCTTCGCTCACTCTCGTTTTGATTTTGGTTTGTTGGTTGGTTGTTTAAATTGCCAGGGGGCTCATGCACTAGCCAGAGAGAGAGAGAGAGAGAAAAGAGGGAAAGTGAGAAAGCATCCCCCACCGGGTATGGGCATGCTGCAATCCCTTCTCCATCTCTCCCTCCTTTCAGGATTTTGGGCACACACACACATGCCTGGCATGTTCTCAAGCTGCTGGGTCTGGGACTCGAACCACACAGTCGGCCACGTGGGATCCAGGCACCTCACCCACCACTCACGCGCTGGCCCTTCTCCACTCTTTACTGGGCTCCTCTTCTCTCAGCTTCTCCCCCTTTCCCTCCTTTTCACTGTCTTTCCTCCCCTGGAAACATGTGAGAAGCAATTAGCTCATCCTCGTTTATCCTCAGTAACGCAGTTCTGGCAGACACTGCCTGAGGAGCCAGGCCAGGGAAAGAAGTTTATACAAAGTTGACTGGAACATGGCTCTGAATTTCTGAGTCACAAAAATGAATTTACGCCACTACAATTACAGAACTATACCTCACAAGAGTTGGGTCTGATAGCATTGCAGATGAAAATGTGGGGTAGCAGGAAAAGGGAAGGTGAGAAGCCTGCCCCTCAGATGCCCAGACCCGTGACCATCTCAGGCAGACAGTCTTGGGAACATATCACACCCCCAGAGCGCCCTTCCTGAAACGCAAGGATTCTGGCATCCTCTACGAGGAGGACGCCCAGTCACTTGGCAGCATGTCATCTCAGTGTTTACCATAAAAACTCGTGTTATGTTTCACACAGCTAATTTTCCACGGCCATCTTCAAAACCAGGCATAAGGACGGCCATGTTTCCATGGGGGCTGGGAAAACCAGCGTTTACTGAAAACCTGCTAGTCCCAGACATTTCACAAGGGGTGTCTTTGTTGGCTCACAGCAACCCTGTAAGATGGTACAAACACTCTCACTTAACAACCTGAGGCTCAGCCCCACGCCAAGGTCGTTAAGTGAGATAGTTGCTGAGCAAGAAGCTTAAAATGGATGTCTTGTGGTGTGTCCTGGCACCAGAGGGTATGTAGTTTTCAATAGATAACATGTGAACGCTAGAATAATGTGATTCTAGTCATACAAAAAGCATACAGTATGCACTACTGTCCACCAGGGATGGGGAGGAATAGTAAAAACGTCTTTGCCCATTCTCCCCACGTAAACGGATGTCTGGGAGTGAGCACGCTTGCTCTTGGGCATCACCCCTCGCGATGGGAAAGAAAGGAAAGCAGCACGGACAAGGGCCGCAGGGCTAGCTCTAGTTCTGTCCCTCTCTGGCCACTGTGATCATGGGCCAGTCTGTTTTCTCATCTGTAGAATAGGGATAATAACAGCCCCTCCTCATGGACGATATACCTGGGTCTTTTTTCCTCCTTAAGAATTTTATTTATTTACATTTAATGACATATCTCTTTACAGCATAATTTTTTTCCCCAGCATGAATACCATGCATATCAGTCAAGACAAAGGTATTACTATATATATATTTATTTATATATTATCATCAGCAAATGCTTCTCATATTTTGTCAGTTAAACATAGGTTTACTTTTTTAAAAATAATTATTTATTTTATTTATTTATTCATTTATTTTCATTTGACCAGAGAGAGAGAGGCAAAGTGAGAAAGTAAGAAGGCAAGCCACCAGGTCCAGGACTCAAACCGTGGTCAGCCATGTGGGAATGTCCGGCGCCTGAACCACCACGCCACCTGTTGCCCCCATACTTTTACTTTTTTTTTTTTTCCTTCCCCTTTCCCCTCCTTCCCTCCCACACTAAATTTTTTTTTCCCCACCATTCAACATACCTGTTTAATGACCCTCAGATTTAAGACTAGGTCTCCAGTGCAGGGAATCCCTTTTCTCGGTCTTCGTCTTGTTCCCACAATTGGTTAGTTATTCACTATACGAAGTGTTCACAATCACACAAGACTATATATTCTGTTTATAAACTTACACTTTATTGTACACCATAGTATTCAGAATAAATAAAAATTATTATGCTGGATTTATACGGGGTTGTTGGGAAACTCATGATGCATTTTTGCAAAGAGAACTACATCATGAGTTTCCCAACAACCTAATATTATTGTGTTGTGGTGTGTCTTGTCACTTTCTGGTGCTTATCTAATGTCTGATTTTTGTATGATAGAATTACATTGTTCTTGGGGCTGGCAAGTGGCATGGTGGTTAAAGGCGCTGGACTCCCACATGGCCGACCACGGTTCAAGTCTCGGACCTGGTGGCTTGCTTTCTCACTTCCTCTCTCTCTCTCTGTCTCTCTCTGATCAAACTGAAAAATAATAATGATATAATAATAAATAAAGTTAAAATAAAAATAATTCTTTAAAAAAAAAAAAAAGAATTACATTGTTCTAGTGCAGTCTTATGTGATTGCTATTGAAAAACGCATACCCTATGGTGCCAAGACACATCACAAGACATCCACCTTTAAGCTCCTTGCTCAGCGACCAACCTACTTAACAACCAGGCACAGGGATGGCACTGGGGTCCTTAAGCCAGAGTGCTCGCACCACCTTACAGGGCCGCTGTGAGATCAACAAAGGCACCCCTTACAAGATGCCTGGGACTAGGCAGTTCTCAATAAATGCTGGTCTCCCCAGCCCCCATGGAAACATGGTTACCCTTAATTAAGATTAGTTTTGATCATTCCCAACTTCATATTTAGTCATCAGTGAAACAGCAATAAATTACCTAAAAATTTGTCTGAAGTCTATCAGACTTAGCTGGGGAAAGTTGCTCTTTAAATTAGGTGTTCACTTTTTCTTTCTTTAGAAAAGCCCACATAGTCTTTCAATTTGATCGATTTTAACTCACATGAGACAACACTTTCTTAATGGCTAGACAGGATTCATTCATTTCACAAAGCAAATGAGAGCTGTAAATTAATAACTACAGTCAGCTGATATTAACAGAGCACTTACTGTTTCCAAAAACCTGGCTAAGTTGGGGCCAGCAAGCTGCATGGTAGTTAAGATGCTGGGCTCCTACATGGCTGACCATGGTTCAGGTCTAAGACCCGTTGGCTTGAAATATACACCATGTGTACCCAAAATCCCAAGAGAAAAACGGAGAAGGGATTGTGGCGTGGCCACCCCCCGCTATGGGGTGATTTCTCACTTTTCCTCTCTGTCTCTGATTTCATGCACCCAATGGCAAAAAACTGAAAACAAACAAACAAAAAAACCAGACTAACCATTCATATATTTTTTAATGTCAACAATCCCATAAGGTAGCTACTACCATTATTCTCATTTTACTAGTGAGGGCTCTAAGGCTAAAAGATTTTAAATAACCCCATGGCAGTCAGCATAGAGCGATGTGTCTGTGCTTATAAACACGATCATACGTAATGTCTTTGCAACAAAAGCTTTCCCTGTGTCTTACATCATCCAGAAGGACAACAAATTGTTACATGATAGAATTTTTGAAATCTCCCTCTAGGGGTCCAGCAGGTGGAAGAGTACTTAAGGTGCTAGACTCCCATGGGATCCACCACAGTTCAAGTCCTGGACCTGGCTACTTGAAACTCATGCAGGGTGTATGTGTGTGCCCAAAATCCTGAAAGGAGAGGGGACTGCGGTGTGGCCATACCCACTGTGGGGTGATTTCTTGCTTTCTGTCTCTGTCCTGCAACAGCATGCACCCTATAGCAAAAATGTCTCTAAAGAAATAAATCTCCCTCGGGACCAGCAGTTAGTGTAATGGCTATGTCGCTGGACTCCCATGTAGTCGACCGCGGTTCGAGTCCCGGACCTGGTGGCTTTAAACTCATGCCGGGTTCATGTGCGTGTGTGCACAAGATCCCAAGAGAAGGGATTTCAGCGTGGCCATCCCCCTGGGCGGTGATTTCTCACTTTCTATCTCTCTCTGTCTTTCTGGCGAGCGCATACTCCCTACAGCAAAAACCTCTCAAAAAGAAAAAAAATAGTAAGTAAATAAATCTCCCTCGATCTATATTCCCACAATTGTAGCAGACTTTTGAAAGCCACCTCTTTCACTGCCCTATTTCATAAAGAATCTAAAATGCTACCACCAAATCCCAAAATAAAAGTAGGGATTTAATCAGCTGCTTCTATGAACTGTCTGCTAGTCATCCTTTAATAATTATTGCTTTGGGGGGCGGCAGGTGGTGTGGTGGTAAAGGGCACTGGACTCCCATATGGCCAACCATGGTTTGAGTCCGGACCCGGCGGCGCTCGCTCGCTCGCTCTCAGCCCCCCCCCCCCCCGTTTCTGGTCAAAACAAAATAAGTAAATAAATAAAGTTAAATAAAATATTTTAAAGGTAATAATAATTGTTTTCCCCTTACTCGCGTTGCTCTTAAATAACAGCTATTTCATATCATCCCATAAATGTGAGAAGCAGTCACCATGGTCTCATAGAGGAAACTACCAAAAACTGCCAGTGAGTTCTGGAGAGGGGGAAGACACAGCAAAACTTCCGACTGGACTCCCAACTCCTCTACAGCATGCAGGAAAGCTGGCTGCACCGGGGCTTTACTGCAGCCGGAGCGGTGAGACGCCAGGGCCGGCCGTGGCTCACCGGGGGCGGCGGCGGCGCGGTCCCGGGTCTGGAGCTGGGAAGCGTGTGGCCGGCCTCCACGCGCTCAGCTGCTCGCCGCTCCCCGCCGCGGCCGGCAGGTTTTGAAGCGGGATTGGAGGAGGGTATTTCCAGTTCGGAGGGGAATGGCTCGCAGGCTCGAGCTCTTTCCAGGGCAGGTGACACTCGGTTTATCCAAAAGCACGAACCTAAGAAGTCCACGCAGCAGTGCACGCAGTCGCCGCGGTGGGCGCCCACTGCTCGGGGAAGAGGCTGCTCCACACCCCGGGTGAACGGCCCCACGCCAGCTCACCTGCGCCCAAACGACCCGCCCAGGCCCAGGGAACCCGGCTGCGGCGGCCTCGAGGGCTAGCGGCAACCCCGGCTTCGCCCCCACGTCCCCGCGGCTCGGCGCGCACCTGTGCCTCGAGGACGGCCTTCGCCCGGGAGCGCATGGGAGGTGATGCCAGGCCCGAGGGGACGGACGCGAGTCAATCCCCACGGCAGTGAGCGCACCTGGAGTGGCCCTGCCGGCCGCTCCCCAACCCACCAGCCCAGGCCGGGCGCCCACCTGCAGCCGCCTCCGCCGGTCGACCGCCCGCAGCCTCACCTCCCGCCGCAGCCTCTTCTGCCGCCATCGCAGGAGCCACTCCGCCGGCTCCGCGGCCCCGGGGCTGGCAGCATGGAGGAGACCCGGGCCCGCCCTGCTCCGGCCCAGGCGGCGGCCTCGGAACAGGGGGACGGGCACCCGCGGGGTTCTGCCCGGTGCCGCGGCGGCCGTCACCGCAGCCCCTGGACGCGCAGCAGACGCCGCCTCGCCGCCCGGCCGGCCGCAGCTACTGAGCATGCGGACTGGGCTCAGTATGCGCCCGCTCTGGGCGCCGCGGGCTCCAGACGGAGAAAGGGACCCGGGCGCGGGGCGGAGTCACGGCAGGCACCGCCCCGCCGACCCTCCTGCGCGAGGCGAAGCGGAGAAAGAAGGCAGGTTGCCAACTGGCTTCCACCATCGCATGCAGATTTGTGGTCCGCGTGTTGCAAAGGCTGGAGTCGTAGACTTAGAGGGAGAGGGAAGCATGAATGAAAACCACTGTGAAGTGGGGTAACAGAGGGGCATGGGTGAGGACCCTGGAAAAGGGACGTCCCGGCACATGGGGCTTCTCTGCGTAAAGAAGGGCTTAGCTGCAGACACGAGGGTGGTCACAGAAGAAGCCGTTTGGCTCCTGGAGCAGCTGAATAAATCCAGAAGCAAGGTCCTTGGGGGAGGTGGAGTCACGTGATAGCCCTTCATCTATGACGACGTTTCTAGAACACACCGATGTGCTCCCCTTCCCTGGTCCCTAGACTGATTACTTGGTTGCAGTTTTCCCAGTGAGGTAGTGGAGGAAATGAGCAGAGAAAATGCTGAACTTTCGCATCAACCAGCCTAAATCTAATCATTGTCCTGCAAGGACTCAACAGCGTCTTAACTAGCGGCTGCTGTGTCCTGAGAGTCATTGCTAAGAGTGTGGGCAAGGGGGCAGAAGTGTTCCCAAACAGAAATGGCATGAGCGGAGAAAAAGTTGCAATCTTAGGACTGGGAGTTGATGCAGCTGTAGATGCAGAAAGAGGTGCTGAAGACTGTGCAACCCTGAGTAACACACCAAGACACATCCCTAATTGAAACCATTCTTGAAACATCTCCCTCCTAGCTTTGACTTGGAACTCTGCCCCAGTACCAACACTGACTTCTGCTGGTAGCTCTGAAAGAGTTTCACAGAGGGCCCGGTAGTCTTAAAAATCCACCCTAGGTGGGGCCAGCAGTTGGCATAATGGCTATGCCGCTGGACTCCCATATAGCTGACAGCGGTTCGAATCCCAGACTTGGTGTCTTAAACTCACGCCAGGCACGTGTGCGTGTGTGCCCAAGATCCAGAGAGGAGAATGAAGGAGAAGGGATTACGGTGTGGCCATCCCCCCCTGGGGGGTGATTTCTCGCTTTCTGGCTCTCTTTCTGGCGAGCGCACACACCCTATAGCAAAACCTCTCAAAAAAAAAAAAAAAAAAAAAAAAAAAAAAAAAATCCACCCTCGGTTTCTCTGAACCTGTTCACCTCTGGTTTTTCAGACAAGTGTACACCATTTGAAGTGATTTACCCAGGCTGTGGGAGGCAAGGGGTCTCTCAGACCTGTGCATGTTTTAAACAGAACCTTAACTGGGAAGTGAAATTGCTAGGGCCCTGGTTACAATGTAGGTAATACTGCTGTCTACATCACCTTGCTGGTGAAGCGATTTTCTCTTTATCGCCTTGAACCTCACAGCAGCCTCTGGGAGGGGAGTTGAACACCTACAGTTCTTATCAGAGGCGATGATGATTTTGGCCAGGATCACTGCAGAAGCAGAGTCTTAAGCCTGGCCTCTTTCTTATGCGTTCCTATCATGGTGTTCAGTAAACTGGCCTGTGAATCATTGCAGTTCTCATTTCTCAGAAATGATGATTCACTTCCACCAAAAGCCTGAAAACAAGAGAGGAGGAATCCAGAATCTAAACTGTGAAAGCAGGAAGTATAACGCACCAGGAAAGCAGACCCTCAGGATTTCACCGGGCAGATCACTCTCATCGTTTACTCAGTGTTCTCCCGGTGATTCAGGTTTCAGTCCTACTTGCTGCTTGATTTTTAATTTTATGTATTTATTTTTTTTTTAAATTTGACCAGAGAGGAGCAGAGAGAAAGAAAAAAAATAATAAATAAAGGAGAGGGAAAGTGAGAAATCAAGCTGCCAGGTCCAGGACTTGAACTATGTTTGACAATGTGGAAGTCCAGCCCCCTTAACCACCACACCACTTGTTTTTTTCTTTATGCTCTAAAACTTTACTTTATAAGACATGATTTTTTTCTTTTTTGAGAGTAGTTAGGTTATACCCCATAAGGTAAGACAGAGGAAGCAGTCATTTCCAAAGGGTCTTCAAAAATTAATGAAAAGAGCCTATTATGAAAAAACTATACATGGATCTCAAAACTGGCACCAAAATAAACTTGTACTTTAATTCTGTTTTTACAGAAACTTTTGTAAGTCCTTTCATATTTTCTCCTCAGGAAAAATGTGAGAAAAGTCATTTGAAAAGATTCACAGAATGCATGCTATGGTTCCTTCTAGTCAAGACCGATCCCTTGCCAAAAACAAAAAACAGAAACAGCCTTGCTCTCCAGGAATCATTGCTCACCCTTAAGTGAACTTTGTTCATTAACTTTGTTTCGTATCTAAGGACTCAGCCAAGAACAATACTGTTTTTGAGGTAGAACAAATACATCTTTGCCCACCTGGAATTAGGCACCAGGCCTCACAAGCTATAAACTATCCTTTTCAACCACTGCTAGAATTATAACAATGTAGCTTAGTTGAGGAGGGGGTTCCTTTAAAGCACTTAGATATTAGATTTGGTCCAGGACCAAAAAAATCCACCTGCTTCACTTCATTTGTGGTTAAATGGAAGATACTATTTTCAACGATGCATTATAATAACAACCAGGGCCAGCAGGTGGCGTGGTGGTTAAAGTGCTGGATCCACACTGGTGACCATGGTTTGAGTCCCAGACACAGTGACTTGAAAATCTCGCTGAGTATGTGTGCGTGCATGCTCAGAATCCTGAGAGGAGAGTGGAGAAGAAGGAATTGTAGTACAGCCGTACTCCCTGGGGGATGATTTTTCATTTTCCCTCTCTCTGTAGCTCTGTCTCTCTCAGGCAACTACAATAACTAACAATCACCCAGTGCTGAGTTCCCAAGTGACTAGGGAAAATAACAATCGATTATTACTTGTAACTACCCATTTTTCCTACCCTGCTGTCAGCCTTCTTATGGAGGGGGAATCCTGGGAAAGATTCCTGGATTTGCTAAGCAAGTTGATGGGTAGGCGTGCAAATGAGCAAAGGGAAGGCCCAAAGTCCCTGTGTGTTTAGATAGGGAGACCCAGAGTAGTCTTCGGTATCAGAAAGGTCAGCTTGCGCTTGGCCTGGGAAGGGCAGAAGCAGAGGAGAGGGAGAAGAGGAGATGGGGAGAGAGAAGAGGAGATGGGGTGAAGAGAGCGGTGGCAGCTGCACAGGGAGGGCAAAGTTGAGAAAGGCTTTTCAGAAGGGTGTTTAGGGAGCTCCATTGCATAATACAAATACTCTAATATTTCCCTGGAAAATAACAATGTACGCAAAAGCTACATTCCTTTTCAGTATTTTTGGAGTTGTATTTATGTGTTTATTAAATAAAGTGAACCGAGGATCACCAGGTGGGATGGTGGTTGAGGCAGCTGGAGCCCACGTGGCTGGCTGCACAGTTCGAGTCCCAGACCCAGAAGCTTGGAGTACATGAATCCCAAAAAGGAAAAATGGAGGGGAGGGGATTGTGGTGTGGGAGTGACCATCTCCCCCAAAGGGTGCTTTCTTACTTTCTGTGTCTCTCTGATGAGCACACTTGCCTTCTAGCAAATTAAAAAGAAAAGAAACAAACAAATCAGTCTTCAGTGGAGTATAGGGCCATCCACAAAATGCAATTATTTAATTCATTTGTTCATAAATATATACTGAATAACTACTCTGTGCCAAGCATTGCTGTAAACACTCACTTTTGTACTTCACCTACTGTGTACCTCACAATAACCAATGAGGCAGGTATTAGCTCCTTTTAGAAAAGTCCTCTAGTGTCCTTACCTTAGCTCTGTGGTTCCCAGAGTTTGATATGTATGAGAACGTGCAGTGTCGGACCCACCCCAGAGACTGATTTAGTAGGCATGGGTTGAGACACACAAAATCCCTATTTCATTCATCTTAGTTGATTGTGAAGCAGTTCCTCTGAGTGCTGTACTTTTAAGAAATATTGCTCTGACTTGACAAAAAATGAATTTTCTTAAGTGTGGGTTGTCACAGAGGATAAGGTGGGGGGAATCAATATTTCTACTAGCAAGAAGACAGGCATAGAAAAACATTAAAATTCCAAGAAAATTACAGGGAGGAACAAAACTTGGACAAAAATGACTCTTTATAGAATTATTGCCTTTTTTTTCCCTTAGGGATTATGTATTTTTTTTTTTGTGTGTGTGTGTGGGTGTGTGTGTGTGGTGTGTCAAAGGCTGAACTAATATTTATTTTTCCAGGTTTTGAACACACTTTTTTTTTTTAAAGAATTATTTAACTCATTCATTCATTTACTTTAATTTGACCAGAGGGAGATGGAGAGAGAGGAGAGAAAGTAAGAAAGCAAGCCACCAGGTCTGAGACTTGAACTGCAGTCAGCTATATGGGAGTGTCCAGCGCCTTCACCACCACGCCACCTGCTGGCCCATTTTGGACACTCTTAAAGAAGGCATGGTGCTCCAGGTCCTCCTCAGTCTCCAGTATTGTACAGGAATTGTACAGGAGAGCTCTTTTAAGTTCTGTTCATGATTACTCAAGAAAACAAGGCAAAATAAAGAAGCTAGGCCAAATATTGACAGTTTTCCTTTCTTGTTATGAGTGTTCCCCTTTGGAAAGACTTAAAAAGTCACCCTGCTTAGAAACTTGATCATAAGGTGTTTGTTTTGTTTGTTTGTTTTTAGATTTCTGCCATAGGGTACATATACTTGCCAGAGAGAAAGAGAGAGTGAGAAATCCTCCCCCCAGGAGGGGACGGGGCTATGCTCCAACCCCTTCTCTTCCAGTCTGTCAGGATTTGGGGCACACAGGCGCTGGTGCCCCAGGGTGATTTTCAAGCCTCTAGGCTTGGGATTCGAACTGCAGAGTTGGCCATGTGAGAAAAATGCCACCTGGTGGTTCAACCCTATTCTAACATGGTAAAGTAATTAAAAGATAACTTGGTGGTGCTTGGCATTTCACCTGAGAAATGTTTTGATTTCCATTAGTCAAAGCCCAGCTTCCCAACTTAGACAAATAATTTGAGCCAATGGTAATTACACCACCCACCCCTGGCTTGGTCTTGAGAAAAAAAGATGTTAATGATAATTGCTATTTCTGATGTAACAGGGACCAACAAAGAGACGATCTGCTCGGTGAACAGGAGAGGGGAGGGATGGCAGAAGCACTAAAAAGCCCACACTGTAGTCAGTACATCCATCCTGTCGGCGTGATGTTGAAACCCAGCCCTATTCCTGGCGCTCAGCAGCTGAGCCGTGGCCTAGGACAGTGGTTCTTGGTGCTCCTGTTGTACTGATGGGTCAGGAGTGACTTCATGGACCAGCCTTCAGTTCCTATTTAGGCAATGGCAGAGGTAGCAACAGAATCTTTAGGTAAGCCCATTGCTATAAACCTGTGGGCACCCTGCTGATCTTCTAGCTTGTCAAAAGAACCCTCATTTTGTTCTGTTATCAGCAGGCCATATGCTTTAGGTAGCACCCACCCCAGTAATAGGTGTGATGCTTGATGCATTTTTTATTTTTAAGAGAGATTTTTGCTTTTGGGTGTGTGTGCTCACTGGAGAGACAAAGAGACAGAAAGCAAGAAATCACCCCTCAGGGGATCTGGCCACACTGCAAAATTCCTTCTCCTCCATTCTTCTTTGAGGATTTTGGGTACATACGCACATGTACCGGGTTGAGTTTTTAAGTCACTGGGTCTGGGACTCGAACCTCAGACTTGTGGGAGTCCAGCAACAGAACCATTATGCCATCTGCTGGTCCCGATGCTTGATTAGTTTTAAGTCAGTCACCAGCCCAACTATTAATACTAGTTTAGGAATGGTTGGATGTACAATGATGGCTGATACGACGTGAGAAATGCCTTGCTTAGAATGTTTCTGGGAAAGATTCTCCTTATTCTTAAAAAATGACTAAGTTAATACATATAGCAATGTAGCTGTTCTTTCTAGACAGTATCTAACAATAGATTTCTGCTGGTTGACTATTTTCTTAGTGAACTTTGGAACTAAGGTAGTGACTGGGATTGGTGACCTGGCTAAGTATTTTGAAACACATTTTGAACAATATGGTTTAGTGTTAACAGGGAAATAATTTTTTCTTACTCAAAAAAAAAAAAAAAAAAAAAAGAGTGGGGACTAACATGTAATTTCTCCTGGAGCCAGCAGGTGGCATAGTGGTTAAGGGCACTGGACTCCCACATGGCCGACGGCTGTTTGAGTCTCAGACATGGTGGCTTGCTTTCTCACTTTCTCTCTTTCTCTGTCCCTCTCTGATCAAAATTAAAATGAATAAATAAATTTAAAAATAAAGTTAAAGTCAACACTGTAAGGACGACAGAGTAGAAAAGTTGAAAAACCCTGTGTCGATGTTTCTGAGAGGCTAGATTGATTCTCCTGGAAGCTTTCTACCTTGTGTCTTAGTGTAAGAATAACTTTAAATTATGTCTTTCTGCTCTGTAGAGATAAAATTTAACCTTTGCCTTTGCCGGATGCCCTTGTGATAAACTGCCCTTGTGATAAACTGCCCCGACAGACTTAATTATGCAAACCTCCAGGAATGGAGCAAAAGGAATGTGGACATGGAACTAGAAAGACAACCCATGCACGTGTGTCACAAGACTGCCACCCTTCCCCCTAGAAATGAACTACCCGTTAAACTTCCGCATACCTTCTCCTGCTTATAAAAAGACCTATAACCCTAAAAACGGGGTCCTCGCTCAGGCCTGCTGCGTCAGGTGTTTGCTTGGACCCCAGCCGGCTGGAAAAATAAAACCTCTTGCATTTTGCATCAAGAACCGACTCTTGTGGTTGATTGGGGGTCGCGTACCCTCTGGACGGAAAGCGCGCCAAGCCAGGCGGCCGGCGCCCTAACATTTTGGGGGCTCGTCCGTGATATCGCGGCTACCCATCATCTACAACGTCGGCCTTGGAGGTAAGCCTAAAAAAACCCCTGATTGTTTGTCGACTTTCTTGTTTGTTTCAGTGTGGTACCCAATAGTCTGTTTCAGGTTTCGCAGCCGTTCGGCCTATTGTAAAATAGCCGAACTGTGGTTGGTAGACGTGCCCGGAGAACCACAGGCTGCAGCCCTGGGGGACGCCCTAAGGGCGGAGGAGGATTAGGGACGCCTGATCGTCTCCTACGGTAAGGGTGCAGGTCGGGTACATATTTTGGCCTGCGCCCGTCTGAATCTGTCCTAAGATTGTGGAAAACAAAAATCGGTAGTTACTTTCTGTTTGTCTTGTCCTGTTCTTTGTTCTGTTGTTTGTACTCTTAACCTAACCATTGACGATGGGGCAGACTGTGGTGACTCCTTTAAATTTGACTCTCAGACACTGGACTGAAGTGAAGGGAAGAGGTCGCGACCTGTCTGTAGAAATTAAAAAGGGACTCTGGCAGACGTTTTGTGCCTCTGAGTGGCCCACCTTTGGTGTTGGGTGGCCACCCGAAGGCACGTTTGACCTTAACGCTATCCTTTCCATCAAAGACATTGTCTTTCAGAAGGGACCAGGAAGTCATCCGGACCAGCAAGCGTACATCATCGTTTGGCAAGATCTGATCCAAAACCCACCTTCGTGGGTTCGACCATGGTTGCCCAGGCCCCGTCCAAACCCCCCTCAGGTCCTGGTGGCCCAGTCCCCCAAGCCTCCAGAGGGTTCAGACCTTACCAAACGTCCTAAGCGAATCTATCCAGAGACCCAAGACCTCTTTCTCCTAGACACCCCTCCCCCATACCCCCCATCCCTTCTGCTAAATGAAGAAAGGCGCAGAGACCCCGGAGTGCCACCTAACGTTAGACTTGGTCCTTCCGCCCCCTCTGAGGGTGCCCTTCTAGGGCCTGCTCAGGGCACTAGGAGTCAACGTCGCGCACTCCCGTCTCCTGATACCACTGTGGCACTGCCCTTACGGGCCTATGGGCCCCCACCTCCGCCTACTGACGAGGGGCTACCTCCCCTACAGCCTCTCCAATATTGGCCCTTTTCTTCCTCTGACCTTTACAACTGGAAAACTAACCACCCCCCTTTCTCCGAGGACCCCCAGCGCCTAACCAGCCTGGTAGAGTCCCTAATGTTCTCTCATCAGCCAACATGGGACGATTGCCAGCAGCTCCTGCAGACTCTCTTCACCACCGAAGAGAGAGAGAGGATCTTACTCGAAGCAAGAAAAAATATCCCGGGGGCAGATGGACGTCCCACTCAGCTTCCTAACCTTATCGAGGCTGCTTTTCCTCTCTCTCGACCCAACTGGGACTACAATTCGGCAGAAGGTAGGGAGCGACTGACAGTCTATCGCCAGGCTCTAGTGGCTGGCCTCCGTGGGGCTGCCAGGCGCCCCACTAATTTGGCTAAGGTAAGAGAGGTTATGCAGGGGGCTACAGAACCCCCGTCAGTGTTTCTTGAGCGTCTCATGGAGGCATTCAGGCGGTTTACCCCTTTTGACCCTGCTTCTGAGGGACAGAGAGCCTCCGTAGCTATGGCCTTCATTGGACAATCAGCATTAGATATTAAGAAAAAACTCCAGAGACTCGATGGGTTGCAGGATCTCTCTTTACAGGACTTAGTTAAAGAAGCAGAAAAAGTATATTATAAAAGAGAAACAGAAGAAGAAAGAGAACAGAGGAGGGAAAAAGAAAGGGAGGAAAGAGAGAGTAAAAAGGAAAAAAGACAAGAAAAAAACCTAGCTCGGATCCTGGCCACTGTAGTGCGGGAAAGGGGACAAGAACGGGGCCCCAACAAGGGACTAAAGCCTAGTCGTATCCCACTAGACAAAGACCAGTGTGCTTATTGTAAAGAAAAAGGACATTGGGCAAAAGACTGTCCTAAAAGGGCCAAGAAAAACAAAGTGCAGCCGCCCCTTCCGGCCGAAGTACTTGCCCTGCACGAGGACTCAGACTAGGGGGGACGGGGCTCGGAGCCCCTCCCCGAGCCTAGGGTAACTCTAAAAGTGGAGGGGAAGCCAATTAATTTTTTAGTCGACACTGGGGCCCAACACTCAGTGTTACTGGCACCATCGGGGCCACTTTCCAAGAAAAAATCTTGGGTCATAGGGGCAACCGGGTACCAGCAGTATCCATGGACCACCAATAGAACAGTTGACCTCGGAAGAGGCCTAGTGACCCACTCCTTCTTGGTCATTCCTGAATGTCCGGCACCCCTCCTTGGGAGAGACTTACTTACCAAAATGGGGGCACAGATTAATTTTACCCCACGGGGTCCAAAGGTTACTCCGGACGTGCAGACATTAGTCCTAACTGTACGCCTACAAGATGAACACCGGCTTTTTGAAAGTCAAGATAGTAACACTGGCCCCCTTCATGCTTGGCTGCAAAAATATCCTAAAGCCTGGGCCGAGACAGCTGGAATGGGATTAGCCACCAACAGGCCCCCAATACTAATAGAACTAAAAGCTACAGCTACCCCTGTGGCACTACGCCAATACCCTATGACTAAAGAAGCCCGAGAAGGTATCAGGCCTCACATACAACGCCTCCTACACCTGGGTATTCTTAAAAAATGCCAGTCTCCTTGGAATACCCCCTTGCTGCCCGTAAAAAAACCCGGCTCAAGTGACTATCGCCCTGTGCAAGACTTGCGGGAGGTCAATAAGCGGGTACAGGACATCCATCCCACAGTACCTAATCCATATAACCTGCTAAGTTCTCTACCTCCAGAACGGGACTGGTATACTGTCTTAGACTTAAAGGACGCTTTCTTCTGCCTGCGACTGCACCCCTCCAGCCAGAATATATTTGCCTTTGAATGGAGGGACCCCGACACGGGGATCACGGGACAATTAAGATGGACTCGACTCCCTCAGGGTTTCCGGCACTCGCCTACTATTTTTGATGAAGCCCTCCATCAGGACCTCGCACACTTCCGCGCCAGCCACCCTGAGGTGACCCTCCTACAGTATGTAGACGACTTGTTGCTCGCAGGAGCAACCGAAGAAACATGTCGGCAGGGCACTGGACTGCTGCTAGAAGAACTGGCCCGCCTGGGGTATCGCGCCTCTGCTAAAAAGGCCCAAATCTGTCAACAAGAGGTAACATACTTGGGCTATACTTTAAGGGGTGGAAAGAGGTGGCTCACCGAAGCCAGAAAACGGACTGTAACCCAGATCCCCGTTCCTCGCACGCCCAGGCAAGTGCGAGAATTCTTGGGGACGGCGGGATTCTGCCGCCTATGGATACCGGGGTTCGCCGCTATGGCTGCTCCTCTTTACCCCCTGACTAAAGAGGGAACCCCCTTCGAGTGGGGCGTTGACCAACAACAGGCTTTTGATGACATAAAAAAAGCCTTACTATCAGCCCCGGCTTTGACCCTGCCTGATGTGACAAAACCTTTCACTCTATATGTAGATGAAAAAAAGGGGGTGGCCCGAGGGGTGCTCACGCAACCCTTAGGGCCTTGGAAAAGACCGGTGGCCTATCTCTCAAAAAAACTGGATCCAGTGGCTGGGGGATGGCCGGCTTGCCTGAGATCGATAGCGGCTGTGGCGACACTGGTAAAAGATTCTGACAAATTGACTATGGGACAAAAATTACTAGTCATTGCCCCACACGCTTTAGAGAGCATCATCCGGCAGCCCCCCGACCGATGGCTGTCCAATGCTCGTATGACTCATTACCAGAGTCTCTTGTTAGACAAGGACAGGGTCCAGTTTGGACCCCCGGTCAATCTCAACCCTGCCACGCTGCTGCCAGAGACCTCCGCCAAGGGGGCTGTCTTCCATACCTGCCAAGAAGTCCTGGCGGAAGAAACCGGAACCCGACGGGATCTCCAAGATCAGCCGCTACCAAATGCCCAGCTGACCTGGTTCACTGATGGAAGCAGCTACATCATAGAAGGTAAAAGGGTGGCAGGGGCGGCTGTAGTGGACGACGACCAGACGGTCTGGGTGAGTAGCTTGCCTGAGGGAACATCAGCCCAGAAAGCTGAACTCATCGCCTTGACTCAGGCCCTGCGTCTGGCAGAGGGAAAGGTCATAAATATTTACACTGATAGCCGGTATGCCTTCGCTACCGCCCATGTCCATGGGGCTATCTATAGACAACGAGGCTTACTGACCTCAGCTGGTAAAGATATCAAACATAAAGAACAGATCTTGGAATTGCTAGAGGCTATACACCTCCCTAAGAAGGTCGCTATTATCCACTGCCCCGGGCATCAAAAGGCAAAATCCCGGGTAGCAGAGGGAAACCGGCGAGCAGATCAGGCGGCTAAGCGGGCGGCCCAGGGGCTTAATATACTACCACTACATGAGACGATCGACTCAGGTCCCTCGGGTGAGACTCTTTCATATTCCGAACAAGACCTACTAGAAATAAATAAAATGGGACCTCACTCCGTGACCCCAGAGGGGGTACGTAAGACTGTCGAGGGAAAGACTATCCTCCCTCGAGAACAAGCAATTGCTTTCCTCGATCAGCTTCATAAGTTGACACACCTAGGCTCAAAACATCTAATTACCTCAGTCCGGCAGTCCTCGTTCCATGTCATAAACCTGCGCAGACTCGCCGAAACAATAGTTAACCGATGCAGACCCTGCCAATTAGTTAACGCCTACCCAGACAAGACACCACAAGGAAAGCGGCTTCGTGGACATCGTCCGGGAAGTTACTGGGAAGTGGACTTTACTGAAATAAAACCAGGCAAATATGGCTACAAGTATCTGCTAGTGCTGGTTGACACATTCTCAGGGTGGGTCGAAGCCTTCCCCACTAAAAAAGAGACTGCTCAGACAGTTGCCAAGATAATCCTAGAAGAAATCTTCCCGAGATTCGGGGTGCCACTGGTTATTGGGTCCGACAACGGCCCCGCTTTTGTTGCCCAGATTAGTCAGGGACTGGCCAGGGTCCTGGGGTCTGACTGGAAATTGCATTGTGCTTATAGGCCCCAAAGCTCAGGACAGGTTGAGAGAATGAATAGAACCCTAAAAGAGGCCATGGCAAAATTGGCTTTAGAGACTGGCATAAAAGATTGGACAGTCCTCCTTCCCTTCGCCCTGTTCCGCGCGCGAAATACACCTGGCCCCTTCGCCTTAACCCCTTTCGAGATTCTATATGGGGCACCGCCGCCTTTGACTAATGTATACCTCTCTTGTTCCCACTCCCAAGCTTCTCAATCTCTTTATGCTAGACTAAAAGCCCTTGAATTTGTCCAAAAAGAAACTTGGGCTCAACTTGCAGAGGCCTACAAGCCAGGAGACTCCCAGGTGCCTCACCAGTTCCAGGTTGGAGATTCAGTGTTCATCCGACGACATAGAGCGGCCACCCTCGAACCTCGGTGGAAGGGACCGTACCTGGTGCTGCTGACCACTCCAACAGCAATAAAGGTTGATGGCATCGCTTCTTGGATCCACGCCTCCCATGCTAAACCAGCGCCTCCGCCAGACCCCACTTGGAAGGTGGAAAAACTGGATCACCCACTCAAGCTCCGCATTCGCCGCGGCAGTCTTGCTCCTCCTGATGCCTCTGCCTGCGATAAGTAGTGCCAACCCCCATAAGCCCCTGTCCCTTTCTTGGGTAATCTCCCGTGTGGGTGATAACCACGTTGTTAACATCACCACTCGCACGGCCCCATTGGGGACTTGGTTTCCCACCCTAGAATTTGATCTCTGTGACCTCGTGGGTGACTTGTGGACTAAGTCCATCCAGGATCCCTTCAGGCTGCAGTATGGATGTGCGGGTCCGGGCACTAAATCAGGCACCTACGATCATTACTTTTATGTCTGCCCTGGTAGCAACTCTTACAAATGTGGGGGCACCGCACATTTCTTCTGTTATGATTGGGATTGTGTGTCCACCGGCTACATTTCTTGGACTCCGCCACACCCAGATCCTCTGATAACTGTTACTAGAGGGCCATGGCGAGGCCCTAACACCTGGGACGCTTGCAAAGGTACCCTCACTAGATGCAACCCCGTTCAGGTCACCTTTACTGCTGAGGGTAAGCGAAGAACCCAAGATTGGCTCATCGGGAAAATGTGGGGCCTTAGACTATATGCCACGGGGGCGGATCCCGGCATCGCCTTTTCCATCAGGCTGCGCGTACAAGACCCTCCTACTGCACCTGTGGGGCCCAATTCTGTCCTGATTGAACAAGAATCACCACCCAAAGTTCCCCAGGTCCCTCAAACATCCGCCATTCCTATCCCTCAGAAACCCCCAGTACCCAGCCCCACAGTTCAGTCCACCCTCACCCCAAGTACTCCGAACCCCCCCGGTACTGGGCAGAGACTTCTCAATTTAGTACAGGGAGCCTTCTCTGCCCTCAATTCCTCTAGTCCCAGCCTTACCGAGTCCTGTTGGCTGTGCTTAGCCTCGAGCCCCCCCTACTATGAGGGCATAGCTTTCCCAGGAACCTATAACACCACTCCCTCCCCCCACTCCTGCAGTTGGAACTCTACGCTCACCCTCGCAATGGTCTCAGGACAGGGCACCTGCCTCGGCAAAGTGCCCTCTGACCGCCAACATCTGTGTAATAAGACTATTTCAACCATCCACTCCACTGATACATACTTAGTGCCCCCTCCTGGGAGTTGGTGGGCTTGTACTACTGGGCTGACCCCTTGCGTCTCTTCCTCGGTGTTTAACCCCAACTCTGACTACTGTGTTCTAGTACAGGTACTCCCCAGAGTCATCTATTATGCTTCTGACACCTTTGAAAACCAATTTGGCCTAAAACATTTTAGACAAAAGAGGGACCCAGTCTCACTGACCACCCTGGCAGTATTATTAAGCCTCGGAGTGGCCGCGGGCATTGGAACCGGGACAACTGCACTTATACAGGCCCCCCAATATGCAGAAAGCCTGCGTGCAGCCATAGACGAAGATCTACGGGCCGTAGAAAACTCTATAACTAAACTTCAAGAGTCCCTAACCTCCTTGTCTGAAGTAGTATTACAAAACAGGCGAGGACTTGACCTCCTATTCCTTAAAGAAGGGGGACTATGTGCTGCTTTGAATGAACAATGCTGTTTCTATGCAGACCATTCAGGAGTCGTTAAAGACTCCATGACTAAACTTCGAGAACGGCTAGACAAAAGGCGTCAAGACCGAGAAGCCCAGCAGGGATGGTTCGAAAGTTGGTATAGCCGTTCCCCCTGGCTCACCACCCTTGTCTCTAGTTTGCTCGGTCCCCTAATTATACTCCTTCTCATCTTAACCTTCGGGCCTTGCATTTTAAACCGCCTAGTCACTTTCGTCCGTGAGCGGGTAAGCGCAGTTCAAGTACTCATGCTCCGACAACAATATCAGACTCTCCAACAGTCAGAAAATTATTCTGATGCTCTTGTGGGTCCATAAGTTTTATGATTAAAACTTCTTCCAAAAAACGCAAAATGGGGGAATGTAAGAATAACTTTAAATTATGTCTTTCTGCTCTGTAGAGATAAAATTTAACCTTTGCCTTTGCCGGATGCCCTTGTGATAAACTGCCCTTGTGATAAACTGCCCCGACAGACTTAATTATGCAAACCTCCAGGAATGGAGCAAAAGGAATGTGGACATGGAACTAGAAAGACAACCCATGCACGTGTGTCACAAGACTGCCACCCTTCCCCCTAGAAATGAACTACCCGTTAAACTTCCGCATACCTTCTCCTGCTTATAAAAAGACCTATAACCCTAAAAACGGGGTCCTCGCTCAGGCCTGCTGCGTCAGGTGTTTGCTTGGACCCCAGCCGGCTGGAAAAATAAAACCTCTTGCATTTTGCATCAAGAACCGACTCTTGTGGTTGATTGGGGGTCGCGTACCCTCTGGACGGAAAGCGCGCCAAGCCAGGCGGCCGGCGCCCTAACATTAGTATGACATGAGATACTAATTTTCCTTATTTTTGAAAAAGCTTATTTTATTTATGAGAGTGAGCACAATGCATGAGAGAGAGAACCCAAACAACTATGTTCCGTCACCTCTTGAGATGGTCACCTCGGGAGAGCCTAGAAGCTTATGTGGTAACTGGCAGGTGAAGCACGCTCTGGGATTTGAGGGACCAGAAGGACCACTGGACTTGGGCTCATACAATTTATGACCTGTGTTTTGGGTCACAACCAGCCTCATGTTCATCACCTATAAAATGATGGTAATTATGTTTATTTAGTTGTAAAAAGCAAAATGAAGGGCCAGCAGATGGCATAGTGGTTAAGGTGCTAGGTTCCCGCATGGCCAACTGTGGTTTGAGTCAGAGACCTGGAGGCTTAGAACTCACGCGATGTGCGTGTGCCTGTGTGCCGAGTCCCAGGAGGAGAAAGGAGACGGGATTGTGGTGTGGCCATCCCCCGAGGAGGGGAATTTCTCACTTTGCCTGTGTCTCTCTGACAAAAACCTTTAAAAAACAGAACAAAATGAATAATGTATTTGGTATTCAAATGTAGACCTTTATATCACTAGAGGATCCAGAGATTAGGGACTCTAGTTTGCTCTAATGGCCAAATTCAAATTTTGGTGTTTTCACCATTTAGTCTCTCAGCAGCAAGACTGAAATGAGCCTGTTAGCACATAGCTGGCACACAACAAGGCTGAACAAGGTGCTCAGTGGCTCCCTCTGGGTCCACTGGAAAAAGTATCATGATTAGTTGTCATGTCTTCAATGGGACAGGTGGGGCAGAATCTAGGCCGCTGATTTTTCTATGCTATTTTGAAGGGTTTTATTTATTTATTTACTTTTAAGGAGACACAAGCATTTCATTCGAGAAAGACAGAGAAAGGGAAACTGAGAAGGCACCACCCAACAGGGAATGGTCAGACCCCAGTGCCCTCTCTTCCATTTCTCCACATGCCAGGTATGTTTCTCAAGCCCTCCAGGTCAGGGACTGGAACCACCCTGCCAATTTACTAGTTGCTAATTGTTTCTGACCTAGTAGGGTAGCTGTAAAAAAGTACTTTAACAAGTTTGTGTTTCATTTTGGTACAAAAATATTTTGAAATCCATGCAAGTTTTTTAAATAATACAGTTTTCATGAACTTTTTGAAAGTCCTTTGTATAAGCTGTATACCCTGCAAGTACCTAAAATTATAATTTGTGTAGCCGTGTTTTTAGCTACAGATTTGAATGGCAATTTTAAGTATAAACTTGTTCAACAATCTTGATTGTGTACACGTAATGTAACTGAAACTGCAAACATTTCTTTTATCCTCAGTGTGATCTTCAGATGTAAGACTTGTTCAGTTATTTACACTTACAAAATAGACACTCTTGAGTTTTGGATAACTTCTATCTCAAAACTCAAATAAAACCAAAGAAACCTCACCAACAGAAATTTTGTAAACATAGTTTTTATTCTTCTCTTACCTTCAATAAAAAAATCCCTCATGCCACCAAAACATTTTTTGAAACTCAGTAACTGGACACCAAATTCAATAGCCTGATGATTATTTTTCTAGACAATTGCTGGATTATATTGCTATTTAAAAAAAATAACTAAGATATATTTTTATTCTTTTATTCCTTTGAAAGCAGCAATGACCCCATTTTTTTTCATAAAAATCTAAAATATCTTTAATAGTCCTAAGTGTCTTGTATTTGTTCTAAGTGTTTATTTCATTAAGATTTTTCAGAAATAAGTGCACTTCTAAAGAGAAAATAAAATTTAAATAAAGACAAGGAGAAATAATCATGGTTGCAGTGAAACAGACATTTTGATGTTCTGAATTTTCACAATTCAAAGAGAGAATGTGTTTAGTGGGGGGGTGGGGGAGACCTCTACTGATTCAAATCCCAATTCTTTTATATGTGAATCATCAAAAGACAGACAGCTGTTTCTCCTCCCAGTAGAGATTACTGACTGATTGTCTCAAGGTTTTCTACAGTAAACCACCCAAATAAATGTACTTAAAAATATTTTGAAATTTACAGATTTCCATAAAGATATGCAGGTGGTTTAAAAAAAAAAAAAAAACAGAAAAAGTATGCTATTATAGAAATGAATAAAATCCTACCTTAAGCCTTAGCAACCAAAGAACATTTTAATATTCCACATTTGTTATCTTCCATTCAACTAGTTAGCTTATTAAATAAGCTAGATGTTCCACTCGGAAGTGACTGATTTATAAGCAATTCCTTACTATCAAATAGCACAATAATTTAATACATTTAAAGATTTAAAGCTATGAAAGTAACAAATGCATAAAAGAAAAATAACTTGCTTTAATACAAATGATTTTTAATAAAAAAGTCAAAGTCTACATTAAATCAGGAAATCAATAAATCTGAATTATACAAGCTTTCTATATACTTAGAAAAACCAAAATACACACAGTTTTATAATAAAACTCTTTTAATTCAAAATAGAGTCTAATTTAAAGAAAATGTCATTATGCCCAGTTGATTAGATAGGGTCTTGTCATTTAAGTTAAATGATTCACCTGAACTATGGGAAGTGTATAATAGAGAAAATTCAGTCTCAAGGGTACTTTGCAAATTACCTAATTTGCATTATGAATCAAATTCTTAACTTCTAAAGGGCAGACACAGTCTTTAATTGCTTTTAGATAGGCACTTAAGAAATGCTTTTGATGAAGAGAAAACCCCAAAGATTGTGAATCACTCTATTGACTCCAGGGAAGAATGAGACTCTAAACAAAGTGAACTTTCCGGAACTGCCCTTCCACTGCCAAGAAATCGTAACTATTTCCAAGTTTTTTCTGACAGTAAGAATGAGATAAATCGAAACTAAATGCTTTATTTTTACATAGTTAAAAAGTAAATTTAGGTAAATCAGCTCGTTTTTATCAGTCTTGCTCTCTCCTCAGTCAGCCTGAATTAATTTCTTCTGTACTAGAACTAGACACCATACCAGGCTGCAGTTTCCTCATGCCTGACCTATTCGTTACCACATTAACAAAACAGTCCTTTTGTTAAAAAAACGGAGTGAGGTGGGGTGGGAAAATCTCATAAACCCCAGAATAAGTTGAAGTCTTTTTTTCTTTTTAAATTAAAGGCAGTTATAATTAGAAAAGTCAGAGTCACATTGAGATAACCCCAGCGTTTTAATAGCTCTCTCCCTTCAAGACTCGGTCACATGATCCAGTCTAGAAAAATGGAGATGAACTACTAGATGAACACACTGCAAGTATTCAGCGATAAAAGAAACAGACAGAGGAGTTAGGGAGTAGGCTGGTGGTGGTGGCGGGGACCCAATGGCCTTACGGGAACATGTGGAGCTACGGAGCAGCAGCATTTATAACCGCTTTTGTAGATTTGAATAATGCTCCAATGCAATTCTTCTCTATTAGGTAAGATGTTCCTACAAATAAATTATCACTTTAGATTATGATAACAGGTCATTTGTAATGGTTATAATTGTTGTATCTTTGTTTTTTTTTTTTTTTTTTTAAAAATTCTGTCCATTAACAACATAAACATTAGGCCATTCTTTGCTGAAATATTATGTCTCAACTAGTACTTAGGAAACCAAAAGCTCAGTTGTTGTAGAATTAAAATACCTAGCTAGGAAAGGTTAATTCTTAGGAAAATACCCAGAGAATTTGATGTTTGATGTTAATATTCTCTCTCCTAGCTTCTCATCACAACCCCCGGGCCTGCAGTTACGTCCTCAGTTCCATCTGAATGAACCACAGTGATGCAGCTAAACACGAACAACCCTGCCTTAGAATAAGCTGCCCTCTATCAAAGATCTGTCATGTCTGAATACAGCATTCCCACAGGAAAGTGAAATTCTACTCAGCTGTGAACATCCACTCAGTTCAGGATCTTTGGTACATTTGGAGCATAAGAAAATAATGGCACAATAATACAAGTGCTATCGAAGGAAAAGTCTTCATCAAAAGAAATAAAAGTTAACTAGTCATGATATGTAACACCTTCTAGAAAACCAAAGGAAATAGTTCTTTGTTCTCTACAAGTCCATTTACATGATCAGAAGTTTGACATTTAAAAAAATAGTTTAATAAAAATACACTAGTTCTACAAGCAGCCTTCATGGTCATTTCATAAATTCAACTCACTGTAATCAAATTAAAATAATGCCATGTCCTCTCATTAAAAAAGACGTCCTCTTGTCACAAGAAAAGCAACTTTACCTTTTATATAATACAGTACATCTCCCTATGCGTATACAGACTACATTTATAAAAGTCATCAGTATTTCTGAATGCAAAGTAAATGTATCAGTGGAGTGCTTGAGTGAAGATGTTCAACTTCCTCTTCCTTATTAAAAACTTGTCACTCCCTACTGTGGAGTTTGTGTCATAACTAAAAAAAGCTCTATTTTTAAAGAACCAGTGTATTTCTTTTTTAATTTCTTAAAACCATTACAGAAATTGTCTTCGTATATATTCTACAGGTGTCCAAACCAACAGGGCAAATGTTCTAACATCAACTATGGTAGATGGCTTTTACTGATGATCTAGACCCATAAGATTTGCAGTGAAACAGCGATACTGCAGTGTTCCCTACAGGTTAGCCTATGCTGCTTTATTTGATATGTGTTTCTCCTGAATTGATTAGAGGTGTTACAGTTCAAAGCCACAGCACACACAGGCAGAATGGACCTTAACACGCATGTAGGCAGTGCAGTTAGAAAGGGATGTACGTTCCTTTTATTCCAGTACCTTCATATAATAAAATTAACAAAAATAATAAAATATTCAAAAAAAAAAAAAAAAAGCCAGCTGGCACTGCCAACCAATTACTGTAGTAGTCTCAGAAATCCTAATCCTGTAGAATTTCCTCTTGTAGTCAGTGAGCACCACCATCTTCAGGAGTATTTCAGTGTATTGTTATCTAGCCGAGCAAGCCTGGTGATGCAGCTACCTGAGTTCTCTTGGTTGTGGGCGAATGTCACCTTCATTCATAATTTCCCAGCTTTCATGTAGGTGGGGATAGAGCCACGTTGAGTCAACCCTTCAAATCTTTTATAGGTGTAATTGAGAAAAACCCAGTCTTTGGATTTGTAGTCTGGTTCTGTGGTATTTGGCACTAGAAAAAGAAAATTAACCAAAACCAAATGTCATTAGTAAAATGTCATCATCTTCATAGACCTTTTTTTTTCAGCCAATGCGTACATGTACTTGCTAGAGAGAGAAAGAAGAAGGGAGAGAGAGAAAGCATTCCCCCAGTAGGACATGAGCACACCACAAGCCCTTATCCTACAGTTCTCCACCCTACTGGGATCTGGAACAGGTACACACACATTCCCAGCATGGTTTTCAAGCTGCTGGGTCCAGGATTTGAACTGTGCCATTGGCTGTGTAAGGTCTATTAGATTGTCAGAAAAGTCATGATGTGTTTTCCTATATTTTTCTATGCAAAAATATATCCTGACATTATTATTTTTTTTTTTTTGAGAGGTTTTTGCTATCGGGCGCATGCGCTCACCAGAAAGACAGAGAGAGACAGAGAGACAAAAGCGAGAAATCACCCCCCGGGGGGATGGCCACACTGCAATCCCTTCTCCTCCATTCTCCTCTCGGGATCTTGAGCACACATGCACACACACCTGGCGTGAGTTTAAGCCACCAGGTCCAGGACTCGAACCACAGTCAACTACATGGGAGTCCAGCGACACAGCCATTATGCTAACTGCTGGTCCCAGGTCATGACTCTCCTGATGGCCCAATAGTTCCTTTCACCACTCAACCTTGAGACCAGTCCTTCATAGACTTTTTATTTTTTAAAATTTTACCAGAGGGAACATGTACTTGCTGTAGAGGGACAGAGAAAGAGGGGGAAAATAAGAAAGCACCCTCCATGGGGAAAGGTCACACTGCAATCCCCTTATCCATTTTTCCTCCCTTTTGGGACTTTGGGCATGTATGCACATGCACCAAGTGTGTTTCTAGAGCTGCCAGGTCTGGGGCTTGAACTGAAGTTAGCCATGTAGGATCCAGCTGTCTTAACCACCATGCCACAGCCTGAAGTCTTCATAGATTTTTAATAGCATTAGTTATGTTAAAAATTGTCTTACCTGGGACTGGCAGGTGGCGTGGTAGTTAAGGACGCTGGACTCCCACGTGGCCGACCACGGTTCAAGTCCTGGACCTGGAAGCTTGCTTTCTCACTTTCCCTCTCTTTCTCTCTCACTCTGTCCCTCTCTGGTCAAATTTAAAAAATGAAATAAATAAATTAATAAATAAAGTCAAATAAAATAATTCTTTAAAAAAAAAAATTGTCTTACCTGGTTGTAAAATATCAGATTCAGGGAAGTCATCAAAATTTGAAGTATCATCAATGCTTTTGATTTCTATAGGAATTGCCGCTGGCCTTTCCCTATAAGAAGGTATTAATAGCCATAGTAAATTTTTTTGAACTCTTAATTTTCCAACAAATAATTCTACTTCTAAGTTCTGCATGCTACTTTATATATATTAGAAAAGCTAAGGGAACTTACTGTAGATTTCAGAATTGTTAAGTGAATTTCAAAATAGTTGACCATAATTTTCTATTAAAATATTTTTATTTACCTGGAATTTTTGTATTTTTGTACCAAGACCTTCTCATGCTATTTTTTTAATGGAAAAGCAAATGCTAATGAGAGGAAAAGTAAAACAGACTTTATTTAAACTGTTATGTAACTATATAAAGTATGTGAGGCCTGGATCCTATCTAGTTGATTTAGGAACAGAATTTTTCCAGTAGAGACTTCATAAATCAGAAGTCATTTAGCAAGTAAGAGGTACAAAGGACGATGGGGCTCCAGAAAGTTCATGGAAAGGTAGAATTCAAGTATGAGTTTATTTTGGCACACACAAAAAAATTAACATCTATGCAGTTTTTCATTACATGCATTTCAGTGAACTAGCCTAAAAAAAGTTACTTAGCTATAACCACTAAAACTCCCATTCAGATAGTCCAGAAAATGCTGACCTAATATAGTCTAGCAGAATCAGAGGTAAATTCATTGCTAAGTCTGAAAGCTTGTTTTTACTTGGGTCTCTCCATTCAAAGCTTAGGAACATACCTTATGTGCCCCCAGTCTACACCTTCAAAAAAGGGATGACTTTTTATTTCTTCTACTCCACTATTTCCAATTCTGTTTTCAGAATCAATACAAAATCTAGAACATGTAAACAGAAAAGCAATTATGTAAGTTACAGCTACAGAAAGGTAGTTAATATTAGTTTAATGATTTTTTTAGAGTTCAACTTTTTTTCTTTCTGCTTGCTGAAGTTAGGTAGGCTTATTGGGGAAAGTTTGGAAGAATAAAATCATCTGTGATTGTACTATTCAGAAATAACTATTGTAAATATTTTGAAGTCATTTTCTTCTATTTTTCATAATAAGATTTAAAATACCGTGTTCTTATAGTTGCTACTATTTCAGGATGACTTTTTCCATTTAAAATACTAAGAAAACTTCCCACAGTCATTAAATATCTTTCTCTAAATTTATTCTCTAAAATTCGTAATATGAAAACACTACAATTTATTTAGCCAGCTCATTATTGCAGAACATTGAGATTGTTCCCAACTTTCCACTTTTTAAAAAACAATTATTTATTTATTTTATTTATTCATTCACTTAGTTTTTTATTTGACCAGAGAGAGACAGAGGGTAAGAAGGAGAGAGAGAGGAAGTGACAAAGCAAGCCACCAAATTCAGGACTCGAACCCTGGCCGGCCATGTGAGAGCATCCAGCACCTTAACCACCACGCCACCTGCTGGTCCCTCACTTTTTTTTTTAAGAGAGATTTTTGCTAGGCCACGTGTGCTTGCCGGAGATATAGAAAGAGACAGAGAGAGGGAAAGTGAGAAGTCACCCTCTAGGGGAATGACCATGTGGCAATACTTTCTCCTCCATTCTCCTCTTGGGATTTTAGGCATGCATGCACACACATGTGCCCGACCTGAGTATCAAGTCGCTGGGTCCAGGACTCAAACTGTAGTCTGCTGTGTGGGAGTCCAGTGCCTTAACCACTATGCCACTTGCTGGCCCCCCACTTTTCACTATTAAAATAAAAACACTGTATCTAAACCTTTACACAATCTGATTATATGAAGAGACAAAATTTCTAGTAGAACTGCTGAGTCAAAGGTTGTATGGAGTTTTACAAATTTTTTTTTTTTGGAGAGATTTTCGCTATAGGGTGCGTGCGCTCGCCAGACAGACAGAGAGACACAGAGAGACAGAAAGCGAGAAATCACCCCCCAGGGGGGATGGTCACGCCGCAATCCTTTCTCCTCCATTCTCCTCGGGATCTTGGGCACGCACACACATGCGACCGGCGTGAGTTTTAAGCCACCGGGTCAGGGACGCAAATTGCGGTCGACTACGTGGGAGTCCAGCGACATAGCCATTACGCTAACTGCTGGTTCCCAAAATTTTTTATTTTTTTAAAGTTCTGCTACAGGGTGTGTGTACTTGCCAGAAAAGAGAGAGAGCAAGAGAGATCATCCCTCAGGGGAGATGGCCACATCACAACCCCTTCTCCTCCATTTTCCTCTCAAGATTCTGGGAACACATACAAGTGCACCCAGCATGTTTTTCAGGTTGCTGGGTCCAGGACTCAAACCATACAGTCAGTCACGTGGGACCTAGCTACCTTAACCTCCACGCCACCTGGCTGGCCCTAAAACTTTTTAATATATTGATAATTGGCTGTTCCCACAGGTTATTCCAATGTATTTCCTTCAGCCATTCACAAGAGAACCAAAACACTTCATCTCAACTGAGGAACAGAATGGAATCTGTGCTTAGAAGATTCATTTCACATACCAATTTTTTACAGAGAGGTTTTTGCTATAGGGTGCGTGCACTTGCTGGAGAGACAGAGAGAGACAGAGAGACAGAAAGCAAGAAATCACCCCTCAGGGGGGATGGCCATGCCTCAATCCCTTCTTTTCCATTCTCCTCTCAGGATCTGGGGCATCTACACACACATGTCCAGCGTGAGTTTTAAGCTGCCAGGTCTAGGACTCGAAAGACAGTAGACTCCGTGGGAGTCTACACCATCTACTGGTCTCCCAATTTTTCATGATATGAGTTTCTGCTACAGACCATACATTTTCCCCTTTTCTCTCTCTTTTAAGTTTATTTATTTCTTCCATTAGAGAGAGAGAGACAGAGGGCACCCTCAGTAGGGCCTTCCCATGGCAACCCACGACCAGCTCAGCCAGCCAGAATCACGGGCACATGCATGGCCAGTGTGTACAGGGAGACACGGGACAGGACCTTGGAGTCTTCCCCTGCAGCTTCGGCACTGCAGTGTTCACCCTTTGCCTCCGAGGTTGGTCTTTCTTTTCTCTTTAATGGGATCAGGTCGTTGCATTGTAAAAGGACTGTCTTTGCTTTTACTACATATCAGTAACTGAAATAATATAAGACCTCTTCCCTCTTAACTTCTCCTTTTTAAAAAAATATTTATTTATTTAGTCTGTAATTTTTAAAAAATATTTATTTATTTAGTTTGTCATTTTAATTATTTTGTAATTTGACCAGAGAGAGACAGGAAAAAAGAGAAGGAAAGGGAGAAAGCAAGCTGCCAGGTCCAGGACTCAAACCATAGTTGGCCATGTGGGAATCCAGCACCTTCAACCACCATGCCACCTGCCGGCCCTTAACTTTTTTCTCCTTCATACTTTCTTTTAAGGGTTCTCTTTTTTGAAACACTTGTTCATGATTGATCTTTTTGACTATATAGATAACCAGTGTTCCCTCTCCCTACCCAAGAGTGAAATGGGTCTTTTAGATACTGTGAAGTTTTACGATACCGTGAATTCCTCTAGGTATTTAACCGCTAACCTGAGAATTAAGTCCTTGGCTTTCTCAGATATAGGAACCTCTGGAGGAAATACTAGAGTTTCTTTCCAGTTCATCACTTTTCTGTATGTTTCTTGAGGTGTTTCAGAGCAGAAAGGTGGATATCCTATGTATCAAAAAAAGCAAAAAGTTGTATTAGCTTTTGTAATCAGTTAAGTTATACCTACGAAGCGTGTGGCACAAGAAGCACAACAGCCCTGAGTGCTCTATTCAGCCACGGTACATGCACTGACAGTAAAACTCCCAATAAAGTAAAGAATTTAAAGCACTGCCTGCCTGTACCTGAAAATGTTGATAGCTGGGAGTTTGGGTTAAATATCTCCCCTCCTGAAAAGGATCTCTGGGGAGCTCACTGGTATTCTTCAGTATGCGTTTAACACTGGGGAATGTCAGAAATAGGCTTGAAAGAGCTGAGACACTGTTGCCATGATATCTGCAGTGTGTTCAAACAACGGCACACAGGGTGGTACATATATTATGCACTTAAATGGATGATAAAACATACCTATCAGCATTTCATACATGATCACTCCCAGCGACCACCAGTCACACAGTTTGTTATAACCAGTCTGCATGAACACTTCTGGAGCAATGTAATCTGGCGTCCCAACTGTGGAATATGCCTACAGAAGAGCAGCTTGTCAAAACAGCATTTTTAACAGTTTAAAAAATTTAAACAAGTATGGCTTACTACCACAAAAAGCAACATATAGAGAAGTTAAATTTTCACTTTGTAAAAAAATTTTGCCAGAGGGTATATGAATTCCAGAGAGAGGGAAAGTGAGGAAGCACCCGCATGGGGACGGTCATGCTGCAATCTCCTCTCTGTTCTCCCTCCTTTTGGGAATTGGGTATATACACACACACACACACCAGTGTGGTCAGCCATGTGGGTCCAGCCACCTTAACCATCATGCCACAAGCTGGCCCTAAATTTCCATTGAATATTTACTGTGCATGTTTATCACATGTAAGGCTTAGTGACAGGTACTGCATCAGATAATACATTATAGAATTCGTGATTTCTGCCTCCCAAGAAGCCTAATTAAATAGTTACATATGCAACCCTAAATCCATTTTTTTTTGGAGAGGTTTTCGCTATAGGGCGCGTGCACTCGCCAGACAGACAGAGAGAGACATAGAGACAGAAAGTGAGAAATCACCCCCCAGGGGGGATGGCCACGCCGCAATCCCTTCTCCTCCATTCTCCTCTCAGGATCTTGGACACACACGCACACACGCCCGGTGTGAGTTTTAAGCCACCGGGTCCGGGACGCGAACCATGGTCGACTACGTGGGAGTCCAGCGACATAGCCATTACGCTAACTGCTGGTTCCCTCCTAAATCCATTTTTTAAAGAACTTGTTTATTTACTTTTATTCATCATCATTATTATTTTTTAATTTGACCAGAGAGAGAGAGTGACAAAGAGGGAAAGTGAAAAAGCAAGCTGCCAGGTCTGGGACTTGAATGATCAGTCAGTCATGTGGGAGTCCAGCACCCTAAACCACCACACCACCTGCTGGCCTCTAAGTCCACTTTTTTTTTTAAATGAAGACATTGAGGGCCAGCAGATGGCGTAGTAGTTATGTTGTTGGACTCCCACAGGGCCTACCATGGTTTGAGTTCTGGACCCTGTGGCTTGAAACTCATGTTGGGCACGTCTATGTGCCCAAGATCCCAGGAGAATGGAGGAGGAGGGATTGTGGAGTGGCCATCCCCTTGGGGGCTGATTTCTCACTTTCCCTCTCTCTGTCTCTTTCTCTCTCTCCCTCCAATGAGTGCACACACCCTAAGGCAAAAATCTCTTCAAAAAAAAGTGAAGACATTGAAACCAGTAGACTTGGTTTCCTCATTCTCTAATAATGCATTTCTTGGCAAGTTGTTCAACCTTTCTGAGCTTCCACTTCCACTTACATAAAACTAGAGCAATAATACCAGCATACCAGCTCTAACAGAGTTGATATTGAGGATGAAAAAAAAAAGAAAGAAGAAGAAATGTGCTTTCTAAACAAACTACTATAGGGAACCAGCAGTTAGCGTAATGGCTATGTCGCTGGACTCCCACGTAGTTGACTGCGGTTCGTGTCCCGGACCCGGTGGCTTAAAACTCACGCCGGGCGCGTGTGCGTGTGTGCCCAAGATCCCGAGAGGAGAATGGAGGAGAAGGGATTGCGGCGTGACCATCCCCTCTGGGGGGTGATTTCTCGCTTTCTGTCTCTATGTCTCTCTCTGTCTGTCTGGCAAGCGCACGTGCCCTATAGCGAAAAACCTCTCAAAAAATAAAAAAAAAATTAAAAAAAACCAAACTACTATAAAAGCATCAGATATCTTCATTACAAGCTTAATTCCAGAGCACTCCCTATCCTTAAGGAAGCTATTCTTAATTCATATAAAAATTTTACAAAAAATACTTCTTTTTTTAAGGTTTTTTGTTTGTTTGTTTTGTTTTGTTTTGTTTTGCTATAGGGTACATGTGTGCTCACTGGAGAGACAGAGAAAGAAAGTGAGAAATCACTCCCCTGGGGGGATTGCCATGCCACAATCCTTTCTCCTCCATTCTCCTGTCAGGATTTTGGGCACCCACAAGCAGTCAGTGTGTTTCCAGCCTCCAGGTCTGAGACTCGAACTGCAGTCACTATGGGAGCGCAGTGCCTTAACCACTCACCACCCACTGGCCCTCAATAACTATTTCTTTAGGGTAGTTGTTTCTCATGGCCTGGGGAGAAGATATGATTGACATTTAGCAGGCAAGGATCCAGGTACTAAAGAATGTCCCACCCCAGATATTGACAGAGTCCCCTCTTCTTCTCCTTTGGGAAACGCTGATGTGCAGTTCAGCAACTGCTGGCCACAAGAACACGAGTCATCGCCTGCGAATGTTCCATAAATAGGGGGCGGGGACACTGAATTTACACACCGTAGTTGTCTCCCCTTTAAAAGTAGGGAATATAGCACTTCTTTCCCAACTTTAAAATCTGGTTTTTAAAATGATGCATATAAAAGAAAGATAGCTTTTCTCCTCAATATTTATGTAGTTCAATACAGTCTTAAAACAGTGGCATATTTTATAAGCACAGGAAGTTTATGATTACTTGGGATAATGAGAGAATAAGTTCAATAATACAAAGGTAATTTTATTTGGTTTTTAGAGGATATCAAATTATTATTTTTCAGTCTATTTCCTTTCCTAAAGGAGTATTGACTTAGTTTTTCTTTCATTACTTGGTTGAGTTGAACAAATATTTATAGAGTGTCTATATGCCACACATTGTACAAGAAATCAGGAAACGAAAGTTAAAAGGCACACTCCTAACTTTAAGAATGTTGGTGTAGGGCTGGCAGGTGGCATGGTGGTTGCTGGACTCCCACATGGCCAACCACGGTTCAAATCCTGGACCAGGTAGCTTGCTTTCTCACTTACCCTGTCTCTGTGTCTCTCTCTGGTCAAATTAAAATAATAATAATGATGATGATAATGATGATGAATAAAGTTAAATAAAATATTTAAAAAAATATTTGTGTACTTTGTTAACAGGATAAAGAGAGAAAAGGGGAAGCAATCCTTGCACAGATACTCTTCAATTCAACAATGATTGTATCCCAATAAATCCATAATAGGTCAAAAATGCATTTACTATCCTGATATAACCATCACAGAGCTGAAGTATTGTAACATTGAACCACGGTAAGTTAGAGACTGTATGTGCTAAGAAGAGGCTGTAACTAACACAGGGCTAAAAACAGACGGCGGAGGCCAGCCCCGAGGACAGTGGCTAAATGCTGCACAGAGAAAGCTGCGTCCCGCATGGCAGACCAGGGTTCAGTCCCAGCACTGGTGGCTGGAGAAACACACTGAGTGAACACACGTGAGTGCACAGGGTCCTGATAGGATGAAGAACTGGAGGAAAAAGGGTTGTGGCATGACCAGGCCTTGTTGAAGGGTACTTTCTTTCAGTGCATATGTGTTCCCTACTCTGAATAAAATAATAAAAAGACTGCAGTTCTATATTAAAGGAGCATTACATTTACCTGTGTTAAATCTACTTTCCATTTTCTGGGAAGATTTATTTATTTGATTCCTTTTGTTATTATTATTTTTTAATTTGACCAGAGAGAGAAAGCAAAAGCGAGAAAGCAAGCCACCAGGTCCGAGATTCAAACCATGGTCAGTAAAGTGGGTGTCTGGCATCTTAATCACCATGCCACCTGCTGGTCCCTGCTTTTGATTTTTATCTATTTATTATAACACTGTTGACATGCCAAACTTCCTGCTTATGTATAAAGTTCTTAGAAACTCATAACCACCTAGCTCGCTGATGGGTATCTAGTGTATCAGGACTTACACCATAGGTTCAGAAAATAGAAAACTGGAAATCACAAGTCATTCATCAAAATCACATTCAGCTCAGAGAGTTTTATTTCAAGTGCTACTTACTAGTGAACTGATAAAGTATGTGTATGTTGGATAAAGTATTCAGAAAGGAAAAATCAACTGTTCAGTATATTATAAGGAAACTTTAGAGTAAAACTAAGAAAGTTGTGTGATCCCAAAACAAGCTCCATCATTGCTTCAAAGTAATCATTGTGAAGATAGAAAATTAAGTAAGAACCAGATGTGACTTTAGGATCAGGGCACAAAATTGTTTCTTAAAAACAGGTGGCATGCTGGTTAAGGTACTGGACTCCCATATGGCCAACCAGAGTTCGAGTCCTAGAACTGGCGGCTTACTTTCTCACTTTTCTTCTCTTTTTCTCTTTCTGTCTGCCTCTCTCCAGTGAATGCATGTGTGCTATAGCAAACAAAATAATAATTAATAAAATTAAATCATTTAAAAAAAAACAGAGTTGGCTCACCAGCTGTCTCCTGTTCTTCTTCCAGGTCTCTGCTTTCCTCTTTGAATTCATGTTCTGAAATGCTAATTTCAACAAGATGCAATTGTAATCATGAGGGAAAAACTCTCACCAAAACAACAAAATTACATGTATGCATCTAAAACAAAGCTTAAGGAGTGTGGAGAGGAAGGAAGAAAACGTTCAGTTCTTGACAGTACTGAATTAAACTAGCTATCATATTTTAACCAGAAAAAATATCAGACTTACAAAAGTCACTTGGTGGGTTGTGTGTGAGATTTCTGTAAAATTCAGTCCTGTGAGCTTTCTTTAATCCCGTGCACAAACCAAAATCAGATAATTTTACATGACCCTAAAAAAAAAAAAAATCCAATTAAGTTGAATTATATTAATTTTGTAAACAAAAAGCCTTATTATCAACTTCTTTTTTAAAACATAATTACTGTGAAATTCTAGCTTGGTATTTATACAGGTGAAAATGTAAAATTATAAATATCTGAAGGTCAATTTTAAGAAGTAGAAAATGGAGGAAGATAAAAAGATGGGCAGGGCCAGCTAGTAGCATCATGGTTGAGGCAGCTGGATCTCACATGGCTGACTGCACAGTTTGAGGCTGGACCTGGCCACTTGAAAAGCATGCTAGACGTGTGTGTGTGTGTGTGTGTCTATGTGTGTGTGTGTGTGTGTGCGTGTGCACGTGTGCACGCCTGCCCAAAATCCTCAGAGGAAAATGGAGAACGGATTGCAGCGTGGCCATCTCCCCTGAGGGTGCTTTCTCATTTTCCCTCTCTCTCTTTCTCTGTCACTGTCCAGCAAATGCACACATCCTGTAGCAAATTAAAAAAAAAAAAAAAAAGAAACAAAGACAACCATATTCCACTGATGTCACTGCACTCCAGAGTCTTTCCTGTTGTATCATGAAATAATGTTTAATGATAACCGAAATTGCAGTTGCCCATTTTCATTCACAAAATCTGCTCAAATATTCTACAGAAAGTCAGCAACCTTATCATTAACTAGTTTATTCACATACCTTGGCATCCAATAAAAGGTTGTCTGGTTTAATATCCCGATGGATGAAACCCAACTGGTGGATGGCATCTATTGCCAGAACAGTCTCTGAAATGTAGAACTGGGTCTCCTCTTCTGTCAGAGTATCTTTCTTCATTAGTAATGTCATCATGTCACCTAAATAAAAGAATGTATCATGTTATGGAAAATGCCTCAAAAGGGGAATACAGCTGTCTCTTGGTAACTTCTGGGGACTGGTTCCAGAACCATATGGATACCAAAACCTGTGGGTACTAAAGTCCCTTATATAAAATGGTGTGGTACTTGTCTTTGCAGGCAATCTAAGTGCTTCTTCCCGTATATTTGAAATTATCTCTAGATTACTTAGAATACCACGCTAAATGCTATGTATACAGTTGTTAGATTGTACTATTTAAGAAATAATGACAAGGAAACAGATGTCTAAGTTCAGTACAGACACAACCATCATAGGCCTGATGATATGGCACCTGTCAGCAACAATGGAGTGAGAAAGCAAGCCACCAGGTCTGAGATTCAAACAACAGTCGGCCATGTGGGTGTCCAGCATCCCTAACCACCATGCCACCTGCTGGCCCCAAAATAAAATAATGAAAAACAAAAAAACAAAAAAAGTCTCATGACAGGTGCATGTATGCTCAAAATCCCTAAAGGAGAATGGAGAAGGGACTGTGGCATGGCTTTCCATTGTGGGGAGTGATTTTCTGTTTTTTGTCTCTCTAGCAAGCTCCTGTGTACTAAGGCAAACCATCATTAAATCAGCAACACTCTGTATGTAAAATGAAATCAGATCAGAGTTGATAATCAAGTCATGAATACCAGTCAATAGCCAGAGTAAGTTGCTGAAGAAAAGATATCAAACTGAATTAACTACACCTGGAAAACCAGATAAACTCCTTTAAAGTTTCAAACACCCATGAGCTCTTTAGTCCAACAAAAATGGGCCATCACTCGACTAAGGGTCACCTCTAGACATTCTTTTATTTTTCAATTTGTTTTGTTTTGTTTTAAAGAAGAGGTGAAGGTTGGGCCACCAGGTAGCAGGGAGGTTAAGGTGGCTAGATCTCCCATGGCCAACTGCGTGGTTCGAGTCCCAGACCCAGCAGCTAGAAAGTCATGCCTGGCGCGTGTGTGTGCATGACCACTCAAAATCTTAAGAGGAGAATGGAGAAGGGATTGTGGGGTGACCACCTACCCACCCCCCAGGGGGTTTGATTTCTCACTTTTATTTTCCCTACAGCAAAACTAAAAACAACAAAAACATAGAAGTGAAGGGTTGACTCTAGGACCTAGTGGTTAAGTGAACATAGGGTCAACTGTGGCTCAAATCCTCCTCTCAGCAGCTTGAAAAACACACCAGGCACATGTGCATGTGTGCCAAAATCCAGTTGGAATGGAGAAACAGAGGAGGAAGAATTGCATCATGATCACATGGGTGTGCTTTCTCCTTCTCTTTCTCTGTGTCTCTGCCAAGCACATACACACCCTCTGGCAATAAAAAAAAAAAGGCAAATGGTTAAGTCGTTTTAACTATTATGAATACTGGTACACTTTACAACACAGTGTAAACTTGGCAACTGATAACATTTTTTTTTCATATATGCTCTGAGTCTTTTATTAAAAAATAGGGGCCAGCAGGTGGTGTGGTGGTTAAAGGGGCTGGACTCCCACATGACTGACCATAGTTTGAGTCCTGGAACTGGGAGCTTGCTTTCTCACTTTCTCTCCCTGCCCCTCTCTGGTCAAATTAAAACAAACAAACAGGAACCAGCAGTTAGTGTAATGGCTACATCACTGGACTCCCATGTAGTCAACCACAGTTTGAGTCCCGACCTGGCAGCTTAAACTCATGCCGGGTGCATGTGCGTGCATGCCCAAGATCCTGAGAGGAGAATGGAGGAGAAGGGATTGCAGCGTGGCCATCCCCCCTGGGGGGTGATTTCTCGCTTTCTGTCTCTCTGTCTCTCTGGTGAGTGCACGTGCCCTATAGCAAAAACCACTCCAAAAAAATAAAAAATAAATAAAACAATTCATTTAAGATAAATAAATAAATATGTAACATGCATAGGTGTTCTCTATTCTCTATTCCACTCTGTTCCCTTTTCCTCTTTACTGAACAACTATCATGGATTTCATTTGGTGTGTATCTTCCTAGCTTATTTATAAATATGTTTTCATATACATCTATTAATCTATGAATTATGGTCTTCTGTGTTTTAAAAATTACATAAGAGTATCAAACAGTATATGTAATTCTACATCATGCTTTATTCACTGTGTTTCTGAGACCTTATTCATGAATCAGATAGAGCCTATGACTTATAATGACTATAAAATATCTCACCATTTAATTATGCTGGATTTTATTATCCATTCTGCTGGTGAATAGTTCATATTGCATCCAATTTTTCACTACTATGACAATGTTGCAATGCACATTGTTTTACAGGTCTCATGTTAGAGAAACTCTCTGGAGGACACAGCTGGTGGTGAAAGTGCTGGATCACAGGACACACGCATTCTTAGTGTCCCTGCTCCTCTCTGTACTGCCCTTTGTAAACGTTAGGGAACAGTTTACAAAAGGCCATTTTCTCCCACCACCTCGGCAGTACAGAATTATCAGACTTTAATATATTTGTTAATCAGATGAACAGGAGATGGCTATCTCCTTGTTCTATTTGCATCCCCCTGAGTATCAGTGAAGTAGGACATTTTCCTATATACTTATAGACTAGCCAGAGTTTCTCTTTTGTGTACTATCCTATTCTGTATATTATCTCACTCTGTGTACCCCATTACCTATTCTGTATATTTGCCCATTGGGTTGTCTTCTTTTTCCTAATTCTACACTTACAACAATCTAATTATATACAGTGGACCCAGAATGCTAGTATTTCAATACTTTATCATTTGTGGTCAGAATGAGTATTATGGAAGTAATTTCTGAAAAAACTGACTATGTAAAATCTCAGAGCTAGGAGTATAAAAGTGACCTTATCAAATAAAATTATCATATATAAAGACATGCTTGTGTCCACTTCTCATTGCTATAATGTTTGCTTTTACCTCCAGGAAGAAATTCCATGATTAGATAAAGGTTCCTCTTATCCTGAAAACTATAAAACATCTTCACCACCCAGGCACCATCTGCTTCAACCAAAATATCTCTTTCTGCTCGGATATGAGCCACCTAGACAAATATATTTGGAAAAAAAATAATTGTAACATATTACACACTTCTCAAGCTTTCATCTTACAATTAACCATCCATAACAGCAGAAGACAGGCTTGAATTTTAAAAAAGATTTGAAATATACATGTATGTTCATATTCTCATTAGACAGGGAGAACCTCAGGAATCAGTTTATTTTAGCCTATATCTTTAGGCCTCAAAAGGTGAGATCAACAGGTGTATTATGGAAGCTGAGACTTTCAAGGTAGGGCAATGATTTGTTTAAAACTTCCTAACCAAAATCTCCAGCCAGCCAAGAATCCTGGCCTTGTCATATAATCTTAGAACATTAGCCTGACTTTAAAAGTCAGAAGTAGTAAGCAATGTCCTATAGATTGCTATGACAAAGTCAAGCTTTGCTTATAACAGCAAGCTCTTTTCAATTGTAAAACAAAGGACCCAGCTCAATCATTTTTTTTAAGTTAGTTAGTTTGTTTATTGATTGATTGATTGCATGAGAAAAGGAAGGAAACGTCCTAACAGGGTCTCACACCACCGTTGTCCTCCGAGCCTTTCACAGCCAGCCAGGATCACAGGTACACACGTGTCCCCCTGATTTACATGAGTCAACCAAGGAATGAGCTCCCAATCTTCCATATGGCTTCTAGCACTGGAGAGCATGGCGTTACTGTTGCACCACCAAGGCCGGGCCATATTTACTTGTTTTGTAAGAAGTGGGAATGTTTATAATAACTTTATGTTAAGTTATTGCTAAAGTATCAAACCTCTATAGTATTATGACAGCTGGGTGGTATAGTGGTGGCTGGATCCCGCATGGCCGACTGTGAGGTTCAAGTCTCAAACCCAGTGGCTTGGAAAACATTCCGGGCACGTGTGCATGCATGCCCAAAATTCCCGAGAAGGGATTGCGGCGTGATCTTTCCCCCTGGGGGGTTGATTTCTCACTCTCTCTCATTTTGTGTGTTTCTCTGGTGAGCACACATGGCCCATAGCAAAATTTTAAAATGAACAGAAAAACCCTCTAGAATAGCTATAAACATTAGCCACAGTAAATCAGTGTAACTTTCTAGGATTTTGCTATCAAGTGGTTAGACACATAATTACTAGATATTATTTTGTGAAAATTTTATAAATTGGAAAAATTTATGAATCAAATAAAGTATAGGGTTGATACAACTGGTCAGCTTTCAGATGCATTTGCATTATAATATATGTATACATTCTTCAAAGATTAAATACAAATAATATTTGATTTTATGCTTTTAATATCTTCAGTATGTGCCATTATGAACTCTGGTCCAAAGCACATGATAATACATATCTGTAAACCATTCCATGATATTAAAATGTGACCCACTTAAAATAATCATGTTTGGGGGACAACAAATGGTGTAGAGGTTATGTCGCTGGACTCCTAAAAGGCTGACCACGGTTCGAGTCCCAGACTCGGAGGCTTGAAACTCACGCCAAGCACCTGTGTGTGTGTTCCCAAGATCCCAGGAGGAGAATGGAGGAGAAGGGATTGCAGCTTGGCCATCCCCCCTGGAGAGTGATTTCTCACTTTCCCTCTCACTATCTCTGTCTCTCTCTGGTGAGCACACATGCCCAAAGTCAAAAACTTCATTTAAAAAAAACATATATATATTTATCTAGGGGCCAGCAGGTAGTGTGGTGGTTGAGGTGCTAGACTGACACATGGCCAACCACGGTTTGAATCCCAGACCTGACAGCTTACTTTCTAACTTTAACTTTTCTTTGGTGAGAGTGTATGCATGCCCAACAGAAAATTTAAAAATGGTAATAATAAAATTAAATAATTCTAAAAAAAAATTTACAACCTCCAAAACTATGAGAAAATAAGTTACTGTTGTTTGAGCAACACAACCTGTGTTACTTAGTTATGACAATCTGAGTAGTCTAATGTGTAGATTCTATATTTGGAAGAGATTTTAAATATAGGAAATTATAAACACTAAAGCCTTTTTTTTTAAGAGAGATTTTTGCTATAGGAAGTGTGCACTTCCTGGAGAGACAAAGACAGAGAAAAAAGCAAGAAATCAACCCCCAGGAGGGATGGCCACACCGCAATCCCTTTTCCTCCATTTTCCTCTCAGGGTTTTGGGTGCATACACACATGTGCCTGGTGTGAGTTTCAAGCCTCTGGGTCTGGGACTCAAATTGTAATCTGCCATGTGGGAGTCCAGCAACATAACCATTACACCATCTACTGGTCCCTAAAATAAGCTTTTAAAAAATTAAAGATTAAAGGAACCAGCAGTTAGCGAAATGGCTATGTCGCTGGACTCCCACGTAGTTGACTGTGGTTCGTGTCCCGGACCCGGTGGCTTAAAACTCACGCCGGGCGCGTGTGTGTATGTGCCCCAGATCCCCAGAGGAGAATGGAGAAGAAGGGATTGTGGCGTGGCCATCCCCCCTGGGGGATGATTTCTTGCTTTCTGTCTCTCTGTCTCTCTTTGTCTGTCTGGCGAGTGCATGTACCCTATGGCAAAAACCTCTCCAAAAAATAAAAATTAAAGATTAAATAGTAAGATTTGAAGATTTATTTTTTAAATTCCAGTATAAACACCTATTCTAATACCTAGCCAATAGTTTTTTTTTTTTTTAGAGGTCTTGCCATGTGTCTATCTTCCCATCTTCCTGCCCGTCTTCCAGCCAGGACTGTAGGCATAAGCCACTAAACCTGGCTCTTCTTTAGTGTCTCACTATGTTGCCCAAGCTAGCCTTGAGCTTGTGATCTTCCTGCTTCAACCACCTTGAGCAGCTGGAATTACAGTAGCATATCACTGCATCAGACCATCATATTGGACTAAGAATCAAACCCGGGTCTCCCATGTGGTCCCCACCTATGGAACATAGCACCTTAGCAATGCACACCCCTGCGGCTGGGCCAGTGGATGCTCCTTTACGTGTGTGAAAGCCCCTTACCTGCTCTTTTTCAAGCATATCAGCCTTTCTCAATATCTTCATTGCATAGATATGACCTGTATCTTTCTTCTGGACCAGCCGCACCTCGAATATAAAAATATATACTTAAAATTGTTCGACAGCCACTCGGTATTTAAGAAATTGTCTTTTAAAACATATTTTAAATTATCAGAAGATACATATTTTCAACAGCAGTGACTTAAAAAGCAGCATACCTCTCCAAAAGCTCCTCTTCCTATAACTTTCAGAGACTCAAAATCATCCAAGCCAAGTCTGGTCCTCTTGAGACGTAAGAACTCTGTTTCTTTGCGAGCATGTTGTGATCGGCGTAACTTTTTCTATTTTTTTAAAAAAAAGATAATTTTGTTTTAAAGGAACTTGTAATATTAAAAGATGACACACATAAAATAGGGATAAGCAGGCCAATTGGTAGCATGGTGGTTAAGGCGTCTGGGTCCCACATGGTTATACAGTTCAACCCCTGGACCAGGGACTAGAAAGCCAAGAGTGGGCACCAGCAGTGTGTGTATGCTTGAAATCCTGAGAGGACAATATAGGGGAAGGGATTGCAGCATGGCCATTTCCCCTGTGGGGTACTTGCTTTCTCTCTGTGTCTCTCTCTCCAGTGAGCATACATGCCCTATAGCAGAAAAAAAAAAAAAATCGGGGTAAGGTACCTTAAAGATTACCAGTGCTATAATTTATTTACCTAAGTCTTTCTTTTTATTTTTCTTTCAGTTTTTGTTAAAGGGCAAATGTGCTCACAAGAGAGAGACAGAAACAGAGTGAAGAAAAGTGAGAAATCATCCCTCTGGGGACAACAGCCACTACAATTTCTCCTCCTCCATTCTCCTCTTGAGATTTTAGGCACACATATGCGCCTGGTGTGAATTTTCAAGCTGCCAGATCTGGGACTCAAACCAGAGTTGACCTGTGAGATCTAGCTGCCTTAACCTCCATGCACCTACTGGCCTAGGCCAAGTCTTTATTAAACACAGAATGGATAAAACAGTCTAAGTCTTGAGATGGAACCCATTAAATATTTCAGCTTAACTAGTCTATCTCACACATACACCATTTATTCTTTAATCTGTATGTTAATTTATTAACAAAAATTAAACTTTAGGAAATGTAATAGTACTCTAATACTGACTTTAATTGCCCGGAAATCTACTTTGCTTCAATTCCCTAATTTCCAGGCTGCTCTGTCATGACTAATAAGACTTGTGACACCAAAATAATATAATGGCAGTATTTCCATAGAGATTAACTTACGGTAGAATTTATTCTTGGGCAAATTTTAATAAACAGCTTGAGACTTGGCATAAACTCTCAGAATATAAGAAATGATAAAAACCAAAATTACAAGGTCATTAAAATATGCAAGTCAGGGGGCCGGCAGGTGGTGTGGTGGTTAAGGGTGCTGGACTCTCACATGGCCAACTGTGGTTCAAGTCCTGAACCGGGCAACTTTCTCTCTCTCAGTCTGTCCCTCTCTGGTCAAATTAAAATAAATAAAAATGAATAAATAAATAAAGTTAAATAAAATAATTCTTTATAAAATACAAGTCAGTAATTACATAATTGACCCACAAAGATCACAAAAATAACTACCATTAATCAGCAACACTATAAAATACCAGAAGGTAAGAGTTATAACGTTCATCTGTTTTACTGCTCTAAACTTCATTTTTTTCCCTCACCAAACAAAATTCTGCTTTTTGGCATAGGTAGTTCCTAGTTTATGTAACATGGAGTAGAAAGTAAACGAAAGAATTGAAAAAATAAAACTCCTGTTTATCTTCAAGTGAACACTATCAAACTTTCTTTGGTTCAGTTCAGAAGCAGAAACCAATCATATGACCCTAACAGCTCAGAAGCAGTTCACGGTGTGATGCTGAACAGCCCCTTCTATTTAAGGTTTCTGTTATATTCTGTTTTTTTTTTTTTAACTTTTCTTTTTTAAGAATTACTTTATTTAACTTTTATTTATTTATTTATTTATTTATTTTAATTTGGCCAGCAAGAGAGTGAGACAGAGAGAGAAAGAGAGAGAAAGCAAGCCGCCAGGTCTGGGACTTGAACCGTGGTCAGCCATGTGGGAGTCCAGCGCCCTTAACCACCACGCCACCTGCAGGTCATGGGGGAGGGTTCGTTTTAAAAAGAGGTGAACTATTAACTAGAAATACATAAATATATATCAGCAAAGCAATGGCATTATGATACTTCTAACAAGGTGAATCTAAGACGATATAATCAGGACACTGTGTCTTCAAACAGCTAAATGAGGGATACATTCAGACACATCAAGGGTGGAAATTATGCCTGTATAATGATAAAGGTCAAATACACAAATTTTATTTTTATTTATTTATGTTTTGGAGAGGTTTTTGCTATAGGGCGCATACACTCACCAGAAAGAGAGAGACAGAAAACAAGAAATTACCCCCCCAGGGGAGATGGCCATGCCGCAATCCCTTCTCCTCCATTCTCCTCTCGGGATCTTGGGCACACACACACACACACACACACACACACGCCTGGTGTGTTTAAGGCACCAGGTCCAGGACTTGAACTGTGGTCAACTACAAGGAAGTCCAGCAACACAGATATTAGACCAACTGCTGGTCCCCAAATACACAATTTTTAAAAAGCTTGCCTAATGCCCTTTTCCATATTTAAAATTGATAATAAAACACAGTGGCAATATAGAAAAAGTAAGCAAGCAATAATTAAAGATATACTTTTGGGGTAAGAAGGCAGTAAAGGGGGGACCAGCAGATGGTGTAATGGCTATGTCACTGGACTCCCATGTAGTTGACCGCGGTTCAAGTCCTGGTCCTGGTGGCTTAAACTCAGGCCAGGCGCGTGTGCGTACGTGCCCAAGATCCTGAAAGGAGAATAGAGGAGAAGGAACTGCAGCGTGGATTTCTTTCTTTCTATCTCTCTCTGTCTTTCTGGCAAGCACATGTACCCTATATGAAAAACCTCTCAAAAAAAAAAAAAAAGACAGTAAAGGGAACTAAGCAACTATATAAAGATGTAATAACCATTATTACATGCTATCTTTATCTAGAGGCTATGCACTAGTTTAAAAAACACATTTAATGGGGCCAGTAGGTAGCACGAAGATTAAGGTGCTGGATGCCCACCTGGCCCATGTCCGGACCTGGCAACTTGCTTTCTCACTTTCTCTCTCTCACTGACTCTCTCTGGTGAGCACACATGCCCTATAACAAATTATAACAATAAAAAAAAAAATTTAACATTTAATCATGAAAACTGATGTAATTTTTCTCATATAAATATCACTTTAATGCAGCTAAAATTTCTTTTATATAATTATAAACAAAGATCCTAGAGCAACGGTAAAGATGACGTTTTGCTTTTTTTATATAATGCAATGCCACATACCCTCTTATTTTAATGTAGTAGGTGTTCGAAATGACCATTTGAATAATTAAAAAAAGAAAACTGAATTACTAGTAAAATTAAAGATAGCTCTAGGAAGTATACTGTTTTACATTTTTAAGACCTTAATTCTTCCATAGTGCCACTTGGTGGCACTATAACATCATGTCTTTCAAGACAGTATTATAAAAAGGTTTTAATGACATAAATTAATAGATATAAAAATTTTGAAATGTATCCTGTTTCTTTATGGATGATAAAATGAATTTCAATTGGGTGTGGTTACAGAGACTTGTCTAATCTGAATGGAAAATACGATCTCATTATAGTTTCATAAATTAGGCTCAAAATCTATAGCCCAGAGAGGCAGTAAAAGAAAGTAATGTTCATTAATTATATTTTAGGTTGCACAGTACAGCCAGTAAACAATGTTTATGTAGGACTGGGGACAGCCATTCAATAGCAAAAAGGGAGAATTGCAAGTATATGGAATACATAATTCTACCAAAATGGGCATCAACTAAACATTGTTATATTACTTTTTAAAATCTATTCCGTAGGGCCCGTCAGTGGCATGGAGTTAAGACAGCTGGATCCCACATAGCCAACTGTGCAGTTTGAGTTCAAGACCTGGTGGCTTGAAAAACACTTATGGTGCATGTGTGTGTGTGCCCAGAATCCCAAAGGGAGAACAGAGGAGACTGCAACATGGCTACCCCATCCTTCAAAGGTGGATTTCTCACTCCCTCCTCTGCCCCAGGTTTCTCTCTGAACACATTCACCCTAAACCAAATTTAAAAATAAAAATAAAAAAATGAGAAAAAACACACACCTATTCCATGGTTTTACTCTTAAAATTTGTGTTGCAGTTCAGAGATAGGTGAAAAAGTTCATGTAAAAAGTTCATGTTTAAAAAAAACCCAAATCAATGAAAAAGCATGCTACTGACATATGTGCTCACAGCTTGTGTACATTACATAGCCTAGAAAGACACGTAACATCATGTGATCAGATCCTTTCCTCTCAAGACAAAAAAAAAAAAAAAAAAAAAGGGCAAGCTTAACATTTTACTGCTATCCTTTGTGACTTGAACTTGCCCATTTGGATTCTCCACTAGAGGATATACTATTCCATGTTTGATGGGATTTTCTTCAGTGACATGAAACTGAAAACTTCTCTTCCTCTCTCCATGGCCCTTTAAATGGTGTTCCTCAAACTCTCGATCTGTAGGGAGCCTGCTGCTTTTTTTTTTTTTTTTTTTTAAATAAGACAGAAAGTATATACAAAGGTTGTGAAATAAGAAAAAGTACAGCTAACAACTTTATCTCCATACATAAGATTTACATGTAAATCAAATGGTTTAAAGTTTTTGGGCCCGCAGATGGCATAGAGGTTAAGGTGCTGGATCCCATTTGGCCAGCTATGCTGTTTGAGTCCCAGATCTGGCAGCTTGGAAGTTGCACCGGGTGTGTACGCATGCACACACAAAATCCCAGGAGGAGAGTGGAAGAGAAGAGACTGCAGTGTGGCCATCCCACTGGTGAGTGATTTCCCACTTTTCCTCTCTTTGGTGAGTGCACACACCTCATAGTGAGGAAAAAAAGGGTTTAGGGTTTTCACAAATAATTTTCTGTGATAAAATTAGTTGAGGATGAGTACTAGTTTTCATTAAAATACTAGTGTGGCTGGATGGTAGCACAGCTATGAAAGCTGATGCTCTGAGGTGACCTACATGGTAAGATTCTGAGTTCACACCCAGAGACCTCCCTGTATATGCTGGGTACACGTGTGCCCACGATCTGGGGCTGGCTGAATAAGGGTGGACTGCGCAGCATCGACAAGGCATTGGGAGTGCTGCCTCAATCTCTTTCTCACGGAAGAAAGGAAGAAACTTTAAAAACAAAGATTTTTATTTTATTACTTTTTTTTAGATTTTATTTAATTTTATTTATCTATTTATTTACTTACTTAATTTACTTAAATTTGACCAGAGAGGGATCGTGAGAGAAAGAAAGAGAGAGAAGGCAAGTCAGAAAGCAAACTGTTAGGTCCAGGACTCAAACCATGGTCAGCTCTGTGAGAGTCCAGCACCCTTAACCACCACACCACCTGCCAGCCCCTTATTTATTTTTTAAAAAGAGGTTTTGCCTTAGGATGCATGGACTCACTGAAAAGAGAGACAGACAGAGATAGTGAGAGGGAAAGTCAGAAATCACCACTCAGGAGGGATGGTCACGCTGCAATCCCATTTTCTCCGTTCTCCTCCTAGGACCTTGGGCATGCACGCACAGGCGCCCGGCCTGAGTTTCAAGCCACCGGGTCCAGGACTCAAACCACAGTCAGCCATGTGGGAGTCCAATAATGTAACCACTATGTCATCTGCTGGCCCCCAAAGATTTTTTTTTTTTTTTTTTTTTTTTTGGAGAGGTTTTTGCTGTAAGGCACGTGCGCTCACCAGAAAGACAGAGAAAGAGACATAGTGAGAAATCGCTCCCCCAGGGAGGATGGCCATACCGCAATCCCTTCTCCTCCATTCTCCTCTTGGGATCTTGGGCATGCATGCACACGCGCCCGGCATGAGTTTAAGCCACCAGATCTGGGACTGAAACCACAGTCGGCTACATGGGAGTTCAGCAACACAGCCATTACACTAACTGCTGGTCCCAAAAGATTTTTATTTTTATAAAGTCATTTTATTTTTAAAAATTCACTCCATATAAACATAGTTTCAACATATTTTACATTACATTTGAGAGTGTTAGTCTATTATGGAATTTGACATAATCCAGGGCTCAGCATGGAGCCTAACAATAAGCATTTGTGGAATTAAAATTATCTTTACAGAAAATTTGGAGGTTTTATAAGTAGATATTGCAGGCTACTGAATATTTTTAGGGACAAAATCGTCTCACATTTTCTACAAGTTACTCAGAAGAACTGAAGAAAACAGCTCTAAATGTAGTTAATACTTTCTGTGGCAGAACAACAGTTTCAAATGAGAAGCTACTAACAGCATTCTATCTACCGATGTATTTGATTCAGGCTGTAAACTTATTTTAAAATATTTTAATTACTTGCCAATATTTTTTTTTTTTTTTGGAGAGGTTTTTGCTATAGGGCACGTGCGCTCGCCAGACAGACAGAGAGAGACAGAGAGATAGAAAGCAGGAAATCACCCCCCAGGGGGGATGGCCACGCCGCAATCCCTTCTCCTCCATTCTCCTCTCGGGATCTTGGGCACGCATGCACACGCGCCCGGCGTGAGTTTAAGCCGCCGGGTCCGGGACTCGAACCGCGGTCGACTACGTGGGAGTCCAGCGACATAGCCATTACGCTAACTGCTGGTCCCTACTTGCCAATATTTTAAAAAGCAGGCGACTTTGCTCAAAAGCCTAGTCTTGAAAGATCTAGAAGGAGCAGTGCTATGGCACAGAGTAGGAAGAAGTGCCTTAAGAGATGAGGGAACATCTTCCAGAGGAAGTGAGGCCTAACGGGAGATCTAAGACTTCTTGAAAAATAATGGGAATTGGGTAGGAGCAGGAAAGAGTTCCAAGAGGTAGAAGTAGCATGTGAGAAGGTATATAGGCAAGTGAGGGAAATCAATGTGACTCCACATTGTCAGCATCAGGGCAGGGTGAAAAGAGATGGGCCTATGGAGAGATCAGCAGAGGCCAACTGGCAAAAAGGTTTGTATGCCATTGCTAAAGTGTTTGTCTTTATCCGGAGGACACTCGAGATCTGTAAAAGGTATTAAGCAGGGGCCACTAGGTAGAATGGCGGCCAAGGCACTAGATTACCACATGGGGACCATGGTTTGAGTCCCAGACCTAGCAGCTTGCTTTCTTATTCTCTCTCTCTCTGTTTCTCCCTGGTGAGCACATGTGCTTATACAAAATTTATCTTTTTTTTTTTGAGAGTTTTTTGCTATAGGGCACGTATGCTCACCAGGAAGAGAGACAGACAGAGAGACAGAAAGCGAGAAATCAGCCCCCCACCACCACCACCCTGAGAGGGGATGGCCATACTGCAATCTCTTCTTCTTCATTCTCCTCTTGGGATCTTGGGCATGCACGCACACGTGCCCAGCGTGAGTTTCAGCCACTGGGTCTGGGACTTGAACCACGGTCAATTACATGGGAGTCCAGCGACATAGCTATTCCACCAACTGCTGGTCCCAGAATTTAAAAAATAAATAAAAGAAAGGTATTTAAGCTAAAGAGTACCGTGATCAAATCTGATTTCAGACAGATTACTCTGGGTGCAGTATGTAGAAAAATTGAGGGTGGAAGGTAAAAAGAACAGTTGAGCACAGTTATTCTTCAGGTAAAGTACACAGTCATTTACTTTTTAGAAAATTTTTCTTTTTGGACTTTTGCCATCAGCTGTGTGAGCTTGCTAGAGAAAGAGACAAAAACAGAGGGAGTGAGAAACCACCTCTCCCCTGGGGAAATGGCCACGCTGCAGGCCCTTCTCCATTCTCCTCTCACTATTTTGAGCATACACACACACCCAGCATGGTTTTCAAGCTACTGGGTCTGGTACTCAAACCAGAAGAGTTGGTTATGTGGGATCCAATGCCTTCCCCACCAATGCTACCTGCTAGCCCAACTATAGTAGTTTAATAGAGGGTAGTAGCACTAGAAAAAGATGGTTTTAAATAACAACTATAAGGCTGGCAGGTGGTGTGGCAGTTAAGGTCCTGGACTCCCACGTGGCCAATTGCGAGGTTGTCCCAAACCCGGCAGCTTGATAATCACACACTGGGAGCATATGTGTGTGCGCGCCCAAAATCCCAGAAGAATGAAGAAGGAATTGCAGGATGGCCATTCTCTGTCTCTCTCCTGCGAGAGTACGTGCCCTATGGCAAAAAACAACAGCAACAACAACAATGGAAAAAACAAATTTGAGGGAAGCTATGCTCTAAACTCTATTTCCTAGACTCCTGAAATATTCAGACAAGGTAGGGCAACCTCCATCTTTTCTCTGTCTCTGGCTGGCTGTCTCTGTCTGCCTCACACTCTCTCTTTAAATTTTTAATTATTATTTTTAAAATTTTTCAACCACTTTTCCTCACCTTGGGCCTTTTCTCTCACTTGTTAGTTTCAGAAGCCATTTTAAAGCTGAGGTGTGTCCTGGCATATTCAGGAAAGCTATGCTTTAAACTTCATCTCCTAGACTCCCGAAATATTCAGACAAGGTACAGCAACCTCCATCTTTTCTCTGTCTTTCTGTCTGTCTTGCACTCTCTCTCTCTTTAAATTAATTATTTTTTTTTTAAAATTTTTCAACCACTTCCCTCACCTTGGGACTTTTCTTTCACTTGTTAATTTCGGAAGCCATTTTAAGGCTGAGGCATGTTGTATCACATGGTTTTCATTTTTTACATGTAAAAAGAATTTTCCTCCTCTTTTTTGGTAGTATTTTTCTATTTTTTTCCTTGTTGCTTGCTTTTTTTTAACCTTACTTTCCCACTCTAAGATTCATTCTCCACATACTGAATGTCTAGATATGCCTAGCCAAGTATTTGAATACTTGTAGAGTCATTGAAATTCTCACTGCTTACTGAACCGCCTGCTTTAATGAAGAAATTTCTTTTCAAAAAAAAAAAAAGAGTAGAAAGGGAACCAAGCAGTTAGCGTAATGGCTATGTCGCTGGACTCCCACGTAGTCGACCGCGGTTCGCATCCCGGACCCGGTGGCTTAAAACTCACTCCAGGCGCGTGTGCGTGCGTGCCCAAGATCCAGAGAGGAGAATGGAGGAGAAGGGATTGCGGCGTGGCCATCCCCCCTGGGGGGTGATTTCTCGCTTTCTGTCTCTATGTCTCTCTCTGTCTGTCTGGCGAGCGCACGCGCCGTATAGAAAAAAAAGAAAAAAAAAGAAATTTCTTTTTATAAATCTTAACTCCTAATCTTTCTGTGGATACCATATTGCAAAACACAGTGAAGGATAGATTCTGTCACAGAATGACCAGAAACAACCGCAGAGGCACAAGAAACATGAGATATCAAGAAAATATCTCTCCCTTAAGGGAAAAGAACAATCCCTCATCATCCACAGACAGTACAATATAACTCATGGAAATGTCTAAGGGAATTCGTAGTGACAAAACTAAACAAGATGCAAGAGCTGAGGGATAATGAACTCCAGAAGATGCAGGAGAAAAGGGACGAGTTCCAGGAGGTGTTGAAGTTCCTCTGTGATCTGAAAGAGGAAATACACACCATGAAAAAGAATCAAATGGACCTATTAGAGATGAAGGCTACAATTCAGGAAATCAAAACCTCCTTCAAAAGTATTAAAAGCAGATTAGTCCATGCAGAAAACTGAATCTCAGATGTTGAAGGTAAAACCTCTGATCTAGAAAAACAACCAAAAAAACTGAGAAAATAACCCCCCAAAAATGAGAATACTATATGAGAAACACTAGACAGCATTTAATGCCCAAACATCTGGATACTCGGTGTCCCAGAAGGTAAGGAAACTAATAAGGGCATTGATAATCTATTCCATGAAATCTTGGAAGAAAACTTTCCAAATCTAGAGAGGCATTCAAATATCCAGACCCAAGAAATAAAAAGGACCCCTAATAGAATCAAACCAACAAGATCTTCTACAAGGCACATCATAGCCAGACTGGCCAAATCTACAAAGACAAGATATATAAATTGGCAAGAGAGAAACATCAGGTTACTTATAAAGGTTATCCAATCAGGTTAACCTCAGACCTCTCATCAGAAACAATGTAAGCAAGGAAAGAATGGGAAAATATATTCAAAGTGTTAAGTGAAAAACAGTTTCAACCAAGAATACTATATCTGGCAAGGTTATCTTTCGTATGGAAAGAAAGGATAAAAACATTCTCAGATAAACAAGACCTGAAAGAATTTGCCAATAGCAGACCCACTCTTTTTTTTTTTTTTTTTTTTTTTTTTTTTTTTTTTTTTTTTTTTGCTATAGGACATGTGCGCTTGCCAGAATGACAGAAAGACAGAAAGGGAGAAATCACCCCCCGGGGGGATGGCCATGCCTCAATCCCTTCTCCTCCATTCTCCTCTCAGGATCTTGGGCACGCACGCACACGTGCCTGTGTGTGAGCTTAAGCCACTGGGTCCAGGACTCAAATCACGGTCGACTACGTGGGAGTCCAGAGACATAGCCATTATGCTAACTGCTGGTCCCTAGCAGACCCACTCTTCAAGAAGTTCTGAAAGGAGTGCTCTACCAGGAAAACTAAAGACATATTCAGAAATAAGAGAACAAAAGGCAACCAAGAAAATGACCAATTTAATGCTAGGGACAAGAAATATCAATAATAATATTGAATGTTAACTTCCAGGATTTAAATGGAAAGACTGGACCACAGGAATACTGCATATTCAACAGAAGAGAGTTTGAACATAAGACTGAAATTGCAAAATAGAATTTTATGACTTTTGAGTTTTTACTATGCTTTGTTTTCCCAATTTAAATATTTTACTTTCTTTCAAGTTGTTGAAAGGTTCAGCAATTTGTTAAAATATTTTGTTTATTTCTTTAAATGGAAACAGAAACTTTTTTTCCTTCCTGACCCCTCTTGAATTGGAAATATTTGGGAGCATTATTATTTTGTGGCGGCATTAGGGTTATTTGCGTAAGTTCAATAATGCTTGTTGCATTGCATCAGAAGTTGGAAATACTCAGGACCAGCAGATGGCTTAATGGCTATATTGTGGGTCTCCCATGCAGTTAACTGCAGTTTGCGTCCCATACCCGGTGGCTTGAACTCACGCGAGGCACGTGTGCGTGCCTGCCTAAGATCCTGAGAGGAGAATGGAGGAGAAGGGATTGCGGCATGGCCATCCTTCCTGGGGGGGTGATTTCTCATTTTCTGTCTCTCTCTGTCTTTCTGGCAAGCACATACACCAGCAAAAAAAATTAAATAAATAAGTAAATAAAAACCCTCTCCAAAAAAAAAAAAAAAGAAATTAGAAATACTCATTATTGGAAAGGGCTCTGACCAGAATGTCATACCTGAAGATTAATCAGAAAACTATGGAACTAAGGTGGATATCAAGTAAGCCAACAGAAGCTCTTAGAAAGATGGCCTGGCACCATAAACAGTTCTGCCTGACCGAGAGGATTTGAGAAGATATATGAAAGAATTTATAACATAAAATAACCTTTTCCAGCCCAGCATTATAATCAGCAGGGATTGCAAAAGAGCAACCACACCAGAGAATTATCTTGAGAAAGACTTTGAAGGAAGAAAAAGAGACTGATCTTTGCTAGCAGATGGTATATCACAAAATACTTGGTAGGCAGGGGTGAATTGAGAAGGTTTACGTGTGACTAGTGTGCTGGGCATTTGCTTTTCAACAATTTGAGTAGTTGACATGTAAATATTTTCTCAAAAATATTTTAAACCATACTGTCTCTGCTGTTACAGAGTCACAAACAAAATTATACAAAATTATAAGAAATATTTTGAACATTATCTTTAAAATTCAGTATTCTGAAATTTTGAAAGTTGTTTAACTGTCAAGAACTATGGAGTATGAGCAAAAATTTTTTTGACATGTAAAGTAAATGTTTGTGGGAAAATGTAAAAATAAATAAATAAATGGAAAAGATATTTTACAAAAAGATGTGAGAAGAATTAGCTAACTGATTCCTCCTGGACCCTAACTTTATTCCACACACCTAAGACACTGTAGATAATGTTCACTAAATATATTTATTGGAATCAAAAAAAAAGAAAAAAAGTACCTCCTTCTAAAAATACCCAGGATGTCAACAAAGTAAAAAGCCCATATTCAAATGATAAAATCCATATTATCTAAGCTAGAAAATGATCGGAATCAAGTGGAAAAGTCACAAGGGTTGCTTTTGTGCAGTTATTACGGGTAATTTACATTACCTCTTCATCTGCTAATCCTTCTTCTTCCATGGCAACTTCTAATTTCTTCTGCCTTTTCAAAGGAAGAAAGCAATGAAAAATTTAAATACATTCATAACCATTTTCATTTTAGAAAATAGGCATTTATTCAAGTTTACCACTTTGGTTTGGTATGCTAAAAAAAAAACTTTCAAGTTGGATCAAAATAATCAGAAAGGATAGTTTTCTTTATCAAAATATAAATCCAGACTGTGTTGTCATACCGGACAAGCGAACAATTTACTTCTAAAGCTTATTTCACTCTCCTCCCTAAAAAATTAGTTAACAAAAGTGACTAATGTTCTATTATGGAAAACTCTGCTATTTAAGGTTCAATACACCAAAATCCTTAATATTGCTCAATGTTTATACAAGAAGTTTAAAAAGATAGCTGTATGGACTCAAAGTAATAACTTTTTAAGATGGATAGTCCTGTGCTTGAGTCCTCGTTCTAACACTTAGTAGCTAAAAGAGCTTATCTAAATCCCTCATTTAAACTCTAAGCCTGATTTTCCTAATCAATCAAGGAAAAATTCAATGCAATTGAGTTTATTTTATCCAACTAAAACTCTGAAAATTGGAGTCATATATACAGTAAGAAAATTCCATTAACTACCAAAATATTTGCTATTCTAGGTATAGCCAAGTTCATTTATTCACTTTTTTAGGAAATGACACTCCTGAGGTTAGTTAAGCTAAGGATTTGGAATGGGGACAGAGCAGATGAAATAACTAGTAACTAGAGAGATAGTTGTGGGACACACTTTGCAATTCATTTCCAAGTGAATAAAATTGAGAATATTTTATTTCTGTTATGTCAGTTTTTCTTGAATATAAATTCCTTCCAGCTGGTTTTGGAGTGTCAGAAAAAAATTCCAGGATTTAACCAAATGGGTAATAAGGCTTGAGGACTGAAAGAAACCACAGAATATTTTTGGTATTTGCTATTCATGACAATATGTCCAAAAGTAAGCCTTTTCCTAAACCACTTTCTTTCTTATAGAAAATTCATAATAAAAATATCAAAAGTCACCTGCTGGCCCTTCTCTAGTCTTCTTTTGAGTTAACTTTTTTTTTTAGAGAGAGATTTTTTGCTTTAGGGCACATGGGCTCGCCACAGAGACAGAGACAGAAAGCAAGAAATCACCCCCCAGGGAGATGGTCACACCGCAATCCCTTCTGTTCCATTCTCCTCTTGGGATCTTGGGCACACACACACGCACACGCGCCGGGTGTGAGTTTTAAGTCTCTGGGTCCAGGACTCAAACTGCAGTCGACTACATGGGAGTCAAGTGATATAACCATTATGCCATCTGCTGGTCCCTTCAGCTGACTTTTTTCTCATTTGCTATTTTTCCTTCTACTAGTATGGAAGTTAGTGGCTACCCCAGAAATTACAACATGTATACTTAAATTGTCAAAGTTTAAAGTTAGTCCATCTTTTATCAGCACCTGAGGGAGAATATAAGAGGCAGCTGCTGTGGTGCTCACACCGACTTTCATCTCGTGTTCACACAGTACTCCCTCCAGGCCCCAACCTTTAGCAGGCATAAGCTGCAAACTAACATCGGATCCTATGCCCCGCTGCGGTACTCCCCCGGACCTCAGAGCAGCCTGTTCAATGATTTCCTGTTTCTCCTCTGCAGGAAGAAGCCAAATAAGAGGACCGTTATTCTAAGAGGGACTACCAACGCATGAGCACTCTCATCTTCTGTCAAATCCCCACTGCCCTCTTTCCTCATTCCTCGTGAAGATGAACACTCCATAAAATCATCCCTCATCCTGGGAAGAGATACCGTAACTTTTATCCATTTCTACCACATCTAAACAGGACAACCCATGACTCCTCTTTTATCTTTCTTAAAAAGTTTTCTTCCTAAAATGCTCTTCTGCTTTGCTGATTAATACTTTTAAAGGCTTATGTATTTATCCCATTAGTTAAGCCTCACAAATACATCATTTTCTTAAAGTTTAAGCTTTTAGAAAATAAGAGATTACTGTGTAATCTGATTTCATTGGCAAAGGCTGAGATTGCCTTTTCTTTCTTTCTTTTCTTTTTTTTTTTTTCCTTTTAAATAGGACCAGATACTTTTATTCTTATTTTCCTTTGTTTGGGAATGACGGTAAAACTGCCTTACTTTAAGGTTTGGCATAGAAGACAGTGAACCTTTAAAATTCTCATGAATAACTTTAAATACTTGCCTTAAAAGGGGGGGGAGAGGGACCAGCAGTTAGCATAATGGCTATGTCACTGGATTCCCATGTAGTCGACTGTGGTTCGAGTCCAGGACCCAGTGGCTTAAACTCACGCCGGTATGTGCGTGTGTGCCCAAGATCCGGATAGAAGAATGGAGGAGAAGGGATTGCAGTGTGGCCATCCCCCTGGGGATCATGTCTCGCTTTCTGTCTCTCTGTGTCTCTCTGGCAAGCACACCCGCACTATAGCAAACCCCCCCCCCAAAAAAAAAATCATGTTAAAAGGGGTAGGGAGTGTTTACATTCCTTGGTTCTCTTTTAATTATTCACTCTCTTATGATGACCTGATCACTTCTAGAGACTTCCATTACTTTATAATGTAGTTACTGATACATCTGGGGTTATTACTGACTTATTTTGTGCTTCTATGTCTTTATTTTGGCTTCTAGTGTTTAAGTTTTTTTCTTTTCCTCTTGTCTTAATTCCTCCCCACCCGCCCCCGCCATAGTTCACATACGCTCGTTGGAGAGACAGAGAGAGGGAGAGTTAGAAACCACCCCCCAGGGAGTATGGCCACATCACTGTCCCTTCTTAGGATTTTGGTTACCTATGCACATACTCCCAGCATGACTCTCAAGTCACTGTGTCCAGAACTCAAACTGTGGGCAGCCGTGTGGGAGTCCTGCACTTTAACCACTAAGTCACCTGCTAGCCCCTCCTCTTGTCTTCTTTTGAGCTGACTTTTTTCTCATTCCCCATTTTTCCTTCTACAGAAGATGCAAACTATTTTTATTCTTACTGATTATCCTAGAAATTACAACATGCATACTTTGTCAAAGTAAAAATCTGCACGGGCAGCAGTTGGCATAATGGCTATGTTGCTGGACTCCCAAATAGTCAATTGTGGATTGAGTCCCGGACCCGGTGGCTTAAACTCACACCAGGCGCGTGTGCGCGTGTGCCCAAGATCCCGAGAGGAGAATGGAGAAGGAGGGATTGCAGCGTGGCCATCCCCCCAGGGGGGTGATTTCTCACTTTCTGTCTCTCTGTCTCTGTCTTTCTGGCAAGCGCACACACCCTATAGCATAAACCTCTCCAAAATAAAAATTTGCTCTAAGGCACATGTGCCGGGCAGGGAGAGGGAAAGAGAGAGAAAACATCCCCTAGGGAGGACAGCCACACTGTAATCCCTTTTCCTCATTCTCCTGTCTGGATTTGAAGCATGCATGAAAACACACCTGGCATGTTTTTCAAGCCTCCAGGTCTGGGATTTGAACCATGCAGCTGGCTATGTGAGGCTGCCTTAACCACCATGCCATTGGCTAACCCAATCTTTACTCCCTTTCTTCAAAGACCTTTAAGAATACTTTAATTCTATTTACTTCTTTCTTGCTTTATCTTCTGCTGGAAAATATTTTAATCCTATTTTTTTTGATGCATAAAACACTATTATCATGATTTCGTTGTATCTTTTGGGATCTTTGCTGATGGTGAACTCTTAGCTTTTGTTCTCTTCTACTCCATTCTCATTCCTTTCTTTCCGGACTTTAATAGACATACGCCAGTTCTCGCTATTCTTCCATGTTTAACTGTTTTATAACTTCCACTCTACATTGGCTTCCGAGTGGTTAACTTAAAGCTTTATTTTCTAGTTCACTAATTTTCTCCTCACCTGTGCCTATCTGCTGTTAAGCCTGTCCAAAATTCAGTCTAAAACCTCAATCTTTTTCTCTAGCTCTATTTCACTAAATTGTACCACTTGCAGTTTGCCCAGCCATGAAATTTCAGGGCCAATATCGGCTCATTACTCCATTTCTTATGTGGCTAGTTTGCCACATTGTGTCAACCTCTCCTACTTGCCAGCTCTTCTCTGTTGTTGTCACAGTCCTAACTGGAGCCTCCTTTCAGTCAGCCTGGACTGTTACCAGACAACCACTAATTTCCCCCTCTATTCACCAAATCCATTCAGCGCATCACAATTCAAATTCTCCTCCAGAGATGTACTTGTGTTCATTTAATTCTCTGTTCAAAACTCTCCAAGGCTCTTTTTTTTTTTTTTTTTTTCTGGAGAGGTTTTTGCTGTAAGGCACATGTGCTCGCCAGAAAGACAGAGAGAGACAGAGAGACAGAAAGCGAGAAATCACCCCCCGGGGGGAATGGTCATGCCACAATCCCTTCTCCTCCATCCTCCTCTTGGGATCCTGGGCAAGCACACCCAGCATGAGTTTAAGCCACGCGGTCCGGGACTTGCGCCGCAGTCGATTATGTGGGAGTCCTGCGATGTAACCACTGTGCCCTTTGCTGGTCCCATAACATCTTCAAGGCTCCTCACTACCATGGGAATCGCGACACCAACAAGGCACGTGAGGCTCCAGTGTGGTGAATCAAGCACACCGGAGCATGAACAAAACCGCATGACCTGCAGGTGCTCTCTTCCCTCTCTCAGACCCTTTCTCCTGCTCTTCTACCCCTTTTCCTCCCTTTTATGCATGTATAAATAGTACACTTCCTTTAGAGCCCTGTTTAAATGCCACGGCCACTTAGGAAGCTTCCCCAGTTGCCTTGGTTAACAGACAGGGGAGCAGAGGTGAGTTGTGTGAAATAACTGGTTCTTTGGGTCCACTCTCTCTTCTATACCCTTCTTTTGGTAATAGTCTTCTTTCCGTCATGTAAATTTTTTTTTTTTTTTTTTTTGAGAAGTTTTAGCTATAGGGTGCGTGCGCTCACCAGAAAGACAGAGAGACAGAGAAACAGAAAGCGAGAAATCACCCCCCGGGGGAGATGGCCACACCGCAATCCCTTCTCCTCCCTTCTCCTCTAGGGATCTTGGGCATGCACAAACATGCACCCAGCATGAGTTTAAGCCACCGGGTCCGGGACTCAAACCACAGTCGACTACATGGGAGTCCAGCGACATAGCCATTACGCTAACTGCTGGTCTCTCTTTCGTGTAACATTTATTATTTTATTTATTTGTTTTTTTAAAGAATTATTTATTTATTTCCATTTGTTATTGTTATTTTTTTTTTTTCTTTATTTGACGAGAGAGAGAGAGAGAAAGGGAAAGTGAGAAAGCAAGCCACCAGGTCTGGGACTTGAACCATGGTTGGCCATGTGGGAATCCAGTGTCCTTATCCACCACACCACCTGCTGGCCCTCGTGTAACATTTAAATGTATCATCTCCCTTTCTGTATTATAAATTTGCTGAAGGCAAAATAACATGTCATTCATTTTTTAGAAATTTTTCTATTCCCACTTACATACATAGGACACCGTAAAAGTTTCTGTATTACCGTCAGTCATTCATGACATATACCTCAAGGAAAAGTATAAAGATACATTACAACTTCATAGCTGGAAGAGTTGTTTGAAACATCAAAGGTTTGCTTATGGCACTGACATGTGATGTAAGCAGATGGTGCCTAAGAGTGGTTACTAAGGAACGGACACTGCGAACATGAAACAAGTAACTAGGTCATTGTCCGGGCAGGAAACAACCAGCATGCAGGATGGACATTTGTATTATTAATGGGAAATATGTTCATACCCCACCTTCAGCACAACAGCTTATTTAACCAAACCAAATCTCGACTAGTCTTTAAGATACCTGGTTTCTCTTTCTTCATGCTGCAAAATTAGGTTGCTGTAAAAATTCTCCAAGGTGAGCTTGGCTACAGTCACTCTCTCCCGAGTATGGTTGCTCATAGGAAAGGTTGTCGTGGTCCCTGCCGTCATTGCCATAGTAACAGCAACTGAAACAACATATAAAAAATGATTTAGTACAAAAGAAAAAAATTTCTTTTATAATGAACTCTAGAAATCTCTAATTTCTACTAATAAAAATTCTACCCTAACAGTTAACACACCCAAGTCTTTCACAGTATAAATAATACAAAGCTAATAAGGAACGAAAAAGATGCAGTACTCCCAAAGCAAGAGAGATCATGTGCTGGCAAAACCAGAGGTGAATTACAGTGAAGAGGTACCAGTGGCAGCTCATACATAACACAAACATATTTATGTACAAAAGGTCATATTCAACAAACATTCAAAATGAGAAAGGCTCAAGCTATTTTATTGTCTTATTGATTACTAAACGAAATCTCCAAGAGTTTGAAAATAATTATGTCCCTGATAAATGTCTCCTAAAAGTTACTGTCAATTAAATATAAGAAGTAGCATCTGCCATATATATTCCAGGAAACATGAAGTATGTGATCAAATATGCATACGAGGGGCCAGCCACCAGGTGTAGCCCTAACACAATGCTCCGTGATGTTGGACCCACATGGGAGAGCCCCAGGTTCACATCCAGGTCTCCCTGTACACACCAGGCACACACAGGCGTGCATCTCTGACCTGGGCTGGCTAAGGCCGGGAATGGATCCTGGCATGAAGGCCCTCTGGGGGTGGGGGTAGGGGGGTGCCTGCCTGTCTCTCTCCCCCACCCCTCGCAGAAGAAATAAACAAACTTAAAAAGAAAAATAAATATATACAGGCACTCCTCACTTAATGACTGCGCTTCATACCTACACTAGGTTACTAACCAAATTGTTCAATAAGCGAGGAGCTTAAAGGTGGATGTCCTGTGGTGTGTGGTGGCACCATAGAGTAGGTATTTTTCGATACATATAATGGAACAACACAGTAGAATAATGTAATTCTATCTATAAGGAAAGCATACATTAGATAAGCACAGAAAGCAATGAGACACACCATAAAATGATGTATAGCCATGGGACCAGCAGTTGGCATAATGGCTATGTCGCTGGACTCCCATAGAGTCAACCACGGTTTGAATCCCGGACCCGGTGGCTTAAACTCACACCAGGCGCATGTGTGTGCGTGCCCAAGATCCCGAGAGGAGAATGGAGGAGAAGGGATTGCAGCGTGGCCATCCCCTGGGGGATCATTTCTCACTTTATCTCTCTGTCTCTGTCTTTCTAGCAAGCGCACACGCCCTATAGCAAAAACCTCTCAAAAAAAAATGTATATCCAGCATAATTGTTTTTATTTATAGTATTCAGATACTATTATGGGTACACAATAAAATACAAATTTATAAAGAAATACAGTCTTGCATGACTGTGAACACTTCGTGTAGTGAACACTAACTGACCATGGGAACAAAACTAAGACTGAGAAAGGGGGCTCCTGAGATGCACAGACCGAGAAAGGGAATTCCCTGTACTGGAGAATTGGTCATAAGCCCAAGGGTCATTAAACAGATAGGTCATTAAGTGAGGAATGGCTGTGTATACATACACACACACACATACACACTTCCCAAACTAAAGCAATTCCTAGAAGTACATGTTATAGGGGAAAACTACTTTTTGAAACAGGCCATTTTAAATGGGGTCCATAAGTGCCCCATTTCATTCTGAATTCTGTTGTCATTCTGGGTAGTGCTATCACCAGATCTAACACATTCCTCCACACTGTGAGGTTCATTCCATTTCCTAATGAAACTCAACGTCTGTCGAACTAGGCAGAAAACACAAATCGATGTACCAAACCAGGACACGATAGGGAAGTTTGGTGGCCTTCATAAACTGAACAATGTTTATCTGTTTAAAGGCATTCAAGTGTTAACTTTTAAAAACCACCAGGACAGCCAAAGTAAGAGTTGCACAACTTCGATAATTCGGTAAGAAGGAATGCAGCAAAGCAGCTGCTCTGTGGGGAGATGGCTGAGCTCTGGTGGCTGCTGTGCATGAGCGCTGACCCCGAGAGACTTGCCAGGGCCGGTGCTTAACACAGGCCACATCTGGGCAAAAAGACTGGAACAGTTCAAATATTAAACAGGCTTTTGTGGGGCCAGCAGGTGGTGTGGTGATTGGGGTGCTAGACTCCCACACAGACAGCGGTTCAAGTCCCAGACCTGGCAGCTTGCTTTCTTACTTTCCCTCTTTCTCTCTCTCTTTTTCTGTCTCTGTTGATCATACATACACTATAAAAAATTGAAAGAATATATAAAATTAAATAAATAACCCTTCAAAAAAAAGGCCTTTGCTTATTTAGATAAGGATCATAACAGACTATTCCAGAGACTATCCAGGTTGCCAAGAGTAACCATCCAAAGTTGGACTTTAAAAAAAAATAAAAATAAAAAAAGACAGATTTTTGCTATAGGGTGCATGCACTCACTGGAGAAACACAGACAGAGAGAAAGTAAGAAATCATCCCGCATGGGGGAAATGGTCATACTACAATCCCTTCTCCATTCTCCTCCTGGGATTTTGGGCACACATGCACATATGCCTGGCATGAGTTTCAAGCCACTGGGTCTGTGACTCCAATCACATTTAGCCATGTGGGAGTCTACTGCCTTAACCACCGTGCCACCTGCTGGGCCCCAAAGTTGCAGTCTTAACTAAAAACTATCTCCTTCCAAAACCTGCAACTTATCTCCACAATATCCACCTTGCCTTAATTACATAAAAATAGATGTCTCAGGCCAGCAGATGGCATGGAGGTTAAGGCTCTGGATTCCCACGTGGCCGGCCACCATTTTAGTTCTGATCTGGCAGCTTGAAACTAACACCAGGCGCATGTGAGTGCCTGCCCAAAATCGCGAGATGAGAATGGAGAAATAGGAATTGTGGCATGACTGCCCATGGCATTGCCCTGGGGGTGATTTATCATTTTCTCTCTGGTAAGCGCACATGACTTAATGGCCAAAAAAACCCCCACAAAACCACCAGCCACCACATACACATACACACTAAACACAGACCCCTGGATGTGAACCTGAACTAGAGTCTAGGGATGGTAAAATGAACCAAAAGACCTTCCTTGTTCTTCAGTGTGGAGCAAGCTAAGCACAGGTTGAAAGTGAATCATTTTAACTATGGTGAACTCCCAGGCCCACTGTCGTCTTACTGGCTTTATATGTCAATATACTGCTTAAGCCTCACACTCTTTACATCTAAAACTGAACCTATGATTTTTAACATCACAAAGTGTTCCTCTGCTGACTACTCTAAATCATTTCATAACAAGAAGCTGATCATATTACTTGTTTAAAATCATTCATGTCCTCATTGCCTATGATCAAATTGTAATTTGATATAATGTGTCATCATCATAAACAATGACAACTCACAATGAGTGTGATATCAGGAATTCTATGATATTTTATTCATCACTCTCCCCTGGCCTTCTCCTGAGGATTATGATGGTGACAGTTCACACACTTGACTGCATTTCATCTTCACAGTGGCCATGTGAAGTAGGGAACTGGAGCTCAGAAAAGCCACACAGCTGGTGAGCTGTGGAACAAGGGTTCGGCTCCACTGTGCCCTGCTAGCCTGCTAGCTGCTCTTCCCTACCACTCGCTCCTCTCCTACACGCTCGGCTCTCCCATGCCTCTGAGTCCTCGCGTGACCTCTCCCTGAACCACTTACGTACTGCACTTTTCTGTCCACAGGAATCCTGCTGATCCTTTATGGCCCAGTTTAGACGAAGCCTTACTGTGGTGACTTCTCTACCAGAAAGGACATCACATTTGTCATTCTTTCATGGGTACCCGCCAACGTTTGTTACAATTTATGTCAGGTACCAGTGCTTGTCACTCCCTTGTCTCCCACGAACCTAGGAACATCTCTGGGCAAAAATGTTTCCTGGTTTTTATTTGTTTTCCTTTATTCAGGATAGAGTGCCTGCGTGCAAACAACAGAGCAAGTGAGAAGGGTGGGGAGGGAGAGTGACAGGAAGCACCCCCAACAGGGCCTGGTCATATTGCAACCCTTCTTCCTCCAATTCTCTACCCCATCAACATCTTGCCCACAGGCACGTGCGCCTGGTGCGTTGCCACGACGGTTGAGATTCGAACCCCAGCTGGCCTTGTGGGATCTGGCTTCCTCCCTTACGTTAGAGGAGTGATTAACCACTGCACTGTAGGGTTGCCCCAGAATAATTTTCGAACATTCACCATGACAGCATTGTATCTGACACAGGCATTAATGCGTGAATGAAACGAAAGGGGAAAGTTGAAGGAATTAGCCGAAAGTCAAGCATTCTGTGAAAGCTGGCTAAAAAGCAACTGTGGAAAAAGAAATGACTGAACTTAGGAATTAGAAATTCAGAGACCGAATCCCATCTGCTAATTGGTCAGATGGTCTTATTCCAACCACCACTGAACAGAAGTCACTTTTCCCCAGACAGGGATTATCGTATTTGCTCTGCTTAGTGCATGGGCTTAGCCTAAGGCCATCTGAGACGAAACAGAGGGAAATACCCAGGAAGGCCCAGGGGCTTATACATATGGAAGTTTGATTTCTTTATATACACCAAATGCTTTAATAATGAGTATTACGTTAAACTCAAACATTATCATAGCCAAGTGATTTTTAAGTACTAAGCTACTCTTTCTAGAATGTTATCTAAGGCCATACTGCCAAATCACTTCTGGAAACTTCAGAATCACTGGGCTCAGGTTTCATGTTTTAGGATTAGATGCAGAGAAGTCAGAGAAGAAAAAGTGGTACAGGGATGGTACACAGACAACAGTGTCCCAAACATGCCTATTAATTGGGATCCGGGATGGAAAAGGGAGGATGGATTGAAAGTTGAGAAATTCAAGTAACTTTAAGGAATTCAAATTATACAAAGTTAAGTTTCCTTCTTTCTTTCTTTCTTTTTTTTTTTTTTTTTTTTTTTTTTTTTTGTAATTGCAAGAGGGCACATGCACTTGCCACATAGAAACAGAGAGAGAGAAAGAGAGAAAAAGCACTCCACAAAGGAGAATGGTCACTCTGCAATCCCTTCTCCTCTCTCTCTCCATCCTGTCCAGATTTTGAGCAAGCATGTGCATGTACCCAGTGTATTTTTCAAGCCAGAGCTGAGACTCGAACCACACAGTCAGTCATGTGGGATCTGGCTCCCTTAACCATTAGGCCACAGGGCAGACCCAACACGTTTCTTTTTTTTTTTTTTTTTTTTTTTTTTTGGAGAGGTTTTTGCTATAGGGCGCGTGCGCTCGCCAGACAGACAGAGAGAGACAGAGAGATAGAAAGCAGGAAATCACCCCCCAGGGGGGATGGCCACGCCGCAATCCCTTCTCCTCCATTCTCCTCTCGGGATCTTGGGCACGCACGCACACGCGCCCGGCGTGAGTTTAAGCCGCCGGGTCCGGGACTCGAACCGCGGTCGACTACGTGGGAGTCCAGCGACATAGCCATTACGCTAACTGCTGGTCCCCCCAACACGTTTCTTAATGGAAGGCTTCCCAGTATCTTTAACATGTTAAGATGCACCTTAAACCCTCAAAAGGGGACAGGTATACAATGTTCAGGAGTATTCTAGGGAATCTCCTTTAGGCACATACAATGTGAGTTCATAGATACTTTTCAAATGCCTTTTTTTTTTTTTTTAATATTTTTGCCATAAGGTGGTGCACTCACTGGAGAGAGACAGAGAGACATAGTGAAAGAGAAAGTGAGAAATCACACTGCCCCCATAGGAGGATGGCCATGTTGCAATCCCTTCTCCTTTATTCTTCTCCTGGGATTTTGGGCATGCATACACATGTACCCAGAGTGATTTTCAAGCCACTGGGTCCAAGACTGGAACCATGGTCAGCCATGTGAATGCCTAGCACCTCAATCACCATGCCACCTGCTGGCCCTCAAATGTTTTTTAGTAAAAAAGTGCCTGTTGGGGCCAGGAGGTGGCATGCTGGCTGAGGTGATAGACTCCCACATGACTGACTGCAGTTTGAGTCACGGACCTGGCGGCTTGCTTTCTCACTTTCCCTCTCTCTCTGTGTCTCATGATGAATTAAATAATAATAATAATAATAATAATAATAATAAAATAAAGTAATTTAAAAAATCTGTTACTTTTTTCAACAAACATGTGCGTGTGGGGAGTGTGGGGGGAGGGAACCACAAAAGTTCCAACCAAGAACATTTATGGTTTTCAAAATGCTTTCTAATTTGCCCATCCTTCTACAAGGCAGGTATTAATGAACAGAGAAACTTCCAGAAGATCTGGAGCTGACAGAAGACTTTTCAAATTAGTTTACCAACTTCTAGGAAAAAAAAAAAAAAAGCCAAGAAAACCCAACTATAGTTGTTCAAGGCTTATCTAATCCTTTCAGAAAGTGGGTGATGTGTTAAAAAAAAAAATACATAAAAAAGCACAAAGAAGTCATACATAAAGTAGAGTGTCCTGTGGTTCACAGTAATGCCTGTAGAAGTTAGAAAGAAGGATGTGTGATACACTGAGGGTGTGGCCTTGTAGGGAGCTGCCTGGCTGCCAAGGGGCCTTTAGAACAGGCTGCCCTCCTCAGTCTGCCAAGGTGGAAGGGCTGGCCTTCAGCTGCCAGTGTCTCAGGGCAATCAAATTCTGGAAGTTACTCTATCCTAATAAAGTTGATAAGAGACTGACGTATAAGACAGATATACACAATAAATCAAGTAACAGGAACAGCCATTTGTATCTTGCGGCAAACTCATTCTACCCTCGTAGGCAAGCTAGTCATGAAGCCGAGTACGGATCAGAAGGTTGCTGGGTAAGCATGGCAGCAAAACAGAAAACTGTTCAATTTGTAAGTTTAATGACATTAGGATAAAGTGGAAGCTAAAAATAAAAAGACTGATGGCCACCTTGCCTAGGGCACCAGTGCCTCCTGGAAAGTAGTGAGTAAATGGCCAATGTGAAGTTCCACTGACCAGGCTTTCTCCCAATGAGGCAAATTAGGGGCCAGAGGTAGGTAGAACTATTACTAAACAAAGCTCGAAAGGAAATGTATTGTGAAGCATAAACATGTATAGGGAATCCAAACAATTCCAAACAACAGGAAAAAACAATTTAAGAATCATTTTATTTATTTATTATTATTTTACTTTGACCAGAGAGAGACACAGAGAGAGTGAAAGTGAGACAGACACAGCAAGAGAGAAGGAAAGTGAAGCCGCCAGGTCCGGGACTTGAACTACAGCCGACCGTGTGGAAGTCCAGCACCCCTAACCACCATGCCACCTGCCGACCCCAAAGTGTTCTTTATTCATGGTAACAAAATAAATATAAGGCTATTTCAGATAAATATTTATGAACCAGATGTCTTTATAAAAGAAGGAAAACAGATAGTGCATTGTCTTCCGTCATGAGAAGATGTAAGTTTTACTCCCAAATCCAAAAGATGTCAAGTATTGAAAGGTCACTTTGAGATACCATGTAATATAATCATGATTATTATGTTCTTTCATTCTAGTTACACATACAGAAAAGTATGTACACTTTGTTTAAATACTAAATCAGAGTAAAATCTGAGTCTATGCATCTTTGTATTACAAGCATTACAACACTTGGCAAAGGGCTGAGCTCTCAATAGGCATTCTGGAAATGATGGTGAGCAATTCACTTCAAACTTCATGAATTTTGGGAACCAGCAGTTAGCTTAATGGCTATGTCGCTGGATTCCCACGTAGTCGACCACGGTTCGCGTCCCGGACCCAGTGGCTTAAAACTCACACCGGGCGTGTGTGCGTGCATCCCCAAGATCCCGAGAGGAGAATGGAGGAGAAGGGATTGCGGCGTGACCATTCCCCCTGGGGGGTGATTTCTCACTTTCTGTCTCTATGTCTGTCTGTCTGTCTGGCGAGCGCACGCGCCCTATAGCGAAAACCTCTCAAAAAAAAAAAAACAAAACTTCATGAATTTTAAATTATATAGGTGTTTCATATAAATTTCATTTGGTTAAAAACTATAGGACCATTTGGTATTGTGTTAACCTTCAGAAATAAATCTTACTTAAGACATATATTTGCAGAAAACCCCCAAAATCTCACCTTTGGTCTTGATTAAATAGTAACTTTTTAGAGATTAGCTTTAAAAACAAGAAAAATTATTTTCCTCTAATCAGACAGAATAGGCTTTAAAATTTTTAAATTACACAAAAGAAGTGATCAAATTATTACAAAGAATGATCTAGATGGCTAGGACTTATTACATTGCAAAATTTATTTCGCTAATGGATTTGACACAGTTCTTTGTCTTTTATTAAAGCCCTTTCTTTAGCCAGAAAAAGAACAGGATACAATTTGCAAGTCTAGAATTCTTGGACTGATAAAAACAACACTAGGTGCCCTTGAATTTCCTGTTCATGTGTTTTCTCCAGACTCCCTATTCATTAATGGGGACAGGACCAATAGCCGAGCCCAACATTCCTTAGTTTATTAAGCCTGGGGAGAGGAGATAACAAATCTGGCACTTGGGCCATCTATAAATAGATATCATGGCTCCCTTTAGCCATTTACTATCCAATTCTAAAGGAGGAAAACAGAATTACTTTACCTGTCTGGTAAACTATTCACTGGCGATATCACCTTCGTTTTCTCAAAGTACATTTCGGAAGATGAAGAGTGTACTTCATGCTGCTCCAACACCTTCAAGTACACATTTTTCCTTAAATTTGTCATTAGTTGTGATCATAATATGTATGATGGGTCCCTAGCGATAGAGCAGCCACAGCCTCTTTCCTGAGGTACCACGAAGAGCAGGAAATTCACCCAGGTGAGGTTCAATGAACTTTTACTAAATAGCTATATTATTCCCAACCAAAACTTACTGCAGATGCACACTATGTGCTAGCACTACACAAAGTACTGGTAATAGGAAGACTATCAAAATATAGTTCCTGGGATCAGCAGTTGGTGTAATGGCTATGTCACTGGACTCCCATGTAGTCCACCGCGGTTCAAATCCTGGACCCAGTGGCTTAAATTCACACTGGGTGCATGTGTGTGCGTGCCCAAGATCCCAAGAGGAGAATGGAGGGGAAGGGATTGCGCGGCGTGGCCATCCCCCGGGGGTGGGGGGGATGATTTCTCACTTTCTGTCTCTCTCTCTCTCTCTCTCTCTCTCTCTCTCTGTGTGTGTCTTTCTGGTGTGCATATGCACCCTACAGCAAAAACCTCTCAAAACAAAACAAACAAACAAACAAAAAACCAGAAACAAAAACAAAGTTCCTGCCCTTAGGGAGTTCACAGTCTTATGGGGGCACAGAGTATGAGGAATTAGCTTTTCAAGGGCAAGTGTAATTTAACAGAGAAGATGCCAGAACTTCCTTCTTGGGGGTAGGAAGTTGTAATAAGAGTTTACCAGTCAAGTGGACTTGGCAGACAGAGGAGGAGGAGTCGGGCATGAAACAGAACCACACACTTGAGTGTACAGATCAACTGAGTATATGGAACAGCTGAAGATAAAGGTAGAAAAACCTTTTTTAGTCATGTTAAAAAATGACCCTGAAGCCCAGTCATGATAGCCCAAAGCTCTGCCATGCTGGAAGCTATACAGAAGATCAGAGTTTGCAGTCTACTCCCAGGATGATCTGTGTGCACTGTGTGTGTGGGGAGAGAGGGGTGGAGAAGGCATATGTAGTCTTTAATCCTGGCTGTCTAGGGAGAGGCTGCAGTGTTAAGACCCTGTTAAATGGGCTTCTTGTCTCTCTTTTTCTATCAAGAAATTTAAGAAAATTACCATGAACTTAAGTGGAAATCATGCAAAACTTTTAATTAAGTGAAAAACAGACCACAGTAACACTGCATATTCAACCAAAAAGAGATTAATGAGACTGAAATAGAATTCTATGACTTTTTTCCTAAAACATTACAGATTTCATCTATGCTTTGTCTTTCAGATTTAAGGATTTTTGTTTTCTTTTGAGTTGTTGGGCTGAGCAATTTGCTTAAAAAAATAATAATATTTTTTCTTTTTTTTTTTTTTTTTGAAGAGGTGTTTTTGCTATAGGGCGCGTGGGTTCACCAAAAAGTGAGAAATCACCCCCCGGGGGATGGCCACGCCGCAATCCCTTCTCCTTCATTCTCCTCTCGGGATCTTGGGCACGCATGCACACGTGCCCAGTGTGAGTTTAGGCCACCGGGTCCAGGATTTGAACCGTGGTCGAATACATGGGAGTCCAGCAACATAGCCATTATGCAAACTGCTAGTCCCCAAAAAAGAATTTTTTAAATTGAAACATAACTTTTCTCCCTTCCCGACCCCTCTGCAATTGGAAAATATTTGTGAGCATTCTTATTTTGTGGCAGAATGGTCATTTGCATAAGTTCAATAATATAATATCTGTTGCCTTGTATCAGAAACTGAATTCTTATGGGGCTTTGTGCAAATTACAGACCAAATTGAGATTAACCTAATTTCTTTCTTTGCAAATAAGTTAGTTCAGACCTCTTTTTAGTAAAAGGGGGAATGTAGAGAAAAACAAATGTTTCAGAAGAAAATTACAGTGCACTTGTCACTAGATTCTACCTTTGTCCATACTTTAAGATCTTCTGTGAATCAATAAAATATGAAAAAAAAAAAGATTTAGTATGGAAGGGAGGGAGGGGGAAGGAAAAAACGGGTAAAAGTATGCTTAATTGACAAAAAGTGAGAAGCTATTTGCTAATGATAATGTTTATAGTAATATCCTTGTCTTGATTGACATGTATGGTATTTGTGTTGGAAAAAGAAATGCATAATGTTGGGACCAGCATGTGGTGTAATGGCCATGTCGCTGGACTCCCATGTATTCAACTGTAGTTCGAGTCCCAGACCCGGTGGCTTAAACTCATGTCGGGCGTGTGTGCATGTGTGCCCAAGATCCCGAGAGGAGAATGGGGAAGGGATTGTGGTGTGGCCACACTGGGTGCATGTGCATGTGTGCCCAAGATCCTGAGAGGAGAATGGAGGAGAAGGGATTGTGATGTGGCCATCCCCCTGTGGGATGATTTCTCGCTTTCTGTCTCTCTCTGTCTTTCTGGTGAGCACACCTGCCCTATAGCAAAAACCTCTCCAAAATAAAAAGAAAAAAAAAGAAATGCGTACTGTAAAGACGTGACAAAATGTAAATTAACATAAATAAATAAACAAACAAATAAAACACAGCTAACACAGAACATTTATTGTCTGCTCATGTACCAAGAAGTATTATCTTTTTTAGATTTATTTAATTTTATTATTATTATTTGAAATTTTTGCTATAGGGCACATGCATTTACCAGAGACAGAGAGAGATAAAGGGCAAGTGAGAAAGTAAGCACCAGGTCCAGGACTCAAACTGCGGTCAGCCATGTGGGAGTCCAGTGGTTCAACCACCATGCCACCTGCTGGCCCCCAAGAAGTCTTCTAAGAATAAAGAATGCTACATGTTTTCTAAGCAAATGCTTAACCATCCCTAAAATTCTTTCTGATTTGCACTTTGGATAGATTATGCTAATATATAGAGGATGGCAAAAAGGGTAGGAGTTGAGCACTGATTAAAGTAGAGAAACTAAACCAGGTTGGGGGCACCCAAAACGAATAGTCAAGGATTAGAAATGCCTAGTCTACAGTCATATTTCTTTGGCTGGTACTATGATTCAGAAATTAGTAAATTTCATGTAAAAATTCAGGGTTCTAATCCCTCTTGAGAAGTCAGATCTATCAACGAGAGCTAACATTCCCGCCTAGAAATACACAGCAGGAGCAGAGATGGAGCAACCACATGACTATCGCATCCTCAGAGTTACCAACACTCTGCTTCCTCATGCCCAGCCTCCTCCAGTCACTATCTTTTTTTTTTTTTTTTTTCTTTTTTTTTTTTTTTTTGGAGAGGTTTTTGCTATAGGCGCATGCGCTCGCCAGACAGACAGAGAGAGACAGAGAGATAGAAAGCAGGAAATCACCCCCCAGGGGGGATGGCCACGCCGCAATCCCTTCTCCTCCATTCTCCTCTCGGGATCTTGGGCACGCACGCACACGCGCCCGGCGTGAGTTTAAGCCGCCGGGTCCGGGACTCGAACCGCGGTCGACTACGTAGGAGTCCAGCGACATAGCCATTACGCTAACTGCTGGTCCCCAGTCACTATCTTTTTTAAAGAATTATTTATTCTGGGACCAGTGAATGGCATAATGGTTACATTGCTGGACCCCCCCACGTAGTCAACTGCAGTTCGAATACCAGACCTGGCAGTCTTAAACTCATGGAGGGGGGGGGAGGGCAGGGCGGCAGATAGCATGATGGTTAGGGAGTTACATGGCCGACCACAGTTTGAGTCCTGGACCTGGTGGCTTGCTTTCTCACTCTTCCTCTCTCTCAAAATGAATAATAATAATAATTAATTAATTAATTAAAAAACAAACAAACTCACGCTGGGTGTGTGTACGTGTGTGCTCAAGATCCCAAGACACTGAGGGAGAAGGGACTGTGGCCATCCCCGCTGGGGGGTGATTTCTCGCTTTCTGTCTCTCTCTCTCTCTCTCTGTCTCTCTGGCAAGCAGACACACTCTATAGCAAAAATCTCACTTAAAAAAAAAAGAATTATTTATTTTATTCAGCATCACCATCATCATCATCATCATCATTAATTTGGCCAGAGAGAGAGAGAGGGAAAGTGAGAAAGCAAGCTGCCAGGTCCAGGTCTTGAACCGCAATCGGTCATGTGGGAGTCCAGCACCCCAACCACCATGCCACCTGCCAGTCTCTCACTCATTGTATTACCTGCCTGCTTCCTGAAAGCATTTCAGTTTACAATCTTTGGTTTAGTGTAGGATAATGAGGGCCTTAATAAGGATGGCAGCGGAAGAGATGAAAAGGGATCCACTAGAAAGAAAGAAATCTGTAGTGATCTCTAGTTTTCTGACTTAGATGACACATGGTAATACCATCAGTAAAGATACAGGTATGGGAAGAGCTAACTTGGTTGGGAACAAAGTAAGCTGAAGACTGATGCTGTCTGAGCATTTAACCTGACTCAGCATCCACTCTGAAAGAGACAGCAATGCCAATGTTCAGTGTTGATACGACGTGTCCAGGGTGGCATCACAGTGATAAAAGGCCAGGTGGCCCGGTTTTGAATTTTGGCCCAGCCACTCACTAGCTGTGAGACTTCAGGCAAAGTATTTAAACTTTTTTATATCTCACTTTCCTGTTGAATAAAAAATAAAGATAACTTGTGTGCATGCTTCTTATACTAATATAATATTTATAAGAACTATGAACGTTAGTATTTGGAATTAGAAACTGCTTAACACAGAGGCAGGTCACATGTTTGACAAATCAGTATATAAAATAAATGAAAAAGAATTTTTAAATATTTTAAATGCTGAAACATCATTAATCATTTTTCCCTCCCCTGCTCAATCTTCCCTCTCATCTTTCCTGCCTTGGGCTGCTAGTCTAGTAAATTCGTAAATTTAGTTTCTAATGGATATTTCTTGTATCTCCTAACCTTAAAACCTACTTGATTTGACAAATTAGATTGCTTTTAATGGAGAGAGGAGAGAGATACATCAAACACGGACTCTTAGAAGCCTTACTAGAAGTTGGCAGTGATCAGGCACAACCACGGGTGGGAGAAAGTGGTCCAGGGAAGAACTGAGCACTTCTCTCCTAACATGGAGGAATTCTCGTGAGGCCACACACATCCGGTTGATTTCTCATCTATTTGCTATGTTTGGTGTTAAGAGCTTTTGTTTTTAGTTAATGTGGCCCTCTCCACCATACGGCACACACCCTGTTCACCAAAACCCGGAGTAACCAGTACCATAGACACTTGGCTTTGCTCCTCCTGTGAGTCGTAATGACCGTACAGTGATGACCGTACAGTACACTGATGGTAATGATAATGTTTATCATTTTTAATTGCAAAATTCTTCCTATTGACAAAAAATACAGTTTTGTAGCTGAGCTCCAAATAGCTGATTTGGCTATAGAAGTGCTGTTAATGACAGACTATGACCTGGATCAATGTGATCCAAATGATTACTAAAAATCACTCTGAACTTCAGAGAACTTTTTAAAACTTGCAATGGGAAGGAAAAATATTTATGAACCAAATACAAACAATTAAACTACTGATAGAAGACAAATTTACCAAACAAAGGAGCAAATTTATCTGAAAACTAGCCTATTTACAGACCTTAATGTTTAGGTTAAGCGTCATCCTATGTTTCAAGAAAGTATTCAGAAAGAAGCTGTCTACTCTAGTATTTGTAAAATCAACTGCTTTGTCTTTATTTGATGGGTTGTCCGAAAAGTTATGATGTATTTCTCTATGCAAAAATGTGTCATGACTTTTCCAGCAATATGCGATAATGCACTAACAATGTATAACGTACGATATCTTGAATTGGACTAGTGTGATGTGTATTCATGTAGGGTAAATTCATTTTACAAGTTGTAGTGATGTACACTGATTAGCTGTATAAAACAAATTTAAAACAATAAATAAATAAAAGAGCGGAATCTTCTAAGTCACAGTTAGAAAAAATAAACTTCCTCAGCTGTAATGCCAAATGACTTCAAATATTTATAATTTGACACAGCAATGAGAAAAATCAATAGCAACTTTTAGACAGAGGCTTCCCTAATAAAACTTTTAAATCAATTTATATTTGTTGGTACACAGAAGACATAGCCAGGAACATACTTGTCTGGATTGGGGTAAAAGAAAAACAATATTATAACTTGTAAGAAGGTAGGTGGACGGCTAAAAGAGGGAGATGAAAAATGGGGAGGTGAGGGGGAATCACAGTGAGTTTTTCAAAGTTACTGGTAGGGCTCAGTAAGTGGCACAGTAGTTAAGGAGCGCCCACGTGGTTGACCACAGTTCAAGTTCTGGACCTGGTGGCTTCAGATTCATGCCAGATGCCTGTGCCCAGAATCAAGAGAATAGAGGAGAAAGGATTACAGCATGACCACCCCCTGGGAGTTGGTTTCTCACTTTCTGTCTCTCTGTCTCTTCTGTCTTTCTCTGTCTCCTCTCTCTGCCTTTCTCTGCCTCTTTAGCAAATGTATGCACCCTATAACAAAAATCTCCCCCTCCCCAAAAAATAAATAAATAAATAACAAAAATACTAGAGTAATCTGCAAAGGAGGAACTATTCAGAGGTTAAAAAAAAAAAAAGGATGGCCAGCCTAACTGGTGCAAGCAGGAAAGCAATAGCTGAGGTCACATGGTAGGTCTGGGTTTAGTTTCCTGCCCAACATAAAATGGTAGAGTGCAGAGGCATATACCTGGTGGTCCTAGCTGCCTGGGAAGATCCTGTCAAAAATTCTTTCTCTCACATTCTTTTCTTTGTTTTCATAAAAATAAAAGAAAGAAATGACTTTATAGACTATAAATGTACAGATATATTTTTATTGTTAATCTGTGTTATATATATAAAATTTTATATATATGTGTGTGTGTGTATATATATATATGTGAGTGTGTGTATATATATATATATATATACATATATCATATTCATTTTTAAATTTTAATTTGCCAGAGGGCAAGTGTACTCACTGGAAACAGAGAAAGAGGGAACATGAGAAAGCACCCCACCATGGGGAGTGGTCACACTGAATCATTTCTCCTCCATCTCGTTCTCCTTTTGGGATTTTGGTCATGCACACACACCTGGGATGTTTTTCAAACTGTTAGGTCTGGGATTCTAACCGCACAGTCAACAATATGGTATTTAGCTGCCTTCACCACCGTGTCACAGGCTGGCCCTATTTTTTTTTTTTTTTTGGAGAGGTTTTTGCTATAGGGCGCGTGCACTCACCAGACAGACAGAGAGAGACAGAGAGACAGAAAGTGAGAAATCACCCCCCAGGGGGGATGGCCACGCCGCAATCCCTTCTCCTCCATTCTCCTCTCGGGATCTTGGGCACACACGCACACGCGCCCGGCGTGAGTTTTAAGCCACCAGGTCCAGGATGCGAACTGCAGTCGACTACATGGGAATCCAGCGACATAGCCATTAGGCTAACTGCTGGTCCCCGCTGGCCCTATCTTTTGACATAATTCCACTTTTAGAAATCTATCCTAAGGAAATAATCAAAACTACACCAAGTATTTGTATATAGTGCTTTTTAAATAAATCAAACCATTATGTAAAACATTAAACAACCCAAACTAAACTGAATGTTTAAAATTAGGTGAAATGGTTGATGGAATAATTGTAGCATAAGATACCATAAAGAGAATAATAAAATTTTCTCAAAACATTTTAACAACGTGAAAAATACTGATAAGATTCGCAGAATATAAAGTTCTATCATCAATGGGACTGGCAGGTGGTGTGGTAGTTAGGGGCGCTGGACTCCCACATGGTCAACCACAGCTTGGGTCCCGTACCTGAGAGCTTGCTTTCTCACTTTCTCACTCTCTCTCATTCTCACCCTGTCCCTCTCTGGTCAAATTAAAATAAATGAATAAATGGATAAGTAAAGTTAAATAAAATAATTCTTTAAAAAGAAAAAGTTCTATCATCAGGTGCAATATGAACTAAACTATATTAGAAGAGAGGTTAAATTACTGTGTGAACACAGTGTGAAATCAGAGATGATGTAAATTGTGTCCTTCATCAGTTTTTAAATTTTCCACAATGGAAAAACAAAAATTTTTTATAACCAGGGAGAAAAAACAGCCCTTAAGAGTAATCATATGGAGGCCAGCAGGTGGCATGGTGTTGAGGTGCTGGACTCCCACATGGCCAACCAGTTTGAGACCTGGACCTAATGGCTTCTCTCTCTCTCACTCTCTCTCTCTCTCTCTCTGTGTGTGTGTGTGTGTGTGTGTGTGTGTGTGTGTGTGTGTGTCTGGTCAGATTAAATAATAATAATTTTTTTTAAAAGAGTGATCATATGAAGGTGCTGAAGGTAAAGCAATAAAAAACAATCAACTTTCCTCTTTCAGCAAAGAGTGGTGGTTTTCCCGGTACCACTATACTGGGACTTTCCCCTGTGAATTAAATTTATTTGTTTTTTTCTTTTTTTAAAAGAATTATTTTATTTCATTTTATTTAGTTATTTAAATTTGACCAAAGAGGAACAGAGTGAGAGAGTGAGAGAGAGAGAAAGTGAGAAAGAACTCACCAGGTCCGGGACATGAACTGCAGTCAGCCATGTGGCAGTCCGGCACCCTTAACCACCAAGCCACTTGGTGGCCCCTATCTATTTATTTTTCTTAGGTTTTTGACTTAGGGTGTATACGCTCACCAGAAAGAGACAGAGAGAGGAAAACTGACAATTGACCCTCCCTCCCCAGAGGGGATGGCCATGCTGAACCTCTCCATTCTCATCTTGGGATTTTAGGCACATAAGCACACTTACCTGGCGTGACTTTTCAAGACACTCGATTCGGGATTCAAACTGTGGTGAGCCATGTGGGAGTCCAGTGTCTAAACCATCACACTACCTGCTGGCCCCTAGTTTTTTGTTTTGTTTTGTTTTGTTTTTAAACTTGCCAGGGACACATGTACTAGTTGGAGAGAGACAGAGACAGAGGGAAGGAAAATAAGAAAGCATCCCGCTTGCAGATGGTCACACTGCAATCTCTTCTCCTCCATTTCTCCCGCCTTTTGGGGTTTTGGGTATACACACACACATTCCACCAGCCTGCTTTTCAAGGCACCTGTCTGCCACAGTCAGTCATGTGAGATCTACCTGTCTTAACTACCGTGCTACAGGCTGACCCTGAACCAAATTCTTAGTTCTGATTTAGTGGAAGATTATGAAGAACAGCAAAAAGAAGTGGATGCCATGTACAAAATTAAAGACAGGAAGACTAATGAGGGGAAATTCATTTATTTATCTTTCAGATTTTTGCTATAGGGCATATCCACTCACTGCCAGAGAAAGTGAGTAATCACTCACCATGGGGGATGGCCAGATCGCAATCCCTTCTTCTCCACTCTCCTTCTGAGAATTTGGGGACACACACACACTCCTGGGGTGTTTTTCAAGCTGCTGGGTCTGGGACTCAAACCACAGAGTCAGCTCTGTGGGATCCAGCAATTTAACCATCACACCACTTGCTGGCCTATAGGGGAATTTTGAAGAAATTCAGTTTTATCTTGTGCTTCCTCCTAGGAAAACAGTAAATAATGGTCTATAGTTCTTGTTTACAAGGTTTAAACATCATTGTCTTCTCCGGCAGCTTTTCTACTGGTGCCTGAAAAGGCCCATATCAAATCCAAAAAGCAGGGCTGGCCCTGTAGTGCAGTGGTTAAGCACTGTGCAGAGGCAGCTGGATCCCACAAGGCTGACCAGGGCTGGAGTCCTGGCCCCAGTGACTTGAAAAACATGCTGGATAAGTATGTGTATGCCAGGATCCTGACAAAATGGAGAACTGCAGGAAAAAGGATTACAGTGCGGCCAAGCTCTGTTAGGCAGATGTTTTCTCCCTCTCTTTCTTTTTCTTTAAAGAATTTTTTAAAATTTAATGTCATTTATGTATTTAAATTTGACCAGAGAGGGAGGGGGAGAGAGAGAGAGAGAGAGAAAGAGAGAGAGAGAAAGCAAGTCACCAGGTCCAGGACTCAAACCATGGTCAGTCACGTGGGAGGCTGGCACCACCATGCCACCAGCTGGCCCCTCTCCCTCTTTTTCTCTCTCTTATGCATGAGTAGACAGCCTCTGGAATCACACACACACACACATACACACACACACACACACACACACACACACACACAGCAGAGCAGAGCAGAGCAGAGCAGCACAAAACTTATCTTCAGTTCTTATTTAAGGTAAGGGAAATACCCCTTGCAAATCAGCCAAAGAAAGACAAAATGAGTTCTCTAGCTTTAACAATGATATCCACCACCACCCTTTCTTTCTTTGCCAGTTTTAAAGTAGATAATGCCTGATACAAAACACCAATACAGCCCCAAATGCATCTTTGTGTTAAAAGGTGAAAGGTTACCTATGACCAGAAAACAACCAGTATAGGACAAGGCAGGGAAAGGACAGTGGTGAGAGGAGGTGGGCACCTGGGTACGGGGTGGGGAGAAGTGAGCTTGGGAAGCAGCCTGAATGCATACATCACTCAGCACTCAGACCAGAAATGCTCAGCCATCTTGGAACACTTGCTTCACTAGCTTTTCTTTTTCTTGAAAGTCAACTAACAGAAATGACAGAGAGAGACGTGCACACAAAATGAAACTTGAAAATAGAGTGAATTTAAGTACGAATGGAAAATATAAACTTCCTGGGACAGATGGCGGCACAGCAGTGGGATGCAACACTGCAAGGCAATCCCACATGTGAAGGTTCCTGGTTTGGAGACCTGTAAGTACACGGGGTGCTTGTCCAGGATCCAGGGCTGAAGACGGGGGGGTGGGGGGTGGATTGTACCATCAAGACCCAACTGGGGGTGTTCTCTCTCTCTCTCTCTCTCTCTCTCTCGGTGGAAATAAAAGAATAAACTTAAAATGTGTGTGTGTGTGTGTGTGTGTGTAAATTTCCTAATAAACACACAACTTCAATTTCAAATATAAACTCGTATTTTAATTTACCCATTCATTGAAAACATTTGAAGATTTTTACATCACTGAATAGCTTCAGGACAAACTCATGTGCATTTCTCAATTATACCCAATTCCTTTTACATTTCATTTTCATTTTTAAATCCCCGTGGGGTTTTTTTTTTGCTTGCTGTTCCTTTTCAAATAAAAACCACCCCCCTGAAAGAGATTAGACAATTTAAAAGCGTAAGAGCCAGAAGCAACAGTTGTTTTGGGGTAAAAACAAGGTAAGACTAACATTAAAACATGCTATCACCAAGTTTATGATTTTTTTTTGAGAGGTTTTTGCTATAGGGCGCGTGCGCTCGCCAGACAGACAGAGACAGAAAGCGAGAAATCACCCCCCAGGGGGGATGACCAAGTTTATGATTTTAAGACTTAAGTACCTATGAGTTTTTAGTCACTTAAACTCTTTCAATAATATTTTTTTAACCACCAAAGAAAACTGCTCCTACTGAAAGCTGACATACCATGTGATTCATCAGACTTAGGTAATGTATAAAGCACACAGACCATCTGATTTCCACAATGATGAGATAATCCAGAAGGTATCTGTCTCATTAAGACAAAAGGAGGGGCTGGCAGTGGCATAATGGTTAAGGGTGCTGGACTCTCACATGGCCAACTGTAGTTCAAGTCCCAGACCTGGCAGCTTGCTTTCTCACTCCCCCTGCCCCTCTCTCTGTCCCTCTCTGGTTAAATAAATAAATAAATAAAGTTAAATAATTTTTTGAGAGTTTTTTTTTTTTTTCCCACTATAGGGCGTGTGCACTCGCCAGACAGACAGAGACATAGAGACAGAAAGCGAGAAATCACCCCCCAGGGGGGATGGTCACGCCACAATCCCTTCTCCTCCAATCTCCTCTCGGGATCTTGGACACGCACGCACACGCGCCCGGCGTGAGTTTTAAGCCACTGGGTCCAGGACGCGAACCGCGGTCGACTACGTGTGAGTCCAGCGACATAGCCATTACGCTAACTGCTGGTTCCCAAATAAAATCATTCTTAAAGAAAAAAAAAAAAAAGACAGCAGGATACAAAAACCTTTAAGGCAAAAAAAAAAAAAAAAAAAGTGCTAATGACCTTTATCATTAATACCTGAATAGTTTATTGCCTAAGCATTGAATAAGGATCATATAATTTTCTTGACATGTGACCTTTATAGAACACAGTTCTGAATTATTTAAAAAACAAACACTGGAGAGGAGAAAAAAAACTAAGATGGAATAAAAAATAAATTGTATAGTTGGTTGTCATCAAGGATATCCTGTAATTCAAGTAAATACACTGGCAAACCCTCCCATAAATCAGCTTATGAGTTCAATTCTGTTCATTATCTTCCTAGACTCTACTATAGCTCTAAGATGGAAGTTTTAGTTCACCAAGAGACAAAACTGTTAGAATCACAGAACTTGAATTTAGTTTTGCTTACAAAAGATGGTCCTCATTAGGTACATGGGTGATCGAGACACCATCTTACCTGTCATTAAGTAACAAGACTGCCAATATATTACGCAGTCCATCCCCCTCACTTTTCAGAAGCGAGGCTCACAGATGTCTGCCTACAGGAGCTCCAGATGGAGCCCCCATTCCAGCTAGAGAGTTCACAGCTTTAGGACACTCTAGTCCCCCTGCAGAGAAGTTGGGTATCAGAACACAACAGCTGGGGCCGGGTCCTGAGCCATGAACTCTATCAGCTCTCATGCCAACTATGTCTAACACTAGATATGGCTTTCTGTCTTAGGATTATGGATCTGTGGATCAAATAACTGGTTTCTGTCTGCTTTTATAGAGAACAAAACAAGGACATTTTTACCCTAAGTGTTCCAGAAACTAAAATGTTATAACTAAAGGCTTCTTAAAGGCCATTAAAATTTCAATCACAGGGGGCCAGCAGGTGGAGTACTGGTTAAGGTGCTGGACTCCCATGTGGCTGATAGCAGTTTGAGTCCCAGACCTAGTGGCTTGTTTTTTTTTTGTTTTTTTGTTTTTTTTCTCTCTCTCTCTCTTTCTTTCTCTCTCACTTACCCTACAGCAAATTGAAAAATACTAACAAGAATAAATAAAATTTTAAAAAATTTGGGCCAGCAGGTGGCATGATGGTTAAGGGTGTTGGACTCCCACATAGCCGTTCACAGTTGAGTCCAGACCTGGTGGCTTGCTTTCTCACTTTCCCTCTCTCTCTCTCTCTGACCCTCTCTGGTCAAAAATAGATAGATAGGGGACCAGCAGTTAGCGTAATGGCTATGTCGCTGGACTCCCACGTAGTCGACCGCGGGTCGAGTCCCGGACCCGGCGGCTTAAACTCACGCCGGGCGCGTGTGCGTGCGTGCCCAAGATCCCGAGAGGAGAATGGAGGAGAAGGGATTGCGGCGTGGCCATCCTCCCTGGGGGGTGATTTCTCGCTTTCTGTCTCTCTCTTTCTTTCTGGCGAGTGCACGCGCCCTATAGCAAAAACCTCTCCAAAAAAAAAAAATAATGTAGATTTAAGGGAGCTAGACTGAGGTGCAGTGTTAAAAGTGTATTTTTAATTCGCTTCACTGTGTGAAGCTGATCCACATGTGAGGGTTCCAAGTTTGTGTCTGGAGACCCCCCTGGAGCACACTGGCACATGAATGCCCATGATGCACGACTGGCTGCGGCTGGAGGTGCCCCAAGCTGGGCTCTGCTGAGGGTTCCTCTTCTCTTTCTCTCCCTCTGTCTTTCCATCATGGAAGAAATAAATACCTTAATACACACATACACACACATATATACACAAACATATATGTGTATATACACACACACACATATATATAAATGAATGAATGTAGATTTAACTTGAGACCTCATTTCTGTCTATAATTATTTCCTTTCAAAAATGTGCCCCAAGATAAAGTCCTCAAAAATCTTATACACTATATAGGGTCATGGGACCCTGAGCCCAGGAACACCTGTACATATAGTTGGATTTATTTCTGGAATTGGCATAGGTATTCAGTAATAGAGGGAGGAAAAAGATTTTTTCAATGTAAAAATACACTTTTTCCCATGAAACTGGAAATATCTTTTTTCTATATATGAAAGTAAAATACTTCACATAAAAATATAAAAATACCGTGATGCCTATACAGTGCAAAGTAAACGCCATCTCGCAATCCAACCTCCCATAATGCCCAGTTTTAACTGTTGAATGAGAATGTAGTTGGACTGCTTGGATTTAAATTCTGGCCCTGACACTTACAAACTGTAAGAACTCTCAGGTGTCAGTGTCCTTATCTACAGAGAGATAATGAGAGCACGTGGAAATTTATAGCTAGTATTTATTCAGGGTTATACAAAATATAGGCATTGTTCCAAACACTTAAAACATATTAGCTAATGTTAATAAAGTGACTGATGGATATGTGTTAAAGCACTTGGAATAGTGCCTAAACTCATCAAGTGATCATGAAACGTTAACTATGGCTATGTCCTTCCAAAAACGTAACACATACGTAAACGTACACACATGTACATAATTTTAATATAAATGGGCTGATATAGACTATTCTGTAACTTGCTTTATCCCCTATGATCTTGCAGACACCCTTCAATATTAATAAAAAATAGACCCACTTCGTCCATTTTAAGGCATACTAGAATAATAATAATATTTTCTAAAATATATAATGAGCTGTTTGTGCTAGACACTGTGTTTTCTTTTTTTTAAGAATTACTTTATTTGGGAACCAGCAGTTAGCGTAATGGCTATGTCGCTGGACTCCCATGTAGTCGACCGCGGCTCACATCCCGGACTTGGTGGCTTAAAACTCACGCCGGGCGCGTGTGCGTGCGTGCCCAATATCCCAAGAGGAGAATGGAGGAGAAGGGATTGTGGTGTGACCATCCTGTCTGGGGGGTGATTTCTCGCTTTCTGTCTCTCTGTCTGTCTCTGTCTGTCTGGCGAGTGCACGTGCCCCATAGCGAAAACCTCTCCCCCCCAAAAAAAAGAATTACTTTATTTAACTATTTATTTATTTATTTATTTTAATTTGGCCAAAGACACCAGGTCTGGGACTTGAACTGTGGTCAGCCATGTGGGAGTCCAAGTGCCCTTAACCACCACAGTACCTGCTGGCCCCCTATACACTGTGTTTTATGTGTATCATGCACGTAATCCTAATACTCTAAAAAATGTATGCCATTATTATTCCCATTTAGAAAAGAAAGTGAGACTTAGTTGGATTAAGTTATTTGCCTAAAATCAGTCAGACATGGAGTCAAAATTTAAACTTAGGTTCCTGTGAAACTAGGCCGTCATGACACATTAAACCTTCTATAGTATCATTAATGATTTTAAACCAATGTCCACCGACAGATGTTCAGATGGCTCCCATTTTGGAGGGATATTTTTAGCAATGTTGCAGTGAACATACTGGATAACAATTGCGCACTCCTGCCCTTATTTCCTTATTACATTCTTCCAGACATGTAATTTCTGAGTTAAAGAATATTCACATCCAAAATTTGGCTACACACCACCAGACTGCTTTCCAGAGAGGTATTACCAATTGACCACACATAGTTCTATGAGAGAGCCAACACTGGGTACTGTCCATCTATTTCATCTCTGCCAGTCTAAACAGGTTAAAATGAACATCCTAGCTTTTTGCTTAAACATTTGACTAAAAGGAGTTAAGCATATTTTAATATATTTTAGATAATTATTTCTTTTACAGGCTGCCTGATTTAAGTCTTTTGCCTACTTTTCAACTGAAAAAATCATTCTTTAAGACATTCAGACTTGGGACCAGCAGTTAGCGAAATGCCTATGTCGCTAAGCGAAATGGCTTAAACTCACGCCAGGCGCGTGTGCATGCGTGCCAAAGATCCCGAGAGGAGAACGGAGGAGAAGGGATTGCGGCGTGGCCATCCCCCCGGGGGGTGATTTTTCGCTTTCTATCTCTCTGTCTCTCTCTGTCTTTCTGGTGAGTGCACGCGCCCTATAGCAAACACTTCTCCAAAATAAAAAAGACATTCAGACTATATTTAAATAATCACAGCGTATCTTAAATATCTTAACTATCACAGCCTACACTAAACAGCTGAAATCACACCATAATATCAATATTCAAGTAATTCCATTCATACAATTTAAGAAAAATCCAGAGCATACTTTGGTTCATGCAGGAACTACACTTGTTATATTAGAAGCAGGCACTTTCCTATAATTCAACAGGATCAAATCAAAACTATAGTTTCACAACCCAAAAGTTGAGACTGTAGGCAGAAATAGTTTTCTAAAACAAGGTTTTCTATTATTTAGATATGACATTAAGACGTTGTTAATTATTTATCCTGACTAGCACATATAATCTCTTTTAAAAATTTTACTCTCCAACAGAAAACTTCCCAGTTTACTGATTCTTTAAATCAACTGAGCATTGTCCTCATTGTTGCCACTTATTAAGCACCGTCTCTGTGCTAGATGGTACTGTGTGCATTATCTTAAAGAAAAAGACTTATTTTATTTAACTTTACTTTTTTATTTATTTATTTTTTAACTTGACCAGAGAGGAACAGAGCAAGAGAGCGAGGGAAAGTGAGAAAGCAAGCTGCCAGGTCTGGGACTCGAAACACGGTTGAGCATTTGAGTTCAGGGCCCTTAACCCTCACACCAACTGCCGGCCCCTGATAAAATAATTTTTTTTTAATTAAAAAAAAACAAAAAAAAAAAAACAAAAAAAAAACTGAGGCTCAGAGAGGTTACATTACTTGCCAGAGGCCTCTCAACTAGAAAATGGCAGACCTTGGTCTTGAACACTGCCTGACTCCAGAACCACTGTGCCAACACTTTATGACCAGACATACTGAATTAAACAAAGTTAAAGCAAAAAAAAAAAAAAAAAAAAGAAGAAGAAGAAAGAAAAGAATATATCTTTACCTTCCTAACAGCAACTCAAAAGAATTCCTGTTTTTTTTTTTTTTTTTTAATCTAATCACTTTACTTAAATCACTATATAATTCCTGGCTTAAAGAAACTTAAAAGGATCAACTTATCTACCCTAACACAGACAGGGTTGTTAAGCCTCCCCTCAACCCAATCTACTCTCTTGCTCAAACAACTCTATAAGCTTTTAAAGGAATTTTAGCATCTGTTAGAACCTTTGCAATTATTTCACATTATTATAATCCTATACTGAACTCATTCACTTAGCTAAATAGGAAAAAATGTATCACAATGCTTTACTGTATGAGCAGGAAGATTAACCAACGTTGAATGGTAGTAAGGATTCCGGCAAAGGTGTTTGCAGCAGAAAATTAGGGTTAAAATCCAAGTTTAAACTACACTTATTAATAAATAGGTTTCCAAGAGCCCTGAAATACCCTTGAAGGCCCAAAAGGGAAAATTCCTCTCATCCAGTCTCTTGGTGGTGGCAAAGAAGTCCCTCTTATCTTACAATCTTACAGTCAGAAAGTTCTTATATCTAACCTAATTCTTTCCCACTGCAATTTAAACTCACGTATTTTTCTCATCTTCTCTATAGAAATGAAGAAAGTCACTGTAATAAGTTACTCGCTCAAACTGTCACAACAAATAAGAAAAGGGTAACTAGAATCAATACTGTTCTCCTTTTATTCTCTTTCATTATATAATCAAAAGTCCTTAAATTTCCATCTCCCCCCTTTTTTTAAGATAAATTTTTGCTATAGAGCACATATGCTCACTGGAGAGACAGACAGAGACAGAGAAACAGAAAGCGAGAAATCACCTCCCAGGGGGATAGCACCACAATCCCTTTTTCTTCTTGGGATTTTGGGCACGCATGCACACATGCCTGGCATGCTGGGTCCGGGATTCAATCAGCAGTCAACTATGTGGGAGTCCAGCGACATAAACATTATGCCATCTGCCGGTCCCACTTCTATCTATCTTGTTCAGGGAAGAACTGCTTATTTCCTTCAAGAAAACTGTGAAACTGATTTGAAAATAAAGTTGCCTTCTGATATCTCCATGACTTACATACATCTGAGAATTTTAAAACAGAAACCCTTCATGGTGCTTTTAAAGTTGTTTTTTTTTGTTTGTTTGTTTTTTTGTTTTTACATAAAAAGTCCTAATAATCACAGGTAGCTTTTTTTTTTTAGAGGTTTTTGCTATAGGGCGCGTGCGCTCGCCAGACAGACAGAGAGACAGACAGAAAGTGAGAAATCACCCTCCAGGTGGGATGGTCACGCCACAATCCCTTCTCCTCCATTCTCCTCTTGGGAGCTTGGGCACACATGACACGCACCCGGCGTGAGTTTTAAGCCACCGGGTCCGGGACGCGAACCGCGGTCGACTAAACAGGAGTCCAGCGACATAGCCATTACGCTAACTGCTGGTCCCCCAATCACAGGTAACTTTTATCAAACAACTCTATATCAGGTATAGTGCTAAACATTACATAAGCAAGAGATTCTTTGATCTGCACAACAATTTTACAGAGTTGGTGCTTCCCACATTTACAAATGAGAAAATTGATGATAATTCAACCGTCCAAAGACACGTAGTCTATTGGTAAACAGAACCTGGTCGTTCTCATACCAGAGTCTAACTTTCTAATTCATTAAACTATACGATCTCTCATCAGACCTTTATTTATTTATTTATGTTTTTTGCCATGGGGCACATAGCTCGCTGGAGAAAAACAGAAAGAGACAGAGAAGGGGAACGTGAGAAATCAACTCCAGGGGGTAGGGGGATGGTCACACCACAGTCCCTTTTCTTCCGTTCTACTTCTGGGATCCTGGGCACACACATACATGCACCTGGCCTAATTTTTTAAGACACCCAGTCTGGGACTCAAACCGCCCTCAGTCATGTGGGAGTCCAGCATCTTAACCTCTATACCACTGCTGGCCTACAGACCTTCATTTTTAAATAGGAAAGCCTCCTTTCATAGAGTACATGGTTCTGAAAGTATCAAGTTCTTCGTAATAAATGTTCATTTTCTCATCTCTTTCCATTATTTCAAGACAATAAAACATATGGAAAAACAACTACTCCAAGGCTTCACAAAACTAAAGAGAGTCATACTTTAAAAAAAAATGTAAAAACCTTCTTTTCTTTTTTTTTTTTTTTGTAGAGATTTTTGCCTTAGGGCACACATGTTCACTAGAGAGAGAAAGAGACAGTGAGAGGGAAAGTGACAAATCACCCCCTAGGGGGAATGGTCACGCCACAATCCCTTCTTCTCCCACGATCTTGGGCATGTACACATATGTGTCTGGGTCTGGGATTCAAACCATGTTTGACCATGTGGAAGTCCAGCAATGAAACCACTATGCCATCTGCTGGTCCTGTAACAACCTTCTTTAAAACCAGGGGGAAAAAGCATGTGCACTAAGATTTGGAAGAGTGGTATGTATAACTGTAGACCTTCTACACTGAAAGAATGAACTTTTAGACTTTACTTGGCTACACTTATCTATTTGTTATCACAGCTAAACTAAACTTTTATTTTTCATAACTGTATATATTGTCATCTGCTCCTCCTCTCCACCCCCGGCCTCCAAATTCTCACAACTATTTCATATGAATTTTAGAGTCTGCCTATAGAATTGAATTAAAAATACTGCTGAGATTTTCACTTGGTATTGTCTTTTGAAAAGAGGCTGGGTTTAACTCCCCCAGTTTCAGCCTCAGGTTGCTATCAGTTCCGATGCCGGGGTATTTCTGCCACCAGGTAGATGAGTATCCAAACTGAAGATTCAGGTTTTTTATAGTCCCTTTTAAAAAGTTGCATCTAGGGACCAGCAGTTAGCGTAATGGCTATGTCGCTGGACTCCCACGTAGTCGACCGCAGTTTGAGTCCCGGACCCAGTGGCTTAAACTCACGCCGGGCACGTGTGCGTGCGTGCCCAAGATCCTGAGAGGAGAATGGGGGAGAAGGGATTATGGCGTGGCCATCTCCCGTGGGGGGTGATTTCTCGTTTTCTGTCTCTCTGTCTCTCTCTGTCTGTCTGTCTGGTGAGCGCACGCACCCTATAGCAAAAACCTCTCCAAAAAAAGAAAAAAAAAAGTTGCATCTAAACTTAACAGTGTTTGTTATTTATTACAGAAAATAAAATATGCAATAAACACATAAGCATTTTGCAAGACACTTAGGCTTTCAGGCTGACCAAAGATGAAAAGAAAAGAAAAAGAAAGAAACCAGCTAATGTCCTGGGTCATCAGAAAAGTCATGCCACATTTTTGGGTAGAAAAACACATCATAACTTTTCTGACGACCCACTAATAAACAGTTTCAGTGACTTTAGGTAAGGCGGATCAAATGATGACGTCATTAGCTCCCGCCATTCACCAGGCACTATGCTAGTAGGAAGAGACATAGATAGTAAGAAACTTCATACGAGCACTCTAAGATCCTATCACATTGTTGGGGAAAAAAAGCAACACTAACCTATTATATATAAACAACTAGTACATTAAACAATTCTTCTGGTGGGCCTTTCTGATAAATGCAGGACTTCAGAAGAGGAAAAGATCAGTGTGGGCTTCAGTGCCAAATAAAACCTAAATAAACTGCCAGCACGGCTCAGCTTAACTGGTGATAATTAAAACTCAGTGACAGCTACAGAGGAGCCTACAGGGAGAGGAACAGTGAGGAGCTCCACTTGGGTTATAAATGGATACTGGGCTGCACTCACCGCACCCTAATAAAAGGGCAGAGCCTACAGGCAAGCATCTCTCAATGTCCTTACGACTGCTCCCCTACTCCCCTACTCCTGATCACACACATACACTGTGGTCAGCAGGAGGTTAATCCAGTGGGACATCCCCACAGGCCTGTGGCTCGTGGCTATTCAACACCAGGATCTGATTCTACTCTCCCTATACATGCCCTGGAGAGTCTATTCCATAGGACCAGCATGTGCCAAAACTCCACCCAGTTTCTTGACTTCATGGAAATTTACTGATCTACTTGGAAAACCTAGTATGTGGGCTCATCTATTTGTGGAAAGTGGTAGTTCTTTCCAAAATTACTGAGTCAGAAATTTTTCCCATCACTAGAATTCAAAAAAAAAAAAAAAAAAAAAAAAAAAAACCTTAATTCATTTTTTTTAGTTGAATAAACAGGATGACCACTGTATCTCCTTTCAAGGAACAACAAAAAAAAAATAATGCTAAACATAGCTGGGAAAACTGGTCAGGAGGAATCGGGTGGAACTAATGTGTAAATTATTATAGTCGCTCCTGGTAGCTGTAAGGAGCTAACTGCCTGAAGCCCATTAGGCTCCGCAGGAGCCCCTATGCCTCTCCCTCCAGGAGAGAAAACTAGACAAATCTTTTAAACAGCCAACTCCACACTCACACTGTGGATTCCTGCACTCCTCACCCACAGAGAGGGGAAAAAAAAAAAAAAAAAAAAAAAAAACAGGAACAGTGCTAACACTTATCACAGGAAGGTGTGGAAACAGGATTTCAAAGGGGAAAAAAAAATCAGATCTCGCACCCTACCCCTGCCCCAAGCAGGCAAGAGAGCTGCATCATCCCATGCACTGGCAGGTGGTATGCCATTTAAGATCAAGACTCCACAGTCTGGAAGAAGCAGAGGACCCAAGAGACAGGAATTTAGTCACTATCACCTGCTGGCATGCAGGGCAGGTCATACTCTCTCTCCCATCAGACTTAAGTCCAGGGGAAAGGCCACCTGCCCCAACTGGCCCCACACACAGCACAGCTGTTCTGGGCCTCCCTGAACTGTAAGTGTGGGCAAAGATAAGGGGAGGGACACCTGACAGAGAAAAAGGTACCCGAGAGCCCCATTCCAGGTCAGAGTAGAGAAGAAGCGCACCACCACAGACCACCTCCGATCCTGGAGTGCACAATCTATCCAACAAACGTCTAGTGGGAATCTGCTCAAAACTGAGTAGCCCACCTGACCCTCCAGGCATTACAGGTTGAAATCACAGATAGGTTTGCTTCTTGGCCCTCACTGACCTTTCCAGTGCCATATTCAGGCAAGGAGGGTCACTCTGCCCCTGGCCGTCCCACATTGGCCACAAAGGCCTGTTTCTAGCATCTCACAGGAATCTGCCTCTTCCCTACCAGGAGACCTTGTCAGGGCTGCATCGGGACCAGACAGTCACCTGCTGCCAGAAATCAGAGGTAAGGTACACGAGCCTGGCCTGTTCTCAAAGGCACAGTGGGCCCCTGGCCTCTCCTGGAACACCTTGCTAGGGCTGCACGCAGGTCCCTGGGGCTACCTGCTGTCAGTAATTAAGAGGCAGGGTACAGGGGTCAGAAGGTGGCATAGTGATTAAGGTGCGGGACTCCCACAAGGCCACCTGCGGTCTGAGTTCTGGACCTGGCAACTTGAAACTCACACCAGGGATGTGTGTGTGTGACCAAAATTCTGAGAGGAGAATAGACAAGTGATGGCAGTGTGGCCATCCCCCTAGGGGTGATTTCTCACTTTCTCTCTCTCTCTCTGTCTCTCTGTGTCTCTGGCAAGTGCACGCACCCCATAGATAAAATCTCTATTATAAAGAAAAAAAGAAAAAGGTATAAAAATGACATTAAATTTCCAATTAAAAGACACAGGTGGGCTGAATGGAGCATGTGGCATAGTGGTTAAGGTGCTAGACTTCCACATGGCTAACCATAGTTCAAGTCCTGGACCTGGCAGCTTCCCCTCCCTCTCTCTCTCCCTCTCCCTCTCTCTCGCTCTCTCTCTCTCTCTCTCTCTCTCTCTCTTGAGCATACATAACCTACAGCAAATTTTAAGAAAATAATAATAAATAAAATTTCATTTAAAAAAAGAAGCCTTCTAGGGAACCAGCAGTTAGCCTAATGGCTATGTCGCTGGACTCCCACATAGTCGATCGCAGTTCGCGTCCCGGACCCGGTGGCTTAAAACCCACGTCGGGCACGTGTGCGTGCATGCCCAAGATCCCGAGAGGAGAATGGAGGAGAAGGGATTGCGGCATGGCCATCCCCTCTTGGGGGTGATTTCTCGCTTTCTGTCTCTCTCTGTCTGTCTGGCGAGCGCATGCACCCTATAGGGAAAAACCTCTCAAAAAAAAAAAAGAAGCCTTCTATATGATGTTCACAAGAACATACCACATTGATAGAGAGATACAAAGATTGAAAGTAAAGGGCTGGAAAAAGTCACTTTGTACAAACAAACCAAAACAGGTTGGAGTCATGATACTAGTATCAAACAAAATAGACTCCAAGATAAAAACTGTAAAAAAGAGATAAGAAGGAGACTCTATAGTATTAAAGACACTGATTCAGAAGAAGATAGAACAATTATAAATATCTACATACTCAACACCAGGGCACCCAAATACATAGAAGAAAGACTGCTATATCTAAAGAGACAGACTGCAATGCACTGATTGTTAGGGATTTTAAACTGCCACCATCACCCCTGGCTAGGTCATCTAGACAAAAAATATTAACAAAGAGACACAGGAGCTAAACGATACCATAAACCAAACTGACCCAACAGACATTTATAGAATGTTTCACCCAACAACTACGAGATACACATTTTTCTCAGACACACATGGAATGTTTTAAAGTACAAACCTCCCATAAATTTAAAGGAATAAAAACTGTATCAAACATTTTTTCTGACCACAATGGAACAAAACTTGAAATCAACAAAAGAAAGATGCTTCAAAAATACATAAAAACATGAGAACTAAATAATTTACTCCTGAATGACCTACAAAAGCAGTCCTAAGAAAGCAGTTTATAGCAACCAGTCCCCACAAGGAAAAAAATAAGAGACATGATAAATAAATAACCTAATAGTGTTTCTCAGGGAACTGAAAAAATATCAACCAAAAAATTCTAGAAAAGGAACCAGCAGTTAGCGTAATGGCTATGTCACTGAACTCCCATGTAGTTGACCGTGGTTCAAGTCCCGGACCCGGTGGCTTAAACTCACGCTGAGTGTGTGTGCGTGCCCAAGATCCTGAGAGGAGAATGGAGGAGAAGGGATTGCAGCATGGCCATCCTCCCTGGGTGGTGATTTCTCACTTTCTGTCTCTCTGTCTCTCTCTGTCTTTCTGGCGAGCGTATGCACCCTATAGCAAAAAAAAAAAAAAAAAAAAAAAAAACCTCTCAAAAAAAAAACCTAAAAAGAATTCTAGAAAAAAAATTTAAAGATCAGCACAAATAAACAAAACTGAGAATAAAAGAATACAAGAAAATCACTTAAACATGAAGCTAGTTTTTTGAGAGGATAAACAAAACTGACAAATCACTCTCTAGACAGACAAAGAAAAAGAGAAAGGAACCAGATAAACAAGACCAATAATGAACAGTTAACATTACAGCAAATATAGCTGAAATACAAAAGATCACAAGAGAGTACTATCAGAGGCAATATGCCAACAAACTAGAAAACCTAGATGAGATGAACAAATTTTTGGACACACATAATATACCCACATTGAACCAGGAAGATACAAAAAGCCTGAACAGACTGATATAAGCAATGAGATTGAATCAGTAAAAATCAATCTCCCAACAGCAAAAAGCCCAGTTCCCATTGACTTTACTTCTGAATTCTATAAAATTTCTAAAGAAGATTTAAACTCAATTCTCCTAAACTATTTCTAAAGATCTAAAGGGAAAGCACTCTCCCAAACTCATTCCATGAAGTTTCCATCACCCTGATACCAAAAGCAAAGACATACCCCAAAAAAAGTAAACAAAACTATAGACCAATACCCCTGATGAATACGGATTCAAAAATCCTCAACGAAATACCAGCAAACTGAATCCAACAGCACATTAAACAGATTTTACACCATGACCAAGTAGGTTTTTACCTCAGGGATGCCAGGATGGTTTAACATACTCAAAATAATAAATGTAATACATCACATTAACAGAAGGAAATATAAAATCATATGATCCTATCAACTGATGCAGAAACAGCATATGAGAAAATACAGCATACCTTCATAATTAAGAAGTTCAACAAAATGGGTATTAAAAGATAACTTTCTCAACCCCAAAAAAAGCCCATAGCTAAGATCATACTGAATGGGAAAAGATAAAAGGTTCCTACTAAAAACTGAAACAAGACAAGGTTGTCTACGTTCTTCATTCCTTTACAATACAGTACTGGAAGTCTTAGCCAATGCAATCAGACAAGAGAGTGAAATAAAAGGCATCCAAATAGGAAAAGGAGAAGTGAAATTGTCCCTATTTATAGATAACATGTTTACATATGTTGAAAATACAAAAGAATCCAAGAAAAAACACCTAGAAATGATACATGAATTCAGTAAAGTGGCAGAATATAAAGTATACAATATACAAAATATAAATGTACAGAAAAATCTACAGCTTTTTAAAAAGAATTATTATCATCATCATTATTATTTTTTTTTAATTTGACCAGAAAGAGACAGGGAAAGAAAGAGAAAGTGAGACAACAAGCCGCCGGGTCCAGAACTCAAATTATGGTCAGCTATGTGGGAGCCCGGCATCTTAACCATCATGCTCTCTGCCAACCCCTCTGTCGTATTTTTATACATAAACTATGATCAGACTGAAGAAGAATTTTAAAAAGTAATCCCATTTACAACAGCCATAAAAACAACACCTAAGAATAAACCTAACCAAAGAGGTGAAAGATCTCCACAAGAAAAGCTATAAAAAACTGAAAAAGGAAACTGAACATAACATACACACACACAAAGATTAGAATAATCAATATAATCAAAATGACGATTACACCCACATTAATTTACAAATTAAACACAATTCTGATCAAATGACTGGTGATACTCTTCACAAAAACAGAGAAAAAAATTATAAAATTTGTCTGAAATCATAAAAGACTCTGTACTGCCAAGGAAATACTGTATGAAAAGAATGAGGTAGGAAGCATCTTACTACCTAACCTCAAAATATATCACAAAGCTGTGATACTCAAAACAGCATGATACTGGCACAAAAACAGACACATAGACCAATGGAACAGAAAGAAAATCCCAAAATAGACATCATAACATAGAGTCAACTGATTTTTTTTTTTTTTTTGAGAGGTTTTCACTATAGGGCGCGTGCGCTCGCCAGACAGAGAGAGACATAGAGTCAGAAAGCGAGAAATCACCCCCCAAGGGGGATGGCCACGCCGCAATCCCTTCTCCTCCATTCTCCTCTCGGGATCTTGGGCACGCACGCACATGCGCCCGGCGTGAGTTTTAAGCCACCGGGTCCGGGACTCGAACCGTGGTCGACTACGTGGGAGTCCAGCGACATAGCCATTACGCTAACTGCTGGTTCCCGAGTCAACTGATTTTTGACAAAGGACACAAGATAATCCAGTGGAGAAAAGAAAAGTCTTTTCGGCAAGTGGTGCCGAAGGAATTGGATATCTATCTGCCTGCAGAAAAGTGAAATTGTACCCCTATCTCTAATCATTAACTAATTTCAACTCAAAATGGATCAAAGATGTAAATGCAAAACCTCAAACTATAAATTTACTGGGAGAAAACACTTGAAGACACTGAAGAACACAAAAGTTCTTAAATAAGACCCCTAAAGTATAGGCAACAATTTTAAAAATAGTTAAGTGGGATTACATCAGGCTAAAAAAACTTCTGTACAGGAAAGGAAACAATAGAGTGAAGAGACAATCCACAGAATGAGGTAAAGCATTTGCAAACTGTATTTCAGACAAGATTAATAACCAGAATTTATAATAGGGAACTCGACCAGCTCACCTACAAAAAAATGAATAATCCAGTTTAAAAATGAGCAGGACCAGCAGTTGGCTAATGGCTCTGTCGCTGGACTCCCATGTAGTCGACTGTGGTTTGAGTCCTGGACCCGGTGGCTTAAACTCACGCGGGGCACGTGTGCATGCATGCCCAAGATCCCAAGAGGAGAATGGAGGAGAAGGGATTGCGGCGTGGCCATCTCCCCTGGGGGGTGATTTCCTGCTTTCTGTCTCTCTGTCTCTCTCTGTCTGTCTGGCGAGCGCACACGCCCTATAGCAAAAACCTCTCCAAAAAAAGGAAAAAAAAAAAGATAGTAACACTAAAATCAGAGTTAAGAATATATAACCTGCTGAGATTTATTCCAGTCCTCTTATTCTGTTTATACTTTTTAAAGGTAATTATTGACATTTTAAACACAAGAACACAGCAGGGTGTAAAATTGTCATACAAATACCTCAGGACTTATTTCTAATGAGACACTTTGTAAATTATAAAATACTACTTCATTTCACACTTTATAGCTTTGTATTAAGTGTAACTGGAATAATTTGGTAGGCTGTACTTTTTCAGAAGTGAAATAAATACTATATATAACCCCCTACATACTCGGAGGGTTGTGAAGATGTAATGACAGAGGCAAAACTGCTTTAGAAAAAGCAAGACGCGACAAGTTATACAGGCACCGGAACAACAAATATTCTAAGTCTAGAAAAATGGTTATTTCTGGGCATGGAGCAAAGGAAAGATTTACCCAAGGCATCCCAGCTTTATCTGTAATGGTTTGTTTCTTAAAATAAAATTTGAGGCAGATATGTCAAAATATCACGATTTCATAAAGTAGTACAGTGAACACATGAATGTTCTTTCTGTTTTTCTCTATAATTCTGAATGTAATAATCTACAATAAAAACTTCAACTGTAAGTTTATGTCATTTTGAGGAAATAAAAATGACAAAGATAAGGAATTTCAAAGGTTTCTTACGGATAATTTTTTTTCAAAGCTACTTAACTAAATTGATGCATAAACAGAGTATCTTGCTTTTTACTAACAAGTGTCTGCTCTCCTTGTGGGTGTATCATCATCTGTTTTCTTCCTTATACCTCCACCTCACACAGTTCAAATAACAAAGCACGAACTCTCCAGGGCATGTGAACAAAGAAGTTTGGGAAGATGGGTGGTGGCTCTGACCCAGTGAATGTGGTCCTGGCAACAGTTAGGTGGAGGGAGGAGAGAGCACAGCGACAGGTGACCTATAGCAAAAACCTCTCCTAAAAAAAAAAAAAAGAAAGAAAGATACAGCAGGACACAACAACGGTTTGAATCAAGGCAGTAGTCGTAGAAATTTCTGAGATACTGGCACAGTGCTTTCTTGGTTTTGGGAGTACAGAAAACACAGTGAGTATAAGAGTAATTGTTAATGTACAAAAAAGATAATACATTTCTTTTCCAAAGTAAATAAGCAAAGGTTTTAGAAATGCAGATTTTAGGTACACTACTATAATATTTCTACACCTATTTGGGGCCAGACAATGGCACAGGAGTAAAACACAATGTTTTGCAAGGCAGACCCACATTTGAAGGCTCCAGGTTCACATCTAGAGACTGCCATGAGTACACTAGGCATGCATGTGCTCACAGTCCTGTGCTGGCCAGGGGGTGGAGAGCAGTGGCATCGAGACCCTGCTGTCTCTTTCTCTCTCTCTCACTCATAGAAGAATAAATCAACATAAAAAAATTATCCCTCAATCTTTCAAGATAACATAGAAAATGTACCACAAAAGTACAGTTTCTATTTAGTATCAGTGGGTTGTGGGCATCAAGCACAATGCCCAGCAGAGAGTAGGTTCTTAACAAACCTCCTGAGTTGTTGAATGTGATGAATTAATAAACTTGAGGCACTGTGTCTCTGGGTACTGCCACATGCTGCACGTGGTAACTCCCTGCTCCCTGGCCAGATCAGCAGTGACTGGACTAAAGGGACAAGCGAGGAATAAAATGATTCTATTTCGGCGGAATGTTATACCCTTCCGCAATCATTTCTCCCAGATGTTTAGGCCCTTTCAGCAAGGATTCTCACTATTATTTCTTGAAACAATGACAATAACAGTTACATTTTTGTTATTTAAGATTTAGACTACCACCACATGTAGACTTTAATAAAAGATAACTTATTTTCTTTCCTAATTACATGGTGTCTTTTATCTGAACCCAAAGGGCATTTACAAGGAAGTAACAGAGAGAAGTACTCAGTCTATCCTAGGTACCAGATACCACATGGACTTTTGTTTCAATTTTTATAAAACGACAGCAGTATTTTTTCCTCAAAAAAATTACTTTAAAGATGAAAATTAAAGCATAAAATGGAAAATAATCTAGACAATGTTGGCTGTAAAATGACTATTACTCTGAAATTAGGTTCTGCCTATATCTTTTTATTTTATTTGTTTTAGAGATTTTTGCTATAGGGTGCATGTGCTCGCCAGAGAGACAGAAAGCAAGAAATCACCTTCCCAGGGGGAATGGCCACACCTCAATCCCTTCTCCTCCATTCTCCTCTTGGGATTTGGGGCACACATGCACACACACATGCTTGGTGTGAATCTTAAGCGGTTGGGTTTGGGACTCAAACCACAATTGACTACATGAGAGTCCAGCGACGTAACTATTTCACCATCTGCTGGTCCCAGACTGCCTATCTTTTCATTATTATCTCCTTATAAAGGTCAAGATTTCCTGCAGCAGTGAGGCTGTGGTACCAAATGAGAAAACCTGGAAATCTGATCATTCTATTCCATATCCATAATCCTGTTAAATGTCAGTTTCACTCCAAATATTATTGACAACAATAATAATATATAATTCACAATAATTCATTGAACATGAACTATTTGCTAGGTTACATACTTACTACATTACTTAGCCCTGACACATGGTACATGATACATATTGTTTTTTCAGAGAAGTTTTATTTTTGCTATATGGCACACCTGGGTTCACTGGAGAGACAGAGAGGAAGTGAGAAATCACACACACACACACACACCCCTCCGGAGAGATGGCCACACTGCAATCAATCACTTCTCCATTCTCTTGGGATTTGGGGCATGATGCACATACACTCGGTGTGAGTTTCAAGCAGCAGGATCTGGAACTCAAACCACAGTCAACCATGTGGGAGTCCCACAACGTAACCATAACTCTATCTGCTGGCCCAGTGGTACATCATGTTATTGTCATTTCCCGGTAGAGAAAGAGAGGCTTTGAGAAGATGTGTACCTTATCCAGGGTTAAATACTTCCAAAACAACAGCCTGTCAAGTACCATAGCCCAGGACTCTTCACCACCACACCATGGCCTCTACCAAACCACGTAGTCTGTGCACAGGAGTGTACTATTTTGAATTTAAAATACGGGAGGTCCAGTAAGTTGACAGGACTTGTCTACCATCACATTTTAGAAATGGAGTTATCACTGGGAGCCATCTAGTCCTCCACCCCTCTCTCTCTAATACTGGACCTGTCCCATGAAACAAGTCATAACCACTTCGCAGGGACAAACAAAGCAGAAAATCTCCACCCTTGTTTAAAGGAAAAAAGATAAGCATAGAAAATAAAGAAGAAAAAATAAATCAAACACAAAATGGCTTTGTCAACACAGCATAAAGGTCATGAAGAACTTAAAAAAAAAAAACAGACATTTAATGAATGGCTTTTAGGATATTAAGGCCATGTCAAATTCAAACCATAAAAGGAGCTAAAGTTCAGATAATAATGCATTTCAGCATTCTAATCTGTGGGTTTATTTTTGTTTTCCCAGTACTTCCTCATCTGTTTCTTTTACAGTCCACATTTAACTGCCAGTTTTCAGCACGTATCAGAAACTTCGGGAAAAGGTTGAAGAGCAATTTTCTGTCCCTGGCCCACACAGAAAACAAAGTCTACAATGAATCCTCACAGAATCTATTGCCAAGCGCCAAGCAGGTGCAACACTCCTTTGAGCCATTGTGTATGTGTTTGTCGGGGAGGGGTGGTTGGGAAAAAAAAAAAACAACAAACATTAAAAGCACACACATACACATATTTGGGTGGGCTAATTTCTTCTAAGAGTCTAAAATTTCTTAAAGCATTTGGCTGTTGACAAGATGATCCCACCCTTCAATACACGGAAGTTGCACCCAGTCTCACAAAGCCCAGATTCAGCCACCCAAGACAGAAGTCTGGACTTCCCTCCAAGACAAATATGGAATTCAATCTGTGTGATGCCTTGAATGCAGCTAATTAATTTGCAATCTTTTATTATGACCATACAAAGGAGGGGAAAGAGCTACCTTCCCAGTCTTTCCTTGAGGGGGAAGCAACAGAGGAAAAAGCATAATATTTAAATCCTGCAGCAAAGTTTTCAAACTTTTCCATTAATATACACACCCTAGCTGAGTCATCAGCATAATACCCTACACAGTGGATCGCTGCAGTACCATCTTTCCCATACATGGTCATTACAACTCTACGAATTCTACTCGAAACCAAAAGGGTAAGCAACAATCACATATTTTGTTCTTTTGTTTATTTAACCCCATAATTTTTAGAGTCAATGCCATGACTTTTTACTCATATCTTTTTTTAATCATTCACTTTTTAAAAAAATTATTTTATTTAACTTTGTTTATTTATTTATTTTCAATTTGATGGGAGGGGGGGTGGGGGGGGAGTGAGAAAGCAAGCCACAAGGTCCGGGACTTGAACTGCAGTTGGTCAAGTGGGCACCCTTAACCACCACACCACCTGCCGACCCCTCATGTAAGCCTTAATCTATAGATAAATGAATAAACAAACCACTTCTGAATGAAACTGTATGAAAACAGCCAATAATCAAAGCAGTAACAGTAACCTAAAGAAAATTGCTTCATGAATCAATGAGAATGTTTTAAATCCAAAATAAAGACTCAGAGGAAGAAACTCTTTTTTTAACTTGATAAAGGGCATATGCACTCACCGGAGAGAGAGAGAGAGAGAACACACCCCTTATGGGATATGATTATTCCACAACCCCTTTCCTCCATTTCTCCTCCTGGAATCTGGGGCATGCGGAGTACATGGCATGCTTCTTCCGCTGCCAGTTCAAGGCCTGGAACCATGCCGTCAACCACATGGGATCCAGCCCTGCCACCAGGTGGCCTGGAGGAAAAGACTTTTAACATAAAGCTAAGTAGCCACTTTCTAAATATGTTCATCTATTTCCCAAATAGTTGCATAAAAGTTCCTATGTTTTAAGTATTTTAGGATGGCACTGTCTCAAGTGGATAGTAACTAAAAAGACCAAAGACCAGTTGGAACCCTCTGTGATATTTTAAACCCATTCTCCATGAAGGTCCTCCAAATATTTGCACACAGGTTTTGGAGGACTGAAGTAAAGGCTATGAATTTCCTGAAATCTTTCACAGGCTGCCATCCACTCACAAAGACCCAAAGCTGTTCATACTGGAAGCTGGTCCACCAGATGCATCCACCAGAACTCAGTTCCAAGCTCTGTTCCCACCTTAGAAAGTACTTCATCCCAACTCCACACTGAAAATATGTTTTCCCATTTTCTCACCATTGCTTTTTAAAGGCAGAGTTTTAGGTGAATTATTCTCTTAAGGCTAAAAATTAATATTTCTTTAGATACCAAGTTCATAAGTAATCTTCTGAATTTATGTCTAGGAGTCTGTAACTAGACTGCCTTAAGTTTGAATACCTGGTCCCAAGTGATCTTACTTACTTCAACTGTCTGAGTCTTCCCCTTATCAGCCAAAGGGATTGCTGTGAATTAATACCTACCATGTGCTCAGGGCAGTATTTGACACATGATAAGTGGACAATTTGGAGAAACTATCATTATCACTATCAGTGCTATCATCACTATTGTTATCTTTACAATTACACTATTAACATGTACCTTCTGCCATCCTCCCAGTATGTGGAAAAATCTATCAAAAAATAATGAGGACTGTTGAACTACTATGCTAAAGGAAAAAAAATACACTGACAGTACGGTCACCAAGTTAACCTATTCCAAAAAATTTAAGCCTGCTTATTATCATAAAAGGACCAGCTCTAATAACAGTTTAAGATTCATTTGCCTCTCTATGTGCAATTACTAACAGATTTCAGGGATTCCCTACGTATGAGTACTCAACTTCTGAAGTCATAAAGCCAAAAATGTTTTCAGCTACTATTAGACTACAAATAGAAAACGAAGTAATACCAAATTGAACAGGGTTGGATTAAATGAGTTAATTTCTTCCTGGGACTAAAAAAGAAAGGGACCAGGGCCAGTAGGTGGCATGATGGTTAAGGTGCTGGATTCTCACATGATTGCTCATAGTTTGAGTCCTGGACCTGGCAGCTTGCTTTCTCACTTTATCCCTCTCTCTCTTTCTCTCTCTCTCGTCAAATTTAAGTAATAATAATAAATCAAATTAAATTTAAAAATTTTTAAAAAAAAAAAAGGAAAGAAACAAAGAGAAAGGGGCCAGCCTGTAGTCTGGTGACAAAGGAGCTAGATTCCACACACCCAACCCTACTGTTCAAGTCCTGGACCTGGCGGCTTGAAAAGCACTTTGGGCACATGTCCATGCAAGTCTAAAATCCTGAAAAGAGAAAGAAATGGAGAAGAGACTGCAGTGTGACCATTCCTATAGTGTTTTCTCACTTTCTCTGTCTGTCTCTCTCTGGCTACTACAGAAGTCCTATAGTACATTTTTTTCTAAAATACTGTGGTATAATTATATAATTAAACACTATATAGCAGTGAAAGATAAACTGAGTGCCACTACATAATGAACCTCAGAAACACAATGTTGGAAAAACACTTCACAGAAGACTGTTTCCACTTATGTTTGTATGTTCAAAACTGCGTAAACCTGGGACCAGCAGATGGCACAGTGGTTCTGTCACTGGACTCCCACATGTCCAACTACAGTTCAAGTCCCAGACCCAGAGGCTTGAAACTCAGGACAGACACACGTGTGTGTATGCCCAAAATCCTGAGAGAAAAATGAAGGAGAAGGGATTGCAGTGTAGTCATCCCCCCATAGAGGTGACTTCTCACTTTCTGTCTCTGTCTCTCTCTGTCCCTCTGGTGAACACATGCACCCTACAGTAAAAAATCTCTCTCTAAAAAAATGTATAAACCTAAAAAATAATATTGATTTAATGGAACATATGCCTAGGTGGTAAAACTACAAATAAAAACAAGAGATGTTTATCATAAAATTAAAGATGGTGGAATTGGCAGGTGGCATGGTGGTTAAGGCACTGGACTACCACATGGCCACCTGTGTGGTTCAAGTACTGGACTTGGCAGCTTGCTTTCTCACTTTCCCTCTCTCTGTCTCTCTCTCTCTCTGGCCAAACTGAATAATAATAAAATAAAATAAAATAAAATAAAATAAAATAAAATAAAATAAAATAAAATAAAATAAAATAAAAAATTCTTTCATTGAAAAAAATTAAAGATGGTAGGTGCAGCTAGGAGGAGGAGGTAGGTGGGACATGCTTGGAGGAAGAGCACACGAGGAGCTTCTACTTCACCTTGGTGCTAGATACTCTGCTCTCTGTTTCATTATTTTTATTTTCTCTTTTAGGTTCTTGCCAAAGGGCACATGTACATGCTGGAAAGAAACAGAGAGAGACAGAGAGAAAGGGCAAGTGAGAAATCACCCCCGGGGGAGACCATGCCACAATCCCTTCTCTTTCATTCTCTTCCTAGGACTTTGGGCATGCATGCATACACACCTGGAGTGAATTTCAATCTGCTAGGTCTGGGACTCAAACCACAGTTGGCCATGTGGGAGTCCAGTGCCTTAACCATTCCACCACCCACTTGTCCCCTCATTATTTTTCTTTACCTTATACAGATATATTTTATATTCTCATATATGACACACTTCAAAAGTTTTTAAAAATAGCATGCATTCCTTTCAGACATACTGTGGACAAGTGTACATAATAAATTAATCGTTGAAACAACATATACATTTCCAACTAGGAAAGTAAGTATAAAAGATGTAAGAAAAACTTAAAGCTTGTAACAGAAACAAAATCATAAGTAGAACAACTAATACATAGGAGAAAAACAACAAAGTAACAATATAAAGCATTATATGTCCAGTGTGTTCTATAAAGTATTTTTTTCCTAAACTACGTATGAGGAAAACCAGGTTCTAGGAGTAGAGTAAGTTTGGAAAACACTAGGTTAAACAAGTGACTCCACTACGGAAGTAACAGAACATTCTAGGATCTATGTTCTTTTTTTTTTTTTTAAAGAATTATTTAATTTTATTTATTCATTCACTTATTTTTAAACTTGACCAGAGAGAGACATAGAGAGAGAGCATGCGAGAGAGAGAGAAAGTGAGAAAGCAAGCCACCGGGTCCGGGACTCAAACCGTGGTCAGCCATGTGGGAGTGCCTTAATCACCATGCCACCTGCTGGTCCCCAGGATCTAGGTTCATTATAACACAATTTAGGAAACGTTTTATAACACAGAGGCCATACTAGATAGACTACTACACTACACCCACGGTGAGAGCAGGAAAGAAATATTCTAGTAGAAAATGCTCAGATCTCCTAGTCCTGAGGAGCTGACCAGTCCAACTAGAACCTGGACGGCTGGGATCAAACTCCAGGACCAAATAGAACTCTTTGGGAACTAAGTGAGTGCTCACTCTCTGTGTGTGTATGAATATGGGCACAGCTTCTCTGTAATTTTCAAGGAGCAGAGGGCAATGGAGTTGTAGGCATAAAGTGCAACCTGCCAAGATCTGGTATGCAAATCATTTCTACAACATTTAAGGTCATAGTAGACCAGCAGACAGACAGCTGATTAGGTAGAGTTCAAATTTTTCCATTAAAGTAAGATACAAGTTATCTACAAACTGGACCTGAAAGTTCTTCACATTGCGTTTTTATTACCATAAGAAAATAAAACGATAATGTACTTTGAAAGAAAATATATACACACTACACTTTTATTTAGAAACTTCTCTAGACCACTACTATCTTTTTTTTTAAATTAATTTTATTCATTCATTCATTTATTTTAATCTGACCAGAGAGAGACACAGAGAGAAAGAGAGGGAAAGTGAGGAAGAGCAAGCCACCAGGTCCAGGACTCGAACCGTGGTCGGCCATGTGGGAGTGTCCAGCGCCTTAACCACCACGCCACCCGCTGGCCCCTAGACCACTACTATCTTAAACCTTTGCACATACTTATTCCTCTTGAAAACTAACTTCTAAGCGGCAACAAAATATATTTTTTAAAAAACTGTCAGAGCCATTGACTTTCTATCTCAAAACATTATTTTTAAAAGAGTCAAGTATCTGTCATTTCAGGTACTCCAGGGATTCAAACTGGAAAATGCAGTAGCGCCAGGAGTTGCCACCTGGTGAGGACCAGCAGGCTGTCTTCGGCAATGTGTTGTCCACAGAGAGCCGTTCCCTTGATCATTTATCATGACCAGGTCCAATCCTCAGCCTTACAGGTTCAGAAATCTGATTTTATCAGCATCAATAGGTAGCTCCACCATTTAGAAGCAAACAAAACTAAACTTCGACAGACACTAGAATATATGTTTATTAATGCAGAATGACCAATATAGCTGTAGTATAAATAGGGATGTCTGCTTATTGCCGTAGATGGCCAATACTTTCATTACAGCCAGACTTACATGAAAAGCCAAATCATTAGAGGCTCCTGGGTACACAAGGGATCAGAATAAAAGGGAAAAAGAGGCACTGAACATTGAGTGGTTTTCCTGCATTTGATCTATATATCTATATATATATATTTTGGGTAATTATTTGATCAATATATATACAGACACATACACACACACACACACACACACATATATATATTTGTAATTAAGCAACTATTATGTTCAAGTAGTCTAGTCTTCTAGATGCTGGGTACAAAGGTCTCTGCATTCAGAGAGCTCCTATCTAAGTAACAGGTGACAAGCATGTTATTATTTCACAAGTTTACCATAATGTGTGTATTCATAAGAGCAAAAAATTTTGAAAGAAATCTAAATGTTCAACAATAGAACTGATTAAATAATAAAAAATCCAAATTATGGGGGGAAATCAGCCCTTTAAAACAGTATTTGTAGGACCAATAGATGGCGTAATGGTTACGTCACTGGACTCCCATGTGGTCGACTGCAGTTTGAGTTCCAGACCCACGTTGGGTGCTTGTGCAGGCGTGCCCAAAATCCCAAGAGAAGAATGGAGGTGAAGGGACTGCAGCATGGCCATCTCCCCTAGGGGGTGATTTCACACTTTCTGTCTCTCTGTCTCTGTCTCTCCCTGTCTCTCTCTGTCTCTCCAGCAAGAGCACATCCCCTATTATTTTTTTTTTGAGAGAGAGATGTGTAAGAGCATCTCTCTCTCAAAAAAAAAAAAATAGTATAGTATTTGCAAGCAATAATTCACGACATGGAAAAATGGTCATGAAGTAATATTAAATGAAAAAAGCAAGCTATAAAAATGTATACATGCACAAGGGACCAGCAGTTAGCATAATGGCTATGACTCTGAACTCCCATGTAGTCGACCACGGTTCAAGTCCCGACCTGGTGGCTTAAACTCATGCCGGGCATGTGTATGTGTGCATGCCCAAGATACTGAGAGGAGAATGGAGGAGAAGGGATTGCGGCATGGCCATCACCCCTGGGGGTTGATTTCTCACTTTCTGTCTGTCTTTCTGGCGAGTGCACATGCCCTATGGCAAAAAAAAAAAAAACTCTCCAAAGGAAAAAAAAATGTATACATGCACAATCCTGCCCACACACATACGCGTATGTATAAAGTTGGTATACCTTTATATACATAAAAAGACCAGAAGGAGTGCCACATCTTCAGTGAAATCTTGTTTACTGAAGTACTATTAGTAATTATCTATTTTTCTTTATAGCTTTTCATTTTCCAATTTCCTAAAATAGTATCACATGCCTTTTTAAAATTGCCATTGCTAAAAATTTATTTTTAATTATTTATTTTTATTATTATCATTAAATTTGCTATAGGACAGGTATGCTCCTGCTAGCCCCAGTATTTTATTTTATTTATTCATTTATTTTTGCCATAGTGTATGTGCACTTGCCAGAGAGAGATGATAAATCACACCCAAGGGGGATGACCATCCCACAAGCCCTTCTACACTCTCCTTTCCAGATTTTGGGCATGTGCGTGCGCGCGCGCGCACACACACACACACACACACACACACATACACACATGCAAGGCATGTTTCTCGAGCCACTGGGTTCAGGACACGGACCAGGGTCCGGAACTGAAACCACGCAGTGGCCCATGTAGGATCCAGTTGCCTTAACCTCTATGTCACCTGCAGGCCCTTGCATGTCTTTTATCACACGAAAAAGATTACCTTTACAATATAGCTTTTTTTGGTTTATCTATTTCATTAGTGAGAGAGACAGAAAGAGAGGAAGCAAGAAAGCACAAACCCCAACAAGGTTTTTTTTTTTTTAAATAATTATTTATTTTATTTTATTCATTCATTCATTTATTTTTTAGTTTGAGCAGAGAGAGACAGAGGGTGAGAATGAGAGAGAGAGGAAGTGAGAAAGCAAGCCACCAGATTCAGGACTTGAACCCTGGTCAGCCATGTGGGAGTGTCCAGCGCCTTAACCACCACGCCACCTGCTGGTCCCCCCCAACAAGGTTTTGATACTGCAATCCATCTCGAACTTCAACCGCCCTCCCCAGATCATAGCCTCAGAGAGTGTGGCATTTTCCCACCTGTCACTATCTGTCCCAAACACCTGTTTCTGAACACTTACAGAGAGCTCATCCTTTTCTGTGGCTTGATGCAATCAAGCCTCAACAAGGCCGACTCACATACCTGAATTTTCTGGCCCTATCTTTCATGCAATGGCCAGTCTCACATTTCTAGCTATTTGATAATTATGTTGGTTTAAACATCTTAAAGATAATTCATATTTAATTACGCACAACGTCCTCCTACAGCCAATCTTCCAGCAACCCCATCTCTGCCCACTGCATTGACCATCTTCCCATCAGAAAGCTTGAAAGCAGTCTTCATTCATCTCTCCCTTTACCATTTCCAGTTCCTTAATAAACTGTCAAAATTCCTCTCATCTCACCTTACTTTTCATTCTCACTTCCACCCCTGTACCAGTCCAGGCCCTAATCACATCATCAGTAACGTCCCAGCATTTGAGTGGGTCTTGCTGATGTCATTCTCTCCTATCTCTAAATCACTGCTCCTTGTGTAAAACTTGGATGATATCATTCCTTGGCTCAAAAACTTTTAAAGCCTTTCCTTTTTCTACCACTCCGGTCCAAACTGCTTTGCCTCACTTTTATTAAGTCACACAATTTGGCTCCACCACGACTCCCTAACTTTATTTTCCACTCTTCATCAGTCTTCTACTTCATCAACCAATAGACATGTCATAATCAACCTCACCACCAGGCCTTGGAATATCAAAACTCAGTCCTTCTTTCCACCCCTACTTGCATTTAAAGAACCTAATGAATTTTTCCTTCTCTGCAAAGAGTTATATGATTTCTCCAAACCCATTTATGTTTTCATAAATATGTTTAAAATATGTTTAACACTTATGAATCTCACATTTAGGCACTTAGTTACATTCTCTCATGTAGGTAAATTTACACTCACGTATGTAACCATCTTCTATTAAATTCTATACTCTGAGGGCAAAAGCGATACTTTATTCTGTCCCTATAGGAGGGATTCCAACCCCTGGGCTGAGAGTGGTGCTGGCCTGTGGCCTGTTGGGGGCTGGCTGTTGACACTGCTGTCCACTGGGCCTCACAGCAGTGGGTGGGTGGATGGGTGGTGGGCGAGTGAGCGAGCAAGGCTTTATCTGTATTTGCAGCCACTTCCCATTGCTTGCATTGCTGCCTGGGCTCCACCTCCTGTCGGATCAGAGGCCAGACAGGATTCTCAAAGAAACATGAACCCTATTGCTGTGTGATTATGTCATCATGTACTGCAATGTGGTAGTAGTGGAAATGGGACACACGATGGATGTGGTACGCTTGGGCCACCCTGGGACCAACCTCATCCACCCACTCCCCTATTTCACTCCCATGGAGGGATCATCTTCTAGCACGTTGGTACCTGGTGCCAGAAAGGCTGAAGACAACCACCCTACAGTATTTGGCAGGATGTAGAGAACACAGAAAGTCTCCAGTCCGACTGACAGACCCGGCAAGAAATGATCAGCTTCAGCTCTCTGTGACATGTACACAGTGATTTGGGCGAGTCAAGCACCCTAAGAGATAATAGGGGACTCTTCCAGCACATTATTAAGGAGCCTTTTCAAGTGTAATACTAGAATGCAGGAGGTCTCTAAGCCCTACACCAGGGATGATAAATACAGAGTACTTAGGAATGATAACTGGAGTTCTCTAAATACCACCCAAGGGGAGAATATCGATTTAAAACACCTTCCAATTTCCATGAAAACAGGTCCTAGGTCTTTTGAAACATGCTCTGAGTAGAGTGAATATCAAAGAGAACAGCATAATAAAAACAGAAGGCCTGAATAGAGTACTGAGAGATGATGCTATATAAACCACCAAATCTTGAACCTCAGTTTCACTCAAGAGGTGCCATGCTGTGATTAGATAAGAGATGATAAACAACACCTTCACATGCATAGTAGTCATGCCCAGATTTATGACGTTCTTTAGAATCTTCAAAAAGCTTTCCACAGACATTAACTGTTTACTATATGATCTTTCCTAAATACAAGATGAGAAGAACACAACATGTCCACTTAAAAGAGGCCATATACGGGGGGGGCAGCAGGTGCCAGGATGGTTAAGGTGCTAGACTCCCACATGGCCTACTGCAGTTTGAGCCCTGGACCTGGCGGCTTCAAATTCACACTGGGCATGTGCACGTGCATATCCAAAATCTGAGAAGAGAATGGAAAAGGGATTGTGGCATGGCCATACTCCCCGGGGAGTGATTTCTCACTTTCCCTCTCTCTGCTGAGCACTCACGCCCTATGGCAAAAACCTAAAAAAAAAAAAAAAAAAAAAAAAGTAAATAAACTCACTGTAGAGGTCAGCAGGTGGCTTGCTGGTTAGAGTACTAGACTCCCACATGGCCAACTATGGTTTGAATCCTGGTCTTGGAGGCTTGCTGTCTCACTCTCTCTCTCTCTTTCTGGCTCTCTGGTCAAATTAAGAAATAATAATAATAAATAAAATTAAATAAATATATAACTGTATACTATTCATTTTTTTGAGAAAGTCATGATGCAGTTTTGCATAGAAAAACAAAAATACATCATGGCTTTCCTAACAACCTAATATGTGTGAGTGTGTGTGTATTTTTTTTTTTTTTTTTTTGTAGAGAGAGATTTTTGCTATAGGGTGTGTGTGCTCACTGGAGAGAGACAGAGAGACAGAAATCAAGAAAACACCTCCCAAAGGTGATGGCCACGCCACAATCCCTTCACCTCCATTCTCCTCTCAGGATTTTGGGCATGCACGCACACACGCCTGGTGTGAGTTTTAAGCTACCGGGTCTGGAACTTGAACTGCAGTTGACTACGCAGGAGTCCAGCAATGTAACCATTACACCATCTGCTGGTCCCATATATATGTAATAGATGTGAGGTTTGGGGCCAGCAGATGGCATAGCAGTTACATCACTGGATTACCACATGGCTGACAGCAGTTCAAGTCCCAGACCCGGTAGCTTAAAACTCATGCTGGGCATGTGTGTGTGTTTCTAAGATCCCAGGAGAAGAATGGAGGAGAAGGGATTGAGGTATGGCTATCCCCTCCCCGGGAGGGGGGTGGTTTCTCACTTTTCCTCTCACTGCCTTTGTCTCTATCTCTGTCTCTGTCTCTCTCTCTCTGGCATGCTCTCACTAAGGCAAACACTTTTGGGGGAAAAAAGATGTAAAGCTTTTTAAAATAATAAATAATGAACCCTACATAAAGGTCTGACACCACCACCTTCACATCACTGAATTGTGAAAAGTGGATTCACACCTGATGAAGCAGGCACTGCTCTACTGCTCCCCTCCCCTATTTTAGAGACATGAAAACAAGTTTGAAGAACTAATGTCCCAGGTCTCACAATGAAAATGACAGACTCCTTTGCCCGATCACTGCATAATTTTGATTTGTTGATCAAGTGAATTTTAAGTTGAAAATGGAAGAAGAGGTAGAAATATTTCAGATAATGGGGCCAGCAGGTGGCATGGTGATTAAGGGTGCTAGACTCCCACATGGCCAACCGCAGTTCGAGTCCCGGACCTGGTGGCTTGCTTTCTCACTTTCTCTCTCTCTCTCTCTCACTCACTCACTCACTCTGTCCCTCTGTGGTCAAATTAAAATAAATAAATAAATGAATAAATAAAGTTCAATAAAATGATTCTTTAAAAAGAAATATTTCAGATAGTACAGTAACTATGAAGATGCTTGGTATGCTGCCCTACTGTGTGTTCTCTGAGATCAGAAACCAAGGTAGACAATTTCAGAGGATGTGATGCAAGTTTCCTCTCAAAGGGTAACATACAGATCTGGGGATGAATTCAGTGGAGGCAGATTCTCAGGCTGTGGCTACAAGATCCACCTCTCCCTCTCCCAGTGACACAGGACCTTATATAAATGGCCTTAACAACATAAATAAGCTGGGGAGGAAGGGGTGAATACTCAGGGACCAGAAGATCAAACGTCACTAGGTTCCCTACTAAGGGCAAAGAGGCCAGGTTTCTCAGTCAGGAAACCTGAACGACTGTAAGAGCGAGGTGGAGGGAACCAGCAGTTAGCGTAATGGCTATGTCGCTGGACTCCCACGTAATCGACTGCGGTTCGCGTCCCGAACCCGGTGGCTTAAAACTCACGCCAGGCGCGTGTGCGTGCGTGCCCAAGATCCCGAGAGGAGAACGGAGAAGAAAGGATTGCGGCGTGACCATCCCTCCTGGGGGGTGATTTCTCGCTTTCTGTCTCTATGTCTCTCTCTGTCTGTCTGGCGAGCGCACGCGCCCTGTAGCAAAAATCTCTCCCCCCCAAAAAAAAAAAAAAAAAAAAAGAGTGAGGTGGATAGATGCCATCACATTGCTTGATTAATACACTCATGCACATCCTCTGGGAAAACAACAACAACAACAACAACAACAACAATACTGGGTCATCAGGAAAGTCATGATGCATTTTTGCATAGACAAATATGTCATGACTTTTCCAACAACCCAATAGGAATGGTTGAGTAAATCATTTCTTCTAGAAAATAGAACGTGATCTTAGGTAACTACAAAGTCATGCCCAGAGACAGGTTTTTGTTTTTGGGGGGTTTTTTTGAGAGTTTTTTTTTTTTTGTTTTTGTTTTTGTTTTGTTTTTTTTTTGCTATAGGGCGTGTGCACCCGCCAGAAAGACAGAGAGAGACAGAGACAGAAAGCGAGAAAACACTACTCAGGGAGGATGGCCACGCCGCAATCCCTTCTCCTCCATTCTCCTCTCGGGATCTTGGGCACGCATGCACACATGCCCAGCGTAAGTTTAAGCCACCGGGTCTGGGACTCGAACTGCAGTCGGCTACATGGGAGTCCAGCGACATAGCCATTACGCTAACTGCTGGTCCCAGAGACAGGTATTAAATAAAGAAAGCAAACTGACATTGTAGGGATGATTAAATATGATATGATGAAGTATCACTGAGATCTGATGGGAAGGGACACTGCAATGGAATAGAGCAAGGGTGGGAAAAGTGAAGCAGAAAGGATTGCTGGTATTTCAGAGACAGAAGCTGACAAAGAAATAAAGCAATTTGTGTTGGGGATTCAACTTTTAGGATATCTACTAGAATTCACCCACAGCTAAAAGCAACACTTCTGATAAATGCCTTACTAATCTTCATCTCTCAAAGGACAGAAATGTTCTAGATGTGAATGTGTCTGGCACCACCAGGAAGAAAGTAGCTGACTAAAGGGAAGTACTGGGACACTGCAGAACATTTAACTGTGGAATTTTGGAGCTTGCTTTTTAGCTGGGAATGGGATGAACAATTAGGTAACACAAATTACAAGATGTTCAGAGAAAAGTAAATCCTGTCTCAGACTCAAAAAGGAAAGATGAATCATGTTTTAGAAGGCTCTCAAGAACAGAATTTTAGTGAAACTATAGCTTGACTAATTAATACAACAAATAATTCACTGAGAATCACGGTGTCAGGCATTACTCTTGGCACTATATAAGGATACCAGAGGCACAAAATAACCTGCCCTTACGGAGCTCGCATTCCGGTTGGGGGGAGGGGGGGGCTGGGAGAAGCTCAGAAATTTTAAATAAAGACATCTGGAGAGGTTTCACTAAGAAGGAAGTTTGGGACCAGCAGATGGCATAATGGTTAGGTCACTCCCACATAGTCGACCACAGTTTGAGTCCTGAACCCAGCAGCTTAAAGCTCACGTCACATGTGTGTGCCCAAATCCTAAGAATGGAGAAGAAGGGACTGTGGCGTGGCCATTCACCCTGGGAAGTGATTTCTGTCTGTCTCTGTCTCTCCAGCTAGCACACACACACCCTATAGCAAAAAGCTCTCTCTCTAAAAAAAAAAAAAAAAAGGAGTTAGTTTGAGGGATTAGTAGGTGGCATAGTGTCTGAGGTGCTGGACTCCCATGTGGTCGACTGTAGTTTGAGTCCTGGACTTGGCAGCTTGAAACTCATGCCGTGCATGTGTGCATGTATGTTCAAAATCCCAAGAAGAATGGTGGAGAAGAAATTGTGGCATGACCATTTCCCCGGGGGATGATTTCTCTCTCTCTGTCTCTCTGTCTCTGTCACTCTGGTGAGCTCAGGCACCCCATAGCAAAAAATCTCTCTAAATAAATAAATATTGGGGGAAAAAAAAAAAAAAAAGACGAAAGTTTGAGGGCCAGCCAGTGGCACTGTAGTTACGGTGGCTGGATCCAACATGGTTGACTGCATGATTTGAGACCTGGTGGTTTGAGGGACAAGCCAGGAGGGTGTGCATGCATGTGTGCCCAAAATCCTGAGAGGAAAACGGAAAGAGGGACTGTAGTGTGGCCATCTCTCCCAGGAGGTGATTTCTCATTTTCCCTTTCTCGATCTCTCTCTGGTGAGCATACTTACTCTACAGCAAAAAAAAAAAAAAAAAAAAAAAAAAAAAAAAAAAAAAAAAAAAAAAGGAAAGGAAAAAAAAGAAAAGAAATGAAAAGAAAAGAAGTTCAAATGAAGGGAAAGAGTGACTTAGGAACCTGGCCGAATCCTGCCTCAGCAGCTTTCCTACAAGAAATAGCAAAGCTGGCAGCATGGAAGTTAAGGTACTGGATCCCACATGGTTGGAGTCCCAGGTCTTGCTGCTTGAAGAGTATGCGGGACACGTATACATGCATGCCCCAAACCCCAAAATGAGACTATGGCATGTACATTCCCCTGGGGGGGCGTGATTTTTCGCTCCTCCCCCCATCTCTCTCAGCCAAGCAGGTGACCTCTTACACCCCCCCACCCCCAAAAAAAAAGGAAAGAAAAGAAAAACAACACAGCAGAGTTCAGTAAAGCAGGGACAGAAATCTCTCTAGAGAGAACTATAAGAAACTCAGGGACAGAACAGCTGCCAGGATGTGGAGGATCTAGACACTGAAAGGACTTTGGATTACTCCTAAATTGTACCCCTAACGATCCACGTTGACTGGGCTGTTATGCTAAGTGCCTTTGTGAAATACCCACCTTGTATTAGTGTGGTGAGGAAAATACATGGAAGCGCAACAGAAAACATGATTGCTGCCTAAAGACAACAGTCGTTTTAAACTCTGTGAAAATTAAATTACGAACTGAAAATAATTTTAAAAGAAGGGAAATGTTCTACATTGATACATGATTTAATAGAATACCAGATTTTAACTTCCGAGTTTTAAAGCAAATATTGATAATTACTAAAGTTACACTACTAGAATCCAGAAAAGAAGGCTAGAAAAGAAAATGAGTCAGAAAAACATAGGAAAAAGGTAGAACCAAACAATATGGCTTCTATTCATTCTAGTCACATAAAAAAGATTAGAACTAGGAATAGTTTAGTCTCACAAACAGAATTCTAGCCACACACTGCAAAGGACATGAGAGAAATCAAAAAGTTAATGGAAAAATGTATGTTGTGAAAAAACTATGTATGGATTTCAAAAATTCTGTGCCAAAATGAACTCGTACTTTAATTGCATTTTCCCAGAAACTTTCTAAAGTCCCCATGTATCAACAGCAATGAAAAGGAACACTGTCGGGACCAGCAGTTAGCGTAATGGCTATGTCGCTGGACTCCCATGTAGTCGACCGCGGTTTGTGTCCTGGACCCAGTGGCTTAAAACTCACGCCGGGCGCATGTGCGTGCGTGCGTGCCCAAGATCCCTAGAGGAGAATGGAGGAGAAGGGACTGCGGCGTGGCCATCCCCCCTGGGGGGTGATTTCTTGCTTTCTGTGTCTCTGTCTGTCTGGCAAGCGCACGCGCCCTATAGCAAAAACCTCTCCAAAAAAAAAAAAAAAAAGGAACACTGTCAAAAGACTGGCTGCAGAAAGACCTCTTCAATGTACTTGGACTTTAAAGGGCATGGGAAAAGACAGGAGGGACACATAATATGGATGCCTATAAAAGAAACACAGGATAACATTAAAAAGTAAAATGTCCACAATGATTGAACTTAAGAAAACCATAAAGATCTTCAACAGGGCTTCTGAACTTAAGTCTTGAAGAGAAAATTTATAAATGGCCTGGGTATAATAGTTAAGGTAAATGGTATAGTTAATACATAACAAAAAAAATTTAAAAAGGGCTGGCCCTGTACCCTCATAGTTAAGGGAGCTAATTTCCATATGGCTGATCGTGGTTCAAAACCAGGCCCTGGCAGCTTGAGAAACATGCCAGGCAAGTCTTCATGTAACCCAAATCCTGATGAACAGAGAAATGGAGGAAAAAGGACTGCAGCACAATCATGCTCCATTGGGTGGTGCTTTCTCTCTGTCTCTCTCTTTCTCTCTTTTGCACACATGCCTTCTAGCAGTTTAAAAATTAAAAAATAAGAAAAACTTCCAGTCTATTTTGATTTTTAAAAATCTCACACTTGGGGACCAGCAGATGGTGTAATGGTTATGTTGCTGGACTCCCACATAGTCGACTGTGGTTCCAGTCCTGGAATGGTGGTGTGCGTGCCCAAAATCCCAAGAGGAAAATGGAGGAGAAGGGAATGCAGTGTGGTCAACCCCCCTAAGGGGTGATTTCTTTCTTTCCCTCTGTCTCTCCAGCAAGTGCATGCACCCTCTAACACAAAAATCTCTTAAAAAAAAAAAAAAAAACAAAAACAAAAAACTCACACTTGAATATCTTCTTATAGTTTACAGAGGCCTTTTGCATGTGTCTAACTTACAACATCCTAGAGAAGTAGGTATCATCTCTACTTTGTAAGGGAGAATTACCAGTTCCGTGTGCATCTCATCACTCCTGCCCTGCTTCTCCTCTCAGCCTAGGAGAATGACAACTAAAACTGCAGGTGCTGGGACAAAAGAACTGAAGTCCAAGCTAGGTGAGGAGGTTGTAAGAGAGCTGCCCCTAATGCACTATAAATTTTCTGACATGGCCAGATGCAAATCATGAACTTGCATACGAATTTTACTGAATGCTATAGGTACTCTGACAAACTATGGAGACCTGAGAGCTTTGCTTGCTGAAAGACAGGAGACAAACTACCACATTTTTTTTTAAGAATTATTTTTTATTGGGACCAGCAGTTAGCATAATGGCTATGTCGCTGGACTCCCATGTAGTCGACTGTGGTTCGAGTCCAGAAATCGGTGGATTAAACTCTCGCCAGGCGCATGTGCGTGCGTGCCCAAGATTCCAAGAGGAGAAAGGAGGAAAAGGGATTGTGGCATGGCCATCCCCCCTGGGGGGTGATTTCTCGCTTTCTGTCTCTCTGTCTCTCTCTGTCTTTCTGGCGAGCGCACAAACCTCTCCAAAAACAAAAAAAAAAGAATTATTTTTTATTTAACTTCATTTATCTATTTGTTTATTTTAATTTGACCAGAGAGGGACAGAGTGAGAGAGAGAAAGAAGGAAAGTGAGAAAGCAAGTCATCAGGTCTAGGACTCAAACCGTGGCGAGCCATGTGGTAGTCCAGCGCCCTTCACCACCTCGTCACCTACCAGCCCCTATCACATCTTTCAAAATAAGAAAAGAATGTGAACATTACCCAAAAAATGGACATTACAAAATATTCACTTCTCTGTTCATCACCTAGCCTGAAGGAAATTCTAGAACAGATTATATCAGGTCGTCAGAAAAGTCGTAATGCATTTTTGCAGACAAACAGAAAAAATACGTCATGAATTTTCCAATAACCCAATTAAACAATTTTATAGCAAGCCAAGAAGGGTGATCACTTTATACGTGATCAGGACAAACAAGTCTTGCCTTGTAACTTACTTTATTTTGTTGGCAAAGCTATTGGACAAATTTCTGAAATGTATTTAATAAGCTCCACACTAGATTCTTTTGGGGGGATCATTAAGGTAAGGGAGAAAGGGTCTGAATAACAGATATCTTTACAACTGCCTAATAGGAAAATTCAGAATGCTCATAAGTAAGTCCTGCAAGGTTCTCTGGGCTTTGGCGATACCAGGTTTTGACCACACCCTTATCAAAATGTAGGGATGAACAGAACCCGGACAGAATTGTTAAATCTTAACATAAATTAAAAGTCTGAAAGAACAGCTCTCTAAATGCATGAGTTCTTCATATGAGGCTGACTGATAGACATATACAGCCAGAACACGGAAGGTGAACGCCATACCCTAGCTACACTCTAGTGGACGGCTCCTACCTGGAGACCTAGCCTACACCTGTGATACACTATAGTCATACAAAGGGAAAACACTCATCACAAACATAAGTAATTCCAAGAAAATGTGACTGAAAAGATCTTGGGGTGCCTAAGACCAATCAAAAGAGAGTAGGGTGTAGTTTCTGGGAGGCAGAGCTGGAATATGAATTAAGAAAGCTGAAACCTTGTCAATTGTGTTTTCTTTTGGCTAAAGAAAAGGCTGTGTTAACAGAAGAGGCTTATATTAATCTGGGTTGGGAGAGATGCATGTGGTGGGACAGTGGGAAAGAAGAGTTCAATAAGTAAGACTGCCCGCATGCCCCAAACCCTGTCTGAGGAGAGAGAATGCTGACCCGCTCAGAGCAGCACTGGGCAGGCACATCCTTAAAAAGAAGCTCCGTCAGGTTATCCTGGCTTAGTGACACTCCGCATTAAGATTACCCATTTGATTAGAACGACCAGCTTCTTGTGTAGATTCTCCTATGGGTTAAGTAGGTGCCGATCAAATGACACAAGCTTCACTGTATCCATGGCAATATCAATAAATACTCCACTTGGCATTCTTGCTTTTATGTTAGTCTCTCAATCATTTGCTAAATATAGGTAAGTTTCCACAATCCTGATGATTCTGAACACAAAGAAAAAAACTCAGTTATAGACCTGGAAAAGTGAGGTCTATACCTTAAATGTGACAATCCCTATCTACAATACGTTCTACATATCTCTGAAGCCCTGCCTTTCTTCATGACAACTCTATTTCACCTAAAGCTGAACCAAGGTTTTAAGAGAAAAAACTAACAAAATAAAACACACGTAGAGGGACATGGATGGCTAGAATGGTAAAAGGCTCGGAATCTATGACATTTGCACAAATCAAATGAAGATCTTAGCCTGAAATAAAGAAGATATAAGATAGCCATCTTCAAATATTACTCTTGCCATGATATGAAATTACCTCTAACTCTGTGATAAGAAACAGCTAAAAAGTTACTCAAGGAAGAACTTTCTCGCTGACACCATACCCTGCCGGGCACATAGTAAATGCTCATAGTAAATGTCACCCATTGTTTGAGAAAATTTTTTTCTAAAAGCCATAAAAATATATGTACCAAACACTGTAGGAAAACCAAGGAGAGGTGCCTAAGCTTAACAGGAGGTAGAAGTCAAGGAAGGCCTCCCTGAAAGAGAAGACGCCTGAGCGATGTACTAAAGCGAACACAGGAATCAGCTGCCAAGTGTGGGAGAGCACATTCCAGAAAGTAGTGTGCTAGATCCAGATAAGAGAAAGCTAGTGATCCAAGACGGCTGGAGAGAGAAGAAGAGGGAGTGATGAGAAATAAGAAGACGGCCCAGTGGCAGTGGCACCCGCGGTAAGGGCATGGCTGCATGATGTGGGGGGCCATCTGGGAAGGCTCCACGTGCCTATCACCAAAGTACCTGACTATGCCGAGCCTGTGGCAGGCACCCCCCCCCCCCCCCCCCCCCCCCCCCGTGATCCTGGCTGGCTGCAGGGCTGGCGGCCGACTGCGCATGAAAACCCAGCCCAGGGTGCGAGTCACTCTCTCTCTTTCAGGATATAAATTTTCAAACTTTAAGAAACGCAACAACAACAACAAAATGACAAAGAACTTGCATCATCCAGGGATTCATACACCATGCTAAGGAGTCTGGAGGAGGCCGTGGGAAATCACTGGAAATTTGAAGTGTGAGCGTGAGGAACTCGGGTTTATGTCTTAGGAGAACCTGTAGCTACCACATGGAAGAAGGATCAGGAAGCAGCAAGGCTGGGAGCAGGGAGGGATGGCTGCTGCAGTCATCTGATGCCTGATGAAGATGACACTGAAGAAAGAGCAAAGAGAGAGTCCAAGAGATAGTAAGGCCCTAAATGCCTGGATGTGAGTGATAAACGAGGAGGAGGAGGAGTCTATGATTTCAGATTTACGGCGTTGGCAGAGAATGACGTCATGTACTGGGAGAGGGAAGGAGTCCCAGAAAGGTTCAGAAAAGGGAGGAAATCAAGTCGGCACTGGGTGAGCTGAATCCAAGCAGCCTGTGGAGCACCTGAGGAGGCGACATCTCAGAGACAGACGTACAGAGGAGTCTCAAGCTCAGGAGGGAGATCCCAACAAGACACACAGGTTTAGAAGTCATCGTCACAGAGCACATGAAATTACCCACACAGAAGAATTTACGGAGTGAGGAGGGAAGAGGACTGGGGACAGAAGGCTGGAGAGCACCAACCATGTAAGGGAATGAGGTCTGAAGACAAGAAACAAATATTTAGACAAAGGCCAGTCACTTACAAGGGATGATGCAGAGGGAATGAACAGCAAGGAATTAGAAAAGATGATCTCTAAACCATCTTTGAACCCTGAGAATAAATCAAAAAGTTCAATTTAGGATGGGGCCAAATGACATAATGGTTGAGGAGCTGGACTTCTACATGGCCAACCAAAGACTCGACTCCCAGATCTGGTGGCTTGAAATCATGCCAGGGTTGTGTGTGCAACCAGACTCCTGAGAGGAGAATGGAGGAGAAAGGACTGCAGCATGGCCATCCACCCAGGGAGAATTTCTCACCTTCCCCTTCACTGTCTCTCTTTCTCAAGCGATGTGCCCTATGGCAAAACCTGAGGAGGGGTAAGTTCAATTCAGGGCCAGAAGGTGGCATAGAGGTTAAGGAACTGGATCCTACACTGCTGACTGCATGGTTTTAGTCCTGGACACAGAGGCTTAAAAAAACATGCAGAACACATGCGTGTACATGCCCAGTATCCAGAGAGGAGAATGGAGGAGAAGGGATTGTGGCATGGCCGCCGTCCCTCCTTAGAGGTGATTTCTCACATTCTCTCTCTCTCTCTCTCTCCCCCTCTGGTGAGCACATGTGCCCTATAGCAAAAAGAAAAAAGAAAAGAAAAATATTTCAATTCAATACAATATTTCTTACAATCTGAGAAATAACTTGTATCATCATTACAGAAAAACTAGAATCATAGGTATTTTTATTCTTTGGCTTTGTTAGTCCAATGCTGAAACAATGTTCTAAAGAAAAAATGGTTTGTTCTTTGATAATGTGGTTTTCTGAAAGGGAAATAGTATTTGGTTTTCTTAAACAAGATAACACAGGTTCTAGATCTAATTTCTTACCCTATTTTTCCTTTCTGTGAGTCAATTTATATCCTTGGTTAGTTTGACAATGCCCTTTTACTAACAATAGAAACTCAAAACACATGTCCCTATTCACTCTTCACTTTCTAATGCCTTCTGCCTGACTGGGGCTATACATAATATATGGATGTAAATCTGAAATCTTTTACTACACTTTACAAATATGCAAATAATTCTCACTCATTTTTAAGTATGTTGCTTTCTATCTCCCTTTCTGCTCAATTACAAAAGTAGAGGGACACAGGTACGTACATAATTTGTGTGTGTGTGTGTTTAACTAAATCCAGGAATGTGTGATTAAAACTAACTGCCACTCTTGGCATAACAATACGCCCAGTGTATTTTTAGACAGTCCAGCTTAATCCTGGAATATGGCTCTGGTCCTACCAAGTAGCACCTGGCGCAGGTGTTAGAGGTACCTGACCTCCTTTTTATCTTCTCTACCTTAACATTTACTACACTTGACACCACAGTTCAATGGTGACTCTAAACTTCAAATGCTGTCCAACAGCTTCAGGACCCCTTGTCCTTCTTTTGTCATTCAGAAACCTCATTTGCAAATCATGACTTGGAACTGCGTATGTGCAATACGTGGTAGACTGCCGAGGCTAATCAACACCACAGGCTTCATTTTCACACAGGTTTTACTTTCTATAGAGGTTATTTCTTCTGTCCTGTGCACCGGGCAACTGAAACAGAGTACAATTTCCTAACCACATGCACTTTTTCCTCCTGCCCCACCCATGCCTCTCCTACCACTCTGCAAACGTTCTTTTTCTTTTCCTGTTCTTGTCTTTCATTTCCCTCTGGGCAGTACCCATAAATTTTTATTATCACCAGTAATGGCATGAAAGCTCACACAACTGCCGACCTGTGGCCTAGAAAGACAACGGAGACCATCTAATTGGGAGACTATCATTAAATTTTTGGTTGTCTCTCGGAAAACAACTTTATTTTGTTTCAGTTGTCTCACCTACAGGACAGAAGAAAATAAACACTGTAGAAAGTAAGTCTAAAGAAACGTGAGGTGCTTCTCGGCCCCAGCAGTCTCACACACACTCCGCACCCAGTCTGCAATCACACTTTGCAGATGCAGGTTTCTGAACGACAAAGCTGGGGGAGGGGTGCTGCCATGGGATGTTCAGAGTCACACTAAGTTATTAAACTGCTATTTTAAAATATAATAAGGCAAAGAGTAGATAAGATGGAAAAGAAATCAAAGGTAGAACAGAATAAAAGGGCTTCAATAAAGTCCTGAAAAATTTTAAGGTTCCATCAGACCCTATGCGAAAGGTAAATAATTACATTTCTACCACAATCCCCTCTGTCAAGTGCTCTTGAAGATATGCTTTGATGTAACATTCTCTGTATACAACAATTGTCATGGCTGCAGCATTCATCAAAGGCAAGATTTTTAGGGGATTTATTTTTCTCTTTATCTCTCTAGTTAATGGTATCATTACTTTCTCCATTTAATTTCAGAAAAGGGAAGTAACAGCCAATTTATTACTGGCTCTACACCTGCAGGCTGGGAATGGGAAGCACAGCAGAGGTGCTTCCACCAGGTTGCACAAGGCAAGAGAAACACTTCCTCACAGAAGTGAGTGCTAAAGCTGCATACGATAAATAAAATTAAAAAAAATAAAAATACAGCAAATTAAAGTTCATTTATTCTGGGACCAGCAGATGGCATAGCAGTTACGTCGCTGAACTCCCACATGGCTGGCTGACTGCAGTTAAAGGGTCCTGGATCCGGTGGCTTGAAACTCACACTGGACGCTTATGTGTCTGTGCCCAAGAACCCATGAGGAGAATGGAGAAGAGATTGCAGCGTGGCCATTCTCCCTAGGGGATGATTTCTCATTTTCTCTCTCTCCCTGTCTCTCTCGTGCTCGCCCTAGGCAAAAACCTCTTAAAAAAAAAAAAAAAAAAAATAAAAGAAAGAAAGAAAAAAAAGAAGAAAAAGTTCATTTACCTTATCCACATGAAAACAATCCATGTTCATGGGGTTCCCTAAATACATTTGAGTCTCTTCAATTATTAAGCAAGAATGTCTTCTGTGACTTCCTGGCCTGAAAAACTCCTACCTGCCCATCAAGCCTAAGCTCAAACACCATCATCTCCTTGGAAGGCTTCTGTCACTCTCTCAAATAGGTGGTCCTTTTCTTTAGGTGCACCTCTCACTGCCCCTTAGTACAGCGGGAATGCCAACCACGGTTGTCTATGATATAACCTGTAAGTGTTGATCTGCAGGCATCTGCTTGCTTTCCGAGGGAGCGCCCCATCTGTCAGTCCTCCACCTCCTGGTACACAGTGCGGACATCAAAAGTAATTCATGGAGTGAAAGAACGCCCTAGGTCTCCACACAAAAGAGCAACACCCATCCATCCAAGTCTCTTTGTTCCCATCTCGCCTAGTGTAGACCTTCATTATCTACCTCTGGGATTATTTAAATCAGCCTCCTCATTAGTTTTCCCATTTCAGGTCTCTCCTCGCTTGAATCCATCCCATCTACACTACTGCCACTATAATCTTACTATGGTACAATTCATAGGAAATGTATATGGTTGAGCAGTTGATACAGAAAATGAACAGGTGAAAACAACCGTTCTCAGGAACCAGCAGTTAGCGTAATGGCTATGTCGCTGGACTCCCACGTAGTTGACCGCGGTTCGCGTCCCGGACCCAGTGGCTTAGAACTCACGCCGGGCGCATGTGCGTGCGTGCGCCCAAGATCCCGAGAGGAGAATGGAGGAGAAGGGATTGCGGCATGGCCATCTCCCCGGGAGGGTGATTTCTCGCTTTCTGTCTCTATGTCTCTCTCTGTCTGTGTGGCGAGTGCACACGCCCTACAGCGAAAACCTCTCAAAAAAGAAAAAAGAAAAACCAAAACAACCACTATTCTCTAAGCTCAATGGACTCAAATCCAATAGCGCAGAGAAAGAAGTAAATAGTTAAGCTATAATTTATCAGGTGCTATAGAGAGATACCCAATTTATGCTAATCCCACTGCCTGGCATGTCCTTCACTCTTACATGGTCAATTCAATTTCACTTCATATAGGAAGCTTCCCTAATCTCTCAAGCCAGAAGCAATCTCTCCTGTTCCCACACTGCCCTGTTACTTATCACTTTTTGTTTGGGTTACAGGTATTTGTGCTCATATCTTATGCCTCTTTTGGGGTTGAACCTTTCTAAAAGAAAGGGTATCACATGTTACTCGTCTCTATATTGCCATGGTACCTAACACAGTGCCCTGCAAATAGTTGATAAATGTTGAATTATGATGACTAAGCTCACTAAAACACTATGAATCTGTGATTCTTTCAGGACTTGCCAATATTAAGAATATCAATGGGTCAAACACATCTAATTTAGCACGAAAATTTTCCACTCTAGCTACAAAAATAGAAGTCTATTCTGTTTGGCTAGATGATGGCGACATATGGAGAATATCCTTAACCAAATTTGAAAGACATGTCCAAATGAAGTGGATAGATATTGCAGAAACACAACAAAGGGCAACTCTGTCGTGCTATAAACCAGACAACTGCCTCTGCTGACAAATATAGAGAAGTTTGGAAGGACGAACATGGTGTGCTGTTTCCATCATGGGGCAAGACAGTGGAAAAATGCTTAACTAAGTAAAAAATAACTACAGTTAGCAAAAATGAAATTTATTAAAACAAGATACTAGTATGGGATATTTCAAAAATAGATTAAATCATTTCTCTGATCTCTTAAATAATAAGACTTTCCAGAAGCAGATACGTGTAGCTTATTTCTTTTCTTTTTTTTTTTTTTTTCCCTTAAGAGATTTTTTGCTATAGGGCATGTAAATTCTCCAGAGAGACAGAAAGAGAGAAATCACTTTCCCAGGGGGGATGGCCACACCACAACCCCTTCTCTCCTATTATTCTCCCGAGATGTTAACTATGCATGCACACATGCCCACCCTGAGTTTAAAGCCGCCTGGCCAGGAACTTAAACCACAGACAGCCACGGGGGAGTCTAGCACCTTACCATTATGCCAGCTGCTGGCCCCCAGCTTATTCATTCTTAAGGTTCCACATCCAGGGGCCAGCAGGTGGTATGGAAGTTAAGTTGCTGTACTCCCACATGGCCAACTATAGTTTAAGCCCCAGACCTGGGAGCTTGCTTGCTTTCACACTCTCTCTCTCTCTCTTTCTCTCGTGAGCACATGTACCCTATAGCAAATATGAAAATAATAACAACAATAACTAAAATTAAATGATTTTCTGAGAGAAAAAGAGAGATTTTGTTATAGGGACTATGTGCTCACTAGAGAGAGAGATAGAGAGACAGAAAGTGAGAAATCACTCCCTGGGGGGATGGCCATGCCACAATCCCTTCTCTTCCATTCTTTTCTCAGGATCTTGGTGTGAGTTTTAAGCAACCAGGTCAGGGACTTGAACCATGGTCAACTACATGGGAGTCCAGCAACATTACCATTATACCATCTGCTGGTCTCAATAATTCGTTAAAAAAAAAAAAAAAAGAATTCACATCTAATCTCTCTTTTTTTATTTTTTTGAGAAGTTTTTGCTATAGGGCGTATGCACTCACCAGAAAGACAGAGACAGAGAGACAGAAAGCAAGAAATCACCCCCCAGGGGAGATGGCCACGCCGCAATCCCTTCTCCTCCATTCTCCTCTTGGGATCTTGGGCACGCGCACACACACGTACCTGGCATGAGTTTAAGCCACCAGGTCCAGGACTTGAACTGTGGCCGACTACATGGGAGTCCAGCGACATAGACATTACACTAACTGCTGGTCCCACATCCAATTTCTTATAATAGCATCACTATAATATACTTCACTAAAGCCTTGTTAAGTTCCCCAATACTTTCCCTTTTTTATTGACCATAGTGTATGTGTGCTTGCTAAGGAGAGACAGTGAGAGACAGAGAGAGGGAAAGTGAGAAATCACCCCCCAGATGATTGTCACACCACAATCCCTTGTCTTCCATTCTTCTCCCAGGGTCTTGGACACACATGTACATGCACCCAGAGTGATTTTCGAGCTACTAGGTCTGGTATTCGAACCGCAATGTGGGAGTTCAGCACCTTAACCACCACACCACCTGCGGCCCTTCCTTTCACTTTTTTATATGTCTTCTTTGCACCCCATTCCTCCATCATAACTGTTTCAGTTAGAATGCCAACAGCTGAATGCAGGATGAAGACATCAACTTAATTGAGGAATTCTGACATTTCATGGTTAAAAATTCCAGTTTCTTAATTTTGACCCAAAGGGGAAAAAAAGCCCAAGGTTAAACACTGTCACACTTTTTAAGAAATGCTATGTTAGGATCAGCAGATGGCATAATGGCTGTGTCGCTGGACTCCCATGTGGTCGACAGCGGTTTGAGTCCCAGACCTGGTGGCTTAAACTTAAGCCAGGCACGTGTGCATGCGTGTCCAAGATCCCAAGAGGAGAATGGAGAAGAAGGGATTGCAGCGTGGCCATCCCCCTGGGGGAGGTGATTTCTCGCTTTCTGTCTTTCTGTCTCTCTACCAAGCACACATACCCTACAGCAAACACCTCTCAAAAAAAAAAGAAAGAAAATGCTGTTACACTTAATTATGAAAAGTCATGACTTTTTAAATGTTTTTCTATGCAAAAATGTGTCATGACTTTTCTAACAATCCAATATATTTATCTGCTCCTAACTGGCTTTAATAAAGTTAGAACATTTGATTACAGCATTTACTTCAGCATGAAAACTGCGAGGGTAAGAACTGAGTCTCATCAACTAATTTTATAGAGTGCTCAGTAAACACTCTGCTTGAAGTAACTTTTAATCTACCAGGAAAGCCAGTGGGTTAAGCCAAGTGTTTATATTACAGTCAAAAGACCCAAGTTTCAATTCAAGCTCTGTTGCTTATTTTTCAAGGTCTCAGACAAATCATTTAATCTGAAAATAAGTATAGTAGTCATATCAGTGCCAATCACATGATTGTAACAAAAACGTGTAAAAATGCTTCATAAAACTATAAAGCACAATACAAATATAAGGTGCTGCCAGTATTATTCTTAAAATAAACTCTAAGAGCAAATCCCTTTCTACAGGAAATCTGAATATAGTTGGATTATTTCTGTATACTTTTCCCAAGAGAATTTATGTTTGACATGCAAAATTGTAAATAACTCCTAAAGGGGAAATTACCAAAATAGGGAGGAGAGGGAGGACAGAAAATTTTAGTGAGACGAGAAGAAAAAGGTAAATTAAAGAACAAAGGAAAAGTTTATGTAATAAAAGAAAACAAAATAAGAGAAGAAAAACCTACGTAAATCTCTGGGATCAACTTCTAACTCTAACACTTACTATCTACCCATATGACCCTGGGCAAGTCACTTCACCTCTCTCAGCTCCAATTTCCTCATTTTTAAGCAGAGACAACAGATCACAGGGCTGCTGTGAACATTAAATAAGGTAACATAGGGGCTGGCGGGGGCGTGGTGATCAAGGCGCTGGCCTTCCACATGGCTGACCGTGGTTTGAGTCCTGGACCTGGCAGCTTTCTTTCTCACTTTCCTTTGCTCTCTGTCTCTCTCTGGTCAAATTAAAAATTAAAAAATTAAATTAAATTAAATTAAATTAAATTAAAATAGTAACAATAAATAAGTAATTCTTAATAATGGGACCAGCAGTTGGCATAATGGCTATGTTGCTGGACTCCCATGTAGTTGACCACATTTCGAGTCCTGGACCTGGTGGCTTAAACTCACGCCAGGTACATGTGTGTGCACGCCCAAGATGCCGAGAGGAGATTGGAGGCGAAGGGATTGCTGTGTAGCCATTCCCCCTGGGGAGTAATTTCTTGCTTTCTGTCTCTCTGTCTCTCTCTGTCTTTCTGGTGAGCACATGCGTCCTATAGCAAAAACCTCTCAAAAAAAATAATAAGAGAGGCCAGCAGGTGGCATGGTGGTTGAGGGTGCTGGACTCCCATATGGCCAACCACAGTTCTAGTCCTGGATCTGGTGGTTTGCTTTCTCATTCCCTCCCACCCCCCTCTGTGTCTCTCTTATTCTGTCCCTCTTTGGTCAAATTTAAATGAATGAATAAATAAATAAATATTTTTAAAAAAGAAGAAACCATTAAAAAATAATAATAAGATAACATACATATATAATGTACTTAGCACTATGTCTGGTACATAGTAAGTGATGAGGCAGTGGTCACTGTTGTTGATAAAATTATTAGACCTGTAACTTGATCGGCGATATTCAAGAAGAAAAAAGGAACCAAGAACATGTAAGAGGGGAGAGTGATACACAGAAAGCTAAATCTATATTACTTCTGTGAGACAAAGTTTGAGAAACACAAATTACACAAATTATTTTTCATAGTAAATGTACCAATTACTTCATTTTATCTCCAGGATTGCTGAGGAATCTAGAGAACTACAGACAAAATCTCTAAGCCATAAAAGCAGAATAACAGCAAAGGGAGAGTTAAAAAAATAAATAAATAAAATAAATAAAGTGCCTGTTAATTTGTACAGAAGCTTCTCTGTTGCAAACTTTCAATTTTCTAAACTTTCATAGACAGAATGAAAGCGAGGCTCCGTAACATAGAAAGGTACAGCAACTCTGCAGGCCAGAAGTAGATGGGCTTAGCAATTACGTAGTCATTTATTACAGTCTCTGCCATCTCGTTCTGTACTCAGGGGCACCGGGCTGTTATATCTGTAGTTGGTTTACGATGTTAAATATTATCACCTTTGTCCTATGCAGAAGCAGTAAAAGTGTTTCAAGAATTAGGAAAAGAGAAATACCTTCCTGAAGTAGATGTAGTAACAGCAAACAGATGAAAAAGGTGAGAAAACGGGTGATGCCTGTTCATATGGGATAAGACACACATCACATGTGAAAATTTTCTACACCTGGGAAATGAGCAAGAATCACAAAAGTCAGGGAAAGCAGGATTATCTTCTAGATATGTAGCCAAAGAATCAACATCAATGTAGGCTGCCGCCTGGTCTACTCTTAAATCCGAGAAGACAAGAAGCTTGTTCAAGAATTTAAACTAAGCGTAATAGAAGAGGATCGTCATCAGCCAGAGACACTGTCCGGGGCACAACACAGATGTGAATGGTCAGGTCACCATCTGATCTGTGAGACCTTCCCTAAGATCTGTGCAGAGACCTTCCGAGAGCAAGGCTACCCGCACTGGAGATTCAACATCGACAAGACTCCTCTACTGTGGGAAAGCTCGCCCTCAACACGTCTAACATCAAGGAGGTGAGAGTATGTCTGCCTTCCCTCTGAGGGATCAATTCACATTCCTTTTTACTAAGAACAACCTTTCAAGACCAAACCCGTATTTAGAGGAACCTATAAATATTTTATAACAAAGCAAAGCTGACTTACAAGCATCTCCATGAAATGATGGGCTGAAGATCCTGAAGATTTTGTCAGTGAGGGAATAGTAAATGGAAACTAGTAAATCGCTACTAACTTAGGGTATGTAAAACACTTTGTTTATTTGTTTTGCTATCTTTGTCTTATTTTAATAATGGAAACCTAAGGGTCTTAAATCCTGGCTTTATGTCTGCTAGTTTTCCCATTAGGTTTTAAGCTCAGCAACCATAAATCATCCTTGTATGAGCTTTTTCTAGAACATATGCCCTCAGTTAAAGAAAGAACTCTGCGCTTGTTCACAGAGACAGTGCCTCTCCCGTCTACTTAAACCCTGAGTATGGACAATGGGCAGCACTGACAAAGGAGCTGAGGCGTCTAAGTCGTGTGACAGTTAAAGTAAAAGGAGGCGGTACCCCTCCCACACTTACCCCTGTACTCCCTGCCTGGATGGACATCTTCCCTAACCTTTAAATCCTACAATAACATAGGTGGACTATTCCTAAAACTTCTAAACAAAATCAATTGGATCTTTCATTTGAAATTGTTAAATTATTTGCCAGAGGGCATACACTCACCCAAGAGAGACAGAGACACACACAGAGGGAAAGGGACAAAGCACCCCCAAATGGGACATGGTCACATTGTAATTCCCGTCTCTATTTCTCTATCTTATCAGGATTCAGGGCATGCACATACACCTGCTCTGTGTTCTTCAAGCTGCAGGCTGGAATTCAAACTGAGGTGGCCATATGGGATCCGGCTCCCTTAACCATGCAGCCACAGGGTTGGCCAAATTGGACTATTCTTCCAACAAGCACTTACTGAGTAGGTCTACACAAAGTACAGTGCTTTAGTATAGCTCCTTTATTTCACAAGCCAAAGAACTTTCAAAGTAACACGTACAATTGTATTTAAAACCTTACTTCAGCCATTATAAGCACAGATTGTGGAAATAAAATCTAAAAGTCTAAGACTAGTATTCCATCATTAACTAAACTCCAACTTCATAATTTACCCAAGTGGTTTTTCTAATTACAGAACAAAATCTACAATGATTCCAACATTCCATTAGACAAGACAGTTATATAAAATGTCTCACTTCTAAATCCTTATGGGTACTTACAGGAAACATATCAAAATTCCCAATATTTACAACTAATCTGCATCAAGAGCAATTTCAAAATACAGATTAAATAGCTAGCATGCCAAAAATAATTTCTTTACCTGGGTTTATCATTTCAGAGCTCTTTCTAGAAAATTGCAAATTTCAGATGCTAAAGGAATATAGTTTCTCCAGTCAATTCTTTGAATCTACAGACCTGAGATAGACCATCTTGAATGGGAGAAAAAATAAGGAGAGTGGTTAAACACAGAGACAGATACAAGCGACCATGCCTGGATCTGAATCCTGGTTCTACCACGTACTAGCTATTTAATCTGGGCACCTCAGTTACTCTGTCTACAAAGTGGAAATAAAAATACCTACTCCACAGAGTCATGGTGAGGATTAAACCCAGGTAAATAAGTAGTACATGTCTGGGAAAGGGTTTGGCAGCAAGGAGCATTACACAAAGTGTTTGCTTAGTATCATCATCATGTGACTAGGTCACCCAAATCATTTACACAAATGCCTTTCCTACTCAAAACTTTCCTTAATTGGTCTAGTAGAGTTTAATCTCTCCCTCCTTAGCTTCCTCATAAAATTCATTTTGTATTATAGTTATTTGGCTTGGTACATTTCCCTCCTGTTAGATATCTCTTCGAGGTCGGAGACCACAGCTCATCTGAGTGTACTAAGCAGAAGACAGTGTTGCTGCCTTTCATTTTCTTCCCTGCTAAAGGCTCTGAACAATAATACCCTGTCAATCAACAAATGTTTACCTGGAGACAGCAGGCTTATGTAACTAGTGCACTTAAGCACTGGTCATACCTTGCTAAATATTCTCTTTTAAGATTTAAATAAAAATTTGGGGAAGAGAGAGGAGGAGCAAAGGAGGTTTGACTTAAAAAAAAAAAGAAATAAAGAAAACAAAATGAAAAAGTTCCAAGAGGATGCTTGCATTTGCTGGAAAGAGGAGGAAGGTGAGAACGCGACCCCCATCGGGATGGTCCTGGCACTCCCTTCTCCTCCATTTCTTCTTTCAAGATTTTGGACACACACACACACACACAGCCACACCTGGAGTCTTGGGACTCAAACCTCAGTCAGCCATATAGAATCCAGCTCCAGCTACCTTAACTGCCACACCACCAGCTGGCAATTACTGACCAAAGATAACTTTTTAACTTTTTTTTTTTAAAAGCTCTTATGCCTTAAAAATTTATTTTCATTATCTTATTCAAAAAGCCCATGGTGCTTTTAATACAGAAGTACAGTGGCATAATTTTGGCATATGTCAAGTCTAACCTAATCATAACTTCGCCATCTGCTGATTTTAACGTAAACCTAGGGATGCTGGATGACAATATGTTTGCTTGATTCACCCTACACTATTCATGAAACATAAAATCGTTTAAACGTTACATCAGAATGCACATCTTTCTGGCTTCGATTTGCTTGTCACCTCCTTTAGTGAAAAAGTGCCCCGGAAGGAGGGAGTGGGTCTCTAACTTATCCCAGATCACTGCACGCACTTCCTGAAGAGGGTTAGCCAACCTCTCTAGTACAGTAATGCTGCCCCTACCTTGAAAGAACAGAATTTTCCTGAAAACAAATGGCTGCATTGAGTCCATGGCTTAATGATCACTTTCTAGACAGTATGGTTTTCCCTTTGTTTTCACAGTACAAGTGTCTTACAGACTGAAATTAATTTTTCAGCATAAAAACTAAAAGATAGCTATTTATTTGCTCAAATAATCTTAGTCTTTCATATTTTAAACTCACAAAGAAAATTAGGGAAGAATTCCGCCCATCTAATGTGGTTTTTCTCAGTCTAATTTGTTCATGCCCCAGTGGGAAAGTCTTTGGAGAGAGTACAAAAACTACACCCAACTTTGTTTCTTACTCTAAACACATCCCAAACAAATGGGAAACATTATCAGCCACCTCAACAGGGGGACACAAAGCTAAGCAAGGTCAAACCAAGGATTTCTTTTGTTGTTGTTATCCATTGTACCTCTTTTGAGATCAGGATCATCAGAGTACATCAGAAAAGTACTCTGATGAACCTATAGGATGAACAGGAATACCATAATTAACTCATGATTTGGGGCTAAGTCTCTCCCCCAAATTGACTCGAGCAGCTGATTCACAGATAATACCTCTCCGGCCCTGGGAGAGCGCATAAATAAACTTAATTGTTTTATATACTTGAGACACAGACAGACCAGTCAAATTCAAACAAGTTTCCAATAGCTTATATATAATACATATATGATTTGAGACCAAGAACTTTTGAAAATTTGCATTGAGTAAGCAAATGCGGGCTTAAGAACAGACCCTTCCTAAAAAATAAATAAATAATAAATAAATAAACCCTCTCCAAAAAAAAAAAATAAATAAAATAGAACAGACCCTTCCTTAACGTCAGGAGACCTAGCAAATTTAAAGCCCAACCCAAAAAAGACAAGGTCTCCGCAGGCAATCCCCAAGGGGCATCACTTAAAACACTTCAGAGTTGTTTCTTCAGATTTTAGCAATAACAAGGCGAACAGTCGGGTCATTTCTCAGTAAGTGGCTCCTATCAAAACTTCTCACAAGTTCCGTGAAGCAGCAGCACGGGTTCTGCATTTCAGCTGAGGGACAAGTGCAGCAGTTTTGGACAAGCCACTGCTTCCAGCACTGCCAGCCTTCCCTCCCGACGCCCATTTCTTTGTATATCATTTCTCCAAACTTAGAACCCGAAAGCGACCCCACGAAACGCAAGGAGCATCTGTCAACGGGAGGCCACTGGTTTTGAAAACAAAGTTTGTTCCTTTGCTGTCAACCTGGCAACTTTTTAAAAGGTGAAACGTCCTCAACGCTCAATCGGGCACAATCTTTCTTATGCCCAGACCAAACCACCACTCGTTTATCTGCGATGCTGAAGGTGGAGAAAGGGTCTGAGGGAAAATGATGTTGAAAGGGAGGGTCTACGGTCCACAGGAGGGACCGATTTTGAGACCGATTTCGAACCCTCCGTGGCTTCTGGGAGCTGGGCGGCTTTACTGTGTCTGCCAGGGAACTGTTTGGCAATCTGACGCATCAGTTTTTAGGATGGTACACAAACAGCCCCACGATGGTAGGGCCATGCCTAGAAGCCTTCCCCTCTTTGACATCGGCTGGAGGGCACGGGACGGGAGGGCAGGGGAATCCGGAGAGGATTCGCGACATTTGTTATTGTTTATGGAGCCCAGGCAGGGACCCGGAGCGGGGTGCTCCGGGGCCGAGGACTGGAAGGGGGAAGGAGAGGGAAAGACAAAGATTCCTCCCGGCTCGAGGCTGCCCCCCCGGACACACGGGGCCAGTATCACCCTGGGGAAAAGAGGGCCAAGGCCGTCGCCAGAGCTTCACCAGCGAGATTTCCAGCCCTGAAATTTGCCCGGCTTTTCCTGGAGACCCAAAGACACATCCGAGCTACCCCTGCTCCTGCTCGCAGAGTTGGGGTTGGAGCCGCGAGCCCGGGGCCCCGGCCGCGGCCGCCGCATCCGCACACTCACCTGCCTCCGGTCGCGCCCGCGGCCGGCTCAGCCTCCGCACGGACCGCAGCCGGCGGGCGCCCGTCCGCTCCCTGCTCCCCGCTCCGCCCTCGCCCCGCCCCCGGGAGGTGGGACCCGCGGCCGCGCCGGAATCTCGGGGCGGCCTCCCTGAACTATCGCGAGCCCTCGCGCCTTCGCGGCTCGGCGGCGGGGCCGGTCGGACTCGCCCTGACGTCATACGCATCACAGCCGGAAGTAGCCTGTGTCGTCAACGCCGGCCCGGCCCCGCCCACCTCCTCCTGGTGAGTCCTGGCTGGTGCTGTGGGTCTGGCCAGGCCGGTCACTTGCCCCTCTTCCCAGGCTCACCTCCACACTGCCCTGGCTGCTCAAACCTGCTTCAGGTCTTCCTTGAGAGTGGCCCAGGGTATTGTGACGTTAATCACATGTCCTCAATGTCATCAGAGTCTTTCTCAGTACTTCACAATGCAAAGCAAAAAAAAAAAAAGTTAGATGCGGAAAGGGGTTTAGAGATCATTTCCAAGCATTCACGCATTTTGCAGATAAGGAAAATGGTCAATAAAGATGAATGGGCCGACCAAGTTGCTGTGAAGACTAGAAACCGTCCAATTTCCTTGCCCCTTCTATTTCTCTATGATTGGACTTGCAACAAAATACTTCGTGACACGTGAAAAACTCACTGGAATTATCTTGGGAAATCCAAAACAATCTGATAGTACTGGGCTGCTTTATCATTAGGATGGAAGAAGTATGCAGGAAATCACCTCCATGTAGGTGACTGAGAGGGGTCTATTTAGGAACATGATGCCATTTGCATTTGGGGACTAGACTGGCCTTTATGCTAGTCAGAGAACTTCTAGTTATTGTTGACAAGCTTATCCTCAGTTTCAATATTGAAGAGTTTATGAAATATATGCTTTTAGACTACTAAGAAAATACACGATGTGGGTAAAGTACTTGTAGAAAGTATCAGTAAAAGTTAATACAACTGAGCCCCTTATAGGCTAGTGGTTAAAGGAACCAGATCACACAAAGCTAACCACAGTTCAAATCCCAGTTCCAGCCACTTGAAAAACACACTAGGTGTGTGTGCATGCATGCCCCAAATCCAAAAAAATGGAGACATAAAGGAGAAGGGATTGTAGCATGACTGCACCCCACTGGGAGTCAGTCTTTCTCCCTCACCTCCCCCCATTACCACTCCCCTCCACTCCCCCACCCCTCAACCCTGCTGAGCATAGATACCTTCTGGCAAATTAAATAAATAAATGTGTGTGTGTGTGTGTGTGTGTGTATCTATGTGTGTATCTATATGTGTGTGTATGTGTATATATATATATATACACACATACATATATATGCAACTGTTATTTTTAGGTTTCCCAAGACCAGGTGACCTGTGCAAAAAACAGAAAAGAATCATGACATTTCTTCTCTTTTTTTTTCATACACTCTTGTGCTTTTTCATATAAGCTCGGTAGTGGGAAAAGCACTAGTCAAAAGCAGCACTGGTCTGATAATTAATGTCTTCGTAAGGAAACAAAACAGCTCCACTTAAATGGTCCTTTTGAAGCTCGACTGACAGTTGTCATATACAAGCTGCACAGGAGCTTTCGTTGTGATAGAAAAATATTGACAGAGACCTACATCCCCTTCTCCCTGTATTACGCACATACACAAACCAATTCAAGTGGAAAGGACCAAGTATAGTCTGTGAGTTGTTATACAGCAAACTTAAGGGGTTTTTTTGTTTTTTGTTTGTTTGTTTGGAGACGTTTTTGCTATAGGGCGCATGCCCTCGCCAGACAGACAGAGAGAGAGAAAGCAAGAAATCACCCCCCAGGGGGGATGGCCATGCCACAATCCCTTCTCCTCCTTTCTCCTCTTGGGATCTTGGGCACACACGCACATGCGCCCGGTGTGAGTTTAAGCCACAGGTCCGGGGAACCGCAGTCGACTCCAGCGACATAGCCATTACGCTAACTGCTGGTCCCTCCCTTTTCAAAATAATGTTCTTAAATGCATAAAATTAACTACCTAGGATTACAAAGGAAATTGATTATGTTGATGATCAAATTGATGTACAGTGGGACCAGCAGTTGGCGTAATGGCTATGTCACTGGACTCCCATGTGGTTGACCATGGTTTGAGTCCCAGACCTGGTGGCTTAAACTCATGCTGGGGTGTGTGTGTGTGCGTGCCCAAGATCCTGAGAGGAGAATGGAGGAGAAGGGTTTGTGGCGTGACCATCCCCCTGGGGGGGGTGATTTCTCTCTTTTTGTCTCTGTCTCTCTCTGTCTTTCTGGTACACGTGCCCTCTAGCAAAAACCTCTCTAAAACAACAACAAAAAAGGAAACAAATTGATACACAGCTACCAAAACACTAAAAAGTGGGACCAGCAGATGGCATAATGGTTATGTCACTGGACTCCCACACAGTTGGCCATGGTTCAAGTCCCAGATCTGGCAGCTTATAACACGCCGGTCATGTTTGGGTACATGCCCAAAATCTCAAGAAGAGAATGGAGGAAAAGGATTGTGGCATGGCCATCCCTCTTGAGGGGTGATTTCTTTCTCTCTGTCTCTCTGGCGAGTGCAGTATCCTATAGCAAGAATCTGTCTTTAAAAAAAAAGAAAAGAAACACTAAAAAGCAAACTTGCACTAGCTATATGATGGGCAGCTTCTCAGATGACTCCCAATGATCCTCATCTTTTGATCTTCCTGTCTCATGTAACTCCCTACTTTTGAGTGTGGGCTGGGCCTAGTAGCTTGGTTCTAAAAAAAAAAAAGAGAGAGAGAAAGAGAGAGAGAGAGAATACAGCAAAAGTGATGGAATATCACTTCCATGATTAGGTTACAAAAAGACTTTGGCTTCTGTCTTATTTATCCTCTCTTGCTTTCATACTTGTACACTCTAACAGAAGCCTGCTGCTTCTGCAATGTATTGTGACCCACATTATGGAGAGGCCACCGTGGCAAGGAACTGAGAGTGATCTGCAGTCAACGGTCACCCAGGAAATTTAGGCCCTTAGTCGAATAAACCGTGAGGAACTGGATCCTGCCAATGACCATGTAAGTGAGCTTGGAAACAGATTCTCTCTTAAGTGAGCCTCGACACCCAGACTGCAGCCTGGTGAAACTAGACTCTGAGCTGGCAAACCCAGCTATGCCAAGCCCACATTCCTGGCCCACAGAAACTGTGAGATAATAAATATTTGTTGTCTTAAGCCACAGCTTTTGGGGTACGTTGTTACATAGTCATAGAAAACTGAAACAATTGTATATTTGTTTCTTCTTCTTTTTTTCTTTTTTAAATTGCCACTTGTGTTTGCCAGTGGGACAAAAAGAAAGATGGAGGAAGCACCCCCCCCCAATAAGGCATGATCACACTACACACCTTCCCCCCTCTTCTCCATCTCAGCAGGACTTGGGGCACATACATGTAACTAGTGTGACCCTCAAGCCACTGGGGCCAGGATTTGAACCACAGTTGGCCAGGTGGGATCTGCTTTTTATGCACAGGTTTAACTACTGTGCTACAGAGCTGGCCCCTTTTTACTTCTTTATTAACACATTAGTAAATAAAATAACAAGATCAAGACTTACAGTAATTTCCAGTAGGAACATGCCTGAACATTATTTTAAGATCTCTGTGACAACTTTACTGTAGTAAAAAATGTGTGATTTCTATTAGGGGCAAAGTCGCAGGGATTGCTGATGTGAGTGTGATTTGCTGGCTGTAGTCATAGTGAAAGAAATGCTAACTAGGGTTAGGGTTTAGTGAGGAAATACTGGGTGATCGGGAAAGTCATGATGCATTTTTACACAGGGAAACATAGGAAAATACGTCATGACTTTCCAGACGACCTAATATACATATATGTCAAAATATAAGTATATATTACATATATTTTTTCACAACAAAGTTAACAGACCTCGGTCAAGACTCCTTGGCCTAAATAATAGGTGATTTGTTAGGACTTCCAAAACTCTTATCATCAACTCTCTCAGACACTAAAGCCATGACTTTCAAGTGTGTGTGTGTGTGTGTGTGTGTGTGTGTGTGTAGGGGGGGCAAGGAGAACCTGCCTCAGACCAGATCGTCACATTCAGTTGTGTTTGTTGGGAAAATAAAGGCTCTATTCTACTAGCCACAGGGGCCTTTCATTCATCCATCATACACATGACCATCCATTCAGAACAGAACGATCACCAGCCTCTCTCTTACAAAGAATTTTATAAACTTGGAAACAATGACTTCTATTTAAAAATATTTATTTATTTGTTTGTTTATTTATTTATTTATTTGTTTGTTTATTTATTTTGCTATAGGACACATATGCTCACCAAAAAAAAAAAGAGGGAAATTGAGAAAGCAAGTCACAACGTCCAGGACTTGAACCATGGCCATCCATGTGGGAATCCAGTGCCTTAACCACCACACCACCTGCTGGCCACAACTTCTAATTGATCCCCACTTCATTTTTAACTGAAAGATGTAAACTTTTTGATTAAAAATGAATTAAATTTTAATTGATTTTAAAACTGCATACTGTCACCTAGGGTTTAAGCGTTCCAAGGTTTAGATTATTTTTCACCCCCGAAAGTGAAAAGCACCTATCTAAATCAGAAGTCTAAAAGAATGTATAAAGGTGAAAATGTATTGTTTAATTCTTTTTGCGTTGTGTTTTTTGCACTGCAACTGTAACAAAAAAAAAAAAAAAAACACATGGGGTGGGCCAGCAAGAGGTGTGGTGGTGAAGGCATTGGAACCCATATAGCCAACTCACAGTTCAAGTCCTGGATCTGGCGGCTTGAAAATCACACCAGATGCATGTGCATGCGTGCGTTCCCCAAATCCTGAGAGAAGGGATTGCAGAGTATTTCACCCTCTCTGTGGAGGTGTGGGTGTGATTTTCACTTTCACTCTCTGTCTCTCTCCAGCAAGCATGTGCCCTATAGCAAAAATCTAAAACAAAAACAAAAACAAGTCACATGCAGTTTGTATTCCAAGGATCTGGTTCTGTTACTAACCATAACCTGGCACAGATGAGAAACCTCTGAAATTCTATTTCCTCTTCTGTAAAATGGGAAAATATCAGCATCGCGCTTGATGCAAAGATTGAATATGGTTATGAATGATGGAAACACTTTGCAAACCCTGAAATACTATTATCATAATGGAAAGAATATCAGCTCAAAGAGTTTGAGGGACCAGTAGGTGGCATAGTGGTTAAGGACACTGGACTCCCATAAGGCTGACCATAGTTCAAATCTCAGACCTGGCAGCTTGCTTTCTCACTTTCTCTCTGTCTCTCTCTGTCTTTCTCAGGTCAAATTAAAATAAATAATAATAATAAATAAAGTTAAATAAAAACTATTCTTTAGGGACCAGCAGTTAGCATAATGGCTATGTCGCTGGACTCCCACGTAGTCGACTGCGGTTCGAGTCCCGGACCCAGTGGCTTAAACTCATGCCGGGCGCATGTGCGTACGTGCCCAAGATCCCAGGAGGAGAATGGAGGAGAAGGGATTGCGGCGTGGCCATCCCCCCTGGGGGGTGATTTCTCGCTTTCTATCTCTCTGTCTCTCTGTCTGTCTAGCGAGCGCACGTGCCCTATAGCAAAAACCTCTCCAAAAAAAGAAAAAAAAAAAAACTATTCTTTAGAAAAGTTTGAATAAAAGTTACCTTTTAATATCACTGTGAGAATTAAGTGATTACATTAATGAGATAATGTAAGTTAAGCTCTAGTACAGACCCCAGTACATATTTACATTCAATTAAAGTAGCTGTTATTAATACCAGTAATAAGCATAATCAGTGATATAGCAAGAACACATGTCAGAATGGAACTCCTATTTCTTTTTTCAACCACAAATCAAATGGCCCCCTCCATCTAATTAACTTTTTTGATGATACTATATCCATGAAAAGAGAAAAAGTTCCTGTCATAACCTTTCTTGATTTGATTCTTGTCTATTAATTTTTTAAGGAATTATTTCATTAACTTATTTATTTATTTATTTAATTTGACCAGAGAGGAACAGAGTGAGAAAGCGAGAGAGAGAGGGGGAAAGTGAGAAAGCAAGCTGCCAGGTCCAGGACTCAACTCTCGGTCGGCCACGTGGGAGTCCAGTGCCCTTAACCACCACACCACGTGCTAGCCCCATCTTGTCTATAAATTTTTATAAATTTCTGGTATTAACAGAGATACAGACACAATTGAGTAAACTTTCATTTTTTCAAGTGAAAAAAAAAAAAAGAAAACTCCCCAAAGACTGCTTTTCATTACAATAGTAAAATTCAATTTATAAAAACTCATTCATCTTTAATGTGCGCAACCCAAGGAGAGATAAAATAATTTGAATACATTCTAAGAAGTTATTATAGTCACCTTATTGTATTTATTCATGTCTTGTGATTCTAGCACTTACAATTATTATTCCTTTGGAAAGCAATTACTTTTTGGACAGCTGGTTTTGTGGTGATCAAGGAAGCCAGATCCCACATGGCTGACTTCTTGGGTGCAGTCCTGGACCTGGCAGCGTGTGAGCGTGAGTACCCCAAATCCCAAAAGGCGAGAGAAATGGAGAAGAGACTGTGGCATGATCATTCCCCCTGGGGGGGGTGCTTTCTCACTTTCCCTCTCTCCCTGTCTCTGTCTCATATATATACTCTCTGGCAAAAAAAAAAAAAAAAAATTAAAAAGCAATTACTTTCTAGTTTTGAGAGGAATTTTAATATCACCCCTACTTTTAACTGCAAGTCATGTGTATAGTTTGGTTGTGGCTTCTGCACTAGATTTCCTATACTTTATTTGGTTCTTCCTCTACAATTATTAGCCTACTTAATGTATAATATGTAAAAATGTTATTTCTATTTAAGTGATTATGAGTCTGTGGCAAAGCCTATGTGAATTGTGAGAATTAGCTCTTTAGAAATGGGTTGGGTCTCCGAAAATGTATAAAGTAACACAGTTTGAAGGGGAGTTTCTTTTTTATACCTCCCATCTTTCAGGGTGAGGATTTCTTTCCTTTTCGTATAGTCACCCTATTCAGATCCTCTACGTGCATGTCCTTCCCCTTCAATGATCCGAGTTAGCTACTTATTTTAGCTTTTCAAGTGTTGAAATTCTTGGGACTGGAGGAACAGGCCGAGGAAGAACTTCCCTAACTCATACCCTAGTAGGGACCTGGATGCTAGGGTGTTCCTGCTATGGTCCGAGCCTGGAGGCAAAGTCAGAGTCGGGGCAACCAGCACATCTATTTCCCATGGTTACTTTCTGGTGCTATAAGCTGTCCCTGCTTCAAGGTGGAGGACAGGACAGACCAAAGGAGCACACAGGGAGGAGGGTCCCCGCTGCGTCGTACTATGTAGTGGGAGGTAGACCACGTATGGGAGCCACATGCACACTAAGGGTTCAGTCCTCAGTCTTGTGGTCATAGGCACATTTCTTTTTCTGAGAGAGAGATTTTTGCTATAGGGCACACGCATTCACTGGAGAGACAGAGACCAACAGAAAGTGAGAAATCACCCCCCCCTCCCCCCTGGGAGGATGGTCACCCCCACAATCCTTTTCTTTCCATTCTTTTCTTGGGATTTTGGGCAAGCATGCACCTGTAGCTGGCATGAGTTTCAAGCTGCCAGGTCTGGGACTCAAACCACTGTCGACCACATGGGAGTCCAGCACCATAACCACTATGCAGCCAGCTGGCCTCACATTTCTTAAACTCTCTAACCTCAATTTACTCCTCTGTAATGGGCAGAGTTTAGGAGGTCTTTATTCTTAAAAGTTGTTACCAGGAAAAAAAGTTTTAAATACTGGAAAGAGGTTCAATATTTTAAAGTAAGTACAAAAAAAAAATATATGGTTTTAAATTTCACTAGAGAGGGACAGAGTGAGAGAGAGAGAGAGAGAGAGAGAGAGACAAAGTGAGAAAGCAAGCTGCCAGGTCGGAGACCCAAACTGCAGTTTGCCATGTGGAAGTCCAGCGCCATTAGCCACCACACCACCTGCCAGCCCCAATAAATATGTATATTTTTAAATTTAGATTAAAATTACAGCTATGTAGTACTCGACTGAAAAAAGAAAAGGCTGAGACACATTAGGAATTTTTTAAGCATACTTTTCCTGACACAATTGTATTGTGTCTTATAGTAAAAGGAACTCAGGTGAGGAGGCCCCTCTCTCCTCATCTGACAGTTATCATGAGATCTAAATGAAATAAGGTCTATAAAATGGCAGCCACTTCATTGGCCTGCGCTCCAAGTTCCTTTTCCTCATCTCAGATTTGGAGCTCAGGTTGGGGACAAGGTTCCGAAGGGAAGTCAGTCACCGACCCCATGGCTTGTTTCAACAGAGAGAGTTCTAGGAGAGTCTAGAACAGGCGAGACCAGTCCTAGCGTCAGTTATTGCTATGCTGACCGTTTTCTTTTTGCTGAGTGGTTTTATAACCCTAGAGATAGGGCTCACGGGGAGAAGCTGCTGGCTCTGCCTCTTATCTAGCTACCCTCTCAACCTCCCCTGGACTCTCGTGGTTGCTTTCAGAAGGTTAACACATCTCCTGCATTTTATGCTGAGTTGGTTTCCTGGAGAAAGTAACCCAAAAATGGCTTTCAAAACACTGATTTGGTTTTGTTTTTGTTTTTCTGATTAAATCACACAGGGCCTTGTAGACAACAAGGTTAAGAAGGCTTCTCTTCACAAAATAGCAATAAGAAGCTATTGCAGAGGGGTGAAATGGTCAAATTAGTGTTCAAAAAGGTAATACTAGTTTGAGCACTGCTCTGCTCTAAGAGGAAGCAGAGGAGATATTCACTGTGAATCAGGTTGAGTTTTAGATCTATGCGTATCCAGTTGTATATTGTGAACTGTCTGGGCAAGAACATTTTGGTAAGCAGAAATAAGTGTTTGTTCTGCTTGTAAGCACGTCTTAGGACGGCTGAATGATACAAAGGTTATGATAAATTGGATAAATTAAAGTCAGATCAATCATTTTACCCATCTAAAAAATTTCTGTCTTGACATCTATGTATATTTTCTTATGGGGTAAAAGTAACTAATTGGCCAATAGAAATCTTTGCTCTCCTTGGCATTCCATTTCTCATTATAAATCGCTGCGCTCAATATAAATTGCCGTACGGTCTTTGCTTAGTTATCGGGTTGTCAGAAAAGTCATGACATATTTTTATTGTGTGTTTCTATGCAAAAATGTATCATGACTTTTCCAACAACCCAAGAGATTACCCCCCTTACTCTGCTGTTTCTCTGACTTTGGTTACTTCTTTTTTTTTTTTTTTTTTTTTTTTTGGAGAGGTTTTTTGCTATAGGGCGCGTGCGCTCACCAGACAGAGACATAGAGACAGAAAGCGAGAAATCACCCCCCAGGGGGGATGGTCACGCCGCAATCCCTACTTCTCCATTCTCCTCTCGGGATCTTGGGCACGCATGCACACGCGCCCGGCGTGAGTTTTAAGCCACTGGGTCTGGGATGTGAACCACGGTCGACTACATGGGAGTCCAGCGACATAGCCATTATGCTAACTGCTGGTTCCCTGCCTTCGGTTACTTCTGACAAAGTTAAACATTGGGACATGCAAAGCTAAGTGCTGTATTAACCAAGTTCTGACTATCCCGAGTAATCCAGACACAATCTCTTACTAACATCTTGCTCTTTGAGTTTGAGGGGGTTTTCTAAAAGTCCATGGAAAAAGTGCAATATGAAAATAAACTATGTGTGAATTTCCAAATGTTTTGCACCAAAATAAACTCGTATTTAAATTCCATTTTTTGCACAAACATTTTGAAGTCCTTCGTACAACAGTTCCTATGATAGAATCATGAGGGTGTAAAATTTCTTTAATAGGACCAAATGCATTCTACCTTAATAATTGTAATATATTTAAAACGTTTACAAATAGGCCTGTTTTAGTGCTTTAAATGTTTACTAAAAGACCTGTTCCTGAGCCAGCAGGTGGCATGCTGGTTAAAAGAGCTGGGTCCCACATGGCCATCTTTGTGATTCGAGTCCCAAACCCAGAAGCTTGAAAATTATGTCAGGCCCATGTGCTAGCCTGCCCCAAATCTTGAGAGGAGAATGGAGGAGAAGGGATTTAGCATAGCCAACCCCCCGAGGAGTGATTTCTCATTTCCTCTCTCTCTTTCCCCATCTCTCTCTAGCATGAGCACACGTGCCCTACAGCAAATTAAAAAAATGTTTCTTAAACTATTTCCAGGCCTAGCTATGGAGGCACAAGTGGTAGGGTGCCGCTCCATCAGGCTAGAGTCACATAGGAGTCCTGGGTTTGGTTCTCAGACCAGCCTGAACCATCGGAGTGGTGCACACCCATCCTGGCTAGCCTTGAGCTGAGGCAGAATTGCAGCATAGTAAGACCCTGTCAAAAGTATCTATCTCAGGACAGCAGGTGGCATGGTGGTTAAGGCGCTAAACTCTCCCATGGCCGACTGGGGATCCAGTCCCAGACCCAGATGCTTGAAAAGCATATCAAGTGCATGTATGTATGAGCCCCAAATCCCAAGGAGAATGGACGAAAGGGGTGTGCAGTGTGGCCATCCCCCCAGGAAGTGATTCCTCACTTTCTCTCTCTCTGTCTCTTTCCAGCAAGCATATCCTATGTGGGGGAGAAAAAAAAGAAGAAGCTGAAAAAGAAAAGTATCAATCTCTCCGCCTGTTTCTGTCTCTCCCTCACCTTCATTAAAAACAAACAAAAAAACTCACATATGTAAAATGACCCAGTCATTGGTCATTTTTCCAAGAAAAGAGACCCTTAAACTTTCAGATTACCGTGCAGGAAACAACTTATTAGGGAGTGCTTTCTGGAACAACTGGGGTAAGAGAGCGGCAGCACGATCAGCGGAGGACGAGGTGGAATGTGATGCGTCTGCAGCAGGACCTCGGCCTCTCCCACAGGAGCTCTGGAGTCGAGATGGTCCTTCACAGTGGCACCAGTTGAGGCAGAGGTCTTTGCATGTCAACCTCAGCCGGTCATTGGACGTGACAGCAACAGCTCAGGGAGCCGAGGGCAATAACAGGAGACGGACTTGGCTGTGGGTTTAGGCCAGCTGCTGTGACCGTGGCAGCCTGAGACCTGGCGGGTGGATGTGGCTGGTGCACCACCACAGCGTTCAATAGCAGCCCACCCAAGCCTCGCTCCCGGCCTTAGCCTTACTGGATTACACCGATCACACGGTCACAAACACTACTCTTTGCAAATGTTCTTTTTGCTTCCTAACAAAATATACTAAGGTCGCATCAATTCTGTATTACCGTGCTTACCCTCGATCTTATCATGAGCAGACGAAACAGCAAGGGATATTATACGCTACTGTACAAAATGTAACTGTCATGAAAAACCAAATGAGAACCTGTTTCTGGTTTTAAAAGACTAAAGAGACAATAAGACAATTCAATTCAACATTTAAGCCTCAATTAGATCCTTGACCAGAATGTTATTATTATTATTTGCTATAAGAACATTATTGGGAAACCAGAATGTGGTGTAGTGGTAAAACACCTCACTTTATGAGGCTGAACTCCATGAGAAGGTTCTGAGTTCGGCCCCAAGTCCTCCCTGGATACTCCAGGCGCAGGAATGCTTATAACTCAGGACTAGCCAAAGCTGGGGGTGCATGGCAGCATCAAGACCCAGTAGGGTGTTTACTGTCTCTTTCTCTCTGTAGCTCATGGAAGAAATAAATGAATAAATTTTAAAAATAATTTGTTATTTAACTTTATTTATTAATATTAATTTTTCCATAGGGACCCATGTACTCGCCAGAGAAAGAGAGAGAAAGGTGAGAAGGCTAATCACCAGGTCCAGGACTCGAACTATGGTCAGTCTTTTGGGAGTCCAGTGTCTTAACAACCATGCCACCTCTGGTCGAATAAATAGAATTTTTTTTTTTAATAAATAGAACTTTATTTATTTTATTTATTCATTCATTTATTTTAATTTGACCAGAGATAGATACAGACAAAGAGAGAGAAAGTGAGGAAGCAAACCACCAGGTCTGGGACTAGAACCATAGTTGGCCATGTGAGAGTGTCCAGCACCTTAACCACCATGCCACCTGCTGGTCCCCATAAATAGAACTTTTAAAGAACATTATTGGAGGGCCAGCATGGTGGCATGGTGGTTAAAGAGGCTATATCCCACATGGCCAGCTGCAGCTAAATCCCAGACCTGGCAGCTTGAAAAACACTCCAGGTACACGTATGTGCATGCCAGAAATCCTAAGAGGAGAATAAAGGAGAAGGGACTGAGGCATGGTTATCCCTCTGGGGGTGCTTTTTCACTTTCTCTCTCTCTCCCTCTCTCCCCCTGGCAAGCACATGTGCCCTATAACAATTATTTTTAAAAAGCAAGTAAAAAAAGAACATTATTGGGATAACTTGCAAAATATGATTGAGATGTGTGAATTAGATAATATTAATGTAAATTTTCTGCTTTCAATAATCGTTCTGCGATATGTTAGAGAATATCCTTGCTCTTAAAAAATACACGTAGTGCCACACACGGGAGTGCATCTGTAGTCCCAGTTACTCCAGAAGCTAAGGCACAGGACCACAGCACAGGGTTGAACCTGGCCGGCATAGTAACACCCTGTCTCTTAAAAACAAACAGGGGCCAGCAGGTGGTGTGGTGGTTAGGGCACTGGACTACCACATGGCTGACCACAGTTTGAGTCCCTGGACCCAACGGCTTGCTTTCTCCCTTTCCCTTTCTCTCTTTTTTTTCTCTCTCATGACCATAACAAGTGAAAAAACAATCATAATAAATAGAATTAAATAAATAATTATTTTAAATAAAAACAAACTCTAATACATAAGCATAAAAAGGTGAAATGTTCCATTTAAGCAGCACCATATAATTTTAAAAGTATTTATTTATTTCAGTATATTTATTATTATTTTTATAAATTTGCTATAGGGCATGTGTGCTCACCAGAGAGAAATGAAAGACAGAGAGAGAGAGAAAGTGAGAAAGCAAGCCACCAAGTCCAGAACTCAAACCATGGCCAGCCATGTGGGAGTCCAGCACCTTAACCACCATGCCACCTGCTGGCCCTAGTACTATTTAATTTTATCTCAAATACTCCTACTTTTGCTCTGGGAAAAACTTTAGTATCCATCAGTGGAGAACATGACATCTTTAGTAATTAAGGCTAATTGTATCTCATGGAAAAAATATATGTTTACCTAGAATACCTACTAGGCGAATATATCCTATTTTCTTCTTTTCCTATTTTATTTTAGTATTTTTAAAATTATTAATTTAATTTATTATTATTACTACTACTATTAAATTTGCTATTGGACACATATATTCACCAGAAAGAGATAGAGACAGAAAGAGAAAGTGAGAAAGAATCCACCAGGTCTGGGACTCGAACCATAGTCGGCCCTGTGGAAGTCCAGCACCTTAACCACCATGCTACTTGCTGACCCCTAGATCTTATTTTCTTACACCTTTTTTTTTTTTTTTTTACAGGTGGCTCCATTTAGTTCAGACTTGTGCAACTATCTCCTTTTTGCTTATGTGTTTTATTCTTTAAGTCCAAAGACTCTGTATCACTCACATTCCCTTTGATGTTTTGCTTTTTTTAAAGAACAATTTGTTGCAAACTAGTTCCATATTATATAATGTTGTTAATGAACCTCCACAGGGATTACATCTAACTAATGATAAAATAATCCTTCTATGTTCAATCAAGAAGGTGCTTTGAATGCTGCTGCAGCCCTTTGAATAAAATAATAATCATATTGTTATAAACCTTTACAATCACTTAATGTTTCATCACAGAATCCCAAAGCAATTCATAAGCATTAATTAAGCAATTCAACACTCCTCTGAGCACACTGCATATTCTTTTATTTTAAAGATCATTCGACTAAAAAAAATTAAATAGATGAGATACAGATATAGCTAGATAGATGTGCATATACATACATATGATGTATATATGTTATTATATGGGATATAAAATGAATTAGAAAACAACTTGAGCATTAGAATTGGGTCTAATCCTTTTTACTTAATTTTATACCTCTAGTATACATTGGGTGACCAGCTCATCCCAGTGTGACTGAGATCTTGTTAGTTTTAGCACTGACAATCTTGTATCTTGGGAATTCCCCTCAATTCCAGGGAAATCAAAATTAGTCACCCTAAGTAAACCTCCTGCTTAACATTGCCTAGTACTTACTTATAATAGAAAATGATTTATCGTTTACCTGAAATGAAAATTTACCAGAATGTTGTTCCCCCACCTTAAATCTAGCAACTTTCCTTTTTTTTTTTTTTTTTTTTTTTTTATTAAGCGCTTTTTGCCTTAGGCTGTGTGCACTCACCAGAAAGAGAGAGAGAGACAGAGACAATGAGAGGGAAAGTGAGAAATCAACCCCCAGGGGGAGATGGCCATGCTGCAGTCCCTTCTCTTCCATTTTCCTCTTGGGATCTAGGGAACAAATGCACACTCGCCCAGTGTGATTTTCAAGCCACCAGATCTGGGACTTGAACCACAGTCGGCCATGTGTGAGTCTAGTGACAAAACCACTATGCCATCTGCTGATTCTTGGATGGTTCGTTTATTTATTTATATATATATATATATATAAAATACACACACACACACACACACACATATATATATATATATATATATATATATAGAGAGAGAGAGAGAGAGAGAGAGAGAGGACAGAGAGAGAGAGAGAGAGACAGCACCTCCAATGGCTCCTGGTGCAAAGATTTGCCCCCAGTCTCAGCCAGGCCTGGATCATGGGCACCCAGGTGCCTGGTATACTCAGGGGCCCACCACACTCAAACCTAGAACTTTCCCATGCAGGTCAGCCTCGCAGTGCCCTGTTTTACTGTTTTGGCCCCTCTTGAATAGAAAGCACAGGGCAGCCTGCCTAGGTGTTAGACTTCCACAGTGTTTCCCTTTGCATTCGGGAATTTGGAGACCACCAGTATAATGGCCTCCTGAAGTGAAGTCTGCCAGTCAGCAGATCCTGCCCACATACATAATTAAACTTTCTATTACCTCATTTGGAAATATGAATCGATAACCAGGCATTTGATGAAAGTCCACAACCTTAAAGAGAAAAATCAAGATAAATAAAAAGAAAAGGTGACCTTGGAGAAAACTGCTAGTGCAGGGCGTAGATCAGAACTTTTAAAATACGGATATAAGACACTCAGAGAAATTGGACACCGTATTAAGGATTGAACTATTTTTCCCTTCATATGTTGAAGTCCTCATCCCTGGTACCTCAGAATGAGACGGTATTTGGAGATGGAGCATTTAAAGGGATAAATATGTTAAATCAAGGTCACTGGGATAGGCCTTTATTCAGCCTGGCCAGTGTCTTTATAAGAAGAAGAGGTGGACTTGCCCAGTGGTACAGCGGCAGCATGCTGTTTAAGTGATACTGGAGCCATATGTCAGAGCACAGGTTCCTCTCTCTAGTCATCCTGTACTCACCAGGTACACACAGCCGTAAACCTGGTGCGCTCAGAAGGCTAGAGTGGGGACGGTGGGGTCATGGCACAGAATCCTGTTGAGGGGAATCCTGTTGAGGGTCTCTCTCTCTCTCTCCCTCTCTCACACACACACACACACACACACACACACACACACAATAAACAGACATTTAAAAAAGAATGCAGTAGGAACCAGCAGATGGTGTAATGGTATGTTGCTGGACTCCCATGTAGTCAACCATGGTTTGAATCCCAGACCCGGTGACTTAAACTCACACCAGGTGCGTGCGTGTGCGCGCCCAAGATCCTGAGAGGAGGATGGAGGAGAAGGGATTGCGGCGTGGCCATCCCCCCTGGGGGGGTGATTTCTCACTTTCTGTCTCTCTGTCTCTCTGTCTTTGTGGTGAACGCATGCGCCCTTATAGCGAAAACCTCTCCAAAAAAAAAAAAAAAAGAGAGAGAGAGAACGCATTAGATGGCCATCCACAAACTAAGGTGAGAGGCCCAGGAAAAAACCAGCCCTGCCAACACTTTAATTTCAGTAAAAGTGGAGACTCCTGAACTGTGATAAATAAGTTTCTGTGGTTTTAGTCACCCAGCCTTGATACTTTGTTATGGAAGACGTAGCAGATCAGGTTAATGCACATTGTACTCCTAAAACATAAACGGGATGCTCTAGAAAAGGAGAAGTTGAAGAACAAACCTCATTCTTGGAGTTTAATCATATAACTGCCAAAAAATATTTAAAATATTGGAAGAGAAGTAAATCTTGCAAAATATAGGACAAAGATATTAAAGCGACATAAGTGAGAAAACTCAGGGATCACTGCAGAAAGTCCAAACTGACCAAAAGGCGTTTCAGAAAGGAAGAACCACAAAATAACAGAAACACGAAATGGAGAAACGATCTGCAATCAGCAGCGAAAGATGAGTGAAAAGGAAGGAAGGGAGAAAGAAAGGGAGGAAAACTGAACTTAGACACATCACTAGGAATGGATAAAGATAAAACCTTAAAAACTTCTAGACTGAAAATTCATACACACACACCACACATCACCATCAAGGACTGGGAGTCATGCCTGTGACTTCTCATCATTGGCAAGACTGAGGCTGGCAGGTGGTATAGCGGTTAGTGCTGCTAGACTCCCACATGGCCGACCTCGGTTCGAGTCCCAGACCTGGCAGCTTGCTTTCTCACTTTCTCTTTCTCTTTTTCTCTGTCTGTCTCTCGTCAAGTTAAAAAAAAAAAAGTAAGTAAATAAATAAAGTTACATAAAATAATTCTTTGAAAAAAAGTACTGGCAAGACTGTCAAATTCAAAGAGAAAATGAGTTTCATCCTAGAATTCTGTGTCTAGGCTACCAATTAATTAGGTTGAAAGCAGAATAAAGATGTTTCAAATACTGAAGAATTTGGAAATTTTACCCCCGAGGCACCATTTCTCAGGTTACTTGAGTATGTTCTCCAATGAAATGGAGAAACAGGAATCTATGGTCTAATCAAGGAAAGTGATAAAGGGATGTTCCAGGTAGCATCTATTTAGCAGGTTGAAGAGAATAAATTATTCAGCGGGCCAGCAGGTGGCAAGGTGGTTAAAGTGGCTGGATTCTTCCCACATGGGTGCAGTTCAAGTCCCGGACCCTATGGTTTGCTCTCTCACTTTCCTTCTCTTTCTGTCTCTCTCTGGTCAACTTCAAAAAAAAAAAAAAAAAAAAAAAAAAAAAAAAAAAAAAAAGTAAAAATAATTGCAATTAATAAGATTAAATTAAAAATTTAAAAAGAGAATAAATTATTAATTTTTTCAGCAAATATTTATTGTTGACCTACTGTGTGCTATGTACTCTTCTAGGTGCAGCAACTGAGAAAGACATCATAATGCTTATATTCCAATGCGGGAGAGAAAAAAAGAAGTAATTATTCATGTATGTAAGCTAATTGAGGCTAGTGACAAATACCATGAAGGAAAATAAAAGAAAAAAGGAGTCCAGTTCAGGTGAGATGGACAAGGAAAACCTCTCTAAAGGGTGACACTTGAGCTGAGACCTGAATGAAATGAGAAAATGGGCCATAGGAAGCTCTGGGAAAAGAGTATTTCAGAAGAGAAAACAGCAAGTCTGAGGGCCCAGAGGTAGAAAAGAGTGTTGTGTGTTCAAAGAGTGGGGAGAAAACAGCTGTGGTGGGTGGGAGTGAAATCAAGAGTTGTAGAGATGACGCCAGAGAAACCAGCAGGGGCCTTGTCCGCCATGTTAGCTGTGATAAGAAGTCTCTGGAGGTTCAGAACAAGAGAATGAGCCAGGCAGGACAATGGAGGAATATGGGGAGAGAGGGACATCCCAGGCTAGGAGGTATGATTGAAATGACGGAAAATATTAGGGATTAAGGCAAAGGATGAAAGAAAAATTAGAAAGTCATTTGAAACTATAAGAAAAAAGATTATACAAGAAAGTAAATTTAGTCATAGCACATAACTTGCTGTCCATTGAAAAAATATTTAACTCAATGAAATAAATTTTGACTTTCCTCTTTTAGGATCAAACTGTGATAAAAGCAAGAAAGATTTCATCATGATTACATAAGAGGAAAAAAGAAGGACGAGACACTAAATGGGGAGTTGAGATCTTAACTATGAGGTTAATAGAGAAAGAAATAGAGGTGTAATTATTTAAGATTTCAATAGTAAGCAATAGAAAAGCTAAAACATTTAGTTAAATATATTGGAAAGAGAGGAAAAGGGAGAATGTAGTGTTGGAAGGGAATTCTCAACAATCACAATGTCATAACAGGAAGTCAACAGATAGTATCTGAAGTTATTGATCAATCAGTCAAAATTATGGGTCTAAGCATAGTTTTTAAAGACATGGAGGTACCGGGACCAGCAGATGGCGTAATGGTTACGTAACTGGACTCCCATATAGTCCACTGCCATTGAGTCCCAGACCCAGTGGCTTAAAACTCATGCTGGGGTGCATGCGCGCACTTGCCCAATATCCCGACAAGAGAATGGGGGAGAAGGGATTGCAGCGTGGCCACCCTCCCTGGGGGGTGATTTCTTGCTTTCTGTCCAGTGAGCACACGTGTCCTATGGCAAAAACCTCTCAAAAAAAAAGTGGCGGTAACCACTAGAATGATACATTCTAGCCTCAGAAGTGAGAGCCAGAAAGGTAAAGAGAGGAATGAAAGACTATTAATTTTTGTTATAAACCCTAAGGTCTTTTTTTTTTTTTAAGTTAGAGACAGAGAGAGAGAAAAGGAAAGAGAAAGACAAGCCCCCTCAATGGGGTCTCAGGCCACAATCCTCTCCTCAGCCTTCCTAGCTAGCCAGGATCATGGGCAAATATGCACACACGCATGTGACCTGGGCACCAATATCTGATACTCCATGCGGCTTTCAGTATTGCGATGTGTTGCACTTCTGCTGTCGTACAAGGGCTGGGCCTTCAATTTTTCTTAGTATCACGTATAGCAGGTTCTATTTTTTTAAAAATTATTTTAGTTAACTTTATTTATTACTATTATTATTATTTTTTCAATTTGATCAGACAGAGACAGAGAGAGAGAGAGGGAAAGTGAGAGAGCAAGCTGCCAGGTCCAGGATTTGAACCATGGTTGGCCATGTGGGAATCTAGCACCCTTATCCACCACGCCACCTACTGGTCCCTAGCAGGTTCTATTTTTAAAACATTTTTACTTCAAATAAATAAATAAATAAATAGATAGATAGATAGATCTTGACCCATCAGATCTACTTCTACTTGTCCACGTGAAGCTAGAATTTCCGTTCATGGTCCATTGAAAGGTGTAAGTGAGATCAAATGACCTACTTCTGAAGCCCTGTCCAGGAAGTCTCTGGGCATGAATGTAGGAGGATGGATTGGAGAAAACATTAAACAGCGCAAAATTGTATAATGGTTATAAGCATGGCTTCTGGAAGCAGACTGTTTAAATTTGAATCCCTTTGGGAAAGTTAATTAATCTTTCTGTTCTTCAGTTTTCTTATGAGGATAGTAAAAGTACCTACCTCATGGCTATAAGGAGTAAATAAGCTAATATTTGCAACATATAGATAGAATAGTATCTGCACTTAGCTGGCATTAAATTTGTGTTTCAGGGCCAGCCAGTGGCACAGGAGTAACATGCCACTCTGTAATGCTGGTTCCACTGGGAAGGTCTTGGGTTCATGTCCCAAGGCTGTCCTGTACCTGCAGGGTATGTACATGCTGTGATCGGAGCTGGCTGATACCGGGGTGGATTATGGCCTGAGGACCCTATTAGAAGTGCCCGTCTCTCTGTTTCTTTCTCATGGAAGAAATAGATCAACAAACTTTTTTTAAAAAAATGTGTTTCATGGGCCAGCAGGTGGTGTGGTAGTTAAGGCGCTGGGCACTCCCACATGGCTGACCACAGTTTGAGTCCCAGACCTGGTGGCTTGCTTTCTCACTTTCCTTCTTTCTGTGTGTCTGTCTTTCTCTGGTCAAATTAAAATAAATGAATGAATACATAAAATTAAATCATTTTTTAAAAGTGTTTCATTAAACAAGAAAGCATGACAAGATTAGAGGGCAATAGAAAAGCATTCTACCTACATTTCTCTTGTATGGATGAAAGATTGCATTATTAGAGATTTTGTTAAGGCTTTACAATCTTTTAAAATTCCCTATAAAGTAAGAGTTCTCTTGTGAGAAATGACACCTTAAATTCTTAATTGCTCCAAACTTGAATTAATCAAACCCTTCCCAACCTTGAGCCTTGTTTGAACACGAAGGCAGCATGGTTAGGCAGCAGAGGTTGGGAGAGGAGCTGATTTGCCAAGAAACTAGAAAACATCAAAAAGGAAGGTGAGACTATAGTTCAAAAGGAGCTAGGCCCAGCCCAAAGTGGCACCAATACTATAAGCACTGCTGTGTATGTTGGAGACTAGTTGGAAAGGCTCTGAGTTCACATCCTAGGTCTCCCTCAATATGGATTCTAGGCTGGCCATGGAGATGGGGAAGGATCACAGCGTAAGAACCCTTTTAGGAGTACTTCCTTCTCTCTCTTGCTCTCTCTCTCCCAGCCAACAACAAACAAAAAAGGGAACTAACTAGGAAAACTCTTAAGACAAACAACTTATAATTTGGCCAAGAAAAAGACCCCCAAATAGTCTCCTGTTCCCCATGGCCAGACTCCTGTCTGCCTCACACTGACACATTTAAACCAGGATTGACCAGGGAATGTGTCCCAGGTTTGGCACGGCCTGGGGTTATTTATTACCAGACTGAAAAAAGAAAAGAAAAAAGAAAAATGCTGTTTCTGAGGCTGCTATGGAGTCAAACCCTAGGGATCACTTTTTTCACACATACTTTTTCTGTCCCAGGACTGCTGGCCACTGCAATGAATTTGCATCCCAAAGGGTGGTCCCTGAACTAGCTCAGCCTCAAGGGCCTGGGAGGGGCTGTTTGTTCAGTCAGGAAACAGCTCACAGAAACTCAACCCGCCTTTGGGAGTGGTTGCCTTGGGAGACCTTTCAATCCCTTCTGAATGGGGCCACTGGCTGCTAAACTGCTTTGCTATTTCCACAAGAACGGAGTCTGCCTTTGAGTGTAAGAATATGTGCACAAGTTAGGACTTGCTCCATTTCAAAATGAGAAATTCTGACCCACGGGCAATCTGCTTTGGGAGTTGAAATATGAATTGTGACTGTTTATAGTAAGCTTTTTCAAGCTTTTAGGTTTCACTTTGAGAGAAACAATACCGGAAGAAACTGGGCTAGCTAAACAGTCCCCATCTGTATTTGCATTTAACATAAAGAAATCATAAAATTTTACAGCCTAAAGGGACTTGACTTACCATCTAGCTCTCCTTCTTTTCCTATGTGAGGAAGCTAAGATCTAAAGAAATTATTAATACGTAACATGAATAACCGCACACATTATCTATTGAGCAACTGAGATTAAATTCAGGTGTATTAACTCCCACAATGTTAATTCAATTCTTCATACACCATTTCTAATCTGGAAGGCATTCGGAAGAGACTCTATGAGGCCTGGTGAAAACATATCTTCCTTGTATGATATAATTATCCATACAATTACAAAAATAACTTTAAACACTGTAAAATGTATTAGTTCTTAAATTGCTCAACATCTTTAAGTCTACACAAATTTAAAACCGTCTACATCTCATAGATGCTAGTAACCTAAGACATGCCCCCTGAGAAACCCTATCCTAGGAGTTGGTCAAGTAGACTATAACTGAGGTGGGGGAAGAAGTCTGCAGTCTCCCTTGCAGCCTCTTCCCACCAGTCATAGTGAAGGCAAAAGAAACTCAGAGGTTTGGGGTTAGCCTTTGCCAGTGCCAAAGGAGGCTAGCCTAGCATGTCTGCTCTATTACGGGGCTAAGGGTTCTAGAGCCCGAGAATTTGGAAGCTGAGGACAAAATGGGAAGAAGAGAGAGGACAGGAAAGGACGCAGACACAGGACTATACTCAGCTAAGGATGAACCCACCACCATGTGACTATCTCAGCACGAGTGGTTTATCATCTAGGCTGTGAAGTGTCTCCATCTTAGAACATGGAAATATAGGGGGCTAGCAGGTGGCGTGGAGGTTAAAGATGGCTGGATTCGACATGGTCAACTGTGTGGTTCGAGTATCAGACTCTGGTGGCTCGAAAATCACTCCAGGCACATGTGCATGTGTGCCCCAAATCCTAGGAGAATGGAGGAGAAAGGATTTTGGTGTGGCCATTCTCCCTGGGGGTGCAGGAGAGTTCACACTTTCCCTCTCTCTTTTTCTCTCTGTCTCTCTCCAGTGAGCACCTGTAGCTTACAGCAAAAACTTAAAAAAAAAGAAATACTAAGTGAGATCAGATGTTGATAAAGAGAGTACATGGGGGAAAAAAGAATGACGAAATGCTTAAAAGTGGGGAGGCAGGTATGGAGTGGGAATGGAGGATGTCAGGGAAGAAAGCAAACTCAAAGGGCAGTATGCTCAACACTAGCCTCTGATGCTCACCACTTTCAGTTTTCCCCCCTTCTCTGACTCATCACTGACACCTTTCTGGCTTTTTTTTTTAATTTAACCCCCCCCCCTTTTTTTTTTAAGAGGTTTTTGCCTTAGGGCACATGTGCTTGTTGAAGAGAGAATGACAGAGAGAATTAGAGGGAAAGTGAGAAATCACCCCTGGGTGATGGCCACACCACAATCCCTTCTCCTCCATTCTCCTCTCAGGATCCTGGGCACTCATGCACACTCCCAGCGTGATTTTTTTCAAGGCACCCAGTCCAGGACTCAAACCAGGGTCAGCCATGTGTGAGTCCAGTGATGTAACTGCTACGCCATCTGCTGGCCCAAGTTAATATATTCTTTATTACTTTTTTTTCCCTTTCATTTGCTATAGGGAATGTACGCTCACTGGAGAGAAAGAGAGGAAGAGAGAGAGAAGGAAAGATAGAAGTCACCGCCCAGAGGGGATGGCCATGCTGCAATCCCTTCTTGGTATTTTGAGCATGCACACAAACACACATATTCTCCTCTTGGTATTTCGAGCATGCACACATACATGCCCAACATGTTTTTCAAGCCACTAGGTCTGGGACTTGAATTGCACAGTCAGTCATGTGAGATCCAGCTGCCTTAAACACCAAGCCATGGGCTGCCCTAGTTAATACATTTTTTAAACTTTTTTAAAAAATAATTATTTTACTTTATTTAATAAACAGAGGGGGGGAAAGAGAGAGAGAGAGAAAGAGAGAGAGAAAGCTGCCTGGTCTGGGACTCGAACCACAGTCAGCCATGTGGGAGTCCAGTGCCCTTAATCAACAACAGACCACCTGCCAGCCCCAACAGACTTTATTTTTTGGAGAACTTTTAGGTTCACAGCAAAATTGGGCAAGAAGCACAGAGAACACCCATATGCCTCCAGCCCCACACAAACACAGCTTCCTCTACTATCAACATCTAGCACCAGAGTGACATTTCTTTTTTTTCCCTAAAGAATTATTTATTTCAATTTGTTATTATTATTATTAAATTTGATGAGACAGAGAGAGAAAGAAAACAAGCCACCAGGTCTGGGACCCGAACCATGCTCAGCCATGTGGGAATCCAGCACCTTTAACCACCAAGTCACCTGCCGGTCCCCAGAGTGACATTTCTTATGACTGATAAACCTACATGGACACATCACTATCACCCAAACTCTACAGCTTACATTAGGGTTTGCTCTTGATGCTGTACATTCTTTGGGTTTTGGAAAGCATAAGATGTGTCTCCCATGATAGTATCATGCAAAAGTTGCACTGCCCTAAAAATGCTGTGTTGGGTCTATTCATCCTTACCTCCCCCTCAAGCGCTGGGAACCAATGATCTTTTTATCAACTGCATAATTTTTCACTTTTCCAGAATGTCATATAGTTGGAATCACAGGGTATATATACAGCCTTTCTGACTGGCTTTTTCACTTAGTAATACGCATCAAAGTTTCTTCTGCTTTCCATGGCTTGACAGTTCCTTCCAGCGCTAGCATTCCGTTGTCTGGATGAACCATGGTCTACTGGTCCATGTTTCTCCTGCAGGATACCTTGGTTGCTTCCCAGTTTGGGCCATTATGAATAAAGATGCCATAAACGTCCATATATAGGCTTTGGCACAGTTTTCAACTCACTTAGGTAAATAAATTCCAAGGAACACAGCTGACCAGGAGTGCACATATACTCTCAAAAATACCCATCTCAGAATCTGTTAACATTGTTTCATTTCCTTTTAAGAACTGTCAAAAGACAAACTTACAACGATTTTAATGAAACGATCTCATTGGTTTTCATTCGCACTTTATGAATCTGGGCAGCATCTTCTCTAAAAACTTAGAAACGATGCTCTAAAGAGCTGAACAGAAGAGACTTTCTAGGCAGAAAAGGGCTGAGAAAAGCAGAAAAAAGGAACAGAAAGTGGAATGGTCATTTCAAAATGTTTTAGGGTTAAAGCAAAGAGGACTTCCTTATCTTGCCAGTTAAACCTGGCCTGTTTGGGGTTTGGCTATTATCTCTCTATTGATTTCTGGGAAGGTCAGATAAACAACTTAGTTTCAGTTTGGTGACACGGAACTTGAGTTTGAGTGACTCCATTTTGGTGGAGGAGCTCAGTCCCAATCAATGGCCTCTGCACATTTTATTTAACAGGACAGTGTCTACCTCTAATAAAGAAACATATCCTCATTTCCACGGCTGCTTAAAAAGGTGATAGAAAAACGGATGCAATGGACACTGCTTTTCAACTCATTCTGGTGACAGCTGGAGTTCACTTGTTTTCGACAGTGTTATTTTAGGATCCTTTTAAACTCATCCTTCTCTTATTCCTCCTCACCTCTTCCACAGCTGCAAACTGGCCTGCCTGTTTGTTTATTTATTTTTAGTTTTTTTGCTATAGGGTACATGCACTTGCTAGAGAGAAACAGAGAGACAGTGAGAGGGAAAATGAGAAATCACTACCTGGAAGGGATGGCCATGCCACAATCCCTTCTCCTCCATTCTCCTCCTGGGACTTTGGGCACGCATGCACGTGTGCCCAGAATGATTTTCAAACCATCGGATCTGGTACTTGAATTGTGATTGGCCATGTGGCAGTCCAGCCTTAACCACCATGCTACCTGTTGGCCCCATTTTTATTTTTTAAAGAAGTTTAAGACTGGCTCTATGGCCTGACGGTTAAGGCAGCTGGATCCCACATCATGCAATTTGAGTCCCATACCTACCGGCAGCTTGAAAAACATGCCAGGTTATGTGTGCATGTGTGCCCGAAATCCTGAAAGGAGGGAGCTGGAGAAGGGTTTGAAGCATGACCGTTCTCCATGGGAGGTGCTTTCTCTCCGCCCCCACCCCCTGTTTCTCTTTGGCAAGCACATGCATACTCTAGGGGAAGAAAGTTTATTTCCAGAGAGAGAAGAGGATGCTCTACAGGGTCTCATCAGGCTGTAATCTTCCCCCCAACCCTCCAGGCAAATAAAATCACCACCTACAGGTGCACCTTGCTAGTTCAGATCTACACCGTATCCAAACCTGAACCTTCCCATCTGTGTCTAGCACCACACGGTAGTGCCTTCTGAGGCCAGGCTTTGCCTGTCTCTTTCATCTGCCTCAGAAATTTAGACCCCGCCTAGTCTAGTCACAAAGTTTCTGAAATATTCTGCCTTGGCTGGCTGAGTTGAACCTGACAATTGATGCTTGAATAATTTATCTCCTTTCTTAAAACTGACCCTTCTTCAGACTTTTTTTTTTTTTTTTTTTTTTTTTTTGCTATAGGGTACGTGCACTCGCCAGACAGACAGAGAGACAGAAAGCGAAAAATCACCCCCCCAGGGGGGATGGCCACGCCGCAATCCCTTCTCCTCCATTCTCCTCTCAGGATCTTGGGCACGCACGCACATGCACCCGGCGTGAGTTTTAAGCCACTGGGTCCGGGACGCGAACCGTGGTTGACTACGTGGGAGTCCAGCGACATAGCCATTATGCTAACTGCTGGTCCCTCTTGTATTTATTTATTTATTTTTTTTTTGGCGAAGTTTTTGCTATAGGGCGCATGAGCTCGCCAGAAAGACAGAGAGAGACAGAGACAGAAAGCGAGAAATCGCCCCCCAGGGGGAATGGCCACGCTGTATGCACACGTGCCTGGTGTGAGTTTAAGCCACAGGTACAGGACTAAAACCACGGTTGACTACATGGGAGTCCAGCAACATAGCCATTACGCTAACTGCTGGTCCCTCAGACTTCTTTTTAACTTTCACTTTGAAGAGTGAGAAGTAAAGGTGCTAGAGACCCTGCGTGATTGGCTACAGGGTACAGCGACAGTCTTTTCCCGCCCTGACAGCAAGCTGTTACCTAGCCTGATGCAGGGGCATAACTTACCTGCAGCTTGATTCATCACACGTCCCACCGTGACTCACGTGAGTGTGATGATTTGATTGGGATGTTTCCCTTTAGTCAGGAGAGGATGAGGGCACGGAAAGAAAAGATTGGTTTATGCTGTCACTCTATATCTGCCCAATGGCAGTAATCTGGACATTTATTCCGTTTAAGATTTCACATTTTATGTTTATATCTGGCAATATGGTTCTCAGAGGTAATTTGAAAATACGTATCACAACCTTAAAATATTTATATTGGTCAAAAGCCTTGGCTGAGAAAGACAGAAAGCCAACTCAACTTAGCTTCAGTAAGAAGGGAACTTTATGAGGCGAAGTACCTGGACAAGCCCAGGGGACCACCTTGATTCTTTCATGATTGGAACAAGGAACTCAGTGATATCATCAGGAACCCTCCTTCTTACTCCATTGCTCAGTTCTGCTTTCTCCTGTACGGACACCAAGATGGCAAAGGTGGTCCTTGTCCATCTGAATCTTAAATGATATCTTTCACGATATTCAAGAATTCCAGAAAGAAAGAAATGTTTTTATCTGCTATGGTTTGTATGTCCCCCCGAATATATATGTTGAGATTTGGGTGTGACAGGACTAAAAGGCTAAAAACTTAATCAGACGGCGTATTGAAAGTGGAGTCACCAGGAAGAGATTAGGATTTAGGTCATTAGGGTGGGGTCCTATTGACTCCGGTGAGTCTATATGGAGAAGGGAGGAGACAGATTGGTGGACATAAATGCTCTGCTCTTGCCCTTATGACGTGATCCCTCAGCATTCTGCAAGACCTCCACCCAAACTGACCCCTGGACCATGGACCTCCAAATCACAAGCTGAATAAATCTCTATTTTAGACATCACCAAATTTCAGGTATTTTCTGTTATTAGCAACAGCGAGGATGATGGGCCTATTATCTAGTCATCATTCATTATCAGAATCAGAAAAATTCTCTCTTATAGCTTGAGTCCTGTGCACACTCCCAGTCCAGTCACTGTGCTATGGTGGAGCTCCTACGAGGAAAGGGGTGAGTCGAGTAGGAGGTGAGTTCTATCCTCTGAAGGAGGGAAGAAATTCTGGGCAGGCAGAAACAAGAGAGACTCTGTGTATTTACCCTTAGGAAATAGTCAGGGGTATGAAAGAGGAACAAGGTTATCCAGCTCTGAATGGCTTATGATAAAAATCCAGAAAGCATGGAGATGTTCAATTACAAGAGGCTAGTTGAAAAACTGGTACATGGATACAGCAGAACACTGTGTGGCCTATGAAAAGTAAGTTGTAGAAGGAAATATAATGACGTGAAAAATATTCAAGGTATCTTGTGAGGCATAACTGCAGTGTGGACAGCCTGGCCCCAGTTAATTATGTACATGTATGTTTTATATACATATGAGGGGGTCCTCAAAAATTCATGAAAATGTGTATTATGAAAAAGCTATTCATGGATTTCATTTTTTGGTACCAAAATAAACTTGTTTATATATTATATGTAAAATATACACAAACATATACATAATTATACTTTTTTATACAAATGCAAGCTTATCTATATAAAGCATAATGTGTGAATGTTATGAAAGTATGAAGGAATATATTTTATAATGTTGATTACTTCTTTTTTATTATTTTTATTTATTATCATTATTAAATTTGCTATAGGGCACATGCGCTCCTCATAGAGAGACAAAGAGAGATAAAGCAGATTGCCAGGTTGGAGATTCAAACCGTAGTCAGCCACGTAAGAGTCCAGGGCCTCAATCATCATGCCACCTGCTGGCCCCAATGCTGAATACTTCTACTTGGTGCACTTAGGTGCAATTTTCATTGTTCTGGTACTTTTCTCTATTTTTTACAATAAACGTGTCTTTAAGAAATTGAAAATATTGGTGCAGATAGCAGGCCCGCATGCATAGTGAACATCCCTAAAACCCACAGGACCGTCTGTAAGAGGTGTGGCAAGCACCAACCTTGTAAAGTGACACAGAACAAAAAGGGCAAGGATTCTCTGTATGCTTAGGGAAAGTGGCGCTATGACAGGAAGCAGAATGGCTATGGTGGACAGACTAAGCCTATTTTCCGGAAAAAGGCAAAAACTACAAAGAAGATTGTGCTGAGGCTTGAATGTGTTGAGCCTAACTGCAGATCTAAGAGAATGCTGGCTATTAAGAGATGTAAACATTTTCAGGACCAGCAGTTAGCATAATGGCTATGTCGCTGGACTCCCGTGTAGTCAACCGCGGTTCCAGTCCCGGACCTGGTGGCTTAAACTCATGCCAGGCACGTGTGTGTGCGTACCCAGGATCCTGAGAGGAGAATGGAGGAGAAGGGATTGTGGCATGGCTATCCCTCCTGGGGGAGGGATGATTTTTCACTTTCTGTCTCTCTGTCTCTCTCTGTCTTCCTGGCGAGCACACATGCCCTATAGCAAAAACCTCTCAAAAAAAAAAAAAAAAAAAAAAGAGATTTAAGCATTTTGAACTGGGAGGAGATAAAAGGTCAAGTGATCCAGTTCTAAGCCTCATCTTTTCTATTATGAAGACGACAAAATCTTGAGGTGAATGTTCACCTCATTTGATTACAGTTGGTCTATTTGTGAGGGAATAAAGCAATCAGTAAAATTCCCCTTTTGGGGAAATTTGGAAAAAAAAGTATTATTGAAAAACCTTTCATTATTCATTGCCTATTAAAAACTGATTATGCCATTTTTCTCTGAGGAAAAGGAACTGAAATAGAAGTCCAAATTACTGGTAAATAGCAAACTCTGGAAACTAATGGAGAGAGTAAATTATTCACTAGTTTTCTTTCTTTTTTTTTTTTTTTGGTTAAATAATTATTTTATTTAACTTTATTGATTTACTCTAATTTGACCAGAGAAGGACAGAGAGAGAGAGAGAGAGAGAGAGAGAGAGAAAGCAAGCTGCCAGGTCCAGAACTTAAACTGGGGTCACTATGTGGGAGTCTAGCACCCTTAACCACCACACCTGCCAGCCCCTATTCACCAGTTTTCCAAGATCAGCTAAGAACCACGTGTATTTTCCATGATGTAATCTTTTCATATTTTGGGGCTTTCCTTGTGGTCACACCACTGACTTGTTCAGATAAATCCCCCCCCCCCCCCGGGGATGGCCACCCCAAAATCCTTGCACATGCACTGGGCATTTTTTTTTTTTAAAAGGTTTTTGCTATAGGGTGTGGGTGTTCACTAGAAAGAGAAAGTGAGAAATGATCTCCTAGGGGGATGGCCACGCCATAATCCCTTCTCCATTCTCCTCCCGGGATTTTAGGAATGCATTATTTTCAAGCTGCCAGGTCTGGGACTTGAACCGTGGTAACCATGTCGGTGCCCAGGGCCTAAACCATTACACCACTTACTGTCCCCAGCCCTGACATGATTTTTAAGCCCCTGGGTCAGGGACCCATAGCACACAGTCAGCCACGTAGAATCCAGACACTTTTTTCTTTCTTTCTTTTTTTTTTTTTTTTTTTTGAGAGGTTTTGCTTTAGGGCACATGTGCTTGCCAGAAAGACAGAGAGAGATGGAGAGAGAAAGCGAGAAATCACCACCCAGGGAGTTGACCACGCCACAATCCCTTCTCCATTCTCCTCTCGGGATTTTGGGCACACATGCACATGTGCCCAGTGTGAGTTTAAGCCACTGGGTCCGGGACTCGAACTGCAGTTGACTACATGAGAGTCCAGTGACAAAGCCATTACGACAACTGCTGTCCCAAATCCAGCCACTTTTAACCTCCCCAATACACTTCCTTCTTCCTTACTAACAGAACTCCAAAAGTCTTTGGCAGGGCAATGTACACACCTTAAAAACATTCCCAAGGCAGGGTACAGGAAGAGGTGCCACTCAGACCCCCTTGTTTCGGTAAAGGGCTTGCTACTCACACAGTGAGTGTGGTGAGTGTGGTGAGTGAGCGGACAGACTCCAGTTACCTACTCCTGGCAACTTTCAAATGAGGTCACACCCTTCTAGACAGTCCCCAGCCAATACTAAGTAAGTCCAAAAGCCTAGCTTTTTTTACCTACCACAGCACTCCCCGAAGGGACAGACTGCTTTGGAGCTACTCTGGAGGCTGGCAGACACTGTCAGGTCGGCATCAGGGAATGGTCGCTCCCTGCTCAATGCTGTTTTCTGCTTCTTTCTCAGGGGTTAATTTCCATGTAACCTTTCGCACACCTAACTCCACCTCAGCATCTGCTTCCTGCAAAAGCCCAACCAGAGAGGTCCAGCTTCCCTAGTGATTTGGGACCATCAGCTTACATAGATCTGGCCAGTGAGGTAGAAGTGGAAGTTGAGGGGTGGGAGTCTAGGAAACTTTTTTAAACTGTCCCACCTGCCAACTGCCATTTGGTCTTTGCATTTTCATTTGGTCTTTTCTTTCTTTTTGCCTGGAATACAGATGTGTTTTGAGAGGACCAGCTGATATAGTGTGACAATGAGGTTAACAAGCACAAGGTCGAAAACCACAAGCTAAGGACAACAGAGTAAACACCTGGAAGAAACCGGGGTCCCGGAAGGCACTGTGAACGGCTCACACCAGCCCGGGACTGTCTACCTCTGAAGTTCTTGTTCTGTGTAACAAATGACCCCTTTGCTTGTTTAAATCTTGTCAGGTTTTACAGTGGAATGCAACCCTGATTCATAGAACATAGAAAAATGTTTATGGCATTTCGTTACGCAAAAACAGCCGGTTCCAGAGCAGTGTGCAGAGCACGGTTCCAAACAGTTATGTGTGTGTATGTACGTGCATACACTCTTACATACACTTGTATGCCTTTTATATACTTTTTTGCACACTCACACATTTTATTCATGTAAGGATAAAAGATGTACTTAAGGAAAGGGGGATGGTGACACCCACCTATGCAGTCAAATGGGCTAAATCTGTGGTGAGGGGATAAGGAGTATCATTCACTTTACCTCTTTCTCTCTTAAGGGTTTGACTCCTGAAGAATAAAACAATCAGCATATAAAACTTTTTTTGCCATAGGGCGGGCCCCACCATGCCCAGCATATGAAACTTTTTTGCGCAAGACAGAAAGCATATACATTTATTGATGTGCCCAGGAAATTGTAAAGCCAAACACTGTACATATTTTTTTTCCAGAGATTTTTGCTACAGGGAGTGTAAGCTTGATAGAGAGATGGAAAGACAGAAAGAGAGAAATCACCCCCCTGGGTGGATGGCCACACTATAATCCCTTCTCCTCCATTCTCCTCTCAGAATTTTGGGCATGCACACACACACACCAGCGTGAGTTTTAAGCTCCCAGGTCTGGGACTTGAACCATGGTCGAGTATATACGAGTCCAATGATGTAATCATTATGCCATCTGCTGGTCCCACACTGTACGTAATTTAAGCCAAGAGATTCTTCTCCTAGTAGAGGGGAACTCCAAATTCTTACCTTGTCAACTATCTGGGAGTTTCCAATAACAGGGTGAGATACCCAACCTTTAAATTATCGAGTAAGGGAGGGCAGGCAGCTATCCACGCATGGGATAGTGAAAAAGTTCTGAATGACAAATCAGAAAATCTGAAGTGATTTGGTGTACTGTAACTTCATCTGTAAAGCAACAGTATGACTTGTCCTTATGACAACTTGCCTGTTGTGAAAATCAAATGAGATAATCACTGTCATAAACTACACAGATGTAAATGACTGACAACAGCTTTGTTTTATATACTTCACTGATTTTTAACTCATTCAATCCTCTCAATGACACAATGAGACTATGTGATGTGATTATGGGGCCTAGAACTCTGAACGCCAAAATATCTTGAGGTCACGACCAGCAGATGGTATAATGGTTACATTGTTGGACTCCCACGTAGTTAATCGTGGTTCAAGTCCTGGATCCTGTGGCTTAAAACTCACACTGGGTGCTTGTGCATGCGTGCCCAAAATCCTGAGGAGAGAATGGAGGAGAAGGGATTGTGGCGTGGCCATCCCCACCTAGGGGGTGATTTCTCACTGTTTCTCTGTCCCTCTGGCAAGTGCATGCAACCTATAGCAAAATTCTCTCTCAAAAAAAAAAGAAAAAAAAATCCTGAGATCAATTCTCTCTGATTTGTATTTTAGGGGGGCCCACATTTATGTTTAACAAATATGCTTCATTTGTATTTTCATATGTTGATGGATAATAGAAGTGTTGTTTGTCATGATCTGGTTGACTGAGTCACTTCTATGTCTTGTGCTTCTAATTGTTTTTGTTTTTTTTTTAAGAATTATTTTATTATTTAACTTTATTTATTTAATTTGACTAGAAAGGGACAGAGAGAGAGAAAGTGAAAAAGCTGCCAAGTCTGAGACTTGAACCACGGTCAGCCATGTGGCGGTCCAGCACCCTTAACCACCATACCACCTGCTGGCCTCACTTCTAATTATTTTTAAGAGAAGAAAAAAAGAGACACATGAGTAAGACTGTTAAAAAATGCACTCTCACCTTTTCTGCCTGTGTCTGCCTTAGATTAAGGAAGAGAGAACCTCCACTACACTTCTGGCCTCTCTTATACACCCCCGTTTTACTCCTCATAGGAGCAACTAACGCTATGGTTGAGAATTGAGGACATTCGTTTGGCCAGTTTCACTGATGAGTTAGACTGTGTTGAAGGCTAATGGTTAGTGCTCAAGACTGCTGTGCTCTCCTTCACTTCTAAGTCCAGGTCCACAGACTCTACTTTGCTTCCTGTAGGAGGGACAAGCACATACGCCAGACCTGAAAGCCATGTTTTTTTAAAAATATATTTATTTCATTTTATTTATTCATTCATTTATTTTCATTTGACCAGAGAGAGAGAGAGAAAGTGAGAAAGCAAGCTGCCAGGTCCGGGACTCGAACTATGGTCGGTCATGTGGGAGTGTCCAGCATCTTAACCACTACACCACCTGCTGGCCCTGAAAACCATGTTTTAAAAGGAGGCTTGTGTTCCTTGCCTTTTGTCTGCTGTTTGGGTACGTAAGTCCTCCTGTGTTTTCATAGCAGTATGCCTGAATGTACACATCCTAAGATCTGCTAATCCGAGCAGAAAGTCCATAGCAGCCTCAATCGGAGTCAGAGTCAATTTTTAACAATGCAGTTTATCAGAGCCTCACAATGTGGGGGATATGTGGCTGCCTGGATTAAGACAGTAGCCCATGTCCTTTTCATTTTCCTCGTGATTTTTTTCCCACGTAAGGGGTCTTCAAAAATGTCATGGGAAATGTGTATTACAAAAATATTATGGGGGCCAGCAGGTGGCATGGTGGTTAAGGCACTGAACTCTAACCATGGTTCAAATCCTGGACCCAGAGGTTTGAAACTCATGCCAGGTGTGTGTGCATGTATGCCAAAATCTCAAGGGGAGAATGGAGAAGTGGTTGCCTCTGAGGGGTGATTTCTTACTTTTTCTCTCTGTTTCTCTCTGGCTCTCCAGTGCATGCACACATCCTATAGCAAAAATCTCTCTTAAATTTTTTTTTGCATGGATTTCAAATTTTTGGCTTTACCAAAATAAACTCATATTTTAATTCCACTTCTGCACAAACTTTTGAAGTGTTCTCATATGTTCCTAGAAAAGAAGGTAAGTGACCTCCTAAACACTTTAAAGTAATCCTAACTGAGGCCAGCAGGTGGCGTGGTGGTTAAGGTGCTGGACTCCCACATGGCCAACTACACTTCAAGTCCTGGATCCCACAGCTTAAAAATTCTGCCAGGTGCATGTGCGTGTGTGTCCAGAATCCCAGGAGAATGAGAAGGGATTGCAGTATGGCCATCCTCCATTGTGGGTAGAGTTCTCACTTTTCCTCTCTCTGTGTCTTCCAGTGAGGGCATGTGCCCAACAGAAAAAAATAAAAATAAAAATAAAAAATAAAAAAACCCAAAAAATAAAAAAACAAAAAACAAAAAAAGTAATCCTAACTGTGACTTACAGTACTTTATCTCCTCTGTTGAAATAGATCATATATTCTACATTTCCAGATTATGATTTAGGATTTTACCCTTCATAGTGGCCTAAAAAATGCTAGTGGGATTAATTCATGAAATGTTTTGTTTTGTTTTAAAGGAGAGTTTGAGAAGTCCGAAAAGAACAGGTTTTCAGAAAGATGAGAAGGTAAACTTAGCTTAGACCAAATAAGGAAGGATATAGACTTTCATTGAGCCACACCAAAGTATCCTGGGCTAAAAAAAAAAAAGACTTTGAAGGTAACAGAGATACACAAATTGCAGACCAGAAGAGCAACAGTCCTCAGGCAATAGCAGAAGTGAAAACTCGCTCTGGCAGGGGGCTCTCTCCTATACACCTTCCCGGGGTAGGTCCTGAAAGACCCTCTGACTCCAGGCACTTCCATGACTTCATCATGTATTTACACGACAAAGAGGAACAAACTAGCACAGGCTAGCTTAGCTTCTTAGAATACAGGTGCAAGGTACAAGAAGTCTCAACTTTAAAAAATATTGTTTAATGAGTAAATTAAACTTTTATCAAAATGATGTGTGTACAGTTGAAACAATCAAATAGTAAAAACAAAAAAGGCTTATCATGAAAAGCAGCAGCTTCTGCCTTACCATTCACCAATTGCCCAACCATGTCTTATAGTTAATTCCTTTCATTTTTTTTTTTTTTTTTAGAGAAATTTTTGCTATAGGGCACATGAGCTTGCCAGAGAGACAGAAAAAGACAAACAGAAAATGAGAAATCACCCCCTAGGGGTGATGGTCAATCTGTGATCCCTTCTCCATTCTTCTCTCAGGATTTTGGGCATGTACGCACATGCACCTGGCATGAGTTTCAAGTCTCCAGGTCCAGGACTTGAGCCAGGTCGGCCACGTGGGAGTCCAGTGACGTAACCATTATGCCATCTGCTGGGCCCCACTCCTTTCATTTAAAAAAAAATTATTTATTTAGTTTTATTTATCATTTTTAAATTTTAAAATAATTAAAAAGAATGATTTAATTTTATTTATCATTAATATATATATATTTTTTGATACAAACACTCAACAGAGAGATACAGAAAGAGAGAGTGAGAAAGCAAACTGCCAGGTCTGGACTCAAACCACAGTTGACCATGTGGGAATCCAGCACTCCAATCACCATGCCACCTCCTGGCCCCAACTCCTTTAATTTTTAAATCTATTTCTTTTGGCACATTTGTAAGTAATATATTTATATTACTATTCCATAATGTACCAATTTTAGAAATCTATTGACTTCTTTTTATATAGGATTAGGTTCTAACTCTACTTCCCCAATTTTACTCATTCAATAGAGTTGGGTCAAAATTTGGAGGTAAATCAATAGTGTTTTTATAAATATGTAATTATTGATTACTATTGAGATAAGTGATATATTAAAATTGTGATTATTTTAGTTTTACTTTTTTTTTTTTTAAGAGTTAACCACTGCTTCATTTTTTCATTTATTTAACTTTCAACGTTTATAATCCTTAATTTTTGTTCAAGCTACCCTACTTCTAGAAATGTTCATTTCTGGGGGGACCAGCAGATCGTGTAGTGGTTAAGGTGCTGGACTCCTACATGGCCGACCACAGTTTGAATATTGGACCTGATGACTTGAAACTCATGCTGGGCATGTGTGTGTGCATGCCGAAAATCCCAAGAGGAGAATGGAGGCGAAGGGATCATGACATGACCAGTCCCCTGGGGAGTGATTTCTCATTTTCTCTCTCTCCATCTCTCTCTCTCTGTCTCTCTGATGAGTGTACACAACCTATAACAAAAATCTCTCAAAAAAGAGAAAAAAAAAAAAGAAAGAAATGGTCATTTTACCAAGTCCATACACATTGGTTATTCAATCAAATCCATTTTCCCTCCTGAAGAATATTACTCCAAGGTCCTCAGGGTCCTGATCCAATCTTGATTGGTCTTTAGGTGCAGACTGAGAACCAAGGACTTCATTTTCCCTTTTTCTTTTTCTTTCTTTCTTTTTTTAATTTGCCACATGTGCTCACTGGAGTGAAACAGAGACAGAAAGAAAGAATGCACCCCCCCCCCCCCCATACATGGAGCATGGTCATGCTGCAATTTCTTCTCATCCTTTTCTCCTTTTTTTTTTTTTGAGATTTTGGTCACACACGCGTGCTTTCAGTGTTTCTCAAGCCACTGGATCCAAGACTTGAAACACATAGTTGGCCGTGTGGGACCCATTTGCCTTAACACTCACACCACAGGATGGCCCTGTCTTATGTTGGAATCCCTATTTCCTAGATCTTATTTCTCATTTATATAAACTAGATGGATATATACTTTTTTTTTTTTAGTAGAGGGTTTTTGTTGTTGTTGTTGTTGTTGTTTTTGCTATAGGGCACGTGCGCTCGCCAGACAGACAGAGAGAGACATAGAGACAGAAAGCGAGAAATCACCCCCCAGGTGGGATGGTCACGCCGCAATCCCTTCTCCATTCTCCTCTCGGGATCTTGGGCACGCACGCACACGTGCCCGGTGTGAGTTTTAAGCCACCGGGTCCAGGACGCAAACTGCGGTCGACTACGTGGGAGTCCAGCGACATAGCCATTACGTTAACTGCTGGTTCCCGATATATACTTTATGACAAGTATCAGCACCTTCATCTTATTTTTTCTACTTCTGTCAAATAATAAGGGTAAGATACAATGAAAGTGTTCTAAAAATTGCATAAACTACTGTTTTAAATAACAGTGCAGACAGCATAATCAACAGGCAATACTATCAATACAATAAAACTCCTTCATTCCTCAGCTATATTTAGTGTGTGAAAGGTAAAGTGTCACTGAAATGCACAAAAAGTACAAAGTATTAGGGACTGGATGGTGATGGAGCAATTAAACATGGCGCTCTGTGGGGCTGACCCACATGGGAAGGTTCCAGGCTTGCATCTGGAAACTTCCCTGAACACACTGGACATATACGCACCCACGATCCAGGGCTAGCTGAAGCTGGGGTGGGTTGCAGTACAAAGACACTGTGGGGATGTGCTCTCTCTCTCTCTCTAAATACACACACACACGCACACACACACGCACACACACATATATGTGTGTGTGTGTGTATAGTTCATGGAAGAAATAAATAAGTAAACTTTAAGAAGTTATTTTAAAAATACATATTTAGGGACCAGCAGTTGGCGTAATGGCTGTGTTGCTGGACTCCCACGTGGTCGACCGCGGTTCGCATCCCGGACCCGGCGGCTTAAACTTACGCTGGGCGCATGTGCGTGCGTGCCCAAGATCCCAAGAGGAGAATGGAGGAGAGGGGACTGTGGCGTGACCATCCCCCCTGCGGGGTGATTTCTCGCTTTCTGTTTCTCTCTGTCTGTCTGGCAAGCGCATGCGCCCTGTAGCGAAAACCTCTCCAAAAAATAAATAATAAATAAATAAATAAATAAAAATAAAATAAAAAAAAATACATATTTAAAAAAATGCTGTTAGGGTTGTCTTAAGAAATCTGTTTGTTTGTTTGTTTGTTTTTTTTTTTTTTTAGAGAGAGAGATTTTTGCTATAGGGCAAGAAATCACCCCCTGGGGGGATGGCCTCACTGCAATCAATTCCTTCTACTCTCTTTTTCTTCTCAGGATTCTGGGCACACGTGCACACGCTCCTGGTGTGAGTTTCAAGCCTCCAGGTCCAGGACTCGAACCACTGTTGGACATGTGAGAGTCCAGCAATGTAACCATTATGCCATCTGCTGATCCCATGACATCTGTGAGCTCTAGGTAAGCTACTCATTCACTAGTACTTTAAACCAATGTTTTAAAATACATTTCCTTAACTTTTTTTTGTCATTGAAGGGATAAACTGTCTTTCTGCAAATCCAAGTCATATATACTTTGTCCCTTCACGTCTTAAAGTCTTTTGCCATCCTTTCCAAGCTCCCACAAAATAAAACTCCACTTAACAATAATGTTATTAAGTAGATTTCTTTTCTGAAAATCCCATTGAGTAATACTGCGTAGCGTTTCACTTAAGGAAGAATGAGAAAAGCAAGTCCATTAGCTATACCTTTTTTTTTTTTCAAAAATGTCTATTTTGGGACTTAATACCACTTTCTCCCTCCAGTGACACATCTTCCTGACAACTGCTCCTGCCTCCCTGGATCTCTCCTCTCCTCCCTCCCAAACTCTGTCTTATGCCGATCATGTTACCTCTGCCCCAGCCTCTTACTCCAAACTCACACAACCACCATGGGTACCACTGGTCTGATATGCCAAAGGCCCTGAGATTGATCCTCTGGTTATTAGGACCTATTTTCCTTAGTCAGTGAAGAGTTGTTAGTAATGAATTTTCCTCTTACGTGTTCAAATTCAAAGTAACGGATTGTTTTATGGACTAAAATAAGAGTTGGATTCATTTCGAGTTTTCTACTTTCATAAGGAGACGTACACAGCATCAAATTTCCAGGTTTTTTCAGGTGCTGCTTGTAATTCATGCCTGGGTAGCTGACTGACTAATTTAATGAAGAGTGGGTTTGTTATTTGAAAGTGGAACAAATGAACTCAAGGCCATCTTGAGTCTTCCAGAGAAAAGAAAGTCAAAATGGAGCACAGTTGGGAGCGGGGGTGGAGGAAGAAAGCAGAATAACATCCACTGTTTAATTTTCTGAACTGCAAAGAACTTTTGGACTTTCAGCCTAGAGAAGTAGGCAGAGACTAGATTATGGAGGATCTGGGGCCAAACTGAGGAGCTTTTTGTTCTCATTCATAAAGCAATGGCAATGGATTCCAGGGGACTTCTAAGACTTATCTTGGTATGTAGAAAATTCTGAGAAGAGTGAAGAAGAAGGAAGGAAAAAGGAAGAGGAGAGAACAAAAGAAAAAATAAACCTAAGACTCTTCAGAGTTGAAAAAGCTCTTGTAATCCTGTCCTCAGTGGTGGATTCGATCCTGGAGGCGACCTTGTGCTTCCCAGATGGCTGCCACACGTTAGCAACCCAGCAAAAAGGAGGAGGAGGAAGGATAAGCGGGTGTCTGCTAGGTGAGTAAGGCCTTTTTTTTCGAACTTTCCTAGATGTTCCATCCAATGGCTTTTTCTGACATCTCTGACCAATACCCGCAAGGGAGATTGATAAATATACTTTACGAGAATGCCAGATAAGATACTGCACAGGGCATATTTCCACCACAAGTCTTCATTGTTTATCTGAAACACAATTTTAACAGAGAGTCTTGCATTTTTCTTGGCTAAACTGGCAAGCTATTTGACAGGCTACCTTGCAAGCATCCAGCAAGGAGTGGTTCTGATAGGAAGGGGAGCAGGCAACTAACCATCTCTACGAGGTTGAGCCTCCAGTTTTTATCTCTTATTTAGCCTTCCACTTTTTAACCCCTTTTTCCTCTCCCTAGTCCTATAATAAATAGCCAGACTGAGTTTCCACTATGGCTCCCTATCTATTGCCATATTATCTTACTTCTAATATTTAAATGTTTAACTTTTTAGTACCACAATAAACCCCATTGTGTCTTTGAAGTTTCCCTTGAGCACTGAATTGAGAGAGGGGCATTTAGTTCAAACTGGAAGTTAAAGACAACTGAACTATTCTTTTTTTAAAAAAAATTTATCAAAGTGCATATTCACTCACCAGGGAAAGACAGAGAGTTACACAAAAGAGAGGGAGAAGGCAGCCCCAGTGGGGCATGGTCATGCCATTATCCCTTTCCTTCATTTCTCCATCTGTTGGGATTTGGGGCATGCACACACATGTACCCAGTGTGTTCTTTAAGTTGTTGCAGCAGAGATTCAAACCCGTTAGTCAGACGTATGGGATCCACTAGACCACTGGAATAGCTCAAAAAGACAATTACACTCTAATACAATTTCTCACATTAACTTTATAGCCTAAATCTTTGGATCTTCTTCCTTATATAAAATGGCCTTATTGTTTTTGTAGCACTTAACTGTCTGTTTTAATTATTTATCTATATTTAATTGCCAGACGATGTCTGTGCTCACCAGGGAGAGAGAGAGAGAGAGAAAGAAAGAGAGAGACAAAGCACCCATCAGTGGGGTGTGGTCATGCCTCAACCCTTTTTCTTCCACTTCTCTATCCCATCAGGATTTCGGGCAGGCACACACATGATGCCGGCATGTTTTTTTTTTTTGAGAGAGGTTTTCTCTATAGGGCGTGTGCGCTTGTCAGACAGACAGAGAGAGACAGAGAGATAGAAAGTGAGAAATCACCCCCCAGGGGGGATGGTCATGCCGCAATCCCTTCTCCTCCATTCTCCTCTCGGGATCTTGGGCACGCACGCACACGCGCCCGGTGTGAGTTTTAAGCCACCGGGTCCGGGACGCGAATCGCAGTTGACTACGTGGGAGTCCAGCGACATAGCTATTACGCTAACTGCTGGTCCCAACCCGGCATGTTTTTCAAGTCACCAAGGCCAGGATCCAAACCACAGTCAGCCACGCAGGAACCAGCTTCCCATGTACAGAGCTTAACCACTGTATGATGGTGCCAACCCTAAGTCATTAAAACTCTTAAGATGCAACATTAGATAAACAGAGGAACCTCTTCATTCCTCACTCAAGCTATATGTGGGATTTCAAAAATTAATGGAAAAATGGAATTAAAGCATGAGTTTATTTTGATGCAAAAATTTTTGAAATCCATGTGTTTTTTTTCAATAATATATATTTTCCACGAACTTTTTTTTTTTTAAAGAGAGATTTTTACTGTAGGGTGCATGCACTTGCCTGAGAGACAGACAGACAAAAAGTGAGAAATCACCTCCCAGGGAGATGGCCACGCCACAATCCCTTCTCCTCCATTCTCCTCTTGAGATCTTAAGCATGCATGCATACATACTTGGTGCAAGTTTTAAGTCCCTGGGTCTGGGACTTGAACTGCGGTTGACTACATAGAAGTCCAGCAATGTAACCATTACACCATCTGCTGGTCCCTCCATGAACTTTTTGAAGACACCCTCCCTTCATAATTACAGTTTCTAGTTGGGAATATATATTTGTAAATATTTTAAAATACATATGTAAACTTTAAAAAACACAAATGAATTTACACTACATGTAGTACTGCATAACCTTTCTTTTTTTCTTTCTTTTAAAGTTTATTTCTCCCATGAGCGAGAGAGACAAATTGGAAAGTATAGAGACAAAGAAACAGCATTCCCAACAGAGTCTTTTTTTTGAGAGATTTTTGCTATAGGGCAAATGTGCTCACTGGAGAGACAGAGACAGAGAGAAAGAAAAAAACCACCCCTCAGGGAGAATGGCCACACCACAATCCCTCTCCTCCATTCTTCTCTCAGAATTTTGGGCATGTAAACACAAGTATCTGGTGTGAGTTTTTAGCCACCATGTCTAGGACTCAAACCATGGTCAACTATGTGGGAGTCCAGCGATGTAACCATTACACGCTCTGCTGGTCCCCGACAGTGTCTTAACTCTGTGATTTCCAACACCTCCCTCCCCACCCTCAGCCCTGCTTTGGCCAGTCCCAGAACATGGCCACTCCAAGCGCATGATGTATTCAGGGAGGTTTTCGGATACACACGCAGAACTTTCCAGTGTGGGTCAGCATCACAGAGCAGCACATTTTACCACTGTGCCACCATCTGGTCTCTGTTTTTATTATTTAATAATATATCATGGACTCTTTGTACATCAGTATATAGATCAACCTCATTCTTTGATAGCCACATAGTACTCCACTGCCAGGAACCACAATTTATTATACACACACACACACATATCCTTTCTGTCTTAAAAATAAATATTTATAAAAACATATTTTATAATAAAATTACAATTATAGTATCATACTATTTTAATATCATTTTAGCATTCAATATATTTCCTATTCTATTTATTAGATGTTACCTAAAATAGTCCTTTCATTACTAGAATGATAGCTATCACCTAGATGTACCATCGTTTATTTAAATGAGTCTGTTACTGGACCTCTTCCTACAATCCCTTCCCCATTCTCCAGGTGAGCAGATACCAGGCCTTCTGGCTCTTCTAAGCCAGAAATATATGCTCCTCACTTAAGATCCTCACCTCGAAGGGCCAGCAGCTGGTGTGGTGGTTAAGGCGATGGATACTCCCACATGACCAACCACAGTTCAAGTCTCGGACCTGGTGGTGGCTTGCTTTCTCACTTTCCCTCTTTCTCTGTCTATCTCTGGTCAAATTAAAATAAATGAATGAATAAATAAAATTAAATAAATGATGTTTGTTTGTGTGTTTGTTTTTAAAAAATACCCCAGGGCTGGCAGGTGGCATAGTGGTTAAAGACACTGGACTCCCACATGGCTGACCACAGTTCGAGTCCCAGACCTGGCGGCTTGCTTTCTTACTTTCTCTGTCTCTCTCTCTCTCTCTGTCCCTCTCTGGTTAAATTAAAAAGAAAGGAAGAAAGGAAGAAAAATTCTTAAAAAAAAACAAACTGATTTCAACTCATATTCTGATTATTTGCTTACAGATTTCCTACGCTGTGCTTTACAGTGTCTTTTGCATCTTTTATCTCTCTCCCCACGAAGTACAATACCGTGCTAATAGTTTGTTTTTATTAAGTGTTTATAACCCCTCCCCTTTGTTTTAGGTTAGAGGTTGGCAAATTACAGCCTGCAGGACAGGTCCAGCCTTCGACCTGCTTTTATAAAGTCTTATTGGAGCACAGTCATGCTCATAATTTATGTATTGCCTGTGGCTGCTTTTACACTAAAATGGCAGTATTGAGTGGTCATCGAAGAGATCTTACAGCCTGTAAAGATGAAGATATTTACTCTCTGGCCCTCTGCAGAAAAGATGTGCCAACCCTTGTTCAGTTTTAGTAAGGAAAGAAATGTGTCTCTTGGCCTCAATCCATTAAACCACTTACTGCCTTTCCTCTTGTCTTATAAAATCCATAAGCCTTATAATTGTGAATTATTTTGAGAATATTTATCAAAAAATAGAATCTTGGTTCAGGAAGTGTCATGTATCAGCTTAAGGGTCTTGTAGTAAGCTCATGCACAACCAAAGAAGTGTCTAGACCCTTGTCAGAAACTGTTTGCACTGAAAAATAATAACCCGACTTCTTATATCTGTAGACAGATTCTCGGAGCTTGGTTAATGTAAATCTGCTACATGGAGAACCGTTTGTGTTCTACCCCACTGAGATTAGTTTTTCCTTTCTTAATGTCTCCAGGATTCCATTCTCTCTGTTACATGTATTTAAACTGGCCTTGGGTTCATTTTGTTATGAGTGGACTTCCAGACAGAGTTATAAACGCCCTGTGGTGAGGAATTCTTTTGTCCTCCTCTGTTGCTTCCATAGAGTTTTCTCAAAATAGGTACCGATACATGGTAATTGAACGAACGTCGTTAACGTAAGCATGAAAAACATCATTGGTATTTATAATAACATTGATTAATATAATATCAATGAACAAAGCCTCACCAGAGATAATTCATAAGGGACTTCACACATATATACATTTATTCTGTTCTGTTTATTCTGCTTTTATCCCTATTTAATTGCTCATATATCTGTACAAAAAGGAAGTCATTTCAAGAATGCCTAGTATACAATAGTACTCTGTTGCTTAAAAACAAAGCAAAGCAAAACAATTCTCTTGAAAAAGTGCCTTGTCTGGCTGAGGTCAAGCAATTTTCTCAAGAAATTAGCATTATTGTGAGCCACAAAACCCTCTGGTTTATTTCCTGAACTATTCACTCGACTGTAACACTTCAACAGGTAATGAATCCTTTCAACAATCGAAGCGACAGATGGTCCAACAGAACTCTGGTTTTCACCTGTGTGACAAAATATTTACGAGTCTAACTAGAAAACAAAACATTTTGGGTACTTTATCTGACTTTGTGTAGGTAGAACTCTTGGTTGCAATGTGATAGAAATGCAGCTTAGTTAAAGGAAGGGGGATGGGGAGAGGAGGCTGCTCTTTCACAAACTCCAAGAAGGAAGTGAATAACCAAATGATGGGGAAATTTGGGAGGCAGCTGGGCCTCTGGAACAATGGGAGCAGGGGCTGGAAGGCTGCCAAGACTCCCTCCTTCTCCACTTGAAACCTCTGCTTCTCTCCACATATTCCCTTCACTCTTGCCCACCTTCTCTACCAGGTGAGCAGCTCCCAGATTGCTGATCCACGTAAGTGGGAAGAGTGAGTAAACGAAAATTGTTGGTTTAAATCACTGCATTTATTAAAAAAAAAAAAAAAAAAGATTTATTTTTATCGAACTTTATTTATTTATTTATTTTAATTTGACCAAGGAAGGATAGAGAGAGAGAAGGAAAGTGAGAAAGCAAGCCACCAGCTCCAGGATTTGAACCATGGTTGGCAACGTGGGAGTCCAGAACCCTTAACCACCACGCCACCTGCCAGCCCCAAGTCACTGCATTTTAAGGAAAGTTGCATTTTAAGGTTGAAGAAACCTAACCATACACGACTATTTTTCCTTTCTTAAATATTACAGCTTTATCCATAGACAGGGACAGTCCCTCTCAATTTTAATTAGAAAAATCCCTGGGACAGGGCCAGCAGGTGGTATGGTAGTTGAGGTGCTGGACTCCCACAGGGCTGACTGCTATTAGAGTCCCAGACCAAGTGGCTTGCTTTCTTACTTTCTCTCATCCTTTCTCTGTTCTCTCTGGTGAGTGCACATGCCCTGTAGAAAATTAAATAATAATAACAATAAATAAAATTAAGTAAAAAAATCCTTTAAAAATAAAGAAAAAGAAATCCTGGGGAAAGTGTTGGTTTCCGGTGAGATCAAAGCTATCAGGAAGATGTGGTCCTGTAGGAAAACAATGGCTCCTGCCATAAGCATGGGGTTTGAGAGGGAGAGAGAGGGGGTGCAGGAGAGAGCTCCTAGGTGAAGGGGGCTGATAATCCCATAGAGGTTCTCTGCCCTCTTTTGAGGGCATGGGCTATCCTATTCACAAATTCCTAAACTTCTGAAATAGAGAACTAATGAAGAACCACACACTGTTTACCTCAGAGAACAGACTTTCTTTAAGACTAGCACAGGTGCCTCTCAGCTAAAGGCAAGGAGAGGCCAAATGTTCACACTCTTCTGAAGGCAGTCAATGACAATGGGCTTCCCAGCAGAGAGCATGGAGAACTCTCGGCTCCTAAACTGAGTGACACCTGAAATGGGCCATCCTTATAAACACTGCGGTAGAACTTGTCCGTTTTCTTTTAGGAATAGGCTAAAACTCTAGGACGACCTTATGATTTCTCCAAGTCCCACCATAGGACTGCTGTCAGCCTTCGTACAAATCAGTAAACCACAGGACCAGCAGATAGCATAGTGGTTGGATGGCTGGACCTCCACGTGATTGACCCTGGTTCAAGTCCCAGATCTGGTGGCTTGAAGCTCATACTGGGTGTGTGTGTGCCCAGCATTCCAAGAGGAGAATGGAGAAGGGACTACAGCGTGGCCATCCCCCCCCCCAGGGGGGGGGTGATTTCTTGCTTTCTGTCTCTCTGTCCTTTCTGCGAGTATATGTGCCCTGTAACAGAAATCCCTCTTAAAAAAGAAGAAGAAGGAGGAGGAGAAGGAGGAGGAGGAGGAGGAGGAGGAGGAGATCACGCCTTCCTCAAGCAGACACAGCACTCACTCAGCTCTCTAGGACCATGCCAGGACTACTGTGTCAAGCACTGACTTTCAGACTCCTCTTGCCCAGGCACCCTTGTGCAGGGGTCCACAGATGCACAGGCAACTACAGGAGCCCTACTCAGAGGGAAATAGGGTAGGCAGGCTGCTCCTTCTCCAAAAGCAAAGATTTCCAACATCAGTAAAAGTGGGGCCCGGCCTTGCTCAATATACCCTGAATGTCTGCACTCTATGGCAGAAATGGAAAGGTTCAAAGCTATCATAGTAGAGAGGAAAATGTAAATACCAGGGACTGTATAGGGGGCGGGTTGAAAGGGCTAAGGGAAGAAATACTAACACACATAAGAATGTAATGTTCTCTGTTGAAAATTATGTATATGGTAATATCCTTGATTTGATCGTCATGGACTACATGTATACTTTGAAAAACCAAGTTGGTGCTATACAGATGTACAACAATTAAATGTGAATAAGAAATCATTAAATAAATAAATAAATAAGACTTGAGTGGTAGCTTGGGCCTAATAATTGAAGCCAGTAGCAGGAATAGCAGCGATGGCTGAATTTAAAGGACTCCAGGGATGAACAACCCAGCTCTAGGTACTGGAGCACTAGGAATGGACGACCCAGCTCTAGGTACTGGAGCACTAGGGATGGACGACCCAGCTCTAGGAACTGGAGCACTGGGGATGGACAACCCAGCTCTAGGTACTGGAGCTCTAAGGATGGACGACCCAGCTCTAGATACTGGAGCACTGGGGATGGACGACCCAGCTCTAGGAACTGGAGCACTAGGAATGGATGATCCAGCTCTGGGTACTGGAGCACTAGAAATGGACTACCCAGCTCTAGGTACTGGAGCACTAGGAATGGACGACCCAGCTCTAGGTGGAGCACTAGGGATGGACGACCCAGCTCTAGGAACTGGAGCACTAGGGATGGACAACCCAGCTCTAGGTACTGGAGCTCTAAGGATGGACGACCCAGCTCTAGATACTGGAGCACTGGGGATGGATGACCCAGCTCTAGGAACTGGAGCACTAGGGATAGGCAACCTAGCTCTAGGTACTAGAGCACTAGTAGCATCTATAGGTGGAGAGACAAACAGAAAACCACACTGAGCAAAAGCAGAAGCACCACTAGTGCTACTGAGGTTTCTGCAACAATTCAAGGAGCAATGGTGATAACAATTCATGGTTACATCTCTTCCAATTCAAAAAAAAAGGTGTTTCTGGGGACCAGCAGATTGCGTAATGGCTATGTCGCTGGACTCCCATGTAGTCAACTGCGGTTCGAGTCCCAGACTCAGTGGCTTAAACTTACGCTGGGTGCATGTGTGTGTGTGCCCAAGATCCCAAGAGGAGAATGGAGGAGAAGGGATTGTGGCATGGCCATCCCTCCTGGGGGAGGGGTGATTTCTTGCTTTCTGTCTCTTTGTCTCTCTCCGCCTTTCTGGTGAGTGCACGCACCCTATAGCAAAAACCTCTCCAAAAAAAAAAAAGGTGTTTCTGGTCAATAATTTATGTAACAGAATGCCTTGGTAGAGATAAAACTTTCTGTCACCATTCTTTTAACCTTAAAAATAATCTTTCAGGACCAGCAGATGGGATAATGGTTACGTCACTGGACTCCCACATAGTCAACCATGGTTTGAGTCCCCAGTCCCTGGCTTAAAACTCACACTGGGTACATGTATGTGTGCGCGCACGCTCAAATTCCAGAGAGGAGAATAGAGGAGAAGGGGTTGCGGTGTGGCCATCCCCCAGCAGGGTGATTTCTCATTTTCTGTCTCTTTGTCTCTGTCTCTCCAGGGAGCACACGCATCCTATAGCAAATAGCTCTCTAAATAAATAAATAATAATAATCTCCCTTTGACAGGTGTGGTTGTATACACATTTAACGCAGTTAGTCTTAGAAAAAGCAATGTTAAGATTTAGAAATGCCATTCATAAAAGATTATAGACTAGCCACTCTTAAAGAAAGTGACATTGTCCTCAGAAAGGGAGGAATCAGTATATCTGGGGTGGGTGCTTAACTGAAAGGCTATGGCACCCTGAAGCAGAAATAGGGCAGGAAAAATACTGAGTCACTGGAGAAGTCATGATGCATTTTTGAATATAAAAACAGAAAAATACGTCCTGACTTTTCCGGCGACACAGTAATTGGGGACAGGATCTGCAGAGGCATGGGAACTTGAGTGTGCCTTCTGATTACAGTATAAGATCAATGGTCACCTGGGGAGGTCCTGGAGTTGTAACCAGGGGACAGGTCTGCTGCGAGTGACCAGCACCTAAAGCAATGGCCAGGCTTGAAAAGCCATCACCCCAGTGCTGCAGGCCAGAGAATGAATGCCCAGGCAGTCTGCCACTTTGCCGTTAGATCCCCATTTATTTTTGTGCTTCGAAGGAGCCGCCCATGAATGTTCCAGTCCCAGTGTGAGTCAGAGTCCTTTTCCCCAAGTGCTGCTACAGTGCTGCAACCATTCTGGGCTCTGCCCTGCTTTCTGGACCCTGTCTGAAACAATTCAATTTTCCTGGCTGCTGCATGAATTAGGGGCTGGGCAGTTTCCTACTCAGACACTAGCCTAGAGAACCAGGATTGCAGAGGGTGGAGTATTGGGAGACCTGAGTGCTAGTTATGTGAGTATATGACAAAAAGTGACATTCAGATCACTGAAGAAAAGGACGGACTATTAGAAAATGTTGGGGGAAATGTTAGAGGCTTACCTCATTGCCTCTAAATAAATTATAGGCAGGCCAACAACTGGAACTTTAAAGCATAAATATAATAAATAGGAAAAAAAATAACATTGAGTGCAATCAATGGAAAACTCACATGTGGCAAAAAACTATATTTGGAGTTTTAAAAGGTTTGTGGGAAAATGGAATTAATGTAGAATTCTGTTTTGGTGCAAAAAAATTGAAACTGATACTTATTTTTTCTTTTTCTTTTTCTCTCTTTTTTGGAGAGATTTTTGCTATTGGATGTGTGTGTTTGCTGGAGAGACAGAGAGACAGAAAGCAAGAAATCACACCTCCCGGGGGGGAAGGTCATGCCATGGTCCCTTCTCCTCCATTGTCCTCCTGGGATTTGAGGCATGCACACACATGTACCTGGTGTGTTTCAAGCCACCAGATCCAGGACTCCAACTGCGAGTCCAGCCCCTTAACCACTACGCCACCTGCTGGCCCCTGTTTTTTCTTAATATGCATTTTTTGCATGAATTGTTTGAAGACCAGTTGTTACATAAGGTTGAAAGACAAGTGACAAACTGAGGAAAACATTAATAAAACTATACAAGGCAAAGGGTAATCTTAGAATAATAAAAGAGCTTATACAAATCTAGAAGAACTTTAAAAAATCCAATAGAAAAAAAAATGGATAGAAGTCAGGTAAGTTTGAAATGATCGTTAAGCATACAGAAAATGTACGATTCATTAATATTTAAAAAGGTAAATGAAACAATATTGAAATAATTTTCAGCTATCAGATTGGCAAAGGTTTCTAGAAATGGATGGGACTTGCGCATCGATGACGGGTGGGAGAGACAAGCGCTCCACGCTTTTTCTGAAGGTATGTGGAAAGGTGCAACTTTGCCAAAGGGCAGTTTGACAAGACGTATCAAAACACAGGAAGTACATGCTCTTTGTGCTATACTTCTATGTGTATGACTTTACTTTGAGGTAATACACAAATCCGGAGATATATTTTCACATTCTTTGCTTGTAATTCTGAAAAACAGAAAAGAACCATAATGCCCTGAGTAGGGGCCGGTAAGTAAACGGTGATACAAGCACCCAGAGAATATTGTGCAGCCCTCAGAGAGTGATGTGTCAACACAATAAGAAAGATGGCTTTAATATGGATGTCTTGAGGCTCATGGCATTCAAGTACGTCAGTCGTTATCCTTCCTTGGCAGCAGTTTCTGATAATTCCCTTTTCTTTTTTAAAGTTTATTCATTTACTTCTTTTGAGAGGGAGAGGGGAAAACAAGCACCCTCAACAGGGTTTCATGCCACAATCCTTCCCCAAGCCATTCCTGCCAGCCAGGATCCTGTGTATGCGCATGTGTATGAGTCTGGCATGGACAGGTCAACCTAGGAACCAAACTCTGTCTTCCGCATGGCTTCCAGCACTGCCAATCAGCGCACTACCACTGCACCACCACAGCTGGGTCAATTCTCCCCTTATTAACATAGACTTTGGCATCCGCCTCATAGTCTTCCAAACCACTATCGGCTGAGGTGATTTAAATATCTTTGTGGACAAATCACCTCATTCCCAGGCTCAGGAATTTTTCAATTCCTTGTTTAGAATAAAATACTGTAGACTGATACTTTGCAGTCACCTGCTTTTACAGCCACAGTAGGCACAAAGTGCCCCATCTCTAAAATGACTGGATGAGGTATCCTCTCTCTGACCACATTCTCTTATCCTCTCAACTGGCCCGTATCTCATCCACCTCTCCTCCCCATTAGACTTAATGACTCACCGTCTCAGACATTGTCTTGTACTGTGTTGTAGTACTGTATGATCAATACTGTATTGTATACTCCTTTCCCTCACTGCATCTCTTACCCTTTGTGGGTCGGATTACTGGTTTTTTGGTTTTCACATTTTGCTTTTCTTCCCAGGCTACCAAGTATCACAAGAATATCACATCCTGGCAGGTAGGTACAACTATAAATTGATATTCATTAACTTTACTGGGCCCTTGTCTTAGATTCAGAGCCTGAGACAAGGATTTTAAAACAAATGATTTATTTGGAAATCACCCCAGGTAGAGGAATGAAGAAGGAAGAGAGAAGAGAAGAGAGGGAGGAATGTGAGAGGAACAAGAAGTGAGAGAGGGAGAAAAAAGTGGAAGGAGGATCAACCCCAGGTGTGTGTGTGAACAGATTACACAGTGGGCAACAGGGCTTAGTTGTACCAGGGACCTCGGAGACTGTGCTAAGCCCCGTGTGAGTCGTCCACCCCATTCCTCTCTGTCATTGGTTGAGGACTGCTCTCAGCAGCAATAGCTTGCTTTCACTCCAGCCTGCCTTGAGCACAGGTTACACAAGCTCCAAACCTGAGAACACCCTCAGGCAGGTCATAGTACTTGCAAGAGTTTTTGCCATAGGGTGGGTGCTACCATGCCTCATTTCTATTTTAAATTATTTCTTTAATTGTATTTATTATTATTATTAATTTGCTATAGAGCACATGTGCTCACCAGAGAGAGGCAAAGAGAGGCAGAGAGAAGCAGAGAGAGAGAGAGAAAGTGAGAAAGCAAGCTGCCAGGTCTGGGACTTGTACTGCAGTTGGCCCAACACCTTAACAACCACGTCCCCTGCCAGCCCTGGGACCTGCAATACAAAGCTCTAACTCAGCACTGAGTGCCCAGGGATATTGATGGGGCACCACCAGCGCGTGCTGCAGCTCTCAGTGTGGCTGGCATCCTTATCATGTCAGCAATCCCCTCATCATGTCCCAGTAGCCATTTAGAAATTCCTCCAGTCACTTCAAACCTTGATGTACTTTGTTGTTCCCTCATTCTTAGCTGATGACCTCGCCACAGAGTCCACAAAAACACCAAAGATCTCAGGAGGGAACTCCCCAAGTTTCTGCCAACAAATCTAACACCCTCCATATCAGACTATCACTTCTCCCCTCTTCAGTAGAACAGAAATCTCTCTTCCACCAAAGGCCAAACTTCCATGCCTTTTTTTTTTTTTTTTTTAAGTTTATTTATTTTTCCATTAGAAAAAGAGAGACAGACAGACACCCCCAACAAGGTTCTCATGCTGTCATCAGCCCTCAGCCTCAGTCAGCCCAGCCCATGGGCACATGTGCACCCAGCATGCACAGGGAGGCTCTGGGACATGAACTCTGAATCTGCCCAGTGGGCCAGCACTGCAGAGCGTTGTTACCACTGCTCCCCCAGCTGGCTCTGCCTCTTCTTGTCCCTGCCCTAGCACCTTCTTGTCACTCTCCTCAGTCATTGCCTCCCCTCTTAGGAGTCTTCAAACCTTCTTTTGCCACTTCTCTCCCATCCTAAAACAAATAACCCTCCCTAGAATCCGCCTCCCCTTCAATCTACTGTCCTGTCTTTTGCCTCCCTTTAACATCAGATTTATCGAAAGCGCGTCTTATAAAATTGTGGCCTCAAGTCCTTCTCCTCCCAATTGCTTCTTCATTTTTTTTTTTTTTTTATTGAAGAGATTTTTGCTACTGAGTGTGCGTGCTTGCCAAAGAGACAGAGAGGGGGAATGACCATGCCACAATCCGTTCTTCTCCATTCTTCTCTCAGGATTTTGGGCACGCACACACACATGCTGGCATGAGATTCAACTCTCTGGGTCTAGGACTCAAACCACAGTCGACCATGTGGGAGTCCAGTGCCTTAACCACTCTACCACCTGCTGGCTCCTCCCATTTACTTCTTAGTACTATATGGCAACTGCTCCCATCAAAACCGCACGTGATGTCCTTGAGGCAGAAGTCAGAGGGCCCCAGTCCCTGCCTCTCTTGCCCTCTCCATGCCGTTTGACTCAGGTGAGTTTCTCCCTCGGCTTTCTATGACAGCTGTTCATTTGGATTCTACCTTTTCTCTTTGGCCATGCCCTCTCAGTCTCTTCTTTCATTTTTTTTTTTTCAATCACATTATTTCAGCCCTCCAGCATTCTCTACCAGTGGTTTTTTTCACTTTCACATCTTTAATTACCATGCCAAAGCTGATGGCTTCTAGATCTGCAGAAACAGCCTGGATTTCTCTCCTGAACTTCAGACTTAACTACGCATTTACTTAATGCACACACTCAAATCTGCCATTTTAATCAAGTCATTAAACTCCCCCTAACCTGTGTTCTTGGGTATAAAATGGAACTGGGAGCACCTAGCTCTTGCATCTCTTTTTAAAATATTTGTTTATTTTGACATAAGCATAGAGTCACAGAAAATGGAAAAGATAGGACTCAAAAGAGAAAATTTTTTTTAAGATTTTTTTTTTTTAATTGCCAGAGAGGACATGCACTCACCAGAGTGAGACAGAGGGAAGGAAGGGGAGGAAGCACACCTCAGTGAGGTTAGTCACGCAGCAATTTCTCCTCCTCAGTTTATCCAAGTCCATGGGGATGTGGGGCACACATGCACATGTGCCCAGTGTGTTTTCCAAGACACCAGCGCTAAGATTTGAACTGTGGTTAGCCATGTGGGATTTGGCTCATCTCAGCCACTAGGCTATAGAGACAGCCTTTGTTTAAAGATCTTCATTGCTTCATTTGAGATTCTAGAATTGGGCAACACTTCATTCCATAAAATCTACTAGGTGTTCTGATGAACTGAGCAGAGAAGGTTGGTTTCACAGACACAGAAGTGCTGAAGAAAGCAGAAACAAAGAACAAAAAGTGGATGGGTCATTTCAGTTACTTTCCTTGCAAGGCAGGACAAGGAGACAGACAAATAGAAAAATAACAATCGCTTAACATCAGATTACTTCAAAGTATGTTTTGTTGTAAGGATTAAAGGCAGAGGGTGCTTCCTCATAGTGTCTATTGAAACTGGCCTTCTGGGGGAAATTGACTGTTACCACTCTCCTGAGTGGTAACAGTCAATTACTTAGATGCCAACTTAACTTTGGTTTGGTGATGTGGATCTTTAGCAGGAATGATTCTATTTTGATTTTCAGTCTGGTCTGCTGGACCTGACGCAGTATCCTAGTCCAAAACAATGACCTGCATTTTTTTTTTTTTAATATTACACAGAGGAGGACCAACAGGCGGCAGTGTTTAAGACGCTAGATTCCCACATGACCGACTGAGGTTTGAGTCCCAGATGTGGTGGCTTGTTTTCTCACTTTTCCTTTCTCTTTCTCTTAGTTTCTCTCTGGTCAAATTTAAAATAATAATAAATAAAATTAATAAAATAATCCTTAAGTAGGGACCAGCAGTTGGCATAATGGCTATGTTGCTGGACTCCCATGTAGTTGACCGTGGTTCAAGTCCTGGACCCAGTGCCTTAAACTCACGCCAGGTGCATGTGCATGCATGCCCAAGATCCCGAGAGGAGAATGGAGGAGAAGGGATTGCTGCGTGGCCATCCCCCCAGGGGGTGGTTTCTCACTTTCTGTCTCTCTGTCTCTCTCTGTCTTTCTGGCAAGCGTGCGTGCCCTATAGCAAAAACCTCTCTCTCAAATAAAAAAAAAAAAAAAAAAAGGAAACAGTATTTAGAGGCGTCCTTCTCTCAGCCATCCCTCATAGTTACATTTTATATAACTAAAGTACATTGTCAAAACCAGGGAGTTGAGGGACCAGCAGGTGGCATGGTGGTTTAAAGGCACCGGATTTCCACATGGCCGACTGTGGTTGAGTCCCAGACCTGGAGACTTGCTTTCTCACTTTCCCTTTCTCCCTCTCTCTGTCAAATTAAAAAAAATATCAATAACAAATGGAATTTAAAAAATAAATATTTTTTTAAAAACTAGGGAATTGACATTGAAATACTGTGTGTTCTGTGTGTCATTTTATCATCTGTGTAGATTCATGGAACTGCCACTATGATCAAAATCTAGAACTATTCTATTATGACAGAGTTCCCTCATTTACATTTCTCTATAAATGTTTCTTTAAAAAAATTCTTATCAGAGCCTTACAAGAAGGGACACACATGTTTTTTGTCTTTGTGCTCTCAGAGTCCACCAGATGCCTTACTGCTAGATGTGCTAAATGTTTGGGAAAGCAAGGGCAGAAGAAAGGAAGGGAGGGTCCATCTCTGGAGGTCAGAGCCATCAGCCTGGGGTCCAGGATAAACCACCTTATCGCTGAGCTCCACGCCTGCTGCCAGAAGCCCAAGGACAGACGTCCTTCCCTGGGTCTACATCCCATAAAATGAGATGTTCGCAGACGCAGGCTAGGAGTCAGCTGGTGAGGCTGACCTCATATTAATTCCAATAATCACAGCCCTTGACTGTAGCAAAGAGGAAGAACTTTCTCAGTCCACTACCTTTTTTGGGAATCTCTCACATCACACCACACATCACACCACATGGCCAGTTACCACTCCACCTATCGGCTGTCTGGCCTGCTCTGCCTCACATCATCGGCACATTCCTGAGCTCAGGGCAGCACAGGGGAGCCCAGCCTGGGCTCGGCTTTTCTACTCCTTGGCTAGTGTCTGGGACAACGTTTGTCTCAAGGCCCAAGGAAAGAGTTTAGTCCTGGGGTATGATTTTAACGTTCGGCTTAATAGTAACTGCTCTTGATAGGTAGTGTTCCTTTGTTCAGTAATTATCCTAGAAGGAGAACCCTGGAACTGGGAAGAAAGGCAAAACATAGAAGAAAACAACTGAAGAAATTGCAGAGACATCTATACATATATTCAGGGCTATGAGCCACACATAAAATGTATGTGTGTGCGTGTGTGTGTATTTACAACCAAACTATAATTACTATTGGAAAGAGAAATAAAAAGGATGCTTATCCAGCAGTGACCCATGTTCTTATAATAAGTTTTAATCAGAGCAAAAGTCAAATTTGTGTTCCCTTAAATAGCATGGTTAAAGTCTCTGAAATGAGATACTTTAGTTTGGAATTTTTGCGTCAGCAATGAGCAATGTGTGTTGTCTAGTCTGCAAGTCTCAAAGAGCTATTATTTTATTTCCAAGACTGAAACTCGTTTATCAATTGTAGTGTATAAACTCGGTGCAGCAATTTGTGAGTGACGTCATGCTTCCAGCAGGATGGTTTGGAAATGGTCCAGAAGGGGATTCATTAGAATGAAGGAAGTAAGAGGCGTGGGACTAAGGCAACACCTGGGCCCCTTTGTCCTGGGACATGTGGAGACTTGGACGTACAGTGGATCTTGCACATAGAGTCAAGGGCCCAGTTGATCTCACATCTGAGCATATTTGATTTTAAAGCTCTGTGTTTGCAGAAAGCACATACAGAGAGGGTGTGTTTTAGGAGTTCAGGGATTTTTTTCTTTTTTTTTTTTTTTTTACCATGTATCTCCTCCATGCTCACAATAGTGCCAGGTGCATGGTAGGATCTCAGGAACTTGTTGAATGAATGAATGTTAATACTTACTGTATGTAAGGGAGAAAGAACAGATCATCAGGTATTCAGCTGCCAACAAGCCCAGGGCACTCTGAGTAACAACGTCACAGTTCAGACTTAGCCAACAAAGCCTGTTGGTCACAGCAGAATGAAACAAAGAGGGGGGAAACAGGAGTTCGGAGAGTAAGGATGAAGGGTCAACCAAAGGAACATAGCATGGGTTTAGTTTGGGCCAGTTGATCCAGTCTGGGGGTAGTGAGACAGGATAGTGGGAGTCCTAGTGGAAGGCTAGAATAAGTCAGGAGGATGGGAAGCATTCCAGTCCTGGCAGGACCCACTCAGTGGTTAAGAACATGAGAGAAAGGATTTGGTCTTGAAGGAAGGAACCTGGTGAGAACTAAGCAGGATGAAATGGTCTGAACACCAGCAGAGAACTAGAATGTGGGACTATGGATCTGAGGTCAAAGCCCCGCCTCTCTGGGCTCTCATGGTGGGTAACTGGGGCAGACTGCTCTGGCAGGTCTACATGGGTGCCCAGGGCTTTCTGGGTCATTGTTGGCAAGTCTGATTCTACAAGTTACCAATTGGGCAAGGGCTGACATTGCGGATCAGCTCTCTCATTGCTATTTTCATATGCTTTAGGGTATCACTCAGCACGTGTGCAATTACTACGACGACTTTTTCTGGTGCATGAAGGCAGAGTCTGTTTTCATACTGACTACTACTACTTCCTCAGCACCAAAACTTAACATATAACAGGCAAGTAGCATGAACAAAAGACAAAGCCAGAGCCTCCCTTCAGAGAGGCCTGACAGAGCAGAGAGGGACTCTGCAGCTGACCAGATTTACATCCCAGCAGTTCTCATCTCCTATAGCCCTCACTTCCTGTCAGTGGTCAGGACTGGAATGGAGAAGGCAGACCACAATCGTGACCTACGCTGCAGAGCACAGCTCAACAGGACAGCTCTGTCACTCTGCCACTTCCCTGAGTTGCACCAGATCTCTGTTGCAATTCTATGTTTTGCTCTTTGAGTAGTGTTTTTTTTCATGCCAGCATTTCCTTCTGCATTAAAGAAAAGAGCTAATATGACAGTGTCAGGTTCAAGGAGAGGAAAGGTGAGGAGTAGAGATAGAAAAGAGAGAAGGGGAAGGAAGAAAATGAAGAGATCCCATTGCCATGTGTGCCAGGACTGGACGTGGGCTGTTAATTGTCCTGCTCCCCGTCATGGCCCACTGCTGACCTCTGCTCCCGCCCAACACTGCAGTTGTAAGCAACTACCTCAATAGGAGAATGTCTGCAGAGACAGAGGCTCGGCTCACCCATGCCAGGGCAGCAGCCTCCTTCTCTGTCCCCTCCTGACTTTTGTACCACATATGTTCAAGTTCAGCCTTGTTGCACTTGCTAACTTCCCAGGACTTTTCCCCTTGTAGTCTCAACTGGTGAGACAGAAATGGAAGGTATTACACTCTAGAATACCTTTGAAGCCAAAACTAATAAACAACTAACTGAAAGAAGGGCGGATGGATGGCGGTAGAGGAAGAAAGACTCTCTGTGTGTATATGTGTATTTTTAAACTGATAGGAAAAACACTGCAAATAGAACTCCAGCAGGACAAAATTGTGTCCAACAGGAAACTGTAAATGGTTCTAAGAAATACCAGAGAATGTAAACTGCTTGCAGAAAAACCAGTGGATGATATCATTACCTCTAAAAGGACCTGGTGCTTGAAAAAAACAACTATTGAATAACTAAAACTGGACCACAAAGCAAAGAGCTGGAAGAGATGGTAGAAACATGTCTGGAAAGTGAAATTCTGTGCCCCATATTTTTATAGCAAATAAAAATAAAGGATTACAAATGCAATCTTAAGAGAGTAGGGGGAAAAACAAACAAGCCAGGTATTTGGAACTAGCAGAAGTCATTTCTGGAAAGAAAGGCTCTGGCATATTAATGAAGGAAAAGAATATCTAGATGTGTTGGTCTCAGAGAAAGGTGAGGATTTTCGGGTCACAGGTGGCCTGGTGGTTAAAACTCTGGACTCCCACATGGCTGACCGTGGTTCAAGTGCCAGACCTGGCATCTTGCTTTCTCACTTTACCTTTTTCTCCCTCTCTGGTCAAATTAAAATAATAATAAATAACATTTAAAAAGTAATCCTAATTAAAAAAAAAAGGAAGAAGAAGAAGAAAGGAGAGGATTTTTTACTTCCTCCAAATACCTTCTTCCAGGGAAGGTAGTGCTCACTGGGGCCCAGATGGGAAGCAAAGCAGTTAGAGCTCCCAGCAAGGTCCAGTTAGAGATACAGGTGGCCTTGGAATCAAGTAAAGAGACCTGTTAACCATGTTACCCTCCCGGGAACTATTGTAGAATGCTAGTTAAAGGTTAGGACACAGAGAGGAGAAAGAGGGTACCATGGGATTGAAATTTATTCTAAAAACTTCCGTAAATACAGTATTTGCCCTCATGGCATGCTTTACTGGTTTGCAGTCCTATGCTCTTTTTGAACGATCAAGGTTATCTAATACAGTAATACCTAAGTGTTGTGCAAAGAGGGAATGAACGCCCACCACATCAGTGTCCTATGGTATAACTACAGGATACAGTTTACTGGGGGGAACTTTACAAATACAGAAGTAGCAGAGCTCACACCATCCCAAGTTAGCCGTCCCACGAGACATGTGCTTAGGCTCAGACTAGATGGATACTCCCAGGAGGACCTTCTATAATGCTCTGCATAATGACAGAGAAAGGTGATCATGAAGTTACAGGAGCTTTCAGAGCAAGGTGTTCAAAAGGGGAGCCGTCCATCATCTCTAAAAGAAATACAGAGCCCACTCCGTGGCACAGTGGCAGGGGGTTGCTCAAGAGAAGCTGGATCCTACCTGGCAACCACAGGCTGAACCCCCAGCCCTGTCAGTCTGAAACACCTGAGGGTGTGTGAGCAGTGAGTGCAAGGGATCCAACCAACTGGAGGGCTGAAGATGGGAGATCATGGGACGACCAGACTCTGTGGAGGGTTCTCTCTCTCTCTCTCTCATGTGTGTACAGTGGTCTATCACAAATAAAGAAAAAATAATTTAATAAGATAAATAAAGATAATGGTACCCATCTCATGAAGCTATCAGGAAGATTAAGATCATTAATACTAGGCTGACAAGTGGCATGATGGTTAAGGCACTGGACTCCCACATGGTGACCATGGTTCAAGTCCTGGACCCAGCAGCTTGCTTTCTTACTCTCACTCTTTCTCTCTCTGGTCAAATTTAAATGAATTAATAATTAAATAAATTAAATAAGTAATTCTTTTTAAAAATTATAATTAATATTTACAGTGCATATAAAATACTGACTAGCACATATAAAGCATTTTTTATTAAAACTTTTTCATTAAAAATAGGTATCAAGTACCAACTCTGAATCAGATGCTGTTTGAAGTACTGAAAGTACAATGGTGAACATAGAGCTTCTATCTAGCAGGAGTGACAGCTAATGTCATGTAATAATCAAGTGATAAGAATGCCTTTTTTTTTACATAAGGCAAGACCTCTTTGAGGTGATGACGATTGACCAAGACCTGAATAGAATAAAAATGCAAACCATGTGGCTATCTAGGAAGGAAGAGTATTCTAGGCAAGGAAACAGAATATGCAAATGTCCCAAGGAAGGGGCATGCTTGGGGTACTCCTGAGACCACAAGAAGGCCAGTGAAGCTCAAGTGGTATGAGAAAGAGAGAAATGGTCATAAAGCAGACCAGAAAAGAAGACAAAGGCCAGATCACACCACACCTTGTATGCTATGGTAAGGATTTGGAGTTTTGTCTAAATAAGTGAGTCACTAGAAAGGGATGAATGAAGAAGTGGCATTGTCTGATTACATTGTAGAAAAACTGCAAGGGTGAGAAAGGAAGTAGGACGAGTTATTAGGAAGAAAACACTCTAGATGTGAGATGATGGCACCTGAGACTGGGTGGTGTCCATGGTGGTGAGAAGTTGGATTTGAAAGGGGAAGTTAGAACCCTTGTTGTTGGAGCACGTGCGGGAGGAAAAGGAATTATTGAAGTATTTGTTGTGAGCCACTGGGAAGATGGTGATGCCATTCACTGAGATGCAGATTGTTGAGGAAGGATCCATTAGGGTGGGAGGATTCAAAAGTCTGGTCTTGGACATGTTCATTCTGAAAGCCACGGACAGTAGCAATGAGACATGCAGCAGAGGACCGTTTACCAAACAGTGACTGCAGCAATGGTTCCCCACGGCAGGTTTGAAGCCGTGTGGGGAGTGTAGCAGGACACTGGCAAGGACCTGCATATACGTGGCCAGCACTGTGGATGCCAAGGCATTGGCTCCTTTCAGGAGGACTCAAGGAAAAATGGAATCACAGTGGTTCGAAGGCCCAGACTCTGGAGGGTTCTCGCTCTCTCTCATGTATGTACAGTATTCTGCCACAAATACAGTAACAGTGAGATGACAGCAGCAGCACTGAGGCAGATAGGGGCAGAAGACTTCTCATAGGGTCCAAATAGCTACAAGGTCTCACTTGGGGTTTTGCCCCATTAATAGCCTCTGAGGCCAAGGGGGAAGGGGGGAAAATGATGTAATATTTATTTTTTTAAGAATTATTCTATTTTAACTTTATTTATTTATTAATTTGTTTATTTTGACCAGAGAAGGACAGAGTGAGAGAGAAAAAGAGAAAGTGAGAAAGCAAGTCACCAGGTCCGGGACACGAACTGCAGCTGGCCATGTGGGAATCCAGAGCCTTTAACTACGACACCACCTGCCAGACCCATTATGCAATATTTCTATCTGTTAAGTAAGGAAGATAGAGTAATCACAGTAATAAGAGCTAATCGTTTTTGGATATTTTTCTGTATATCACACACTGTACACATCACTTTACAAGTGCTGTCTCATTTAACCCTCACAATAACAGGAGACAGATGCCATCTTATAGATGAGGAAACTGAGATTTAGAAAGGTCGAGTAATTTTCTAGAGTCACATAACTTGTAAGTGGTTAAAAGGCAGAGACCAAGATTGAAATCCAGATAGTCTGACTCTAGAACCAGCTCTTCTGCTCTACCTCTAGCACACAGGTTCTGCCACCTTCGGATAAAATCACTTTTTACCTGTGAGTGAACATAGTACAGAGCACTCTTAAGAAGCCCTGGCGTGTTAATTCAGGCTGCCCTCAGGTCGCATCCGCTGGCTAACATTACATGGTGTAGTAGGCTGAAGGGTGCCTCCCACTCCCACCATGGATGTCCAGATAGCCATGTCCCGAATTCTGGAACCTGCGTCTGTTACAAGTACAACAAAGGGGATTTTGCAGATGTGATTAATTTGGAGATCCTGAAATGGGGAGATTGCCCTGGGTTGTCCAAGTGGGCCCAATGTAGCCATAAGTTCTTCTAGAAAGAAGATAAGGAAAGATGGAAGTAAAGGGACTGAGATTTCATGAGGATGTTCTGCTGCCGGCTTTGAAGATGGGGGAAAGGTCCATGAGCCAAAAAATACAGGAATACAGCTTAAAATGCTGGAAAAGTCAGGGAAATAGATTTCTCCCTAGAGCCTCCCTAAGGGAGCTTCCTGCTGCCATTGGGACTTACCCCAGTGAACCAATGTCAGACTTCTAACCTCCAGGACTACAGAGAACAAACCTTGTTGTTTTAAGCTGCCAGGTTTGTGATAATTACTGCAGCAGTAATAGAAAACCAATAAAGTGGGGAGCTATGGTGGGCATGGTAGCTACTGGATGATTACCTGGGGGAGCTCTAGATTGGCAAGGTGGCCAGAGTCCTGGACATAGTCAAGGGTAGGACAGTCTATGAGAAAAGGCTGAGACAAGGTCTCAAGCTGAGAATGGCTGTCATTTCTAGCACAGCTCACAGGAGGCTGTGCTTCTGGGAAGGTCAGGGTTTGATTTCCCACTATTCAAAGCAGCAATGAGTCAAAGCACCTGCTGCTGGTCTGATCCAGCTTTCTCAACGGCAAGATGTGACACACTTCCCCAGGTGAAATGGGAACCCAGGTGCTTTGGGATGGCACTAGTGTGGTTTGGATGTCCCCCACCCACAATTTATGTGTTGAGATTTGGTTGAGACAGGATTAAGAGGGTGAGAATTTAATTTAACTAAAGGTATGATTTGGGGTGGAGATTAAAATCAAGATGGGGCTCCCATGGACACTCGTGAGCTTACGAGGAGACAAAGTGTGCTCACATCCTGATCTTGTCTGCCTTGCCATGCGCTGTCCTCCACCGCAAGCGAGAAGACCCTCACCCGATGTTCTCTCGGCCTTGGGCCTCCAAAACCATGAAATAAATAAACCTCCATTCTCTATGCATTACCAGACTCAGGCATTTCTGTTATTAGCAACGCAGCAGACTAGAACGGGCACCTTGTCAGCACTCGCACCGCGCCTTGTACACAATGGGGCTCCCTTAAAGCTTGTTTTCTCCTGGCAGGGTGATTCAGAAACAAGGAGCACGTACCCATCTGCTCACACACATGCGTGTCTCAGGGTTGAGACAAGTACATTTCATTCTAGGTTTCTAAAGAAATTTAAAAGCTCAAAAGAAAATGAAACAAACCCAAACTTGAAATATTAAAGAGAATTGATTCTTAAGCAATGTGTGTCAGTTTTCACAGATGCCCAGGCATGAGCACTCCACCCAGAGAAGTGGAAACTGTCAACACTGACGCAAATGAGTTACCACTCTACCTGATTTATTATTGCCACTGGAATAACTGCTAACAGTTAAAATGATTTCTTTTTAAATGGACAATTCTGCAATTAACTGAAATGCCAATACGCTACCATTTCTAATCAGAGCAATCTAAATTTCTTTCTTTCTTTCTTCTTTTCTTTTTCCTTTTTTAGGTTTTTGCCACAGGGCATGTGCGCCTAAGAGAAACAGAGAGAGTCAGAGAGACGGAAAGTGAGTGAGAAATAATCCCCTGGCCTGGATGGCCATGCCGCATCCCTTTTCGTCTTGGAATTTTGGGCATGTCTGCACACGTACCCGATCTGATTTCCTTTCTTCCTTCCTTCCTTCTTTCCTTTTTTTTTTCCTTTCTTCTTTCTTTTTGGGAGAGATTTTTGCTCTAAAGTGTGTGTACTCATAAGAGACACAGAGACAGAGAGACAGAAAGTAAGAAATCACCCCCCGGAGGGATGGCTACACCACAGTTCCCTCTCCTCCACTCTCCTCTAGCAATTTTGGGCACAAACACACACACAACCCTAGCGTGAGTTTCAAGATGCTGGATCCAGGACTCAAATTGCAGTCAAGCATATGGGAATCCAGCACCTTTACCACCATGCCACCTGCTGGCCTCTTTTGCGTGTGATCTTCAAGCCCATGGTTCTGGACTGGAACCATGGTCGGCCATGTGGGAATCTAGCACCATAATCACCACACTACCTGCTGGCCCTGACAATCTAAATTTCTTAAAGTTGGTCCTTCAAAAGTTCTTCCCAAGGGAACCAGCAGTTAGCATAATGGCTATGTCGCTGGACTCCCATGTAGTCGACTGCAGTTCACGTCCTGGACCCAGTGGCTTAAACTCACGCCGGGAGCGTGTGCGTGCGTGCCCAAGATCCCGAGAGGAGAATGGAGAAGAAGGGATTACGGTGTGGCCATCCCCCCTGGGGGGTGATTTCTCGCTTTCTGTCTCTCTGTCTCCATCTGTCTGGCGAGCGCACGCGCCCTATAGCAAAAACCTCTAAAAAAAAAAGTTCTTCCCAAAAGACTGGGAGTGTGGCTTGATTTGCATTATTCACAGAATGACATTTCAGAATTTCAGAGTTATGAGGGTCCTTAGAGAGTTCCACTTGTCCTTGATTTGAATGATGCTAGGGCAGAACGTAATGGTTTTGGGCCCATAGTCAGCAGGATTTACACATCAAACACTGGAGACAATGTCAGTTTTATTATTGACTTTTTTTCTGATTATAAATTCAGTGTATGCTATTGAAAAAAATTTAGGAAGGCACAAGAGTATGCTATAAGAAAATGCAAACCACCCATAATAGAATCACTCAGATATAGAGCGATTAGCATCTTATTGCATTTTAAAATGCATTTTATTTCTAGACAATTTTTAAGTCATCTACAAGAAGACTTCAAAAAGTTTGTGGAAATATGGAATTGAAATACGAGTTTATTGGGGCCAGCAGATGGCATGATGGCTATGTTGCTAAACTCCCAAATAGTTGACTGTGGTTCAAGTACCAGAACCAGCAGCTTAAAACTCACACCAGGTGCATATGGATGCATGTCCAAAATCCTTAGAGAAGAATGGAGGAGAAGCGATTGCAGTGTGACAATCTCCCCCCAAGGGGTGATTTCTCGCTCTCTGTCTCTCTGGTGAGCACATGTGCCCTATAGCAAAAATTCTTCTCAAAAAAAGAGAGAAAGAGAGAAAGAGAGAGAGAGATAAAGAAAGGAAGAAAGGAAGAAAGAGAGAGAGAGAGAGAGGGAGAGAGAGAAAGGAAGGAAGGAAGGAAGGAAGGAAGGAAGGAAGGAAGGAAGGAAGGAAGGAAGGGAGAGTTCATTTTGGTGCCAAAATTTTTGACATCTATGCCCACTTTTTTCTTTTTCTTTTTTCCTTTTTTTTTTTTTTTTTTTTTTTTAAATAATTTTGCCAGAGGTTGCATGCACTTGCCAGAAAGAGAGCAATAGAAGAACAGAGCAAAAGAAAGCACCCTTCACGGGGCATAGTCACAATGCAATACCTCCTCCTCCATTTTCTCATCCTATCAGGACTTTATGCATGCACACTCACACGCCCAGTGTGTTTTCCAAACCACTGGGTCCAGGATTCAAATCACACAGTCGCCTCCCTTAACCACTAGGCCATGGGGCCAACTCCTAGATTTTTCTTAGTATGTGATTTTTATGAACTTTTTGAAACCCCTCAATACAAAAATGTGTTTGCATTTTCTTTTTATAAAATCCAGGGTGTACTAAAAAAATACAATTTTTCATTATATTACACATTCTCCCAAGTCCTTAAATATTTTTTAAAAATCTGATTTCTTGGCTGTGTCATGTGGATTTACTGTATTTTGTTAATTTTACATTATTGGATATTTAGGTTGCTTTCCTGAGTCTCAATAAAAAGTCTTGTACTAAGTGTTTGAGAAAATTTGTAATTATTTTACTAGCTAAATTCTTACAGTTAGAATTATGGGATTAGAGGCTAATAATTTTAAAAGTTGGAATACAGAAAGGTTGTAACAGTTTACATTCCCACAAAAACTGATACTGGCTATTGTTTAAATTGGAAGCTAAGACTCCAGAACAAATAGAAGACTCTAATGGTGATAATGAAAATATCAGAGCACAAGCAATCTACCTTTCTTGACTAGACATTACGGGAAATTTCTGCCAGTTTCATATTCCCAGGTAGATTTTTATTTTTGAATTTGCCAGCGTGCGTGTGTGCTCACCAGAGAGAAACAGAGAGGGAGTGGGTGAAAGCACTTTCCAATGAGGAATGGCTACGCTGCAATTCCTTCTTCTCCATTTCTCCATCCTGTTGTGATAAAACTTCAAACCTTTTAAAGTCCCTTGTCACGCACACACATGCACACACACATACCTGGTGTATATTTCAAGTTACCAGGCCCAAGATTTGAACCACATGGTCTCTGTGGGATCCAGTTCCCTTACCCACTAGACTACAGGGCTGGCTCCACAGGTAGATTTTTTTTTTTTAAGTTTTTTGTTGTTGTTGTTGCCATAGGGCACATGTACTCTCCACAGAGACAGAGAGAAGGAAAGTGAGAAATCACCGCCCCTGGGGTGGGGTGATGGCCATGCTCAATTCCTTCTCTTTCACTCTCCTCCTAGGACTTTGGGCACGCACGCACACACACCCAGCATGCTTTCAAGCTGCCAGGTCTGGAATTCCAACTGTGGTCAGCCATGTGGGATCCAGCACCTTAATCACATGTCACCTGCTGGCTCCACCACAGGTAGATTTTTTCAAAATTATTTATTTAATTTTATTTATTATGATGATTAAATTTGACCATAGAGACAGAGAGAGGGAGAGAGAGAGAGTGAGAAGGCAAGCAACTAAGAAAGCAAGTCCAAGATTCAAACTGTGGACAGCCATGTGGAAGTCCAGTATCTTAACCACCAAGCCAACTGCTGGCCCCCAGAGAGATTTGTTTTTAGACACAATGTTTTCTTTCTTCTTTCCTGGTGTATGTATGTGTGTATTTACAATGAGCATCTATTAACTTTTATAAGGAGAAAAATAAATCCTCAGTTCAAAATCACGAGGATAGGGGCCAGCAGATGGCGTAGCAGTTACATTGCTGGACTCCCACATGGTCAACCACAGTTCAAGTCCCAGACCTGGCGGCTTGAAGCTCACACCAGGTGTGTGTGAGTGCATGCCCGAGATCCTGGGAGGAGAATGGAGGAGAAGGGATTTCAGCATAGCCATCCCCCCTTGAGGGTGATTTCTCACTTCCCTCTCACTGACTCTCTCTCTCCCTGGTGAGCCCATGTGCCCCAGGGCAAAAAAAAAAGAGGATATGCCATTAACTCAATAGGTCTACTGATAAAGCTTGCTGAGTTATCATACCTATTTAAACACATCATTTTTTTTTTTAATGAGAAACACATCATTCTTTTTCTTTCTTAGAGTGATTTTTGCTATAAGGTGCGTACACTTGCCACAGAGGCAGAGAGAGAGACAGAGAGACAGAAAGCAAGAAATCAACCAGAGGGGGATGGCCATGCCACAATCCCTTCTCCTTCATTCTCATCTCGGGAGTTGGGGCATGCACACACATGTGCCCAGCATGAGTTTCAAGCTGCTGGGTCCAGCATGGTCAGCCATGTGGGAGTTCAGCGATGTAACTATTACACCACCTGCTGGTCCCAAAATACATCATTCTTAATAAAATATACAGAATATAATCAGATTATTTGCTTTACTTATGTATCCAATGGAACCAGTGCAAGATATTCTGTATTTATTTTTGCTCATTTAGTTTAGCTTACCACAGTTTTGTTTGTTTGTTTTTTAAGTTTGCTATAAGGCATGAAAGACAGAGAAAGGGAAAGAGACAGAGAAGGGAAAGTGAGAGAAAAGCACCTCTCAGGTGGTTTGGCCATACCACAATCCTTCCTCCTGCATTCTCCTTTTGGGATTTTGGGCACACACATGCTCCTTATGTTTTTCAAGCCACTGAGTCTGGGAATCGAACCACACAATTAGCTCAGGGTCCAGTGGCCTTACCCACCAGATCTCTGGCTGTCTCCCCTGATTTTTAACAGAAAGGAAAAAAACACATTGGCATAGTTATAAAGGCACTTAGGTCTTAGATAGTGCTGTTTGATTTTCTTTGCTTAAAATGGAGGAAAAAATATCTTTTTCTATTAAGAAAAGTGTTGAAAACCCCAAGCATTTGTGGGCCAGCCAGGTGGCATGATGTTTAAGGTGGTCGGATCCCACATAGCTGACTGAACAGTTTGGTCCCGGATGGGCAACTTGCAGAACAGGCTGGGTGCATGTGCATGTGTACCCCAAATTCCAAAGAAAATGGAGAAGGGTGTGTGGATATCTCTCTGGGGAGTAATTTCTCTCTCTCTCTTTCTCTTTCTCTCTCTCTTTTTCTCTCTCTCCCTCTCACATTCTGTGTGTCTCTCTCTGTGAAAGCATGTGACCTATAGCAAAAAATAAAAACCAAGCAAACAACCAACCAACCAAACCTCTCCTTTCCTTTTATAGTCTTCTATCTCTCTGTCATCTCTCTTTTCCATTTCTCTAGATTTTAGAAAGTAGTGTTTACTGGGGCCAGCAGGTGGTGTAGTGTCTAAGGCACTGAACTCCCACATGGCTGACTATGGTTTGAGTCCCAGACCTGGTGGCTTGCTTCTTCACTTTCTCTCTCTCTGTCTCTTTCTGCTGAGCACACATGCTCTATAGCAAAAATTTTAAAATGTAATAATAATAAATAAAATTAAATAATTATTTTTATAATTATTTATTTTTATATAATTATTTTTATAATTACTTATTATTATTTAATTTTGTCCAGAAAGAGAGAGAAAAGAAAAATGAGAAAACAAGCTGCCAGGGCCAGGACTTGGTAGCTCTAGCACCTTGACCATCACGCCAACTGCTGGTTCTAAAATTAAATAATTCTTTTTTTTTTTTTTGGAGAGGTTTTTGCTATAGGGCGCGTGCACTCGCCAGAAAGACAGAGAGAGACAGAGAGACAGAAAGCAAGAAATCACCCCCCGGGGGGATGGCCACGCCGCAATCCCTTTTCCTCCATTCTCCTCTCAGGATCTTGGGCATGCATGCACATGTGCCCGGAGTGAGTTTAAGCCACCAGGTCCAGGACACGAATCATGGTCAACTACATGGGAGTCCAGCAACATAGCCATTACGCCAATTGCTGGTCCCGAAATTAAATAATTCTAAAAAAAAAAAAAAAAAAAAAAAGGCAGTGTTTATCTGCTATGGTCTTTAACTCCACTTCCCATTTAGTTGCAACATGGCTCTGTCCCAACCATTCCACTAAACATGATTTGCACGTTTCCAGTGATCATATTTGCCAGTATTTTAGTGGACCTTTCTGCTGAATGTAATGCTGTGGACCACTCTTTCCTTCTTAAAATTCTCAAGTCTTGGCTTGGTGAACCATACTTTCCTAAGGTTCCTTAGACCTTTCTAACCATTTCTTCTTGGCCACTCTCATAAGCTCCTCCCCCCTGGCCACATGCGTCCTGATGTCCTTCCATGTCTTATCCCTACCTCTCTACCCCTTTTTATTATTATTATTTTTTTGGAGAGGTTTTTGCTATAGGGCGCGTGCGCTTGCCAGACAGAAACAGACAGAGAGACAGAAAGCGAGAAATCACCCCCTGGGGGGGTGGCCACGCCGCAATCCCTTCTTCTTCATTCTCCTCTTGGGATCTTGGGCACACACGCACATGCATCCAGCATGAGTTTAAGTCACCGGGTCTGGCACTCGAACCATGGTCGACTACATGGGAGTCCAGTGACATAGCCATTGCGCTAACTGCTGGTCCCGCTCTCTACTCCTTTTGCTCTACGTGTTCTCCCTGACAGATCCCACACACTCACAGTTGTAACAGCTACCTGAATGCTGAGTCTCCTAAACCTACACCTCCATCTGGGAGCTCACATCCACAAATCTAACTGCCTGCTCCACAGAGCCATTGTGATACAAGTTATTGTCTCCCAAATGTCCTCCTCCTCTCTGCGTGCTTGTCCTCCTCTCTTCTCTGTTGGCAGTGCTACTTAAAAACCCAAGTAGAAACCTGAGATACTGCTTTGACTCCTGTTGTATTGCCTCCAGTGAATCATGGGCTCCAAAATATCAAGTCATCCATGGTTCAATCCAAACATACAGTCACATTCCAAGAAACATAAGTCTGATGACAAAGCAATTGAAAAGCAACTCAGATCCATCCAGAGTTCTCACAGAGAGCACCAAGTCAGGAGACTCCTTACATAGTCAAACTTCTTAAAATCTGCTTCCCTGGCCTGTCTTTATGGACCCCATGCCTGATATTTTTGTTCACTTCTCACTCTCAACGAAGTTCCTCGAATTTCTCTGACACCATTTCTGCTTGGAAACTCAGCTTCTCCTTTCCAACTTTCTCTTACTGCTCTGACTGCCTCGGCCTTGCTTCTGCTTTACCACTTCCTCAGATTCTAAACACACACAAAGCCCTAGGTCTGATCCCAAATGCAATGTGGGGGGAGGGAGATAAATTAACATGATGTATAATTTAATATCTTTCCTTTTGTTCCTTTCAAACATTGCACCTGACCATATTGTGCCCTCAATATCTCTTGAATCTGTCCTTTTTCTTTCCAAACAATTTTCCTTTGTCCAGGGTTAGTGTCTCATTATCTCTCATCTGGACCACTCCACTAGGCCCCTAGGTTTCCTGCCTGCTCCAATATTGTTCTCTTCAGATCTCTTCTCCATTTGCTGCCCCGTGCTGTAATACAACAATCTAATTGCGTACCCTCCACTCTCATACATCTAACCCACTGGCTTCCCACTGTCTACAGCAGCTTTAGCAAAGATTTTCACCTCACAGGCCAACTCTAGTCATTTGGTCATAGCTTCCAGAGACCCCCGTTGAGGATTTAAATATCTGGCACCGGTAAGGGAAGAAATTAGTGGAAGCCTTATTTTGCAATTTGCTTTTTCTGACCATACAGTAGAAACCAAACTTTATCTTCTGGTACTATCTACCTCTCTCTGAACTGAACAGCGTCAATTCCCCTCCTACATCATTAGTTTGTGGAATCTGTGCTTTTGTCAAGGCGTTGTCCCTACATGGAATGCCCCCATCTGCCATCCATACTCCCTTCTCCTGGCAACTTTATCTCATTTTAAACTCAGGCCAGAATGCACACCCTCTTGTGAATCTTTAGCAACTACTACCCTCAACCAAAGTCAGGTCAAATGTTCCTTGGGTTTCCTCCTAGCTAAAATTTTCCTCTATCATGTTTCTGTCACATTATCTCTTTATGCATTGGCCTCCTCAACTAGTTTGTCAAAGTAGAAATAATTTCTTATTTAACTTGGAATAAATTTCTTTGGCTATCCAATTACAATGCCTGGCACTGAATAGGTCCTTGAAAAGGACTGATTAATAAACAAATGAATATATAGAGATTAAATATGGCCTCGTCCAATCCCACCTGAGGTGGAGTCTATTTCTCTACTTCCTCAAATCTGGATCCACCGGAGAATGATTTGACCAAAAGTATAAGAATTAAATGACTTTGTCCTGATTCTGGGTCAAACCTTTAAGAGGACTGGCAAATGCTAGTTCTTCCAGCTGCCAAGCCCAAACAACCTTAGAGGCTACATGTGAGGATAAGGATCACTGTGGCCGAGAGCCCCAGCTAGCTCCAGCCAGCATTCAGAAGCAATTTGCCAGCCGTGTGAATGAACCATCTTGAAAGTGGATCCTCGGTCCTCCATGAGCAGTGAGACACTCAAATGACACCAAGTGGAACAAAGATGAACTGTACTCATCAAGTCCTGACCAAATTGCAAGGTGGGATGAGGGGGATAATTTAATATGATTTATAATTTAATATCTTTCCTTTTGTTCCTCTCATATAATCAAACACTGCACCTGACCATATCATGTCCTATATATCAAATTGTAAAATAATAAACAAATGAGTGATTGTTTTTGTCTTAAGCCACAGTTTTAAGATGCTTTGTTTTACAGTACTAGATAAAACAAATGGTGTGATTCTGTTGGCTAAAATCTGAGTTCTTTGTCATGTCAACAATATTGCTTTCTTTCACTTAACTTCCCTGAACTTCAATATCCCCTTCTTCAATTTTTGATGATGTGCCTGGATGATTAGTTAGGATGATTTCTCCACATTAGAAAATGCTGTGAAAGGGCGAGCCCTATATTCTAGAGGCTAAGGGAGCAAGATCCCACATGGTCAACCTCAATTCAAATCCCAGCACCACTAACTTGAAACACATCAGGCCCATGTGTGCACATGTGACCAAAATCCCAACAGGACGAATGAATGGAGGAGAAGGGATTGCAACATTACCACGTCCCATTGAGGGGTACTTTCTCCCTCTCTCTCTTACTCTCTCTCTCTCTGTCTCTTTTTGGCAATCACATGCACCTTCTGGCAATTAAAAAAAAAAAGAAAAAGAAAAAGAAAGGAATTCTGAGTGACTCTTTTCAGGGACTAGGACAACTGAAAGTTTTCTGTCCAGATTTCACTCTCCTGCCCCTCAGATCTAACCAGGATCAGAGTAATCCTCATATTCCATGGAATCTGTTACGCAAAAGGAGAAAACTGGCACCACTTAGAGATTGCAGATCACCTCCTCCTGCATGCCTCTGAACTCTCAGATTTAACTTCAAACATTAGGGAAAAAGTATAATCATCAGATGACCAGAAACCACCGCAGAGGCACAAGAAATATGAGAAGCCAAGAAAATATCTCTCCCCAAAGTGAAAATAATAACTCCTCATCCTCCACAGACAATATAAGGAAATTATAGAAACATCAGATAACGAATTTAGAATATTTATAGTGACAAAGCTATCAGAGGTGCAAGAGAAGAGAGACAACAAACTCTAGAAGATGAAGGAGAAAAGAGTTCCAGGAGGTGAGGAAGTTCTAGCAAGATCTGAAAGAGGAAATATACACCATTTAAAAAGAATGAAATGGAGCTGTTAGAGATGAAGGTTGTAGTACAGGAAATCAAAACCTCCCTTGAAAGTATTAAAAGTAGATTAGCTCATGCAGAACACTGAATCTCAGATGTAGAAGATAGAACCTCTGACCTAGAAAAATTCACCAAAAAGACTGAGAAAATAATTCCTCAAAAATGAGAATAGTATATGAGTAACACTAGATACCATTAAATAGCCAAACATCCAGATCATTGGTATCCCAGAAGGTGAAGAAATAATAAAGGCATTGATAATCTATTCTATGAAATATTGAAATAAAATTTTCCAAGCCTAGAGGAGACATTCAAATATCCAAACCCAAGAAATACGAAGGACCCCATCATCCCAAGAAGATCTCCAAGACATACCATAACCAGATTGACCAAAACCACAGAGACAAGATACTAAAATTGGCAAGAGAGAAATGTCAAGTGACTTTCAAAGGATATCCCATCAGGCTATCGTTGGACCTCTCATTGGAAACAATGCAAGCAAGGAAAGAATGGGAAAATATGTTCGAAGTGTTAAGTGGAAAACAATTTCAGCCAAGAATACTATACTTGGCAAGCTTATCCTTCATATGGGAAGAAAAGACAAAAACATTGTCAGATAAACAAAACCTGAAAGAATTAACCAGCACCAGACCAGCTCTTCAAGAAATACTGAAGGCAGTGCTATACCAGGAAAACTAAAGTCAGACACACAGAAATAAGAATACAAAAGCAACCAAGAGAATGGCAACTTAATGGTAGGAACAAACTTGGAAAAATCAACAATAACTTTGAATGTTAACTTTCAGAATTTGGGACCAGCAGTTAGCGTAATGGCTATCTCGCTGGACTCCCATGTACTTGACTGAGGTTCGAGTCCTGGACCTGGTGGCTTTAACTCATACCAGGCACGTGTGTGTGCGTGCCCAAGATCCCGAGAGGAGAATGGAGGAGAAAGGATTGCGGTGTGGCCATCCCCCCTGGGGGGTGATTTCTCGCTTTCTCTCTGTCTTTCTCTGTCTTTCTGGTGAGCACATACACCCTATAGCAAAAACTTCTTAAAAAAATGAAATAAAAGAATTTAAATGGAAATATCAGACCACAGCAACATTGCAAATTCAATAGAAGAGAGATTAATCACAGGATACTGAACTGGTGAAATTGAATTTTACTACTTTTGACTAAAACATTACTGATTTTCTTCTGTGCTTTGTTGTCCAGATTTAAGGATTTTTGTCTTTTAAATTGTTGATAGTTCATACACCTACTGTTTGAACTAAATCCTTATTCCTGGCTTTAAGTCTTAAGCAAATTTCTCTTAGCATTTTTGATTTTGATGTATTAAAACTAAAACTGTTTTTCTTGAAACTAAAAAAATGCATTAAAAATACCTATTTAATGATTGCAGTAAGCTATATAGCCCCGGAAAGTGCTACTTTATAGTATGTTCATTCTACTCACTGAGGGTTATGCCTAAAGTCAGACATGTTTCGAGGATATGTATACATCAGCTGCGCTTACTATTGAAAGTATTTAGATTAATTAAGATCTTTAATGAATCAATAAAATGTGAAAAAAAAAAGACATGGAAAGCAGCTATAGATACCAGAGACAGTGGGAGGAGAGTGGGAAATGGCAGAGGGTGAGAGGTAGGGAATCAAGGGGGGATAAAAGTGAAATATATATAATAAACAAGAAATGGAAAATTACTTGTTGATGATAACACATATGGTAATATCCTTGATTGAGCCAATATTCAATGTATTGTGGATGGAAAATCTCATTTTGTATACTATAATGATGTACAGTGAATGAATGTAAATAAATAAATTTTAAGAAGAAAGAAAGAAAGAAAATGCTGTGGGAAAATAGACATATTTTATGTATGTAGTTTCTCTGTTTTCTGGATTGTTCATTGAGAATATAAACTTTTCAAAGATTTGTCTGAAAACCTACCAGGTTGCCCTTTGGTACAATCAACAGGAATTTAATAGAAATATAAAGGCACTTAAGAGCTTGCATATCTTTCCGACATCTTATTTTATTCAGGTCTGGTGGAGGTTGACTGTTTTCTAACTCAGTGAACGGACTTTTGTATAAAAGGTAATCTGTCTAAGGGCCAGCAGGTGGTTTAGTAGTTATGGGCTGGACTCCCACATTGCTGACTTAGGTTAGAGTCCTGAACCTGGTGACCTGAAAATCACACTGTGTGTATGCGCGAGCATGCCCAAAATCCCAGGAAGAGAAAGGAAGAGAAGGGAGTTTCTCTGTTTCTCTCCAGAGAGCACAAGTGCCCTATGGCAAAAACCTTAAAAAAAAAAAAGGGTGTCTAAAGTATCCAGCTGTATCTAAACTAGAACTGCCAACCACTTTTCTTCCTTTTTGAAGTACGCCAGCATACAGAGCTCTAAGGGTTGATAAGATATTCCCTGCTGTATGACCTTAGTAGAACGAAACTTTTCTTTTCTCAGAATTGCTTTTAAAAATGACCTTAAAAAAAAAAAAGACTTGGACAATAGTGTTAAGCTTTATTGGTCTGAAAAAGCCTTTGTATTCCTGTTTGAGTTCCATAAACAAACCACAACCCCGCTTGGATGTCTGCTTCCTTAGTAAGTGGCTAAGTTACAGCCAATCACAGCAGCCACTCTTCAGCCAATCACAGAAAGTCCACCCTTTGAACTGTGTTAATGCAGGCAAACATCAAGCTGTAACCAATCCAATTATTTTTCAAATTCATTCCCTCAAAGTCTAGTTCTCACACCTAGGAGGAAGGAAATTGTTTAGAATAGCTCTTTCCATGTTTTATAGTAAGCCACCTCTCAATTGTTTTTATTCACAATACTTCTGACACCAAAAATGTGGGTTTTTCCTCACACCAATCAATTCTCTAAGTCTTGGGACACCAACTTGGAGTCCTATAAGTCAATAGATTCAATTTTGACACTAACTACCCAGAGCTAGAGCACACTCCACAAGTTAAGGGCTTAATCTACAAGACTTCTCCCATCTGCAAATCTAGACCCCCTGTACTTCTGACCAATTAAATATAAAGTCAAGGGGTTGCTACAACATTCTCCTCAGGTTCAATCATTTGTCAGGACAGCTCACAGAACTCAGGAAAGTGCTTTAGTTACGATTACAAGTTTATTATAAATACAACTCAGGAGCAGCCAAATGGAAGAAATGCACAGGGCAAAAACAGGGTTAGTGTTTCCATGCCCCGTTTGGGTACATCTTCCTTCCATGATGTGTTAACTAACCTGGAATTTCTCCAAACCCTACTGTTCAGGGATTTTTACAGAGACTTCCCTATATAGGTATGATTGATCAAATCATTCATCATTGGTGATTGAACTTAATTCTAGTCCTTCTCTCTTCCTGGATGAGGGGGGAAGAAGCGGGCTTATAGTTCCAAATTTCTAACCATATGGATGATTCCTCTGGCAACTAGCCCCCACATATAGCTATCTGGGGACCCAACAAGAGTTACTCATTAGCATAAATTCAAGTGTGGTTGACAGGGGCTGGTTATAAATAACAAAGATACTCCTATCACTTCATCACCCAGGAAATTCCAAGGGTTTCAGTTCTATATAAAGAACTAAAGATAAATACAAAAAATATATGTCCTATTATTACACCATCTTTCTGAGTTTTCCATTTATAGCCTATTAACATAAACCCTCACCACCCCCAGAAACTTTCCCTTTCAAATAGAGATGCAGAATTTCTTGGGTAAAGATCTGCACTCTAAATTGAGAATTCACGGGGCTGGCAGGTAGCATGGTGGTTAAGGCACTGAACTCCCACATGATTGACTTCAGTTCGAGTCCCAGACCTGGCAGCTTGTTGTCACTTTCCTTCTCACTCTGTCTCTGTTTGGTCAAATATCAAAATAATAATAAATAAATAATTATTTTAAAAATACATCATCAGGTGCCAGCAGGTGGCACAGGGGTTAAGGCTCTGGATTCCCACGTGGTGGACCGCAGTTCGAGTTTCACACTTGGCAACTTGAAACTTACACCAGGCACATGTGCATGTGTGCCCAAAATCCTGAGAGGAGATTGGAGGAGAAAGGATTGTGGTATGGCCATTCCCCGGGGGGGGGGGGGGGGGGGGGGGCGGGTTTTCACTTTCTGTCTCTCTCTCTCTAGCAAGCACACGTACCCTATAGCAAAAATATCTCTCAACAAATAAATAAAAATAAATAAATAAGTAGAGAATTCATATTATCGTGCCTTTGGTAATACAAACTTTACACTCATTCAGCGAGTTAGTAAACATTTTTTCAGCACAACCTATATTCGGGCACTGTTCTGGATACTGGATACTTCAGGTTTGTTGTGAACCAGAGACAAAGTCTGTTTTTATGGAGATTAAATGTAATGATCCAGTTCATTAAAAATTAGTAAATGTGACAATCTCAGATATAGTTGTGAGGAAAATATAACCCAGCAATGTTCTGGAAAATGTCTGGAGAACTACTATAGGTTTGGCGCCAAAGGAAAGCATTCTGACATGGAGCATACACAGGTAAGCCATCCCTCTCATCCCCAGCCTGGTATGACAAGGTGGGAGTAAGAAAAACAAGAACTATTCTATGTAGTGTGCTATCAGTCCTCAATGGCAGGAGGAATGGGAAATAATCTCAGGGAGATTCTTTGATTTCTCTCCATCCTCCATTGATAATCCTTAGACTTCCTGGGTTTGTGGCAGTATAACCTAATCTCTCCAGTCCTTTTTAGAAAATAATTATTGCATTGTATTGTATTGTATTTATTTATTTATTTTAATTTAACCAGAGAGGGACAGAGTGAGAGAGAGCAAGAGTGAGAGGAGGGGTGTGTGAGAAAGCAAGCTGCCAGGTCCAGTATTTGAACCATGGTCAGCTGTGTGGGAGTCCAGCATCTTAACCACCATACCACCTGCCGGCCTCTCTCTCCAGTATTTACATGGCTTTCTTTTTCTCTATGTCTTTCTGGCCAAATTTCCTTTTTTTTTTTTTTTTTTTTTTTTTTCATATTTTTGCCACAGGGTACATGCACTTGCCAGAGAGAGACAGAGAAAGTGAGACAGAGAGAGAAGGTGAGAAATCACCCCCCATGCCCAATCCTTTCTCCTCCATTCTCTCTAGGAATTTTGGACATGTGTAAATCTGCACCCAATGTGATTTTTAAGCCAGGTCCAGGACTCAAACCACAGTTAGCCGTGTGGAATTCCAATGCCTTGCCCACCACACCACCTGCTGGCCCAAAATTTCCCTCTTTTTATAAGGATATAAGGATCTCTTGACTAGGGACCCACTATAATCCAATATGACCTCATCTTAACTTGATTATGTAAAGAGAATTTCCCCCTTCACCCTCTAAAGAGTATTTAAATTTGCTGAAATAAACTAGCAACAGACAGACTAGCAAGGGAAAAAGCATACAAATGTACTAATATCCAAGTGCACAGGAGCCAAATAACGCATGAAAACTCAAAGAAAGGCTAAATAAATGATAGAAGTGGAAAGAGGGAAGACAGGAAGGTGTGGGATATGAGCAATTTCAAAGAAAGAATAAATTTTGTTTTTTGAGAGTTTTTTGCTGTAGGGCGTGTGTGCTGATCAGAAAGACAGAGAGAGACAGAGAGACAGAAAGTGAGAAATCATTCCCAGGGAGAATGGCCACACTGCAATCCCTTCTCCTACATTCTCCTCTCGGGATTTTGGGCACGCACGCACATGAACCCAGCGTGAGTTTAAGCCACCGGGTCCGGGACTCGAACCGCGGTCAACTACATGGGAGTCCAGTGACATAGCCATTACGCCAACTTCTGGTCCCAAGGAAGAATAAATATTTTTTAAGGGAGATAAGGGGCCCAGAGAATAAACAATAGCCTGAGACCAAGTTGACCTGGGCTCTGCGTGTGGGGTCTACTCTAGTCTTTCCTGTGAGTTAATCTTCTTTTGTTTCATAAGATTACAGGGAAAGGGCTTGAGACAACTGCATTTCTTCTGGATGAACTTTCTTTAGTTGGAAAATGGAATTTTATAGTGAGCTCCTACCTGTGCTTCAGGAGAAATGAAGGGGCAGAGGTAGGAAGCCAGCAGAAGGTCAGAAAGGCCTTAGTTCTGTGACTGCTTTTTTAGTGTAAAGTACTCAGCATGTGACGTGCCATACGTCAGGGTGTTGCTTTCTGAGTTCCCAAATTTACAACTACAAAGACCCAATGTCATGTTTACAGGTTCTGGGTAGGTACGACTGGAAGTAGGGGGACTACTATTCAACCAATGATAGCACCAACTGGAAATCTTATCCATGGTAAGAAATACAACCCAGTAAGTTGGCACCAGTGGGCAGTACAGAGGGAGATAATGTGTGGGGGTTTCCCAAGAGTCATGGCCTATGGATGCCAAGAGCGATTCTCTTTGCATATACAATTTTAAGTTTCTTCCAATGTTGTCAATTTTTCATGTTAACTTCAAGAGTTGAGTCCGATTTGTTAAACCACTAAAGCTCCCATGAACTGCTTCTTAAAATGGAGAGAGTAGTTGTGTTCATGATTAAGCAATGCTGTCTGAAAAGATCATGGCAGCCCAGAGAAGTGATAGCTGCACAGAAGAGTTGACCTTCCGTCTTGATCTGAGATGACAATGAAAGCCTGGGTGGCCTTAGAAAAGCTTAGAGAAAGAATCTCTAATGACACAGTGTTCATTCTCTGACTGAACAGGCATTCACTGGATGCCTGTCATGTGTCAAATACCATGTTAGCATTGGAGACAAAATAATGAGTAAAAGAAGATTGTCCCTGCTCCTGAGAATGTCACTGTCATCCAAGTAGGATAAGAACTTGAAGGGGGCTGTTTTAGTTATAATATAAAAAGGAACATGACCTCAGATAGCTAAGTTGAGGACTCATGCCTTATACTGATGATAAAGCAACCGAAGGCAAGAAAAAAAATGTTTGTTGATTCCCTTCTTCATGCCAGACACTATACTCAGCACTGGAATTCAGAGGTCACATTCTCCTTGCCCCTCCTCCTTTTGTTTCCCTTTTGATGCTTCATGAATTCTTTAGACACAACAGCTCTAGAAGACTTTAATGTCTCTCTGGTCTTCCCAATATGATTTCTTTGGTTGGTGTGTGTTATCGTTTGAATGTGTCCTCCAAAAATGCATGTGTTGAGATTTTCTTGTGACAGGATCAAGAGGGTTAATCCAACTATAGTATTGAAGATGGAGCCTTTTGGAGATTAGGATTAAGGTCATCAGGGTAAGACTCCCAGTGAGTTTGTAAGGAGGGAATGAGACTAGAATAGAGACTTGTCAATAGATAGGCATGTGTGCTCCTGCTCTCTCATCATGTGATGTCTGGATCTCACCAACAACAAGACCTCTTGACCTTGAACCTCCAAACCATGAGCTAAATAAACCCATATTCTTTTATTTATTTATTTATTTATTTGAGAGATTTTTGCTATAGGGCGCATGCGCTTGCCAGAAAGACAGAAAGAGACAGAGAGACAGAAAGCGAGAAATCTCTCCCCAGTGGGGATGGCCACGCAGCAATCCCTTCTCTTCCATTCCCCTCTCAGGATCTTGGGCACATGGGCACACGTGAGTTTAAGCCACTGGGTCTGGGACTCGAACTACGGTCGACTACATGGGAGTCCAGCGACATAGCCATTATGCTAACTGCTGATCCCTAAACCTCTATTCTTTATGAGTTACCCAGACTTGGGTATTTTCTGTTATTAGTAATAAAACAGACTATATGGAACAGTGTGCTTCAATGGGAAATAATCCTATAAATATTTATCAAATATCATATACTAGATTACTCAGTGTTCCTGTCTGAAATATCTCATATCAATATCTCAATGCCCCTCTCTTTAACTTCTATGTAAAATACTGTATCGTGGATCCATGGCTCAGCGCTGGAGGAGAAAGTGGTGCGGTTGTTACTCCGTTTGTGCCCACTGCTGGCTCCCAGAAGTGTGGAGAGGGGTCGCGGTCTGTGCAGCTGGCTGGCACTCACCTCCTCCCCCCACTCCATATGCCTTGGCGCCTTGTTCCCCTTCCTCAGGCCGCCGCTTACCTAGGGGTCTGTGCAAGTAATGGGAGGACCCCTCAACCTGGCTCATCAACAGAGCAAGAGCAGATCAATTATTAGCTGCAGGGAAATAAGACGAGGCTATTTCTTGTCACAGAAAGGCTGCGGTATGCCTTTCCGAAGCCATGAAGCTGACACAGTCTGAGCAGGCTCATTTATCACTGGAATTGCAAAGGGACAGCCACATGAAACAGTTTCTCCTCACCCAGGAGTGGTGGAAAAGGGCAAAGCGGGAGGAGAGGTGGAAAGCCCAGCAGAGCACTGACAGGCACGCAGCTGCCCAATCAGGCACCTCACAAACCCGCTGCTGAGGATGCTGAGTACCAGAGGCCCCTGCTGGCTCAGAAGTACAACCCTTCCACTGAGAGACACCCACCTAGAATCCAGGGAATCTTCAACAGAGACCCCGACACAGAGTTATTTTTACTTCAATGGAAGAATGATCCAGCAGAGCTGTAGGTTAGAAGCAAAGCCCCAAAAGATGATAAAACTTTTATAGAGGAGCAGGCCACCAAAACTGCAGGAGGCATAGTGGAATTCCTTGTGGGGAAGAATGAAAGATTAAGGAAAGAAAGCAGCTAAAGCCTGAAAAGGCCAGACTTAAAAGGTCCGGCAGAAAAACAGCTGGATGTAGATGCTGACTTTGTGGAGAAGACAGAGTTGTGGAGCTTGCCCCTACACTCGGAAACTGCCGCAGCCTCTTTACCTGGCAGAAGTTCGAGGCAGCACTGGGAAAGCCAAGGGCCTTCCAATACCCAGTCTTGTCCCTTTGGATTTTCCATCTCCAGAACTCCCCTCATGGAGCTCTCTGAGGATATTCTAGACGAACTTATGAATCATTAAAATGGAAGGCCACGAAAGAGGTGAAATGATGAAATAATACAGTAATACAGCTAATCTAGGGGAACAAAAGGGGGGGCATATACAGAGTTAATCCCAGAAGTGTTTCATCGTTGGGCATACCATGGTAGAAGAGATGTGGCCAGGACCTGGGAATAGTCACTGTGAAATGGATCATGGATCTGGTTCATTGACTCGAGCCAATGATCATAACCAGGCAGACACTAAACTGAGGCGCATTGTTTCCTGGTACAGACCAAATGGCTACCTGGAATAAGTTTTTCAAGCAACAGATATTTTTCTTATCTTCAGGGTTAAAGTATTTAAAAGTATGTTATGTGTAAATAATGCCATAAATGATAAAGCAAAGCCAACATAATATGGAGGCCTGAGGGCTGCCTTCTGTTTGAACATGGTTTCTATCATGCATTGACTGTGTGCATCTTGTTATGCACATTTTGTTTGTTTAAGGTGTAAGACACACACCTCTCTAGGTGAAACTATATGTGCCACACTTTGCACTACTTATAACATAATGATAACCTCAAGACTATCAGGAGAAATATTTAAATTTCCATTTTATGAAGAAAGAAATCAAATTATTAGTTACCCTTTAAAATAATTACAGTTTACATAATTAATCAGGGTGCATTTAAGTTCTAACTTCATTGTATAATGCATCATTGGAAAATGCCAAGAAAAATCCTTTCTTTTAATGGTGCTTGAGTGGAATGAATACTAGTTGGCAGCATTTGCTTATAAGAAATCAATAAAGTAATTGTGTTTTTTATTATTTTATTATTGGGGGGTGAGGTTTTTGCTACAGGGTGTGTGCACTTGCCAGAAAGACAGAGACAGAGAGATAGAAAGTGAGAAATCACCCCCCCCCACCCCCACCCCCCAAGGAAGGATGGCCATGCCGCAATCCTTTCTCCTCCATTCTCCTCTTGGGATCTTGGGCACGCACACACATGTGCCCAGTGTGAGTTTAAGCTACTGGGTCCGGGACTCGAACCGCAGTTGACTCCATGGGAGTCCAGCGACATAGCCATTACACCAACTGCTGGCCCCAGTAATTGTGTTTTACTTAAAAATACTATGTCATTAGACAAAAACACACAGCACTATGTCTGGGACAAAGTGAACATTCATTCACTTACTAAGCAACTACTATATGCTTTAGGACTATGATAGTTACTGACTACATGTTAGTTTCCTTTTCTTTCCTAAATAAGTATTGCTTATTTGCTTGCTTGCTAAATCAATGAGTTTAGTATAAAAAAATGAAGTTCTAATAAGTAGTCTCCCTATAATTTAGACAAAGAAAGAATTTCCATAGTTCAAAAGTTTCAGAAAAGTTATGCCTTCTCAAGATCTCCTAAGAATCCATCTCTAGGGCCAGCAGAGGCATGGTGGTTAAGATGCTGGACTCTCACGTGGTCAACTTTTTGAGTCCTGGACCTAGCAGTTTGTTTTCTCATTTCCCTCTGTCTCTTTCTGTCTCTCTCTGGTCCCCTATAGCAAATTATAATAATAATAAAAATAATAAATTAAATTAGTAATTCTTTAGGGAAAAAAATCCGTCTCCAGCTCTTAAATTCTGCATTTCCTTTTGGTCATAGTTTCTGTTGTGTAAGTTTCCTCTGTTCTTCCCTTTCTTGCCTTTTCCTTTAAATTACCATCGAAGAGTCTTCTGCTTACTATTCAGTTTGGTCAACCACATGCATTTTGTAATATTTATCTCCAAATAAAAGTGAGATGAGTAATTTACACCTAGTAAGAGTTTATAGAAGTGTGTCTAGACTATCACTTGTTAACGTATCTGATATGACTTGCCTCACTTTTCTTTTGCAATACAGGACGCATAGTATTTTGAGGAAAAAAGCATAGCTTGGTGAGACTACAGGCTTTGGAGTCAGGTCTGGCTTTGAGTCCCTACTCTTGGATCTACAGAGTGAAATAGGTGTTACTCAATATTTTTCAGGTGGATTCCATACTTAGGTTTTAGTGCTATACTGAGAATTAAAGCTACTTTATGATAATTGTCTGGCAAACACTAGGCACTTAATTCATGAAAGCTATTACTACTATTCTAGTCATGCCAGTAATCTGCATAAGCTCTTGGATCTATTTATGGTTGCTTCTGACATTTGCACTTTTGCCTCTTTAAAATCTGCTGTGAGTATACTTAAAAATATAAACCTAATATCTTCCAAATGTAAAAGAGAAAACAAAAATTAAGACTACACTACATGAAAGTGAGTGTGCCAGAATTCAAACTCTGCGATATTAAACAGATTAACTACCATGGGCTGTTGATGAGGTCATAAACCTAAAATAATTTGGCAGAGCTAAACCAGACTAGCACAAACAGACTTCTGAACTGGCACACAGCACGAAAGGTAGTTCTCCTTCTGTCCAAATATAGATGTTGACTCATGCAGTCTGGGTTAAATATCTGAGGAACAAGTGATATCATCCAAGGAGGCAGGGTGACATCATTCCGCAAATGTTTCTCATCTGTCTGGCTTTTTGGGATTAGACCTTTTTAGCTTCCATTTCTCATGATTTCCATCAGTTGCTCTTGTAACTACCCTCCTTGAGAGAGGCAACATCAGCTCTTACCTATCTTTAAATTTCCTGTAAAGTTTTAAGTATTTTCCCATGTCTGACACAGTATCTGGTTTCCATCCTGATCATTCCATTGAAACTGGTCTCCAAAGAGTCGCAAAAATAGTCAAGTTGCCCAATCCATTCGATTTCTTTCTTTTTTTTTTTTCCAGGAATGTCTATAGGTATTAAAACAATTAAGGACCAGCAGTTAGCGTAATGGCTATGTTGCTGGACTCCCACGTAGTCGACTGCAGTTTGAGTCCTGGACCCGGTGGCTTAAAACTCACGCTGGGTGCGTGTGCGTGCATGCCCAAGATCCCAAGAGGAGAAAGGAGGAGAAGGGATTGCGGCGTGGCCATCCCCACTGGGGGGTGATTTCTCACTTTCTGTCTCTCTGTCTCTCTCTGTCTGTCTGGTGAGCGCATGCGCCCTATAGCAAAAAAATTTGAAAGATCATTTCTTACAAGGAACTTCAAAAATATAGAAAAATTGAATTGAAGTGTAAGCTTATTATGGTGCAATTTAAAAAAATCCATGCAGGGACCAGCAGATGGTGTAATGGTTACATTGCTGGACTCCCACATAGTCAACCATGATTCAAGTCCCAGACGTGGTGGCTTAAACTCATCCCAGGCCCATTGCGTTTGTGCCCAAGATCCTGAGAGGAGAATGAAGGTGAAGGGATTGTAGTGTGGCCATCCGCCCTGCAGGGTGATTTTTCACTTTCTTTCTCTGTCTCTCTGGAGAGCCCATGCACCCTATAGCAAAAATCTCTCTAAAAACAAACAAACAAACAAACAAAACCAAAAACAACAACAAAAAAAACCCATGCATAGTTGTTTCATACTACTCTATGAACTTTTTGAAGACCTGGTATATGAGCCTCATTTCTTAGTTTCCTTTCCCAATTTCCCAACTCTCCAGAGCTATGATGCTACCCCTTCTCTCTAGTCACAAGCTCGCTAGACCAGTATATCTCCCAGCTGTCCCACACTCATTCACTGCCGTTACAAAACCTTCCCCCAAATGACACCTGGTCAGGTCACTGGCCCAACTAAGAACCTTCCGTTTCCTCTGTTGCTTTCAGGATAAAGCCCATACAATCTTAAAAGACAATTATATGCTTCATAACCTGGTCTTAGCAAATCCTTGGAGTTTCTTCTCCCCCACCAAGCCTCTCTGCCCCTGCTCATGCTGTTTCTCTCTCTACTCTCTGCCACCTACAAAAATCTTGCAAAGCCTACAGGATCCAATTCAAATGTCACTGCTGCAAAATCTTCCTTAGCACCTTCCTCACTGCTATCCTGGTAGAATTAGTGCCTTCCTCACAGTCTCCACAACATCTTTTTTATACAACCAGTGTAGCACATCCCACATCATAGTACTGTCTGTTCTGTACTTATCTGTGTGTTCCCTTAGATGATGATTTCTAGACAGCAGTGACATTACCATCTTTGTCTTATTATTCATACTATTCAGCATAGCACCTTGCAGATGATTACGTCATTAAGAAATGTTTCCCAGGCTGGCCCCATAGCCTAGTGGTTAAGGAAGCTGGATCCTACATGCCTAACTATGGTTTGCATCCTAGCCCCAGCAGCTTGGAAAAACTGCCAGGTGCATGTACATGCATGCTCAAAAAGGATGGAGATAAATGGAGACAGGTCTGTGGTGTGACCACACCATTGGGGAGTGCTTTCTCCTCTTCCTCTTTCTGCCTGGCAAGAACATGTACCCTTTCAGCAATTAAAAAAATAAATGTTTCAGGGCTGGCAGGTGGTGTGATGATTAAGGGCGCTGGGCTCCCACATAGCTGACTCCAGTTCAAGTCCCAGACCTGTTGGCTTGCTTTCTCACTCCCCCCACCACTCTGTCCCTCTCTGGTTAAATTAAAACAAATAAATAAATAAAGTTAAAATAATTCTTAAAAATAAATAAATGTTTTTTCCCCAAAGATCAGTCTTCTAATCAGATCCAGCTGCATACTACTAAAAACCCAAGAGAAAGGGGAAACACAGTCTCTCTTGTCAGCTCACGCTACATTAGGCCGTATGTACACTATTATGGCAAAGGACTTTCTCTTTTTCTATACATAATTAAACTGTGGGCAGAAAAAATAAAGGTGTTTCATGCTTTTTCATGCATAACCAACTCCCAGGTCAGCTAGATTCTAATGCAAAGTCATCAGAAAGAATCTGAATGTTTGACCTATTCTATAGGAATAAATGACACTTAATTGAGTTAACCCCTTTTACAACGTGTTATTTACTAAATTCCTTCTACAAGGAGATTAAATAGGACCTGGACATATGTTATAATAGATGCATGTAAGCTCTAATTTTGTTTGGCAAAATAAACAATACTTAAAACTAAGTCTTGGTGCCAGCAGATGGCATGGTGGTTAAGATGCTGGACTTCTGCATGGCTGACTGTGGTTTGAGTCCCAGACCTGGTGACTTGAAAATCACATTGGGCATGTGTGCATACATGCCCAAAATCCTGAGAAGAGAATGGAGGAGAACGGATCACAGTGCGGTCATCCCCACTCAGGTGTGTGTGTGTGATTGTGTGTGTGTCTTCTCACTTCCCCTCTCACTGTCTCTCTGGTGAGCATGTGTACTTTATGACAAAAACCTCCCAAAAAGCCTGAATTGGGCCAACAGGTGGCAAGATGGCTGGATCCCACATAGCTGACCGCACAGTTTGAGTTCCAGATCCAGCAGTTTGAAAAACACACTGACCAGGGCTGCCAGGTGGCATGGTGGTTAAGGCGCTGGACTCCCATATGACTAACCATGGTTTGAGTCCCAGACCTGATGGCTTGCTTTCTCACTCTCCCTCTCTCTCTCTCTCTCTGTCCCTCTCAGGTAAAATTGAATAATAATAATAATAATAAATACAACTAAATAAATATTTTTTTCAAGAGAGAGATTTTTGCTATAGCTCACCAGAGAGAGAGACAGAGACAGAAAGCGAGAAATCACCCCCCAGAGGGGATAGCCATGCCACAATCCCTTCTCTTCCATTCTCCTCTCAGGATTTTGGGCATACATACACACTTAAATAATTCTTTTAAAAAAGAAGGAAGAAAGAAGGAAGAAAAAGAAAAACATACTGACCATGTGCTTGTGTGTGTGACCAAAATCCCAAATGGAAGGAGAAATGGAGAAGGTGTAACCATTCCCTATTGGGGGGGAGGGTGCTCTTCCTCTTTCTCTCTCTCTCTCTCTCTCTCTCTCTCTCTGTGTGTGTGTGTGTGAGAGAGAGAGAGAGAGAGAGAGAATGTGTGTGTCTTTCTCTGGGGAGTATATACTTACATATTTATTTTCTCTGGCAAATAAAATAAATAACAAAAGACTAAGCCTGGATCAACTCAAATGTCCCATGCAGCCAAGCCAGATAGAAACAAGCCTCCTGTAGTGGCAGTGAATAGCACTGTCTTTCTACCTTCATCTACTCTGCTAGGTCAAGGTTTACTCCACCAGTGACCTCTGTACAGGAAGGAGGTTATTTTTGCTCAGGACTTCATGAAAGTAACAGAAAAATCTGTTGTGAATAACTGAACTTCCACTGCTTACTTAATAAGGGTGCATACGATTTATAATATATATTTCTCTCTATATATAAACTTCTATACATTTATATAAAAATAATGGATAACATATATTGAGTAACAGCATGCACATGTCAAGCGATGGATCAATACCTTATATAGATTTTCCCTTTTCCTCACAATGACCCTATGTGGTTGGAACTATTATTATTATTCCCATTTAATAGATGAGGAAACTGAAGGTCAGAAGGTAAGTTACCCCCCAATGTCACAGAGCTACTGAGCATGAGCTATAAGTTAAACGCTGATAACCCATAAGCAATGTGGCTGAAGAAATATGACCAATCAGGTTTTACTCTGCATTTATACATTTTTTTAAAGCCTATTTCTTGAGAGAAAGAGGTACCCTGACAGGACTCACCACAATGTGATCCCCTCCCCAGCCTCCCTTCCCAGCCAGCTAGGATCACAGGTGCACAAGGGTGAGCTCAACGTATTCAGGCCAACCCAGGGTCCAAACTGAGGTCTCCCACGTGGCTCCAGCCCAGCACGGCTGCACCCCATCACCACCACTGTGGCTAGGCCTGCTTATGCCCTTTTTCCAGCCTACTCATAACATTCTTAAGTCTTTAAGGACGAGTCTACCCATTATATCTACAGAAGAATTTATTCCTTTTTAAAGTGGAGGAGAAAATGAAAAATGGAGAGATGCTGAGGAAGGAAAATTGTATGAGTGTATGATGTTCTGCTCAAACTTCAGCTGATAGCCATATGTGGTAAGTGGTGGCTGTACTCAAAGCCTTGCAAATCCTTTACAGAGAATCTGGCTACATCATGGCAGAACAATACTCTTTGGTTGGGTCTCCTCTCTACTTTCCCAGGGGAGGGCTCTGTAGCTTGAAGTCCAGGGAACTTCAGGACAAGATAGTCGAGCACTATGCATTACTCCGTTTTATGGATGTTTGTTTTATGAGCTGACATTTCTCTTTTACTTTTACCAGTTTTATTTATACGCAAAAATGATCCCAGCCTGCTTTGAAGGGGGCAGCCAAAACATTACTTCTCTAACCCATCCTATTCTTAGCAGAAATCTTGAAAACAGTGCTATGCCTTTCTTCTGCCAAGATAGGATACTTGCAAATATTTCAACTACCAATTCTTTCTCTCTTTTTCTTTGAAGAGACTAGGTCTCGCTATGCTGCCCAGGCTACCTTGAACTCATGATCCTCTTGCCTCAGCCTCCTGAGTAGCTGGGATCACAGGCCTGCTCAACCACCAGTTCTTATTCTCCTGACATGATCAGCCTGATGCTGGGAAAGGCGGCCTCCTACATCCTGTCCCCGAGAGTAAGCATCACCATCTCTCAAACAAATCATTCAGAGGCTTCTACTTAAAATAGAATTTCAATAACCATTAAATACAAAAAGTAGTGCATTCTGTTAAATAAAATTGCATTTTAAAAAAATTGCTAGACAGCATGTGTGCTCATTAGAGAGAGAAAAGGAGAAGGAAAGTGAGAAAGCACCCCTCATGAGGGATAGTCATGCCATAATCCTTTCGTCAATGCTCCTTTTGGAATTTTGGGCACACACACACACACACACACACACACACACGCCCAGCACGTTTTTTAAACCACTGGGTCTGAGACTCAAACCACACAACCACCGTAATTGCTGGGCAACTGGCTGGTCACTAAAATTGTGTTTAAAAAAAATCTAGGGGGATTATTAACAATCACTAACAACGAGATGATGAAACGCAAAGCACTGGACACATACTGTAATGCTGAGTGTGCGGTAAAGCAGACATTCTCCTGGACTGCTGGTAGGAATATCAATGGATAAAACTTTTCATCGTGACAATTTGGCAATAGCTATTGAAATTATAATGCATTCATGGATGATTCATAAGTGATTCATTGAAGCATCATTTTGTAACAGTAAGATTATAGTCTAAATATTCATCAATAGGGTACATACAACGTAGACATAAAACAAGTGGAGAAAGTTCTTTTGGTGATATAGAAAGCTCTATTGATGATATAGAATTTCTAAACTGTGTGTGGGGGTGTGTGTATGAGTGTATGTGCATGTGTGTGTGCGTGTGTGTGTACAGTGGTGTGTTGGTAAGTATTCAACAACCAGCCCAAGTGTAATTCTATGAATGCTGGTTGACAAGTAAAGTGAAAATGAAACGACACATTCTGGAGCTTCCCTGGTGCATCCATGAGGAATGTGATGTCTATGCTGAATCAGATAATAACTTCAAATACTGGAAGGATATCTTCTGAATTTTTTATTCTCTTCACAATGATAAACTTTAAGGTTTAATTTACATAATTAACACTTTTATCATCATTTCAAAGTCTAGACAATCAACGAAAAAAATGAAAGTAAGTGTTGATTTGTGTCTTTTGTTGATTTCTGTGGTTGACGTACTCCCACAATAGCCAGTGTCAAGGCAGCAGTGTGCCATCACTGAATACAGGTCGGGAAGAGATGTACATACCTATACGCATATTATAGTTTCTCAACATATAGATGCATAGATGCAAATAACTTTAAGAGCACAGATAACAGCAGAATGCAGTAAAACAATTAGGAAATAATGAATTTTTAGTATTATTACTTTTTTTTTTTTAAGAGAGATTTTTGCTATAGGACACGTGCACTTGCCAGAGAGACACAAAGTGAGAATTCATCTCCCAAGGGGAATGGCCATGCCACAATTCCTTCTCCATTCTCCTCTCAGAATTTTGGGAATGCACACGTGCCTAGCATGAGTTTTAAGCCGCAGGTTCTGGGACTCGAACTAAGGTTGACTACATGGGAGTCCAGTGACATAACCACTACACCATCTGCTGGTCCTGTATTATTACCTTTTTAATAACTTGATTATAGGTTATTTTTTTCTTTTTATGTTTTTTTGTTTTTGTTTTTTGTTTTTATTGCCATAAGGCACATGTACTTGCCAGAAAGTGACAGAGAAACAAAGTGAAAAATCACTCCCTGGGGGGAAAGCCACATCACAGTCCTTGGTCCTCCAGTCTCCTCTTGGGATTCTGAACATGCATGTACACATGCTTGGTGTGATTTTCCATCCACTGGGCCCGGGACTCTAACCATAGTCGGCCATGTAAGAGTCCAGCACCTTAACCACTACATCATCTGCTCATCCCTAATTTATTTTTCAATATTAGCTATGTTTTATAACCAGCTCACAAATTTTCTATAAATTAAACAATAGACTCTCATGAGCTGGTATGAGTTGGAGCCAGCATATCATAGTATATATAATTAGACAAGGTTCCAGCAGGAAATAGAAACCACATTTCAATAAAAACATAAAGAAAAATTCATGAAGAAACTTTACAAAGGTATAAGCAAGGTTAAGGACACACAAAGAGATGATAAGTCTGTGAATACACAGAAAGCTATTGAATTGTATATTTGGAGTGAATAAATTGTATGGTATATAAATTACCTCTCTATTGAGTTGTTTTTACGTGAGAGAGAGAGACAGAGAGAAGGGGATACTGAGGTCCCCAGGAACTAGCAAAGCCCGGTGGTCATTACCACCCCTAGGCCTTATGGGTCAAGAAGAGGAACAGTGGTATCAGACCCTTGTGAGAGATGAAGACTCAAGAGGGGGTTTACCTGCCAAGAGCTGCGTTTACTAGAAGGACACATCCACGACCCCAGCTACAGCTGTGAAGCACGGAGGCTGGGAGGGAAGGGGGAAGAGTTCAGCCTTTCTCCTTTCTTGCCCATCAGTCTCCTCTTGAAGCCTCCTATTGACCTAACTCAACAGTAATTGAGAGGGCAAGGGAACTTTGATGATGTAACTACAGGGGTCAACGCTACACAGTGTGAATAGATGTGTAAGGGGTGGGTGAACAAAAATAGCCAGAGCACACATGTGCACACACACACACACACACAATTTGCTAATATGGTATATATAGAGAGAATATCTTCAGAAGAAACACAAGAAAATTGTTAACACTGGTTGGCTTCAGGGAAGGAGAAAGACGGAAGGATGTAGACTTTTCACTCTACAACGTTTTGTACCTTTTGAATTTTGAATGATGTGAATACATTACTTATTTCAAAAATGACATTACATTTGAATTTTTTAAGTGATAATGAAACAAAAAATGAGTAAGTTTATGATAGTCATTAAGGCTGGTCACAAATATCCTGCATTCTGTCCTTCCGAGCACACAGTCAGATTGTACAAGAGTTCTCTAACTCAGCTGCAGTTAGGTATGCCCGTGTGTCATATCTGACAAATGAAATACAAGCAGAACTAATGCATGTTACCCAGGCAGAAGCTTTAAAAACGGTGCATGTGTTGCCATCTTCTCCTTTTCCTGTCTCATGGATCATGGAAGCATCTATCCCTGGCAGATAGAGACTGCTAGCCAGAGCCATGATGCAGAAGGAGTAGACACCCTCCCTTCCACTACCTCTATACTACATTAGACAGGCAGCATGAGTGAGAAGTGGCCTTTGTTGTTTTAAGTGACTGGGATTGTGTTACACAGCCTATGCTAGCCTATCCTCACTGATATAAGACTGTACTGATGGGGCATGCAGGTGGTATAATGGTAAGGCGCTGGGCTCCCACATGTCTGACTATGGTTCAAGTCCCAGTTCTGGTGGCTTGCTTTTTCACTTTCTCTCTCTCTTGAATTAAAAAAACAGCAATAATAATAAATAAAATAAAACAATTCTTAAAAAAAGAGACTGTGCTGACTCCTGAAATTATTTATAAATCCAAAAATGTATGTTTTTAAGAATACTTGCATTTATTCTCTTGTATTAAAAATAATCTACATATTTAAATATTGATTATAGTGATTGTATAAATACTGACTTATGAATATCAAGCCTATTCTTTTTTTTTTTTTTTTTTTGGGAGAGGTTTTCGCTATAGGGCACGTGCGCTCGCCAGACAGAGAGAGACATAGAGACAGAAAGCGAGAAATCACCCCCCAGGGGGGATGGTCACGCCGCAATCCCTTCTCCTCCATTCTCCTCTCAGGATCTTGGGCACGCACGCACACGTGCCCGGTGTGAGTTTTAAGCCACCGGGTCCGGGACGCGAACCGCGGTCGACTACGTGGGAGTCTAGCAACATAGCCATTACGCTAACTGCTGGTTCCCAAGCCTATTCTTGCAACTTACATCAAAACTTCCAAAATAGTCACCTTTTGACAAAACAATTCTTTTTTTTTTTTTTAAGGTTTTTTTGCCTGGAGGCTGGCAGGTGACACAGTGGTTAATGTGCTAGATTCCCACATGGCTGACCATGGTTCAAGTCCCAGACCTGGTGGCTTGCTTTCTCACTTTCCCTTTCTCTCTCTCTCTGGTCAAATAGTAATAATAATAATAACAACAACAACAAATAAAATAAAAATAATTCTTTTAAAAAAAGTATTTTTGCCAGGACTAGAAGATGGCAATAATGGTTACATCACTGGATTCCCACATAGTCAACCATGGTTCTAGTTCCAGACCCAGCAGTTTAAAATTCACACCAGGCATATGTGTGTGTGTGCCCAAGATCCTGAGAGGAGAAAGGAGGAGAAGGGACTGCAGTGTGGCCAGCTCCCCCAGGGGTGATTTCTTGCTTTCTGTCTCTCTGTCTCTCCTGCAAGCACATGTGCCCTATAGAAAAAATTTCTCTTTAGGAAAAAAAAACTTTTTTTTTTTTTTGCCAAAGGGTATGTGCATTCACTGGAGAAAGACAGAGAGAGACACAGAGAGAGAGAGGGAAAGTGAGAAATCACCCCTCAGGGTGGATGGCCACACTCTAGTCTCTTCTCTATTCTCCTCTTGAGATTTTAGGCATACACACACACACACACACACACACACACATGCAAGCCTGGAGTGATTTTCAAGTCGCCAGATGTGGGACTCAAACTGTGGAGTCGGTCATGTGGGATCCAATGTCTTTACCACCATACCACCTATTGATCCCCATGAAACAATTCTACTCTTGGAAATTAATACTAAAGAAATAATAAATAATAATGGCTAAATTTTATCGAGCAGTTATTTATGTACCAGGCACTATTCTAAATGCTTTGTACAAATTAATTTCAAATACCTATAACAATCCCATGATATTATATATGGTCTATTAATATTATTATTATTATTACACTTTTACACAAGAAAATGGAGGCATAAAAGAGGTAAGGAACTCATGAAAAATTATATAAGTAACAAGTCAGACAGGATTTTAATTCATCAGCCTGTCTCCAGAAACTGTGTGGTTTTATTTTGTTTTGTTTTGTTTTGTTTTGTTTAGAGAGAGATTTTTGCTAAAGGACGCATGTGCTCGCCAGAGAGACAGAGACAGAGAGATAGAAAGCAAGAAATCACCCCCTATGTGGGATGGCCATGCTGCAATCCTTTCTCTTCCATTCTCCTCTCAAGAATTTAGTCATGCACACACACACGCCCAGTGTTAGTTTAAGCTGCTGGGTCTAGGACTCGATTACATGGGAGTCCAGTGATGTAACCATTATACCATCTGCTGGTCCCCAGAACCTGTGTTTTTAAACCACTATGATATATTTCACTGCTATTTCTTAAATAACTTCAGGTATGTAAATCATAGCAGTGCTTTAGTACAAAACTGGGAAACAAACTTAGTGGGAGAAGGGTTGAATCAATTGCAGTAGTAGGATATGATAAAACAATAGGGGTCAACAGGTGATGTGGTGGTTAAGGCACTAGACTCCCATATGGCTGACCAAGGTCTGAGTCCTAGACTCAGTGGTTTGAAACTCATGCCAGGCATGTGTGCATGCCTCCCCAATATCCACAGAGGAGAATGGAAGAGAAGAGATTGCAGCGTGGCCCTCACCCCTGGGGGTAAGGGTGTGATTTCTCACTTTCTCTCTCTCTCACTGTCTTTCTCCCACTAGCACACAAGCCCTATGGCAAAAATCTTTTTTAAAAAGAAACAACTATAGGGACCAGCAGTTGGCGTAATGGCTATGTCGCTGGACTCCCATGTAGTCGACCGTGGTTTGAGTCCCAGACCTGGTGGCTTAAACCCACGTCGGGCGCATGTGCGTGCACGCCCAAGATCCCAAGAGAAGGATGGAGAAGAAGGGACTGTGGCGTGGCCATCCCCCCTGGGGGATGATTTCTCGCTTTTTGTTTCTCTGTCTCTCTCTGTCTTCCTGGTAAGTACATATGTCCTGTAGCAAAAACCTCTCCCCCCCAAAAAAAGAAACAACTACAAACATGCAGTCACTTTTTAAAAATTATAAACAGACACATGAAAAGATGTTTACAATACATAGGGTACAAGCTAGTAAGTAAAAAAAGTCTAGTCCCATTTTGTAAAACTTATACATGTACAGGGCCAATAGATGGCACAGTGGTTATGTAACTGGACTCCCACATGGCTGACAATGGTTCAAGTCCCAGACCCAGTGGCTTGAAAATCATACCAGGTGCATGTGTGTGCATGCCCAAGACCCCAGGAGGGATTGGAGGACAAGGGATTGTGGTGTGGCCATCTCCCTGGGAGGTGATTTCTCACTTTCCCTCTCACTGTTTCTGTCTCTCTGTCTCTCTTCAGCAAGTGCAAGTGCCCTATGACAAAAATCTTTTCTTTTTAAAGATATTTTTATTTACTTATTTCATTATATTTGTTACTATTATTTATGTTTTAATTTTACCAGAGAAAGACAGAGAGAGAAAGAGAGGGAAAGTGAGAAAGCAAAGCAAAGTTCTATCTTGCGTGTCAACTTAACATTCCATAGGTGTGGGTGGGTGGGTAGTTTTTATATCCTAAATACAAAGCATACTAAACGGCAGTTTGGAGTCACAGTCATGCATTTAATGTGTCTTGAATATTTTAAATTACTTCTATTATGTTTTTAGTAGTATTGTTTCCTAAAGAAAACTACTTTTTGATTGTTGCTCTCCCTGTCAGAATTGTGTGCACTCTGTAACATCTTTGGTTGTGGTAGTCCAATTTTCCTAATAATTTTGTTAATGTGCTATGACAGATTGAAAAATTTTTAAATTAATTTTATTTATTCATTCATTTACTTTAACTTGACCAGAAAGAAACACACAGAGAGAGAGAGAGAGAGAGAGAGGGAGAGAGAGAGAGAGAGAGAGAGAGAAAGTAAGCCGTCAGGTCTGGGACTCAAACCTTGGTTGCCCATGTGGGAGTGTCCAGCACCTTAACCACCATGCCATCTGCTGGTCCCTGGAAGATTGGAAATTTGAAGTATCTATTGTGTATGATACTAAATTGTGATTTGGTGGGACTTACATAACAGCTTTCAACATTTGAAGACAGTGGTTCTTGATATCCTCTTAAGGAAAATTTACCTACAAATTTGAAGGCTGGAATGTCACTGGAATAACTTAAAAAGAATCATTATACTTGGCTTTTTAACTTTTTGGTACATATGCTAAGAATTGGGTACAAATTGAAATGTCTGTACTGATCCTTGACACAACCAATAAATCTCAATTACAAAAGAGAAAAAAAAAAAAAAAACAGAAAAGAACATTTACACCTGGCTAGTGAAATCTAGCATGCACTTTTCTTCTAAGTGCCTACATGTATTTTTTTAATTTTCTGTAACAACATACATTCTGTATTTTAAAGTCCCACACAAAGATTCTGAACCGAGTTTGCTGCAGTTATTTTATTTTGGTAAGCAGTCTCAGGAAATAGGTATGGGGATGTAGAAGAGTGAAATGTGGGAAGAAAAGCCAAATCTAGAGGATGTTATAAAAGCTGATTACCAGGTGGGAAAATAAGATGCTCCCTCCAGAAATCCCCCCAAAGAGTCACGTAGAATAGACCTCACAAATGTCTGCGCAAGTGACATAAGCTAGGAAGATGTGGGGCCAGCAGGTGATGTGGTGGTTGAGGTGCTGGACTCCTACATGGCCAACCATGGTTTGAGTCCCAGATCTGGTGACTTGAAACTCATACTGGATACATGTGCGTGTGTGCCTCCACTCTCCGAGAGGAGCGTGGAGGAGAAGGGATTGCAGAGTGGTCATAGCCCTGAGGGGTGATTTCTCACTTTCCCTCTCTTTGTGTCTGTCTCTCTTTCTCTCTCTTTCTCCCTGGTGAGTGCATGTGCCCTGTGTGTGGAGAGGGGATGGGGGTGGGGGTAACTAAAAAAAAAGTAGGAAGGTTTATCCTTGTCCCCTTCCCCATTGGCCAAGGGTGTTAAGACACATCCATTTCCAAGTTTTCAGAAGGGCTGAGAAGGTCCCTTCAGGTGTCCCACTGGCTTCAGCAGAAAAGTCTCAGGGCAGAAAACATGAGCTTTTCAGAGCAGCTGCAGTGAGCTGCAAGAAGGTAACTGGAGTGAAACAGGGACATCAGGACCAGCAGTTAACGTAATGGCTATGTCGCTGGACTCCCATGGAGTCAACTGTGGTTCGAGTCCCGGACCCAGTGGCTTAAACTCACGCTGGGCATGTGTGCATGCGTACCCAAGATCCTGAGAGGAGAATGGAGGAGAAGGGATTGTGGTGTGGCCATCCCCCCTGGGGGGTGATCTCTCGCTTTCTATCTCTCTGTCTCTCTCTCTCTGTCTGGCAAGCGTACGCACCCTATAGCAAAAAAAACTTCTTAAAAAACAAAACAAAACAGGGACATCAAGAGGAGAGTATGTGTGAGCCTTCTGTGGCACTGTGTGATGTTCAGAGACTGAAATAACGAGTTCCTTCAGTCAGGACTCTATTGTCAGTTAGAATGTGGTAAGATTCAAGTTTTATTTGTAAAATCTTTAAAGTTTATTTTCCTTCTGTTTAATTTGCCAGAAGGCACATGTTCTGGCCAGAGTGAGAGACGGAGTCACAGAGAAAGGGAGAAAGAAAGCACTCCCCATGTCCAACCGCAATCAACTGCATGGGAGTCCAGCAACATAGCCATTGTGCCAGCTGCTGGTTCCAAAACTGATTATTATCTTATGGTGAGTTATAAATGCTTTAGAGTGCATAAATTACATTGTGTTAAATCCTGAGGTGTAGAATGCTTAATCCATGTTTACAATTTGAACATCTGCCACCAAACTAGAGTGATATTCAACAACTGCTGTATTATTATTGTCTATGTTTTCTTGTACTCCTCCTGCCTGAGATTAAGAGAGATTTCCCTGAATTTGTCTTGTTTATTTGCAGATTGGGGTTTCCTTGATGATATTTGGAGTTTAATTTTCTGATATTTTGAAGTGAATGTGTTAAAGTGGGGTAACTTCCCAAGGGGTTCACGGGCATTTCAATAAGTGAATATTTAAGGCTGCCTGGGTAACTAAAAAGTCAAAACTAAGTGTGTCCTGGGGCTCTGGGCTTTCTCTGCCATGCTGTGGATTTAGGAGAAACAGAAGGAATCGGCTGTGAAACTCCACTAAGGATGTGCAGTGCTTACGCACTGAGGAACTATTGATACATTTGCTGTGGGAAAGGGAGACAGCTGCAAGTACTGCAAGACAAAAAACTGTAATCAGGATTCATGAGTAACTACCCAATAACTTGAAAACAGATGAAGAATGTACACTTTCAGAAAATATAAATTAATGGGGCCAGCAGTTAGCATAATGGCTATGTCACTGGACTCCCACGTAGTCGACCGCGGTTCAAGTCCAGACCCGGTGGCTTAAACTCACGCCAGGTGCGTGTGCGTGCGTGCCCAAGATCCCAAGAGGAGAATGGAGGAGAAGGGATTGCAGTGTGGCCATCCCCCCTGGGGGGTGATTTCTCACTTTCTATCTCTCTGTCTCTCTCTGTCTTTCTAGCGAGCGCACGCGCCCTATAGCAAAAACCTCTCCAAAAAAAAAAAGAGAAAATATAAATCAATAAAACCAATTCCACAGTAAAAAAAAGGGGGAAAAAAAAAGAAAAAAAAAGCACCCCCCCCCCTTGGGACATGGTCAAGCAGCAATCCCTTTTCCTCCATTTTTTTTTTTTTTTGGAGAGGTTTTTCGCTATAGGGCGCGTGCGCTCGCCAGACAGACAGAAAGAGACATAGAGACAGAAAGCGAGAAATCACCCCCCAGGGGGGATGGTCACGCCGCAATCCCTTCTCCTCCATTCTCCTCTCGGGATCTTGGGCACGCACGCACACGCGCCCGGCGTGAGTTGTAAGCCACCGGGTCCGAGACGCGAACTGCGGTCGACTACGTGGGAGTCCAGCGACATAGCCATTACGCTAACTGCTGGTTCCCCCTTTTCCTCCATTTTTCATCCTTTTTGGAATTTTAAGTACTCATGCACATGTGTCTAGCATGTTTTTTCAAGCCAGTAGGTCTAGGACTCAAACGACGTAGTCGCCCAAGTGGGATCCACTCTCTTATCCACCAGTCCATGGGCATAGGCACTCACTGGAGAGAGTTATTATTTCCATGAGTGTGAGAGACAAAGAAAGAGAGAAACAGAGGGGGAGAAAGGAAGAAAAAGCACCCCCAACAGATGCCTGATGCGCCCCAGCATTAGCCAGCCCCAGATCATGGGCTCATGCAAACCTGGCGTGTTCAGGAAAGTCTCCAAATACAAACCCGGGACCATCCTGCCTGAGTGGCCTCACAGAGAATCATGTTTTACTGCTACAACACTCTGTTTTCCCAGGTCTTACTTTCTTTTAAAATAAGAATAACTGTAGTAGAGAATGCCAAATGAGAGCCTCTAAAACTGCTCACCTTTCCATTTGGCCAAGATAGTAAATAAAAATTCATATCACATCTCGGAGAAGCATGGCAGAGATTAGAGCCACGATTAAAGATTGAAAGGATACAGGTGTGGTGGTTTCTATTAGTTATCATTCTAACATCTACAAAAACCAGATGGTGGGTGATTACACAGTACTTGAGTTTAACAAAGAAGTAGCCCCAATTACAGCTGCTGTACTAGATGCAGGTCTTTATTACAGATCAACGTGGTCTCAAGTCTGTAGTGTGCAGCCACTCTCTTCCATACCAACCAAAAAAGAGGATTAAAAGCAGTTTACACTCACATGGGATGACCACAGTATGTATTCATGAGATTGCCCAGGATTATGTTAATCCCTCTCCCCCTTTTTTTGGCTACAGGGCACATGGGGCGGGGTGGGGCAGGAAGAGTGAGACAGCATCCCTCAGGGGGTGGCCACTACAGCAATCACTTCTCCTGCATTCTCCTCTCGCTATTTTGGGCATGCACACATAGACACCCCACGTGTTTTTCAAGCCACAGTATCTGGGAATTAAACCGCATGCTGAACCATGTGGGATCCAGCCACCTTAACCACCATACCACCTGCTGACCCCAATTTCTCACATTTTCTGACACAGGGAAATGTACCTTCTAGACATTCCACAAAAATTACGTTGGCCTTAGAGGATACTGATTTTTTTTTTTTTTTTTTTTTTGAGAGAGAGATTTTTGCTATAGGGTGTGTGCGCTCACTGCAGAGATAGAAAGACCAAGAGACAGAAAACTAGAAATCACCCCCCAAAAGGAGATGGCCATGCTGCAATCCCTTCTCCTCCATTCTCCTCTCAAGATTTTGGGCACACACGCACATGTGCCTGGCATGAGTTCCATTCAAGCTACCGAGTCTGGGACTTGAACCGTGGTTGACTACATGGGAGTCCATTACTCCATATGCTGGTCTCCAGAGGATATTTTTTAATGACCAAGATATGGCATGTAATCTAGATGCCTTGATGAGACATATATGAATACTATAAAGCTCCAGAAACCTGCCAAATTAATGCAGGACATGCACAGATGCTCCTTTCAAAGTAACGACAGGTATATTTTTCACTTCGTACCTTAAAGAAAGACACATGCTCTTGTTAGGCTTCTTTAGATTTTTGCTTGCAGAATATCCCACAATAAAATACACTGCTTCAGTCCACTTGTAAGGAGACTTGGACGGTTGCTAGCTTTAGCATGTAGTCCAGAGCGAGAGAAGGCCCTTCAACAGATCCGGTCTTCAGTAAAAGCAGTCTTGCTGCTTGAGCCAAACAGCACAGCAGATCCCACTGTAGGAGGGATATCTGTGGAAGAAAGAGATGTGAGTCCCTTGGCTAGTTCCAACAGGAAGATTACAGTAGAGATCCCCAGGGTTCTCAAAGCAACGCTATGACATCTGTTGTAAGGAACTATTTATCATTCGAAGCAGTTACCAGCAGGCTACAGGGTCCTGATACAGTCTGAGTCCCTTAGTATGGGACATCAAGGGACCACGTGGCCAGTCAGCTGATCCTGAGTTGGATGATCTCAAAGCTCTAGGTTACAAGGTTAGGTGGATCCAGTAGCAATCTTTTGTAAGAGAGAAGCAGTACACCAAGACTGTCCTCGAGCACATGCGTGAATCACACAAATAAGCTGATGGACGGTGGCCCAGACCTGTGACCTGTGATTCCCACTGCTGCAATGACGGCCATCTCTTCCCCAGCTCTCACTCTTGGCCTCATGGTGGTTCACCTAGGACCAGCTAATGAAGGAAGAAAAACCCGAGCTGAGTCATAGGTGGCTCAGCTTGGTGACATTGGTACAAGTTGATAAAGGCTGCAAAATTCCCTCTTAGGGTGACCTTAAAAGACAGTGGTAGGGGATCAGCAGATGGTATAATGGTTACGTCACTGGACTCCCACGTAGTTGACTGTGGTTTGAGTACCAGACCCAGCAGGTTAAAACACTAAGTGCACCGAGCACATGTGCGTATGTGCCCAAAATTCCCAGAGAAGGATGGAGGAGGAGAAGGGATTGCATTGTGGCCATCCACCCCCAACCCCCATCCTCGGGGTGTGTGGGTGATTTCTTGCTTTCTGTCTCTCTGTCTCTCTGGGTAGCATACACACCCTTTAGCAAAAATCTCTCTCTCTCTAAAGCAAAACAAAACAAAACAAAACAAAACAAAACAAAAAAAACAGTGGTGTGGGAGCCAGCAGGTGGCATGGTTGTTAAGGCACTGGACTCCCATATTGCTAACAGTAGTTTGAGGCCCAGACCTGGAGGCTTGAAAATCATGCCAGGGATTTCTGGGAGTGCGGCAAGGAGCTCTTGCATTCGGGCACTTCCTGCATGGCAGCTTTAGTTGCCTCGGTGGGGCCGCTCCTGTTGCTGAATCCTGCAGGAAGATAACAAGTTTCAGATGGAGGTGGAGCGCGTTCTCCAGTGCATAACCAAGCAACAAGAGCAAGAAAAACTTACTCCCGGAGTAATCTACGTGGGCCACCTACCTAGCGTACTTTATAAAACCCAGATCAATGCATGTTTCTCCCAGTTTGGCACTTTTACAAGATTTAGTCTGTCCAGAAGTAAAAGGACTGGAAACAGCAGACGTTATGCCTTTGTTGAGTTTGGGTCTGACGATGTTGCCAAGATCGCCAAGATCGTTGCTAAAACCATGAAGGACTATGTGTTTGGTAACATACTCCTGAAGTGTCATTTTGTATCACCTGAAAAAGTATGTAAAGAACTTGTCCAAAATTGGAATACTCCATTTCAACAGCCATCATACCCGGCAGTGGAACGGTATAATCAGGATTGGACACTTCTACAAAACCAGTGGATGGAGAAGCATTTTAAGAGGAAAGAAAAAGTACTCAGGAATAGATTAGCTTAAAAAGGAATTGATTATAATTTCCCTTCCTTGATTATACAGACAAGGAGGAAAAAACTTTCAGACACTGATTTTCATAAATCTATGAAGGGCCAGGTTTTACCTAAGAAGAAAAAAAAAATGGTTTCAGGCACTTCTCACACTCCTGAGAAGACCGTGGACAGCCAGGGTTCTACACCAGTTTGTACACCAACATTTTTGGAGAAATGAAAATCTGAAGTGGCTGAAATGAATGATGATGATAAAGATAATGAAATAGTTTTCAAATAGCCTGTACCCAGTGTAAAAGAAGAAACACAAGCGACTCAAATACCTAAATGTTCAGGGGGGGAAAAAAGACATAGAAAAAGTAATCAGTGATTCCAAATGTATTATGTAAATTTCTTCTAAAAATGTTATTATAGCTGATCTTTAATATGTACAATGAGATGCAACCGTTGACAAGATTTTCAGAGGAAAAATGCACTGGTTGTTCAAGTCAGTAAGGAAAGCAGTCCAGAATTTTGCCTGGCCTGTCCTTGCTGAAACACAGGGGATGTATAGCATCTGGCAGTGGCTGGGCTCACACTGCCTCTGTCCTCATCTCTTTCAGTTTTCTTTTCAGATTTTACAGCTCTTCTTACTTACTCTGCCTGAAAAGAAGGGTCACCACTAATTGCAGGTATAAGTACTCTACTGTAGCAGTTTTTGGCACCACCACATAGAGATCACCAGTCTTGCTTAAAAAATAGAAAAGAAAGAAAGAAAATCATGCCAGGCCCAAGTGTACATGTGCCCAAAATCCAAGGAGGAGAATGGAGTAGAAGGGATTATGGCGTGGCCATTCCCTGGGGGAGTGATTTCTTACTGTCCCTCTCACTGTCTCTTTGTTGATCTGCAGTGAGAGCACATGCCCTATGGCAAAAAAACACTAAAATAAATAAATAAAATTTTAATTTGTATTAAGTGTTTAAGTGATATGAATTTAAATTACACCATCAGGTTTTTTTGTTTTTGTTTTTGTATTTTATTATTAAGCAGTTGAGGCCAGCAGATGGCATGGTGGTTAAGGTGCTGAACTCCCATGTGGCTGACCACTGTTCAAGTACTAGACCCGGCAGCTTAAAAATCACCAGCCATGTGTGTGCCAAAGAACCTGGGAGGAAAACGGAGAAGAGACTGTGGTGAGACCATCCCCCTGGGGGGTGATTTCTTGCTTTCTCTCTCTTTGTCTCCCTCCAGCAAGCACTTCTGGCCTATGGCAAAAACCTAAAAATAAGCAGTTATCTGTCATTATTAACAATGTTGATATGAGAGAATAGAAGGGGAAGACTCCCAAAACCATATGGAAAACATTCATAAGAAGTAATAGACTCTTTGAGAATTCTATTATTATTGCTTCAGCAAGGAGTGAGTTGGTCAGTCTTGGCAAAACAACAAATAGGCAAATGGAAATAGCAGTACAATAGCATTTCAGAAACAGGCAAATGTGGCTTTGAGTCAATCCTCTGAGATTCACTGAATGTATGGCTTTGGAAAAGTATTTGACTTCTTTGAACCTGATTCCTCCTTTGTAAAATGAAGTTTTTATCTTTTTTAAAAAATGTATTTAACTTTTATTTATTTATTTACTTCTTTTTAAAATATTTATATATTTTTATTATTATTCATACATGAAATTGCTATACATCACTTAGATTGGGAAGAGACTTCACCCAGCATGATATATACCTCAGTCCAGCCCAGTTGATATCTTAATTAGATTTTTTTTTATTTTTAATTGACAGAGGGCATGTGCACTTGCCAGAGAAAGTCAGAGATAGAGAGGAGGAGAAACCACCCACAGATGTGGTGTGGTCACATCCCTTTTCCTCCATATCCCCATCCTGTTGGTATTCTGAGCATACATGCACATGTATCTGGCATATTTTTCAAGCCATTAGGGCTGGAATTTGGTAGGGCCATCTCTTTGACTAGGTTCTTTTTGTTTTGAGAAGTTTTGGCCTTAGGGAGCATGCATTCGTGGAGGGTGCGGGGGCAGTGGAGAGGAAGAGAGAGATATAGTGAGAGGGAAAGTAAGAAATCACCCCTGGATGAGATGGCCACACCACAATCCCTTCTCCATCCTCCTCCCAGGATCTTGGGCACACACGCACACACACATCCCATATGATTTTCAAGCTACCAGGGTTGGAACTTGAACCATTTCAGCCATATGGGAGTCCAGTAACAACTGTTATGTGATCTGCTGGCCCCTTGACTAGACTTTTTTTTTAAGAATTATTTTTATTTAATTTATCTTTTTGTTTTGTTTTGTTTTCAATTTTCTAAAGTGCATGTGCACTCACCAGAGAGAAACAGAGACAGGGAAAGAGAAAAAGTGAGAAAGCAAGCCACCAGGACCAGGACTCGAACCACAGTCAACCATGTGAGAGTCCAGTGCCTTAACCATTATGCCACCTGCTGGTCCTTTAATTAGGTTCTTAACAGGCCTATCAAGTAGAGTTGGCAGCCTGTGAGCTGCATAAAGTTATCTAATAGAGGAGGTAAGAAAAAACTCATGTCCCACTTGGGCTGAGATCACTAGGCAGCATCTACCATACAGAAGTATCTAGTTCTAAAAAAAAAAAAAAAAAAAAGAAACAAAACATTTAAGAGACCCAAAAATGAAAAATTATCAGTTGGGTATTATAATATCTTTGACTGGACTAATATACAGTGTATTCATGCTGTGAAACTTCATTTTGTATGCTGTAATGACATACGATGATTGAATGTAGAAATAAAAATTAAACATTAAAAGAAAAGGAAAAGAAATGTAAAGAAAAAAAAAGTACCTAGTTCTAATTTGCACAAGACCCCCTAAAGATGACTTCAGGCCTAGATGGTGTAAGAACTTCAGAAAGATCACATATACGGCCAGTAGGTAGATGGTGGTTAAGGCACTGGACTCCCACATGGCGGACCTTGACGCAATGGCTTGAAAAATCATGCGAGGTGCATGTGTGCATGCCCCAAATCCCAAGGGGAGACTGGAAGAGAAGAGACTGCAGCACGGCTATCCCCCCTGGAGGATGATTTCTCACTTTCCCTCTCTCTGTCTCTCTGGTGAGTATACACATCCTATGGCAAAAACCTTGAAGAAAAAAGAAAAGAACCACATTTATAAGCACTTAGAAGTAATAAATGGCAGTTGCTTTCTATTCTACTATCTCCAAGTCCATCAGTTATTGAAAACCTAAACTGGAAAAACAAATTAGAGCCCCAGCCCTGCATGATAAAGACAGTTACAACAGGAAGGTCAAGTCTCTTACAGAATCTGCTTCCCCCAGTCAACTGTAAAGAACACAAGGAGGGTAGCCATGATGGTACAACAATAACAGAATGCTCTGCAATGCTGGACCCATGTGGGAAAGTCCCAGGTTTGCATCCAAGGCACCACTGAGCACCTGAGCACTGCAGGCACGTGTGTGTGCCCATGAGCAAGGCTAGTTGAGACTGGGAGTGGATTACAGTGTATAGGCTATGCTTGGGTGGTTGTTTCTTCTCAAGAAATAGATTAACGAACTTTACTTTTATTTTTTAAAAAAGAAGAAGAAAAGGAAATAAAGAAAGAAAAAGGGGTAAGCTCATAGCACAGTGGTTAAGCCTTGTACATTGGGAGCCGGACCACACAAGACTGACCACAGTTCAAATCCCAGCTCCAGGGCTTGAAAAAACATGTGCCTGTGTGCATGTGTGCCCCAAAACCTGACAGAATGAAGAAATGGAGATAAAAGGGGGACCAGCAGATGGCGTAATGTTACATTGCTGGACTTCCACATGGCTGGCTGTGATTCAAGTCCTGGACCTGGCAGCTTGAAACTCACGTTGTGGTGTGTGTGTGTGTGTGTGTGTGTGTGTGTATGTGTGTGCCCAAAATCCCTAGAGGAGAAGGGATTGTGGTGTGACCATTCCCTCTGGGGGGTGAGTTCTCACTTTCTGTCTGTCTCTCTGTCTCTGTCTCTCTGGCCAGTGCATGCACCTTATAGCAAAAAATCCAAGAAAAAAAGGAATAGAGAAAAAAGGATTGCCATGTGACCCATTGGGGAATGATTTCTCTCTCCCGCTCTTGTAAGCATACGTGCCCTTTGACAATAAAAAAGGAAAAAGAACAGGGCAGGGATCTCAAGATGTCCTGGCACTTAGTGAACAATAAATATTTGCTGAATAAATAAATGGATCATTTTCTTTTCTTTTTTTTTTTTTAAACAAAGTTATAGTAATAAAAGCATCTCTGAAAATATTTGCTTGAATGCCTTGTGGAGTATTCCCTCTTCCATTAGTTTCGGAATGCCAGTTCTCAGATTGCATTTTCTGTCAGTTTTGAGGCCACTTACAGGATAAATCTAGGTCAATGTTCAAAGTATGTTGCTTCAACCATCTTAAATTTAGAAAGAAAATACTGAGAGAAACCAGGTAATAACTACCACACAGCTTTTTTAGACTTGTCCTTTGGTTTGCCATGTAATCAACCTATGTATTGATCAGCCTAGTGGAAGTGAAACTAAATTCTCATTTATGTTGTGACATTGATTAAATTAACAGCTTATTTATTTATTTTTTAGATTTCCATTGAGCCTGTCTCCTCATTTTCTTTTTTTTTTTTTTTTTTTTTCTTTTTTTTTGGAGAGGTTTTTGCTATAGGGCGCGTGCGCTCGCCAGACAGACAGAGAGAGACAGAGAGACAGAAAGCAGGAAATCACCCCCCAGGGGGGATGGCCACGCCGCAATCCCTTCTCCTCCATTCTCCTCTCGGGATCTTGGGCACGCACGCACACGCGCCTGGCGTGAGTTTAAGCCGCCGGGTCCGGGACTCGAACCACGGTCGACTACGTGGGAGTCCAGCGACATAGCCATTACGCTAACTGCTGGTCCCTCCTCATTTTCTTTTAGACTACGCCGAATGAGTTTGGTTCTTTAAACTAAGCTTGCTGAACATTATATGAATGATTGATGCAGAGAACAACTAAAACTGGGAGAAACTGCCTCTCGGACCTCTTCTGGTCCTATCCATACTCCTCCCCCTTCTTGAATGTGCAGTGGAGACTCAAACCGTGCTGTCACCATTAGCAGCATAGTGAAGTTCCAGAACGGTCCTCTTCAGTGGCAGAGAGGGGATGCAGCCCAGGTATCATGGGTACCAAGCATTCCCCTCAACAAAACTGTTCACTGGAATCCAACAAAATGATCTTTTTTGGCTCAAAACATTTAATTTTCCTTTCAGTGCTTCTGATTTAATATAATAGGTCTGAACTAGCTCTAAATACAATATGACGTGGTAAGACACAATACGCCTTCCTCCTGACGGTCCTTCACTGTTTGTACTCCCTCCCTACACCATCGCCTAGTTGAACTCCTCCCGTTCACCGAGTTCACCACTGACTAGGCTTATTAACCGGTGGGAATGGCATTGTACAGGTTGTGCCGATCGTTCAAACAGCACTGAGAATGCCAGGCCCTGGGACTGTGACAGCAAAGAGGAGCTGTAGCACGTGTCCCCACAGAAGGGCAGCTCCAGTGAGGACAAGAAGGGGCCTTTGTTCTTCCTCAGAACAACTAATCCCTCTTGTTAACTATGCCTGCCCTGCAATCCCAGAGACAGGAAGAGTTCTGTCCCTGGAGCGTTTCTTTCACCCCTCCTAACAGGGCTCTGAGTCTTTCTCTCTCTCTTTTTTTTTTCCCCAAGAATTACTTACTTAATTTTACTTATTATTATTATTTTAATTTGACCAGAGAGAAAGTGAGAAAGCAAACTGCCAGGTCTGAGACTCAAATTGCATTCAGGTATGTGGGAGTCCAACACCCCAACCACCATGCCACATGCTGGTCACCTTTCTCTGGTTTGAACTTCCTGTTTAATGCTGCTTTTAGGATAGACTGCTTTTAAATTAATACTGCTTTTTACATTTTATACTATATTTAAATTAATCTTCATACTCACTAACTTGAATGAAAAACACGCAGCATTACGTTGTTCTCCAGGAGAACAGGATTTCTTAGGGTTAGCTATACTAAAGCCCAGACAGCAAACTTCTGAGCAAACATTTAAAAGAGAACATCACTATAAATACAGTTTAAAAATTTTTTTTCTTTTCTTGTTAAGTGAATTATATTAACTGCATTTACTTTACTGTAAATGGTGAAAAGGAGAAGAAAAATGTTACCTTCTCCACGGTAATTATATTTTGGAAAGCTGCATTATAAAATCAGAAGAGATATGAATCTACTTGGTGTGTTTTTCAAGCTATTGGGGCTGTGATTCAAACCACAGTTGGCCATGTGGGATCCCATTCCCTATGCAGTGTACTTAACCACTGAGTTATGGGCCTGACCCTAAAAATTATGAATAAAAGTATAGTTATGGTTTGTGAATATTTAATCTCTCCTAATAGGAATCTCAAAGGAAAATGAAAAAAAAAATCAAGTTCCTTTAGCTAAATATAATCACAATATTCACAAACCTCAAATTTGCAAAATATTTTTAAAGAATTATTTATTTTTATTTAATATTATTTCTTTTTATTATTTTAAAATTTGTTATAGGGTGTGTGTGCTAAACAAAGACAGAGAGAGAGAAAGAAAGAGAGAGATAAGAAAAGTGAGAAAGCAATCCACCAGGTCTGGGACTTGAACTGCTATCAGCCATATGGGAATCCAGCACCCTAACCACTATGTCACCTGCTGGCTCCAAGCAAGATTTTTTTTAACCCATTACTTTAGATTACTTTAGGTACTGAAAGAGTTTCTTCCTTCCTTCCTTGCTTCCCTCCCTTCCTTCCCTCCCTTCCTCTCTCCCTCCTTTCTTTCTTTTTCTTTCTTTCTTTCTTTCTTTCTTTCTTTCTTTCTTTCTTTCTTTCTTCTTTCTTTCTTTCTTTCTTTCTTTCTTTCTTTCTTTCTTTCTTTCTTTCTTTCTTTCTTTCTTTCTTTCTTTCTCTCTTTCTCTCTCTCTCTCTCTCTCTCTCTCCTTCCTTCTTTCCTTCCTTCCTTCCTTCCTTCCTCCCTTCCTTCTTTCCTTCCTCCCTTCCTTCTTTCCTTTCTTACAGGACCTGTGTGCTTGCTGGAGAGAGAGAGGGAGAGACAGAGAGAGAGAGAGAGAGAGAAAGAAAGAGAAATCACCCCCCCAGGGGAAATGCCACCGCACCATCCCTTCTCCTCTAATCTCAGAATTTTGAGCATGCATGCACTTATGACCTAATTTTCAAGCCTTCAAGTCTCAGACTTGAGACACACAGTCAACCATGTGGGATCCAGCAGCCTTAACCACCATGTTACCTATTGGCTCAGCAATGAAAGGTATTTTAAACAATCTTGTATTTATCAGCTTAGGTATTTTAATCATTCGTTCTCAGCTTCATAGTTTACAAGAGTTGTAAAGAACTAGTTCAAGAGCCAGCGGGTGGCCAAAAAAAAAAAAAAAAAAAAAAGAATTAGTTCAATGGTGGTTTATGTTACATAACCAAACTTTTTTTTTTTTTTTTTTTTTTTTGAGACAGATTTTTGCTCTAGGGTGTGTGTGCTCACTGGAGAAACACAGAGAGACAGAGAGACAGAAAGCAAGAGACCACCCCTCAGGGGAGGGATGGTCATACTGCAATCCCTTCTCCATTCTCCTCTCAGGATTTTGGGCATGCATGCACATTTGCCTGGTGTGTTCGAAGCTACCAGATCTGGGACTTGAACCACTGTCAGCTACGTGGAAGTCCAGTGTCTTAACCACTATGCCACCTGATGGTCCCATATAGCCAAGCTTTTAAATAACTCATTACACTAAATTCAAAAACAAGTAGATATTCTGCAGGTAATATAATTTTTAATTAAGTTATTTTCAATCTAGCAAACATCAGAAATAGAAAACTTTAACTTTTTTTCCCTTTTTTTAGGTGTTTGCAATAGGGGCATGTGTGCTCATCAGAGATAAACAGAGAGTGACAAAGAAAGGGAAAGTGAGAAAGCACTTCCCAGCAGGGATGGACACACCGCAATCCCTTCTCCTCCACTCTCTTCTGGAGATTTTGGGCATGCACACATAAGCACCCAGCATGATTTTCAAGTCTCAGGGTCTAAGACTTGAACCATGGTCAGCCATGTGGAAACCCAGCTCCTTAACTACCAGGTCAACTACTGGCCTTTAATGTATTATTTATGAGGCAAGATATATAACTGCTTAAATTGGATACATATGCAAGAGTCAAAAAGAAAAATTATATACCATCATACCATTACAATCATTAGGGAGATTTTACTAGATCATTTCTGATTTTTCCCTTCAAGTATGAGTTTGTTTCTCAAACTGAGTTGTGGCTTTTTTCCAATCTCATGTGTGATTTAAGTAAAATCTTTGCAAAATGTCAACAGCGACATTTTTCCCCCTTTTTTAAAACCACTAGCGGATTATATTTCCTCTCTCATAACAGAAGCCACAATAAAACTGATATGATAGATTTTAAATGTGCAGACTTGTGGAAAGTCAGTTGATTTTTTTCTCCCCAAGAACCAAGAAATCAATTTCTGCCTCTCACTGAATCAACTGCTAACCCACTAATTCACACACTCTTTTTCATCATTAGAAATAGCTGTTTTAACTTTGCCAAATCTATGCAACTATCCTCTCTAGCTATCTTGCTTCTTTTGTACCTAAGAGGAATTCCCTATTGGATTGTTGAAAATGTTCTGTCTTGCTTCCTTTAAATTTGTTCTCAGGTTTAGACCAAAAACTAAAAAAAGACTGGGGGAAAGGTGTTTTTTCTTTTTAAACTTAAATAAGAGTTGTAAAAGATGTCAAAAATTTTACTTAGAAAACCTACCAACCAAGAATCTAGAGAAAGCTCAGAAACCTACGGAGGTTTAAAAGGAAAAAAAAAAAAAAAAAAAGGGAGAGAGAGAGAGAAAGAGAGGCCAAGGCAAAGCCTCTTTCTCTTGTAATCCAACTTCTCTATCCAGTGAAAGTTTCAATGTGGCTTTCTATTTCAAATCTTACACTATAAAGACATTTGATTAACTGTGGTACTAGGTTAAGGGTTAGGGTTAGAGTTAGGGTTAGGGTTGAGGGCCCTGGAATTCCACATGACTGACTGTGCTTCAAATCCTGGCTTGCTTTCTCACTTTCCCTCCCTCTCTTTCTCACTCTGTCCCTCTCTGATCAAATTAAAAAATAAATAAAGTTAAATAAAATAATTCTGTTTTTAAAAAAAGAAAACGAAAAGTGCATCAAAAACCCAAACAGCCTAACATTGATCTTTTAGAAGAATACTGCAGCAAAGTGAATAACTTACTCATTCTAAAGGTGAGAGGAACAACATTTCATCTTAACACATTTTCCTGATGAAAAGTGTTTCTGATAGGAAAATGCTGATAGGAAATGCTTATCACTGCTCACATCTGAGGTCAAGGAGTTTCATGCAGAAGGTTCACTGGACAGTGACCTTGGGAGACAGACCTGTGAAGACGTGAGGACAGCAGGATTGGGCAGAGGGAGAAGAGGGAGAAGTGATTGCAACCAGTTGATCCCACAGTCTGCCCTGGAGCTAGAATGGTTCTTTTAGAGATTTCCCAAATTGGGGGAAGGGGTTGGGCTTTTTTGTTCTTCCATCAGCCATAAGTGGGAGGGGCTATACCTTTGGATTAGGGCAGTCCCTGTGGCCATAGGTAATTTCAAGTGAGGAACGCACATGTGCGTCAATAGTCCCAGTGGCTTGGGAATGTATGCATTGACTCTGAAGATGGGATTGTGGTGCAGATCATAATAATACCCATGTTTTTACGGATGCATTTATGGTGGGACAGATTTCTTTCTTTGCAGTTTTCTACTCACCTAGTTACAGCCATTCCTGTCTTTTGCATATCTCTCCTATTCTTTCTCTTTGGTATTATTCACGTTTATATATTCAGATATCAATTTATACTTCCTCCATTTTACTATTACAGATGGTGTTTCTCTGACTCTTTATAGACCTGCTTTTCTAACTGTGTCTATTCTGTTAGAATGTGATTATTCCATAGTAACCTTTTCCTCATATAACCAATCTTTTTTTTGTTGTTATGAAAAAAAAAATCAGAGTATTAGTCTCCCTTTCAGCCTTCTCTACTTTCTATGAATTTTTCATCTAGAGAAATTCTTGGTTGTGAACAATAGAAAATAAATCTGGTTTGGTTTAGGAGAGAAAAAAAACTTGGAAGGGTATTATGTTGTAAAGTAGTAAGAAAGGTGAGAAGAAAAAAAAAAAAAACAGACCTGGGCAGGAACCTAGATAAAGCACAGCCAAGATCCTGTCCAGAATTATTTGTGTAAGAAGCCAACTGCACTGATCCTGTCGGAGAGACAGCTACGCTGAGGTGTCTACTGCCTTTGGACACTAACAGTCACATTCCTCAACTCAGGGTGCCTGTAGACACAGTAAGGTACCAATAATACAAATCCACACTCAGGTTACCACAGTTAAAGCAAAAGCCTGTAATCATGGGGGAGTTGGTTATTTCCGTCAACAAATCTGTCCTTTCTCTAACTCACAGAATCCTCAGGTTGGATTCCCTGGGATCTCTCCTTCGTTGGTTTCTGATTAGTTCCTGTCAATGGAGGGTGCTTTTTATAAAAGGCCTCTCTTGCTCACTGTCTCATGGACTTATTTCTGCCCTCTCACAGTATGATAGCCACCATCATGATTCAGCAAGAAAGCCCTCACCAGAGTCAGTCCCTTTTATTGAACTTCCTGGCCTCCAGAACTGTGAGCTAGGAAAATTATTTTCTTAGAAAACTACCCAGTTTGTAGTAGTCAGACACAGCATCAGAAAAAAGATTAAAACAACATAGTTTGGCAAATACCTAGAGTTGTTTCTCTTGTTCTGACTAAACACTGAAATATACAAACATGGTATTCTCCCCCTAGAAAACATATTAACCTCTTTTATAATGACAGTATCCTACATGGCATAGTTTAGTGAGTAAATATAAATGGCCTGAATACTCTTCATTTGTTTACTTTTTTCTAGATGACTTTTCTGTAAATAAGTACTTTGATTATTACAGTACTATTAGTCCTTGAATCATATTATAATTTCTGACTAAAGTATTACTTAAGTTACATACTCCATTGACATATTCCATCCAACAATTCTTATTGATGCCTATAAAATTGAATCAGATTTACTTTCTTTACTATCATTCTGTGTACTAATATATAGAGATAACTCTCAACCAACTCATTTATTTTTCAAGATAGTTTATATGCAGTAAGTGCATAAATCCTAAGTGTGCAGCCTAATGAACTTTTATATAAGCATCAACTAAAGATGTAGAACATCTATAGCATTCCTTTTTTTTTTTTTTTTTTTTTGAGAGGTTTTTGCTATAGGGCGTGTGGCCAGACAGACAGAGACAGAGAGATAGAAAGTGAGAAATCACCCCCCAGGGGGGAGGGCCACGCCGCAATTCCTTCTCCTCCATTCTCCTCTCGGGATCTTGGGCATGCACCCACACGCACCTGGCGTGAGTTTAAGCCACCAGGTCCGGGACTCGAACTGCAGTCGACTACATGGGAGTCCAGAGACATAACCTTTACGCTAACTGCTGGTCCCAACACCTATAGCATTCTTGATGCCACTCTGCCAATATTCCATTAATAATAATGATTTTTCCTAACTCTACCACAAATTAGTTCTGCTTGTTTTTGAACTTCATTTAAGTGGACTCTACAGTATATTTTTTTATGTTTGGATTTTCCAATATGTTATAAGCTTTATCTACATTATTTAATGCAGTAGCAGTTCATCCATTTTTTACTTCTACATTATTGTATCATTCTATTATTCATTCACAACTTATTTACCCATTTAACTCATGTTAGACAACTGAAGTAGTTTGGGTTTTTTGGTATTTTTTTTTCTTGAGGTTTTTGCCTTAGGGTATGTTCACTCACTGGCGAGAGAGAGAGACAGTGAGAGGGAAAATGAAAAATCACCCAATGAGGGGATGGCCATGCTGCAATCTCTTCTCCTCCCAGGATCTTGGGCACCCATGCACATGCACCTAGCATGAGTTTCAAGCCACTGGGTCTGGAACTAGAACCACAGGTGGCCATGTTGGTGTCCAGCAATGTAATTGTGACTTCATCTGTGTAGATCTAAGCTCAGCTGTTACACTGGTCTATTTGTCTACATTTGTACCAATATTATGATGTCTTAATTATTATAGCTTCAAATCAGTCTTGATTATTTGATAGTTTAAAGCCTCCAGTTTTACCCCCTCTATGATTGCTTTCTGTATTCCTGGCCTTTTGCATCTCTCTCTCTCTCTCTCTTGGTGTGTCTCTGTGTTTTTTTGTTTGTTTGTTTGCTTGTTTTTGCTTTTGTGTTCCCCCCAGAAAAAAATCTACTTCAGTTGAATACAGTGGTTGAAATGCTTGGGTTTAAGTGTACCATCTTTCTGAGATAAAGTTGTTTGGTAATACCTATCTTTGGAGGTGACATTTGAGCTTAGTACTTTATTAGAAAAAACCAGCTCAGCAAGGAATTAGAGCTCATGCTCTGGTTTCTTTTTTCATATAAAAAGAAATTATTCACCCTTGTGCAAAAATGCAAACAATGATTATGGGTATGGTATTATCTCAGTGAGTGAATGAGAGTATGTGTGGGATAGAAACACTCTCCAATCTGCCACATCCCAACTCAAGCAATTCAAGTTACACTTTAGTCAAAAATATGTAATATAAGGAATAATATTACTACTAATATAGAAGTGCTTCTTTACATAAGAAACAAGAACTAGAAAACAATAGAAAGCTAAAGAGATTTTGGGTGTTTGCATTTTCTAAATAAACTATGCCATAAAAATTCTATAGTTATAAAAGTCATTAATATGTTTTCGAGGAGGGGGGTAGGCAATACCATATTTGTCCCATTTGATCTTTATTTTTTTATTTCTTCCTTTTTGCCTTGTTTTACATCACATTATTATTATTCCGTTTTTATCCCTTATTAGCTTTTCCAGTAGTTTTATTGGGATATAATTTTTATAATATTTGTAAAATTTTTGCCAGACAGCATGGGCACTAGCTGAAGAGAGTGAAGTTTATGAGAGAGATAAGAGAGAGAGAAAGTGAGAAAGCATCCCCCATGGAGGATTGTCATGCCACAATCCCTTCTCCTCCACTTCTCCCTCCTTTTAGGATTTGATGTGCAGTGTGTTTCTCTTTTCCTTTTTTAAAAATTATTTATTTATTGTTATTATTTTTAAAAATTGGCTACAGGGTTCATGTCCTCACTAGAGAGAGACAAAAAGAGAGAGAGAAAGAAAGTGGGAAAGCAAGCTGCTAGATCCAGGACTCCAACCGAGGTAAGTCATGTTGAGATCCAATATCTTTTATTTATTTTTTGAGAGGTTTTTCGCTATAGGGCGCATGCGCTCGCCAGACAGACAGACAGACACATAGAGACAGAAAGCGAGAAATCACCCCCCAGGGGGGATGGTCACACCGCAATCCCTTCTCCTCCATTCTCCTCTCGGGATCTTGGGCACGCGCGCACACGCGCCCAGCGTGAGTTTTAAGCCACCGGGTCCGGGACGCAAACCACGGTCCACTACGTGGGAGTCCAGCGACATAGCCATTACGCTAACTGCTGGTTCCCCCGAGATCCAATATCTTAACCACCACACCACCGCCTAGCCCCATAGAACAGTGTTTTTCTTTTCTTTTCTTTTCTTTTCTTTTCTTTTCTTTTCCTTTTCTTTTCTTTTCTTTCTTTCTTTCTTTCTTTCTTTCTTTCTTTCTTTCTTTCTTTCTTTCTTTCTTTCTTTTCTTTTTTTTATTTTTAGAGAGAGATGTTTGCTGTAGGGCACATGCACTTGCCGGAGAGACAGAGAGACAGAAAGCAAGAAACCACCCCCCAGTGGGAATGGCCATACCTCAATCCCTTCTCCTCCATTCTTCTCTTGAAATATTGGGCACGCATGTATATGTGCCCAGTGTGAGTTTAAGCCGCCAGGTCCAGGACTTGAACCACAATCGACTACATGGAAGTCCAGTGATATAACCCTTATGTCAGCTGCTAATCCCAGAGCAGTGTATTTCAAGCCACTGGTCCTAGACTAGAACAGTGTAGTCGGTCATGTGGAATCTAGCTGTCTTAACCACCATACTACAGGCTGATTTACATACCATGCAATTCCTCCAGTTAAAGTATTCGTATGTATACAGAGTTCCACACCCATCACCACAATTGTACAACATTTTCATCACTACAGAAATTCTGCACCCCTTGGCCATCACCCTTCAATCCCCCATATTCACCAGCCCTAGATAACCACTCATTTACCTCCTGATTCTACAAATTTGCCTATTCTGTGCATTTTATATAAACATTTGGAAACATGCAAATAGTAGGTATGGGTATGGTATTATCTCAGTGAGTGAATGAGTGAGGGTATGTGTGGTATGGAAGACAGTAACAAAGGAAAAATAGAACTTCTTTTTCTAAAGAATTATTTTATTTAACTTTATTTTCATTACTATCTTTTAATTTGACCAGAGAGAGAGAGAGGGAAAGCAAGAGAGCAAGCCACCAGGTCTGGGACTCAAACCGCAGTTGGCCATGTGAGAGTCCAGCTCCTCTAACCATCATGCCACCTGCCAATCCCGAGTTGGAACTTTTTAAAAGTTTATTTATTTATTTATAATTAAAGAATTATTTATTTACTTATTGATTCCATTTGTTGTTATTACTTTTTATTTATTTATTTATTTTTACATTTTTCCACAAACATTTACTTTACATAGCAAAAAATTTTAGCTCATACTCCATAATTCTTGACAGTTTACAAACAGCTTTCAAAATCTCAAAATACTGAATTTTAAAGATAATGCCCACGAACTGATGTATGGTTAGAAAAACTGTGGCACATATACTCAATGGAATACTATTCATCCATAAAAAACAACAAATTCCTGGCTTTTGAAAGGAAGTGGATGAATATGGAAGACTTACTGTTGAGTGAAGCAAGCCATGCTATGAAGGAGAGGCATTGTATGTCCCCACTTAATATATACCGAGTGTCTGCACTCTAAATGTGTATATATATACATATATATTTGTATATATATATGTATATATATATTTTTGAAACCATTCTGCTTCTGTTGTTATAGAGTTTTAAAATTATACAAAATTATAAGACATATTTTGAACATTATCATTATCATTATTACTTTTTTAATTCAACCAGACAGAGACAGAGAGGCAGAGAGAGAGAACGAGAAAACAAGAAAGCAAGCCGCCAGGTCCGGGACTCTAAGTGTGGTTAGTCATGTGGGAATCCAGCTCCTTTAACCACCACGCCACCTGCAGTCCCCTATTTATTTACTTTGAGAGGGACTGGGATGGGGTGAGAAAGACACAGGTACTCTTTTTTATGTTTTTTAATAATTTTACTTATCATTATTATTTTTTGAATTTTTAAAATAATTATTTTATTTAATTTTATTATTTTAATTTGACCAGAGAGAGACAGAGTGAGTGAGTGAGCAAGAGAGAGAGGGAAATTGAGAAAGCAAGCCACCAGGTCCAGAACTCGAACTGTGGTCAGCCATGTGGGAGTTCCGCACCCTTAAACACCATGCCACCTGATGGCCCTCATTATTATTATTTTTAATTTGCTACAGGGCAGAAAAGGAAAAAGTGAGATAGCAATCTGCCAGGCCTAAAACTTGAACTGTGGTTGGCCACGTGAGAGTCCAGCGCCTCAGCCACCAGGCCATCTACTGGCCCTGGAAACAGTTACTCTTAACAGGGTTTCACCACATTGTAATCCTCTTACGCTTCCTTGCCAATTAGCATCATAAGCATGTACAGGCATGCCTGGTTTGTTCAGTTTGACCCAGGATTCAAACTCAGGCCTACCATGTGGCTTCAGTATCATGCACCAGTACCCTAGTGTCTGCACCAATGTGGCTGGGCCAGAAAAGAAACTTTCCGTTTTAATACCAAAGGGTATATGCATGAGAGGAAAAAGCAAGGGAGACGGAGAAACAAAACAAAACAAAACAAAACAAAACAAAACAAAACAACTTCCAACAGGGTCTGGTTCTACTGTAATTCTTTCTCATTTAACTTTCTAAACCATCAGGATCCTGGGCACATGCATACATGTCCCCAGTGTGTTTCTCAAGCTATTAGGACCACAACTGGAACCCTGTTCAGCCATGTTTGATCCAGATCCCTTTTTGCAGTGCTTAATCTTTGAATTAGAGGCCTGGCCCAGGAAAAAAAAGGAAACTTTTCAAATTATACATCGAGTGCAAAGAAAATGTATAGAGAAATCTAAGGTTTCCAATAGAGTCAATCCAAATAAGGCCATACTAAGACAAAATCAAACTGTCAAAAACAGATGTGCCAATGCTCTAAGTGTGAACATTTTGGTTTTCAAATATCTGCTGAAGAAAAAAAAATCTGCTGAAGAAAGATCAGTACATATTTTAGCACTATAATAAGAGTCAACAAGCTAAAACTAGTTTTTCCTTCAAAAGTATTTCAAAGGAAGTACATTCAGCTACTGCTATTTTTTTTCTAGATGGTAAATAAAGGTGACTAATGCAATTGGTGGTTCAAAACCTGTATTTTTCTTAAACAGACAAAAAAGCCCTCATAAGAATTTTTAGTTTCGTTATTCGTAATTATTCTATCCTTTTATTCCTATAATGTGCCAAGTTTGTTGCCACCTCTGAGTCTTTGCACTTGCTGTTTGTTCCCACTACATGAGCTCTGGTTTTCTGCTCAGCTGGTTTTCTCCGATGACTGAGGTCCTGAGCTCAAATACCACCTCCACAGATAGGTCTTCCCGGACGACTATACCTAAGACTTCCCTGCCTCTCCTCACAGGTCTCTCCCCATAGATCTGTATTCCTCTATCCTGTCCTATTGTTCTATTGTCTTCTTAGTTGTTACTTACAATCTGAGGTTTGTTTTTTTTTCTTAATGTACTTATTCACTGAATGTCCCTCTGTTCCCTCCATAATGTAATTTCTATGAAAGCAAGGACCTTTCTTGCTGACATATTCACTGCTATATCCCAGGGCAGTGCCTACATGTGAGGGCAGAATAAATGCTTGTGGGATAAATTAATATATAAATGAAGAAAGGCAGAAAAAGATGGCAGAATAGGACTTTCCAGCAATTATTCCCCCCACAGAAATGTCAATTTTTTAAAGTCCATTTAACATTTTTTAATAAGTATTTCATTTTAACTTATTTATTTATTTATTTATTTATTTATTTATTTATTTATTTCAATTTGACCAGAGAAGGACAGAGTAAGAGAGAGAGAGGGGGAAAGTGAGAAAGCAAGCCTTCAGGTCTGGGACTTGAACCACGGTTGACCTTGTGGGAGTCCAGTGCCTTTAACCACCACACCACCTGCCAGCCCCCAGAAATATCAATGTTAAGACCAGCAGATGGTATAATGGTTACATCACTGGACTCCCACAGGGCTGACTGCAGTTCGAGTCCCCGACCTGGAGGCTTGAAACTTGTGCAGGATTCATATGTGTGCATGCCCAAAATCCTGAGAGGAAAATGAAGGAGAAGGGATGGCAGCATGGCCATTCTCCCCTCAGGGGTGATTGCTCACTTTCTGTCTCTCTGTATCTCTCTCTCTTCCTGGCAAATCCACATGTCCCATAGCAAAACCCTCTCTTAAAAAAAAAATGACCATGGGACCAGCAGTTGGCATAATAGCTATGTCACTGGACTCCTATGTCCATTGTGGTTCAAGTCCTGGACCGGGTGGCTTAAACTCATGCTGGATGCATATGCGTGTGTGCCCAAGATCCAGAGAGGAGAATGACAGTGACGGGATTGTGGTGTGGCCATCTCCTTTAGGAGATGATTTCTCACTTTCTGTCTCTCTATCTTTCTGGCGAGTACACGTGCCCTATAGCAAAAACCTCTCAAAAAAAAAAAAGGTGACCAGCAGATGGTACAATGGTTATGTCACTGGACTTCCAAGTAGTTGACCACGGTTTGAGTCCTGGACCCGGCAGTTTAAAACTCATGTTGGGTGCATGTGCATGCATGCCCAAAATCCTGAGAAGAGGAGGACTATGGCATGGCCATCCCCCCTGAGGGGGGGGATGATTTCTTGCTTTCAGTTTCTCTGCTTCTATCTGTCTCTCTAGTGAACACACATGCCATATAGCAAAAATCTCTCAGAAAAAGAAAGACTATCAATTAGAACAATTATCCACACTTAAAAATATACATAAAAACTAAGGAAATCAAGTGAGAGATCACCTGGTTATAGCACAATAGTAAGAAAAGACACACTGGGGACCAGCGAATGGAGTAGCACTTATATCACTGGACTCCCATGTTGTTGACTGTGGTTCAAGTCTCGGACCTGGTGGCTTAAAATTCATGCAGGGGAGCTGGTAAGTGGCATAGTGGTTAAAGACGCTAGACTTCCATGTGGCTGGCTGTGGTTCAAGTCTCAGATTTGGCAGCTTGCTTTCTCACTTTCTCTTGTTCTCTTGTTCTCTCTCTTTGTCCTCCTTTGGTCAAATTAAAACAAATAATGATAATAATAACAACGACAATAATAAATAAAGTTAAATAAAATAATTCTTAAAAATAAATAAATAAAATAACCTCACTCCAGCATGTGTGCTTGTGTGCCCAAAATCCCGAGAGGAAAATGTAGTATAAGGGACTGCAGTGTTACCATCCTCCTGGGGCGGGGGGGGGGGGGGGGTGATTTCTCACTTTCTATCTCTCTGTTTTTGTCTGTCTCTCCAGTAAGTGCATGTGCCCAATAGTAAAAATCTCTCTAAAAAGAAGAAAAAATAAAAAGACACATTGCATAGGAACCAGCAGGTGGTGTGGTGGTTAAGGTGCTGGACATTCCCACATGGCTGACCATGGTTCAAGTCCTGGACCTGGTGGCTTGTTTTCTTACTTTCTCTCTCTCTCTCTCTGTCTCTCTCTGGTGAAGATAAAATAAGTAAGTGAATAAATAAAAAATTAAAAATAAATAATTATTTTTAAAAAGACACATTGCATAAGGTAGAAAGGGCAGCTTTACATTACCTCCATTACCCCCATTCAACTCCAGACAGCTCAACACAGAGAGATACTGTCTGCTTTAGGAAAAAGAGTCTTACTATTTGATAGGACTTTGCCTTGAACTCCCAACACTGAGCCCACCACAGTAAAACCCAGCACCAAGTAGACCTAAATTTATGGTCCCTAACCCGAGCCAGTAGCCATAGACTGAGCCTCCAGATTTTACTCAGCACCAGTTGGAATCTGATAGCCCCTTCCAGGTGCACTTGATCTGCAGTCCACAATACTGCTGGCTGACTATAGTGGCCTTAAGCTCAGGACAAATCTCAGCAGAAGGCAAGCCTTAGCATTTGACACTGGGCTATGAGTGTTTCCCAAAACTGTGCCAGCCTTGGTGTCTGCAAGACTTTGCCCTATCACTGGCTGGCCACTGCAGCCACTGCATTCTTGGATTTAGTATGCCCCTTGGCATTGCAACTGCTCCAGCCAGCAGTCATGGGCTTTGGGACCATGCCAAAGAGTCTGTATGGAATCTCTGAACAGGCTTACTGTTGAAGGATATTCCCAGACAAAGCCAGCCTATGAAAAGACAAAAATAAATATCTACTTCTTCAATGTGAAAACATCAACACATGACCACAAGGATCAAGAACAATGAGGAAAAGCTGGCATCACCAGACAAAATAAGTGCCGGTAATTGACCCCAAAGAAATGGAAATATATGAACTATTAATATCTGACAAAGAATTCAAAATAACTGTTTTAAAGAAGTTCAGTGAACTTTAAGAAAATATAAAGAAATAATTCAACAAAATGATAAAAACAATAAATGGCCAGAATGAGAAATTTAACAGAGACACTAAAATAAAAACCAAGCCAAACAAAAAACTCAAAAATAATTCTGAGGCTGAAAAATACAAAAATGAAATAAAAAAAATGCAGTAGAGAACACTGGCAGCAAAATTTATCAAGCAGAAGAAAGAATCTGTGAACTCAAAGGTAGGTTATTTGAAAATATGCAGGCAGAGGAAAAATGTATATATTGAGGTTCAGAAAGGTCTAAAGTTTCTAATCAGATTCAATACAAATAAGACCATACCAAGACATAATATAATATAATCAAGCTGTCAAAGATCAAAGACAAGAGAAGACTGTGAAAGGAGAAGAGAAAAGCAAGTAACATAAAGGGAAGCTTCCATATACGTAGCAACGGACTTCTCAACAGAAATCTCAAAGGGTTGGGGAGAGTGGATGAAATATTCAAAGTTCTAAAGGAAAAAAAAAACTGTCAATCAACAGTAATGTTCCCAGAAAAACTGTTCTTCAGCAATGAAGGTGATAAAGACTTTCCCAGACAAAGAGAAACTGAGGGAGCTCTTTATCACCAGACCTACCTTACAAAAAATGTTAAAGGCTACACTCTGGTGGTGAACTTTGTAACTAACTGAACCATGGTGCTAAAAGCTATTGAGTTGAGACCAACAAACAGTGTAATGGTTACATCGCTGGACTCCCACATGGTTGACTGCGATTTGAGCCCTGGACCTTGAGACTCATGCAGGGTACATTTGCCCAAAATTCCAAGAGGAAAATGAAGGAAAAGGGATTGTGGCGTAGCCATCCCCTCTAGGGAGTGATTCTTGCTTTCTGTCTCTCTGTCTCTCTCTCTGTTTCTCTGGTGAGCACATGCACCCTATAGCAAAAATCGCTCTTAAAAAAAAAAAAAAAAGAAAAGCTATTAGGTTGTCAGGAAAGTCATGATGTAATTTTGTATATGAAAAAAAAAAAAAACAGAAAAATACATCATGACTTTCCTGATGACCTAATACATGGCCAACTGGGGGTCTGGATCCCTGGGTCATCTTGAAACAAGCCAGGTGGATGTGCAAGTGTTCAAGATCCTAATGAATTGGATCCAAGGAAAGGGGATCACAGCATGATAAGACCTTGTCAAAGGTCTTATCTTCTCTCTCTCTCTCATACGCAGAATGCATATTTTCTGTCTAATAGATATAGAACATACATTCTTCTCAAGTACACATGGAACATTCTCCAGGATACATCACTTGTTAGGCCACAAAATAAGCTTAGGAAATTTAGAAAGATTAAGGTCACATATGTACCTTTTTCTGACCACAATGGTATAAAACTAGAAATCAATGACAGGAGGAATTTTGGAAAAATCATAAATATATGGAAAAATTAAACAACATGCTTGGTAGGTCAATGAAAAAATTAAATGTGAAATTTTGGAATTCTTGAAACAAATTAAAATAGAAACACTATAACCAAAAGCTACAGGATGCAGCAAAAGCATTTCTTTTTTTTTTTTTTTTTTTTTTTTGAGAGGTTTTTCGCTATAGGGCGCGTGCGCTCGCCAGACAGACAGAGAGAGACAGAGAGACAGAAAGCGAGAAATCACCCCCCAGAGGGGATGGTCACGCCGCAATCCCTTCTCCTCCATTCTCCTCTCAGGATCTTGGGCACGCACACACACGCGCCCGGCGTGAGTTTAAGCCACCGGGTCCGGGACTCGAACCGCGGTCAACTACGTGGGAGTCCAGCGACATAGCCATTACGCTAACTGCTGGTTCCCAGCAAAAGTATTTCTAAGATAGAAGTTTATAGCAATAAATGCCTAAAAAGAAAAATGGAAGATCTCAAATAAGCAACCTAATGTTGCACCTCAAAGAACTAGAAAAACAAGAACAAACCATCTCCAAATTAGTAGAGGCAAAAAATAAAAATAGACAAAGCAGAAATAAATGAAATAGTGACTAGGATAAAAATAGAAAAGATCAATGAAAAGAAGAGTTGCTTTTCTTTTTCTTTTCTTTTTTTTTTTTTTTGGAGAGGTTTTTGCTACAGGGCATGTGTGCTCGCCAGACAGACAGAGAGAGAAATGTCTCTCTGTCTCTCTCTCTGGGGGGACTCCCCAGGGGGGACGGCCACGCCGCAATCCCTTCTCCTCCATTCTCCTCTCGGGATCTTGGGCACGCACGCACACGCACCCGGCGTGAGTTTAAGCCACCGGGTTCGGGACTCGAACCGCGGTTGACTACATGGGAGTCCAGTGACATAGCCATTACGCTAACTGCTGGCCCCAAGAGTTGCTTTTCTAAAAAGACAAAATTGGTTTACCTTTAGTTAGACTAATTAAGAAAGAAAGAGAATACTCAAATAAGTAAAATCAAAGACTTTAGCCCTTTTGCCTCATTGCCCCACTGAAAACAAGATGGATCACCAGCAACTCTACTGGAGCTACCCATGAAAATTCAGGGAAGGTTCTAGCTCTTTGTCATGTGTGCTCTAACTGGAATAATTTGATCTGGAAATATGGTCAGTGTTTCTGTCCGCACATAGAAGACATAGGTTTCATCAAGTTGAATTAAGTGATCCCTGAATGGATTATCCCAGATAACTATCCAATGAAAGAAACCATGGTGGCCCTTTGTACATACAATATAATTATTTTGAAAAAAGGAGACCTTACAACTTTTATCATAGAAGTACAAAGGACCACAAGAGACTATTATGAACAATTACATGTCAATGAATTGAAATAACCTAGCAGAAATGAATAAATTCTTGGACATATACAACTTACCAAGACTGAACTATGAGTACTTTTCCTAGTTTTTTTCTTTTTTCTTTGACTTTTTTTAACCTTACTTTCCCACTCTAAGCTTCACTCTTCCCACAATGAATGTCTAGAGAGGCCTTTGTGCACAGCAGCCAAACATCTGAATACCTTTAGAGTCACTAAAATCCTCAACACTTATTGAACTTCCTGCTGCTTTCAGGAAGAAATTTCTTTTTATAAATCTGAACTACTAATCTCTTTCTGTGGATACCACTTTGTGAAGTACAGTGGAGGATAGATTTTGTCACAGAATGATCAGAAACCACTGCAGAGACACAAGAAACATGAGAAACCAAGAAAATATCTCTCCCCTAAGGGAAAAGAACAATCCCTCATCACTCAGACAGTACAGTAGAACTCGTGGAAATGTCTGATAGAGAATTCAGAATATTCATAGTGACAAAACTAAATGAGATACAAGAGCTAAGAGATAATGAACTCCAGAAGGTGTAGGAGAAAAGAGACAATGAGTTCCAGGAGGTGTTGAAGTTCTTCCATGATCTGAAAGAGGAAATACACACCATAAAAAAGAATCAAATGGAGCTATTAGAGATGAAGGCTGCCATTCAGGAGATCAAAACCTCCCTTGAAAGTATTAAAAACAGATTAGTCCATGCAGAAAATAAAAACTTGGATGTGGAAAGAAAAACCTCTGATCTAGAAAAAACAACCAAAAAAAAAAAAAACTGAGAAAAATAACCCCCCAAAATGAGAATACTATATGAGAAATACTGGACAGCATTAAGCACCCAAACATCAAGATAATCTTTTTTTTTTTTTTTTTTTTTTTGGAGAGGTTTTTGCTATAGGGCGCATGCGCTCGCTAGTCAGACAGAGAGAGACAGAGAGACAGAAAGCGAGAAATCACCCCCCAGGGGGGATGGCCACACTGCAATCCCTTCTCCTCCATTCTCCTCTCAGGATCTTGGGCACGCACACACATGTGCCCAGCATGAGTTTTAAGCCACCGGGCCTGAGATGCGAACCGCGGTCGACTACATGGGAGTCCAGCAACATAGCCATTACACTAACTGCTGGTCCCAACATCAGGATAATCTTTATCCCAGAAGGTGAGGAAACTAAAAAGGGCATTGATAATCTATTCCATGAAATCTTGGAAGAAAACTTTCCAAATCTAGAAAGGCATTCAAATATCCAGACCCAAGAAATAAAAAGGACCCCTAATAGAATCAAACCAAGATGATCTTCTCCAAGGCACATCATAGCCAGACTGGCCAAATCTACAGACAAAGACAAGATATTAAAATTGGCAAGAGAGAAACATCAGGTTACTTATAAAGGTTATCCAATCAGGTTAACCTCAGACCTCTAATCAGAAACAATGTGAGCAAGGAAAGAATGAGAAAATATATTCAACGCATTAAGTGAAAAAGAGTTTCAACCAAGAATACTATACCTGACAAGATTATCTTTCATATGGAAAGAAAGGATAAAAACATTCTCAGATAAGTAAGACCTGAAAGAATTTGCCAATAGCAGACCGGCTCCTCAAGAAGTTCTGAAAGGAGTGCTCCACTAGGAAAACTAAAGACATAATTAGAAATAAGAGAACAAAAGGCAACCAAGAAAATGACCGATTTAATGCTAGGGACAAGAAATATCAATAATAATGTTGAATTTTAATTTCCAGGATTTAAACGGAAAGACTGGACCACAGGAATACTGCATATTCAACAGAAGAGAGTTTGAACATTAGACTGAAATCGCAAAATAGAATTTTATGACTTTTGAGTAAAACATTACTGATTTATTTTTATATGCTTTGTTTTCCCAATTTAAACATTTTACTTTGTTTTGAGTTGTTGAAAGTTTCAGCAATTTGTTAAAATATTTTTCTTGTTTGTTTCTTTAAATGGAAACATAAACTTTTCTTCCTCCCTGACACCTCTGGGATTGGAAATGTTTGGGAGTATTCTTATTTTGTGGCATTAGGGTTATTTGCACAAGTTCAATAATGCTTGTTGCATTGAATCAGAAATTGGAAATACTCATTATTGGACAGGGCTTTGATTGGAATATCCAAAGATTAATCAGAAAACTATGGAACTAAGGTGGATCTCAAGTAAAGTAACAGAAGCTCTTAGAAAGATGGCCTGGCACCATAAATAGTTCTGCCTGGCAGAGAGGATTAGAGAAGATACATGAAAGAATTTATAACATAAAATAACCTGGACTTTTCCAGCCCAGCATTCTCATCAGTAGAGATTGCAAAAGAGCAACCACACCAGAGGATTATCTTGATAAAGACTTTGAAGGAAGAAAAAAGAGACTGATCCTTGCTAGCAGATGGGTATATCAAAGAATACTTGGTAGGCAGGGTTGAATTGAGAAGGTTTATGTGTGACTTATGTGCTGGGCATTTGCTTTTCAACAATTTGAGTAGCTGAGGGACCAGCTATTAGCGCAATGGCTATGTCGCTGGACTCCCATGTAGTCGACCGCAGTTCGAGTCCTGGACCCGGTGGCTTAAACTCACGCCAGGCATGTGTGCGTGCATGCCCAAGATCTCAAGAGGAGAATAGAGGAGAAGGGATTGTGGTGTGGCCATCCCTCCTGGGGGGTGATTTCTTGCTTTCTGTCTCTGTCTCTCTCTGTCTTTCTGGTGAGCGCACACACCCCATAGCAAAAACCTCTCCAAAAAAAAAAAAAAAACAACAATTTGAGTAGTTAACATGTAAATATTTTTTCAAAAATATTTAAAACCATACTGTCTCTGTTGTTATAGAGTCACAACCAAAATTATACAAAATTATAAGAAATATTTTGAACAGTATCTTTAAAATTCATTATTTTGAAATTTTGAAAGTTGTTTATTAACTGTCAAGAATGATGGGGTATGAGCAAAAATTTTTGATATGTAAAGTAAATGTTTGTGGAAAAATGTAAAAATAAATGAAGAAAAAGAAAAACATAGGAAAAGAAAAGACTGAACTATGAAGAAATGGAAAATCTGAACAAACAAATAATAAGAAGACTGAATGAGTAATAAAAAGTCTCCCCTAAAAGAAAAATATGGAACCTGATAGCTTCACTACTGAATTCTACTAAACATTTAAGGAAGAACTAATATCATTTCTTCTCAATCTCTTACCAAATAAAAAAGAAGAGGAAGGAATACTTCCAAATTTATTTTATGAGATCAACATTACCCTGATATCAAAACAACAAGGACACAACAACAACAACAACAAAAAGAAAACTACAAGCCAATATCCCTGATAAACATAGATGTAAAAATCCTCAGGTTGGCCTGTTAGCACAGTGGTTAAGAGAGCCAGATCCCACATGGCCAACCACAGTTCAAATTCCAGCCCCAGAGGTTTGAGGTATACACTGGGCACATGTGTGTATGTGCCAAAAATCTCAACAACAAGAAGAAATGGAGAGAAAAGAACTTCAGCATAAACATGCCTCACTGGGGGGGTACTTTCTCTGTCTTTTTCACGAGTGCTTGTACACACATGTGCACACATGTGACCTCTGGCAGTAAAATAATAATAATACATTTCAAAATCTTCAAAAAAATACTAGCAAACTAAATTCAACAGCACACTGAAAAGATCATTCACCACAAACAAACGAGATTCATATCAGGAGGCAAGGATGGCTCAAGATACATAAGTCAATAAACACGATACATCATATTAACAGAATGAAGAAACTATAAGATCATTTCAATAGATGCAGAAAAAGCATTGGACAAAATTTGACATCTTTTATGATAAAAACTCAATGAATTAGGTATAGCAAGAATGTACCTCAATACAATAAAAGTCATATGACAGATCCACAGCCGACATCATATTCAATTTGGAAAAACTAAAAGCTTTTTCTGTAAGATCTGTCACAAGAAAAGGATGCTCTCTTATTATTTCTACTCAACATTGTACTGAAAGTCCTAACCAGAGCAATTAGGTAAAAATAAACAAACAAACAAATAAATAAATAAATAAAAGGTTACCCAAATTGGAAAGAAAGAAGTTAAATTGTCTCCATTGGCAGATGACATGATCTTATATATTGGGACCCTAAAGACTCCACCAAAAAACTGTTAGAACAAGTAAACAAAATTAATAAAGTTGCAGAGGAACCAACGGATGGCATAATGATTACGTCGCTGGACTCCTACACAGTCAACTGCAGTTCAAGTTCCAGACCCGGTGGCTTAAGTTCACACTGGGCACGCATGCCTGCATGCCCAAAATCCCGAGAGAAGAATGGAGAAAAAGGATTGCAGCATGGCCACCCTCCCAGGGGGTGATTTCTCACTTTTTGTCTCTCTGTCTCTCTATATATTTCTGGTGAGCACATGTACACTATAGTAAAAATCTCTCAAAAATAAATAAATAAAGTTGCAGGATAGGATATCAACATACAGGGACTGGCAGATGGCATAAGGGTTATGTTACTGGAGTCCCACATAGTCGACTGTGTTCGAGTCCCAGACCTGGTGGCTTAAAACACACTGGGCATGTGTACATGCATGCCCAAAATCCCAAGAGGAGAATGGAGGAGAAGGGATTGAGGTGTGGCCATCCCCTCTGGGGGGGGTGACTTCTCGCTTTCCATCTCTCTGTCTCTTTCTGTCTTTCCAGCAAGTGCACGTGCCATATAGCAAAAATCTCTCTTAAGAAAAACACCAACATATAAAAGTCAGTAGCATTTTCATATACTAATAGCAAACTATCAGAAAATGAAAAAGTTTTAATTCCATTTGCAATAGCTAAAATAAGTAAATGAATATAGTACTTCAGAATAAAGTTAACAAAGGATGTAAAAGATCTCTGCACTCAAAATTGTAAGACACTTATCAAAGAAATTGAAGAAAACACAAATAAATGAAAAATATCCAGTATTTATAGATTGGAAAAAGTAATATTGTTATTAAAGTTTCCATACTATGAAAAATAGTCTATAGAATCAATATGATTTCTAACAAAATACCAATGACATTTTTCACATAAATAGAAAAAGCAATCATAAAATTGGTAAGGAACCACAAAAACAAACAAACAAACTCCAAATAGCCAAAGCAACCTTGAGCTAAAAGAATAAAGCTAGAGGCATCACATCACCTGACATTGAAATATACTATTGATACAAAGTAAACAGCATGGTACTGGGACAAAAACAAACACAGATTGATCAATGAAACAGAATAGACCAGAAATAAATTCCTCATTATATCCAACTGATTTTTGACAAAGGTGCCAAGAACGCCCAATGGGAGAAAGACAGTCTCTAATAAATGGTGCTGGGAAAACTAGAGAGCCACAGGCAGAATTAAATTAGACTCTTATCTTTCACCATATTCAAAAAAGAAATCAAGATGGATTAAAGGCTTAAGGTAAAATCCAAAACTATAAAACTGCTAGAAGAAAACAAAGAGAAAAGCTCTATGACATTGGTGTGAACAATGACTTTCTGGATATGACTTCAAAAGAATAGGCAAGGGGACCAGCAGGTGGCATGGTGGTTAAGGCGTTGGACACTCCCACATGGCCAACCACGGTTTGAGTCCCAAACCTGGTGGCTTGCTTTCTCACTTTCCCTCTCTGTCTCTCTCTCTCTGTGTCTCTTTCTAGTCAAAATTAAAATAAATTAATGAATAAATAAAATTAAATAATCCTTAAAAAAAAAAACAGGCAATAAATGCAAAATAGAAGTATTTACAATGAAAGGCTTTGCGCCAGCAGGTAGCGTGGAGGTTAAGGCACTGGATCCCATATGGCTGAGTGCACTGTTTAAGTCCTGGACCCAGTGACTTGAAAATCAAGCTAGGCACATGTGCATGAATGCCCAAAATTCCAAGAGGAGACAGAAGGAGAAGGGATTAAGGTATGTCCATTCCTCTAGAGGGTGATTTCTCCATCCATCTCTCTCTCACTCTCTCCTGTGAGCACACATACCCTGTAGCAAACCAAACCAACCAAAACAAAACAAAAGTATCTACTAAAGAACAATTTTAATCTCTTTCTCTCTCTCTCTCTCTTTTTTTTTTTTTTTTTTTTGGTTTTAGCCAGAGGCTATATGCAGGAGAGTGAGAAAGTGCCTTTCAATAGGGCTCGGTCATGCTACAATCCTTTTTACTAAATTTTTCCATCCCATCATAATCCTGGTAATGTGCACACATGTCTGGTGTGTTTTTTAAGCTACCAGAGCCACCCTTCAAACTGTGGTCAATTTTGTGGGATCCAGCTCCCTATGCACAGGGTTTAGCCATTACACCATGAGGCCATCTGAAGAATTTTTTAAAAGAATTATTTATTTACTTTTATTTAGTGTTATTATTATTATTTTAAATTGCTATAGGGCAGGTGTGTTCACCAGAGAGAGACAGAGAGAGAGAGGGAAAGTGAAAAAGGAAGACACCAGGTCCAGGACTCAAACCATGGTTGACCAGATGGGAGTCCAATGCCTTAACCATCAAGTCACCTGCTGGCCCCTCTGAAGAAATATTTCAATATCACGTGAAGGCAATAAAATAGCATATACTCGGGCCAGCAAATATCATGTAGCCAAATGACTGGCTGCGCAATTAGAGTCCCAGACCTAGTGACTTAAAAACCACACAAGGCACGTGTGGATGTGTGCCCAAAGTCCTGAGAGGAAAATGGAGAAGAATGGATTGCACATGGTCATTCCCCCGGGGGTGATTTCTCACTTTCCTTTTCTCTCTGGAAGTGCATGTCTCCTGTAGTAAAACCTTAAAAAGAAAAAAAAGTGAGATTTACCTTTTATGATGATTCTGAATTCTGTACCTATTATCATTTTGGTAGACATTTTTGCCTTAGGGTGCATATGCTCACCATAGAGCGAGAGACAGAGATAGTGAGAGGGAAAGTGAGAAATCACCCCATCAGGAGGGATGGTCACGCTGCAATTCCTTCTCCTCCATTCTCCTCCCAGGATCTTGGGCACATGTGCACACTGCCTGGCATGAGTTTTAAGTCACCGGGTCCTGGACTTAAACTGCCAGTTGGCCATATGGGAGCCAGCGACATAACCACTACCCCATCTGCTGGCCCCTTGATGTCTGTATTTGTAAGATGAATGAAATTTGTAAATCTGGGATGGCATGTTGGGAAATGCCTGTTTGGAATCAGAAACATTGCCACAGACATACTTTGGGCTGATAGACAATAAACTTCTAAGACTGGATTTTCCCATAGGAATATCTATTTCACAATAACCACATAATGTTGTGAGGCCTAAGAACTAAGAGCAGGGACCAACAGATGACATAATGGTTACATCGCTGGGCTCCCACGTAGTCAACTACAGTGCAAGTCCCAGACCAAGTGGCTTAAAACTCACGCCAAGTGCATGTGTGTGCATGCCCAAGATCCCAGGAGGAGAATGGAGAAAGGATTGCGGCACGACCATCCCCTGGGGTGTGATTTCTTGTTTTCTATCTCCTCTGTCTCTCCAGCAAGCACACACACCCTATAGCAAAAATATCTCTTAAAAAAAAAAAAAGAAAGAAAGAGAGAGAGAGAGAGGGAGGGAGGGAGGGAGGGAGGGAGGGAGAGGGAGGAAGGAAGGAAGGAAGGAAGGAAGGAAGGAAGGAAGGAAGGAAGGAAGGAAGGAAGGACAGACAGCAAACTTGGTCAGCTGGTGGCAGTGATTAGAGTGCTGGACTCCCACATGGACAACTGCGGTTTAAGTCCCAGACCTGACAGCTTACTTTCTCACTTTCCCTCTCTCTCTGGTGACTATAGCAAATTAAAAAAAAATAATATATGGGTGCTGGCATGGTGGTTAAAGACACTGTACTCACACATGGTTGACTGTGGTTCGAGTCCCAAACCCAGCAGCTTGCTTTCTCACTTTCTTTTTCTCTCTCTGTCCCTCACTGGTCAAATAAAAAATAATAATAATAGGGACCAGCAGTTAGCATAATGGCTATGTTGTAGGACTCCCATAATTGACCACAGTTCGAGTCCTGGACCCGGTGGCTTAAACTCACGCCAGGCGCATATGCGTGTGTGCCCAAGAGGAGAGTGGAGGAGAAGGGATTGCGGTGTGGCCATCCCCCCTGGGTGATGATTTCTCCCTTTCTGTCTCTCTGTCTTTCTCTGTCTTTCTGGCAAGCACACATGCCCTATAGCAAAAGCCTCTCCAAAAAAAAGGAAAAAAATAAATAAATAAATAAACTTGAATAAATTCTTTAAAAAAATAAAAATTTAAAAGAGAGAAATAACAGCAAATCAATTATAAATAGCATTTATTGGTCACTTAGTATCAGACTAAATACTTTATACTTTTTATGTAAACCATATTTAGCTTATTATTAATATTATTCTGTAGCTGAGACACAGTGATGGTGAGATTTAACCAGGGTCATATGACTATGCAACTAGATTCAAACCCAAAGTTTGTGCTGTGAACCACTATCCTTTATGTTTTTCAAACAGTAAAGAGTTGCTCAAGTGTGATTCATCAATAGTATTTCAACTAAAAAGTTCTTACAGCAATAATCAAGAATCTACTTAGTAGGATTCTGTCTTCCCTAAGTTCAGCTTATGTCCACTGAGCCTGATACCAATGCTAGTGGTATTTTAAGAGCTGCATTTAATTATCAGCAAAACATGAGAATAAAATTCAATACCGAGTCTCCATGTATAAGTCCTGGATTCTGCATAGTGTGCTTTTGTTAGCAACTATTCCTTTGTTTTGATTTGGCCAAACTGAAAAAAAAGGCTGACACTGAACTTGCATCTCAAATCTGAAAAAGCCTTTTGAAATCCTATGTGTTAACCGTTGTTAGAAAGAATTAGTGCAAATCAGGGAACTGAGTTTAACCCAACTAATAAATAGAGAGAGCCTTAGCTAGGGTTAGGGAGAAATCTCTTCCAGCATTGCTCTTAGGAAGAATAGAGATTTACTGTGCTCCTATGTGCTATTTGCTGAAACATTTTGAATAAAACAGGGTCTGAGAGTGCCGTACTCTGTCAGAATGAAGCTTAACTATCTTCTAAAATTACATCTATTTAACTGCTTATCGAATGTTTTGTTTGGGAAAGATTTGTTTTCAATAAATAATGTTCTCATTATGTGCTGAGAATAACTTAAGCTCATAGATATGACCATGGTACCTAGAGATTTTATTTAATTTTTAGCATTTGCAGAAAAAAATTACAATTTAAAAGGAATCTTCCAGGGCCCAGCAGGTGGCTTAGTGATCAAGGTGTTGGGATCCCACATGGCCAACTGCAGTTCATGTCCCAGACCCAGTGGCTTGAAAATCATGTGGGGCACGTGCGCATGCATGCCCAAACTCCTGAGAGGAGACTGGAGGAGAAGGGATTGTGGCGTGGCCATCCACCCTGGAGGGTGATTTCTCACTTCCCTTCTCTCTGCTACTCTATGTCTCTCTCTAGCAAGTGTACGTGCCCTATGCAAAAACCTAAATAAATAGGTGGCATGGAGGTTAAGGTGCTAGATCCCAGTGACTGATTGCATGGTTCAAATCCTGGACCTGGTGGCTTGAGAATCATGCCAGGCATGTGTACCCAAAATCCCAAGAAGAGACTGAAGGAGAAGAGGCTGTGGTGTAGCTATTCCTTCAGGGGAGGGTGATTCTCACTTTCCCTCCCCCTCTGCCTCTGGTGAGCACAAGTGCCCTACAGCACAAAAAAAAAAAAAAAAAAAAAAAAAAAAAAAAAAGAATCTTCCAACCTTAGCTAATCCTTGGTCTGAAAATGAAGGAATGTAATCAATGTAAACAGCCTGGATAATTCTAACAAGGAAATGCATCTCTTTTGCTCTCGCCAGAGTTATGTGATTTATGAGGAGCAACCATATTGTCAGTATTCTTGTCATGATTAAACAATGAAGATAAAATAAAGGGTGCCAGCAGGTGGCATGGCAATTAAGCACCGGACTCCTACATGGTCAACCACAGTTCAAGTCTCAGACTTTGTGGCTTGAAAATTACCCCAGGCATGTTTGCATATGTGCCCAAAATCATAGAAGAATGAAAGAGAAGGGATTGTAGCATGCCAAGACCCAGGGGTGATTTCTCACTTAACCTCTCCCTGTCTCTCTCCAGCCAAATACATGCACCCTATGGCAAAACCTAAAAAAAAATAAAGTAAAATGGAAGCCCTAAACACGTATCAACCACAAGAAGAAAGAGAGAAAAAAATTAACTAACTGTTGTATCTTCCTCAACTCTGTATGATGTGGGCATCTTCTCCTTTTATCTATATTCTTATTAATTTTAGCAAAATAAAGGTGTGATACTATCTTATCTTCTTTTTATGGCAAACATTTTCAAATTTTCTGGTCTCCAGACCCTTTAATATTATTTTTTTTTAAAAAGAATTTTTTATTTAATTTCATTTACTATTATTATTATTATTTTAATTTGCTATAGGGCACATGCTTTCACCAGAGAGAGAGAAAAAAAGAGGGATAGTGAGTGAGAAAGCAAGCTGCTAGGTCTGGGATTTGAACTGCAGTTGACCATGTGGGAGTCCAGTACATTTAATTGCAATGCCACTTGCTACCTTTGTACTCTTAAAATTATCAAAGACTCCAAAAAAACCTATGTGGATTATATCTATTAAAACTGAAGAACTAGGGACCAACAGTTGGCATAATGGCTACGTTGCTGGACTCCCATGTTGTCGACCACGGTTCGAGTCTCAGACCTGGTGGCTTAAACTCACGCTGGGCGAGTGTGCGTGCGTGCCCAAGATCCCGAGAGGAGAATGGAGGAGAAGGGATTGCGGCGTGGCCATCCCCGCTGGGGGGTGATTTCTCACTTTCTGTCTGTCTTTCTGACAAGCGCACGCGCCCTATAGCAAAAATCTCTCAAAAAAAAAAAAAAAAAAACAAACAAAAAAAACTGAAGAACTGTTCAAGTATGATCTACTTTTAAAAAATAATCCTATTACATGAGAATATAAATAAAATATATCATAGGGAAAGTAAATACAGTTAATTCTAAAATAAAACGACTAGTGAGAACATAAAGATTTTGCAAATAATGGGACATCATATATATTTCTGCTTTCAATCTATTATATTGTTTTGGTTGACGTATGTGAAAAAAATGTCAATATACAGTTTGAACAGGAAGAAGTATTTTAATACCTTCTCAGATAGTTGTAGAGATCTTACTTTGATACTACACTAAAAATCAAGAAGTGACAATCTATTATTTTTTTTTTGAGAGAAATTTTTGTATAGGATACATGTGCTCACTGAAGAGACAGAGGGAGACAGAGAGATAGAAAGTGAGACATCATCCCCTAGCAGGGACGGTCATGCCACAATCCTTCTCCTCCATTCTCCTCTCGAGATTTTGGGCACGCACGCACATACACCTGGTGTGTTAATAAGCCACCAGGTCTGGGACTTGAACAGCAGTAGACTACATGGGAGTCCAGCAATGTAATCATTACACCATCCACTGGTCCCAAGAAGTGACAATTTATTAAAGGTTAGTTGCCACATGGACTCCAAAACTATTATCAATGAACTTCTTTACTGTGTTACATTAAAATCCATTGCACTGGGGACCAGCAGGTGGCATGGTGGCTAAGGCACTGGACACTCCCACATGGCCTACCACAGTTTGAGTCCCAGACCTGGTGACTTGATTTCTCACTCTCTCTCTTTCTGTCTCTCTCTCTCTGGTCAAATTAAAATAAATGAATGAATAAATAAAGCTAAATAAATAATTCTTAAAAAAAAAATCGATTGCACTTTGAATGAATATTTTACCCAAACAGATTTTGTAACATCACACACTGGCCATTTGGGGAAAAAAAACAAGTTGGCTGCCTATTTAGACTTTCCATACGTTGACACATTTTATTTAACATTTTAAAAATCACAAACATTAATAATATTGTTGGTCTCATACAAAAGACATCAGGGGACCAGCAGTTAACGTAATGGCTATGTCGCTGGACTCCCACGTAGTCGACCACGGTTCGAGTCCCAGACTTGGTGGCTTAAACTCACGCCGGGCGCGTGTGCATGCGTGCCCAATATCCCGAGAGGAGAATGGCGGAGAAGGGATTGTGGCATGGCCATCCCCCCTGGGGGGTGATTTCTCGCTTTCTGTCTCTCTGTCTCTCTCTGTCTGTCTGGCGAGCGCATGCGCCCGATAGCAAAAAAAGCCTCTCAAAAAAAAAAAAAAAAAAAAGACATCAGAAAAATCTTAGTATCAGAAAAGTATTAGGAAGCTATCAAGCTCATGGAAAGGATACAAGTTGTCTAAAATTAGAATTTTCACTACAAATCTAACAAAAATTTTTATAGGTTTTTGCCATAGGGTGCATGTGCTCACTGGAGAAAGACAGAGACAGAGAGGGAAAGTGAGAAATTACCCAGACCCAGGAAGGATGGCCACGCTGCAATCACTTTTCCCTCATTTCTCCTCTAGAGATTTTGGGCACGCACACACACACACACACACACACACACACACACTTGGTGTGATTTTTAAGCCGCTGGGTCCGGGACTCTGACTACATTCAGCCTTGTGGGAGTTCAACACCTTAACCACCGCACCACTTGGCAGGAAGACAGAGAGACAGAGAGATAGAAAGTGAGAAATCACCCCGTAGGGGTATGGCCATGCTGCAATCCCTTCTCCTCAATTCTCCTCTTGGGATCTTGGGCACGCACGCACACGCGCCCAGCGTGAGTTTAAGCTGCCGGGTCCAGGACTCGAACTGCAGTTGACTACATGCGAGTCCAGTGACATAGCCGTTACGCCAACTGCTGGTCTCCAAAGTACAGTTTTATCATTGGCAATAAATATTATCAATTGTGTTCCTTGGAGTAACAGGAATACTTGGTATATTTTTGAGACACTACCTCCCAAGTTATGTAAAGCCTAATAAGCATAGTTTGTTTCAGTCATTAGTAAATTTGGTATTTCACCAAAAATAGCAGCTAGTTCAACTCACAACAGAAAAAAAGTGGCCAAGTTCTTTCTCTTTGGTACAGCCATCATACTCAGATATACAGGAGAACCATTTTATGTATCCTTTATATTTTGTAACGCAGAGAAAAGATTTGTACTTAGTCAAAATTTAACAACTAGGGGTGGAGGGTACTTCAGTGGTAACACAATTGGACTCACATGGGAAGTTCCTGAGTATGTGCACATACCTGTGATCCTAGCTCACTAAGGCTGAGGGTGAATGATGGCATGAAAACCCTATTAGGGTTACCCATCTCTCTTGCTGGCTCACTCATTCACTCTCTCTCTCTAGTGGAAAAAATAAATAAAATAAAATAAAAAGTTCAATGAATAATTTTTATTGTTTCATCCTCTTCAGTGATATAGGGTAGTTTTTTTTCTTTCTTTTTCTTTCTTTTTTTTTTTTTCCCTGAGTGTGGGATAGTAGAGAACATGACTGGTTTGGTTTCAGAGTGTTAAGCCTAAGGTTTCAGCAGTATTACCTACCACTGATTTTTCACCATCTGTACAAATGCCAACACAGTGAAAAAGTAAACCATATCTTAGCTTTATTACAAAAAGGGTCCCGGGGCCAGCTGGTGGCATGGTGGTTAAGGGCACTGGATTCCCACATGGCCAACCATGGTTCAAGTCTCAGACCTGGTGGCTTGCTTTCTCACTTTCCCTTTCTATCTCTCATTGTCTCTCTCTGGTCAAGTTAAAAATAATAGTAATAACAAATGGAATTAAATACATAAATAATAATAATAAAAAAAAGTGTCACACCGCACAGACCCAGAAGTCTGTGGATCTCACTTTAAGAACTGTTGTCTAGGGCTGGCAGGTGGCATGATGGTTGAGGTACTGAACTTCCACAAAGCCTGGACCTGGCAGCTTACTTCCTCACCTCCTCTCTCTCTGGTTAAATTTTAAAATAATGATAATATGGGGCTGGCACATGGCATGGTGGTTGAGGTGCTGGACTCCCACACGGCCTATTGCAATTTAAATCCCAGACTTGGTGGCTTGCTTTCCCACTTTCCTTCTCTCTCTCTCTCTCTCTCTGGTCAAATGAAAAAGAAAATAATAATAAACAAATATAATCATTCTTTAAAAAATGATAATAAATAAAATTAAATAAATAATATTTTAAAAATTGCTGTCTATAGCACATATAGTATGCCTGGCTTAAGATCTTTAAGTTTTTTCCTGAGAAGCCCAACCGAGATGAATAACACTTTGACTAACTATTGGCATTGAGATGATCTAATATTTAATTAAATATATGTGTTGCTTTGTATCAGATAGACCTATGATCCCCAAACCTTTTTTATCAGGGAGCCCACATCAAAACAAATTATTTGGCCCATCCTGGTAGCCCAGGAGTACCAAACTGAACTGCAGTGCTAGAAGTAACATGGCCAACAGCAAAACATTATAGATAGATTTTATTGGTCACTTAGTATCAGACTAAGTGTTCTATACTTATTATTCATATAAACCATATTATCCTATGTATAAGGTTGTTGGGAAAATCATAATGTATTTTTCTATGCAAAAATGTGTCATGATTTCCAGTGATCCAATAGTAGCTTATTTTGTTTTAAATAACTTTTAAAATTTAATTTTACTGATCATCATTATTATATATATGTTTTAGAAGTTTTGCCTAAGGGTGTTTGTGCTCGCCATATAGAAAGACAGACACAGCAAGAGCAAAAGTGAGAAATCACCTCCCCAAGGGGGATGGCCACACTGCAATCCTTTCTTCTCCATTCTCCTCTTGGAATCTTGAGCACACATGCACATGTGCCTGGCATGATGTTCAAGCCAATGGGTCCAGGATTCGAACCATGGATGGCCATGTGGGTGTCCAGTGACATAAGCGCTACAACATCTGCTATTCCCAATCATTATTATTTTTTTAAATTATTTATTTAGGGACCAGCAGTTAGTGTAATTGCTATGTCGTTGTACTCCCGTGTAGTCGACCACGGTTCGAGTCCCGGACCCGATGGCTTAAACTCACGCTGGGCGCATGTTGCATGCATGTCAAAGATCCCGAGAGGAGAAAGGAAAAGGGATTGTGGCATGGCCATCCCCCCTGGGGGGGGTAATTTCTCGCTTTCTGTCTCTGTCTCTCTCTGTCTTTCTGGTGAGCGCATGCAAAAACCTCTCCAAAAAAATTTTTTTTTAATTATCTATTTAATTTTATTATTATTATTATTATTTAATTGCTATAGGGCATGTGCGCTTATCAGAGAGAGACAGAAGAGAGAGAGAAAAGTAAGAAAGAAAGTTGCCAGGTCTGGGATTTGAACTGTGGTGGGCCATTTGGGAGTCCAGCACCTCAACCACTACACCACCTTCTGGTCCCCATTATTATTTTTTTAATTTGCTACTGGGCAAAAGTTGGCTTGAGAACAAATCAGGTGCTTATGTGAGTACACAAAATTCTGATGAGTTAGAAGGCTGAGGAAAGTAGATCACAAGACCCTGTTGATGGTGCTTCTCTCTCCATCTCTTTCTCTCTCATACATGCACACATGCTATCATGAATAAAATAAATAAACTTTTAAAAATGTTGAGCTAGTATCCCTGATATACGCATACCAGTGGCTCTCTATATCAGTGGGTTCCACAACTATAGGCTCACATTAGTGGATTCAACAAACTGCAGATTAAAAAAATATTAAAAACAAATCAGATATAAACACAGTATAACAACCATTTACATTTTATCAGGTATTTTAAGTAGTTTAGAAATTTTTTAAATTATACAGGAGATTATGTGCAGATCATATGCAAATACTGCACCATTTTCTATAAAGAACTTTGACCTTATTTGGAGGAGGTTCTGGAACCAATCCCCGTGGAAAAAATTTCTTTATAAATTATATATATGATACCATACTGTAATAATACATTTTACACATTATAAGTCATCCCTCCACAATTAGAAATTTTAAAAAGATGAGACAAAAATTAAACAATATACTTAAATATGTTTTATTTTATCAATTAACTATTTCTTTGTCTTTACCAAAAAAGAAAAAAAAAGAGAGAGAAAAGTAATTGAATTTTTTTTTATTTTTATAAAATTTGAGTTAGTACCATGGGATCATGTAATATGAAGTTATGGTGTGAAGTTTAGTTTATTTTGGTATTTGGTGATAATGGCTCTCAAAACTTAAATAAAAAAAAAAAAAAAAAAAAAAAATTCCTGCAAAGAATTAAGGATTCAGATTGAAGGGTAGCTTTATTTACTAAGTCAATTAATGCTTTTTCAGGCCATCTGCTGATTACAGGAAGATTTTTCTTGTAATTTTAGTAAATATCCATTTCTCCAGATCAATAAATTATTTTTGCAAATAGCTTTTGAATTTTCATATTTTCAACGATATTAATAGGTCAAAACTACCTTTCTAAATTTAAAAATAGGGGCCAGCAAGTGGTGTGGTGGTTAAGGCCATTGAACTCCCACATGGCCGGACCTGGAGGCTTGCTTTCTCACTTTCCCTATTTTTCTCTCTCTATCTGTCCCTCTCTGTTCAAATTAAAAATAAATAAATACATAAATAAAGTTAAATAAAATAATTCTTTTTAAAAAATTATTTTATTTTTTATTTAACTTTATGTATTTATTTATTCAAATTTGGCAAGAGAAGAACAGAGAGAGAAGGAAAGTGAGAAAGCAAGCCATCAGGTCCAAGACTTGAACTGCAGTTGGTCATGTGGGAGTCCAGCACCCTTAACCAACATGCCACCTGCTGGCCCTCAATAAAATAATTCTTTAAAAAAAAGATTTAAAAGTAGATCAGATTAGGACTAGCAGATGGTGTAATGGCTATATCGCTAGACTTCCACATAGTCGACTGTGGTTTGAATCTTGGACCCACTGTCTTAAAACTCATGCCAGGCACGTATGTGTGCATGCCGAAAATCCCAAGAGAATAATGGAGAAGGGACTGTGGTATGGCCATCCCCCTGGGGAGTAATTTCTTACTTTCTGTCTCTCTGTCACTCTGGTGAGCACATGTGCCCTATAGCAAAAATGTCTTTTTAAATAAAAAAAAGATCAAATTAATATATCAGATAATTATTCTTGCAAATAATTTTTGAATTTTCATATTTTCAACAAAACTATCTTTTTAGAAGATTTAAAACTAGATCAGATAAATATGTTTTAGCAACATTAAAACTTCATATAGGAGGGAACCGGCAGTTAGCGTAATGGCTATGTCGCTGGACTCCCACGTAGTCGACCGCGGTTCGCGTCTCGGACCCGGTGGCTTACAACTCACGCCGGGCGCGTGTGCGTGCGTGCCCAAGATCCCGAGAGGAGAATGGAGGAGAAGGGATTGCGGCGTGACCATCCCCCCTGGGGGGTGATTTCTCGCTTTCTGTTTCTCTGTCTCTCTCTGTCTGTCCGGCGAGCGCACGCGCCCTATAGTGAAAAACCTCTCCAAAAAAAAAAAAAAAAAAAAAAAAAAAAAAAAAAAAAAAACTTCATATAGGAGAGGTTTTTTGATAACATCCATCATTTTTGGCAACAAAACTTCATAATAATGGAAATATTTCCACATATCTGTTGGCAAAATTCCCCTTACTTTGGAGGAGTTTTTTGTCAAAATGTAAACACAGATTTTTCTCACCTATTGTTAATGTTCCTTTATAGATTAATATGGTTTATATATGTGTTTTGTTTCACACTCATATTTCTATGCATCTGTGGTTCAAGTCCCAGACCTGGCGGCTTGCTTTCTCCCTTTCCCTTTCTCTTTTTCCCTGTCTCTCTCTGGTCAAATTAAAAAATAATAATAACAAAAAGGCTTCTTCAAGAGACAGTCTGCTCCATGGCTCCTGCAATCTAGCCATTCTGGGAGAAAGGAAGATGTCCCACTCCTAACTGGGCCTCCAGCATACAAAACCCGCGTGGTAGGAAAACTCCTTTCAAGTCTCCTGTCTCTGAATCAATCTTTGTCTCTCTCTACCTCTGTCTCTGTCCTCTCTCTCTCTGTCTTTTTTTTAATTTTTGCTTTTTAGAATTTTTTAAGGTGAGGCGTTTTACAGGGCCCTTTGGCCCCTCCCTCCTAGGCCTTTATTTTGTTAATAATCCCCTCTGCTCCTCCCAGAACTGGAGGAGTCTGACCCAGCGAGGCCCCAGGATCTGTCTGAGCCCCCCAGACCTTTGAGCTCTGCTTCTGGTCAGATCAATATGCTGGCAAAGCCACTGTTGTGCACCCCCTGACCTTGGAACAAAGCTTGGGTCAATTAGCATGTCAGCAAGGCTGCTTGCTATTTGCTCCAGAAAACTGGTAACCTTGCTGGGAAGCGACCCCCCTCTGACTCCCCAATTTACTACTATAAAAGAATTGCATAGCTCTCTTATACATCCTGAGTATATGATAAAATTTTCCAGGAACTCCCCCCGACCGCTCCCCTTTGCTATAATCACCTACTATTAATTACAATGCTTTATCTCCATGGTCACAGTAGAGGGTGGGCTGAAGTTCTATCTAGGCAGAAATAATCTTGACCTTTGGAAGGCCCTTCAAAATACATTTAAGGTAAACTTAATCCTTTCTTTACTTAAAATAGGATTAGGCCAAAACTGGCCCAGGACACCTCCACCCTCACCAAGCGAAATAGATAAATATTTTAGGACTCCTCAAATCAAGTTTTAGATCCCTATAAAACTATGTAAGTATCATTCTTTATTAAGATCCAGAGGAACTAATATCTATTCTTGAGATTTTCTTTTCTCAGAGCCATTCCTGGTAATCACAAAATGGCTGCTGTGCCGCATCAGCTGATAATCATCTCTGCTTACCGGACCCACCTTCCTGAAACTGCATTCTATGGAGACCCACCTACAATTGCGGAAATGCATGACACCCACCCTTAATCCAACCCTGAATAGAATCTATGTTCCCTATTGTTAAAAACTTTATGAGCTGATCATTGAAACACGTAGACCCTCTCCCATTTACTTGCATGTAACACATTTTCAATAAAAAGGCACGATGATTCCTAGCAGTTGTCACTCCTCAGAGAGCGATCTTTGGGGAGTGTCCGGCATAGGACGTGCGTGAAAAGGCATCGAGGCCTGTGTTTTCTGTTCACCTGTGCCGCCTCCATCGAGATAACCCACCCACGCCGAGCCCTTCTTCAAGAGACAGTCTGCTCCATGGCTCCTGTGATCTAGCCATTTCGCGTGGCGCGCAAGCGCACCGCGCGGTTTTCTAATTATTGATTTTTATTGAAATTTTTTGAATATTAATTTTTCTTTTTTAGATTTATTGAAAAGTTTTTCTCTTCTTTTTCTCTGTTTCCTGTCTGGTTTTTTTTGATGTTGTTGGTATTGTTTCCCTCTCTCTCCTTCCATTTCTGCACACTCCCTGACCCTCAGATTGAACGTCCAAGTTTGGGAAGAAACCGACCATCCACCAGATGACTAGAAATCACTGCAGGACCACAAGAAATATGGAGAAGCAGGAAAATGCCTCTCCTCCAAGGGAAATAGATCGCTCCTCTTCATCCACACACAGTTCAATGGAAATCATGGAAATGTCTGATAAAGAATTCAGAACATTCATAATGGCAAAGCTAACAGAGATGGAAGAGAAGAGAGACAAGGAACTGCTGAAGAGGAAGGAGAAAGGAGTTGAAGAGTTCCAGGAGGTGAGGAAATTCATGCAAGATCTAAAAGAGGAGTTTCACACTTTACAAAAGAATCAGATGGAACTGTTAGAGATGAAGGCTATAATACAAGAAGTCAAAATCTCCCTTGAAAGTATTAAAAGCAGACTAGATCATACAGAAAATAGAATCTCTAATGTAGAAGAGAAAATGGCTGGCCTAGAAAAATCCGCCATAAAGACTGAGAAAATGGCCCAAAAATTTGAGAATAATATGCGAGAAGTACTAGATACAATTAAACGTCCGAACATCCGGATAATAGGCATCCCAGAGGGTGAAGAGACTCATAAGGGCATTGATAATCTATTCCATGAAATCCTGCAAGAAAACTTTCCAAACCTGGAGAGGCACTCAAAGATTCAGTCCCAAGAAATACAAAGGACCCCAAATAGAATCAACCCAAGAAGATCTTCTCCAAGACACATTATAGCCAGATTGACCAAAACCACAGACAAAGACAAGATACTAAGACTGGCAAGAGAAAAAAGGCAAGTTACCTACAAAGGGTATCTGATCAGACTAACGGCAGACCTCTCATCGGAGACAATGCGAGCGAGGAGAGAATGGGAAAATATATTCAAAATATTAAGGGAAAAGCAATTTCAACCGAGAATTCTGTACCCAGCAAGGTTATTGTTCACTTGGGAAGAAAAGACATGAACTTTCCCAGATAAACAAAACCTGAAAGAATTTACCAGCACCAGACCAGATCTCCAAGAAGTTCTTAAGGGAGTGCTATGTTAGTAAAATTATGCAGACACACAGAAATAAGAGTTCAAAAACTAAGAAAATGGGCAACTTAATTGTAGGGACAATGTTTGGAGATGAATATTATATCCCAGAATTCAATCTGGAAGATCGAACCTTAACAGAAGAAAGATTAAGTACATGAGACTGAACCGATGAAACAACATTCTGTGACTTTACTGAATTATTGCTGCTTTTCTCCTAAGCTTTGTTTTCTGGTTTTAAAGGATTTTTGTCCTGTCTTGAGCTGTTGATAGGTGCATGTACCTACTATTTGAACAGAATACTAACCTGTTTCTAGGCTTTAAGTTTCAAGGAAATATCATTACCAGTTCAAAACTACTCTTCTTGAAATTACCTGCTGAAAGTAGTTGGATTACTTATGATATTGTGTGGTCAACAAAATGTTGGGGAAAAAGGAATGGAAGACAACTGTATATAGTAGAGATAGTGTAATAAGAGAGTGGGAAAGGGCAGAGGGTCAAACATGGGGTAAAAAACATATATATACGTATACATATGTATGAAAGGAGAAATGGAATATTATTGATGATAACATGCTTGATTAAGCCACTATGCAGTTTATTCTAGATGGGAAACCACATTTAGTACGTTGTGATGATGCCCAGGGAATGAATGTTAAGTAATTAAAAAAAAAAAAAAAAAGTTGCAGGAGAAAAAAAAAAAAAACGGTAAAACTGTTCGTATCAATTTTTTTTTAAAAAAATGCATATTTGATGGCTGCAGTAAGCTTTATAGCCCCAGCTGGGTACTACTTTATAATATGTTCATTCTACTCACTGGGGTTTATGCCTAAAGTCAGACTTGGGTTCATGTATAGGTATATATCAGCTGTGCTAGCTACTGGATATATTTAGACTAATTAAGTTCATTAGCAAATCAATTAAATGGGGGTGGGGAAGGCATAGAAAGCAACCTTGGATAACAGAGACAATGTGGGAGGAGGGTGGGACATGGCAGAGAGTGAGGGATAAGGAATCAAGGATGGGAAAACAAAAAACAAAGTATACAAGACATAAGAATTGGAAAATTATTTGCTGAAAACATGTATGTTGATGTGCTTGATTGAGCCAATACACAGTATATTTTGGATGGAAAATTCATTTGTATGCTGTAGTGATGTATAGTGAATTAATGTAAAAAATAAATAAATTTAAAGAGAAAAAAATATATATATTATAAAAAATAATAATAATAACAAAAAGGAAATAAATAAATAATTCTCTTTTTTTTAAAAAAAGACTGGAATGTGATGATTTTGTTTTGTGGTGTTTTTTTTTTTTGTTTGTTTTTTGTTTTTTTTTGGTAGAGAGAGATTTTTGCTATAGGGCGTGTGTGCTCGCCAGAGAGACAGAAAGAAAGAAATCACCCCCTGGGGGGATGGCCACACTTCAATCTCTTCTCCATTCTCCTCCAGGGATTTCAGGCATGCATGAACACATACCCAGCCTGAGTTTTAAGGCTCTAGGTCCAGGACTTGAACCGGAGCCGACTACATGGGAGTCCAGCAATGTAACCATTATGCTATCTGCTGGTCCCAGATGATGACTGTTTTTAAATGCTATCAATCAATACTTTGGGGAGAAAATGAAAGGCTAAGGATATTAATCACCAATTGAAGGCAAAGTCTGAAATCTAGAGACCTCCTTGACAGCAGACCCTTGTTTCTTGTATCCCGAAGGAATAACCTACAGGATCAAATTCAGCCTTTAATTACAAGAGTAGTAAAACTCCGGAAATACTGGGTCATTGGGAAAGTCATGATGCCTTTTTTTGCATAGAAAAACATAGACAAATATTCGTGACTTTTCAGTATTTGACTCTCAACTCAGGCAAGTCAGCCTCATCAAAGTCAAGGCTTGATGGGAAGAAGTGTGACTCTAAGACTTGGATTTGGTCCTCTTGGTTAATACACTTAAAAATATTGAGATCTGAAAAGAATCTCAGGTTCCTCTGACTCCTTTGTCCTTTGTGTTGGCTGGCTGGCACAAATGGCCCTCTCCTCTCCATTAAAGGCTGGCTCTACTCACTTTCTGGAAGAGGATGCCAAGCCTTCTACTTATTTTTTTTTTTTTTTTTTGAGAGATTTTCGCTATAGGGCGCGTGCGCTCGCCAGACAGAGAGAGACATAGAGACAGAAAGTAAGAAATCACCTCCCAGGGGGGATGGTCACGCCGCAATCCCTTCTCCTCCATTCTCCTCTCAGGGTCTTGGGCATGCACGCACACGCGCCCGGTGTGAGTTTTAAGCCACCGGGTCCAGGACGCGAACTGCGGTCGACTACGTGGGAGTCCAGCGACATAGCCATTATGCTAACTGCTGGTTCCCTCAAGTCTTCTACTTTACAAGACAAGGCAATCCCACCCACCTACCTCTGCTTAGGATATACATACCCTTGGGTCTCATATTCTAACTACCAGATAGCAAACTAGGATCAATTACTACATAACTCAGCTGGAAGGTGGTAGGCCTGCTATGGAAGAAAAGATGGTGTGGTCCCCAGCTAAGGTGTTCTGGCAGGAACTAAGAAAATATGTATGTGACTGGAACATGAAGGTGTAGCATCACAGAGAATGACACTGGATAAGGAAAGACTTTATCAATACAGGAACATTTTCCTGTTGTATAACATTCAACATCTTGTGTCTAACAACTGGCTCATAAAACTCCTAAAAATGTTATCATCAATCTTGTTAGAGCCAGTTCTAGGCACACCACTGGCTAAAGATGATGTAAAAGATGATGGTACCAAAATAAGCTACCTGATAGTGACAAGAATGACAGGACCCCTGGATAACAGGGACCAGGTGGCAATGCTTAACTATCAAAATCAAAATGGCCTCAATTATTAGAAATGAGCTGCAAAGTCAGAGCAGCAAGCAATGAAGATCCTAACCCTCAGAGAGCTATGGAGATTGTGAAGAGGACACAAATCCCTAAACACAAGAGAGAGAGAGAGAGAGATGGACAGCACTATTCAACTGATAGAATAAAAAGAAACCAGGTGACTAAAATCCTGAGAGCAGCCACCCCAGCAAAAAGTCATGATTTCATCCCTGTTTCTGAAATGTGAGCTGTGTTTTAGCCTGTTTCTGCATTGCTAACCGGAAACTAGGTGGGCTTTGAAGAAATAGCGGTTTATTAACTCACAATTCTTGTGGCTGGAAAGTTCAAAAGCATAGGCCTGGCATTGGGCTGGCCTGCATCATGGCTAATGGACACACAGAGGATGGTAGGTGAACATAGAGAGAAAGAACATCTGATGACTCTCTTTTGTAACAATCAGCTCTCAAAAGAACTAACCTCTTCTCAAAAGAGCTAGAATTCACTGGGTCTCAAGAAACATCATTAATCTATTCATCGGACTGTGGCCTCCATAATGCAGTCATCACCTGCCATCATCAAAATTCAACATCAAATTCCAAAACACGAAACTCTGGAGGACAAACCATAACAAGACCCTGTTTAGACTTGAGAACACTTGACTGAAGAACAGTGGGGATTCTCCCGTGAGAAGAACAGTGGGGATTCTCCCGTGAGAAAAATCCTGTAACACCCATGGCAAGTGTATACAAGTGGTGACTGTATACATGGGGGAGGTACTTTGAGGCATGTAGACTGTAGGGTCTTATTTGGCATTAATATCTAAGAATTCAAGCATAATCATGATCCCTTTGTTGAGGAAAGAAATTATAATTGCTAAGTAACAACAGGGTCCTGGCAAAGATCCTACTCACGGTAGTTTCATGACTCAACCAATGGTCATTTCCTCAGTCACTAAATACTGTAGTTAGTTAGCAGAACCCCCACAATGGTTGCTCAACTCCTGATGTAAGAGCTACAGAAATGAAGAAAGCCAAATAGAAATTCTGAACCTGTCCCTCCCACATGGCCTGGCCCAAGATAAATAAATAAAAACGAGTATTGCACTAGCAATACTCTGAAAGGCAAATGTTGTTAACACTGTAAAAGTCGGTAAAATGACATTGCTTAGGACTGTGACAGAGATTGAAGTTGCCCTTAGAGATCCAAAAGGTGTAGGAACTGTGATCCCCTAACATCCTATTTAACTCACCAAGCTGGCCCTATGAAAGTCAAATAAAATCATCTTTTGTTATTGATGGATGACGGGTTGCAGGACTTCCATAGGAAACAAAATCTGCAAATACTCAAATCCCTTGTATAAAATGGCATAGTATGGGGCCAGCAGGTGGTGTGGTAGTTAAGGTGCTGGACTCCCTCATGGCTGAATGCAGTTCAAGCCCTGGACCTGGTGACTTGCTTTCTCTCCTCTCTCTCTCTCTCTCTCTCTCTCTCTCTCTCTCTCTCTCTCTCTCGTGAGAGCATGTAGCCTACAGCAAACTTTAAAAAGTAATAATAGTAATAAAATAGTTTTGAAATGGCATAGTATAGTATATCTTGGAGAATGATACTGGAATACCTGTATAAACATGTTACCCTTCATAAAAGTTCCATGAGGTAATTACTAATATTATCCCTGTTTAACAGCTGCAATGAGACATAGGCAATTTGCTCAATGTGTAGTGCCTAGGAAGAATGGCACAAGAGCCCATGTTATTGCTTTTTTACATATCTTTCCATTTAGAACTGTCCTTTAGCTAAGGAGTGGCAGATCCCTGATGTGTAGCCTGTCCGACACATACACACGTGCACAAAGAATATAATTTACTACCCAGAGAAAGTGCTCACATAACTTCCTTTCTGGCTGATGCTAGTGCTTCCCCTTGTGTGATGGGCCTAAAATCTCATATAATGGAACCATGTCCAGATCTTTTTGTTTTGTTTTCAAATGAGAATAAATGACATCTAGTCATCCTGTTCAAGTTTCTGGATCCAGGAACATATTAATTCAAATTAGAATCGTAACACTAGCTTTTAATGAATGCCTGGCAAGTCAACTTGTGGCTATTGCTACCAACCTAGTAATCCCCCAGAAGTCCCTCTGGGTCACAAAACATGCGATCCAACCATTTCCTGTAATAGAGTTAAAGTTCAGGGTCAAACTGCCCTCTTGTGGTGAAAGATTTTTGTTGTTGTTGTTTTTTCAGGTATCTGTCCTTCACATAGAAAATTTTCATCCATCTGGCACAAATTTTTAAAATATTTTTGTAACAGCTTTATTGAGATATTCATATATCATAAAATTTGTCTTTAAAAAATAGCAGTTCAGTGGTTCTCAGTATATTGAAGAGCTGTGCCACCACCATTATTATCTAATTCCAGAACACTCTCATTATTCCTCCCTCTCAAAAAACAACAACAACAACAACAAAAACCCCACAAGCATTGACTTTAATGTATGGCATATGTGTATATATAATGTATCATCTCTATCTGTCCAGTTATTTTAGCAGCATTTCTATTCTTTCATGAGTAACTAGCAACATTATCTATGATAAATCATGTCTTCATATCTGTGCAGATTTGTTCTTGAGATCCGTTTTCTTCTATTAATCTATTAGTTATCCTTCCATAAATTAATAAAGAAATCTGTCATTCTGTTTTCTTTCACAAGTATTTTGATTACTGTTGGCCCTTTGTAGTTCCATATAATTTTTTTTTAATTTCCATATTTTTTTTTTAAAGTTTTTGCTAGAGAGTGTGTGCACTTGCCCGAGAGCAACAAGAGAGACAGTGAGAAGGAAAATAAGAAATTATTCCTAGGGGAGACGGCCATGCTGCAGTCCCTTCTCCTTAGTTCTCCTCCTGGGATTTGGGGCATACACATACATGCATCCAGTCTGATTTACAAGCCACAAGTTCCAGGACTTGAACTGTGGTTGGCCATGTGGGACACCAGCACATTAACCACTACACCACTGCTGGCCCCAACTTCCATATACATTTTATTAATTTTTAAAAACATTATTCATCAGTTTTTTCCATGAATAAGAAAGAGAGAAGCATTCCAACAGGGTTTTAACACTGTTAACCACCCCATTCTTGGTCAGTCATGGATCATGGGCACAAATACGCCTGGTATACTTGAGGAGGTCTACACACATGAATCTGAAACCCTCCAATATGGGCCAGCTTTGCAGAGCACCAAGTTTTACCACTGAGCCACTATGGAGCCCCTGTGCACACAAATTTGAGAAATACCTTATCAAGGGACCAGCAGTTAGCGTAATGGCTATGTCTCTGAAGTCCCATGTAGTCAACCATGGTTCAAGTCCCGGACCCGGTGGTTTAAATCATGCCGGGCACATGTGCATGTGTGCCCAAGATCCCGAGGGGAGAATGGAGGAGAAGGGATTGTGGCGTGGCCATCCCTCCTGGGGGGTGATTTCTCGCTTTCTATCTCTCTGTCTCTGTCTGTCTGACGAGCGCACGTGCCCTATAGCAAAAATCTCTAAAAAAAAAAAAGACAAAAAAAATTTTTTTTTCCTACCATTTGTTGTGTGTTACATATTGTTTTTAAGATCAACAATCTTCCCAAATCCTGTCAATAGAATCTTGATATTTCTTTCATCATACATCTTTACAAGCTGCTTCCTTTTAGGGGGGGGTCTTATTTATTTCTTTTTCATACCTAAATATGTTGGTGAGGATCACCAGCACAAAAATCAGTAGACACTGTCTTAATAGGCACTCTTGTCTGTTCTCAGGCTTAAAGGGAACGTATGTGACTTTTTAGAGTGTGTGCTATAGTTTTGTAAATATCCTTTATGTTTTATATACCATTCTCTGTTTCTTCTTTGCCAAGAGTCTTTTCATAAATGGATGTTAATTTTATCAAATGCTTTCCTCATGTCATGATTGGTGATCAGAATGATTCTAACTCCTCTGCTAGTGTGGCAAATTACCATATTTGATCAAGTCAAACACTCCATCAACTATAAAGCACACCCTTATTTTATGTTTGAATAAGGAAGAAAAGAACAGCTGTTTGTTGAATATTCCAATTTGATATATTTAAGGAAAGAAAATAGGCATCTCAGAATTTAAGAAAATACAAAGTAGTCCAGCCACAATGACACAGGTGATAGGGTGCCACTACATGTTGCTGGAGTCATATGGGCAGTCCCAGTTTAGGATCCTGAGTCAACTGAAACACACCAGGCATGCCCACAGATGTGTCTATGATCCTGGCTGGCTGGAGAACTCTAAGGAGGATCAAGATGTGGTGAGACCCTGTTGGGAATACCTGTATCTTTTCCACACACGATACATTTTTCTTTTAAGGTCTCTGCCAGAGGATACCTGTGCTCGCCACAGAGAGACAGTGAGAGGAAAAGTGAGAAATCATCCCCAAGAGGGCATGGCCATGCCACAATCCCTTCTCCTCCATTCTCCTCCTGGGAAACTGGGGACACATGTGGATCCCTCCTGGGATCCTGGGTGCAGCACCTGGCATGATTTTCAAGCCACTAGGTCCAAGACTCAAAGCACAGTAGGCCATGTAGGAGTCCAGCACAGTAACCACTACACCACCTGCTTAGCCCCAAGACAAACTTTCTTTTTAAAAAAGTAATTTATTGGAGACAGCAAGTGGCATGGTGGTTAAGGGTGCTAGACTCCCACATAGTCAACAGTGACTCGAGTCCCAGACCAGGTGGCTTGCTTTTTCACTCTTCCTCTCTCTCTCTCTCTCTCTCTCTCACTCTGTCAAAATTAAAATTAATTAATTAATTAATTAAGTTAAATAAAATAATTCTTTATTAAAAAAAGTAATTAATTGGGACTATCAGATGGCATAATGGTTATGTTGCTTTAGTCGACTGGTTTGAGTCCCGAACCTGGCGACTTAAAATTCATGCCAGGAGCATGTGTGTGCATGTCCAAAATCCCAAGAGAATGGAGGAGAAGGGATTGTAGCATGGTCATCCTCCCTGGGGGTGATTTCTAGCTGTCTGTCTGTCTCTCCAGTGAGCACATGTGCCCTATAGCAAAAAGGTCTCTAAAAAATAATAATAACTTAATACAGGCCAGCCAGGTAGAGTGGTGGTGGTCGAGGCAGCTGGATCGCACATAGTCAACTATGCAGTTCAAGTCCAGTTCTAGCAGCTTAAACAACAGACCAGGCGAGCTGGCAGGTGGCATGGTGGTTAAGGTTGCTGGACTCCCACATGGCTGACTGCAGTTTGAGTCCTGGATCTGGCAGCTTGCTTTCTCACTTTCCCTCTGTCTCTTTCTCTCCCGCTCTGTCCCTCTCTGGTCAAATTAAAAGAAAGGAAGAAAGGAAGAAAGGAAGAAAGGAAGAAAAGGAAGAAAAGGAAGGAAGGAAGGAAGGAAAGAAGAAAGAAAGAGTTAAATAAAATAATTCTTAAAAACAAAACAAAAAAAAACAGACCAGGCACTTGTGTGTGCGTGCCCAAAACCCCAAAAGAAGAATGGAGAGGGGATTGTGACTTGGCCAGCCCCCTGTGGGGTGCTGTCTCACTTTCCCTACCCCCGACCCTGTAGTGAGTACACACACCTTACAGCAAATTAAATAAATTAAAAAGTAATTAATTTAGGGGCCAGCAGGTGGCATGGTGGTTAAGGGCGTTGGACTCCCACATGGTCAACCGTGGTTTGAGTCCTGGACCTGGCAGCTTGCGCTCTCTCATTCTCTCTCTCCCCTTCTCTGGTCAAATTTCAATAAATAAATAAAAATAAATAAATAAATAAAGTTAATAATTCTAAAAAAAATTTTTTAAGTAATTATTTTTTTGTTTTTTAAAAGAATTATTTTAACTTTATTTATTTTAATTTGACTAGAGGGGGACAAAGAGAGAGAGAAAGTGAGGAACCAAGCTGCCAGACCCCCCTCCTTTACCCCCAATCCCATCCCTGGTTGGATGGCCAGACTATAATCCTTTTTCTTCTGTTCTCCTCCTGGAATTTTGTGCATGCGTGCACACACACCCAGTGTGATTTTCAAGCCAGCAAGTCTGGGACTCGAACCATGGTCTACCATGTAAGAATCCAGCACCCTAGCCACTATGTCACCTGCTGGCTCTTTTGTCTCTTTCTCTCTCTCTTTTTCTTTTCTTTTCTTTTTTTTTTTTTTTTTTTGAGTTTAAATGCATTTTATTTTTAGACAACCTACATAAAATGTTTTTTCCTTAAAAACAATGCCTCCAATCCAAATAAATCACAGTCAGAATAAATGAAGAGCTGAAGATGACATTAGTCCCCATTTGTCTTTAGTCCTGGTGTTTTGTGGCTGACAAGCAGAAGTCAGTTATAGTGACAGATGATAGATCCAAAGTAATTGCCAAATTTGTTAACTTTTTTTGGGGGGGGAAAGGTTTTTTTTTTTTTTTTTTTTTTCACTATAGGGCGCGTATGCTCGCCAGACAGAGAGAGACATAGAGACAGAAAGCGAGAAATCACCCCCCAGGGGGGATGGTCATGCCGCAATCCCTTCTCCTCCATTCTCCTCTAGGGATCTTAGGCACGCACGCACACGTGCCCGGCGTGAGTTTTAAGCCACCGGGTCCGGGACGCGAACCACGTTCTACTACATGGGAGTCCAGCAACATAGCCATTACGCTAACTGCTGGTTCCCATATTTGTTAACGTTTTTCCATTCTAAACCATCCTTAAAGAAAATCATATATGGGGTCATACCACGGCATCTGGATTCATATTTTCACGAATAAAGAACTGGTGGTCTTTGAAATGAACAAGAATATGCTTGATTTGTTCTGCAGCCCCTGTCATAAATGGTTTTACTCTTTCTGGTCTCTGTTCTTCAAGTTTGCCTTTGATCGATTCATGTAATCTTTAATGTACTTCTTGTAGGCTTCTTTTGTGAAGCTGGTTTCCTGTAAGTGGTGGTTCATGACAATGTCAACACCAGTGACTACTGTGCTTTTGGTACCTTCGCCCTCAGGGCCTCCAGCGGAGGCATTTCCACCAATGAGCGAGTCATCAATGTTACCCGCTGTCCCGCGCATCTCCCGGATCTTGTAAATGTTGGAGAACATCCATCGTGGGTGATGAGGTCCCGGTAGATAATCGTGATGGCTGCTGGAGGGAGACGATGGCGGCACTTGCTGAGAGGAGCCCGGAGCTCAGAGCGAGCACACGGGGGATGGGGGGAGGGGTAGAGGAAACGGGCGGAGAAGCTTTTTTTCTAAGAATTATTTATTTTATTTGTTATTATTTTTAAAAATTTGCTACAGGGCATGTGAGGCACCTGAAACAGGGAGAGAGGGGAAGAAAAAGAGAGAGAGAGAGAAAGCAAGCTGCCAGGTCTATGACTCAAATCATGGTCAGTCCAGTGCCTTAACCACCATGCCACCTGCTGGCTTCTTTTGTTTCTCTTTTAAGAGAAAGCTTAGCTCATTACTTTTCAGCATTATTTTGTGATATAGAGGGAATTCTTTGTAATCTAATTTTTCTATCCTTTATTTGGTATCTCTGCAATGTTAAGGTCTCTCTCTTTAATTTAAAAAATGTTTGTATCACATTCGATCACATATATCTTTACAGGATGGAACATTTCTTTTTCCAGTGCAATTACTATGCCTATCAGTCAAGATAAAGACATTACTATACACACCAGCAGCAGCAAGTAGCTTTTCATGTTTTGTCAGTTAAGCATGGGAAAAGGAGTTGAACAGATAAGTCTCCAAAGAAGACATACAATGTTAGACGTACCTGTCATACATTTCCATCTTTTTTCCCCCTTTTCTCCCCCTGCTCTCCTCCCTCCCTCCCTCCTACTACCCACACCCCTATTATCCCTATCTATCTAGTGTCTACTGTTGCCTTCCCTGCTACTATGCCTTCCAAACTTTCAGTTTCTGCCACAGAGTGCAGATAACCAGTATATACTGAGTGGAGACATACAAAGTCTGTCTTTCACAATCTGACTTGCTTCACTTAGCATTAAGTCTTCCATATTCGTCCACTTTGTATCAAATGTCAGGATTTAATTTTTTTTTATGGCTGAGTAGTATTCCATAGAGTACATATGCCACATTTTAAAAAATCCAGTCATCTATTTTTGGACATTTGGGTTGATTCTATGTCCTAGTAATTATAAATAATGCTGCAATAAACATGGATGTGCAAGTGTTTTTCTGACTGAGGGTTTTTTTTAAAAAAATATTTTTCAAGGAAAATCAGCAATAGCCAATTGGAAACCTACTTATTCTTTAACTCCAATTTTGTTTTCTTTAAATTTAGAAATGACTTAGTGATTTACTATTTTAAACAAACCCCCCTTTCCCCTTTATATATAAGTTTAACCCTACTCATGCTGAATCCTTCCAAGGAGATTGCTCCAGCATATATTTCCAGATCCTTGCTTTGCTCCTTTTACCAAAAAATGCAAAACACAATTCCATTGTGCATCTTAAGGGCTCCAATCATCAAAAGTAGGGGAAAAAAATCTTTGAAATAGCCAATTACGTTGAAATAAAAAAAAAAATCCACGCGAATGTGGTTTGGTTGGGGCAGGAATCCACTCCTATGTTCCTGGTAATATGATCCCGCTCCATGAATCCTTGTAATTCATCCTCCCTATCCTATCCACATTATGATTTGATCCAATGATCCATCTCCAAGGATTGTGATCCAGCGAGCCCTGACTGGGTTTTTTCTATCCTTTGTAAATACTTAAAAGTAGAGTTACTGGGTCATATGGTAATTCTATTTGTAGATTTCTGAGGAATTTCAGTATCATTCTCCAAAGTGGTTGTACTAATTTACATTCCCACCAACAGTGTAGGAGAGTTCCCTTTTCATCATAGCCTCACCAGAAATTATCATTATTTATCTTTTTAATTTTAGCCATTCTGACTGGGGTTCACTGTGGTTTTGATTTGCATTTCCCTTATGATAAGAGATGTTGAGAATGTTTTCATATGGGGAACCAGCAGTTAGTGTAATGGCTATGTCGCTGGACTCCCACGTAGTCGACCACGGTTCGTGTCCCAGACCTGGTGGCTTAAAACTCACGCCAGGCACGTGTGCATGTGTGCCCAAGATCCCGAGAGGAGAATGGAGGAGAAGGGATTGTGGCATGACCATCCCCCCTGGGGGCTGATTTCTCGCTTTCTGTCTCTATGTCTCTCTCTGTCTGTCTGGCGAGCGCACACGCCCTATGGCCAAAAAACCTCTCCAAAAAAAAAAAAAAAAAAAAAAAAAAAAGAATGTTTTCATATGCTTTGGGGATGTTTGTATGTCTTCTTTGGAGACTTATCTGTTCAACTCCTTTTCCCATCTTTAATTAGATTGCTTATTTTTTCATGGGTAAGCTGCTTGAGTTCCCTATATAATCTGGTTATTAATTAGTCCCTTATCTGAGGTATAATTTGCAAATATATTCTCCCACTCTGAGGGTTGTCTTCTCACTCTACTTATTGTTCCTTTGGTTGTGCAGAAGCTTCTCAGCCTAATATAGTCCCATTTGTCTATTTTTGGGACTACTGCCTGTGCTTTGGACATTTTCTTTAAGAAGTCTTTGCCTACTCCAAGGTCTCTAAGAGTATTTCCTATTTTCCACCAGTATTTCTACATTTTGAGGTTATATGTTTAGATCCTCAACCCATTTTGAGTTAATTTTTGTTAATGGTGAGATAATAAGGATCTAGTTTTATTCTTCTGCAGCTGGATATACAGTTCTCCCAGCATCATTTGCTGAAGAGATTTTCTTTTTCCCACTGGATTATCTTGTGCCCTTTGTCAAGGATAAGTTGGCTGTATATTTTGGGGTTTATTTGGGGGTTCTCAATTCTGTTCTATTGGTTTACCTGTCTGTTTTTGTGCCAGTACCATGCTGTTTTAATTATCACAGCTGTGTAGTATGTTTTGAGGTCAGGAAGTGAGATGCCTCCTACTTTATTCCCCTTGCATAGTATTGCTTTGGCACTACAGGGTCTTTTATGCTTCCAGACAAATTTTATGATTGTTTTTTTATTTTCCATTTCTGTGAGGAATATCTCTGGTAGTTTGATTGGGATTTTATTGAATTTTTAGATTAATTTGGGTAGGATTGTCATCTTGATCATGTTCATTCTTCCAATCCAGGAATATAGGATGTTTTTCCACTTTTTTGTATCATTTTTAATTTCTTTTTCTAGTATTTCATAGTTTTCCTTATAGAGATCTTTGATGTCTTTGGTAAGGTTTATTCCTAAATATCTTATTGGTTTTGTGGTTATTGTAAATGGAATTTCTTTCTTCAATTCTGTCTCGGTTTGTCCATTGTTGGTGTATAAAAATGAGAAAGGTTTTTTTATGTTCATTTTGTATCCTGCTACTTTACTATATTTGTTTATCACTTCCAGGAGTTCTTTTCATGAATTCTTTTGGATTTTCTAGGTATAGCATCATATCATCTGTAAATAGAGATAATTTCACTTCTTCTTTTCCTACTTGGATATATTTTATTTGATTCTCTTGTCTACTTGCATTGGCTAGAATTTCCAGTATTATGTTAAAAAGGAGTGGAGAGGGACCAGCAGTTAGCATAAGGGCTATGTCACTGGACTTCCACGTAGTTGACGGCGGTTTGAGTCCTGGACCTGGTGGCTTAAAACTCACACCGGGCACATGTGCGTGTGTGTCCAAGATCCCAAGAGGAGAATGGAGGAGAAGGGATTGCAGCATGGCCATCCCCCCTGGGGGGTGATTTCTCACTTTCTCACTTTCTGTCTCTCTGTCTGTCTGGCGAGCGCACATGCCCTATAGCAAAAACCTCTCAAAAAAAAAAAAAAAAAAAAAAAAAAAAAAAAAAAAAAAAGGAGTGGAGAAAGTGGGCAGCCTTGTAATACAGGAAATAAAAATCTCCCTTGAAAAATATCCAAAGCAGATTAGATCATACAGAAGACTGAATCACAGATTTAGAAGATAGAATCTCTGACCTAGAAAAAGTCACCAAAAAGACAGAAAATAACCCCCCAAAATGAGAATAACATACAAATAATACCAGATAAGATACCATTAAAGGCCCAAACATATGGATCATTGGTATCCCAAAAGGTGAAGAAATTAATAAGGGCATTGATAATCTGTTCCATCAAATCCTGGAAGGAAATTTTCCAAATCTAGAGAAGCACTCAAACATCCAGACCCAAGAAATACAACGGACCTCACATAGATTCAACCCAAGATGATCTTCCTCAAGGCCCATCATAGCCAGATTGACCAAAACCACAGACAGAGACAAGATACTAAAATTGGCAAAAGAGAAATGTCAAGTTATTTCCAAAGGATATCCCATCAGGCTAACATCAGAACTCTCATCGGAAACAATGCAAGCAAGGAAAGAATGAGAAAATACATTCAAAGTGTTAAGTGAAAAACAATTTCAACCAATAATAATATATCTGGCAAGATTATCCTTCACATGGGAAGAAAAGCCTGAAACATTCTCAGATAAACAAAACCTAGAAGAATTTACCAACACCATACCAGCTCTTCAATAAATGCTGAAGAGAGTGCTATACTAGGAAAACTAAAGAGAGACTGGAAGAAGAGAACAAGAAATTATCAAGAAAAAGGTGAACTTAATGGTAGGAAAAGTTCAGAAATACCAATAATAATGTTCAATGTTAACTTCCAGGGTTTAAATGGAAAGATTAGACCACAGTAACACTGCAAATTCAATAAAAAAGATGTTATTATATGAGTCTGAACTAATGAAATGGAATTTTTTTACTTTAGACTAAAACATTACTGATTTTCTTCGATGCTTTGACTTCCATATTTAAGGATTTCTGTCTTCCCTTGAACTGTTGATAGGTGCATCTACCTACTATTTGAACTGAATCCTAACCTTCTCTTGGTTTTAAATTTTAAGCAAATTTCTCCTAACCTTTTTTTTTATTTTGATCTGTTAAAACCAAAATGGTTTTTCTTAAAATTAAAAAATGCATTAAAAATACCTATTAATAGCTATTTAATGACTGCAGTAAGCTATATAGCCCCAGTGAGGTGCTACTTTATACTACGTTCACTTTACTCACTGAGATTTATGCTTGAAGTCAGACATGCATTCATAGATATGTATATATCATCTGTGCTTTCTATTGAAAGTTTTTTTAACTTAATTAAGACCTTTAGTGAATCAATAAAATGTGAAAAAAAAAAAAAAAAAACATGGAAAACAACTGTAGATACCACAGACAGTGTGGGATAAAGGGGAGGGGGAATTGGCAGAGGGTGATAACAACATGTATGGTAATATCCTTGAGCCAATATACAATGTATTCTGGATGGAAAAATCTCATTTTGTATACTGTATTGATGTACAGTGATTGTAAATAAATAAAGTGAAATTAAAAAAAAAGAAGAAGAAAATAGGCAGCCTTGTTTTGTTCCAGTTTTTTAATGGAAAGGCTTTCAGCTTTTCCCCATTCAGTATGATGTTAGCTATGGGTTTTTCATAGATGACTTCTATTGTGCTAAGAAATGTCCCTTCTATGCCGATTTTGCTGACAGTCTTAATCATGAAGGGATATTGTATTTTATTGAATGCTTTTTCTGCATCAATTGATATGATCATATGGCTTTTATCTTTCCTTTTGTTAATGTGATGTGTTACATTTATTGTTTTGCATATGTTGAACTACCCTTGCATCCCTGGAATAAATCCTATTTGTTCGAGGTGCATAATCTTTTCAATATATTGTTGAATACAATTTGCTAGTATCTTGAGAATTTTTGAATCTGTATTCATCAGGGATATAGTTGAAGTTTTCTTTTTTTGTCATGTTCTTGTCTGGTTTTGGAATTAAGATGAGGAGGCTTCATAGAATAAATTTGGGAGGGTTCCTTCCTTTTGAAGTTTTAGAAATGGTTTAAGGAGAACTGGGGATAATTTTGTAGAATTAAAAAGTAAAGCCATGGTGAACTGAGTTCTTCCTTGTTGGGAGATTATCTATTATTAAATCAGTCTCATTGCTTAGACTTTCTATTTCTTCCTGGTTCAATCTTGGTAAGTAATATATGTCCAGAAATATGTCCATTTCATCTAGATTTTCTTATTTGTTGCATATAGTCGCTCAGAGTACTCTCTGATGATATTTTGTATTTGTTATATCTATTGTAATAATGCTTGTTTCCTTGCTGATTTATCTGTTTCCTTTCTCTGTTCTTTATTAATCTAGCTAATGGTGTGTCAATTTTGTTTATCTTCTCAAAGAACCTGCTTTTGGTTTCATTTATTTTCTGTATAGTTTTTTTTTATTCTCTATTTCACTTATTTTTGCTCAAATCTTTATTATTTCTTTTCTCCTGGAATTTTTGTTGTTGTTATTGTTGTTGTTGTTTTTCCAATTCCCTGAGTTGTGTCATGAGGTTGTTTATTTGCCACCTTTCTGATTTTTTTTCTTATGGGAACTAATTGCTATGAACTTCCCTCTTATGACTGCTTTTGCTGTGTCCCATAAGTTATAAACACTTGTTTGTTCATTATCATTGGTTTCTACGAACCTTTTGATATCAGACTTAATTTCTTCTATAGTTGTAAAGTCATTTAGGAGTAGGTTGCTTGGTTTCCATGTGTTTATGAATTTTCTAAGGCTCTTTCTGTAGTTGATTTTAAGTTTGATTCCATCATGGTCAGAAAAGATGCTAAGTATTAGTTTCTTTATCTTTGAATCTGTAAAGGCTTGATTTGTGCCCTATCACATGGTCAATTTTCAAAAAATGTTCCATGTGGGAGTGAGGAAAATGTATATTTTATACTAATTGGGTGAAATACCCTATAGATGTCTGTAAAATCCATTTCATGTGTGGTATCATTTAGATCTTGTATCTCTTTATTTTTTCTTTAGATGACCTGTCCAGAGAAGTCAGGGAGTGTTGAGAACCTTACAATTATTTTGTTACAGTCTACCTCTCCTTGAGATTTAACAGTCTCTCTTTGATGTATTGAAGTGCTTCAGTGCATAAATATTTACAAATGTTATACTTTCTTGGTGAACAAGTCCTTTTAGTACTATACTATGTCCTTCCTTGTCTCTTCTTACATCTTTCATCTTAAACTCTATTTTGTCTGATATCAGTATTGCTACTCCAGCCTTGTTTTGGTTTCCATTTGCATGGAATATCTTTTTTTTTTGGAGAGGTTTTTGCTATAGGGCACATGTGCTTGCCAGAAAGACAGAGAGACAGAAAGTAAGAAATCACCCCCTGGGGGGATGGCCATGCCACAATCCCTTCTTCTCCATTCTCCTCTTGGGATCTTGGGCACACAGGCACTTGTGCCCAGCGTGAGTCGAAGCCATCGGGTCCGGGACTCGAACTGCTGTCGACTACATGGGAGTCCAGTGACATAGCTATTATGCCAACTACTGGTACCTCTTTCTTTCTTTCTTTTTTTTTTTTTTTTAATGGTACACTTTTTTTTTTTTTTTTACTTTTCTGGAGAGGTTTTTGCTATAGGGCACGTGCGCTCACCAGAAAAACAGTGAGACAGAAAGTGAGAAATCACCCCCCAGTGGGGATAGCCACACTGCAATCCCTTCTCCTCCATTCTTGTCCTGGGATATTGGGCATACACGCACATGTGACTGGCTTGAGTTTAAACCACTGGGTCCAGGACTTGAACCGTGGTCGACTGCATGGGAGTCCAGTGACATAGCCCCTACGCCACCTGCTGGTCCCTGCATGGAATATCTTTTTCTAGGCCTTCACTGTCAGTCTATTTATGTCCTTATCAATCTTGTAAGCAGCATATAGATGGCTTCTGCTTTTGTATCCATTCAGCCAGCCTGTGTCTTTTAATGGGAGAATTTAAACCATTAACATTCAATGTTATTGATATTTGCAGATTTATCCCTGTCATTTGTTTCCATTTTCTCAGTTGTTTTTTGTTCTCCTATTTCTGTTTGTCTTTCTTTAGTTATCCTGATACAATACTCCCATCAATACTTCCTATAGAGCTAGTCTATTATTAGTGACTTTCAGTTTATCTGAGAATAATTTTATTTGTTCTTCCCATTTGAAGGACAATCTTGTTGGATATAGTATTCTTGGTTGAAATTGTTTTTCTTTTTTTTTTAAGAATTATTTTTAAAACTGAGAATAATTTTATTTGTTCTCCCCATTTGAAGGACAATCTTGTTGGATATAGTATTCTTGGTTGAAATTGTTCTTTTTTTTTAAGAATTATTTTTAACTTTATTTATTATTATTATTTTCCAGTTTGATCACAGAGATAGAAAGAGGGAAAGTGAGAAAGCAAGCCACCGGGGTCCAGGACTTGTATTGCAGTTGGCCATGTGGGAGTCCAGCGCCTTTAACCACTATGCCACATGCTGGCCCCGTGAAATTATTTTTCTTGTAATGTTTTGAACATATCTTCCCATTCTTCCTTGCTTGCATCGTTTCAGTTAAGAGGTATGACATTACCCTAACATGATAACCTTTATAAGTAACTTGACATTTCTCCCTTGCCATTTTTAGAAGATTGTCTTTCATTTTTATCAATCTGGCTATGATGTGCCATGGGGAGAATCTTTTCATGTTGATTCTATTTGGGGTTCTTTTTATTTCTTGGGTCTAAATTTCTTCATGTTTCTCTATATTTGGAAAATTTTCAGGTAGTATTTTATAAAAGAGGTTTTCCATGCCTTTAGCAGATTCTTCACCTTCTGAAATACCCATTATATGGACATTTGGGTGCCTCCTGATATACAGAATTTCCCATATGTTGCTCTCATCGGGGGGGGGGGGGTTCCTTTTTGGTGATTTGGTCTATGTTGGAGACTTTGTATTCGAGGTCAGAAATTCTTTCTTCTGCTTGGTCCAATCTGCTGTTAATGCTATCTAGGAAGACTTAAAAAATTTTTGTATTGTATTCTTCATTTCCAGAAGTTTTTTTTTTTTTTTTGTTTTTTTTTTTTTGTAATTCTTTCTTAGGGTGTCTATTTATGGAATTCCTCTTTCATGTCCTGAATTGATTTTCTTACTTCCTGAAAGTGATTGTCTATTTTCTCTTACATCTTACTGAGTTTTGTCACTAGGAATATTTGGAATTCTTTTTCTGACATTTCTGTGTATTTCTCAGTGCGGTCCACTGTTGGTGAGGGGCTATTACCCTCACCTGGCAAAGAGCTACCCACTTGTTTTTCATGTTTCTTCGAGATCTGTGCTGGTTTCTAGTCATCTGATGCAGTAATCACTTTTTTTCTATTTATTAGAGTAGATTCTGTAGTAATGGTGGAGGAAATTTCACCCTTAGCTCCCAGGTATGTTCCTCTTGGAGAGCTGTGTCTCCCAGGTCAGAGCAGTTATGGGCAACTTCAGGTAGTTGGCTCCTCTACCAAACGTTCAGTTCTTGATGAGGTGGTAGCAAGCTAAGGAGATATAACTTGGTGAAGATGATCCAGTCATGTGCTGAGCAAAGTGCAGCTCGCAGGTTCGGGTACCAAAGTTCCAAAGTGTCTCCCAGGCCCAAAGCACGGACTCACCCTAAAGGCCTGTCCAGACTGGGCTTGACTCCCGGTGGCTGGGTAGGCAGGGTGAGCCCAGGTTTAGAGAGAATTCTTTTTTTTTTTTTTTGAAGAATTATTTTATTTAACTTTATTTATTTATTTTAATTTGACCAGAGGGAGATAGAGAGAGCTAGAGAGAGAGAGCACATGTGATAGCAAACTGCCAGGTCTGGGCTTGAACCACGGTCAGCCATGTGGAAGTCCAGCGCCCTTATCCACCACCCACTGGCCCCATGGAATTATCTTTTACTGTTTTACAGGAGCAAAATGGTCAAATTAAGGTCAACACTATGGTCAGTAGCTAGGCAGCCCAAAAGCAGGATATAAAGAGTCAGGTTGTGGAGCATTTTACACGTCAAACTACTAACTTATATGATATTTAGTGTGTCCTGAATGGACTATCCTCCCTAGCACTGTGTGCAGAAGAATTATAAGCATATAGAATATTTATTCCAATAATACATTTGATGTAGGAGCCATGATTACTGTGCATCAGATTGACTTGAAAGGACCTAGTTAGAAAGTTATATTTATCTCTCTCTCTTTCTGGTTACCTGGCCCAGACCCCAAGTTGAATCAGGGTGCCTCTTCTCCTAAATGGACCAATTATGACAGTAATGTGGACACCTGTATCCAACAAAACAACAAAGATTTATGTCTCTTCTTTTCTGAAGTTTTCAGAACATTCCATCGGGGCATCGGGACTTGGTCCTTCAGGAATAGAGAGACCATGACTCCAGCCTAAGGACTTTCCTCCTTAAAATAGCCTAGATGTGGGTAAAAGAAGGAGGTATCAGGGGGCACGAGAAGCAAACGTTGTTTTTGGTCCTACATAAGCTATGTGCTGGGCAGAAAGATCATCACTGCTCATATATATCTACCTTGGCATGAGAACCATGTAATCAAATAGCCACAGCCACAGAGTTTTCCAAGTCAGGCCAAGAGGGGCCATGCCCCTTGGTTGACCTGGGCTTAACTGGCACCACAGCAACCTTTTTGTACAGGACCCACTTTTATACTTGGTATTTGCTAGCCTGTTGTCAGGTAATACTTCTTAGCCTTTCATCCTGTTTTATCAATAAATGAGAGAGCTATATCATCCTTGGTATACATAGAATACTATCCAAAAGAAATAGGTATCAAGGAGATAGAAATGCTGTGGTAAAATTCTCTTTTTAATACCAGAATGCACACACTGGGGCCTGGTCACACTGATATACTGCTCCTCCCTCTCTCCATCCTGTCAGTATTCCAGGCACATACATACTCACACTTGGCATGATTTTCAGCCTAGGGCCCAGATTCAAATTGCGGTCAGGATCTGGGCACGTAGGATCTGGTTCTCTCTGCACAATGCTTTACCACTGCACTATGGGGCCAGTCTGCTAGGGTGAATTTTTTAAGGATGGCTTATTTATCTATACCTAAACTCTGGAAAGGATTCAGAGAACATGTTTGTTTGTTTGTTTGTTTTTTGCCATAGGGCACAAAAGAAGAGGGATGGCCATGCCTCAATTCCTTTTCCTCCATTCTCCACCTGAGATACCCAGTGAGATTTTCAAGCCACCAGATCCAGAAATCAAACCACAGTTGGCCATGTGGGAGTCTAGCACCTTAACCACCATGCCACCTGCTATCCCCAAGAACAAGCTTTTCATCAAGTCATTCATTTATTTATTACTGTTTTTGCCATTGGGCACTTGTGTTCACCGGAGAAAGACAGAGAGAAAGAGAGGGAAAGTGAGAAATCAACACCACCCCGAAGGGGATGGCCACACCACAGTCCCTTTTCCTCCATTCTCCTCTTGGGATTTTAGGCATAAATATACATGTGCCCAGATGAGTTTCAAGCCACTGAATCCAGGACTCAAACTGTTTGGCCTTAAGGGAATCCAGCATCTTAACACCACTACACCTGCTGGCACTCATCAAGGCTTTAAAAAAAAATCATTAGAAAGGGAGTAGTAACACCCTTGAAAGATTGTAATTACCATTGACACAGGTCAGGAATGATATTAAAAGATGTTCCCACTGAAATTGACTCTAAATTCAATAGATGGAAGCTAGTGTAGCAAGAGACAAGTGGAAGAACTTAAACCTCCAGAAACAAAGAGAATTTGGTTACCATAATTGGCAGCAGTGTCAGAGCAGTAATCAAAGTGGTTTCATCTACAGAAAATTTTAAAGTTGGTCAATCAATCATGGTATCCCTAGAACTGAAATAGAGAAAAAGGATATTAAACTCTTACTTGGTTTTTATATTAAAACAAACAAACAAAAAAAGACAAAAATCCAAGCTATAAGTCTACTAAATAAAGGTCTTTAATTATAATAAACAGCTTCTCACTGAATTTCTAGGTTTAAATCAGCTAAGATCATTAACATGTAAGGATAAGATTTAGAGAGATTATATCACTTGTTTTGTTTACCCCATCTCTCATTCTTCTGTGTCCCCGTCTTACCTTCCTGTGAGTTACCTTATCCTTTTCTAAATATTCCACCTTATCAATAATGTTTTTGAAAATGTCTTCGTCCACTTGTGTTTTTAGTTATTCTAAGGATAATATCAACACTTAGCTTCTTATAGCCTACTAGTGTCAATTTTTATCACTTAAAGTAGAAGCATTTAGGTGCCTTTATTCTCCTGCCTTTATGATCTAGGTAACTTAAATATTACTTTTAAATACTGGGTCATCGGAAAAGTCATGATGTATTTTTGCATAGAAAAACAGAGGGACCAGCAGGCAGCATGGTGGTTAAGGCACTGGACTCCCACGTGGCTGACTGAGGCTTGAGTCCCAGATCAGGTGACTTGCTTTCCTATTTTCCCTCTCTCTCTGGACAAATTAAACAATAATAATTAATAAATAAATAAAATAAACAATTCTTAAAAGATGGAAAAATATGTCATGACTTTTCCATATTCACTTTTTTTTTTCTTTTTTTTTGGGAGAGGGTTTTGCTATAGGGCGCGTGCGCTCGCCAGACAGACAGAGACAGACAGAGAGACAGAAAGCGAGAAATCACCCCCCAGAGGGGATGGCCATGCCGCAATCCCTTCTCCTCCATTCTCCTCTTGGGATCTTGGGCACGCACGCACACGCGCCCGGCGTGAGATTTAGGCTACCGGGTCTGGGACACGAACCGCGGTCGACTACGTGGGAGTCCAGCGACATAGCCATTACGCTAACTGCTGGTCCCCATATTCACTTTTATTTATTTTTTAGAGAAAGATTTTTTTGCTATTGAGCATGTATGGTACCCAGAGAGACAGACAGAAAGCAAGAAATCACCTCACAGGGTACGGCTATGCAGCAATCCCTTCTCCTCCATTCTCCTCTTGGGATTTTTGGGCATGCACACACTTGTGCCTAGTGTGTTTCAAGCTGCCAGGTCTGGGACTCAAACCACAGCTGACCATGTAGGAGTCCAGCACCATAACCATTAGGCCATCTGCTAGTCCCATAAATGTAAATTTTAAAACATCATAAGTCTAGTATATTTACTATTTCTATTGTACTTAAAAAAAAAACAAAAACAAAAACAAAAAACAGTTTTTTTGACACAGGGCATGTGTGCTCACTGGAGACCAAGAGGGAGAAAGTGAGAAATTATTCTCCAGGAGACATGGCCATGTCAGTCACTTCTCCTCCATCCTCCTCCCGGGATTTTGGGCATTCATGCACACGCACTTAGCATGATTTTCAAGCCACCAGTTCCAGGACTCAAACCATGGTCAGCCAAGTGGGGGTACAGCTCCTTAACCACCATTTACTTGCTGGCCCCTCCACTGTTTTCTTTATTCCTGCTATTCCAAGTTTCCTTCTGATACCATTTTCCCTCTGAAAAACTTCCTTTATTTAGCAATTCTTTTAGAGCAGGTCTGCTGGTGATAAATTGTTACTTTTCCTTCACTGACTTTGATTTCTGAAAAATGCTTTTGTAGTATTGCTGTGCTCCATTACTTTCTTGTATCACCCAAATGTAGTGCCACTTCCTTTTAACCTCCATGGTTTTTTTTTTTTTTTTTTTTTTTTTTTTTTTTTTTTTTTTTTTTAGCTATAGGGCACGTGCGCTCACCAGAAAGAGAAAGTCAAGAGAGACAGAAAGCGAGAAATCACCCCCCAGGGGGGATGGCCACGCCGCAATCCCTTCTCCTCCATTCTCCTCTCAGGATCTTGGGCACGCATGCACACGTGCCCGGCGTGAGTTTAAGCCACCAGGTCTGGGACTCGAACTGTGGTCAACTACATGGGAGTCCAGCAACATAGCCATTACACTAACTGCTGGTCCCTTAACCTCCATGGTTTCTGGTGAGACATCTATCATTTTAACCTGTTCCTCTAAAGGCAGCATGCTATTATTTCTCTTTGACTTGCTTTTTTTCATCTTTATTTTTCAGAAATTTGAAGTCTAGGTATGTTATCTTTGGGATTTTTCTAGTGAGGGTTTGCTGATGTGTAGGTTTATGGATATATATGGATATATATATATATATATATATATATTTTAGGTTTTTGCCTAAAGAAAAGGCATGTGCAGTTACCAGAGAGAAACAATGAGAGAGAAAGTAAGGAATCACCCATGGGGAGGGAAAGGGAGAAATTATCCCTTTACTTCCATTCTCCTCTTGGGATTTTGGGCATACACACCCAGGCCCAGGTCTTGAACCATGGTTAACCATGTAGGAGTCCAGCACCTTAACCACTATGCCACCTGTTGGCCCCTTCAAATATATTTTTTAGACCTGCTTTTCTTACTATCTCATAGGTCTCTGAGGCTTTGTTCATTTTTGTTGTTCAGATTGGGTAACTGCTGTTTTTTGAAGAGGTTTTTGCTATAGGGCGCAGGCACTCGCCAGAAAGACAAGAGACAGACAGAAAGCAAGATATCACCCCCCAGAGGAGATGGCCACATGGCAATCCTCCATTCTCCTCTTGGGATCCTGGGCATGCACACACACAAGCCTGGCATGAGTTTAAGCCACTAGGTCCAGACCCGAACCACCGTTGACTACATAGGAATCCAGTGACATAGCCATTATGCCAACTGCTGGTACTGGATAATTGCTTTTTTAAAGAGAGATTTTTTGCTATAGGGCACATATGCATGTTGGAGACACAGAGATAAGATAGAAAGCAAGAAATCACCCCTTAGGCAGGATGGCCACTCTGCAATCCCTTCTTCTCCATTCTCCTCCTGGGATCTTGTGCATGCATGCATGCATGCACACGCACCCAGCCGGAGTGGCATAAGCCACCATATCCAGGACTTGAAGCACAATAGCCCATGTAGGAGTCCAGCGACAACCATTAAGCCATCTGCTGATCCCAGATTGGATCATTTCTATTCATCTATCTTCCTGTTCACTGTTCTCATCCACATTCTACTGAGTCTACCAAGTGTTGACTGTGTTACATTTTTACATAATACAAAAAATTTGTCATGACTTTTCCAATACCCCAATAGCCACTTAAGTCTTTGTCAGATAATCCCAGCATCTGTATCATTTTTGGTGTTAGCTAATTGTCTTTTCCTATGCAAGCTGAGATTTTTTTCCAGTTATGTGTAGGTTAAGTAATCTTGAATTGTATACTTGACATTTTGAATATATATGAATCTCTGGACCATGTTTACTGGTAATTTATGTATGCCATTAGAATCAGTCACACAAGCAAGTACTTATGAACAACAAAAGGGTTTGCTTTCCCAAGTATCTACCTCTCCACAACCTTCCAGCACTTTCTGGTTCTAAGGGGCTCACTACTGCAATCCTCTAGTCAAAGAGCTGGAGTTCTACAGGCTTTGAAGACTGGGACTACATCCAGGCAAAGCAGTAGAAGAGTAGAAAAAAAAAAAAAGGGGAGCTTATTTTACTATGTCGATACCATAGCTCCTCCAAATAGAGAAAAAGGTTCTCTTCAAGATTCTCTTTATATAAAACCTTCTTTAATCTTGCTGAAAATGACTTTTCCACATCATTAGTAACTTCTTGACTTTGAAACAGTATTCTGAGGTACCAGCAGATGGCCTAGTGGTTACACTGCTGGACTCCCACATGGCCAACCACGGTTTGAATCCCAGACCCAGTGGCTTGAAAATCACACCAGGCGAGTGTGCATGAGTGCCCAACATCCTGGGAGGAGACTGGAGAAGAAATTGCAGCGTGGCCATTCTTTGGAGGAGGGGGTGATTTCTCACTGTCTCTGTCTCCTTCTCTCCCTGACAAGACTACGCACCCTAAGGCAAAAACTTGCAAAAAAGAAAAAAAAGTGTTCTGGTCAAATCTTTTTTTTTTTGAAGAGGTTTTTTGCTATAGGGCACGTGTGCTCGCCAGACAGACAGAGAGAGACAGAGACAGAAAGAGAGAAATCACCCCCCAGGGGGAATGGCCATGCTGCAATCCCTTCTCCTCCATTCTCCTTTCAGGATCTTGGGCACACACGTACACGCACCCGGCATGAGTTTTAAGCCACCGGGTCCGGGACACAAACCACAGTCGACTACATGGGAGTCCAACGACATAGCCATTGCGCTAACTGCTGGTCCCTTCTGGTCAAATCTTTTCTCCACCAATAACTAAAAGATAATAAAGGGTATGTCAAACGTCCATGATGGTAAAGTGTTTTTATTAAATTTCAGTAATAATACACATAAAAATTAAGTTAAAATTTTTTTGACTAGTCAATAAATTGCTATATCATTAACTGCAAAAATTAATGTTGATGCTCCTGAACTTTGAAGCATAGTCTTTTTCAAAGACTGGGGAAAAGCTTGATTATAATGAAGACAATAGGCAGAAAGCTCTATTGCTCTTGAGCTTTCTCCAGAAACTTAAAAACTCTGAATAGCAAGAAACTGCAGCAAATATATTATAAACAATGCAGCCTTAGGAAGAAGAATCAGTTATGATGTATTGCAGAACAGATTTCATCTCCAGCTTTTCAGTGGAGATAACTGAGTCAAGGAGATCCATAATCACAGTTGCTAATGCTGACACAAATGTCAGCAATAACAAACTGAGGTTAAATGGGAAAACAATATTGATGGCAAATGATATAGCGGAGAGTATATTCTGCTCAGATTGGAATACAACAATAAAGTTTGAGAAGTTAATGAGAAGATAATACCTTCAGATAGACAGACATCAATGATTCAGAAAACATACTTCACAGTTAATGACGAGCAAATTAAAGATAAAAATGAAAAAAGCATATGGGGGCAAAGTAATTCGGAATGAACATTCTTTCATAATAACACAAGAATTCCACAGGGAAGATTTCTTAGAACAAATGAGATAAATCAGAATAGGTATGAGGTTCTAGAAGAAAAGATTTGCACATAAATCACCTGCTCTCAGCACACTCACTCTGCTTTTAATTAAAGCAAACACTAGGAAATATTCTTGCTCAAAGCCCCAAATTTATACAATGCCACCTCTAAAGAGGCAAAAAGACAATCTAAACTTAAAAGCCCCTTACCTCTGCACTACCACCTTTCTTCTGGTTTATAGGATGTTTTGATTTGTAAAAGGACCCTAAATATTGTGTATGACAAAAAAAACCTTATGTCATAACAGAACTTCATAATATTTTGGTTAAATTATAATCATTAGTGCAATGCCTGCCTAATTTCACTGAGATAAAAAAACAAACTGATATGATGAATTTAAAACTGGTTAAGGAGGCCAGCAGGTGATTTGGAGGTTAAGGTGCTTGATCCCACATGGCTGATTTTGTGGTTAATCTGAGATCTTGCATCTTAAGAATCATGCACATGGCCCATGTGCATGTATGCCCAAAATCCTGAGAGGAGAAGAGAGAAGGGACTGTGGTGTGGCCATGCCCCCAGGGAATCATTTCTTACTTTCTCTCGCTCCCTGATAAGCACACATGTCCTATGGCAAAAAAAGAAAAAAGAAAAAGCTGGTGCAATCACAATTTTATAAGCTTATTTATCAAGAGTGAAGAGAAGACTAGTAAAAGTAGAAAGGATAAAGCATGTCATGGTGTTCAGTGTTTCTGTGACTGTTGGTAAGGCATCCAAATCTGATATAGAATTCTTGACAGTAATGAAACAGTTCTTTTTTCGGCCACACGGTGCTATGAGTCTGGAAGAGATTGGCTGTGGGTACCACTTCTTGTCTTCAGCTGTGACTGTGCAATATCAGCAAGTGCACTTTGTATCTTTTCCAGTAGCATGTCTCCTCTATAAACAACATCCTCCAAACATGTAGCAGCTTCATGGTTTTCTTCTTCTAGCTTATATAAGCTAGCAGCCTTTATAAACAGACAAATTAAATATCTTTAGAACTAAGAAAGCAAGAAGCTGCAGACAGGTATGTATTTTTAAATCAGATGATGGAGATCGCTATTTAGAAGCTAACGCCGCAAAATCTTGGGCACGCAGCAACGCGCCCGGCGTGAGTTGTAAGCCACCGGGTCCGAGATGCGAACGACTACGTGGGAGTCCAGCGACATAGCCATTACGCTAACTGCTGGTTTAAATCAGATGACTTTGTAATCACTGTAATAGACTTTTTCAATAGCAGAAATTTTAAATTAGGTGACTTTTAAAAATCTGAGCCCCAGACCTGGCAGCTTGAAAAATCACACTGGGCATGTGTGTCTGCATGCCCCAAATCCTGGGAAAACAAAGAAAAAGGGACTGCTGCATGACCGGCTTCCCTAGAGAGTGATTTCTCACTTTCCTTCTGTTTCTCTCAGACAAGCACACGGACCTTATGGGGAAAGTCTTAAAAAAATATTTTTCCCTATACAAACTAATTACAAAGAACAGACTTTCAATTCGAGATCTCTAAATATATATACATGACTCCTTTTTGCACTGCTTTTGGGCACTACTATTCTACAACCAGAAAGCCACTCTCCTCTTATTCTTTACTCAGAAAACACAAAGTAAGGAAAATTGGAGGTTTCTTTTTCCTTTTTGTTTAAATAATTCTTTTATTTATCTTTATTTATTTTAACTTGACCAGAGAGGGACAGAAGAGAGAGAGAAAGTAAGAAAGCAAGCTGCCAGGTTCGGGACCTGAACCGTGTTTGGCCATGTGATAGTCTAGCACCCTTAACCACTACGCCACCTGCTGGCCCCAGAGGTTTCTTTTTAAGTCAAAATTGGATAATATATTCGGCATGCTCTTCAACTGAGTAGGCTAGCTCGCAATAATACTTCCATCTTAAGAGTTAATCCTAGGGCCAACAGGTGAAATGTGGCTAAAGAACTGGATCCCACATGGTTGGCTGTGCAGTTTGAGTCCTAGACTTGGTGGCTTGAAAACCACACCAGGCTGTGTGTGTAAGAATGCAAAACGCTTGGGGCCAGCAGGTGGCAAGATGGTTATGGCACTGGACACTCCCACGTGGCTGACCATGGTTCGAATCCTGGACTTGGTGGCTTGCTTTGTCACTTTCCTCTCTCTCTCTCTGTCTCTCTCTAGTTGAATTAAAATAAATGAATAAAAATAAATAATTCTTTAAAAAAAATGAATGCAAAACCCTGGGGCTGGCAGATGGGGTGGTGCTTAGGGTACTGGACTTCTACATGGCCAGCTGCAGTTTGGGTCCTGGACTGGAGGCTTGCTTGCTTGCTCATTTCCCCTTTCCCTCTGTCTCTCGGGTCAAAATAAAAAATTAAAATAATAAGTACAAGTAAATAAATAATTTTTTTAAAATGCAAAACCCTAAGAAATTGGAGGAGAAAGGACTGTGACATGGCTATTCCCCTCCCTACCCCACGATGATTTCATACTTTTCCCCCCTGCCCCTGTGGCAAGTTCAAGTACCCTATACCACAAACTAAAAAAGACTTAATCTCAAAGTAACTTTGAATATTACAACAAAAGATGCTTTTTGTCACCTCCAAAATTCAGATTAAAATCTAATCTCCAACATGATGAAATCAAGAGGTGGAGCCTTTAAGAGGTAATTAAGTCATTAGAATAGAGAGCCCTCATAGATGGGATTAGGGCCCTGATGAAAGGACTTCAGGTTAAAGAGGGAGTTCTTGCTCTTTTGTCCATCAGAGCCTTTCACTATGTGAGGATGCAGGAAGAAAGCCTTCAACAGATGTCAATGTCATGATTTTGGACTTCCAAGACTCTGAAACTGTGAGAAAATTAATTTCTGTTCTTTATAACTCATCCCAGTATTAGATATTTTGTTATAGCAGCACAAACAGTTAAAAGACAGGAGATATTAAATCTATCTCTCTTAATTAAACATGCTCAAGGGGAAAGAGATTTTTACCTGTAAAGCAGCTGTAGATTCTTCACTGGGTAAGGAATCTATTAAAACATCAATGTCTTTTGCTGTTCGTGCAATCAGTGCTGCAAAAAGCTGGGCATACTCTAGAGAAAGGTATTACTAAATTAGGATATTAGAGAACTTAGAGTTTTCAAAAACAAATTTCAAATTAGCAGAACAAGAAAACTTTATGTAACTTTTCTAAAATCCTAAAGTATAATTTTAACACACCAATCCTATTACATGCTTAACCTATTATTAGCTCAAATTGGGAATTAAACATAATACATGTCAATTTATTTACCAGAAGATATTGTGGTCATTTGGATAAAGGAATTTGTGGGCCAACAATAGAATGGTGGTTGAGGTGCTGGACCCCCACATGGTTGACTGCAGTTTGAGTCTCAGATCTGGTGGCTTGCTTTCTCACTTTCCCTGTCTCTCTGGTGAAATTAAAATAATGACAAATAAAATGAATAATTCTTAAAAAAATATATATATCAATTAAGTAAAGGAATTTGAATGAGAGCCTTCCACACTATGGTTCCACAAGTAAAATTCAAAAAAAATTTGTACAAATTCTCTTCTAAAGAAATAATAATCTGGGACCAGCAGTTGGCATAATGGCTATGTTGCTGGACTCCCACTGTAGTCGAACATGGTTCAAATCCCAGACCTGGTGGCTTAAACTCACACTGGGCACATGTGTGTGCGTGCCCAAGACCCCGAGGAAAATAGAGGAGAAGGGATTACAGTGTGGCCATCCCCTCCGGTGGGTGATTTCTTGCTGTCTCTCTGTCTCTCTTTCTGGCAAGCGCATGCGCCCTATAGCAAAAACCTCTACCCCCAAAAAAGAAATAACAATCTGTTATTTGATATGAACAGAATTATCAGATGTTTTGTGAATGATGATAATAAATTAATTTCTTTTATGACAAACAAAACTTGTAGCAACAGCCTCAAACAACTTTTTTTTTTCGCTAAAGGGTGTGTGTGCTCTCCAGAGAGACAGAGAGAGACAGAGAAACAGAAAGCGAGAAATCACCCCCCCAGGGGGAATGGCCGTGCCGCAATCCCTTCTTCTCCATTCTCCTCTTGGGATCTTGGGCACTCACGCACACATGCCCGGCGTGAGTTTAAGCCACTGGGTCTGGGACTTGAACCGTGGTCGACTACATGGGAGTTCAGTGACACAGCCATTAAGCTAACTACTGGTCCCTCAAACAACATTTTTAAAAGAGTTATTTTAATTTTATTTATTTTAACTTTATTTATTTAATTTATTTATTTTAATTTGACCAGAGAGGGACAGAGAGAGAGTGAAAGATGGAAAGTGAAAAAGCAAGCATCCAGTTCTGAGACTTGAACTATGGTTGGCAATGTGGGAGTCTAGCGCTCTTAGCCACCACACCACCTGCTGGCCCCAACAGCATTTTTTACAAAGTCCTAATTGAGTTGCTCAAGAAATTGAATATTCAAGTATTATGAGAAATGTGAGAGTCAAACTAAGAGAAGCCAAATAAAACAAAAAAACAAAACACCTATTTACCTTCTGTAGGATTAGCTGGCTGGTCTTTGTTAATTGCTGTCTGAATATTATTAAAAGAGGCAGGAGGACCACATTGTTGTAATACTCCAATGGCATTGCAAAATTGATCTGCAAGCTTGACCAAAGAAAACAAACGTGAAGATTAGAAAGGATTTATCAATTTAAGAAACTTTATTAGTAACAACAGTGTCTGTATAATACCAATCTCTGACAGAATAAAACAAAAGAAGTAATTTTTTATAAAATAAATCAGCTATTATTAACAATGATCAAATGTTTTGGGTTTTTAAAAATTATTGAATTTTAATTATTATTACTATTTTAATTTTCTATAGGGCACATCACCTGAGAGAGAGAGAGAGGGAAAGTGAGAAAGCAAGTCACTAGGTCCAGGACTTGAACTGCAGTCGGTCATGTGGGAGTCCAGCACCTTAACTACCATGCCACCTGCTGGCCCCAACAATGATGAAATGTTTTAATCATGCAAAGAAACTTAAGTTTGGTATCAATCTAGGTCAAGTTAATTTTGAAATCGATCTAGCTGAAACAGTTAAAAAGAACTACAAAATATTCTTTCTTCTGAAGGTAATATAATGATAAGAGAAACATGACAAAACTTCTAGCCACAAGGATTCTGGAGGGTAATGGGGCTAATGGTAGAAAAGAGCAAGTTTGGCAAATATCTAAATACAGCTCCAAGTTTAATTTATTTTTTTAAAGTGTTACTTATGTATGTAGTATATGCTTCCTTTCCTAAGACCAGAGTAGTTAGAAGTGTAAAGAAATAGTGGGGGAAAGACTGCCAGAAAAGCACATTAGGTAATCAAAAATTTATTTTTCTAATACCAAAGTTGTAAACTCCTAGTGCCCTAAAACTATTCCTAAAGAAGTTCTGAAGAATAAGAATAGCAATTCCTGGACTGGCGGGTGGCGTGGGGTTAAGGGCGCTAGACTCCCACATGGCCAACCTGGTTCAAGTCCTAGACCTGACGGCTTGTTTTCTTGTTCGCCTTCTCTCTCTCTCTCTCTCTCTCTCTCTCTCTCTCTTTTGCTTTGTCCCTCTCTGGTCGAATTGAAATAAATAAATAAATAAATAAAGTGAAATTACTAAAAACCCCTAGCCTCCCCACCAACTTCTATGCTAGTACTCAACTCTTAAACCTTAATTTCTATTTCCACTCAGTGAATAAGCATTTCAACTGAGTTCTGTGCTATTTTAGTGACAGAACTCAAAGCCAATTCTTTCCTCTGTTAACTATCTAATTTCTATTGAGTTTCCTACTCAACCAGTCTAACTTCATAGTCTTACTGTCATACTCAAATCTTGCTAATTCTACAAAACCTTCCCTTTTCCATCATTATTGAAGCTGCCTTGCTGCAACCAGTTATTTTATCAGTTATAACAGTATTCTCCTTAGTGTCTTCTAATTCACAATATTACTTTACTCTGCTCAAAAAATTTGAGCTGATCCCACACTGGTCTTCAAGATAAATCTCCAACTCAGGTTCTTTAAACCTTTCAGCAATGGGGGCTAGCAGGTGGCGTGGTGGTGAAGGGCATTGGACTCCCACACATCCGACATAGTTCAAGTCCTGGACCTGGCAGCTTGCTTTCTCACTTTCTCTGTCTCTGTGTACCTCTCTAGTCAAATTAAAATAAGTAAATGAATAAATAAAGTTAAATGAAATTATTCTTAAAAAAATCTTTCAGTAATCTAAGTCAACTATACCTATTTATTTTCCATTACTTCCTTCTATTTACCTGTCTAGTCCTAAAACACACACACAAAATATTCAACACAGTGGCTCTCTATTCCATTCTTCAAAACTTTCAAGATCCATTTATTCAAAAAATATCTATCAAAAAGCAATTCTATGACAAGTTTTGTATATAAACATTATAGAGATAAAGTGAACATGACATTACTTCTGCACTAATGAAGTTTTCAGAGGGCTGAACAAGTATTATAAAATAATTATGATGAGGATAAATACTAAGAAAATTCCCTCTATTTTTGTTTATATCATTTTATATTCCAATTACTTCATCACTTGATTCCTTATTAATTCCCAAACCATATACTGTTTTTGCATCATTTAAATGTCTCTTGAGTATCTGACATCTTCATCTCCTTGAGGAGTTATCTCTTTGTTAACGTGACTGTTTATATACACAGTAGGCACTCACACTATTTAATAATTAGCCTAAAAGCTTCTCTCCAAAATCCAGTCATCATCATACCTACCCTGAAGTTAATGCTGTAATCACATTGTCCTTACTATCCTTTTAGGTACAAGATGTGTTAATGTACAAACATTTTACTAAAATGTTTCTATCCAGCAGCATCACCACATTTGATTTTTAAAAACTCAGAGGAGCATCTCTTTGAGGAAGGTTGGCTGGTAGCCCAGGCAAGTCACTGCAAGGTAGAATTGATCTTGGTATAGTCATCAACATGTGGAAGTTGGCCTTTTCAGCTTTAAAAGCATCTACTTCATCCATTTACTAGTTTTTAAAAGTAGACACTTCAGCTCCTAAAGTGCACAAAGACTGATATGTAAACAAGAACAAGAAGTTACTAGCTTCCAGTGAGGGGGGGGGGGGGGGGGGGGTGAAACAACAACAGGGGACCAGGCACTTGGCTCTTCTGACCAGCATATTCTCTCTCTAGGTACCCTACCTGAGACATCAGATTACAATCTGAATGAAAATGTAAAACTAAAGATTTTTTCCTTAGTGGTAATAAGGATATGTGTATCTTCTGGCTTGCACGAATTTTCCACGAAGGCACAGTATGTCAGGAAATAGCGTGAACAGAAACAACATTAGGTAAAGTATAATATACCTGCAAGATCTAATCTTTAACAGAGTAGACTTTTGAGGGAGACATTTAAGGTTTATTTAGGGACCAGCAGATGGCATAATGGATATGTTGCTGGACTCCCACATAGTTAACTACAGTTAGAGCCCAAGACCAGTGCTAACAAAGGATAGACTTTTGAGGGAGACATTAAAGAATGCTTATTTAGGGAACAGCAGATGCTGTAATAGTTACGTCGCTGGACTCCCACATGGTTAACTGCGGTTCGAACCCGCGACCAGTGGCTTAATACAATACTCACGCCACGAGCATATGCATGTGTGCCCAAAATCCCAAGAAGAGAACAGATTGCAGTGCGGCCGTCCCCCTTGGGGGTAATTTCTCACTTTCTATCTCTCCAGGGAGCATACGCGCCCTATAGCAAAAATCTCTCTCTCAAAAAAAAAAAAAAAAAAAAAAAACAAAAACAAAAACAAAAAACAAAGCTTTCGGAAACGGGAAGATAATACAAGATTAAAAGATTCATTATCATAAAGATGTAAGTTCTCCCCCAACTGATGTAAGCTGGCGAGTGGTCAAAAAAAGCTGGCACGAGACCCTCAGTCCAGAGGAACGAAACAAGACATAAAAAAAACTTCTCAACTCACGGTCACATCTTTCTTTACCCCACCTGAAGGCGCTTGAGGGGATTCCTCTCAGCTATGTGTTGTTAAACGCACAGCACGGAGCCCCCTTGGTGGTTACGATTTATGACCAAAAACAGGGAAAGGTTTCTGTTCCGCCCCCACCACCCCGACCCCATTAAGCACCACTGACTAAAAAATAGAAACTTCTCAGAGCAGGACAAGGCCACGCAGCCTCACGGCGGGAAGAGACAACACCCTCCGCGTCTCCTCAGGTGGAAAGAGGAGCTCCTCCCGCAGCGGCCCGCGCCGCCCCGCAGCCGGCCTCAAGCCTCCGGTTCGCCGTGGCGCCCCCCGCCGCCCAGGGCGAGCGCTTTTCTCTGACATCCTGCCTCGGTCTGCTCCCCGTTGCCGAGTTTTGTCTCGCAGATACCTTTCCCTCCTTGCTTTTCCTCAGGAAAGAGAAAGACTAACCAAAGGAAATTCCTCACCGAGTTCACGGCGTCCTGCAGCTGCGTGAGCCGATCCGCCATGTTACCCCGCACGCACAGGGACGCCGAAGCCGCTGCTCGTGCGCGGTGGGGCAGCTTTAGTACATGTCGTGGCCAATCACAGGGCTGCGTTCTTGGAAGGGGTGGGGTCAGGGAAGGCCACGCCCATCGAGGAAGGAATGGGTCTGCTCCGAGACCTGCAGAAAGCACGGTAGGTAGGGTCTGTGTTGACCAAAACCCGACAGTCCCGTGGCCGGTCGCCTTTGGGCTAAAATACTCTATGGGACTTTTTGGCAATTTCTCTTACCATTTCATATAGTCGTTTCTTATCATCTTGAATATTTATTTTCCGTTGCTTTTGCTTTTCAGAGGGAGCTCAAAAGATGCAGAGCAGGCAAGCCAGAAATATTTGGGAGTCATGATATGAAAAATAAATAAATAAATAAGTTATTTCTTCCATGAAAGACAGAGACAGGCATCCCCAAAAGGGCAAATCAGCCAGCCAAGATGATGGACACAAACGTGCGCCCCTGTATGTGTAGGGAGACCTCAGGCCAAGAGCCCAGGATTTTCCCATACAGTTTCCATTGCTCAGCCTTGAGTTAGCACTGCACCACCGTGGCTAGCTGATATCCACTCTAAGTTCAACAAATTTACCAGGCAAAACTTAGAATTCATCAGGCAAAAAGCAGGAAGGGTGGGGCCAGCAGGTGGTCTAGTGGTTACTGGACTCCCACATGGTGGTGATTATAGTTTCAGTCCACAACCTGGTGAGTTGAAAAACATGCTAGGAGCTTATGCAGGCATGCCAAAAATCCTTAAAGGAGACTAGAGGAGATGGGATTGTGGAGTGACTGTCCCCCTGGGGGATAATTTCCCACTTTCTCACTATCTCTCTTTGATTAGTGCATGCACCCTTTAGGAAAAAAAAAACAAAAACAAAAACAAAAACAGGAAGGGTTGAGTTAAGGTGTCTCCTTTGTTTCTATCGTGTGCCAGGAACTTTATCCAAGTGGCAGCTGGGTGCATGATTTAATTCTGAGGATGTGTGTGCTGGGGACACTAATACACAAGAAATTGGAAGGTGTCAGAAACAAGCTCTAAACTGGGCTGTAATGACTGCGTAGGGAGAAGGAGGAAGAGCAGGTAGAGTAAGGTGTGAGTGTAGGTAGCTAATAAGCTTTACTTGTTTGTGTGATGGTGAGGAGGTCAGTGTGAGGAACAGAGGAAGGTTCTGGAGAGGAGAGAGGTGGTTTCACAGTGTACAGTGGAAGAGAGGAGGTTCTTGGAAAATAAGTGAGAAGTATAGGCAGGAAAGTTTCAATTTTAAGAAAGATCAGCTGCACAATTTAGAGTTGGGACCTATTGAAAGTTTAAGTGTAAAGAGTAATAGTAGGGAAACCAGCAGTTGGAGTAATGGCTATGTCACTGGACTCCCATGTAGTCGACCGTGGTTCGAGTCACTGACCAGGTGGCTTACTTAAACTCACGCTGGGTGCATGTGCATGCGTGCCCAAGATCCCAAGAGGAGAATGGAGGAGAAGGGATTGCAGTGTAGCCATCCCCCTGGGGAGTGATTTCTCGCTTTTTGTCTCTCTGTCTCTCTCTGTCTTTCTGGTGAGCGCACACACCCTATAGCAAAAACCTCTCAAAAAAAAAAAAAAAAAAAAAAAAGAGTAATAGTAGAAACTTGGTATTTAAGGAATGTTAAGTCTGGGAATAGCCTTGTAAGAAATGAAACTAGAATCAGCAAATGGTTGGTTTGTAGAGGTGGGACAAACTCTTATACCACCTTTTTTTTAAAATCATAATTTTCCGGGGGGAGATTAGCACTCCCCATGAAGGGTCGGTCACTCCATAATCTCTTCACCCCTTCTCCCCTTGGGATTTTGGGCATGCTTCGCAAGTCACCAGGTCTGGACTTGAACCATATAGTTGGCCATGTGGGATCCAGCTGCCTTGACCACCTTGCCACTGGCTAGTTCTCTTATAACATCTTTCTCAGGCTGATTAGAGTAGCCCTGATTACCATCCTGGGGGTGAGGGAATAGGGGAGAAACAATCCTTGATAAACCCAGCTGGTTGGATTTACTTTGAACCTTGCTGGAAAGCTCCATTTCTGCTTCACATCCGTCCCATGTCCTCATCCCCAAACAATCTTCATGCCTAATTCTAATTAAGAACCGCTTCCATAGTGGAGTTAATGAGAGATGTACCAATTTGTCATTTTATGTGTGTGCTCACAAGAAAGAGACAGGAAAGATGCTTAGATCCTTGACAAGGTTTATCAAGGGTTGTTTCTCCCCTATTCCTCCACCCCCAGGATGGTAATCAAGTAAAGCTTATTAGCTGCCTACACTCACATATATAATACACACACACACATACATACGTACATATATACACATGATTTGGGGCACACATACACACATGCTCAACACAGTTCTCAAGCCACCAGGTCCAGGACTCAAACCACGGAATCAGCCAAGTGGGATTCAGCTGATCTTATCTCCACCACACCTGTTGGTCCAGCATCCAGCATATTTTCACACCAGCCTGGGGATCTGAACCTGTGGTCAGCCATGTGGCTTCTAGCACTGTGGTCCTGCACACTGCCAGCTATTCCACTAAGGCTGGACTTTGTGTGTGTGTGTGTGTGTGTGTGTGTGTGTGTGTGTATAAGATAGGGTCTTACTATATTGTAATCATTCTGCAACTAGAACTATAGGCACATGCCACTGTGAAGCACTTGAAGCTGTGGACTTCAGGAAATTACCCACCTGCCAAAGATTATATATGAGCTAGACCATGTCTAGTTCATGATCTCTCCAAATTTATTTTAAGACAGGATCTCACCATGTCGTCAAGGCTAACCTTGAGTTTATGGTCCTCCTGTCTCAACCTTACTGGGACTATAGGTATGTGACACCACACCTGGCCTTTAGGTTGGACTAGGAATTAAACTTAAGCCTCTATGTGTTCCCAGTCTGTAGAGCACAGCATCTTAGCAGCAAGTGCCGACATGCCTGAAACAGCTTGAATTTTTTTTAACTGTAATTTGGGGTAACCTGTAACCTTCTCTTCCCTTCCCAGTTGAGAGTGTACATGATTGAATGCCTTGAGTGCTGGGTTTGCAAAAATGAGTAAGCCAAGGACTCACTAGCATAAGGGTTTCACAGTTGTCTAAGAGTGAATTGAGTTGTACCTAGACTAGGGTGTTGACTCTGATAAGAGAGAAAGCAACGATTAAAACATATTTCTTTTCTTTCTTTCTTTTTTTTTTTTTTTTTTTTTTTTTTTTTTTTTTTTTTTGAGAGGTTTTTGCTATAGGGCATGTGCGCTCGCCAGAAAGACAGAGAGAGACAGAGAGACAGAAAGCGAGAAATCACCCCCCACAGGGGATGGCTACACCGCAGTCCCTTCTCCTCCATTCTACTCTTGGGATCTTGGGCACGCACGCACACGCGCCCGGCGTGAGTTTAAGCCACCGGGTCCAGGACTCGAACCACAACTATACGGGAGTCCAGCGACATAGCCATTATGCTAACTGCTGGTCCCGATTAAAACATATTTCTGAAGTAAAATTAACATAGATTGGTGACCAAATACAGTTTAGCTCACTAAGTGAGAATGCTACATCTTGCATCCTGACTGAGGAGAACTTGAACACCTGGAGTAGAAGAGCCACTTCTAGACAACTCATATTAGGGTGAGGCAGAAGCACTTCCATCTTTGAACTTTATGTTATACTTGCTTCCTCCTTTTGCCCAGAGTAAACAGAGTGATTAACAGTCTTACTATCTTTGCTAACTAGCCCCAAACCTTTTTGCATCACTGTTCCTTAGCGCCCTAATCACCAATCACCAGACCCCTGCCCAGAGCCATGGGGACCATTAGACAAAGGACCATTAAACAAAGGTCTGGAAAGTGCCCTTAGAAATTATTAGCCTGCTATGGCAAAATCAATAAGAAGCAAATTGCTTTGACAGATAACTCTGATTGCTCGATCTCTTGGTAAATTTGGCATCATCTACATGGAGGATCTGATTCATGAAATCTATACTGCTGGAAAACGCTTCAAAGAAACAAATAACTTCCTGTGGCCCTTCAAATTATCTCCTCCAGGAGGTAAAATGAAGAAAAAGACCACTCATTTTGTAGATGGTAGAGATGCTGGCAACAAGAAAGACCAGATCAACAGACTTATTAGAAGGATGAACTAAGATATCCACCATGATTATTTTTGTAATCTGTAAGTAAGTAAAGGTCAGTAAGTAAACAGAGTGGCTGTTTTTAGACTGAAAAAATAAAATATTAACCTGCTTGATCTGGCTTCTGTAACAGTTTTCACATAGAAATCCCCACTCCCTTTCTTTTCCACTCCCTCCTCATTTTACATTGTAATCACCACGTCACCCCAGAAAGGGTTGTGAGTTTTGCTTTTTAAGCACCCCTCTCCTTTTATTCGCTGCTGCAGGATCTTTGAGAGATGTGAGTCCTGCAGCTGCCGGCTTTTGAATAAAGGCTCCTATAATTTGATTTTGGATGTCCTTTTATTTCTCGCTGATCAGACTACAACATTTGGGGGCCCCAGCAAGATAGTACCTACCGGTACTTGGGTGAGGCACCCAAGGAGGGTCGCAGGTTTAGCAGCATCCCTGGCCTCAGCCCACTAAATGCCCATGGCAACTCCCCACTCCAGTTGTAACCACACAGACTATCTCCAGGTAGTCAGGTAGTCCCTAATTTTTTTTTTTTTTTTTTTTTAAGAGAGAGAGATTTTCGCTATAGGGCGCGTGCGCTCGCCAGACAGACAGACAGAGACATAGAGACAGAAAGCGAGAAATCCCCAGGGGGGATGGCCATGCCGCAATCCCTTCTCCTCCATTCTCCTCTCGGGATCTTGGGCACGCACGCACATGCGCCTGGCGTGAGTTTTAAGCCACCGGGTCCAGGACGCGAACCGCGGTCGACTACGTGGGAGTCCAGCGACATAGCCATTACACTAACTGCTGGTTCCCGTCCCTAATGTTTTTTGAGGGGCAAAACCACACCAAATTGAGAACCATTAGTTTACATCATTTCTTATTCTTTACCTTTCTCAAAATAATTTCTTTCCTATTTAATTCATACTCTCCTTTTTTCTTTTCTTTATTTTTTAGTTATATATATTACATATACATATAATATATAGCTATATATTACATATATGTACGTATGTTACATATATAAATATATAATATAATATATAGTTATATATTACATATATATGGATATATGTTTGATATATATGTATATGTAATATATATAACTAAAAAATAAATATGTAATATATATATATATAGCATGCACACTTACTAGAGAGAATCAGAGAGAAAGAAAGTGAGATATCACCACCCCTGGTGGGGGAATGACCATACCACAATCCCGTCTCTTCCATTCTCCTCTCTGGATTTTTGGCCATACACACACATATGCCTGGTGTGCTTCTCAAGTTGTTGAGTCTAGGACTGAACCAGTAAGTTGGTCATCTGGGATCCAGTGCCTTAACCATCATGCCACCTGCTAGCCCATACTCTAAATTTTTAATATTTTTCATGTAAGTTTTATGAATTCTTCCTTTCCATGAGGACTTCTCATTTATCTCTATCATAATCTTGACACTTTTTCATTTCCTCTTGTAAAAGTTTTCTTCTTTACTCATTTAGAGAGTGTTGTATTCAAATAAGCGCGAGAATAAGAGGACATCTAGTTTTAGCCAAATTAAAGGAGCCACTTAATAAGCCAGTGACTGCAAGAGTACTCATGTCACTCCAAAATCTTGCAGTCCCAAGGGGGGTGGGACTAATAAAAGCAAAAACTACAAGAAAAAAACTACACATCTAAGAAAGTACAGGCCTTAAGTTATGTGAAAGCAGTTAACAAAAGCTAAAAAAGCGAGTTATCAGGAAGGACAGCTATAATTGGTTGCATCTGCTGGTGATAAATGGCACATCTCCTGGTGATAAATATTTGGTTAGGAGGACAGGGTTGGATGGCAGTGTTCATCTACTGGTAATAAGCATTCAGTGAGGAATTTTAGGAGACACATATGGGTCAGGTTACAGGGAAAAAGGAAACGGCAAAGAGTCATATTCAAACTGGAGGTGCTCATGCTTTAAGAGAGGGAAAGAAAAGTGCTCTCAACAGGGTCTCTCACCACAATCCTCCCTCCAGCCTTCCCAGCAGCCAGAATCATGGGTACATGAGCCCTGTGTGTACAAGTCAACCTGGGAAACAAACCCTGATCTTTCATACAGCTTCCAGCTTTGCAGAACATTGAGCTACTGTTGTGCCACTGTAGCTGGGCCTCCGTATGATTCTCTTGCTGATTTTTTTTCAATTTATTTTATTCATGATAGTGAGCATGCATGCATATGTGGAGGGTAATGCAAGACACAGTATTATCATGCCACAATTCCCCCTCCTTGGCTCTCTTGCTCATTGGGATCTTGGGTCTGCATGTATACCTGACCTGTTTTCAAGCCAACCCGAGGATCCAAACCTGTAGTCGGCCAAGTGGTTTCCAGTAATGCAGTTCACTTTGCTACCAACTGCATCACCAGACTGAGCTGATTATATGTTTTTAAGAGCAGGAACCCAGTATTATATATATCAACTTTTAAACATGTAATTTTGGTAAATACCTTCTTTTAAACCTTATATTATTAAAAAATTCAAATATATACAAAAGTAGAGAGTATAGTGAACCCTCATGTCCTTACCACCTGGCTTGAGCAATTATCAACTCATATCTAATCTTGAGGTTATCACTTTTCTTTCTTTCTTTTTTTAACCATAGAGTGTATGCTCTCACCAAAGAGACAGAGACACAGAGAGAGAGGACAATTGAGAAGTCATCTCTCATAGGGGATGGTCATACCACAATCCCTTCTCTTGGTATTTTATGCACACATGCCCAGCATGTTTTTCAAGCTTCTGGGTCTGAGACTCAAACTGTGGATTTGGTCTTGTGAGATCCAGTACCTTAACCACCACACCACCTGCTTTTCTGAGTACTTTAATTTTTTAACTTATAGTGACTCCCTATTTTTTCAGAAAAAAAGTAAACACATTTTTTTTTAGAGAGTTTTGCTATAGGGACGTACACTTACCTGAGAGAGAGACAGAAAGGAAAAAATCACACCCTAGGGGGATGGCCATGCCGCAATTCCTTTTCCTCCATTTTCTTCTTAGGATTTTGGGCATGCATGCACATGCACCTGGTATGAGTTTTAAGCTGCCAGGTCTAGGATTCAAACCATGTTCAGCTACGTGGGAGTCCAGTGATGTAACCATTATGCCATCTGCTGGTCCCTAAATTGTTAACTTGACATCCTAGACCTTTAACTACCTAATAACATTTGTTTTTGAGAGGTTTTTGCTATAGGGTGTGTGTGCTCACCAGAAAGACAGAGACAGACAGAGAGACAGAAAGCGAGAAATCACCCCCCGGGGAGATGGCCACGCCACAATCCCTTCTCCTCCATTCTCCTCTCAGGATCTTGGGCACACACGCACACGTGCCCAGTGTGAGTTTAAGCCACCAGGTCCAGGACTCAAACCACGGTTGACTACGGCAACATAGCCATTATGCCAACTGCTGGTCCTGCCTAATAACAATTTATTAAATATCTAAAACATTCCCAGCTCTAGGCTGAAATACTATAGATAAACATTTGCCATATCAGACTCCTTGCAATTTCCTAAACATGCTCTATTGTTTCACACTTATGATGTGATGTGGTTTTAATATGTCCCCAGATATGTATATATTGGGACTTGATTGTACTGACTATATTGTAAAGTTACAGAGTGTTAGCTTAATTCTTTCAGGGCCAGGGCGAGGCCTAGCCAGGGTGATTGGCTCGTGGTCATTGTATCATGGAAGAAACAGTCTCACAAATAGATGAATGATGTCTCACAAGACCCAGTGGGTTTTAGCTCTCAGGAGGAGGGCTTAGCTCTCAGAGCTCGTTGTTATCACAGAGACATCACTCAGGAGCTCGCTGAGCACACCAACCTTATTTCAAACATCTGTCTTAATACAACCTTTCCTGAACTGTCAGAGTAAAGTTAATTACCCCCAATCTTTACCACAATTGTTCCTTACACTTCTGTCACTGCCCTTACCAGACGGAAATGTAATTATTATATGTTTCTAATTCACTCGCCAGACCAGGGGCTACTCCCGGGCAGGAAACACTTTGTTTCCATATTCCCAGAACCTAACACCTAGCCTTTAGGCTGACAAGTAGAAGCCACTAGATGCATGTTTATGGACTCAATGAATTGATTATATTGAATAATAATTTCCATATAATAGTTGCCAAGTAAGCATTTCTTCAATTTATTTTAATAAACAGTCAAAGTAATGTAAATTACCGCTCACAGGAAGAGCTCAAGAGTTAAAAAATACAGAATAAAAATGAGATTAGAGGGACCAGCAGGTGACATAGTGGTTAAAGCACATTAACCACTATGTGGTTCATCATGATTTGAGTCCAGAACCCAGAGGCTTAAAACTTAGGTCAGGTGCATGTATATTTGTATGTCCAAAATTCTGAGAGGAGATTGGAGGAGAGGGATTGAGACATGACCATCCCCTCCGAGGGGTGATTTCTCGTTTTCTGTCTCTCTTTGACAAGTGCATGCACCCTAGCACAAATCTTTTCTGTTTTTTCTTTAAAGTGAGATTAGAGTGGGAAAGGATAAATAAGCAAATTTCATAGAGGTTAGTTCCTGCATTTTTCCTGGATCCCTGTTCCCATCTCCATTTAAGGTGTCTTGACTCTTATCAAAAAGCCAGAGTAGAGTTTTTCCTTTCCTTGCTCTCTCTCTCCCTACCCCTCGTTTTCCCACATTGCCAACTGCATTTTAGGATCCTCGGGTTGGCTCGAAAGCACTCCAGGTGCACGTGTGTGTACCCAAGGTCATAATGAGCTAGAGGGCTGGGGAAAGCAGATCATGGATCAGGGGCGACAAGACCCTGTCAAGAGTTCTCTCTCTCTCCTTTCTTGGGCATACTCTATTTCATAAATGAATAATAATAATAATAATAATGAGGTCAAATAAGTTGTGTTCTAAAATATAAATGAGGACTGGATGTATCATATGTTATTTAGGTTGCTTAATATTTTTTTTTGCTACTATAACACTTTGATGAACGGTTTTGTATGTTAGTTTTTATGTGTATCTCATTACATACTTAAATCTAAAAGTGAAATTATTATACCAAAACTATGAAAATAAGATACATGAAGCAGATGACACTATAAACAGTTGTATCGGGGTGGTACACCAGCTGGTGGTATGGGAGTCATCGCAGCTGGTCTCACATGGCTGACTGCGAGGTTGGAGTCCTGCACCTAGTGGCTTGAGAAACATGAGGACTGTGTGCATGCATGCCTAAAATCTCGACAGGAGGGAGAAATGGAAGAGAGGGATTACAGTATGACCCCCCCCCCATTCTCTCACTTTCTAATTCTCTCTCTCCTCATCTGTGGAGAGTACATTGCCCTCTAGCAAATAAAAAAAAAAAGTTATAGCTAGTTACACACCTACCACCTATCTGAGGAGGCCTCCTTCTCAGCTGTTTCATCTGCACTGTTTGCTGCTGGATCTTGGAAAACAATACGCCAAAGCAGGGTTCTCTGGCACACTGAGTACTTTGAACTGAAGGAGCTGAACCGGAGAGATACTCTCAGATGCAGACCCTGAAGCAAAGTCTCTCTCTGATCTTTTGCCCTTCTGTCTCCTACCCCTCTTCCTCCTCTCAGTGAGTCATAAAAACCAGAATTCCTCTTCCTCAAGACGGGCCGTTCCTCTTCCCTAAAGTAAGCCATAAAACCTAGAAATATCACCCTAAGCTTTCCCCACCTTTCTGTGAAGGAGGTGGCCATAAAGAAATTTTCTGACGTAACTTGTCCAATAATAAGTCATAAGATACTTATTCTGGAAGGAGTCCTGCCCTGTACCGAGGAGGAAGGAATGCTAAGAAGAGAGGCCAGAAGATCATGCACAGGTAGGCCAAGCTGGATTTCCCCATCGTCTATTATTAATACATTAGAGCAGATCTTTCTGTCCAATCGCATTTCTAAACTGATGTCCATCCTTCCTCAAACCTAAGTATAAACACTGACTGTTTTCCCTGGGTCTTTGGGTCTTTGTCTTTGAAGGCTTTTACGCCATGTACAATTTTGTGAAATAAATGTATTATGCTGTCCTACTGTTAACCTCTTTTGTTATAGTAGTGCTGGCCGTGATGTTACAATGGGTGAGGAAAGGCGCACACTGTAGTCTTTATGATGTTCCTATTCTTTTAAAATACTTATATCTTCATCTGTTAATTTGATTTTTTTGTTTAATTGTTTGCTATTGAGATTAACTTTTTTCATGTATTTATGGCCATTTGAATTTCTTTTTCTTTTGCCAGGGGGCATGTGTTCTCTCTAGTAAGAGACAGAGAGGGAGAGAAAAAGCACCCCAATGGGACATGGTCATGCTGCAATCTCTTCCCCTCCATTTGTCCATCATTGCAGGATTTGAGGCATGCACATACACATGGGTATCTTTTTCAAGCCACTGAAACCAAGATTCAAACCATGTGGTCAGCCATGTGGGATCCAGCTTCCTTAACTACTAAGCTACAAGGACATCCCACTTATCCCACTTTTTCTTTTATTTCTTTCTTGTGTGTGTCTGTGTATGTGTGTGTATGTGAGGGGAGAGAGAGAGAGAGAGAGAGAGAACCCCAACAAGGTCTTGACACTGTGATCCACCCCCGTTCTTCAGCCAGCTCTGAATCATAGGCACACACACATCTGGTGTACTCAGGGAGGTCTCCAGACTTGAACTAGAAACCTTTCTGTGTGGGATTACCTCACATAGTGTTGTATTTTGCTGTTGTGCCATCCCCTGGTCCATAAACTTCTTATATTTTGTATATATGTGTGTGTATGTAAAACTTCCCATTCATATCCTTTACCAATTTTTTAAATAATTATTTTATTTTTGTTTGACCAGATAGGGGACAAGAGAGAGAGAAAGAGAGATAGAGAGGAAGAAAGAAAGAAAGTGAGAAAGCAAGCTGCCAGGTCCAGAGCTTGAACTGTGTTCAGCAATATGGGAGTCCAGTGCTCTTAACCATCATGCCACTTGTTGGCCCCAGTCCTTTATTAATTTTTATTTTTTGCTCATTGATTTGCCTTTCCATATTGTTTATTGTTTTTAAAAATTAATTAATTAATTATGGGACCAGCAGATGGCATGATGTTATGTTGTTGGACTCCCAACTAGTCAACCATGGTTCATGTCCTGGACCTGGTGGCTTAAAACACATGCCAAGCATGTGCGCATGTGTGCCCAAAATCCTGAGAGGAGAATGGAGGAGAAGGAACTATGGTGTGGCCATCTACTCTGGGGGGTGATTTCTCACTTTCTGACTTTCCGGTGAGTGCATGTGTCCTATAATGAAAGTCTCTAACAAAAAAATAATAATAATAATAATTTTAAAAAATTGTTGTCACAGAGCATGTGTGCTTGCTGGAGAGAGACAGTATTCCATGTGGGATACAGCCACAGCCACTACCACACCACGGACTGGCCCTATTTCATAAAGTTTAAGTGTTGAGGGAACCAGCAGTTAGCGTAATGGCTATGTCGCTGGACTCCCACGTAGTCGACCGCGGTTCGCATCTCGGACCCGGTGGCTTACAACTCACGCCGGGCGCGTGTGCGTGCGTGCCCAAGATCCCGAGAGGAGAATGGAGGAGAAGGGATTGCGGCGTGACCATCCCCCCTGGGGGGTGATTTCTCGCTTTCTGTCTCTATGTCTCTCTCTGTCTGTCTGGCGAGCGCACGCGCCCTATAGCAAAAATCCTCTCAAAAAAAAAAAAAAAAAAAGTTTAAGTGTTGATATAGCCATATCTACCTCTCTCTTCCTTAATGGTTTTGTCCTTTCCTTTTTTGCTTAGGAAGTCCCTCCCAGGCCCAGCCCTGGTAGTTCAGGGACATAATACTCTGCCGTGCTGGAGGCCATGTGGAGGGTCATGGGTGGGCTCTGAGTGGACTTGTACAGGAAAGATTGATCTTGGCTGACTGCAAGTGGTAGGAGGATGGAGGGTGAGATCCTTTTGAGGGTGCTTGTTTTTCTTGCTCATGAAAGAAAGATACTTAAAAAAAAAAAAGAGAGAAAGTTCCTCCCATTCTGAGATCAGGTTCTTACACACACACACACACACACATTTTCTTCTAGCTCTTTATGGTTTTATGTGTTAGTTGGGATTTTATTTTGAAAGTGTGAGTTAGAGTCTAATCTACCCTGCCTGATACAGTGCAGCTAATCAATTACTAGGACAATTTATTGAATGATCCATCTACTGACTCAAATACTACCTTTATCATAATTGCTCCTCTCATCTCCCTGAAATTTCATTTACTAAAGGTTATAAGAATGGGGCAGATGGGAAGTGAATAAGCACCATGAGAACAGAGGATGTTTCCAAACGTGTGAACATGAGGACCAGGCAGCAGGGCAACAGGAAAGACGTTGTGCCTGTTAATATTTTGGTCATTGGTATAGATTGTTAGCGTAGTAGTGGATGAACACGACATGTTATTACCAAGATTTAGTTGTTCATTAAAATATATAAATGATAAATTTTAAAAGCAGGAAAGGAAAACAGGGTGATCTTCCCCAAATAACTTTGAGTCTATAAATCTAATTCCGCAATCATCTTACTAACCACTTCTCACAAGAACTGAAGACCCTTAAACATCACTCAGGTATGAGATTTCATAGAGCAAGTTCAGATTAAGGTCATTCGTCCTCGGGGTGTTCTCGCTTAGAGAAGATGAAACTTTATTATTTTTTGTTAAATTATTATTTTACTTCGTTTTATTCAACGTTATGATTATTTTTTAACTTGACCGGGGAGAAAAGGAAAGTATGCCACAAGATCTGGGACTCAAACAAACCACCGTCAGCCACGTGGGAGTTCAACGCCTTAACCTTTACGCCACCTGCCGGCCCGAAACTTTATTTTTAAATGTGATGTTCATCACTAGCACAGTAACCGCCACCAAAACAGCAAATAACATTCACTGTCCTTCTTATACTAACATTTGCCTGGGCCGCCGAGGACATTGCTACGGGGGAAAGCGATCTCTAAGTGTTGGGAGTAGGTTAAAGGAACACCAGAATCCTTTTGTGTTGTTGTTTCCTTTGCAAAAGACCGTTATACAGATCAGGAGCTGGAGACGTTAGGCCGCAACGTGAAGGGTTTTTGTACCCCAACCGTGGGTTTCGTAACCGGCGAGATAAAAGCAAGAAGCAGGGGCCTCACCCAAGACTTTCTCGGGGCTCCCGGGAACGCGGAAGGAGGTGCGCGCCGCGCGGGCACGCCCCCAAGCGCCGCCTCCGCCCGCGTGTCATCTGCGGTGACGCAAAACGGCCGTGGAGGAGGCGCGGGGAAGCACGGCTCCAGCTAATTGCTGGAACGGGAAACCTCTTGCTGAGCTGGGGTTTGTGGCTGCTCCGTGTGCCAGCAACTGCGGGGCTGGCAGGTGCGCGGCGTGTGCACCTGGCGGGCGATGGCGGCCGGCGCGAGCGTCCCAGGGTAGCACGCGCGAGACTGCGGGGCCCCGGCGCGCACGCCCGGCCTCTTCCCCGACCCTGGCGTTGGCCCGCTTCTGCCCAGGCAGTTATGGGCCTCCTGCGGCTGCTGTTCCTCGCCGTACTGGCGTCGGAAGGCGGCGTGGCTGGTGGAGCCGAGACCGTCGGGAACTCTAGCGAGGGTAAGGTCTGGGCTCTTGGCTTCTGCAACCCAAAGTTGCTATGCCTGTCTTGCAACGTCAAAGTACGTGGGCTCTGTCCACCTCGGAGGCGAGGTGGTGCCCTGGGTGTTGGTGCATGCTGGACGGTCAGTTCAGGACCCACACGCATGGACCAAAGTCCTTTCCTGCTAGGGAGGCCGTACTAGGCTAGGGAAATGGAAAGAGATAAGTAACCATCTTTTGCAGAAACATGATTATATCCCTAAGGCAGCAGCCATATTTGTGGTTTTAATTTAACGCACTAAATCGCTCCTTTGCTCCTTAATAGCCTAGCTGAGCTTCTAGATAGGGGACCCTGGCCAGGGACTGGACTAAGGGCTTTATGAAAGGCCCTCCACGCCTCTCGCGATTTGTATACTTCACAATCTGGGTGCTTTTCACATTGGTTATGTTCTGCAGAGTATGAAAGGGAAAATGAACCCAGAATGGGGCTTTAGGTCGTAGGTCATGTGCTCGGTGAATGGTTTTTTATCAACAGTTTACTGTTTGTTAATATAAAATGAAAAAAAGCGGTAATTGAGCCAGGCTGATAAATCATGTGCTTTTCAGTGAAGTTTAAGCACATTCAGTTTTATTTTGAGCTTAAAAGACTAGTTGCAATCCGAAACATAATATTTTCTGAATAATGTGATTGTATTCCTAAATGCTTATCTTTGAAAAGCTCTTGTGCAAACTGAATCCTAGAATCTTTGCATGGGACTAAGGCCAAAGCTGAAAAGGCCAATTGTATGTTTTGCAGAAAAACCCTTTTTATAGTGGGGTGCTAACATTCATGGCGTGCAGTTTGTGCCAGGTGCTTTTTCATGCACAGTGTTATTTAATCTTCACAACCTCATGAGATAATTATTATCCTCACTTGGCAGAGGATGAAGCTGAGGTCCCGGACACTCATTACACAAGTGAAAGGCTTATCAGAGCACACCCAGGTGTGTCTCCTGTGGTCCTTCCACTTCAATAAAACTGCCTTGCAATAAGATTATCTTGCATAGTGTCGTACTTCATACTTAATTTGGTGAATCCTCCTTCCTCGAAATAGCCTTCTGAGGGAGCTAGAAGAGATGCTAGCTCTACTTTAAAGGTGAGGGATTTGAGAGACTGAATTTGTAGTTGATGTAGACTGGCCCCTGAGCCAGGAGAGCTAGGATCTAGACCTTATTATTTCCTTTCCAGTGCTTTAGTATTTAATATCTCGAAACTTTTACACAAAAGTTGAGAAATATGAGTAATAATTTGACAATGTAGTATTTTTTCACATTATTACTTGCCTTTTTTCCTTTTGATTCTAGCACTGTTTTTTCAACATTGTTCTTTTTGGCCTGCGTTAGTATTGTTTTGTGCAGGAAAGGGACAAAATGTGAAATTCAGCCTACAAGTGATAATAAAAGCTGATATTATCCACATCTGACAGGTAAAAATCAGTATGACAATGAAGAAACAAAGACTTGTGTGATCCTCCTGGAAAATGGCTGGTGGCTGATGGAAGATTCTGGTATCATTGCCCACTGAAGAAATTGAGCAATGCTGTAATTGGAGAGCATTTGCCCATCTTGAGCAGGAGGAGCTAACTTGCATAACTTAAGGCTTGAATGCTGTATGAATCTTTGATGGTGGCAGATTGAGTGCCTAGAAATGTCTGAGGAAGGTATTATCTGTGAGTAACAGGACATGAATGGTTATCTTGGAACAGTGTTGTTCTAGAGCCCCAGTTCTGCTATCCTTAACATCTTTCATTACTGTTTTAGATTCATATCCACAGACTCATAGGGAATTGCATAGTGATTGGAGTTGAAGAGTATCATTGACCCCTCCAGCGCTAGGTGCTATGGAGAGTATGTGAAGTACTGTAGTAAGTCATTTGCTTAGTTAGTTGCAAGTGGTCTCTCAAAAGTACATGAGAGGTAGTGTGTTCATTGTTGTGTTTCCTTTTTGTTTTTAAAGAGTTATTTAATTTTATTATTTTAAAAAATTGCTATTGAAATGTGCTCTCACCAGGGAGAGACACAGAGACAGAGAAAGTGAGAAAGCAAGCCTCCAGGTTCGGGACTCAAATTGTGTTCAGCCATGCGGGAGTTCAGGGTCTTAACTACCAAACCACCTGCTGGCCCCCATTTTTGTGTTTCCTTTTAACTTTTAGGTCTAGTGAAAATTCATAAGAGAATAAACATGAGAAATTGTGGAGCTATTTGGATACTGGCCAGCTGAACTAGCTGCCCCATTCTGCCTTTAATATTCCATCTGGAGAGAATTATGAAGAGTAAGGTGTGACAGATCTTTCTTAGAATTTGGTTGTCATGTGGAGGCATTAACAGTGGAGAGAAATTTGATGTACAGTTAAGTAAAATAGTAGAAAGAAAGAGGTTTTTGTTTGTTTTTTTTTTTTTTTAAAGTTTATTTCTTGAGAGAAGGAGAGAGAGAAAGATGAAAGTCTCCCACCCTCACCCCCCACCTCTTTCTCAGACAGCCAAGAGGGTAGCCATGCTGCAGTCCCCTTTCCTCTGTTCTCTTGGATCTTGGGCACACACGCACATGTGCCCAGCACTTGTCAAGATGCCCAGTCTAGGACTTGGACCACGTGGTTGACCACGTAAGATCTAGTCACCTTAACTAACTCCAAACCACTTGTTGGTACAGGGGTGGATATTTTGAAGGTTACCAAACTAGGATCTGATTAGGAAAGGAAAAGCAAAAGATAAGGATTTGTCAGCTCATTTAAAAATAGAATATTGGACTGAAAAGGTTATTCTGGGTAAAGTGGAAGATGGGTAAGAGAAATAGTAGATGGTCCCCTTTTTGAGTCTGATGACAAAAATTAATTTGGCTTTTTTAGAGAAGTTACAGGGTCAGTGCTCCGTTTTAATGTTCCCCAGTTGCTCTGCAAGATCTTTTCATGTGCTGTCTTTTTTTCCTCCCACTCCCAAGTCATAAGATCTAATTATGCCTCATAAACTGCTTCTAATGAATCCTTTCCCAGATGGCTTAGAGGTGAAGTTAGGTGCCTTTTAATTTCTGCAGGATATATTTTTGGTATGTGTCTTCTTTTGCCAACTTTGTTTTTGTGACTAGAAATGAAAGGCAGCGTCTGCCAGATTGTGTTGTTAAAGCTGTCTGGACAGCCAGTATCTTTTCTTTTCCTTTATTTTCTTTGTTTCCTGACAGAGAGAACTAGAAACAGGCACTTTGACAGGATCTGGACACTCCACGATCCCTTTTCCCCAGCCCTCTAACTGGTCAGGATCTCGGAACCCTACACACCAGCATCTTTTCAGGTCCAATTAGGATCCGAATCTGTGGTCAACCATGTGGTTTCCAGCACTGCGGCTCAGTACCTATTGCCTGTGCCATGGAGGCTGGGACAACTTTCAGAGTCTTTCGTTCTCTCTGCGGAAGTCTTTTCCTCGTCTTGATGCTTATGATGGGCCAGGTATTTTTGAGTGTCTGGTATTTAGTGCCTGGTTTTTTCCACTGGTGGTTTATTTGTAGGACCATTCTGAGAATGCTGTACTTTTCTTTTATTTTTAGTAAGGTGAGTCT